>OZ059850.1:7373619-10025231 GCA_964057195.1 Orthosia cruda | reverse complement strand
ACTTTACGTTACGTTGTACTGTTGGACTGTTACGATGTACTTACTTTACTTACTTGTGACTTACGTGTACGTGTAGACTCCACATCACTCTATATACACACACCCCCCCCCGCGGCGTGCGCCCCGCGCGCCACCCCCCCACACACCGCAACACCCACCCCACCCTACCCTCCCTCCCCTCACCTACCCTACCTACCCCTACCTACCCACCCACCCTCCCCACCCTACCCTACCTACCCTACCACCCTACCTACCCTACCCACCTCCCCCCTACCACCCTACCTCCCCTCCCTACCCTACCTACCACCCTACCCTACCCTACCTACCCTACCTACCCTACCTACCCTACCTACCCTACCTACCCTACCTACCCTACCTACCCTACCTACCCTACCTACCCTACCTACCCTACCTACCCTACCTACCCTACCTACCCTACCTACCCTACCTACCCTACCTACCCTACCTACCCTACCTACCCTACCTACCCTACCTACCCTACCTACCCTACCTACCCTACCTACCCTACCTACCCTACCTACCCTACCTACCCTACCTACCCTACCTACCCTACCTACCCTACCTACCCTACCTACCCTACCTACCCTACCTACCCTACCTACCCTACCTACCCTACCTACCCTACCTACCCTACCTACCCTACCTACCCTACCTACCCTACCTACCCTACCTACCCTACCTACCCTACCTACCCTACCTACCCTACCTACCCTACCTACCCTACCTACCCTACCTACCCTACCTACCCTACCTACCCTACCTACCCTACCTACCCTACCTACCCTACCTACCCTACCTACCCTACCTACCCTACCTACCCTACCTACCCTACCTACCCTACCTACCCTACCTACCCTACCTACCCTACCTACCCTACCTACCCTACCTACCCTACCTACCCTACCTACCCTACCTACCCTACCTACCCTACCTACCCTACCTACCCTACCTACCCTACCTACCCTACCTACCCTACCTACCCTACCTACCCTACCTACCCTACCTACCCTACCTACCCTACCTACCCTACCTACCCTACCTACCCTACCTACCCTACCTACCCTACCTACCCTACCTACCCTACCTACCCTACCTACCCTACCTACCCTACCTACCCTACCTACCCTACCTACCCTACCTACCCTACCTACCCTACCTACCCTACCTACCCTACCTACCCTACCTACCCTACCTACCCTACCTACCCTACCTACCCTACCTACCCTACCCTACCCTACCCTACCACACCGTTATGGTGTCGCTGGACATAGAGGGAGCTTTTGACAGCGCATGGTGGCCAGCTATCCGAACCAGACTGGCAGAGGAAAAATGCCCGGTAAATGTGAGGAGAGTAATAGACAGCTACCTCGATAACCGAAGGGTCAGGGTCAGGTATGCAGGTGAAGAGGTCGTTAGGGCGACGTCAAAGGGCTGTGTACAGGGTTCCATTGGAGGACCGATCCTCTGGAACACCCTACTGGACCCTCTCTTAAAGGGGCTGACAGAGCGGGGAGACTACTGCCAAGCCTTTGCTGACGACGTGGTGCTGATATTTGATGGCGACTCAGCGATCGAGGTCGAGCGGAAGGCGAATGACGCCCTCGCCCATGTTTATCAATGGGGTGTTAGTAACAAGTTGAAATTCGCACCGCATAAAACGAATGCGATGGTAATAACGCGGAAACTGAAATTTGACACCCCGCGGCTGAGCATGGGAGGGGTCGCCATTGGCATGAAGCAAGAGATCAAAATCCTGGGGCTAACTATCGATAACAAGCTTACTTTCAATAAGCATACAGCTATTGTGTGCCAAAAAGCACTGGGCTTTTACAAGCAGTTGTCGAGGGCTGCTAAGGTCAGCTGGGGACTCCACCCCGACGTCATCCGCACCATGTACACGGCAGTAGTCGAACCGGTCATACTGTACGCGGCAAGTGCGTGGGCATCCGCAGCCACCAAGATGTATGTAAAGAAGAGGGTAAACGCGCTCCAAAGAGGATTTGCACAGAAATTGTGCAAATCCTATCGCACCGTATCCCTGAACTCGGCGCTGGTGCTGGCTGGGTTACTACCCCTCGATCTCCGAATACGAGAGGCAGCTGCCCTGTATGAGGCGAGGAGGGGGGTACCCCGGCCGGTGCTAGGAGATAGGGACGTCGAGCGACGCACCGCATTTGCCTCAACACCCCACCCGGCGGAGTATATGAGTCTGCAGTTCATATGCCTGGCAGACCAAGAACAACTCAGTAACCACTGCACTCAAGCAGTGCAGTTCTTCACGGACGGCAGCAAAATAGATGGAAAGGTGGGGGCGGCATTGTCTCTTTGGAGCAATGGCGCTGAAACCAAATTCCAGAAATTGAAGCTGTCGTCCTACTGCACGGTCTACCAGGCCGAACTGCTGGCCATATGCAAAGCAACGCGGGAGATACAAAAGAGCACATACGAGACCTACGGAATCTATAGTGACTCAAGATCCTCACTCGATACGGTCGTAAACCACCGCTCTTCTCATCCCCTTGCAGTCGAAATCAGACAAAATCTGCGGCAATGCAAATCCCAGAACAAAGATATATCTTTGTTCTGGATTAAAGCTCACGCGGGAATGCAGGGGAACGAGAGAGCCGACCAGTTGGCTAAGGATGCGGCGCTAAAACTAAAGAAGAGGCCGGACTACGATCAGTGTCCGGTTTCATTCGTCAAGCGGCAAATCCGAAAGGATTCGCTTGCCGAATGGAACCGGAGGTACAGGATGGGTGACACAGCCTCAACAACGAAACTCTTCTTCCCGGACGCTGTTGAAGCATATAAAATAATTAGAAAATTAAGACCTACAGGGGTAATTACATAGGTAATGACCGGACATGGTGGGTTTTCAGAATACCTGAACAGGCTCAGGTGTAAGGAAAGCCCATCATGTGTGTGCGACTCTGACCAAGACGAGACAGTGACCCACCTACTGACGGACTGCCCGGCCTATGGTCTCGAAAGGTACGAGCTCGAGCAAAAGTTGGAAATTGATATAAGACCAGGGAATTTTAATACACTTATCTCTAATAAAAAATACAGCAATGAATTTATTGAATATTGTGTAAACATTGCACAAAAAACGATAAACAAAAATAAATAACATCAATGCTCAAAGTTGTATATAATTATATATAGTCGGAAGCAAACAGAATAATACAAACTATAGATAAAATAGAAATAGGGTATTATTAGTAACATGCTGTATAATAAGTTAGAATAAGGATGTAGATAATATAAATAAAATAAGATACTCGTCATGTGATAGACTAAGACTGTTATAGAGATAAGAATTATGTAATATTGAATTATGATTAAAGACGAGTCCCTAAGGTCTCGGATTATGTCCGGGGAACCTCCCTAGCTCGCAGAAAAAAAAAAAAAAAAAAAACCCTACCCGACCTACCCTACCCTACCTACCCTACCCTACCCTACCCTACCCTACCCTACCCTACCCTACCTACCCTACCTACCCTACTCTACCCTACCTACCCTACCCTACCTACCCTACCCTACCTACCCTACCCTACTTACCCTAAAAACCTCACGGAGCCCGAGACCTTTCCAACGAATGCAAAACCGTGGAAATCGGTTCGTGCGTTCTGGAGTTATAGCGTCAGGTTATTGTGACTGTCAAATAATAACAGACAAATAATTAGCAATAAATTAAAATTGCGACTATAATTTGAGATTTAAACTATCCTATCTCTCAAGTTGGATCGAACTGCACATGGTGTGCGAATTTTATTATAATCGGTTAAGTGGTTTAGGAGTCCATTGAGGACAAACATTGTGACACGAGATTTATATATATTAAGATAAGATTACTTGTTCATTTTCTTTCAAAATTTTATATTGATTTTAATTTGATTTGATATTCGATAAATATAATAACAATTATTAATAATAATATTTATTATAAATTTTCCTCCAAATTTAATATTGATTTGATTTGACATAGATATTAAGATGAAATAAAATGGGGAGGGCGCTGACTCCTGTCATACAGGTCTGCCTAGTTCTAGAGGCATTGCTGTAAACAATTATTGTGTCAATAAAGAATATTTGATTTGATTTATAAAATGTACTTGGATAATTTTGTTGGTGAATGTAGCTGTTTGTACGGAACCCTCGATGCGCGAGTCCGACTCGCACTTGGCCTGTTTTAATAATTCTGTACGAAACCTAAAGCATTTGGTTTTTCGTTGCACAGAAAAACCAGCAGTACGTTCTCTTATGTGTCGCCTAGAGTTAGTGGAAACGGGCCGTCGCCGTTTCTGTTTTTGCAAAATGGTTTATATAAGTACCCCGATGTTATAGGAGCAAGAGGACAAGACTATGCAGGAGTTGACCCGCATGATCAACTCTACGCTGATGTACGGCTACGAGTACCTCGGCAACACCGGCAGACTGGTCGTCACGCCGCTCACCGACCGCTGCTTCAGGACCCTATTTGGTGCTTTACATCTTAACCTGGGTACGTTTTTTGGGTATACCTTGTCTAAAGATATATTTCGTGTTAAGAGGCCTTTTTTAGGGTTCCGTACCTCGAAGAGAAAAAACGGAACCCTTATAGGATCACTTTGTTGTCCGTCCGTCTGTCTGCCTGTCAAGACCCTTTTTCTCAGGAACGCGTGGAGGTATCAAGTGAAATGTGAAAGGAAATTTATATCAAATACCCAGGTCTACTGTCCCTTAAAGCTGTGAAAAAATCAAACTTCTAAGCCAACGCAATCAAAAGATATAGCCGTTTATGCCGCAAATTGCCGCAAATTTTCGACACTCGCAAGGGAATCAAAACCTACAGGGTACTTCCCGTGATCTCAGATTCTTGAAATTTGGTATGAAGCAACGTCTTATAGCACAGATAAAGGAATAATTGCGAAAACCGTAAATTTTTAGTCACATCATATAAAAAAAATATTTTTAATAATTTTAAACTTACTACCTCTTTCCTCATGAACGCGTAGAGGTATTAAATTGAAATTCTTATCAAATACTCAGGTCTATAATACCTTTAAGCTGGACTTTGTACGGAACCCGCGGTGCGCGAGTCAGACTCGCACTTGGCCGGTTTTTTTAATTCTAATTCATTTTGTATACAAAATTTTGGGAAAATTCATGGATTCTTGTCGGTTCAAACCTTCGTTGTTTGTTCTTAGACTTCGTAAGGCCTCCAGCACCCTTATTGCTTAAGTGAATCGGCAAGGCGAAGGATTTGTCCCCATCAATCGACCAATCACATAGACGGAAATCCCCAACGCGTCTTTTATCTCGCATCTCGAATTCACTTACGCAATTAGGCTGCAGGATCTTCAGTGGAATGCAATTGACTGATAAGCATTGCGCAAAGTTTGTCACGGAGACACCATTGCCTTATCGCTGCTTGTTACCCTTAGTTGTAACTTTGTATGATAACTTTTAAGATTCTGTTCAGCTCGTATTTCAACTTTTATTACGCTTTAGATATTTAAACAAATAGAAATTTTGATTTTAACAGGTGGAGCTCCGGAAGGCCCCGCCGGCACCGGCAAGACGGAGACCGTCAAAGATCTGGCTAAAGCAGTGGCGAAGCAGTGCGTGGTGTTCAACTGTTCTGATGGACTCGACTATATCGCACTCGGGAAGTTCTTCAAGGTATAAACTAGCAGCTCAAATCGTCGCTATTTTTAAATCTATCGATATATCTCTTTGATTGATAGTGAAGAAGATGAGATCGTGTAGCAGATGCGTCTAACAGTCATTATATGAGAAACTTCTCGAGGCATTAGGGTAACGTTAAACGTAAAAGTTCTGTGTGAAGGAGTTATTCTGAGAACTACCTTACCATCATACTACCTATATCTGCCAACATTGCATTGCGGTAGTTCGATTCTGTCCAGGTTACAACTACCTTACGTACCTACCTACAACCGTTAAAAGGTTTGACAAAAAAAAAAATTGTTTCATTTACATTATTTGTGAAACATGGTGTTTTCGTATAACAAATAGTTTTGCTTTAAAAAAATAATTAACATCACGATATTTTATCGATACTTTTGGATGCTTCCAAAACGACTTAAATGTTTGAAAATATTTGTACACAGAAAATTTGATGGCTAGAATTGCTTCATAACTGAAATATCATTTATGTAAATACAAGAATATTTTGCAAACAAAACTGTCCAAAAGGAGGTTCCATATTGATATTCTGGTTCCGAGCGGGCGCACGGCCAGTACTGAGTTAACATTGGGGAATATATACGCTTTAAGTATTATCAAGTGGGCGACCAGCTTTTTGTGACGATTGCACGGCCAGTACTGAGTTAACATTGGGGAATATATACGCTTTAAGTATTATCAAGTGGGCGACCAGCTTTTTGTGACGATTGCACGGCCAGTACTGAGTTAACATTGGGGAATATATACGCTTTAAGTATTATCAAGTGGGCGACCAGCTTTTTGTGACGATTGCACGGCCAGTACTGAGTTAACATTGGGGAATATATACGCCTTAAGTATTATTAAGTGGACGACCAGCTTTTTGTGACGATCGCACGGCCAGTACTGAGTTAACATTGGGGAATATATACGCCTTAAGTATTATCAAGTGGGCGACCAGCTTTTTATGACGATCGCACGGCCAGTACTGAGTTAACATTGGGGAATATATACGCCTTAAGTATTATTAAGTGGGCGACCAGCTTTTTGTGACGATCGCACGGCCAGTACTGAGTTAACATTGGGGAATATATACGCCTTAAGTATTATCAAGTGGGCGACCAGCTTTTTATGACGATCGCACGGCCAGTACTGAGTTAACATTGGGGAATATATACGCCTTAAGTATTATCAAGTGGGCGACCAGCTTTTTGTGACGATTATTTCAACCCATTGATTGGGCTTAGCAGGTCAGAGTGGCAGTTGCTCTATGTACATTATTTGTATCTGGTTAGACTGGAATCATTTTTGTTGTAACCAGGGTTTGGCCTCTTGCGGCGCATGGTCGTGCTTCGACGAGTTCAACCGCATAGACCTGGAGGTTCTGTCGGTAGTAGCGCAGCAGATCCTGTCCATCCAGCGCGGCATCAACTCGGGCTCCAATGAACTGCTGTTCGAAGGCACCATGCTGACGTTAGACAAGTCCTGTGCCACATTCATTACTATGAACCCGGGATACGCTGGACGATCGGAACTGCCTGATAATCTTAAGGTACTTTTTTGTTTGCATATTGAAGTAGTCCAACACACTCCTACTATGTAATTTGTCTTCGGCTATGATATACGATTCGGATACAGATGTTTTATATTTAGTAAGACACCTCTCACACGAAATGAACGGTTGTGATGCCAATTCGTCACACTAGCTATGTCGTCCCTATCCTTAATAGGTTACTTTCACTAATACGTCACTTTGTACATGAAGTACATGAAGCTGACTACCTAGTCAGCTTCCCAATTTGTCTCAAGCCGTATTACGTCTCTTTCCCAACTCGTCCGACGTTTTGTTCTGTTTGTACTGTAAGGTACAAAATTATGAAGTGCTGTACCCGATGCATTTCCGAGGTACAAAATGGAAAAAAAGAAGAGGTTGGTTGGCCGGTGGCCTTATTAATAATAAAAAAAACGGATTATGTCATTAAATTTCATATTTTGTTTTTCAGCGATGTCATTTTATTAAATTTTTATTATTACTTAATTTTTTTTCGATGTCTACTTCATGCCGTTTAGTCTCTTCCTAAATATTAAAATAAGATTACCTACTTACTAAAAAGTATTTTTTAATAAAATTGTGCTGTAATGAAAATGTTTAGATATTTTGTGCTTTAGGTTAAACTAGTCGACGGCACGAACTATTTTGTGCGCGAGGTTAAAATGCATGCTATCTCATCCCAGAACACGTGCGAAATATATAGATGCTGTGATGAGCAGTAAGAAGCTAGTTCGCGTACGAATTAGCACTTCTGCAATCTTTTATCGAAATGGATGATGATTTAGGACGAAAAAGAGCGCGCGAAATTTTATAAACAGACCTTTGGGAGTCTAGATTTCATGAAAAAACTCCTGAATGTATCTGATCAAAATAAAATTATTTGGATTGTTGAATTAATAATCTATCCCTGTATGGAGGCCGTTTTTTAATTTTCCTTCTTCTTATGGTATTTATTTGCGCCCAAAGATACGTTAAATAATTTTAATGTTAAATAAGTTTAAGTGTTGAAATATGGAACTTTCGACGCTCATAACTTTCAAATATTTTATTTTTTTATTTTTTCGGTTCCATACAGGGCTAGATAATGATGAGACAAATTGATATCTTTTTTTATTTTGAAAGTACTTCGTCAAACAGTGGAGTAATCTCTAGACTACGTTTGTATGGAAGAATTTTTGACTTGTGTACCCTTAAGTGTACATACGCGTCGGACGAGTTGGGAAAGAGACGTAATACGGTTTGAGACGAATTGGGAAGCTGACTACCTGTACAAAGTGACGTATTAATGAAAGTGACCTATTAAGTATAGGGACGGCATAACTAGTGTGACGAGTTGTTATCACAACCAAATGAACAAACTCTGTGATTACCTTTTCTTATTGGTTTCACATGCAGATTCTGTTCTGATTTTTGCTTATTTCTTTTCTGTGTATTGCTTTCGTCTCTAGGCTTTGTTCCGTTCCGTGGCTATGATGGTGCCGGATTACGTGCTGATCTCCGAGATTGAGCTGTATGCGTTCGGTTACCTGAACGCCAAGCCACTGGCCGTGAAGATCGTGGCCACTTACAAGCTGTGCTCGGAGCAACTGTCCTCGCAGTTCCATTATGATTACGGTAGGTTTAATTTTGTGAGGGCAGAAGTTTTAAAAATACTTGCTGATTGACATAATTTTTTGCTTTAAGGAACGTCCTCACTGAGAGCATTCACGTGTAATGAGCATTCGACGTCGAATATTGGAGTAGTGTGGACGCTGACCCGAGCGTTACAAAGCTAACACGCGGTCTTCGGCCGGTGTGGACGTCGCATCGATTTTCGCGGAAACGGCTCGCATTCGAATGTTCACCCAAATAAAACGCTCGAATCTTTTCTTTCATTATCTGAGTATTCGCTATACTCAGATAATGAAATCAATGAGTATGTATGTAGGAATATTACTGGCCACTTGTAAAGCAAGGAACAGTTCCTTGATCTTAAGTGTTTGTGACCTTCTTGGTCAATCTTAGTATCGAATGAATGACATTTAACGAGATCGTATTCGAATGCTCCAAGCTCGCAAGGGAATGTTCGACTCGAACTTTCATAGTTTTGTTCGAAAGTGAATGCTGGGCTCGCTGGGACGCATTTTTTGCTCGCCTACGATTGCTTGTTGCCCAATGAAAGAATGCTCCCAGTGAGGGAGGACGCTGCTATACGCGATTTTATCTCAAGAACAGTCAACATACTGTCGGCATGTTTCACAATGTCTGAAGTGTCCTGTATTCGATAAATAACTACAAAAAATGCAACATTATTGGTATGAAAACGCCAACTTCTTTGAGGGGATGATACAAACAGACCAAACCCCTAAGATTTTTCTGAAGGAACTCAAGAAGTTGAACGCATTTTTGTTTTGCTAGGTATGCGGGCGGTGAAGTCAGTATTGCGTGCGGCCGGCGCACTGAAACTGCGCTATCCCGGTGAGCTCGAAGATTTGATCCTACTGCGCTCCATCAAAGACGTCAACCTGCCCAAGTTCTTGGAGCATGATGTGCCACTGTTTATGGTAAGCCTTATCTATGGTTTATATTTCTTTTGAAATTGATGCCGAGCTGGCCAGAGATGCAATCGCATAAAGACGTTCCAGTTTGATTTTTTGTATCAAGCTACAAGATTTGCCGCCGACAAATTGTCCATTGTCCACAGCGCAGGACGGCAAGTTTAAAGCTGCCGACATAAAAGTACCTTTGTTTTATCTTACGTCTCTAAGGATACTTGTGAGCAGGACATTGTTAGCTTCATAAAGGATAAGACCGGCGAGGTTGTGTCATTGAAAGTGATAAAAATGAAAACAAATCGAAAATATAATGCTTATAAGTTATTTGTTTCAAAGAGTAATTTGCATTTATTTTTGAATGACAACTTTTGGCCTAACGGCATTACGTTTCGGCGTTTCGTGCATTTTAAGTACGGGCCGAAAAAAGTTGATTGTAATGTTAAAGTTTAATTGTGTTACATTATGAATAGTTGTCACAAAATGGCTTGTAAAAATTGTAAATTCATTAGTTTTAATTGTAAAAATTTTAAAACTTCCATAGAAGATGTGAGAAAATTATGTAAGTCGGCGAATGTAGTCTGTCTCCAGGAGACGTGGTTGCTCAATCATGACCTTCCGCTGTTAGGTACTGTATCTCCTGATTTTGAGTGCATAGGCAATAGTTCAGTGGACAGCGGCGAATTACTGGTCGGTAGACCATATGGCGGTGTTGCCATACTATGGCGAAAGGGCATTTTTGATAGCGTTTCTGTTATAAATTGCAACAGTGCAATTTATAACAGAAACGCTATCAAAAAGCGCTCCATATTAATCTTTTGTGTTTATATGCCAGTAAAAGCGAGGGAAAACTTGCCTATTTTCACAGATATTCTTAGTGAGATCAGCTCGATTGAAGAAGGTAGTGATGTTCAATCTGTTATTATTTTAGGAGACCTAAATGCGCAACCGGGCCAATTATTCTTTACCGAGCTTAATAGCTTTTGCACGGACAGATCGTGGGTGTGCGCAGACATAGAATTTTTGGGGATTGATTGAAACGCGTTTACCTATTTTGACACGTTTCATCGTAAGGGCAGTTGGCTGGATCATTGTATTGTCTCACAGGCGGCCTGGCAATCTACAGTTAACGTCGGAATAATTCAGGATATTTTTGTTTCTGATCATCTGCCTATATTTATCGAGTGCAATTTGGGTTCAATTAGTCCTACCACAGCGATCCAAAATACATCGTGCAGTGCTGTAATCTGGGGGGAGAGAGATGAGGCTCAAATTAGTAAATATCGAGATTTATGTAGTAAAGGCTTGAGAGACATTGACTTCCCTTCAGAATTTGAAACATGTAGTTTTGGGCCTTGTACCTTATCTGATCATAAGTTAGTCATAGATAAAATGTATAAGACATTTGTTGGTGTATTAAGTGATGCGGCTGTACGATCTAGAAATAATGTAAGACTTAAACGTCACAATAAACGTGTGTGCGGCTGGAGTGAACATGTGAGGGAAGCGCATAGGGAGGCGAGGCTGAAATACCATAACTGGAGGTTTCTGGGTAGACCAAGTTCTGGTCCCGCTTACGACCTGATGTGCGAGTCCCGTAAAATGTTTAAAGGTCGGCTAAAATGGTGTCAGAAACACCAGGACCAAATTAGAATGGACGCAATAGCCAAACAAAGAGCCGAAAAAGATTTCACAAAATTTTGGAAGTCCACTAGTAAGCTTGATGTTAAGCCCGGCCTCCCTGCGAATGTTGATGGCCGAACTGACCCGGGGGATATCGCTAATTTATTTATGGAGCACTTTAAAGTACGCTCTCCTCTGGGTCCTTCGACCACAATGCCAGATGGTGGGCCCACAGTGGCGGGCGAGGAACCTTTACTTAAATTTACAACGAAGCAACTTAAAAAAGAGATAAGCAGTATGCGTAGAGGTAAATCTCCTGGCCACGATGGGCTCAGTATTGAGTACTTAAAACATGCTGGCGTACACGTGCCGAGGGTTCTGTCCATGTTCTTCAATATGTGCATTAGTCATTCATACTTACCGGATGATTTGATGAAAACTACAGTGGTGCCCATAGTGAAGAACAGGACAGGACACATATCGGACAAGGGAAATTATCGCCCGATCTCTCTCGCGACAAGTGTAGCAAAACTGTTGGATAGTGTGCTTGAGTCTTGTCTGGATAAGTATGTAAACATACATGACGCACAGTTCGGTTTTAGATCTGGACTGTCAACCGAAAGCGCGATTCTGGTTCTTAAGCACACTGTCCAATACTACACTGAACGGAAGACTGATTTTTGTATATGCCTGTTTTTTGGATCTCTCCAAGGCCTTCGATCTCGTTTCGTATGAAGTGCTTTGGAGAAAGATGGAGGACAGGGGTATGCCGGCGGAACTGTTGAAAATATTTCAATACTGGTACTCGAATCAGAATTGTGTTAGGTGGTCAAATTGCCTCTCAGAGTCATACAGGTTGGATTGCGGAGTGAGACAGGGGGGGTTCTCCTCTCCAAAGCTGTTTAACTTGTATGTAAATGGCCTCCTGGTCGAGCTCAGCGGCATGCGTGTCGGTTGCCGGGTGGGGGGTGTTTGTGTGAACAACATCAGCTACGCGGACGATATGGTGTTGCTGGGCCCGACTGCAAGGTCAATCAGGGAGATGCTGAACGTTTGTGAGAAATACGCCGCATCACATGGTCTTGTATATAATGTAAGGAAAACTGAGTTCATGGTCTTTAGGGCCGCCAGCATGTGCCCTGACACCATACCTTCAATTACTTTGAACGGCGCTAATATAAAGCAGGTGACCAAGTTTAAGTATCTGGGCCATATACTTGTCGACGACCTTAAGGATGATGATGACGTGGAGAGGGAGCGCAGGGCGTTGGCGGTCCGCGGGAACATTTTGGCACGCAGATTTTTTCGTTGTACCGATCAGGTCAAAATAACCTTATTTAAAGCGTATTGTCAAGGCCTGTACACGGGAAGTCTGTGGTTCAGCTGCTCGCGGGGGACGCTAAGTGCCTTGCGCGTCCAATATAACAATGTTTTCAGGATGATGTTGAAACTCCCTCGTTTCTGTAGTGCCTCGGGGATGTTTGCCCAAGCGGGTACAGATGGTTTCCATGCTATCATCAGAAAAAAGGTGGCATCGCTTGTGAGGAGGACTCGGGGGAGTGGCAATAGCATACTGAAAGTCGTGGCTGAGGACCCGACAGCTCCTGTGCTGAGGCATCTCTTACGGAATCATTGTCCGCATGAGATGCCTCGTAAGTACATGACTCACTAAGTTCCTGCTGTTATTAAATTTGTTACTAATCCTAGTGTGTAAGTTGTAGTATCTAAGGTAACTAACAAAAATGGTTCCTATGTTGTCCCAAATAAAAACAATATTATTATTATTATTGTCAAGCAGGTGTCTTTCAGCTGATATGATGATGAGACCCCAGACAGAAACATACTATTGACTCTTCGAAGGACTTGAAAATTCATAACCATCAGTAATACCACCAGTATTTATAATATATATATATAGTATGTAAAGATACATCTGGCGCTATTCTAATATATAGCGCGAACACGCGCCCGTCGTCATCTCGTTCATTTACCGACTTCCCAAAAAGTAGGAAGTTTCTCAATTCGAGCGTATTTAAAAAAAATGTGTTTTCGCGTGTAACTTCGTCGTTTATGAACCGATTTTGATGATTATTTTTTTGTTGGAAAGGAGATATCCCAAGGGTGGTACCATGATAAGTAACCAGGATCTGATGATGGGATCCTAGAGATATCGAGGGAACGCCTCAAATATTATGGGCATATACATATAGCGATTTTGGTATTTTCATCAATAATGCAATCATTTGCACTCAGAAAGTATCATTTGGTGAAGTGGAACTGATGAAGAAAACCACAATGGCCACTGGAAATCCAAAATAAAACAATGTATCCTCGATAGCGAATTTTGCGCAATAATTGCTTTTCAATACAAAAGTTTTAGAGTAATTGACGGTTTTTAGGGTTCCGTACCCAAAGGGTAAAAACGGGACCCTATTACTAAGACTCCGCGGTCCGTCTGTCTGTCTGTCACCAGGCTGTATCTCAAGAACCGTGATAGCTAGAGAATTGAAATTTTCACAGATGATGTATTTCTGTTGCCGCTCTAACAACAAATACTAAAAACAGAATAAAATAAATATTTAAGGGGGGCTCCCATACAAAAAACGTGATTTTTATGCCGTTTTTTCTATAATGGTACGGAACCCTTCGTGCGCGAGTCTGACTCGCACTTGGCCGGTTTTTTTTTTAAATAAGTGCATTTGACAAACAGCGAGCGATTAGCAAACGATTGTGTAAGACCTACCATACCTACGCTGTAGGTAATGCCGAGTTTTATGACATAAAGTGTTTGACTGCGCAGTCGTGTTTGGGCTTAATGGAATCGTCATAAGATGTACTTTGGCTATAAATGATTTTCATGTTAATTGGAGTAACCTACCAAAACTAAAAAGAGGAAAATAAAAAACTTTTTAACAAAAAATCAAACCGACTTCCAAAACAAAACACTTCAAAGCGAAAAATAACTTTCTTTTCCGTAGTCGGTGTCGAATAACGGAAAACAATAGGTGCAAAAGACACCGACTTCGGAAAAGAAAGTTATTTTGAAAGTTGCTTTGAAGTGTTTTGTTTTGGAAGTCGGTTTGATTTTTTGTTAAAAAGTTTTTTTTGTGTGACGAAATCGAAGAGCGGCATCTTTTGGCGCCGCCTTCGCTCAAAAATCCGTTGTATAAAAAACTATTTGATATCAAAAAACTGCGTGTCACTACCAGACACGCATTTGATGGTATACTCATAGTAACAAGAGTATGTAATCCTGAACTCGCTTTATTAGGCCCGACGCCCGCGGCGATTATTGTAGCGTGTCTGCAAATGAATGTTCAATTTTGTATTTTCAAAAATCAATGTCTAGCCCCCTCTGCTTGTGTCGCCCGGGGCGATGTCCAGCCTAACGAACCCCGGATCCCACCCGGGTGGGGTTGCTGCGAGCGGTATTGTTCAGGGCTACATTGTATACGTGTGTGTTTGATATGTTTTTGGCAGGTTGATCCGGTGATTGCTTACCTCCCTATAGCTACCTATTGGTAGTAATTAAAACTTTTAAATGTTTGGACATTTTCGTTTAAACTTTCTGCGTCGTTTTAGGTATAGGTATGTAAGTTATGGATAGTTTTAAGCCCGGGTTACGAGGCTTGTTTCTGAAGCTAGGACAGCAAACAAGTAAAATCTTGCCTTGGCACATTTGACGATAATTATCATATTTGAGAATAATGTACTTGTAGAAATGCGCTCCTTGCAAAGATGTAGTGACAAAATTGAAAAGAGTATGTTAAGGTGGTTTGGCCATGTTGAGAGGATGAATGAAAGGCGACTAACGAAAGGTATTCATAAGGCAGACGTGGATGGAAACGCAGGCAGGAGACGCCCTAGAAAGACATATATAGACCTTATAGGTGATGTTCTTCAGAAAGGCCAGGTGCGCAGTACTCATAACCGGCGTGTGTGAATGACTAGATGTATGAATGTGAGTGAAGCAAAAGAAGTATGTAAGGATCGTAGCAGGTGGCGTTCTGTAGTTTCTGCCTACCCCCATGGAAAAAGGCGTGGTTTTATGTATGTATGTACTTGTGGCCAAAGTGACCAGCTAGCAAGCTCGTCACTTTTTCCTCGAGTATTAACTCGGGAACAGTGGGTGTTATGTGAAGTTAGAACTTAATTTATGTATGCTTCTGCCCGCGGTTTCGCACGCGTCAAAAGTATTTTATCATCCGAAGGGAATACAAACTATCCTATGTCCTTTCCAGGGTCTCAAACTAACTCCATGCCAAATTTGCATCTAAATCGGTTCAGTATTTTTAGGACATTTTTTTTTTTCGTCTAATTTGTGCTTTACCGTAGACCACATCATCGCTTACCATCAGACGAGATATTGGTCAAACGCGAAACTATCGACAAAAAAAAAATAGCTCCAGAGATTACCTCCTACAACCTCACCAACTTTACATCTTTATAATATACTAGCTGACCCGGCAAACTTTGTTTTGCCATAAAAACACCAAACATTCATCTACTAAATATCCTACCTACCCTACCTACCCTACCCTACCTACCCTACCCTACCTACCCTACCTACCCTACCCTACCTACCCTACCCTACCTACCCTACCCTACCTACCCTACCCTACCCTACCTACCCTACCCAACGCGCAAAACTCTTGGTGGGGCAGCCAAAAAACCAATAGGAGAGGTAATGAGGCGGCTGGTGCTCTGGAATGGATGGATCTGCAGATACTCAATGTCGGCGGTACTCCAACGTTCCACACAGTGCGTGGAACCAACCTCTACTCAAGTGTAATCGACATAACGGTTTGTACGACGGATCTGCTCGGCTTGGTGGATGACTGGAAGGTAGTGGTAGGCTTGACGAGCTCAGACCACAACACCATCACCTTCAAGTTGGCCTTGGAGAAGGCGAGGGGTATACAGATTAGTAGGACGACACGTAAATTTAATAGTAAGAAAGCGAACTGGAATCAATTTCGTGAGAAATTGACCCAGTTGCATACAGAACATAATACGAACCCTTTAGAAATAGAAAAAATAAAAAACACAGTAGATTTAGAAAACAAAATTCAGGAATACCAAAACACAATTATAGAGGTAGCCAACATAAGTATACCCCTAATAAAGCCAAAAAACAGGGTCAGCTTACCATGGTGGACGGAGGAGCTCGCCACGCTGAAGAGGGCAGTCGCCACCAGGAGGCGCAGAATCCGTTGTGCAGCACCGGTCAGGAGAGAGGCCGTCGTCACTCTGTTTCGGGAGCCAACCTCACTCTGTTAAAAAGGCACGGCGGCTGGAAGTCCAGCAAAGTGGCCGAAGGTTATATCGAAGATTCGATGGCAAACAAAAGCAAAATTACTTCTAAAATAACAGAAAATATAAACTTGAAATCACCACGTCAAAGCACATCATCTGAGCCATTTTTTAATGAAGAAAATAGTACCAGTCAACTGCCGCCATTTACGATGCAAGAACCTCAAGTCACTCAAACTCAAGTCTTATCATCACAAACTCATATTCAAACTATAAATATTCCTAAAAAGAACGTGTCCATATCTCTTACAAATTGTAATAATTTTACTATTAATTTTAATTAAATACACATTTTTTTCTTCTTAATAAATGTTCATTGAAACCTGCTGTCTTGTTGTTTACTTACCTCACAATCGATATGTAAAGCAGAGTATTTCGCTTCGCTCAGGCGCCAAAAACCTCGTATGCAATTGATGTCATACAGTCCTTGGTTAATAATCTACTATTATAGCGTCAACAACACGTGGTAATTATGCTGTTAAAATGTAGCTTATATGACACGTTCGTAGATTTACCATAGCAGCGCCATCTATTGATTACTTACTCAACCCAGTCGAAAGGTATCGACATCTGTTAGAATCATTTGGAGTTAACAGATAATTGTGACTGTCAAATAATAACAGACAAATAATTAGCAATAAATTAAAATTGCGACTATAATTTGAGATTTAAACTATCCTATCTCTCAAGTTGGATCGAACTGCACATGGTGTGCGAATTTTATTATAATCGGTTAAGTGGTTTAGGAGTCAATTGAGGACAAACATTGTGACACGAGATTTATCTTAGATCAATGAAACAATTAGAAAGAAACATAATCGCTGGCACATATTCGTACCTACCATCTCTTTCCACTTTTAAACAGACCTTATATGTTGTAGGGTATCATCGGAGACTTATTCCCTGGTCTGCCGCTTCCATTGGCTGGTCTTCCAGATTTGGTGGAGTGTCTGAAGGAAGTCTGTGTACCACTCAACTTGCAATGTAACGAGTTCTTCATTGAAAAGGTAATGATAGGTACATTTCACGAGATTCATGGTAACCATTTATAATGAATCTGCATGTATTCTTTCAGGTAACGTGTTTATGTATTTAAAAACATGTTGCTACAGCAATCTTTTGTATCTTTTGTTTCCCTTTACTTTGAAAGAGTTCTTTGTTTAACATTATTTTCACCCGTATTTATAAAAACTTCGACGACACATTCTGTATTAAAATTTTCTATAGAGATTTTAATAAATCTGTTGCTAAACAGCTCAGAGACTTTTTTAAAAGCTGAGAACAAATTATAGGACGCGGCTGCCGGACACGACTGACAACGTGACCTTGGGTGTTCGGACATCCGATAGAGATCTGGCTTGTTTGTGTCAGCCGAAAACGTCCGCGGACGGTGGGCACGGGGTGCGTGCGGGACGCGTCCCGGCTTCAGAACAACTCAGACTACGCTATATCTTGCAAGTACTGCGAGGTTATAAATATAAATGCATGAAAAACTTATCGAGTATTTTCGCAGCAGTGAATGGCGTCCTCACTTACACTACTCGACATGTTTCTACTTAAACATAATCTTCGTTGAATAAGCTATATTGTGCTATGGAATAAGCGTTCGGACGCGTCCGCAAGCCTCGTCTCAAACGACTGTGGACACAATTATATCAGTCGCAGCTGTAAGTCGCCGCCGAAAATTTGTTCCCTGCTTAATAGGTGCATTATGGTTTTATCCGTTTGTAGGTGTTGCAACTGTACGAGATGATTCTAGTACGACACGGACTTATGTTGGTCGGTCTTCCGTTTGCTGGGAAGACTAAATGCTATCAAGCATTAGGAGCAGCACTGGAATGTGTCGCTAATAATGTAAGTGAATGATAATATTGTTTACACGCTTTTAACATATACAATTTTTGTTAGGTAAAATACGCTAATATTAAATATCCGTTGTCATTTCTTTTCCATCCAATTCTGTATGTAAAGTATTTTTAAGGTATTTTTTTAAATTTTTATTTTATCGATTTAGGTATTTTAAGCAACTTATTTCAATATTTAGTTTTTCCAAGCTGTAGTTATTTAAAAAAAAAGTTTGTGCTGACGTCATAAAGTAGTCTGAATGACAAAAATTTTATTTCGGTAAGTTGGTTTGTACAAAAACTTTTTCATGTCGATCATACTTTTTAAAACTAGATGAGGTCTGCGTTTCCTATTTGACTACTCTGAGAAGAAAGGCCGAAACAAACTCAGAGGTCACAGTCTCCTTTAAAGTCCAGACAAAATCTTGGTTAGATTATGTGGTCTTTTGTGGAAAGAACCAGCCAGATTGAGTGGGCCTGTCTAGTCAGTGCACGCACTTGTCAATAACCGTGTAGCTCAACTCATAATTTAAGGAGCTCAACGATTCGACGAACAATACCAAAGAAAGGACATTCGGGTTGTCCGCATGAACTACTCAAACTGCTAGACCATGATTAAAAACTAAGACTTTTAAGACCAAAAGAAAAATATGGCTATAGGCTAACCTAAAATCTCGAAATGGTTTTGGAATCAGCATGGTTTAATATTTACTTTACATACCGAATCACACCAGCGAATACTGTATGTAACAACAGATTAAATGATCAAAGGTATTATAATGGCTTGCGACAACCTGTAAGACTACATTTGGGAAAATTGCTGAAATAATTTTCTCTTGACAATTTCATCAGCTTAACAATATTGAATCTTGTAGGGTACTATGGACGAGCATGCGGTAGAATGGACGGTGATCAACCCGAAGTCCATCACCATGGGCCAGTTGTACGGACAGTTCGACCCTGTGTCCCACGAGTGGTCCGACGGCATCCTGGCTGTTAGCTACCGAGCCTTTGCTGTCTCTCCCAATGATAACAGGTAAGTTGCTGTTTTAAGAGTAGAATAGATTAGTATTTCTCTTTATTTGAGTTTATATGACACAAAAGAGGTTAATAAGACTTATGACTTAGCACTGACACAAAATTACAAGTACTTAAGCAAATTAAAAACAACACAACGAATAACATATTTACCACAACCTCATCAAAATATCCCACTACGAAAGTGTATTTTTGCGATACGTTGCCTTGAAAAACAACACAACGAATAACATATCTATCACAAACACATCTCAATTCCCACTACGAAAGTGTACTTCTGCGATATGTTGCCTTGGCACGTGCTGAAATGTGTGCCAGCATTAAGCAACGACGAATTAACTACTGTACAGTGTATAATATGTTAATTAGTTTGATATTCGGAGACAATATAATTTTCTATCGAACCGATTTTTCAATTCACTTTGTGCTGGCGTTATATCAGTGTTTCATTTTGACTGTTCAGTTATCACACGTGTTTGATGAAAAATATGAAAAAAATATAAAAAAAATATATATATAAAAAAAAAATTAAAAAAAAATTTAAAAAATATAAAAATGAAATATTACCGTAAACACTGTGTGGTCAAGCTTATCAATTAATTAACGCTACCGTACACCGTACCCCTCATGGATCATCATCCTACTTATATTATAAATGCGAAGGTTTTGATGCATGGATGGACGGATAGATGGATGTTTGTTGCTCAGTCACGCTGAACGGATCTGGACGAAATTTGCCACAGAGATAGATTATTGTCTGGATTAGCAGATTAGATTAGTAGCCTATATCTACTTTTATCCCGGTATAATGTGCCCTTTGGATAATAAAACCATTTTTCACGCCGTCAAAGCTGCGGGCAGAAGCTACTGGATTATAAAGCTCGTCGTCAACTTTGCGATTCTAGAAAATGGTTGGTATTCGACGGCCCCGTGGACGCGATATGGATAGAGAACTTAAACACCGTGCTGGACGACAACAAGAAGCTGTGTCTGATGAGCGGCGAGATCATTCAGTTGGCCCCCACTACTAACCTGATCTTTGAACCCATGGACTTAGAGGCTGCTTCACCGGCTACGGTGAGAGAAATTTAGACAAAGATTTTTTCACCATCCAATTTTTCTCTTTACTTTAAGAAATACTAAATGTTTTTTTATTATATTTTTTTATTATCTTCTTTTATTTAGGGGCTTTTAGTCACAATTAAGACCATGCCAGCCCCATCATTACCTAAGCTTATACACATACATACATACACTTATTCTAATTTATCTAATATTTTATAAACTAAAATGGCTGCTTCCGACAGAGGCGCTGACAGGATACTTTGGAAAATTCCTATATCTATTAACTAGCTGACCCTCGGGGCTTCGCTCCCGTCAATTGCCTACCTACCCAGCCTACCCTGCCTACCCAGCCTACCCTGCCTTTCCTGCCTTTCCTGCCTACCTTGCCTATCCTGCCTACACTGCCTATCCTGCCTACCCAGCCTACCCTGCCTATCTTGCCTACCCTGCCTACCCTGCCTACCCAGCCTACCCTACCTATCCTGCCTACCCTGCCTATCCTGCCTACCCTGCCTACCCTGCCTACCCTGCCTACCCTGCCTACCCTGCCTACCCTGCCTACCCTGCCTACCCTGCCTTTCCTGCCTACCCTGCCTTTCCTGCCTTTCCTGCCTGCCCTGCCTATCTTGCCTACCCTGCCTAATCTGCTTACGCTGCCTACCCGGCCTACCCTGCCTTTCCTGCCTACCCTGCCTATCTTGCCTACCCTGCCTACCCTGCCTACCCTGCCTACCCTGCCTATCCTGCCTACCCTGCCTATCCTGCCTACCCTGCCTACCCTGCCTACCTTGCCTACCCTGCCTGCCCTGCCTACCCTGCCTTTCCTGCCTACCCTGCCTTTCCTGCCTACCCTGCCTATCTTGCCTACCCTGCCTACCCTGCCTACTCTGCTTACCCTGCCTAACCTGCCTACCCTGCCTACCCTACCTACTCTGCTTACCCTGCCTACCCTGCCTACCCAGCCTACCCTGCCTACCCAGCCTATCCTGCCTACCCTACCTATCCTGCCTACCCTGCCTTTCCTGCCTACCCTGCCTATCCTGCCTACCCTGCCTTTCCTGCCTACCCTGCCTATCTTGCCTACCCTGCCTACCCTGCCTACTCTGCTTACCCTGCCTACCCAGCCTACCCTACCTATCCTGCCTACCCTGCCTTTCCTGCCTACCCTGCCTATCCTGCCCACACTGCCTATCCTGCCTACCCTGCCTACCCTGCCTACCCTGCCTACCCTGCCTTGCCTGCCTACCCTGCCTTTCCTGCCTGCCCTGCCTATCTTGCCTACCCTGCCTAATCTGCTTACGCTGCCTACCCGGCCTACCCTGCCTTTCCTGCCTTTCCTGCCTACCCTGCCTATCTTGCCTACCCTGCCTACCCTGCCTAATCTGCTTACTCTGCCTACCCTGCCTAACCTGCCTATCCTGCCTTTGCATATCCTGCCTATCCTGCCTACCCTGCCTACTCTGCTTACCATGCCTACCCTGCCTATTCTGCTTACCCGCTGCCTACCCTGCCTACTCTGCCTACCCTGCCTACTCTGCCTACCCTGCCTACTCTGCCTACTCTGCCTAACCTGCCTATCCTACCTACCCTACCTACTAATTTTTATCTATCATCAAAAGTTTTCTCAGCGCACGCCAAATAATGTATTTTACAGACAACATTTTGCTACCTTGGGTTACATTATTGCAATTTTCATAAGGATCTCTATTTTTTTTGAAAATATTTTATAGCCTATGACACTCAGGAATAATGTAGCTTTCTACCGGTGAAAGAATTTTCAAAATCGGTTCAGTAGATCCAGAGATTACCCCTTACAACGTCACAAACTCACAAACTCACAAACTCACAAACTTTACCTCTTTATAATATTAGTATAGATTTTATATTAAATCTATTCATCAGAGCCTCTCTCCCAGCTCTGGTCCTTACACATTCCACCAATAAGTGGTATACGTCTTCAACAACACCACACTCATTACAGTTTGGGTTGTTCGTTATTCTCATAAGATGCTTAAACTTATTGCAAGGAATGTGTCCAGACCGGAGTCTGTGGGCTATTATGACAACAGACTCCGGTCTGGACACATTCCTACCGGAGTCTGTTGTCATAATAAATAATAAATGTTTGGAAACTAAAACCTGACTACAGCAAAATCGCGCTAAGAAATTAAAAAAAAAGAAATTACAGAACGTATGAACATGCAACACAGTAACTTACTATAGAACTTGTCCATTATATACTACTAAAAAATGAAAAAAAAAACAAATACAACCGACTTCCAAAAAACACTACATAGGGAAAAATAACATCAATTTCGGAAGTCGGTATCAAAAAACGATGAAACGATTTTTTTTTTGGAAGTCGGTTGTATTTTTTTAAATTATATAATTATATTGAGCGATGGCCGTTTTGCACGAATGTGATGCATATTTTTCCTATTTCTGTAATTTTTACTCGACGCAAATTAACTCATTTTCTTTCTTTTATTTCTTCTGTCTTCCAGGTGTCTCGCTGCGGCATGATCTACTTAGAACCTAAGGGTCTGGGCTGGAAGGCCCTGCTGGAGTCATGGCTAAATGTCCTACCTCCTTCCCTTCACATTGTCAACCGCAACCTTATTCGCGGTCTCTTTTACCGGTTCATGTCACCACTTCTCTGGCTCGTCGAATTATCAGGTCAAGTCAAGGTGAGAAAAATGACGTACAGTAAGGTTCAGTACAAATATTTTCTTATTGTCCCTCGGCAATCATCGCATTGCCGAATATTAACGAATGATAATTTCCATTCCATCAATTATTAGATTCATCTTGTATAATAATTTGAATTCAGAACTAAGTTCTTTATTGTTTTTTTTGTTTTGATTGCCGTGTGAAATATATAGAGCTGTAAAAATAGCAGATTTAGCAGCTTTCCTCCCATTTTTATAATAAATTAAATTTTGTTGAAAGTGTATTAACAACTCTATTTACTTCCAAGAATTAGAAATCTTATGACTGACAAAACACGAAGTTTGACGAGGAACATTTAGAAAATGTTTGTACTGTGCTAATTTATCTTGATGAATGTATAAAATTCGAAAAAAAAGGTACATGAGATATTATTCTACTTGGGAAACTAACTGAAATAAATTTAAAAATGTTTTGATGGTATGTTTCCCTTTTTGAACCGTTTCTTACGAATGGCAGAATGTTTAGTAGTCTCGTAGCGGTTCGTAGGCGAATGTAGGTTCAGCCAGCAACGTAGCAGCGCTACGCGGCGTAGCACATTAGGCACACGTAGACTTAGACAAGTCTACGTGTGCCCACGAACAAAACGTTTGGGAAACGAAATTACCAATAGATTTTCATTATACCAATATTTTTATTAGTCTTTTTAGGGTTCCGTACCCAAAGGGTAAAAACGGGACCTATTACTAAGACTTCGCGGTCCTTCTGTCTGTCTGTCAACAGCCAGTATCTCATTAACAATGATATCTAGACAGTTGAAATTTTCACAGATGATGAATTACTGTTGCGGCTATAACAAAAAAACCTAAAAACAGAATAAAATAAATATTTAAGTGGGGCTCCCATACAACAAACGTTTTTTCTTTTTGCCGTTGTTTTGCGATAATGGTACGGAACCCTTCGTGCGCGAGTCCGACTCGCACTTGGCTGTTTTTTTATATTTAGCTTCTGTACCCATACCTGACTATTAAAATGGTACATCGTGTTAGAAGTATAAGAAAGACAGAGTAGTGATTCAGTGTGTGTGAGTGTATTTTTTGTGTGTGAAATGTTTTATTTTGTCGGTGTCTTTGTAAAACTCGATGTGCCCTATCAAAAGTCGTAATAACATAGTCTCAATATTAAATCGAATATTTAATAACGTTTCACTCCATAATGCAACATTACGCGTTTTTTCTATTCAAAGATTCGTTTTTGCAGCAAATGTACGTGACGTCCCGAAGTAACCTCGTTCAGGCGTGCATGTATCTCTTCGACTGTTTTATGGATGACTTCTACGACGAGAAATATCTGGAACAGATATCAGATCTTGACATCAGAGCTCAGCTTGAGGTACAAACGTCCATTCTTGAGAAAATAAAATTTAGCATCCTAGTATTTAAAGTGTCAATATTTGTATGATCCAAGTTCAATTTTCTTTTTTTTTTAACTCAATATAACTACCACATTTCTTTAAAGAGTTGATCTTTAGGAGCCTTTGTAAAAAATAATTGCGAACTGAACCGAACCGAAAACGTGGAGAATGTAGTGAAGAAGCGGAGACGTCAATCTATGTGCAGCGAACCGAATTCTTGTAGAAAGCGAAGTGTCGTTGCGGGCAGGGCCGTCTTTAACCTATTGGAGGCCCTGGGCACATTAGGATAATGAGGCCCATGGCCTTGACGGAGCACAATTTTGTTAGAATAGACAAAGAAAGTAGATAAGCAAAGTTCTAGATTTATTTATATTTCTTTACACATTAAATGAATAGATAATAAACACATCAACACGGTCTAGGGATAATTTTAAAAAAGCGAACGTACTATCAATGTGTTAATTATTTATATGACATGTATATATTTAAAAGATACGTTATTTAATATTGTATCATTTTTTAATAATGGTTAAGGTACTTCGATTAAAATTTCAGGATTTTATGGAAAAAAATGAAGCATAGACGGAAACCGTATATGAATTAACTTTTAATTTATGAGTAAAAACTGAAAAAAATAGAAAAATCATTTAATTAAGTTAGTAGTCTGAGAAAGCGCCCATGATGTTCATAACACATCGGCAACGATTCGGCATGCTCAGAACAAGGTTGTCAATGTCTTGCTGCGGAATATTGCCCCATGTCCTTCTGAGGTGCGCAAAAAGTTGATCTTCTGTAGCCAGATTTTCAGGAACTTCCTTCAGAGCTCTTCTTTGCAGCATATCCCACGCATGCTCAATGGGATTTAGATCTGGTGATTGAGCAGGCCAGTCTAAGGCCCTAACATTGTGTGTATGTAACCAAGCTCACCCAGCCGTTCTCGCCGTGTGTGCCCGGGCATTGTCGTGCATAAGCAGGAAATCTGGCCCCATTTGTGTTCTGTGGGGCAAGATTACGGGCCCCAGCACCTGTTGGACGTATCGTTCTGCCGTCATATTGCCCCGCACCCAAACGAGATCCGTCCGTCCTCCAAGACGAATTCCTGCCCAAAGCATAATTGTTCCTCCTTGGTATGGGTGAACTGCCTGAGAGTTCTGAAGACGGCTCCATCGTCCAGGAACCCGCCAAACACGCGTCCTTCGTGAATCTGGATGGAAGCCGAACCTGGATTCATCCGTGAACAGCACTTTGGACCATTGCTCACGGCCCCAGTCCACGTGGTTCCGAACCCATTCTAATCGTCGTCCACGATTGCCTCTCCGTAAAGGTGGGACCCGGAGTGGTCTACGAGAGCGTAGATTGCTTTCATGCAGTCGCCTTTTTACAGTTTGGTCACTCACAAGCACTTGGTGTTCCACTCGCAGCCTTTGGACCAATTGAGTCGCCGTTGCATTTGGTTGAGCTCGCGCAGTAATTTGCAAAAATCGGTCTTGTCTGGGGGTAGTGATGCGACTTGGCCCCCGGTGCCTCTCCGCTACTTCACCTGTGGCACGATAGCGTGTCCACAATCTTGAAATTACATTTTGGTGGGTCCCTATGGCCTCAGCAACATTACGCTGAACAGACCCAGCATTCCCACAGCTCGTAACATCTCCGCCCTCTTCAAATGGTGGCGTTGCATGGCTACAATACCTCAATTTTAACTTTATCTTTCGTTTAAAAATGAAAAAAAAACTGTAACTAAACGTAATTAGTATTGTTTTCTAAATTTCGCACAAATGAAAATTCCCTCTCCTACAAATCAAGACATTTTTATGCCACCGAAACAAAATAATTTTCAAAAATTTTAATTTGGAATTAGTCTGAGATAAATTACAAACAAATCGGTGTATAAAAGATTCCAATGCGGCCAGTACTTTTCGAGTTATTTAATTGAGTATGAAATATCCCTAGACCGTGTTGATGTGTGTATAATATAATCTACAAAAGGAAATAGTACATTATGGTACAAGTGTGAAATGTTGGTGATTACCGCTGAGGCGCCATTGAGATAATCATCAATACACACGTGTATCTTACGACGTTTTTCAACACACTTGTGAAGAAAATAATACGAAAAAACCATTTCCAACAGTGAAAACTAGTTGTGAAAAATTTTTCGCAATGGCGGCCACAATTATCAGTTTTCCTATGCGCGCGCATCTAACAATGGCGATCGGCGATAGACTAAAAATAATTTCTTTTTTTTGGCTTTTCGCGGATAGTGTTTTAGCCACGTACAAAATGGAGAATTTCAAGTTTTCTTTATTACAGACAAAAACAAAAGTTTTATTTGAGTGAAAGTTTTATTTATTAAACACGTACAAGTTGAAATTATGTATTTAATTAAATACGAAGTTGCATGAAATGTGTTGCATTTGTACTATTGAGTACGATCTTTTTTGTATCGAAACTTTTTTAAGAACAAAGCAACACAACCAATAAATTAAAAAAGAAACTCTATAACTCACTTGTGTATAATAGCAATGAAAAAGTCACAGTTTGATTACAGGTTTCATTATGTGCCTAATTGCGGTGAAATTAGGCACGGCACAGGCATAAAACGTATTTGTATCGAGGGCCATGAATCACTCGTGTCGCTCAGGAGTGTAATAAAAAATCATTAGAATCCTAAACTTTCTCGTGTTTCATCTATGGCCCTCGCTTTAAATCCGTACTTTATTCACTGATTGCATTATATACTATTTGAGAATTCTCAGGCTAGTGCTGAAAAAATTATGTTGATTGAAGAGGTACCCTTCTATAAGGGAGATAGGCAAAATCGTTAATCACTTCTTCAAAGTCTATATTTTTGAGCATATACATTCTATGGATATTAGCACCAATCTGGATAATCTTGAAGCATTGTACTTCTTAATTATTTTTTTCAGTATAAATTCTGTCAGGTACTAGGAGATCCCTATTTATCGCGGGGCCCTGGGCACGTGCCCAGAGTGCCCAGTGGGAAAGAAGAGCCTGCTTGGGGAATGTTACTAACTTGCGGTTCACGCCTGAACAAATGAACTCGTGTTTTTAAAGCATTTTTATGGTCCTTGTGATGTGTATTGTACAATATTAGATACTTTTTGACACATTCTATAAATTTTCGATATCCATCATGGCCGTGTGTCGAAATAGTTGAGAATTTTTGTAAAAAAACACAGCCGTCACTCTTCGGTCTCACTTAGCGTCGAGCTTTCGCTCTCTGTTTGACGCCATGCATACAAAAGTTAGTACAACTAGCTCGCTCGCGCCTCGCTTCCCGCGCACGCCTTTGGTTTGTCATGGCGTCTCACGCCTTTCGGTTCACCGCGCACCACGTATCGGTTCGCTTTCGTTTTTCTATGTGACTAGATTCAAACGATACTATAGATAACAAAATAAAAACGCTTCGCCACGCTATCGGTACGCTATCTATTTGACGAGCCCTTTAAGGATCCGAATGGTCCCATAATAATACAAAGGAGTTCTTTAAAATGTTTCAATGTAGTTTTAATTCCGTTTTAAAAAATCTAATGCTGCCATTGAGTGAAAATTCTCTTGAACTTTAAAATGAATATAATGCAATTTTTTTTTTTTTGATTATATTTGGTAAAAACATATACTCGTAGTCACCTGACCTATATTTTTGATTAATTATTTATATGGTATGTTGCAGGGTACTTTCTTCTTCGCATGTATTTGGTCGATTGGAGCAACACTGGATGCTGAAGGCCGTCCTAAATTTGACTTGCTTTTTAGAGGCCTGCTCGAAAAAGATTTCCCTGCTGCGGTAAAATCCCCTTATTCTTCTGTCTGACTTGGCTGACATATAAACAAATTATAATAAGGTTTTCTTTTATAGATTAGGGTTATTCTAGACATGCCCAAAGAAATTAGCAAGCCAGATAAACAATACATTTTTACAATTCCAAGAGAGGGTTTGGTTTATGACTACAGATTTATTAAGGAAGTAAGTATTTTGTTTTTGTTACAATATTTTCTGACGCTCTGTAAATATTTGAACAGTTTTTATGAGTAATAATGCTAATGTGCCAATGTAGATACAAAAAGTGAGAGGTTTCTTATTGACACCCGGTTGGAACGGAGGTCGGTTAATTTTATTTTTATTTTACGGTAGGCTCGCGTTTGACCACTATCTCGCCTCTGTAAGCGATGATGTGATCTATGGTGAATCAGGCTTGCCTAAAAGTAACCTATTCACTCTTGACTTAAAAATCCCAAGGTATCAGGAAACAAAAACTCCGGCAGGGCATTGCACTCCTTAGCTGTGCGCACAATTAAAGTATCAGCAAAAGGCTTTGTGCGTATGGGTGGGATGTCCACCATGTACCAATGGTGCATTGCCATACGTCTTGTAGTCTGATGATGAAAAGGGCATGGCGGAATCAAATCATGCAGTTCCGTCGCACACTCCCCGAAATATACCTGATAAATACCGACAGGTCGATGTTGAAGGCTCTGAAGCTTTGACTCAACCAGTGCCTCATTACCAATGAGCCTCTTGGCTCGTTTTTCGATCGACTCTAGTGCATCAAATTGGTACTTGGCATATCCGTCCCAGATGTGAGAGCAGTACTTCATGCATGACTGAACTTGCGCTTTATACAAGTTGAACAGCTGTTCAGGCGTGAAGTACCGTCTCACCTTTGCAAAAATCCCTAACTTGCAGCCAACTGATATTTCGCTTCAATGAATGGACCGAAATTGAGGGTCAATGTCAACCTCAACGTTGACAAGTCTACAGTTTTTCAGTTTCGTAAAATATGACGAAACTGAAATAACAACAACACAGCTGATGTTCAGTGTACACACACAATAGCGGCTGCTAGCGTAGGTACTGTGTGTCTAGTCAGCGCACGCTCAATGTCTTCGGTTTTCTGCTTACTCTCTTCTCGGGTATATCTCTATGGGAACGTCCTCACTGGGAGCATTCTTTCGTGAGCATTTCTAAACAAGCAGTCGTAGGCGAGCAACAAATGCTTACCAGCGAGCCCAGCATTCACTTTCAAGCAAAACTTTGACCGTTCGAGTCGAATATTCCCTTGCGAGCTTGGAGCATTCGAATACGATCTCATTAAATTTAATTAATTTCAAAATGTCAGGTAGAGCGGTCGTGGCAGCAGTTTATTTTTGTCCACGAAGGTCACAAATACATAAGAGCAAGACCTGTTCCTTGCTTTACAAGTGGTCAGTAATATTCCTACATACATACTCATTTATTTCATTATCTGAGTACTCGCTTTCGAGCATTTTATTTGCGTGGACATTCGAATGCGAGCCGTTTCCGCGAAAATCGTTTGTCCACATCGGCCGTAGTTCACGCTTGCGTGTAAGCTTTGTGACGCTCAGCTCAACATCCATACCACTCGAATATTCGACGTCGAATGCTCATTACAAGTGAATGCTCTCAGTGAGGACGCCCCTTAAGGGTATTTAAACGTTTTAAGTTACACGTATTTTTGCATATTCTCAAAATTGACGGCAAGCTGAATCGATTGATAAGTTTTAACTTTCCTAGGTGATAAGAAAGTGCCTCAAAAATTACTGCAAAATGTTGTCGGTTTATGGTTTAGTTTTTTTCATAGTAACACTTTTTTTGGTCTAGCCCCTCAGCCCGCAAACAAATCAGAACTACCAAGAAGAAACTCCGTTCCAATTCGAACTTAAAATGTTGGCCGTTGGCTTATTTATCTTTCAAATATATTTGAAAATTCGATTGTTTTACGTTGCAATAAGTAGTTCTCAGTTCTTTCTCATAATCTAAGGGCAAAGGTAAATGGAAACCTTGGTCCGACGACGTGCTGAGCGCGCCTCCCATCAGCCGGGACACTCCTCCGAACCAGATCCTAGTGACGACGCTGGACAGCGTCAGATACCTGGCGCTGTTTAAACTCATGGTCATGCACCAGAAGCTCGTCATGATGGTCGGCCCCACTGGTACTGGAAAATCCGCCTATATTATTGTGAGTTCCTTGTAATTATATTTCGAATTGAACTGTACCCACAGACATACATCAAACTAGATGACGCGACTGTATGTACTTCGCGTGCCAAAAAACGGCGTAAAGTTACGATCAATGATCGTAATCTGAGCTTTTCATTTAGTATTATCAAAATCAAAATCATTTTTTTTTATTTTACATAGGCCTACATGGGCACTTATAAAACGTCGACAAAAGGTGCACGGTTCGGGTTGGTCGTTTCCTATGAACCGGCAAGAAACTCCTTATAAAAAATGGTTTGGTTTTACAATATTTCCATGTTACAGCATTAGTACTATGGGGGGACAACGTAGGCCCGACAATAAGTGGAAAGAAACTAAAAAAAAAAGTTTACATAATATACAACAAAGTTAACAAATGTTAACTAACACCTAGAAGGCCTACAATGTTCGGCACCGGGAATCCACTGAGATCTAGAGAAAAGTCTTTTTATGCCATATTGAGCTGTAAAGAATGTATAAAAATAGTCGGCCGATGCCTTGGAAATGTTTTCTTTCATTGGTTAGGAAATTTGTTTTTAAATTGTTTGTGGAAAAGTGGCACGCTTGGTTTTCATACAGATGGAGCAACTTATCTAGTTAGATGTATGTCTGTGATTGTACCTCTTAGCTCTTGAAGTATCTGACATAGCTCGTTGCTTACCAAAGATTACTATTATATACTACAGACATACCTCTCACAACGGGCTACCTCAGGCATCGGCTCAGATAAATTATGAATAAAAAAATTAAAATTATGGTTATATAATGATGAATATTTTTAGGATTTCCTATTGAAGAAAGCCGATACTAAAGTCTATAAGGCTCTGATCATGGCCTTCTCGGCGCAAACCAATTGCAATCAAACTCAAGATATTATCATGGGAAAGTTGGACAAGAGAAGAAAAGGTAAGGACATAAAGTCACTTAAAGGTATTTTGAATAATTTTGATACGCAAATAATTCTTGCTGGCATCAGTACGAAGACTTTACATCCTCAATTAAGCCAACTTGCACCTGTAGCTAATTTGACAATCTACAATCGATAACGCTAGTTGAAAACGAATCAATGTATGGGAATGACACTTCTGAACGTTAAGTCACGTGGTCAGATCATACAAATAGAAGGCGTTAATGATTGTAGAAAGAGATTCGATATGAATCGTTTGTAACTTGGCTAGGGGGCAGTCCACTGCCACGTAGGATTTTCAGGTAGCTGCTTGGTTCATTTATTTGCTTAGTAGAGCTTTTTGTGAGGCTCTCAGTGGACAATGCTTTCTTAGTGCTTAATGCTTCCTTATCCATTGGTTGCTATGGACCAGCGCCTAAATCTTAAGGATCCTACATCCAAACGCTGTTCTTTTTAACCGACTTCAAAAAAAGGAGGAGGTTCTCAATTCGACTGTATTTTTTTTTTTTTATGTTTGTTACCTCAGAACTTGTTACTGCGTGAACCGATTTTGATGATTCGTTTTTTATTTGAAAGCTGGTGTTTGTCACGTGGTCCCATTTAATTTTCATCAAGATCTGATTAAGAAATTCGGAGATACACATCAGAACTCTTCAATAAATGACGGCAAATCACTCGGGATAGCTGCAATCGCATTTATGTTTATTGTTTACACCATTTCATAACATAACATCACACTGGTATACCCTTATTCGATCGGTTTTGTTTAAGTTTCATGTTATTGGGTAAATCTATTCTGGTTTCACTTTAGACATTATTGGTACCTAGCCTATATAAATTATGTAGCACAACTAAAAAGTGAAAATAAAAAAAAAAAACCTTTTTACAAAAAATACAACCGACTTCCAAATAAAAAACAAAAAAGTGAAAAATAACTTCAATTTCGGAAGTCGGTGTCAAAAAACGAAGAAAATAAAACAAGAACACCGACTTCCTATTGAAGAAAGCCGATACTAAAGTCTATAAGGCTCTGATCATGGCCTTCTCGGCGCAAACCAATTGCAATCAAACTCAAGATATTATCATGGGAAAGTTGGACAAGAGAAGAAAAGGTAAGGACATAAAGTCACTTAAAGGTCTTTTGAATAATTTTGATACGCAAATAATTCTTGCTGGCATCAGTACGAAGACTTTGCAAGCTCAATTAAAGCCAACTGCACCTGTAGCCAATTTGACAATCTACAATCGATAACGCTAGTTGAAAACGAATCAATGTATGGGAATGACACATCTGAACGTTAAGTCACGTGGTCAGATCATACAAATAGAAGGCGTTAATGATTGTAGAAAGAGATTCGATATGAATCGTTTGTAACTTGGCTAGGGGGCAGTCCACTGCCACGTAGGATTTTCAGGTAGCTGCTTGGTTCATTTATTTGCTTAGTAGAGCTTGTTGTGAGGCTCTCAGTGGACAATGCTTTCTTAGTGCTTAATGCTTACTTATCCATTGGTTGCTATGGACCAGCGCCTAAATCTTAAGGATCCTACATCCGAACGCTGTTCTTTTTAACCGACTTCAAAAAAAGGAGGAGGTTCTCAATTCGACTGTTTTTTTTTTTTTTATGTGTGTTACCTCAGAACTTGTTACTGCGTGAACCGATTTTGATGATTTGTTTTTTATTTGAAAGCTGGTGTTTGTAATGTGGTCCCATTTAATTTTCATCAAGATCTGATTAAGAAATTCGGAGATACACATCAGAACTCTTCAATAAATGACGGCAAATCACTCGGGATAGCTGCAATCGCATTTATGTTTATTGTTTACACCATTTCATAACATAACATCACACTAGTACGCTCTAAAGGGGTACGCAGGTGTAAAACAGTTCACCTTGGTATACCCTTATTCGATCGGTTTTGTTTAAGTTTCATGTTATTGGGTAAATCTATTCTGGTTTCACTTTAGACATTATTGGTACCTAGCCTATATAAATTATGTAGCACAACTAAAAAGTGAAAATAAAAAAAAAAAACTTTTTACAAAAAATACAACCGACTTCCAAATAAAAAAACAAAAAAGTGAAAAATAACTTCAATTTCGGAAGTCGGTGTCAAAAAACGAAGAAAATAAAACAAGAACACCGACTTCCGAAATTGAAGTTATTTTTCACTTTTTTGTTTTTTTATTTGGAAGTCGGTTGTATTTTTTGTAAAAAGTTTTTTTAAATTTAACTGGGGTTCCATTCGTTCTTTTGCGGTAAAACAGCAAACTATATCGCTTATCAGGTGTGTTCGGGCCACCGATCGGCTGCTACGCGGTGGTGTTCGTGGACGACGTGTCGATGCCCCAGGCGGAGACCTACGGGGCCCAGCCCCCCATCGAGGTGCTGCGGCAGGGCATCGACCTGGGCCTCTGGTACGATCGGAAGACCAACGTCGCTATGCACCTTATTGATGTTCAGGTGAGAAACATTCATTTAAAACTGGCGACAAAAGAAATAATGAAAGATAATTATTTCGGTCGTAGAGTTGATTTGACTGTGCTTTCGTCTGATGATGAACCAAAAATAAGAATGTTCTATTTGAAATATACCTGTAAGGAATTAAGGACCGCAAAGATAAATTCGCCTCAATCACGCTCATAATTTGCTTCAAAAATGACAACCCCTATTTTTATGTTTATCTTTACTATGTTTGTTTTGCTACGAAATAAATTCGCTGCCAAGTCAAACCACTATAAATTATACCTTCCATGTTGCTGTTCAGTTCATGTGTGCCATGGGCAAGCCCACGCCGGGTGCTAAGATCATCACGCCGAGGTTCTCGCGACACTTCGCCTTCTTCTGTATCGACGAGTTCGACGATGAAACTCTTCAGGTCATCTTCAGCCGGATCATGTTGTGGCATCTTGATACTAGGTATGTACACTTTCTTTTTATTTGTTATGGGTTTGCTCTTGACTCTAGTCGAAGTCATAGGTGACAGAGTCGATACTCTGGCTTTTAAACATAATCTTCACCGTCGGTTACATCATTGCTTACCATCCGGTGAGATAGTGATCAAGCACGAGCTTAACAATAATAATAATCAGTGCCTGTCAGTCACACTGAACATGAATGGACTCGAGTGGTTGAGCGAGCGTGCTATCCAATACAAGAAATGGGAGATATCACGAGCAGATCCCAAGATGTAGCCCGTGCAATCCGTCCGTTGCCAAACTGGAAATCTACACGGCCGGACGGGCTGCAAAACTTCTGGATCAAATGGCTACAAAGGTCGCACGCTCGTTTCAGCCTTAGAGTCTGGTTCATTACCCAAGTTCCTCACAACAGGAATTATCCATCTTCTTCACAAGTCAGAGAGCACCGCGGAACCTAAAAATTGTAGACCTATTACATGTTTGCCGACGGTCTACAAGTTTCTTACATCCATTTAAAGGGGTAAAATTAATAAACTCGTCGACAATAACTCCATTATGTCGGCCTCTCAGAATGGATGTAGGAATGGGTCTCATGGTACTAAAGAGCTACTCCTTATAGACGTGGCCATTAACTAGCAGGTTCGGCGTTCCTGAAAGGATCTGTGAACATGTTGAACAGATTATAAGAAGGCCTATGACTCGGTGCCTCATAAATGGCTCATGAGGGTGCTAGAATTGTATAAAATAGATACAACTCTACACGCAGTACGCACCTGCCTGATTTCGTGTATGGGGCAAAGGAGCACGTCCCTTCATTATCCAGGATGTTGAAATATTCAGAGGGATAGCGAACCTGTAGGGATCGAGCGAGGTATATTCCAGGGCGATAGTTTGAGTCCATTTTGGCTTTGCCTAGTCTTGAATCCTCTAATCATGCTGCTGGAGAATTCAGGGCTAGGCTATCGGTTGAAGAGAGGTGGTCAGGTTATATTTCACCTCCTTTACATAGATGACCTGAAGCTCTTTGCCCACAGCAATCTTCAGCTGATAGAGCTACTGAAGGTAACTGAAACTTTTAGTAGCGCCATCAGGATGGAGTTTGCTGTGGATAAATGTACATGATCATGTGTGTAAAGAAAAGTGAGATTGTGGAATCCGTAGGAATTCAACTCGCGGATTCCATAAGCCTGACATCCCTCTCTCCCAACGAAACCTATAAGTAATTCGGTATGTCTGAAGCTTTAGGTATCAGCACTACTGACATGAAGAAATCGTTAAAGAAACGCTTTTTTGGCTGCCTGAAGAAGGTATTCAATAGCCTTCTTTGGGGCGGAAACAAGGTCACGCACCTTGTTTCCGCCCCTTCAACGGTTTGGTCTAGTAGCGGGTGTAGAGTATCCCGAAAGAGTACACCAAACCGGCTTGGGTTTGATGTACTCTTTTGGCATACTCAAATGGAACTTGACGCCCTGGATAGGTGGGTTCTTACACTGCTGACTGCATATCGAATGCATCACCCACGGTCATCGGTCATGAGATTGTATATCACGCTGAAGTGTGGAGGCCGAGGCTTTTTAAATGTCAAAAACCTCCACAACCGCGAGATATGGAATCTCAGGGCATATTTTCTGTTCTGTGGTTTGCATCGAGATGTAGTAGCAGTGGACAAGGTGAAGGGACATCCCACTCTCCTTAGCGAATGAGAACGGGCGCAAGCCTGTAGTGATTGACACTAAAGACTGCAGGTAGGTATGGCAGAGTAAGGAACTTCACGGGTGCTTTTTCCGGGCCCTACATGGGTCCGATATAGACCAGTTAGCGTCCGTAGCCTGGCTGCGTTTCGGTGACCACTTTGGGCAAACCGAAGGTTTTGTCTGTGCAATTATGAAAGAAGTTATCACGACGAATAGCTACCGGAGATTTATTGTGAAGGAAGGTACGGTTGACATCTGTACGGCATGTCACCGCCCGGGTGAATCGATACGCCACATTATCTCTGGTTGTTCTCGTCTAGCTAACGAAGAGTACTTGCATAGGCAAAACCTTGTAGCCAGGATTATTCATCAGCAACTTGCTCTGAAATACACTCTTGTGGCATCGAAGGTGACGTAATACAGGTTTGTATGTGCCTGACCCAGTTCTCGAAATTTACAATATCACATTGTACTGGGATCGGTCCATCATCACTGACAGGTCTATTACAGCCAATAAGCCTGATATAGTGGTGGTGGACCGAATCGAGAGGCGTGCAATGATTGTTGACATAACTGTCCCGCATGACTGGAACCTCGTGAAAGCCGTGAAAGATAAGCAAATCAAGTATCTTGACTTGGCTCGCGAGGTTGTCGACATTTGGGATGTGGACACAGCGATCATTGTACCGATAATCGTGCCAGCCAATGACTTAATAGCCACGAGCCTCAACCTACCCTTAGGAGGCGGTGTTAGGCGGCTGGATCAAGGGCCTGATCCAGAAAGCAGTACCGCTGGACACGGCTCGTATTGTTAGGAGGTTCCTCTATCCGGAGGCCTGACCACCTGTAGCTTGGGCCCTCTTCCCGATACCGGTGGGCCTTTTTTATATTTTTAAAGCTTTCTTTTTTTTAAAGAAATATTTAGAAATGTAATTTAATAAGAAGAAAGATGAATAAACGACATAATAATAAAACGATGCCTCTGCGATACTAGCGTGCAGTAAATTGCAGTTTCTATGTGACCTAACCTAGGTGTGGTAATAATATATAAACCTGTTTCAGAGGCTTTTCAAAAGATTTCGACCCTTGTATTGAAGAGCTTGTGTTGGGAACATTGGAGGTATACAAGGAGTGCAGACTGAACCTGTTGCCCACGCCTTCCAAGTCCCACTACACGTTCAATCTGCGAGACTTCTCCCGAGTCATATTGGTAAGTAAAATATGAATAACATTTTGTATCTAACGTTCCTTCTTTTCCCATAAATATGACCCCTCGGAAAAGCTAAAGAGAGATTGATTTTAATGCCATATATTACATATTTTTAGTAAAATCGGCGACAAACATAATTATGCTACTAGAAATAGAGACCAATTAGTTCAACCAGGTATTAGGCTGGCTAAAGCAGCGTCGTCTTTCATAGGGTACTGTATAAAAAGTTACAATTAAATACCTCCCCACATTCTACAACTGAATGAGACTAAATTTAAAACTTCTATAAAACGCACACTATGCAGGCAGGCATATTATAAGTTGAGGGACTATATCGCTGATAAAATTGCTTGGCTCAATGCTGGTCCTGCTCCGCAGCCACTAGGGCGCAAGAACAAGTGATGGGGAGAAAAGTTTTGAATTATTGTTGGACCTGCTGAAGACTGTATGAAATGTATTTGTATTGTATAAACTCAATTTCTTTTAGTATAATATAACTGCACAGCACATGTGTGAGTACTAAGTTCCGACTGTAAATCTACCATTCACTGTAGCTATGTTTCGTTCGTTGATTTCTGTATGCCCTGGCAGTTGAGTGTATCATGCTCTCTCTAATTTCTCTCTTATGGTGGCACATGTGTTGGATCATTCGGTTCCCTTCATGATGGTTGAGCTGAGCGTCATGTTCGTGAACGGGCGCCATCAGTTGGAATGGGTCATAACTTGATTGGCTCAGGCCGAGCCAACCAAGTTATGACCCATTTTAATTAATTATTGTATTTTGAGGCTGTTTATTTGACTCTAGAAGATCTTACGTGTAAGTCTTTTTTTACATCGTTCTCACATAATATGTAATTTGCCAACAATAATGATGTTACCAAATACTTGTAATGAAAACTTATTGATGGAAAAGAGTGAATTTGCCAACAATAATGATGTTACCAAATACTTGTAATGATAACTTATTGATGGAAAAGAGTGTCCGTGGAGTTTCTTGGTCGTTCTTTTCCATGAGACCTACTGACGCTTACGAATATGCAACTAGCTTAATTTTTGTAATTTTTTGCTTACGTTTTTATTACAAATGTAAATTTTGTTATTTTCATCTCATTTATATATGGCAACTTGTAGAATAGAATAGAAACATTTCATGTTTTTTTTATATTTTGTTATCTTGTGTCATTGATTCTTTCATAATAATGAGATTTTGCAGTAAAATGGCATATAAATTATTGTTTAAATTTGTTTTTAACGTAGGTACCTATAACTTAATTCCAAACTTTTCTTAGAAACTCTATCTCAATAATTTAATACGTTCTGTTCTGTTACTTACTAGAGATTGTATTTACGTAAATAACTTATTATTAATTCAAATATTGCCAGGGTATTCTGCTCTCCGTGCCCGAGGTGACTCCAGACCTGCAGTCCATGAAGCGGCTGTGGGTGCACGAGTGCTTGCGCGTGTTCAGCGACCGCCTGGTGGAGGACGCGGACCGCCAGTGGTTCGTGACCTGCCTCCGCAATGCCACCATCAACAACCTCAACGACGATTTTGACGGAATGCTCAGCAGACTCGTCTCCAATGCTGGCGATGTGAGATAGATTTATTTATTTTATAATTAATGTACACACAGTATAATACATAGAGAAAACACTTCAAGACGATAGAGTACAAAGGTTAATTGCTTATTTCTTAAGAAATTTATATCAGCACACCCGCGAACTTCGAGAAAAAGGTCAACCGTCGAATCCGACCCGGCTGAGCGGTGTTCGGGAAGTTGCGTGGTATCTTCTCGTCCGATTTACCGCAGTGTCTTAAGACAAAAGTCTATGACCAGTGTGTGTTGCCAGTGATCACCTATGGGACCGAGACGTGGTCGCTCACAATAGGCCTTATCAGAAAGCTTAAAGTCTCCCAAAGGGTAATGGAGAGGGCTATGCTCGGAGTTTCCTTGCGTGATCACGTCAGAAATGAGGATATCCGCAGGAGATCCAAAGTTACCGACATAGCCCGAAGAATTGCGAAACTTAAATGGCAGTGGGCAGGGCACATTGCTCGCAGAACGGATGGCCGATAGGGCCGAAAAGTTCTGGAATGGCGACCGCGAACCGGAAGACGATACGTTGGAAGGATTCCCACTACCGATGACCTGGTTAAGGTTGCGGGAAGGCGTTGGATGCGAGACGCACGGGATTTGACAATGTTTGGACGACGCCTGGAGCAGGCCTATGTCCAGCAGTGGACGTCTTTCGGCTGAAATGATGATGATGATGACACCCGCGAAAAGAAAAGAAATGTAGAGAGTAGTTTATGAAAATAGGAAAAGAAGAAATGTGGACGACTAACCTAAGATATAAAAACATATACACATAAAATGCAAGTGATATATACTTAAAACTTACTTACTTTAGATAAAAGTTACTTTATTGTATACTAAAATGTCTTTATTGTATAATGGCAATCACTGACATCAAAATATCAGATATTCGCTGACTTGTAGGGTACAAGACTACCTACAAACTAATAACATGACGTCACACACGCGAGAAATGTTTTTGGCGCGATTTTAACGTATCCAACAGACACATCAACGTCAACCGTTGGGCAGTTGGCCGGACACAACACCCATCTGATCGAGAATCCTTCGTTTTCAATGGAGGTTTGTGGGACTGTGAACACTGTTCCGCATACCTAGAACTGTAAATTGAAAAAAAAAACAAAATGTTTTTTTCACAATCTTGACAAAAATCATGAAAAAAAACTTGGCACCGTCGTTTTTAGGGTTCCGTACCCAAAGGGTAAAAACGGGACCCTATTACTAAGACTTCGCGGTCCATCTGTCTGTCTGTCTGTCACCAGGCTGTATCTTATGAACCGTGATAGCTAGACAGTTGAAATTTTCACAGATGATGTATTTATGTTGCCGCTATAACAACAAATACTAAAAACAGAATAAAATATTTATTTAAGTAGGGCTGCCATACAACAAACGTGATTTTTTTGCCGTTTTTTGCGATAATGGTACGGAACCCTTCGTGCGCGAATCCGACTCGCACTTGAACGGTATTTATTCTACATTTAGTTTTTTTTTCAGAAAAATTTAAACACATAATTTGGTTGTTTTGTTTTAATTAAAGCCAAATTATGTTTAAATCAATGGGTACCTATTATTAAGAATTTAGAAAATACTTAATTTGTTACAATCAGAATCATCTTTTCTTTGTATCTAAGAAAGTCCCAGTCCGTAAATGTCCGTAAACTTTATAGTGGGTGTTGCCAATTATTTTAAGACATTTATGTACCTACTATTTAACAAAACACAAACGGTATTTTCTTATTACACAAAATTATTACACAAAATTATTAATATATCAGTTCATATACGATAACCTATTTTATTTTTGTAATCTTGAAAAAAGACTATTTTTTTTCATGTTTTTTTAAACGTTTTTTTTTCTTCACAGAAAAAAAATCGTTTTTTTTTAACTCTACCCTCCAAAGTCTTTTATTTTGGAATTTCGTATTGAGTGCAGTGGTCCCATTTAGCCGTTCAGCGCAAGTATTTGAATTGCTAGTTAGTAGTATAGTTAGTTAGTTAGTTATAGTTAGTTACTACAATAGTTCACCGTAGCGCGTCATGTCTCGATTGTCATTATTATTGTGATTATTGTGGGTAATTAAAAAACGATCGAATAAAAAAAGCTTAGCGACTGATGATGAGCTATTGTTTTAATAACTTGAGCGGTATGAATTTGAGTAAGCGAATAATTAACTAAACTAACGACGAAAATTGATTAATAATAAAATCCAGAACGAGCTTACAAAAAGTGCGTTGTGATTAATCCATTTCAGATATTAATATTCTAGCCGTGCGACTAAATTACTAAGTGTGCGACTAGAAATACAGAGATGGCAGCTTCAATATTAAGATAGAGACGATTTTTCCAAGAGCCAGCGAAGCGAGCTCGGGAACTTAGGGCACCCCGACACGGATAGGTTAGGTTCGAAGGGGATGACGGGAGCTGAAGTGAGCGAGCAAAGCGAGCGAGCTTAGACCCTGCAGACCCTGCAGACAGAAAAAGGAGCCCCGCAGCGGGGCTCCGTCGACAAACTTTTATTTTCAAGTCGCCAAGTATTGAAAAAAATGCAGGACGTAACGTTGACGCTCAAAATAATATTTGAGAGACCTAATCGCTCAAATATTATCAAGCCTATCATTTTGTATTTTAAGTAGCTCAAATTAATGTTTGTAAGTTGCTGTTCTGTTGATTTCTCGTCACTCGCAAAACTCACTTAGTAATACTATAACGTAAATTAATTATTTTTGTCATTTTAAACTTAAATTTACATCCACACGTTTAAATACTACCCCTTCGTTTTTACCTGTACGGACACTTTTTCTTGGAAATAGCGTATGGCGAGGGCAAATCTAACGATTTAAATATTAGGCTCAGCGGTTGTTTTGTACTGAAGCTTTATCAAAATGCCTGAAAAGTGGATTTCGGAAAAAGTTTAATTGAATATGTAATCTTATATTTCAATTTTCAACAGAGAATAACCGATCTTCATCTCCGAAGACTGATTTACTGTGATTTTGCGAATCCGAAAGTGGACACCCGCTTCTACATGGAGACTTCAAATATGGAACACTTGAATTCAACTGTCGACGCCTTCCTCGTCGAGTTCAACAACATGACCAAGAAACCTATGAACCTTGTGCTCTTCACGTAAGATAGAAACATCGAACTGCACCTAAATAATCAGTCTATAATGTTCCTAATGCTGGGAATGATGCAAAACTAGATTTTATTATTTTGGGAAAAAAATCCAGAACAAGGGCGGTTCATGAATTTTTCCCTAAATAATAATATTACTAAGCTTCAAATTTTATTAATGAAAACTGGCACTACGGTTGGGGGACTGCGATATTTTACACCACCATCAGAGCTATCCTAAAAATCTTACTACTATAATAAACGTGTTTGTGAGGATGGTTGGATGAATGTAGGTTACTCTGTCACGCAAAAACTACAGAAAAGATTTTGATGAGACTTTACAGAAATATAGCATCAGGATAACACAAGATATTGGGAGAAGTACTAATATGCATAAAAGACAATATGAGAGCAGTTATTTTTATTCTTTGAGCAGGTTCTGTTGTGTATAAGTTGAACAGCAGGTTTTGTTGTGTACAGGTTCGCGATAGAACACGTGTCGCGCATCTGCCGCGTGCTGACGCAGCCGCGCTCGCACGCTCTGCTGGTGGGGCTGGGCGGCTCGGGCCGGCAGTCGCTCACCCGCCTCGCCGCGCACATCAACGAGTACGACCTCTTCCAGGTCAGCACCATCATCATCTCTCTAGCTGAATGTTACATCTGCCGCGTGCTGACGCAGCCGCGCTCGCACGCTCTGCTGGTGGGGCTGGGCGGCTCGGGCCGGCAGTCGCTCACCCGCCTCGCCGCGCACATCAACGAGTACGACCTCTTCCAGGTCAGCACCATCATCATCTCTCTAGCTGAATGTTACATCTGCCGCGTGCTGACGCAGCCGCGCTCGCACGCTCTGCTGGTGGGGCTGGGCGGCTCGGGCCGGCAGTCGCTCACCCGCCTCGCCGCGCACATCAACGAGTACGACCTCTTCCAGGTCAGCACCATCATCATCTCTCTAGCTGAATGTTACATCTGCCGCGTGCTGACGCAGCCGCGCTCGCACGCTCTGCTGGTGGGGCTGGGCGGCTCGGGCCGGCAGTCGCTCACCCGCCTCGCCGCGCACATCAACGAGTACGACCTCTTCCAGGTCAGCACCATCATCATCTCTCTAGCTGAATGTTACATCTGCCGCGTGCTGACGCAGCCGCGCTCGCACGCTCTGCTGGTGGGGCTGGGCGGCTCGGGCCGGCAGTCGCTCACCCGCCTCGCCGCGCACATCAACGAGTACGACCTCTTCCAGGTCAGCACCATCATCATCTCTCTAGCTGAATGTTACATCTGCCGCGTGCTGACGCAGCCGCGCTCGCACGCTCTGCTGGTGGGGCTGGGCGGCTCGGGCCGGCAGTCGCTCACCCGCCTCGCCGCGCACATCAACGAGTACGACCTCTTCCAGGTCAGCACCATCATCATCTCTCTAGCTGAATGTTACATCTGCCGCGTGCTGACGCAGCCGCGCTCGCACGCTCTGCTGGTGGGGCTGGGCGGCTCGGGCCGGCAGTCGCTCACCCGCCTCGCCGCGCACATCAACGAGTACGACCTCTTCCAGGTCAGCACCATCATCATCTCTCTAGCTGAATGTTACATCTGCCGCGTGCTGACGCAGCCGCGCTCGCACGCTCTGCTGGTGGGGCTGGGCGGCTCGGGCCGGCAGTCGCTCACCCGCCTCGCCGCGCACATCAACGAGTACGACCTCTTCCAGGTCAGCACCATCATCATCTCTCTAGCTGAATGTTACATCTGCCGCGTGCTGACGCAGCCGCGCTCGCACGCTCTGCTGGTGGGGCTGGGCGGCTCGGGCCGGCAGTCGCTCACCCGCCTCGCCGCGCACATCAACGAGTACGACCTCTTCCAGGTCAGCACCATCATCATCTCTCTAGCTGAATGTTACATCTGCCGCGTGCTGACGCAGCCGCGCTCGCACGCTCTGCTGGTGGGGCTGGGCGGCTCGGGCCGGCAGTCGCTCACCCGCCTCGCCGCGCACATCAACGAGTACGACCTCTTCCAGGTCAGCACCATCATCATCTCTCTAGCTGAATGTTACATCTGCCGCGTGCTGACGCAGCCGCGCTCGCACGCTCTGCTGGTGGGGCTGGGCGGCTCGGGCCGGCAGTCGCTCACCCGCCTCGCCGCGCACATCAACGAGTACGACCTCTTCCAGGTCAGCACCATCATCATCTCTCTAGCTGAATGTTACATCTGCCGCGTGCTGACGCAGCCGCGCTCGCACGCTCTGCTGGTGGGGCTGGGCGGCTCGGGCCGGCAGTCGCTCACCCGCCTCGCCGCGCACATCAACGAGTACGACCTCTTCCAGGTCAGCACCATCATCATCTCTCTAGCTGAATGTTACATCTGCCGCGTGCTGACGCAGCCGCGCTCGCACGCTCTGCTGGTGGGGCTGGGCGGCTCGGGCCGGCAGTCGCTCACCCGCCTCGCCGCGCACATCAACGAGTACGACCTCTTCCAGGTCAGCACCATCATCATCTCTCTAGCTGAATGTTACATCTGCCGCGTGCTGACGCAGCCGCGCTCGCACGCTCTGCTCGTGGGACTGGGCGGCTCGGGCCGGCAGTCGCTCACCCGCCTCGCCGCGCACATCAACGAGTACGACCTCTTCCAGGTCAGCACCATCATCATCTCTCTAGCTGAATGTTACATCTGCCGCGTGCTGACGCAGCCGCGCTCGCACGCTCTGCTGGTGGGGCTGGGCGGCTCGGGCCGGCAGTCGCTCACCCGCCTCGCCGCGCACATCAACGAGTACGACCTCTTCCAGGTCAGCACCATCATCATCTCTCTAGCTGAATGTTACATCTGCCGCGTGCTGACGCAGCCGCGCTCGCACGCTCTGCTGGTGGGGCTGGGCGGCTCGGGCCGGCAGTCGCTCACCCGCCTCGCCGTGCACATCAACGAGTACGACCTCTTCCAGGTCAGCACCATCATCATCTCTCTAGCTGAATGTTACATCTGCCGCGTGCTGACGCAGCCGCGCTCGCACGCTCTGCTGGTGGGGCTGGGCGGCTCGGGCCGGCAGTCGCTCACCCGCCTCGCCGCGCACATCAACGAGTACGACCTCTTCCAGGTCAGCACCATCATCATCTCTCTAGCTGAATGTTACATCTGCCGCGTGCTGACGCAGCCGCGCTCGCACGCTCTGCTGGTGGGGCTGGGCGGCTCGGGCCGGCAGTCGCTCACCCGCCTCGCCGCGCACATCAACGAGTACGACCTCTTCCAGGTCAGCACCATCAACATCTCTCTAGCTGAATGTTACATCTGCCGCGTGCTGACGCAGCCGCGCTCGCACGCTCTGCTGGTGGGGCTGGGCGGCTCGGGCCGGCAGTCGCTCACCCGCCTCGCCGCGCACATCAACGAGTACGACCTCTTCCAGGTCAGCACCATCATCATCTCTCTAGCTGAATGTTACATCTGCCGCGTGCTGACGCAGCCGCGCTCGCACGCTCTGCTGGTGGGGCTGGGCGGCTCGGGCCGGCAGTCGCTCACCCGCCTCGCCGCGCACATCAACGAGTACGACCTCTTCCAGGTCAGCACCATCATCATCTCTCTAGCTGAATGTTACATCTGCCGCGTGCTGACGCAGCCGCGCTCGCACGCTCTGCTGGTGGGGCTGGGCGGCTCGGGCCGGCAGTCGCTCACCCGCCTCGCCGCGCACATCAACGAGTACGACCTCTTCCAGGTCAGCACCATCATCATCTCTCTAGCTGAATGTTACATCTGCCGCGTGCTGACGCAGCCGCGCTCGCACGCTCTGCTGGTGGGGCTGGGCGGCTCGGGCCGGCAGTCGCTCACCCGCCTCGCCGCGCACATCAACGAGTACGACCTCTTCCAGGTCAGCACCATCATCATCTCTCTAGCTGAATGTTACATCTGCCGCGTGCTGACGCAGCCGCGCTCGCACGCTCTGCTGGTGGGGCTGGGCGGCTCGGGCCGGCAGTCGCTCACCCGCCTCGCCGCGCACATCAACGAGTACGACCGCTTCCAGGTCAGCACCATCATCATCTCTCTAGCTGAATGTTACATCTGCCGCGTGCTGACGCAGCCGCGCTCGCACGCTCTGCTGGTGGGGCTGGGCGGCTCGGGCCGGCAGTCGCTCACCCGCCTCGCCGCGCACATCAACGAGTACGACCTCTTCCAGGTCAGCACCATCATCATCTCTCTAGCTGAATGTTACATCTGCCGCGTGCTGACGCAGCCGCGCTCGCACGCTCTGCTGGTGGGGCTGGGCGGCTCGGGCCGGCAGTCGCTCACCCGCCTCGCCGCGCACATCAACGAGTACGACCTCTTCCAGGTCAGCACCATCATCATCTCTCTAGCTGAATGTTACATCTGCCGCGTGCTGACGCAGCCGCGCTCGCACGCTCTGCTGGTGGGGCTGGGCGGCTCGGGCCGGCAGTCGCTCACCCGCCTCGCCGCGCACATCAACGAGTACGACCTCTTCCAGGTCAGCACCATCATCATCTCTCTAGCTGAATGTTACATCTGCCGCGTGCTGACGCAGCCGCGCTCGCACGCTCTGCTGGTGGGGCTGGGCGGCTCGGGCCGGCAGTCGCTCACCCGCCTCGCCGCGCACATCAACGAGTACGACCTCTTCCAGGTCAGCACCATCATCATCTCTCTAGCTGAATGTTACATCTGCCGCGTGCTGACGCAGCCGCGCTCGCACGCTCTGCTGGTGGGGCTGGGCGGCTCGGGCCGGCAGTCGCTCACCCGCCTCGCCGCGCACATCAACGAGTACGACCTCTTCCAGGTCAGCACCATCATCATCTCTCTAGCTGAATGTTACATCTGCCGCGTGCTGACGCAGCCGCGCTCGCACGCTCTGCTGGTGGGGCTGGGCGGCTCGGGCCGGCAGTCGCTCACCCGCCTCGCCGCGCACATCAACGAGTACGACCTCTTCCAGGTCAGCACCATCATCATCTCTCTAGCTGAATGTTACATCTGCCGCGTGCTGACGCAGCCGCGCTCGCACGCTCTGCTGGTGGGGCTGGGCGGCTCGGGCCGGCAGTCGCTCACCCGCCTCGCCGCGCACATCAACGAGTACGACCTCTTCCAGGTCAGCACCATCATCATCTCTCTAGCTGAATGTTACATCTGCCGCGTGCTGACGCAGCCGCGCTCGCACGCTCTGCTGGTGGGGCTGGGCGGCTCGGGCCGGCAGTCGCTCACCCGCCTCGCCGCGCACATCAACGAGTACGACCTCTTCCAGGTCAGCACCATCATCATCTCTCTAGCTGAATGTTACATCTGCCGCGTGCTGACGCAGCCGCGCTCGCACGCTCTGCTGGTGGGGCTGGGCGGCTCGGGCCGGCAGTCGCTCACCCGCCTCGCCGCGCACATCAACGAGTACGACCTCTTCCAGGTCAGCACCATCATCATCTCTCTAGCTGAATGTTACATCTGCCGCGTGCTGACGCAGCCGCGCTCGCACGCTCTGCTGGTGGGGCTGGGCGGCTCGGGCCGGCAGTCGCTCACCCGCCTCGCCGCGCACATCAACGAGTACGACCTCTTCCAGGTCAGCACCATCATCATCTCTCTAGCTGAATGTTACATCTGCCGCGTGCTGACGCAGCCGCGCTCGCACGCTCTGCTGGTGGGGCTGGGCGGCTCGGGCCGGCAGTCGCTCACCCGCCTCGCCGCGCACATCAACGAGTACGACCTCTTCCAGGTCAGCACCATCATCATCTCTCTAGCTGAATGTTACATCTGCCGCGTGCTGACGCAGCCGCGCTCGCACGCTCTGCTGGTGGGGCTGGGCGGCTCGGGCCGGCAGTCGCTCACCCGCCTCGCCGCGCACATCAACGAGTACGACCTCTTCCAGGTCAGCACCATCATCATCTCTCTAGCTGAATGTTACATCTGCCGCGTGCTGACGCAGCCGCGCTCGCACGCTCTGCTGGTGGGGCTGGGCGGCTCGGGCCGGCAGTCGCTCACCCGCCTCGCCGCGCACATCAACGAGTACGACCTCTTCCAGGTCAGCATCATCATCATCTTTTCAGGCGAAAAGATGATGATGATGATGTTTTGACAACACTTCACGAACCACGTGGGCGCTGTTTACTCATAGAAATCCGCCACGTGACAATTATGCCGAAAATTACCCTCAGCAATGCCAGGTGCAGGTGCATATCGTTTATGTAAGTTGATTCGCCAACAATAGTCCGGTCAAATTAGACCAAAAAATAGGGGTAGGGGTGTATAGGGGGATCTATTTTATCATAAAACTTACCGTTCGGCAAAAAAAGTCAAAAAACCCAACTTTGACCTTGTATATATTTTTTTTGCAAGTGTGGGTTCGATGGGGACTTTTTACATTTCATAATTATTTGTTTATTTTTTGTTCCCAACATTCGTACCAATTTTCAGCTCTATTCGAATTAATGCACTTTGATATGTCTAATTTGACCTGACTACAATAACAAACAACCTTATTACTGTTACACAGGTGGAGATGAGTCGAACGTACGGCAAGACCGAGTGGCGAGAGGACTTGAAGACGTTGCTTCGTAAGTCAAGCACGCCAGAGTTGATGATGGTGTTCTTATTCATCGAGTCACAGGTAAAAACTATTTAATTTGAACTCGCATAAAACACAACTCTTTTGTTTTTACATAATATTTCCAGAGTCTGACAGAGTATTGGGTTTGTTCATCTGGAATCTCTCGTGGTTTAGGTCCTAAGTCCGAAGTTTTATGACTCAAACTATGACTATCTGACGAAACTATGGGTTTCTTCGAGGAATGCAAGCGTTATTTTATTATAATAAGTTTTGAATGATTTAGATTAAAGAAGAAGGATTCCTGGAAGACGTCAACAACATGCTGAACTCTGGCGAAGTACCTAATATATTTAATACGGATGAGAAAGCAGAACTGTGCGAGAAAATGAGAGTTGTAAGTACAATCACTACTTCTTTTCATGTTGATTTGAATCAAATTTTGTCCGACCAGTGTTCAGTAGGCACCTACCTGAAGCCTCATAAAGTTGTAATTCGTCGTTTAACTGGAAATAATAACTATTGGTAACATATATTTGTACATAGACTTAAATGTTCGTTTCTGCTTGTTCAGATCGACCGTCAGCGCGACAAGTCTCTGCAGACGGACGGTAGTCCAACAGCGCTGTACGCCTACTTCGTGTCCATAGTCCGCGACCAGCTGCACATCGTGTTGGCTATGTCGCCCGCTGGCACCTCGCTGCGCACGCGCATCCGCAAGTTCCCCTCGCTAGTCAATTGCTGCACCATCGACTGGTTCCAAGTATGACCCTCTCACAGCCTCTTCAATAGTACCAGTGTGGGCTGGATGGGATTCCTACCAGTTGTTGACTTTGCTAAGATTCGCTTCTCAATTGTGCACCATCAATTCGGTTCTGTCTCATCATCGCCGTATTAAGACAGGCCTCCTCAATCGACCCTTAGTTTAAAATCCAGATGGTACCAACTGGATGGAAATCCTATAACTTAGTATTGTCACAAAATAGAAAGTATACAGAAGGACAGATTCACTAGGGTTGCTACTATATTGATAACGAATTTAAAAAAAGAGTAAGTTAAAAAAGTTACAAACATAAATACATCGATTCGTCTTAACATACATCATATCATGCTTACGTGCCTTAAAGGGTAGACAAAGCATCAAATATCCATTAATGTCACGACTTCACATACGACGAAGATTGGATGGTAAAAAAACGTAAAAATGATGTAATAATGATCCCACTAATAACATTAAAATGTAAAAAGCACCAAGCTTTCACCAAATGTGGAAAAAAAAGTTAAAAAAAATCAAAAAACCCCAACTGCTTTAGAAGCGAACTAAAAAGATATACTTAAACAAGAAGAAAATTATGCTGTGCAGTCGGAGGAAAAATATTTGTGAGCTGGATGACTTATATCATATTATTATGACAAGTTCCATAGCCTTTCCAATTTCGTCTATGGACTTAAAATAATTTATTATTTTCCTAGATATTGAATTTCTAACATGTCATCTTTATAACTTAAAAATTAATGAAAGAACGAATTTAAAGTATATTCGGTCTGTAACAATTAATAAGGGTAACCCAGCCAATGCAACCTCGTTAGAGTACTTTATGTATAAATGACGTGACAAACGCCCGCACAACGCACTCATGACAGCCGCGACTGAGCTCGGTCCAATATTGCCCATTATTCCCTGTAAAATGACAATGTCAATGTGTGTGTACAAAATGATGCTTTGTTCGTAGTGGCCTCTCTGTCTGCGGCGCGCCGCCGCTTACGTACTTTGTGGTATTGTCCATCTTTTGTTAGTCAACTGTTTTACCATCGATTGATTCCAAGTCCCTTCTTCGTTATCATCAATATCTATCCCTTCAATCCTCCCTCGGCTATTCTAATGAAGCTACTACTATCTTTAATCATGACAATGAGCTTCTTGTAGCTTCTTCTTTCTTCTTCTTGCTAGTGCCTACATGACTATAGAAAATCTGTACAATATTTTTCTTCGATCACCAGGAATGGCCACCAGATGCTTTGTTGGCTGTGGCCACACGGTTCCTGAAAGAAATAGACCTGACGGACCTAGAGCGAGACACCGCCATCAAGCTGTGCCAAGTTTTCCACTGCGACACGCAGGAGCTCACCCGGCAGTTCCTGCGCCGCCTCAAAAGATACAACTACGTCACGCCCACCGCCTACTTGGAACTCATCAGCATGTTCAAGACCTTACTTACTAAGAAAAGATTGTGAGTTTATTACTTTTGGTTTTTTAGTAGTCGTATAACCATCGGGATCTGAATGTCCAGATCAAAAAAGGATAGACATTATCTGGTTACAGGAATGTTGCCAGTTTTTAGGGTTCCGTACCCAAAGGGTAAAAACGGGACCCTATTACTAAGACTCCGAGGTCCGTCTGTCTGTCTGTGTGTCACCAGGCTGTATCTCATGAACCGTGATAGCTAGACAGTTGAAATTTTCACAGATTATGTATTTCTGTTGCCGCTATAACAACAAATACTAAAAACAGAATAATTAATATATATATATAAGGGGGGCTCCCATACAACAAACTTAATTTCTTGCCGTTTTTTTTTGCGATAATGGTACGGAACCCTCCTTGCGCGAGTCCGACTCGCACCTGGCCGGTTTTTTGAGGTTTTGTGGTTGGTTGACCAAATTCTAGTCAACCTAATATCAATCATACACGTTGGTTTAATATTTTACAATTTATTTTATTATTTTTGGTGATTAATTACAATATTTTATTTTTGGAAATTATTTATTATTATTTTATTAGTTTATCCTCGCACTGGAACGCCTTGCAGCAATTACACCAACGGAGCACAATCTATCTATCTATTATAATATAAAAAAAAGAAACTGACTGATTGACTGACTGACTGTCTGATCGATCAACGCACAGCCTAAACCGCTAAGCCTAGAAACATGAAATTTGGCAGGGAGGTTCCTCAAGTGACGTGAGTGAGCACTAAGAAACGATTTTTGTAAATTTCTTCCCTAAGGGGGTAAAAGTTGGTTGACAGTTTGTATGAAAAGTCTAATTCCTATGGCCAAAATTCTTGATACTTGGTATAAATAGTATCTAATTAAATGATAAAGGTTGTAATTTTTTTAGGGCTTGTTAATATTTTTTTGAAGAATCTTATTTCTTGGGTTAATAAATTTGAAAATGGACATAAATACCAACAAAAGTAAACAATAAAGGTTGTCGTTATTAGTTTTTCAACCTACCCCAAAAGACGATTTAGGGGGTGCTAATGTAACAAAGAATCTTAGTACTTCAGTTAATAAACTTGAAACTTGACATAAATACCAACCTAAATAATCAATAAAGGTTTTCATTATTAGTTTTTCGAAACTACTCCCAAAAGATTATGTAGGGGATGTTATTTTTTTATTTAAATCTTTTTCTTGGGTGAATAAACGTGAAAGTTGAGGTAAATACCAACGTATGTAAACGATAAAGGTTGTCATTATAAGTTTTACGAAACTAACCCCAAGCTAAGAATCTTACTAGATAGGTTTTGGTTTTTGACGTAGAATTGCAGGGGAGCACTAAGTAGAAATTTTCGGAAATTTTTCCTTGAAGGGGGTGAAAAGGGACAAAATTTGTTTGTATGAAAAATCGAATTCCTTGGGGATAAAGTAAATAATCGAAATTTACTAAAAACGTTTTTTAATACTACCCCCCAGATTTCTGTTTCATGTTTTCCTTTACCTTTGTCAGCTATGTCCAAGATTTAATTTAAAATAAAAAATAATGCCCTTCATTAAAATATTGCACTTCTTCTTTGTCATGTCTATGATAAAAATGATGCTTGATTATTTTCGAAGTTTTTTATCTATATTAATAACATTGCCTCAGTTGGCAGTGCAGCTGGTATTATACAAAGGAGAAATGAACAAATTCTTTTACCTGATCAGGGAATTGACGACAGCAGAGAAGCGCTACTTAACTGGACTGGACCAACTCGCAATCGCAGCTAAATCAGTGTCAGCGCTACAGGAAGCTTTAGAAATCCTGCAGCCCAAACTGGCTGCCGGTGCTAAAGCGGTGGCTGAGACCACTGCCATCGTAGAGAAGGAGAAGGAGGGAGTCGCTCTTGTGGAAGCTGAAGTCCTTGTGGACCAGAGCGCGGCTGAAGAACAGGCAAGTGAACAGTATACAGCTTTTGTATTTTTAACCCCCGACGGAAAAAGAGAGTTGTTATAAATTTAACGTGTGTATTGTGTATTTGTGAATCTGTCTGTGGCATCATAGCTATGATCCACAAAAAACTTAATCATTATCGATTCATCCGTTCTGGAGCTCCTAAGCGGATGAACCGATAATGATTTAGTTTTTGTTTTGTTTAAAAGATGACATTATCGGGCGAGTTCTTAGCTATGTTTGATGAAAATTGGTTCAGTCGTTCAAAATATATGGGCGTTTTAATGTTTGAATCGGGGTATTTGCGCAAGATATCGTGTCGGGGCTGTAATTTTTATTTTGCTGCCCTGACCTAGTACATTAATTTTACAGAAACATTAATATACTATAAAAATCAAGTACCTGTATTCATGTTTCTTTGTTATGGTAAAAAACAATCTGGAAATCCCTAAACCGATTGCGGACCCAGGTGGGCCGCTGTAAAAACAACCTGGCCAAATGGAATATCAAAGACTTATCCAAAACACAGAGCCAGTGTGGGGCCCCTTCGAAAGATATGGCCCACCTCCTTGTCTGCCCTTCATGCCCGATCACCTGCACCTTACGGGATTTGAACGTAGCAAATGATAGAGCTGTCCGAGTAGCTACATACTGGTTGGACAAAATCGGAATGGTTGTATAGTTTGAGTTAATCGACACGAAAGAAGAAGATGGTAAAAAACAAATATGTAATGACTTTCTGCCTGCCCCCTTGTAAAAAAGGTGTGATTTTATGTATGTATGTATCTTTAAAGAACGACACGATACGATACGATCGTTATACTATTACATTAGCGACAAAACATCAACACTGTATTAGTAATTATTTTAGCAAATGAGCGGTTAATTCTATTTTATTAACCGACTTCCCAAAAAGGAGGAGGTTCTATGTTCGACTTCATGTTTGTTTTTTTTTTTTTTTTTTTTTGTGTATGTTCACCGATAACTCCGTCAATTGTGGACCGATTTTGAAAATTCTTTTTTTGTTTGAAAAAGTATGTTCCGAAATTGGTCCCATTTTAATTTGGTGAAGATCTGATGAAGGACTTCGGAGATATACAACAGAACTCTTCAATAAATAACGGCAAATCTCTCGGGATTGCTGCAATCGCATGTCTGTTTGTTGTTTATAACATTTCATAACATAACATCACGCCAGTTCGCTCTTAAGGGATAAGCAGATCTCTCATTTCACCGGTTATGTTCAAGTTTCATGAAATCTATTCTGGCGAAATAGTTCCCTTACTAACTTGCCTATAAGGTACGTAAAACTAAAAAGTAAAAAATTAAAAAACTTTTTGCAAAAAAATACCACCGACTTCCAAATTTCTTCCATAACGCAAAAAAATGGTAACTGCGAAAGACACCGACTTCAAAAAATTAAGTTATTTTTCACTTTGTAGTTTTGTATTTGAAAGTCGGTGGTATTTTTTTGCAAAAAGTTTTTTTATGTACTGCTCCGGGCGACGTTATCCAGCCATCGGACTGTGACTGAAAACCAGCACTGAAGCTTTGTCTGAGCGTTGGCCATTTCGCGAGCATGTGGCGTATATTTATACAATATGTGTTACTTTTTCTTCTTGTATTAAGTTTTTCACAAACAAATGATTTACTTATAATAGTACATTATGGTACAAGTGTGTAATGTTGGTGATTACCGCTGAGGCGCCATTAAGACCCGAGCCGTTATGTGAGAGTCTTAAGAGAGCCGAGGCCGGTAATCATCAATAAACACGTGTATCATACGACGTTTTTAAACACACTTGTGAAGAAAATAATACTAAAAAATCATTTCCAACAGTGAAAACGAGCTGTGAATTTTTTTTCGCAATGGCGGGCAACATTAATCAGTTTTCCTATGCGATGGCGATTGCCCATAGACTAAAAATAACGAGTTATCTTTTTTGGCTTTTCGCGGATAGCGTTTTAGCCACGTACAAAATGGGGAATTCCAAGTTTCTTTATTACAGACAAAAACAAAAGTTATATTTAAGTGAAAGTTTTATTTATTAAACACGTACAAGTTGAAATTATCTATTTAAATACAAAGTTGCATGAAATGTGTTGCATTTGTACTATTGAGCACGATCTTTTTTGTATCGAAACTTTTTTAAGAACAAAGCAACTCAACCAATAAATTAAAAAAAAAACTCTTTATCTCACTTGTGAATAATAGTATTGATAAAGTCACAGTTTGATAACAGGTGTCATTATGCCCCTAATAGTGGTGAAATAAGAGCCACTTTATGAGCAAGTGTGTTGAAAAATAACTTATAGTGCTAATAACCCTTTTGTTACGTACACAGGCGAAAGAGGCTCAAGGCATCAAAGACGAGTGTGACGCTGACTTGGCGGAGGCTATGCCGATCCTTAACGCAGCCTTAGCCGCGCTGGATACCCTCACTCCTCAGGACATCACCTTCATCAAGACCATGAAAAGTCCTCCCAGAGGCATCCGAATTGTCATGGAGGCTATTTGTATACTAAAGGTATATTCACCGAAGTTATTGGTTTATTTTATACTTATTTATTTATACCATTTCCCCTCTAAAAAGCTTATTTTATTCACTGAAAACAGTGAATAAAAAGCACTTTTATTTTGGTGTTTGAATTTAATAGTCACCAATATATTCAAACTCCATCTAAATGCTATACAATCTCCTTGCCCACAAATATTCGATACAAACTCCTTGTGTAAAGAATACTTGATATACAAAGTCCTTTTGCTTTTTGATATATATTTCTTTTTCTCGTAGTTATGGTATAAAATATAGTATGCAACTCTTTAATTTATTTCGAGGGCCATGAATCACTCGCGTCACTCAGGATTCTAACACTTGAATCACTAGCTATGCTCGTGATTCTAACAACTGAAGTTCATTCATCATGAATCACTCCCTACGGTCGTGATTCAGTTGTTAGAATCCTTCACTTGCTCATGATTCATCTATGGTCCTCGCTTTAAACCCGTCCTTTATTCACTAGTTGCATAATATACTATTTTTTAATGCTTTATTGTACACCATAAAATACATTAATAAGAAATAAACTTAAATCTAATACACATACAATGGGCGGCCTTATCGCATTCCGCGATCTCTTTCAGGCAACCTGGTATGGACAGCCTGCCTGGACATGAAATGGGGCGGTCATAGGTGTAACAATAACAGTGCTTAAATCATATACTATAATAGATACACAGATAAATACATAAGCTATGTAATAGATACATAAATACATACATACCCATTTAATATATAGGCAAATAAAGAGAAATACAAAAAATTACGACAATCTATTGATAATCACAGTATCTGTTTTAAATTGACAAGCTAAGAAGAAGACGGCGACAGATAGTGTTCCTTTACGAGTCTTTTGAACACATGCAATGATTGAGCACACGTTTGATTGGATCTGGCAATGCATTCCACAGACGAGTAGCCTGTACAGTAAAGGATTCATCCAAAAAAGTCGTGCAATGCGTTGGAATTTGAAGTCGTAAGTTTTCTGATGACCTAAGAAATCTCGTGTGGAAATCGCGGAGAAACTGGAAACGGTTCTTAAGGTAAAGACGGGCGTAAGGAGTAAAGATTACATTATATAAAAGGGAAAAGATATGAGTATTCCGGCGAAGGCGAATGGGCAAACATTTGAGCTTCACTCGGAATTCGGAATCATGGTCATATTTGCGCAAACCGAATATGAACCTTATACAAACATTTTGAAGCCGCTCAAGCTTATCGAGTTGTTCTTAAGTAAGGTCAAGATAGCTGGCATCAGCATAATCAAGGATGGGTAGAAGAAGAGCTTGTGCAAGCGCAATCCTGTTGGCAATCGGAAGAAAATTACACAGTCACCTCAAAGATGCAGCAGATGCAAATAGCTTGCGGCTACTCGCCTGCAGTTGGGTAGTCCAAGAAATTTTATTTCCCTAACTTTCACAGTTTTTATTAACTCAATATCCAATGAATTAATTTCTTCCTACCTCCCTTATGCAGATGATCTTTAAATTTAGACACTAATCTGCTCTTGGTAATCTATCTGAGGCTATCTTGACCATAAATAGTGATTTGGCCCGTATATGCGACTGGAGCTAGAGGCACGGACTTACGGTGCACCCTAAAAAAACGCAAGCTTTCGTGGTGGGCAGTTCAAAGTTGGTCTCAAGGATTGACTGGACGACTCTTCCCCAAGTTTCTTTTGACGACTCTGTACCCTTTAGCGAGAAAGTTAAGAACTTGGGGAAATTCATTGACAAGCACTTCTCTTGGTATGCCCAGCTATAGAAAGTTAGCCGCAATCTGCTGGATCTCTGAGAAGACTGAATAATTTTCTGTCGACTCTTCTTCTACCCATCCTTGATTATGATGATGCCAGATATCTTGACCTCACTGAAGTACAACTTGATATACTTGAGCGTCTTCAAAATTTTTGCATAAGGTTCATATTCGGTTTGCGCAAATATGACCATGATCCTGAATTCCGCGAGACACTCAAGTGGTTGCCATTCCGCCTTCGCCGGAATGCTCATATTCTTTCCCTTCTGTATGATATAGTATATTGCCCGTCAACCCCTCTTTACCTCAAAAATCGATTTCAGTTTTTATGTGACTCGCACACGAAAGTTCGGATAACATGAAACTTAAAATGCCAATGCATTCCACTATCTTCCTAGACAAATCTTTTACTGTCCAGGCCGCTAGTCTATGGAATGCATTGCCTGTGACAATAAAACGCGCACAATCACTACCGATTTTTACAAGACTGGTAAAGGAGAACTACCTGTCACTGTGATCTTATTCTTGTTGGAGCTTTATTGTTTTCTTGCCTGTACATTTATATGTATGCATATCTATTTTAGTATTTTGTAATTAGTGCTTACTATGTTTGTAACTTGCACCAAGTGCAACCTCATGTCATGTCGAGGCTATCTCTCTAAGGCCGCCTGTTTTATGTTTGTTTTTATATTAAGGTTTCCGTATGTATTATTGTATTTATCTTGGTGTACAATAAAGTATATATAATCAAATAAATATTTGTATTAACTTATTAAATTCTGCTTGATCTAACATGTGAAATAGACAAAACATGTTATTCTATTTTTTATGTTTTTCCACTTTGCTAAAGGATGACCCGGTAAGTAAATAAAACTTTTGGTTGCATGATGTTTTCTACGAATCTCTACATACATACATACATTTCTCATGCATGCTGGTTTGTTGCTTCTGCAGATTTTGCTTATTCCTTGTGTTGTATAGGTATATTCGAAATACCAATCAGTGTGTTTTAACAAGCTTAAATCTACAAATTTTTTCATCATTTTGAACAATGTAATACCTGATTCACCGAAAATAGTTTTGTGATGTTTTCAAGATAAAAAGTTTATTATCAATATATAAATTTACATAGTATAAATACTTAATTAACAATAACTACCTATATATACACTTAAATTAAAACAAAACTACGAACGCTTATAAAAAGGGCAGGGGTCATTGGGATGCTGATTCTCTGGCCGAGGAAAAGCCCAGCCCTCTGGTCTCGTGAAGAGTCGACTAATCGTTTGCTTACATCTCGAAATACTCGATGAGCACTCGGACTCTATGTACCTAATGTTTCAACCCCAGACTGCTATATTAGCGCCGTTTGAGCTTTTTTGCACCAGCAGCAGCTACGCCAGCTACCCCAGCACAGCCCGCCGTGCTAAGAAGATGGGATGGCGCAAGGGTGTCGACACATGTTGCATCCCACACCAAAGGACTACCCATCTTCGAAGGCATTATGGTCATCCCGGCTGGTCGACGTATGATGTTAATGACATCATGCTGACGTGCCGTTCTATCCGGCCAGCGCTCCTACTGCAGGATAAGCCATGGTGTCCGAGGCGGTCGACTGCTTCACCACATTGACAACGATGTGAAGCTCCGCTAGGAGCACCCAAACGGAGACATGCAGCTATCCGAAAGGTGTTGTCACTCGACATAGTACCTATGTTGGGTGACGGTAGTGCCTGAAGCCAGAGGCCCGACTCCCACTCACCCACAGCCAGCAGGCGGGCACGCTCAGCTGTTTTGATGGACGTATCTATTAGTTTATTCCGTACCAACCTGCCGAGCGGCTCATCCCACTGTCTCTGGGATAAAGGGGTCTCAGGGCAACACTGTCACTGTGTTCGGACAAGCCTCTTTCCAGGCGTTCGCTGCATCGGTCGAGTACAGCACTTCACAGTTAACCAGTGATGGCAACAAGATTTTTTGGTTAACTTTTCAGTGCTGTGATCCGAAGACAGGAACGTCAGTTTGTTTGTTTCAAGATTAGATATTATTCATCAGCCAAGTTAATCTTTTTGTTAGTATGAAGCATGATAATTGATATAACTATAATAATGTCTTTCCTCTCAAATAATTAACTTATATCAATGTAGGAAGTGAAGCCAGACAAGATCCCGAACCCGTCTGGCGTTGGCACCATCGAGGACTATTGGGGACCGTCGAAGAAGATCCTGAGCGATATCAAATTTCTGGAGTCCCTGCAGAACTATGACAAGGACAACATCCCTCCTCCTGTGATGAAGAAGTTGATGTCCACCGTCATGCAGGATGAGGGCTTCGTGCCGGAGAAGATCAAGACTGTGTCTGTGGCGGCAGAGGGTAAGTCACCACTGCGGTGACCCCGGGTTTTTAGCCGACTTCCCAAAAAGGAGTCGGTTCTCAATTCGGAAGTCAAACTTTAAAAAAAATAACAGCAGGTACCAAAGAAACCAATTTAGGAAAAAAAAATTTTTTTGGGTTTGAACCTCACCTAACGGCTCGGGTCTCAATGGCGCCTCAGCGGTAATCACCAACATTACACACTTGTACCATAATGTACTATTAAATCAGTATTCATTACATTGCCCGATTTGACATGAGTTTATGCATAATAGCCGGACATTATACATAGTGCACTGATTAATCACTTGGTCCATGACAAATATACCTAATGAAACAAGTACAACACTTTGCAAAATCCAAAATAATAAAATATATCGCGATACAGGTTTGTGCAAATGGGTGATTGCGATGACGAAATACGACAAAGTGGCAAAGGTGGTCGCGCCCAAGAAGCAAAGGTTGGCGGCCGCACAGGCAGTCTACGACAAAGCCAGCGCCGCCCTCGCTGTCAAGCAGGCTCAGCTCGCCGAGGTCAGTAAACATTTCGGATTATTCGGTTTAGGACAGATTCTGGTTTAGGCAGATTCTTGTTACGGCAGATTCTTTTAATGGCAGATTCTTGTTAAGACAGATATTTTACAGTCATCTACAGAAGTATTATGTAAAGATTATATACAAAGGTGTGCATTGATTGGAAAACTAGGTATTTGTTGCGGATAAAGGCACGCACTACCTGATCTGGTCAGATCAGGAGCGAAATCATATGGTATCTGTATAGTATATATAAAATGTCTGTTAATAAGGTTTTTAGTTTAAAGAATAAGATTTTTGCTGTAATTTTGTTACCATAAGTACCTTTAACAAAGTTTACGTGTTTTTGTGAGCAGAAAAATATAATCTGTGAGCAGAAATAGCTAATTGATCAGCAACTCATGGCCAGCAAACATTTCAAAATCAATCAGCATATTACGTCATCTGATATTTTTCCTGCTCTTCCTTCCCCTACTCCGCCCACTTTTAATGTACATTGCCGATTTTTCAACAAAAACGCACACCACCAAAACGCACGCACGCTCATCATGTTTTAAATATGCATACCAATCAAATACACTGCTTATAGACATGTTTTCTCTGCTGATCAATCATAAAATCTTGCTGATCAAGTAGTTATTTTGCGGACTGAATGTTTATTATGCAAACTCATGTCATTGTGAGCTGCCTATTTATGATTTAATTTTAGACCATTATCAAAATTATTTGCGGAACAAGGATTGCTGCCTGATTTTTTTAATTGCAAACATAGTCTTTGTGTGCTGACCAAATTATTTAAATGCTGTTTTTTGTGGCTCACCTACTTTTATAATTGCTTAACATTTAATTACTTTCTATAAAGTTTTTAGTTTGAAATTGACTTTAAATATACTATTACACAAATTGTATGTTTTATGTTGGTCATGTTACTTCTGCCGTATAACGAATCTGTCAAAAAAAGAATCTGCCCAAACCAGAATCTGTCCTAAACCGAATAAGACAACATTTCAACAACACATCCATCCATCATCAAGCTTGTTAAGAGGAAATGTGGTCGACTTTTCAGTCGGATATCTGTGACCACCAGGAGGAAATAGGCGAGAGCCAAACCTCGAATTAAGACTTTTTACTAAGGAAATACAGTTGGTGCTCTCTGCCCACATTTCATCTTAAAGTCTTTCGTCTTTTTTTTAAAGCAAGCCCGCCTCTCTGTTCCAAACCATTACAACAACTTGAAGGGAGAATCTGTTAAATCTTTGGCGACCACCAGTTAAAGAGCCGAGACATAAAGCTCGATAAGTCCCTGGGAAACGGTTCAACTGACTTGGGGGTTCAAGACAGTTGATCGAAGTGAATGTACAAAAGATTAGTGAAAATTACATAATTCCGCTGTTCTTTTCTGATTAACTTCACGCGTATAAAATATTTAAAAAAACGACTTCTCCGATTTAAGGTACAACTTAAACTCAAAAAACTTGAGGAAGCCCTAGCCGAACAGAGTCGTCAACAGAAGATATTGGACGACGAGGTGATGGACTGCAGTAACAAGCTGAAACGAGCAGAGATGCTCATCTCGGGACTTGGTGGAGAGAAGACCCGCTGGACTCAAATCGCTAAGTCCTTGCGCGAAACCTACAACTCACTCACAGGTCAAAATAAGCTTCTACTCTCATATTTAAAAAACCGGCCAAGTGCGAGTCGGACTCTCGCACGAAGGGTTCCCTAATTGGTAAATTTCGGTTTACGATTTACGACGTATTAAAAAAGAAACTACTTATTAGATCTCGTTCAAACCATTTTTCGGCTGAAGTTTACATGGTAAATGTACATCATATATTTTTTTTTAGTTTTATCATTCTCTTATTTTAGAAGTTACAGAAGGGGGGCGGGAAACATTTTACCACTTTGGAAGTGGCTTTCGCGCAAACTATTCAGTTTAGAAAAAAATTATATTAGAAACCTCAATATCATTTTTGAAGACCTATCCATAGATACCCCACATGTATGGGTTTGGTGAAAAAAAAATGAGTTTCAGTTCTAAGTATGGGGCACCCCCAAAATTTATTGTTTTTTCTATTTTTGTGTGAAAATCTTAATGCGGTTCACAGAATACATCTACTTACCAAGTTTCAACAGCATAGTTCTTATAGTTTCGGAAAAAGTGGCTGTGACATACGGACGGACAGACAGACAGATATGACGAATTTTAAGGGTTCCGTTTTTTGCTATTTGGCTACGGAACCCTAAAAAGTCGTGGAGCTAGTTTCAATATGTCATAAAAACAATATCCCCCTCCGACAGAACAGCAACAGGGTGTGCACTATGCATTAGTGTCGCGTCCAAAACCGAGCATGGTCCTCGCCATGGTCATGCGTTCTGTCCTCTGTGCCCAAAAACACGCATCCAGGTAGATCTATGCAATGCCATCGACGATGCCGTGAAAGTGGCTAAGTTTTGGGCCAGACAAATTTGAACGATTGTCGAGCCAGCGACACGAAGAAGAATAACAATAGTAACAATATAATTTTTCTCAAACATGCTTGGAAATATGAGCATTATTTTGACAACCTTCTTCGAGATAAATCGCAATTGCTGTATTGGCCAAATACATGCGCGCAGCGGCCGGCAAAATTTGTATGAAAATCCATATCTGTCGTTTGCAGCGGCCAAATAAATTCCATAGTTAACTCATATCTGTCGTGTAATTTAAAAATGGAACGATCTTTTACTCCGAATCATGGCAACCAAGGAGGTAACTTATCAAAGGTTTTATTTAAATTTCGAACTGGCTTGCAAATAGAAAGCTGTTTACTGAAAAAAAAAACAAATGAACACTTAAGGCTTAGGCTTAGCACGCACTGCGATTTTTATGTGCGCGAATTTTTGTAGTATTATGCCCGCGTGATATTTTACCGCAACGCGTGCGGCTGCATACTATTCCACAGGCCGCAGAATGGGCGAATAAAAATCACGCGAATAAAAGTCGCTGTGCGTACTAAGCCTAACGCGGGAATCATTATTGTTGTTCGTCATTGATTTTGAAAAGTAATAATTGTATTTGACAAAATGAATTCTAGGTACTACTTAGTTTTAATTTCCGCGCATTATTTGAGAAAAGCACTATACAAGCCTTGGCCACAACTAGGCATTGATGGACTTACGTATGTGTGCCTCGGCTTCGCCTCGGCCCACATTTACACGTTCGTCCATCAATGCCTATTTTGCTGGCCGCTGCAGTAATGTACTATTTCTCAAACATGCTTGGAAATTTGAGCATTACTTTGACAACCTTCTTCGAGATAAATCGAAATTGCAGTACAGGCCAAATACATGCGAGCAGCGGCCGGCAAAAGTTGTATGAAAATCCATATCTGTCGTTTGCAGCGGCCAAATAAATTACATAGTAAACTCATATCTGTCGTGTAATTTAAAAATGGAACGATCTTTTACTCCGAATCATGGCAACCAAGGAGGTAACTTATCAAAGGTTTTATTTAAATTTCGAACTGGCTTGCAAATAGAAAGCTGTGTATTGAAAAAAAAAAACAAATTAACACTTTAAGGCTTAGCACGCACTGCGATTTTTATTTGCGAGGATTTTTGTAGTATTATTACCGCGTGATTTTTTTACCGCAACGCGTGCGGCTTACAATTCCATAGGCCGCAGAATGGGCGGAAAAAAAATCGCGCGAATGAAAATCGCAGTGCGTGCTAAGCTTAACGCGGGAATAATTATTGTTGTTCGGTTTTCGTCATTGATTTTGAAAAGTAATTGTATTTGACAAAATGAGTTCTAGGTACTACTTAGTTTTAATTTCCGCGCATTATTTGAGAAAAGCACTATACAAAACTTGGCCACAACTAGGCATTGATGGACTTACGTATGTGTGCCTCGGCTTCGCCTCGGCCCACATTTACACGTTCGTCCATCAATGCCTCTTTTGCTGGCCGCTGCAGTAATGTACTATTATTGTGATGTTGTAATTACAGGGGACATCTTGATTGCTGCTGGAATCATCGCTTATCTTGGACCGTTTACAGCTAGTTTTAGAAATACCCAAGTATGTATCTAATACTATCTTTAAAATGATGTTATATATATACTAAGGTAGATACGTTTTACCGACTTCTGCTCTGCAATACAAACACAAGCTGACCAGCTTGAGTGAACTCAGTCCGTCCTGCATCTGCATGGACACTAAAAATTAAACCAACGACGCAAGAAAGAGGGGCGTTGTGAAATTTGACGTGTGTACTTTATTTGTGTGTTTGTCTGTGGCACCGCAGCTCTCCAATACGTGAACCGATTTTGGTGTTCTTATTGTTAGATGTTATCGTGGGCGCGAGCGTGTCACGACTGCGGCATTGTGTGCACGCTGGACTTCAGCCTGATCAAGGTGCTGGGCGAGCCCGTCACCATCCAGCAGTGGAACATCGACGGCCTGCCGGCTGATGACTTCAGCGTGGAAAGCGCCATCATTATCAAGTGAGTAACAGATCGCATCGTGTACACCAGTAATGGCCACAGTACGTAGGTTATAATTAAGGTATAAGTACACCCTATAACTACAGATTTGAATAAACCTACCGTTTAAACTGAGACACGGTGTGCTTCAGTTCGGTGTATGTGTATCTAGTGAGCAATGCCGGAGGGGTGTTAACTGATGTCTGCCAGTGGATGATTGACTAACTGGCAGTTTTCCCGAATAATGCTAGATTCATTCGGAACAGAGAACACTGGCTGAAGCTGCGTTTGAAAGCTGGTAAAACTGTAACTAAAAATATGTCGTGTCCAGACTAGCTAAAGATTTTAGGATTGATATGTTAGGTACAACTTTAAAAGTTGTGTGCGAGTCGCGTAAAATGAGTCGCGGAATTTACGTTCAACTGAAATTCGGTTAGGCTGCCAGACCGACGGACGTAATTTCAGTTGCTATTCTAAGTTAGTACGGGCCGCTGACACTTGCCTCGCTTCCCTCTCACATCTTGATCGCAATTTGGTGGAAATAATGTGCGTGAGTCGCAGACAACTCATATTACGTCGCCGTGTGGCATACACTGGACTTTAGGATGAAACCGAATGCAGCGTAAATTCCGCGACGCATTTTACGCGAATCACAACTCACAAAATTACGTTCGTTTGGCCTCACTCTTAATTTATGCTCATTCATCAGCAGTGCAATAGCTTTGAATGAAATTATATCATTAACAGCTTACGGTAATGTATTACAGGACAGCTCGACGTTGGCCTTTGATGATTGATCCTCAAGGCCAAGCCAATCGCTGGATCAAAAATATGGAGAAACCGAACAACCTTGGCATAGTGCGAATGACACAGGCTGACTTGGGACGCGTCTTGGAAAACGCTGTACAGTTTGGACAACCGGTATGAAGTTCACATTTTTTATTAACCAAATAATTACAAATATACAAATGATTATAAATCGGCATTTATATATTTCAAGGAATTGAATAATATGTGTTTCTCAGGTGTTGCTAGAAAACGTATTAGAGGAGTTGGATCCAATGTTGGAACCACTTCTGCAACAACAAACCTTCCGGCAAGGAGGTGCCCTCTGTATTAAAATTGGTGACACCATTGTTGAATACAATAGCGATTTTAAGTGAGTATTTCAATTAGAATCTGTTAGCAGTTTAAGTTTAAATTGAATGTGAAAATACTTGGTTTATAAATATTTTGTATGTTGCATAAAATTCTATTGTTTTTAGGGTGGGATACCCAAAGGGTTAAAACGGGACCATATTACTAAGACTCCACTATCCATCTGTCTGTCACCAGGCTGTATCTCATGAACCGTGATAGCTAGTCAGTTAAAAATTTCACAGATGATGTATTTCTGTTGCCACTATAACAACAAATACTAAAAACAGAATAAAATAAATATGAAAGTGTGGCTCCCATACAACAAACGTGATTGCATTGGCATTTTTTGATAATGGTACGGAACCCTTCGTGTGCGAGTCCAACACGCACTTGGCCGTAGTTTTTAGACTCGTTATTTAAAAAGAAATAACAACTAATAAAAATACATTAAATTTCTACATATTAATGAGTCCAAAATGGTAGATTTCATTTTTTTTAATGAAGTATATGTTTCACTAATCTCCTGCCAACAAAAAATCATAAAAATGTGAAATAATGATTGATAGCATGTATCTCCTCGTAAAGTGTCCATTAATTAATGGTTGTACTAACACTAATGGATAGACAATCAAATAAGGAACATTTTGTAAGTCTTTTTTTTCACAATGTATTAAACTGACCAATATTTCCTAGATTATATATTAGCACAAAATTGGCGAACCCACATTACCTGCCCGAGGTGGGCGTGCGAGTTACTCTTGTCAACTTCATGTTGGCCATGGACGGGCTGCAAGCGCAGCTACTGGCGCGAGTAGTGGCTCGAGAGCGGCCCGACCTGCAGCAAGCCAAGTTAGACCTCACCACGCAGAGTGCCGAGCATCGGAGGCTGTTACAGGACATTGAGAAGAAGATTTTGACTGTGTTATCCACTTCTGAACATCTATTGGAAGATGAAGAAGCTGTGCAGGTAACATTATACACCTTTTCAGGCTGTTCTTCCTGAGAGCTATAACCTGTGGATCTGTAAGTGAATAGGTTGCGCGCTAGGCAAGCATGTTGCATCGAAGGGTCAGTCCATGCAAAAAGGGTCCAGCACCTGTAGCCAAGTTGACAATCTACATTCGATAACGCTAGTTGAAAACGAATCAATGTATGGGAATGACACTTCTGAACGTTAAGTTACGTGGTCAGACCATACAAATAGAAGCCGTTAACGATCGCAGAAAGAGATTCGATACGAATCGTTTGTAACTTGGCTAGGGGGGCAGTTGTAGGGTATTGAGTTAAGACTAGATTATGTATTACATCTAAAATAGTCAATTGATAGTAAGGATTAAAAAATATTCAAAATCTTTTTTTAAATCAAACATTTGAAGTTGAAACTGTATCTTGTGTTTGGGCAACTTTACAAAACTGCGGCAACTAAATGACTAGAACTGCCCCCCACATGTCATGGGTACACATGTCAAATCTATTATGATTCGACTGTGTAAAAAGGACAGATATTTACAAGTCAGATACATTTGTCACTTACGCACACTAAAAATAACCTTGCTCTAACAGCTTATGGTCACCCCTAGAACCCTTTTTGCGTGGACGCCCACATATTATCGTTTACCAGTAAGTGAGATAGTGGTCAAGCGAAGGAATATCGATAAAAGACGAAAATATCGTCATAGTTTGGATACACTGGGTGACAAATAACTTCACTAATTCTTTATTTTCATATGAAAATGATATGAATTTGGGAAGTTATTTGTGTAGTTTGTGTTACATGTTTGTGTTTGTTTGCCTTCGACTGTCTGATCTGCGATTGTTCAGTTAGGACTTAGCGCAAACTCACAACTTCTTCATCGACAACTACATGTGAATTCCACACAACTATACTGTTTAGTCGATAGAGGTGCGCATAATATCGATGCAATCGATGGTCGGTATTTTATCTCCTAAGGAAATCAACCAGTCTTTCTTCGGCAACGCTTGTGTCCGGGTACTATATAAAATGTCAGTTAACAAAAATAAACTACTTTGTGTTTTGCTCTATAGGCATCTTATAAGAAATGGGAAAAGGAGATTAAGGAGAGGTATTTTCCCGCCATGGCGACAAGAGACGTGGCACCACATCAAATGCTACTGCGAGACTCATCTGTCGCGGATCATTTGTTTAGTCGATGGTATGCGTACACCAGTAGATCGCAATACGAATTGAGCTGAGATACAACTTTTTAATTAAAACCAAATCATAACAGCTTTTTGTTTTTTTTTTTCGAGTAACTAAGTCTGTCGAGTAAACAGTATGTGCAGGTTCTATGATCACAATTCTTTATTTTTTTTATTTTTGATGGGTTTGCTCTTGACTCTAGTCTAAGTCATAGGTGACAGAGACAGAGTCGACGATGGAGTGAGCTTACCCAGAAGATGCCTGTTCACTCTAACTTTGAAGAGATTCGGGTTGAATGCGTTCGGAAACACAGACGCAGGTAGTGAGTTCCATTAATTCGCTGTGCGCATTATGAAGGATGTTTGGATTTCTATATACTTTTTACACACAACTAAACAGTTGATCAACTAAAAGTTGTGATTATTCGCTAGGCCTTATTATAATTCTTATGTATCATTTGTGATTATTTTGATGTTTAGGTTCTGAACTCTGCGAAAGAGATGGCGGATGAGATCCAAGAGAAGCAAGAGGTGGCCATGGTAACGGAACAGGCTATCGATGTGGCTCGCGACGACTACGTGCCCATTGCTGTGCACTCCACCGACATGTTCTTCCTCATCGGTAAGTAGAAACTGCGATATGCATACTTGGCAAAATAATAAAAAAAATGCTTCGACAAACTGCACACTGGAAGGTTTTGGAGATGTAGACAGCGAGCAACTTATAACTTTAAGTAGCGCAAGCCTATCTACAATTAAAAAAAACCTTTTCTCAAACATGCTTGGAAATTTGAGCATTATTTCGAGATAAATCGAAATTGCTGTACTGGCCATATACTCGTACATGCGAGCAGCGGCCGGCAAAAGTTGTATGAAAATCTGTCGTGTTTAGCGGCCAAATAAATTACATAGTATACTCATATCTGTCGTGTAATTTAAAAATGGAACGATCTTTTACTCCGATACATGGCAACCAAGGAGGAAACTTATCAAAGGTTTTATTTAAAATTCGAACTGGCTTGCATATAGAAAGCTGTGTATAAAAAATCAAATAACACTTTTTACACGGGTATAATTACTGTTGTTCGTTGTAAGTCTTTGATTTCGAAAAGTAATTGTATTTGACAAAATGAGTTCTAGGTGCCACATAGTTTTAATTTTCGCGCATTATTTGAGAAAAGCACTATAAAAGCCTTGGCCACAACTAGGCATTGATGGACTTACGTATGTGTGCCTCGGTTACGCCTCGGCCCACATTTACACGTTCGTCCATCAATGCCTCTTTTGCTGGCCGCTGCAGTAATGTACTATAAATACCGCCGGCCAACTCTATTGCATTGCATTAGCTGGAAATCCAATAAGGTCTAGTAATCCATATTACACACTAGGAGATAGTTTCATGGGGTCGCCGTTGTCAAAATCGGTAAGGAGGGGAAATAATTTTTACAAGCTTTATATTACCTTGCTTTCATATGTGTCCGACAACAAGTAATCCATTTTCAAGCACTTCATGGTATCCGATTAAGCTGGAAATTGGCGTACTCGTGTAACATTGGCAACATTAAAATAGTATTGTACTACGGAGCTGGTTTCATGATGGAGCTGGAAGGTGACCACCAGTGAGGATAGCACCATCGTGTCAAAACACGATGGTGCTATCCCCGATGGATCTCAAGCTCATGGGATATGTAATGACAAGCAATATTACAATTCGGACTTTTAAAGGTTTTATACGACACAACTCCCACCCGGCAAAATAATGTTCATTGACGTGAGCTTCAGAGCGTCCTCTGTAGACAAACTTTATATTGACAACACAAATTAGCAGACAGAGCTTACCGCCACCATATCAATCGACAGCTGACGTTTCGCTTACCGCATGCTTACCACGCGCTGTACGCAAGCTAACTGCTTGCTTAAAGCAAGTTGCCAGCAATGCTCAAAAAAGGTAAGGTGAAAGCGGTCGGCGCGGGGACAGCTAGTTGACTGCTAGCTGTAAGCGCGTGAACAGTTGGTTGCCTGCTAGCTGCCGGCGCGTGGACAACGAGCAGTCATCTCCGCCTAAGGCGGTGTTGTGCGGGAGCGGTGATATAAATGAGCTACGACCTTAATCATCCGTTAAAAGCTTGTTTAAAAAGATATTTACTTTTAATTTAGTATGTTTATTTTTGATAAAATTAATTTTGTTAATAGCATCGTTGGCGAATATTGATCCAATGTACCAGTACTCCCTGGGCTGGTTCGAAACTCTGTTCGTGCATACCATTGACACTACGGAAAAGGTAGACGACATATTGGAACGGCTGGATATACTGAAGAACTTCTTTACGTACTCTCTCTACTCTAACATCTGCAGAAGTTTGTTCGAAAAGGTAAATCATAGACCGTTAAGTTTCTGAAGGAAAATATTAAATTCTAAATCATCCCAAAATCATCATCATCTTGTATTCACTAAATGACAAAATGTCCTCTACATCGCCCTACAACATTGATTCAATAGTGTTACGGCACTGCAGCGTTGCCACTCTCCAGCAACATTGGTCAGCCCGCAATACATTACATATAACAGTCTGTGTTGCAAGTAACATTCACGATAGGGGTCTAAACAGACGGATTCCATTAGAACTGCAAACCAGCTGCAAAGTTCAATCATCCAAACAGTCAACCGAATACGCTACCTGCTTGCATTGCAGACGCCGTGCAATTGGGATACAGTTGCCGTGCTTTTTGATTTCGATGCAGTTATGTCAACTGCGCCCAAAGAGCAGCCAAACTTCAACTTTGCAGCTGGGAAGTTCCAATACAGTCAGTGTGCTTAGACCACTTTTCGTGAATTTAGATGACCTATGTCAAGTCCCGCTTCATAATGCTCAATTTGTCCTCTTAGTGTCACTTGTATTTATTTCTATCTATCATCGACTAGCCTCCAAATGCCATATTAAAGGCAATAGATTTCTGTCATCAAACTACATAATCTGTTGTTATATCACAAGTTGATACCCCTGAAACACAGGTACTGTTACTTAGCTCAGGTTACTTGTTTTTTTTTGTAATGCTAATAAACAATATATGTCTTTTATTCAACATTTTTCTTATTGATTACATTTAAAAAAAAAAAAAAAAAGAGGCCCACCGGTATCGGGAACAGGGTCCAAGCTACCGGCGGTCAGGGCTCCAGAGAGAGGAACCTCCTAACAATACGAGCCGTGTCCAGCAGTACTGCTTTCTGGATCAGGCCCTTGATCCAGCCGCCTAACGAGAGCCTCCTAAGGTGTTGATCGAGGCTCGTGGCTATTAAGCCATGGGCTGACACGACTACCGGTACAATGATCGCTGTATCCACATCCCACATATATTCCACATAAACAATATATTATTATATTAGTTGAGTCAGAGATACAATTAAGAGTAGTTGCATCTCTCTTTAGTTCTGTCTATCAATCGGCAGGACCAATTAAAGGCAAGATTAGTTAAAAAAAAAACATTAAGTACTTTGATCAATCACATATCTAGTGGGTGGATAGTCGATGAGCTACGAGCAAGAGACGATTACTAAAAGGTACCATCATATTGCAGGATAAAATTGTGTTTTCGTTACTGCTCTGCATCACGCTGATGCTGGCAAAGGGGGAGATATCTAGAGGCACCGTGATATTCCTGTTGGGTGGTGCGCAGCCTCGCACCGTGGTGCCAAATCCAGTGCAATTCCTGAGCCCACAGGCGTGGGCCGAGTTTAATGCGTAAGGAAAACCCATCCTATTTTAACCCCTCATATGAACGAACGCAGGTCTACGCCGAGACACGGCATGGCTTGGCTTTGGCTTTTTACATGGCTTTTTAATTGTTAGATTTAACTACGGCATACAAGGATTTAAACAAGCTACCGCGCGTGTCACCACGCCATTTTTTGCTGCTGTCAAAATGGCAAAAAAAAAATACGGCGAAAAATCGGCCGTAAAATCGAGATGTCAAATAAAATTGTTTTGTATGATTCGCAGACTGAATGAAATACCAAAGTTCAACGGAATTCTGGAGCACTTCATAGCAAACGTTCCAGAATGGGAGGAGTATAATGATTTGCCTGACCCACACAACCATCCTTTGCCTTCACCGTGGGATAAAAAACTTGACCTGTTTGAGGTAACTAACCAGCTTAATAATAACTTGTTTTTTTTTAATTTTAATTAGAACTTACATGAATTTAAAACTTTTTTGCTATTTTATTTCTACAGAAAATGGCGGTAATACGGTGCATGCGTTTGGATATGATGGTACCAGCAGTCCAGAATTACGTTTCAGGTAAGTGTTCCAGTTCATCATCGGGCAACGGGCCTAGAGGCCCATCGGCAATAATGCAACTGTCGAGTCAAAGCTTTGGAAATCGACGCCGAGTTATAAGCCTATCGGTTTTATTTTGTTCAACAATTCAGGAAGTTTGCGTTGAAATCGCAAAAACCATTTCCGCCAAGCCAGTTCCATCATCGGACAACAAAACGTACGGCGATGCGCCATTGCTACATGCTGGAGAAACCACCCACTCAAATGTTTTGGTAGTACCTTAGTACTTCCATTGTGCTTAAAGCTAAGGAATGGAATTCCCTGCCGGAGTAGGTAGGTTATGCACCTACACTTTTTACATTTCAAAACAAGAATTCTAGTAAATATAAACCGATACCGATAGTTGCAAACCTTATTTCCAAGTCCAAAACATAAAATACTTACCCTCCCCTGCCTATCATCATCATCATATCAGCCGAAAGACGTCCACTGCTGGACTTAGGCCTCCCCCAACCGTCACCATATAGACCGATCCCGTGCGTCCCGCATCCAGCGGATCCCCGCAACTTTCACCAGGTCATCGGTCCACCTGGTGGGAGGCCTTCTAATGCAACGTCTTCCGGTTCGCGGTCGCCGCTCCAGAACTTTTCTGCCCCATCGGCCATCCGTTCTGCGAGAAATGTGCCCTGCCCATTGCCACTTAAGTTTGGCAATTCTTCGGGCTATGTCGGGTAACCCTGGTTCCCCTGCGGATCTCTACATTTCTGATTCGATAACACAGAGCATAGCCGTCTCCATTGCCCATTGGGTGACTGTAAGCTTTCTGATGAGGCCCATTGTGAGCAACTACGTCTCAGAGCCATAAGTAGGCAACGCACACTGGTCATAGAATTTCGTCTTGAGACACTGGTAAGTTGGACGAGAACATACCGCGCAACTTCCCGAACGCTGCCCAGGCGAGTCGGATTCGATTGTTGACCTCTTTCTCGAAGTTGGCCCTACCCAACTAGATCGTTTGTCCCAGGTAGGTTTGTCATAGTCATCCACAACTTCGAGTGTAGAGTCTCCGACCATAATAGGAGGTCTTGAGGTGTAACATGAGCATTCAAGATCACCTTGGTTTTGTCGATTTTTATCCTAAGACCCACTCTTTCGGAAGCTCTACTGAGGTCATCGAGCAATGTACTGAGGTCCTCCATGGTCTCAGCCATGACCACTATATCGTCGGCAAACCGAAGGTTAGTGATGTACTCGCCACTGACGTTGATGCCTAGCGCTCTGCAGTACAGCACCTTGAAGAAATCCTCCAGTGCTGCGGTGAATGGTTTCGGAGATAAGACGTCTCCCTGTCTCACACCTCGCTGCAGAAGGATAGATTCCGAGGTCCGATCCTGAAGTCGAACTGACATGGTGTCGTTTTTGTGCAAACACTTCAGTACTTCGATGTACCAGTAGTCGATTTGGCACCGTTGGAGAGACTGCAGCACAGCCCAAGTCTCGATTGAATCGAAGGCTTTCTCGTAGTCCACAAACGCTAAGCAGAGAGGCAGGTTCGCAACTCTTTGGTTTTCTGTATAACTTGCCGCAGCGTATGTATGTGGTCTGCAGTGTTGAAGCCTTTGCGGAATCCGGCTTGTTCGGGAGGCTGGAAATCGTCAAACCTGCGCGTGAGACGATTCGTGGTGACTCTTGAAAACAGCTTGTAGACATGGCTAAGAAGTGAGATGGACCTATAGTTCTTCAGTAGGGCATTGTCACCCCTCTTAAAGAAGAGCACTTTCTTCTCGAGTATGACGGAATCAAACAGCTTCTAAAGGGCCTAAGGCCAGTAGCACACAATGCGTTGCGGCGCCGCACCGCAAAGATTTCACCGTTTGACCATTTCACCATATGATATCACCATACGCGTAAAATCTATGCGGTGCGGCGCCGCAACGCACCGTGTGCCTGGCACTCCTGGCCTTAAGTATTGGTTTTCCACTCGCCTTCAGGAGTTCGGCTGTAATTCCGTCATCACCCGGTGCCTTGATGTTCTTAAGCTGTTTAAGAGCCATTCTAATCTCGCACAGGCTGTCGTCCGGAATGTCTCCGGTATAGTGTCGGGTCAATCTAGCTCTAGTGTATTTTGCTAGTTTCGCGACGGATTTACTGGTTGACGTGCACACCTGCCCATAGAATCTCTCGATCTCTCTCAGAAGCTCCGGTTTGGCGGATACGATCCCCTGCCATTCTTGAAATGTGCAGGTTCGTTCGAAATTACCCAAATAAATTACTTTTACACGTCAAGAGAAAATAATATATACAGTCAAGATTATAACGCCATAAAAATAGTTAAAACCTACCAAGCTCTAAGCTAAAAAATATACTCAAATACACTATAAAATACACTCAACTAGTTCATTTGTAATGTCAATGAAAATCTAAATCTATACTAATATTATAAAGAGGAAATATATGTATTTTTGTATTTTTCGAATAAACTTAAAAACTACTGGACGTGTTTTATCTCTGTATTCCCACGGGAACGGGAACTATGTGGGTGAAATCGCGAGGCGTCCGCTAGTGTATAACCAAATTAAATAACCAGAAATAATTCAAGAAAAACAAAAATTTAATTCATTCATTAATAAATTAAAACAATTTCTATTAGCTAAATGCTATTATAATGTAAATGAATATTTAAATGACGAATTGTAACAAATTACAATCTATACTAAATACACAAATATATATAAAATTCTATTAAATAAATGCTATATTATAATTTAATGAATATGTATATAAAAAAATCAATTTATATAATTGAAAACTACTAATGAAATAAATACTTAGTTAAATATAAGCCCTCTTCCTGTCTCCTACTTTTGCATTGCCCGACAGAGTCCGCAATGGTCAAAATTTATAACCTACCATCTAGGTTCACAAGTGGTAGCAATAAATGTATTGAGTACTTCTAGGCAGGCGTACTCCTTCAAAGACAACTCATTGCTTACCATCAGATAACATACTGGTTAAACGCAAGCCTACTCAAAAAAAACATCATCACTTGCCATTTTAATACGTACCTATATTTTCCTAAAATGTTTATATAGTACATTATTGCAAAGGCCGGGAAATGTAATGTAATGTAATGTTGTAATATTCCAAATTCAAAAAACGCTCCTGCAATGGATTTGATCAACATTTTTGGAGCGTTCTAATGTTCCAAATTCAAAAAACGCTCCTACAATGGATTTGATCAACATTTTTGGAGCGTTCTAATGTTCCAAATTCAAAAAACGCTCCTGCAATGGATTTGATTTTCTTTGTCCGTAAATTCGATACTTCGCGTGTTCTGTTTTAGAAAATAATGACAATATTTCTATGCATGTTTGAGAAAAAGTAATTTAATATTATTATATCACATTTTTTTTAGTTACTATGGGCCAGAAGTTCGTGGAGCCTCCACTGTTTGACTTGGCATCTTCGTATTCGGACTCTCACTGCTGTATACCGTTGTTGTTCGTGCTCACACCCGGCTCTGATCCCATGGAGACACTGCTGAAGTTTGCAGACGATCAGGTAACGACATTTTCCTTTATCAATATTAATTAAAAAATAAATCATAATCAGTGCATCCGTTTGGAAGCCACACACAGACACTGTCACAGACAGACACATAGATTTACAGATGGATTGGCGACACACGTCAAACTTATAACACCTTCTTTGCTGGTCTTTCTTTTCTTATTTAATAAATTAAATGCTGTTTGAAATATTAGTTCGAATAAAAGTGGAAAAGCCGGAAATTTTGAAAATCTGGTAAAACTGGCAAGGGCGTTTTCTATGGACTTTGAATGAGCTAAGAAGTGAAGACAGAAGTCTGTCGGATCAACAAGTCAGCTATAAAGTTTATTTATATATTGTCCGTTTCATGATGTAATATTTATTTGCCAGGGTTTCGGATCATCCCGTTTATTCTCCCTTTCTCTGGGCCAAGGCCAGGGCCCTATCGCTGTCAAGCTCATTGAGGAAGGGGTTCGAAGCGGTACGTGGGTTGTTCTCCAGAACTGTCACTTGGCCAAGAGTTGGATGCCCATGTTGGAAAAGGTAACCAATTAGCATCATCACTTTTATCGCTAAACAGAGGCTAGACAAGTGAAAACAGCGATTCATCACACCGATTGCCAAAAAGTAAAAAAATATGGGATTTTGGAAAGCGTTAACGAAAAGTTTATTACATTTTGGCATTTCGAGAATCGCTATCGATGACAGAAAGACACTTTGTATAAACGCACGCCATCATGCGCACGCGATGCGCCGTACACAAGGCCTGATTGCTGGATTGCCAATTTACGATGACAAAAATAAAAATGTTTAGAAACTTAACAAAACTAATTTGTTTAGCTTCTTCATTAAACAAACAATAGGATCTTGTAAGAATAACACTCACTAAAGTAACACAAAAACCTGTGTAAGCGAGCTTGGTGTCTCTTTTTTTTGCACGGCAAAAGTTAGACAGTTTTGCCCGAAATCTTGCCGGAGTAACTAACATTGTTCTGTGCCACAGTGTTTAAAAATTGAGAGTTTTTAACATGGAGATTGAAGCGTCAGGTATGTAGGTACTATAATTATTATTGTTTAATTGTCATTTGTTTCATAAATCGAGCTGTAATATAATTGTACGTGGAAGACAAATTATATAAACAAAATCTTATAGATTGAATTTTTAGACATTCAAAAAATGTTTCGCATAGTTCCGTTATCATTAATAGTTCCTTAGAAACTTCAAATCCTGTGGATTCTAAAACAAGCAAAGAACTCGCTCCGCATTTCCCCTTCTTTGATAAATTGGACCCTTTATGCCCAGTTAGCCGTGATGATCCGGTTTCACAACAGAGGAAGTTGCATAGACACGAATTGTTTTTAATGTTGAGAGATGAACGTTTTTATAATTTTTCGTCATCCAAGTTTAATAAATAAATGAATAAATAATTCATTTATTTTCAGACACCTTAGTCCATAATATTACATTCATAAGCATTACATAAAAAATGATCCATTAGAAATAAAATTAAAATAATTCAAATAAAATGTCATTCATTAGCATTAGACTACATCATTAATTATTAGTAATGAACGAGTATTACAATACACAACGGACCAGTTAAGCATAGTGGACCCTTCTGAGACATTGATAAAACAGTTAAAATATGTTGTTCAAATGTTTCTGTCAAAGCTTTTAGCTAAATGGGGTGAATGGTCAATCGTTCTAAAGTCACGCATGCCAATTGGCTTAATGAAGTATCACCTTCACAACAACCTATTTCTTAGGAGAAAAGCGAGGTAGACCAAAAAAGTCTTTTGAAGTCAGCTCAGGGGGGTGACCATAAGCTCTTAGAGCATGGTTAATTTGAGTGTAAGTAAGGGACAGATGTATATGACTTATATACATCCGTCCCTTTTTTACAGTCGTTGGATGATAGTTTTGACTCGTCATAGTTCAGGGGCTGAACGTAGTAGAAAGAGAAAACTTAGGTCTCTTGTATCACGTTTTACTCCTTCTTCTTCTTAGCGTGTCGATGGCAAATATAAAAATTTATATAATGTTTTACTCCTGAAAAGCTTTGTTTAGCAACTGAAACAAATTTTGACACGTCATGGTTCAGAGGCTGAACGTAGTAGAAAGAGAAAACTTAGGTCTCTTGTATCGTGTTTTACTCCTTCTTCTTCTTCTTAGCGTGTCGATGGCAAATATAAAAATTTATATAATGTTTTACTCCTGAAAAGCTTTGTTTAGCAACTGAAACAAATTTTGACACGTCATGGTTCAGAGGCTGAACGTAGTAGAAAGAGAAAACTTAGGTCTCTTGTATCGTGTTTTACTCCTTCTTCTTCTTCTTAGCGTGTCGATGGCAAATATAAAAATTTAAATAATGTTTTAATCCTGAAAAGCTTTTTTTTGCGACTGAAACAAGTCTGGTGAAATCTGGCAAAAGAAAGACAGCTCAAGTTGTAAAACATGTAATAAATTGGACTACTAGACCTGTAAAAAAAATTCAACCTTCTAGAAGTCCTCATCGTGTTCTGTAAATAATGAAGGCGTTCCAATAACTATGTAGTAATAAATAAGTACGACGATGACTATACTTTATTGTAAACCAGATTATAACAAAGAAAAGGAAAATGAAAACTGAAATACTTACCACGGACTGCCTAAGTAGTTAGCTTAGAACCTAATTTAAGGACGTTGATACAAAATACTTAAAATAAAGCTAAAAATATTTCTACCTTTTAACACCAATATTACATAATTACCCAGTCAAAAGTAAATAAAAACCTACTGATATCGTAAATTGCCAATCCGGCCGCGCCGCTATGAGGCGCAAGGTGCACCGCAGCTCAAACAGCATACTGAAAACTAGCATACAAGTGGGACAGCCCCATACTGGAATATTGGATGCGATGCGCCTACATGCCAATGAGGCGTACAAATATAAGTTATTGTTTCTGGTTATAATAACACTAGTTCGTGAGTTGTGTTAAAAATAATTATCTTTTATAATAATAATATTTTTTTTCAAAATTCAGATAATTTACAGTCCAATTCTTGTTAGTACCAAATACTTATATAACAAGTGTTAGTAAAAGGTACATTCCAAATCAAATAAACATTTACAAAATATTGTCACTTGATATTGATATAGTCAATTGATTAAATTTAATGCCATAATTAATCAAAAATATGTAAATAAAAATTAAAATGTCAAAAATAAAAAGATTTTATACGTCAAAAAGATATTAGGAATAGAATATTAAATTAACATGTCAAAAATAATAAAACTTCAAAATCAATACAAATAAAATCGAGTGCTGACTCGTAGTCACACCAGGTTATCACACCAGTATGACAAACAGGATTTTTTTTCTTGTTTGTCACACCACATATTTTTCCACACCATTTACTCCTAACTAGTGCTGTCCTAGTTATACTAAAGGGTTTTTCAATCTTGCCGACTCGTAGTCACACCAGATTATCACACAGTATGACAAACAGGATTTTTACCTCTCGATTTTTTTCAATTAGGGCGGGTAGATGTTGAAATGAAATAAAAGAAGCTGTGTGTAAGGTATTAACAAAATTCTTTTTTTATTTGAAAGGCTTGTGCCATTAAGTGTGGAATATGATATGACTTCGTTCAAATGAATGGTCCAATTTTCAATGACTCTTCTGCATAGATCCGGCTGAATTTAACATTTTTCATCGGTCGATTGTGGTTTGTTTGCATAGACCTGAGACTTCAAAAAACCCTACAAGAAAAGGTCTAGCGGTGTCAAATCGCATGATCTTTGTGACCAATTCACATCACCCCTGCGAGAGAAAACCATTCGTTAAAATCGCTCATGCAGATTTTTTATCATTTGAACGTGCTGTTCAATCGTGTAACTTGCCATGGTGATTCGGCATAAGTAACTGAATAATAGATTTCTAACAGTATTATTCAATCAAAAGAAAATTGATATCGAAAAAAAAAGAAGGGTTGACCATTTCTTTGAAATACTGCGTTTAAACGGCATAAAAAACTAAAATCATCATCATCAGCAGATCGACTTTTTTAGAATATATAGGTACTGCACTAGCAATTATCGTATACATGGTGTGGAAAAATCAGTGGTGTGACAAACGAGAAATAAAAATCCTGTTTGTCACACTGGTGTGATAACCTGGTGTGACCACGAGTCAGCAACGATAAAATCAAATGACAATAAATTTCAATGAAGACTGTTAACAATTCTTTCGCTACTTCTTTTCGACATGCAACATAATACAGTGCCACAATAATGTTGCCACTGCCGCGGACACGACTTAGAAGCGATGCGGCTCTCTTTCTGAGGATGGCATGAAACCCATCGACACGTGCGTCCGCAAACATGCCCGACCCACTTCACGCACTACAGTGTCGCGGCAGCCGCATCAGTATAGTTTGATATTAAAATTTTCTTACATTTGAATTTTTGTCATTTTAGCTTTTTTAATTTTAATTATTATTTCGTTTATTTAACTTTTTACACACATTATATTTACATTTAGAATATATCTTTATAAAAACAAGTCATTAAAAAAAACAATTAAAAATATTTAAAAAAAATGGTTGTCCACCGGTGTCGGTAGCAGGGTCCAAGCTACCGGTGGTTAGGGCTCCAGAGACAGGAACCTCCTCACGATGCGAGCCGTATCAAGGAGTACTGCTTTCTGTGTCATGCCCTTGATCCAACCTCGCAATGAAAGCCTCGATAATAATAATTATTATTATTGTTTTGACAGATTTATTTTTTGAGAATTTTAATCGAAACTTCTTTGTGTTTTTCTTATTTAATTTAAACATGGATCCTTGTAATTATTATAAATTCTTAAAATTGTTTTCGTGTCATGTACTAATTACTAATATTAGTTTTAAGGTTTTGTTTTATACTAACAAAAAATGGACTTCAAATTTATTTTATTTAATTTTAAAGCCCCAGGTGTTAAATTTTAAAAGGTACCTATTGAGTGATTGCTGTTTACAAAAGGTTTTTTTTCCCTCATCTAGATCTGCGAAGGGTTGATCCCAGATTCGACACATCCAGATTTCAGGCTTTGGTTGACCTCATATCCTGCTGATCACTTCCCGGTGTATGTGCTGCAGAACGGTGTCAAAATGACCAATGAGCCGCCGAAAGGTAATATTACAAGTGTAACACATCATATTTCTATAAACATTGTTATACATGTTCAATGTAACTTACCACTAACGCCATCTGCGTATAAAGCTGTAAACTATTACCAACAAGTAAGCGCAGCCAACTAACTAAAAAAATGATGATAATATCATTAATTGTGTTGTAAATAGTTCGCAAGATTGATACTAAATGTCGCTGTTCACTTACCTCTGTTTTCTAAATCTCGGTGTTAAAAATCGCCGCGAGTTTATGACCCTCGCTACAAACACTGTTTTATTTAAGATTACTACTAACCAGGTGCGCCTACCACTCCATCCTAATTGGAAGAGTGCGTAAGACTCTCTGGCTAGCTAGTTTTCGTACTTTTAATGTTTTTTTTGGTTTAGAGGTCATCTACCGCCCCCCTCGTCCAAGCAGGCGTAGTGAATTGGGTGGAAGCCTAATATAAATAATGTATTATCACTATTGTAATCATCCATAAAAATTACCCAATAAATCGTCCTGCCAAAACCCTGGAGTTTTCCTATCTGCCGGAACTAGTGACGTCCTCGACTTCCAGTCCACGCAACCCCCTTACACAAGCTTTTATTTAACTTGCAATGTATGTATGTAGGTAAGCGTGTTCGGGTCAAATCTCGCAACCGAATTTAAAAGCAGTTATCTTTCACTGTTTAAGATGAAATTTTGCATACACGTTTAGTTTGGATGACAAAGCATGGTCAGCTACGTGACGTCATTCTAAATCCAATATGGCGGAAGGCCCAAGATGGAAAACTATTTTTTGTGCGCTTCCATGATATGTGTATCAAACGAAAGGGTTGGCTGAGAAGAATACGAAAAAAGCTTGTTTAAAAAAAAATACTGTTAGAAGAACTTTTCACATATTCATGACTCTTGTGATACAGGACTTCCTAGTACAAGAGCCAGGGCTGCACTGATGTTTGTAGCATGTGTGTTAAAAAAACTTTTTAACAAAAAGTCGGTGTCTTTGGTACCTATTGTTTTCCGTTTTTCGACACCGACTTCAGAAAAGAAAGTATTTTTCGCTTGTAGTGTTTTGTTTTGGAAGTCGGTTTGATTTTTTTGCTACAAAGTTTTTATTTATCTCTTTTTAGTTTTGATAGGTACCTCCGATGACCGTGAAAATCATTTATAGTCAAAGTACCTACATCTCATGAATATCCCAATAAGCCCAAACACGATTGCGATACATTGTTTTATTTCGGTGTTCAAGTGCCTAGTTCCGGCTTCATCATCAGCACAGTTCGATGGTACCATTTATTTATAAGTATTTGCTTCATCATAGTCGGTTAACTATTCGGGATATATTTTACATGACATACTTAGCATCAAGGAAGAACTCCTTGGTGATACAAATGGCCAGTTGTGGTGTTCTTCTTCAGTACAACTTGATACTATGTGAGTGCAAATGATTGCATTGTTTAGGAAAATACCAAAATCGCTATATGTATGCCTATATTTTTTGAGGAGTTCCCTCGATTTCTTCCAGGATCCCATCGCCAGATCCTGACCTGATAACTATGGGACCACCTGAAAAGCTTTCCCTTTCAAACAAAAGAATATTTATCCAAATTGGTCCAAGCGTCTTTAAGTAATCGGGGAACATACATAAAAAGAGGATTCCGACGAATTGAGAACATCCTACTTTTTTTGAAGTCGGTTATTGCTCACCACGCCAATCTATCAATCTACCTAGTCTTTTTGATCCCACTGCAGGACAAAAGCTTTCCTCCAACTTTTCCACAAAATTATGTCTTCCCCTATTGCGGATCAGGCGAGCTCGTATATCACTTTTTTATATTTGCCGATCGCTTGCTTTGTCTGACTAAATGTTTTATATCAAAACTCAGGATTGCGAGCGAACATCGCTCGCTCGTTCAGCAGCGATCCCATCAACGACCTGGAGTGGTTCGAGGGTAATAAGCAGCCGGAGAACTTCAAGAAGCTGCTGTTCGCGCTGTGCTTCTTCCATGCCGTGATCCAGGAGCGCAGGCAGTTCGGTCCTCTGGGCTGGAACATTCACTACGAGTTTAATGAAACCGACCTCAGGATTAGTGTCACACAACTCTATATGTTCCTCAATGAATATGATGTAAGTAGAACTTAGGATTAAAGTATCTAAGAAAAACTGATGAAAATTGGCAGAAAAAACAACTCCTACGAGTAGGTAAATTGGAAATCTCGAGTTGTGATTAGAGTATAACCACAAAAATAAACGGCCAAGTGCGAGTCGACTGTCGACTCGCGCACGAAGGGTTCCATACCATTATCGCAAGAAACGGCAAATAATCCGGTTTGTTGTATGGGAAATAAATATTTAGTTAAATCTGTTTTTGGTATTTATTGTTAAAGCAGCAACAAAAATACATAATCTGTGAAAATTTCAACCGTCTAGCTATCACGGTTCATGAGACACAGCCCAGTGACAGACAGACAGTCAGACAAACAGAAGAGAGACAGACGGACCACGGAGTCTTAGTAATAGAGTCCCGTTTTTACCCTTTGGGTACGGAACCCTAAAAAAAACGATGTCATGAACTGAATGTAAACAACTGCCTGGCTAGGAATTTGCTCGTCTGAATCTCTGATCCTGATGATCTCAAGGTCTTTATAGATATACACGACGAGACACCATCTTCAGTACCGTAAGGGTTCACATTTCCACGAGACAAGATTGATTATTTAATCTCTTCAGCATATCACAATTTACTGATGGACTACGTATACCAGCTATACACATTCAGTCTGTCTGCTCTTCATGTTTGTCATACTCTCTACTACGGTACATTGACCGTTTGTTTTGGTTGATACTGATTACTGAATAACACTGTGACTATTTTGTGGCCAGGACGTGCAATTCATAGCGCTGCGCTACCTGACGGGCGAGTGCAACTACGGTGGCCGCGTCACTGACGACTGGGACCGGCGCACTCTTAACACCATACTTTACAAGTTCTACAACCCTAAGGCGCTCAAGGAGTTAAACTACCCGCTTGACCCCACAGGTAGGAGAACCACAACTTATTTGACCCTAACAATTTATCGTCAAGTGAATGTTCTTTTTTTCCTTCTCCTTTTTTTTCGATTTCACGATTATGTGCACAGACATACATCAAACTAGATGACGCGACTGTATGTACTTCGCGTGCCAAAAAAACGGAGTAAAGTTACGACAAATGATCGTAATCTGAGCTCTTTATTTAGCATTATCGGCACCGGAAATCCTCCGAAATCTTGAAAAATACCTTTTTATGCCATATTGAGCTGTAAAGATAGAAAAAGTTGGCGAGGCATTGAAAATGTTTTCTTTCATTGGTAAGTAAATTTGTTTTTAAATAGGTGGAAAAGTGGCACGCTTCGTTTTCATACAGATCAGGGACTTGCGTTATCTAGTTAGATGTATTTCTGTGATTATGTGTATGACAGCGACACCGGATAAGGAATCAATAGAACAGTGAATTACTGTCACAATGTGTACATATTATGTGACGCTCGATCACACCGTCACGTACCATGCTACTTTTAGTGTTTGTTAAATAAAGCGCCTGTTGACCATGCAAAATAATTCAATTTTGGAAATCAGCATATTTTTCCAGCGGCTTCGTTCCGGGTGGCCTAACCCACGGGGACATTGCGTTTTCCCGAGACAAAAATCATGTTAGACTGAAGCCTCATTAGTGCGTTGCTTTGCGTTTTACACATTTTTTTTGTGACATGCCACATTATGTGTTGCGTCGTCGCACGCGACGTTTCAACGGATCGACGGACGAGAGACGAAGCGGGGGGAGGGTGATGCGCTGCGTTGTCGGAGCTCCGGTGCGACAACGGACGTATTTGTTACGAAAGTACCGATTCATTGTCGAATCTGAAATCCATACTGCGACGCTGCGCTGTGCTCATCGGAAGATGCATCGCACGATGTTGTCACAGATGTGACATTAATGCGTTGATCCGTTGCGACGCCGCAACGCAACGCACCAATGAGGCCTCAGCCTTACTCTTTTCGATGGTGTAGCTTTCTAACAGTGAAGCATTTTAAAATCGATAAGTAGTTTTGGAAATTACCTTATTACCCACATATACTCAATCTCACAAAAATTATAGTCGCTCTATATAGGTATAGTAAAAGCTGTGGTTGCCTGTAATTGAGTGTGCAGGATAATGTGATGTGTACCAATTTTTATATTTTGTGTAATTCTTATGGTTTTGTAACACTCGTTGGTGATCCTTAAATTAAATAAATAAATAGTACCTGGGCGACCGAGCTCTGCTCGGGTGAAAATAGAGAAAACAACGTTTTCTAAAAACGAAACCTAGTTAGATCGATTTATCGCCCCCGAAACCCCTCCATACTAAGTTTCATGCAAATTGTTAGAGCGGTTTCCGGGATTCAGATTTTTTATATATATATATACAAGAATTGCTTGTTTAAAGGTATTAGATAGATAGAAAATTATGAATAAAATTTCATGTCACGTTCTTTGCCCGCGATGAACTCCTAAACTAATGAGCAGATTTTGCTCACTGTGTGCTATTCGGTGCAACTTGGGAGTGAGGATAGTTTTAAGTCAATTTATAATTACAATAAATGCCTACCCATGCGAAGCCGGGACGGGCCACTAGTGTTAGTATATAATAGTATAAAATGTACAAGGTTATGGTTCCGGCAGGCGTGTACCACATCCCGACGCTGAAGGAGCACGGTGATTTCGTGTACTTCGCGCGCTCGCTGCCGGCCGCTACGCCTCCCGCGGTGTTTGGCTTCCACCCCAACGCAGACATCACCAAGCACTTCCGAGAGGCAGAGGAACTGCTCAACACCGCTATACTGACACAGGTCACCATCTACTCTTTATGAAATTGTGTACCTACCTTTTAAATAAACAAACAAGTACCATAAAGGTCGTAGTTGACTTATACGACACCGCTCCCACCCGGCAAAGCTAATGTTCATTGAAATGTGAGCTTCAGAGCGTCTTTTGTAAACATACTTTACATTGACAACACAAATTAGCAGACAGCTCGCTGTAAGCGAGCTTACCGCCCTCGTGCCACTCGATTTGACGTCTCGCTTACGGCATGCTTACCACGCGATTAAAGCGGGCGGCCCGCTCGGTGTTCGCACTCTGACTGCTCGCTTGAAGCAAGTTACTAGCTTGTCGAAAAAGTTAAGGGCCTACATCCCCTTTAGTGCCGTAAAACGGTAACTTTCTAAAGCATACTCCTTAGTAACGGCTAGGTTTAAAGGTTTGAAAAAAAAAAAATATTATTGGTTCATGTACATAATTTTGAACACAAGGTTTTTTCGTGTAACTACTAGTTTTGCTTTAAAAAATAATTAACAACACGATATGTTTTCGCAACTTTTGGAAACTCCTCCAAAACGACTTGGATGTTTAAAAATATTATTACACAGAAAAATCGATGGCTGCAATTTCTTCAAAACTAACATAGCATATGTAAATCAAATAATATTTTGCAAACACAACTGTTCAAAAGGAGGTTCAATATTGATATTTTGGCATCGAGCGGGCGCACGGCCAGTACTGTGTTAGCATTAGGGTGTATAGTATATATCGCCGTTGTGCGGGAGCGGTGTTGGAGCGAGATCGTGTAAGTGAGCTAACACCTTAATGCTTGGCGTACACATAGTGTATGGCCGAAGGCTCTAAGTAGAAGGGTTGTATTTGTACGGCACCAGCTGTAAAATTGCAGTTTGGATGCAGTTGACATAGCTGCATCTTAAATGCCAACCGTATAAAGCCGATCGTCTCTATAGTTGGAAGTGATGCAAACTTGCTCGCTGACTATGCATGTTCGACGGATGTTTACCGCTGATGAATAGGTAAAACATGTACCTAAATCACTGACCTCTATCATACATTGTACACTGGACTTCATATTATCGATGACAAAATGAAGACATTTGATTATCGCCATTTTGGCGCTGATAGCAACGTGAATTAACGTGAGAGTCGCATGGAACTAATATTAGAGATGGGACACAGCTTTCGGTAAAATACTTTTATGGGTTTTATCGATCGTGAGAATAATTTAATACGTAAGAGAAAAAAAAAACAGTTATTTTTATTATGATTAATTTTTAAGTAATATAATAATTGCTGTAAAGGTTACTAAAAAATATTTTCAGTCAGATTGCAAGCTATAAACTAGTGGATAGCGTGCTAGTAAATAGCGCATTCCTGTCAGATCAGTGAGATTTAAATATGACAAGCACATTTGAGCAAGTATCTCCTCGCTCAAGTACACTAGTTGTACGCCCATCGGATTCGTGAAGGGAACATCATTTATATAATAATAAATGAGATGGATAATCATTTACAACGGACGTATTTCTCGCTCTCATCGCTGAGATCTTGTCTCTGTAGTGTTAAGGTGCAAATAAGAGTGACATCGCATTCCAGCAAGGTGAAGACTTATATTTATTTTTTTAAACTTCATGCACAAAGGTACAATGGCGGACTTAATGCCTTAGGCATTCTCTACCAGTCAACCAAGGGTGGTGAAGAGATAACATGGCAGATGCATTGTTTAAATCGTGGCAACAATTTAACAACAAAATATATTTTTAATTGCTTAACATGCACATATATACATATATTATATGATACATACCTAAATAAATATATATATTTAATAAAGTAATGAAAATAAGTTATCGAGATGACCCAACCCCCGCTGAAATCAGTTTTCAGCTCTGTTTCAGATGCAGATAATAAATTGTTTGACTTCAAAACATTTGTTTATAAAATTATAATTATCATGATATTGTTCCAGAATTAATTCCAGGTTCAGGAACGTAGTGATTGGTACAAGAGAGAGGCCTGTGCTCAGCAGTGGGCGAAGTCGGGACGTGGATGATCATGATGATGATTCCAGAATTTAGTATTACACATTGCTATTGAACATATTATAACTGATTATTAGGCATTCATATAATATTCATCACCAATACCAATATGAGATATTTAGTTCCAACATACTACGAGAAGTCAATACAGTAGATAAGTGATACGCCTTGCCAAGTCTACTATTTTGATATTAGTGTAATTTAAAAATATCACTAATACTGATATATTAGTTACAATATTATAATATTTCCAGTCAAATATATTAGTATTACCTAATTTTTAGAAATATCGGTAGTATCCCATCTCTAAATGTGTCAATTTTAGTTCCTGATACGCTCGAGCGGGGCGATTTGAATCAGCACAAAAATCAACTGTCATTTCATATAGTATGTTTAGTCCAGCGTACTTGTATAATAGAGGTCAGTGACCTAAATCAATAAAATCGTACAGCATTTTTACTTATACAATTATTTGTACCTAATTAGAAACATCACATTAAATTCGTACTTACTTAATATCGATAGAGTAGTAATATGTTAGTCATAGTCTAATAATAAGTAGTTTTAATTATTATCTATGCTATTGCATTTAAAAAAAGAATATGTTTCAAAGCGCTAGAAGTGTGGGGTATTCCTCGAAGCGCACCTACGATCGAACATAGAGAAGAGCATGAAGAATTCGTAATAAATGCTAGAAGTTTTAAAATTTAACTGTTCTAATTGTTTAATTATTAAAACTATCAGGAAAGCAGAAATTAACTGGAAGTAGGTGCTTCTTAGCTCAATAATGGTTTTTAAAGCGTCTATCGATATCATATTACGAATCCTTCATGCTTTTCTCTATTTTTCATCGTAGGTGCGCTTCGAGGAATACTTTAGGTGCGCTTCAAAGTGGGTCTCAGATCAAATAAAAAGTCAAGATGAAACGTTGCAAACAACAAAGTGAAGCCGGTTCAAACTAAGCCTTGCCGTATAAATACACAATTATACGCGGACACGTATAACGAAACTACCCTTTAGCTTGTCAGGTGAGCTTTAATATTTGATCTGTAAACTCGAAGGACAAGCTAAGGCCTAATTTCGTTGTACGTGAGTGCGTGTAATTGTATATTTGTACGGCAAGGCTTAGTTTGAACCGGCTTCACTTTGTTGTTTGCAACGTTCCATCTTGACTTTTTATTTGATCTGAGAAGTGGGTGAGCTTCGAGGAATATCCCCTAGCCGTAATGTAAAATATAATGTAATTCATTTATATCACGTAGTATTTCTTATGTTTCATCCATCGTCGGTGCAACGGGGCAGGATCGTGTGGTAAGTCATTTTATTTAATTAGTTTTATTTATTTAATTCAAAGTAATCCTATAATTAATGTCACTTTCTCATTTCATGCTTGAAAGGATCTCGAGAAAAGGTACCAGGTAAGTGATTTTTATAACTTGCGACCGTTTTAGTTGTAAGCGAACATAAGTTATGCAAACAGTATTGTATACCTAAGCTATTGAAATAGGTACTTACAAAAGCCAAATATAATAACATTAATAACATAATTTAATGTTAATAAAATACCTCAATCAATTTCATAATAATTACTTATTTACTATTCCTATTCAATCAATATATCATACCTATAAACACAGACATAATTATACATCCAATTTGACATATATAATATTTTTATTAATTTTTCGATACTATGTAATGCCTTGAAATGCTACTTGGCCCTCTTCCTCTCTCCTAATTTTTGCTGTGCCTGACGGGGTCCATTTTGATCTTTTACCATGTATATACCATCTATGTAATACATATGGAATGCAATAAAGTATTGAGTATTGCATAACAACTTTTAAAAGGGGGTTCTTGGAAGATTCGCACGAATTTAACTCGCCCGAATCGCCTACTAAATAATTTTGGAGTGGTCGATTCGCCCACCGATAAAATAACTTCGGGCGAATCGACACAGAAAAATGAATATTTTTAATAGTGGTCGATTCGCCCGATTCGGGATAGTTAAAATCGTGCGAATCGTCCAATAATAATATAGCCTTTATTTCCAATCTTACATAATAAAGTTTTACAAGTAAACTAACAACTACAATAACTTAACTATATAACATAAGGTACTTAATTATTTACTTATCTACTAATATAATTTAATATTTGACACCGGTATTAAGATTGTCTTGCGTGCGATTTCGCAAAGGCCTCCCCTAGAGCTTGCCACATTCTCCTGTCATGGGTCGTCCTCCCCCAAGTTACACCAGCGGTTTGCCGGATATCGTCTTCCCATCTTAGACTCTGCCTGCCTCTCTTTCTTTTGTTTTGCCTTGGACATCATTCAGTTACGTTCTTCGCCCATTTTTCTTTCTTACTCCTCATCATATGTCCTGCCCACCTCCATTTAAGTTTATTAATGCAATATCTTACGTCGTTGGTTTTCGTTTGTTCTCTTAATGTTTCTAGTTTTATTCTGTCCTGTAACTTGACGTTGAGCATGCTTCTCTCCATACTGTGTTGGCAAGTTTCAAGTTTGTGCATATTTTGTTTCGTTAGGTTCCATGTTTGGCATCCACATGTCATGACGGGTAAAATGCATGAGTTAAATATTTTCTTCTTTGCTTTTATTGGTACCTGAGGGTTTTTGACCACTTCTTTAAGGGACCAATATCTTTTCCATGCCAGCTGCACTCTATTGCTTATTTCTTTTGTCGTAAGGTCATGTGGTGATATTATCTGTCCAAGGTACATATATTCTTCGACATACTCAATTCTGGTGCCTTTGACTGTGATGGGGGTTTTCTTGTGGTTTGTCATTATTGTGGTCTTTTTAGAATTCATTGAGAGCCCTACTTTCTCGCTTTCGCACACAAGTTGCTCTAGCATTTCTTGCAGGTCTCGTCAGGAATCGTCCAATAACCCCTTTTAAATAGCTAGCGAAAGGTTAACATGACGTAAAACGTATTCTGTTTTGCAAAGAAAGTGGATTGCAATCATCCACCGTAACATAACTCTAACAGTTCTAATTGGTTTCTGCGATATGATTTACCAACAATTCATGAAACATAATTATACTGTACGCAAAAATGACAATTAAAGATAGAATGTTTTAAAATAGTTGTGTGTGCTTCACGGCTGAAAAGAAAAGGTCCATTGCAGCCGTAATGTATAGAGCGGAGAAGAGCATTGGTGTCCCAGTGGTAACGGCCCCGACATTTTTTTTGTAATTTACTTCATCACCACTGCTCTAAAAACGGTGAAGGAAAACAAGAACAAAACATTCGAAGACTTGCGATATCCACCAACACGCACTGGGCCCGTGTGGTGGGTTATGGCCCATTCCCTCTCTCACGGATAGTAAGCCTGTGTCCCAGCAGTGACGATGATGTAAGCGATCTATTTTCTAATTATAATAGTCCTAAAACAGGACATGGCAGCAGCCGGTGACGCAGAGGTAACTCCAGAGATGCAAGCGATGGCCATCGCCGAAGACGTGCTGGAGCGGCTGCCCGCCAAGATCCTGACGGGACCTTCGCATGAAGGCGACATCAAGCCTTCGGAAATGACGCCCATGTCTATTGTGGTCATACAGGAGGCCGCTCGGTATGAGCGGCTGGTTAACGTTGTTAGATCCAGCTCAAAAGCCGTCATTGGAGCTGTGCAGGGTAATATAATAATATCAATTTTATTTTATTAAGAACAGTATTAAAAAGTGCAATGAGGCTGTTACATTGGACCAGTTAACTAGGTAAAGCTGTATCTTAGGTAGTTTCTCACCTTAGTTGTCTGTAATAGGTAATAGACCTTAAGTGTCGCTAAGGCAAGGTTCGTGAAAAATGAAATGATTAAAAAAAAGAAGAAAGATTTGATTATTTGGAGGTTTGTTTGTAATGGATAAACTCAAAAAATACTTAACTGATTTTAAAAATTCTTTCGCCTATGGAAAGATACATTATTTCGGAGTGACATAGGCTATTTCTTATCCCGAATACGGGTCTTTTGGGGTGGGCAACAGTTGCGAAGCCGCTTATATTGCTGAAATGGCAAATACATTTCTCTTTTACAAAATTTTATAAAAATTATGATTTCCTAAGTTGCCTTGCATTTGCCTGCAGTGTTGCCTGGGATTTGGGTTTCAGGAATACTTTTTAAATAAGCTGTTTCTTGTTTAGAGTGGAAAAACGTATAAAACCTACAGTGGTATGTGCGTTTTCTACCAATGGGACTATAAAACTTGTTGACCAATCAGAATACAGAAAAATGTTTAAATGCTAATAATAGGTAATAGCATTTAAACATTTCCACATCCAAAAGATACATTTCTTCATAAGAATATTTTACGTTTATGGTATAGGCGTGAGCGTTCTGAACGACATAACGGAGGAGGTGCTGACGAGCATGGTGCGCGGGCGCATCCCCGCGCTGTGGGCCGAAAAGAGCTACCCCTCGCTCAAGCCCTTCGCCTCCTACTTCAACGACCTACTGGCGAGGCTCGCGTTCTTACAGGTATCCATAAATATATTATTCATCACACTTGCACGTAAAAAGTATCTAAACATACAGGTTAACTTGGCCGTAATGCTCCATATAAATCCCTCGAGTTTTCTTTTTGTCATGGCAACCCTAGGGCGGTAAGTAATATTTTTTTAATTTATGGCGCAGCACACGTGTCATGCAAGTTCAAGCAAGGAGTTAGCACGCAATTGAAAAATTGTCTTAAAATGTTATCTTAACAGGAATTTCTTTGCAATCTCGCTACATGTTACTTAAATACTCAACTAATGTTCTTAATAATCGATTTTAATAGTTATACTCGTGTAGCCTCCACCCGATCTATTCCCACCTAAGAATTGGCAACTGAATAAAAAACGGGCGTGTACTTTAAAAATTAAGTTTTAATTTGCAAAACCAAACTAGATTAGCCGGAGGCACACAAATATTTGTAGGTAGTGGGTTACGGACGTCTGTTGTCACTCCTGCAGGGATAGGTACTCTCCTGTAGTAGCAGGAAGCCGGAGATGGAAGCTGGCAGATGATATGCAGAGGTGCTGTACGTCGATGTCTCTGGCAGCTTATACGGCGAGGTGTCAGCCACGACTCGCTCAGCACACCAGTGGCGTAGCGACAGGTGGGCCTTCGGAACTGCGGCACACGTGACGTGCACGCAGTACTTGTCGAAGTGCTCGATGCCGAAGAAATGATGAAGCTGCAGAAGCGAAGAAGCCGTAGATCCTGGAAACCACCGTTCCAGCCTATTAGATCGTGGCCGAATATTCTCCGTCCTGGGGTACCACCGACGACAACAATAAGAAAGTACCTATTTAAATGTAGTAGTATTGACGTGGTGGCACTGACCAGAACGGAGTTTACATAAATATCAAGCAAGCTTGAGCAAAAAGAAAACAGTAAAAACAATGATTAGGAATCCGTTAAAACGTTACAGACTTATTTTTCAAAATTATTAATAAACTTGAAGGTAGAAGAAAATTAGGTAGCAAGATGCAACATTATTAGCTATAACTGAGGCTATTACTAAATGGTGTTTATTGGAAAAAAGTAATTACATCTGTAGCGTAACGAGAAGTATAGGGGTAGGTACAATAAATAATGATTGGCAAAAGAAATGAAGATGGCAATGATTATGCTTTGCGTAATTTGTGTGCTATTCAAAACTTACCCTAATTCGGGATTTCCACGCACAACTTTAACGGCACTTATTAAACCGTCGTTAACTCGCGAAATAAATATAAGTTTAAAAAATTAACGCTCGTGTCTGCTAGGGCGCTCGACAGGACGCAAAGCAATACGTGTGCTCGCAAATCAGCCTAGGAGCGACTGGCGGACGACTGCTGCGCGGGCGACCGCGCGCAATCATTTTTTATCATTCGATCTATGCGAACACTCGCCCCCGCGCCTCAGGTACCCGCCGCTTTCCAAGTCACAAACAAACAAAGAACGAAGAATTAGTTCATTGTTGTAACGTTTCGTTACACTCGTAGTACGAAAACGTCGAAATTATTTAATTCTTTTTACACTCCGTCATGGCTATATACCTACGTAAGTATTTGCCCTAAAAGTTTCTGAACGAAACACTGTATAATCTATGGTGTGGGCAAAAATTCGCCAACCGCTTAAAAAAAAGTTCACGTATTTCGTAATAACAGCTGTGCTGACTTGTGTATTCATAATTATAACTCGCAAATGTGATGAAAAACATTATATGTATCACGGGCGGTACGGGAATTACGAACCTCGACTCAGAAAGCCCTCAGTCTTCGACTTCGGGCTTCTACTAGAGTCTCGATCGTAATTCCTTACTTACCGCCCTTAATACACAATGTACTATTATACTTATCTTTATAATAATGATTTCAACCGAAATAGGTCATACTGGATATAGGCTTCCTTCAAAAGTCAGATCATTTTCAGACATTTACAAACAGTTCAGTGGCCTATATTGTATTTGGACAGATTCGTGGTAGAAAATGTGTCATGTAAGTTAGGCCAAAGGATAACAACTTTATTTAATATAGACACGGGGTCTCATTGCTAACAAAGAAAATTTGGTTCAAATAAATCTCACTAGATGGCGCGATATGTACGTATCTGTTATTGAATGTGTGTAAAATTCACATTTTCTGGAATTGAACATAAAAATTGTATGTTCTTGTTTAATCAACTCTCCTAAGTACAAAATTATGGAATATTGGGCTCTTAATTCACATTTCAAAGATTATTTTAACGGATAATTTAGAATTGATGCCAATAGATGGCGCATTTTTTAATTTGTGAGGCATTCCACTCGATTGTTAAAATTTGCATTGTAACACATTTTGGTGCAAAAAAAACTGTAAAAACGTGGCAATAAATACTATAAAACGAACCTTCACTGTATTTAAAGAAAAAAATATTCACGAACTTAGTAAACCCTTTTACTTGCAAGTCACTGCTAACACCATCTATCTATCACCGTGAAACAGAACCGAACGCGTTCGATGTACAAAAAATAACAAGATTAATCAGATGAAAAACGCTAGTTACGTCGGCACGGTTTCTTTGTATGGGATGAGGCATCTGTATGCTAGTATTATATTATCTGTGATATAGATAAGGATATGTTTAAATTAGATATTCAATCTATAGCCGAACAAAATTGGCGCACGGTTGGCGCAGTGGTTGAGCGATTGACTGCTGCGCTGCGTGTGGAACAAATATTTGTATAACCTGCAGTCCCTGCAGATAGTTGTTCCATCTCTGGGTGTTTGAGTATGTGAGTTAACATGTTTTTAAACGCACCCACGATGCAAGAGGAATTCCTTGTGTGGAGAAAAGTTAAAAAAAAATCAAACAAACAAACAAAAATGTAGTGTTCCTTTCAAAACATATTCAGATATTGGCCGCAGTTGGAACCGTGCCCGCGTTGTAGGTACTCACGCACGCGCGCACATTCACATCAGACTCTGAACTCAGCCGTGTGATCATTCCACATGGCTGACTTCAGAAAATGTTAGGGTAATTTCAACTCTATAGCGCGTTATGAATTTGAAGGTAAACATAAACATGCGTTTAAAGAAGGTAAACATCAACATATGTTTATTTTTACCTTCAAAAAAAGTAAATTTTAGCGATTGAATTCTAATTCAGTCAGTGAGACGTAATTATAACCAGGTAAGTATTGGCCCTAGTAGCTTTAATTTTATGATTAAAGTCAGGTTTACACGGGTAGAGTTAACGGTATACTATCACGGTAGAGTATTAAATATACTGCTAACTATATCAATGTAGACAGCATTGGGAGAGTAGAGTACTAAAACTTGAAAGAGTAGAGGGAGGGAGGGGTTATTTGAAATAAACTATTTGATTTTGATTCTACCGTGCTACTATACCGTTAACTCTACCCGTGTACACCAGGCTATTCAGTGGGTAGGTGGAAGGCAGGAAACTGATTCCAGGCCTTTCGAGTCCTTTCACGAAGATGCAAGGCGTGCATGACTAGCTGTGATAACCATAGCTTCTTCTAAACAAATGAGATTTGTGAGTTGCCCTTGATACCTTATTAATGTAGGTATATAGATAAATCCATTATCCAGTGCTACGCCCCAACCAATGCATCAGCAGAGGATACGAAGGACGACTTTTACAATGCCCTCAACGCCACCCTTAGGAGCATAAAAAAGCAAGACATCGTCATCGTCATGGGGACCTGAATGCAAAGGTTGGGCATGTTAACACTAACCGCGAGCGGCATATGGGTACACAGGGACTTGGAGTGTGCAACGAGAATGGGGAGCGATTTATCGAGTTTTGTCAGAATCACGACCATCGGAGGAACATTATTCATTCATGGCGATCACCATAAATACACGTGGAACTCTCCCGATGGGGTCACCAAGAACCAAATTGACCACCTCGCCATTAGTTCCAAATGGCGTTCTTCACTGCTCGATGTCCGCAACCGCAGGGGCGCCGATATTGATAGCAACCACCATCTGGTAGTTGCTGAAGTCCGGCTCAAGGTTGCAGTAGCCCGTGCGGCCGGAGGACCTGGCATGATTGGAAGAAGGTTCGAGGTGAGCAAACTGCATGACTCAGACACGCGGAAAACTCAGCTGGAATTGCGCAATCGCTTTTCTGTACTCGATGCTGCTACGGACTCATTCGACGAGGAGTGGAACCGCATAAAAGTGGCCTATACAGAGACCAGCTCCGTCGTTCAAGGGCACAAATCGACTCATTCCTCCCGAGAATGGATGTCACAACGCACGTGGAACTTGATCGAAGATAGAAGGAATCTTCATCTGAGACTGCTTGAGACCCATAATGACGCCATACGAGCAGACCTTAACATGCAGTACCGTCAAAACGCAAGGAAATGTATCGCAGTACCCGCAAAGATAGGAGACGGTGGGCTGATGGTATTGCTGATCGTGCTCAACAAGCAGCAAACTCCGGCAACTTGAAAGAGTTGTACAATGCTACCTAAATCTTGGCAGGTAACAGCATGTCGAAGAAGAAGGCGCTGAAGTCCAAAGATGGTCAGCTCATTGCGTCGTCAGAAGAGCAGCTACTTCGCTGGCGTGAACACTTTGAAGAGGTCTTCCATTTGTGAGCTACATCGACGCCTGACGCGCTGCAAGTCAGTTCCCCACCATCTCAGCTTCTCAACATTAACACGGAACCACCATCAGCCTCTGAAGTTGCGGAGGCAGTCCGCTCTTTGAAGACAGGCAAAGCACCAGGACTCGACCTGATAACTGCGGAAATGCTTCAAGCCGACTTACCTACCGCAGTCGACTGCCTGACGCCGCTCATTGAAAAGATCTGGATCGCCAAAGAACTCCCAGACGAATGGAACAAAGGTCTTCTTATAACTGTTCCTAAGAAAGGTGATCTTAGACAGTGCGATAACTGGAGAGGTATAACGTTGCTCACGATTCCCTCTAAGGTTTTTTGCAAGATCATCCTGGATAGATTGTCGAAGGCCGTGGATCCTCTTCTACACGAGGAGCAGGTTGGTTTCCGCTTGAACCGCTCCTGTACGGACCAGATCAACATTCTCCGTATCATACTGGAACAGGCATCAGAATGGCAGAGGGAGATTTATAAAACTTTGTAGACTTCGAAAAGGCCTTTGATACGCTGAAGTGGTCTAGTATCTGGTCCCGCCTACTGGACATTGGAGTGCCGCCGAAAATAGTCCGTCTGCTGCAGAGTATTTACAAGAAATATTCCTGTGAGGTTACTCATAACGGCCTCATACGGATGACGTAACAGTGCACGCGGGTGTCCGCCAAGGCTGCGTCTTATCGCCGCTCCTCTTCATATTCGTTCTTGATGGAATTATGCTTTGCATCTATGATAACAGGCGCCGCGGCATAGAGTGGGGATTATCCAACGTTTTGGAAGCCTGAAGACTCTGATAATGAGATCTGGTATGAAGAACCACTCGCCGTTGCTGATTGGCACAGAGGCAGTGGAACGTGTCCACAAACTTACGTACCTCGGGAGTGTCGTGTCAGAGACTGGGGTTAGTGAAGAGGACATCGCTTCTAAGATCGCCAAAGCCCGAGCAACCTTCGCGCAGCTGAGACCTGTTTGACAATCGCGGCAACTGACCCGAAGGATTAAACTTCAAATCTTTGAGTCCAACGTCAAATCCGTGCTGCTCTACGGGTGCGAAACGTGGAAGGTCACAAAGGACATCTCACGCCAAATACAAGTCTTCGTCAACCGCTGTCTTCGTTGCATTTTTGGAATTTACTGGCCCGAGACCATCTCCAATGTAGAACTGTTGGAGAAATGCCACGAGAGCCCGATCGACCGCCAGATCAAACGTCGCAAGTGGAGATGGATTGGCCACACGCTCCGAAGGGGTCCCGATCACATACCCAAGCAAGCTTTGGACTGGAACCCCTAAGGGAAAAGTAAGCGTGGCCGTCCCCGTCAAACCTGGCGTCGCACCGTGTTGGCGGCAGCGACGAGCATCGGAATGACATGGAGCGAGGTGAAGCGTGAAGCTCAAGACCGATCGCGATGGAGGACATCTGTGGACGCCCTCTGCCCCATCTAGGGGTTAAAGGACATTAAGTCAAAGAAATTCATAGGGAAATATTCTCGAGCGTCCAGATTCGAGAATTCAATGCGGGACATGGCTAGAACCGCTGAGCGAATATTCATGACGTTTTTGCATAATTTATTTTTATTTTACATTGGCCTACATGGGCACTTATAAAACGTCGACGAAAGGTGCACGGTTCGGGTTGGTCGTTTCCTATGGCGAAGAACCGGCTAGAAACTCCACGGTTACTCTTTTAATAAAATGGTTTGGTTTTACAATATTTCCATGTTACAGCATTAGTACTTAGATAGGGGGGGGGGGGGCAACGTAGGCTCGACAATAAGTCGTAAAAAACTAAAAAAAAGGTTACACAATTATTAAAAAAAGAAAGTAAAACGAGATAAAAAGTTAACAAATGTTAACAATCCTCTAGAAATCTAGAAGGTCTACATTATCTACATATGTTCACACATTCAAAAATCTATACAATGGTAAAAAAAATATTAACATGTGGCACAAATGTTGTTATCAGTGCTGTACCATTGTAAAAAGTCTAAATAACTGAAGAAAAAAATGAGATTTTGAATAGTTAGAGACATCCACATATTTGTGCCGTTTATGAGATACCAGGGAAGCCAGCGCAGAAGGAGCTAAAGCCATTTTTTTTTTATCTTCAACGTAGTCCTTAATTTTATATTATGCTTTTTTAATAAGGACACGTTTGATGTAGTTTTTGAACTTTCCATCGGTCAGTTCTATAACTGACTTTGGCAACTTTTTATAAAAGCTTATACTATTTATAAGAAAAGACATCATGCAAGCTATGCTTTACTTAGCTAGAGTAATGTTCTCAGCACTGGCACGAGTTCGGACCTCCGACGGTCTTCTGGTTGTCCGGCTTCTACTTCCCGCAAGCCTTCCTGACAGCCGCTCAGCAGAGCTACGCGCGCAAGTACAAGATACCAATCGACCAGCTCGCCTTCCACTATGAAGTAAGTAACTTCCACATGTGGCAAGATTTTAATGTCAGTAGTGATCACAGCGGATCTTTGTGTCTCTGGAGTTGGCTCTGCGAACCATTGCGCAAGAAACAGTTTGCCAATGAGTATACTGCATAGAGTAAGCGAGATAGGACGATGCGACAAACGTAAGCGAGTGAAAGAGGCAGTTATACAATGCTATCTTCACCTTCAACATTGACACAAAAAAATAAGCTCTGCGCAGGGTCTAGCCAACCTCAGAGACACAAAGATCCGCTGTGAGTATTATAGCAAGCTTTGTGATCTGATCAAGCGTGTTTTTCCAAAAACTAGGTACGGCTGAGTCTAGACAAGTGTCATTCGATGTTAGCGATGGCGATTGTCGAAATGCCAAAATGTAAGGGATTGATCACTAAAATTTCGATAGCGTTTGATTCCCATACTTTTTTGACATTTCGCTATCGCCACGCTTTCGTTGCTGGAATATCTCTTAACTAGGTTATCTGCACCTCAACCTAAGACCTCATGTTAAACACAAATTTCAAATTATTTGTTTGACAACGTGTCCAATAGAAGAATAGTTTGACTGCTAAATAATCGTCAGATGTGGTATGCATCATAATTATATAAATAACTAACGGATTACAGGTACCTTTTCAAAACTGCAAGGAATCAGTGTAAGGCCGTTTCTTCACGACGCGACACACGACACCGCAAAATGTGGTCACGATTTAGAGCTCCATATATTAATTGTCTGAACCGTTTGTTCATTGCACGACACCGCACCACACGCGACACGATTTTCATACGGTTTTTCGGCTATGTCGTCGATGCCGCTATGTCGGTTCGGATTTTTTGCGGTGACGATTTAGCGGCTGAACAAAAGCGGTGTGAGCTTGTTGACGACACGACAAACCGCACCTTACGGCTCACGCGTGGTTCGTCCCTCACGCGCTTTAAATTTGCATGGCGTGAGCCTGATTATGGCGATATATATTTTCAATTTTTTACACCTGTACCTGCACCCATATCCTGCAAATAAAAGATTTGAATTTATAAAACAATACAAGTGCACTGCAGTGTTGTTGCAGAATCATGTCTAGTGAAAAAACGAACGGACGACAGATCGTATGCTGTGTGTCGTGTGTTCAAAATCGTGACCGCAAATCGTGTCGTGCGGTAACAGCCCGGTGAGCACGGCCTACTGTGACATGGCTTGAGTCACATTTTTTATCACAGTTTGGGCGATAAAGCCATTTTGTCTTAAATGCTAGCACGGCGGCGTGAGATAATTTTTAATCTTGACTTGTGACAACTTCTTGACGTTTGTATGGGACTCATTAAGTCATAATTGCTAATACGGGAACACCCATTTTGACAGATGATTAAGAAAAATGTATCACGTTCGTTCGGAGGTGGTCGTAAAATTTGAGAGTTGCAAAATAATATTTTTCTTCTAATTACTGCACCAAATGACGAGGAACCTCTTAACAATACGAGCCGTGTCCAGCAGTACTGCTTTCTGGATCAGGCCCTTGACCCAGCCGCCTAACAAGAGCCCCCTAACTTGTTGGTCGAGGCTCGTGGCTGACACGACTATCGGTACAATGATCGTTGTGTCCACATCCCACATTTCGACAACCTCGCGAGCCTAGTCAAGATACTTGATTTGCTTATCTTTCTCGGCTTTCACGAGGTTTCCGTCATGCGGCACGGTAATGTCAACAATCATTCATCATTCATTCATTTTTTGGTCATTTCGGAGGCGGTTGAAATGGCTGCCTATTCGACAGCGCCAAGATGCTCACACTCTTTCATTACTCTTTTCTGTACTTCATAATCCTAATTCTCCTTTGTATCTTCGAGAACACTTTGAGTATCTTGTTCCGAGAGGAAAACCCTGTCGTCTGTCATCATCTCTTCTCCTTCGTTTTCCTTTTTGGAAGAATTAAGGAATATTTCCTATCAACATGACTCATTAATTTATGTATTTACAATTGTAATATTTTAGTTTTGTAATAAATAGGTATATATTATGTTTATGCATTGTGTGTTGCACACGTATTTGTTTAGTTTATTTAGTGAGTAAGTATTTAAAATTGTTACGAGTTTTTAATAAGCTTTTGTTGTGCACATGGATGTACTATCCTCAAATGCATATTTCTCTACGCAACTGAGGTTTGCTGTTAGAGAACCCAACTATGGGTTAAGCTCGCCTTTGTACATAAACTGTCCTATTGTATTTGTATGTTTCTATGTTTTGTGTACAATAAAGAATAAGAATCATTAAATGCCTCTCGATTCGGTCCACCACCACAATATCAGGCTTATTGGCTACATATTATAAAAAAAACCTACGGCATTAAGTCTGCCTATGTACCTGTGTGTTGCATGAAGTTTTAATAAATGTAGACTATAATCTCTCTGTGCCAAATTTCATCCAGATCCGTTCAGGCGTTCTGGCGTGAATGAGTAACAAACATACGGGTCAGGACCAAATTTTTGACGCAATCGCAGAACGGAAAATGTGTCACACTGGAAAATAAATGTAGCACAATTTTATTAGGGTGTAAATAGTTGTAAGATTTTAGGTAAGTAAGTGGATATTTATTTTCTCCAGTGTGACACATTTTCCGTTGTGCGATTACGTCAAAAATTTGGTCTTGACCCATACATCTATCCTAACTTTCGTATTTATAATATTAGTAAAATTTGATTAACAATTGCAGAAATACATTCTTATTCCATACAAATTCTCGTTCGCAGATACAGAAACAGTCGTTGAATGACATTACTGAGCCACCGGCAGAGGGCGTGTACATCCACGGACTGTTCATGGAGGGTGCACGGTGGAACATGGATAACATGATCATCGACGAATCTATCCCCAAGATACTGTACGACGATTTCCCGCCGGTCTGTATATACTTCACCACCTTTTCACCAACTCAGTTGCACTTTAAAAACATAGTACAACAGATTTTGTAAATTATTGGCTAATGTGTAGTTTTTCTTTCTTGGATAATATACCATACTATCACGCCGGCACCTTCCGCCAGAGGAAGGAAAAGTAATGCTGAGGCCTCATTAGTGCGTCGCGTTGTCGCAGCGTATACGCTGCGTTGTTTTACATTTATATTTTATTGTCATGCCACAATATGCGTTGCGTCGTCCCACGCGGCGTTTCAACGGGTCGACGGACGAGAGACGAAGGGGGAGGGGGGGAGGTTGAAGCGCTGCGCTTTCGGAGCTCCATTCATGGAGATCTATTGGCGAATTCGAAATCCACAATGAGGCATACAGTGCGTTGTTCCGTTGCGACGACGCAACGCAACGCACGAATGAGGCCTTAGCCTAATATCAAATATTCATCTTCTATAATGGTTACCACAGGTGTGGTTGATCCCTATCAAACGCGAGGACACCCCGACGGGCAACTTCTACAACTGCCCGCTGTACAAGACAGGCGACCGGCGCGGAGTGCTGTCCACCACGGGCCACTCCACCAACTACATCCTCTTCATGACGCTGCTCACCAAGATGGAGCCCGACCACTGGGTCATGCGCGGCGTGGCCTTGCTCACGCAGCTGCCGTTCTAGAAGATTTACACAATTATGTCCAGGGGCTCTGCCGTCACTTTCAGAGTGTTGAAGTCAAATTCTGGGTCTTAAAAGAGCCGTTTGTTTGTATTGAATCTTGAGAAAAACCGTTTCGTGCCATGGTGGTTAAATAGGCTCTGTGTTACCGAGTGCGAGTGATATGTGTCCAGGACAGTGGCGTAGTGTGCCTTGGCGGGGCCCCGTATAAAAATTTGTTTGGGGGGCCTTATGAAGGTTAAAGATTTCTCACAAAAGGAAAACATTTTTTTTGCATAAAATTAAAAGAAATATTTATTCATCATAATTATCTATGTCACTTTTTCCAATATTTTTACAAACAATTCAAATTAAATATACACTCTACTCTTGCCTTTTTTCGGCAAACTGATTTATTAAATAATTTAAATAGTTTCTGCCACTATGGACAATAGCAACAGGTATGACAGGCGAAAAAAAAATTGGGAAGTTTTTATAAATTTTTGCTTACGCACGTCGGGGGCCCCGTATAGTTGATACGGCAGGTACGGCGGTAGCTACGCCCCTGGTCCAGGATGTGCCGGACTTTTAGGGGTCTGGGTAATTTTCACGTCGCTCGGGGAGGCTCATGCACGCCGAGCCTTCAGGGTGTTTAGGTGACATTGACAGTTGCACTTTGAACATGGTTCAAAAGCGCTTGACAATTTTGATGACACTTCGCTTTAGCTCTTACTTATATTCACATATCTTTTATTCACATGCTATGAGAGTGTTGGTAACCCCAGATTACAATGAAATAACGTCTCGAAAACTTATATCACGCGGCATATTTATCTCGTGCATTTTTTTTTTGCATGTTTTAACTATTTTTGAGAATGTAGTAGAAAAAAAATATAACTTATATCATGGGTATTGTATACAATGTTAAGACTTTTTTATTGTTAGTGCTTAATTATTATTTTGTCGTAACTTGTTCTATTCACCTAAGAAATAATGTTGATTTATGTTTAATTTGTTCATTAGTTTGTTCTGTATGTGGAATTTTATGTCTTAATTAATAACTTGATGATACTTTTTTTATTAAATGTGTGAAAGGTTTACAGCCAGCGACAGATACGAATCGGCTTTACTTACAATTTCAATTCTATGTAAATATATTTCTGTACATATTCGAATAAAGATCCCAAAAATTTGTACTAAAACTAAAGTCTTTCTTACCTGACTAAAGGTGAGTACAAACGAACGTAATTTTTTGAGCTGTGAGTCGCGTTAAATGAATCGCGTAATTTACTCTGCACTCGGTTTTATACTAAAGTCCTGTTTGTACCACACGTCGACGTAAGACTGAGTAAAATATTCCAGTAGAATGTAAATTACACGACTCAAAAAACGCCACTCAAATTGCGTTCGTTTTGCCTCACCATTAAAACAGATTCACAATAAAATTTAAATTTAGCGAAGGTAAATTATTCGCTTCTCAGAAATTTAACATTTTCTGGTCTAACTATTCTGATTTGGTTGTGACTTGACTTGTCCTATAACCCCTAGATGGGGCAGAGGGCGTCCACAGATGTCCTCCATCGCGATCGGTCTTGAGCATCACGCATCACCTCGCTCCATATCATTCCGATGCTCGTCGCTTCTGCCAACACGGTGCGACGCCAGGTTTGACGGGGACGGCCACGCTTTCTTTTCCCTTAGGGATTCCAGTCCAAAGCTTGCTTGTGTATGTGATCGGGACCCCTTCGGAGCGTGTGGCCAATCCATCTCCACTTGCGACGCTTGATCGGGCTCTCGTGGCATTTCTCCAATAGTTCTACATTGGAGATAGTCTCGGGCCAGTAAATTCCGAGAATGCGACGAAGACAGCGTTTGACGAAGACTTGTATTTGGCGTGAGATGTCCTTTGTGACCTTTCACGTTTCGGACCCGTATAGCAGCACGGATTTGACATTGGACCCGAAGATTTTGTGTTTAATCCTTCGGGTTAGTTGCCGCGATTGCCAAACAGGTCTCAGCTGCGCGAAGGTTGCTCGGGCTTTGGCGATCCTAGAAGCAATGTCCTCTTTACTACCCCCAGTCTCTGAAACGACACTCTCGAGGTACGTAAATTTGTGGACACGTTCCACTGCCTCTGTGCCAATCAGCAACGGTGAGTGGTTCCATTTTCTGAGTCTTCCGGATGTTTATTTTGAGCCCCGTTTTTGCGGCTTCCTGACGTAGATCGTTTAGCTTTGCTTGCATATCGGCGTGGGTATGACTCAGCAGGCATATGTCATTGGCGTAATCCAAGTCTTCCAAGACGTTGGATAATCCCCACTCTATGCCGCGTCGCCTGTTATCATAGATGCGAAGCATAATTCCATCAAGAACGACTAGGAAGAGAAGCGGCGATAGGAGGCAGCCTTGGCGGACACCCACGTGCACTTTACGTCATCCGATATGAGGCCGTTATGAGTATCCTTACAGGAATATTTCTTGTAAATACTTTGCAGCAGACGGACTATTTTCGGCGGCACTCCAATGTCCAGTAGGCGGGACCAGATACTAGACCACTTCAGCGTATCAAAGGCCTTTTCGAAGTCTACAAAGGTTAGATAAATCTCCCTCTGCCATTCTGATGCCTGTTCCAGTATGATACGGAGAGTGTTTTGATCTGGTTCGGATTTGGTTGTAATGTTACTAAAATAAAAATAAAATATCTTAAAATTCGTGCACAAATTGCTTTTATCAAGTAAATACTAAGTTTCTTCCAATTTTTTTACTAGGTTTCATTCAATATCCGTCAATGTTATGGCCTATCCTATATTTTATGATACGCGTATAGATCGTTTTTCTTCAGAATGGCTACTTTTTACTATTTGCAACTTATAATAATTTATTTGAAAAGGCAGTATTCATCTTGGTTATTCTTTTGATGTTAACTTTAAGTATTTGTTGTTAGTAATTATTTTTGTGTAACTTGGTCTAGTCACCTAAGAAATAATGTCGATTTATGTTTAATTTATTCATTAATTTGTTCTTTATATGGAATGTGATTTATATTTTATATCTTAATAAAATTATATGATGATAGCTTTGTTGTTTTAACTCTTATGCTTTTGTACTGCTTCGAAACCCTTTTCATATGATTTGAATAATTTTTTGAATACAAAACAATTCACAACCCACAAAGAACTTATTATAAAATGTTACAACTTGAAACCCCGCCCGCCCAGTTATGATGAAGCAAACACTACCCCTAGTGTTTGTAGCGGCACCAACGCCGCCACTTATGAACTAATGACATGACGTCACACAAATCCTGCATCGCGCAAGCACAGTTTTCGGCGCGATTAGAACACATACAACAGTCCGACAACAACCGTCGGGCAGTTGCCCGGACCAGACACAACACCCGTCTGGTCGGAGGATCCTCCCTTTTCTATGGACGTTTGTGGGACTTTTCACCCTGTTCCACTACCCCCAAATGTTAAATATGCTTTTAAATGTTGGTGTGGGTGATCTCCAAAATTACAGTGTTTTACGAGTCTTCTTCTTATTTCTGAAGGTCGTGCCCATCTTGAAAACTGACGGAAACGCTGACCGATTTTCGGAGTAGCTACTATAAAATTATTTATTTAGGACAATATTGACACGAAGCGTATTTACAGTACAAAAAATTTCCTAATGTCTCTCGGTGACTTCATGTTTCGTCAGTCGCGGTGCAGCCAACTTAGCGCTTTCAGCGCCAGATCTAGCGCTTTTATTTGTTTAGAAGCGCGTTCTAAAGCCAAGCGCTAAATGTAGCGCGTTTTGAAAGTATTTTTATCTAAGGACTTTTAAAAAAACTAACTGCGCAAACCATCAACTTCCAAAGGACGTGTTGAGGAAAATTTCATCCACAGATAAATATAAATTCAAGTCCAAAACTGACCATATAATTTGTCGGCAGAAGCAATTGTCGTAGAATCACGATAATGAATTAAATTCCTTTATTTTATAAAATAATTATATTAACACGTTATCACTTTATTTTATTTTACTAAATAAGTACTATAATGTATGTAACTCTTTTTTTATGACATATATAAACCTTCCTATTAAAAAAACCGCAACAAAATCCGTTACGTAGTTTTAAAGATCTAAGCATACATAGGGTCAGACAGCGGGAAGCGACTTTGTTTTATACTATGTAAGGATTTTAATTCAATAAAAAAAAAAAAATTACAGTCTCAAATTATTGGGCGTTTTGTTTGTATTTGGCGCCGAATACAGCGAATTTTAGCAGCGGCTATTTAGCGCTTTCTAACGCTTTTTTAAAGAGCTAAAAGCGCGTTTTTGCTTAGACGAGTTGGCAGCACTGGTCAGTAGTCGTATTTCTATCAGTTGCCCTTTGCACTTGGCGCAGACCGGACGTTCTCGATCAACTTGGAAGTATATAGAGTTGTTAATACTTTTTAAGATAGTGAAATTTATTTATGGAGGAAAGCTGCTATTTTTACAGCTCTATATATTTCACACGGAAATCAAAACAAAACAACAATAAAGTAGGTACTTAGTTTTGAATTCAAATTATTATACACGAGGCTCTGCGGCTGAGCAACATAACACGGTCAATCTAATAATTAATGGACATGGAAATTAGCATTTGTTTGTATTCAGAAATGTGATGATTGGCGAGAGACGTAAAGATAAATAGTTGTACTGTAAGTAGATCAAGACTTCAAGAGTTATCCTATGTTTTCAACTAGCCTTGTCGTGGTGGCATTGATGTCGACGCTCACACATTATTGAACATGATCATTTTGTTATTTTTACCCGACTGCCGAAGGAGGGTAATGTGTTTATCAGTCTGTGTATGTATGTAAGTATGTATGTATGTATGTTTGTTCCTATGTGGCGTTCTAGAGACCAAACGCGTTAGCCGATTTTGGTGATTCTTACGTCAATCGATTCGTCTTAAACCTGCGAGTGTCACTGGGGGGTATCAAAATAAAGGGTTTCAAGAGTTGATTTTAAAATATATAATACTTTATGTTTAAATGTTACTAATTCAAAAAAAAAATAACTAAGAAGTTATAAATAAAAAAAGTTAATTAAAAAAAACAAAAAACCCGAATGCTTAAAAAGTGAACTAAAAAGACGTAAACAAGAAGAAAATCATGCTGTGCAGTTGGAGGATACATCTGGATTACGTATTTTTTAGTTCGCTTTTTAAGCAGTCGGGTTTTTTGATATTTTTAATTAACTTTTAACTGCTTGCCATTGTCCTGCTTCTTAACCCTTTTCATATAATTTGATTAATTTTAGATCGAAAAAAATAAAAATACACCGTAAACAAAGAACTTTTTATCAAATGTACCCCAGAACCCCAGCTGCCAGTTAAGTACTATAATAGTGTTAACATACTTTTAAATGTTAGTTTTTGTGTTCTCTCTCCAAAATGGCAATATTCTAAAAGTACTCTGAAATAATTTTGTCTATATATGGCAGCGTTTTTCAAGCTTTTTTGAATAATCGACCCGGTAACCCCCTAGGATCTTAATAACAGTGCGCCCTAAATTTGAAGGCAATATTGACACACACCGTATTTACCTAGATCAAGCAGTATTATTACAAAAAACGAAATAAACCATGGTTTAAACCTGTACTATCAAGTCCAGGCTTATCTGCAAAACCATGGTCTAAATTTGTTCGTATTACAAAACTAAAAAAAACCGTGGTCTTCTTAGTACCGTCATTTGAACCATTGTCCATACATCAACCACAGATTAATACAAATATCATTCGTTCACCATAATATCATTCTATTGCAACGTTCCGTAGAAGTTCCGTAAAAGAAAACGTTTTGATAATATGATAAGGATTAAATGATGTTTAGGAGTGTTAAAAATATTGAGACTTTGTTATTTTGCATGGATAAAAACATTTGTTATTTATCGATTGAAGTTTTGTTTAGATTTAAGCAAATTACTTAAATTTGTAATAAATACTAATAATACATCTACGTACCTGTAACGAAACGTAACATTCTCGCGTGTTATATGAAACCATAACATTAAACAAAACCATCGCAAGCTGAACAAAGTTCTTTAAGCTTTGGCATTTTTAAGTTATCGAAGTCTCTAATAGAACAATTGTCTCTTTGTTAATAATATATTGTGATAGACCAACAAAAAAAAAACGATCTGAGAATTGGAGTACCGAGGAAAAAGTAATATCCTCAATATTAATTAAATCAACCATATTAATATCCATTTTCGGGTAAAAACAACACAACACAATCAAAAAGATGCTATAACCTAAAAGAGAAACTTTGACAGATACGACTTAGACCATCGTTAAACTAGGGGCCGCCGAGGTTTATCGTTAGACCATGATTTGGTCTATGTAGGGTGCAAATGCAAATACACCTTAACATTAATTATTGTCAATGCAATGCAAATGTCAATGTAATGTAAAATGTCAATGAGTGCCAACGGGCTGGAATCAAGAAATAAAAAATGCAAGTTGTCCGATCCAAACCGCGTCTATTAGAACACTAAAATTAATATTGAAACAATGCATCATCAATGCTCTGCTCGCTGCTGCTGCTGCGTGATTATCATAATATCTAATGTAGGTCGCACGTGTAAGTGCAAAGGTGCGAGCCTACTTATTGCACAACTCTTACTTAGTAAACAATTTTAAACTCATGTACGTGCACCGTACATATTGCCACCACAAGACTGCTAACAACTACTGAACTAAAAATTAATCAAATAAAATTAAGACAAGAACGACTGTAGAAACTAATGCAGAGCACTGATGTAGTAGGTACTAGGTATAATATGTAATGTAAAATATTTGTATGACTAATGTAGATATTATGTAACTGTACACTTAAAATCCATAAATATAATTGTCAAACTCCCTAATCACACACGTCACTATGTTTTTCAGTGTCAAATTTCACTTCACTTAAGGCGCGATCAACACTTATCACTTCGTTCACTTTTGACACCCGTTTGTTGATTTTGCTACACCCGCCCTCGATGTCATCTTCTTCTTCTCGTCCTCTTCTGCTTATCGCATCTCGCGAACCCTCCCCCTGTCTTTTGGTGCTCGTCTTTCTCCAAAAGTACACGTACGATGTTACAGACAGAGCAATACTAATCGTTATTACGACATAGATTGCGGTGTAGTGGTGAATGTCATGGGGGGATAACGTTTTCAGGTTTGATTGCTCTTTAATCGAGCGCAGTTGTGTGTCAATCTTCTGGAACATTTCTTCATGCGTTTCGATAGGCAATGACGAGTTGCGGATCGACGTATTGATGATGTTGTTGATGGGAGAGATCGTGGGTATGATCATGGCGAATGGTTCGTTGACTATGACGTCACTTTTATGTTCTATGTATGCGTGCAACATGAATGAGTCACCCTGCAAGTTACATCCTCGTTTAAGTGTAATCAGACCCGAGTGATGTAACGACTCCGATGTCATTTGAGCGCCGCAAACTAATTGCACTTCGCACGTGCCACAACAATAATAAAACCATGTGTTTTGCTGGTGTAGTTTTACCCACTTGTCAGCGCATTCCCTTATTTCCGTGTGACAGTACACACTGTGTTCTTCATTGTCTCGGATCAGCTGTACATCGCAAATTGACTTGCGTCGGTCACCGGTGCGATAGATAGGGTGGTTTAATTTGCACATCAATGTTTTGTCCTGGATCTTTTGGCATTCTTGAACGTCAGATTGCTCGAGAGGTATGAATGAGTATTGGTTGGCGTTAAATGCTATTAGTTCCGAATTTGGGATGACGTACATCACCCGATTTATGCCAATACGTTGAGGTATGCTTATAAGTTTATTCAGCTCGTATAGAGCATCATTCAGAATGGGTATTTTTACTTCCATCAGTAAATATTGCTGTGTAATGCGTGCATGTATTCTGAACATTCTGTAGATGTCTCGTACATCATTCTGGACTTCTGGCAGCGTGGCATCGCGGGGTAGTTGTCTAGCTACTCTATCTAATTCGGTTTGCATTTGAGTTGGTGATAGTAAGTGTACGTCCATATGACCCTGGTACATGTTTGTCAGCGTATTGATGAGGGTTTGTTGGATTTCCTTTAGATTTTGGGCCATTTTTTCTGCAGCTATTGCCGATGTAATGATGTAGAATGCATTAGCGGTGTCATGTTTATTCGTTTCTGTTTTATTTTCCAGATTGGTAAGGTGGTCATTCATCAAGGTAAACTGCTTTACCATTGTCGCTTCGTTGCGTTGTACGATGTTATGCTCGGTTTCCAAAATACTTGTCTGATTTTTGAGAAGGTGTAATAAGTGGTTGTCATTGTGTTGAATGGAATTGATGTCGTGTTCGTACTTTTCTGCGAAATGCTGATCTAGTACTCCAAATAGTGAGTTGGCAACATATCCCACTCCGTCGATTAATCCTCTTTTGAATCTGTGTTGAATTAATCGTTGGGACTTCAGCAGATTATTGTAATAGTCCAGTTCGTTCATGCTCTGTTCGAGTTGGTTGATTAAAATGTGGAATTGCATCATCCAGTCCTCGCAACGATATCCTTTTATATGAGACACGAATTTTTGCAGAGTGTCAACGTTTCGCCAGTAGTTTGTCATGTTGTAGTAGAATACTAATTTCCATTCATCTCGTATTTCTTGTAAGTCTGCAATCTTGTCAAAGTAAATCGTTTGATTTTTTGTCAGTGGGGTAAGCTTCATGTCTTGTTGAACAGTGGGCGTTATAAATGCCATGGTCAGCATCAATGTGTAGCATATCAAGCTGTGCCAGGTAAGCTTTTTCGGTCGGCTCCGTCTGTTTTTTGTAGATGTGATGGTATCGCCAAGTCTTTCTTCTTCAACCTCAACTAGTGGTACTAGTTTTGTGATCGGCCGTTTAACTTCTCCTTTTGCAGTTTGTAATGTGACAACTCTCGTGTGGCCGTCTTTTCCTGTATGTAGCTCTGCTACACGACCCAGAGCCCATTTGCCTGCCGGTAATCTTTCATCCTTGATGCAAACAATGTCATTTTCTCGAGGATCGGTAGTTTGTCGTTTCCATTTTAGCCTTGTTTGGAGTTGTTGAAGGTATTCTTGCGACCATCTTTTCCAGAAATCCTTACTGAGCTGCTGTACAATTTGCCATCTCTTGCCTAAATTATACGTATTGTCAATGTCCGGTTCTGGAATAGTCATTAGCGATGTGCCGGTTAGAAAATGTCCAGGCGTTAAGCAGTTGATTTCTTCGGCGTTCTCTGTTACGGTGCAAAGTGGTCGTGAATTCAGGCAAGCTTCAATCTGGCATAGTAGAGTGGTAAATTCTTCGTACGTCAGGCGCTGATCTCCAATGACCCGTTTTAGATGATACTTCATGCTCTTCACGGCAGCTTCCCATAGTCCGCCTGCGCTTGGCCATACTGGGGCATTGAAGTGCCATTTAATTCCCATCTCTGATATTTTTCCCAAGAAAAGGTTGTCAATGGTGTCTACAATGCATGCTTTCCGGACCTTTTTCATTAATCGGGAAAGTAATAAGGCTCCGCATAGTTCAAGCCGTGGTAATGTCAATTTGTTATTGATTGGCGATAGTCTAGATTTTGCTGCTATTAATCGACTTAAGGGCTTGTTTTTGCTGTCTAATGTCAGTAGATATATAGTGCATGCATAGGCCTTTTCTGAGGCATCGCAGAATCCATGTACTTGGAAGGGTTTAGTTGTATCGCCCAACCATCTCGGTATCTCGTATCGCGTTATGTTGTGCAAGTCGCTTGTAAACCGCTTCCATTCTTCTTGTACGCCTGTAGGTAAGGTTTCATCCCAGTTGCATCCTGACAGCCAAACGCTTTGGAACATCAGTTTTGCTTTCAATGTCAGAGGTGTCAGCCAGCCCAGTGGGTCGAAGATTTTTGATATCTCGGACAGTAGTTTCCGTTTTGTCAATGGTTTATTGTTGTCAAAGTGTATTTTGTTAGTGAATGCAAAAGTGTCAGATGTAGGGTTCCACTGTACACCCAGGGCTTTTGTAGTTCCATCGTTTGTAAAGTGCATTGTGGTTTGGTTTAGGTCTGATGATGATAACCTTTTAATCAAGGTCGGCTCGTTGCTTGACCACTTCCGTAGCGTTAGTCCTGCTCCGCTCAGCATGTTGATGAGTTGGTACTGCATTTCTTGTGCTCGCTCGATGGAGTTGTTACCACTTAGTACATCATCGACATACATTTCGTTGTTAATGACGTCAGCTGCTAACGGGTATTTCTCTGCATCATCGTTTGCTAGTTGCTTTAGCGTCCGAAGTGCTAGAAATGGTGCCGCCTTGGTTCCATATGTCACTGTGCATAGCTTGTACTCCTTAAGGGGACCTTGGTTAGTTTCCCTCCATACTATCCTCTGCAATTCTTGATCTTCTTCATGCACTAAGATCATGCGATACATTTTCTCACAGTCTGCTGTAAAGACATACTTGTATCGCCGCCATCCCATGAGTAGTGTCAGTAGATCTTGATGAAGCTTCGGGCCACACTCCATCAAGTCGTTCAGGCTGTAACCTGTGTCAGTCTTCTGTGAGGCGTTGAAAACAACCCTTAATTTGGTTGTCAATGAGTCCTGTTTAAGGACTCCGTGGTGAGGTAAGTAACATGACGGGTTGCAGTCGGGCTTACTCTCTTTCATGTGTCCCATTTCCAAGTACTCTTGCATGAATTTGACATAGTTTTCTGACAGTTTGTCATCTCTGCATAATCGCCTTTCTAATTGCATAAATTGTGCCACTGCACGTGGCTTTGATTTTCCTAATAGCTGATCGTAATTAGGCTTTATTGGCAAACGAACTGCATATTTGCCATTTTTCAGACGTTTTGTTGTTGCAGTGAAGAACTCTTCGCAGTATCTCTCCGCTGACGTCATTGAACTGCATGCATCCCCACTGATGTCTTCCATTTCCCAGTATTTTGTCAAGTCATCCACTTGGTTTATCACCACGTTGCAATTGAATGTCTTGCTGACGTTGCCTGACAGAATCCACCCTAAGCGAGTCTGTTGAGCTATGGGTTCATTAGTCTCTCCCTTAATCAGTCCATTCATTAGGATTTCAGAGAATACCTGTGCATCTAGAAGTATGTCAATGGGCCTTGATATGTTGTACTCTGGATCGGCTAATGTGATGTTTGTTACGTGAGTCCAAGTTCTTTTTGTAAAGGTGGCGTTAGGTAGATTGTTTACCACCCGTGGCATGACTAATGCTTCCGTGGTGAACTGGAAGTCGTTGTGTACGGACCGACAAAGTAGGTTCACCTTTCCTTTGCTCCTGTTGGATAGTGTGCCGATCCCACTTATGCTCGCGTTTAGCTGTTGACGCTTTACTCCCAGTCTTTGAGCTGCATTCTCAGTGATCAGGGTTATTTGTGAGCCTTGATCAACTAACGCCCGTAGTGTGATGTAATCGCCATCAGCTGTTTCTACTTGCAATAATGCAGTGGCCAATAGTATTTCGTCATCATTATTCGATGCGAAGTTATTTTGCATACTTTTAGGTGACCTAGTTGCAGTTGACTTCGACGGTTTATCCATCGTTTGTGTTGCTGAGGGCATTTGCGCTGACTGGACGATGTCGTTGTGCAATAGCGTGTTGTGTGGGTCGCTGCACTCTCTGCATCTTTTTTGTGACGCACAATAGCCCTTGCTATGCACATACAGACAGTTTCTGCAAATATTGTTTGATTTTATGAATTCTAGTTTCGCCGAGCTTGCCATGTCAGTGAATTTCGAGCACTGGAACAATGCATGATTGGTGTTGCATAATGCACAAATGATCTTATTAAATTGACCAGCGTTGTATGCATGGAAGTTTCGAGAGTTTGCTGGTTTGGGGGTTTTGCTGAATGGATGAAATGCGTTGGATTGTGGTTTTGCAGGAGGCTTGCTACTGTTTTCTGGCTTCTTTCTATGCAAAGGTTCTAATGCCATGAATTTGTTCTCAATAAAATCCATAAACTGGTTGAACGTAGGTATCTCCCGCGGATCCGCCCTAGACTGCATGTATTCCGCGTACGTTTCGGAGTCTAGTTTCTCGCATAACACGTAGACTAGAATAGGATCCCATGAACCTGTATCTACCCCCAAATTGTGTATCGCATTTATGGTTTCATTGCTCGTGTCATATAACCGCTTAAGGTCGAATGCAGATTGTTTTTGCAGATGTGGCTGACGCATGAAACTCTGGAAATTCTTAGTGAACAACATAAACTTGTTGTTGTACCTATGGTTCAAGATTTCCCAACACGTGTCGTAATTTTCGGGTGAGATGTGTAGATGCTGGACGAGTTTCTCCGCTTCGCCGCGCAATCTCCCTTTTAAGTGCTGCATTTTTTGTGCTTTTGCAATTGCAGGGTTATTGTGTATTGCTTCTACGAACAGATCCATGAAAGTAGGCCATAACGAATAGTTCCCGTTGAAAATGGGAATGTCTATTTTGGGCACGGATTGTTGTTGGTGCACGGAGGCGTTCAGTTTTACGTTCAGCGCCCGCTTTGTTTTTACAAATGCCCGTTCGTGGCGACAAAACTCGTCATAGTACTCATTAGGCGCCCCGTCTAACAAACCATCGATTCGCAGATGCATATTGTCAATCGCTGACCACCGAGACCCTAACGTCTTCAAAGCGTCTTCTATCTCCCATCTTTCGATGACCTCTTCAATGATCTTACTCGTCACTAACCTGTCGAACGCACGGAAGTTCGCGTTCTGCAGCTGCTGTAGCTCGAGTAGCTTGTCCTCTGCTCCCGAGGAGCTCCCGAACAAGGTCCTGTCAAACTCCACGTGTACCTTGCTAGAGCCGGGTCCACTCTGCACCTTGGTCCCGCATGCTGTAAGCTCCTGCCGCACACCGTGGTACCAATCCCTTAATACTTCGTGAATATTGTTGGTGAAGTACTCATGCGTTTTGTCTTCTACCGCACTCAGCTCCTGATGTTTCTCTTTACATTCCGCCCAAAGCTGATCTAACCGCTCAAGCCTTTGCTGAATGTACTCGGGGGTCTTCCTGCTCGCTGAATCCTTCTTGAAGTTGGTATGGACCCTCTTCATCTCCTCCAGGATCTCAGCCTGAAGCGCGATTAAACCCTCCATTGTTAACGAAGTAAGCAAAAAATGAACGATCTTACTTGAAACTTTTTATCGAGTCGCCAGCAAAGGACAGTAGTAACAAAAATTGATAATAACACAAACAAAACATACAGTTCAGATTTAAAAATAAATAGCTGTGGTGTTCCTCAGGGAAGCGTATTAGGGGCCCCATTATTTATAATATACATAAATGACTTTTGCAAGAACCTAAAACATAATTGTACACTATTTGCTGATGACACTACTCTCACAATAAAATCTTCAAATAGAAATGACCTAGAAACTGACACTAACAATGAAATACTAAAAGCAATTAAATGGATGGAATCTAATAATTTACGTGTAAATATTGAAAAAACAAAGTTAGTACAATTTCAAACATACAATTCTTTAGTAAAACCACCGCAAATACATTATAATAATACAATTTTGGAACCTGTACCTTCAACCTTATTCTTGGGAATAGTTATTGATGAAAAATTAAATTGGAAAGAACATGTAAAAAAAGTCTGCACTCGTCTCGACAAATTTGTGTTTGCGCTTCGAAGACTCAAAAGAATAGCCAGTAAAGAAACAGCCCTAAGTGCTTATCATGGCTATGTTGCATCAGTGCTGCGTTACGGCCTCGTGATATGGGGTAATTCAGTAGATGTGAACAGTGCATTCATTGCACAAAAAAAATGTGTCAGAGCTGTGTATGGAGCTGAATATTTAGATCATTGTAAGCCATTATTTAAAGCACTAAAAATTCTTCCACTTCCTTGCCTATATATTTTTGAGATTTGTATTTTTATTAAAAAGTATTCGCATATGTTCCCATTGTATGAACACATTTCTAAAAGAGTGAAAAGCAGAAGCCCAAACAAATTACTTGTACCTAGCCAGAGATTACAATTGTATAGCAGGAATTCCAATTGCATGGCAATCAAAATATTTAACAATTTACCCGCACGCATCAGAGTGTTGTCCACTAATAAATTTAGGAAAACAATATTTGCCTGGCTTTTAGACAATTGTTTCTATTCAGTTAATGAATTTTTAAATAATAAATTTTGACATTTCATTTTATTCATACTTATTTACACTTGTTAACTTGAATTGACAATTTTTTTTTTTTTTTTAAGCATTTGACATTATATAATTATTAAATTTTGACATTTCATTCATAATTATCTTGTATAAAAATTATCTATTTTTTAACTAAACTAATTTATAATATTGTACGCCTCAAACGTCGCGCGCACACCATGTATGCGTAAGCTATTGTGGTTTCTATTGTGTCTGCTTGTTGATGCGCAATGGGGGAATATAGCCTCTTCTTAGCGTTCGATGACAAACTACTTCCTATAGTTATATTGTTGTGGCCTAGAACTTCGACACTTTGATTTTGTAAGTTACTTTAAATATTTCTACACCGGCAACGGTAGTGTATGTGAAACTGTTTATTATTAAGATCTTAATGTACCATATACTCAGAAATAAATATATCTTATCTTATCTTATCTTAACTCAGGAACTCTCCCTTTACGCTGATGTAACGCGTCGCTCTGAAACCTGGATCGCTGCGACTGCTTCTGCACGGCAACACACGACCAAGACACAAGTCACACGCGACGTTTTACTGACCGACAAATCGGACTGTACGGTACTTGCAATAATTTCGAAGGACCAAAAAAAGATAATGTAGGGTGCAAATGCAAATACACCTTAACATTAATTATTGTCAATGCAATGCAAATGTCAATGTAATGTAAAATGTCAATGAGTGCCAACGGGCTGGAATCAAGAAATAAAAAATGCAAGTTGTCCGATCCAAACCGCGTCTATTAGAACACTAAAATTAATATTGAAACAATGCATCATCAATGCTCTGCTCGCTGCTGCTGCTGCGTGATTATCATAATATCTAATGTAGGTCGCACGTGTAAGTGCAAAGGTGCGAGCCTACTTATTGCACAACTCTTACTTAGTAAACAATTTTAAACTCATGTACGTGCACCGTACAGTCTATGTTTTATCGCTAAACCATTGTTTGTAATGTCATTTTTGTGTAAACCACAGTTTATAGAGATTTAAACCCGGGTTTTTAGTTAAACCGCTTTTTGTAATAAGACTGCAAGAGTCATCTTTTGTTTTCTAATAACATTGCTAGTCAAAGCTCTTGATACTATCGTTCTCAGTATAAATGAAAGACTAGCTTAACTTCTCGTGGCGGCATTGTTGTGAGCGTTATTGAAACAAAGAGGGCATTGTGTGCCGCAACTTTATAATAATGCTGGTATTACTCGTAATACACCTTGAGTAATGTGAGGACAAAAGTACTTGTAACTCTACTGCCATGGCACACGTGAGGTAAAATACTACAGCTTTTTTTTTAAGGCGCTATACCGAGCAAAACGCGCTAGCCGTTTTCCGTGCAGTTTTTAGGAGCTATCTACTCGTTATTTAAAATGAAATATCAAATAATAAAAATACATTAAATTTCTACATATTGATGATTCCAAAATTGTAGTTTTTTTTTTTTTAATGTAGTTTATGTTTCACTAATCTCCTTCCAACAAAACCATAAAAATGAGAAATAATGATTGATAGCATGCATCTCCTCGTAAAGTGTTCATTAATATTTTTTTGTACTAACACTAATGGATAGACAATTTGATAAAGAACATTTTGTAAGTTTTATTCTTTTCAAAAGACCAATATTCGATTTTATAAAGATTTTATTCTTAAATCTGGGCGTATTCACTACTGTAATTCATGCGCCACCAGTGCCACTAGGCCAATAGGAATACTCATATCTCATGCTGATTTTTTTTGGTCAGGGTACGGCCTTATATAGGGTTCTCGTTTATTGATACTCTATCAGCAGTTTCGTAATGCTATGGAGAATTAATGAGTAGGTCTACCTAGTTATAATCAAAAAAGAAGAAAGAAAGAAAAATATTTATTTGTGACCCGCACAGGAGACACTAGTTAAGCAAAAAACAAACAATAATAAAAAATAAAAATAAAAAACCCCGTGCGAGACCAAAAAGGCACCTATCTCAGCATGTGCAACGATATTAATAAAAAATCTTTTTAACAAAAAATACAACCGACTTCAAAATAAAAACACTACAAAGGGAAAACTTACTTCAATTTCGGAAGCCGGTGTTCCTGTTTTGGGATCTTTCTTTTTTGACACCGACTTCCGAAATTGAATTTATTTTTCCCTTTGTAGTGTTTTTATTTTGAAGTCGGTTGTATTTTTTGTTAAAAAGTTTTTTTATTTTTCACTTTTTAGTTGTGGGTACATAACGGACCAATTCTCCAAAGTGAAGCCAGAATAGATTAACCCAGAAACATGAAACTTAAACAAAAACGGTCGATATAGAGTATACCAGGGTGAACTGTTCACACCTGCGTACCCCTTTAGAGCGTGCTAGTGTGATGTTGTGTTATGAAATGATGTAAACAATAAACAGACATCCGATTGCAGCTATCCCAAGTGATCTGCTGTCATTTATTGAAGAGTTCTGATGTATATCTCCGAAGTTCTTCATTATATCTTTACCAAATTTAAATGGAACCACATGACAAGCACCAGCTTTCAAATAAAAAAAGAATCATCAAAATCGGTTCACCCAGTAACAAGTTCTGAGGTAAAACAAATAAAATAAAAAAAACAGTCGAATTGATAACCTCCTCCTTTTTTGCGAAGTCGGTTAAAAAGATAATATTCTGATAGGGCCCGAAAATTTGTGAGTGTGTGTGTGTGTTTGTATGCTAGTTGTTAGTAACTTCTTCACGCTCAAACGGCTGGACGGATCTGGATAAAATTTGGTGCAGAGATAGATTATAGTCAGGAATAGCATCTAGGATGCTTTTTATCCTGGGAATATGTTCTCTCGGGATAATTTTCCGGGATAATTTTCGACTTTCACGCAGGCGAAGGCGCTGGTAGAAGCTAGGTTTCTTAGTATAAATAGGGAACCCAATGCTTGTAGTAATGTAACAAACCTAAGAAAATTGAATATTTATATCTGGGACAATGATATCGGCACGTCATGAGAACTAGGTAATATCTTTGTTGAATATTCTTTGTCCAGAATTCAAAACACACAGAAATATTTGCGTAGGTATGGTAACTTAAACTATGTAGTAAGCGTGTGAAGTAGGCGTAAAATTCCGAAGATTGTTTCCTCACATGAACATTCACGGCTATAAATTGTACCCGGACGAAAATGGAAGTTTTCTTGGGGTAACGAGGTCAATGTCATCGTTACTGTTCCGCGGTTTAATGCTCTGCCAAGGGGACCACCGCGCCATAGTTATGGCGCGGGCATTACGAGAGCGGTGACTTTGCGATTACGTTGCCCTGTCATTTAACACGAAAAAGCTCGCATCCCAGATACGGCATGTATTAAATAAGCGAGTAGTGGGCAGGGCGGGGTGGAGGGGTGGCGGGGTGGCTGCGGGCCGTAGTACGGGAGGCACTCGGTCTGGCGCGGCGTTGCCGGGGCGACGCGAGATATTGATCTGCGCGCCATCCCGCGCAGCATCCCTCCCGGCCGCGCTCCCTCCGCGCCCTCTCTCTCCCGCGCCCCTCGCCCTTGATTCTGCCGCTCGACCACCGCCACCACGATCCCACCGCACCCCCCTACAAATACTTATTACATTTCGCACTACATACTCCACGTAATCCGATGAAGAAATTTCGCGTATGCTTTATAATCATGCATAAGCTGCTAAACTCAATTTTCTTAAACTTGCCAGCTTAGTGTAATGTAAAGTTTTGCAAAATCATACTCGTAGCTACGCAGGGTGTTATTTTGTAGAAGAATCTTCAGTCGTTATTCAATAGATGAAAGGGAATGACGAGAAGACACAGGCATATTTTGGTAGCAGTTAAAACAAGTAACAGATTTTTGTTTTCCGGCCTGAAAATAGTTATTTTTAAATCATCGAAACAGCAGTTGGACTTTCAGCGTTACATATCATCAAAAAGAACAGTGACATAACAAAGAACATAAAGAAAAATATACCTTCAACATTCACCCGTCTTACTGAACTAATTGAAAGTTAAACGTAGGTACTCGTAAGTTAAACTTTGGATATAATTAGTAGGTTAAGTTTGCAATTTTATTGGTCTTAAAAACTTTAGCTCTTAACATTGTACCTACACCAAGTTGCTCGTTGACGCAGAATGTGGCGGGGATCAATCCAGATCACACGAGCTATGCGGCTAATGTAATGTGTCGGAGAGCACATAACGGCATTATCCGTCGCAAGTGGGTGAGCAGTAATGTGCGAGGCGAGCGCTGTGTTGTGTGCACGCCATGATGGAATTAACGCGGGTTACCGGTATAACATGAGGAGAGCATACGTAGACAATTAAGGGCAAATCAGGGCAAAAATCATGCCAAGTGTCATATGAATTGTCACAGTTATCTTGAATGCTTTGTCTGCTGAGCAGGTGCTGGAAAAGTGTAAACTACGTTAATGATTTATTTATTCCATCAGCAACAATTTTTAAAGAAGACAATGTCGACTTGATTTTTTTGGTAAATGCGATAATGGTGCTAAAATAAATGATAACCAGGAATAAACGCAGGCAGGAAGCAAAATAAAATTCGATATTTCAAATGTCCGAGTCCAGAAGCTTTTTGGAATTCGTACAATCATCATAACAAATAGTGCAATCCATTTATTTGTGTCTAGATTCGTCAAAATCGTAATCCAAACTAATATTATAAATGCGAAAGTAACTCTGTCTGTCTGTCTTTCTGTCTGTCTGTCTGTCTGTCTGTCTGTCTTTGCTTCACGCCTAAACTACTGAACCGATTTGTGTGAAATTTGGTACAGACATAGTTTGGAACTTGAGAATGGACATAGGATAGTTTTTTTTTTTTTTTTCTCTATTCCGCGCGAACGAAGTCGCGGGCAAAAGCTAGTCTAGAATATGCAGATGTCATCATTATTTTATACTAGCTTTTGCCCGCGACTTCGTTCGCGTGGAATAGTGACTTCTGATGCCGACTCTTGACCAATAGATGGCGCTTTATGTCCGGAATAAATTTTATTTTATTTTTTGTAATAAAAACTATTCTATGTCCATTCTCAAGTTCCAAACTATGTCTGTACCAAATTTCACACAAATCGGTTTAGTAGTTTAGGCGTGAAGCAAAGACAGACAGACAGACAGACAGACAGACAGACAGAAAGACAGACAGACAGAGTTACTTTCGCATTTATAATATTAGTTTGGATTCGCTTATATATTCTCCACAAATTAAATCTCTCTGCCACCTCCACCTGTTTTTCACTTTTGTTCTTAGCTGTCTGGACATAATATCTGTACATAAAACTGTACATATATTTTTTTGTAATCGCCTTATCATTTGTTTCCCGGGACACGCCACCCCTCACCTCCCTTCACCAGGTACCGACTGTTAACGCTCTCACAGTTCATTGTCTAATTTCCAGGTTGCTATGACGAGAGACACGGAGTAGGCACGAGTACCTCGCCAGCTCAGCCCGGCGGGAGCTCTATTGAGTTGTTGCTGCTAGTTACTAACAAGTAACTAACGAGACGAATATGTTTCGACGTATTTTTTGTAGAACTCAACTCTCTCCATGTTCCACGTATGCTTTGTTACTTTTATATCGAACTCGATGTGAAGAGCGAACGATTCGAGTGGTCGATGTCACCACTTGAATCTGTTGCGAACAATTGTAATTTGTTATAACCGTGGAACAATATGATTTGAAGAGCTCTTTTGCTGCCGATACTTTTTCATCTAATGACAAGAGTCGTCTGATGAGTTAATTCGATTCATTGCCCTTTGTTACCCGCTGACTGTATTATTAGTTCAATACACCACCGAAGCAACATGACGACATTCAATTCCAAATAAGAATTAGAAAAAAATCGTTCCACTTAACTGGTACGACTGAGTGCGAATGAGTAGCTTTCGTATTAAAATGCAGGCATAGTAGCAAGCAATATATGTCGGCAAGCGCGTCGACTCGCTGCGAGTTTTAAACACAGCTTCAATTTTTAACCGACTTCCCAAAAAGGAGGAGGTTCTATGTTCGACATTGTTTGTTTTATTTTTTTTTGTTTTTTTTTCATCGATATCTCCGTCAATTGTGGACCGAATTTGAAAATTCTTTTTTTGTTTGAAAAAGTATGTTTCGAAATTGGTCCCATTTCAATTTGGTGAAGATCTGATGAAGAAATTCGGAGATATACAACAGAACGCTTCAATAAATAACGGCAAATCTCTCGGGATTGCTGCAATCGCATGTCTGTTTATTGTTTATACCATTTCATAACATAACATCACGCCATTACGCTCAAGGGGTCGCAGCAGATGTCTCATTTCACCGGTTATGTTCAAGTTTCATGAAATCTATTCTGGCGTTATAGTAAGTAACCTTACTAACTTGCCTATTAGGTAGGTACAACTAAAAAATGAAAACTAAAAAAACTTTTTTGCAAAAAAATACTACCGACTTCCAAATACAAAACTACAAAGTGAAAAATAACTTTATTTTTTGAAGTCGGTGTCCATAACGCAAAAATTGGTACCTACGAAAGACACCGTATTTACATATATTATTCACTTTTTATACAGTATGCGGAACAACGCCGACGGACCTACGGAAAAAAAAATGAAGAGCATGTCCCGCGGCGCTATCGCCTTGCAATGAGGATTTAATTAAAATGCAGCAATTACGTCTGCCCGCGGCTCTCTGCCCGGACCACGCGCATACATGCCCGGACCCCTGCTCTACCCACTTTGTTAGCAAACTGCCCTCACCACCCCTCCATTCTAATTATTTGATGGACACGATACTCCGCCGATACGAGCTTCTGCATTTTTTGAGTGATTTCATACAGATAAGCGTTCGCAAAGTTGGTTTCGTAGCACCACATCATAATTGTACAACGTCAGATTTAATTTGTGGAAAGGGGATGCCGAAGTTAGACTGTCTGATCCGATAAAAGCCGCTAGATCGGAGTCCGTATTTAAACGAGCCATTTTAGGTGGCTTGTAACTGTAACGTGGTCGGCGGCGGTGCACAGAGCTCACAGTCGATCGTTTATTGGGATTGGAAGCAAAGCCTTTCTGGCGGTTGTGGCCGCTCCGGCGGTCTTCCAATTTTAATGTTATATAACTGAACCGAATTAATTCGCAGTATGCTCCACCGCCGCCGCCGCTCGCTAGTTCAAACAGCCGCCCCGCGAACCAATCTCCAATAAATATTGCTTTTTAACTGTGTAACGAGAGTTGTGGTTGTTCTGTTGTAATTTAAAAGCTCGTTCCGTCCGAAAATTTGGATTTAAATGTGGTTTCGCTCATATTTTAATTACGAATCAACTATAATTGGAATGCATTGGTATTTGTATAATTGGACACGGATTTTAATTATTTTATTTGATTGAAATCAAAGCGAACTGAAAGTTCCTTTGTTTTGATCAGCAGAATCTACCTACAGCTGAACGCCCACGAACCACCCCGCCCTATTAAAATTAAATTCCAACATCAAATAATATTACGACATTTTTACGCTACAGAAGACTGACGACGTCCTATTGATTTCTCTCACTTCTCTTCGCAATAATTTTCTTTTCTTATTAATAGTCAAGTATAAAAAAATACTATTGATAAATATATATAAAAGTAGATGATATTTAGAGACTTTACAATCTTAATTGAATAAAGAAAAATACTTCATTAAACAAATCTAATGCATACCAAACAAAACATATCACAATAATTAGAACATCGAAACGACAGTCTCGCCGACATTTCCCAGCGGAAATAATTCATATGAAGCGGGTAGTTTAATCATAGTTCGCTTTGTGCGTCAATAGTTCAGGGGTGGATCTGTCGCTGGCGGCAACTGCGAACTCATTACATGGCGAACTTTCCAGGAATTATACAGACTACCGCGTCCGACACGGCTCCTAATTAGTTCGGCCTGAAAAAACACTACAGTACACGTAGCAACTGTAGTACTGGCAATCTGTGGAGGGATTAGAGTTTGAGGTACTTCCTTTTAGAGGTTTCTTTATTGTACACAAAAATGACACATACATCATAGAGTGATCATAAAGATGATGTACATAGGCGAGCTTAACTTAAAGAAGAGTTTTTATTAGCAAACCTTAGAGTGAGAGAGAGAGAGTTTACAAAATGAAGAAGAGAATTATTAATGTTTACACAGGTCCTTTTAAATATAATGATTATTTATCACACTGTTTAGTATAGTAGAACAGCGTTTGCCTTGCGGCTTATCCGACAGAAAATGCGTATTCCGCGGTGGGTATTTTTTGCGTAAGTGGATCAGCGCTTCCACAGATTGTCTCCTAAGCAAACAAACAAATTTACATCTTTAAAATAATAGTTATGATAGATGATAACTTCAGCCGTTTCTGTTAAGATGATAAGTCAGTCAGTCAAGAGTCCTTTGTTAGTACCCATAGATAATTCTCCTCCTTTATGTTGAATTGAAATGTTAATCTGTACCTTATCTTTGTTTTAAAAAAACAACTCGATCTAGATACAGATTTAACAGTAAGACGTCGCGATATTTTCGAACGGGTACATAATTAAACGTCGAATATTAAAATACCTACGGGTAAAATGAAAATGTTCAAAACATCGAAAACTTAAATATAGAATGAACATATAACCCAAAATAAAATAAGTTTATAATGTCGAATGGTTAGATAACCTACATCCAATATATCTAAAATCTAATTATCTACAAAACTGACATCGAAAGACCCAAATATCGAAGTACAGAATATCCAATGTCCCAAATATCTATATTTATTTATTATGTATGTCACAGAGTAATTTGATAATTCGGATATTGCGTAAACCCAAATAATTAGAAAATGGTGAAAAAAAATCTGCGAGCAACTTGGAAGTAGCAATTTAAAGAAGTTGCGCTCGCTGGCAGCTGCCGCGGCAAGGTTTTCGATGTTTTGAACAGTGACATTTTACCCTTAGGTATTTTAAGTTTCGACGTTCAAATATGTAACCTTTTGAACCTCTGTCCACAAGCTGGCAAGATTGTACGAGACAAATAAGGTTAACTATAAAATCCACAAAAAAATTGTTTGTACTTGTACTTATTCCTTTCCTACTGGAACTACTGTTACAGATTATCACAGTATTACCAAACAACAACAGTGAGCTTTAATGGGGTTTCAACTGTTGTTGTTGCAAGGGTCTCGCAAAATAAACAACACGCTGTGTGTTGCTGTCTAGCAAATACTCAAATACTCGCTCATTGGCACCATTCCATTAGGTCGTAAGTTCACCCCTGCGCGTATGTAAATAGCTTCTTTTGGACTTCACCCCCAATTGACGGGAGCAGTGGATGGAAGGTCGTATATTTTTTGGAGAACTATAAAAACGTTTTGGTTACACTATGAGTTAACATTTTTTTAACATATAAGAGAACTGAAGGCTTTTCGATGCAATTATTGAGTGACCTATTTTAGTTTGATACCGACCTAAAAGCTACATGTTTGTGTTACCTAAAACTACCTACTTTCTTCCAGCATTCATCATCAGATTGGGTATAAATTTTGATCCCAGCCTCAGCTATACACGTTCGTCATCTCATCGCTGAGCGTGTGAATCATTGTTTAATTGAGGGGTGTAGACGGGGTGCGGGGTCGGGTGGTCGGCATCGATCGTCTCCGGTCGCCATAGCAACGCTCCCCGTCCCGCTCCGCCACCCGATTCATTTGTAATCATTTGTTTCACAGCCGTCGAATAATGTTGGTCGTGAAACGGTGCGAAATTGATGGATTATCACACGGCAGGCACACTTAGATACTATTGTAATTTATCAAATTATGTAACCGTACACGCAGCGGGGATTAAACTCTTTTGCTGCGCATGCAGCTTCCCTGGTAACTTGTAAACGGCACAAATATGTGGATGTCTCTAACTATTCTCAATCTCATTTTTCTTTCCTTCTTTTAATTAGACTTTTTACAATGGTTTTCAAACATCTTTATAGCCCTTTGCTAAGAATAGTTACAGCACTGATAACAAAATTTGTGCCACATGTTAAATTTAGTCATGTAATACTTATTTTTATTTACCTTTGTATAGATTCTTTTACCGATTGTTTTGTGAATGTGTGAACATTGTAGGCCTTCTAGATGCTAGTTAACATTTGTTATAAAATATATAATAATTTTAATTTATTTTTTTAGTTTCTTACGACTTATTGTCATAAGTCGGGCCTACGTTGTCCCCCCATGTCTAAGTACTAATGCTGTAACATTGAAATATTGTAAAACCAAACCATTTTTAAAAGAGTAACCATGGAGTTTCTTGCCAGTTCTTCTCCATAGGAAACGACCAACCCGAACCGTGCACCTTTTGTCGACGTTTTATAAGTGCCCATGTAGGCCTATGTGAAATAAAAAAAATATGATTTTGATTTTGATTTTTGAATGCTGTTAGGTTGAAACAATACCCTATTTTACAAAACCACCTATGTTTGCGTGATGTTCAAAATTATCCTCATGAAACTTGATAGTCGGAACTTATATCTTTGTTCCACTTTAGGACGCTCATTGAGCTCAGGACTAACATTTCAAATTAAATAAGGGAGCCATTATAGGTACGATCACATCTTGTAATATTATTTACGCCACACAAACCGTAGTATTATAATATGTGAGCAGTGGTGGCCCAGTGGTATCGGCCGCGACTTACAAGTTGTAGGTCGTGAGTTCGAACCCAGGCAGGCGCTTTAATTTGAGTAAATTATTTCATCTGCAATACTGCTCTCAAAAACGGTGAAGGAAAACATCGTGAGGAAACCGGCATGAACTAGAACCAAAATTTCGAAGACATATGACATCCGCCTACCCGCACTGGGCCCGCGTGGTGGATTATGGCCTATCCCCGCTCACAGAGAGGAGGCCTGAGTCCCAGCAGTGGGAACATTAATAGACTGATGATGTGATGTGTGATGTGATAATTAATATCTCTCTTAGATTAGCTACAATAAACACAAATGAGTCCTTAATTAATATCATAATTAAATGCATTCATTATACTTAACTACCCTTACTCATAAACGTAATAGCAGTATATTAAATACCAATATTCCGTCATGGAAATTAATTTCAGTAGAACTAATTGAATGTTCGCTCGGGCGTGAATCTACAAGTGCTACGAGGTCTACGGCGTAGCAAATCCGTAGCAAACATTATGAAAGCCGAGATATTTTCGTAGCCCGGCGCCGTAGCTCATGCGCTGTTATTTCAATTATTACACAAAAAGGAAAAGTTTTATTTCTGAACTGTTACAAAAGCTTGCCAAATAATTACGTTCGGATAATTTTCCCATAAAATGTTGGTGACTTAAAATAAATTACGTGAAGTGATTACATAACTCATAATTTCGTTTAATGTTTTTTGATTGATGGCGTCAAATTAAATACTAATCGCTTATATTTAACTTTGTTTAGTGAGCTGAGAAGGCACATAATTGTAATTTTATAACGATATTATTATTTAAGATCAATGCTAATTATTGTTAGTAAAAGAAATCCTTTTTAATATTATAAATGCGAAAGTTTGTGAATGCGTATCTTTGTAAGTTTTTTACTCGTTCACGCAAAAACCACTGAACGGATCTGGATTAAAATTGGCACAGTGATAGATTATAGTCTGGAATAGCACATAGGATACGTTTTATCCCGGGCATATGTTCGCTTGAGATAATTTTCCACATTCACGCGGGCGAAGCCGCTGGCAGAAGCTAGTACATGAATAAATACTTAACTATACCTACAGAGGGCTAATCAAAAGCTTTCCTAATAATTCCCGCGATAATAAACCGCCGTAAACATAAAACTCGATAATTTTACGTCGTAATCAAGTTATACAATTTTACAGAGCGAACCGGATAATTAATCTAATTTAACTTCAAACGGTACGAAGAAGGTGAAAAAAATTGTGAAAGAAAAATAATTACATAAAAAACAGGCCACTTCAAAGGCCTTTGCCAATTATGCCGTCGATATCGGACAACAAAAGAGCTATGGAGTATAAAACATGGTATAAATTGGTGCGAGCGGGACGGAGAGGAAGTTCCGGCCAAGTGTTGGGTTTTCTCAAATAATTTTAATAGATGTCCGGGGGGGTTGCGCGGCGGGTGGTAGTGGGAGTACGGAGGGGGGGCGCGAAATGAGATTTCCTTTGAGGCAAAGAGCCGCTGACCGCGACTACAGCCCGGCTGAATCATGTCCCTCATATATCATGCAACTCTACAGCTGTACGTAAAATACGGGCATGATGTGTCGCATGTTTTAGCACTCATTTATATGTTGAGGGTTCGCAAGATTTTAATTTGTGACGCCTTTCCTAAAGGAGACTATACAAACAATAGAATTCTTTGGGTCTGTTGCTACAGATGTCGATTCCCGCACGGAACAAATATTTGTATGACCTACAGATAATTGTTCTGGCTCTAGGTGTTTGTGTATGTGAGTTTATATGTTTGTAAACGCACCTAAGATACAGGAAGAAATTCCTAGTGCGGGACAACTTTTTTTTTAAAAAGATAAGTCCAAATCTTATTACCATTCCATTTAACTCAAAAGAAACAATCAAACTTGTATAACCGTACCCTTTATTTCGTAAATTTGATAAATTATAATCAGACGTGTACAAAATAAAACAGTAAGCCGAAACCTTTCATAGAAGCCAATGTACTGTTAAAAATTGGGGGAGAGAGCTCTCAGCGGGCGTTCTCTTGATTTTAATTTCATCGCGAACAAAACAAGCAAGCTTTGCTGAGGATGCGTTCAAAGCAAGCTTCGTGGAACGGATCGCTTACATGCGGAGCGCTGTTGCGAAATATAACTCTGTTAGCCTGCCTTGTACAGACGAACACGCCGTGTATTCAAGTAATTCTCAAGATAACCAATTCCATCTGCACATCAAAAGTATTCACATTATTGTTAGTATCCCTTGCATCAGTATCATCTAAACACCCATTTTATTTAGGCCCGGTCGATGTCGAACCACTTGGAGGAGGCTTATGACCAGCAGTGGACATATTTCGACGGAAATGAACCACCACTCATTAAGCAAATACTTCTAAACAGCCACTGACAGTAAGCCTTGTCAATGTACTATCTTTCGCTTTCCTACGAAATATTTATCAGTGTTTATGCGTATGTGAGTTATAATTGAAACCATGGGTGCTTACGACCTTTAAAATCTTTATTTATTGTTGCATAGGTTATTTTGGTCAGCTTATACGAGGAGGCGAACTACTGCCATGAGATCAAAATATCAGAATCTATTGTGTACTGGTAGATATAACACTGTTTTGCTTAAAAAAAACATCATTGGTATGGGCCCTAAGTCACCCGGGGATAGAGTAGCTTCCCAACGGTGAAAGAATTTTTGAAATCGGTCCAGTAGTTTTGGAGCCTATTCGGTATAAACAAACAAACAAAAAAATCTTTCCTCTTTATAATATTGGTATAGATAGATCAGCCCTTAATAAAATTCAAAAAACTCCTATCGACGTTGCTGACAGAGAAATGTTATTACTCTGTTACCGATTTTATAAATTATTAATTTTAATACTTGCTTCACTTTATCTCATTAAAATTTATTATGTAAAAAAGTCAGTTAAGTCTAAAATTATTTACATTATTATGTATTATTAGCTGATTCATGATCTCATTTTGAATTTAAGTACTAATTAATTTAATTTAATTTTAGTTTCTAAATTATCTGTAAGTTAACCACTATATTTTTGTATGACAATAGGCAGAATGTACTGGGAATATATCTGAAACTAACACCATTATTGTAATACCTGCATTCTATACAAATAAATAAATTATTATTATTATTTAAATGTGTAGCACTATGTTGCCACCAGAATTGCTGGGCCAGTTTTCATGCTAACTGTACGCCATGAATATTGGTTCTGACTTGAGATTTCACAAAGCCTGCATAAAGCAAGGCAAGGCGGCGAATAAAGGCTGCCTTGATAAAGGAGTACAATTTCTCTTTTGTAACGCGAGTGTATTGACGGAAAACAACGAGATGAAATTTTTCTCCTTGTTAACATAATGAATGTTCTCTTTCATGAGAAGTGACTGCACGTATAACGTTTTTAAATTGAGAATACGAAACATCTGAAACAATGAGTTCGTTGTAATAAAAGACTCAAAAGTTCGTCTGAACAAAGAAAATTGCGCAGAGTGCGTGACTTATTGCTTGTTGGAGCTGTTGAAAATACATGAAAATGTAATGATTGACATTTTTACCCAACTGCCGAAGGAGGGTAATGTGTTTATCAGTCTATATATGTATGTATGTTTGTTCCTATGTGGCGTTCTAGAGGCCAAACGCATTGGCCAATTTTGATGATTCTTACGTCAATCGATTCGTTCTAACCCTGCGAGTGTCATTGACTACATAAAAATTGGAAAAGAAAAAAATTGCGGATTTTGGGCGCCATTTTGTGGGGGAAAATTTTTTTTTTCCTTCTAACCCCATCGTGTGGGATATCAAAATAAAGGGCTTTAAGAGGTGATGACACTTATATATTTAAATGTACCTAATTAAAAAAAAATACTAAAAAGTTGTAAATAAAAAAAATATAATTAAAAAAATCAAAAAACCCGACTGCTTTAAAAGCGAACTAAAAAGATGTAAACAAGAAGCAAATCATGCTGTGCAGTCGGAGGAAACATCTGGTTTTGGTCAGCCAGCTCGCGAATATGTTTTAACGCGAATTGATATCATAACTCTTTTTACCAAAACGTCCTCACACTCGTATTTTTTTTTCATGTGTCGTTATGGGTGAAATTTATACGGATATACACCTGACACGCATCCAATTTGCAACCAGTATCGCAGAACTAAACAATAGTACCTGGGCAACCGAGCTCTGCCCGGGTGAAAATAGAGAAAACGACGGTTTCTAAAAATGAAACCTAGCCAAATCGATTTATCGCCCCCGAAACCCCTACTTACTTAATTTCATGAAAATCGTTGGAGCCGTTTCCGAGATTTAGTTTATACATACATATAAACAAAAATTGCTCCTTTAAAGGTATTAGATATCATTACTGTCTTAAGCAAAAAGATAATAATGCAAAACATGGTCAATCTACAGACACGTTACTACGAGAAGATTGTATCTCACCGGCAAGCCTGAGAGTACTCCTTCTCGAGCACACGTTATGAACTCCATCATCTCGCAGCTTATATCACACATCGCCGTCGCGCTTTCCATCCAATTTCATCCGCCGTGTGCGTTCATACGTCTCCGAGCCGTTTTCAATATGCCTTTGTTAAATCTCACTCGAGTATACACTTTCAATCCAATTTGTAGCCTGGTAAACATCGATCGTTGAATGGTAAGGTTATCTCTGATTTAGGGGGAATATGTTTAATATATATATCTCGTAGTTATTAAATAACGATATAAAATTATGGATAATACATATATACATACATAAACTCACGCCTTTTTCCCATGGGGGTAGGCAGAAACTACAGAACGCCACCTGTTACGATCCTTACATACTTCTTTTGCTTCACTCACATTCATGCAACTAGTCATACACACACGCCGGTTATGAGTACTGCGCACCTGGCCTTTTTGAAGAACATCACCTATAAGGTCTATGTATGTCTTTCTAGGGCGTCCCCTCCCGGCGTTTCCATTCACGTCTACCTTGTAAATACATTTCGTTAGTCGCCTTTCATTCATCCTCTCAACATGGCCAAACCATCTTAACATACTCTTTTCAATTTTAGTCACTACATCTTCTTTTAGACCACAACATTGTCTTATTATCTCATTCCTCATTTCTACTGCATTAATCCTACTTTCATGTCTTTTATGCCATACCCACCCTTCACTTCCATACGTAAGTGTAGGCACCAGCACGCTGTTGTGAACGGCGAGTCGAGCTTCTGGAGACATCGATTTGCTGGTCACAACCGCATGTATAGCACCATTCACTTTATTCCCTGCATTCACTCTCCTTTCCACATCCTCTTCAATCTTTCCATCCCTTGTGAACATACTTCCCAGATATACAAACTCGTTCACTTGCTCCACACTCTTATCATTTATTTTCACTTCACACTCCGATACATCGTCTTCTCTTTCAAACACCATTACCTTAGTCTTGTTCACATTTAATTATGGATAATGGAATACAATAATGATTATGGATATTAACGAGGATAATATATTTATATACTTACAACTCATAATTCGTATCAATGTTCACCCATAAGCTAGGCTTGTTTTCCTCATTTCCTCGTCTTAATAAAATATTTTCACAAACATGTAATGTGTAATTTAGCTATGAATCTATAGCTTATATAGCAATCAAGCGGTCCCCGGGCGCTGTTTACTGGCAGCCTCCAGCCCCCTCCCCCGCGAGGACCCATTAGAGCCTGTATCGAGGAGGGATCCACTCAATCACGCCGGACGTCCGTCAACTTTTGTGTGCCGGACGCCGCCGGCCGCCCGGCCCTCCGATATTACTGATGTAACCCTCGGGCATACCGGCTCTGACTAATTTGCGATATTAAATATAGTCAGGATTACTTTTTATTGCTATAATTGTATAGAAAATAGAAAGGGGAAGTCTTTGTGGAACGAAAATTAATTTAGCTTTCAAATAACTTTAATTTTAGATATTTGGTACACGTAACAAAAGTTTGAGAATAGTATTAGTCACAAAGCGATTCTGTCACAAAGTAATGTAATCCCGTAACGTACAAACAATACGAAAACTTTATCTGTTTCCAAACGGCTGGTCACGTTTCACCGTAATGGCGTTGTTTACAAAGTTGCGAATAAAAAGCAAGTACCTACATGTAACACTGTAAGTTTTCAGGTGCGTACGTACTAGAGAGGAGGAAAGTTATCCGGGGCCCGGCCGGCTTAACCAGCCGAGTTCGGAGTTAGAGCCACGTAAAGCCTCGTTCCCCGACAAGTTTACTGCACGTTTTATATAATGTAGCATGCTCCGCGGCACCTGACACTGCTCCGATCTTTACACAAAGAACTTCCGTCTAGCAGGGACGCGCGCGGGATACATAGGACTCTTAAAGTAACTCTAGCTACCTATTACGAGTACTCGGATGCGAGCGATATGTAAGCGGAACTAATGTAGACATTTATTGTAGTGTTCTTTTATCTTTTCAGCTGAAATTATTTGAAATTTGATTTCGAAATAGAAAATTTTGCGCGCCTGTTGCGAACCTATCGTGCAATCAAAAAATATTGTTTTGTGTGCCACAATAGAACTTATTAATGATGTGCTTCCATAAATATCACACTTAATATACAATAAAGATGTGTAGTATTCATATGGAAGTTGGGTAGCGAGCAATTTGTACGTTCCAGTGATTTCAGGCGTGTCGGCAACAGCTACAGAGTACAGACTGATGGCTGCGCAGCTAGCTATATTATTAAGCAAAACGTCTCTATTAGTACAAATTATTATACATACCAATACCTGTATAGTTTATAACACACTAACTTATATTTATTTACCTGTACATATTTAACACCGTAAAACTGATTCACATCCGTACACTTCAACGTAAGGTTCAGTTGAAAACCAGCGTCAGGCAACTCCCAGTTGTCTGGCATTTTGCTGAACTGGACCTTTTTGGCGCAGCCTCGGGGCACACTATGTATGTAAATGTTGTGTAATTAAGATTTATTTGTACCTACATTGTGTGTATCTGTGTGTGCCAAATAAACTAATTTTCTTTCTTTCTTCTTTCTTACGTGGCCGTGAAACTAGCGGATTTATTTATTATCCTATGTACAAATGTTATACTAATTTTACCCTAATAATACAAGCAATCATACTAGCGAAATGTACAATATGATAGTCACAGCAGGCAAAATTTATGTGATAATGATTATGTTCTGTTATTTGGTAATAAAAGTCCTACTTCTTACCCGAGCCCATTAATATGTATGTTAAATTGTATTGTAATGGCTTGATTAGTATGGTCGTATGGTATTTTTAATACCCTTTAGAGCAGGGATTCCCAAACTAATTTGAGCAAGAGACCCCTTTTCCAAAATCAACTGATACCTCAGACCCCCATAGCCAAATTACTTTAAAAAGCCGCTTATTGATTTGCTGACTTTTTCATCTTGTATGAACTTGTGCACACTTATCGACTTGTTGAGTTTTTTAAAAGTATGACAATTATTTAAAATACTAATACAACAATAAAAAGTTGGTACACGTAACACAACTTATACAGTATCTTGAAAGTTTCAAATAATAACTTGTGTTTGATAATAGCGGTCGGTTTAGAGCTCTATGACTCCTAAAATCAGTTTTTGTTTGTACCTGGAAAGCCGATTTCGACCCCAAGGGGTTGATATCTACCAATTTGGGAATCCCTGCTTTAGAGTCTTCGCTCGAAATTTTCGATTCATTTATATCTCAAAGTGTATACGTTTGGATGTTTGTTAGTCAATCACGCCGTAACTGCTGGATGGATTTAGATGAGGACCAGAGGTAGAATATGGCCTGGATACTTTTTAATCTGGAAGTATGTCCCCCTTTGGAATAATTTTCGAATTTCAAGAGCCCCCGCGAGAACCCGCTGACTATAGCTTGTTTAGTAATATCAAAGCCTTTTTTAATGCTGCATCGAAATTACATAATAACAATTTAGTGCGAATAGTGGGAGTAGCGGTGGCCCAGTGGTAACGGTTGATAAGGCTGGTATAGGTTGGTTCATTACTTATTTTTATGACTGAACAAGGCACAAATTTTAAATTGTTTTTTTTTGCTAGCCCCATTGCCTATATAGCCATGGCCCGTCATAGCCGCACCGCGAGCGACACGATCAATGTAGCCAGCGTGAAGCGTGAAGCCCCTCGAACGCTGCAACAACCAAATAACTTTGAACATTTTCCGCAGATAACGCTGTACTACACGCTGTTTATAACCTTGCCTGCCGCCGACAAGATTCTGTTCAAAAACGTAAATTACTGAAACTCTTTGTAGGTTAACTCGTTTGTAAAGACTTTTATTTTTCTATGTCATCTTTTTATACTGAAAGGGCAAATAGTTAAGACAAAAATTGAGTTGCCTTCAAAAGATTTATGTTTTACAAAACCTCTTTATTAATAGAATAACCCACAAATACAGTCAAGTAAAGTTAACTGGGAGTTAGAAGATGTATGTTCTATGTTTCTATTGTCAGCAATGGACGTATTCGACGTATGACAGATAGTTACCGACGTATAACAAAAAAATTGTGGCATATAAACATATTTTCTTTCTTTCTTCTTTTTTATCTTTCGGCTGAAATGATGATGATGAAACTGACTATATTTTTGAGATATCTTTTTAACTATTTCACATTGCTACGTACAAAAACATTATTGTGTTTTAGTTATTAACACGTTATGCTTTCAATTCCATCATACACATATTATAAACTATGAAACATTAAACTCGGCTTCAGCGAATATTAAAATAGAACCCATTACGCTAAGTCCTATTAACATTATTGTGAACAGAACCAAGTTCTGTTCAATTTTGCTCCAGAGCACACGTAGAATGTCGACAGCCATTAACATTACAAAGAAAAATATTAACTAGATTTTATACGTCGCATTTATAAAGTTTGAAGACTGGATAGTTAGTGGAAGCTAACTGAGGGTATATATTTTTCTTTCAGAAGTTTTCCTTGGCTGTTAAAATTTTAATTGATGTGTGTGAAATTAGACCAGCGATTAGCTTCTTAGTTGGTTTCGAATTGGGTTTAGCACCAATCCACGTTTAAATCTTCATTTTGTTTAAGTTTTTTAGAATTCTAGAAGCTTATCCGGTAGATATTACTTTTTTATTTGAATATGATTGCCCATAAATGCGTTATGTTTGTACTTTAAACATCTTTAAGTAAAAAAATAAAAAAAACATGTAAAGATGGAAAATAATAACAATAAAGTAAAAAACCGGCCAAGTCGGACTCGCGCACGAAGGGTTCCGTACCGTTATCGCAAAAAACGGCAAAAAATCACGTTTGTTGTATGGGAGCCCCACTTAAATATTTATTTTATTCTGTTTTTAGTATTTGTTGTTATAGCGGCAACAGAAATACATCATCTGTGAAAATTTAAACTGTCTAGCTATCACGGTTTATGAGATACAGCCTGGTGATAGACAGACAGACGGACCGCGGAGTCTTAGTAATAGGATCCCGTTTTTGCCCATTGGGTACGGAACCCTAATAAAACCACAGTGACGTTTTACTAACTTGGCTGCTACACTGCCGTGCACTAATACGATTCTGCATGTGTGCTAACAGCACTAATGCATTTCCATTAATTTAAGCAGATTACAGGAATGGGAGCAGACTGTACCTATATGCAGCGCCATATGCCCTTGATGTATCAACCTCTAGACTCAAAACATTTTGTAATATGTAGGTATCTGTCCATCTCACTTACGTGATTCTCGGAGTGCATAACTATTTTATTTGGGGTATAATTAAACAGGATTAGGAACGTTCAATATAAACTACTTATAAACAAAATCCTTTTCTAAAACTAAAAGAGTATGATTACATCAAGGCACAACTGCTGAAGCTACGCGTCGCCGGAATAGAACATTGATTGGTAGAAAATCACTAAGGCTAACTGGTAGAATTAGAATCAGAATATTTGTTTGTGAAACATAGGTATTTACGTAAAGATCTTAGGTTAATTATAATGGGCGCTATGTTTTGCCGTGAAAACTTGTACAAATATTGTTGAAAATTAAAGCAAGAAAACAACAATAATATATTTATCTACTTCGGTTTCGTTATATTCCAATTACAAAATTGTCAGCGGTTTCATTATGATACCCATAACGACATCGGGTTGCATTATGCGAATCGTCATAAATTCTAAAACACAAGCAAAGACATTCTGAACATACAGCCAGGTACCTAGAATATTACTTCGAAATCGAGACAATGTAAATGATGTTTTTAAAAATGGAACAAGTTTAGAACAAAAGTATCGTATACTATTTGGCTGTTGCGGCTATTATGTTTGAGTACAAGACAAGTTAAATATACACTTGTGTGCGTAAAGCATTTAATACATTCCAAGAAAAGAGCAGTTTAAAAAAATAACAGTTTAGTTTGTGTATTAGATGGCATTTATATTAGATGCCAAATTTCTATTTTATGTGAAAATGTACGTTTTTCTCCCTACAAAAAACATCCGTATATCACGCAACAGCTTTTAAATTAATTAAGATCCTTTTCCAATATTTACATTACACAAACATCAGAAGCCGTGGGGGCGCAAAATTAAACATACTTCAGATGAGACGAATTGAATTGCGTCTGATTTGTAGCACAGACAGAATTTATTAGTACCTACCCTCTCAGCCTCGCAGCCGGGTACGAGGTACGAGGTCCGTTGATAACCCACCCACGGCTAATTGCTCAAATCCGATTAGGATGTGGTAAATGCTTCGCGATATTTCGAGTGCTGTGCTTCCGAGACTGTAGTGCGATATTATTATGCTTATGAAGGTATTGTGAGCTGAATTGTTGCTAAATATACGTTTCAACAATTTCATCTCATCGTAATCATTAGATTTAAAAAAGAGTATATACACACACAGTAACGGCGAAGTGCTTCAGTCCCAAACCGCCTAAAAAAAACTCGAGCGTGAACGCTTATTTTTCGCCCACAACGGCACTTTATATAATCCAGATTGGAGACTCAGCTTCCATTTAAAAAACAGGCACATTTCTGTAGACTGTTACGTGTCGGGCCCTAATTACGGGCAGACGGTTGCGCCGAAATTCTTTGTCCTCTTTACACTGTGCCCGTGGTTTTTGACGTGCCTAATTATTATTTTTAACGCGTAGGTTGAGGGTGGGCGGAGGCTGTGCGGGGGCGGAGGACGCGAGGCGGGGGCGGGTTAGTTGTCGGTGACGCTGCGACAGGCTGCGGCGGATAGCTTTTGGCGTTTGTCGGATGAACACACGCATTTCACGGTCTATCACTCCAAAGCTTACCAAACAAACCTTTATTAGATAGCAAACTTGATTGCCCAACCTTTATTAAAAAACAATTAAAAAGCACAAGACAACAACGAGTTTCATTCCAATATGCAAATCCTATTGTAATCCGGAAATGAAAGGAAAAACAGTCTGTTTGTCATCCCAAAGGTTGTGAAGATAAGTGACGGAAATTAAATTTTGTGGAGCTACGAGGTGAGTCCTTTGTTTGAGAGGCCGGTGTTTAGCGACAGACTGAAGACGATAATGACGCTTAAAACGACAAAAGAAAGACAAGGGTTTATTTGGGCCAAGTACGTTTACCTATATAGAAAGTAAAATAAAATGTAGCACACTTAACAAAAACTAAAAGTAAGGCACAAAAATGTAACACATCGGCAAACTAACAAAAAAAGAACTGGCTAAGTGCGTGTCAGACTTCGCACATTTACGATTCCGTAGCAAACCGCAAAATTAAATTAGTTGAAATAGGAAAAATTAGGGAATTTCAAAGGAAATATCTGATTTATGAATATATTGGTATCATTATCACCATATTTCAAGATCATAGGTCAAAGGGAAACGCTGACATTGGTGGCTTCTCAATCCTTTATTGCCAATATTTTTTAAAACAAAAATACAGTATGTATCTAACTAACGAGCTGAAACAACGATACTCCACTGGATGGGATAAGTAAAAACAAATTGACATGACCTCCCCCCCCTTTAGCTGTATGGGAGCCTCACATAAAAAAACCTTTTTTTTTTGACAATATTTATGGCTTTGGGTGAACAAGTTGCTTACACTGTGAAAATGTCAAGACTGTAGCTCCTACCGTTTAGCTGTAAAACCCGTGTGACAGTGATAAAATAAACAGTGATCCTTCGGGTAATTAATCCTAAAAACATCAAACATCTTCAGTTGGCAAACCTGTGTGTTAAGAATCTTCGAAAATGTACGAAAATAGCGACAGACTGATGACAATAATGACGCTTATAAAGACAAAAGAAATACAAGGGTTTATGTGCCAAGTATGACGTAACTATACATAAAATAAAAATAAATTAAAAATAAATTTACTGTTTGTAAACACCGTACCATTTCCGAAAATACTGTTAACGATGTGTGTAGACTTCATTATACCATCTTATAACAAGCACGCTCTTTCATTTCAATAAAATAATATTTTCGGAGTTTTTCATCTCCGAAAATATTGTTAACGGTGTGTGTAGGCTACATTATAACATTTTATAACAAGCACGCTCTTCGATAGAAAGAACGAAAATCGAAGGTTGGAAAAGCTTTTTCCAATCTGGTCACATTATCCTCAAAGGCGAATTATGTATATCATAATATATGTCTGTCTAGCCATTTCGAGTTTTAGGCCTTTTCCATACTGAATGTTGAACACGCACTTTTGGGAAAATTCTGCTCCATTATTTTTTTTACTGTTTTTGTCTTTGGCTGTATCATTGGGCTAGTTATCACAAGCGATACTGCTAAACATGAGGTCCTAAGATTCGATTCCTAAGTCGGACTGTGGTCAGGCAAAGCTTCTTTTCATTTATCTTTTGGAATTTGCCGGGTGGCAATGTGCACGTTAGTACATGTGACTTAAACATTTATCTCAAGATATGTGGGTGTTCCTCTGCCTAAATTTTCGGGCAATTTATTTATTTAATTATCTATACCTCTATACCAATATTATAAAGAGGAAAGATTTTTTTTTCCAAAACTACTGGACCAATTACAAAAATTCTTCCACCGTTGGTAAGCTACTCTAGCCCCGGGTGACATAGGCAACTTTTTATCCCTGTATTCCCACGGGAACGGGAACTACGCGGGTGAAACCGCGAGGCGTCCTCTAGTAAATGTATAACTTTACAGGGCAGATCACACACTCCGAAGTTGACTAGAGAAGTGGGCCAAAGATGTTACTGAATGTTACCCGAGAGAGGGGATGAGGAAACGGGGAAGACCAGTGCGTAGATGGGAAGATGATCTCAGATCGACAACAGGCGCTGCGTGGAGGAGAAAAGCACAAGATTGTGAACTGTGGAAGGTTCTGGGGGAGGCCTATGTTAGTGAGCAAGACATACAAACCGATGTCTGATATTCTCAAAAATTATGTAAAAAATTGTTTTAAGTTTGTTAATAAAAGGCTATTTAAATTTGAACTTTACAGGTCACACCTGAGGCGTTATACAAAAAACTGAAGGCGGTTACGCACTTCATCCGATCCGTGTACGTGAAATTTCGGTTCTGAAGTAAATACTTCTTGTAGGGAAGCTACAATCAATACACTAGCACTACATCCGAACTCTATCCGTCATAATCTGTCATAATTCAGAACATTTTGAACTTGGAACTCAAATCAAGGACACGGATCACGGACATGGACGTGTAGTGCGTAACCACTTAGAATAGTTACGCTTATCTTGAATTTGTGTCAAAATAGGAACATAAAAGTGTTACAATATATATAAATATATATATTTGGAATGGCCTATTTACTAGCTTTCATTTTATACCCATATTGTAAGGATAAGGAAAAAAAAATTGAATCAGCCCCTTTTTTTTAGGGGAGGGGCGCAATTTTTATATAGCCTATGTCACTCCCACAATTAAGACGAATCCAACAACACCTCATATGTCATAATCCGTCAAGCCGTTTGGGCTGTAGAGCGTGCTATAGAAATGGACATACATAGGTACATACGCCCGAAAAAGATTACCCTCCCGCAGTGGAAAACAGAATATAACAACAAAAAACACTTACAAAAGTAAAAAAAAATACAAAGAATATACAATTATTGGCAAAGCAGGCAAAATATTATATTACTATTCATTCACAATAAAACTGGAATGCAATTTATTCCAAGGATTTTTTGAACTAAAATTAGCAATATTTTCAAAACACGGTTGTAAACCCACTCTTACATCTTTCACCACTTGGATTCTTGGCTAAGTTGAGTGCAAAAATACCGATCTGCCCACGTTGATAAATTTTATTAATAGAAGCTTGGTTCTATGACTGTTTTAGAGAGAAGACCTCCTCACCTAGTTTCCATTCCACCAATTCGCACCAAGCGCTTCCAAACATCCTTCATAATGCGCACAGCAAAATAGTGGAACTCACCGCCTGCGTCTGTGTTTACGAACGCATAAAATCCAAATCTCTTCAAAGTTGGAGTGAACAGGCTTCTTCTGGGTAAGCTCACTCCATCGTGGACTTTGTCTCTATCACCTCTGACCTAGACTGGAGTCAAGAGCAAACCCAACATAAATAAAATTAACTAAGAAGACAGTACAAAGCAGTATATCCACAATACTTTCGAATCCACATCGTCATTGTTTATTTAGTCAATATGTCTCCGATAATCATTGCATCATCGTCAGCTTCACGGCTTCTCCCCCAGCTGCTTCCAGCAACCCTGCGAAGATCGAACCTTTGCATATGCGATGCTACTGCATTGGAAGGGAGCGCAAATCTCAAATAGAAGATCTATTTCTGTATTGATGCATTCAAAGTGACCTCCGCGCTGCCACCGATACCGAAGGCGTGGAAGCGGCAAAGTTTTGGGTCAAAAAATATAAATCACTTTTGTGCCACAAGAAGTAGAATGTATAAAGTATCGCTTCATTGCATTCTTGTATTTTTACAAATTAAATCAAACTTTTCTATAAATTTTGATTTTATAAACCTCAATAATGAATGGAAAAATTTATTACTTATTCTGATACTATCAATATGATCATAAAGGCGTCGCAGACGATTTTTATGATCACATATAGGTTCTAACATAACATATACCATTACGACACGCCATTTTAATTCATCTTGCAGTTCATTTTTAAGACTTTCAAGATTTAATACTCAGTATCAAAACTTTATCGAATTACAAAAATAATGCAAAGAGATTTCGTTCGAAAAATTTCAATATCTTCTTATAAAATATTCTTTGAAAGTAAAGAATGCTATTATTAGATACTTATTGTAAGCTCTTGTTCCATGAAAGTAATTTATCGGAGCATAAACGAGCTGTTTCTTTGTCGATACAACATTGTGCACCAAGTCTTAGCCGTCCGCGCCTAATAGGATTACTTTTGAGGTGCAGACATAGACGTACTCATATCATAAGATAAATAGCACATCCTGCGAGGACCATGACGGAGATACTGTCTTCATGTGTCTGGGTATTTATTTTAAGAACTCCGTTATACACTTTGATTTGTTTTGGCGAAGACTACGAAGGCAGTCGATGCTGCAAAGTGTTCAAAATAAAAATAAAAAAACTGTCTTTTGTAGGCACCATTCTTTTGGCGTTATGGACTTCCAAAAATAAAATTATTTTTCACTTTCTAGTTTTTTATTTGGAAGTCGGTAGTATTTTTTTGCAAAAACGTTTTTTTATTTTTCACTTTTTAGTTGTAGTAACTTTCTAGGCGGTAGCGCCAGAATAGATTTCCCGAATATCATTAAACTTGAACATAACCGGTGAAATGAGAGATCTGCGTACTCTAAAAGCGTACTGGCGTGATGTTATGTTATGAAATGGTATAAACAATAAAGAGACATGCGATTGCAGCAATCCCGAGTGATTTGCAGTTATTTATTGAAGAGTTCCGTTGTATATCTTCGAAGTTCTTCATCAGATCTTCGCCAAATTAATATGGGACCAATTTCGAAACATATTTTTCCAAACAAAAAAGAATTTTTAAAATCGGTCCACAATTGACGGAGATATCGGTGAACATAAACAGAAAAAAAAAACAAATATAATGTCGAACATAGAACCTCCTCCTTTTTGGGAAGTCGGTTAAAAATATTGTTCATGCATAAGAAAATTGTTTCTGTTAACGCTTGAGTGATACCGGAGAGTTCTAAGTAGGTACGGAAAAAAAAAATTCGTTGCCGTTTTTCCAAACACGGGATAAATATTGAAAACTTTTCCCAGCATAAGAAGCCACTCAATACCTCGTTCCGATGCAGAAACTTTTGTATTTACTTTGACTCCATAACGACTTCGCAATAAAAAACTCCGGCATAATTTCCATTTTCCTCAAGCGTTTAGTATGAACATAAATGGAGGCCCTTCACTTTCTTCCGGGCACTTACAATGAATAAATAACTGAAATATAAATGGAATTACGATCTGCTATTGAAATGGTGCTCTTCATTAATAAAATCTCATCTCTTTATTAAGGACATAACCACCGTCTGTTAATAATCAGCTTATATCCTTCCGCCGTGGGCAAATGCAATGGGGACCGGGAGCCCAGAGCTGGGGCCCTACCCCCGAACATTAAGCATACTTCACACAGCACTCCAGAGGCTCGAGTGAAGATAATCTGACACTAGACTGTCTGCGATGTTTTGAAACACAATGTTTGCGCTTGTATGTGATTTTGGAAGGCTTCACACTGCTTGAAACTTTCATGAGTGATCGTTATCTCGAGTTCTTGTGTGTTGATTTAGTTTTGTTGCTTGCTTTATTTAGATATATCGTAAGACGATATATCTAAATAAAGCAAACAATTTTTAACCGACTTCCCAAAAAGGAGGAGGTTCTATGTTCGACTTCATGTTTGTTATTTTTTTTTTTGTGTATTTTCACCGATATCTCCGTCAATTGTGGACCGATTTAGAAAATTCTTTTTTTGTTTGAAAACGTATGTTCCGAAATTTTTTGGTGGTGATCTGGTGAAGAACTTTGGAGATATACAACAGAACTATTCAATAAATAACGGCAAATCTCTCGGGATTGCTGCAATTGGATGTCTGTTTAATGTTTATACCATTTCATAACATAACATCACGCCAGTACGCTCTTAAGCGGTACGCAGGTCTCTCATTTCACCTAACCGGTGAAATGAGAGACCTGCGTACCGCTTTCGGTTTCATGAAACCTATTTTGGCGTTATAATAAGGTAACCTTACTAACTTGCCTATTAGGTAGGTACAACTAAAAAGAGAAAAATAAAAAAACATTTTTGCAAAAAAATACTACCCACTTCCAAATACAAAACTACAAAGTGAAAAATAACTTTATTTTTTTAAGTCGGTGTCAATAACGCAAAAAATTGGTACCTACGAAAGACACCGACTTCAAAAAATAAAGTTATTTTTCACTTTGTAGTTTTGTATTTGGAAGTCGGTAGTATTTTTTTGCAAAAATGTTTTTTTATTGACGATGGACAGTGAACTACAAACATTTCGTAGACCCTCTACGAAAACTGCTACGAGGTGCTACGAAATCGTAGCCATTTGCAAAACCTTATCTAATCTACTCCAGTTTCTATGTAAACCCTCTCAAAGAGCATTTTTAATGAAGTAGTGCAAATAACATGTAATTACAGTTGATATACAGCCTCTGTGCACTAGGTGGCAGTATGTACCGCACGACGGGTGACGCGTCCGACTCGCGAGATACAGCACGTTGCTTATTACGTTTAATTTATTGCTTTAGCTCTTTGCATAGTGCACGATTTAGTTTAACTGCATATTTTTGTGCTGGGATACTACGCTGTAAAGCTGTCTTGTAATGTTTTCTGGAGATAAATTAAAGTTAACACATTTTTAAACCTGAGCTTACAACTTGTGTGTGGTGGGGATAATTTTAAAGCAATATTAGTCCAAAACTAAATACAGAACTGAAGGCCGTAAAGCACTAACGGAAAAGAAATAAATTCCCAAATGGCCATCGGTTTGGAAAATAGAATCTGTTGTACAAAGGGCGGTGTTCCTTGGTTTGTGCCTATGAGTTCTCGTTCACATGAGGCAATTCATGCGTAAAAGATGTGCGTTTATCTGAAATTATTTTGTTTTTCCATAATAATAGACACAAAGAACAAAAAATCATGTACCTACGTCAAAATAAAAACGCTATACCTACTATTCGCAGCCGAGTTGAATTCTTAATAAATCAAATTCTAAACTGCACAGCATTGCAAAATTTTTAACATTGCGTCAAAAGCGTTAACTTTTTGGTAGAGATTTATACTATGTGTACCGTACACCAAAACATACATAAAGTAAGTATATAAAAGTGTGACAAATTACATAAAAGTTTTCTCCCAGTCCGTTCTTACTTACGACTACGACGTTTTACTCGAGAATATAATAGGAATCCTCCTACAGAAGTCTGTAGAACATTATAATTAAAACTTGTCTATGTTGTCGGTAGCGAGCATCCTATATTTTTCTTTTATTTGCTCACATCTATCTGTATATTAGATTCGGCGGCTGTCTCCATGGCGACGCAGCTCGCAGCCGCCCGGGACCCGCCGCCCTGGGAAGCCAGGACGTGCCACTAATTCACCTTTCACGCACACAGTCACACGCACGCACACACGCGCGCCGGCTCACCTGGCTGAAGCGCGTGTACACCGACAACATTACACGCTTGTATGCACACGGCACAACCTTGCAGCTGCGTACCGCCCGTCATAACCGACCTTATTTTGACAGGTGGAGAGTCGAATGTGCGACGCCGCCACAACGTCAGTGGCGTAGCTTTTCATTTCGGCATACAATATAGTAGAGTGACAGCGAGGATGCGAGGTGCGGCGGCCCGGGCAGCGCGCCGGGAAACACTCGTTAAACCCGTCCGCAGCCAACTGTAACTGCATCGGAAGCGAAGCAGTCACCTCAGGGATTGCATCGGCGACCGGTGTTCGCGATTTCTGCCGCTTTTAGACATTTCGTTTGCCGCTAGTTTCCGGGCTCGGTAGAATCTTTCAAATGTGGAAATTCGATTCGAATGAGTTTACGAGTCGTCGCGCTTCGTGTTGTGAGCAGCAGCTGAAATTTCTTGTGCAGGTTGGTGGAAACTTCCTTTATTCGCTCGACTTGCCATGAATGTAGTTATCGGGAAATGTTAAGACGGTTGTTGGCAAACATTGGCACTGTTCCAAGCCTCTGTTACCTAAGAATACGTCGGCGAATTATTTGTGCGGCGATCGCGTGGACCGTGGACCCAGTGCCTTAGAAACTACGATTTTAAACTAGACTTAGTATTTAATGTAATGATTAAAAGAAGAAAGTAAAAATATATAGTATTCTTGTGAAATATACTTTTATATAGTTTTAGATAAGTGAAATTTTAATAAGTTAGAGTAAGGACTTTGTAATTTTAGATTTACTTAAGCTTAATTACCTAATTATTAATTATTTTAAGAGAATGAATAACTTAAATAGCTTTAAGAAAAAGGTAAGCGCCGAATTTTGTTGAATAATTGTATAAGTGTTATCCAAATATTTAAAATAATTAATTGAATATTTAAGACGACTTCTGTTCTACAATTCCGCGCTTATATTTTCACACATAGATAGCCTTTTTCTCTGAAAGGTACGGAGCGTGTAATAAAAACGTGGGGACTTGGGGAGTAAGTAGTACAGTCATTAACGTACAAGTTGGTTTTAATGGTCGTTTTAGTGCCGGCGGGTACCCAGTGGCCACCCGGGGCTGTTCGCACCTAATTATATAATTACACTCTAATTTTTCTTATTAGGGAAGACGGGAATCATAATGTTAGGAATTTATTACATTATGATTTCACTGGCTTTTTATTTATTTGAATATTAGCTGACCTAAAGATGTTGTCTTGTTTCGAGTTCATACAATAATCTCATAGAAAAAACCATTTTCAGTTTGCCCGAATTTTCCCCGCATCTTATTATTTCTTTCCCAAAATCCCTTTACTCCTATTAACATTTAAAAGTATTGTGAAAGGGTCAAACAGACTCAAGATAATAGGCAATTTTTACCGAACAGCATTTAGTTTTTTATGTAGGTAAATAGATTATTGCTTATTAAAGGTCTATCCACACATACCAGGGCCGTGCCCGGCACGTAACAGGGCCGGGCACGGGAATCATTGTAGATTCGCCACTGGCCCGTGCACGGACGTGTGTATATAAAATGTACACAACGATATTTTTTGAGCCCCTAACGGGGCACGGTCCGTCCACCTCCTGGGCACGGCCCTGATATGTGTGGATAGACCTTAACCGGCCTCCTTTTTCTTTTTGGTGTCGACGAAGCCATTACGATGTTATAAGTTTCGACACCTCCTGGGCACGACTAATTTTATTATGTAAAAATTTCATTACGTATTCTAAGAGAATTATTAGTAGCATGGAAATAATTTAATTTAATTGTAATGTAACTTAATTTAATAGTTGTTTCATTTTAATTGTAATGTAATTTAATAGTAATTTAATTTAATTGAAATGTAATTCAATTTAATTGTAATGAAATGAAATTAATTTAATTTAATGGAAATTGAAAGTTTATTGTACTATTTTAATCATTTAAATTGTAAATAGTAGTGCAATTAATTTATTGGAAATTTAAATTCGATTATATGATTTAAATACCTAAATATGAAATTTAATACTTACTAAAATACCACTAGCCCAGTACCACTGAAACATTTAATTATTAATTACTATTACTAACAGCAAGATAATCTAACTTAATTATGCATGCACACTGTTCTAAATTGTCAATATCTATTGTAAAGCAAGAAATAAAAGGCTTTTTATTTTTTATTTATTTATTTATTAAGTTTCGACACCGTCAACAGCCTTTACATCACAAAGGTATCCATGGCGACCTGCTGGATTAAGATTGAACACCAGTACCTACTGACTACAACAACAAGAAGTTCAACGACGAGTTGTCGAAATTAATGCACAGTACTAGTCGTGGTCCTGGTGATCTTCTGGTATTGCTGTTTTAACAAGAAGTTTACCGCGACGGCTGCTAGTACTACACTTCTCATCGAGAAGAGATCTATGGATTCCCGTGATGCAACATCAAGATTAATATTAAAATTATGTGTTTTAACGACCGGGTGCCTCGTGAGGTTTTGTGGCGGGCCCTTAAAGAAGAAAGGAGTGCCTGGAAAGTAAGTAGAGTTGATCCGAGCTGTGTACAGTCAACGCAATACCCAAGTCCGGTCTATAGTGGGCAATACTGGCAGCTTCAGTGTGGCAGTCGGCTTGCACCAAGGTTCGTTCCTCAGTCGCTACCTCTTCCTGATGATAATGGACGCTCTGACGTCGGGCATACAGGAAGAGGCGCCTTGGTGTACGCTGTTTGCCGATGGCATTGTTCTGGTTGCCGAGAGTCGCCTAGAGGTGCAGAGCAGATTGAAGGTGTGGCACAGACTAGATAGTGCTGGCCTGTAATTCAGCAGAACCAAAACTGAATACTTATGCCGCGATTTTGGCGGTGTCTCCAGTTCTGTGCCCATAATGGGCGTTCCGGTACCTAGGGTCGCTTTTCCAAAGGGATGACGAGGTAGACCGAGACGTAAAGCATCAATTCAGGGTGGATGAAATGGCGAAAGGTCACTGGAATAGCTTGCGAACCACGGATCATGTTAAAGGGGAAAATCTATGATTAGACCTGTCATGAATGGATAGGTCTAATCATAGGCTGTGAAAAAGACGAATAAAAAGAGAGGCAATCTCTGTAGAGATGAGAAGAGAATGTTGAGAAGGATGTTCTGAGTGACGATAATGGATAAAGTGAGAAATGAGTATATTAGAAGAAGCTTGAAAGTGGCAACGAAGTGCTAGTGACAGAAAACTTGAAAGATAGTCGTTTGTCCTAGTATGGTCATGTGTGGATGGATGAAACGCATGTTGCTAAAAGAGTTATGAATATAAATTTGGATGGATAGAGAGGGAGAGGAAGGCCAAAGAATAGATGGATAAACTGTGTGAGCAGTGATATAGAAGAAAAGGGAGTCAGTGATAGCGTGACAGAGGACAGGGTAGTAAAGAAGTAGAAAACGTGATGCACCGATCCCAAATAAGATAGGGCAGGAAGATGATGATGTATCTTGATTATACTGACTAAAAATATAAATATTTTTCAAATAGTTGGTTCTTGCTTTTTGCATTGCTCAATTTTGTTTAGATAAAAATTAAGTTTGGGCATGGCTTTATTGTACTTACTGATTACTTAATTACTGATTACTGAAACAATAGGTAAATGAATGACCAACTAGTGGCTACTTATTTATAAACGTAAAACCTAAGCCAATAAAGCTAGAAATATGAATAGTAGGAAAGTAGATTTCTATTGTAAAAAGGCACCCCTTAAAAATTATACCATTAAGGGAATGAAATAGCGGATGATAGAAAGAATATCCTAAATATTTTTATTCGTACGTCTTGTATGCCGATGATGGAAAAGGCTAGGCGGAATTAAATTCTGCATTTCTATGGCACATTCCCCGAAATGTTACCGATAGAAAACAAACAGGTTGGCAACACGACGTCGATGTGCTCTGCAGCTTTGGACTTGACCAGGGTTTCATTGCCGATGAGTCTCTGGGCCCGTTTTTCAATCGACTCAAGTCAACCATCAAACTGGTATTTGGCAGATCCACCCCAGATATGATAAATTATTTATTTCTGTAAGTTGGTTTGTACAAACACTTTTACGCATGTCGAACATATTTTTAAAACTAGATGAGGTCGGCGTTTCCTATCTGATAACTCTGAGAAGAAAGGCCAAAACAAACTCAGAGGTCACAGTCTCTTTTAAAGTCCTGACAAAATCTTGATTAGATCATGTGAAGACCATGTAGACTGATGTCTGAAATGGTCTTTTGAGGAAAGAACCAGCCAGATTGAGTAGACCTGTGCAGTCAGTGCACGCATTTGTCAATAACCGAGCAGCTCAACTCAGAATTTAAGGAGCTCAACGATTCGACGAACAATACCAAAGAAAGGACATTCGGGTAAACTACTCAAACTGCCAGACCATGATTAAAAACTAAGATAAATTTAAATAAAAACAATAAAAATATCCACATAGTCTTCACATTCACAATAATTAAAATAAAATAATATAATACTTTAAAAAGTAAATATTCTTGTCATTGCAAGAAAACCAAAAAAAAAAAGAAAATGAGTGCAGTACTCCAAGCATGATACAGGTTAAGCAGCTGTTCTGGCGTGAAATATCGTCTTACCTTTGCAAGGTTCTCTATTTCACATTTAGCAAATATAAAAATATCTTACCTAAGTACCACAAAAAAATTCGTATTGCTCTGAATAATACAAATAATTATATTTTTATAAAAAAAGGTAAAGAAGAAAATAAAATATATTTTTCCATTTTGTACATGTTTAAAATATTTCAATTACAATTAAATTATAACATCTCCATCATTTTTCTACACTTTTTAACTAAACTGGGATTATAATAAAGAAGAGCTTTCCATACGGAGACCTGTATCCCAGCAGTGGGAAAATTAATAAGACAGCTGATGAAGATATCTTCGCGTGGGTGTCGTAAAAGGCGACTAAGGGAATTATCAGAGAAAGGGCAATAGCATTGTCTGTGCATAAAACACCCACACTGCCAACCCGCCCACTACAACGTGGGGATTATGGCATTTCCTCCAAATGGTGAGCACAACAAAAAAAAACCCGTGGTGCCGCGCTGTAGGTTACGGCGAGGACAGGGGTGAGAAGAAGGCTAACGGCTGAATCTGGCAACTAATAATAATAATAAGTTTTATTTATTTCAAAAAATTTACAGCATAGTTACAGACAAAGTTACAACATACAGAATTAGTATCTTAGGAATAGGTCCCCTGGCTCCCAAACTAGGTATACCTGTGACTTGGGAGTCAGTGTTCCTCCATTATAAAAGTCAATATGTATGTCGCTGGTTATTAAAAAGTTAGTTGTGAAAATAAAAAAAAACAAAAGGCACATTTCTAATTTGTAGTACAAAAATAACAAACGTGAGAATGTGTGTGTGTGTGGGTGCGGGTGGGTGAGTGTATGTGTGTGTGTTTGTGTATATGTTTTTGTGGAAAGATAACTAATAACGTGTGTAAAATTAGTTACGTTTAGGGCCAAGTTATTACTCTTAATCTCGCTGCGCGTTTAGCATACAATCTTAAAAACATCTTTAACAAGACGATTGCAGTTTACTTAGTAAGCGGCGCGCTAATATCTAAACAACCACTAAAAATGCACGTACTTGATTTAAACGTATGACTGCGTCGTAGGTCTAGTGATTGCAAGCGCTACTGTAGAGCATTAGGTCGATTCCCGGTTTAGGCCAAGTTTTTTTTTAATACTTTATTAGTAAGAACGAAATTCTTAATAATTAAATACGATCTAGCCTAAAAGACTAATAAGCAATTTAACTCTAACTTAATATGTTACGTAATAGATTATGTTAAAACTAAGAATAGTGTCCATTTGCACTTTTACACAAGTCCGTAGCACTTTCTAATAAAAATGTATTGTAATAATACTAGGAATGACATTGAAATATTTTGATTATTATTATTATTGAATGAATTAAATTTATTATTAAATAATCTATATTAATATAATTTTAAGAAGAACATTACATTAATTTAATATCTTAAAATATTTTATCTAATTTATTATTATTTATTTGTATGTATGTGTATGTTTTTTTTATTTTTTTTTATTTATATGTTTCAATGTCAATCTTACATTCTGCATGCCTTACGGTCGAATCACTTGAAACATATACATTTAATAACACCATTGTAACAGTGTTTTCTGCAAAAATGAATAATTTGATTTGATTTGATTTCTTAGAGTCTGATATAATTTAAAAAAAGACTATGTTCATGTGTTATATGTATAGCACAGCGTTGTCACTATTATTCATTCACTTAACACTACACTAACTCAAAATGTTTAGTTCTTTTTAGCCTACGCACTAAGTCTGTATTGTCTAACAGCTGGATAGCCTCAACAATCACGTGTCGATGAAGTCTGTGTTAGTGGGCTTCAGCAAATTTTTGGATGATTGTGGTGACGAATTCCGTTTTAAGGTCACGGTGAAGATCGTCATTTCTTATGTACCAGGGTGCATTTACAGTATCCCTGAGCACTTTATTTGGAATTGTTGGATTATTTTGATGTTGCTTTGTTTAGTACAGCCCCAAAGTTGGATACATACGTCCAGATTGGCATCAGTATATGCTTGTATATGGTTATTTTAGTATGTATTGATAGACAGGCTTTTCTTTCGAGTAACCAATACATACTTTTATAACGTATGTCGAGTTCCTGTCTTTTCTTTTTGCAACGCTTTCCAACGCAACTTGGCGTCGAGAGTTATGCCAAGGTATTTGGCTGTATTAGCACAAGGCACTTGCATGCCATTTATGTAGATTGGGTGATAGTCCAAGTTTTTGTTTGTGAAGTCAATGTGAATTGATTTTGACTCATTCAGTTTGATCTTCCATTTTTGCATCCAGTCATAAACTTTGTTCACAGCTAGTTGAACTTTTTCTACTGCTTCTCTGTGGCTTGATCCGGTAGCCATAATTTCAGTATCATCTGCAAAGGTCGCAATGGTGTTATTTTCCAGTTCTGGGGTGTCATATGTGTATAAAAGGTACAAAATTGGGCCTATCACACTTCCTTGACGTAACCCAGCTTTTATAGCTTTTAGCTCGGCATATGCGTCTTCCTGCCGTATTCTAAACATTCTATTAGTTATATACGACTCTAGAATATCTGCAAATTCTAGTAGCATGCGTCTGAGCTTGAATATTAGACCCTTATGCCAAAGTTTGTCAAACGCTTGCGCGACTTCTAAAAACACGGTGGTGCAGACTTCCTTTTCAAAGATGTGGGTTACCTGGTCTATTGTTGAGTGTTTTTCCCTGAAGCCAAATTGATGATTTGGAATAAGGTCTTTATCTTCTATTATTAGTTTTAAACGTTTCAATAACAGTTTTTCGAATAGCTTTGATAACACGGGCAAAACAGAAATAGGTCTATATGATGATGCTTCATGGGGTGGTTTCCCAGGCTTCGCAATCATAATGACTTCAGTGACCTTCCATGGCTCAGGTATATATTTTAGGATAAATGCAGCATTGACAGCTTGGTCAGCTTTACTATGGCTTTTCGTGGGAGGTGTTTAAGAATTTCCCCTGTAATCAGGTCGTAACCCAGAGACTTATACCAGAGCTAATGCTATTTTGAATTTCTCTCATTACTTATTTAGGAGTCACAAGCTTATTTCTTTGGTTTTGTGACAATCTTTCAGTCTCAAGTATTTCAATCGAGCTTTCATTGGGTTGAAATGTTGCTTCTATGTGTTGAGCAAACCTTAATGCTTTTTGGTCATTGCTTATTTCCCATTTTCCGTCGCTATCTCTGATGGGCGGTATTTGTTTAATTGGCCTTTTTAGATTTCTTCGTGCTTTCCAAAGGGAGTAATCCGTTGGTTTGTCATTGGTTAGCTGCAAAAGGTTGGTATTCAGAGTTTCATTCTCAAATTGTTGAATTTTCCTCTTTAATCTTTTAGTTAGGTTATTTAGTGATGTTTTATCTCTCGCGGGCATCTTGTTTGCTGCCACAGCTTCCTTTATTGGCAACAAAGAAAGCTGTGACAGGCCAAGTGTTATTGGGTTTTTCGATCTGAAATTGCTCAGTAGCAACCTGGAGTCTGTATTTGTGTCCGGTCGGTGGCAATAAAGTCGCCCCCTATCACACTTATATTATATTATACATTATATATTATCACACTATCACACCTCACACTAATAATTTTATAAAGGTGAAAGTTTGTGAGTGTGTGTGTTACTTCTTCACGCTCAAACGGCTGGACGGATCTGGATGCAATTTGGCACAGATATAGATTATAGTCAGTAATAGCACATTGATACTTTTTATCGCGGGAATATGTTCCCTCGGGATCACTGGCAAAAGCTAGTTTAAATATTATAAATGCCAAATTTTGGATGGATGGATGCATGTTTGTTATTCAATCGCGCCAGAACGGTTGATCGGATATGTAGTAGTAAGAAATAGATGCATGTTTGAAGTTGTACCTATTGGTGCAACTCTGTCTAACCCTACATTGAGTACAGGCGTGATGTGTAAAATTTCTATAACACAGAAAAACCAAGTTATATTAACTAAGATATTTTTGTACACTGACAGCCCTATGTCTATCTCCACTTGTTCAGTCCATCCAAAGGTTGTCTGTAAAAGATTGCCCTGTGCGATAAGACCGACCATTGTACACTTATCTTTATAAATGTATGTCCTGTAATTATTTAAGTGGTGTAAATTAAAGTATATATAATAAAAATCAAACTCTGTCTTATATGCGCAAATACAAAAGAGAATTCAGTATCTTCTTAATAGACCAAAATACAAATGAGTTCACGTAGATCTCGTGCGATGTAAATAATTCACGCACGTGATGTGCCACTCTCCTGGGGACATATATTAAATTCTGATGGCTCAAATGAAATGTAGTCATTCATTGCTATTTCGGTTAAGGTCCATTTAGTGCCGTAAAACGGTGACTTTCTAAAGCATACTCCTTAGTAACGGCTAGGCTAAAAGATTTGAAAAAATATATATTTATTATTGATTCATTTACACAATTTTGAACACAAGGTTTTTTCGTGTAACTAAATAAATTACAACACGATATTTTTTCGCAACTTTTGGAAACTCCTCCAAAACGACTTGGATGTTTAAAAATATTTTTACACAGAAAAATTTATGCTGGAATTTTTACATAACTAACATAGCATATGTAAATCAAATAGTATTTTGTAAACAAAACTGTTTAAAAGGATGTTCAATATTGATATTTTGGCATCGAACGGGCGCACGGCCATTACTGCGTTAACATTGGGGCGTATATAGCGCCTTAAATATCGCTATTTTACGCTGGCTAAGTACGATTAGATACATTGCAAAACAGAGATACAGGTTTAAACAAACTAATAGTACTAATATCCATACTATAAATGGAAAAGTTTGTGAGTATAAATGTGTGTTACTCTTTCATGCAATTTACTACGGAATGGATACTGATGAAAGTTTACAAATTATAGGCTATAATTTATAAAGTTATTTGGGAAGACGAGAGAAGTCCAATTAGTACCACGCAGGCGGCACCGCGGGCAGCAGCTAGTAAGTAACCTATAAAACAAAGATGCAGTCATGCACCTGGCACCTTATTGTAAACAAGGCGTGTGTTTGTATAGTAGTATTTTAGATCACATTTATGTTTTTTTAAGCTGAATAAGTTAGCACACAATAAACATAAAAATGTACAGTTCCTATTTTCAAAAAAAGATTTGAAAAATCAAGATTATGAATCAAGATTATGAATCAAGATTATGAATCAAGAACATCATCATCATCTTAAAAAAAAATCTTCTAAATCATTATTAAAAGCTTTTAATAAGGTGTCTGAATATGTAATCAAAGCTTGCAAGTTAAATTTGATCCACTTTCCGGTGTTCCGGTGACTTGAAATTTTACACACGTTTGCTTCTGTGACATTGCCATTTTTAACCAACTTCAAAAAGGAGGAGGTTCTCAATTCGACTGTATTTCTTTTGTGTGCTACCTCAAAACTTTTTACTAGATGAACCGATTTTGATGATTTTGAAAGCTGGTACTTCGCATTAGGCTCCATTTTAATTTGATCAAGCTAAGTCGAGCAGTTATTGAGTTATTCATAAAAAAGCGTATTATCATGCTAATATAATCATGCTAATATAAGGTACCAAAACCAAAAAGAGACAAAATAAAAATCCTTTTTTACAAAAACATTAAACCGACTTCCAAAACAAATCAATAAAGTGAAAAATAACTTTCTTTTTGGAATCGTAGCCAAAAGCGAAAAAAAATAGGTACTAAAGACATCGACTTCGACGAAAAGAAAGTTTTTTTCGCTTTGTAGTGTTCTGTTTTGGAGGTCGGTTAATTTTTTGAAGAAAAGTTTTTTGTTTAATATTGGTACCAAATTCTAACATCATCGTCATTCATATTCCTTTAAAATGGTTGAGCTAATTGGTGCTAATCCATAAGTCATTTTCTTGAAGGGACGCCGCACCGTCAGTTGGCAATGGTCATTTCTTAGCTAAGTACTACGGCTTATTACAATTATTGTTAAGGTTTCCTTAAGAACCGATAATGGTTAATTTTTTTGTATGTTTTCACATCCCTATTTCCCTCCAAATTCAACCATGGCCTCATCACTATTTTACTGGTGTGCACTACAACCGCGCCATCTGACAATTGAAAAAGGACTCGTTTGAACTGTAAACCGACACCAGCCGCCCAACTGCCGAGCTCCGTGAAATAAATCATAAAACCATGTAATCAATAAAGGGACGTCCCAGAACTTTTAAATTCGCAAGAACAGAAACATTAACATTAAAAACAAGTAAGAAAAATTAAGAAGAACATTACACCAAGTTTGCAAACGGCACGGTATTGGGAGCACGAACCAACAGCGTTGAGCATCGCCGTAAGTACCCTCCATTCCTAAACATCCTTCTTAGCCATTTTGCTGTGGATCATACTACAATCCTATCGAAGGACTTTTACAAGTATTATGATTTCAATTTTACTCGCTATTAACGGGTTAGTTATTTTACAGTAAGTATTCTCATATATATGTATGAATAATTTCAACACTGACTTCTTCAGTACCGATTTCTTGTCAAATCCAACGGCTTGTAAATGGTTTAGTTAAAATGCTTTGAGGTTAAGCTCTTGAAATGTATTGTTCTGCCCCCGAATAGTTCCAAAACGGAATAAGGCCGTAATATGTAAGCGCTAAAGACATTGTTCCCCACACTGCCAGAACAGAGAACAGGGACAATTAACAACAGTCGGAGTTAACGGTCTGTTTACTGCGTTCTGTAGGTCGTTGCTGCGGTCTGCTGCTCGTATTCCACCTACAAATGTTATTGTGACCACTGGTTGTTGGTTATATGTATGACCGTCTGAAATGGCTGTCTTGACATCTTTGTCTTTAAATCTGTATTCAGTTTTGTGGTTTAATTAAAGGTAGCGCGCCCGAATGTATTACAAAGATAACTTGTTATGCGGATGGAAATAAATGCGATGGGGTAACTCGCATTTTTTTTCGGTCGATTGCGATAGTAGATTGATTTATTAGTTTATCCTCGCACTGGAACGCCTTGCAGCAATTACACCAATGGAGCACAATACATACATACATAAACTCACGCCTTTTTCCCATGGGGGTAGGCAGAAACTACAGAACGCCACCTGCTACGATCCTTACATACTTCTTTTGCTTCACTCACATTCATGCATCTAGTCATACACACACGCCGGTTATGAGTACTGCGCACCTGGCCTTTTTGAAGAACATCACCTATAAGGTCTATGTATGTCTTTCTAGGGCGTCCCCTCCCGGCGTAGCACAATCTTATAATAAACTCACTATAACTCCAGGTCTCCTCACGATGTTTATCCAACACCGTTGTCAGCGATGTCCAAGATAAACTTGAAAAGTACATATGAATTGAAAAAGTAACATTGGTCACCACCACGACATATACAAAGATGTCTTGGTTCGTGGATGGGTGACGTTCATTATGTGCTGAGACTCCGCCGTGCTTCGAAAAGCACGTTGACCCGTTGGTTCTGGCTGGTATATGTAGAACTTTGTCAGTCGTTACTCTCTCCAAATCCCAATTCCTTACAACCAGTAAGTACCCCCAAGTATTTTATCACCCAATCACTGGTTTTGGATTGTTAGATAGGCAGCTTACTCCATGTTAAATACTAATAACCGGCATCCGTCGTACCGACCGCATTATACTTAGCAAAAGGCTAAGCATAGTGAGAAATTCTTGTGGATTGATATGCTAAAATTATAGGAATGAGGAAATGGCTACAGAATATTATAGAACAAAAGCTTATAGTCCAGGATACGGAGGAGATAGCGCCTCATAAAACTGAGGCGCTATGGTTCCATAAACTGCCGTGGAGCAGAGAGCTACCTAGGTCGCCAGTGACAGTTGGAGATGCGCAAGTCAAGATAGGTCGATTCTTTAAGTATCTTGGCCTAACCCTGGACGGTCGATGGGGCTTAGAAGAGTACTTCGAGTGGCTGGTCCCCCGCATTGAAAAGGCTCCTCAGGGGGACTTCGGGAAGAAGGAAGTCCATTACGGGGCACCTGTTTGGTCAAGCAGATTATCAGGTGTCCGACGCTGCAGGACTAAAATTAATCGCCTGCAGCGGAAAATTCGTATCGTACGAGGATACCGAACGGTGTCCTTTGGCAAATTGCCACCACTGCGGAGGCGACCTTGACTCTGCACAGCACACGCTCGAGAAGTGCCCTGCATGGGCCTCTGAGTGGCAGGTTTGGTCGCAAGGATCGGGCGAGACCTGTCTCTGCCAGCAGTTGTGAGGGCCATGCTGGCAGAGACAGAATACTAGAGGGGAATGGCCTCCTTCTGCGAAACCGTGATGGTACAGAAGGAGGCTGCTGAGCGGGATAGTGAGAGGGCCAATCCCACTCGGAGAAGAAGGCGTTGTTGAGGCAACCGCCTCGATGCTTCAAACGCCGAAAGCCCGCCTGCATCATAGGAAGGTGGTCAGATTGGGGACTCTGTTCGCTCACCAAGTGATTCCAGGAAAGACGGTGGCACAGTGATCACGTGGTGCCGTGCGCAGCGAGGCTCAGGGGAGGTACTCAATTAATCTCCTCAGGGATGTGCCCTAACTGGCGTTGCACAGAGGGGCTTCCGGGGTGGTCTTTTGAGAAGTCACGGGGTCCTTACTCTTATCAGATTTTGCAAATTTATTATTAAAGGAGATTATCAAACCTACTGCCGCGATCCCAAGCTATGCTTTCTATTCCTGCCTACTTAGTCCAATCAACGGGGCATAAGTAACCCGAAAAATTCTCCTGCCTGTGAGAGTAGGTAGTGTGATAAAGTAAGACCTACAGATTACAGATATCAAATTATCCAACAGATTTTGATAAGAGAAGTTAGGTATTTTTACCTAAACTTGAAAATTGCTTATAACTCTCTGTGAAAAATTCCTCAGGCTGAAATACTTTCTGTATACGTACGAGTGTATTAGTTAGAATAGGCATGTATAGGCATCCAACATTTTTTCGATTTGGGAGACACTCCAAATTTAACTTTTAGCATTTTACGCTATAACTTCTACTGAAAAATTGGTCTGCTACTTTTAATTTTTTAATATGGTTTTATTACGTTAAATAAACAGATTTGATAAGTTATCCAAAAGATTTTCCTTTATTTGCCATTTTTTTAGATTTTTGCTTAATTACGTAATGTGAAAAATATCTCCGTGCATTTTCATACCTTTATTAGTCATATGATATTATATTAAATAAGAATTATCAATTATCCAACAAATTTTCGAACGTTCATTATATTTGTTAGGATAGTTCGCTGATTTATGCTAGAGCGTAAGGGTTGACCTTCACTTGACCGCTCGGAGCTGCTTTGCCGCGCATTACTTTTGGAGTATTGTAGGCGGGTTTTGTGGCCACCGTTATTATTGCAAATATTTTTTTATCTTAATATGCAAACTTATGTGAAGTCATCCAGTTACCACAAACTGTCAAACTTTCTCATTCGATTTTGAACTTAACCATCAAGATTTGAAGGTTTAAAATCATTTGGAGAAATTTTTCAGTTTTGTATAACCCAATGTGCTGTTGACTGTAAAACGGCGTTTAGAAATTCACTTTATATTTCTAAAGAATATTTATTACTTATATGGATTTAAAATAAACGGTTGATACCTCCTTAAGGACTATGTAAACTATGCAAAAAAATGGTCAAAAAGTATGTTTAGAAAGACACCGTTAACGAGTAAGATAAAAGAAGATTATTATTATGTCCCTTATTTAATGTTCTTTTCTTATCGTCTTCATTTATTTTTATTTATATAAAATAAATTAATAATAAAACATATAAAATAGAGCCCACCGGTATCGGGAACAGGGTCTAAGCATGAAGTTCAAGTCTTGTATGCACTAGGTAAGTGCCCCCACGGACAATCCCCGGTTGGTGCAGGACTATTGTTAAATATGAAGACAAATATATTGGGCTATGGGTTTTGGAAGGTTTATTGGATCGATTATCTAAAACTATAGAATTACTATTAGCCCCTGCCTGACCACTGTTGAACTACACGACTAAAAAAGATAAAATGGCAGGGGTGACTTACACACTCAAATAATGGGCTACCATAGCGGATCTCCACTCAAGCCAGCCAATTAAGGCACGAGGTGATGGACTTTGCCCGCAACTTATGGAGTGTCAAACCTTACAGGACACGTGAAATGTCGAAAATCATATATAAATGATGCCATGATCAAGGCGTTTAAAAAGAAGAAGACTTTATTCATGAACGCTACAGTGTCAGAACCACGGGCAACGAGCATCCCGCCTCTCGAATTCGATTTCCAGTCAAAATGTCTAATAATAATACAACTGTAAAAAAAAACAAAAACTAATAAAAAACTATAATATTAACTTATACAACTCTACGCACCTTCCTAATTTCGTGTATGGGGCAATAGACCACGGTCCTTCGCTATCCAGGATGTCTAAATATCCAGAGGAATATGCATAACATGTAAGGATCGACGAGGTATATTCCAGGGTGCTAGTTTGAGTCCACTTTGGTTTTGCTTAGCCCTGAATCCTATAAGCATGCTGGAGAATTCAGGGCTGAAGAGAGGTGGTCAGGTTATATCTCACTTCCTTTACATGGATGACCTGAAGCTCTTTGCCCCCAGCAATCTTCAGCGGATATCTCTATCTCTACTGAAGGTAACTGAAACTTTTAGTAGAGCCATCAGGATGGAGGTTGGTGTGGATAAATGTGCGGTCATGCATGTAAAGCGAGGGGAAATTGTGCAATCGCGGATTACGAAAATCAAGAGGTCCCTGTCCCCAAACGAATCCTTTAATTATTTGGGTATGTCTGACATGAAGCAATCGTAGAAGGAACGCTTCTTTGGCCGCCTGAAGAAGGTATTCAATAGCCTTTCGGGCGGAAACATGGTGCGCGCCTCAACGATTCTGAGAATGTAGCGTTCCTTCAACAATTGCTTCATGTCATTAGTGTTGATACCTAACGCTTCCGACATACTCAAATACATATATTATGCATTGATGTACTCTTTCGGCATACTCAAATTAACTCAAACGGCACTTGTCGCCCTGGATAGGCGGGACCGTACACTGCTGACTGCATATCAAATGCACCACCCACGATCGTCGGTCATGAGATTGTATATCCCTCGGAAGTGTGGAGGCCGAGGCTTTTTAAATACCTAAAACCTCCACAACCGCGAGATAAGCAAACTGAAAGAATATTTTCTACACGCCGACGTGGATATGTATGAAGTAGAAGTGGACAAGGGACTCAGCCCGCTCTCCTTGGCTAATGAGAACTGGTGCTTGACAATAACGCCCGCAGGGAGGTATGGCAAAGTAAGGAGCTTCACGGACGCTTTTTCCGGGAACTACATGGGTTCGATGTAGACCAATCGGCGTCCGTAGCCCGGCTGCGTTTCGGTACCTACTACAGGTATATGCCCGACCCAGTGTTCGAAAATGGCAATGTCACGTTGTATTGGGATCGGTCTATCATCGCTGACAGGGCTATTGTTGCCAATAAGCCTGACATAGTGGTGATAGACCGACTAGAGCGTCGCGCAATGATTGTTGACATAGCGTTGACATAACCTCTTGAAGGCTGAGGGAGATAAGAAAACTAAGTATCTTGATCTGGCTCGCGAAGTTGTCGACATGTGGGATGTGAATACAGCATTAATTGTGCCGATAGTCGTGAGAGCCTATGGCATAATAGCCAAGAGCCTCGACAAACACCTGGGAGAAGTCTTGTTCCTCACCACTCTCTTGCCTTAATTGGCTGTCGTGAGTGGAGATTCACAAGAGCAAACGTGCTCGGAGGAAGAAAGTTAACCCAACAAGATGCTTGTAGGGATCTTGACTGTACTTCCGGGAATGTCCTGATAGCCGTGGTATACCTCTCCACTCCTCAAGCACCTCCGGATATGGGCAACATAGCCTTGGCGCTACGTCACTCAAGTGCTAGAAACCGTTTATGGGAGCCCATTAACTGAGTGTTGCGGGGCATGCATGGGGATGCACGGGACCGATCAATGTGGCGACGCTTGGGGGAGGCCTATGTCCAGCAGTGGACGTCTTTCGGTTGATATGATGATGATGAGTTCAGCAGTGGTCAGGCAGGGGCCATTAATCCTCCTATAGTTTTAGGCAATCCATCATCCAAACCTACCAAACCCATAGCCCAATACATTTTTCTCCATATTTTGCAATAGTCCTGCACCAACAGGGGATTCAATTGCGTAGTGCATACAGGGATAATCATCGGTTGATTTCACATTTCCCGATACATGCCTAACAAGGCCTCTGCGAGTTGAATTCAGCCCCTTGCACGCCTTTCAGAGGATCGGGATCCCAGGGTCCCGAGATTGGCAAAGTCATGTAAAAATAATAATAATATGCCGCAGGGCAGCTTTGTGGCGAGCTGGTGGGCTGTGGCGACAATGTGTCTCTCATCTCCGGCTTGCCTTTCTTGGCCGGTCGGAGCGAACACTGATAGGGCACAGAGCTCCCATCTCTCTCCTGCCTTAATTGGCTGGCTTGATTGGAGATCCGCTATCCGCTATGGTAGCCCATTAATTGAGTGTGCATGTCACCCCTGCCATTTTATAGTCGTGTAGTTCAACAGTGGTCAGGCAGGGGCTAATAGTAATTCTATAGTTTTAGATAATCGATCCAATAAACCTTCCAAAACCCATAGCCCAATATATTTGTCTTCATATATAACAATAGTCCTGCACCAACCGGGGATTGTCCTTGGGGCACTTACCTAGTGCATACAAGACTTGGACTTCATGCTTAGACCCTGTTCCCGATACCGGTGTCTTATGGTCTACATTTATTTTATATAAATAAAAATAAATGTAGACGATAAGAAAAGAACATTACATAAGGGACATAATAATAATCTTATTTTATCTTACTCGATATCGCCTCAACAGGTGTCTTTCTAAACATACTTTTTGACCATTTTTTCGCATAGTTTACAAAGTCCTTAAGGAGGTATCAAACGTTTATTTTAAATCCGTATAAGTAATAAATATTCTTTAGAAATATAAAGCAAATTTCTAAACGCCTTTTTACAGTCAACAGCACATTAGGTTGTAGAAAACTGAAAAAATTCTCCAAATGATTTTGAACCTTCAAATCTTGATGGTTAAGTACAAAATCGAATGAGAAACATTGATGACATGACATTGACAGTTTGTGGTAACTAGATGACTTCACTTATGAAATGCATAATAAGATAAAAAAATATTTGTAATAATAACGGTGGCCACAAAACCCGCCTACAATACTCCAAAAGTAATGCACGGCAAAGCAGCTCCGAGCGGTCAAGTGAAGGTCAACCCTTACGCTCTAGCATAAATAAGCGAACTATCCTAACAAATATAATGAACGTTCGAAAATTTGTTGGATAATTGATAATTCTTATTTAATATAAAATCATATGACTAATAAAGGTATGAAAATGCACGGAGATATTTTTCACATTACATAATTAAGCAAAAATCTAAAAACATGGTTAAAAAAGGAAAATCTTTTGGATAACTAAACAAAGCTATGTATTTAAGGAAATAAAAACATATTAAAAAATAACAATTAGCAGATCAATTTTTCAGTAGAAGTTATAGCGCAAAATGTTAAAAGTTAAATTTGGGGTATCACCAAAATCGAAAAAATGTTGGATACCTTTACATACTTATTCTAACTAGTGCATACATACGTATACAGAAAGTATTTCAGTCTGAGGAAATATTCACAGAGCCCTATAAGCAATTTTCATGTTTAGGTAAAAATACCTAACTTCTCGTAACATAATTTGTTGGATTATTTTACATCTGTAATCTGTATTACCTAATTTCATCACATGCCAAATTTCATAGGCGGGAGAATTTTTCGGAAGTCTCCATACAACAAATATCCTCGTTGACTGGACTAACTTTAAAACTGACGGTCTTGACATCACGAGAACGCACGACCCATCTCAGGTTATTTATCTCATGTGCGTCTGACATAGACAGTCCGGTAAAAATGACACTAGCTATCGCCCATGAGCGTTGACGGCAGACTGACATGGCGTTGGACTCCCCCGTCTCGCAGCGCACATACCTAGGGCGTGGTAAAGCGGTCTCGGTTTTTTTTTACATTCTGTTAGGAATTGTTAGATGTTGTGAGTGCTTCTACACTGATGGAAAATATTTACTAGCATTAATAACATTTGAAAACATGATATCGGCTCGCAGTTCGGATTTATATTCCGAGGCGTCTACACGAAAATGGCAGAAGATTTTTGCTCATTGGATTAGCAGATTATACGTTGTTCAAAAAAAATGGCGCTCTAACTGGATGCGCCAATGAGCTACTCGTTACGATGTGTTAACTAACAATTTTGTGTTTATATATTTTCTTAACATTGTGATCAAATGTTTGTTTAGAAAATGTTTAGTAATGTTTGTAAACATTTTTAACAGCAGTTGGTCTAATTGTGCGTAAGATTGTTCTTGCCAAGATTTTCATTCCTATACTCATGCCCAACGACTGGACCTGGCAACGTACAACACGCGCACACTTCGGACCGACGAGAACGTCACCGAACTCGAAGAGGAATTAAGCAGGTTGCGATGGAGTATTATAGGGTTATCTGAAGTCCGAAGAGAGGCGGAGGACTCGATAATCCTCAAATCCGGTAACCTGCTCTATTTCCGAGAGGGTGCCCGGCAGTCCCAGGGTGGTGTCGGGTTTATCGTCCACAAGTCCCTTGTGAACAACGTGGTGAAGATCGAGAGTGTGTCGACCAGGGTGGCGTACCTTATACTCAGAATATCCTCAAGATATTCGCTGAAGGTCATATAGGTCTACGCCCCAACCTCCGCACACCCCGACAATGACTTAGAGACCATGTATGAGGATATCTCCAGAGGTTCAAAACTCACTTCACCGTTGTCATGGGGGACTTCAACGCGAAACTGGGCAAACGAGACGTACACACGCGCTCTCTTCTAGTGACCCAAGCAGACCGCGCTGGCGTGTGTCGGGCGGTGAATCGGCGACACGACGCGCCTAGCGGCACTCCTCCCACGCGTCCCGCGGGCTCCTCGCGCCGTTAACATTGTGTGCGTCTGCGCGTTAACATGGGGCAATTTGGAGTTGGACAACGGAACCACCGGGGTCACCTACTGGCCAGTTTTATGGAGAAGGAGGGCCTCTATATGATGAACTCCTTCTTCAAAAAGCGTGAACACAGGAAGTGGACCTGGCAGAGCCCCGATGGTGCAACAAAAAATGAGATCGACTTCATCATGTCAACCAAGAAGCAAATGTTCAATGATGTCTCTGTGATCAATTCGGTAAAAACCGGGAGCGATCACCGCATGGTAAGAGGCGCATTGAACATTAATATTAAGCTTGAAAGGTATCGACTGATGAAGTCCACGCTCCGGCCAGCACAGATCCAGGTCCAAAATCCCGAGAGCTCCGCCAAACCGGAGCTTCTCAGGGAGATCGAGACATTCTATGGGCAGTTGTACACATCGATCAGCAAGCCCGTTATGAGTCAATCAAACGACCCAAGAGCTAGATTGACCTGACACTATACCGAAGATATCCCGGACGTCAGCCTGTACGAGATTAGCATGGCTCTGAAACAGCTCAAAAACAACAAGGCGCCGGGTGATGACGGAATTACGGCCGAACTCCTGAAGGCGGTAGAAAACCGGTCCTTAGGGTCCTTCAGAAGCTGTTTGATTCCGTCATACTCGAGGGCAAAACGCCACAAGCGTGGTGCAGGGGTGTGGTGGTACACTTCTTCAAGAAGGGCGACAATGCCCGGTTGAAGAACTATAGGCCCATCTCACTTCTTAGCCATGTCTACAAGTTGTTTTCAAGAGTCATCACGAATCGTCTCGCGCGCAGGTTTGACGATTTCCAGCCCCCCCGAACAAGCCGGATTCCGAAAAGGCTTTAGCACCGTAGACCACATACATACGCTGCGGCAGGTTATACAGAAGACTGAAGAGTATAACCTGCCTCTCTGTTTAGCGTTTGTGGACTACGAGAAAGCCTTCGATTCGATCGAGACTTGGGCTGTACTGCAGTCTCTCCAACGGTGCCAGATCGACTACTGGTACATTGAGGTGTTGAAGTGTTTGTACAAAAACGCCACCATGTCAGTCCGTCTTCAGGATCAGACCTCGAAACCAATCCTTCTCCAGCGCGGCGTGAGATAGGGAGACGTCATTTCGCCGAAACTGTTCACTGCTGCGCTGGAGGATGTCTTCAAAGTTCTGGACTGGAGGGGGCTGGGCATCAACGTTAATGGCGAGTACATTACTCACCTTCGGTTTGCCGACGACTTAGTGGTAATGGCTGAGACCATGGAGAGCCTCAGTAAAATGCTCGATGACCTCAGTAGAGCTTCCGAAAGAGTGGGTCTTAAAATGGACAAAACCAAGATCATGGTGAATGCCCATGTAACACCCACTCCTATCAAGGTCGGAGACTCTACTCTCGAAGTTGTAGACGATTATGTCTACCTCGGACAAACGGTCCAGTTGGGTAGGTCCAATTTCGAGAAAGAGGTCAACCGTCGAATCCGACTCGGCTGGGCGGCGTTCGGGAAGTTGCTTGGTATCTTCTCGTCCAATTTACCGCAGTGTCTCAAGACAAAAGTCTATGACCAGTGTGTGTTGCCAGTGATCACCTATGGGACCGAGACGTGGTCGCTCACAATGGGCCTTATCAGAAAGCCCAAAGTCACCCAAAGGGCAATGGAGAGGGCTTATGCTCGGAATTTCCTTGCGTGATCACATAGAAATGATGATATCCGCAGGATAACCAAAGTTACCGACATAGCCCCAAGAATTGCCAAACTTAAGTGGCAGTGGGCAGGGCACATTGCTCGCAGAACGGATGGCCGATGGGGCCGAAATGTTCTGGAATGGCGACCGCGAACCGGAAGACGATACGTTGGAAGGCCTCCCACTAGGTGGACTGATGACCTGGTTAAGGTGCGGGTAGGCGCTGGATGCGAGACCCACGGGATTGATCAATGTGGCGACTCCTGGGGGAGGCCTATGTCCAGCAGTGGACGTCTTTCGGCTGAAATGATGATGAATGATGACTCATGCCCATTAAGTCTTCGTGGCAGCGGAGTTTCGCCTCCTCGCGCCACTCCCAAATGTGCGCTAGGACTTTTGCCTCCAGATCCCATGGCGTTTACGCCACACATAGACAATATCATTAAACGAGCTTCGAACATGTTAGGGTTCGTCCTAAGGAATTGTAAGTCCTTTCGTCATAATACGTCATGCGTTGTGGTTTATATTATTACTAACATTGTCATTGTTAAATTAGCTATAAGTTCTTATAATGTAACTGTTTGCCGTTCCTTTCAATAAAAAATAAAATAAAATAGGACAAAAATAATGCTTTAAAATAGTTTTATTCGTAGCATTCTGGAATATAACAGTGTGGTTTTGCGTCATCACTACGCCTCACATTCGCTGCGTCTCGTAACGTATCCAGAAACGGTTCGTTTGGCATCATGCATTTTCTGGCGGTATCGCCACAAAATACGTTCAAATAAAAGGTTACAGTATTTTAACATGAGATCACTAGAAAGGCGTAGGCAACTGATTAACGCGATATTTTTCTATAAAATCATATAGAACAAAATATACAGTCCTTATCTGCTTACGCTTTTCAATTTTCGTGCTCCTGCTAGACTCCTGCGTAGTGCCATCACACCTCTTTGTCCGCCGTCGAAAAGAACCGTTTTGGGAGCTAATTCGCCCTATGAAAAAATGTGTAAGGAAGTATCTTCACTTTAACTCTTTGGTTAGACTGAAATCCATCCTCATGAGTTTATCGAGTAGCCCTTAAACTTGATATTGTAATTTTTACCACATTTATCAAATGCATTCATTTTATAGATATTCACAAGTTCATTGTTGTGTCAATTTTATAAAAGTTTAATCAATATATTGTCTATGTTTTTCAATTTTATTTATAATGTTAATTAAGCAATTTCGTATACTTTATTAATTTAATCAATATTAATCAATTTTATTTTTTACCAATTTTAACTTTTTTTACCAATTATTATTTTTACTAATTTTATTAATTGTATTATTCTTACCAATTTTCGTTCAACCATTTTTTTTTAAATTATCAATTTTATTAATATTATCGATTTTATGTACTCACTCGTATTAATAATTATGTATGTTAGCTTTGCGATTCTTTAAAATTGTGAATGTGGTGTTTGCCTCTAATTAATTGTTGCACTGTAAAATTAGTTAAAGCATGCATTATTGTTATAATTAAGTTTAAACAATTGTTGGTAAACCTAATCAAATAAATAAATAAAATAAATAAATTGCATGCTTCTAGACCCAGCGATTTAGGCTGGGCGTAATCCGTCAGCGAATGAATTGAAGAATTTAATTATGAATATGTTAAGGAAATATGTTGCCACAGCTATAATATATTTTAAGGAAAATTAATTAAACGACATTTACCCTTACATTAAACGGGTGAACCCAGGCAGCAGCCGGCATTAATCGCGACAGACAGGAGATGAAATAAAAGGTTTTTAAGAACCCTAATAAAATTGTCCTTGTCCGTATAAAACACATTAATTTGTTGACAGCTGTTTCGTGTTGAGATATATAAATTGTTTAATTTATATCTGTGATACTAAACAAAAAACGTGTTCTTTACCGCAATAGTTATAAATTTAGAAGTATTCCCGTTTGAGCACCTATGCTTTGAGCACCATAGGTATTCCCATTTGAGCACCATAGGTATTCCCATTTGAGCACCAATCAATATAATAGCTTGGTGCTCAAAGGCGACCAATAAATAAAATTTTACTTTATTCCTCATTGAGCACCTACGGTGTTAGGTATAAAGCTTTTGTTATTATTGTCTTATTGGAAGTGCCAAAGTAAAACCAGCAGCTTAGTTGCATAAGTGAATTTGGCAGTGCAAAAGGTATGACTCCATGAAAGAATATGATAAATTCTCTTTAAGCAATTAGGTATTGCCAAAAAATATTGGACGCTTTCATTGGTGAAGATACTATTTTCGAAAGAGTTCAATAATTTTGTCCTGCCCAATTCACTTACGCAATTAGTCTGCAGAACTGTTTGGTTTTGAAGAGTATCTTAACAAAATTCAATGATAATACGAGTTAGATTGACATGTAGTATTTTGTCTCAATAAGGGGATGATATAAAATGCTTTCAGTTTATTTTTATTATTTGCTCCCGAGTCGATAACTATTCTCCGCTGAGATTGCCCGCCATGACCGAAATCGGTCAGGGGCCAAAATGTTTGATTTATAAATTAGCTTCATTCAATTCATCTACTGATTTCGTCCATTTACATTAAAATATTCGTCTAGTCACTGAATCTCCTGACTTTGAGACGTGAAACCTCGTGTACCTCCAACTCTGGCTGAGTCATGATCTCTCCATTGTGAACGAGGGTTTTCACGCCAGAGCTATGATTGATTTCTAAGTTTATATATAAAATATTTTCTTCAGAGCTCTCTGGCCGAGGGTAAAATTGAGATAAATGTGCAATATGTTGCAGGCGTATTTATCTCAACTAGTGTTTGTAACATTTCGATAATGAAATGTATTTGGATCTTTGTGTTGAAGACCGGCGAATATTTGCTTTTTCCGATAGACTACGGGCGAATACGATTATTTTTGTAATTGTCAATTTGTACACAGGAAAATGGTCAGACGTCAATTATGTACCCGCCAAACTTTTACATAAGTTTGGCCGAAAATCGAATAGTATTCCAATAAGACGCATTCGTTGGCTCATTCTAGACAAGTTCCACGAGTGAACTCTCATTGTTGCACAAAAGATAATATGCTAACATCTCTGCAGATATTATTATATTCGCAATATTGTAGTCGACAAAAGCCATTTCTATCAATTTAGATTGTATTCGCTGTCCGAGGTACCGACGGGTTTCACAACTCTATTCAATTGTTGTGTGTATGTAATTAAACGATAGTATGGTCGTTGGCGAGTCTCGGAGGAGCAAGTAACGAGCTGCCGCCGCCCCCCGGCTTCGCTCGCCTAGCATTGTTGCTTCATTTTCAATTCCACTTGGAACTGCCTGTTTGTGTCGCGGTTATGTAAGAACAAAGAACAATATACGTAACAAGTTCATTCGCAATGTACTCGATATTTGGAGCAATGTTTTATTGGTAGAGAAAATGCGTTCAGAGGTTTTCTTTTTGACGTGAAAATTGAGTTTTCGCCATCTATGGTACTTCCCGTAGGCTATTAGTATTTTGCATACGCCCGGTTTCCACGAACTAAAAGCGCATCGTAAGCTCTTTGTTGGGCAAATTCAAATTTTGAGCCATGTCTGTAGGCAGGAGGGTAGCTGTGCCCGGGGGCCCAATAAGAATAACGGTGATAGAGAGGCCGTAATGAAGAGCACTCAAAGGCGGCATCGGTCGGTCGCGAGCCCGGCCGGGCCACATCGGCGATGCACCGAACAACCCTTAATTGAATAGCCCGGCCGGGGGCTAATCAGGGCTCAGCTGAGCGGTGCAGGCGGGGCGCGCGGCGAGGGGCAGTTGGCGGCGGGGTGCGCTGGAGCCACGCGGGCTGGCCGCGCCCCCTGCGCGCGCCGCTCGGCCCGGGAGCTCATTCAAGTAGCGAGCGCGCCCCGTGCCAGCCGCCACCCTCAGGTATGTCCATTTTGCTTTTGGTGTTTGCACGTAACGTACCTACCGCGCGCGCTCCGCGAGTGTCAGTCGTGCAGTGAGTGAACCGTGCTGCTGCCGCGTCGCTCCCGCTGCCGCCGCCGCCACTCAGCACAAGGTAGGTCGCATGAAGCACCGCCACATATTCAAGCCTGTGCCCACACGAATTTACGCGTTTTTTAAATTAAATGTGCCTCCGTTAACTTTCTCCGACTATTCGTTATCGTGCCGCGAATAAATTAGAAGTGAAAAACTACCGGCGTGTTAGCACTGATAAGAGTTTAAAGCAATACATTTTAAATTATGCTACGTTCAACGGTTCCAGATCGGATTGGAAAACTTAAAATCATTAAAATTATTTTCGTTTAAACTTTCTCGGCAAAAATATTATTTAACTTTGTTCAAATTACATCATCGTCGGAAGTCGTTAAGATAGTTCAAGCCCTTTGATCTGAACTAGCCGCGATTTAAACGTACCTTCTCTTTGCTTCCTGTGTCGCATGTCTTGCAGAATGTCTGCTTTAAATGTTCTACTTTTATCTGAATTTTAATCACTAAAGATGGCTGCATTTATGAGTAATATTTCATTCATTTTTCAACTTGCATCACATCATTTTAAAATTGAATAATCTCTCAAGTAATAAAAATCAAATGCCATTTCGACAAGTAATTAAAATTCAGAATTGATGTTGCATCTAAATGTTGTATTACGATAGTATTTCATCACTTCTGCGATTTCTGGGTCATTTATCGACGTCTTAAACTCGATTCGTTTCCATGACGTAGCTCTTCCTCCATATGGGAGACTGGATATGAGTCTGCAATGACTTCTGAGTTCATCTCACATGTTTGCAGTCTTTGTTGGTTTTTCTCTCCTTTCTAGCTTTTCAGCGTTGTTATAGTATATTTTTCTGCGTCTTAGAGGTTGAGTTCCTCCTGAAAAAATTGGTTTACTTAATTCTCTTTCTTCATATTGCTACACCCATATTAAAATTTCTTAGCAGCGCGAGCGATTGCAAAGCAACTGATTGTATTAAAAAGCTCGCGCTGTGCCTATCTTCCCAGTTATATTCACAGATTCAATCTGTATATCTCATTTTGTCTGACTTGTGTTTGCCTAAGTCTGTAGAGCTTGGCTCCGTCTCTATCTCATCTTAAAATTCAGAAGCGACGCTTCTATATCTACTACATCTGTACCTACGTACGGAGGGTTTTTGTACGCCTTCATAGGCATCGCAGCAAGAAACTGCCAGGGTAACGTGTTCGAATCGAACAAACGACTTGCACTAGAATAGGGCCACCCTATATTTTCATCCCTTGGATATCTCTAGAGAATTTCTGCAAAAATCGGCAAAACGGGACCCTCGTCTGTAGGCCGTAGTTATAGGCGTAGGATTGTCGGGATGTCGGGAGGGTTTGAAATGGTTGTAACTGAGGGCGAAGACTTTCACTGGCGCCGCCACTTCACCTTGTCGGCTGGCACACCGCCAGCCTCCGCGCCCCCCTTCCCCCGATGGATCCGCGCCTGCCCCCGCCACCCTCCGCCGTATCCGACTTACGATACGAACCACGCATTTTATGCTAAACTTCACGTTGCTGCTGTATTTTATTACACCAGCTTTTTATACCATGTCACGTTATAGGTATACGAAAATGTCATTAACTAACAAACAATTTAATTAAATTACACTTTAATTCCACCGTCATTACTGAAGGCATACAAACTTTGTTATCTGATGGAATTAGTTTTATTGGTCGTATTAGACGCGGATGTTAAAATTGTCGTTAGATACAAAATTGACGAAGGATACGAACAAAAACTTAAAGTCTAATTTTGCAACTTAATAAAAACGACTCTTGAAAAACCAAAAACCAAAAAAACGATTATTTATAATAATTGAAATTTTCCAAACAAAACGTTTATTTTATCTGAAAACTTGATAACTCCACTAATCATTGATAATGTGTACCCACGAGCGTAGAGGGCTATAAATCGCGCTAGGTAATAATATCGATAACGCTCGGTCGTAGCGCGTAGCACCGGAACGCGTAGCACCGGGGATCGTAGCTCGTAGCAGTCGCTACGAAAACTGCGCCGTGGACGCCCGCCCCGCCTGCGTAGCCGCCTATATCGCGCTAGATTGCCACCGGGGCAATACATCACAACAATTAACATAGTAAAATAAAATTAACATAAATTATAATAACTTTAATAAAATAAATTAAACTTTTTTTCGAGAATCAATTATTTTTTTCGTGAATATATCCAATATATATGAAAGCAAGCAGTTGTAAGAAAAACTTGAATGAACATTGACAACCAAGTGTGAGAAATACTGACTTTCGGCAATAATTTATAAAATTAAAACAAAGAAAAAGCTGTTTGGATATCTTCGAAGATAGCAACAATTGGTACGTATGATCAGCATCTAAATAATTTTGATAAAAAAAATGGTTTTAAAATTCGTAACGACTTTGTCTGTTGACATTCTTCCGTTATTAAACTTCGGGTTTTGGTTTAACAAATGCCTCAATAAAAATTAGACAGACATTTTTCATGACATTTTCATTCACTCACGTTTCAACGGCTGAACGAATTTGGATGAAACAATAGTAGACAGGAACACCAGTGACCTGCATTGGGACATAGGATATTTTTTACCTCAATAGTTTTTCCCGTGTGATGATTTTCGACTTTCATGCAGGCGAACCTGATGGCAAAAGGTCGTTGAATATATATTCTGGACAAACGACTGAACATTATTAGGAATAGGTACAGTATTATATTCAAATTCTTTATTGTACACAAAACATACAAATACAATAGGACAGTATAGTACATAAAAGTCGAGCTTTGTTGATAGCAACACAAAATTATTATACTTCTTGTTTGGTCTGTTACTATATATTAACTGTGTAAGGAACTGACATACGTCCTCTTTTCTATATCCTGTGGACTGTGACCGGCACGTTCCATGTGCGTTATAGTAAAATATTAATAAAACAAGCAAATTGTATCAATTACCTAGCCTACATCATCTACAGTTCATTTACAAAGAATACAAAATAAATGAAAAGGCAAATTTGAGCTTTATACCAGCTTAAAACATAGTTGGGTTTCTTCTAAATACTTTAAAGAGATTTATCATACCTCATACCTATATATCGGAACGAAACGGTTGCTTTCGGAACGGAAATACGTCATAAAGCTTACTAATTATAATATTTGGTACATAAGTATAGAGATATTGATTAGCTGACGCGTTTATCGATACCGGTACTAGATAATCAAGTTATCGGGAACTTGACAAGTTATTTATCTACAGATGGAAATAGATTAATATAAAAATTAGAATGTAAGGTACTTCCAGTATCCGAAGTTTTCCTATTGCAAAGCTTAGTATCCGAATATGTACAAAACAGTTATTAGTATATTAAAAAAAGCAATAGTACTTAATTTGATATCTTTAAAGAACCATAATCAGCCCATACTTTTCCAAGTGTGTGTGTGTACAGTACTATATGTACATGTACTTATGTCGTTTTGTGGCATTTAAACACCTTTTCTTTCTTTCTTTAATGTGTGGCTGGAACCAGGTCTCCACTGTGGGAGAAAGCCTTGATAGAAGAATCTGTTCACAAAAATTAAGTGCATTCTGCTATAATTAAGTTTAAATCTAGGCCGCAATGTTGGTCTTTATTTACTTAGATATAAATATATACAGTGTTTAAATACTACAACTACATACACACGACCATGCCGAGATTTTCGTTTGGAAATCCTACTAATAACATAAATGTTTGTTTGTCAATCACGGTACATTAGTTGAAAGGATTTGGAACTTTGCGGGTAAACCATGACCTGAATTAAGATTATTTTTATACTGGTAGTTATAATTCTCAAGGGATGGCTATCTACTTGAATGCGGGCGAAGCCACTTTAAAATCTAATAGACAAAGAAAAACCCGGACAAGTGCGAGTCGGACTCGCGCACCGTGGATTCCGTGCTGAAGTTCGCAAACAATGAAAACACCAAACATTGCTCTAAAGAAAAGGTTTTTTTTGTTTTCCAAATTCATTTAATATGTTGGTCGACTATTACTCGTTAACTTAATAAGCTGTGATAGTTTTCCTTTTAATTTCGTTATATATACTACTGCCGTGATATTTTTTCACATACCCAAAGCAACCATTTTGCTGGAAGAAAAAAATAGCAATTTAAAAGCTCAATTTTACGCAAACGGATCCCTGAATCGAAAAATGGTTTCCACAGACCAGTAATATTTTTGAATGGCCTATCCGACGATACCACCACTATGGGACAGAGGAGAAAAAAAAACATACCCACTTAAGGCTTTGTACAGGAGAAGCTAAAAAAAATTTGTTGACTACGGAACCCTTAAACACGGGTTTTTACTCAATAAAAACCTAACTTGTGATTTGTTAATTAAAACATTATTTATGCCATAGTTAATCATCAAAATTAGCTAATCAACAAAACTAGCTTAGTTCAAACGTTACAAACATACATAAATTTTTATTGACCACGAATGGTCAATCTACAAAACATTTCTTGATGAACACGTTAATTTGTAGAAACAAACTACTTTTATATATTTATCGCTACGTAACGTTCCTTATTTGAAACCACTAAATCATTGATGAGATTGAGTAATCATGGTGACTTCTAGCTGACTGAGGTTGTCGCTGACTAACCTGTGATACCGAGAAATGGCTATTTAGGGTGCGCTGGGGTTTTAGACTCGCAATACGATATTTTTAACGCAGCTTAGGAAAGGTTTTTTCAAGATATAGCTTTCCCGGTAGCAAACGACATTTATGTATTCACATGAAACGAAAATAAGGAAGTTTTAAAAATTAAATTAAATTATTTATCTATACCAATATTATAAAGAGGAAAGATTTTTTTGTTTGTTTGTTTGTTTGTACCGAATAGGCTCCGAAACTACTGGGCCGATTTCGAAAATTCTTTCACCTATGGAAAGCTACTTTATTCCCGAGTAACATAGGCTATAATTTTGACGGGAGCGAAGCCGCGGGGGTCAGCTAGTAGTTCATAAGTGAAAAGACTTTTTAAATTCCCGTTTATGTTTTTTTGAATCGTGCGTCTACGCGCTGTTACGAAACACTTTGTCGGGTTACATTTTATACCAAACTGTCTTTTGCCAACCCACGTAAAAGTACAAAAATTATCACACCATGATCAACCTTTGTTCCAAATACGTTCAGCAGTTGAGACATTAACAGACATACAGAATTTCTCATTTATATCATCAATAAAATTATAAAAGCAAATACAAAAAATCAACGACAGCTGATCAGCATAGATACCTAGTACAAAGCGATCGATGGAAGAAACACGATAGTACTCACCGAGGGGTGACCGCCTTATCAGCCTTATCATCGCTTATCAATCGCCAACACTCGATTAGATACCACCCCGTTTGCACTTAAACTGCTGTTTAGCGGGTGACTCAGATTGAAACTTTGTTTTTTAAGCTTGTTTGGCACCTGCTTTGAATACAAAAGTTTAAAGGCGAGTCTTGGGTTTTTAGGAGAGAGTGGTTTTCAAGGTGAAACGACTAGTAATTTAAGGCTACGTGAACAAATTAATATACAAACTTATTCTAACTTAAACTCAGTAACTGAAATAGCTTTTATTCATTTATTGACTTGGTCAAAACAGCATTTATAGAATGCCGCAGAGAAGTGGTTCGAATTATAAACATAGTTGGGCAAGAAGTTTCCCTTTTTATAAAAACTTCTAAGTACTTGTTTTATAATAAAGAATTAGTCAAACAATGCCAAGCACAGCTTAGGTACATAAAGCAACAAAAGAATATAATTACTATGTATATTCGGAATAAGTAAAATATTTTTTTGAGAAACCAGCTGTTGGAATGGAGTAATATTTATAGCGTATTTTTTGTTGAAAATAGAAGCAATATTTGTTTTTAGAGCAGTCTATAGAAAGCTCTTATTACGGTACATTTTCAAAAAAATACACTTTAAACTAAAATCACAGGCAGCGACGGTTAACCTAATAATCATAATATTATACCAAAATTTACTATATTCATGAGATTAGTAAACCAAAACACGACAACACCGCGCAGCCGGCTCGCGTGTAGCGTGACGTCACATCGCACGCGCCTGGCCGCGACATATGCGGACCTATCAATTTGATCCGCGCCCGCGCAGCTGCGTGCAACGACCCCTATAGGCCCCACAATAACGGTCGAGTAAAAAAACACCCCATATTTTGGATGATTAATCCAACTTACGCGACCCTCTTTGTCTAGGATTAAAACTCTCATGTATTATTCGCACGCGCAACCTATCTGCATATTTCATAGAGTGCATTAAAATAGCTCTGCTATTGTGTTTGCGCTAGACATATGCGAGCGGACGGTGATGCGTGTAATCCAAAAACCGGTTCTATGTAAAAGGCCCGTAATTATTATTTTACATTGTCGAAATTATGCGTCTATGCAATTCATTAAAGGGGCAATAATATGCCAAAGTATTGGATTAAACAAATAAAAATCATTCCTCATTTTTCTTTTTTTAATCATCAAACTTTCGATTTAAAAATAAGGTGTTCTAACAAAGCAGTTTGGTTGTAAATCGATATCGTCACGTGATTATATCCAAATTCAATCAAAGCTATAATTTCACACTTCGACTCGACATGGGGAGCCGTAACGACGCCCATTAACGGTTCTGTCACCGAGTTAATAATAATAATACCCACAGAAGTCGGTCACAAAAAGTCTCGGATCGACAAACAATCGAATAGGAACAATGAAAGTCGTGAATCAAACAATCGATCCGTCGAATCCGAAAGTAGTCGCGACAGCTGCGCGGGGCCCCGCTCTGGAAGTTATGACAGGGCCCATCTCCCACGGTCCCCCATGCTCCCTTGTCGTCCAAATTTCACGACTAGCATTAGAATAGTCCAGAGACCAGTTTGGGAAAGTTTTGAAACCCCATTAACTTGTTTTGTGGGATAGTTGAAAAGTGTTTTGAAAGTTAAAATGCTATTTGAATAGCAAATGTTAGACATATTTCGAACTTATTATAACAAGGGTTAGCCTTTTAAGTTACATTCGGTTTTATGTGTAGGTAAGTACTTGTCTTAAGTTTATAGCGGACAATACAGAAGCCATAATAAGTCGTGTCAGCTACTCTACTTATTCAATAGGTTTTGGTAAACGGAGCATGAGAATTGATCGCGGTGTTTGAAGGCTTATTGGCTACGACTTTACTAGCATTTGGTCATTCGACAGTGTTGATAATTGGCTTCGCTCAAAAAAGAACTTTATCTATTTATTCAGAGTGGTTTAATTTCTTTGTCTATACATATTATTTTGAAATTTCTCTGTTCTGAAATAGAAGTTTTATGTGTCGTTTTGCATGCAGTGTTTAGAAATAGCTTTTAAATGAAGACATTTTACTTTAACGACACTAAAGAGACGGCAGTAGTTAGCATGTATCAACATATGACTAATATCTTCGCGACCCCTGCGACTTAACTAAATATGATATTATTAAAGTTGATACCGTGATTACTTTTATTAATACGCATTACCACGAAACTGGAGGGGTTGGTAGAGTGTTACTCTATGGGAAGGCTGACCATAGACACGGCAAAGGAATTCCCCGTATGTGTTTATGAAAATAGTCTCCTAGCGACCAGCAAAGTTACTCGATTGTCTTTTTATCAGTATAATCAACACACGAATTAAAGAATATTTATGTCCATGGTATATGTATTTAAAGGGTTTTTACTACTTTCTGAGCACTTTGTAGCCTGCTAACCTGACTGAATGAATCAAAGGTATAAATGGAAAATCATCGACCATGGTTTTTCTCGCGTATGGTCCTGGTATGGTCTTGTGATGAGGAGGGATGAAACGCATGTTACTAAAAGAGTTATGAATATAAATATGGATAGATGGAGAGGAAGGAGACGGCGAAAGAAAAGATGCATGGACTGTGTGACGAGACAAATGAAAGAAAAGGTAGTCAGTGATAGCGTGACGGGGGACAGGATGGTATGGAAGAAGAAAACGTGTTGCGCCAACTCTAAGTAACATCATGGGACAAGATCAGGAAGATAATGGTTTTATTCGCGTGTTGGTGACAGAATCGAAACTACATGTTTCGGTCTCGACAATCATTACAACATATTTTCTTTTTGAACAATTTCATGATTTTCTTTATCAACCTGTCGAGGAAGAAAACTTGAGGACAGTTTGAGAATGAATTTGGAAGGTTATAAGAATAAAGAAAGACCCAAAAATATTTAATATTGACAGGAAATAGAGATATCTAAAAAAAAGACAGGCCGCGCTGGTCCCAAATAAATTGAGAAAACAGCTGGAGTATGCTTATTGGTGATATTCTTCAGCAAGACCAGTTGTGCAGTAATCATAACCGGCGTGTGTGTATGACTAGATGTATGAACGTAATTGAAGCAAAGGAAGTGAGGAACGTAGCAGGTTGCGTTCTGTTGTTTCTGCCTACCCCCATGGAAAAAGGCGTCGGTTTATGTATCTATCTAATCTAATTCCTTTAAACAAGCAATTCTTGTATATATATATATATATATAATCTGAATCTCGGAAACGACACCAACGAGTTTCATGAAATTTAGTATACAGGGAGTTTCGGGGGCGATAAATCGATCTAGCTAGGTATCATTTTTAGAAATCATCGTTTTCTCTAATTAACCCGAGCAGAGCTCGGTTGCCCAGGTACTGTATATTAATGTATTATTTATTTGTAGAATCAGACAACAATGCTTAACAATAAAAGATATTGACCATCCATTTGAAAAATATCAACATTGAATAGTCTAAAAATAACCTAGAACGTTTAACTTTGACATGAAACACGACACGACAAAGCGTACATTCCATACATTGCTCTTATTAGGCTTCATACCGTCATAATAACATCCAAACGCACTTACAGTACACAAAGACCCGTCCATCACATTTATCAAACAGTCATCTGTCCCTAAACTCAGCTCCATCCTCCTATTAGTTTCAAATATTAATTACTTCATCCCCAAAAAGGTCCAGATTCACCCTCGATTGTAAAGGGCCCTCATATCGAATTACTACCCAATAAAATACGTCCCACCTATTTTTCATACAGGATTGTATAGAACCCTTCTATTGTTAAAAACCGGACGACCTTAGCACACTTTAGAGCAACTTTTTGTGTTAATAATAACGGTTTGGAAATGAAGGGGTGAAGTCGCGTGGCGCCGGGGACGATGAACTCTACCTTTCGATTTTAAAGTACACTGAGTACATACAGTTTTAATCGGTTAATGGATACTCAAGGATGATACGATGCGATTGCCACGTAATACGTAAAATAATTGAAACATTCAGCGATCACCCGTTTATGAGTCATTCAGTACTTTGGAAACTAATTCGGACTATTTTCATTCATTGTAGTGTGTATCTTTTGTTGTTTCTAATTACGGAGACATTGAATATTTATTGGTGTAAAGTATTTTCGGACTACACCGATTGAAAATTTAATTGAAGCCAAACAAATGTGACCGTGACGTCAATTGTGTATATCGTTTCGAATAATCAATCGATTTTTTACTTGTAACAGTCAATTAGGTAGTGAGTTAGGGCTCTGATCGAAATCTAAAGTTATAGTGCAAACTAAAAAAAAAACGTGAAAAAAACGAAAACAAAACGACTTCACAAACTAAATTAAAACTAAAATCTATCCCAGTTAACCAACAAGTAAAATTTAGAAAAATTAAAAAACCCCCGTCACGTTTTTATCATGCTACATAATTTATCTAGTACATAGTAGATACGCTTCGATCGGCAATCTAATAAACACGTAAATACGACACGATATCTTGCGAAAACACCCCGATTCAAACAGTATAACGCCCATAACTTTGAACGGCTGAACCGATTTTATTCAAACATAGCTAACGACAAAATCAACTTTCAAGCAAAAAAAAAAATCTAAATCGGTTCTTCCGTTTAGGCTGTATGATGCCACAGACAGACACACAGATACAAAGCAACACACATCAATCTAATAACACCCCTCTTTTTCCGTCGGGGGCAACGCCAAAAAATAACCAACGAAACTTCGTAACTAATAAAGAAGTCAGCAATTCCGTGGTTATAATTACTGACGGCTACAATTTTCACAGGCTATTTCCTCGTCAGTTTAGTGGCTACACAGCTATACGGCTGTAGACGTAAATAAGGCGGCAGCGCTGAGTGGTGATTACACTGCCGTGTCATTTAACAGACGCAGTGAGGGTCGTGAGAGGGAAGCCCCTCCAACACTTCCGCTTGCGATGACGTCGATAAGTACCCCGCGCGGTGCTACATAGATCATTGTCCTTAACTGTTTCATTTAGGTTAAGGAATTTATGTGGAATAAAAAGATAAAAATGTTTATTATCTTGTTGACATTCATCCATTTCTCATCATCATCTTCCTGCCCTTGTAAAATTTTACATAGTATCGGTGCAACACATTCTATTCTTTCATTTTGATGTTGTTAATACAGGCTGCACGAATTATATGTATTTTTCTGTCAGGGTTTTCAACTGCGCTTATGTTGATACGTACGGGATATCTTCCGCATGTTTTCTATATTGCAGAAAGTCTGTTACTTAGGTATCTTATTTTCCTATCATATCTCATTCTGGAACTGGTCACCTTTCTTACTAAGCATATCACACTTTAGCGCTACTAATATTTAAACAATATCAAAACTATACCACGCAACCCCACCAACCCGATTTCAAACTTGACAAAATATTTCGTAAATTCGTAAGCGTTTTATGGATAAGGCAGGTGGTAGGGGGCAGTTTGTCCAATGTTTACATTCTTTCACCATGGAGAGTGCAGTGCCATTACTCAGCCGACCAGCGACCGCCGACCACCGACCACCGGCTTCCGTGGGGGACCGCCGATCAATCAAAACCTCTAATAGTGCTGTTACGTGTGATACCGCCCACCTTTCTCAACTTTTTATGTTTTAATGCCGTTTGTTTGAAGGGTGCTGTTTTGATTGTGAAAAAATAAATTGAGTTTTCTTTTACACGATGTATTTCTTGTGATAGAGGTTTTGACTATTGTAACTCAATAATTTCGCGATCACGATCTAATAACACTATTTACTATATAAATTATGTTAGGTATTACTTCTAACACTCTTCTTTCTTCTCAATCTGCCTAGCCTTTTTCTCAACTATGTTGGGGTCGGCTTCCAGTCTAATCGGATTCAGCTGAGTACCAGTGTTTTACATGGAGCGACTGCCTATCTGACCTCCACAACCCAGTAACTGTGTAACACGGTACCCCTTGGCTAGACTGGTATCAGATGTCAAGCTTCTGACTACTCGTAACGATTGTCAAAAATAGTCACCCATCCACGGACCGACCTCGTCAAGCGTTGCTTAACCTTGAAGATCGACCCGTGCGGCTTTTATTATTTAGCCACTAGCTCCTCTTCTGATTTACAAAAAACGATCTGTCCTAAATGTCTCCTCCCAATTGTGTTTTATCGATGTCGCCACATCACTACTAGTCTGGTTCCATTCCCACCAATCACTAAACTCCTTAAAACCATAGTTGTTGACAGTACACAGTTACAGAAACAAATCAGTTCAAGGTTTCCCAAGTGATTGATGTACCAGCTCGAATTCGATCGCCTTCGAGGCTTCGAAAGACGTCGCTGTCCAGGCGTGAGTCGGGCCGCGGTTGGCACCGCCAGCTAAGCCGTACTCATCCGTAACAACGTTCACCCCCACTTTTCTTTTATTAGCTAGCCTAATAGCCCATAGTCACATTACATTTGTGCCTAATGTTTTTGGCTTTTTGAAGTCACACTTTTATTCAAAAGCTGCTGCTTCATTCTAATGCTTCCTATGCTTCTTCGTCTGCCTAGCAGTATCTATATAACCTTTGTTACCGTGTTAGTGGTCGGAGGATTCACCCTTTACAATGGCGGATGACATTTGTTCTCCTCTTGACTCTGTTATGACAATATCAATAATTTCTAGCTTTTGTTTTATTATACATTTGTTCAAATCAATCCTACCCCAACTTTCAATGTCACACTTATGTAAAATTCACCATTTCCATCGTCCGGTAAATTTAAATTGAACGTTACAATATTCATCAACCTAAAAACTCAATCAGAATTCAATTCTTAGACGTCAATCTTGTGATGACGTCAACATTACGGTGAGGTCATGTTAGCATATTGAAACGTTCTCGATGTGGTGAAATATAACACTAAAGCAACTTCATTTGTCGTAGGATTATTATAACAACCCCTGTGAGTTCCTGGTGTTTTTTTTCTTTTCGACTTGTATAATTCTTGACGTCTTTCAGTGGGCAATTGATACGTCACTTGTTATCTCAACGTAGGATTTCGTATCATAAGAAGAGTCAAAGTTAACAGTGGAAAGACGATATTAAAATTAGCTTCATTATCATTCCTATATTTTCAGTAGATTAGCCTAAAGCCATCTGCAGCATGTATAGTGTAAACGGTTACGTTCTTCATTGACGTGCCATTTCACAAAACTGGTTTAAGACATTGATATCTAGGTTCTGGGTCTCTTTTTCAACTTCCTCGTGTGACTTTCTATCTGTATGTACGTTGGCCAACTTTGATGATTCTTACGTCAATCGATTCGTCCCAAACTTGCGAGTGTCACTGGCTACATTAAAATTGGAAAATAGAAAAATGGCGGCTTTTGGGCGCCATATTGTGGGGGCCCAATTCTTTTTTTATTTGCCAAACCCGTCGTGTGGTGTATCAAAATAAAGGGTTTTAAGAGATGATTTCAAAAATTTATAACACAAGTGTTTAAATGTACATAATTCGAAAAAAAATATTAACTAAAAAGTTATAAATAGAATAAAGTGTAATATAGGATACGTGTGACCATGTATCGTATATTTGCGCGCTGGCTCACCAAAACCAGATGTATCCTCTAACTGCACAGCATGATTTTAATTCTTCTTGTTTACGTATTTTTAGTTCGCTTCTTAAGCAGTCGGGATTTTTGATTTAATTGAACTTTCTTTATTATATTTTGCATTACACTCTATCTTCCTACTTTCTACTTTCTTCAAGAACCTCTTCGGTTGGTAACGTTTCTTCCTTCTACACAATTTAATACCTTTTTGTTAGTGTATTTCACAACAGTAAAGTGAACGACCTGCAAGTCGAGATGTTATCAGCCGATCGATATGTGATTCATGACACGAATGCTATCACAGTGTAACGTGCGTGCTATTTCTGTAGATATCTGTCCTTAGAGATACTACGGTTCCCATGCGGTATTAAATTTAGTGCAACTTTTAACTGTAGCTTAAGGTTTTATAATATTTTAATACTAAACGGTAACGGGGCTTGTTATTATTGTTGTTGTAAGCAAAAAAAAATACACAACATACATTTTTGATGTGACAATTAATAACTTCAACGAATGTTGAGCGCGTATGTGATACTTTTTTACCTTTTACAGAAAGCTAATCGTCTTTTTAATAATTTGAATCTTCTTATCTTATTTTATTATAATTTGTAGGTATGTTTTTTTCATCAACTTATTTCGACCGTTCTTTTTTAACGCCTACCGGTTTTGTGCAAGCAACATTTGCCAGCATGCGTATTGCTGTTAATGTATTTTTAGTAGAAATATATTACGATCAATAATAATATTCTGAATACTCTCCTGTCGTACTTCTGCTGGAAGAAATTGATGGAATATGCAGTACCGTTGTGCTTGCTTATGTGTGTTCTATGCTTATGTATTTCTAACTTTTTGTGTTAAACTCGTATCAAGATAATTACACAATGTAATAACAAAAAGCATTCTAGTTAGACTGGTTACTATGAATGCTGACAATAATTGCATCTAGTGTAATAGACGTAGGGTTGCACGGTACACGCGTGACGCACCCCTCTTGGCGTGACAAAAGGGTGCCAGCTGCATCCCTATCGCCATTGTGCGTGCACAATGCACCCTCGATCTATGCGTGTTGCGATTGCGCACGAAATGCAACACAGTATATCTCTTTGGATTTGAATCGAGAATGTGCATCAAAATAATAAAAAAATAATATTTGTATTAGGGAAAGAATTTACGGGTTTTAAATAACACGTTTTACTACAAATTACGATAATTTCCAAGTGTACATTATGTGTCTGGATAATTACATATTATAACAAAAACTTCCTCACTATCCACTAAGTAGACAACAGTCTGAAAAAAAACGAATAAATGTTTTAGCTCTTTTGGCTTCAAACATGAAACGTCGAACTTGATCCAATTCCAATATATCCTAGATTCTTATCATTTCGAGTGGAACTAATGTAGCTTGTAATTTGTTTACTGAATAATATTTACATCATATATTTGTTACCCCCTCCCCTTATTGGCCCAGATTTCTATAACCCCCAAGAAGCTCGTTACTGCTGTGGGATGTTTGTTTAATGAGTTCACTGTGGGGGTTGTCGTTAAGCTGGTGGAAGGTCAAGGACATTGAATATGAAACAAACATTATAATTTTATTATAACTTCTGTATTTACAAGAGAGAAAATCGGAAATATTCTTGCCTCTGAGTTTTTGTACACGCAGCCTTCGCTTATTATACACTTTTCACCTGAATTGCAAGAGTGTGTGTCTTTGTACGTATGTATTTATTACGTTTGTGTTTTTCTTGTGTCAAGGAACTACGCTCACATTTTCGGAAGGGTCATTTGTGTGCGCCTAAGTGATATGAAGCGCATGCGTATTTGCTAAACATAATTATAATCTAGGTGCCTGAAAATTCACAACATCTTTTCCGAAACTAATTTGTTACTAACTACAAGTAAGAAGCAGGCGCGAATACAGGGGCGGTGCAACGAAGGCATGTGGGTTTTTTCCTGGATGCCTGGGTTCCTCGATAATAGTATCTCTAGTCTGTGTATAGTCTGTGACTGGTCAATAGAAATCGATCTCCGATGCAGGGCGGTAAAATTTTCGACCTCGCTACGATCGCTCTCGCAACAGAAGTTATCTACATTCTGATACTTTTGAAGAATGGTCAAAACCTGAGCCATATCTATCAATGAAGTCCTAAAATTTTCGAGCTCGCTTTGTTCGCTCTTGACCACAATGGTTTCCAAGTTTACATTTCATCGAAAATCCTACTGGAAAACAAAACCAAGAAGGTTATTAATACGAGCCGAAAAACAGGAACAACGACACATTGCTTAGAGAGCCATTTGCCCTCCCGCCCTGAGCGAATTTCTGGATCCGCGCCTGGTAAGAAGTCTTTTGAAGATATTTCAAGCAAGAAAAACGGGAAGATAGCAGTCCTCCTCCTCGCGTTCACTGCGTTGCTTCTATGTGTTTATGTTGTATCATAAGGCACGCGGTGAATGCCAAGAGAGGATTCATTCGTCTTGCTAACAGAAGAAAGAAGATACTCACGATCAGTAGCAGAAGAATACAGAAGAATGCTTATTATTGATTGTTTTATGTGTGTTACCTACGAAATAACTATTGTGACTTTTTGTACTGGTATGTGTGTGTTTTATTCGTTATTTTTTCAAGTACGGATACAGTCTCCAGTCTAGACATTTTTAGTGCAAAGTGTGTTAAAATTTTCCCAATATGTTGTCTCAATATTGCTCACAGAAACACCTATAATATTCGAAGTCATATCTAGGGACAGGAACACAAATTCGAAGTAGATGTTGCCTAAACAAATTATGAATGTTCGTGTTCGTTCGTGGGACGCAGGCCTCCTCTCTGTGAGAGGGAACGGGCCGTAATCCACCAAACGGGCCCAGTGCGGATTGATAGATTGCATGTTTTCAAATTTGTGTGCTGGGACATATCGGTTCCCACACGATGATTTCTTTCACCGCTTTGAGAGAAGCGGTAATTAAATATTTTATACAATACTTACCGAGGGAAGTGCTTTACTAAGCGCCTGCCTCGGTTTGAATCCATGACCTACAAGTTGTAAGACGGCATTTACCACTAGGCCATCACTAGAGTCAATTGGATAGATACCAACTATTTATACAAAAGATAGTATCCTTCACAATAAAGTTAGAACACGCGATCACGTAAGCATCTATCTCCTTATCCTCCATCTCCAATCAGGCGTTTTATTAAAGTGCCTACGTAAAATCTGAAGACGTTTACAATTTCAAAGAAAACACAATCTAGGTCAGTGTTTCATTGTTTTGCTATACATAAACGGAGTTGCATAATTTACACAATTCTACTTAATTTACGCCTTAGTACGATCGTGTACAAAAACAACTAGGTATTGGATGCTAATCACAAAATTATACACTAAGACGTAATGAAGGGTAAAGATATACGTATAGGTTATGGCTAGCTTTTGTTAGCGGCTTTCGTTGTAAACTATCCCACGAGAATGATCTACCATAGTGAAATGTATCCCCTGTTCTAATCCAGCCCGTGGCCTACGCGTGTCCCATATCGGGGAATGATTAACGATTTATTTTAATCAAACATACGCACAAACAGGCAAGAAATTATTATTTGGCAGTGGATTTATAAATAAATTAAAACAAAACATGTATTTTAGTTAACAACCCATACCAATACAAAAAGCGAAAAGATAAAACTGAATTTAAACTAACAATTTGCCATTTATCGGTGAATAACGTGTTCTTTATTTAGCTAAGTTCAACACATGACATTGTCTGTACAGGTAGACCCCAAAGCGAACCCCAAAAACAACTACTTACCTATTTTTATCCAACGTGGCAATTACTGTGTACTATTGTATGTATATTAATAAAGATAGGACAAAAAATACGTTCTCATGAAACGGGTTTTGCTTTGATATAGCAACAAAGCCAAAAATCAGAATCAAAACTTAGTTCCTAATCTAGCTGGAGGATTTTATTTATTATTAATACAAGTAATGTGCCCACTGCTGGGACACAGGCCTCTCTGTGAGAGGGAACAGTATATTATAATATTATATAACATCACACTTCTATTTCTCGGAGGGGAAGCAGAGAGGTGTCTATCTTACTTACTTGCTTGCATGATCTATTGCCGCCCAGCCCGTTTCATCATCGGACTACCAGACGCAAGGCGATGCGCCATCGGTACATGGTGGACATCCCGTCCATATGCACTAAACGTTTTGAGAATACTTGTAATATGCGTACAGCTAAGGAGTGGAATTCCCTGCCGGAGACTGTGTTTCCCGATAGCTGCAATCTAGGGGTATTTAAGCCAAGAGTGAATGGGTTACTTCTAGGCAAGCGTGCTTCGCCGTCGACCACATCATCGCTTACCATCATATGAGATAGTGGTCAAGCGCGAGCCTATCTATACCAATATTATAAAGATGAAAGATTTTTTTGTTTGTTTGTTTGTACCGAATAGGCTCCAAAACTACTGGACCGATTTCAAAAATTCTTTCGCCGTTGGGAATCTACTCTATCCCCGGGTGACATAGGCTACTTTTTATCCCTGTATTCCCACGGGAACGGGAACTACGCGGGTGAAACCGCGAGGCGTCCTCTAGTCGTAAATAAAAACAAACTTAGAGACAGCAATTTCGCTAGTTATCCCTTCGACCCTTGTATAAGCCCGCGAGTCTTATTGCCATCATCCGGGCACAAACACTTTTTCTGTCTTTCTTTACTTTATATTCCAAGTTATCTCTCTCGTTTTTAATCCTAAGGCAGGGACCTTTACCTTAAGTAAACAGTACAATATAATTAACTTGTGTTACTTGAGTATGTAAAATAATCATTTATTTCGCGCTTTGTCTTTCTGCCGTCGATTCGACGAACTAATAATCTCATCAAAATCTTCATTGATATTGTACCTATATTTACATTAAGTTTATTATTTCAAGTTTAACTAAATAAATACACCTAATGATGTGCCTTTAAATTTTACTGGATCGCGACGGACAGATTATTTAAAAAAAACGGACCTAAAATGAAAGTACCTAATTGATGACCCCTGCCTTAAGGTATAATTTGTATTATTTCCTTTATCCAAGACAGTTAAATTCATTCTCCGGGACTTCGTCGAGCTTCGTTGCTTCGGCGCTTTTCTGGTGGTCGCCACTGTTGATTCTGGCTTTCAGGAGTTGAAGTGGTTTGGGAATAATGCGGTGGGATTACCCTAAGGTATCCACGCAATGCTGAGTGTAGGTCTCCTGGTTTGCGCGCCACTTTACTCTGTTCTAGGCTGCCAGTGAGAAGGGCCATCATCCGTTTTGGTCCAAATGTTGAGCTGGTCAGTGTTCACACTGTTTAACACCTTTTTGCATGCTGGAAGTAGTTTTATGTTGGCGGAGCTATTGTGGTAACATTTTGATAGGAGTTTTCCATTGTTCTAAATATTTTGGGCTGTTTAATCTTAAAACAAAATAAAAAGTGCTTTTATTCTATTATACCTCTCCCCAAAAATTTATTTTCTTTTAGTAATTCATTTAATAGAAAATATCATGGTATTTCATTTGTTTTTGATACTGAAATGTTTGAACTTAAATAAAACAAATTAAAAACCGGTCAACTTCGAGTCGAACTCGTGTGCCGAGGGTTCCGTACCTACCCATTATACCGCCATAATAAAATTGATATCATGTAAGGTAAATTACAGTAAATTCTGGTACTTACAAGTTTTTGCGATAATCTAAATTTGCCCATATCTTTTTATCGTGTTGACTCAGGGACTTTTCAACTTTGTAGGTCTAACCGTTCCTGAGAAAATCGGTGGTGACACACGGACAGACGGACAAGAGTGATCTTGTATGGGTTCCTTTTTTACCTTTTGAGATACAGAACCCTAAATACAGCGGTGCTACAGCTTTTGTGTTCAATAATGCAATTTATTTTTTCGGCCGGCACTTGTACTATATATCAAACTTGTATATCAAAGACGTATAAAACCGGGATGATATATTTTTCAACTGCAAAACCATATTATAAATCCTACTATTTTACTTATATCTTAATATAACTTGTCCTACTTTAACTCTTCTAAATGAGTCGAAAATAAAATGAACTCAGCGCTACTTTCCTTAAAGCTGAATAATCATTTTTTCCACGACATACCCGAGATTCCTTTGCAACATGTCATCGGCTGTATTGACTGTTTATTATGATATCACTTCAGAGCAATTTGACGCCACAGCAATTCGACTCGGTGACGTTTTTAGGTCAATACTTTATACCCATCCATTGTTGTAAAAAGTAGGCTTATTTAGTTAGGTTCATACTCACCGCCATCGCCTGTTGAAAGGTTACGCAGAGGTTCATTGTACGTTCGATAGGTAACCTCAACTTTTTTCTTTCTTTTCAATAAACATTCAATGCACAAGTTAAAGATACAACTGCATTTAATATAGGGTAATTATAAAAACTCTAAATATTCTCTTAATTAAAACCGGCCAAGTGCGAGTCGGACTCGCGCACGAAGGGTTCCGTACTTGGTAAATTGCGGTTTACGATTTATGACGTATTAAAAAAAGCTACTTACTAGATCTTGTTCAAATCAATTTTCGGTAGAAGTTTACATGTACATCACATATTTTTTTTAGTTTTATCATTCGCTTATTTTAGAAGTTACAGGGGGGGACACATTTTACCACTTTGGAAGTGTCTCTCACGCAAACTATTCAGTTTAGAAAAAAATAAATTAGAAACATTTATATTATTTTTGAAGACCTATCCATAGATACCCCACACGTACGGGTATGACGAAAAAACAATTTTGAGTTTCAGTTCTAATTATGGGGAACCTCCAAAATGTATTGTTTTTTTATTCTATTTTGTGTAAAAAATTTAATGCGATTCACAGAATACATCTACTTACCAAGTTTCAACAGCATAGCTCTTAAAGTTTCGGAAAAAAGTGGCTGTGACATACGGACGGACACACAGACATGACGAATACATAAGGATTCCGTTTTTTTGCCATTTGGCTACGGAACCCTAAAAAATACATATAGAGTATCTGCGTAATCATTTTAAATTAGAATCTTCATCAGCTTGCCATTAAATTGCATCCAAAGGTCTGAGAAATGAAATTTTATCCGCGATGACGATTATCAAATCCAAAATTCCAAATAGACCACGTGACCTTTACGTAGCCCATTATCAATAAGAGTTTATTTTTGCCGCTCTTTCTACTGACCATTGAGATACCAGTCTCGCCATTTGCACTATTAAAATAATCAACGCTACGTTTAAAGGGGCAAAACCGAATAAATATGCATATTTTAATATCTACCTGTATCGTAAATAATACGATTGCATAGTGACAGGTCGATACGTCCTCAAGAAACGCGTGCACATATGTTTCGCGTGTGTGTTCCGAGGTCGCCAGTGATAGCACAGCTGCACTTGTATCCAAAGACAATGTGTTGGCCGTCCTTACGCCTGTGCCGATTGTCTATTACGCTGTATGGAGTTACTGCATGAATTAATCATTTGGTATAAGAAATTAAACACGCGCTAAAAGGGAAACTTGATAACCAATTCGTTAAAGAGACATAAATGAGCCAAAGTCCATACTTGCATCTGCGGATAATATTAATATCAGCTTGTTATAAAGGTCTATTCTCACACAGAGAAGGCAGCATTAATCCCCACGCTTGCACAATGTGTGTTGGCAATTTCGAGCTTATAAGTCCCAGGTTTTCTGCGGACAATAAGGGAATGAAAACGGTATAAAATAGAAATAGTATTGCATTAGTTAAACATACGAGTCGTTGCAATTTTACGATACCTTTATTGGTAACTGGCCAACTTTAGGCTTAACCTATAAGAGAGTGAATAACTTAGATCAGTGATCACCAAATGGCGGACCGCGGTCCGTATTCGGTCCCGTCTTGTGTGAATCGTACCTAAAATATTATAATTTACTTGGGTACGTAATAATTAATTTATCCTGAGCATCTTTTTTTTCGTAATGAGAATAGCGTGCACCAAATTCAGTCCAAACTTCGGACTTCGTTTTACAGAATTATGTTTATTTTGACATTTTAACAAGGTAAATACACGTGAAAATGTAAAGGCCAAGTTAACCCCCTTCCCTCCGGAAGAGGGGTTACTTGGCTTTAAACCTTACGGACTGGGACGTTTATATTATTGTTAAGAAACGGTCCGCAAATGAAAATAATTGGTGACCCCTGACTTAGAGAATGCCTACGCCGATCCTCGTCAAAGTAGCTCTGCTCGAATCTCGTATACTCCGAGAAAAGTCCATTGGAATGCCTATATGTTGGTATGTTTTTTACACTGGAAGAAATGTTTAGTTAACAGTTACCAAAGGATTGGTTGCTGGTTACAAAATAATTGGGACTTGCAAACTTTATCTTACAAGCAACAAAAAAAGATTTCTAGATAGTTATATATGTCTGCTAAATAGTTTATTTTTTATTAACTAAAGTTTGCTTAAATTTAACGTGACAAAACGCGTTCGGTTACTTCTTTTTTAGAATAATCCGTCTCATAAACGGTGAAAAGGATTTGGAACACAGGCAGACCGTGGTCTGGATTGGAACATACTTTTTTAACACGGTAGTAAATACGTTTCTGTGGAAAAATGCGACTTGTTTGACAAAGGCAAGCAATAAATAAACGACAACGCCTTCTTTTACTTTATTTTAAATAAATATATAGTTAAATAATACACCTTCACACCTTGACAACAACAATAGGTTGTCTCGTTAAGGTAGCTCAGACTCATAAAGATAATGAAGATACCACAGAGTACTTTTAATTACTACCTCTAAGGCTCTTTTGAATATACTGACGTGGTATTGAGCAAGCAATCAATCAAGCCAGTCAATGCGAAATGCCTTCAAATAATACTCAACGAGTTCAAAGTGTTTAATTAACTAGAAAAAAAACTGGATTCTTAGAAGGAAAAGACGTGTTTTTTTAAAAACATAGACATGCAGTTTATGCTCGCAGTCAACGCGTTCTCTCTTGTTCAACTTTTTCTGAATTTGAACAATGCAATTATACTTTGCTTCAGTTTTTATTTTCGGGGAATATATAGCCAAAATCAACGGTAATGAAGACTTTCTAAGTTCCTATGAGTAAAATAGATTTCGAATACACCCAGAGATTAACTCATACAACAAATCATTTTTACCTCTTTATAGTAGTATAGAAGTTAGATTATATTCCTCAGTTGCGTTCTCAAGAATCGGAGAACTTATGAAAGACCACACAAAAAACTCAATTTCAATGAATTTTGGTATAGTGTTTGATTTGAGATTGGAGAAGTACATAGGTCTGCTGGTAGAAATTTCTAATGAAATAAACAGTACCTTTGTGCTCTTCAATCTGTATTCTTGAGACTAGAGATGCCGATGCATTCCACCAGCTTTTACGACAAATCTTTTACGGTTCAATCGGTGCGGTTGTGGAATGCTTTGCCCGTGTCAATAAGGCGTGCTCAATCCCTGTGCATTTTTAAAAATATGGTATAGAATCACTAACTATCTCTTTAATAGTTGTTTTTCTTGATTTCTATGTTTTTGTTATAAATATTTGTCTTATGTATACTTATTACTGTATAAATATTTATCTGTATAATATAATATATATATATATATATATATGTATTCATTTTATATATAAATAGTACACTAAAGACTACCTACAGTACTACATTTCCATACATTTTTAAAATCCATCCAAAGGTTGTCTTGAAAAGATCGCTTTTAGCATAAGGCCGCCCATTGTGTCACCCAGTGTAATGTTTTCTTCGTCTATACTTTCTGTAACTTATATGGTGTACATAATAAAGAGTATTCTATTCTATTTATTTATTTATTAAATCATCATGCAACATAAAAGTACATAGGCGGACTTAATGCCTTACGCATTCTCTACCAGTCAACCAAGGGCTAAGGTCTATTCTTTCTTTTTTCTGTAAATAGTGTTATGTTTGTAAATGAATAAATAGAATAAATTTTATCCCAGGATTACGTTCCATTGGGCAGTCAACTAAGAAGATGAAAGTAACTTGTCTTTTTTTTATGTCAGTGCCAGTTTTAAATTGGAAGTGCATATATTTTTAATTTGTCGACACAATGTAAGTAATTGTTAACTGCAATATGTGCGAGAAGGCTATATGTATAATTCTGTGTCAGTAATAATTGTTCACTACACAGATACGGTATACAAAGTCACGTTCGCTACGTGACCCGGGTTCAATCAGACTGCTATACAATCAGATCTCATTGTGCAATCCTGTGTTTGGACCCTGAACCACCCTTTGATCTGTTGTTCAGAATAATAAACAGTGTAAATATTTTATTATTATTATTTTTCATGAGTAAAAACTCTGAATTTTCTTGTCTCTCTGTCTGGTTGACCACCAGTCGCTCCAAGGCACAATGGCTACCAAGTAGGTGGGCTGTGGAGGTAAGATAGACAGACATAGACAGGTATAGACAGGTGATGCATGTAAATATGGATCCGGTAAAACTGAAAGCCGGTGACTTCAACATACTTAGTTAGAAAAGTTTGTAGGTAAATGATGACACAGTCGTAGATACAAACAAATATATATTTACCTATTTACCCGTGTGAGTACTACGGGATTGTCAGTTTGAGTCCGCAACGATTAGGGAAATCCCAAAACATAAACTCGGGCAAAACCAGAAAAAAATAACGCGTTACGCAGTGTAGTTGTTCATTCAATCGTTATCAGCAGCAGTGTTTTTTTTAAATAAATGTATGTAGGTACAGTAATTACCAACTGCCTAAACAGAAACAAGTGACGTATATTTAAATAAATACTGTAGTAAACAGTTCAAAAAGCCGCTTCGTAAATGAGCCGAGTAACTGCTTTTTTTATAATTGACTTAAAAAAAACAAGATGGGTTTCAATTCGGTTATGGTTTTTTTTATGTCTCAGTAAAAATGCAACCCAAAAAAATCTAATCAATATGGTACCAACTCTACTAAATATCCAATACTAGCGGACGCCTCGCGGTTTCGCCCGCGTAGTGCCCGTTCCCGTGGGCATACATGGATAAAAATTATGTCTATATCCCTATGTCACCCGGGGATAGTGTAGCTTGCCAACAAATTTTTGAAATCGGTCTAGTAGTTTTTAAGTTTATTAGTTACATATAAAAATACAAAACTTTCCTCTTTATAATATTATTATTACTAGCGGACGCCTCTCGGTTTCACCCGCGTAGTTCCCGTTCCCGTGGGCATACATGGATAAAAAGTAGCCTATGTCACCCGGGGATAGTGTAGCTTGCCAACGGTGAAAGAATTTTCGTAATCGGTCCAATAGTTTTTTCGTTATATACAAAAATACAAATCTTTCCTCTTTATAATATTATTATAGACTAGTGATTACAATATGGTATACTGTAAAATACATGATACATTGATGTTTTTTTTTTCAGTAATTTCATTTTATCTGCATTCATTATCACAATATCAGCCAGACGTTATCCACTGAATATTCCAACAAGATGAACAATGAAGAACCAAGACTGCAGGCGGCTCCAAGTTTTTTCAGCGAAATCGTGACTGCGTTGCAGATTACTACAAAGTAAATAGGCTATGACAACACTATTGATAACTTTTTGTTGACAATAAAAACGACGAACTATTGACTTTACTGAAAGGCGACGATTTTCAGCTGAACAAAGCGGCTAAGGTCATAGAACTGTTATCTGTGTAAATAAAAGATACAAGCCGTAACAAAACTATGGATTTTGTTGTTTTTTTTCTTCTCCACGAGAAGCCTGAGTTTGGAAATCAGCAATTACCTACAAATTACTGGTCCTGTTGGGGAGATTGAGTTATCAGACGAGTGATTTCATTCACTGTTGATGCTGTGGTAGTCCAAAATTGACTACCTTTTTTTTATCTAATATAGGCCCGCGCTTGACCACTATCTCACCTGATGGTAAGCGATGATGTGGTCGATGGTGGAGCACGCTTGCCTAGAAGTAACCTATTTACTCTTGACTTAAAGACCCCGAGATTGTAGCTATCGGGAACTACAGACTCCGACAGGGAATTCCACCTACATGAAGCTCTACCACCCTGTTACTGGCTATCCATCATCATCATCTTCCTGCCCTTTTCCAAAATTACTTGGGGTCGGCGCAATACGTTTTATTCTTCCCTACGGTACTATCCCCCGTCACGCTATCACTGACTCCGTTTTCTTTCATATCACTCCTCACACAGTCCATCCATCTTTTCTTTGGCCGTCCCCTCCCACTCCATCCATCCACATTTATAAACATTCATCCCTCCTCATTACATGACCATACCAGGACTGGCCGGCAGGACTGGACTGGAATAACCCTTGGTAAAACTGACAGATTCTTCGACAATTTGATTCCGCCTAGCCCTTTCCATCATCGGACTACAAGACGTACGGCCATGCGCCATCGGTACATGGTATACATCCCTCCCATACGCACAAAGCGTTTTGCTAATACTTTCATTGTGCGCACAGCTAAGGAGTAGAACTCCCTGCCGGAGTCTTTGTACCCTGATAGCTACAACCTTAGGGTCTTTAAGTCAAGAGTGAAAAAGTTTCTTCTAGGCAAGCGTGCTTCACCGTAGACCACATCATCACCCCGAGCAAAACGCCGCGCTAGCCGTTTTTCGTGCAGTTTTTAGGAGCTATCTACTCGATATTTAAAATGAAATATCAACTAATAAAAATACATTAAAATCCTACATATTATTGATTCCAAAATTGTAGAATTCTTTTTTTTTTAATGTAGTATATGTTTCACTAATCTCCTTCCAACAAAACCATAAAAATTAGAAATAATGATTGATAGCATGCATCTCCTCGTAAAGTGTTCATTAATAATTGTTTATACTAACACTAATGGATAGACAATTTGATAACGAACATTATGGTAGATTTATTTTTTTCAAAAGACCAATATTCGATTTTATAAAGAAGTTATTCTAAAATCTGGGCGTATTCACTACTGTAATTCATGCGCCACGAGTGCCGCTAGGCCAATAGGAATGCTCAAATCTTATGCTGATTTTTTGGTCAGGGTACGGCCTTAACATCAGGCGAGATGGGGTCAAACACGAGCCTATAGATTATAACAAAAATAAAAAGCGTTTGACTTAGTTAACCATGTTGTAGTTAATCAGGTTCTCAAACATTCTGGTCCAAACTTCCTTGATAACTTATTAAACTATATCAAGCATACACCATACAAACGGCCTCTCTAATCCAATCCGTATCGGAAACTCAATCTATGTTACGGAAACTATGTTTCGTACTAAACCCTTAAAACTTACAAGAAGGCCAAATTGCGGTTCTACTTACAACTAAATTGGAAAATTGGATTCTGTCGTATCAGCAGTAAGTTGATCAAATCGGAGAATTTGTTACGTCGTAAGTTTGGCTTAGGAAAGTTGCCCTAAGGAAAATATAGTTCGTAATTTTTGTTTGTGGAGAGGAAAATACGGGTTTTACCGTTTATGGAAATTTACCGTGCTTAACTTTGTTTATCGTCGTGTAAGTGACCTTTTCTAGTTAGAATAGAACAAAGATAATTTAATAATTTGTTGTGATTCACCGCTGCCAATTTAATGATAAGATTATTAGGTATTTTTGTAATTAATTGACACATTATTACAGGATTGCTGACGTCTTTGAGACAAATATTTTGTATTTATCAGATAAGATAGTGTCATCGTGTTTTAGACTGAGTTTGAAAAAAAATAACGGCTTAGAATAGAACGTTTTATTAAAACTAGCTTTTTCCCTCAACTTGGCCCGCCCACAATAGAAAAAAAATTGCGAAATAAAATTATTTTATACAATAAAAAGAAAATAACAAGCTTTTCAGCTTACCTTGCATTGTCTTCCAAACCAAACGTGTATGCAAAATTTCATCTTAATCGGTTGAGTTAACTGCTTTAAAATTCAGTTGCAAGATTTGACCCGAACATACATACATACATTGCAAGTTTATTAAAAAATCTTGTAAAAAGTAGCTTATGACATTCAGCAATAGTCTTGTTAAAGAACAGTGAATTATTTTTTAAATCTGATGAGTCATCATCACCATTTCAGCCGAAAGACATCCACTGCTGGACATAACCCTCCCCCAGGCGTCGCCACATTGACCGATCCCGTGCGTCTCGCATCCAGCGCCTTCCTGCAACCTTAACCAGGTCATCGGTCCACCTAGTGGGAGGCCTTCCAACGTAACGTCTTCCGGTTCGCGGTCGCTATTCCAGAACTTTTCGGCCCTTTCGGATGAGTAGTTGCGAACATTACCTCCTACAACCAAACTTACAAACTTTAACTCTTTTTTATATTAGTTTGGATATAGAAAATACATTATTCGAACCTGTCTAGCATTTTCTTCTCTGTGTAAGGGTCAGCTTACAATCTACCCGGATGCAGATGAGTATCAATATTTCGCATGGAAGGACTTCCTATTTAGTACATAAAATATAATCTTCATGAGGTATTCTTACATCTTGTTTTCCTACAAACCTACCTAACGTCCTACCCAATGATGCTGATGGGCTGTAAAGGAAAGTATGTTGTTTTTCTCAGGTCACTGCGAGCACCAGCCGCCATCTTCCCACGCTAGAAAAGTGGACGTCGAGTCGAGGGAACCAACCTGTTACCACTCGGACTTGTTGCTGACAAGACATGCAACATGTTATTATATACCAGCTAGCCCTTTAAAAAGTACCTATGGATTCCTAAATCATTTTGTATAATTGATGTATGATTGTTAAAAACAATCTTAAAGTACTCGTATGTTTTACGAAAACCTGGACTCCGAAAACATGGACTAAAATAGCAAGTTAACTGAAAATTTTGAAAAAAATGGCGGAGGGCACAGCAAATACAAACTCAAAAAAATAATTTTCGCGAGCTGGCTGACCAAAAACAGATGTATTTGGTCAGCCAGCATGATTTTCATCTTGTTCACGTCTTTTTAGTTCGCTTTTTAAGCAGTCGGATTTTTTTATTTTTTTAATGAACTTTTTTTATTTACAACTTTTTAGTTTTATTTTTTAATTAGGTACATTTAAACAAATAAGTGTCATATATTTTTGGAATCACCTCTTAAAACCCTTTATTTTGATACCCCACACGATGGGTCTGGAAGAAAAAATATATTTACCCCCACAAAATGGAGCCCGAAATCAGCCAATTTTTCTTTTCCTATTTTTATTTAACACTCGCTGGCCCGCGACGAATCGATTAAACTCCACATAGGAACAAACAAACATACATACTTACATACATAGACTGATAAACACATTACACATTTCCCTCTGGGTCTTGAGTGATGATTAAAATTATTAAATAATTACGTTTCTCTGAAATAAGGCGATGAGTAAGTAAACAAGTTCTTAAATCTTAAATTTTTTCCTGATACAGAAAAACCTTACCTACAAACACAAAAAAAGGGTAAATAAAAGTGAATCTTTAACAAGAAACCAGCGGTCCGTAAAGGCACCTAAGTCACTTTTATCATTAGGTAATGACCTCAATGTCTACGGAGATTCCAAGTAAACATGATCCAAGTGTACGAGTGTGTGTGTGTAAAGACTTAGTATTTATCACTACCTGGGGTACTGGTGTCATATCAGCCCAGACAACAGCTAAGTATAAAGAAATGCGACGGATATATTTATCTTATCTGCACACACTCGCCAAAACGTGTCTGTACGTTGATCTACTATCTACATTAGTACACTTATACATCGCCAACGAAGGTATCGTGCGCCATGATGATAATTCTTATAACCTATTTAAAAAATATCTGTTTGCATTGGTCTCTAGATTAGGGGAAGAACATAAGAATCGAGCTGCATATCTGGTTATCATGAGACACTGGTATGACAGGTGATTATGAAAATATGATCGAATGAAAATTTTATCAAGGAATTTGTATATTATGAATTTTATCAGTCTAGAATTTTATTTTGTTTAACAAAAAAACCGGCCAATTGCGAGTCAGACTCGCGCACGAAGGGTTCCGTACCATTATAGCAAAAAACGGCATAAAAATCACGTTTTTTGTATGGGAGCCCCACTTAAATATTTATTTTATTCTGTTTTTAGTATATGTTGTTATAGCGGCAACAGAAATACATCATCTGTGAAAATTTCAACTCTCAAGCTGTCACGGTTCTTGAGATACAGCCTGGTGACAGACAGACGGACCGCGGAGTCTTAGTAATATGGTCCCGTGTTTACCCTTTGGGTACGGAACCCTAAAAAGCAGATATCGCAGTCCATGCAGTTATGTCCATACACTTGATACAAGTCTTTAGCATTCTCTTAACCTTCCTATAGCCGCGTGTTGGTCTGTGAGACCGACGAAACACACTTTCTTGATTTTTCTCTTCCAATCAATTATGGCATTTTGTACTTTCTTTTTGCTGCTGGATTTGTTGATGTGATCATTTTGGGGCGCAAAGTGCCATCGTGCGTGTAGCTGCGATAATCGGTCTGTGGGACCAACGCGGGTATAAATATGTGTCACAGTAAGATTTACTACTGAAATTGAATTTTTTTTGGTTCTCATTTTTTTTTTGTATTTTTACTGTTCAACATGCAGTTATATTCTATATTCAAAAGTTTGTTTAAAGGAAAAAAATATTTTACATACATTTTGTAAACTCTTACGAAAAACTCGCTATTTTTCAGAGACTGTTACAAAATTGTCTTGCTCAGTAAATGTACTGTAAATTGATAATAAAGTGGGTTTATCTTATTCAGGATATTCCCTAGTTTGAGAAAACATCATTTCACAATATGTATTCTTGACAAAATATTGTAAAATTGCGTTCTAAACTTTCGGTCTGTGAGACCGTGCGCGGTTACAGATGTTACAAAATTTGGCGCGGTTAACCGACCATTTCATACTTCTTCTTCTTCGTGTTGCTGGCACGACATTATGTAGCTTTACCAATATTTTCTTGGTCCAAAATTTCTCGACCTTCACGGCGTCGTCGATAGCAGCGCAGTTTTTGATACACAGATGGCAGGATAGGATGTGGAGCATAATTTGCGAGTCAGCTCCACATTCACACCCTGCCGCCGTACCATCGAGATAAACCCAGGTTGAAATTACATCTTCCCACTATGATTCAAACTGACCATTGATCAGAAGTTTATTCTTAGAGGAAGCTTCACGAGGTAGGTATATACAGTAGATAGGTTTATAAATAGCCGATGTGGCCAACAGTTGACGCTCACAGCAGATGCAATCAAACAATTAATTAAGAGAACAACTGACACTGTCACACTGACGATAATTATGTAATGTGCATTGAATAAAAACATCTTTTCTATCTTCTTTCAAGATGTGAGCTTTTATTATGTCTTAATATATCAACGAAGCTTCATTTATCTTCTATAATCAAATCTAGTAAGTAGTCATTTGAGATAAAAGTAGCCAGAGAACGTCTACGATGAACATACACAATGCAAAAACCATTTTAATAAAAAAATAGGATTTTTTTCGCTTTTTATTTTACTTAAATTAAACAGAATCGGTTCACAACTGAAAATTCAGTGGGCAAATTATTAATAAATCCTTTTTTTCTACCTTTAGGGGTGGATATTATATTTCAAAATATAAATGAGACCAACTTTGAGGTATACTTTTTCCAATAAAAAAAGAACTTTTGAAATCGGACCACTCTATAAAAAGTTATGCGTAGTCATACATAAAAATATACATGTCGAATTAAGAACCTCCTCCTTTTTTTCGTCGGTTAAAAATAAAAAAAATGAATAAGAGTGTCATTCACTATCAAAACGTCATGTGGGTCAATCCCAAACATATTGAACTTTTGACACAATACCGCAGTATAAAATTTGGCGTTTGGTCTTGTGTCAACTTAATTAGAGACAGATTACAACATATTATGTAAGTAAATAAATTGGGAAAACCATTACTTTTGACCATAAATTACCCCATTACTTGATGCCATCGCATTATTAAAATAAATGCCTCTTAAACAAAGCACATTTTATGAACAATAGTAATTTCGAGTTAATTAAGTATTTATCCATAACTATAAAGAAATGATATTCCCAAAAAAAATGGTCAGCAAAACTAAATAAAAACCGGCCAAGTGCGAGTTGGATTGCGCACGAAGGGTTCCGTACCATTATCGCAAAAAAATCACGTTTGATGTATGGGAGCCCCACTTAAATATTTATTTTAGTTTCTGTTTTCAGTATTTTTTGTTATAGCGGCAACAGAAATACATCATCTGTGAAAATTTCAACTGTCTAGCTATCACGATTCATGAGATACAGCCTGGTGACAGACAAACAGACAGACAGACAGACAGACAGACAGACGGACCGCGGAGTCTTAGTAATAGGGTCCCGTTTATACCCTTTGGGTACGGAACCCTAAAAAGCAAGAATTTAGATGTTGGTAATTATTGAAAAAAAAAAAGGTAGAATATTATTTAATCACCCGGATACAAGGAAAACGGGGCTCGGGTGATGACGTCAGTGTGCAATCAGTCATCAAAGAGTCATTACCACAACTAGGCAACTGGCGTATCCTGGTTAAACATGGAAATGGAATAGGTACTGAGTATTTTTTTTTAAGCTCGTGCTTGACCTCTATCTCACCTGTTGATAAGCGATGATGTGGTCGACGGTGAAACACGCTTGCCTAGAAATAACCTATTCATTCTTGACTTAAAGACTCCTAGATTGTAGCTGTCGGGAAACACAGACTCCGCCAGGGAATTCCACTCCTTAGCTGTACGCATAAAAGTGTTTCCAAAACGTTTTGTGCGTATGGGTGGGATGTCCACCATGTACCGATGGCGCATCGCCGTACGTCTGGTAGTCCCATAATGAAACGGGCTAGGTGGAATTAGATCGTGCAATTCCATCGCACACTCTCAGAAATATAACCGATAAAAAAAAAGTTGATAAAAAATCATTGTGTGCAGTCGGAGGATACATATTCGCGAGCTGGCTGACCAAAACCAGATGTATCCTCCGACTGCACAGCATGATTTTCTTCTTGTTTACGTCTTTTTAGTTGGCATTTTAAGCAGGCGGGTTTTTTGATATTTTATTAACTTTTTTTTATTTACAACCTTTTTGTTAATTTGTTTTTAGAATTAGGCACATTTAAACATAATAAGTGTTATATATTTTTGAAATCACCTCTTAAGACCCTTTATTTTGATACCCCACACGATGGGTTTGGATGAATTTTTTTTTTCCTCCCCCACAAAATGGTGCCCGAAAGCCGCCATTTTTTCTTTACCTATTTTTATGTAGCCAGTGACACTCGCAAGGTTAAGATGAATCGATTGACGTGAGAATCATCAAAATCGGCCAACGCGTTTGATCTCTAGATCGCCACATAGGAACATACATACATAGACTGATAAACACATTACCCTCCTTCAGCAGTCAGGTAAAGACCGACAAGCTGGCAACTCGGCGAAGGTGTTCAAGGCTTTGACTTGACCAATGGTGACCAATTGGTGTTAGTCAAAGAGCTACTGGAAAAATGTGGTGCTGCACTTGTCTGATGGAAGCCTGAAAGTATAAAGGCTTAGCTAATAGCTGAAGAGGCAGACATACTTCATATTCTTCTTCTTTTAGTGTGAGGATGTGGCCACCTCTGGTGTCAGAGTTAATGGGGGTGTTTCCTAGGTAGTGAAATGATAATTCTATTTAGTCCGTCTGTGAAATTAACAAATAATATTGGACCCGTGTTTTTTGCTTTATCAAATAAATAAAAAAATACTAAAGATAAAGCGCATCAAAGTTCAGGAGTGGAGGCTTGTGACGTCACTTTGTCAGTATAAAATGTAGCACACCAAGACGTCACATGATATTTCAACCCACTGTATTGTCGTTATTTTTTGTTTACGTGGCAAAAGAAAATTACGTGTCCAATATTTTTAGGTTCTCTAACTGACGGATTAAATGAATATTTCTTGTCAACTACCCTATTAAGCCGCTCACTCTCTACATATGAATTTCAAAAAGTCACATTGTTACTTGCCCGGATTTGAACTCACGACCTCAAGCACAAGAGGAGAGGTCTTAGCCACTGGGCCACCACTACTCCATACTTATTATACTGTATCTGTCTCAAATTAAATGAGCTAGTGAATCACCGAACCACACCAAACGTCTTGTGTGTCGATAACTAATGAGGACAGAAAACCTTCTTAATGATTTCTAGTAAATTAGTGCAGTTGATTACGTGGTCAAAAGTTGCTCGTAGCTTGGTTTGTTAGGGTTCCGTACCCAAAGGGTAAAAACGGGACTATTACTAAGACTCCATTGTCCGTCTGTCTGTCAGTCCATCACCAGACTGTATCTCATGAACCGTGATAGCTATCAGTTGAAAATTTCCCAGTTGATGTATTTCTGTTGCCATAGCGGCAACAGAAATACATCAACTACTAAAAACAAAATAAAATAAATATTTAAGTGGGCCCGTAAACAAACGTGTTTTTTTTGCTGTTTTTTTGCGATAATGGTACGGAACCATTCGTGCGCGAATCTGACTTGCACTTGGCTGGTTTTTTTAAAGTCATAGTCTCTTTTTTGTATTAAATCCGGTACAAAACAATGTATTGAAATTGGTTTTAAAATTTCGACAGCTATTCAAATTTACACTGTATTTCACAAAGTTGATGACGACTACGTCACTCCTTTGTGAAACTCCTCTTGTATTCGTCACAATTCTCATCAGTATCTAGAAACAGATCCCATGACAGAGGAGAAGACCCAACAGTAACCTGTAAAAATTAACCACTTCATTAACCTTAGAAGGTTACAAAACTATACTTCATATAGGATAGCTTGATTTCTGTGACAGCTGTCAGTGTCAATACAGTAACAATAGCGCTTGACAGGCTAACAATAACCAATACGTCAGTTTGACATATGTCGCAGAGATCAAGCTATCTTTTATGAAGTATAGCAACGATTTATATATTATAATTCAAATTTGAGAAATGAGCCGATGTGTGGTACTATATTAAAGGTATAGTTTGTAAGCGTTCTCAATTTGCCGATAAACTTGAATTCGATATACTCATTGTTTCAACTTTCAAGGTATATGTACCATTGTACCGATAAATTGGCTTAAACAGTTTCAGTAAGACTATAAATATATGCGTAAAATTGCCACCAAAATACCACCACCACACCACAATTGCTAATATCACCATTATTATAAAGCCATACCAATATTATAAAGAAGAAAGATTTTTTTTGTTTGTACCGAATAGGCTCCAAAACTACAGGACCGATTTCAAAAATTCTTTCACCGTTGGGAAGCTACTCTATCCCCGGGTAACATAGGCTACTTTTTATCCCTGTATTCCCACGGGAACGGGAACTACGCGGGTGAAACCGCGAGGCGTCCTCTAGTTTATAATATTAATTAAATTCAAGTACATCCATTGTCACAATTAAAAACATTTCGCATAAGATACATAAAAATTATAGAGAATAACAATAAAAATAATCTAGACATGTCATTTACAAAAATTGATTACGTATATAATAAAATCTCGACAAAATTAATAAATACTCCAAAAATGTCGCAGCAAAAGGCCACGGTGACATTCTGCGCATAAATAACTAGATTTATTAGTACTTTGACGTTCGAACAGATTATGGTAATTTATGGACGAGTAAAACGGTAGGACAATTATTACAAGGACCATAAAAATTGCTTGTAAAATGAAGTAGCGGAAGAAAACTTTCTAGGCGTGTATACACGGAAACGTCACGACCTTTATTGACATTATCGGGCAATTATAGAAATTACCTGTTTCACCACAAGCAGATGGTTGTTAAAATCGTTTCTAATTTAATTTTGCATACATTTTTCTTAAGTTACTGGTAAAGGTGATTTTTAACCGACTTCAAAAAGGACGAGGTTTTCAATTAAGCTGTATTTTTTTTATGTGTGTCACCTGAAAACTTTTTACTAGGTGAACCGATTTTGATGATTATTTTTATTTGAAAGCTGGTGCTTTTCATGTGGTCTTATATAGGTACATTTGATAAAGATCTGATGAGTCGTTTTTGAGTTATCCTTAATAATGCGTATTTTAATGGTAATAAATAAGGTACCAAAACTAATAACAGAATAATACAAACTATTTTAACAAAAAAATTAAACCGACTTCCAAAAGTCCAAAACAAAAGACTACAAAGCGAAAAATAATTTCTTTTCGGAAGTCAGTGTAAATAATTTATTCGTTTTTTAGGGTTCCATACCGAAAGGGTAAAAACGGGACCCTATTACTAAGACTCCGCAGTCCGTCTGTCTGTCTGTAACCAGGCTGTATCTCATGAATCGTGATAGCTAGACAGTTGAAATTTTCACAGATGATGTATATCTGTTGCCGCTATAACAACAAATACTGAAAACAGAATAAAATATATATTTAAGTGGGGCTCCCATACAACAAACGTGATTCTTTTGCCGTTTTTTGTGATAATGGTACGAAACCCTTCGTGCGCGAGTCCGACTCGCACTTGGCCGGTTTTTTTTTAACCACCTTTTATCGTATTCTTCTCAACAAACCCTTTCATTTGATACCCATATCATGGCAGTGCACAAAAAATAACTAGTCCACCATAACCATAACTATCTTGGGCCGTCCGCCATCAATGACGTCACTTATCAAACAATGCAGTGTCATCCAAACTAAACGTGTATGCAAAATTTCATCTTAATCGTTGGAGGATATAAAATAATATATTACTGCTTTATAATTCTGTTGCAAGATTTGACCCAAACACACTTACATACATACAAACATACATTGCAAGTTAATTAAAAGCTTGTAAAAACGAAAAATATAAGTAGCAAAGACACCGACTTCCGAAAAGAAAGTTCTCTTTCGGTTTTCAGTGTTATCACAAAATATAAAGTATACAGAAGGGCCACTCTTGCCATTTCGAAAATTGACAGCTAAACTTGACAGATTCACTAGGGTTGCTACTATATTGATTCCGAATATAAAAAAAGAGTAGGTTGTATAAGTTACAAACATAAATATTACGATTCTTCTTGAAATAATCATATCATGCTTACATTCCTTAGAGAGTAGACAGACCATCAAATATCCATTAAAGATCACGACTAAACGACTAAAGATACGAATAATGGATGGTAACAAGACGTAAAAATGGTGTAATAATGATCCCACCAAAAACATAAAAATGTGAAAAGGCACCAAACTCGACAAAAAACTAAACGTGAAAAAAAAGTTGATAAATGAATGAAAGAACGATTTTAATGAAGTAATTTAAAGTATATTCGTTCTGTAACAATTTATAAACGTAACCCAGCCAATGCAACCTCTTTATAGTACATTATGCATGAATGATGTGACAAACGCCCGGACATTGCACTACTCGTGACAGCCGCGACTGAGCTCGGTCCAATATTGTCCAGTAATCCCTGTAAAATCGCAATGCCAATGTGTGTGTGAAAACTGACGCTTTGTTCGTAGTGGCCCCTCTGTCTGCGGCGCGCCGCCGCTTACGTACTTTGTGCTACGGTAAAGTAAAAGTCTGTCTGGTGTTAACATTTCCATTAATAATAAACTTCATTGTTATAATTTAGATGGCAGGCTCGCATGATCCGTCAAACGGAATAACTCTCACTCGCGTGAACATTTGCTATTTATTGCAGTTTTAACGTGTTTGGAACATCTTTGGTGTATCAGTTAACATTTCTAAATCTTAGGTATCTTTATTACTGCTAGATTCGCGTTTGAACACTATCTGACGATGGTAAACAATGATGCAGTCGACGATGGAGTAGGCTTGAACAGAAGTACCCTATCCACTTTTGACAATTTTTTAGTGGTACATAATGGACAAGTTCTATAGAAAGGTACAGTCAAGGCAGTGGCGTAGCGTGCCTTGGCGGGGCCCCGTATAAAAATTTGTTCGGGGGCCCTTATGAAAGGAAAAGATTGTTCACAAAAGAAAAAATATGTTTGCATAAAATTAAAAGAAATATTTATTCATATAATTATCTATCTGTCACTTTTTCCAAAATTTTTAACTACAAATCAAATTAATTATACACTCTCTCTCTTTGCCTTTTTTTCCGGCAAACTGATTTATTAAACCATTTATAGCTGATGATGACTTTAGTTTTTCTAAAGTTTCTGCCTCTATGGACAATAGCGACAGGTACGACAGGCAAAAAAAATTGGGAAGTTTTTATTAATTTTTGCTTACGCACGTCGGGGGGCCCTGTGGCCCGGGGGCCCCGTATAATTGATACGGCAGATACGGCGGTAGCTACGCCCCTGAGTCAAGGGTCAAAAGTGCAGTCATACTCTCCCAAAACTCAAATGGCTAGATTATTGTATAAGAAGTTAAATTATCCACAACTGATTTAATATTTTGTATAGAAATTAAAGTATAGCTTATTCCTGCTAACCGCGAAAAGTTGAAATTCTGTTGATTACAAAAAAAAAAAATGGCTTTTTTGTTTTGGTAGAGTGTGACTGCACTTTTGACCCTTATAGTACGTATAATGCCCACAGTGATGCCATAATAAATTACACGAATAACATGTATCTTCAACATAACCAGTGGAATGAGAGTGTACCAGGGTGAATTGTACACATCTGCCTTCCTAACGGGAGGGAGATGTGTACAATACGCGCACACGTATAACGAAACTACCCTTTAGCTTGTCAGTTGAGCTTTATTATTTGATCTGTAAGCTCGAAGGACAAGCTAAGTCCTAATTTCGTTGTACGTGAGTGCGTGTAATTGTGTATTTGTACGGCAAGGCTTAGTTTGAACCGGCTTCACTTTGTTGTTTGCAACGTTCCATCTTGACTTTTTATTTGATCTGAGATACGTGTACGTAAAGATGGTATTCAGTTATGACGGTGTCGCATAGTTTGTCCTATTCAGACGCTCCCGGGATACTTCCAACTCGGTACAAACTATATTATCTGTGGTACAAACCAAGATGACTCATTAAAACGTTGTCCGCACTTTTATCTCCGGGGAATTTCTCCTTTGTTACATACACGATACACGGCAACGTTTTGGCTACTATTCAACTATCCGAAACAAAACACTAAGTGCTCTATATGCGCTTTAAAAGGGAAAGATTTAAGACGCAAGAAATGACACTGAATTCACTCTCTGAATAAAAAGCGAAAATGTGTTTCGTGAAAATTTTCCACAATCAGATAAATTGCAACTATCAAAACACTATCGACTTTATAGATACAACAGTGCACGTTCTTGTTTAGATATTTCTAGTAAGATACTATAGACAACACAATAGTTATTCACATCCATGAACTAATGATAAAATAGTACAGTTTATTGTTTATTTTCCCTCCGAGTGTCATCATTAGCTAATCCATTTTAAATCGATTGTATCATCAATTTTGCAATAAGCGGTACTTACCGGTGTAATTAGTATCTACAGCATTTTGCTTTATCGTGAATATTAACTACAATTATTTTATTTTATTTGGAGTACAATGACTCACAGTATACATTACACTACGGTCGGCGCGCTGACAAATAAATAAATGAACGATTGACATAGTGACGTAGTCAATAATTAGCTACAAACTATGTACATACATAACTGGTTTAAAAGATAAAACCAGGTTTCTTCGTCAGTGTTACACGGCCGGACAAAGGCAGGATCTAGATAATTAGTTGCGGACAAAAATAGTCGCCGCAGTCGGGCCCTGGGCCAGGTGACGTCAGCGCGCCAGGGCCGCCGGCGGGGCAAGACGGGCCCCGCGCCAGTGTCGCGCGCGCCGTCAGCCCGCTCGCACGCCACCTGCCGACCGAGCCTGACTCCGTGCCTCCAGCCGCGCTGTGCCGCCTGCCGCCTGCCCCTGCCTCCTCGCCCCCCGGACCCGGCTGCCTACGCGATCCTGAACCTCACGCTCACTGTAAGTACTCACTGCGACCTATTATATTTATGTTACATACGTGTTGAAAGCTATTGTCTAACTGCAGCGATGCACCGCGATAACATCCGATGCAGATTTCACTTCGGTGTACTACTGCGCTAGGGTATTAACTATTTGACGACTGTATTATTTTATTTATTTCTATTTTATTTTTAATGAATTTACTCATTAATGGGGCCTAGGTTATATCGGTACAGAGAAGCGAGTCAACCTTGGCGCATCGTGCAATGCAGCGGGGACCTTGCAAGTCACGCGTCAGAGTAACCTCGACTCACGCCGTACTCGCGTCGCTACTATGAATTCCATCGGTACTATCGCAATATCTCGGTCGGTCGACGCGGAGCGTATTCCATTGCTTGCCGTACATACTCTGAAACGGAATTTCTCAAACGAAACGGGCAATGGATGCTACTTTAACATATAAGAACGGATTGTGTTTATTATCTCGGTACGGCAACATGTTGATAGACGCGCTATGGAACTAACACAAACAGCTGACTGCTGACGACGTGTTTCTTTTTTTGACAGATAAAAAATATGACGCGGTCATTCAAGGACGGTCGACCACTGTCGAGAGGTATTTCCCGTTTTTGAACTGTCAATGTGACACGCAAATGGCGATGAAACGAGTATAAATAATAAAAGCATTGAGTGCACGAGAGATGCGGTTAGCATGTGGACATACCCGTTCATATAAATGGGTAATTAAGTGATATTGCGGCATTAATACGCGTTGGCAAGGGGCCTCAATGTTCCCGAGTTATCGCGTCGGAAAAACACGCCATACTTTATCGTGTGGCTCGCTATCAGCTCGGTTGAGTTACAACTGTATTGTACAGTACATACAGTTGATACTCTTCAAGGGGCTCGGTGCTTACACACATCACGTGTTCGACTAGCTCTATTCGTACAGAACTATTAAGTCACAATCTTTGTAATATCGCACTTAACACTCTGATCCATAAAAAAATATAACGGAGTAACTGTACACTAAAAGTAAAGGTGATCTCGAAATTGAAAGTGGCCAAGTTTCGTGAACCACTTTTCTTTTAAACTTGTCCTGTCGGTTTCCGGGGCCTTGTTCGATCTTATCCAGTCAGACATATTGTACCCCAATTATTGAAAATCGTTTTTTGTAAGTTAAGGCGCTACCCTGAGCAAAACGCCGCGCCAGCCGTTTTTCGTGCAGTTTTTAGGAGCTATCTACTCGTTTTTTAAAATGAAATATCAACTAATAAAAATACATTAAATTTCTACATATGATTGATTCCAAAATTGTAGTTTTTTTTTTTTTAAATGTAGTTTACGTTTCACTAATTTCCTTCCAACAAAACCATAAAAATGAGAAATAATGATTGATAGCATGCATCTCCTCGTAAAGTGTTCATTAATAATTTTTTGTACTAACACTAATGGATAGACAATTTGATAACGAACATTTTGGTAGATTTTTTTTTTTCAAAAGACCAATATTCAATTTTATAAAGAAGTTATTCTAAAATCTGGGCGTATTCACTACTGTAATTCATGCGCCACGAGTGCCGCTAGGCCAATAGGAATGCTCAAATCTCATGCTGATTTTTTGGTCAGGGTACGGCCTTAAACGGTTAGGCGCATTGAAATGTACGAAGGTACTTCATTGTAATTGACTAAATCAACCTGAAACTCCGTAACGACGAGACTCGCCGCTCGGACTACCTCAAGATTTCAATGATAATATTTATTCAACGTTACCTTCTAGAACGTCTTTAGACATATTTTTTTCACCTCGACTTGGCATTGATCGTGGTCCACAAAACCGGTAAGGCTGCGGTTACCCTTCGCTGTGCGCTGCTCGACCATCGACCACCTCATATTGAAATAAAACCTCATTCGTTAATTACCATCACCTACATTTTAATTCTGACACATTTGCCTACGTAATATCACTGACATGTTTTATCACTTGTCAGTGAATAATAAACATTATTTGGAAATTTAAGATGTATACCAAAATAGGTCTTTAACTCAATCAATATTCTGCTAATTGAACGTCTTCGCTGCCCAAATTATACGTTGTTTTGATTTGATTGTTTTGACTATAATCTGCGTCAAAACGAGTTCTTGCAAATAATAGATATCTTCATATTAATGTAGTGTTATCAAATAAAGTAAGTTTTTATTATTGTTATTTGTGTTTCAGTGTGCAATGGTCAGAAGATACGAAAGAATGAGTGGACGCCAGTCCTGGAATGAAGAAGATATGGCTAAGGCCGTCGCAGCTGTGGTGTCAGGTAAGATGGGGTACAAGCTGGCCGCCAGGACCTTCCACATCCCGCGCTCCACCCTGCAGAGGCGCGCCAGCAAGATACGCTACCAGCTGCCTGACGACCCCAAGCCTTTAATGGGCCACTACCGCAGGGTGTTCACAGATAGTCAAGAGAAAGACTTGGTTGGATACATCAAAAGCATGGAGAAGTATTTCATGGGAGTGTCAAGGCGAGATATTCGGGAATTAGCCTTCCAGTACGCAGAAGACAACAATCTGAATCATCCGTTCGATGTCAACACCAGAATGGCAGGCGAAGATTGGGTCAGGAACTTCTTGAAGAGGAATCCAGAGCTCCTGGACAAGTCAGAGCACGAGTACGCCATGGAGCCGGTGAACTTTGACCAGTTCTATCACTTCATGTGTCAGCTATCATGATGACTCGCTGCTTAGTACGTTAAAACTAGTTGTAAGTAAAAAGGTCAAGTTCGCCCCCGAAAGAGCCTCTACATAATGTATGGCATGCGTCAATCCAACCTGTGTATACTGTATGCCCACTCTTGTAATCATTATTAATATGCTGTACAAGAAATTGCTCAATAACACACATTCGTAATCAAAAATGCTAACCACATCAAGATTTTAGGCAATTCGTATCCACAAGTTGGAACATTAGTACAGATGTGCTCGTTTTTACTAATACAAGGCATTCATTTTGTTTTCTCCTAGTGTTAGTTCAAAGGGGCATTAAACTTTTAGGATACATTTTTTAAATTTATATAAACAAAATTGTAGCAAAAGGTAGAGAGAGCCAAGCTCAAAAATGCGATGTTACCTTTGATATTTTTCATAATTTGGTTAGAGATATTTAATTTTGTTAATATTCGGGACCGTTGCGTGGAGTAGGTATCTGTCACGGTCCCGCACTTATTAAGTACTTACGAAGTCTATAGTTATATCTGATTTATAGTTTAAATTTTGTTATTTAATGGTACTAAAAGATAACTTGCTAAATTAAGGGCTGTGATAACAGAGAAAGGTGTATTTTTATGGAACATATCTATTGAGGTGATGTTATTTACAAAGACGGTATCTGATATTTTTAAATTTAATAATGCTTATTAAAAAATGTGACGAATGCTGAGTGTTGGTTGCAAAAATGTTCCGTAACACGGTTTCTACCGGTAAGGTGCAGCGTAGCGGTGCTCTGATTAGCAATATTTCCTTTGTGTGCAATAATAAAGCTGAGTACTTAGTGCACGTAAAACTATGCAGCACGTCACTCAAGAAGCGTCAGATAATATGTTTCAGCGGAGTCATGCCCTGCGCGTGCGCCGCTTGACGTGTGCCAAACTCTATTACGAACTCGCGTACGAGACAATCGTCAATGTACACTGTACCCATACCTAATGTATTCAATAACTTTTTAGCAATGGGTGTTAAAATTAGCCATTTGATTGTTGAATTCCAAACACCGTAACAGAAAACCTACTTTCAAACGTAAAACATTTTTACTTGCACTGCAAACATTTCAGCGACAAAAAAAAAAGTGACAATCCACGGAATATACGCGAGCGAATCCGCAAGCGTAGCAAACATTCCCATTAGCTGAGTTTGACGTACTCGCGGCATAGCGCTGTGTTGCCAGTTACGGAACATTTACCCCTAATGAATGCTGATAACGAACGCGTCAGCATTTCAGCATCGCGAGCTCAATCCGACACACCACTACACTGGCAGCCGGTACTGCTTGACAACGTCAATGTAGGTAAATACATACGTACGTCATCATTTATGTAAACTTTAAAACGTGGTATGGGTTGGGATAGTCTTATTCGTGGGATTTCGGCTTATATAATTATTATGTCTGTAGTAAAAAAAATACTTTCGTATTTCGTCCAAGACAATGCTATTTTTCTATCGTCACTATTTTAACAATCCCACTGTACCAAATTAGTTAATTATTATTATTGTCGTTACCTGATTCAAGTTTTTGATCTCTTTTAACTTAGTTCAAAATAGCAAAATGTTTATTTATTTAGATCTCGAAATATTAAATATTGTTGGTATTGAAAGAAAATTTTAACATTTGAAAAACATTACCTGTATGCCAAACTATGTTGTTATTTTGAGATTTATTTTTTAATTATTGTTAATGATAATAATATATTCCTATGTACTTAGTTAAAACAATTGTGATTATAAATTGAAATATTTAATAAAGAAAATTTTAAGTACCTATCTGCGTCATTATTTTTGCTCAAAGGCAACCAAAGCCAGATTGTAATCTAGCAAGGATCGGTGCATCTTAATCAAAATGAGAGTAACGCAAACTATGAGACGCAAACGACTACCAAGTCGTGAGCAGCTAATAGTTTGATAAAATAAACCGCTGCTGAATTCTAATAGTACTGAGAAACAAAATACAATTGAGTTTTAGTACTACGTTGGTAAAGAGCCAAATCGATGCGATTTTCACAAGTGTTTTTTTTTTCTATATGCTTGCGTTTGACCACTATCTCACCTGATGGTAAGCGATGATGTGGTCGACGGTGAAACACGCTTGCCTAGAAATAACCTATTCACTCTTGACTTAAAGACCCCCAGATTGTAGCTATCGAGAAACAGACTCCGGCAGGGAATTCCTTGGACAGACAGATGTCAAATCAGATGAAAATGTCTAGAGTATAAAATATTCTAAGACTTTAGACTTACACATTAGCAGACTCCTTAGCTGTACGCATAATAAAAGTGTTCCCAAAATGATGATGAAATTATAATGATGCTGTTTAAGGTCTCCTTTTATCGCAAGAGACGAACGAATGTTGTAATCTATGATATTCTAGTAATAATGCAAATAATAGGATACAATGCGATGATTATGAAGCATGATTCCACATACCTATAGACTACAATTAAAAATACGCCAAGTGCGAGTTGGACTCGCGCACCGATGGTTCCGTACAACAGCTTATTTCACCAATGTAGTTAGGTAAAATTACAGGGTAAAAAGTTCATAAACAATTAAAGCACCGAACATTGCTCTAAAGAAAATAAAAATGTTTAACTTTTCCAAGTACATTTTATAAGTTAGTCGACTATTACTCGGCAACTAGTAAAGCCTACTTAGCTGTGATAGTTTTATTTTTAATTTCGATAAATTAACTGCCGCCGTGATTTTTTGACATATCTCATAGCAACAATTTAGCTGACAGGGCGGGACACTTGACTCATTTTACGCAAACGGATCCCCCAATCGAAAAATGTTTACCTTTATTAGAAAACGTGCCATATTTTTTATTGATTTTTGTGATTTGCACCTAGAAATTCTTACAGCAATCCTAATATTTATTTACAGTTTTATGTTGTATTTAAATAAAAGTAGGAGTTGGTGTAATTTCTGCTGTTTCAAATTACCTAGATTCTAAATAACCTCATTTATGCGTGCCCAAAATATTTTGTCGTGTGCCACCACAGGCACGCATGCCTTGGGTTCGCCATCCCTGCCCTACACCATGGGATAAACGAGAAAAAAAACGTGCCTACTTTATGTGTACAGGATAAAAAACATGATTTTATTTTACTACTTTTTCGGTGTGATTAATATATATATATATATATATCCATACCAAATTATAGCGTTCTAGTAGTCTCTGAGCTAAGCTGCAGACGGACAAACGGACATAGCGAAACTCCTTGACGGGTTCCTTGACGGGTCCCTAAAAATGGCACTTTCGAACAAAGAATTAATCATATTTCTGGAAATAAGGATTAATACAGCAGCGGATTTTTATGTTCAATAAATCAATTAAGGATTTAGATGTGCGGGTGTGACATACCTGTCGCGGATAAATTTGAAAGAGAGTTACCGCGGCCCTGGCACAAGCAACAGAAGGAACACGGGCGGGTTTTAGTCAGTAAAAGTCTGACACGCCCTTCCGCTTCACCCAGAGCGGGAGAAATCATTCGATGATATCAAAATAAAAATAAAAAAATGTGTGACATACCTACATAACATACTGTAAAAAACTCAAAACAGATTTTCAGCGCATAAACAGATTTAAAAAGCACTTCAATCTCATAACGAAAGGCGAATACAAACTCAATCACGTCTTACGTGAGGGTTTTTACTTAAAAACCGTAATAATATCTTTAAAGTGGAAATAGGACTTGAATCTTACCGAGTAAACAGGTCAGTGCATTTAGCTGGGCTGCGCTGGAAAATTCTAGGCTATGCTGTGCAGCGCTGAGTGCAAGAACGAGGTGTCCGCAAGGCGCTTCGTCGAGAGTGCTTCAGTCTCAGAGTATTAATTTGACAGGCTAATGTTGACGTTGGTATCTTAAGTAGGTAAGTACTCTGTCAGCAGCACTAAGTGTTAACAGGAACTAGTTCTCGGAGACGTGTCACTTGTCAAACGAAAAGTTAATGTATTGAAAAAAGATTTAAACAAGTATTTGGTGTATCTTTCATACCTTTACGAAAGTTTAACATCCGCGAGCAGTGCTGGCCCAGTGCTAACGACCGCGACTTACAAGTTGTAGGTCGTGGGTTCGAATTAAGGCAGGCGCTTTACTTTGTGTAAATTATTTCATTAACTACCACTGATCTCAAAAACGGTGAAGGAAAACATCGTGAGGAAACCGGCATGACCTAGAACCAAAAATTCAAAGACATGTGTCAGCTCGTGGCTAAATAATAACAGCCGCACGGGTCGATCTTCAAGGTTAAGCAACTCTTGCCGAGGTCGGTACGTTGATGGGTGATCATCTTTAGATAACGAGTTTCTTCCGTGCTTCGGAAAGCACCCGGCTGAAATTTGAAGATCTTTGACAATCGTTTCGGGTAGTCAGAAGCCCGAGATCTGACACCAGTCTAGCCAAGAGTCATCGTGTGGAGGTCAAATAGGCATCTGACCTCCACAACCCAGTAACTGGGTAACGCGACGGTCACTCCTTGTAAAACACTGGTACTCAACTGAAGCCGGTAAGACTGGAAGCCGACCCCAACAAAGTTGGGAAAAGGCTGGACAGAAGAAGACGACAGTTCAACATCCATCGACCACATTTTGATTTTGTCATCATTAATATAGGTAGACTCCCATTTTCCACACACAGTTGGAAGTACCTCCACCTAATCATTTGCCATGAAAATGAAAAACTTTCGATTAATGTCAATAAATAACAAGCTATAACTGATAAGTTGATTATTTATTTATGCACACAAATGTACAGAGGCGGACTTAATGCCTTAGGCATTTTCTACCAGTAGACCTTTGGGTGATGCAGAGAAAATAGTGGTAGGTGCAATACTTTGAGTTAAGTAAATCGAAAATAAAACGTATTAAAAACGTATTCCTATACTATAAATACAATATATACTCAAATAATAATCTAAATACATAAATATACATAAACAATAAGTAGTAATAGATAAATAATTGAAAAACATTAGCGCTGTGACGAAACTACTGCCAACTTCTTACGAATATGCTCGCGAACTTTAACTTTGAAGGTTAATCGGTTGGTTGCCATCCTGATTTCCTGGGGGAGCGCATTCCACAGAGAAATAGACTGAACGAAGAAAGAACAGTGAATGAAGTCAGTGCAGTGAGTGGGACATTGAAGAAGGCGGTTATGTGATGACCGTAAATTTTTATTGTGGTTGGTGCAAATGTATTGAAAGTGAGGGGCTAGATAACTAGGGGATTATTCGAGGTGGAGTCGAGTTGGAGGGTAGGACTTAGAATATAGAGGTAAGCCACTAACTGCATTCAATCAATCTGCCTAGCCTTTTCGCAACTATATATTGGGGTCGGCTTCCTGTCCTACCGGATTCAGCTGAGTATCAGAGTTTTACATGGAGCGACTGCCTATATGACCTCCACAACCCAGTAACTGGGTAACACGGTACCCCTTGGCAAGACTGGTGTCAGATCTCAAGCTTCTGACTACCCGTAACGACTGTCAAAGATCTTCAAATGACAGCCGGGACCAAGGAAACTCGGTATGTTGAAATGGTCACCCATCCACGGACCGACCTCGTCAAGTGTTGCTTAACCTTGATGATCGACCAGTGCGGCTGTTATTATTTAGCCACGAACTCCTCAAGCCACTAACTGCATTAATAATGTTAATTTTAGTAACGATAACAGTGTCTTAGATGGCATGGTGGTATGTTACTACCCCTTTGTCATTACCAGACTGCCGAAGGAGGGTAATGTGTTTATCAGTCTATGTATGTATGTAAGTGTATGTATGTTTGTTCCTATGTGGCGTTCTAGAGACCAAACGCGTTGGCCGATTTTGATGATTCTTACGTCAATCGATTCGTCTTAACCCTGCGAGTGTCATAGGCTATATAAAAATTGGATAAGAAAAAAAAGGCGGCTTTTGGGCGCCATTTTGTAGGGGGGAATTTTTTTTATTCTTCCAAACTTGTCGTGTGGGGTATCAAAATAAAGGGTTTTAAGAGGTGATTTCAAAAATATACAACATTTATATGTTTAAATGAACCTAATTTAAAAAAAGTAACTAAAAAGTTGTAAATAAGAGACTACTACACTACTGTACTTTGTCTGTAAGAGATTGCCTAGTGCGATAAGACCGCCCATTGTACACTTGTATATTTGAACAATTGTCCTGTATGTATTTTGTGGTGATAAAGTATAAATAAATAAATAAAAAAAGTTAATTAAAAATCAAAAAACCCGACTGCTTAAAAAGCGAACTAAAAAGAAGTAAACAAGAAGAAAATCATGCTGTGCAGTCGGAGGATACATCTGGTTTTGGTCAGCCAGCTCGCGAGTATGTATCCTTTTTTCTATTTACAAATTACTCAGAACGAGATAAAAATAGCGGCCTATCTTTTATCATAACTAATGGCTCTTCAGCTTGTCCCATTCATACTTTAAAACCTCCCCAGATGTTAGTTCTAACTATAAGTACACGTTGTACGCTGTCGAGAACACGAGTACGAGAGTACACGCTGGTTGTGTGCACTAATGATGTCGGCTTCGTATTGCTCGCTTTACAATATGAAGGTTAGTTAGAGTGTAACGCGATGTGGATTAAACTTCATGTGACCGTCTGGGTTTGTAGAGGGTGGAGAGGTGATCTTCGTGTTCTCGTGTAGGTCGAATGTTTTACATAGTTTGAGATGAAAAGTTTGAGAAATGGGAGTTTGAAGAGCAACGCGCTACACAAAATAGTGAACTTCGTAACGATGTTATTTTAGAATTTCAATATTTATCTTAGCATTTTTATTTATTAAGGTTGCACTAGTCGACGGCACGAACTATTTTGTGCGCGGGGTTAAAGTGCTATCTCATCCGACAACACGTACGAAAGATATAGATGCTGTGATGAGCAGTAAGAAGCTAGTTCGCGTACGAATACACACTTTTCCAAATTTGTAGCGAAATGGATGATGATTTAGGACGAAAACGAGCGCGCGAAATTTAATAAACAGACCTTTTTGAATATGGATATCATGAAAAAATAAAATTATTTTCATTGTTGAACTACTTATCTATCCCTACATGGTGATGGTTTTGCAATTTTCCTTCTTCTTGTGGTATTTATTTGCACCCAAAGATGCGTTAAAAGTAGTGTTGAAATATGGAACTTTCGACGCTCATAACTTTGAAATATTTTTTTTTTTATATTTCCATGCAGGGCTAGATAATGATTAGATAAATTGATATTATTTTTTATTTTATACGTTCACCGTCAAACAGTGGAGTAATCGCCAGATTACGTTTGTATGGATGAATGATCGACTAGGGCAACCTTAAAGCATATTTTGTACTTTTTCGGTCATATACATAGCATGTACTTTTTTGTTTTTATATATTTCCTCCTAAAGTAACTGCCGTCTTTTCCTGACAACTTCTTCTAAAAGCATAAGTCTAAAATCAATATCAAAACACTCTCCGGAGAGCGGAAACTGCGAAAGAATAAGAAAAAATACCGTCTAGAAAACAAAGAGCAAAACTCAATACGTAGTACTTACTGAGAGCCGAACGTGGGCGTGAAGCCACCCACGCAAAAGGAAAACAGAACTCAAGGAAAAACTGAAAATGATTATTTTGTAAAGGCATAACTACAAGTGTAGCGCCATTTGAAAATTGCATGCGCCATCTGTACACATACGTACACAAGTTGTCGCTCGCAAACTTTGCTATAACGTTTCCTCCAGGCAGTGTGGCCATACGTATTTTATTATTTGCTTTATAGTTGTTTGAAAGCCAATTTACGATACCGAGGCGGCGACGCGGGAAAAGCAAAAACAACGTTTGAAAGGCTCCGTCTAAAGAAAATATCCTTTTCAAGATACCTATTAGGGGTACGACGAGAAAAACATCTTATAGCTATTATGGTACCGACTTCCTGTTCACGTTTATGTTTAAAAGCTTTTGATTAGCTGTGTGTACATGAAATTATTATTGCTTCCGGTTTTAGGGGAAATTGGATTTGAACTCTCGCGAGATTTGCTGTGGAGGTGCTACATATGGTTGAAACTTCGTTAATTAATATTGTCAACACAATTATAACCTAATACACAAATTTTCAATTTGCAATTTCTATAGAAAATATTTCATAGACGCTACTAATAAACAAGAACAAAATCATCTGTGCAGTCGGCGGATACAGTCATCTGGTTTTGGTCAGCCAGCTCGCGAGTATGTATCCTCCGACTGCACAGCATGATTTTCTTCTTGTTTACGTCTTTTAGTTCGCTTCTTAAGCAGTCGGTTTTTTTGATTTTTTGAATTAACTTTCTTTATTTATAACGTTTCAGTTAACATTCTTTTTTTCAAATTAGTAACATTTAAACATATAAGCGTTATATATTTTTGAAATCACATCTTAAAACCCGTTATTTTGATACCCCACACGATGGGTTTGGCAGAAAAAAATTGGACACTCACAATATGGCGCCCAAACACCGCCATTTTTCTATTCTCCAATTTTTATGTAGCCTGTGACACTCGCTAGCTGAAGACGAATCGATTGACGTAAGAATCATCAAAATCGGCCAACGCGTTTGGTCTCTAGAACGCCACATAGAAACAAACATATAGACTGATAAACTCAAACAGATTTTCGCCGATGGAGGGTACTCCTTCGGCGAATATCATTCAAAAACACAAGAAGAACTAAAAGTAAATTAATCAAGCAATGAATGCAAAGCACGAGAGACGCAACACTTTAAGAAAATAATATTCATCTATCATTAAAGCGCATTATGCTCCGCTCGCGCGCGCAGCTCCCGCCACGCCCCGCACTCTTTATTTGAAATTACGTGAGAAGAAAACTCCGCTGCAGCATTTATCAAACGCTGTCAACACAACACGAGTTTTAAAGGAAATAAAAGCTCGTTCGTGCAATTTATTGAAAGCGCCTTTTCTATATTTTCCTGTTGTTCTCTCCTAGAAAACTTCAAATATAATTTCTTTACACCTGAAGTTCGCTTTAATATTTCAACTGAATGGAAAAATTCGACAGACAATTGGATTTTATTCGTAGCTTTGGTGCCAAAGGTTTATTGCCAGCTCGCTTTTCCACTACATCGATAATAAAGAAAGAAAGAAAACTTCGGCTCAGTCAAAGCTTTATGTGGAGAAGTTGGTAGTTTCACCACGATCCCGCGCCGATATTTTATCTGGGGCTTTATAGCTGATCCGTGTTTGAGGCAGCTTTTTTGAGTATTGTTCTACTCTTTCTCTGATAGATTCGTTGGATCTGATATAAGGATTTATTAACTTGAGGTAAATCACAAAGGTACGTTCTTAAAAGCTTTGTATTTAGTTACAAAAGTCATTTAGAGCTCTGTTTTCAAGCACAAAGGAAGTGGGAAAGAATTAGATGATGAGGTATGAAAAGTTATTTCTGATATATACTGATTTTGTGTCACAACTAATGTGAAAACAGAAATAAACTATCAAGCAGAGTTTGTGTCCTGTCTAGCAAAGAGGTCTTACCTATATTTTTTACCGACTTCAAAAATATAAGAAGGTAATCAATTCGACACGAATTTATGTAATATTGGGGTGGGATACTCAACTTTATGTTGGAACTGCACTATATTCACATATGTTATTCTATATGGGCTTCTAAACACGATTGCCAAATTTCATAAGTGTATTGTATGTATGTTTGTCCAAGTATTTCGCCGAAACTACATATCGGATCGTGATCATTATTTCTGTATTGGATTGAGTATCTCTCAACTTAGGTAATAGTGCAAGTTTCATAAAAATCGGTCCAGCAGTTTTCAAGGTATGGAGCCGAACCGAACTCCTTAGCGACAAACAGCACGAATGTGTAAATTGAGTTATTATGGGTATTTTGTTAATCCTTTAGGTACCGTACAATAGAAATTGCTCATTTTTAGTGATGGTGTACTAAAACTTAAAAGAGAGAAATAAAACCATTTTCACAAAACATAAACCGACTTCAAAAACAAAACACTTAAAAGCGCAAATATTGCAATATATTTTTTGTGAAATGTGAAAAAGTTTTTTATTCTACAAGTCGAAGCCATCTTGTTTAAAGAAAAAATATTTAATTGCCACAAAACGACATACAAACATTACATTTCAAGAACGAGAATAGTGGTTAACAATAGAGTTAGTAGTTCATAAATTATATTAGAAATGTAAAATAAAAGACAAAAAAGTAAATGCGAGTGTAAATAAAAGCGCATGCATGTCGTGATTGTGGCAAGAAGGCTTCCACTCAGCATAATGCTGTGCCGTGGGGGACCCACAACACGGCGCTGTTTTTCAGTGGTCGCCTAGGACGTGACGTACGGATACCAAGGTCTGTAGTGCATGTAAAAATAGGTACAAAAACAACAAAAAATAATACAGTAAGATATTTAAAATAAACTACGAATAAACTATAAATATTATTATGTTTTGAATAAAAGGAATGCCGGTTTCTATGACTCAAGATTGCTAAAGAAGTATAAGAAGTCGTACTGAATATATTCACGGACGAAAAATTGGATATTCCCATTAACGTAATACACAGACATCTTCAAAGTAATGGCTTTGAGAAAAGCATACAAAGCCGAAGTTTTCTTATTCAGCTCCAGAATAGAACTCTTCAAACAAGTCTTCAGCATGCTTTGAGGACTCTGTGGGTTGTTTACTTAAAAATTGTAAGGCAATCCAATTATATCGATGTTTGGTTCTCAAAGGAGCTGAGAGCAGCATAGGGGCGGGTTCCGCGGGGGTGCGCGCCGCACTTCGAGAGCTCACCGGCGAACTAACAAGAAGCCCGACTTTTTATTTACGTTACACTCTATTACGACGTGACTGCAAACTTCAGATGAATGGTACGCCAGTTTTTCTTTCCCTGTCAAAGGCAATGAAATGGATTCGCAAATAGACGCCCTGAATGTTAGCGTACGATGTAGGTATTTATGTTTATATAAAAGTCTCTGTGTATTCGGAGCACAGAGTAATGTCGTAAAGAAGCGTCGCCACAGATAGGAAATATTCGTATTCGCGCTCGCTTCATTCGGAATATATCACTAGCAAAGTGTTATACATATTTCTAAACTCGTTACCTTTTTCTTTGAAGTATATTTTTTATAAGACAATGAGCATGGATTGATCTGCTGTATAATGTAGTAGGTCTATCCAAGTGAGAATTATTGATAAGCCCATCAATGCAAACACAATTATAGCACAAAATAGGCCGCCGTCGCTGACGTACTTTGTGATTAAATTGCATTGTTACAAGAAACAAAATGTATGTGCAAAATTTCAGCTCAATCGAACACCGAGCAAAGGATCAAATTAAACCTTGTAAAAGGAATAATATTTTGCTTATGGAACCCTAGTTGCCCGAGTTGGACTCTCTTCTATTATTTTTAACCGATTTCCCAAAAAGAAGGAGATTCTATGTTCGACATAATGTTTTTTTTTTTTCTCCGATTTCTCCGTCAATTGTGGCCCGATTTTGAAAATTCTTTTTTTGTTTGAAAAAGTATGTTCCGAAATTGGTCCCATTTTGATTTGGTGAATATCTGATGAGGAACTTTGGAGATATACAACAGAACTCTTCAATAGGCGTGTCCACACAGAGCGAGCAGCCTCGCGAGGCATTTGCCGCGCGAAGCAGCTCGGTTAGTGTAGAAGTGCCCCGGCCGAGGCAAGTGCGCGCGCTGCCGCGGGCGAGCGTCCGAGCGCCCGAGCCATTCAGTGTCGGCTTTTTGTTTTGCTCAAAGGCGCCTCAGTCGTTTGCCGTGCGAACTCTGGACGCTCGCGTATATTCTTTCGTGCCTCGCTCGAGTATAATAAGAGTAAAACATGAATAAAGATCAGTGTTTAAAATTAATATCTCTCTATGGTGTAAACACCTGGCTATGGAATGCAAGTGATCCTAATTATAAGTATATATTATATATATATATAAGTCTGGATCCAATATCGTCTTCGTTTAAGCTTTTGTTGTCTTCTCTTTTTTATAATCCTATTTATAAGGATAAAAGCAACAGCTGCCACCGCGACACGTACGTGTGGTGCCATGATGTTTTAATTCTCAACTGAACGAACGAACATAATGGCTCGGGTTTGCCGCGCGCGGCAGCCTCGCGATGATACCGAGGCTGCCGCGCTCGTTTGGGGATAGTTTCCTCGCGCGGCAAATGCCTCGCGAGGCTGCTCGCTCTGTGTGGACGCGCCTAATAAATAACGGCAAATCTCTCGGGATTGCTGCAGTCGCATGTCTGTTTATTGTTTATACCATTTCATAACATAACATCACGCCAGTACGCTCTTAAGGGGTACGCAGATCTCTCATTTCACCAGTTATGTTCAAGTTTCATGAAATCTATTTTGGCGTTATAGTTACCTTAATAACTTGCCTATTAGGTAGGTTCAACCAAGAAGTGAAAAATAAAAAAAACTTTTTTGCAAAAAAATAATACCGACTTACAAATACAAAACTACAAAATGAAAAATAACTTTATTTTTTGAAGTCGGTGTCCATAACGCAAAAGAATTGGTACCTAAGAAAAACAACGACTTAAAAAAATAAAGTTATTTTTCACATAGTAGTTTTGTATATGGAAGTCGGTAGTATTTTTTTGCAAAAAAGTTTTTTTATTATTTCTAACATTTAAACAAACAACCGAGTTAAAAATTTATTAAAACTCTGATTTTTAATTTCGTAGACCAAAATTTATTGTAGAGCAGTGGTGGCCCAGTAGTAAAGGCACAGACTTACTAACGTGTCGTAAGGTCGTGAGTTCGAACACAGGCAGGCACTTTACTTTGTATAAATTATTTTCACGACCACTGCTTTAAAAACGGTGAAGGAAAACATCGTTAGGAAACCAGCATGTCCTAGAACCAAACATTCGAAGACATGTGACATCCACCAACCCGCACTGGACCCGCGTGGTGGATTTAGGCCAATTCCCCCTCTCACAGAGAGGTGGCCTGTGTACCTGCAGTAGGATCATTAAAAGGCTGATGGTAATGATGATGAGACCAAAATCACAGCTACCAATGAACTTAGTTTTAAGGGTTCCGTACCTCGAAAGTCAAAAACGGAACCCTTAAGGATCACTTTGTTGTCCGTCCGTCTGTCTGTCCGTCCGTCTGTCTGTCTGTCAAGACCCTTTTTCACAGGAACGCGTGGTGGTATCAAGCTGAAATTTATATCAAATACTCAGGTTTAATGTCCATTAAAGTAGTCGACACTCGCAAGGGAACCAAAACCTACAGGGCACTTCCCGTGAACTCAGAAACTTGAAATTTGGTATGAAGCAACGCCTAGTAGCACAGATAAAGGAACAATTGCGAAAACCGTACATTTTTAGTTACAGAAAAAATTTAAATTTCACTAAAGTCATCTTTTTAATTATTTCGATTTTCTTATATTTAGGCGAAGTTGTACGAGTCGGAATAGCAATTAATATTTTTTTCAACACACTTGCTCATAAAGTGGCTCTAATTTCACCGCAATTAGGCACATAATGACACCTGTTTTCAAACTGTGACTTTTTCATTGCTATTATTCACAAGTGAGTTATAGAGATTTTTTTTTAACTTATTGGTTGGGTTGCTTTGTTCTTAAAAAAGTTTCGATACAAAAAAGATCGTGGTCAATAATACAAATGCAACACATTTCATGCAACTTCGTATTTAAATAGATAATTTCAACTTTTACGTGTTTAATAAATGAAACTTTCACTTAAATATAATTTTTGTTTTTGTCTGTAATAAAGAAAACTTGAAATTCTCCATTTTGTACGTGGCTAAAACGCTATCCGCGAATAGCCAAAAAAAACTCATTCTTTTTAGTCTATGGCCGATCGCCATTGTTAGATGCGCGCGCATATGAAAACTGATTAATTTTGCCCGCCATTGCGAAAAATTTTCACAACTCGTTTTTACTGTTGGAAATGATTTTTTTGTATTATTTTCTTCACAAGTGTGTTGAAAAACGTCGTATGATACACGTGTGTATTGATGATTACCGTCCTCGGCTCTCTTAAGACCCTCACCTGACGGCTCGGGTCTCAATGGTGCCTCAGCGGTAATCATCAACATTACACACTTGTACCATAATGTACTATTATTAATTAGGTACATTAAAACACACAATAGACATAAAAATAATTAAAGAAAAACATATAATGTATTTTCCTCTAAAGAGACTTCTCACTAATAAATAGCCAGATGCGACAAAAATTGTTGGATGACACTTTTATTTTTATTTTTTTGTCGATCTAGATGGATCTTTTCCATGCTTTTTAATCAAAAAAGGCCAGTTGGTATTTTTAGTAGTTACCCGCATTATTTTAGGAACGATATTTGTCTTATTTAAAAAAAAATACTATTCTAGCTTTTCAAAATACCTAAATATCGCTCGATATTGTGTACAAAAGGCGCAAAATACATCCTCCAGTCAGGGTCGGCCGTAAGTTTAGGTGAGATGATGTAATTATGATTAACTGCTGCTGTAGAGAAAATTAAGTAAGTATGTAATTTAAGGTACAATCACCAGGCGAGGTCTTGGAATCGACAGGCTGAGATTGTTTTTATAAATCAGAAACACCGACATTTTTAAGAGTTGGTTCTATGCATTTCAAACCAATACAAAACCTGCAGATTCTATTGCAGTTTGGAATGGAATAAAACTACAAAAAAAGTAAATTCTTTCTAGGCATTTATTTCACAAAATTATATTATTTTCAAAGCAGTAACCATACAACGGTAATATAATTTCCATCTGAGAGCAAAACACAGGGGAATTCAAATATAAAGTAGAGACGGCACTGCGAGGTTTTGTAATGAGACAAGATGGCTGCCGCTAGAACTGGCTGTTTCAAGTGCGTTTAATAGTTTTTCTTATGTCTTGTGGAAAATATTTTTAATGGTTTTCCAATGACATTTTTGTAACAATCAAGTTCAATTGAGAAATTGGAGTCATCTTAATCTCTTAAGATTTCATATATAGATAGGAAGAAGTACACCCAATGATATTCAAATAAACAGATGCGTTATACACTAACAAAACAATTGAAAAAAGTGTTCCGCGCAGCAACGGCAGCACACATTTTTTATTCATCTGACATTTCACTACAAGTCGAAAGGGATGGCTTGATAAAACCAACAAGAAAAAAAGAGACAGCTAGTGTTTGTCACTTGCGTGTGAATGTAAACAAACATTGTTCTGAACACCAATGTTGTTATCTTTTTCTAACCTCCAAATATCAGAATATTAGAAAAAAAATGAAAAAAAATTGTAAATTGAGGCGTATTGCGTATATGATATGAGATCCCTTCTGTTTTATGTACTTTGGTATCATAATTGGTACAATTTCTAAATACACACTATGGCATATTTTTATTTTGTTTTTGTTTTAACAAAGCCTATCGCTCTTCGCCATGCGTGACATAAACTAAAGACTGAAGGTCACAATTATGTCCTATTCGAGTCTTCACAATGCGCGCGCTCATAACATATCTGTTTATTTGAATATCATTGAGTATCTGTTTTTATTTTTTCAAAAATACAGTAATCTTTTGTTTCTGACGACCAACGTATATTAATTTGATTTTTGTTGGCGTAATTCGTTAAAGCAATGACACTGTATGAATGGGCAGAACATCCTACATAGATAGCCTACTTAAAACTTGAATATGTAGCCTTCAAAACTGATTTATTCACGTACCAATGATTGAAGAACCTAATTTATAAAAGGAGTAAATATAATGTAGGTATATCTAACACTTATTTATATAGGCAAAGTATAAGGTCAGTAGACCGCCGCCTACGCAAACATTACCTAAGTCTTGGTAACATTTTACCGCTAATCCTTATTTACTATTATTAAGACTTGCGTGGGCTGGAAAACGTACGTCATACGACATTGCAATGTTGGATAAACAGTTAGAACTACCTATTTAAAATATTGCGTTGGTTCTGACAGCCTTATAATCTAGTAAAATGCAGCATTGATTGGTATCCTTCCGATTTTCAGCTGAAAGACGTCCACTGCTGGACATAAGCCTCCTCCAAGCGTCGCTACATCGACCGATTCTGTGCATGTCGCACCCAGTAGATTCACGCTGCCCTCACCAGGTCATAGGTCCACCTTTTGGGAGGCCTGCCAATTCATGGTATTGCAAAATCTATGTCGTCCTACAAAATACAACACCCAATAGTTAATCCCACTATCACATGAATATTGTAAAGGTGAAAGTTTGTGAGTGTGTTTGTATGTTTGTTACTTCTTCACGCCAGAAAGGCTGAACGGATCTGTATGCAATTAAGCACAGACAAAGAAAAATATATTTATTTCAACTAGGCCGTTAAGCAGCACTTTTGAAGGTCAAAAATATAAATTTTAAATTAATAATAATTGCTTCTACCTTCCAATCGGATAAGTAGTACCTTATTATGGAGAAGAACAAACAACAAACTCCACACTTACTCTTTAAAAAAAAGTGTTTTACAACATAAACATACATACATTCATATACGTGAGGACGATGCACCCAGCGCTACTATACTACGTATAGGTATAAAGTATTACAAGCACATAACTAACAGGTAAATTCCTTATTTCATTTGATAAAATATAGGAACATGGTTCTCACATACTTACAAATATTGCAAACATAGGTAAATTACGAGGGCAGTTTGATAAGTCCGTGACTTTTTGTAAAAATAAATAGTTTTTGGCATAAAAGCATTGTTTTTCCAAACACAGTCTTCTTTTAGCTCAATTCATTTAATCCACCATTTAAAAAAATATTGCTTTTAAAATAATAAGTTTTATAAAGGCCCTCAAAACAGGCGTTTGTTTCACACCTTTTCATTAAACCCAAATCTTCTCCCACGCAACTATTTCTTCAGGTTTGGAAACAGGAAATAGTTACAGGGGACCACATCTGGTGAAAATGCTGCATGAGGTAGCAGTTCGTAGCCTAATTTATGGATGGTTGCCATGGTGACTACACACGTATGCAACCGTGCATTGTCTTGATGGAACAGCACTTTTTCTTCACCAAAAGCGGTCGTTTTTGCTTCAAATCAATATCGAATCTGTCCAAAAGCTCTGAATCGCTGGTGATTTTTTTACCCTTTTAAAGGTAGTCAATATGAATCACACCGCGTGCATCTCAGAAAACTGTAGTCATGTCCTTATTGGCCGATAAACCCAATTTTGCCTTCTTTGGTGCACGTTCACTCGTAGAAACTCACTGTCTTGATTGTTCCTCGGTCTCTTGGATCCATGTTTCGTCCACAGCTACGAAACGGCGCAAAAACTCGTTCAAATTACGGTTACCATAAGCTCTTAGAATAAGGTTATTTTGAGTATGCGTAAGGGACAGATATATGACTTGACTTGTGCGTATATGACTTGTATACATCTGTCACTATTTACAGTCGAGCTATGATAGTTTTGACACATCAGGGTATGGGGACAGGGTCTGTGTGCATCCGCATATCTTCATTTGTCATAATACAAATATTATGGATTACGGTACATGAACTAAATATAATATTGCACTAAAATTGTTCTGCTATTTTTTGCTGAATCATCCAAAATTTTCTTTGCCACATCCTATTAAAGCTTTCAATTATATTTCTTGTTGTTACATGAGGTTTTTGTACCTTAATACTGGTTATGTTTGACGATTGTGTACAGGGGGGATAAGAGTAGTAAATACGTTTGTACATAACCGCTGTCCCCAATGAGTGTGACCTAATATTGACATCCTGACACTGCATACAGCAAGTCTGCAACTGGAAAATATACGTTAGTCGTGTACGGAGCCATGCCAATGACGCACAATGTCATATATTTCCATTCGTGGGCTAAAGACTTGGGTACTTGGATCTTGATACCTGGGGCTGCGAAACTTTATCGTGCGTTTGGTTGGATTCTTGATTGGAATATGTGTGTCATCATTGCAACCTTGCACACCTGGGCAGCCAGCAATGCGGTACTAAATTCTTTTGACTTATGCTTGATCTTCAATCGCAAGGAATTTAAGCCAGTTTAAATAAAACATAAGCCACAATTATTGATACATTTGACTGGCTTATTCGATTTAAGTCACCACAAGTAATCTAAAATGAAAATAGGAACTGTATTAGGCAGCGAATATGTTTTGAGCCAGTTAATTTCCTAGTGCCGTAGTGCATTCCGCTCAGATATTCACTTTTTCATTCAGATCTATATTTTTTTTCAATTTCGGCTTTACATAAATTTAAGATAATAACAAAATAGAATTTGTAAACTCTTGCTAAGAATATAATATAGAGAGAAGAAAAAATTGTAAATCGAAAAAAAAATGGTTCAGTTTCGATTTGTCACTAATAACTGGCCAGCAGCGAAGAAAAAAAGTGAAAATGCCATTAAAGTTTTCTTTTTATTAGTTTTTTCTTCTGCATATCTAAATGGATTTTCCACAAACATTTTCATCAAAAAAGGCCAGTAGTTTTTTATTAGTAAATCAAGCTTACTAAAAAGGTTTTATATAATTCTTTTTGAGAAAGGTCTCAGCCACCTCAGTAGAAAGTATTTTCAATTTCAGCTTTTCCAACTATAATCATACTTTAAAACAAATAAGAAAGACAAATGACTGTCATCTTTTATAATAAACAGTTACTGTTGGCCAGCGATCGCTCACGTGCTAAGAGATAGACTTTCTTCACCGCAGCGCAGCCTCATCTATCACTTAGTGTACTTCCATCCCACGTATTAAATAACAAGTACCTGGTGTCTCCAGGGAAAAGTAATTAAAGAACCATTTCCGCACTTCCTTTGTTACTTAGTGATATTAATTCGTATCTTGTTGAAACGGAGTTTGATGGAAAATGTTACGTGCATTGTTTCTTTAATCATTTTCCTGCAACAAAAGATTATTAGAAATTAGTATAACGTGTAAGTATACACCTGATTACCTATCTATAATAATAGATACAGATTTTTCGATAAATGCTAATTATACTAATACAATCTTTTATTTAATGCCACCTTTCACGATGTCTGTAATCAAATCTGCAAATTAAATGTGACCCACTTCCCAGTGTTCGATTGAGCTGAAAATTTGAACACACTTTTGTTTCTCGTGACAATGCATTTTTTAATAAAAAAGCTTGTTATTAAAAAAAATTGACGGGACAGACACGTGGGCCTCACCATGGGCTTAAAGTCACCCAAAGCGTTAAGGAGAGAGCTATGCTCGGAGTTTCCTTGCGTGATCGAATCAGAAACGAAGACATTCGCAAGAGAACCAAGGTAACCGACATAGCCCGAAGAATTGCCAAACTTAAGTGGCAGTGGGCAGGGCACATGCTCGCAGTACGGATGGCCGTTGGAGCCGAAAACTTCTAGGGCGGCGACCGCTTACCGGCAGACGCAGCGTTGGAAGGCCTCCCCCTAGGTGGAGCGACGACCTGGTCGAGGTTGCGGAAGTCCGTTGGATACGAAACGCGCAGGAACGATCATTGTGGCGACGCTTGGGGTCGCCACACTGATGACGCCGTGGATGACGATTAAAATAAACTGCTTGTTCAAACATTTATGTGTATTATATAATAACACTAACTTCTGCCAGCGGCTTTGCCCACGTATGTTATACATATAAGACTTCCTCTTGAATCACTCTATCTATTGAATAAAACCGCATCAAAATCCGTTGCGTAGTTTTAAAGATCTAAGCATACATAGGGACAGACAGCGGAAAGCGACTTTGTTTTATACTATGTAAGGATAAGGATTATTGCAAAGTATAAACTTTACTTAGGTAACAAACAAACCCCACAAATTAAATTATGTACACGTCAAGATTATCTACAGCGACATGAAGCGAAAATAAAATATGCATTTTCTCTCCCTTTTCAGAGACACATCGCAACCCTCTCCCCCCATTACAAGATTATGTGAGTAACGGGGAAAATATCCTGTAATGTGCACTGTCTCGTGCGTCTGCCGGCAGGTAAATCCAATTTGCCCCATGTCACCTCGGCACACAAAAAATGTCACAAAAGTATCTTGCCACCTCGACGTCGTCGCCGGTGTTAAGCCGCACCGGAAGTCCGATAAAAAAATTAAAAGTCACTTGATTTCATCTCTTTATACAGCATTCATTCGTGCCACTCCCTGTTTCCGTTGCTGTTATATTTTTATTTTCCCTTGACTAAGCTTCTCCGTTAAAACATTTTCTTTACAAAACTCAGTTTTTCAAATCGTTTTGCATGAAGCTGTAAGCTTCTTGTGCCGCTCAAAAATAACTATTACTTTATAAAAAATAACATTTTATTAAACGAATATAAGGGAGAAAAGAAGAGCTCAAGGATTTCCATGATAACAATTTCTGTAACCCGTAATTTCGAGACGTCTATATGTAAAAGATTTAGCAGGTACACAAGAAGATTTCCAGATTTTGTTTAAACACCATTTTATATCTAGTTTTTGTTTTACATTTAAATCTTGGAAGTATATAAGCCAGAAATCTGGATATGTTAGCAGTTGATTTCAATAGGGTAGGTAGGGTACTGTTCAACAGATAAATCTGCCTACACTTACGGAGAAATTAGTCGTGACGTTATGATATACAAATATGGTTTATTGAGTCAACCATATTCACGGAAAATTCTACTACGGACGCATGTGTCATCCCCGGGGGGTCAAACGTCCAATAATCCTGTTTTCCCCATACAGTACCAAGCTAATGACGTAATTCATACTCTCCGGAGTATAGCTAACAGGGGCATCCATAAACCTGTTGTTGGCGCCCGAGTATTGAATAAGGAAGGAGTGACGCAAGTCTCTGAGATTGCGTAAATTGGAACGTATCGTATGTTAAGTTACCTTGTTATAGAATAGATGCAATTTTAGCTCATATTGATTTCATTTGTTTTAGGTACTTACTGAATTATAAAAACTGAAGATCTAGTTCAAGGTAGATACAGAGTATTACCTGAGTGGCCTTTTTACCCGACTGCCGAAGGAGGTTAATGTGTTTATCAGTCTTTGTTTGTATGTTTGTTCCTATGTGGGGTTCCAGAGACCAAACTCGTTGGCCGATTTTGATCATTCGCAGGTCAATCGATTCGTCTTAATGTTGCGAGTGTCACTGGCTACATTAAAATATAAAAATAGAAAAATGACGGCTTTTGGCCGCCATATTGTGGGGGCCCAATTTTTGTTTCTTCCTATGCCGTCGTGTGGGGTATCAAAATAATGGGTTTTAAGAGGCAATTGCAAAAAAATGTTGCACTTACATGTTTAAATTTACCTAATACGAAAAAAAAAATAACTAAAAAGTGTTTTTATTCGATAGATGATTTCCTTCAGAAGTGTCCTTGTAAATTTTATTCACTAAAGCACAGGTATATTTAATTTTTAACTTAGACACATAAATTGACTTATTGCATTTACCTAATTAATATCTTAAGATTAAGAACTTGTACTTGCGTGCTATATTTTGGCCAAATGTGTGTTACTAAATATTTTATATAAGAACTTTATGTACCTACCATATTTGATGCAATAAATGAATTGAATTGAGAAAAATAAATTATAAAAGCAAAATTTCTGACTACTTAGAAAGCGAACTAAAACGACGTAAACTATATATGTATCCTCTGACTGCACAGCATGCTTTTTTTCTTGTTTACGTCTTTTTAGTTCTTTTTTTAAGCAGTCGGGTTTTTAGATTTTTAGTTTTTTTTTTTCGGCCAATGATTCAGCGTGGTCATTACCATTGCCACGTCAATGATGGCAGTGTGTTCGACAGTTTTCCCATTGACAGCGATTGGGATGCATTTTTGACGCCCAATGATTCTTCCTTTCTCCCCGTTTAAACCTTTTTGTACATACTTATTATTATTATCTTGAATGTATTATGTTATTTATAAGTTCGTTTTACATACATCATTAGGCTTGATCTCTCGTTTTAAGTTTGACAAGATCTCTGATTCTGGCAGGCCGTTTAAGACACAAAGTGAAGTTCTAGTTTTTATGTTGATGATTCCATCTGACAGTGAATTCAGATTACGATTTTTATTTTTTTCATTTGAGATGAGTTTGCTCTTGACTCAAGTCTAGGTCAGAGGTGACAGAGAAAGAGTCGACGATGGAGTGAGTTTAAACAGAAGAAGCCTGTTTACTCTAACTTTAAAGAGAATCGGAAACGCAGACGCAGTTAGTGAGTTCCACTCATTAGCTGTGCGCATTATGAAGGATGTTTGGATACGCTTGGTGCGAATTGGTGATATGGCAACCAGGTAAGGATAGTAACTTGCAGTGCGTTTAGATGCCCGATGGTAGACGGGGGTCGGTGGGATGAGGTAGTGGAGTTCTTAAGCACACTCACCGAAGTATAGTCTGTAGAAGACCGACAAGCAGGCAACCTGTGTTCAACTTTCGATCATTTTCCATATATGTGGCCTCACTAAGTACTTATATAGTAATTGAAACATGATGAACAAGCAGCGTACAACTAATAAGCTAACATTTATGGCGAAAGCACAAATATTTGTCAAAGAGCAACAAAATAGCGCAGAAATTAGAGCAATATTTAACATTATCGACAGAGCGATGATGACGCAACCACGCAACCCTCCCTAAGAATAGGTTGCCTCATCTGATCCCCAGGGTGTCCTAGAGGGAACCTCGGGGGTACTACCGAATAATGGCTGTCTATTCACTGATAAAATAGAACTGCGAAGATTTTTCTCTTTCAAGATTTTCAGGTTACTTGGTTGCATTAAAGCGAACTTTTTTTAAAAGGGTTATAAAACGGTTACAAAATTGTACCGGTTACCTTTTGTAGGGCTTTCTTAATTTTGAGGGTTCCGTAACCGAAGCTGTCACTCACGTGTCTGTTTGTCACACAATTTTGTTCCGAAGATTTTTTCAACTTCATATTGACCTACGAATTTCGTTACGTTTGCCACTATTATGTCCTGTTTATTGACTGGATGAATACTGTCTAAAAAAGTCCTTAACTGTCTGTTCATTAACAGTTCTGAAGGACTCTTGCCTGTTCCCGAACATGGCGTTACACGCAGTCCAAGTAGCATGTTAGGGATCTTCACGTCCCATGACACAACATCCATTTTGCGTAACTTGTCGTTAACCGTCTGGACCATTCGTTCAGCCAATCCATTTATTGTAGCAGGATGGTATTGTGCTGTAGTGATATGCTTAATTTTATTTGACTCCAGAAATTGTTTCATTTCCGCTGACACAAATGCTGTTCCATTGTCTGAAACCAATGTCTCACATAGTCCGTGTGTAGCAAATAGCATTCTTAGATGCCGCACCACAGTTTCTGTAGTCATGCTATTTACTACAAATACTTCATCCATCGTGAATATGTGTCCACAATTATCAAATTGACTTTATTTTGGTATGGACCAGCAAAATCAATATTTATGCTTTATTTATGTTTTTTTTTTATATATAAAATCTGATACTAACAAATACCAATATATTGATATATATGATCTTTGATACGGAACCCTAAATGTGCGAACTCCAACACTCACTTGGCCGGTTTTATATTTGTTTGTACCGAATAGGCTCCGAAACTACTGGACCGATTTTAAAAATTCTTTCACCTATGGAACGCTATATTATTCCCGAGTAACATAGGCTATTATATTTATATTTATTTATAAAAAATATGATATCCTTATGAAAATTGCAATAATATAACCAAAATGGCAAAACGAAGCCTATAAAAATCATTATTTGGCGTGCGCTGAGAAAACTATTGATGATACATAAAAATTATATACTACATGATTAATTTATTTATTAATAACTACATAAAAGTCTACAAGAGAATATATCTCACTATCATACTCGTAGTTAAGTCATAATAGCAGCTTTTGTGTAGTATTAATTCCTAATCAAATAAATAGTTTAACAAATTGGTAGATAGGTGAGTAGGTAGGTAGGCTAGGTGGGTAGGTAGGTAGGGTAGGTGAGTAGGTAGGTAGGGTAGGTAGATGAGTAGGTAGGTAGGGTAGGTAGGTAGGTAGGTAGGTAGGGTAGGTGAGTAGGTAGTTAGGGAAGGTGGCTAGGTAGGTAGGTAGGTAGGGTAGGTGAGTAGGTAGTTAGGGTAGGTGGCTAGGTAGGTAGGTAGGTAGGGTAGGGTAATTATTGTATTTTAAATGGCTTGTATCCCGTATTTCCACAGATAATTAATCAGAATAAGAGAGCGAAAGAATAAGAAAAATAATATAATTTCCACTTCCCTAATACTTCCATGGAGTTAAATATTAAATTCACATAATTTGAACCCCTCTCAAAGCTGCCACTCCTACTCCACTCACAATAATATTTGTACCAAAAACCGTTTGAATATTACAAGTTTGACACCGACATGACACTGGGGGAAACTTGGGCATAAGTTCCAAACTTTCACTAAGTTTCACACAGATAAATCATCTCTTGGTATATAGTAATTAATCAAGGTACGGTTACAAATACCATAGGTTAATATTCTCCTGGCAAATTATATTTGGCTGTAAAATATATCTGTGGCATAATGCCATCTAGTTTTTATTCGACTTTAAAAAAATTAGTAGGCTGAATATTGTATGCTTGTTGAGCGTTTGCCGATTTTTATGATTCGTTTTTTTGTTTTAAGAATGTTATCCCACTTCGTAATACGGATCAAATTTAAATGTGATGGGTCGGTGTCAAAAAACTGAGAAACATCAACTCCCGAAATTCAAGTTAAGTATTTTGCACTTTGTGGTGTTTTTTATTTTATTCAGAAGTTACTTGTATTTTTTTTTTAAATAATGTTTTTAGGCACCTTATTTCATATTATTTGGTTCGACTATTTATGTTCATTTTACCCGCGCAATTCGGGTTCTTAACGATTTTCACGTCAAGATCGATGTATTTACATGTCATTTAAGTGAATTCGCAAAAATACTGTTGTTTATTTTATGTTATAGTGAAGATTAGAGTAGATATGTTTTTGTTTTGTATTTAAAATATTGTATTTTTATATTTACGAAACATAGTTTATAAGTTATTTTTGTTAGATGTGTAGTAGAAGGACTACTATATTTTTACGTTTTCTTAGTTTTATATTGAAAATAAGTAATTTTTTTTTCGCGCTGTCGCATTAGGTATACCTACCTGTAATGATAGTTGTAAAGGAGATTTTAATAAATAAATAATGTTATATATACATTTTCATACTAACTTTTAGATTAGAAGACGAATTCCAAAAAACTTTGATTAGTTTTATATACGAAAATCCTTTCTTAGTGCTCTACTTCATTGTAGAAGGAACTCTTTTACGTTATGCTTCCAGACCCAGCGGTTGAAGCTGTGCATTTGTCCGTCAGCCAATTAAAATATTAATTTAAAATCTTCTATTCAGAATAAGCAGAATTTGTGGCTTTGACAATCAACCGGTGAATTCATAAATCATCTTCATAAAGTTGTCCAATGCCGAACACGATGCTTTTATAATCTTGGCAAACCACATTGGTCATGTTTGGCAAACTATTGGTTTTGGCAAGGCACGGTGGTGATGTTTGGCAAACCATTGGGGAATGTTTGGCAGACCATTGGCCGTGTGTTATGAAAGAGTACCTAATGGCCATTTATAATCACATTGACGTAATCTTTGTCAATTTTTAGAATAGCATTTGATATGGTAAAACATAAATCATATGTTCTTAATTCTTTATTATACACAAAACATACATTTCGTACTACAGTCATTGGAGATAGGGGTATATGTACAAACAAACGCGATGAATTTTCTTTCTCCCAGGAAATCTTAGAGGAGCAAGGATGTCCGTAATGGTAAATGGTAGCAGCTGGATAAGATCTGCCGAGAATCGAAATAAATGGTTAGCGATTTGAAAGGCCTCAACCAAGGATCCAACAGTTGACTGCCAGCATGCTTTTTTTATAACTGTCTTCTGCCAGCGGCTTCGCCCGCGTGTGTTATACATATAAACCTTCCTCTTGAATCACTCTATCTATTAAAAACAACCGCATCAAAATCCGTTGCGTAGTTTTAAAGATCTAAGCATACATAGGGACAGACGAAGTGGGAAGCGACTTTGTTTTATACTATGTAAGGATAAGGATATCACAGCCACATCACATGAATTACACATCGACAGAAAAAGAAATGAACAATTACAGAACCAATGCACATGACAAGTACGGCGTACATAGCACTTATAATGATAACATTGCAAATAAAGCCAAATAACCACACAGTCACAATTCAATAAAAATACATTTAAATAAAAAATACGAGTAATAATTTTAAATACAGGTCAAAATCAGTACAATAATCAAAATAGTATCTACAATAAAACAAAAAAATATTGTCCGGAATCAAAATTATAATGACAATAATCAAAATTATAAAATCGAAATAAAAATAATCAAAATCATTAGGAAAATAAAACACAAAATGCAAATAATAAAAATAAAAATGTCATAATAATGTCAAAAATCATTGAAAATAAAATAAAAATCATACAGTCAAAATTCAAATCAAAATCCAGAATTGTAAGATTGGAGCTGTATGCTGACGATGGTGGAACTTTCGAGTGATAGAGAGAGATCATAACATACAATTAAATATCTGAACCGATCGAAAACCTGTAAATTAAAACTTCAACACAATCGATCATTAAAAACAGCGAAAAATACAGGCACCGCAAACCGGGTACAAAATAATTTTATACGGGAAAAACACTGAAACAAAATCACAGCCTCCATGTTTTGTTTCTCCACCCACACCGTATAAAATATATCTAGGCTACCTATAGACCTTCGTCTGGGAGAGCTGTCTGAAATTAATCAGAGAGCGTTACAGGAAGTCGGCTCGATCAAAGGGCACTAACGAACAAAGGACGCGGCCGGGCGTACATACATGTCGCTGTGCCGGCATTGTTACTGCTCACAGCCAACTGATATTCAATAAGAAATGGAAACTATGTTTGTGGGTATGAAAGAGATGTAGAGGGCGAAACTTGCGAGACGTGTAATTGACATGTTAATTATGTAGGAATTTTGTAGATTATTATTTGGATAACTGAATAGGGCGTCAAACTTAAGCTTGCGGTTAATAACTGCGTAATCTGTGCAAGTTTTGGTGTATTTTTTGTGTGTTTCTAAGCTAATCGTATAGAGTGATGAAATTATTAGTTTATAAGTTTGTAAAACGAAGTTTGGCAGTACTCATTCGATTACGATAATACTGTCACTGATACCACAAAATAGAAACAATACAGAAGGGCCACTCCCGCCGTTTCGAATATTGACACCTAAACTTGGCATACTCATCAGGGTTGCTACTTTATAGATTCTGAATTTTAAAAAGGAGTGGGTAGTACCTATAAGTATAGTATAATTACTTAAACTACAGTACCTAAAGACTGGCGTTTGACTACTTACCTTTCTTTATCGTTTGCACATATGAAAAACGAGTGAGCATTGTTTTTTGTTGTATTTAAGCAACCAAATACACTACAGATGTAATAATAGCGTTCATTTATTCTGTCGACATTTGACCACAAAGTAAAAAGCACAGAATTAAAGGTTTCGCCACGTAAATAGCTACACTTATGTATTTACACGTACCTATGTCCCATAAAATAAAAGTACTCTGTGCTATGTCCTTCAGGTGGCATGACAATTGTAGACATCTAGATCTTTTATAAATACTAATGAATTTAAAGCATATTCGGTCTGTGACAATTAATAAAGGTAACCAAGCCAATAAAACCTCGTTACAGTACTTTATGAATGACGTGACAAATGCCCGCACAAAGCAGTCGTGACAGCCGCGACTGAGCTCGGTCCAATATTGCCCAAGAATCCCTGTAAAATCGCAATGTCAATGTGTGTGTGCAAAATGACGCTTTGTTCGTAGTGGCCTATCTGTCGTACTTTGTGCTGATACAAAGCTACACTACTGTCACTGTCATTCGCTTCTCGACCTGTAAAAATCCACGGTTCAGAGAAAATAAAAATTATTAATGAAAAAATCTTTTTTTTTTACATTCTTTTTTCGTATTCTTCTCAGCAAACCCTTTCATTTGATACCCATATCATGGCAATGCACAAAAAATAACTAGTCCGCCATCTTGGGCCGTCCGCCATATTGGATTTAGAATGACGTCATTTAGCTAACCATGCATTGACATCCAAACTAAACGTGTTTGCAAAATTTTATCTTAATCGGTGGAGGATAACTGCTTTAAAATTCAGTTGCAAGATTTGATCCGAACACACTTACTTACATACATTGCAAGTTAATTAAAAGGTTGTAAAAACTGATCAACAAAAGGGAAGGACATCAATCAGTAATTTTCTCCACATGTTATTTTTGTGAGATATTTTCGTCAGCCTTTTTCACGTGGGTGCATGGAGGGGAAGGGATTATTTTTTAAGAAGAAAGGCAAAACGGCCAGCAACATAATTTACATTTGAACGAGATTTCACCACTGGTTCTTTCGTCAGTCTTGTATTCTGCATTTACAACTTGACACTTTCAACTATTTCGGATAGAAGTAGAAGTTTTTGTTCTTTTACAACCTTTTTATTAACTTGCAATGTATTTATATAAGCAACTATTAACATGGCAATTTATGTACATATGTAGGTATATGTTAACTTAATTTTAAAGCAGTTTTCCTCAACAAATTAAGATGAGATTTTGCATGCATGTTTTGGATGACAATGTCGGTAAGCATTTTTTTATAAGTTTTGTTTTATTTGGCAAAGATATTTAAATTTTTCTTCATTGAGTTGACATTAACATCTATTACTAAGATAAACCGGCCAGGTGCGAATCGGACTCGCGCACGAAGGGTTTCGTGTTCCGTACCATTATCGCAAATAACGGCAAAAAAATCACGTTTTTTGTATGGGAGGCTATTCTGTTTTTAGTATTTGTTGTTATAGTGACAACATAAATACATCATCTGTAAAAATAAACTAAGTATAAAGATGCCAGCAAATTTTCTCTCATTCACTTAGCCCGGTCATAATTCATCCAGCAGCTTACTCACCTAATTCTAAATACAAACGGCTGGTATTATTCATACTCCGTGGAGACTACACTCTCATCTGTAACTCACAAGCTCGTATCATATTCCAATATATCAGAGTGGCGCGGCATTATGATCACATACGTTACACGCGGGATCACGCACCTGCTCACAAAATGTCAGCCTTATTCCTCCCACAGAAAATATACTTAACGCAAACTACAGCGTTTCGGGTTTGTTTTGTACCTGCATTATTAATGCCCATTATCTATTCCCAAATCGGAGTGCGGCCTAATTCGCTGTGCTATTAATAAATCATGCTATAAAAGCTTTGTTTCACGGATTTGTTTTAAAGTTGGTACTTATGTTTTGTTGTACTATGATTGTATTTTAAACTACTAAATAGATTTCATCTCACGAAATCTAATTTCTCTGTTTTTTTATCTTTCTTTGACTTTCCACTAAAAGTGTTTCGTAATCATATGTAGCTCCGTATTTATAAAGCTAATAAAATGCTGCCAAACACTCTCGCTGTACACCTACGGCCTACGCGACGCTCGCCACAATTTCAAACAAAAATATTTACAGAAACCCGTGTCATACATACGCGTACGAAAAAGGTAATTACAAAATAATACAAGAGCCTTCGTCAAAACAAACAAAGGCGCAAAGCGAAAAATATTTGAATTTGAATTCTATCATTCGATATTTAAATCCAGCAGCGGCGGTGCGGTCGGGGCGGGCGGCGAGAAGTTTCCTCGGGCGAGGGCGGGAGAGCGGGGCGCGGGTGGGTGTGCGGGGGCGGGCGGGATGCGGGGGCCGGGTAATTAGGCGGCCCGGCGGAGGCTGTATTGATCGGCGCGTCTCCTAGCAACGCGCGAGATGGCAGCACAGCCTGCCCTCGCAACGGGAACAAGTTTTTTGTTCGAGCTCGCTCTAGGTGAGACCGTTTTGATGTAATCGCCGCGGAGATGATTCAATTTGATTCAGCTCTGTACGCATTCGGCGGAGATTATGGCGCTATTAGTCTCGTTGTAGGGGTTTTTACGCTGATTCACCATAATGACGGGAAATCTGGCTTAATTTTATATTAGACCTTTGTTCAAGGTGTTGTTTGGAGGGGAAAGTATTAAGGTTCAGTCTATGTTGTATATCATTTTGAGTACAAGAATTAAGGTTTTAATTGTCACGGCCGCATTGCCGATGAGCCAACAGCAGCGGCTTGCACATAATTAAGATCACAGTAACAATAAACAGCGCTGATCCTCTGCGAGGGCTAGCAGGCACGTCTGCTGAAGGCTCTCATACTGTGCAGAACTTATTAAGTTCCGCTAAGACTTGGGACAGGCGATGGCGAACCACTTCTAACTTTACCGCAACCACAGAACAGTGGTTGTGTCGGAGTAACTATTAATTTGTGTGCTGAAAATTGTCACAAATGGGACCTTTGCCGAAGGGCTCTTCCAGGAACAAACCGCAGGGAATATAGGAAGACATGTGTGAGGAATCGTATCAGAAAGCGGTATATTTCCATGAGTAGCTACTCGTCTAACAAAAGATCACTAACAAAGTTGTTGAATATGAAGATTCAACATCTTGTTTCTTTGTTAATCTGACAACTTACGGATTAATAAGATCTGAAATAAATATTAGTACTCATGTTTTGTTTTTTTGCTGAACCTGACAATCACCAGAACGTGATCATCTTTGATACATTCACAAGGACGGCTGAGATGCTTCCGTGCTTGCCGGAGATAATTTTATACTCTTCCTAATAACATTTATTAGGGGTAACACGAGGGCGAAAACAAAGAGATTTTACCCTACAAATTTTTATCCGTTTTCCAAGTACATTTTATAAATTAGTCGACTATTATGGACCCCTGATTCAAAAAATGGTTTTCACAGACCCGTAATATTTTTGTATGGGCTATCCAACGATACCCCACACCATAGGATAGACGAGAAAAAAAAGCATTCTTCTTCACATGTAAACGAGGAAGAATAATAAAAGAAGTTAATTAAAAAAAAAAAACAAAAAACCCGACCGCTTAAAAAGCGAACTAAAAAGACGTAAACAAGAAAAAAATCATGCTGTGTAGTCGGAGGATACATGTGGTTTTGGTCAGCCAGTCCGCGAATATGTATCCTCCGACTGCACAGCATGATTTTCTTCTTGTGTACGTCTTATTAGTTCGCTTTTTAAGCGGTCGGGTTTTATGATTTTTTGAATTAACTTGTTTTATTTATAACTTTTTAGTTATTATTTTTTTCGTATTATATACATTTTATCATATAACTGTTAAATATTTTTGAAATCCTCTCTTAAAACCCTTTATTTTGATATCCACACGAGGGGTTTGTAAGAAAAAAAAATTGGTCTCCACTATATGGCGCCCAAAATCCGCCAATTATCTATTTTCCAATTTAATGTAGCCAGTGATACTCGCAGGGTTAAGACGAATCGATTGACATAAGAATCATCAAAATCGGCCCACGCGTTTGAGTTTTGGAACGCTGCATAGGTACAAACATACATACTTACATACATAGACTGATAAACACATTACCCTCCTTCGGCAGTTGGGTAAAAAGATTCCTGCCATGGTTTTATTTTACCACTTTGTCGGCGTGATTAATATGTATATCCATGCCAAATTAGTACTAGTACTAAGAGTCTCTGAGCTAAGCTGCGGAAGGACGGAAAGACGGATATGACGAAACCATAAGGGTCCCTTGTTGACAACGGAACGCTAAAAATGATTATTTCTGAGTCAGAACACGACAGATCTATTTCCGAATCCGAATAGAACATCCCAGAAGTGGGGAAACATGAGCCACGAATATTGTTCGGTACATCGGATCCATAGAAAATTTTCCATAAAATTCGACTTTATCCATTCGATTTCCGATAGGTAGCGAATATTTGAGCCAGCGTAGAGCACAAAGGCATTTTGAAATATTACATAATGTAGCATATTTTTCAAATACCTCCATCCAGCAAAATGTAATAATGTGCAGTTCTAGAATACGACGCCTGAGGGCGCTGTGAACGCGTGTTTATGAGCAAAGTACGCCCCACATTTCTCAGACACATTTGAAATTGTTCGAAGTAATAGAAAACGACGTCTTTTTAGTTTGAAAAACGTGCACTTTTCCTACGCTTTGCTGGAGATTATTTTATTATTATTCTAAGAAACAAATTGAAAAAGCCGGGAGAGGAACGATTCTTATAAATGTTATACTTAAAACCGCACTGACTGACGCGCTGTGACTGGCTGAGCATATGACTATTTATAAGTTCTTGCATCTATGCATTTGAAAGACTTTTTAAAATACGGCACTATGAATTTTAAAAAGTCAATCATAAAAATTTTAATTAGCTGATATCGTAACTCATACAAAATCTCTACATATGATTCTTTTTGGGAATAGTATTATTTGGGATTTTCCTTCTAAAAATTTTCATTAGGTACAAGCATTGAGGTAATAATGTACTACGCACTAGAGAAGTCACCACACATCACCGCTGTGTTCAGTTCATGTGGGGTCAGCCGGCCGCACTTCACGCAGTTGCTTGCTAGATGTTGAGCGCCTATGTCATTGTTTTTAAACGGAAAAACGTTCAAATGCATTAAATATGCTGTCGTGTGTTTTAAGATATTGCACTTATAATTCAACTAATACGGCGAAATGCAAAGGAATAACTTTTCGTCAATTAGTAAATAGAAAATCATTTTTAAATTGAAATATGCGGTGGACGCCATGTTGCCTCATTTCTCATATAGACTAAAAAATAAGATGTGACATTTGTGTAACAAGTGTAGGTAGAATTAGCTAACTTTGGTTTTTATAGCGGAAAAATAACAATCTTAAGTATGTTCAGAAAGGAACTGACTGTGGTTATTCAAATAAATAGTTTAACAAATTGGTAGTTATGATAGGTGGGTAGGTGTCTAGGGTAGGGTAGGGTATGTAGGTATCCAGTTGATGGGAGCGAAGTCACGGGGGACAGCTAGTACCTAAATAATGGGACGACGTAAATTACTTCAAATTCAGCGTTTAGCTTTGATATTCTTATGCAAAACAAACAGGACGGTTAGTACTGAGACCTTACCGGTACTTGCTTGAACGATGTGCTGCAATGTACTATTCAGCACGAGAAACCATGGACGCGGAGTGACCGTGAGAAAATCTCTAGATTATTTGAACCACATATTGACGTCTGGGAGAAACTTTTATCCGAATGGCAATGTAGGTGGAATAATTCCATCAAGGGCCGGCCACCTCCGCCAATTCTTTCCATCTGTTCACGTGCGACTGGCCAGGACGTGGCTGGAAGTGGATCACTGTGTTGCCCAATTTCTCACAGGGCATGGTAACTTTAAAAGTAAATTATTTTCCTTCGAGCTCGTTGCCTCGCCTTTATGTCAGTATTCTACATCTGACTGCAAATATGTACAATCTGCTCATCATATCTTATGGGAGTGTATTCTTTGGCAGAATGAAAGCAATACTATGTTGAATAATGTACCGGCTGCATCAGAAGATGTTTACAATACGGATCTTGTGGTAACTAGAACAAATTTCCGTGCGTTCAAGCGTTTTTGCCATACCTATTTATTATTGGAATCAAATATACGAGTAACACCTCACAATGTTAGGACCCATTAATATTAATGCAAATTTTTATCCGTGATGCCAGCCAACTGGGCTTATCCCAGTTGTAAACGACCCTTTGTGCCTATTAACCTTGTTTGTTCTGTCTCCTACTTGATATGGAGGGAACTGGAAGTTTTTATTTTTTCCTACTCCTCCCCTATTCTTTTCTGATTAATTTCGTTGCGGGATCCAAGACAGTTAAATTAATTCTCCGGGACTTCGTCGAACTTCATTGCCTCGGTGCTTTTCTGGTGGTCACCACTATTGATTCTGGCTTTCAGGAATCGCAGTGATTTGGGAATAGTGCTGTGGGAATGCCCCAAAAAAGAAATACATAAACATAATATTAAATTAATTATTACTTTACTAAGGGTATTTCAACTAATATTTTTTTTTGTAAAAATGTGTGAATTCTAATTAAGCTTGTTAGGTATAAAGCTATGTAGGTACCGCTTCTGTAGTCAGTCAGCAGTTTAGTCTATATGAGTGACAAGTTGTTGCAGAATGTTGAACGAAACGCGTAAACGCCATGAAAATCACGGCGCTTCCGTCTTTTTGATCGCGAGAAAACTATACCTTATAAGCGCTCTAGCGCTGCGTGTTTATACTGTTTTGTTAGACGGCTAATTATTGTTACAGCGCTGCAGCGAAATTTAGTTTAAACTCTTGTCAAAATAGAGCATGTCCTTTACTTAGGATAGCTTCTCTAGTACATATTATCTCAATGGGTACAAGTCAGTCTAGATTTGTGCTCGGTTGATATAATAAGCTCGCGGTCGCCTCTATGTACAACATCATCATCGCCATCAGCTTTTTGGTTAAGTCTTCCTAGACTAAACCAAAAAGGCCATTTCTTACTTTGCTTTTTTTTTACATTATTCTCTCATACATTAAAAATATTGTCAGTTGTAGAATCAATCAATTGTAGAATCGGTAATTTATAGAATTAGTCAATTTAAGAATCGGTCATTTATAGAATCAGTCAATTCTAGAATCAGCAATTTATAGAATTGGTCAATTAATGTCATTTCGCGAATTAGTCATACCTAGACTAAACCGCCTTTTTTAATGTTACCACTGCTGGGACACAAGCGAGGAGGAATGGACAGTAATTTATTTATTTGTTATATTCTTTCCTGCAAAAATATATGTATAAGACAAACATTTTTAAAAGCAAGTAAACAATGGGCGGTCTTATCGCAAAAGGCAATAATCCACCACGCGGGTTGAAGGATGTCTTCGAGTTTTTGGTTCTAGGTCACGCCGGTATCCTCACGATGTTTTCCTTCACTGATTTGAGAGCAGTGGTGACGAAATAATTTATACAAAGTAAAGCGTCTGTCTGGGTTCGAACCCACGACCTACACTTGTATGTCGCGGCCATTACCACCACTGTTCTTCCACTGGGCCATCACTGCTCTATTTACAACATTACTGCCGAAATGCGGGTGTACCTATACACTTACACGAAAATCTTAACTCAGAGTTAGTTGCTGACACGAGGTTAAATTGACAGATTGTCATACAATATTGTAAATTTTACCTCGTGTTAGCAACAAGTTAAGTTTTCCTGCAAGTGGGCCTTAGGGGAATTTATACGTTATGTTTTATTACGTTTCATGATTATAAATCCAATCGGTATACCAGAGAGCTTATCACATAAATCCTTACAAAGTATTTCCAACGCCAATTTCACACAGGATTTTCCCACCACGACACGCGCTACTCAGATTAAACATACGACCAAATACATATTATAAATATGCATAGACATAAGAAGCTTTGATATAAAGGAGGCGCTTGATTAGAAAAGTTATATTCCCTGAGAAACCACACCACGCCTGCCAGTAAAAAATGAAACATCCAACAGAAATAAGGATATTAAGTAGCAGAGTTCCACATATTATATAAAGCGCTTCTACCCACATTTTCTCGGATTTATACAAATATTCAACGAGTCCGGGACGAAAAATAAATGGTCTTTATAATTCTTTATTGCATCTCATTTACATCTGAATGCCCACTGAGCATACTTTAGATAATTGGACCCGAATTACTTTAACGACACATTAACCCGAGCACCCTTTGTTAAGGGACCTTAATTCTACAATAATATCTTTAGAGACTTGAAAATGAGGTATGCAAGTTCGTTTTAACAATTCGCTGACATCAAGTTTCATAATCTCGTTAAAAAGCCTAAGTTTCGTAGGCAGCGCTACGAATGGCTACGAACCCACCTCCTAACTTCGTAGCTCGTAGCATTGCTACGGATTGCTACGACAATGTACCAAAACTTGCAATTTCGTCAACAAGCGAATGTTAATACAATTGCAGTCTCGGTCCCGCTCGCGCTTGTTTGCTGAAAGACTTGAATATATTTTCGCGATACAATATCTGGAGCGCTACGTCGCATTTTAAATCACTAGGGACGTACGCTAACTTTCTGTAATAATGTACTTGTGCTGGCTTTTACTGGATTTGCATATTGTATTTTTGCTACACGGTAGAATTGAAACTTGTTTTTACGGATAATCGGATAAGTATAAAACGAAATTGTCGTTCTTAGGTTATCTTAGAATATAAACTTGGACTGCTACACGAACAAACTGTGGATAGTAATGGCCAGAATTACCACGTTCGTACGGATTCAATGGCCCATCTACCTGAAATGGTAATAATTGAGACGCTTTCGATGCAAACGGCGTAGTCGGAGTCTACGCCGTAGCAGGTTGCTACGAGGCGCAACCTGGGTCTACGAAAAGGCTACGAAACTGAGGTTAAAATGTTGACCCAAAAAATAATGAAGTAATTATTCAAGAGCACCCACAAAAATATCATAATAACGTTTGCGTATCTAAGAAAAGCACCCGAATAAAGAAGAATATCTTACATAACATTAAATTCGTGCGCAAACCCGCTCGTCATCACGGGGCGCGATGCCGGGACATGTCCCCGGCAGATTTATAACCCCGTTCCGAGGGCCTGGGTCCCTGAGTCCCCGATAACGGTAAGACAAGCTCAGGGGACCGCGTTGCGTCACGGATCACAAAAAATACCCCTTTCACTCAAAGTGGCATGTTTGTACTATTTATTACGGAGGTATTACGTTTGAATCGTGCATATCATTCACGCTTTTATAAAGATTAGTGTACAGTGTAAACACGTACAAATTTGACACCACTGTGTCATTCAATTATTCAATAAAGTCTATTATTACGTATTCTTGCGTATCACTCAAACTATCATCAAGAAAAGGTGTAAAGACCCTACATCTTTTTGGTCCTTCGAGCCGGAGTGATCCCGACTACCCTTGAGTCCTCATGTTAAATATTTATCTAAATGTCAGCCGTTCTGTGGGTGTTAGCCATTCTCGTTCCATTTTCGTTTCCGTATAGATTACGATTTGTTTAGAACAGTGACATTATTATAAGGGTCTTTCTCTAAAATAGAAAGCCGGCAAATACTGGTTCCTTTAATTTACTCATGACGGTACAAAGTTTTAGGCACAAAAATCACTTAAAATATTAGATCAACTGGAAATGTTTAATCTCAAACAATGTACAATGCAAAATGCGTGAGACAAGATGTGTGCTTCAGTTTCAGGCAATCAAAGCGGTCTTATTTCTCCTCTTATATATAGGCACAGATAATGTAATATTAACATAATATAGGTATGTATGTCAAGACAATAAAGATGAGCCATAAAACTGTGCGCTAAATCTGTAGAAGCCGGAGCGGCAGAATGTGGGTAATAAGTTAAGATACGTACAGTACAAACATTTTCTTTATGTCCCTCGGCAGACTTCGTGTTTCGTCCTTCGTCGGATGAATTTCTATTAGTTTCCATTTGCACTTGCTGCAGACCGGACGCTCTCAATCAACTTGGAAGTATATAGTTGTTAACACTCTTTTAGCATAATGTAATTTATTTAAAAACTGGGAGGAAAGCTGCTAAAGCTGTTTTTACTGGTCTATATATTTCACATGGAAATCAAAACAAAACAACAATAACTTAATTGTACTTAGTTCTGAATTCAAATTATTATATACGATAAATCTAATAATTGATGGACATGGAAATGAGCATTCGTTTGTATTCGGAAATGCGATGATTGCCGAGAGACATGAATAAAATAGTTGTACTGTACATCCTTTTTCTAGTGTAGCTAACGGTAATGTTTCACAAGTTTGTTCTAGTTGGAAATGTGTCTTTAGGTTTTTTCTTTTGTGGTCCTTTCCTTTCCGAAGTGTTGAAACATCTTTTCTGACTATGATTATGTTCTTTTGTCACCTAGATACCCATTTTTTGCAGTAAATGAGACCACGCTTATTTTGTCCTTTTCCTTCGCCCTCTCTGAATTTGAAAGAATAGCAAGCGGGTAGACTATGGCCTGAAGTAGGTCTGTAAACCTTATTTATTTTATATATTTATTATGATCCAGCAGTAGGCTCCTTAGAATATTTTTTAACGTCCACGCAGTCGACCTCGCTAGTAAATTCGTAAGCAAGCTTCTAATCGCAGTTCCTTTGTACTTTAATACGTTTGAGACGTATACAGTATTAAATAAAAAAAGTTTATGCCAATAATTTAAAAACCCGACTGCAAAGCATGATTTTCTTCTTGTTTACATCTTTTTAGTTCGCTTCTTAAGCAGTCAGGTATTTTGATATTTTAAATTAATTTTTTAGTCAACATATTTTTTTTCGAATTAGGTTCTTTTAAATATATAAGTGTTATATATTTTTAAAGCACATCTTAAAACCCTTTATGTCCTTTATTTTGATACCCCAAACGATGCATTTGGAAAAAAACAATTGGACCCCCACAATATGGTGCCCAAAATCCGCCATTTTTCTATTTTCCAATTTTAATGTAGCTAGTGACACTCGCAAGGTTAAGACGAATGGATTGACGTCAGAATCCTCAAAATCGGTTAACAGGTTTGGTCTCTAGAACGCCACATAGGAACATACATACATACATATTCTGATAAAGACATTACGTCAGCATTACCCCCTACGGCAGTCGGGTAAAAAATCACACCAATTTTGTCTGTTGACCAACTTTAACTCTAATGAATCAAATTTAGCATGTCAACTGATTTACTAAATAGACTTGATCAGGCTTCCAAGGCCCTTGAATTAGTCATTGTGCTAGTTTTCTATGTCACCCCGGTAGCCGCTGAACTTTGGGATCACGTAATCAGTTGCCAAAGATCTTCAAGGTCAAACACTAAGGTCACCAAGTTACAAACAACACCTTATTATGGAGGTGAATCAAAGCACAGTTTTATCTTCTTAGTTAAAACATTTGTTATAAAAGTTGTTTCTACAAATTTGCAAATAATTGTAGAAATAGTCATATTTTAACTTTATATCTAATATAGCTCTAAACAGCTACCTAAAAACTACAATATTGGGCTTTTGGGGCAAGAAAAAATATCTTAAAACCCAGCCACGCTAATAAAAACGTGTTAAAAATAAATCAGCCCATGCGACCCACAAGACATTTCACCATATAAGTACCGTCGTAAAAGCATAAAGAAAAAACATATTTCCTTTATTCTCGAACAAAAATTGGCTGGTAGATTAGGTTCTCCCCCATAAATCTCCGGTCTCGACGGTAAAGAGTATAAGGTGCAAGAGAAAATATTCAATCAAGTTTATGGTATCAATTCTTTGGAGGCAGCGGGCTGTACTTTATCTCGACGACCGGCGTTCTCGGGCGATCTCGGACAATCTCGGCGTAGTCGGTGATCATGGCGCTCGGTGATCTCGGCAGTCTTGGACAACGGTTTCAGGGCTCATTTGGATCACTGTAATGGCGAAGGGCTCCGCCGACATCATGACGTAATTTCCGCGGATAAACTTTGATGCTTTGAATACTGCTTGTTTTAAAATGGTGGAGTTACAGTTTGAGAAGGTTTGAGTTTTGTAATTCTTAAGGCTATTGAGCCGGTTGTTAACAGTACAAAACGTGACACGATTGACCAAAATCTTTATGTATCATATATGTGTGAAGAAACAGATGTCAGACCTTTCTAAAGAGCACAAAACGATTATGCATTCATAAAATCCTCAAAAATCTGTTCAAATACTGATAAAACCAATGTGAAGAATTGCTGAACCGATTTAGAAAGGATTTATTTGTTCATCTTCCTTATTAACGACTTAAAAAAAACGGAGGTATTCAATTCGATATTTATGTATGTAATATTGTTGGAATTGTAGAATATTCACATATGTTACTCAGTATAAAAAAAGTTAGCATTTCGCACTAACACTATTGGATTACGTAAACGGCCGCTTCTAGATGTGTCTTCTACCAGTATTAATTATAGGCGTAATGCCTTTCTTATAAGAAGCGCTAGAAGCTTCAATGATGTATCTTCTGAGCATGATATTGACTTATTTTGCACTAAAATAAGCACAGCAAGGACGCTCTTAGCCAAATCATTTTTTGTGAGTAATGCGCCGGCTATTGGTTCTTTGACTAATATGTAGCAACATAATAGCCTGAATTAATCGTTACGTTATACTCGTATATCTGTGGAGGCTTGTTATTAGCAACTTGAAAATATATTGTAGTTACCTATTATTATTTGTAATTAGACTGTAAGCCTTCTTAAAAGTAATAAAATAAAAATAAAATAAATATAGTCTTCTAAACACGTGTGGCAAAATTCATAAGTGTATGTTTTTATGTATGTATTTTTGTCCACGCATTTCTCCGAAACTGCTTATCGGATCGTGACCATTATTTTTATTGGATTAAGTATCTCTCAACTTAGGGAATAGTGCAAATTTCATCAACATCGGATAAGCAGTTTTCAAGATATGGAACATACAACTGAACTCTTTAGCACGAATGTGTAAATTGAGTTATTATGGGTATTTTGTCAGTCCTTTAGGTATCTTATTATAGGACTTGCTCACTTTTTTGTGTTAGTGTGCTAAAACTAAATAGTTATTCTTCAAATGCATCTTATTCTAAATTCCATTCTGTAAATTTAGAACTAATACTAACTTATTTACATATTAAATCTCCAGTACCAGTACTCACCACTAAAACTGATCGAATTGCCAATTTAAAATACACTTTATCCATATACCCTATATCGTACGTAACAGAGCACAGGCTAAGTGCCAACTCTCACAGAATTAACCTCCCCTACAAAGGCCAGCTCAAAGCTCACATTCGCTGCATTCTTCAAATTATTCGCCCATAGCGCCGGAGAGCGGAGATTCTCACTCCACCAGACAAAGAGCGCCCTCGAGAGTTGAGAGAATTCGATAATGTATCCCAACTAGCAACATACATAGATAGGTAGTCACACAAATAAGGAAGCAGTGCCATCGGATTTAAAAAGAGAAATTCGAAAACGTCGAATCGAAATGTTTGAAAGATAACGGAAGCTGTGTACAACGCCCAATCAGCGCTCGAACGTACAGAGATTATTCCCGAACACTCTCGTAATACCAGCTATCAAAGCTTCATGAACGTTTAAAACTATAGAATCAATATAGCACACCTAGACAGCCAGCTACGCTCAGTACACAAGATTATTGATTTTCCATCCCGGGGATAGCCGGGAGCTGGCCATGCAATATAAATATTGCGAACATCCCTATTCAAATATTAACTGACTATAACGCATGTGTGGACTATGTACTAGCTACCTACCTCGCGGTCCGACTGTAGGTAACCATTGGCAACCGTCGGCGGGAGCTTGCATCAGCTCTGCCCGGGCCGAGCCCCACATACAACCAATTACAGCTATAAACCTGTTAGAAATACGGTCCATAATCGCTTGTTAAACGGTGCAGTCGACGTTTGTAGGTGAATTGCATCTCTCTGCCACCTGATTCTCGGTCTCGTCCCAGGAGGGGGCCGGAGCCCGGACTAAACCACAGCATGGTGGAACCAGTGCGTCAATATTCATTTTAATAAATAAAAATAGCTCACATCACGACATTTTTTAACCGACTTTTCAAAAAGGAGGAGGTTTCTCAATTCAAACCGTGTATATAATTTTTGTTTTATGTGTTTTCGCGTATAAGTTCGTCGTTTATGAACCGATTTTGATGATTCTTTTTTTGTTGGAAAGTAGATATCTCAAGGGTGGTACCATGATAAGGAAACCAGGATCTGACGATGGGATCCTAGAGAAATCGAGAGAACTCCTCAAATATTATAGGCATACATATAGCGGTTTTGGTATTTTCATGAATAATACAATCATTTGCACCCAGAAAGTATTATTTGGTGAAATGGAACTGATGAAGAAGAACACAATGGTCACTGGAACTCCTAAATAAAACAATGTATCCTAGTCGTGTTTGAGCTTATTGGAATCGACATGAGATGTACTTTGGCTATAAATGATTTTCATGTTAATTGGAGGTACCTACCAAAACAAAAAAGAGGAAAATAAAAACTTTTTAACAAAAAATCGAATAACTTTAAACAATGGGTACAAAACACACCGACTTCGGAAAAGAAACTTATTTTACGCTTTGTAGTGTTTTGTTTTGGAAGTCGGTTTGATTTTTTTAATCATTACTGCCCAGCTAACAAACCATTATAAAATTTCCTCCTTAGAATATAGTGGACATCGGTAGCAGACAACTTAGAAATTCAAATACGGTATTCCACATTACGTTAGCAGTTAACAAAGGGCTCGCAGACTACACATTAGCATATATTACGCATGCTATACATGTATTTAAATAACAATTATGTATATTTACATCATTTATTCATTAGTGACATAATGTCCAGGTGCATATGCTACATACAACCTACCTTCTACACGTCAAAGGTCTGAGCATGACCACAATATTTGACTTTAAAAAAAGCAATTTAAAATCTGATTTTAGTTGTTGCACTACATTTGGGCAGTCTGTGACGGCCGCCATGACGTTTGAACAGCCCTCGACGCTTTGTACGCCCCAAATAAGTATATTCGGTGTGCATATGACATGTTGACGAGTAATTACATCGAAAGTAGACACCTAACATACACACACGTACACCGTGCAGTGCAGATACGCACGGATACATGTATCAAAGGGATTCAATATTGGATTCGTTAATTAATGCTACCTTTGTGATAGGCATTCCGCATTCGACAGGCGGACACAGACAGACAGGGGGACGGACGGACACTAATTATGGGATTTCGAAAATGGTTTCGTTTTGTCTGGGGCCAGACGGCTTTGATATGTCCGTAATGAACAATTTGATGCCTGTATAGTTGCGTATAGATACAATCATGTCGAATATTGAATAGCTAGAATTTCACAAATGGTTCGCCTCCCCTCTGTTTATTAATAATACAAGTCTGTTGAGATACTTCACAGTGGAATTTAACAGAGATAGATCTGTGTGTGTGCTGTGGATAAATTGGAATATTGCAATTTTGATCAATCAGTTTTTGGTTCGAAGCATCTCAGGCATTCTTTGATTTGATTACACGAATGCTTTTCATAATTAACTCTTTCAAAATGAACTGATTGCTATTTGTTGCAGGTTGTTTAAGAATAATGTACGAGTAAGAATAGCTGATAGTATCCATAGATGATTTCAGATGGGCCTCATCAGAAAGCTTAAAGTCACCCAAATGGAGAGGGCCATGCTCGGAGTGTCCTTGCGTGATCGAATCAGAAATGTAGAGATCCGCAAGAGAACCAGTATTACAGACATAGCCCGAAGAATTATCAAACTTAAATGGCAGTGGGCAGGGCACATTGCTCGCAGAACGGATGGCCGATGGGGCCGAAAAGTTCTGGAATGGCGACCGCAAACCGGAAGATGATACGTTGGAAGGCCTCCCACTAGGTGGACCGATGACCTGGTGAAGGTTGCAGGGATCCGCTGGATACGGGACGCAGACCGGTCAATGTGGCGTCGCTTGAGGGACGCTTATGTCCAGGAGTACACGTCTTTCGGCTGATATGATGATGATGATGGGATGATTTATCGAAGTAAAGGACAACAGTTAAATTAGATATCAGAATGGTGATGAAAATATTTCTTTTTCCAAAGTGTAGTCATCCTTGACTGCCTTTAAGATGAAGGAGAGACCCCACTTTCAGGGTTTGTCTACATCTGGCATTGGACAGTAACGGCAGTAACTGGGTTAATTTTCTGATTCACTAAAATGTTTGCACATAAATCACTCTGCAGACAGTCTTGTCAACACAAACAGTTCAAGTTACTATTAATAGTGTTTTTTACCCCCAGCGTTATTTAGCACTTCTGAGCCTTTTGGACCGGTTTCAAAATGCACAATAATTTGTCAACCCCGTGGCTCATAGGCATCGCTATGTTTTACGAGCTGCTATATTTCATGGGACATGACACATGGCATGCCGGCAACATAACGGATGACTTGTGGCGGCTCGGGACAACCAACTATCGTAATATCACACTAGTGCGGAAAACTACGTCGATTATAATGAAGTTATATAGTTTCTTTTTTCTATATTTTGTAACACGATAACACGGAGACAACAGTTTTTATATAGGTAGGTAATGGCGTTATGCCTTTGCCAAAGATAACAAAAGAAAGATTAGCATTCGATGAAACTGACATATTTCAACTTTTGGAACTTCTTGAAATCGTGTTCAATACAATTCGACTTTTGCACAATGCTTACTGATGAGATTTTACATACAACCTTGACAAAATATGTAATGAGACATGACAGATGGCACCCCGACTTGAGGCGGCTCGGGACAGCCAATTATCGTAAAATCACACTAGTGCTGAAAATTACGTCTATTTTAATGACGTTATTAAAATATTACATATTTATTTATTTATTTAAACTTCATGTACAATGGAGATACATAGGTGGACTAATGTATCAAGGCATTCTCTACCAGTCAACCTTTGGGTGAAAAAGGACACAACAGTGGTAGGCGTACAAAATAAAAAAAAACAATAATTAAATTTGGATATTCATAAACTAACCAACTAATAAAATACATAAATAATTTCTAAAACTTTAGACTAATCAAATTTACATACCAAATTCTAAATAAGACAATTTAAAGTATAATAACTATGACGAAGACCGAACTATGTATGAGAGGACAAGTAATAGTTCCGGATTCTACGCTTAAATGAAAATTTACTCTCAGCTTTTTTGATGTCAAAGGGAAGCACGTTCCAGAGTTTTATAGTTAAGACAGTATTTAAAGAATTAGATAGAAACACAGTACGGTGAGAAATAATAATGATGAAGAAGTAAGTTTTTGGAAGCTCGAAGGTTAAGATCGTGAGAACTGCATATTTCTTTGTTGGCCGAAATCTTCTAACATAAAAACAGTACAGGAACAATAGTTTTCCTTTCTTTTTAATAATTACTTTATGCCATCTTATGGTAATTTTAGAAATCGTGTTCAATCATTGGACTTTTGCACAATGTTAAATGCGAGATTTCACTTACACACACATTTATATAATATTTCAATTAGGCTACATAACGAGTGCAGCAGCTCGGGACAACCAACTGTCGTAATATCACACTAGTGCTGAAAACAATCCCTATTATAACGGAGTTATTAAAATGTGACGTGATGGTTCTTTGTTTTCCGAAATTTCTTAAAACGAACGAAATAGCAACAGAGAGACCACAGTTATTTTTTTATAGTTCGTTATGTCTATACCAAAAAATATCAATCTATGAAACAAACAAACATTCCAACGTTTGGAACTTTTTGAAATCGTATTATATCTCATTGGACTTTTCCATAATGCTAATTGACGAGATTACACCTATAAGTATAAAAATTGTCAAAATATTTCATGGGACATGACACATAGCACGCCGGCTACATAACGTATGACTTGTGGCGGCTATCACACAGCACACTAGTGCTGAAAACTATGCCTAATATAATTGAGTTATTAAAATGTTGCATATTCATCTGTTTTTTTCGAGATTTCGCAATAACGAAAAGGAAATAGCTTAGGGAGCAACTGATTCTTCTTTATCACCTAGAGTCAACATTTTGAGCTGTCTATTTTAATGAGTAATATTACCTAAATATTTTGGAACTTTAGAAAATCCTGTTCAACCGGTATTTTCTCTCACTTGTACAGAAATATATTTACATTGTGCTGATTGGTGAGAATTCGCCGACGACGTTGATGCATCTTGATTTCAGCAGCATCTATAATGTGGCATCAAGTCTCAAGCAGACCACTGACAAGAAGTCTAGTTTAGTCTTACCCAAAACCAAAACACAGCAACATAACATATCATCATGCCATTCTCCCACGAAAGGTTACCTACGCATAGGTGTAATATTACAACCAAACTTCGCCAGTAACGTAAAACATGTAAAACATATTTTAAAATATAATAAAATGCAACATCCACAGTAAAATAAAGCTCGCGTCAGACCTGACACGGGAGGAGGTGGCTATGCTCGCAACTCGCAGCCCGGGCGGGGGTGTTGCAGGGTCGGGGGGCTGGATATTCTATCGAACTACCACCTATAACATCCAGCTATATACTCGGACATGTTGAAATCCTGGAACCGGAGAGCTATGTAATTATTATGGAGGTAAATTGAAGCTAGCGTGTTCCTACCTACCTTACCTCTATACCTACGTATGATGTAGGCACCAATTTGTGGAGGGAGTAATTATCAGCGAATTCAATTATTGGCTATCTACCTACATTACGGTTGCCCTTTGTGGGGCGTGATTTACTTAATTGGACGTGAACAGTAATTATAACATTGTTAATGCATGATGAGCGATTTTGGCTTAGCAGAAGTTTATAGGTACCAAAGTAGGTACCTAATAGTACTTAGTACCAAAGACAAAGATGACCATCTCCTAATGCCTTATCATCTCGAAGACTAAAGGAACAATTAACTTGTCCCGAACAAAGATTACCTACGTCCGGACTTCCACTGCAGCTGTGTAACGGCGACAGGACAATGCCATAACCCAACACCATATCAACTGAATGAAGACGTCTGTGTGTGTGTGTGAGTTTGAGTGTGCTTCCCATCCTCTTTGAGACGTTGGCCACAACATTCTTGTGGCCAACGTCTCAAAGAGGATGGGAAGCACATTCAAACTGTCCTCTAGACTTGGCTTAAGTCAGTTGTTTGGATTGATTCTAATGCTATTCTGAATGCTGAAATATAAAAGATACTCGAAGATGATTGTTAGTTGTATCATAATATTTTGAAGAAACTGGAAATGGGAACAAATTATTTATTTAACACTTCATGCACACAAACGTACAGACGCGGCCTCTGTCTAATTCCTTAATCATGTTCTACCAATCGACTTTTGGGTGATGCAGAGACAAATACTGGTAGGTGCAATATTTTGAGTTAAGCAAATCGCGTTTATTTTCACTATTTATCACTAACAGAATAAAATAATTCACAAAAATATACTTAACTAGAGGACGCCTCGCGGTTTCACCCGCGTAGTTCCCGTTCCCGTGGGATAAAAAGTAGCCTATGTCACCCGGGGATAGAGTAGCTTCCCAACGGTGAAAGAAATTTTGAAATCGGTCCAGTAGTTTTGGAGCCTATTCGGTACAAACAAACAAACAAACAAAAAAATCTTTCCTCTTTATAATATTGGTATAGATTAGAAGTAAAAGATAAATAATTGAAAAACATTAGCGCTGTGAGTGTGACGTTACTATTGCCTGAATTATGATTGACGTTCATATTTTTGAATAATAATAAAAATATTTTATTAACCTCAATTGTACAAGAAAACACATAACTAAACAATATGAATAGTTTTTGATGTTTTTACAGGATGTAAAGTTTGTAGAGTTCTATAAAAGGTCACTAAGGCTTTTCATTTACTTTTTACACCACCTGCCCGACAATGTAAAGTATTGCCTCTTAGGGGAGGTAAATTCTGTGGATAAAGTTGTATGAAACTCCCAAGGAAGTTAAGTGATTTGAATTTGGAACGTCAAACAGAATAAGAATGTGAACCAAAAGACCCAGAAGACAGAAGAGAAGAAAGAGTATTTGGTGCTAACAAAAAAAACTTCCAAAACAAAACACTACAAAGCGAAAAATTACTTTGTTTTCGGAAGTCAGTGTCTTTGGGACCTATATTTTTTCGTCTTTGACACCGACTTCCGAAAAGAAAGTAATTTTTCGCTTTGTAATGTATTGCTTTGGAACACGGTTATTTTTTTATTAGAATGTTTTGTATTTCTCTCTGTTTAGTATTGGTACTTTATATTACCATGAAAATAATATAAACACGACTGAGTTACATTGTTTTTCAACACACTTGCTCATAAAGTGGCTCTAATTTCACCGCAATTAGGCACATAATGACACCTGTTATCAAACTGTGACTTTTTCATTACTATTATTCACAAGTGAGTTAAAGAGCTTTTTTTTTAATTTATTGGTTGAGTTGCTTTGTTCTTAAAAAAGTTTCGATACAAAAAAGATCGTGCTCAATAGTACAAATGCAACACATTTCATGCAACTTCGTATTTAAATAGACAATTTCAAGTTGTACGTGTTTAATAAATAAAACTTTCACTCAAATATAATTTTTGTTTTTGTCTGTAATAAAGAAAACTTGAAATTCCCCATTTTGTCATTATCCGCGAAAAGCCAAAAAAAAAAACATTATTTTTAGTCTATGGCCGATCACCATGTTTTAGATGCACGCGCATAGGAAAACTGATTACTTTTGCCCGCCATTGCGAAAAAAAATTTACAACTCGTTTTCACTGTTGTGAATGATTTTTAGTATTATTTTCTTCACAAGTGTGTTGAAAAACGTCGTATGATACACGTGTGTATTGATGATTACCGTCCTCGGCTTTCTTAAGACCCTCACCTAACGGCTCGGGTCTCAATGGCGCTTCAGCGGTAATCACCAACATTACACACTTGTACCATAATGTACTATTATTTCGGCGTTCCCCTTATGCCTTTACCACCATATCAGTTCGATGGTACATTTTCATTAAAACCATTTATTTACATTTGCTTCATCACAGTAATTTAACTATTCGAGATATCTCATACTCAAAACAAACTTATCATTAAGAAGTTCCAGTGGTCATCTGTGGTCGTCTTCAGCAGTTCCAATTCACCAAATGATACTTTCTGAATGCAAATGCTTGCCATGTTGATGAAAATACCAAAATCGCTTTATGTATGCCTATCAAATTTGAGGAGTTCCCTCGATTTCAATGAGATCCCCTCATCAGATCCTAACTTGGTGGCAATGGGACTACCTCGAGTGTATACCATTTCAAACAAAAAAAGAATTTTCATACACGGTACATAATTGACGGAGTACCTAAGCGGTGAAAATTCATAAAAAAGGCTTTCGACAGACGAACATAGAACCTACTCCTCCTTTTGGAAAATCGGTTAAAAATGTTTCTCTATCCTTCCTCTGAACTAAGGTGTCTAACATCAATATTAACATTTGATTAATATTAATTACAAAATAAATACTTATTATAAGAAGGCCTGGCTTTTTATTGTCTCGCAGTAGGTTTGAATAGTGAGTATATTCCTCTGGGATAAAACCTGTCTTCGTTTTGGGCAGTTTGAACCCCGAGGGGGTTCACTCAGGACGCTACATAACTCCCTCGTAGAGTCTCTCGTTACGCTCAGGGTTCAATGTGCCGCCCGTGACGTAAGACACTGCTTTATCCCCTTGGTGGATAATCTACTATTAAAACAGTTTAGATTTTGAAAACTATTTGCAGTGGTAGATAGTTTTAGACAGATTACGAATTTTAAATTCAATAATAAGATAAAATTTGGCAAGACCGTGTAACAGTAACAAATATGTAAAATGTAGTGTTCATGTAAATGAGCCTCATGCTGGATTGTTGGCCACTCGCCGAGGAAAACAATTGTCTGCGCCCGACACTTTGTGTTTTAAACCGCACAAAATGTTATAAATAAAACAGAATTACCAGCTCTATCTACACTTTAAAATATTGTAGCGAAAGTGTTATTCGGATCCACTTGCAAAGTTTTCTGATCTGTGAATATTTTTAAAGTCAAAATTTAAAACATTCATATTCCAGCGCCCCTGGTCCAATCTAGGAGGTCGCAATAGACTATTACCCCGTGTGTGGGTATATTTTGATCCCTACAAAACATATCCTTAAATAATTTTACCGCACATACGCAGTTTTATATCTAAGCAGTCCGTCTGCAGTTTTGATAAAGACGCATCATTTTCGGTTTTTAATGCAGAAAAGAACAACATCAGCACAACGACCTAACAACGCACTATTCACGAACATAATTAGGTGCCTATCATCCCAGGCAAGCGGTACTGCACGCTGGACAACAATGCCTCGCAATTTCCTGGACTCCAAACATAATTACAAGTGGTACAACGGAGTTGCGTCAGCGGAACATGTTTGTGAGCGTGCCATTCACAGGAATGAGGTCAAACCCTCCACTCACGTAATCCCGTCGGAAGCTGCGTCCATCATATCTTGTCGCCCATATTGAGGACCAGATCCCCGCGCGCACGCCTCAATAAATAGCCAATGAGATTCACAATGATTCATCGAAATCACATTCCGTCAGCTCTATACCTAATAAGATTTTTATCGAAGCAGAAGTATGTCATTCCATAAAGTAAAATGTATGTTATGGAACAAGAATGTCTCCTAAAAGCTTTTACTTAACGCTATAAATTAAACTGTTCGCACAAAGCTCTCCTAGCTCAAGATACGGCGACGAGCGTAGCAAACGAGCGCGGCGTTAGAACAACAAAGCTCCGTATGTAACATCGCTGAAAGTGGCATTAAAGGAAATAATTAAAAACCTTGTTAGTCTTAGCTGCGAGCAATAAGAGAGCGGAGAGAGCTGCCAAAGGAACGCCGAGCGAACAAAATAAAGCACAACGCCGGAGCTCGGGCGGGCGGGATGGCGGGCGCGCGCGGCTAGTGAAACCTGTATAAATGCACATTTCCAGGCGTCTACCTCTTTATTGCCTGCCCGAGCCGCGCGAGACAAAAGAGCTAAAACGGCGCCTCGGGAATATTAATAAGAATTTATCTCACGCCGCCGTAAGTATCTGCAGCCCGCCTTCATTTTAAAATTCATAAAGCTGCGACGCACGTTCCACAAAGAGAATGCTAGGTACGAAAACGATTTCGTTTTAAATGCAATTTACTTATTCATCGCTATGTAATCCTGACCCGCAAAGAAATGTTTAAGCTCGTACTGAGCAAACAGAGTTTTATGGGTAGAGAAAGTTTGCACGCCCTCGCTCCCTGGACGTGGCGGGGCTACCGGCGAGCCGGGCGACGGGTGCTGCGGCCCCCGGGGCCACGCGCCCCGCATTACGATGCTGCGTCGCGGCTGCTACTTATAATGCGAGATCGTGCCGCTAATTTATTTCGATAATCATAGGATCCACACATTTTGAACTCGTAACACAAACCTATATTTTTGCGCATCCTCGTTCTATACTTTGCCGCATTCGAAATGATAGCTCTTCTTTATCACTAATTCTAACTGTTCTTGCTGAATAATTCCAGCAGGACTTACACATAATTTTGTTATAAACATTTTTAGGAATCCATGTTCTAGAGGGCTTTTAAAACAAAACTTTACAAGTCAAGAGACCTAATAAAGACCTCTCCACTCGTCCATTCACATACACCAAGCTTTGCATAAGGTCCAGAGACCACATACAATTAGGGTCCCTGCATAAGCCCGCCAAAAGTATCTACAAATTTAAATAATTCACGCTTCGTAAGTGAAATGTGAATTCAGATGAAAATAATGCAGACGAGCGGCCGAAGCGAGGCGCGACGTGAACGCACCCGATTCGTAATGGTGGCGTCACGCGGTCTGCCAAGATGGCGGCCACGCTCCCTGGAAATGTTCCACAATAATTTTCGGGATCTCCCGCTTTCAACTCCGTACAAGCTCCACGGATCGTTTTCCGAAAGTACACATAATTCATGAACAACTAATACATTTTTGATACGCCTCTTTTTTAATTGTGTCTAAGATTGACGTAAATTCTTAGGTAGCGTTGTACAACATTGAAGTAACATAAAACCATTAATAAGCCTCTTACCCTATCCGTCTAAGTCAACATCGGTGTTCTCGGAGATGCGGCGGGGTGGTGGCTGGAGGGGACTCGGGGCGCGTTGCCAGGCAACGCACGGGGGCGCGGACCCGAATTTTATCGATTCGGTACAGACAGCAGCCGGGTGAGCTTTCGCCTACACTAACACGATTCAACGCCCGTGTTTGCAGATCTCAGAGGTTTATAAGAGCTTTGACATTTGGAAACACATACGCTGTTTGGATGTCTCTCGATCCGTACGGGCTGAACTTAGTCCCGCATAAACCGCAAATTACTGATGTACGTGCTTTTTGAGATAAAAGCGTTTGAGTCGATATGAACGTTACGACATCATTAGGAGCATTTATATCCATATCGAGAATTCGAATCACACAGGTAGTTAGGAACTTTTCTGGGTAGTTCACGTCAAGTAGGTACTTAGGTGTTTTTACACGAATCTCTAACAGTCACTAAGACCTTTCTTTTCTAAGATTTCTGAGTGTCGTTAAGGAAAAATCTAATAGTCACTAAGTCCTTTTTGGTGATCTTTCAGTACTGTAATGATAGTGATGTTTATACTAATGGGAATTAGATCCAACATCTTAATAAGTTTTTACATCACTTTTAAATTCCTAAATCCCATTTCCATTTAACTAAGCTTTTGAACCAGAATGAAAACTGTTTTAAGGCATGTATGTTGTTTTTAGGGTTCCGTACCGCAAAGGAAAAAGCGGAAGGTTCTTGACAGACAGACGGACAACAAAGTGATCCTATAAGGTCACTTTGTTGTCCGTCTGTCTGTCAAGAACCTTTATCTCGGGAACGCGTGGAGATATCGAGTTGAAATTAAAGTCGTCAAGTTTGCAACTCCTTGCAGCTTTGCAAATCTAACTTCTACATCAACGCAATCAAGAGATACAGCCGTTAATGACGCATATTTTTACACACGCGAGGGAATCAAAATTTACAGGTTACTTCCCGTTGACGTAGAATCATGAAATTTGGCAAGAAGCAATGTCTTACAGCACAAGTAAAGGAAAAAATTTGAAAACCGTATATTTGTTCCTACATCAATAAAAAAAAAAATATTAACTTATTTGCATATTGGCAAACTGACCGCGAGTTATGTAAATTTATGGGGACTACAGTTTTCCAACGTCAAAGTTAATTTTGTCCCTCAATTCTGTTTACGTTAGAGCAATGTTCGGTGCCCTCATAGTTTATGAACTTCAGTAATGTTATTTAATTATTTTGGTGAATGTAGCTGTTTGTACGGAACCGTAAGAGCGCGATTCCGACTCGCACTTAGCCAGTATTTTTTAACGGTAGGTACCTATGTATTCTTCTCTGTATGATAAGAGGCGTTTGCCCTGCCACAGGCAGATAAATTACGTTTCAAAGACCAATAATAGGTACCCTTAAATGAATACCGAAAGAAATATAGAAATAGAGTTATTGATACTTACCTACTGTTTCTACTCGTTCTTATATCTGCTCCAAAGAGTAGCTATGCAGGTACGGATCAATATATTAAAACAATGATTAAGCAATAAGTTCTTTCCATTTTATCATACAAACGACGTGGATAACGGCACAATACATTTCACCCCAAACAACAATTTGGCAAAAATGGGAGCAGTAGTTACTTCGCAACGAAAACACGTCTCCCGAAGCGATTTTTGAGTAGGGATAAAAAGGAAAGTGGGGTCGCAAAGGGTTCTCCACACGAGATATGAACTAGTGCACCCTTCTCGCCACCACCCCTATCAATTGTTACCAGTTGCGCATATTTTTACCCGCAGAAACAACCCGATGGGAGTAGTGAAACCGCACCGCGTTTTGCGTTAAATCACGCGAGAATATTCTCTGTCTTGAGTTATGTATCTCTTGCAGCTTATTTGAATAAATATTTATTAGTTTTACGGTTGCACATGATGGCACTTATCTTGAATTGTAGCAGTTTTGCTAAGGTAACTTTATGGCTTTGGTCACACATAATTCCATTACACAAAAGCGAGTACGAAATGCGTTAGATAGATTTATGAAAGATCGGATGCACTGTTATACCTTTATAAGTACCTATCTAGCTGCCTGACCGGTAGGCACCTTAAAATTGTAATGTTATTATCATCAATTTAAAACTGTTCATTGATATTAAGATAAAGAACAGGATAGTAACCTATCCGGATCGATGAGATATTTCACAATTCACTTGAGCAGTCATGGACTTGTCATCTTATGTGCGACGGTTAAGCTCTGGCAACCTGACTGCGTTATACAAAGAATGTGCCGAGTATTATTCTAGGTCAGACTAAATAAGTAAGTCCACATTTTGTGTGAGTCTGGGAAGCAAATGAGTCTTCGGCTCGGATTTGAAACTCTACGGATAAAACTGAGAACATGACGAGTTACACGAACTCTTCAAAATGCTACATTCGACGTAATCTTGTGGGCTTCAATCTTAGTGATGAAATTTTCAAAACTTTAACAATACTCCAAAAGTTTTTACCAAGAAACATTGAGCTAGATTCTCTGATAAGCTTAGCAAGGAGTGAGGGCCGTTTACAGAAACAATAAATGAACATTTCTCACTCCAGACGGAGGGATTCGCCAAATCTAGAATAAAATAAAATGAAGATAAAGAAAAATATAATATAGGTAACCTAGCAGGCAAACAACAATCAAAAGCAAACGAGGCCGAGAGAATACGAGAAAAAAAATCAGTTTTTCCAGTCGACTTCCGTAGACGGCATTCACAAAAAGTATCGCAGGGTCCGATTAACACAGTATCCTTGAAGATGTCGCTCGCAAAAAGGGGCATAAGGGGACAAAAGGCCCAGAAACATTTCTCATTGAGGCGAAGGGCGGCGAGGGTCGTGGGGTGCTCCCCCACCCGCCGCCTACCCGCGCGACACCCGCCACGTAGCAGTCTCCAGCCACGGTGTCCATAATTTATGCTTTCGAGCGGACCACGAAAAATAAATGAGCACCAGTAACAAGAGGAAATGGAAAAGTAACTCACATCTTTGTGAAGAACTGTTTATGTGGGCATGTTTTTTGTATCAGACAACTAATTTTAGCATTTTATGGTTGATTCGTTTCACAGAAATTTTCTGTAGGAGTGAATTTTCTTTTATTTAGGTAGCTTTGAACGGATGTCAACCTGCTGAATAAAATTGAATTTGAAATATGATCATACCTATTTATATTCGATCACTTTTTAGGGTCTAGGTCTATCTACTTAATGAGACCTTTGTGCGTCGGCAAAATAAGTAGAAGTAAATAGTAGTAGTACTATTGTATATATGTAGTATTATATTGAAAGAGCAGTTTGGTTTTACTTTACCTTGATTGCGTGACATTTCATCATAATGATGTACTTAGTATCACATAATTGTGTTGAAAATATTCCATTTGAGTCATGGATACCTTCGTTCATTTCAAAGTCAACGCCAGTTGTAAGTAATGCCAGATGCCATAATCGTTTAGAAACCTAATTTTAATCTTAGTGATACTCCTTCTGCAGTTCTCTTCAATATAAGCAAATAACATTTGATTTTCACCAAAATCGGTGTCGGACTAATTTACTATTTACCCGACTGCTGAAGGAGGGTAATGTGTTTATCAGTCTATGTATTTATGTATGTTTGTTGCTATGTGGCTCTAGTGCCGTTCTAGAGACCGTTTGGTCTCTAGAACGGAACCACATTTGCCGATTTTGATGATTCTTACGTCAATCGATTCGTCTTATAGTTTACTGTAGTATTATATTATCTTTGGTTTAGTCAACAAGTTCAAAACGTATTAAATAGAAATAAAGCTCCTAAAAATATGTGCGATAGCTCATTCGATTCGGAATGACGTCTAGAAAAATGTTTATGAAAGGTTTAAAAATTGCGATTGTTATTAACAAAATATAATAAAAATATAATAAATCATTTCTAAAATAATGATATTTAAGGAATTTTAAGAATAGATCCTGGAAGAGGAGGAAATTTCCAATAATAAAAAGATCCGTACTGCCGGAACTCTATGTGTATTATTTATATTTTTGTAACGCTGAAAATAGGGTTCCGCAATTCGTTACGGCATAGGCGCGCCGTCTAAAAAGCCGGTATATATATCACCTAAAATAATTTTTGTTCTGTATTGAATAACAATTAAAAATTTAAATACATTATGGTGTAATCTAGACACTTGAACGAAAAAACCCTCGGTGAAATAAAAAGTCTATATCGAATTTTTCAAAAAGTTACACCATTGTTCTATTAACAGTTTTTTTCCAACATCAGTTTTTATAAATTACGACATAAAAGTTTAAATAATTGCTTGTGTTGCTTTAATTGTTTTCGCTTCGTGGAGCTCTTCTAATTTAGGTACTTAATAAATGCAAAAAAAAAAAAAAAGTTTATTATTGGGTTAATTATATTTTTTTTTAATTAACAAAAAGAGTTAACAAAAAAAATATATCAAAAAAAAATATTTTTGTAACATCTTATTATTGCTGTTTTGCATCTAATATAGGTATTAATCAGCATTGGAAAAAAAAATACGTCATTTGTTAAGAAATTGTTTATACTGTTATGGGATTTTTATGGGACTCTCGCTGGAACGCCCGTACCGATCCGCTCCGACATCCGGTACCAGGGATAGCTTATGCAGGGGGATGGCGAGGTAGACAGAGTCGTAACGCAACGAATCAACTCAGGATGGATGACATGGCGACAGGTCACTGGAACAACTTGCAACCCATGGATGTACCTCAAGTTAAAGGGGAAAATCTACAAGTCCGTGATTAGACCTGTCTTACTATATGGATCAGAATATTGACCCTGCATTGATTGAGTCTGCATATAGCAGAGATGAGAATGTTGAAATGGATGTGCAGAGTGACGGGAATGGATAAAAGTAAGAAATGAGTTTGGAGGAAGTTTTAACGTGGCGCCAGTGACAGAAAAGTTGAAAGGAAACTGTTTGTCCTAGTATGGTAATTTTTTTTATTTTTATTATTATCAATAGGTTCGCGCTTGACCACTATCTCACCTGATGGAAAGCGATGATGTGTTCGACGGTAAAGCACGCTTGACAAGAAAAAACCCATTCACTCTTGACTTGAAGACCCCTAGATTGTAGCTATCGGGAAACACAGACTCCGGCAGGGAATTCCACTCCTTAGCTGTACGCATAATAAAAATGTCCCCAAAACGTTTTGTGCGTATGGGTGGGATGTCCACCATGTACCGATGACGCATCACCGTGCGTCTGGTTGTCCAATGATGGAACGGGCTGGGCGGAATTAAATCATGCAATTCCATCGCACACTCGACGGAAGCTGGCAACTCGGCGACGATGTTCAAGGCTCTGGAGCTTTGATTTGACCAGTGCTTCATCGCCGATGAGTCTCTTGGTCATGTGATGTGAAGGGTTGAAACGCATGTTACTAAAAGAGTTATGAATATAAATATAGATAGATGGGGAGGGAGAGGAAGGCCAAAGAAAAATGGATGGACTGTGTGAGGAATGATATGAAAGAAAAGGGAGTCAGTGATAGCGTGACGGGGGACAGGACGGTATGGAAGAAGAAAACGCGCCGACCCCAAGTAACATGGGACAAGGGCTGATAATTCAATCTTTGTAAGTTTAGAATTTGTTCATAACGTCCCATCTCAATGGATACCTAGTTTTTTTCTGTTTATTTATTACTAGCGGACGCCTCGCGGTTTCACCCGCGTAGTTCCCGTTCCCGTGGAAATACAGGGATAAAACTAACCTATGTCACCCGGGGATAGTGTAGCTTCCCAACGGTGAGAGTTTTTTGAAATCAGTCCAGTAGTTTTTAAGTTTAACCGTTACATACAAAAATACAACTCTTTCCCCTTTATTATATATATAAGTATATATATTGATAGAATCCTGGATTAGGAATGGACAGAAATGAAAGTACAAAATTAAATTCACGTTGTTTTTTTATTAAAATATGAAAAAAATATGGGATGACATAATTAATATTAGTAGATCCTTACGTAAACTTAAGGCACAAACAAGCTTTGTGTTACGTACAATATAATAGCTTTTTACAATCACAATCACACATTCGTTACTTACATTTCTATGTCTAAACTATTAATTTGTATTTTGGTCCATATTAAAACATTAAGGCAACAAGACAATTTTATGAATATTAAAGTAACATTAAACCATCATTCCCCAAAGGGGTAGGCAGACGTGTATCCCGCATTGCGTCAGATAAGATAAAATATAACTTATAAGTTACAATGCCCTTATTCAACAGAGATGATGATAAAAAAAACGTTTTTGGTCGTCAGGTAGAATAAAAAATATTGAAAACGTATTTTTTCTTTTGACACGTAAAACAAATTACAACGATACAGTGCGTTGAAATTTCATGTGACGTCACGCTTTGGTACCCGTTTTACTCAGAAGTGACGTCACAAGCTCCCACTCTTGAACTTTGATGCGCTTTATCTTTATCAATATTTAAGCAAAAAACACGTATTCAATATTTTTTATAATATCTCACAGACCACTTAGTTTTTTTTTATAGCAGAAATCATTCTACTACAACAGCTATTTAAGTATCTTAATATTGGAATACCCGTTTTGTGGTTTGGTTTATTAACAGTTTCTTAGTTTAGCTCAGAGAAAGTAATTATTCCTTGATTATGAACATGATTTATAATATACATTTGAAACTTTGACAATACAGGCTGAAAATAAATAATAATTGAAACTTTGCTCTTTGAACATATTCAAAAGAGATGAAGATCAGTTCTGTAGCTCTATTTAAAAGTAAGCACTTCTTTAGAACCACAATTGGTAATGTGAAACTTAGAATACACAAAGGTCACGTGGATCAAGACTGTTACGCACATAATATGTATTTTTCCACTTCTTTGTCTTTTATGTAACACATTGCCTAAGAAATTCGTTTCGAAATATGAATATTTAGACACAAGTTTAAAATAAAAATTAAAAAAAAAAACAAAATTACATAATAACAGTTACAAAATGACTTCTGTATGGATCATTATGTAACTGGCAGAATAATACTGAACCTGTTACCTCTCGAAAAAGCACGCGTTGTTTGTGTGTGTATAGTCTGAGGTTTTTAGTCTGAACGTTTCTAATAAATTGTTGTTGGAACTTTTTGCATTTAATTAAGTAAGCTCATCAGGTATTGGAAAAATAAAAGTTCGTGTCTCGCATAAAAAGGCTTTATTTTAACGCTCGCATGTAGCTTTAAAATTGGCTACATCACTCGTGTTAAAAGCCCGACTTTTTATGCTCGACACGAAATGTACTATTCTGTATATAAACGGAGATCAACCAAATTGGTACCGTGATGTGCATTGTTAGATTTAATTAAGTAATTAAAAGAGAAAATTTATCTCTGTCGACAAAAAATAGGTTCTGCAGAAGCCTTATTGTGTAATGAATTCGGCATGGCAAAGGGCAGACTATGAACAATCGCGGCCAATCAAATAGACGGAAATCCACAAGGCGTCTTTCATCTCGCCAGTCGATTGTTCATACTGTTTGCCCTTTGCCTTGCCGAATTCATTACACAATAAGACTGCTGAAGGTTGCCTTAAAACATAGTTGGCATAAAATTATGTTAAGTTGTTCCCAATAAGTAACGTAATGCATTTTGTCTTGATAATAATTACAGAAGGGAGCCGTTTTATATCAATATTTGAATCAATGTATCTAGACAAGCCCACTAGTTATCAAAAACAAGTTAATTCTGTGAGTTTTCTTGTACATTAAGGTTTATATTAACATAAATTTTGTTGATGTACAAAGAACATAGCGTCGGTACCAAAGCTCCAAAGAAAGTTGTTGATCTTCTTTATCATAAGTTCATATAATTTAGTCGAAGGTTACGTACGAATTAATTATTATGATTTTTATTTGCAAATTATCTGAACAAAATCAAACGTAATTGCCGTCTATATGTTAACATATTTTCAGCTCATTTTATTTTCTACATAATCTTGATTCAATATTTTTTGTTAATTTTTAATGCTGCCGAGTTTTCGTACTTGTTTGTGCAAATCCTCGTACAGTAGTCACAGCGGATGTTTGTGTCTCTGAAGTTGACTCTGGGAACCATTGCGCAAGAAACAGTTTTTCATCGAGTATACTGCATAGAGTAAGCGAGATAGGACGATGCAATAAAGGTAAGCGAGTGAAAGAGGCAGTTATACAATGCTATCTTCTACTTCAACATTGACACAAAAATAAAACAACTGCGCAGGATCTTGCAGCCGACTTCCGAGACTCAAAGATCCGCTGTGTCTACTATGCTTATGTATTACGGAGTAATAAACCTAAGAATTTGAACCAGAATGGCGATTGTTGCGTCACATATAAAAAAAGACGAATTTTAAATTTGACGCAACAATTAAATAATGCCTTTAAATTCACTTATAACGAAGCTCTGTGACAGCTCTCTTTAAGAACCTGCTTAGTTGCGTGAACTCCTGTTCTAAGACGCCATTGAACCATAGTTTATTGTCCGCATCTTTAAGGTCTATGGTATTCAACGGTATGTAAGTGTACGGGGCGAAAGCTATGCTATTTCTTATACTCAATTTTCCATCAACATCAGGCATTAATGAGCTGAGTTTTCCCACAAGTTGTGGATGCAATTTGTTGAAAACGAAGCCTATGTTTCTAGCGCTTAACACTTCTTCGGCGTACACACTATTGATGAGGTCTGAAGTGTACGCTTCTAGAACTTGCATTTGATTTTGGAATGTGCTGCCATCTGTCAGGATTGTCTTTGATTTTTGCATCGTTATAAATGTTCTTTTGTACCTGGAAATAAGAGAGTGTTGTTATTTTAGACGTACCGTGTTACAAAAAACGTAATCCTTTTTTTACAATGCCGATATTGAGATAAGAAAAGAGTTAAAATTACAATAATATTATTATCAAATTTCTGGTTTAGGTCTGGTAGGGGCAAACAACATGATCTCTTCGTGTCGCTGGAACGGAGATATTTAAAATTTTGCTATTTTAAAACTTTACCATTTGTTCCGAAAGCGACCGCAGTGAGGTGACTTTTGCTACATATTATGTAGTATAAAGGGCAGGATGGGAGATGGAGCATAGATTGTGATATATGATAGCTCCGTCTGCTATTTTACGTGTTGCAGTTAAATTGTGCCGCCATCTACACCTCCACATTCGAACTACGTCATGACCAAACGCGTAACCAAAGCTATCCGCGCGAGTAGCATATTATGGTAATATAGTAACCCGACAATAATTATCAGGCAATTGCTCAACTGACTCAAGACCCTTCTGGTCGGAGGATTCTCATTTCTCTGATCTTTATGCAGTTCTGAATACCTCTAAAACATCTTCTCACTTGAGTTTCGAGATGGTTCAAAATAAGTTCGGAAAGAAGAAAACATTCGGATCGTACCCAAACACGAAAGGCCGGTTAGAAAACCAAAATAATGTTGTGTGTAATTGTAGTTTTTGTAAGGCTTTATTCGGGTCTTGATCGCTAATAAGGGCTGCGGTATCGTCCAAAGAGAACACTATCTGTATTTAGTAGGTCACATGTGTATAACAAACACAATACGGGGCCCAATACCGAGCCTTGTGGTACTCCTGCTTTGGTGTCATAGCAGGAGTATGAATCATTAATCTTTACTCTAAAATTCATTCATTTAAGTACAATTCCAAAAGCAGGTAAAGATTGTATGGAAGGTAATTTTTAAGCTTAAACTAAAGTCCTGGGTGCACTTTGTCAAAAGCTTGCTGGACATCTAAAAACACTGCAGATCAATATTCCTTTTTCTCCAGTGCATTTCTTATTTTGGTGACAACTCTATGGACTTGCTCTGTTGTAGAATGTGCACGCCTAAATCCGAACCGGTATTCTGGGAAAACTTTCTAAGACATAGATATTTTTCAAATAGCTTAGAAATTACCGATAGTAGACTCTAGTAGAGTCTAAAGGATAGTCTTTTTCTTTCAGAGCATGTCTTAGTGGACAATATTCGGCTGACAAGGTTATTGATCCCTTTTTATCGTGCACAAAAACTGATTGAAAAGGGACTTTGTCGGGAACATACTTTGCATTTATTATTACTCCTCTTACGGTATTTCCAGTATACTCTATTGCTTCTTTAATAGCTGCGTGTGGTTCTTACTAATTATACGGTATGGTATTGTGTCTCTGCTAGTGAATGCTATATGTGCATATGTATATATGCCCATAATCAGACTGTTTTCCCTAACAATAGGCAATAGTCTTTTATAGGCGTCTATGGTTGAACAATTTAGTCTTAGCTGTTTGCGTGTTATTCATTTTAATGTGAACTCGGTGTCTGTGAGTTCACTTTTAATTAAGTTTAAAAGTTTTGTGATGTCTTCTATGACATAGAGCATCATAGGTGGAGGTTTACTTGGTTGTTGTTTGATGAAGTTTGTCTAAGACATCTATGTTAAGGGTGTCATATTTGTTGCTAAGTGGTATTGTCGAGTTTGTTGGGGATGGAGTGCGCGAGGTTCTTTTTTGTTTATGCTGTCTTGGTACGGGGACACTTTATTCTACTGTTTTAGTAGGTTTGCTCGTATCAGCAGCAATGCTGTTTATGCTAGTACTGTCGCTACTATCAGTGTCTGTGATGTCTCCAGTTGATAGGTATTTTGACTTGTTAGAAAACATACTCCGATGAAAAGTTTGCTGTACCATACGGGTTGGTAGGGTTGAATGATCATTATCATTCGTCTTGTTTTTGTTAGGACCAGTACTGTTTGGCAACCATGGGCGCTGGGGCCTTTTTTATTTTCACTCATAGTATGCAAGATTGTCCCCCCCCCCCCCCCCCCCCCCCCCCCAGAATACGAGGGTCTGTCTGAATTGAACCCAGGGAGCGATTTACCAGCATCGCTGGTACTCTGCTGGTGTAGTATTTCTTTCAAAATTGCTTCCAAGATATCCCTTTACTACTTCTATCGCCAGACATTTTAGAGCCAAGGCTTGCTGTATGCTCTTCCAGTCAGTCACCTGGCCAAGTGTATGGTTATACCACCATTGCTCGGTCACCAGAGCCACGTCTGTTATCTGGCAGTGAGCACCACAGAGTATCTTTTTTTTGGGGCAATCTTACCGCACCATTCACAAAGCTCTGCAACTCCTGAAAGCCAGAATCAACAGTGTCGACCACCAGAAAAGCGCCGAGGCAATGAAGCTCGGCGAAGCCCCGGAGAATGAATTTAACTGTCTTGGATCCCGCACCGAAATTAATCAGAAAAGAATGAAGGAGGAGTAGGAAAACCACAGAGTATCTATATGTCGCCTAAGGCGCGTGCAAGTGAGGTTGACAATTGGGTCGGAAAAGATGTCCTTTCTCCCCTTACGCCCCATCTCCCCTTACTCCCAGAATGATCTTTTGTAATAGTTTATAGAGACAAAAACTTACAGTATCAGAAGCGTGGCGACGCTGTCCAGTAAGGCGGCAGAGGGCGCCATGAGCGACAGCGCCAGCGCCAGTGTGGGCGCCAGTGCGCCCGCCGCCACCGCGCCGCGTGCTTCTGCCCGCGCACGGCACACGCCGCTGTGCACCGAGCTGTGCAGGACTAGCATGTCCTCTGTGTAATAAATAATTATCATTATTTTAAGCCGAATTTACATTACGAAATTAGTGGCATACAAGTAAAATTTAAATACCCCCGATCCATTTTTATCCCAAGGGAACATTATACCGGGATGAAAAGTTACTATTCCCTACCCTATTTGCTATTCCCTACCCTATTTGCTATTCCTGACTATAAACTCTCTCTGTGCCAAATTAAATCCAGATCCGTCCAGTTTGAGCGGCAAGAAGTATCAAACATACAAACAAACACTCACAAACTTTCGCTTTTATAATATTAGTGTAATATCTTGCGAAAACTCCCCGATTCAAACAGTAAAACTTCCATAACTTTAGAACGGCTGAACCGATTTTCATCAAACATAGCTAAGAACACTCGATAAAGTCACAAAAAAACAAAATCAATGTAAATTCATCCGTTTAGGAGCGATGATGCCACAGACAGATACACATATACACAAACACACGTCAAACTTATAACACCCTTCTTATAAATAGCGAAATCTTATAATGCATGAAATAATTTCATAACATTGATTTCGTTTTGTGCCACACGCATTTTTTGCTAAAACTAATGTCATGCAACTAATTTTAAACGCGTAAACACGACGAAAGTATTTTCGCGAAACCGCTTGAAAAGAGTGGGCGTGCGTATGCGAGCTTTACTCAAAAAAGTATGAAAAAGAGCTTCACTCATTCGATCTGCTAATTCAGAAATTAACTACGATGCACCTAGATGTTTTATTTATATCCACTCTCGAATCGACCATCGTCTTTTCTTTCGAGACAGTATTTTCTTTATTTTGTACAAAACCATGTGTTTATAAAAACATTATGCATTGCAAAAACAAGCTTCGATACCAATGGTATCATGGTTACTGTGATACTGTAGGTTTCACGAAACTATTATTTTTAACGAAATAAGTTACAAAAGTACTTACTAACTTTCATGAAATCAAATTGATCATGCATGCCTCTAATTTCGTAATGTAAATTCGGCTTTATTGTTAACTAGCTTCTGCCAGCGGCTTCGCCCGCGTGGATGTAGAAAATTATTCCGAGGGAACATATTCCCGAAATAAAAAATATCCTATGTGCTATTCCAGACTAGTATCTATCTCTGTGCCAAATTTCATCCAGATCCGTCCAGCCGTTTGAGCGTGAAGAAATAACAAACACACAAACACTCACAAACTTTCGCCTTTAATTACCGGAGCGGATATTCCGACATACGAGTGGTTTTGTGATGTTTCTTACTTGACAACCCCACGGCACAGTATTGTGCTGAGTGGAAGCCTTCTTGCCACAATCACGACAAGCATCCAAGCATATTAGTCCTATTTATTTTATGTAAATTTAACATAATGAGCAGTGATGGCCCAGTGGGGTCGAACCCAGGCAGGCGCTTTAGTTGTTGTAAAATCCACCAACTTGGACTGGGCCCGCGTGGTGGATTACGGCCCATACCCTCTCACAGAGAGGCGGCCTGTGTCCCATCAGTGGGACATTAATAGACTGATGATGATGATGAAGAAATTTAATGTAGGTTGTATATACAGGTGAGTTTTTCAAGTGTGCTTGCTGGCCAAATCCGAAACTATGAGGACTAGCGAAAAACATACAAAGGAGTCACGATTCCTTTTAATATATTAAAGCCATCGACCACATAGCCCCTAGACGTCTAATGCTTGATCTAATACATCAAAACATTTCTGTCAACTAGCTGAGGTATGAGGAACGGGGTACTGCGCTCTGATTGGTCCCTTATCAAGGTCATACGCCTCATTAAGGGTGGGACAGGTTTAAATAAAACCAGGAAGGTATCGATTTTATAAATAGTATTTGTATTAAAAAATTTAAAGAGATCGATATACTGACTCTACCTTCACTTTATATTTTGGAATGTATTTTGTATGTCCGTAAAAATCGGGGGCTTTTCAAAACTAGAAGCGACTTCCATAATTTAAATACACGCAGTAAGCACGAAATTGTAATACCCAAATTCAGATTAACGAAAACTAGCAAGTCTTTTCTTATAAACAGTATACGCTTTTATAACAGGTTGCCAAAGTCAGTTATAGAACTGACCGATGGAAGGTTCAAAAACTACATCAAACGTATCCTTGTTAAAAAAGCATATTATAAAATCAAGGACTACGTTGAAGATAAAAACATTTGGCCTTAGCTCCTTCTGCGCATGCAGCTTCCCTGGTAACTTGTAAACGGCACAAATATGTGGATGTCTCTAACTATTCTCAATCTCATTTTTTCTTTCCTTCTTTTAATTAGACTTTTTAAAATGGCTTTCAATCATCTTTAAAGCCCTTTGCTAAGAATAGTTACAGCACTGATAACAAAATTTGTGCAACATGTTAAATTTAGTCTTGTTATACTTATTTTATTATTTTTTACCTTTGTATAGATTCTTTTACCGATTGTTTTGTGAATGTGTGAACATTGTAGGCCTTCTAGATGCTAGTTAACATTTGTTAACTTTTTTATATAATCTTTTTCTTTTTTTTTAGTTTCTTACGACTTATTGTCATAATTCGGGCCTACGTTGTCCCCCCATATCTAAGTACTAATGCTGTAACATGTAAATATTGTAAAACCAAACCATTTTTAAAAGAGTAACCATGGAGTTTCTTGCCGGTTCTTCTCCATAGGAAACGACCAACCCGAACCGTGCTCATTTTGTCGACGTTTTATAAGTGCCCATGTAGGCCTATGTGAAATAAAAAAATTGATTTTGATTTTTTTGATTTATTTTTTTAGAATTAATATTACCTTTTTTATTATTTATTATGTGGCGTTTTAACATTTTAGTAATAACATAAAATGCTAAAACTAAAAAAAAAAACAAAATTCTAAAGGCAAACATACTTTTTTTCGGTTGTTGGTTCTTAAATATAGTAATATTAGTAAAAAACGTAATCAAAAAATCGTTTCACAATTAATAAACTATTCAATTTAATGCCTGTATTTGTAAGGTTTCTAGTTCTATCGATAACAGATTTGGTCATAGGATATGGTGCTTCACTAGTTTTGTTTACGAAATTATAGAGGAAAGATTTAGCGAAAAAAATACTTTAAAAAGAAAGAGACGCAAACATGCGGTGGGCGTGTTCACCTACAAACTTAACCAGTATAATATGAACTTATAAAACTAAATAATATTAGAAAATAAATCTAATTATGTTTATGTAACTATTAACTTATCAATGAAATGTTATGTTATTTTTTCGGAAACTCGATGTCTGGCTGTTGTTACCATAGCAACGTATTGTACAAGAGGCCATTATAATATTTATTTCATAAATTTTTTATTGACTGACACGGAAGTGTTTATGGCTCACAGAAGTGGTCGCTACTAATTCGAAATTGTCGAGTGGCGATCAGTATTACCTGTATATGATCTTTTTAGTCATATGTGTTGACAGACATCGTTCGCCTGTTATTAGGCGTCTAGTGGTCGATGATTAAAGTAAAACTGCTTTATTGGATTTTTGAAATATCAATATTCCTAGGCAGGAACCGGTAGTCGCGGATAAATTTGAAAGAGAGTTATCGCGGCCCTGGCTCAAGCAACTGAAGGAACACGGATGGGTTTTAGTCAGTAAAAATCTGACACGCCCTCCCGCTTCACCCAGAGCGGGACAAGTCGTTGTTGTTGATGATTTCCCACCCAAAAAAAAAATCAGGAGCCGGTAAGATTTTGGAAAAAAAAGTACACACGCTGTATTACTAAACCATCCGATAGTGTGGTTAATAAGGACAAAATTCTGGGCAGTACATGTTAAGTCAATTTTTTAAAAATTTCTAAGGAAAAGTATAAGGGCAATGAAATTTGAGCTTTGTCTTTTAATATAGAGTTCGTTGATCAGTAATTTGATATTTATTTCGCATTCTGAATTCAAATAAAGACTTCGTTTAAGCAACACACATCTAAAGACAAAAACGAATGTTATACAGGGTGTTTGGAAGGGAGCTGTACATACGCCTAGGGTAGAAACTAGGGATAGTCTGCTACCTACCCCCGCCCATTATATTGACCTTGGCCCCAAGGTTTTTTTTTAATTTATTATTATTTTTTATTTGACTTTTTTATGATTTTTTGACTAAAACTACCTGTAGCTCAAAATCTATCCATGGGACCGGTCGGCTAATGGTCTTGTTTTAATCGTTAGAGTCTTAGGGTCCTGCAAAAAATTATTTTACACCAGAAAATTGTGGAGAAGAAAAGTTATGGGGCCTGAAGTACCGTAGTAAGGTAAAGAAATAATTTTAAGGGCAACTTTCTATGGGGTTTAAAAAAAAACTAACAGGGTTGGAGTTCTTCTGATTTTTTTAAAACATCCTCAGTCCATGCCCTTTCTAACGATATGCTAAAAGTGTATTTATCACTTTTAGTTTTAAAGTTATTAATTAATTTCCGCAACTAGGGCACTTTTACCACCACGAGTCGACATTTGTAAGACAAATGTAATTTCCAGAATTTAAACCAGTTTGGCCTACAGTTGGCAAATTTGTTGTCTCACTCTTACACGAGAGCAACATGTAAGAGACAAAACATGTCATGTCATGTCTCTTTCGCTCTTGGGTCGACGGGGCCGGGCAGGTAACTCGTTGGGGTCTTTGTTAGTCAGTCGAGATTTACCCATCTTAGCTAACTTACGTACTTGCCGTTACGACGCTCCACTGTTTTCGTTAATTTTGTTGAGTTTGTTATTACTTCGTTTTTGTTAAGTTTTGTTATTTGTTACCTTGTTGTTGGCAAAATGGCTGGATTTACCAGTGAAGAGTACACCGACATGCTGGTGGTGTATGGAATGGCTGATTGCAATGGGCGCGAGGCACGGAGGATTTATCAAGAACGGTATCCTAACCGGCGAGTGCCTAACCACCAAACGTTTGGCTCAACTTATCGGCGTCTGCGAGAAACCGGAAATTTAAATTTCCGGGAACCAGCCGTGAACAGATTTCAACCAAATTTGGCTGCGGAAGAACGCATATTGGCTGAATTTGAGGAAGATCCGACCAGAAGCGTAAGAACCGTAGCCCGGACGCTTGGTTTAAGCGTGTGGAAAGTCTGGTCGGTTCTTCGCGAAAATGGACGTCATCCTTTCCACTACACCCCTGTTCAAGGTAATTTTTTACATAAAGTTTTTGTTTTTAGCTCTTATGTAATGAACTAGCATGTGAATTTCATAGGCAATTTTTAAATTAACATGAGCATGTGTGTGAGAGAGAGAGAAATGGAAAGACAGAGATAGCAATCAATGTTACATAGCTACTAATTCATAAGGAAACCGCTAACGTTGATATTTTTATTGTTTTAGGCTTAGAGGATAACGACTATGCAAGAAGGGTGGAGTTTTGCCGCCACTTGCTCCATACGGACGTGGAAGATATTAATTTTTTACGGAGTATTCTCTGGACTGACGAGTCCAAGTTTGACAAGGAAGGAATTGTAAATTACCACAATCTCCATCACTGGGCACCCAGAGATCAAAACCCGAGAGTCAAGAGGCACAGAGGTTTTCAACGAAGGTTCTCCGTGAACGTATGGGCAGGCGTCATCGGTAATCGGTTGATAGGGCCGCACTTTTTGCCAGACAACCTAAACGGGCAAAACTACTTAGATTTCCTCGAAAACGATTTGCCTGATTTAGCGGAAGAAGTGTTTGACGAAGATCGGCCCATAGTCTTCCAGCACGACGGCTGTCCTGCTCATTGGAGCCTAGCAGTGAGGGAGCTTCTGGACAACTGCTTTCCTAATTCTTGGATTGGTCGGGGTGGGCCAATTCCCTGGCCCCCAAGGTCGCCTGACCTTACCCCACTCGACTTCTACGTCTGGGGAAGGGCGAAAGAGTTGGTGTACGCAGAAGAAGTACCAACAAGGGAGGTTCTAATTAACAGGATCCACGCCGCATTCGATACAATGCGCGAGGAACTGCTGCTTAGAACGGTGACCGTGGAGATGAGGAAGAGGTGCCGAGCATGTTTACAGGTCAATGGTCATCAATTTGAACAAAATTTGTAATTAATTAAAATTAGTAATTAATTAAAATTTGTAATTTAATGACATTAGTCATTACCAAATTTTTTGTTTCATTTGCCATCCTTTTACGATCGAACACATTTAATTTTCATTAGTTGAAATTTTTGCTTGAAGTGCCCTAGTTGCGGAAATTAATTAATAACTTTAAAACTAAAAGTGATAATTACACTTTTAGCATATCGTTAGAAAGGGCATGGACTGAGGATGTTTTAAAAAAATCAGAAGAACTCCAACCCTGTTAGTTTTTTTTTAAACCCCATAGAAAGTTGCCCTTAAAATTATTTCTTTACCTTACTACGGTACTTCAGGCCCCATAACTTTTCTTCTCCACAATTTTCTGGTGTAAAATAATTTTTTGCAGGACCCTAAGACTCTAACGATTAAAACAAGACCATTAGCCGACCGGTCCCATGGATAGATTTTGAGCTACAGGTAGTTTTAGTCAAAAAATCATAAAAAAGTCAAATAAAAAATAATAATAAATTTAAAAAAAACCTTGAGGCCAAGGTCAATATAATGGGCGGGGGTAGGTAGCAGACTATCCCTAGTTTCTACCCTAGGCGTATGTACAGCTCCCTTCCAAACACCCTGTATAATCCTTTTAAACAGAATTACAATGTAAGGCATCTTCATCTACCTAACTACGTACCTTCCCTACCCACCTACTCTACCCACCTACCCTACCTACCCTACCTATCTACCTACCAATTTGTTAAACTATTTATTTGAATAAGAATTAATACTAAAATACGAATGTAACCAACTTTCGTTTCTGCCAGTCGACCTTATTAAAATTTAGAACATAAAAGCTGCTATTGTGACTTTTTGTAGCTTATAATGAGAACTTTAATCATGTAGTATATATTTTTTATGTGTCATCAATAGTTATCTCAGCGCTCGCCAAATAATGAATTTTATAGGCAAAATTTTGCTGCTTTGGGTTACATTATTGCAATTTTCTATTGTTTTTTTTTTCAATTATATTATAGCCAATGACACTCAGCAATAATGCAGCTTTCTACTGGTGATAGAATTTTCAAATGGGGTTCAGTAGATCCAGAGATTACCCCCTACAAGCTCACAAACTTTACCTCTTTATAATATTAGTATAGATATTTTTCCAACGGAAATAATTTTCTGACTGAGTCTTAAGATTGGTGACTTTCTTAATTATTGAGGTTGATTTCTGTTCACGTTTAGTTCCAATAGTTGTACAAAATGAATAAATGGTATGCAAAACCTATAAAATTTGTTTTTTTTTACCTCTACCTTATTAGGTCTAATTATTAAAGCTGGTATGTAAATTACGTTAGCTTCCGCGCTTACTTACGTCGTTCAAACGAAGATTTATGGAGATTACCTTATTTTTTTTTAAAACAATAAAAATTTTGCCTACTCTTTTTTTAAAAACCGGACGTGCGAGTGCAAGTGCGAGTCGGACTCGCGCACGAAAGGTTCCGTACCATTATCGCAAATAACGGCACAAAAGTCACGTTTGTTGTATGGGAGCCCCACCTATATTTATGTTATTCTGTTTTTAGTATTTGTTGTTATAGCGGCAACAGAAATACATCATCTGTGAAAATTTCAACAGTCTAGCTATCACGGTTCATGAGATACAGCCAGGTGACAGACAGACAGCCAGATAGACGGACCGCGGAGTCTTAGTAATAGGGTCCCGTTTTTACCCTTGGCTACGGAACCCTAAAAACAGAAACAGGAAATGAATTCGATAGTTGTTACTTTACTAATTTTAGTTGTACTCAAGTAATGTGCCGAAAATCGGAACAAATATTCAGAAAAAAAAAATTTTAGTAAAGAAGTCTCCACTTTTTGTCTCTGTTCTTTGAACTTTAGGTAGCTCTACCTATTCCGATCACTGATTATTATCGTCTACGAAGTTGTAACGTTTTGTTATTGATAATTTATGATTGAATTACTAATTGTATACTGATTTAGAAATAAAATATTAGAATCTACCACATTATTCCTTTTTTTTTCATTTTCTGTAACTTTAATGTTGCATATTTTAAAAAATTCATGCATATCTTACACATTTTTCATACATATTTCAAGCTTTATATGTTGCATCCGGTCCTTAAATAAGGACCGGGTAATTCGAAAAGCTTAAACACACAACATTTCGTCTGATAGCTTCCACATACCTGGATCTACTTGCAGTTGTTTGTTGCACATGTCGCTGATAGCCGTTGCGACTTTTGGCAGGACGAGGGAGTAACTTTCTTTCGTTGCAGACGTGCCCATGAAGTGTAGGTGAGTCCTGGTGCTGGCGTATACCTGATCATATCAAAAAGTTGAAATTTAGATGGACGGCGAATGTGTCTGACCGGCCACTTTCAACCTTATTGTTAAGAGGCTAAAAGCGAAAACTGGCCTTTATCCTTTAAACCCTACAAAAGCTCTGGAGTAATTTTAATATCATAGTAAATGAGAATGCTCACTATCAAATTAGTTGCACGATGAAGTTCACTATATTTAGTTCTGTATAAAAGTAATAAACGCTTAGTGCCATCTAGGTGCAGCCAATGAAGTTCTTTGCCGAAAACTTCGTCGGAACTTCGCAACATGGCGTTCAATGTTTTTGCTTTTCCAAAAAAAATTACTGGCGCTCTTTTGCGGCCCCAAAACAACCCCATTGAACTAAAAGTGTGTTAGGATAGTTACACGCCGAGTTTCTGGAAGCGGAATTATTGCAAAATTTTTGTGTCAAATTGTCAACCACGCGTTATCTGCTGTGATTGGTTGAATGTATTTTCAACAGCCAATCACAGCATTTTTCACATTAATTTTGCTTCCAGAAACTCGGCGTGAAACTATCTCACTGCCACATGGTCAAATAGACCACATGGTCAATCAATCAATCAATCTGCCTAGCCTTTTCCCAACTATATTGGGGTCGGCTTCCAGTCTTACCGGATTCAGCTAAGTACCAGTGTTTTACATGGAGCGACTGCCTATCTGACCGCCACAACCCAGTAACTGGGTAACACGTTACCCCTTGGTAAGACTGGTGTTAGATCTCAAGCGTCTGACTACCCGTAACGACTGTCAAAGATCTTCAAATGACAGCCGGGACCAACGGCTTAACGTGCTTCCCGAGGCACGGAGGAAACTCGGTATGTTGAAATGGTCACCCATCCACGGACCGACCTCGTCAAGCGTTGCTTAACCTTGATGATCGACCCGTACAGCTGTTATTATTTAGCCACGAGCCCCTCTCAAATATACCTTGTCGTTTAATTATATTCAAGTGGCAATCAACCAGGTAACAACATTAATTTCCAGGACTGTATGTTAGTTAAAACTATACTTACAAGGTTCGAGTACATGTTGTTGAGACTCTTCAGTATGGCACACTGTTCTAAGGGCTGTGCTCGGTGGTAAATCTTCGCGAGCGGCTCCACCACATACATCACGTGGTCAGGACTGTCTATGCTCACCCATTGGACCAGCTCTAATATCTGGAAGAAAAAAAAAAAATACTTAAGTGGGTCTACTCCCTAAGCACGAAGTCCGTAGTTTCGGCCTTGGTTACGGGCGTTTCTAGGCTCCGTGTCACCTACGGACGGATGTCAACAATTTGACAGGTGTACCTACTCCCGATGTTTTTTTTACACACTGTTTTAAAGGTATATCCACACATATCAGGGCCGTGCCCGGGACCCGACAGGGCCGGGACCAATCATTGAAGCTTTGTCACTGGCCTGTGCACGGACGTGTGTGAACGAGTTCATATAAAATGTACTCACCGATATTTTTGAGCCACTGACGGGGCACGGTCCGTCCACGTCTCGGGCACGGCCCTGATATGTGTAGATAGACCTTTACGCGCCCGAAAAATAGAATTTAACACAATTTTTTCACTCCGAAGTTTCTGAATACTTTCGGACGGGGCCCGTAACTACGTTGACTAATATAAAAGTCATTGATCCGACTTGTACCAAAAGGTATAATTACGTAACTTGAAAACATGATTCTTTGTATCTCCATAACAAAGAATCATGTTTTTTTTTGTACCTATATTGTGTGTATCTGTGTGTGCCAAATAAACTAGTTTTCTTTCTTTGATAATTTTGGTCTCAAATGAAAGGTATAGGCTTAGAACCATTCTATCCGTTTAAATTATGTATATCGGTCTACGCGTTTATGACATATTAATTCATTAAATGAGTGCCATTCAGGCCAAGTGAAACGTTCAAGGACGCCCTTTACCGCGATACGTTTGTTTTGATCGTGTTAGCGACGCTGCCTTTAAACTTTTTTATCGTTTTGAAATATTACAATACATTGGTAGACAGGTGAACGACTTTTATTTTCTTGTTATTGGTTCTCGCTTTAGCTAAGGATTGGGCCGAATCCACGACCCTGTAGTCTCATCACCGTACCTTTTTCTGCATACTGGCAACTTACTTTAGGGCAACGATGTGCGTCATAATTTGACCGTATAAATCATCGTAATAAAGCAACCAACGTAGATAGTTATCTTATAGCCGTGTTGCTATCCAAACCAAGAGCGAGAAATAGTCGCCTTCCATCTAAGTTATACTGTAGTTTACTTAACACAAATATATTTAACTAGTGGATCTAACTGTGACGTGTTTCTCTCCAACCAACAACGGCGAATCAGTGTACGGACTTACGACCCGTACATTAAATGGTCCTTCGAGCCGGATTAACGTACGGGTCGTAAGTCCGTACACTGAATCGCCGTTAGTTGGTTGGCGACGATTTCTCGCTCTTGGTTTGGATAGCAACACGGCTATAAGATCACATTGTAACAGGCCCAGACGAAGATCGAAGGATGATGCTGAACTCCTTTGATAAAGAATGGTCCATGGCATCCAGATTTTCCAAGGACCTCTTCCCTTACTTGGGAAAAGGATAGGTAACCATTTGTCGAAACTTATTTGCTTTCGGTACATCCTATGGGCTATTGACCATACATATAACAAGATATCATAGACCGAATCATATTCGCAGTCAATCTATAAGAATTACAACCGCCGTCAAGCCCCGCTGGCATCGATTGGCGCCACCCTGAAAATATTTCTGTTTTATACTCAATATTAGGTCTACATCCGTTTGTAAAGTTTCCTGGTTCGATGGGTCCGTCTTACCTCAGCAAAGAAATCCATCTCATTCCACAAGGGCAGGTATTGCGCTAAGAATCTGGTGATGACGGGTATACCCTGCATTAGCGTGTTCTGCAGTATCCCCAGTCGGCGCAGCAGGTCTTGCTTCTCTATGTAGCTGTGTGGAGATATATTCAAGAAACCTGCAAAGTAAACATACTTTTAAACTAGCTTCTCCCAAGGGAATGTTATGCCAGGGTAAAAAGTAGCTTTTGTGCTATTCCAGACTATAATCTATCTCAGTGCGAAATTTTAAACGTGCCGCCGTTCTGGCGTGATTGAGTATTAAACATACATCCATCCATCCAAATTTAAACTTTTAAAAAATAATTATATTATTAGTAAGATACATTTTTAACCGCCGATTTTTATCATTTATAATATTAGTAAGATACACCTTTAAAAGCGACGAGCATCGGAATGACACGGATCGAGGTGAAGCGTGAAACTCAAGACCGATCGCTATAAAGGACATCTGTCCCCTGCCCTCTGCCCCTTCTAGGGGTTATAGGACATTAAGTCAAGTAAGCCACATTTTTAACCAACTTCAAAAAAGGAGGAGGTTCTCAATTCGTCGGCATCTTTTTTTTCTGATTTTATGTCATAGTAGAAACAGGTCAGTTAAACAGTGTTCTCGCCAAACTTCTTGGCTGCCCTGACGTTGGCTATCCGATGCGCAAAGCACGGCGCGGTGCTGTATTTTGTATGAGATTTACTGCTGCGCCGCCATTGTAGCCACTGAAGTTGGCGAAGAAGTTTGACGAGAACTATACGTGCAAAGCACGAACAACACAGGTGAAAGCGAAGACAGGATTCACAAAAACATGCTGATCCTGGCTTTGGCATCTGTGTAAAGAAGAAGGAAGCCTACTTACTCTCGCCTAATGTATTTATGGAGACTTAATTTTCAGGGTGGACATTTTCTCACCCTCCAACCAGACGGGTATATTTTTTGATAGGCTACGCTGGCCCGATGGTTGTTGTGCTTTTGGATATTGTGTTAAAAAGGCAAACAATTCTGCTTGGATGATGTAGATGGGTGACTTTAGATTTAATGAGTAGTTCTTATGTGGTGATACAGATGTCGCCACATATTTAATACGTCATAGCTACTCCTTTTAATACCCACAGCTGTTCAGCAGATGATGTAATTCATGCGAGAGAAAGGCCTGCTCTGGTCCAACCCGGTCTCGTTACACAGCAGAGCTCGGTAGCGAACAGCACGAGATGTGGAGCTTCGGGCACTGCACTGGAGGACTGATGGTAGTGTGGTTCAATGGGCTATACTCACAGCTGTTCAGCAGATGATGCAGGTCATGCGACAGGAAGGCCTGCTCGGCGTGCGACGCCGACGCTAGCAGAACCACGCCGGTTTCATTGCACAGCAAAGCTCTTAAGCGAGCTGGACGAGATGTGGAGCTTTGGACACTGCACTGGAGGACTGATACTGGGCTGTGGATGGTAGGATAAAACTTTTATTTGATGCTATGAATACAAGTAACAATACAGACAATCCAAATGTAGTCTCACAACCATGTATTAACAAAAGCACCACATAGATTTTGTCCTGTTTGCATTTTGGAGGCTAGAGATTCAAAATTCAAATTCAAATTAAATTTATTGCATCAGGTGGTAAATATAAGATACAAAACAATTATGGACCCTGTCGGGCACAGCAACATTCTAGATACAGTCAGTGTCTAGGTGAGAAGAATACCGCTAAATATTTTCCTTTATAATTAAAATTAAAGAGAGAGAGAATCGTGATTTAATTTGCACATAAATACGTATGTTAAGATGGTTTGGCCATGTTGAGAGGATGAATGAAAGGCGACTAACGAAATGTATTTACAAGGCAGACGCGAATGAAAACGCCGGGAGGGGACGCCCTAGAAAGACATACATAGACCTTATAGGTGATGTTCTTCAGAAAGGCCAGGTGCACAGTACTCATAACCGGCGTGTGTGTATGACTAGATGTATGAATGTGAGTGAAGCAAAATAAGTATGTAAGGATCGTAGCAGGTGGCGTTCTGTAGTTTCTGCCTACCTCCATGGGAAAAAGGCGAGAGTTTATGTATGTATGTATAAATACGTCTTTCGATGGGTGTCGCACTGAGGCTATGTTGTTGACAAAGTTTTTGCTCAACCAATATTATAAACGTGAGTGAATATGATCGTCATCAATTACATCTTAACGGCTGAATGTATGTGGATAAAATTCATTGGCCTGGATTAGACTTAGCGTATTTTTAGGGTTCCGTACCTCAAAAGGAAAAAACGGAACCCTTATAGGATCACTTTGTTGTCCGTCCGTCTGTCCGTCTGTCTGTCTGTCAAGATCCTTTTTCTCAGGAACTCGTGGAGGTATCTAGCTGAAATTTATATCAAATACTCAGGTCTACTGTCCCATAAAGCTGTGAAATCAAACTTCGAAGCCAACACAATCAAAAGATACAGCCGTTTATGCCGCAAATTTTCGACACTCGCAAGGAAAAATTGCGAAAACCCTAAATTATCAGTTACATCATATAATAAAAATATTTTTAAACATACTACCCGTTTCCTCATGAACGTGTAGAGGTATTAAATTGAAATTCATATCAAATACTCAGGTCTATAATACCTTTAAGCTGAGGTTTGTACGGAACCCTCGGTGCGCGAGTCCGACTCGCACTTAGCCGTTTTTATTTTATTTTAGCAGTACATTCCTGTAGGTCAATGTTCTACTAACTAATATATATAAAGTTTGTCTAATTACTTACTCTGTAAAGTCAAGGAAATTCTTCTTTGGCTCTTTGTCTGCATACTGCTTTGAGCCGATACTGAAGAACTCCATGTTAGGCACCAATGGGTCTGCTTTCTTATTTCTTCCACTCACCTATAAATCACAAGATTTTTTTATGTTGTTGAAGACTAAAAATGGGTAGATTGTGTAAGAAATTAAGTCGAGTGAGATAAAAAAACTTGAGTCGAATACTGAAGAGGTTTGATTTACATGTACTGTAGCAACTTTATTGAAATACGAATATGAAACAAAGATACGATTCAAATAAGTTATATTCAACCCAGCTCTTCAGGGGGTGTTTGAAGAGCCAACCCATAAGCATAGATTAAATTGACGGTATAAGACAATCAATCTGCCTAGCCTTTTCGAGAGTCGGTTTCCAGTCTAACCGATTCAGCTGAGTTCCAGTGTTTTATATGGAGCGACTACCTATCCACAACACAGTAACTGGGTAACACGGTACCCCTTGGCTAGACTGGTGTGGTAACTGTCAAAGATCTTCAAATGACAGCCGGGACCAACAGCTTAACGTGCTTTCCGAGGCACGGAGGAAACTCGGTATGTTGAAATCAGCGACCACACAGCCCCTAGACGCCTCATAACAGGCGACCGATGTCTGTCAACACATATGACTAAAAAGATCATATACAGGTAATACAGGTCGCCACTCGACAATTTCGAATTAGAACCGACCACTTCTGTGAGCCGTAAACACTTCCGCGTCAGTCAATAAAAGATTGACGAAATAAATATTATAATGGCCTCTTGTACAATCCGTTGGTATGGTAACAACAGCCAGACTTCGAGTTTACGGAAAAATGGCATAACATTTCATTGATAAGTTAATAGTTACATATAAACATAATTAGATTTATTTTCTGATATTATTTATCGAAGTTCATATATACTGGTCATGTTTGTAGGTGAAAACGCCCACCGCATGTTTGCGTCTCTTTCTTTTTAAAGTATTTTTTTCGCTATCTCTTCTCATCTATAATTACGTAAGCACAACTAGTGATGCACCATATCCTATGACCAAATCTGTTATCGATAGTACTAGAAACCTTACAAATAAAAACATTAAATTGAATAGTTTGTTAGTTGTGAAACGATTTTTTGATGACGTTTTTTTACTAAGATTTAATATTACTATATTTGAGAACCAACAACCGAAAAAAGTATGTTACCTTTAGAATTTTGATATTTTTTTTAGTTTTAACATTATATGTTATTACTAAAATGTTAAAACGCCGTAAAATTAATAATAGAAAAGGTAATATTAATAAAAAAAAATAAGTACAAATATTATTTATCTAAAAATATCGATACCTGTCTGGTTTTATTTAAACCTGTCCCATCCTTAATGAGACATATGACCTTGGTAAAGGAACAATCAGGGCGCAGTCGTCCCGTTGCTCATACCTCAGCTAGTTGACAGAATTGTTTTGATGTATTAGATCAAGCATTAGGCGTCTAGTGGCTATGTGGTCGATGGTTGAAATGGTCACCCCGACCTGGACCGACCTCGTCAAGCGTTGCTTAACCTTGAATATCGACGGTATAAATAAATGATACTTACAGAATTGATAGGATTAATCCATGTAAGATGTTGTTTCTCCCTACGCATTGTGTTCCTCTTTTCCTAAAACAAGAAAATACGATCAAAAATCATTTTTGAAAAAGTTTTCCTTAATGTTTTATTTATTTATTTATTTAATACTAGGAGAACCAACAGATGGATAACAATTGTATATGAGACATAGAGCCAATTACAGATTCCTTTTTCTTCATACCAATATACATACAAAATGGACTTAGGTTAGGAGTACACATACAAAAAGTTTCAAAAAACCCGACTGCTTAAGAAGTGAACTAAAAATGTATCCACCGACTGCACAATATGATTTTCTTCTTGATTACGTCTTTTTAGTTCGCTTCTTAAGCAAACTAAAGCGAATTAGGTACATTTAAACACATAAGTCTTATTTTTTTTTAAATCACCTCTAAAAACCCTTTCTTTTGATAGCCCACACGATGGGTTTCGACATGTTTCTATTTTTCAATTTGAATGTAGCCAGTGACACTCGCAAGGTTAAGACGAATCGATTGACGTAATAATCATCAAAATCGGCCAACGCGTTTGGTCTCTAGAACGCCACATAGGAACAAACATACATACAAACATAGACTGATAAAAACGTTACCATCCTTCGGCAGTCGGGTAAAAAGGAACACTGTGTATAAAGAGACAAAGCTACTTTGCGGACAATACCCTCTTTTTTTTTGTAGGTTTTAGCGACGCAGTTGACACTGCAAGCCTGTGACGTGGCCCAATCTGATTTTTTGACAAATACCACTGATTGTACAATTGCTTTATCTCTTTCAAACTTTTCTGCCTTTTTCACAGCTGGCGAAGGAGAGAATTTCTTATTCTCTATGTCTATATTCATACCTGGTTTCTTCTGAACCTGGCAAGGAGTTTTTCGTTGATCTTCTTGAAAGCGCTGTGAATGGAGATAGCCGGTATGTCTTCAGGCACACATTCTGGTTTGTAAGACTTGAACAGCCCTAGGAGGACTTGTAGTTGCCTGAATATGTTCTGGAATACGAAATGGAAGATAATTTAATTGATTGTATGGTCAAAGCTTTTTTCTATATATAGAAAAAGTCTGCCCATGCTTCTAAACGTGTATAACTTTTATGGTGTACAATAAAGTATATTCTATTCTATTTGCACTAACATCTAAATAAATACAAGTATAAGTAAATATACTGATTGATTGTATATCTGTTGATAGTGTAAATCTTCTTGCAGCTGAAAGTACAATGTTTGTAAGTTCAAATGTTCAAACCCTGGAGTTGCCTCCTCAGCCGGCGCGAGAGCTTATAAGGAGTCTATTTAATTGTTTTTCTATTGTGCCTGTAATTACGCCGGATAAACCATTAAATTACAGTGCATATGCATATTTTAGCTGCAGGTATGAAATATGACTTGGCAACCATATTTATTTTTGCCATCTATCAATAAAATAATACAGATTTATTTCCCAGTTCTTTATCTGCCAAACGTCATAAAAAAACAAGCCAAACTCACAACCTGATGGGTACCTATAAATAGCAGGCAACATCGAGCCAGACCCAGAGATGGTAGGATAAGCTTCGAACCCAGGTAGGCGCTTTACTTTGTGTAAATTATTAAATCACCACTGCTCTCAAAATGGTGAAGGAAAACATCGTAAGAACACCGGCATTTCTTAAAACCAAAAATTCGAAGATGTGTCATCTACCAACATGCACTGGGCACCCATGGTGGATTACGGCCCATTCCCTCTTACAGAGAGGACCAAATGCGTGTCTAAGCGCAGAAAAGGGGTCCATCCTATCCTTAGGTAAAAGACAGACAGAGTTACTTTCACATTTATAATATTAATATGGATGTATGGATAGGTAGACAGAGATAAGTGGATAGTGAATTTGTCATTTGCCTTGCAGTAAGACATTGTGTAATGATAGAAGACTTACCTTTCTACCTTCTCTTTTCTTAGCATAGTCAAGCAACTCAATAACTCTCCTTCTTGTAACATTCACGGGCTTTGTCAGTGTGTATACTAGTTTCATAGCGTGTGGCGTCTGTAAACAAAATTCATAAGTCAATTTATGTTTTAGATATAACGAATAGTTTTATAATAAAACATAGTGTAGACATAAGCTAGTCGCATGCGAGATGAAAGACTCGATGTGGATTTCCATCTTGCTGGCGATGTGTATTGGTCGATCAGTAAAAATAAAATTGAATTTAATCATTATTCTGAAAACTGAATAAATTATGGTTTTATGGTAGTTAAGTTCTGATCATAAATTATTTTTTTACCACTGCTGACAATCAGAGAGCAGCGAGTAGAGCTAGAACCTAGATACGAGTTGGCGAGAAGCGTGTGTGCAATTCCAATAGTTTTATCGCTCAGTTATGAGCGAGTGTGTTGGGCGATTACTAGCAACAGTGTCAGTCAGTGCTGCACACGTTGGTTCGTTGGTCTCTCGGTGTGAGTTCTGACCGTCAAGCAAGCATTGCCGATCGAGTATTATCTTTGATAGCTGTTGTCGCTACAACAAACTTGTGGTGAGAGAGTACTCGCAAGCAGTGTGAACAGCCAGCGGTCAACTATTAAAATATGTGTCTCTTTTATTGACATGGGATCTGTATCTTTTGTTTGTTTCTTCAGCGAGAAAATAGTGAATAGCTAACAGAAGCTATTAGTCAAATACATTAGATTTGTAAACATTATAAGCGGGATATTAACCATGTTTACTGTTAGTGTTAGTGACCATGACAGTTTAAAAACTTATATTAGATTTGTAGTTCTTCAGTCACAAGCACTTAAAGTAACACAGAGAAGAGTTATAATTAAAGTGTATGTTTAATATATAAGATTGTTTTTGATACTAACCAGAACATCATAAGTCAAACAGACATAGAAAACCTCATATCCTATATCCAGAGTTTCCATGTCAATGCAGTCACATTCCATTGCAGCTGGAAAAACAAAACAATGTTTATTGGAAAATTGAAAATCAATGATTCTAGAGGGTTTTGTTAGGTGTCCAAATGTAGCATATGCCTATTTATTTATTTATTATAATTAAAACTTCATGCAACACACAAGTACATAGGCGGACTTAATGCCAGTGGCATTCTCTGCCAGTCATCCAAGTAGCCTATCTCTTCGGGGAAATTCTGTTGTTATGGTATACAGTTTTCATGTGGAAATTACTGCAATTTCCACTTAAATAGACCTGGTACTCAAAGGGAAAGGATACATAGATACCCTAAAATGGTTCTCAATTATTTCTGGCCACTTGATTTACCTGTTAGCCAGTCAAGTAAAAATCCAGTTCGTGAAAAAGTTGACTGGTCTTCATAGTTAGAAAGTATCCAGCTCAGAGCATATTCTACGGTTCGGTCCTCGACACTGTCTGGGGGTACAAGGCAAGCACCCAAGCTTGTCCATTTTGTTATAGCTGTAAACAAAACACACACCATTTTAGATACACCAAAGGTCCAGGGTCTATAGTGTCAGGATAAATTATCATTATAATTACTCACGAATAGATAAATTCAACCAAACTTTGAACAGAGTATGGAAATCATTGTATTGCAAGCCACTTGTATCAACTGCATATGCCAATTCATCGATTTTGTTTTGGAATAAATGTTTGTCGAACCCTTTCTTTAGTGATTTTGTGTAATCAATTATCTCGTCCACGTCAGCCATTGTTAATCAATAAATTAATATCTTGCTTTTCAAAAAACAATATATTTTTGCAATCCACTCAATGAAATTCAAATAAAAAAATCGTTGACGAGTCGACTGTTGATGTTAAATGACAGACGCTTACAAAATGTAAATAAAAAAAACGCGGGGCCGCAATATGGATATTATTAACATGTATCAGAACATCGTACTTTACCACTCTTTTTCATAAAACATGATATGTGAGTGGTTGACCAAAAAGGGACCTGGAGGGATTGGAAACCGTTATTTTTTTTTTTTGAATTTTTTAATCTGTGGTCTTTTAGCTTTGTTTTGGTCTAACCAGAATATTTTTAGGTGCTGTAGTGTTTTTTTTATGATTTTTTTTGTGAGCCGAGGCAGTTAGAAATACATCAAGCACACGAAATTTCAAACGCGATTTACTCGAAATCAATTATTTTCCCTTGAGGTCCCTTTTTGGTCAACCACTCACATATAGAAAAGGATGGCGCATAAAGTGAATATAGCATTAGGAAAACATTCAGCGATGGAACGTGACCTTTATTTAACTGGCAACATTAGTAGTGTTTTGTGACTAAATTTAGGTGTTTGTTTTAATTTCTTTATACGTAACATTATTGTTTAATGTAGAATCATGGAATACTCATTCATATTTTTTAAGTTTTAACATAAATACCTGTTTTTTTGGACGGTCCGCTAGCGTATCGCTTGGAGTATCTCTAATGCTGTTTACGAAGATTGTTTGTTACATAAAATTCTTAATTGAAACGGCAATAAAATGAATATGTATAATTTTTTTATAAACTAAAAAATAATCACATTTTTATTCTGCTTAATTAATATAACTAATGTAATTGAAAATGTTATAAACACGCTAATGAACATTACTATAAACAAAACGTAAAATAATGTCAACTATTTGCTTTCTTTGTAAACAAGAACTGAATGCGTCTAGGTCTATGGTACAAACATCAAATGTTGCAATGAAAAAAGCTTCCCAAAGAGAGGGGAAATTTCAGACTTTGAATTTTAGACAGATTCTGCTAATGCCAATAAGAAGCGAATAAGATGCGAATCGTGACTCGCATTGATTTCGTGGATATGTAAGGCTCAAAGACCGTTCATTAAAAATTATTTTGGAAAAGTTTTTTAGCGATTTGTGGCTTTTCTAGTAGTTAAACTTTAGTTGGCCTAAAAAACCTTTTTATTAGAAACAAGATCGATTGGTATTAAAATACTTCTGTTTAAATTGCCTATTTTTTTACTAAATGTACATTAGTTTTCGAAATCTGTATTTGCAATTGAAATTAAAACCGAACCGCAGCTCTTTAAACCCTTCGAAGATGGTCCATCTACCTCGACAACTGTCAATTTTTAGTTTTGCGCCCGTTCGGATCAAGTTATTAGCAAAATCGCTCGTTCTATGAAAAAAGTCATTAGAAACAAAGTTGTAGTACATTTAATTTCCTTTAATTACAAAGTACAAAGAGTGACTACTAGTTCACTTACAATCTTGAATAAACGAAAAGAAGGTAAAAATGGATTTTTGACGAATTGAGACATCGCCATCTGTATATCTATTTATGTGCATAGTACCAAAGGAAAAGGCATAAATTATGTAAAAAAGAATTTCAACCCAGCTCTTAAACTTCCGCACTAAACTGGAGGTATAAAGTAAGAAAGAGAAGCCTTTACCTTGCAGTGGGACGGAACGGGCTGAAAATAAAATAAATAAAGTAAAATTGATAGCCAACGTATTTTATCCGTCAGTTTCAGTTCCTTTTTTTGCATAATTCTGCTAAGATATCCATCGGTGCTAAGGACGGTGCAGAGATGTAGGAGCGAACACAGCGAACTCAAAAAAAGTTAGCACCCAGTAGTGGCGAGGTTAACTTTTCTTTAATGATTTATTTTTGTTACTATACAGTAACTATCATTTAAAATAAATAATAGCATTATCGACTTGTGCTAAAAATCTTAAGAATAAAGAGAATTTATTCAAGAACTAGCATTTATACAGTATTTAATTAGGGATAGGTGAATTTATCGTCTCTGCCAGAATATATTGCACCAAGAGAATTCAGGCAGCGAGCGAAGTGAGCTCGAAGCTTTTAGCATTCCACCTCGGATATGATAAGCCTTGAATAATTGAATACATGCTAATATTATAAATCCGGAAGTAACTCGGTGTGTTTGTCTGTTACCTTTTCGCACTTAAACCGCTGAGCTGATATAGGTGTTTTTTTTTATGGCTATAGTTTGAGACCCTGGGAAGGTCGTACGATAGTTTTTATCCCGGAAATCATACGTAAGGTGGTGAAAGTTTGAATGGTGAAGTAATAATTTCTCAAATAAGGCGGGTCAAACATCTTAAATATGTTGGTTATTCGAAGTACTAATGCATACGGAAGTCGCGGACAAAAGCTAGTAGTGTATCAATTTCGGAGGCCCACGTCGCCGCCTCTACAGGTATGTGACATAGCAGGCTTTAAACAGAGTGGGTTCCAGGGTGGTCTTTTATGACGTCACGGGGGGTGGGTTCTGGTTGGTCTGGTTCAGGTTGCTGATGACCTGGTTAAGGTTGCGGGAAGGCGCTGGATGCGAGACGCACGGGATCGGTCAATGTGGCGACGCCTGGGGGAGGCCTATGTCCAGCAGTGGACGTCTTTCGGCTGAAATGATGATGATGATGAAATCCCACATTCCTTGGTTTTTCCCCTAAAAAGTCCAGGCGCCTTTTAATGGTTTCCCCCTGAAAACAAAAAAAGGTACCAAAACTAAAAAGTGATAAATAGCTAAATACCACCTAATGACGGCGTCAAAACTTCAGAAACGAAACCAGAAACGCTGACTTCCGAAATTGAAGTTATTTTTCACTTTATAGTGTTTTTATTTGGATGTCGATTGTATTTCTTTGTAAAAAAGTTTTTCAATTACATGCAAATATAACATCTAAACATATAAAAGAAGAAAGTGACTGACTGACTGACTCACTCACTGACCATCAACGCACAGCCCAAACGGCTGAAGCTTCAATCATGAAACTTAGCACGTAGGTTCCTTTGGTAGTGTAGGTGAGCACTAAGAAAGGATTTTTGGAAATTCCACCCCGAAGGGCGTGAAATAGGGGATGAATGTTTGTATGAAAATCCGTCAGTTTTAAAGCCAGAATCTTCATATTTTGGATTTAGGCTGTAAATTAAAAAATAATTTACACCTGTCTCAGCGATTTTAAACATCCACCCCCATGAGGGTGAAAAGGGGGATGAAGTCATGGGAATAATGAAATCGTCTACAGACTTGAAATTTTGCACATAGATACTTTATACTGTCCAGGCATCCACTAAGAAAGGATTTTTGTGAATTCCATCCCTAATAGGGTTAAAATAGGGGATGAAAGTTTGTATGAAAGTCGGTCAGTTTTAAGTTAGGATCTTCGAATTTTGGATTTGGGGTGAAGATTAAAATCTAACGCAACTTAAGGTTTTTTGGGAATTCCGTGGATCATGGGGGATGAAATGTTTTCTACAAAAGTCCTTCTTTTACAAAGGAAAAATTATTAAAAATACTTTCAAGTCTTTAAAGTCTGTTGGTAACTATAAAAGGGCTCAACGCATAAATATAGGAATTAAATAGAGACGGGATAGAGATAGACCTATTATCTAAGCTAACTTATCAATGTTAAACATTTACGTGTAACAATTGTATTAAAATAATTTGGAGTTTATTTCGTTTTAATTTCTTTTAAGCTGTTGCATTAGGGGTCAGCAGTGTAGCAAAACAAAAATAGGTATTCTGTAAAGAATGTAGTACCTAATAATTACTTCTGTAGGTAGGCAATTAATTTCTAACTACTTAATAAATGAATCAGTGCTAGGAAATAAGTGTACCTAGATATAATCCGCGGCAACCCTAACGTGAGGTCTGGCTACCATACTATCAGTTAGATGCATTGCATTGCGGATGCATTCCTCTTAGATGCAATGATAATTGTGACTGCTTCAGTTAATCGGCAATGATTACGCCACAAGGACGTATTATAACGGAGTATGTAGTGAACCTACATAAATATTGACATGATTAGGAACATGCAAAAAATCGTAAGTAATAAATAATAGTGTAATTTAGTTATGTATATGTACATACCATTAATATATTTGATACATTACATTGATATTCAAACTACCGACTGCATTTTTTTTTTATAATCATGTATTAATGATGTTGCAGCCGCAAGACACATATTTCAGATTCAAAAAAGGCCAAATTTTGCCCGTCTTGCGGGCAGTATGGTTTAAGAGTAACTGGTAAGATATAAGTTTCTCTTTAGAAATGTTGTGATAGTTAGGTATAAACTTATTATAGTTAGGTACATACCTATAATTTTATAAAGCAGTTACTTAAATGATCAAGTTATATAACTACAAGATGCTAAATTGACCACATTCAACAAGAAACTCTGCTTGGACGTCATAAGAACCTATTTGTTTTTCTTTCGGCATTATTATTATCGTAAGTACGGCAATTCTTAACGGTTTATCTGTTTTTTCAGATAAATGTAGGCTATGTAGTCAGTCATACGACGAGCTCCTGGGAGAACTAGAGAGGTGTCATATGTGCAAACACATCCTAGCTCCCAAATGGAGCTATTGTGAAGTGTGTGGGAAGGAAACGCTAAAGGCACAGCGGCTCAGACGAGCGAAGATGCTATCAAGCCATAATCTATATCTAAACATATAGCTAAATAAAATAAGAAAGTGACTGACTGACTCACTAACCATCAACGCACAGCCCAAACGGCTGAAGCTACAGTCATGAAACTTGGCACGTAGGTGCCTTTAGTGGTGTAGGTGAGCACTAAAAAGGTACCTACCTACCAATGCAACGCATAGCCTACAAGCACCCTGCCTACTGATTTTCAGTAGGTAAACTACAGGTAGGCTAGATAGTAACTGAAATTATTGCAATACCTACTAATAAGGCGCACTCATCCTCTTTATTTATATAACAGAATTAGGTACTTACCACTACACTACATGATAACAATAATTAAAGAAATAATATATTAATAATCAATAATCACAGACAGACAGGCAGGTAACTTGAGCCCAGCTCTGATTGTCATACTTTCGGTATGGTAGCCTAGGGTCAAGACACGTGGCGGGTATTAGATATACGTTCCATACACACGGCTGCAACGCGGAGTGAGAGGTGCAACAAAGGTGCAAGGGGCGAGGGGGGCACCAGTATGAGTGCAGAGCCCTGAAGCGGGCACTCGCTACAGGACCGACGTCGTTGAAAGTTGTATGCGAAAACGGAATTTTGAGCTTTTGACAGTTTTTTTTCTTCATTGGTTTTGTAGCTTAGTTTTGTTAGTTTAAAAGGTTTTTGTTAAAATATGGTTAGGAGAAGCATGTAGTCTACGCGTGCGAAGCCGCGGGCAAAAGCTAGTCTAAACATAAACACTTCACATACAACACACGGCGCGGTCGGTGGCAATCGTGAATTATTCAGTTTAAAATTCTGGTTATCGTGGACTTTTGGTTCTCAGTACGGGTATCACTAAAATGCATAGACAAGACGCTTTATATTTTCGCTTCTCTTATTTGAAGTGTCAAAATGAACGAATTGTCGTTTGAAGTAAACAGTATGGATATTTGCCAATTGACTATTTTATAAAATATGTTCAAAATCATATAATCAAGAGTTAACTTTTAGTGTTTAATAAAAGCCGTCGAAAATGTGGCCCATGCTCCTGAATATGACGCGCGACGAATGTCGCCTGACGCTCCGTAGACTCGGTATATATTTAGTCCTATAAATGGCTTTCATTTTCCCTCCTATGGTTTTCTTAAATTATACTCAACGCGTCGTAGCTAATTTGTTGACAATCGTATAAGAAATATGTTTAGAAACTTATACTAAATTCATTTGTTTCTAGAATTGGAAGCCTACTCGAATATGATCAGTGTGTTTAGAGCACAAGGAGCATTGGAAGACAACAGAAAAAAGCTATTGGAAGAACTGCGCGCCGTTTTGCATATAAGCAATGATCGGCATAGCGCTGAGGCGCGCCGCGTGTCTAACGATGAGTTATTAGCTACTATTGCTGATCAGTAAGTGGATATTTAATATTTTCAGTGTAGGGTTGTTGATTTATTTTTAAACACTATTACACAAAGTCAAAGATGGCTGAGAGTAACTGAAAGTCAAAGGTATTAACATATTGTTCTTGCTTATTAGTATTTCTAATGAGTTTTGTGCATAATAGTCCTGTAAGATTGTTATAAAACTTAATATTTTTAAACTTATTTTTATGTATACTACTGATACAATATTGAATCTCAGCCTTCTGAATGTTTGTTTGGTATGACAATGTGGGTTGACCACTGCTTTTTGCAAAGTTTATGTGTATTAAAATCGCTGGAAAGTAGTTTTTTGGTAATATAAAATTTTGACAGATAACCTATCATCTCAAATGTCAAAATATGTTTTAATAATTTATTTTTCAACTCATTAAAAAGTTTTGTAAATTATTTTAAGATAATAAAAACTAAACTGCCTATTCCATGCGGATTCTATTAAGTGCACCAATTTCTGAATTACATAATGAAGATAATTTGAAACTTCATTAATATTTAACTAATAATTTGGTTGTAATATTACCATTGAGGTTCAAAACATTGGGTATTAGGAATGATCCAAAAAGTAGAAAGGTTTATGGTTAAATAATTCAGAAATTTAAAATTATATATTTTTAGTTTTTACTAATTATAAACATTCAAGTCAATGTTTATAATTTGATAAAACTATTTTCTATGATTACTTTATATTAACGTACATTATTATTACTTCAACGAATAGGTTATCAGGTCCAAACACAGGTTTAGCATGGATCAGCGAAGGTCGGAGGCAGGTGCCTCTCATGCCCAGAGGGATTGCACAGACTATGTACACAGAAATTGCAGACAAGGCTGCTGAAGCCGCAGCTGCTGAGAATAAGGAGATTCAGAAGAGACTTGAAGCTGAGAAGCTCATAGCCCCCAAGTCCAATGAAGAGGGCATACCTGATACTGAGGGTGAGACAGCCGAGAGTGCTCTCACATCTAATGATGCCATGGATGAGACCATATACCCTCCCATAGCAATGGAAGATCAGACAACAAAGGTGAGTTTTGTTCTTTCACTAACTACTTTGTTATTCTGATGTATTTAAATATCCTGATTTAGTCAAGTAGCAAGTAGAGGGTCGGCTCTCACTGGAGGACTGTACTCGAAGCGCCAATATGCACGGAACGCATCTGCTAATGACTTGACAAGCCGATCGCAAGATACAAGAAAAAAAAAAATTTAAATATAATTCCTCTTTTTCAGTTCACAGTTCAGGAAAATATTTAGTAAGATTTATAGAACAAAGAATTATCTATTTCTTGAATCTGTATTCAATAGACTTGGCAGCTGAGTTATTACTACTTGCATAACATCAATAAACTCAGTACAATAAGTCATAAAAGTTTGAGTTAGGTCATCTTAACTGAGCATGGTAACAGAAAAAAAACAGTGTTTTTTTTTTAAGAATTGAAATTGTATGATAATTTCACTGTGCCATACAGACTGCTGACGGTCTATCTTCCCAATAACTATACAATTGTTTTGTTTGATGGCATTGGTGTATGTAGAAATACTTTCCATTTAAAATAAAACACTCATAATTAAAAAAAAAAGTGCAAGTTGGGCTCGCACTGAAGGGTTCCATACCATTTATTGCAAAAAAATCATGTTTGTTGTATCCCACTGGGGAGCCCCACTTAAATATTTATTTTATTCTGTTTTTTGTATTTGTTGTTATAGCGGCAACAGAAATACATCATCTGTGAAAATTTCAATTGACTAGCTATCACGGTTCATGAGATACAGCCTGGACAGACAGACAGATCACAGAGTCTTAGTAATAGGGTCCCATTTTTACCCTTTGGGTACGGAACCCTAAAAAGATGCAAGATACATAGTAACTGTAATTTCTTGTTACCTTTTAGATTTGGGAAACTGAGCTTGTAAGTCGAAAGCGGAAAGTGCCAGAGGGTGGTGCAATACCAGATGAAGCAAGCACACCTGTCAAAAATATGAGGAACATACCTGTCAACACCAACCAGAAACATTTGAATTTATCCCAGATTTATTCTAAGTTTTCACAACCAGCGACAAGTGAGTGGGCTATATATTTTTTATTACTTCATGTATAATAAATAATATCTTTGAGAAACAGCATTTTTTTATAGATCAAGAGAAATTATTTTGCCAGTATTTTGTCTAATAAAATGTTTCTGTTCAGGTAAACCATCCGGGCAGTCAAAACATTCATATAATCAAGTAAGCAAAGTGTCAACCAGTAAACCGAGTCAAAGTCACGGGCCGCGCTCGACGCCGCATAAGAGCAGGTCTCACAAAAGTGCCAAGACTGCACAAATTGTATCTAAATCGCAAATGAAAAAACAAGAAATGCCAGCTTCTCCTAACAAACAGTACAATACAACATCTATGCAGATGGAGTACTCAGGCCCTCCTAACACTTTTCAAGCTAGTTATGCTCAATCCATATTAGGTAATAAAACAAAACCCGACTATTTGGACGAAATAAAGCCTAAAGTGTTGTCGTCCCCGGGAATGGTGACGGACTCGCCGACCATGCAGCTACTAACACAACCCGCGACCGTCCCGCACGAGCTCGAGGTGTCGGAGAACGCGCATCCCGACGACCCCTCCTCCTTGCAAGCTCAGAGCACTCCTGTCTCTCACAAACACACGATATCCGGAAAACCTTGCCAACTTATCATAAAGAATCGCGGTGAATTAAGCACAGACAAAAAAGTACAAATGTCTGACATCAAGTTATTACAGAAGTCCTCTGAGGGGATAAAACTATTGACTAACAGACAAGTGGTCGTCGCGCCGAGTTCAGCTCAGAAAGCGTTGAACACGCCCGGGAAACTCGTCACTACTAAAGTGATTGGTTCCATACCGAAATCTCGTAATCCTAGCACGCCCCTTATGTCGGAGAAAATGATTGTTGTCTCGAAACCGTTGGAAAATAGAAATATGCCCAACTCAAAAGTAATAATTACATCAGCCGTCAGCACGCCGCACCGGGACCACCCAACTAGTACAAACAGCATATCAAACAAATTAACAGAAACACTTACGCCTAAGGGTATTCCTGCCACCGATCTCAAAGTATCAGCTAAAGCAGTCGTTTTGAATCCCAAATCTGGACAAAAAATGGTCGTGTTACCGGCTAAAGCTCGAACGAAACCGGGGAACGAACAGATACCGCTAATACATTTCAAAGGTATACCTACTGCTATGAAATTAGTACCAGTGAGCTCCCAATCTATGGTACCAATTTCGAAAGCGCCCACTATGACTGTAGTGTCTAAACCTTCAACAGCTAGCTCAATCCCATCGAATGCCAAAATCGTTGGTGTGGAGACAATTAAAACCGCGAACTTAGCGGATATTGTACCAGTAAAGGGTTTAGCACCCGTGACTACTCCTAAAATTTCCAATCCTATCGTTCGACCATCTAGTGCTAAAGGCAGCGTTATAGTAGTACAAAAAGGTACACCGATAGGCAAAGCTTTAACATTCGCTAAAAATGGGAACGACATGTCTAAGGTAATAATGGGCAAAAACGTTAATCAACTATTGCAAGCGTCGAAAGCTGACCAAGGTGAAGCAGGCAAGTGTGGGGGTAATGTTATTGTTTTAGAGTTGAACAACGAACAGACTGGTCGCACTACTACCATGTCTGAGATATTAGACAGTCGCGGAAGTAACGCACCTCGCCCTTTGCCCGACGAGGGCAAGTTGTCCCAAATTACCCCAGAGACACCTGTACTGTTTGGAAACCAAATGACAGACGTAACTTGCAATGCGAGCAGCTTAGATTCTACTGTTGAAAGCATAGAAGAAATAGTACCTATGGAAGAGGGAGGTTTATCATTAATAGAAAAAGATGAAGGCAAATCCAATTTCACAAAAGAATCAGAAGGTGTCAAAGATTCGTCGAGCGTCACTGACTGGGAAATGGAACTCGATACCGTTTCGAGAAAGGGCAAAGACGAGGACAAGTTAAATTCCCTACACCTAGACTTAGGCATGTCCAGTGATAGCGACAGTGAATACATATCCACCAGCCACAAGTCAAAAAACAAACATTCATCACAGGAGAGCATGCAACGGGCAACACCAAGCGGTAATCTATACATTTGATTCCACCTTTATTTTTATTTTTGTTTGTTCTTCTGATTAATTTGTAAGAAAACCTAAATATTTGTTCAGGTGAGAGCAGCGAAATATTCAGCAGTTCGAGCGCAATGTCCCTCGCGACCAGAACGTTACTCAGCCAGCTACAAGACGAAGGGTCGTCGAGTAACGATTCGTCGTTCGCTCTCAAAACTAAAATTGAAAAACTAAAAGAGATCGATTCTAAACTAGATAAATCAGAGTCCGAAGCACTTACGAAAGCGAAAGAGAAGCTTTCCGAAAAAGTAAGAGACGCTCAATCACAGCAGAAGAGAATAGACATTTATAGCACTGCAATCACTACTTCTGATATAAACCTAGATTCGTTCTCGTATCTGGAAGAGGGCGATATGTTGGCGGGGGACGATGTTTTCGCCACCGTGGAGGCGAAGACGCGCGAGCCGAGGCGAGCCGACACGCTCGACGACCAACTAAGCCGATTGTTAGGCGAAGACTCGGCTAACTCGACTGACTCACAAACTGTAAGTGAAAGTATGCCTTTAAATAAATAAATGAGCAATAAATTAGGTTAAATAAAATGTTGGAGCCTGTGGAAGACATCTTAAATAAAATGTAATGAACTAGAATAAGCGCGGACATATAATGTGAAGTGAAAAGTGGTGACATTGTCGGTCTCGAGGGAGGCGTGATCATAGTGCTGTTTTGTTTGTTCTGTTAAAATATACAGTTTTTTAAAGGTGTTTGTATACTATGTGCGTATTACATATTTCCCTTTATATTATAGAGGCTAACAGATTGAAAAACAGCTTAGTAATAGTTTGGGGATATTCAAATAATCTCATCTGCAAATACACGTTAGATCATAAAGATAAAAAGATCCAATAACTGGGGGTCCTACTTCCTAAGCACGAATTCAGTAGTTTCAGCCCTCGTTACGGGCGTTTCCTACCCCGTATCACATATGGACGCATGATTCGTTCAATTTGACTGTTGTAACTCCCGATGTGTTTTTACCCGTCCGAAAAATTGAATCATTACGGATTTGGGTTCACTCCGCCCGAAACTTCGTTGAAGGAAAGTTGAGTTAGGAAGTAGATCCCCTGTTATGCCAGTGACAAAGAAGAAAAGGCAGTTTAGTTTTTATTTCTCAATAATGTAAAAACAGTCTTCAATTATTACCAGAAACACTTCAACTCCTAAATACAGCAGAATAATTATCTTTACAATAATATTCATTAGGTCTGGTTCACACATGGCCAAGTTTTGAAATAAAACAGTCATGAATAACATAAAACTTATTTATTCATGTAAATTCATACAAGTTTGCATTTGTTTAGCTACTTACACAATCAAGGTAACTTATATTTTACAGTAAATATAGGAGTATATTGCTTTTATAAGTGCAAGTCAGTAAGTAACCTACATTAAGTGCATATTTTATTTTACGTTCATGTAATGACAACGCATATAATTTAGTACATTAGCAGGCAATGAATATATATGGCACATGACAACGAAAAACATTGGTTATATAGACTTCTGTGGTCTTATTCCGAGTATGTAGTCCGATATAGTTAACGCAAACGCCAATTTGTAAACTGGATTTAGGCTTAGCGATTTTTATTCGCGCGGATTTTTGCCGCCTATTTTGCGACCTATGGAATTGTATGAAGCTGCACGCATCGCGGAAATATTACCGCAAGAAAGCCGTGTTTTGCCACAGAATCCACCGCACCGCGGCGCGGATTAAATTCGCGCGAATATATTGAACTCTATGAACAGGTAGAAGGAGACCAATATCGCGCGGAATTTTATCCGCAGTGCGTGTTAGTTAAATTAAATACGCGGACAAAAATTTGCGCGAATGAAAATCGCAATGCGTGCTAAGCCCTAAGCGTCGTCTGATGACGTTAAGGGGCAAACTCTTTTTTGTATACAAATTGACCTTAAAAAAACGTTTACGTTAACGCGGTCGACTACGTTAAAGAACTTGCACGAAGGTCCTTGTGTCATATTAACGCCAGTGTACTGTAGTGGAGTCCAATGGTAATATAATTATATTCTCATGTAAATGTGTGGTTGTTTGGTTTTTAAAACGATTATTATTACTTATTATATTTAATAAAATATGGGACCTGCGTTACATATGAAGTTTCCTGCCTGGTCCCGCAAATATTTTATTTTGGAATGTAATTTCAAGTAGGTATAGTATAGTTTAACAGGGCAACTTTCTTTTGAAGTATCCATACATTGGAACGCACAAATTGTTTCTAGATTTTTAGTTCTAGATATTGAATTTTTATTATTTATGTTATATTAGGTACCAATGACTCTAAAATGCAGTAACTGCAAAAGGCCTCTTAATTAGTTTTAATTTGTTTATGACTGTGTTTATAGAAGACTGGTTTATCTTTCTGATGTGGAAGTCCAGGGCGAAGAGACAGCAAAAATGTTACAATGTATACCAGCTACTTAGTACATACTAACAACCTACATACATAAATTATATATAGATTTGTTTATATACATTTCCTTATAGGTTTTCATACATAAATCGCCTGTAATATTTAATCACATTATTTATTTCTAATGTTATTCACAGTCGTTACTATTCTAATAGAATATACATAGGGTGCAATAACATTTTTCTAAATATTATGTATAGCAAACATAGCAATAATTATATTTTTCATAATAGCATGCTAAGAGATTGAAAGATGTACATAATGTTGTATAAAACACAGTTTAATTTTATATCATAATAAATAGCCCAGTAATAGATTTAAATGATCACACATTTAAGAGTAGGATAAAATAATAATTCACATTTTGCTTGGAATCTTGTAATATTTTAATAATGACCAATGGTCAGCACCCGTCGTATATACCTACCAGTGCCTGCATAAATTAAATATTCAAAAAACCTGGTGTACCTGTTATAGGTGAAATCCTATTTCAGCTCAACTTCAGTTGTCCCAAATTTTATTGCTGCCGGTAACGTGTACACCCCCTATGATTTGCAAAAGAATGTAAAACTTCGTCTTACAATTAGTAGACATAAAGTCTCACGAGAAGTATGTGCGTATTCTCGGTGGAGTCAGTAGGCCCCACACCTGCCTTTCTGAATTGAAGCTATAAATTAACTGATATTTATGTTATACATAAATCAGTTAATTTTCATTAAATATAGAACCAAAAGAACAATTTTACAAAAAAATAAACAACTTCGAAAACGAAATACTCATCATCATATCAGCCGAAAGACGTCCACAGCTCTCCTCCAAGCGTCGCCACATTGACCGGTCCCGTATCGTTCGGATCCCCGCAACCTTCACCAGGTCATCGGTCCACCTGGTGGGAGGCCTTGCAACGCAACGTCTTCCGGTTCGCGGTCGCCACTCCAGAACTTTTCTGCCCCATCGGCCATCCGTTCTGCGAGCAATGTGTTCTGCCCACTGCCACTTAAGTTTGGCAATTCTTCGGGCTATAACTGGTGTCCTTGGAACATATTTTTTAAGTTTTTGTTACCGACATCCGAAAAGAAAGTTATTTTTCGCTTTGTAGTGTTTTGTTTTGGAAGTCTGTTTTATATTATTCTCTTTTTAGTTTTGGTAATTTATATTACCATGAAAATCATTTATAGCCAGAGGGCTTCTCATAACAATTCAAACAAGCCTAAACACGATTGGGATACATTGTTTTATTTCGGAGTTCCGGTGCCTACCTGCTGGCTTCATCACCAGATCAGTTCGATGGTACCATTTTCATTAGAACCATGCTTCATCACAGTCGTTTATTTAACTATTCGAGATATACCCAAAACATACTTATCACTGAGAAGTTCCAGTGGCCATCTGTGGTCTTCTTCATCAGTTCCACTTCACCAAATGATATTTCCTGAATGAAAATGCTTGCCAAGTTGATGAAAATACCAAAATCTCCTATAAAATTTTAGGAATGCCCTTGATTTCCATGGAATCCTCTCATCAGATCCTACCTTCCTGACAATGGGACCACCTCGAGAGTATAGGTACCTTTTCGAGCCAAATAATTTTCAAAATCGGTCCATAATTGACGGAGTAATCGGTGAACATACATATAAAAACAGCATACGTACAGTCGAACATAGAACCTACTCCTTTTTGGAAAATCGGTTAAAAAGAAGACTGTGGCAAAATTATTCGAGCAGTATCCTGCGTTCTTGCCATAAGCCGATAGAACAAATGGGAACTATTCATAAGTCGTAAGAAAGAACACAAAAGAAAGCTAGGTATTAGTACATTACTGCAGCGGCCAGCAAAAGAGGCATTGACGGACGAACGTGTAAATGTGGGCCGAGGCGAAGCCGAGGCACACATACGTAAGTCCACCAATGCCTAGTTGTGGCCAAGGCTTGTATAGTGCTTTTCTCAAATAATGCGCGGAAATTAAACCAAATTGGTACCTAGAACTCATTTTGTCAAAATGAATGACGAACAACAATAATCGTTCCCGGGTTAGTGTTCTTTTGTTTTTTTTTTTCTAATAAACAGCGTTCTATTTGCAAGCCAGTTCGAAATTTAAATAAAACCTTTGGAAGTTACCTCCTTGGTTGCCATGTTTAGGAGTAAAAGTTCGTTCCATTTTTAAATAACGCGACAGATATGAGTTTACTATGTAATTTATTTGGCCGCTAGACACGACAGATATGGATTTTCATACAACTTTTGCCGGCCGCTGCTCGGATGTATTTGGCCAGTACAGCAATTTCGATTTATCTCGAAGAAAGTTGTCAAAATAATGCTCACAATTCCAAGCATGTTTGAGAAAAAACTCTTAATTTCTTAGTCTGGACCCTAGAACATTCGAGCTCGTTTCACTTACTCTAGTCCCGGGACGAGGGGACAAGGGCACGTTTTGCCAACCCGGATACCCGACAATCTTAGGGCCGATTTCACCAATTATATTAATCGCGATTAGTTCAACTAAACTTAGTTTACGCAAATACAGCGTTCTGATTGGTTGAGACCGCTGCGAAACTACCAATCAGTTCGCTGTATTTGCGTAAACTGAGTTAAGTTGAACTAAATGCGATTAGTATCCTTGGTGAAATCGGGCCTTAGTCTGTCACTGAAATGTCTGCCTACTTAACTTATCAAGTTCCCCTACTTTTATCCTCACGCATAAGCAATTGCTGGGTACGCCCATGACGAACAGTACCTACCTACATTTTTTAAAGGGGTAACTAAACAATATTATAAACGTATCACTCACGACATAGCACTGCTAAACTAGAAGACTAGGTTCAGTTGTTCATAAAATATAGGGGCTAATAAAATAAGATGGCGTACTTTTTTTTCTAAACTCATTCTACAAATTACTGCACGTAAACAACCACAGGTAGTGTCATAAAATTTTGTTTTCCTGTGTAAACTTCACAGATTTGGTGAGCATCAAGCGCAACCTCGTAGATACTTGAAGTACGATGAGTTTAACTTATTTGTTTTATGGCATCTCAAGCTTCGCAAGCTATTTATTAGTTAGGGCCGATTTCACCAATGAAACTAATCGCGACTAGTTTAACTAAACTCAGTTTATGCAAATAAAGTGATTGTGATTGGTAGTATTTTATTGTGATGAACAGCAGTGAATGACAATCTGTTTGGTAGTTTCTGAGCGGTCTCAACCAACCAGAACGCTGTATTTGCATAAACCGAGTTTAGTATGCATAAACTAGGTTTTATTGGTGTAATCGGCCCTTAAAAATAAAACTGTTCTAACGGAATGTATCCAGTGGAGCTCAATACCTAAACGAAACCTAATGTCAATAAAATCATCTATACCAATATTATAAAGAGGAAAGATTTTTTTGTTTGTACCGAATAGGCTCCAAAACTACTGGACCGATTTCAAAAATTATTTCACCGTTGGGAAGCTACTCTATCCCCGGGTGTCATAGGCTACTTTTTATCCCTGTATTCCCACGGGAACGGGAACTACGTGGGTAAAACCGCGAGGCGTCCTCTAGTTTTTTTATAAATTACTACTAAATTGTAACTGTTTTCAACCAATATCAGTTAAATTAACCAACGAGATATATTTACAGGTTGTCTTTAAAATGGTGGTGCTACACGATACTTGAGTTTATTTTTATCTGGGCAATTAACGTATAAGCTATAGGAAATGTTTGTGATTGTGTAGTTATTTACACGAGTCGAATTAGGCATAGATTTAAATGTGACACTTATAAAAATAAGTGTTAGAAATTCTAAGTTTTTGCCCCCTCAACATTCTTCCATGATCATTTTCGACATAAGCCGCACGTCCTCCCTGAAATCAGAAGAGCCCGAGATTCGGAGCTTCAAGATGAATGAAATCTCTAGACTAGAGGTGTGTATATTAATGGTACATATTTCTTGCTTTAAAACGAATGTATGTACATTCTAAAGAAATTGTGCCATGGGTAGCAATTAGTTCGTTCTATGACAAATGTGTAAATATTATTATAATGTTAATGTTATTATTTTTATTAATAAAATATCATTGACAAGTGTCTACTAATAAAAATGTATTAGTATATTTTGTATCATAATAATGTACGAGAAAGCATTTTTGGATACCTATGTATGTCCTACAATAAACTGATTTAGTTTAGCGAATTGTTAATAGGTTTATGTTGATATTGGATGCAGGTGAATATGTTTAAGATTGTTACCACGATGCAATTAAATTGTGGATGAAATATGTTCTCTTTATTTATAACATGTCCTCTAAGGATTCAACAATGTGTAATATAAATTATTGTTAAAATGTCAAGGCAATGTTAACGATTGACCTGCATCAGTTTATTTTGTAAAAAAAAAACATAGAGTAAGATGTTCATTTGGTTCGTCAGCTGTAAATATTTTGCGTAGAAATACCTAGTACCGTAGTAGAATCAAACGTGTTGATACAATTTTCTGTGTTTTTCGCAAGTTTATTTTATCTACTTATTTTAACGAATAAAATTTTAATCAAACTTATGAAGTTTTTTTTACCTGCTGTACAGGGTGGATTTCTGAGACGGCGCAGTAAGTGCCAGTTAACTTAACCGTTGAAGCTACAGGAAAACGCTCTTTAAATAGTAAATGTCAAATAAATGCGCAGATTTAAAAAATTGGAAAATTAACAATTTGTCGTTATATTTTTTACAATACCAATCAATGCGACAAAGTGACAACGAAAAAATTTACGAATCGAGACACAATTTTCTTTGAATTTATATGTAGATACCTTCCGACAGTGTCGTTAGTTGTCACCGGTGCGGTGACGAGCCTTTCCTTTCGACAAACCTTCAAGTACCTCGCAGTACCGTCTTAAAATCCACCCTGTATATTCTAAACTCCAACTATTACCTACATTAAAAAGCAAAATAATATAAAAAAAAATTAGGGAAAGCAAAAAAAAAAAACGAAATACGTTAAAAGTTTAACCCCTTATTCATAAACATCTTACAAATGTCTATTTTTTATACATTTATCACATCTTTGACTTAACAAGGACATGTAGAATTTATAAAAGATTTTTATGAATAAGAGCGATTTTTCCATTTATATATTTTTTTAAATAAAATATACATGACATACAAAATATATGATAAAAGCAATTAAAAAAAATAATCAATAAAAACAAGCTGGTTTTTCATAAATACTGTGTTTTTTGGTACATTGGAGTAGAATCTCGTGTTGTATTGGCCACCAACTCCATTTCAGTACCTAAAATGCTGAAAGTATAAAAAAAGTATTAAATTCTTTGCACCAGAAATGTGTAATGATGTAGAAAATCACGAATGACATTCAAGATTCGATTAAGTAAAGCTTTTACTTTAGAGTTTTCTATTACAATCTAATTTGGGTCAGCCAGCAGTACCTGACCCTGTTTTTATAGACCCAGGATTTTTATTTCGGTATAAATTCACGCTTGTTATTGGCTACCGAGTTCAAACAAAATAGGGAAGTAACCAAAATCATGCCTGTGGACACAAACGCAAAACCTACTAAATAAGAATGGATAACTACTCACCTATTTTTTTGATATTGCTGCGTTTAAGAGGAGACCTTGTGCATAGCCTCCGCGACATAATCCACGTTCTTTGAAGAGATGCCGGCGACGGAAATACGGCCGTCCTTGGTTAGGTAAATGTGGAAATCCTTAGTGAGACGCTCGACCTGGAAACAGTATAACATAGTATACAGGGCGGATACATAGAAAAAGAAACTAAATTTATTTTGAAATGCCGCAAACTTTGTCAATAAGTTAATTTTCTTTTCTTCTAACATACGCTGATAAATATCTTTGATATGATAATTGATTGCTACGAAATATATGGGAAAAGTTTTAGCGATTTCTGGTTGTTCTAGTTCCCTAACTTCAGTTGGTCCAATCCAACAGACTTATGATTCTTATTGGAAACTGTATCAGAAGCCCGTATTTTTGCTGTGTATTTCTTTATATATGAGTTAGTGGGGTGTTCAATTATTATTGTCACTTCTTGAGGGCCAATTTTCTCAAGTATCGACGAACTATTGAAAGAAGAGCACCAATTTCTAGTCCCAAGTTTTCCGATGACCTCAGATATCTATTATGTGTGTCGTGAAGGAACTTGAAACGTTCTTTGAGATAAGAGGGGGTTGTAGGATTGTATAGAATACTGTAGAGCAGAAATAAAATATGAGAATCCCGGCGAAGACGTATGGGAAGCCACTTGAGCTTTGTCCGAAATTCAGAAATGTGATTTGCGCAGGCCAAATATAAATCTTATGCAAACCTTATTATATTGCTTATTATCTTATGCGAGATAACTGACATCAGCATAGTCAAAGATAGGAAGCAGAACGGACTGTGCAAGCGCAATTTTAGTGGCAGTGGGAAGGAAGATTCGCAAAAAAAAAAAACAAATAATGTGTTGTGCCAACCCCAAGTAACACGAGACAAGAGCACGGTGCTGATTTTGAAAAAAGAGTCATCCCTCGGCACTGACTGGCATTTGAGATCACATTCTTAACAAAAAAAATAAGAATATTATGTTGAATATTACGCCTGTCTGTGTTGTAAAGGTAACTTGTTTACTTACTTCGATGTTTGAACCATATTTAACTAAAATATTATCTGAATTTTTAGTGTACCCTCAAAATTAAATTATATTGTCTTATCCTACTATTCGTACTAATATTATAAAGTCGAAAGTGTGTGAGTATGTAAGTTTTTTACTCTTTTAAGCAAAAACATGAAATTTGACAGAGGAATAGATTATTGTCTGGAATAACACAGAGGATATAATTTTTGTCTTTGCACTACTTTAAAAAAAAAAAATGGAGCAAAGACAAATTGCGCTGAACGTGCCTATACCGAACAGGTTACCAACTCAGCTTTTGCTGGGCATCGGACACCCAACACTGGCAATTTTTCAGTTGGCACTCTGCAGCGACACACGGACGTGGGTAACGGTGGGTATTCTTATGGGAATAAAGATTTCTACAGTACATACCTGGTCGGGTTTAAGTCCAGTGTAGCAGAACATGCCAATCTGGTCGGTGATGTGGTTCCATTTGTTTGAGTTGCCACGACCCTCGATGCCTTCACGCAACTTCTTGCGCATGGTGATGATACGGTCAGCCATTTCTTTCACATCGCCCAACCTGTGAACATGTTTACATTTTTGCGTGAGTGGTGCGAGTAAAGGTGCTCCCGGGTCAGGACCAAATTTTTGACATAATGACCCTCCCACACTGCTATTAAAAATGTTTACAGAACATAATAAACATTTCCTAAACAAACATTTGATCACAATTTCAAGAAAATAGTTTTCATGTTACATATTGTAACAAATAACTAAACAGCGTTTGGAGCATCCAGTTAGAGCGCTTTTTCTTTTTTTTTGCTCAAGTAATAAATGCTAATTCAATGAGAAAATCTTCCATTTTCGTGTAGACACGCCTCCTAAGTAACAACTCCTAACATTTGTTAGTAATTGTTGCTTAGGATAAATGTATTAGTGTTAGAAAATGTTTGTAAACATTTTTAACAGCAGTGTGGGAGCACCAAAAGAGATAGAGTTAAATGGGTCAGATTGGACTTCTGTCTCAGTCTCCGTATAAGGTACAGTACAAATATTTTTTTAATGTACCTCGGCAAACTTCGTGTTTCACTTGGTGCACACCGGACACTCTCAATCAAATTTGAAGTATATAGAGTTGTTAATACTCTTTTAACTTAGTTTTTTTTTAATGGGAAGAAATCTACTAAAGGAAAATTGTTATACAGCTCTATATAGATCACACGGAAATCAATACAAAACAACAATAAAGTACTTAGGTCTGAATCCAAATTATTCTAACAATTGATCAAACAAATCAAATTATTGATGGACATGGAAATTAGCACTCGTCTATACACCGTGAAATTTAATTGGTTGTTTTCCCGCGGCAGAACGACTTGCCTTAAGGAGTACTTTCGAAGCATAGAGTTAAAGTAAAAAAATAACGATGTTTTTGTTTTAAAATAATTTAAAAAATATTCATCAACTCGAAAAAGTGAGTTACAATAGTAACTTGTAGGTACTAGGTACTAGTCGCGTCACCACCGGCAAAGAAAAGCGATGCACAAGATAATGTTCAAACCAAAATAAACTCTCGCACGTAATGATACGTCATAAAATAGTTTGCAAGGAACAATACCACCGCTAAGCCGACAAAGCAAATACCGATTTATTAAATGTTTAAAGTAAAATAAGCTCTCGCGTGTAGTAATACGGCATAAACTAGCCCGCGCGCAACATTATCAAACGGAGCCGCCTTCGAACCTAATCCTTTTGACAGTGATCCTGACCTACTTAGCACCCGGGTCAACGCCCCGCTGTCGTTCGGCCGTAGATATCGGGAGGTATTACTATTGGTTCGTGATCGCTTTCGAGTTAAGTTTTTCACAATGTTAAATATGCCAGTTTTTGTTTCTAATATTTTACATAACTACGAAACGATTGTATTACATAGAAAAAACCATTTCGCTGCGGGAAAACAACCATTTAAATTTCACGGTGTATTCGGAAATGTGATGATTGCCAAGGGTCATAAAGAAAATAGTTGTACTATCTACCTAGAGGTACTGGGTACATATATCCAAATCCTGTGCTTGCATAATTATAATGTTGCTTCAATATATTACTGTTACATACAGTTAAAAATGAAGTCAGGATGGACGCTTAGTACATGCCTATATCCAGCATAGGACGTCTCTTGGCTGAACTTAAAAAAAAAGTCATCAGACACTTTGAAACGTCAAATTTCTACAAGGGTACTAACCACATCTTATTAAGTTCCGGGCTGTTGAGGATCTCGCAGACGATGCGGGAACCGTTGATGGCAGGGTTGGAGTAGATTGTGCGGACCATGATCTTCACCTGGGACATCACCTTGGCAGCGGTTTCCGGGTCTCCACACAAGAAAGTGAGCGCGCCTACTCGCTCGCCATATAAGCCTAGAATAGACAGAGGAAGAGAATTTAAAAAAAATTTGGTATGTTGTACCAAACGATGCATGTCCTACAACAAAAACTTAAAAGTCATGTGAAAACCCGCAGTGGTCCTGCGTGATGGATTATTTCTCTCACAGAAGGTTTGTTTAGTGGTAACCTGGCAACATTAGAGACTAATTATGCTATGTCGTCATAGTATAGTCAGGGTAGGGTAGATGAATGTTTGGTGTTTTTATGGCAAAACAAAGTTTGCCGGGTCAGATAGTATATATACAAAAAAAACCGACTACTTAAAAAGCGAACTATAAAGACATAAACAAGAAAAAAAACCCGGCTCACGATTATTGTAGTTTAAAAAAAAAACCCGGCCAAGTGCGAGTCGGACTCGCGCACGAAGGGTTCCGTACCATTATAGCAATAAACGGCGAAAAAAAACACGCTTCTTGTATGGCAGCTCCACTTAAATATTTATTTAATTTGTTTTTAGTATTTGTTGTTATAGCGGCAACAGAAATACATTATCTGTGAAAATTTCAACTGTCTAGCTATCACGGTTCATATGATACAGCCTGGTGACAGACAGACTTTTCTATTTTCCAATTTTAATGTAGCCAGTGACACTCGCAAGATTAAGACGAATCGATTGATGTACGAATCATCAAAATCGGCCAACGCGTTTAGTCTCTGGAACGCCACATAGGAACAAACATACATAGACTGGTAAACACATTACCATCCTTCGGCAGTCGGGTAAAAATAGCTGCATTTTTATGAAGAAGCACATGCAAGCAACAGAGGTTATAACAAGACAGAAAAGGACAAACTTTTGCAACCTATTTGTATTATCCACCTTGTCATAAAGATATTTATAAGAAAAATGTTTTTAATAAGTGTATATCTACACTAATATTATATAGAGGCAAGATTTGATTGTTTGTCTGTAATGGATAAACTCAAAAACTAATAAACCGATTTTGAAAATTCTTTCACCGGTAGAAAGCTACATTATTCCTGAGCGACATAGGCTATTTTTTAACCGACTTCAAAAAAAGGAGGAGGTTCTCAATTCGTCGGAATCTTTTTATTTTTATTTTTTTATGTATGTTCCCCGATTACTCAAAGACGCCTGGACCGATTTCAAAAATTCTTCTTTTGTTTGAAAGGGTATACTTCCTAGTTGGTCCCATAATCATCAAGTCAGGATCTGATGATGGAATCCTAGAGAAATCGAGGGAACTCCTCAAATATTATAGGCAAACATATAGTGATTTTGGTATTTTCAACAACAATGCAATCATTTGCACTCAGAAAGTATCATTTGGTGAAGTGGAACTGATGAAGAAGACCACAGATGGCCACTGGATCTCCTAAATGCTAAATATGTTACGGGCATAAGATATCTCGAATAGTTAACCGACTATAATGAAGCAAATACTTATAAATAAATGGTACTGGTGAAAATGACACCATCGAACTGATCTGATGATGAAGCCGGAAGGTAGGCACTGGAACTCTAATATAAAACAATGTATCCTAGTCGTGTTTGGGCTTATTGGAATCGTCATGAGATGTACTTTGGCTATAAATGATAATCATGTTAATTGGAGGTACCTACCAAAACTAAAAAGAGAAAAATAAAAACTTTTTAACAAAAAATCAAACCGACTTCCAGAACAAAAAACTACAAAGCAAAAAATAAATTTCTTTTCCGAAGTCGGTGTCGAAAAACGGGAAAGAATGGGTAGGCACAAAAGACACCGACTTCGGAAAAGAAATTTATTTTTTGTTCTGGAAGTCGGTTTGATTTTTTGTTTTATCCCGAAAACGGAGTGCAGCCGCGGGGAGAGGCCAGTTTATCTATAATGATATACCAAGTGAGTTTAAATTGTTACAGGGTTATGTGTTTAAAACAAAGTTGACAGAGTGGCTACAAAAGTGTCGTACTGTCGTTTCTATAGCTTTGGGGAAATAGAACACAGAAATAATTTTTAATAATTATTAAGCGAATATAAATATGGATTATTTTAAATTGGATTAATTGTAAAATGAGTATTTAAACAAATATTTTTATTTTAGTTTTGACTTTTAATTTGATTTTATGGACTTGTTTTATTTTGACTATTTTAAGTAAATATTTTGAATGACCTGATGGCCTTTTTTTTAAGTTACGAGTATGGACTGGGTGGAATTTTATTTTATTTGGAATGCATCAAGGTTGTCATGGTTTTCTTTTTTTAAAGTATACCTATAAATTGCAGGTGACCGTACTTCGTGTTCCTCGGTCAATGTGCAAACACTTTTATTTGAGTAAAAAAACTAGGTTATCCGTTAATTAATTTTTAAGACTTGAAATGATAGCGTGAAGATTGGCAGGGGAGGATAAAATAAGAAAACGTGTTATCCTTCCCCCATCTTCCTGTCCCCATCCCAGGAAGATTATGATTTTTGAAGTCCATAAAAACCAAAACTCGCCAACATGGAACGGTTATGCACCAATTGCGCTAAAATACCCCAACATAAGGGATAATAGTAATTGTGATAACACTATAAGTAGGCACCTCATCTTGCCCCATAAAAACACGCAGTAAATTTTCCACCTTCAAGATAAACCCGACTGGAAAATTTTAAGTTACAAAACAAAAAAAAAACCATATCCAGTACATTCCGGATACCCTAACACAGAATTCTAACAAAAAAATATCCCATGAGGGTTACCGCCAATCGACCCAATTGACGTCATGTAAAAAACTCGGATAAGATAACAAGGTCAGAACTGTAAACACGAGGTTCATTTATCACAAACAAGTATTGTATGACGTGACTACTACTTGACGACAGATCAATAAGCTACCGGTATTGTATCGTTTTTATTAACAAAACCTTATCAGAATGTTCTTATCAACCTACGCTATGGGATATTAACTTTTACAAATGTATAATCGAAGCCAAATAAAATTTGTGGGTAGTTACAACTTTTCGTTGATGGTTGAGCTGAGTGGTGCCGATCCAGGAGTCATGTTCGTGAATGGGCGCCATCAGTTAGAATTGGTCATAACTTAGCTGCCTGTTATTGTATTTTATTAAATTGTTTTTTACTCTAGACGCTTTTACGTGCATGTATTTTTACATCATTCTCACATATATGTATTTTTTCAACAAGAATGATGTAACCAAATACTTGTAATTAAAACAAAAGAAAATAACAAAAGAGTGTCCGTGGAGTTTCTTGCAAATTCTTCTTCATTGAGACCTACTGAAGCTTGCGAATTTGCAAGTAGTCATCTTATTTATTGTTTTGTTTGAGAATTCAAAAGGGGAAATTATTAACCGGGTGAAAAATATACATGGGAGACTATTATACTAAGTAACTATTTATCCGGTTGGATTAATATCTTCTAGGAAGTTTTTGTGAGTTGCGGTTATAATATTTTAGCATATTATTCTTTCGAAAATAGCAGAATAACCGACAAGGTGACATTGTTGTGCAGCGCGGCAGTTCGGGTGTATTCGTATTTTTTAATTAGTCCAAGAGCGAGCGAAGCGAGCTCGGGAACTTAGGACCCCGTTACTTTAGACCATGGGGTATCAACTCATACTAATTATAATTAGTATTAAAAAAAGATCATAGATGGCAGCATAGGTAACAAATGTGAAAGTAACAATCAATTAAAAATGTTTAACAGCAGATTCAGGCTGAAATAAGTTTAGTAAAAATCAAAACTTGTTTCTTTAATGTTAATTTATCCATTTACACTCATTAATCAGCTTTTTTGAACCAAAAAGATAAGTGAAGACTTTGTATGTTAAATTAGTTGAAAGTAGCCATCGACTTTTCGTTTTGTTTTGAGTTCTTTGCAATAGATGGCGTGTTTCACAATTTGTCCTAAACTATATATCCATCGTAAGATTCATTTTGTAGGATAGTTATTATTTATTATAGGCGTAATTTAAAAGATATTATTTATTATAGGCGTAATTTCAAATATTAAAGTTTTGGTCTATTATTTAAAATCACTTTTTTGTGAAGCTTGTTTACACGTCGAATTAACTAGATACCTCGCTGGAACAGGACTCGTATCGCGCTAGGGCCTACTCAAATCGCACGGGTTATAAAATAAGAGATAACGAGACGCGTGTGCCGCTTGCCGTCCGAGTTTACGTGTCGCATAGTAGGTACAGTTTGATTCAAACTTAATAACGGCTCGAAACACTTCGTGAGCCACTACGCGCTAGCAATTTTATGTGACAGCGGGGGTGAGGGGTAGGGTAGGTACTGCCATGATACGTACCTAACTAAAGTATTAAAAGTAATCATTTTTGTAAAAACATCTTGTTCTTTATATATCTAAGTACCAACATAAAATAAAAAAGGTAATTTAAAAATCAAACACCCGACTGCTGAAAAAGCGAACTAAAAAGCTGTAAACAAGAAAATAACTAGCTGTGCAGTCGGAGGATACATATTCGCGAACTGCCTGATCCTCCGACGGCACAGCAGGATTTTTACTTGTTTACAGCTTTTGAGTTCGCTTCCTTTTTGATTTTTAAATTAGCTTTTTTTATTTACAACTTTTAAGTATTTTTTTTTTTATAAATTGTTTTAAACATATACGTGGTATGTATTTTTGTAATCACCACTAAAAGCCCTTCATTTTGGCACTTATCTAAGAATATTTGGGTGGCCAAGACCTATCTAACGATGTCTTAATTATAAAAATCCGTCATGTGGTTTGAAAGATACGAGGTAATAAAGAATATTACACACATATTTACATACAAGATACGCGCGGAAAACATAACCCTTTCCTTGCAGCCGGGTAAAAAAGGATAACCCTTATAGTGAATAATAAAATGACATGAAATAGGTACCTACTTCGTGTCATTCCGTTGCCGCGGAAGCAAGCTACTACCTACATTTAATTCTACAACGAATTCTACAGTTTTGATTGATTTGGAATATTCGTGAATATTGTGAAATTCGCTACACAATGCGACCACTTAGATTTAAGAAGTTACCGCGGTCTGAGCGGAGTCTGTCCCGAACCGAACATACCTAATGTTATTATTACGAATACGAATTAAGCGTTCAAGGACAAGACAACGTCTCTGAGTACCTATATGATACGATTCCTCGCTCAAATTGCCATATGATTTAGTATCTAGGCAAACTACTAGATGGCGTTAGAAAACCACAGTCTCGGGCTATTAAAGAGTCACTGGTGCTGCCGCCTGTTAAAAATATGGAGAAAGAAAAAATAGCCCGACCAATAGCCCGACTTAAGGAGGTGACATTTCTTTGTATGGGATTGGGTATCTGTACTGTAGTATTATATTATCTTTGCTTTAGACACTGCAGGCAGAAAAAAAGGAGCCCCGCGACAAACTTATTTTCAAGTCGCTGTTTTAAACATTTGTCGCCCACTTAGTATTTCAGGAAGCCATATTCTGTATTTTTTACACCTTTAATTAGAATTTATTTTCGCTCGTTTATTTATTCAAAAGTACCTCAAAGGTTTATTTGATTTTGATTTTTCGTGATACTGGTTTTCTTATATGAATGTCCAGATCATTCACGTAGTTGGGTTACCTACGCCTGGCCTAAAGATGGAGTTTTCCTCCGCTCCGTGACAAAATCACTATCACTACTCACTACATGTTATACATCAAAGTCCCTCAGTGTGTCTGTTCGCGATAAACTCAAAAACAACTGAACAGATTTTCACGAAAGGAGGAAAGTTTTTGTATATAATTTGTCATTGGCGAAGCCGGGGCTGGTCGCTAGTGATGGATAAAAAGTTTGGTGCTAATTTTAATCGGTCAGAATTTCAGGCGAACTTTTTCATCAGTCAAATGCAGGTTAGGTAATGCTATCTTACTGATAGTGATATCTTTGAGGCATATAATAAATATTGCGTCACGATGATATATTATTTGAGTATATTCCGATAGCTAAAGATAATTCATCAATGTCTCGTGCACCGTTTCTGCACGTTTATCTTTAGCTAGACTATACTTAACCTTGCATTACAGAGATATGCAAAACAGTTTAAAACAATTTATTTACAGGGTATTTCTTTAGTCAGCTGGAACCGTTAAAAGTAAAAAGTCATAAATCGAGTTTTGGCTCTCGCCTATTTCCTCCTCCAATATTGGACCAATTTAAAAGATATTCCATAAAATGAAAAAGAAAGATATATACTGTGCCCCTATGTTTTCCTTTTTAGGGTTCCGTACCCAAAGGGTAAAAACGGGACCCTATTACTAAGACTCCGCGGTCCGTCTGTCTGTCTGTCTGTCACCAGGCTGTATCTCAAGAACCGTGATAGCTAGAGAGTTGAAATTTTCACAGATGATGTATTTCTGTTGCCGCTATAACAACAAATACTAAAAACAGAATAATATAAATATTTAAGTGGGGCTCCCATACCGTTACCGTTTTTTGCGATAATGGTACGGAACCCTTCGTGCGCGAGTCCGACTCGCACTTGGCCGGTTTTTTTTATGATACATTATCTTTAGAAGCACTAGAACCCTCAAAAGATGTTCAAAATTGCGCTGTCAACAGAGGCCTGGTGTACAAATTTGACAACTATAAGGGCCGAAACACATAACCGCGTTGCGGCGCCGCATCTTTTGAGGGTTCTAGTGCTTCTAAAGATAATGTGTCACAACATGTCTTTTTTATTCAGTTTATTAGTCACTTTTAAATTTGTCCAATACTGATAAATTACTTCCAAAATTAAAAGCAGGTGGTTTGATATTCTGAGGAGGAAATAGGCGAGAGCCAAACCTCGAATTATGACTTTTTACTTAGAAAGTTCAATAAATTGGAGCTCTCTGCCCTCATTTCCTCTTAAGGGGTTATTTCCACACGTATATTGCCATAGTGATCAACTTTCACGGCCTTTTAACCGATTCGTTACAAAATTAACAAGATTTTGTACAAAAGATATCAGATTATCAGTAACAGTCACGATAAACATGTAACACCATTAAAAATTATTGAATCTTAACACGTGTCCACACTTACCCATATTTTTGGCGAAACTCTGTGCTAGCATCACCTGATGACCTTCTTCTACGAAGAGACGTACGGCAAACGCGTCGTTGTCAACATTGCCGGTGGCGAATCCTTGGTACGCCATGTCGAAGAATGGTAATAACTTCCTCTCTTTGATGACCTGTGAATTTCAGAGAAAATTATGGTACATGTGGTTTAAGAAAGATATTTGAGAGACAACGCTCTAAAAATCCGAACTTTTTCTGAAACTCTGCAGCAGTGGCGTAGCTTGCCTTGGCGGGGCCCCGTATACAAAATTGTTTGGGGGCCCTTATGAAGGGTAAAGATTTCTCACAAAAGAAATAAAAAATGTTTGCAAAAAATTAAAAGAAATATTTATTCATCATAATTATCTATCTGTCGCTTTTTCCAAAATTTTTACAAGCAATTCAAATTAAATATACACTCTCCTTGCCTTTATTTCGGCAAAATGATTTATTAAATCATTTATAGCTGATGATGACTTTAATTTTCCTAAACTTTCTGCCTCTATGGACAAAAGTGACAGACGAAAAACAAATTTGGAAAGTTTTTATTAATTTTTGCTTACGCACGCACGTTTGGGGCCCCCCGTATAATTGATACGGCAGTTACGACGGTAGCTACGCCCCTGCTCTGCAGTTTAGTACCTATTGAAGTATGGTTGTTCTATCGCACGAAGGCGGATCACATAACTTCCAGAATTTCAGTCTGAGTACATTATATTCTTGTCACTGTTTCCTTAATTAAATTGGATTTGAATGGCAATCCACCTCAAGGTGGGTTGTCACCGTCGCTTAGGGATATCTGCAATACCAGAGGTCTAGTGCCATGATGTGATGACTCATGTGTAATTACATGAGTCATCCGCTACTAAACTCATCAAACCGGAACATGGCAACGCTGCTTCACAGCAGAAGTAGAGAGCATAGAACTGGGCTTCTTCACAGTCACACCCTAGTTTCGATACCCAAGTCGGGTTTTAAAACGACTTCAAAAAAAGGATGAGGTTCTTCGTCGGAATCTTTTTTTTTTTCATTTGAATTCAAAGTTTGGAAGTTGAAGGTTTAAAAACCACTATGATATCTCCATTCATCCCATTGGTCTATAAGAATGAGGGAGGAGGGATTGCACCTGTGTTTGCGCACACGCATCCCCCGCATCCGGCTTGTCTCCACTGTGATTGGCTGACATCACCTAGATTCAGTTAGGAAAGTTAAATTGCGAATATTTACCTGTGACAGGCACTTCCATTCTTCCGGCTTAGGGTCAACTCCGGTTGGGTTGTGGGCGCACGCGTGCAGTAGAATGATGGAGCCTTCCGGCATTTTCTATAATATAAAAAAGAGATACATAATATCATTTATCGTCATTTAATAGTTATTTACTCTCTATACCTACAAGGACCTACTTTTAAGGTTACACTAGTCGAAAATTCTTCCATACAAACGTAGTCTAGCGATTACCCACTGTTTGACGATGTACGTTCAAAATAAAAAATTATATCAATTTGTCTCATCATTATCTAGCCCTGTATGGAAACAAAAAAGTAAAAAATATATATATTTGAATGTTATGACCGTCGAAAGTTCCATATTTCAACACTAATTTTAACGCATCTTTAGGCGGAAATAAATACCATAAGAAGAAGGCAAATTGCAAAACGGCCTCCATACAGGGATACATTAGTAATTCAACAATGCAAATAATTTAATTTTGAAAATATACATTTAGTCGTTTTTTCATGATATCTAGACTCCCAAAGGTCTGTTTATAAAACTTCGCGCGCTCGTTTTCGTCCTAAATCATCATCCATTTCGATACAAATTTGTTAAAGAGCTAATTGCTAAAGAGTTAATTCGTACGAGAACTAGCTTCTTACTGCTCATCACAGCATCAATCTCTTTCGCACGTGTTGTCGGATGAGACAGCGTGCATTTTAACCCCGCGCACAAAATAGTTCGTGCCGTTGACTAGGGGAACCTTAATAACAAGATACCATATTAATATATTTACATAAGAGTACCTAAACCACAGAATAATTAATAGTACAAGTAATACACTAGCTTCTATTAGCCTAGTTATTCAGGGTCGATCCTGACTTATTGACAATAGGTACTGTTGTACAAATAACTACGATAAGGCCACTATATTATGAGTTAATTTCTATTGTGTCTGATTATTGTTACTAAGCACAAAAATAGTTATAAAAAAACTTTAATTAAAAGTTTAAAAAAAACCCGACTGCTTTAGTATCGAACTAAAAAGACGTAAACAAGAAGAAAGGCATGCTGTGCAGTCGGAGGATACATATTCGCGAGCTGGCTGATCAAAACCAGATGTATCCTCCGACTGCACAGCTTGATTTTCTTCTTTTTTATTCCTTTTGAGATCGCTTCTAAAGCAGTTGGGTTTTATGACTTTTTGAATAAACTTTTTAAGCTATTGCATAGCTTCTATCGCGGGCCTTGAGCGTGGAGAACGAATCCAGAAATTCGACTCCGACCGGCACAGCGGTGATACTTTTTTTTTTGCGGGGGGAGGTAAACGGTTAAGTAGCGTGGGCAGGGGGGCAAATTTTTTGTCAGAAATGCGCGTTAACGAGAGAGCGAGAGAAAGAAGAGAGAGAAACTCCAACCGTTTCTGAGATATGAGGGTTTTAAAATTTTTGTTGGTCGTAAAAAAAAATCCTTTTATCGGTCTCTCTGAGCTGTTTCTGTGACAATGGTGATCAATGTAGACCTTATGCTAATGAGAATAAGGGTCACTTTTGCTTGTCAAAGAAAAGCGACCTTTTTTCAATGTGAATAAGGGTCACTTTATATTTTTGTTTTGTTTTTTAGAGTTTTATTAATCGGAAAGAAATGGGGTTTGGCTCGCTACGTTTTCGAGTTTTAACGTTTTTAATTTTTATTAATATTTTTTTAGAAGTATGATAAAATTAAAATATTGTGGTTTTATTATTATTATTTTTTCTTTATTCGGTCTCCACGCTCTCAAAATGCTATGCAATAGCTTTACCGCGGCAGTCCCCGAGTGCCACACGTCTTTTTTTTATCTATAACATTTTATTTTTTTCTAATTTGGTACATTTTAAAATATAAGTGTTAAATATTTTTGAAATAACCTCTTAAAACTCTTTATTTTGATACCCCACATGATGGGTTAGGAAGAAAAAAAACAATTGGACCTCCACAATATGGCGCCCAGAAGCCGCCATTTTTCTATTTTCCAATTCTAATGTAGCCAGTGACACTCGCAAGACGTATCGATTGAGGTAGGAATCATAAAAATCAGCCAACGCGTTTGGTCTCTAGAATGCCACATAGCAACAAACATACATAGATTGATAAACATTCATGTTAGAAGAATATGATTTATCTAATGTTTGCTTCGATCTTTTTTTTTCTTCCTTATCATCATTACTTCAGCCAAAAGATGTCCAATGCTGGACATAAGGCCCCCAAGCATCATCCAACATAGACCGGTCCTGTGCTTCTCAGATCCAGCAAACCCGACGCATACTTATCTTTCATTCATTTTAATATAACAGATACAACTTTTATAATATCACGCGTGTAATTCGTGAACGCCTTTATCGTATTATCTAACAAGAAACAGTAAATATTTTTTGCTATAAGTAGTAATTCCAGTTTTATCTAGTTGTAATAAATATGATAAACTTGAGTTGAATACCTATATGTGATGACAAGCACTGTCGTTACGGGTTCTTTTACCTCACTTGGCTTGTGCTTTGTCTACCTCAGTAGTCAAAGAGTGGGCCAAATTAAATTAGTTAGGAAAACTCCACAGACTATCAGCAACCATTGACTATATAGTCTGCCTTAGTTCTGTTGTGATTGGATATCCATACCATCACGTCTGCGGAGTTTTTCTAACTAATTTAAAGGAGAATGCCCATTTTGTAAGGGAACTTTTTAAAGGAGCCCCCTTTGAAAAAATGGTTGTACATATCTTGATGAATTTGGTTGTTTAATGTAGAAAAAACACGTTATATTCATAATTAGAAAATCTTATTTTTCATTTTTCGGTGTTCACGAGATATAACGATGTTTCTGTTCTTGAAATTAACCATTATTACAATGCAATAAGGTGCAAACAAATGTACAAGTGAAAGAACCTGATCTATTGTTGTCTGTACATAATCTAAAGGACACGGACGGAAAAAAACACAAATTATAAATCCTATTTTTTGATAATATTGAAATCGCAGACATAAGGGGCCTGTGTATGGGCAATCTCCTTTGGAACTTACTAACGGACGCCTCGCGGTTTCACCCGTTCCCGTGGGAATACATATATAAAAAGTAGCTTATGTCACCCGGGGATAGTGTAGCTTCCCAACGGTAAAAGAGTTTTTGAAATCGGTCCAGTAGTTTTTAAGTTTATTTGTTACATACAAAAATACAAATCTTCCCTCTTTATAATATTAGTATAGAAGTATAGATTTTGACCCTGTATCTGCGAACTACCTTAGCACCCAAACTTCCAATGTATATTCTTATGTATAAACATATTTTTTATAAAAGACCATAACAAAGGCCTTTGAAAATAAATATTCAACATTAAGAGCCCAGGGCCTGAAGATCCAGGCCATAAAGGTATTCATTAGTGTCAAAACTATATAACATCTACAAGCAACGTTAATCTGCATACTAACAAAACCTAATTGCACACAGAAAGTGTAATAATAGAAATGCCAACAAGAAGTGACACTTCACACTATTTAGAGGCCTTGTGATAATTTTAACATTCTACAATTTCTCGTCAGCTGTTGACTTTTTATATTGGCAGCTTTACCGTCGAAATTCCAAGTTTAAAAAAACGCCGACACTTTTCTTAGCGTTGCTTATTTGTAACAAGCTTCTGCCAGCGACTTAGCCCGAGTGTAAAATGTTTTCTTCCCAAGGGAACATTATACTGGGATGAAAAGTAGCCTTTGCGCTATTCCAGACTATAATCTATCTCTGTGCCAAATTTCATCCAGCCATTCTGACGTGATTGAGTAACAAACATACACACATCCATCCAGACTTTCGCATCACACTAATATTATAAAGGCGAAAGAGTAAGAAGTAATAATATTATAAATTAGCTTCAACCAGCGGCTTCGCCCGCGTGAATGGCGAAATGTATCCCACGGGAACCTATTTCCGGGATAAAAAGTATCCTATGTGTTATTCCACACTATAATATATATCTGTGCCAAATTTCATCCAGATCCGTCCAGCCGTTTGAGCGTGACGAAGTAACAAACATACAAACACACACACACACTCACAAATTTGCTGTTCTATAATCTAAGAAATATTATAATCACAGACAATGGTCCTCATTATGGACTTAAGTGCGAAAACCAAATCACTAAAGAAGAATATTGAATTTCAATGTATTTTCTTCAACGGAATCTATGAAACAAATGCACATAACAATTTACAAGCAGAATATAACAGTTAATTATGGCATGTCTCATTTTCCACCATAGTGTTTTAGTGTGTTGTGTTTTAGAATAAACTCAAGCGCTGGCATAGTGGGTTGGTACCAGAAAGTGTCTATAAAAGAAAAATTATTTAAAATTGTTACTTACACAGATATCTTCACATGCACCAGCGAGATCGAAGCCATGAGTCTTGGGGTCGTAGTAACGGTACTTCTTGTGTGGCAAGTTGAGCATGTTGCAGATCTGGGGGTGGTTACCCCATGTTGGGTTGGGGAACCATACTTCCTTCTTCCCACCATAGTGTTTCGTTACGAACTCAAGACCTAGACGTAGCGCACCGGTGCCAGATAATGTCTATGAAACAAAGATTGTAATTAATGTACTTTTAAAATACAATTTTTTTATAATGTACTTCATAGATCAAAGTTTTTACTTGGTCTCAAACCCAATAATGTTTTTTCTTCATGACTTCAACTTCAAGATAAAATAACACGAATAACTCACCTGTACAGTGCAGTTAGTTTTATCTTTTAGAGCTTGACAGTTATCACCAAACGCAAGTTTGGCTACGAGAGTATTGAAGGTTGCTTCACCCGAAATAGGAGCGTACTCATGGTTCATACACTTGTTGTAGATGAGTTCTTCTGCCTGTGATGTAGAATACAAGTAAACTTAATATTTAATTATTATTCACTCTCGTGGTCATTTGTAGTGGCTTTGCTCGTATAACAGTCAACAATTGATCTACAGCAACATACCATCAAATTATAATTTTTTCCAATTAAAAAACTATTTAAACAAGCTTTTAGCTTACAAAAAGCTTGTAAAAAGTATCCTATGTCAAGGCCGAGGTCTACCTGTGTATTCAATTTTATCCAGATAAGGAACAGCTGAATATCAGTTATTTCTTTTTTTTTTTATTATTTGTTAATTATTACGCAATGCCACAGATAATATAATACTAGCATCACTGCCAAAACTTGTCAAAAATTAAAAAGTTTTGACAGCAAAAAAACTTAATAATTATTAAACTTGATGGTTGCCAATGATACTCGTTGTTATTATAGTGTATGGGTAACAAAGTAATTAATTAGGATTATGAATTTGATTTTTCAATTATTACGTAGAAAGTTATTGCGGCATGTAAAATGAGAAACTTCAACTTCTTAGATTGTGACGACTTTAGTGTGTCAAAAATAGTTTTATTATTATAACATTATTAAAAGCAACCATGTACCTTCATCTAAGTGTACACATAACTTTTACTTATATATTTGTAGATAATTGAGAATATTCATTATCTCTTAGCTATACATGACTTGAGTGAAGAATGTCAAAGATATTTAGATTGATACAACAATGTCTATATTATATTATACTTCAGTATCAATACAGTAACAATAGGGCTTGACAGGCTAACAATAACGTATATGTCAGTTTGACATATGTCGCAGAGATCAAGCTATCTTTTACGAAGTATAGTTATATAATTTATTATAAGATAATAATGCTGACCTTTCTCACTGATGGCAATATAAAGGGTTTGCCTGCATCATCCCTGTAGGCACCAACACCGAGGTTGACCTTCTTGGAGTCCGTATCCTTCTTGAAGGCTTCAGAGATACCCAGGATCACATCAGGGGGGCCCATAGGTACATTGCCCCAAAAAGAACTGCCAACAAAATTTATTCATTCAGAAATTAGATATCTCAGGGAGTTCTAGCCTGAGACGCTTGCTGAGAATATAGTAACCAGAGTCACAGACATTGTTTTATAAATTGTATTCTTTGGTTTAGAACAGTTTTCTAACATTAAAAAACTAAATTAACAGTTTGGGTTTGATTTCACATAAAACAATGAATACTTCATTCAGTGCCATCTGTTGAAAATAAAATGGAGAATATAAAGAAAAGCGCATTCTTGGTTTTTATTCTTCAGTTTTTAAGGCATTATAGACTAGGTCTTGATTAAATTTACTACTTGTTATTAAGGTATAGCCCTTGCCAAACTTCTTGGCCGCCCTGAAGTTGGTTTACCGGATGCGCAAGGCCCGAAACGGTGCTGTTTTTGTATGAGATTTCCCCAAGAAGTTTGGCGAGAACTATAAAAATGTAAGAAAGGGTGAGATAAATTACAATCAGGGTGGCATGACCACGACATAGTATTGCATCGATAGCTCCAAATTTTTTGACATCTGTGAAAAGCCACGTTGTGGTATAACAGCTGATCGGACAATTCACTACATAAACTTTAGCACTTAAGAGTGAATCTTTACAATAAAATTGAAGTGTCTGTTAGTAATATCAAAATATTAGGTTTTTAGTAAATGCATTAAGAAAGTAAATACGGCGTTTATAATTTTTGTCCGTCTGTTCCGGGTCATCTCCCAAACGGCTGGACACATTTTGACGGTACTTTCACGGGCAGATAGCTGATGTTATAAGGAGTAACCAACTTATGCTAACGAATAAAACATTTTATTATTTATTTTTATTTTAACTTAGGTTACTTTTATTTTAGAAAAACAATCAGGGTTCTGTGAAACAAAATTAAAACCTTTTTTTTTTTAGTTATACGAGTTTGACGCCGGCGAAGTCATCATCCGATTTGAAATTTGATTTGAATTTTAAAAGCGTATGTGCACTCAAATATTCTGTACCTATTATACCTACAGAAAAGATACCTTACCATTTAAAAGATACAGAACCATAAATATAAATAGTATCTAAAAAGTGTTGTATGTCATACATAAAAGCACGCTGACATTTTGATTGAATCCACTAATAATATTAATTTAAAATAAAACATTTCGTTACGTAAATAACCAAATTGCCGGTACATCACCTGCTTGCCCTTGAGGCGAAGTTATAGTAATCCACATTATTTCTTAGCACTTGCACTGATAATTTTGCTAAAACGTGTGGCATTTTAAATTTTTTCTTAACTTGTGACTGATGCGGTGACTGCTGCTTGAATGAATGAAATGATTTTTGAATTGATTGGGCTATTAATTATTTCCACCCATAGAGGTTTGTAGTTCCAACACAACACCGCAGCAGCCGGTCGCGCGCGCAGATATGTAAGGCTGCCAGATGCGGGTTTAGAATTTTCCCCAAACTTTATACTGTTTTTCTTCAAAATGATATATTAGGATTATTAGGTCTTTTCCTATGAAATTGTCGTATTATGAAACGGGCAGGGGCGGACCATGAAATTTTGGGGACCTGGGCTAACACTACCTGGGGGCTCTACGACTAAACTCAAAACAAACTGATATCTTGTCAAAGAGTTTGGCTATTATCACATCATCAGCCTATTAATGTTCCCACTGCTGGGACACAGGCCACCTCTCTGTGAGAGGGAATGGGCCGTAATCCACCACGCGAGCCCAGTGGGCGTTAGTGGATGTCACCTGTCTTCGAATTTTTGGTTCAAGGACATGCCGGTTTCTTCACGATGTTTACCTTCACCGTTTTGGCTATTATAACTATGCATTATTCAAAAAATGTGGGGAACCGAAACTTTGGGGAGGGTCACCAGTCTGTATCTCATGAAGTCATGAACCGTGATAGCTAGACAGTTGAAATTTTCACAGATGATGTATTTCTGTTGCCGCTTTAACAACAAATACTAAAAACAGAATAAAATAAATATTTAATTGGGGCTCTCATAAAACAAACGTGTTTTTTTTTTGCAGTTTTTTGCGATAATTATACGGAACCCTTCGTGCGCGAGTCCAACTCGCACTTGGCCGGTTTTTCTAATTGGATTTGTGAAAAACAATGTACAACGTAGTGTACAGCGTAAGCAATCTGACAGCTCAAGTACCACGAAAGTGACAGATGTAATAAAAGCATACCACATACAAACCTTTTGGGGATACCAATTAAGAGTTCTGCATAGTTATAATATCCAGAGTTTATTTGCATGCCTTATAAGGCTTAGTTAAGGTAGACAAATATATAAGGATCACTTAATATGATAAATAACATCTGTATCATAATAAAAATTGTTCTATTATTTCTATTCTGAAAGTGTGCCTTCCCGCTCTCGTAAATGATTGATCAAAGGAGTGGTGTAGGTTGAAAAACAATATATTACGAGCATTTAACGCGATCATATCGATAGTTTATTTACCTATTTCACCCGACGTTTCGGCCGTGTTGGAACAACCGTGGTCCCGGGTCAACGGGGTCCCGGGTTATTTTATTATTTTTAGTGTTGGTACCTCATATTACCACGAAAATCATTTATAGCTAGAGTGCATTTCAATACAATTCCAATAAGCCCAAAAACGACTAAGATACCTACATTGTTTTAATACGGAGATCCAGTACCTACCTTCTGGCTTTATCATTAGATCAGTTCAATGGTACCATTTTCATCAATACCATTTATTTGTATGTATTTGATTCATCATAGTCGTTTAACTATTCGAGATTTCTTAATACCCATGACATACATATTAAGGAGTTCCAGTGGCCATCTGTGCTCTTCTTAATCAGTACCACTTCAACAAATGATACTTTCTGAGAGCAAATGATTGCATTGTTCATGAAAATACCAAAATCGCTATATGTCTATAATATTTGAGGTGTTCCCTCGATTTCTCTAGGATCCCATCATCAGATTCTGACCTTATGACCATGGGACCACCTAGGAAGTATATACCCTTTCAAACAAAAGAAGATTTTTTTAAATCGGCTCAGGCATTTTTGAGTAATCGGGAAATATAATTTTTTTAAATCCGTTGTATTGAGAACCTCTTCCCTTTTTAGAAAGTCGGTTAAAAAGTTGGGATAAAAAGACAAGTTAGGAAATGTGATTAACTTTTGCTACTTGTCTTTTTACCTCATATTAGGGCATTATTTTTAAGCTGACAACATTATTAATAATAACGTCATGTTTACGTGATCACTGACTGGAAGTGTTGAATGTCGGATTTGGTCGGATTGTACAATTTTTGCCAGCCAATGTCATGGAAGGTCATCGTGGTTAATGGTCCAAAATAAGAGATTTGTGATTTGCTTTGCCAAGCCAAGCCAAATCTTGTGTTTGTTAAATAAGTAACAATTTATTTTTTATCCTGGATCCTATTAAAGCTGAATAAAATGATTACTGAAGCTTTTATTTAAAACTATCGACCTACGCTTGGTTTGCATGGATTTTACAACTAGAAAAAATTTCGAGCACTTCGGAAGAAATAAATATAAAGGCATAAACAATTTAAATTAAGGTAATAACCGCAACAAAACGACAATAATAAATATTATAGAAAAAATATGATGCCCCCTAACATCGCCGTGTGTGGAAGGTACCCGTTTGTTTACAAAAAAGTACTCGGTGCTGTTTACATCTATAAAGTAAAAGTATAAACTGATGAACTGATCATTAAATTTCAATATTCGCGCCTGTTTGACGTCCTTTCATGCCTCTCATGTTCCCACGTCCACAAGTCCCGATTTGATTTGCGCTGCATCAGCTGCATGCAATCTACATCTTCAAAAAAAATAATTGCCGCTTGTCGCTAGCGAGTTACCGGTGTCGTATCAGAGACACACAAATCGACCATGCATTAGTTATTTTAGTTGGTTTTCAACTTTGAATTTACAATATTCAACGATAAAAATAAATTAATGATAACTGCGTAAAAAGGATTTTTAGGGGCGTATTCTCATAGCATTATTTTACTTTATCTATGAACTTAGCATAGGATTATTTATTATTATCTTGGAGTTATTTTCAACTTCTAGTCCATTGTATTTTGTATTTGTATTACAGAAAACTCAATATGATGAATTTTATTTTTCTGCTCTCCTCTTAATGCTTAACATTACACAGAGTACACCGATCCCATATATTTTTTAAGAATAGCACCCCCAAACCTAAATGTCAAAATTATTATGACGTTTTCTTTTCGCTGAAAGAATTAGTGTCGAATAATCGTGTTTATTTAGTAATTCTGCTTTAAAACGTACAAATATGGCTGCTGAAATTAAGCCTGCTCCAAGAACTCCCAACGATAGGTTTTCTACTACAAAGAAACCAGCTCTTTTGAGTAAATTGGAAGGTTGTACCGACGATGTAAATGCAGCGGTCGTTATACCTGGCGAGGACGGTGTAATTAGCGTTTGTGATGATAAGTAAGAGTACTGACTCATATTTCATCCATTGTTTGATAACAGAGCTCTTTTATCTGTATAATTTTCCGAAAAACATGTTCCTCTTGTACCCTCATTAAACTGTCAACGTATTTGAAAGCATCCCTACGTGGGCTGTAAATACTGCCTAACTTCTAGTTAATTAATTAAAGCTAGTATTTAAATAGATGGGTATCAGCTATGTGACTGTTTCAATTTGTAGCAAATTGATATGAGTAATAATCTCTTGTTGTTATTTTAACTGTTATTATAATGTTTTTTCTTGTTTTCATTCTAATAAGATTCATATAGGTATAACATTGTCAAACCCAAAACATCTATATAATTTTTTAATTTTTATACATTATAAGGGTGCATTTCAACCAGAGATGTGCTATGCTGCGAGGAACCCGTTACCACCAGTGCTATGCTATATAGACCCATGAATATAATTGGTGATATGATATCAAACGCATCCATAACAATGTAGCATAGCATATCTTTGGTGGAAAGGCAACCTTAGACCGCAGAAGTAGCTTCATTTAGTCTCATGAGATATATAAGAATGCATTTAGTGATACCACTAGAAAGATATTTGATAATGCTTAAATTGTTTTATGTCTGAGGTAAAGAAATATAAGAAAACTTTTATTTGAATGGGCCTACAATTATGTTTGATAAGTTGTACGATTTTATGAGCTCAATAAGAAAATATATACTCTTATAACAACAAATAATTTCAGGACAGTGCGAGTATGGCTGAAGCGAGACTCTGGACAATACTGGCCATCTATTTGTCAATACATGCCATCTGGCTGCACTTCAATGTTCTATACACCAGAGACAAGGCAGCTATTCATTGGTCAAGAGAACGGCACAGTTTCAGAGTTCACACTGGCAGCAGATTGTAATAGAATAAACCCGGTGAGTACTTTAAAACCTTAACATTTGGACAAACATTTTATGTAAATATCTAATCTTATGTTTGAACAATAGTATGTCAATTTAAAAAATTAGAGAAACATTAGGTGTCCAAACGAAAAAAAATTAAATCTTTCTAATCACACATAATTATAATATTATCACTTACACAATAATATCATTAATCACTAAGTAGTACAATCTATTCATTCAAGTTAAAGATAAGATTGTTTTTGATGAATTTGACATTTATATGACTCATGAGATCTTTGATTAATGCTCCTTTATAAGGCCCCAAGCATTGTTGATGCATTGAAGCACATCCACCCTCTAACTCTTAAGACCATTTTTAATTCATGCTACATAATTTATCTAGTATATAGTAGATACTCTTCGATCGGCAATCTATTGAACACATAATTAAGACACAATATCTTGCATAAACATCCCGATTTAAACAGTAAAACGCCCATAACTTTTGAACGGCTGAACCGATTTTATTCAAACATAGCTAAGAACACACTCAACAAAATCACCTTTCAAACAAAAACTAAATCAAAATCGGTACATGCGTTTAGGAGCTATGATGCCACAGACAGACACACAGATACACAGCAATACACGTCAAACTTATAACACCCTTCTTTTTCCGTCAGGGAGTTAAAAACTATTACATTCCATTTGCAGTATCATTAGAATTGTTAAATGTCAAAAATTATTCAATAGCATTCTGTCATTTTTGATGTTGTGTATTTGTAATGATAATGCTCTTGGAATGTGATCGGTATATAATTAGGATCTCTCAAAAAAAACAAAATTTATTTGTAAGACAAGACTAATAATAAAATAGTGACAATCTATGAAGTCCGATGACATTTCTCATTTTACATGCAGTGATAACTTTGTACGTAAGAATATGAAAAATCAAAGGCATAACCCTAATTAATTGCTATGTTACCCATATACTATAACGAGTATCATTTGTAAGCATCAAGTTAAATTATTGTTATGTATTTTTAGAGCAGTCAAATCGGACTTCTTAGATTGTCACGACTATAGGGGATGTGGGTCCCGGAAAATGTTAGGCGACACCGCGGCAGACCCAGGCGAAGATGGCGGGATGAAATTGATGCCTATCGACAGGATTAGTCCACAATTGCCCTAAATCGAGAGGATTGGAAGGAAGAAGGGGAGGCCTTTGCCCTGCAGTGGGACAGAATAGGCTAAAAAAAAAAAAAAAAAAAATAGGTGATAAAAGTTAGTAAGATTCTGGCTAAGCATTGTCTGTGCACATTATAAGATTAACATTGTATTTAACTGAAACGGTGTCTGAGGTGACATCTTTCACTAGGCAAATTGCTGAGCTCTCGTTATTTGCTATGGGGTCCGCCATTTACCTACCAGCCTATAAATAATTCCACACAATAAGCTCACATGAGAAAAGATAACAACTGTTCAGATAAAATAAAATAACTCCTTGAGTGTCAAACCTAAAATATCAACAAGCAATGGCAACTAAGTGGTTCGTACTTTGAGGTTCGGCTATTTGTAAACATTTTTCATATGAAGTTATGTGGTATTGTGCAACACTTAAAAGTTAACAAGACTATTGACCAAAAAACTATTTAGTTGTGTCACTGTCAATAGTGTTTTTTTTTATAGTGTTGTTGATCTTGATTTCATTTCACCGTACCATCTAAAAAATTATACTCTAGCTAGTTAATTAATTAACTTTGTAGTTATTTGCATACACCATAATATATTTTGATTAACTTTTAAAACCTATAACAAATTGTTATCAGTGTAAAAGTTTATATTGAGTATAAAAATAAAATTTACAAATCACAAGAATATGAACAGGTAAAATGACTGCTTATCAATTATTTCCTATTGTGATAATTTGTTGAATTTGTGGTTTAGAATATAAGGATATTTTTTATATAAATACATGTAAACGCGTTTTCCCCAATCTGAAGCAAATTATACAGTTTTATTAATTTTTTTTGAAGGTTTTCCTTGAAAGCAAAACTAAGTATTTGTTTTGCTAATTAGGCTTTAGGTGGAATCATTTTAAAGAGCTCGGAACTGTTGCGCCGGCAGTGAGTAGTGACGTCATAACTAATACTATGCCCACGCAATGAGCGCTGAGCACAAGTTTCGGTTGCCATAGCCATAGTAAGAATTGTTACAGGTCTTCAGTTTGTTTTAAGTAAATGTTTGATTTGTATAGAAAGTCTAGGTGGCCTGAGTGATGGTCTGGCGATAATTTTCTCATTTCATTCTTAGGCTCGTGAGTACTTAGCGCACACAGCACGCGTGACTGCGGTCAACTTCTCCTTGAGCTGCGAATGGGTGCTCTCAGTCAGTCGAGACAAACTGTTCTCGTACCACTGCAGTGAGACGGGACGCAGAATCGGCGGGTACTCCTTCGAAGCATGGTGTACGGCTTTGCAGTATCCTTTTCTAATAATAAAAATTAAGACAATAAAACATCCTGAGCCGACTTCAAGTAGGGGCACGAGCAGGAAGAGTAGGACAAAAAACATATGTGTATTTTGAAAAATTTATCAGGAATTTGCTTATAATGGGACCTATGTTAAGCCCCCTTATTGTTATTGAACATGGAGTTAAGGTACAACCATCTGATTACCCATAAAAGTTTTGAGGTTCGATATTCGCTTAACTTTACTAGCTTACTCAGGGCGCGCGATGAGAGCAGTGGTATCCCAGTGGTAACGTGTCGTAGGACGTGGGTTCGAACCCAGGCAGGCGCTTTACTCTGTGTAAATTATTTCATCACTACTGCTCCCAAAACGGTGAAGGAAAACATTGTGCGGAAACCGGCGTGTCCTGGAACCAAAAATTCGAAGATATGTGACATCCACCAACCCGCACTGGGCCTGCGTGGTGGGTTACATCCCATACCCTGCCACAGAGAAAAGGCCTGTGTCTCAGCATTGCGAACAGTAAAAGGCTGATGATGATGATGAAGGGGGCCCGCAGATAGCGTTCTGAACTGTTTTGTGTTGTGTTCGGTTGCAGTGTTTCTTTCAGGTAATACTCTGCCTTACTGCCCCCCGGGGCGTTTGGAACTTAATCAATAGCAATAGGTTGCCGCACGCTCACTTTCGCGCGTCTACAGATTTACGTATATTCGCGACGAATATCCCTACAATTTGGCAAATTATTTAAACCTGGTATCATTTTAGGCCTGGAAACCCTTTATTGACGTGATGTGGCACTAAATCAGCCAATTAGGAATTGAGTGGTGCATGACATATTAAAGTAGCCAATCAGAAACCAGAATAGAGCCTAGAAAGAACGATACACTTTCGAGAATATCGCCATCCCTTTTCCTCTAACGCTATCCCATATGGCTCTCCCACTCTAAATAGCTGGTTAAAGATAGTAAATTTCACGAAATTTGTAGAATGAAAATTATAGCTATGTCCTTATCGTTATGTGTACGCAAGAAAAAGCCACGAAGAATAAGATTTTTGTAAAGAATATTATTCTTCGTGACTTTTTACGATTTTGGTTCAGCTTTTAGCATCTTTTATTCATTAAAATATTAATAATAATTGGAATTGATTTTAAATATTACTTTGTTTCCTTTATTTACTCCGCCCCCCCAGATCTCTTAAGCGCCCCCCCGGAGAATTTTGGCTGATAGAAACACTGTTCGGTTGTCGTGAATGACTATGAGAATCTCTCATATGCGGTCACAAAGTTTTAGATTACGATTTACGACTAAAATCAACTAAATTGTTATTGTTGAGTTGGCTGTATGCGAACGCCTTGTCGGTAACTCGACCTCACAATCCAAGTCAGCGGAAGTCCTTCCGGTACAGACTAATACGCTTACATAATTATGAAATTAATAAACTAACAATTTATCGGAATCCATTTAGAGATAATGAATATCCTGAACGTATCCCGTCAGATTCGACTCGCAGTCGAAATATGCGTTTGTGGGAGACTACAGCGGCCAGATAACGATGCTGAAGCTAGATAATAATTGCGCTACGCTTGTTACTACGCTCAAAGGTCATACCGGGTGAGTATCTATGGATTTTTTAGGGTTCCGCACCTGAAGGGTCCAAACGGCACCCTATTGCTGACACTCGCGTGTCCGTCTGTCTGTCCGTCGTCTGTCACACGGGTTTTACAGCTAAACAGTTGGAGCTACAGTCTTGAAATTTCCACAGTATAAGTATCTTGTTGACCCAAAGCCATACAAATTGTCAAAAAATATTTTTAAATGTTTTTAATGGCGGGCCCATACAAGAAAAGGGGACTGAGAAAAAAAAATAGGCCTACCCTATCGAATCGAGTGAGGTTTCGCTGTTTAGAGCTAAATAATGTGTTTTTTGTTTCAAAAATATTAGAATAGAATACATGACACAACAATTTTAAGCCACCAAAATCAGCTTCTTTATACAAAATTTTGTTCCGTTACGTATATTTTATTAAAGAATACCAATATATTGATAAATCTGATTTTTCAATTTAATTTTACGGTCTGTTACGAAACCCTAACCCTCAGTTTCCCACCTTAAAATTATCGGAGAATTAATGTGACAAATTGTCAAGCACGCGTTATCTGCTGTGATTGGTTGAATGAATTTTCAACAGCCAATCACAGAAGATAACGCGTGTTTGACAATTTGTCACATTAATTCTCCGATAATTTTAAGGTGGGAAACTGAGGGTAAATGTGCGAAGTCTGACACGCAATGGGCCGGTTTTTTTTGAAGAGAGAGAATCATTTTATTTTCTGGTTAGCTAAATTGCCTAGGATTGGCTTTAATTGCTTGTTATCTTTAGAAACCTACCTTCAGGTAAACTAATATAAAGAGTTAGTATTAGTTTTATAATTATAATTTTATTTATTTCACCAAAAAGCCTCTCATACAATCATTCATATTAGTTAAAAATATAAAAAGCTTTAAACATTAGGTCGTTATTAGATTCTCTGACTCTTAAACTAGGTGTATATAGGACTTAGGATTCAGGAAATGAGTTTACCTGAAGATAGATCGTGATAAAGTAGTGGACCACTTTATGGCGGTCTTCTACAGGAAGATCTCTCACAAGGTGGACCGATAACCTGATTCGGGTTGCTGGATGGAGTATGCATAGGACCGACATATGTGGTGATGCTTTGGAGAGGTCTATGTCTAGCAGTGGGAGGTATTTCGGCTAAAATGACCATGACGCTGTGTTCTCGCTGGTAACATCGCAAAATAGATTCGTGGAAATTATTCTTATACACCTACTGTTTTATCTTATTTGATGAGACCATTCATGCAATAATTTAGTGTCCGACCGAAACTGGTTTTTAAACCGAAACCGAAACCGAATTTCGGCAACTAACTCAGTTTCGGCCGAAACCGAAACTTCCTTACAAGGGATCATATTTTGAGGGAAAAATAAAGAAAACGTTATTATAATCACTCAGTCTTTATTTTTTATATTTGAATCACATAGCTATGCAGTGTTTGTCATTTTTTTGATGTTTACTACCTAGTCTTATCCTATATCACGCAATAAAACTTACCGAATTTAAAAATAAATGACATATCATCAATTTGTTGTGAGCTTTTACAACCGAAACAAAACGAACTGCAAACACAAGCCAGTCACGACATGATTAGGTACGTGGACGGGGCAAAAAGTCCTCGTCGCTTACTCGCTTGGATGGAATTTAATGCGCCGAACATGACTGATCACAGCACAAGAACTCCCCGAATGCAGTGTTTCAGTTTCGGTCGTAGTTTCGGCAATTTTGCCGCTGAAACCGGTACTCGTTTTTTTTGCCGGAACCGAAACCGATCTTTCGGTCGGACACTATACAATATTATTAATTTAAATAATTGAACTATTAATTGAAATAATTTATTTTTCCAGTTCCGTTAGAGTTCTCAACTGGGCTCCCCTGCCCCAGCTATTATTCAGCGGCTCGTTCGACCAGACGATAATAGTGTGGGACATAGGCGGTCAAAAGGGCACGGCATACGAGTTACAAGGCCACAGGTAATTAAGATATTATGATATTTTGTTGACAAGCTACCTCTATTCATTGTTCGTGGTATCATATTTCTTACAGAGAATACAAAATCATATTATAACAATGCATTCATTTCATATTATTATGGATTTACTACGGATTATATAAAACTTTTACTATCGTACCTACCAAAATAATTAACCATGTTGCCAAACGTATAATTCATGTAAGGCAGAAAATCGGGGCAGTTACTGACGAAAAGTTCTGAACTCCCGATTCTGAAATTTTAGTTCCTTCAATCTTCTTTTTGGTGTACCAGTTCAACAGTTTGTGAATTCATGCTTTTTCTCTATCTTATCTTCTGCAATCATTAATAGGACTAAGAGCAGAATTGTTGAAATATTGTGATGCAGAGTGGCGTCTGCAGCGAAATTTTCCTCTTTATATTCATGACACGTTTCAATGACCTACTTTGCGAGGTCCATTACAGCTAACCTTTTCAAAAAGGCGGCTCCTTTTGTGATCCGGCTTTGTGAGAGCCTTCGCCAAGGAATAAGGATGATTCTCCATGCGTGTTCTGTAGCGTTCTGCCAAGATGTTCGACTCTTGGTGCACTGTGTTTTGGTTAAGATATTCATGAACCTCGTAGTTTCTTATAAACCGCGGTGCATTTGTGATCTTTTTAAGGATAACATTTTGAAACCTTTGGAGCATATGATGATGATGGAGACACAAGCAGTACCTCATAGTTGGATGCCGTAAGTCCAAATTGGCTTTAAGATTGTGTTGTATACTTACCAATAACTTGTTGTCCACCGACAGGACAGATTTTTCTTCCAAGATTCCTTTAAGTTAAGTTGGTCTCTTTTGGCTTGTATATTTTCCGCCATGTAAGCCTCGATCTAGGTACATGCCCATGTACGTGAAGTACGAGTAGCGAGTAGCGAGTCATTATGTGGTAGTCATGTCACCTAGGTGAACATATTCCCTGTATTGAGCTGAAAGTGACCTGGGATGATTTTGAGGCACTTGATTTTATTCGCCACGTCTTTAGCCATTTCTCAATGTCATCTAAACTGTCCTGAAGTTTTTGAGAAGCAATTTCGGGGTCTTTGTGGCTAGCCAGAACGACCGCGTCATCTACATATTATGTTGCTGAAGTAATGTCCGGAGTATGTGTTAGACCTGCTGTGAATATGGTGACAACACTGGTCCTAGTACCGAGCCCTGGGGCACTCCTGCAGTTATCTTATGGAAATCCGAGATGGCCCCTCCTTCCTTGACTTGAAAAATTCTGTCACAAAGGTGAGATTCCAGCAGTCATTAGTAGGTGTAGGGTTGTCCTAACCCTACACCTACTAATAACCCTCTTTGATCTTATAGAGTAACTCGCGGTGCCAAACCCTATCAAAGGCTTGTTGGGTATCCAAACATGCAGCCGAGCAGTATTCCTTATCTTTCAGAGACGTCCTAATTTTGTCATAGATCCTTGTCCAGACTTGTTCTGTCGTAGCGTGTTTCTGCCGAAAACCAAATTGGTGGTCAGGTATGACAGTACACTGGTACAGTGTACTTTGGAGTGATTGTGGCGTCATTATATTCAAAAATAGATTTTCGATTAGCTTAGATGTTACAGGGAGTAAGCTGATGGTCCATAAGACGATACCACGCACATACTCTGGTTTGTCTTGTTTACGGATCATCACTATTTGAGAAACTTTCCATAATTTTGGAAAGTATTTGGTTCGTAGTATACCATTGTAGAGTACCGTTAGAAATACAATATCTTTCTTCGGTAGTTAGATTAGCACTTCCTTAGTGATAAGATCAAAGCCTGCTGCTTTTTTGCCATCAAGTTTAATTATCTGCCGAAGTACTTCCTTGGCTGTTATGTTTGATTTGATGCTAATATCTTACAATCCACAATTACACGAAACAATTATAGAATGGACAATCTTTTTCCGCTTCAACAGTTGCCGGCAAATAACTTTAGAATGCGCTGAGCTCGTTTCCATATTAATTAAAATCAATGGTATCCTTCCTTTAATTATTTCTCAAATAAGAAACGCAATAAAAACCAAAACTTAATTTCCATCGTTAAACTATTTAGTGAGAAAAAAAATGATTGAAAACGGATATTTCTTTTCCAGCAACAAAGTCACAGGGTTATGGTACGTGGGTAGCTGCGAACGGCTGATCTCCGCGGGGGAAGATGGAGCGCTGGGAGTGTGGGAGATGGGAGTGCGACGTCGGGAGACGCCCGCGTGGAAGGAGTCCGACCTGTGCCAGATCTGCCGCGCGCCCTTCATCTGGAACGTCAGGGCGATGATGGAGAAGAAACAGCTTGGTGAGTTTGAGACATTAGAAAGAAGCATTTATTGCCTACTCCTCTACTTCATTTTAAATTCATTCAGTTTAGTTCAAGAGCATCATGCAGTGTAGCAAACACTGCATGATGCTCTTGAACATCTTTGAACTTTAGTAACTTTATTTAAAAATCTGCTCTGAAGTGAGTGATGGTGTTTCTAAGTTTATTTTATTTCCCCTTCTCCGTCTGGTGTTGTCAGGTTGTTGTATATGTATAGTGCTAACACACGTCCGGAATTGGTACGCCCGGACTAACTCCGCCCACAAATCCGTGGTCCGGCCGTACCAAATTCGGACGTGTGTTAGCACTATAACCGCTACATGCGAACCACGCTTTATATTGCTAACACATGTCCGGATTTGGTACGGCCGGACCACGGATTTGAGGGCGGAGTTAGTCCGGCAGTACCATATCCAAGCGTGTGTGGAGTGGTGGACATTATAATTATTAATTGAATCCGTATCGTCCCGCTTATTTTCGCATCGGATATGGTCTGCTCCGTACCAAATCCGGACGTGTGTAGAGTTGTCGGCTGGTTGGGCCGTACCAACTACGACCAGTGTTAAAAAGTCCCCGATTTATGGGAGATCCGCTGATTTTGGTTATTGTCACCCGACATTTATACATTCAACTTATACTCCATTTGAAATAACAGAAATTTTTACAACCCATTTTTACAGTCCGTTCAACCGATTTTGAGTTCTATCCCGTAAATATAAGGATGGCATAAAAAGCATTAATCTGTTACCAAAATTAACTGTTCTACCATTTGTCATATCACCAACGCAATAGAAGTCAAAATCGATTGAACGGGCTGTAAAATGGGATTAATAAATGTCTAATGTTATCCCAAATGGAGTATAGACATATATATAAAAATGGAAAATAATGATCTAAATACGGCAACACTAGGAATTGTGGGCGAGGTTAGTCCGGCCGTACCATATCCGAGTGTGTGTAAGTGAGAACGGATTTTTGGGCGGAGTTAGTCCACCTGTACCAAATCCGGACGTGTGTTAACACTATATTAGAGGTCACCGCACCCCATAACTGGCCCGGCAGAGCATAACGAAGCTGCCTCACATTGCAGGTCTCCGTCAACACCACTGCCGGTGGTGCGGCGCCGCGGTATGCGCAGCATGCTCTCCTCACCGACTGCCGCTGCCGGTCATGGGCTTCGAGTTCCCGCAGCGCGTCTGCACAGGCTGCTACGACATCTTGAGGCATGAGCCGTAAGTATTGCTGTTATATCAGTTATACTGGCTGGCAGGGCCAAAGGGTCCATACCAGCTTTTCTTCTAGACAAAGAATTTGAGCAGACTTCTTCATGACTATCTGAGTATTTAAACCCCATTCAATCTAACTTATTAAAAATGTAGGTATAGTTAAACCAGGGAAGGTATGCGCTTCGGCATTTTTGTGTTTCCGAATTATCGATCATTTTGTTGAAGGCGCAGGAGTTAACATCGCTTTTCTCATTCATTACCAACTGCTGGGCGACGGCCTCCCTCACGGCTTCCAGGTGTTCTGTTTCAGTCCAGAGCTAGTGTGTACTATTGGAATTAATCTACGTTTTGAATGAATTGACCTTAGGCCCATTTCCAACTAACCGTTGAGGAGCATCTTAGTCTACAAAACTAACTTTATACCATCCATATTTCCAGTCGCGAATCCCTGGCATCGTTCCACGACATGAAGCACGCAGTTTCGTCTCTATACATGGACGAGGCGACGGGCCGCATGTGCACGGCCGGCAAGGACCGCGTCATCAAGGTGTGGGACGTGGGCGTGCTGCTCGCGCCAGCGCCCAAGCCGTCCACCGCCGACCAGTAGCCGGCCACGACTGAGCCAAGCTGAACAATAACATGTATGTCGCTTTACTTACTAACCACACATGGGGTAATTTGAAAATGGAACGTTTTGGAGGTCACATGTGTTCTTCAGCCAGTATCTTGCGTTATAAAATGTAATGTAAAGAGGATTTAATGTTGGCTTTAATTTAACTTTTGAAGAAATAAAAGACATTCGAAATTTAAAAATATTAATCTACCGGGTTTTTTTTTAACAAAATAGACATGTGCGTTATTGATTCAGCTAAGTCGCGTATTGTAAAAGAGTTTAAAATTGAAATTAATGGATGTACTTCATCGGGCTGTTTGCATTAATGTTATAGTCGTTATAATATTATTATTTAATGTGTATCTAATATATTTGTTGTTGATAGTCCAACGAAAGTTTTGCTTTCTATCACTTGTCGTGAGGTAAGACTGAGACTTTCTTTTCTGATAATATGGTGTGTCGTTTATTATGGATAGTAAAATATATTTGTGTCATCATATTATTGTATAAATTATAAAAAAGAATGAGACGAAGATCTCAAAACTATTTTATATGTGTGATCAAAAATAATCGTCTATATAATCTGAAAGTTTCACACGTTTAGTGTACATAAGTCTTTCGATTGCTTTGAATGTTTTCATCAATTAGTTATTTTCATTCATCTTCTATGACGGTTCACAGTCAATCATTTCTGGTATATTTTCTAGTATACTCTGTGGAACGAACTTTGGGCGAGTGTTGTGTGGCTGATACATAAGTTGGTTATTGTTACATTTCTTTACGCCATTGTTACATGTCAGGCCGTTTGTTCACGACACGACAAAATGTGGTCACGATTCAGATCTCCATAAATTTGTATGGACCGTTTGTTCATTGCACGACACCGCACTACACGCGACACGATTTCAAACGATTTTTCGGCTATGTCGTCGCGACTTTTTTGCGGTGAAGATTTAGCGTATGTACAAAACAAATATCAGCTTGTTGACGACACGACACACCGCACGGCTCACGCGTGGTTCGTCACTCACGCGCTTATAGAACTATACAAGTGCACTGCAGTGTCGTTGCAGAATCGTGTCTAGTGAACAAACGTACGGACGACAGATCGTCTGCAGTGTATCGTGTGTAGAAATCGTGACCGCAAATCGTGTCGTGCGGTGCCTCGTGAACAATCGACCTTACGGCCCGTTCACATTACAACAATCCAGTTAATTTAAACGTATGGTAGATTCTTTTGGTCGGTAAGTTTAACGGATCGTATAGTCATTGGTCGGTTTAAAATACGGTTCGTTGTTATGCAAACGGGCCGCCCCAGCATCCACATGATCTGTCGTTTAATTCACATTAATAATTATATCAAAAGCATATTTAGAGATGCTCTAGTCTAGCTTATATTTAAGCTTCGTCGCAGATCGAAGGTAATCGCATTTTTTTTTAGTAAAACAACGAATATAGCATTGATTGATGAATTCAGGTATAATTTTTCGCAATTATTGTCACGCAGCTCAAATATCCGAATATTTATTGATAATATTTCATCTGTTGATTTAAAATAATGCTAAGCTTATGTGGATGTTGCAACATGTAACAATAGATCTCAGTTTCCATCAAGGGTATATTATATTTACCTATTTACAAAAAAAGGGAATGTTCAGACACAGTATAAATATGGACGAACGGTATGGAAACTACCTACAAACGCTCGAAACGGAACACTCACACAAACATGCGCACCGACGAGACCCCTAAGCGGTGGCGTAGCTATATAAACAAAGGCCCCAGGGAAAAAAAATAATTACGGGCCCTATTAAAATATACTTTAGCTTTAAATATGCAAAACTTCTTCATCATCATCTCTTTATCGCCCAATGTAGGGGTTAATAAAGCAAAGCTACTTGCTAGTAGGTATTATATGTATAACGCAGCAGTCGTTCAAGAGGCCCCTTGAGCATTGGGGCCCCGGGGCACTGCCCCACCTAGCCTTACGGTAGCTACGCCACTGTAAGCGGCTCGCACTACTGACAGCACCACGGACGCTGCTTTGGGGGACTCGTCGGTGCGCATGTGCCGTTTCGAGCGTTCGTAGGTGGTTTCCATACTGTTTGTATATTTATACTGTGATTCAGATGTAAATATGTAGTGATGTCATTGTTTCCACATTACCGGAACCGCCAAATATGCAAATGGAATCGTTTTTGTACCATCTAAGTATGTTGTAAGTAGCAATTATGCGGTTTGTGGAAAATGGCTTAGCGATATAATGTACTATTCGGTTAAATAACTGTGCACCTGAAGCTGTTACGTCAGTTTGACGTTCTACTGCGCTCGCTATTGGCGCATAAGGCTCAGCACGCACTGCGATTTTTATTCGTGCGTATTTTACCGGCTAATCTGCGACCTATGGAATTGTATGAAGCTGCACGCATTGCGGTAAAGAATTCGCGCGGAAATAATACCGCGTGAAATCCTTTTGCCAGAATCCACAGTCCCACGACGCGGATTAAATTCGCCCGAACATTTTGAACTCTATGAACAGGTAGAAAGATAAAAAAATCGCGCGGAATTTTACCCGCAGTGTGTGTTAGTTAGATTCGGTATGCGGACAAAATTTCGCGCAAATAAAAATCGCTATGCGTGTTAAGCCTAAGGCGAACGCGGGGGTGAAGGGTGTTGGTTCGCATTCAGGTGCACAGTTATTTAGACCCCGTAGTTTGTACCCTTGCAGAAAACTTCATGTCTTGTTAGAACCCATACAAGTATTTTGTGTTATACGTTTAGATTTTACACTATATTAGTTATATATTACATACAATATTATTTACTTTTTTATTTCAAAAAAATATAATTCCAATTTATTATTTTTAATTCCAAACTTGTCATTGCTAAAGACATTTGCTGTCAAGGCAATTGCTTGTATTTTAAATAAAAAAAGTTCTTAATTATAAACATTATTTTAACATATTCTTATTTTGGTTTCGTGACATATTGTATTGAAGTAAATTTTAAATTATATTTATTAAGAATAAGTTTGGTTTTAATGTTTTCTAAATATATTTTCATACATTGAGCTAGTTGCTTTTATTAAGTATTTCTAAGAGGTATGGAGAGTTTGATTGTTCGTACTGTACCTTTTTAATGAACACTATTGAATCTGACAATAAATATCTTATATATGATCTACCCCATATAAAATAGTGATGTGCCCTGTCATCATTTATCGACACTATTATTGTATAGAAAAAAACTAACGATCTAATCGGGAATTTTGTCAAAAAGGTGCTTTTACTGAAGTTGTGACACCTGTGTAGGTATGTTTGCAATCTTTTCATCGAACAAAACAGTTATCTTTCTGTTAGCTTAGAGTTCCGTTGTCAAAGGCATCGATTGGCCGCGCCTATAATTTCACCAAGTTGCTGTTGGTCTCGTGTTAACTTTTCTTTCAAAAATCGAGTCTTGTTATTTTCGGCGTGCGCCAATTGATAAAAATATATGGAAAATCTTTGTATAAAAGTAGTAAATCTATCGTAAAGTGTGTCTGAGTAGGTCAGGAAATCGTTAAACAATTCTGTAATTGAAAGTTGTATAAAAATGTATAAAACAAATCTAGTGGTATTCGCTGGTGTCTTGAGTTAGAGAATGTCGTAGACGGGGTGTGACCTAGGGATAAAATTCGCGACAGCTAAAAATACTGTAATTTTTAACTAATTTTTGGCATATGTTTCCCGGTCCACACCGATACGACAGGCTCACAATTAAGGCGCCAGCTTATAAATTATATACACGAAAATTTAAACTTAAAATCGTTTATTAAATACGTAACATTATATTATATACTATGTACATTATTTAGACATGCTTGCCTATACTCTATTTGAAATGACATTAGAATTTTTTACAACCCCTTTTTACAGTCCGTTCAACCGATTTTGAGTTCTATTCCGTAAATATAAGGATGGCATAAAAAGCATAAACCTGTAACCAAACCTAACTGTTTAATACAGCTGCCATATTTCATATCACCAACGCAATAGAAGTCAAAATCGGTTGAACGGGCTGTAAAATGGGATTATTTAAATGTCTAATGTTATCTCAAATGGAGTATAGTTATGAATAATGCCAAAATTGTTTAGATTATATTTAACGGTTTTGACGAATACTGCACGTTATTTACAAAAATATATTCGGCTAATTTCCTTTACTCAAAAATATTCCTTTTTCACTGCTTAGTATATTGTAATGATATAATTTGTCATATCAAAGGGCTCGAATTTTTACCAAGCCAATGTTAAAATATAAACGATTTACCTACTTCAATATGGCAAGTAGTATCTTAACTGTTTTATGAAGATTCCCTTATCATTTGTATTAATTTAAGGTCGAGAAAATATTATCTATATTAATATTATAAATAAATAAATTAACTATTCTTTTATGTCGTTAAAAGAGATTTTATTTTTCTATTCATGGAGCTTATTATTCATTTGTAAAGTAATACTGTAAGATATAGTCAATGTGTAATTACTATTAGACGTATATAGGTCGCTTGAAAGTTTCTATGCCAATAAAAAGTAAGAAGTAATTGTGTCTTATTACAAATAGGAGGTAGATAAGTGGAACGGGGACGAAAACTAAAGCGGAGTGGTTCACAGCCTCGAAATAAATAGAGTAATCAGGTACGTCGTGGAGGAGCTCGTGGCTAAATAATAACAGCCGCACGGGTCAATCTTAAAGGTTAAGCAACGCTTGACGAGGTCGGTCCGTAGATGGGTGACCATTTCAACATACCGAGTTTCCTCCGTGCCTCGGAAAGCACGTTAAGCCGTTGGTCCCGGCTGTCATTTGAAGATCTTTGACAGTCGTTACGAGTAGTCAGAAGCTTGAGATCTGACACCAGTATAGCCAAGGGGTACCGTGTTACCCAGTTACTGGGTTGTGGAGGTCAGATAGGCAGTCGCTCCATGTAAAACACTGGTACTCAGCTGAATCCGGTTAGACTGGAAGCCGACCCTAACATAGTTGGGCAAAGGCTAGGCAGACTGATTGATAGGTACGTCGTTAGTGTCTCCCAGTCTTGTGTCGGTAGTACCCGCGGACGTCAGCTCAGTCCTCGCAGCGCGGTCGCGGCTCAGCCGGGGCACGAGTACTGCGCCTGAGGCACGCACACCTGCCCGTTGAACATCTGCTCCTGAGGACACGTCAGGTAGGTCCTGGTGCCGCTGACGCAGAAGTAGTACCGCTTGCACTCGGTGCCCGCCTGCACGTAGAACCCGTCACGCTCGCAGCGTGCGCCCGCGTGCTCCACCGAGCCGGCCGGCGCGCCGCCGCACTCCACCTGCGACGCCTTCACGCAAGCCCGCCCGTCAAACATCTTGCCGCCGAGGCAGGACAACGTGACGAGCCGGTCTCCACGCTCGCAGTAGAAGTACCTGCCATTTCAAAAGTTATGGGTAAGATATCGTTAACGACATCAAATCACAAGTGTTAAAAGAAATCTGGTGCGTACCTCCGGCATCCTGATTCGATCTCGGCGTGGTAACCGTTAGAGAGACCTTCGCATGAGTAGTCTTCTCGCAGGCACAGGCCGGGCCGCGCCGGCACGCACGCCTCTCCGTCAAACACGCGACCGGACGTACAGGCGTAGATAGACTTGTCGCCGCGCACGCACTCGTAGTAGCCGCGGCAGCCGGTGTCGGCGGCGCGGTACCGGCCGTCCGGGCGCCCGTAGCATGACTCGCGCTCCAAGCTGGGGCACAGGTACTGTGCGCGCGGCGAGCAGCGCACCCCGTCGAACACGCGCCCCGGCGGACACGCCAGCGTCGTGCGCAGCAAACCGTCGCAGTGAAAGTAGCGGGTACAGTTCGTGTCGAGGTCTTGATATGTGCCACTCGGAAGCCCTTCGCACTCTACCGACACTGCTGGGCCATCGCATAGGAACTTGTCGGCAGGGGTACATCCGCTGCCGTCGAACACGAGTCCCGGCGCGCACGAGCCGCGCTTGACGACGCGCTCGCGCCGGCACTCGTACCAGGAGGTGCACTCGTGCCAGTCGCGGTGCAGCCCGTCGTGCCGGTTGAAGCACGGGCTCAGCGCGGGCGGCGGGCACGAGGCGAGCGCCGCCGGCTCGCATGCGCCATCCGAGAACAGTAGGCCCGGCTCGCACACGCCGCGCCGGATCACGCGGTGAGCCTCACACACGAAGTACTCGCGGCAGCTGGTAGTGCGGTCGGCGTAGGCACCATCGGGTACGTCGCGGCACAGGGACGAGCACGCCTCGTCCGAGCAGAAGTTTGCGTCGCCGGCCGGCAGCGGCACTGCAGCGGCGCGGGGCGGCGGGCACGGCGCCGTACAGCCCGCGCACGTCTCCACGGCTCGCAGCTCTCCGCCGCGGCAGCGCAGCATGCGCCGGCACTCGTGCGACGCGTCCGGGTAGTCGCCGTCCGGCAGGCCGGCGCAAACGGGCTCGAAGCAAGTTCCAGCGCCGCGGGTGCAAGCCTGACGCTCCAGGTCAAACCACGCGCCAGTGGGGCAGGCCCGCTCCAGTGCAGTGCCGTTCTCACAGCGGTAGTACTGGCGGCACGCGGTGCCGGGGCTGGCGTACGCTAGCGTGTCCCCGGGCGCGCAGTGGCGCCGCACGCAAGGCCGGCGCGCGCGCGGCACGCACGCACCCTCCGCCTCACTGAACACGCGCCCCGGGAGACATTCGTACTGACCGGTCACTGCACCACTGTTGCACTTCACATATTTCTGACAATCTTGATCATAGTCTGTGTAAAGACCGTCTCTGTGACACTCAAAAGCCTGGATACCTGAAATAATCGAAAGGAAATGTTAATCTAACATGGTCTAACATGGTCTACCATCAGAGCACAGGAAGTGCCGAGAAAAAAAAAATTGAGATTCCTCTCTGGTAAAATATAAAACGTTCTGTTAAATTATTAGATTATTTCTAGCCTATGAATTCGAAATCGACCAGTACAAAACTGAACGCTAGTCGACGACCTATATTATGATGTTGCTTATCGTAAATGGAAAATATTACTCACTGCCGATCCGCGCGAGAACAGCGAGCGCGCAAAGCGCGGCGGCGGGGACAGCGCAGACGGGCGCGCGCGCAGACATGTCGGCTGCGACTGGCGGACGGCGCGGCGGTGGCCGGTGTGCGGCGGCGCACCGGGCGCGAGGGTTCCTTGACATTCGCACGCCCCCGCCGTAACTTGATCCCTGCGGTGGCCCGGATGCAGCCTCCGAGTTAACAATCTAGACACGCCTAGTTTATCGAGCACCTGATGCTCGAGTGGAAATGACCGCAGATGATGCTCGTTGGCCGTGAACTTTGTCTTCTTATGTAACGACAATGAGAAATATTTGATGAATGAACGGAATAACCGCAATGGAGTTATTAGCGCATTTAGATGTTGGAGTATTGTTGATTTCTGAAGCAGTCGAATACAGCAAGATAATTGAATCTCATACAAGTTTTTTTCTGCTATTAAGATGCGGTCCGAATAAAATATCTAAACATAAATTTATTCGAAGGACACCTTTGCTAGGTACTGACCTCCTACAATGTTTTGTTTACAAGGTCATAAATCGTCTCTACCATTTATATAATGAACGAATGAATTGTTATTCTGCCGTTGTACCCGTGGGAAATTATTATAAAAACACGTAGGTAAGCACACAGCAAAAACATGCATAGATCGTGTCGAAACGTAATAAATACTTGGTAGTGAGCCGGAATCTCTGAGAATCCGCATAGGCATACGAATGAGATTCTATTGACATAGATTGGATGATAATAGTGTACAAATATTTGAATTTGGAACAGTACCTATAGTGATGGGCCAACACTAAATATGTTGCTGAGAAATTCAGGAGCTGTGAATAAAAACCTCTATTTCTGGTCTGTATAACTCAAAAAAGAATCAAATAAAACGCTGAGTGAGCCTTTCTTGCAATACAAAGCTTCCATGACCATGCAAATTGACTCAAATTGTCCACCATCAGGGGGAAACCATGTTGCTCATTGGGTGCTGTTCAAAGTGCAACACACATAGGTCCAAGAGTCAAACCGCAAGTATGTGGAAAAATTCCGTCTATAGGCAGTTTCTTGTTCATTTGTCCCACAAGACCTACATCCGTAAGCTGTATCTATGCTAAGACCTGTCATAAGATTAGAGCTAGTTCACAGTAACTTGAGAGTGGCAAGAGTAACGTAACTCCGAGGAATGTACGGAATGTGAACCACGCGTGTGACTCTGCCAGTTGTCCGCAGTGGGGGGCGGCATTCCTCTAAGGTGGCTTACACACGATTCATGTTACTCGTGGATGCGGCACGTGGCAGAGACGAGTGAGTCGTGACTTGAGACCGCACGGTTCCGTTAGCGAATTAAATACCTTGATGTAGATAAAGCTTAAGCAGCGAAAATATACATTGAACGGTAACGTAGTGGCCTACTATTCTTCTACAACAGAAAACGCTCGTGATATTCCACTTGTAACTTGTTTGCGTGGTGGTGAGCCCAATAAAACCGCAAATTTGATATCGTACTTTGCACCTGAAAAAGTTGGTAAGCATTCGTAAAAATACTAATTATAGACCGAATGTGCGAATGGTAAAGTTGGTCTGCTATTTTTTTGCATGTAGGTATCTCCATTTAAAATTAGATCGCAGTGTATCATTGGATCAAGATCCTTACTTGACACACACATCTTTAGAACACCCTTATTTTTTTATTATTTTTTTGCGTGTGAAATCATCCAATGACTATGACCGCTCTGGGTGAAGCGGAAAGGCGTGTCAGACTTTTACTGACTAAAACCCATGCACCTGTGTTCTCTAACTCAAATTTATCAACTCTCTTTCAAATTTATCCGCGACCCAGACAGGCGTCGGCCCTTGCGGGCCCCGTAACTTTTGCTGACATCTGTTTGAGGCGCGCGTGGAACATTAGGCGCTGTAAACTCGGGCCCTTATCGAACGGCGAGCGGTACCCATTACTTGCCGTCCGCAAGCCCACGCCTACGGTGGCCGGAAATCAGCTTGCGACTCCCGACGCCTGGGACGTCTCCTGCGGTAGCTAGGGGCGCGAGAGTGTCTCCTTTGCGTCTCCCTCACGCGTTCCGCCTCCTCCTTTGCGAGCATTACTGCTTCCCAGAAAGAGGAGACAGCTTCCCATGCCCTCTCGCTCCGTACCATGGCCTGAACCAGGGCCGGACGCGAGACCGCACCACCAAGCGGGGCAGACCTCCACCGTATGCTCCACCGTGTCCTCCTGGCGGTTCACACAATGGTGACACCCGGGCGTTTCCTCCCGCCTTATCCTGAACAGGAACCTCCCGAAACAGCCGTGTCCGGTGAGGACCTGCGTCAGGCGGAAGGTGAGGACGCCGTGACGCCTCTCAAGCCACTCCTCAATGAGGGGCCTTACCGCCGCAATTGTACTACAAACAGTCGCCCTCTCCATTTCGCCATGAGATCCTGCCGGAGCTCTGTCCGCCGAGCCGCAACAAATCGTGGACGGAATTCCGCCCCGGCAGTTCGCCTCCTCGCGCCACTCCCATATTTGCGCGAGGATTTTTGCCTCCAGATCCCATGGTGGCAATCCGGCAAGGAGGCTCGCCTCCTCACCGGAGACCGTGTCGTATCCCCGGACCAGCGGTCTTTAGAACACCCTGGCATAGCAATTCTCTCCCCCGATTGTATCTCGTTTTTACCTATCTTTGATTCCCAAATTCAGTAACAATAATTTAAAATCTCAGCTTATCAACTGCCTTGTGTGCAGTCCCTACCCTAATCGATTGCCTTTCGATCTTTCGATCATTATCTCGGATCCAGCCTCAATTACAATAAACATACCTACTAATAGCCTCGGGCTCAGTTCCGTATCGCGTTGCCTAGCGTTAGATCGACAATGTTATTTGCAATCGTGATTGTGCAGAATTACTTGACAATATCCTTCCTCATATTTCCTGTCGCTTGTCTTTCTATTATTTGAATAAATTAGTAATGCGAGGAAGAGAATTTCAGACAGAAAGGCGCATAGATAGTAAAGTCACGAAAAGCCTAATTCACACAGTGCTTGGTCAGGGCATTCTTCCGTCTAAGAGTGCTCTGAATTATCCGGAACACTGATGGCCCAAGCAGCCCAAGTAGCCCGGAAGGCACGAACCCTATTGTACGGGTTGTAAGTCCGTACATGTAATTTGTCGTGAAGGTTTGTAAGTTAAGTTAGTGAAGAGAAACGCGTTCCACTAAGATGCAGTTAAGTTTATTGAGAGTAAGTTACAGTACTTGAGCGGAGGCGATTATTTCTCTCAGTTGTTGATAGTCACACACTTGTATGTTTACTACGATTAAATTAGTTAATAAGGTTATTTTTATAACGCGCAATCGTGACGCGCATCGCTGGTCTAAAGTAGGTTACAGCGTAAGCAGAAAAATGTACGGCGATGAGACCGTACATATTGGCAACCCCTAAAGAAGTTAAGATGAGTAAAGAGAGAGAAAGAACCGCCTGTACAAAGTTAAGGCTTAATGTTAAAGTAAGTATACAATTAATCAAAAGTAAAGGCAATGTTGTCTCGATGCCCTTGAGGTTGAGTGTGGCAGACGTGGTCGCGCGCCTGCTGGTTTTCGTCTCTGGCAGTCTGCTGTCGAGGTCCCATTGGCTGAAGTTCGATGTCTTCATGTTTTGGCTTCGTATTTGTTGTCCTCGGAAGTCGTTTCCTGAGCCGTACGCAGTATTTTCTTGTGACGATCCCCAGACACGTGATGACAGCAATTGTAAGTAAAAAGTAACTAATTGCATATTGGTGAATATCATGCTGTGTGATGGTGGATGGTAGTTGTGGCTCGTTCTCTTGTTGGAACCGTAGTTTCTTGTCGATTACTGTGAAGTCGTTTTTCTTGAGAGTGAAGAGTTCGTCTTGAGAGCCGTGTAGTGTTATGTTGACAATGTTATTAATCGACGAGTTCAAGTTCGGTACATGCATGTCGTAGTTTACGTTGAGGTTGCTGTTGTACTGATTGTGTGAAGTGATGGTGAGCTCTTTTGACTGCATAACACATCCTTGACTCAAAGTTACAATAGCCGCTGATGTGATAGTTTGCGAAGTTACGTCGTTATCACAAACAGTACGTAATTCGCATCTTCCGCAACAAACAACCAGCCAGCTGTTTGATTCTTGCAATTTGATCCATGCCTCGTCGCATGACACACTGACGACGTTGCATGGTGGCGTAGTTACACGATGACCCAGTAGTTTTGCTTCGCAAGGTGCATTCTTGTTCTGTAAGTTGAACACTGGTATGTTTGCGTTGCAAATAAAGTTATCTTTTTGTCTTTTGGTACATTGCTTGAAGTCTTCATCCTTTAATGAGATGTAAGACTTCTTTTCAAAGTTCACGGCGATGTACTCTGACGATAACTGCATCAATTTGAATTTTTTCTCAGTTTTAAAAGGTATAGCGATAGCCCGGTAGTAGGTGAAGTCCTCATCCGAGATCAACGGAATGTGAACTTCGAACATAAAGTAGTTTTTTGTTATTCGTGCTTTCACGTAGAGCAGTTTGTAAAGTTCCTTGATATCTTGTTTGATGTTGGTCGTCGGTAGTGTCAGAGTTCTCGGCAGTTTGCCGGCTATGTCTTCCATTTGTTTGACTAGGCTGACTGGTGATATCAAGTGCACGTCCATGTGCCCACTGTAGACATTCGTGAGGGTGTTTAGGAGCATTGTTTGAATTTCTTTAAGATTTCGTAATAGTAATGATGCTGTGAGCGAAGCGGAGTTGAAGTAGCTTGTAGCCATCATTATTTGTATTTCTGTTTTAATGTTGCCCAAATTCGACTTAGTTTCATTCATGAAGCGTTCTATCATTTTGCATTGTAATTTAATGTTTTCATCGTTTTTCTTCAAAACATCGTTTTGTAGTTGCATAATTGACGTTTGGTTTTTTGCGAGTTCGCGTAAATAGTTTTCGTTGCGTTGAATGGCATCAATATCTTGGTGATATTTGTCAGCAAATCTCTGGTCTAAGACGCCGAATAAGCTGTTTGCTACCATGCCTACTACGTCGATTAAGCTGCGTTTCTTGCGTGTTGATAAATGCTTGTGCGGAGCCAGCAGGATCGTATTGTAGAAGTTGAGTAGTTTCATCTCGTGTGAAAGTTGATCTGTCGTAGCTTGGCAATAGCTTTGATGGATTTTCTGGCATAAGCTATTTACCCCGTTGACGTAGTTTTCAATGTTTTGAACGCCTTGCCAGTAGTTAGTTAGATTGTAGTACGTAAGCAAAGTCCATTCGTCGTGAATGAGTTCAATTTTGCCTATGGTGTCATAATAAATCGGCCGCTCGGGTTCCAGGTTTGTAATCTGAATTCCTGACCTTTGTTGCGTACCATATGATCCATTCACGAATATCAACATTGTGAAAATACACATCAAAATGTTTGTAAGACATTTTTTCGTTGACTGTTTTGTTGTGGTAGGTCTTTTAGTTTTGTCAGCGTTTTGTAAGTCCGTCTGACATTCTTCACTTTCTCTGTTGCAAGTAGTTTCGATGGGTAGAGCAGATAGTTTCACAATTGGTCGTTTGATGACACCGGTTTGTGTTTTCAGGGTTGTCACTCGAACGTATCCGTCGGCTCCAGGGTGTAATTTCAGCACCCGTCCCATGGCCCATTTTCCTGGCGGCAAATTGTTGTCCCGGACTAGTACGATGTCCCCCTCGTTGAGGTTTTTCTTAGGATTGTTCCATTTGCTGCGCCTTTGAAGTTGTGTTAGATAGTCGTTTGACCAATTCTTCCAAAATTGTTGGTACATGTGTTCAGTTAGCTGCCATCGTCGGCGTAGATCTATGTTATGTTTTTCATTGTAGTCTGCTCGTGGTAGAGACATTGTTGGTCCCCCCGTTAGAAAGTGACCTGGTGTCAGATAGTTATAGAATTCTTCGGGGTCCTCAGTAAGCTGGCAAAGTGGCCTGGAGTTCATGCATGCTTCTATGTTCGCAAGCAAGGTAGTAAACTCCTCGTACGTCAGTTTTTGGTCTCCTAGCACCCGACGAAGGTGATACTTCATCGACTTGACCGCTGCTTCCCATAGTCCACCAGCGGTTGGCCAAGCGGGTGCATTGAAGTGCCATTGTACTCCCATGTCAGCAATACTATTGAAGAAGTCTGGCGATAAGATTTGCTTGTAGTCTTCAAACTCTTTCTGAAGCAATCTTGATGCGCCGATAAAGTTCGTACCACAGTCCGAGTAGACGTGACCTGGTGTACCGCGCCTGGAGCACATTCTCTGGAAGGCTGCTATGAATGTTACGGTGCTTAAGTCCGATGCGAGTTCGATGTGTACAGCCTTAGTTACCATGCACACGAATATGCATATGTAACCCTTTGAGGTCCGCACTCCCTTTCCTTTGTTAAGTTTGACTTCCACGTGTCCTGTGAAGTCAACTCCTGTGTGGGTGAACGGTCGCGATGGTGTCACACGTTGTGGTGGTAGTTCTCCCATGAGTTGGTTTAACTCCGATGGGTTGTAGCGGTGGCAACGCACACAGCGCCGTAGTTCAGCTTTTACCGCTCTGTTGCCGCCAACGATCCAGTACCGTTGTCGGATGTGCGCTAAAGTTAATCTGGCTCCTCCGTGTAAAGTCGTAAGATGAGCTTGATGAATCACCAACTCAGTAAGTCGTCCACTCTTAGGTAGGATGATTGGGTTCTTCATCTCGAAAGGTAGAACAGAGTGGTTCAGTCGACCACCGACTCGGATGATGCCTTTGTTGTCCAGATATGGCTTAAGTTTGAAAATGTAACTTTTAGTAGAAATAGTTTTAGTAGTTTGAAGTTGTTTGTATTCTTGCGCAAGTTCCGTTTGTTGCACATATTTTATTATTTGTTCTTTTGCACTGCTTAATTCGCACAAAGTAAGGCATCCGGTGTCACGTTTGGCCTTGTTTCTTGTATTTGCAATGAATCGTTGTATCCATGCTGCAATTCTGTTCACTTTGGTCAATGAACTGCAATTAGTTAATAAATTATGAATACAATTATTGTTTTCTTTGTTCGTCGAGTTTGATTTTGCTTGGCAAACGCTGCCTATGTTCGTAGTAAATGTGCATGTTACGTTTTCTTCACGACTTTGTTCTTGGAAGCTAGGCAGAAATGTAGGACCTTCCCACCACAGACTGAAAGTTTGTAGCTTGGTGGGTAGCATGCCTCTTGATGCGCAGTCTGCAGGGTTATCTTGTGACTTCACATAACGCCATTGCTCGGCTGGTATGATTTGTCTTATTTTTTCAACCCGGTTAGCGACGTATTTTTCCCTTTTGGATGTGTCCCCCTGTATCCAAGCCAGGACCACTTGGGAATCGCACCAAACGCTTGTAGTTATGTCGAAGCCATTCAGGGCGTCTCTGATTTTTTGGATGAGTTGCGATAGTAAGAGTGCGCCACAAAGTTCAAGTTTCGGTAATGTGATCGTTTGTGATAGCGGCGCCACTCTTGTTTTAGCAGCGAGTAATGTTATTGTTGACTTGTTTGTTTCTTCTCTGACGCAGCTGTATACCACGCAAGAGTAAGCCTTTTCACTGGCGTCACAGAATCCAAATAGTTCTATCTTCTTGTTTGTTGTACGGACCCAGCGCTTGATTACCATAAGTTTTACATTGGGTATGTCAGCTCTTAGTTTCAGCCACTTTTCTGCTATTTGTGACGGTAACTGATCATCCCAGTCAAGTTTGTTGATCCAGACTTCTTGAAATAGTAGTTTTGCCGCAATAGTTATGGGTGATAGCCAACCCAGCGGATCGTAAAGTTGCGAAATTTCAGAAAGCAGCCGCCTTTTAGTTATCTCGGATCGACCTTTTTCTTCAAATTTCCAGTTAAACACAAATGTGTCGGCGTGCGGATTCCAACCTAGTCCTAGGGTTTTCATTGATTCCTCTTGCTTAAAGTCAAAAGTAGTTCTGCGTGAAATCTGTTCATCGCTTAAGTTTACTAGTAGTGCTGGATCATTGCTGGACCACTTGCGTAAGTTCATCCCGGCTCCTTTTAACATGTCGATAAGAGATGTCTGGAGTTCCTGGGCCGCTTCTAGTGAGTTGTGGCCGCTTATGACGTCATCGACGTAAGTTTCGTTCAACAGTATTTTAGCAGCCGTGGGGTATTTGCAGCCGTCATCGTATGCAAGTTGCTTGATGGTTCTCATGGCTAGCCACGGTGCGCACTTAGTGCCATAAGTGACAGTGCAAAGTTGGTACTCCTGCAGCTTCTCTGACTGTGTAGTTCGCCAGATAATTTTCTGCAAATGTTGTTGTTCCTCAGACAGCCAGATACATCGGTACATTTTCTCGATGTCAGCTGTAAAGGCGTATTTGTAAGTTCTCCATTTTATGATAAGTTCTTGGATATCTTTTTGTAGGTTGGGGCCTTTTTCTTGTAAGGCGTTCAAGCTGTATCCTGTGTTAGTTTTCTGAGATGCGTTGAAGACAACCCTGAGTTTCGTGGTTGTAGATTCTTCTCGAAGTACTCCGTGATGTGGTAAGTAGCATTCCGTCGTTGACGATTGTATAGGTTTTGTTAGTTTCATGTGACCTAGCTCCAGGTATTCCTTAAGGAACCCTTTGTATAGCAATGCAAGACGGCTATTTCTTTGAAACCGTTTTTCTAGTTGCAGCAATTGTGATACTGCTATCGTTTTCGATGATCCAAGTTTATGTTCGTATTCTGAACATAGAGGCATCTTCACAATGTATCTTCCGTCTAAACCACGGCGAGTAGTTTCCTTGTAGTAAGTTTCACATTGATCTTCTTGAGATTGATCAGTGTTTGCTTTTGTTACGTCTTCACACTCCCAAAATTTCGTTATTTCGGACAAGTCGAGTAGGGTGACGTGACAGTTAAACGTTTCTAGTTTTCCACACAAAATCCATCCCAGCTGTGTCTGTTGAGCAACTGGTGATTTTGGTGCGCCCTTTAGTATTCCGTCTTGGATTATTTCTGCGTATACGTCAGCTCCAAGCAGTATGTCAACAGCCCTTGAAATGTTGTAGTCAGGGTCTGCTAGTTTTAAGTTTTGCAAGTGTGACCACTCAGGTCGTTCAAATGTGTAGTTTGGTAGTTTGTTGATTAATTTCTTCATAATCAACGCCTCAGTGTCGAAAGTATATTCGGAGTGGATTGATTTGCATGTTAGCTTCAGGCGCCCTTTACAGTCGCCCGATACAGTACCAACTCCCGATATCTTTGCAGTCATTTTGCTTCTCGGCAGCCTCAGCAGTTGTGCTGCATTTTCAGTTATCAAATTAACTTGTGAGCCCTGGTCTACGAGCGCACGAAGAGCGATGTAAGTGCCATCTAACGATTTGACCTTGATCTGGACGGTTGTAAGTAAAACCTCCATCTCGTTGGTTGATAGGTGGTTTGAACTTGGTTCAGTTTCCTTTGGTCGTTGACCTGAACGCTGATTTTCATAGCTCGGTGAAGATGTATTTTTGTTGTAGTTGTTGTAATGTAAGAGCGTATGATGTTTCATATTGCATTCCTTACACGTTTTTGTAGAGTTGCAAGTCTGGTTTTCGTGTTTGAACAAACAGTTTTTGCATATCCGCAATTTTGCAACTGTGTTGTTACGTTGCTTAGTATCCATGTCCACAAATTGCTGACATTTCATTAGAACATGATTGTTTTTACAAAGAGGGCATTGCCCATACGAAGTGTGGTAAGTTTTCGGATGCCATTTTTTCTGATCGTAGTTTTTTCGAAACGTATGTTTTTCGTTTTCAGTTGATTTTCCTGAATTCTGTACCTCTTTCTTCGAAGTTTTCATGGTTTCAAACGCTGTAAACTGGTTTTCTAAGAACATTAGAAATTCATGAAGTGTTGGTACCTCTCTGTTGTCGTTTAAGTCTTTTATATATTCGTTGTATGTGCCACAGTCTAGTTTTAGTGACATCACATGGACAATCATAGATTCTCCACCGGTTGTATCAAGACCCATATTTGTCAAGCCGTTTAGACATTCCGTTGTTACGTCATGTAGCTTCTTCAAGTTGTAAGCGTCAGGCTTCTGTATGACAGGCAACTGTAGCATAGTGTTCATATAGGCTGAGAACTGTAGTCGACGGTTATCGTACCGTTGATTCAATATTTCCCAGCATGAAGCGTAGTTGTTGGCGCTGATGCCCAGGTGTTGCACCAGCCTTTCTGCTTCGCCTTTCAGTTTGGTCTTCAGATGCTGCATTTTTTGTGCGTTATTCAGCGACGGGTTTTTGTGTATGGTCTCCAGGAATAGATCTTTAAACGATGTCCACTTGCTGTAGTGTCCTGAAAACTCTGGTATCTCGATTTTCGGTGCTGAACGTTCGTGATGAGCGTTAGACCATATTTTGCCTTTCAGGCGTTTTCTTGTTTCGTCGTATTTGGATTCCATGCTGTAGAACATGTCATAGTATGTCTGATTCGATCCTTTTAGTAGGGCTTCCAGTTCCCAGTGAGTGTTGTCAAGAGCATCCCATTTCGACTTCAAGATTGACAAGTGATCATCAAGTTCCCATTTTTCAGCTAGGCCTTCATAGTCAATTTTAGCCATAGCACGATCCATCGCCTTGAAGTTACATTCTTGCTTAGTCAGTAGCGTCTTTGTCTTCTCATCAAGCTCTTCCCCTGAGGACTCCGTAAGGTCGAATTTGACGTTTTCTCCTGCAACTTGTTGTAACATACTCGTAATGTCGGCTCTAGTTGTTTCATACATAGTTTTTGTCTTGCCGTAGACATCTTCCACAAAGTAGTTTATGTTTTTATCTTCAATTTCCTGCAAAAGCAATGTGTGCCTTGCATTGAAATCCATCCATTGAGCTTCTAATGAAGACAGTCGCTTGTTCAAGTAATCAGTTGTTTTTCTTGTCTTGCTATCCTTTTTGTAGTTGTTGCATAATGTTTTTATGTTTTCGAAACACGTAGACTGGAGTTGTAGCTTATTCATCTTGATTTGTTAGACAAATAGCTTCCTTATAGTTTACAAGATAACTTTCCTTACGTATTTGAAGTCTCTTCTAGTTATAGTTGAAGGCGCTTCCAGTAGTCGAAGGCTCTTCCAGTAGTTGAAGTTAGTTTCAGTAGTTGACGACTCTTCTAGCAATCGAAGACTCGTCCAGTAGTTGAAGTCAGTTCTGCAGGTGACGGCTCTTCTAGTAGTCGAAGACTCACCCAGTATCTGCAGCTGGTTCCGGTACTCAATGTGCCTGTACTCGAGCTAAGTATATGCGCCTTCTCAATCCAACTGGGGCGACCCTCTTCCGGGAGACCAGCTGAACCGATTCGCTACCGTACAAGAGACACAAACACACTAAGATACGCGAAGGCTCGAAGGACCATAAATGTACGGGTTGTAAGTCCGTACATGTAATTTGTCGTGAAGGTTTGTAAGTTAAGTTAGTGAAGAGAAACGCGTTCCACTAAGATGCAGTTAAGTTTATTGAGAGTAAGTTACAGTACTTGAGCGGAGGCGATTATTTCTCTCAGTTGTTGATAGTCACACACTTATATGTTTACTACGATTAAATTAGTTAATAAGGTTATTTTTATAACGCGCAATCGTGACGCGCATCGCTGGTCTAAAGTAGGTTACAGCGTAAGCAGAAAAATGTACGGCGATGAGACCGTACACCTATAATAAGTGTGTTTAGATCCTAAAGTGGTAAATAACTTAATTTAATTAGCACATTGCCACCTATAGACAAATTTTGTCTATTCTCTTTTAAAAACGGAGAAAAAAGCTAGTTATTTTTGGCTTGTCATGCACAATCATCATATCGTTGCGAGTTGCATACATACTACCTATAAGCTATCTAACTTGAAGCTAAGTCTTATATTCCCTACGTTCTATAAAAACGAGAGCACTATAGGCCGACTTGCTTAAGGTTGCACTAGTCGATCATTCTTCCATACAAACGTAGTCAGGCGATTACTCCACTGTTTGATGATGTACGTTCAAAATAAAATATATATATCAAATTGTCTCATCATTATCTAGTTATCTAGTTGCATCTTTGGGCGGCAATAGATACCATAAGAAGAAGGAAAATTGCAAAAGAACCACCATACAGGGATAGATTAGTAGATCAACAATGCAAATAATTTTATTTTGATAATATACATTCAGTCGTTTTTTCATGATATCCATACACCCAAAGGTCTGTTTATAAAATTTCGCGCGCTCGTTTTCGTCCTAAATCGACATCCTTTTCGCTACAAATTTGCAAAAGTGCTAATTCGTACGCGAACTAGCTTCTTACTGCTCATCACTGCATCTGTATCTTTCGCACGTGTTGTCGGATGAGAAAGCATGCATTTTAAACCCCGCGCACAAAATAGTTCGTGTCGTCGACTAGGGCAACCTTAACTGAGACTATTTTGAAGCAGCTATACGCGGTACGGAAAGGGTGAATTTATTTATTTAATACAACTTCATGCAACATAAAAGTACATAGGTGGACTTAGTGTCGCCGCGGGTGTAGTTGTATTCCCGTTGTCCCCGTAGGTGACCCAGTCAGTCGATAGTTCGCTGATGGGCGTCAACATCTCTCTTGCTACCTTAGGAACGGTCTCAGCGTTCGGCCTAAGCTGTAGTGTTGTACCGCCAACGATTTAGAACATCCATTGCTCTCAAAATGCCGAAGGAAAAAGTCTTGTGAAAACCGCCATATAATAACAGCAGCAAAAATGCGAAGATTTGACGTCTACCAGTACGCACTGGGCTCGTGTACTGGATAACCCACCTCCTAACACGGAGAGGTGGCCTGTTTTCCAATTGTATGAGCATTATATGTTGGTTGATTATGCTACGCTTTTACAACGTAGGTTTATACGAATATCATGCTACTCATTCAATTACAGATTCACGAGACTAAAGGAAAACGTGAGACACGCAAAATGTAATTGTCTTCTAATGGGGTATTGTAATTGACGCTGAAAATACTTAAGATAATGGATAATCCAGCGCATACGACATTGAATAGGTCTTTCAGGTTAGTCATATAATTTTGTTAGATAAGTACTTCACGTCCGCATCTTTCTTCAAAATAAGTTATTTCTGTGTGATGAGGTTCAAGAAACTATATGTGTATGTCTTCAGTTCTATGCTTTGTAGTGTTGTGCATGTTCAAAGTTAAGCAACGCTTGTCCAGATCGGTTCGTGTATGGGTCCAACATGTTCTTGCCGAGGCACGGAGTGGTCTCGGAAAACACATTAGACTTTTCCGGCTGTCTTTGAGATCTCGACAGCAGTTAACTACTGCTCGCCGAAATTCTGACAACAGTGACAACCAGTCTAACTTTAGCTCCAGTTTTTTTTTAATTGCAATGTTAAATAACTCTCACAATTTAAACACACACTTATCATCTTCCTGCCCTTGTCCCATGTTACTTGGGGTCGGCTCAACACATTTTCTTCTTCCATACCGTCCTGTTCCCCGTCACGCTATCACTGATTTCCTTTTCTTTCATATCACTCTTCACACAGTCCATCCATCTTTTCTTTGGCCGTCCCCTCCCTCTCCATCCATCCACATTTATATTCATAACTCTTTTGGTAACATGCGCTTCATCCCTCCTCATCAGTTGATCATACTCTCACACACTCACAATCAACTGATTTTGACATTTTCGCGTTTTCGCTATCTAAATTTAAAAGAATGGTTTCTCAATTTCTTGTGCAAGTCGCCCATAAGAAGACTCTTGTCATTCGCTTCTTTCGATTCGTAAAATAGTATTTTATGCTAAATATTTTTTTTCTTAATTTTTCTCATTTAACCTTTTATCGACTGTAATATAACTACTTTTTGTATATGCTGTACTGTATAACTGTTTTTTATCCCGAATAAATAAAATTATGCTAACCAATGGTTTAAAATTTCGGTAAAACGCGTTTATTCGTCAATAGTTAGTCTAACAAATGATCAAGTATGTAACTCTCCAACTTATTTGACCATTTGTGATGCTAACAAACGAAGAAAAACGCATGTCACCGAAATTTCAAACCATTGGTTAGCATATTTAACCATTGGTTCAGTTAACTACAGATAAAAAAACAGGACCTAAGAGGTATCGTGTTAACCAGTTATTGGATTGTGAAGGTCGGATAGTCGCTTCATCTAGAATACCTACTGATATTCAGTTGCAACCAGGTAGACTGGAATTTGACGCTCTCATACCCCTAGCCACCTCAGGAGACGCCCTAGGCATCGAGAGTCGCAAGGCGATTCCCGCGGGCTTGCGGACGGCGAGTAATGGTTAGCTCGCCGTAAGGACCAGACCAGAGTCGACGGTGCGTTGTATTCCACGCGCGCCGGATAAATTTGAAAAGTGTTATCGCGCGCCCTGGCACAAGCAACTGAAGGAACATGGGTGGGTTTTAGTCAGTAAAAGTCTGACAAGCCCCTCGCCTCACCCAGAGCGGGAGAAGTCATTAAATTACTACCCAAAGCTCTCTCAAAAGCGTTCGACTGCGTCGACCACAACACACTGATCTGTAAATTACACCACTACGGAATTCGAGGAAAATCTGCTGATCTTGTGCTTTCCTATTTATCAAACAGACAGCAAAAAGTAAATGTTAATGGGGCGACGTCCTCCGGGTCTATAGTCAAGATGTGCGTGCCCCAAGGTTCAATTATCGGCCCTTTCCTTTTTCTTGTTTACATTAATGATCTCCCTTTTATGATGGCCAAATTATCGGATATAATTCTATTTGCTGATAGTACTTCGCTCATTTTTTAAATAGATAGGCAAGATACGGATGTCTTACATGTCAACGAAAGTCTAATTATTCTCTCAAAATGGTTCGCAGCTAACAATCTTTTACTGAATACGAAAAAAACAAAATGTCTAAAGTTCTCTTTACCAAATGTATCACAACGTGACCTAAACTTAAATCTTGACGGCAATAATCTTGAAGTTATAACGGAAACTGTATTCTTAGGGATTACTATCGATTAAAAATGGCAGTGGGGCGCACACATTAGAACTCTTTCGGGTAGGTTAAGTTCGGCTGCATATGCAGTAAAGAAAATAAGGCAGTAGCTACAGCTAGTTTAGTATACTATGCTTATTTCCACAGTATTATGTCTTATGGCATTTTGCTGTGGGGATCAGCAGCAGACGTTGACTCAATTTTCATATTACAAAAGAGGGCAATAAGGGCAATCTATAAAATGGGTCCTCGCGAGCCCCTCAGAGAAAAAATTAAAGAGATCGATATACTGACTCTACCTTCACTTTATATTTTGGAATGTATTTTGTATGTCCGTAAAAATCGAGGGCTTTTCAAAACTAGAAGAGACTTACAGAAAACACGACACGAAACGACGACGACTTAGAAATACACGCAGTAAGCACGAAATTGTAATAACTAGCAAGTCTTTTCTTAAAAACAGTATACGCTTTTATAACACGTTGCCAAAGTCAGTTAAAGAACTGACCGATGGAAAGTTCAAAAACTACATCAAACGTGTCCTTATTAAAAAAGCATATTATAAAATCGAGGACTACGTTGAAGATAAAATATTTGGCCTTCGCTCCTTCTGCGCATGCAGCTTCCCTGGTAACTCGTAAACGGCACAAATATGTAATATAACTTTATTGATACAGATAACCTTTGTTACAAAGTACTTAGCGATTAGATTACAAGTTCAGAATAAATAAAGGTAGCTTAAATAATGGAAACCCTGTCTCCTAAACTAGGGATAACCTGTGACTTAGGAGTCAGTGTTCAGTGTTCTACTCTTATCTCGAATGTCCCAATAAAACTTTCTGTGTGGATGTCTCTAACTATTCTCAATCAAATTTTTTCTTTCCTTCTTTTAATTAGACTTTACAATAGTTTTCAATCATCTTTATAGCCCTCTCCTAAGAAAAAAGAAAAAAATTGTTACAGCACTGATAACAATATTTGTGCTACATGTTAAATTTAGTCTTGTTATACTTTACTACCTTTGTATAGATTCTTTTACCGATTGTTTTGTGAATGTGTGAACATTGTAGGCCTTTTAGATGCTGGTTAACATTTGTTAACTTTTTTATATAATATATATATATATATTTTTATGTTTCTTTTCGACTTATTGTCGGGCCCACGTTGTCCCCCCATATCTAAGTAGGTACTAATGCTGTAACATGGAAATATTGTAAAACCAAACCATTTTTTAATGAGTAACCATGGAGTGTCTTGCCGATTCTTCTCCATAGGAAACGACCAACCCGAACCGTGCACCTTTTGTCGACGTTTTATAAGTACCCATGTAGGCCTATGTGAAATAAAAAAAATGATTTTGATTTTGAAAAAAAAAAAGAAAAAAATTTACTGGAACTTAAGGTGGGCAAAAAGTGGGACAGGTGACGATTCAAGCATTGGTGTATCAATGGGTTTTTAAATACGGAGTTATTGCAAATTTTGCGAAAATCCAACCTGTGGTTGTAAACGGATAATAAGACACTTATTTCGTAAAATGTGATAATCATGATCAATTGAATTGATAACTCTTGAAAGATCTTTAATTAATTCAAACCACTGAGTGTTAAATAAATAATAACTGTTTGCCGAATATTTGGATGGGAATTCCTAGTGTGGGACAACCTATCTATATTTGTGGTAAAACACTACGGCTTGAAATTTTGGTCGGTCACTATTTATCGTACCCTAGATATTTAGATATAGGTATATCAGCATTCTTGTTTCTTAATTGAGTACTTATTTGAAGTTAAAAACGTGTCCGAATTTAATATCAAAGTTTCCAGGTTAAAGTACCTACCTAGATATTGACAAAAAACTTCAAATTCATATTTGAGAAATCGGGGGAATCAATTAAAACATAACTAATACAAGCACTCTGTTATTTGTAGATCCCTGGCACTCAACCGTGTTGTCAGTTTGACGACACGGTTGGTGTAGTAGTTGAGCCATCGGCTGCTGCGCTCCGTGTCGCGGGTTCGATGCCCACACGGAACAAATATTTGTATGGTCTACAGATAGTTGTGCCGGATCTGGGTGTCTTGTGTATGTGAGTTTATGTTTCTTAACGCATCCACGATACAGGAAGAAATGCCTAGAGTAGGGTAAAGTTAAATAAAAAGAAAAAGTCTAGAGGTAGTCACGAAAGTCTGACACCAATCTCGTCAAGGGATGTCATGCTACTCGGTTAGTAACCGAGGGCTATGGAGATCAGATAGAATAGGTAGTCGCCTCATACAGGTATTACAGCTGCATCCGTTTAAGGCCGTACCCTGACTAAAACACCGCCGTGAACATTCCTAGTGCCCTAGTGACACACTGTTGGCGCATGAGTATTTAAAAAAAAAACCTTTATAAAAACGAGTTTTGGTCTTTTGAAAAAAAAAACTTACAATATGTTCGTTATTTAATTTTCTATCCATTAGTGTTAGTACAAACATTAATTAATGAACACTTTACGAGGAGATGCATGCTATCAATCATTATTTCTCATTTTTATGGTTTTGTTGGAAGGAGATTAGTGAATCATATACATCATAAAAAAAAATGAAACCTACCATTGTGGAATCAATAATATGTAGAAATATAATGTTTTTTTTAAGTTTTTTAAGTTGATATTTCTTTTTAAATAACGAGTAGATATATCTACTGGAGCTATAGCTCCTCAAAACTGCAGTAGCGCGGCGTTTTGCTCGGAGTGACTTGAAGTCGACCTCAACATCGTTGGGAAAATACTAGAAAAAAAACCAGGCCACATGACTTGGCAGATTAATAAAAAAACTCAATTCACTCGGCGAATTTAGAGAAAAAATATGCCTTCGATGTAACTAGATATTATTTTTTATTTATTTAAATTACCAATGGAATTCCCTAATGGTTGAAATGATTTTAATTTATAATTTTATGAGTCTAAAATTATTGTTCAGGTATGCGAAATGGTTTGAAAAAGTGCGTGTGTTAGATGACAAGCGGATGTTCGGTTTGTTCTTGTGTTTGGTCGGCAACCTTAAAAAGGCGCCTGGACTTTTATTTTAGTTTTGTGACAAAGTCCCACACCGTCGGACCAAGGAGTGTGGGATTTTTAACTCAAAACCAACTCACTGATCAGCATATAAAAAGAGAGAGAATAACCTCTTAAAACATCATCCCAGAAACCCCCAAAGTACAATGTCTATTAGAGGCCTAGTGCACAGCACAACCCAGGGGAGCTGCATAGTTACCTACCTAATTAAATATTTACTGTATGTTATAATTACACCTTCTACTTCGTACTCTAAAAGGAGACCCTCTTAACTGGATCACCTAGGTAAGTGGGTGCCTTAAACTGCATTCAGTCAAAAAAGTTTCGGGTATGGTTGATTTGTTTATGGTTCCAAATTCAATTTCTGTTTTTTTTTTTGTTGTTAGATTGGCACGTCGTGACACCCGTTTTCATTCGGTAGAAGACATAAAGGAGAACTCGCGGCGAGAACTGAAATCGATTCCGGAAAAAGCGTTCTAAAAATGTTTTGATGATTGCATTATTCGTTAGCGTAAGTGTACCTATCATTTCTGAAGGAGCATACTTTGAAGGTGATATAATAAATTTGGATGAATAACTCACATTTTGTGTAATATTGATGTTTTCCCGGTACTTTCTTGACAGAGTAGCAATGATATTCAAATAAACAGATATGTTATGAGCGCGCGCATTCTGAAGACTCGAATAGGTCACAATTGTGACCTTCAGTCTTTAGTTTATGTCACGCATGGCGAAGAGCGATAGGCTTTGTTGAAATAAAAACAAAATAAAAAAATGCCATCGTGCGTATTTAGAAATTGTACCAATTATGTTACTAAAGTACATAAAACAGAAAGGATCTCATACCATAAGTAAGTACGCAATACGCCTCAATTTACTAATTTATTTAATTTTTGTACCTAATATTCTGATATTTGGAGGTTAGAAAAAGATAACAACATTGGTGGTCAGAATAATATTTGTTTACATTCACACGCAAGTACAAACACTAGCTGTCTCTTTTTTTCTTGTTGGTTTTATCAAGCCATCCCTTTCGACTTGTAGTGAAATGTTAGATGAATGAAAAGTGTGTATGTGTGCTGCCGCTGCTGCGCGGAACACTTTTTTCCAATGGTTTTTTGAGTGTATAACGTATCTGTTTATTTGAATATCATTGCAGAGTAGTAATTTATGGCCAATATTTGACACCTGGCTGAATCACAAATATTAAGTTCCGGGTTCCGGTCGAGAAAACTATCGTAAATACGACAGACAAGTCTGTAATTTAAGAGTGATTGATAAATAGTAAATGACCGATACTTATACCTAAAGCCAAGGAGTTCCGTTCTGTAATAGGTCTAGGTATGGCTCTAGAGAAACATAATGCAATAGCTAGCGAAATTACGTAAGATAACATCCTGTAGCAAAACGCACGCATTCACGATTTGGTACAGGCCGTTTTAAAAGTTATAATTAGCACGTCAAGTTGATCGAATTATGGCGGATCTCTCGTTTTTGTGCGCATTCCTAACGCGCAATTAATAATCCCTTGATGGACCGAGTTACTAAGTACAGCGCTGTTTGACGCTCAATGCTGAAACCATTACACTTATCCGGGTTAAATTCGACAGTAAAAGCTTTTAAGGTCATTGAAATATCATGGCATTTATCTATTGATCCTGTTTATAAGGATATACCAACAAAGAAGCTCTCAACTACTCAACAAAAATAGAATTGTTAACTGCGACTTAACGACCGTCCTGGTCACGAAAAAATATTGATATTCGAACTGATATTTTGCCAAATATATCCACAAATTTAAGAAAACACACATCACAGTACCATTATGAGAATAATCTTGATGATCTTTAAACAATATGATAAAGTTTTGTAAACTGATTATGAACTCCGGCTTCCAGCTCACTACGAGCCGAGATAATATGCTCATTTAGACGTAAAATTGACATCTAAAGATAACATGATAACATTTTGATTATTATAATTAGATTTGCTAGCGGGGGGTGCAATGCTGAAGGTCAAATAAGACAGTTCGCACCGACAAAATTTGTGTTTTTTTTTATTCTCACCAATATGTTACAACATCCGTTGAGTATCAAATATAAATAAAATATGTCTGTCTATCGTACGTTTAGTTACGATAATGCGACCGATATGATAATAGGAACTGCCGATGTTACAACTTGTAATTTTCTATAGGTATTATGATGATTTTTAATATGTTAAAACTTCGACATAATATATTGCTTCTGAAGTCTGGTTAGGTACCCCAGAAAGGTGAGGCCTCTTGTGCTAATTTAAACGATAACCATAACGAAACTATGAGAACAGTACCTAATGAGACCAAGACTCTCTGAAGCCCCTGCAGGAGGTGATGACGTTGAAACCTGTGTGGGGCCACAGATAATATAATACTAGCTTATTGGGGCCTTCCATTCGGATTAACGATCTGAAGGCGTTCCCTCTTTTATTTGCAAATAGGAGAGTCCATGTCCAGTAATAGATTAAGTTTGTCTAAGTTCATTAAATACCTTATGGATTCCAGAGCTAAGTGGGATGATGCAATGATTGCAATGCAACCTTGACAAAACGGTACCAAGAGAGGTAGAACATTTTCGAAAACTATGCCTCGCTTCCTCTCCCATTCTTTGTCACAAAACCTGCAATCAGACTGACAGCACTGCCCGTTTCACTGCGGCACTGACTGTCAATGTTAAGAAGTTTTGGGCGAGATTTAAATTTTAGTAGAATACAGACTCTCTACGGCAGGAAATATGTCTCATCCCGGTTTGAATTGAATTGAGAAAAGGTGTTTGCCTGCCATAAAGTCACTAACCGCACAGATAATTTATAAAATTAGCATCTAACCGGCACAAACAAATGCTAACTAATCATTTATTTTTAATCTATTTTAAATGGAAAATTAAGCAAACCATCTGTTCAAAATCAGACGAAATACCAAGGTCGATTAGGTAATTAGCAAATCATGAAAAAGGAAATGATCTAATTAGACAAGATCTTGTCGTGTTTGTTTTTGCTATTCTATAAGGTAATGTAAGACAGAGATGTTTTGCAACATTGATGTTGGACCTCTACGATGAATTATAATAACCATCTTTTATATCACGTGCTTCTTGTTATTAACTTCAAGGGTTTAGGTAAATTACTTACCTACCTATAATAAGATTTCCTTATGCATACAGCATACCAAAGCAATTGATCATCGTATTTATTGAAAAACTCGTCAATTAGAGATGATCCGCATTGCTCAAGCCCTGGCCTCTTTATTATTTACATAATTTTAAATTAATTAGGTTTACGTGTTGGCGCTATTTGCTGTCTAAAATGTTTATAGGTAGGTAGTTTTAATTGAAGTGACTTGACTCACTTCGCGCTTCCGTAGTGCAACTGAGCCGGATATGTTGACGTCACTGCCAATAAAAAGCAAAATATAAAATGGCTGTTTTTGGCGGGAAATCTTGTCGCAGAACTCGCAGCAGTCGCAGCGGGGGATATTAAGTACTTAGCTATATTATTTTGTTATTTGTAGGTATTTATATTATGCTCGTTTTAATATAATTAGGAGCTGACTGCTAGCCGGAACTTGAGCGTCGACGCGAGACTGCCAGAGGTCTTAAGGCGTGTGTACATGTGCAATAATTATTTAACTATTTTTAGAACATAATAATTTGAATACTAATTAAGCTACATCTGTGAAGTGTTTGCGGTAGGAGTGTCTAACCAACTGATGATTAATTGTTTCTACTGAAATCTGATCCAAATTGGATAATCCCCCATTATGCTGGCATAACATCGATAAATTATGTTAGAAGACATATAATGACCGCTCAGTTTTTAATAATTGATTATGCGGTCAGAAGTTGGATATTCAAATCCTTCGATCTATTTACCCAACTGCCGAAGGAGGGTAATGTGTTTATCAGTCTATGTATGTATGTAAGTATGTATGTATGTTTGTTCCTATGTGGCGTTCTAGAGACCAAACGCGTTGGTCGATTTTGATGATTCTAACGTCAATCGATTCGTCTTAACCCTGCGAGTGTCACTGGCTACATGAAACATGGAAAAGAAAAAATGCCGGATTTTGGACGCCATTTTGTGTAGGAAAAAAAATTAAACCCTTCGAGTGGGGTATCAAAATAAAGGGTTTTTAGAGGTGATTTCAAAAATATATAACACTTATATGTTTAAATGTACCTAATTTAAAAAAAAATAAACTAAAAAGTTGTAATTAAAAAAAGTTAATAAAAAAGATCAAAAAACCCGACTGCTCAAAAATCGAACTAAAAAGACGTAATCAAGATGAAAATCATACACGCATATTCGCGAGCTGGCTGACCAAAACCAGATGTATCCTCCGACTGCACAGCATGATTTTCTTCTTGTTTACGTCTTGATAGTTCTATTTTTGAGCAGTCGGGTTTTTTTATCTTTTTAATTAATTAATTTCGCGAAGATGTTTTATTGAGATAATGAGCAGACTAACGCCAAACGCAATAACGTCCTTCGTAAGACAGTATGTGTGGTGTGATGTGAGGAAGGTATCAGGGAGGAACTGATTAATCAAGCCTTACACACACCGTCTACTGCCTGATCAGATCTGGGGGGTTACCACAAGCTCTTAGAGTAAGGTTATTTTGAGTGTGTGTAAGGGACAGATGTATATGACTTGTATACATCTGTCACTTAAACGATCTCAAAATAACCTTACTCTAAGAGCTTGTGGTCACCCCCCTGTTATCCTATCTTTGTCCTATCTGGTGGTACAATAACCTACCTACACCTATTGAGGGTTGAAAGTAAGGTCAAAGGTAGTTGTAGGATCATTATCTGTCTTAAGTTTTTTGTCCACCTACGCGATAGAGAATAAAAAACTCAAACGGAAAAGTATTTATCAATTTAATAATTTAAAAGCACTTTTGAATTGTCAATGAGTAGTTCAGTCAAAAAGATGAATCAAGTTCCACGTCCCAAAGCGTAGATCCCTCTCTATAGAGCAAGGATCTCCACGGGCAACAGCAAAACTTCACGACGTATCCAAGCGTCTTACAATTTCAGACCGCCGGCACGATTTATTTATTGTTTGACGCAGAATCCCCTTAATTAGAGTTGTATTGGAGATCGTATAAATTTGGAGCTAGCTATAAAAGGAAGGTAGAATCGAATGACGTATGAAACAGAAAATTATATTGTCTTTTATTTAAAAAAGTAATCCGATGACGTTGGTTATCCTAATTCTCTTTTTTCAAATAATTAAAAAATGGCTGTCTTATTTTGTTGAAGTATTAATTGCATACTAATTCATATTAAATTTTTTACCTAGTTGGTAGGTTCAAAAACCCAAGTTAGGATTTGTAAGCTATATGTCACTCCTATAAAAAAAAAGAATTCTTGGAAGTCTGTGAGGCTGGTAATTATTAGCGACACGAAGAATTTCCAGAGAAACGGTTCGTTACGCATGCAGTGTAATTTGAGCCACATGAAGAAGTTACCAATTCAGCGAAATCTGGTTGGTTATTTAGTCCGTTGTTTTTTTTAATATTGCCGCAGCCAGCTATTTCCAAATGTATCTAAGTAGATATATATGTTTCATCTTACAGCTTTTTAGGGTTCCGTACCCAAAGGGTAAAAACGGGACCCTATTACTAAGACTCCGCGGTCCGTCTGTTTGTCTGTCTGTTACCAGGCTGTATCTCAAGAACCGTGATAGCTAGAGAGTTGAAATTTTCACAGATGATGTTTATCTGTTGCCGCTATAACAACAAATAATAAAAACAGAATAATATAAATATTTAAGGGGAAAGGAAAACGGAATAAAAATCACGTTTTTTGTATGGGAGCCCCCATACAAAAACCGTGATTTTTATTCCGTTTTTTTTATAATGGTACGGAACCCTTCGTGCGCGAGTCCGACTCGCACTTGGCCGGTTTTTTTTAATATTATTGATAGGCTCACGCTTGACCACTATGATGTGGTCGACGATGTAGCACGCTTACCTAGAAGAAATTTGATCATGTTTCTTCTTACGTTGAAAGAGAGACTACGCTGCTCTGTTCTTTTGGTTGCTTTCCGGAGTTGCATTGGCTGTGAATAATGAGGTGGGAATGTTCTGCAAAAAAAAACTAAAAGTTGCTACTTTACCTACCTAATCTGACAAAGATTTGAGAGTTGGTTATAAGAACAAAATCTACTTCGAAACGACATATTGGACGTCGGCAGTCGGAAGCCGATTCCCGGACACCGAAGGCGCGGCCTTGCGGACGGCGAGTTATGGGTAGCTCGCCGTCCGATAAGGACCAGGCCCGAGTCGACGGCGCTTCCATGCGCGCCTCAAAGAGATGTCAGCAAAAACTGACGGGTTCCGCTAGGGCCGATGCCTGTCTGGGTCGCGGATAAATTTGAAAGAGAGTAACCGCGGCCCTGGCACAAGCAACTGAAGGAACACGGGTGGGTTTTAGTCAGTAACACGCCCTTGCGCTTCAACCAGAGCGGGAGAAGTCATTGGATTTTTTTCAAAAATCAAAATCATCAAAAATCATTTTTTTTATTTCACATAGGCCTACATGGGCACTTATAAAACGTCGACAAAACGTGCACGGTTCGGGTTGGTCGTTTCCTATGGAGAAGAACCGGCAAGAAACTCCATGGTTACTCTTTTAAAAATGGTTTGGTTTTACAATATTTCCATGTTACAGCATTAGTACTTAGAAATGGGGGGACAACGTAGGCTCGAATTATGACAATAAGTCGTAAGAAACTAAAAAAAAAGAAAAAGATTATATAAAAAACTTAACAAATGTTAACTAGAATACAATACATAGAAGGCCTACAATGTTCACACATTCACAAAACAATCGGTAAAAGAATCTATACAAAGGTAGAAAATAATAAAAATAAGTATAACAAGACTAAATTTAACATGTTGCACAAATTTTGTTATCAGTGCTGTAACTATTCTTAGCAAAGGGCTATAAAGATGATTGAAAACCATTGTAAAAAGTCTAATTAAAAGAAGGAAAGAAAAAATGAGATTGAGAATAGTTAGAGACATCCACATATTTGTGCCGTTTACAAGTTACCAGGGCAGCTGCATGCGCAGAAGGAGCTAAGGCCAAATGTTCTTATCTTCAACGTAGTCCTTGATTTTATAATATGCTTTTTTAACAAGGATACGTTTGATTTAGTTTTTGAACCTTCCATCGGTCAGTTCTATAACTGACTTTGGCAACTTATTGGATTATTCCAAAACAAAAAAAAACCCTAGTTATTAATGTACTATGCTGTACTATGTATGTGCTATGTTATGTGTGTGCTATGCTCAGAGTATCCTTGCGTGATCGAATCAGAAATGTAGAGATCCGCAAGAGAACCAGGGTTACCGACATAGCCCGAAGAATTGCCAAACTTAAATGGCAGTGGGCAGGGCACATTGCTTGCGGAACGGATGGCCGATGGGGCAGAAAAGTTCTGGAGTGGCGACCGCGAGCCAGAAAACGTTACGTTGCAAGGCCTCCTACCAGGTGGACCGATGCGGGGATCCGCTGGATGCGGTACGCACGGGACTGGTCAATGTGGCGAAGCTTGGAGGAGGCCTATCTCTAGCAGTGGACGTCTTTCGGCTGATATGATGATGATGATGATAAATGTACTATATTAATGTATTATATTACTTTTTAGTTAATATTACAAAAGTTAAAGTTCAGTATCAGTCACATGTTAGTAAAGTAACGTCATTACACATTATAACAAGTAAGACACAAAGTAATGTTATAAATATACTATACATGCTCTTGACACCATTGTGTGGCCTCAGCCTAACAATACTATCAAACTGTTAGTATTATTATTGCATTTTAATTTACATATGCTTATCTAAAGTTTTTTTTTATACTATTCCGTGAATAATTCACTAAATGACACTAACCTGGGATATATTTATTTTTTTGTTAATTTTAAACTTTTTAATAATTTTAAATTTGTTCAAAATTTATGATCTTATTATAATTTGAGTGATTAGGAAAGCTCAATAAAGATTTAAGTATCATATTATTTTATTTTTGTGTTCTGATTTAAAGGAGTATTTCTTCATATCCGGATACGACTGACGACATAGCGAGTGTAGAGTTCATCGTAAAGGTGAACTGTTGGAAAACTTGAAATCATATTTTGGTTTGATAATTTTTTTGCCGATCGAGCGTCTAATTTTAGATTATTTAATATTTAGGCTCTGAGCCTAGTGTTCTTCAGTTGTTTTGAACCTACTGAAGGTAACCGCTGTAATCTCTTAAGTATTAAAATTTAAAACTTATGTCCTACAAAAACACTCTTGCAGTTTAAAGATCTTATATTTAAATAGCTGTGCCCGTGGCTTCGCTCTCGTCAACTGCCTACCCTACTTACCTACCTCCTACCTACCCTACTTACCTTCCTACCCACCCTAACTACCTGTCTATTTTTTTTTCTAGAGTCATTCTTTCGCGGAGAATCTTAACATCACCATTCAGAAAATGATGGCACAACGCCATCTATCGAATATGGAGTTCAACTTTTCGAGTTTATGAATTGCTTGTGTTGTGGTATTTTACTTCTTAAAAATAGAATAGAATAAATAAAATAAAATAAAATTGTTTATTAGAATTAAAACATTTGTACAGTCAAACACTTACGAACAAACATCATGCAAAAATAACAAATTCATATCAGCGAGTAACAATGTATGCCAGTAGTATTTGAATTGAATTCTGGCACCCAAAGAAAGATTTAACTTGTGTTATGGGTACCAGGATCCTCACACTTGTTTTACATATCAAATGTTACATCAGAGGGTCACAAGTTGGAGAAGTGAATTAAAAGAAAAAAATAAACAATATTATCGCCCTTTCATATTATGTAAGAGAGGTGAATGTGGAGTTGTGAATTTGTGTATTTGTTAGCTTATAGAGGAGAATTCGTGTATGGACGTGTATTAAAGAAAATACAACTTCACGAGACTTTCTGTTTCATCATAGGTCTGCAGCTGCAACCTCCTCTTACATTCCTTAGAAGCAGTGGAATAAATGGAGCAATGGTTGTTGGTTTTGTTATAAAGGTGACTTGCGATACCATAGAAATGTCTGCGGGCCAGTGCCGTCCTGCAGCTTTGAGTAGGGCAAACTCTATAGCGTTGGCGCCTAACTCGAGAGCTGGCATTATACTTAAGCGAGATGTGTTTACGCATAACCACATGAAGCACAGAAAGTTGCCTTAAAGAAAGAACCTTACAATCCCTAAAAAGACTGGATGTAGGATATCTAAAGGGTTTGAAGGACATGACCTTCAAGACAGCCCTCTGTGCCCTCTCAAGATGAATAAGGTAAGTCTTTGGTGCACCCTCCCATACAGTGACACAGTAACTAAGCATGGACTGGCACAGATCGTATTAAACTGTCTTTAGGGTAAAGCGGTCAGCTGAGTGTCTCAATTTCATGAAAACATAAATAAGTTTTCTAACCCGTGCAGTGATACAATCAATATGAGACTTCCAATTTAATAGACTATCAATTTGTACCCCAAGATATTTAATTGTTACCGATCTCGCTAGCGAAGGGCAAGAACACTGTGGGTTGTACGAGTTTGAGTTTGAAGAAAACGAATGAGCTTACAGTATAATCGCGTCTGGGGCAGGTAACGTAACGGCCCGCAAGGAAAAGGGTAAGAAGGTGGTTTTTGACAAATTCAGAGTTAAAAGGTTATCATACAGCCAAGGCCAACCCATCACCGACGCCAGGGCACTCTCAGCATGAGTGGTAGTCTCAGTCCAATTGTCACCATGCACAAGTAATGCCGTGTCATCAGCTTATGCGAATATTGAACAATTTGTCAAGGATAGTTTGCACATGTTGTTGACATAAACAAGAAAAAGGGAATATACTTTATTGTACACCAAAAACTAAAGTTACACATCTCTTTTATAATAATACTTATTTCTACGGGTACAAAGGCGGTCTTATCACTGACAGCGATATCTACCAGACAACCTTTGGATGGACCTAAATAACTTAGAATAAAACAGGGGGTAGTCTGTGTTGTAAAGCTACATTAAAATATAAATATATATATGAAAAAATAGTATATATATATATATATTACTGTATTAAATACTATACATAAGCTTATATATAAACATACATAAATAATACTACATATTACACATATTAATAGATGGAAAAAGGGTTGAATAATGATGGAATAAATTAGATCTAAATAGAAAAACGTTAGAGAGAAAGGAAATGGTTTCTAACCAGGTTCTAAAAAAAGCAGCATGTGCCTGGGCTTGTCTTACTGACAAGGGCAACTCGTTCCACAATCGCACAGCTTGGACCGTAAACGATTTATCGTAAAACTTAGTGCAATGAATAGGCATCGAAAGTCTCAAATTTTCCGATGATCTCAAGTTTCTTGAACGTGTGTCATGAAGGAACTTAAAGCGTTCTTTGAGATAAGAGGGGGTTGTAGCAATAAACAGAATACTGTACAGTAATGATAAAATATGGGCATTCCGGCGAAGGCGGATTGGCAGCCACTTGAGCTTAATACGAAAATCAGAAACATGGTCATATTTGCGTAAACCAAATATGAATCTAATGCAAACATGTTGGAGTCGCTCAAGCTTATCTAGCTGCACTTCAGTTAGATCTAAATAACTGACATCGGCATAATCGAGGATTGGGAGAAGAAGGGATTGGGCGAGCGTAGTTTTGGTAGCAGTAGGAAGGAAATTGCGCAGTCTGCGTAAATACCCCGCAGACGCAAACACCTTGCGGCTAACTTCCTGCAGCTGAGGACCCCACGAAAAGTCTTTGTCAACTAAAATACCCAGGTGTTTCACCGAGTCGCTGTATGGAATAGCTAAGCCATTAAAAACAATCCAGGGGAACTGCGACCAGTTAATTCTTGAGCGCAACCTAGGACTGCCGACAACAATGACTTGAGTGTTCGTTGGATTAACCTGCAGACCATAAGCCAAACTCCACTCAGAAATACGAGCTAAATCTTGTATGACCATGTTAACAGCCTCAGACAATTCATCTACTGGAGCTTGAGAAAATATTTGCAGATCGTCAGCTTATAGTTGGTAGGACGAGAGAAGTTCATTGGCAATAGAATTTATAAAAATAGCGAAGAGAAGAGGAGATAGAACGCCCCCCTGTGGTACGCCTGCAAAGGTATTGCACCATGACGAGGTAGAACCTTCAATGCAAATACGTTGTCGGCGGCCACACAGGTAACTACGAAACCAATCAATTGCCGTTGGAGATACGTTAAGAGAGCTGATTCTGCCGAGTAAGATGTCAGAATCGACGGTGTTAAACGCATTGCTGAAGTCTAATAAGGAAAGGACCGTCAGATTTCCATTTTCCATACCAAGTCTAAAATCGTTAGTAATGCTAACAAGAGCTTCTTCTTCTTTCTTGCACAGGAATTTACTAAGTTGGTTATGGATAAGGCGTTCAAAGACTTTGGATAGAAATAGTAATTTGGAGATAGGGCGGAATTCAGAGAAGGAAACAGGATTGCGCTTTTTAGGAAGAGGGTAATTGGGCTTCTTCCGCTAGATACGGAATGATAATACTTTAAATTCAGCTAACTTTTGATAGAGTGAACCGATTGTAATGAAACATATTTAATAACACAATTTTTATGTATAAAAGTTATCTGCATTGGTCCCAGAAGTTTGGCGAGAACTATACTCGTACATAGTATTAAAATTTTATGAATATAAGGAAGCTTTTAGCTTATTCATGGTTAGGTTACTATTTGTATGCAAACTACAATCCTCGGCATATCTAAGTAGCAATTAAGTACTTGCATATCTATTGACGGAAAAATAATGGTAAATAAATAATAATCAACACAAACGACGTGCATAATTGCACAAGTACCTACTTATACAGAGTGGCTTTTAATTTATTGTTATGATTTTGAGGGGATGAAAATACTTATGAATATGGACAACTTTAAGGATGGGATCAACAATGAAGTATGAAAGAAACTTTTATAAACAAATTAACGGATTTTCAATACAAAACACTACAAAGAGAAAAAAATGCTTACTTTTCGGCAGTCGGTGTCTGTGGTACCTACCTATTTTTTTCATTTTTGACACCGACTTCCTAATAGAAAGTAATTTTTAGCTATGTAGTGTTTTGTTATGGAAGTCAGTTATTTTATTTGTAAAAAGGTTTTTATTTTTTATTATATTTATGTATTATTATATTACCAAATGATGTTTCTTGAATACAAATGATTGCCAGGTTGATGAAAATACCAAAATCGCTCCTTTGATTTCCATGAGATCCTGACTTTGTGTCAATGGGATCACCTCGAGAGTATACCCTTCCAAAAGAAGAATTTTCAAAACCGGTCCATAATTGACGGAGTAAACGGTGAACATAGTTACATAGAAAAAAAATACATACCGCCAACCATAGAACCTCCTTCTTTTTGCAAAGACGGTTAAAAATAAGATGATGTTTTTATGTGATTTCTGGTTCCCGTAGTAAAAGCTGATCAATATTCATGAGTTCTTTTACCCCCAGAAATTAATTTAATGAAGAATTTTCCACATCGGTCCAGGCGTCTTTGTGTAATCGGTGTACTTACATAAAAAAAATACTAACCGAATTGAGAACCTCCTCCTTTTTGGGCAGTCGGTTAAAAACTGGTTATAAGTAATAATTTTACCCCTGAAAGATTGCCAATGAATAAAAAGTCAACCTGTATATTTTACAAATAAAACGCTAAAAGGTTCCGTTTTGATTAAATAATTTTAAAGTTAATTCTCATGACCTCAAAAAGCGGACTAAGAAATAACCATGATATACTTCGGTATTCATAAAAAACGATAGGTACCGGTTTTAATAATTATGTCTACACAAACAATTAATAATTATAATTTATGGTCGAAACCTGTGTTTACATGTGAAGACGTTTATGCTATTTTACAAATTAATTAATTATATTAATATCTACGTCCTGTTCCGTAACTTTCAAATTTTATTTTTTATATCATTAATTTAGGTTGTGCTGTATAGTAATTTGTTTGTTATTTACTCAAAGACTAAAAAACCCAGTAGGTACATTATGTATAGTTAGTTATAAGTTAGATTAAGTTGATATCAGTAAAATTAAGTTTTACAACTGAAGATACGTAGGTGATGGCACAGTAGATGGCAATGCTTGTTTTCGAAAAATAATTTCGTTTTCATTATACAAGAAATGTCTCATAAGGATGCCCTTTATCTGTTATTTTAAATTCCAATATGTTCTTTTTAAACCCTATTACTAAGACTCCGCGGTCCGTCCGTCTGTCTGTCTGTCACCAGGCTGTATCTCATGAACCGTGACAGCTAGACAGTTGAAATTTTCACAGATGATGTATTTCTGTTGCTGCTATAACAACAAATACTATAACAGAATAAAATAATATTTAAGTAGGGCTCCTATACAACAAACGTGATTATTTGCCGTTTTTTGCGATAATGGTACGGAACCCTTCGTGCGCGAGTCCGACTCGCACTTAGCCGGTTTTTTTTGTTACCAGTTTTGTTGTTATTACTCATAGCTACGTTTATGATATAATTTCTTAGTTTGTAGTACCGTTTGGCTGTAATGTTTTATCAGTTTCTTTAACCGACTTTCAAAAAAAGAGGAGGTTCTATGTTCGACTTTATGTTTGTTTTTTTGTATATGTTCACCGATTTCTCTGTCCGATTTTTCCGTCAATTGTGGACCGATTTTGAAAATATATTTTTCGTTTGAATGAGTTTGTTCCGAAATTGGTGCCATTTGATTACATCAGAACTTCACCAATAATTTGGTGAAGATCTGATGAAGAACTTCGGAAATATACAACATAACTCTTCAATAAATAACGGCAATCTCTCGGGATTGCTGCAATCGCATGCCTGTTTATTGTTTATTTTGTACCATTTCATAACATATCATCACGCCAGTACGCAGATGTGTAGGTACCTACAGTTCACCTTGGTACACTCTCATTCCACCGGTTATGTTCAAGTTTCATGATATTCGGGTAATCTATTCTGGCATTATATATACACAATATTAGACATTATATACCTGCCTCTTAGGAAGGTACAACAAAAAAGTGAAAAAATTCAAAAAATATAGTTTTTTTATAACTCTAAGTGAAAACTTGTAATTGGCCTTATTTTTATTACATTAACTAAGCATCCTTTTAATGTAGCTATAAGTTTAAAAAAATATTAAAAAAATGGCGTTAGATTTACGAGGAGATTGGCTAGTTCAATCTATGTTTCAGCATACAAAGCCCATTAACTCAAGACCAAACAAACAATCGGTACCTGTACGTGAGTAGGTATAACGTAGGTAGATGCATATCTAAGGTTCTGTGTACAACATAGGTACCTAGTAGGTAGCAAAACGTTTTTTATTTTCCATGAAAACTGGAACTAATCAAAACAGTAATTAATCAGTGACACACAATAATTGTGACATTGGCGAAGCAGAATGACTAATAACGACCATAAATATTTATTGCAACAATTAATTTGAAGCCAGTCAATAACAAGCTGGTGCTGTCGCAGTTGCAATCATGAATGAATCTGTTTCTATTAGTTGCGCGTGAACTTGAACTTTATTAATAGCTGTGAGGGCCAGTTTTTTGATCTGTAGTTAACTCAACTAATGGTGAATTAAGGTAACTAATGCTTTACCTACAATTTCGGTAAAATAAAAACCCATTTTACCGAAATTGTAGGTAAACCATTATTAACCAAACCTTTGATTATTAGCCTCACAAATGGTCAAATAATTTGGATATTTTTTTTTCTGTTGAATCCATCCCACCGCACTATTCCACTGCAACTCGTGAAAACCAGAATCAACAGTGGCGACCAACAGAAAAGCGCCGAGGCAATGAAGCTCGACGAAGTCCCGGCGAATGAATTGAACTGTCTTGGATCCCGCAACGAAATTAATCAGAAAAGAATATAATGGAGGAGTACGAAAAAATACAAAATTCCACTTCTCTCCATATCAAGCAGGAGAAAGAATAAACAAGGCCAATAGGCACAAATGGTCGTTTACAACTGGGATAAGCCCAGTTGCCTAGCACCACGGATAAAAATTAGCATCAATATCCAACATTGTGAGCTGTTATAATTGATTTCGATAATAGGTATGGAATCAAATATTATAACAGCAAAAAATTTGGATAGTTAATTATTTCAGCATTTGTTGCACTAACATTTATGAATAAATGCGTTTTATCGAAAATTCTAACCATTGATTAGCCATATCTAACCATTGGTTGAGTTAACTTAAGAACAAAAAACTGCACCTTACTTGTACAACTGTTGTTTTGTTACAATGTAAGGACTTAATACCTTGGGCATGATTACTTGATAAACGGTATATATTAGGTACGGACGATTGGTGGACTGTATAATAATGTAAAATGAAAACACTAGATAGTTACTCGCTGCTAATTTTATAATAGTTGCAAACTCAAATCACACATATATCGAACCCAAAGCCTGCCAAAAATATGCCAAAAACATTGTCAGTACAAAAATACCTAAAAGGTTTAATATATAAACAAAAAAGGTTGCACCAGCCAGTCGCCAACAGTATCTAAGTTAATAGTTTTAGTATTATATGCATGCTTACAAAGCTATATATATATTGAATTTTTTTACATGAAACACGGGGTCGGTCTGGTAAAAATAACGCTCAATCTGTTGCCTGAACTGAGACTACTGACTGACTGTTCTGGATAAAGTTTACCCAACCTGAGAGGTCACAGATTAGACTGAAGTCGATTCTACATAACTGGGCTACCGCGTTTGAATTTACCGCTAGGGGCGCTAGTGTAGGTCTTCAAAATGTCAAATTTCATAGTTTTTTGGCTTTTTGCGCGAGTTTATTTACATTTTATTTTTGTGAATATTTTGCAAATATGGCAGATTAAATAGGTACGGGATTTATCAACCACCGCTTTAATAGAGTTTTATGTTTCGAAAGATGTTTTTCCTTGTTATCGAAAAAAAATAGGGCTGCTAAAAACTGATTTTATATTTAATCGCAATTTTACGACATTAGAAATGAATTTTAATTCAAACTTTGCTTCCGTGCACGTTTTAACAAAGTTTACAGTTATTATGCATTTATGGGTTACACGTTTTAACAAAGTTTACAGTTAGTATGCCTTAGTCAACAGTGGCGCCAATTGGTGAGCAATAAAACGTTCACTCCCATTGGAAAGAGGATAGTCGGATAATACTACTGAAAGCACTGCAGTTGAATGCAAATATTATTTAAGAACAAATTTTATACTGCACTCATTCCGTTTAGAGTATGTTTTATACTCTAAGCGGAATGTGTGTGGGTTACCAAAAGTACAGATACTATAATATTAGCATACCACAAAGGGATTATTATTATAGCAGCAGTACCTACACTCAGCCACGGATCTAGGATTTATTCGAACCGGGGCAGACACTTGACTGTGACCTTTCTCCATCGTTTGCGCAGTGCCTACTTTGGAGTCCTGCAGCCTTATAGTGTAAGTGAATTCGGCAATGCAAAGGGTATATAAGACTCCATGAAATAGTATGACAAATTCCCTTTAAATACCACCAGACGTACGTCATCGGCACTGGTGGACATCCCACCCATACGCACAAAACGTTTTGGGGACACTTTTATTATGCGTACAGCTAAGGAGTGGAATTCCCTGTCGGAGTCTGTGTTTCCCGATAGCTACAATCTAGGGGGTCTTTAAGTCAAGAGTGAATGAGATTTTTCTAGGCAAGCATGTTTTACCCTCGACCGCATCATCGCTAAACCATCTGGTGAGATAGTGGTCAAGCGTAAGCCTATAGATGATAATAAAAATATAGTAAATAGGTATTGCCAAAATTATTAGACTCTTTCAAAATAAAAGCGTCCAATATCTTTATTCACCTACGCAATGAGACTGCTGATCTGACCGCCCGAGGCTAGCTGTGAATATCCAAGCCAGATTATTTGCAATAGCGAGCGAAGCGGATAATTTTGTCAAAACTTAACATTCACCACAGTCCGATAGGTCGATTACATTGCCGACTTATGCAGATAAACTTCAGAACGAAAGAACTTTAAATGCAAAAGCGAGCCGGGCGAGTTTGAAAATTTATAAAACTCGCCTCGTATGAGTAAGATTTTCTTTTACCTTTCATACCGACTGACATATAAATATACTGAATACGAAAATATATGAAATAGAAGTCAACTTAAGTTTATGATTACGTTGTCAACTTATGCAGAAAAGCTTCAGAATATAGATAACTTTAAATGCAATAAAAGACTTAAGGCTTTAAAAGCCATCTAGATTTAAAAAAAAACTTTATTTCATTATCACATTACATTTACAATCATTCTTACGCAGATTATATTGGCACTTCAGATTTCTGCATAAGCAAACAATAGTTTGTTCAAAAACTTCAGAATCTATAAAGCCGCTTGCGAGCAAGCTTACCTAACAGTTCTATTTTATTATTTTTTGTGTGGTGGCAAATGCTATATGGTCATGGTCGCCAAATATTTAAATACGCCACTCATAATCCAACAGTGATCGTCGCTACGACCGTTTGGGTTTATTCGGGTCAGCTCGAGTATAATTTCTAATACATGCACAAGTTCAAAAATCGACATAAGATGCGTTTATAAATTAACTTAGAATATGTTTAAAAATCAACGTGCGCTTTGTGATTCAAGTAGTATTTAGTAAGTATTTTATTTTTCTATTTTTTTTTTATGATTTTGGCGCTCCTTGAAGCTGGCGCCCGGGGCACATAACCCCCGGCCTGCCCTAGATCCGGGCCTGAGTGTACTCATTCAAAATTCAATTCAATTTCGTTAGCTACAATCGCGTAAAGAAGACGTTTGAAAGAATCACTCAATTACCAACAGTACCTACCTATATAAACTCTACATAGCAACTAAATAGTTACGATACTATAACAATCAGATGTGAGAAATATGCCACCATAGTATATTCCAAGATGATGAGCCGCCAAGCTCTGGCATTGTTGTGATCAAGTTCAAGAGTTCAAGTATTGTAGAGATTGATGGCGCAGCTTGCTTTGTAACAGCAAAAAGTAGATAGATTAGAGAGGACAGCCTGCTAGGTAATCAATATTGTCAGACTCGCTATTTATCGATTCTACAGCAGAAATCTTGTGAGACCACCGAGACGTGGTCGCTCACAATGGGCCTTATCAGAAAGCTTAAAGTCATCCAACGGGCAATGGAGAGGGCTATGCTCGGAATTTCCTTGCGTAAACACGTCAGAAATGATGATATCCGCAGGAGAACTAAAGTTACCGACATAGCCCGAAGAATTGCCAAACTTAAGTGGCAGTGGGCAGGGCACATTGCTCGCAGAACGGATCGCCGATGGGGCCGCAAAGTTCTGGAATGGCGACCGCGAACTGGAAGACGATACGTTGAAAGGCCTCCCACTAGGTGGACTGATGACTTGGTTAAGGTTGCGGGAAGGCGTTGGATGCGAGACGCACGGGATCGGTCAATGTGGCGACGCCTGGGGGAGGCCTATTTCCAGCAGCGGCTGAAATGATGATGTTGATGATGAATCTTGTGAAAATACATTCGTTTTAATTTTAATGATATATATATGGATGGATACCTCGCAAAGAGAGATTTTATCCGTCTTCTTAGAGGTCAATTGCCAACTTTCATTAATGTTTAAATCATGAAGACTATTAAATATTTCATTATGATTCAAACGTTGATATTAATGTCCCTCTTTAATATTTGCGTCGTTTATACGAGTTTTAGTGTCGTGTTTTATCAATATTATATTTGACATATTGTTAAATACCTGTTTATTTATGTGTTATACGTGTTTCGGAGTCGTTACGGTCGCCGGGCGGTCTGCTTCTCACCTATATTTATGACGTAACTTAATATGCGAAATGTTTTCGGGGTCCTGTGCTAATAATGTGGTTTCCGAATCCTTTTAAGTTTTAGGTCTTTTTATTTCTAAGGATTTGTGATTAAAATGTCAGTGTTTATCAATAAGGAAGTATCTTTAGATTTGTGTTTACGGAAGATCGTCTTCCATCAAAATATTTCTAAGTTTGAACGTTCTCACAAACGTTTCAGTAAATGTTAGGAGGAATCTATAAAGTCTTGCTTAACAAGTGTTATTTGTAGATCTAAATCAATAGCATGACAAGCAACTTATTATTAAAGTATTTTCATAACATCACGCCAGTACGCTCTAAAGAGGTTCGCAGATGTGTACAGTTCACCCTAGTATACTCTTATTTATATTTGTACTCTTGGAGGACTTATGTTATGTTATGTTCAAGTTTCATGTGATTCGGTCAGTCAATTCTGGCATCACTTGGGGCGTTTTAAGTTCTTTACTATAGAACTTGCCCATTATGTCATTTACCACAACAGAAATAAAATCTGTTTTACAAAAAATTCAACCGACTTCTAAAAACACTGCAAAGTGAAAAATAACTTATAATATATTAATATGTACCATTGCTCTTTGGCAAAACTTGAGTTTGGAGTTCTAAGCCTCGGTCATAGACCAAGTCTGAGCACCAAATGTTAGGTTAGGCAGTATACACATGTCGACGAGCTTACCCTTTAACGATATGAGAAGATCGCCCTTCATCAGCGCCTATATTGACCAAGTAGATCCTCCAGGCGTTTTCGATTCGAAGGTCGATCTCTTTTTTGAAGGTCGATCTGAGCGATTTTATAACGATTTTAATTTGAATGATTATCTATATCTGCTATTATACTGTCGCCTATATTAAGTTTACTAACCTTAGTTAGATGATAAGCTTTTACTGATCTTGGAACAATGAGTTTATCTTTAAAATAAATTATATCTATCTAATCTAATACCTTTAAACGAGCAATTCTTGTATATATGTATATATATATAATCTGTATCTCGGAAACGGCTCCAACGATTTTCATGAAATTTAGTATGCAGTTCCTATCGGTTGCGATAAATCGTTCTAGCTAGGTTTCATTTTTAGAAAATGTCGTTTACTCTATTTTCATCCGAGCTGAGCTCGGTGGCCCAGGTACTTATTATTATATTATTAATATAACAGTATTATTTATTTTTCCTTTCAATCTTAACAGCTTTTCTGCCGAGATAGGCCTTTCTTCAAGGCTTCTCCTCTTGATTCTGACGTTATTTAATAAATCTATCGAAACAATACAAAAATGTGTGAATCATTTAATTTCTAAATTCATCTATTAAAAAAATCAATAAGGTTTATATTATACTAGACGTATTGACGTCATTTTTTATATAACAAAGATAAACTTACTAATAGATGTTAGCTTTTTAAGCATTCTTTTAAGATTGTGTTTCAAATTATAGCATTATTTTTTATGTATACATGTTGTGTAAGATCCGGCTTGAAATCCGGAAAGGAGTTAGAGTTGTCGACATACAGCTTACAGAGTTAGCAAGCAAGCTGCAGTGGCAGTGAGCCAGCCGTGCTGGTCGAAGAACTGAATGTAACTGAAGCAAAAGATTCCTTGAGAGAACTTGGGTTGACGACTCCTAGGAGGGGCTGATTAGGCGTGGAATAGGTACCATTTGCTGGGGCGTAAGTGGCGCTTCACCTGGCCTAGACCCGGCTGTCCTCTACAGGTAGGTACTGCGATTGGATAAGTTTATTAATAAATTGATCATCATTAATTGATGGCACGAATCCGAAAATCTCGTGATTATTTCTCTTGAGTTCATTTTGGATGTATCCGTTCAGTATCCTAAGAGTATAGATAACACAATCACATGCTTGGAGCAAAAAAACTTTTCATTGCCATATACTTAGTAAAAAATGTTTGATTAGGTATGGTTTTGATGAAGGTAATGGATTCAGGTAATGAATCAACCTATAGAAAAAATACCGAAAAAAAGGGTACGGACCAACCCGCCTACGTCAGAATTTGATATTAAAACTTAGAAGATTAATATAGGTAACTACCTGATAGACAACTGATACAATATAATCCTCACTTTTTTGTTACTTTGTAAACACGCATTCGTCATCATGCAAATAAAAGGCTTCAACAATGAATGAAGGCTCTATAGTGTAAAGTGGCTCCATCTATGGCTAAAGCATGGAACTGAGTTGACTCGAGATCAAAGTCTGATAAAGTATAGCTAGAAGTTCAGGGTAATGAACATTGTGTTTTAAGGTTCAAAATACATTATGCACCTCAAAATTTCACTAACGTACCTAATTTACCTGTAAACTATTTACAGTTTTCCTTAATCTAGCTTTAACCAATGTCTAGTGACTTTAACGTTTCACTAACGTGAAATTAAGGGCGTTAGTAGTTCTAGCTACTTCCTGCAGATGGCTGGACCATGTCGGTAAAGCAGATTAAGGCTTTTACGCCTATCTTTATAGCGATCCACGGTAATTTACAGCAGGAAATTTTTTATTCACGACAATTTTAGAGTTTGGGAAGTATATGAGAGGTGATTTTGTAAAGGTATGATGACTTAGTGATTTAAAGGTGTTGCAAGGAGGTTGTATAAAACATGGCGGTGGTGTGCGTCGGTAAAGCAGGGCGCCGGTCGGCAGGCCGTCGACGGGCGACACGCAAGCGCAACAGGTAGGTTAAGATTCACGGTCCGTCGCATTTGCTGGTCCTATGCGCACGACGCGGCGACGCGGCCCTCGCATACAGCACCCCAACCGCGACCGACGAAATGAACGGCCACCATCGGTGATCAGTGAAGTGATTGTATCCTAGTGATAGTTTACAACAAGTGCTTGTGTCTGTGATATGACGAGGACCAGCTCCGGAGCTTGAACGAGCACCACTCAGCGGATCTTAACGGTAAATTTCGTCAAACGTGACAATATGACCTGAGTGTTTACTAGTCAGGTGATGGTGCATAAATATACACTCAACATGTGAATAACTTTGATGAGCACTGATTAATTGAATCGAGTACAGTCGCACGCGCAGTGTTCCACTTCGGACGCGAGAACTCGCTGGATTTCTTCCACGTAGCCCGTAGCGGTGTTTACACGTGAATTATGACACCTGTATCGGATGAGTTCGTGTTGCCGACACTAACAATTTTAACATTTAATAAGTTTTCTTTAAAGAAAGTTTTGTTGGTTTAGGATTATTGGCTGGTACACCATGGAGTTGGTTTTACCGTTGCAAAAGAAAGTAGGATCAGCAAATATGTAGGTAAAATTATTTTCGCTGTTCAATCGATTAGACCGCACAACAATCTTATTGGATTATAATTGACACTTAAGTTATGAGTCGCGTTAATTAAAAGTGGTTGATTGTAATTTTATGCGTTCGAGACATTCATTAATGAACCGTGTGCATTTGTAGAACATCATAACATTCCAATCTGAATGCAACCGTTAGCCGAGCTACCTGCATCCCGAAATATGTAGGTAGACCGAGAACCGGTCATTTCAAATAATATGATGAAATTCATAGTTGAATCTTGCAAGGTCCGAAAAATCCTTTTAAAGAGACGTGCATTTGTCTGACATTACAAAAACGAAATCCAGTTTCGAATTTAATGCAGTTTTTCTTACTACCCGCAATATGAAATGAAAATGAAACTTGTTGCATATGGTAGCCGTGTACTTTTTATGCGACGTGCTGTCGATAAACACTCTTCTAAAGCAAACAATGGAGTATTAAGTTCCCATAGAAAGTTGTAAACAATATTGATCTCTAATGTGCATTGATTATCACAAATCGAGGGCATAGCAACAAAATAAGCACATATAAACTACGTAAACAAATCGGTGTTTCAACCAAGTCCTGTGGAGATATTGTATGTATTCGTAAAGCCGCTTCGTCATCGGTTGTTGACCGTTATTTGAATTGTATCTTTCTCAATATCAAAGCTATAGTTTTCATAGGTCATATGGCCATAAAAGTAGACCAGTTGGCCGTTTCGTTTTTAGTAACAATCGGTAAGCAAAACGAATCGTTTTTATGCCTTCTGTAAACGGGTGTCAGTGAATAATAGAACCTCTCAAAGAAAAGGGTTTTTACACTTGTATGCACAAAAGAATACGTCATCCTCAAAGGTCATACGTAATGTCATCAATATAACTCGTTTAATATTACAAAAACTGTTGATGTTTGTTGATGTATTATGAAATTAACGCAAAAGGAAAAGATGGAGATAAGGAAAACACATTTGAAAACGTCTTTAACAGTTCATTTTTTGAATCAGAATTTATTCGAAAACTATACATATATACGAAGAAAGATACATTGTATTATACCAGCTGTAGTATCATCCATTAATATTATAATTTTTGATGAGTTTTTTTAAAGAGATTCATTCGACCTTACAGACATTGGATACTTTTTAACCCGAGAGTTCTTACGTTCCCTTGGGATTTACTACTTAACGTGTTGATGACAAACATACTCTAGTTAAATAGTCTTGCTTGGCCCAGTATTCAACCACGGTAACGTCTTCCGCTAACGCAGTCATAATGTCCTTCCGTGAACAGGTCTTCATGTGATGGGATGATTGCCGACTTACCCCCGGGCGAAGCTATAGTTTCAAATAATTTATGAGCACTAAAAAGTTACTCTCGTCGATTTCTCCTTCAGCTTTTCACGTAAGATCTCTTACATAAGTGACGCCAGACTAACATTAGCAAGTCTGAGCTGTGAATAACATATAAACACTTAAGTTTAGCACAAATGCGGAAAACGTGATACAACTATTTATCTTTTATTTGTGCATCTGCGATTTCTTTCACGTAGAACTTACGACTTCTACATGTCGTGTTAGTTTTTGATACGAGATTGCCTATTTTATTGCTGTTTATGACTCCTTATTAGCTGGTCAAAAAAATAAAGGGCGTCAGTGATGGCGTGACGGGGGACAGGACGGTATGGAAGAAGAAAACGTGTTGAGCTGACCCCAAGTAACAAAGGACACGGGCAGGAAAATAGTGATCATGATGGCTCGTCAAAAAAAGATAAGCCGTATAACATGGACCAATAGCTTTTAAAGTCAACTGGCCATGCCCCTATAGGGTGTGAACTGCGAAAACGAACGCTTTGTACAATCACTCTTGGTGGTTCTGTTTTATAACCTGCATAAAAAAGAACTTGCAGCCTTATTGCTTAATGAATTTGGCAAGGCAAAGGGCAAAGAGTATGAACTATCGACACATCACATGGCGAGATGAAAGACGCGATTTTGATTTCCGTGTATGTGATTGGTCGATTGTTTATATTATTTGCCCTTTGCCTTGTCGATTTCATTACGCAACGCAATAAGGCTGCTGGAATGCACAATTCCAGAAATGTTTGGAGGTTCTATCCACCTATTATGTCTCCTATAATACAGGATTTTCCTAGTATAGGGGACATTATTCATAAAATTAATGTAATAAGAACTCATAAAACTTGATATTATGTAACATGTCTTGTATTTCCTCTTTCTTTGGGCAATAAATTTATTATTATTATTATTATTATACCCGGACTGACCAAAAACGCAACGAGAAATGGTCAAGAGCGTTGTTTAATAATATTTCGTCTTCTAAAATCAACATTCTCTCGTATTCGGAGTTTGTATTTGTTGATATTTTCTGTTAGATACAGTTGATATATATAACAACTGATTACCTATTCGAAACTGTTATATTAGATAATTACAAAGACGATTTTCTGACGACAGTTGTATAATAGTTAGACCTATTAACTAGCCTTTGATAAAGGCAAGTGACTATTGTAGAGAAAATGATAACGAATCTTTAAGAATTCATGAACTACTTGTACTATCTAGCAATTAGTGATATACAGTTAATGATTGAGCAGTTTCTATAATAAGAATTTAAGAGAGAAAGAGGTACCTCAACTGTTATGAAGCAATAAACAAACATAACTCGAATTTATTGGAAGTCTCACTACTTTATGAACAGTGAAATTCGAACATTCATTCACAGATATGACAACACATGGCCTAAACCATTTTGGGTCTAGACACAAGCACGAAATGTTGCACAAGATTTCCTCATATGTAGTAGTAGTAGTAGTAGGGACTCCCTTTTCCGCACTTAGACTCCCATTTGGTCCGTTGTGCGTGGGGGTACTGGCTAACATAGCCAGCCCAACTCCGCCCAAAAGCACAGAAGCTTCCTGGGAGCTTCACAGGCTTCACGGAGCGACCTCACTGTTCCGAGGGTTTCTTCGCGTTGAGAAGCCACGGCCTCGCATTCCAGGATTACGTGGGCGGCTGATTCTTCGGCGTTAAAACAGCCCCTGCAAAGTGGGCTGTCCGTGGCGCCTATGTTGAATAAATGTTTGTTAAGAAGGGTGTGGCCCGTTAGTGTCCCTATAATTATTTTGAGGTTATTTCTACTCAGGCTGAGGAGTTTCTTGGTGAGACGCGGGTTTACTATCGGTACAGCCATTTTTGACTGTCTACAGTCTGTAGCCCGTGACCATCTGTTATTGTGCAATTCTGTTGATCTTTGACGAATCCACGCACGAAATTGCGAGAAAGGCAAGGGGATAAGTGGGTACGGGCCTAGCACCAACATCTCGGAGCCCCTTTTCGCAAGTTCATCTGCGGCATCATTGCCTAGGGATCCACTGTGCCCCTTGATCCACTGGAGGGTGATTCGATTGGATTTTGATATACTCTCCAGGGCGAGGTGGCATTCAAAGATTAGTTTGTTGTTGGTTAGTTTGTTTTCTAAAGCTTTGAGCACAGCCAGACTATCAGATAGGAATCTGATTCCGTAGTTCTGGATATCTAAACGCTTTACGGTTTTTGCGGCTTGTGTTAAGGCGACACATTCACATTGGAAAATTGAACTATGTGTGCCTAACGGTATGTGAAAGTTAATGTTGAGGTCAAGGGAGTGAACGCCAGCACCTGAGCCGCTATTAGTTTTTGAGCCATCTGTGTAGATTCGCACTTCATTAGCTCCTGACTGATCCCTTTCTTCCTCTATTGTTTGTATGTTATAGTTTTTGTTGAACATAGGTTGTTTTTGTATTCTATCACACGGAGCGGCGATGAGAGGTTGATACTCAATCGCCCGGTCCAGGATTTTAGCGTGTGGGCTTGTGTGGTTTTTACCCCATATGCCTAGATGCATTAGCCTGATAGCAGCTAGCGCCGCTTCTTGCTGTATGTACAGGTCCAGGGGAGTTATATGTAGGGCTATCTCCATGGCTGCTGTTGGGGTGGTTCTCATGCAGCCGGTGATAGCTGAGCAGGCCTGTCGCTGGAACCGTTGGAGTCGGGTGATGGTGGTCGAGAGTTCTGTCCTAGTCCACCAAACCAGAGCACCATAAGCCAACATTGGCCTGATTACCGCTGTGTATAGCCAGAGAGTAATCCTTGGAGACAGCCCCCATGTTTTTCCTAACATTTTTTTACACTGATAGAGTGCGATTGTGCATTTGTTGAGTTTGTAGTCAAGATGCTTGTTCCAGAGCAATTTGCTATCAAGAATTACCCCCAAGTACTTGACCTCCTCTTTAAGTGTTAATTCTGTGTTGAAAAGTTTTGGAAGCCTATGCGGTCCAAGATTTCGTTTGTTAGTGAACATTATTAGTTCCGTCTTTACGGGGTTAACCGACAGTTCGTGTTTTGTGCACCAGCTCTCGATTATTTTGAAGGCCTTTCTCATGAGATCACATAAGATTTCCTCATATAACGAAGGTGGAACTCAGGAAGGATTTTGAAAATGCATCCCCTAAAGGGATTTAATACGCATTCAAATTTTGTATGAATGTTTGTTAATTTGCCGTTGAATTATACCATCGGGTACACACAACTGTTCTTAGCTATAAGACTTAGCTTATTGTGTTCCAGTAATTGCCATTTGCGTTATTATAAACAACTCAAAACAAGTACTATTTGTAGTAATTTACTCCTTGAGAAGGGAAAGTAAGGTCGTTAATATTAATTTACAACTACTTGTTCTAAGTTATTGCGTTTAAAACCGTTTATTACATAATTGTCGCAACAAACCTGCAATTTGGTAGCCAAACATGATTTAGACATGACAGTATTAAGGCCGTACCCTGACCAAAAAATCAGCATGAGATTTGAGCATTCCTATTGGCCTAGCGGCACTCGTGGCGCATGAATTACAGTAGTGAATACGCCCAGATTTTAGAATAACTTCTTTATAAAATCGAATAATGGTCTTTTGAAAAAAAAAATCTACCAAAATGTTCGTTATCAAATTGTCTATCCATTAGTGTTAGTACAAAACAATATTAATGAACACTTTACGAGGAGATGCATGCTATCAATCATTATTTCTCATTTTTATGGTTTTGTTGAAAGGAGATTAGTGAAACATATACTACATTTAAAAAAAAAAGACTTCTACAATTTTGGAATCAATAATATGTAGAAATTTAATGTATTTTTATTAGTTGATATTTCATTTTAAATAACGAGTAGATAGCTCCTAAAAACTGAACGAAAAACGGCTAGCGCGGCGTTTTGCTCGGGGTAGCGCCTTAAGAGGAAATGTGGGCAGAGTTTTCCTAAGTAAAACTCATAATTCGAGGTTTGGCTCTAACCTATTTGCCCTCCAATTTCGGACCAATTTAAAAGATATTGCATATTGTACACAAAATGGAGTGCCCCTGTGCAGAATATGACACACATGCTGCAGTGACCCAAGTGCTCACACACTTGCATTTTGGAGGAGCTAATGAACCCCACTGACGCTGCTATTGGTGTGGCTGCCTACTGGTCCCGAAATATCTAAATAGTTTTCAATCAAAACAAAAAAAAACCGGAAAATAAAGATATATACAGATTCCCATATGTTTTTTTTTTTTCATTTATATTTGTCATATTTGTACAATAGGCTTCTGTTGATAGCGTAATTTTGAGCATTTTTTGAGGGTTGTAGTGCTTCTAAAGATAATGTAACGTGTCATCAAAAAGGAAAACATAGGGGCATATATATATATATAATATATATTTCATAGTTTTATGGAATATCTTTTAATTTGGTTCAATATTGGAGAAGGAAATAGGCGAGAGCCAAACCACGAATTATGATTTTTTACAAAGGAAATTCAGTCGAATGTCTGTGACCGCATTTCCTCTTAAGTGCTACCATTATTAAATTGAATAGGTTTTCCAGTAATTAGTTCCACCAGTCATGCCAAGGGACATGTGTCACCCAGTCGCGCGGTGGTGAAGGTCAGATAACCCAGAGGCATCATGTAAAATACTGCATTCAATTGCTTCGATTGAAAACTGATCTCAACACTGAGGGTTGGCAGACTGATTACATTTTACAGTAATTTCTTCATTAGTTTTGAGAAGGAATATAGAAACTACAAGTTCAAAGTTTGATTCAAGGTTCAAATAATATTTTTGGGTCATGTGAATGTCCTTCTTACGTAACGTCCTTATAAAAGACATCAACGACTTCGTGACGTAAGTTTTTTTCTAAACTTGTTTTTTTTGTTTCTAAAATTTTGTATCTCTGTGTTTTATGTTTGGTTAATGGTTACTATGTGTTAATTAATAGCAGCAGTTGATAATAATAGAGCTACATTATGTTACGAATATTTTATTTCAAATAATCGTCTATTCTGATGAAAATTGTTTTCATAATTCTGACTTGAATTGATTGTTTTTTTGCCGTCTTATAGCTTTAGAATTGTCTAATTATGTAACAAAACGTGTTATATTTTCATTAGTTTCTCTTTATGCATTTTTAATTCACAAGATTTATCGATATGTATTATCTTTTTTTTAAAATAAAATTATCTTTATCTATACTACTAATATTATAAAGAGAAAAGATTTGTATTTTTGTATATAACAAATAAACTTAAAAACTACTGGACCGATATCAAAAATTCTTTCATTGTTGGGAATCTACACTATCCACGGGTGACATAGGCTACTTTTTATCCCTGTATGCCCACGGGAACGGCAACTACGCGGGTGAAACCGCGACGCGTCCGCTAGTAATAATATTATAAACAGGAAAGATTTGTATTTTTGTAGGTAACGAATAAACATAAAAACTACTGGACCGATTTCAAAAATTCTTTCACCGTTGGGAAGCTACACTATCCCCGGGTGACATAGGCTGCTTTTATCCCTGTATTCCCACGGGAACGGGATAATACGCGGGTGAAACCACGAGGTGTCCGCTAGTCGATTATATAGAAGGTCATTGAATGCTAAACATTTTAATATCCTTAGATTTTTATGATCTTAGGCTTTGAAAGAAATAATGATAGGTTATAAAATATATTGTAATTATTGACTGTTATATGTTGAGTGGTTATTATATTTTTTGTGTTTAATAGTTTGCATGAGCAAGCAAAAGAGTTTTCAAATTACTATTCCATTGAAAAAGCCTATTATTTTTATTTAAACATTGGCAAAGTCACCCTTTATAAAACCACATAGGTACAAAAAGAAGTTCTACTGCCTTCAGATAAAGCTGATATCTCAATAACAATGATAAAATTGACAAAGGGTACACTTAAAGCATGACAAGTAAAATTAAAAGTTGCAAAAATAAAATTTATGTTGGAACCTATCACGATCGTATTCAACAACGGACGGCGATTATTTTCTTTTGTAAACTTGTCCTTATCGTGTGACAGGATAGTGGACTTTTTGTCGTAGGTTATAAAGTTCAAGATTGCACCTGTTAGGTGGTGTGTTTAATTATAACTGGCGCGTAGAATTACATCGGTTGAACTTCGCATTTCGGTGGAGAACGCTGCGCCCGTGACCGACACTGAACTTGGTCGTATTTAATATAGAAATGCTTTTTATAATTTTTATATTAATTTTCTATTCAGTTATAAATGTATGAAGTTAATTGTAAAGTTCGTTATTTCATTTTCTGGTACAGTACCTCTGTTTTTATGCTTAAAGTGTTAAAAAAACATTCAACTTCATTTCAGTTGTTAATTATTTTCGTGCTAAGGTACAATTATTATTTTTGAAAAAAGGAAACTACTTTATCATCACTTTTGTTAAACCAAGCTGTTTCCCCCGTACGAAGGCAGCTTTTTATACCAAGTACAAAAAAAAACGTGATAAATCTAATAAGGTTCTTTATTGCAAATATGTTCTATATAGGTGGGACCCAGCGCAGAAGGTATATGTCTTAATCCTTTTACAAATGCCGCTGAAGCACGCTTTCTTTCTTTCAACTGACTTATTGGCTTCTTTTTTAAGTGTCCAGTAATTCTTAGAATATATTGAAAGGAGTAGCTTTAAGATAAATATCGGAATGTATGAGCACTTTGACGGATGAATGGGAGGAGATCGGACAGCATGCAAGCTTGTGGTTGATTGATTCTCACATTGTGTGTATGATTAAGATGAAGTCATCTGATTTGCTATCTTTTGAGCTGCCCATGTATAATGAGCATAAGTATGTCGACTTAGATAAACTTGACAGCCGCTAATATTACCTACATTAGAGAACCAGTATTAATAATATGCATTATGATATGAGAACCTAAATTTTCGTTCAATTCAGTAGATGGTGAGGCATCTCTCAAAACCTATCTCAGAATATGATCTTACAAAAGAATTTTCAAATGTGACTGTACCAATAAACTTCTGTTCTTGTTAAGAAAGAGTAGTTGTTACAAACTCGTCTGAATCCTCTTTTTAACCGACTTCCCAGAAAGGAGGAGGTTCTCAATTCGGATGTTTATATATATATTTTTATGTATCATATATGTACGAATTTTTAAAATTATTGTTTTGTTCGAAAGAAGTTCATTCCGAAATGGTCCCATTGAAATTTGGTAAAGATCTGATGAATAACTTCGGAGATATATAACAGAACTCTTCAGTAAATGACGGCAATTCTCTCGGGATTGCTGCAATCGCATGTCTGTTTATTGTTTATACCATTTGATAACATATCATTACGCCAGTACGCTCTAAACGGGTTCGCAGATTTGTATAGTACATCCTGGTACACTCTCTCATTCCACCGGTTATGTTCAAGTTACATGTTATTCGGGTAATCTACTCTGGCATCACTGTATGCATTATAGATAACCTTAATATATAGAACTTGTACATTATGTACCACAAAAAGGGAAATTTAAACAACCTTTTACAAAAAAATACAACCGAATTCCAAATAAAAACACTACAAAGTGAAAAATAACTTATATTTCTGAAGTCGGTGTACCTGTTTTCCTTTCTTCGTTTTTTGACACCGACTTCCAAAATTTAAGTCATTTTCACTTTGTAGTGTTTTTATTTGGAAGTCAGTTGTATATTTTGTTGTAAAAAGTTTTCAGAAAAAAATTCAACCGACTTCGAAATAAAAACACTACTATTTGAAAGTCGGTTGTATTTTTTTTGTGAAAAAGTTTTCTATTTTCACTTTTTAGTGGTACATAATGGACAAGTTCTATTGCCACTGATCTTTATTCAATAATCCTCACCAACGTGTAGCCATATCCCCGATTTGCTGGAAAACGTTGATCTCGAAATTCAAAATTTCATCGATCCTTAGAAAGTCATAAACCATTCTATAGCTTACCACTCTCTACAGGAAACAGTAGCCACTCGGCGTACCTGCAGGAATGTCGTTTGGAAATGTCCTAATTTACAAACAGAGGACGAAACGCGACTTGCATCATAACAAGGTTTTTGTTTATATTATGTCGACTTTCACTGGAACAGCGTCGCCAGTCGGCAGGACGAAAGGTCCATCATTTGTTTTGTTAACCGCTTCGTTTCGACGTGACTTGGATCAGGAGGTTCCGTTTAATTCGCCCTCAAGTATTGTTCTGCAAAATTCTTTCTCATATTTTTTGTACAACATTTTTTGGGATTGGCTCTTGTTCTGTATGTGTATTTTTTGGACCAGTATTTAGGTGCTTATCACTATCAACTTTATCTTTAACAACGTTTGCTGTTGTAGGATTAGTTTAGTTATTATTTTTGGTATTCTTATACCCTGATTCATCTTCATCAAGACGATCACTTTGTTTCAAAACCGCTTTGTCTCGGTCTCGATCTGACTTGAATTAGGCTTGTAGGTGTTATTCTGCGAGATTGTCTTCGAAATTTTTCAATCCTTTGATCTGACGGCGTATCTTTTTTTCCTTGACCGGAATAGAATTCATATCAATCATATTATGTCACTTTACAAGTTCAGTCTTATTGTTTACTTTTTAAAGTATCGCAGTAACCGTAATCATTTTGTTTACAAAATGATTCTGCGTATATTGAGGTGCTACAACACGAAGTACTATATTTCAAATCTCAACACAATATTATGTTATACCAAGAACATTATGTAATTCTAATTTTATTATTGGTGTAATACGAAGTTACTTGGAAGCCGTAAGACTGCCTGCTCAATAACCACCTAATGCAGTAATCGATAAGCTGATTCTTAAGTCGAGCATTCACACACCGGTTCTGAACTGGGAACATGTATAATGAGATTGAGATATTATATGCATTTTCTTTAAAACTTTCTCAAAGAATATACTCTTTTAAATTAAGACCTTTTTGTACTTATCTATGTTGGTAGGTAGTTCATTCATTTAGCTCTTTCATGATATCGTAAAACATAAATGCAACGCCATCGTCTACGTCCATGTATGGTTTTATACGGGTGGCAATAAAAACCTCCTACAAGATAAATGGCAAAATAAATAGCTATTAAGACATTTACAACCTTTAGTAGGATCACATCTGATTCTAAAGGTACAGAATGAGAAACGATTACAGGATCATAATAACTCATTCAACAGGATGTCCACATAAATAAACAGTGCACATTGAGCTGATCCATAAGAGGAATGAGCTAATAACTAAGCTTCACGACTTTTCAAAACGAGTTTCTAGAGTTGTCACTACGTGCATGTGAAATTATAGAGTCGTGTCGTATTCAATATTTGTGACAAAATGCTTCTTTTATGAGGGCAGCACGAACATTCTGCATTGGGCTTGCACGGTGACATTCCTAAGCGATAATTAGCTCGCCTCGTCTGAATATGATCCGCCAATTTAGCGAGACCTTCACTTTCAGTGCGTTCTTCTGCGTAGTCACTTGGCACGAAAATTGTTGCAGGATGTCATACCTGGCTGGTCAGCTGTGACATGCCAGTGACGTGTCTCTAGTGCTCCACAAAGTCACGTTGCGTCGTTGTTGACACAAACCATTCTCTTTATTTTACGAGGCGATAAGAAATGTTCGCAGTGACGCTGTCGTGAGGATACAGTGTACTGACTTCTAAATATGTATCTCTGTCGTTAGTAAATTGCTCGTTCTGCGTCTGACTGACTGACGTGCTAAGCATAGTTATTGTTTTGAAATGTTTTCACGCCTCGATGTTCTTTGCAAACTGGTAGTTGAGAATAATGGAGATATGCATATTGTGAGCGTGCAAGTCAAAAGATCTTTACTTGAAAAGTAAAGCGTCCCAATCTGCACATTTGGTACGCAAACCACGTTCAAATGAAAGCGAGAATAAGTGAAAAAAATAAGGATTAAGTAATGGCTGATTTGTAAACGAGTCTTGGGTTATGAAACAAAGTGTGTCTCCCGCGGTTCCGGTCGTAAAGTCGGTGAACTTGTTGAGAAAAACATCCAATTATGTTGAAGATATTTTTTTGTGTGCGACCACGTAAGAATGTGGGTCAGATGATGTGCGTCGCATACAAACCAGTGGCGCGGCGCTGCGCGTTCATTGTGTCGCATATCAAGCACTTTCCTATGCGGCCGCGCCGATAAAAAGCGAAGTTCGGCCACTTATCTGATCGACATGCGGGTTCTCTTTTTGGAGATGCGGGTCGCATTTTAAATATGTGTTTTGCAATCGGTCGATATTCGTAGCGTCGCCTAGTAAACTGTAATCTTACTACTACTACACCATGGCTGATCTGAAAATGCATGGTGCCTGTGCGATATACCACAGGAGCGAAGCCGCCGAAAAAAGTTAGTCAAGGAAATTTAGCAAAGATCCCTATGGGTAAACATGACCACCATATCCCCTGTGGCCGCTATATGTAAGGTGTCGGGACCATTAACCTGACCGGACCAAGGGTGCCATACACGGGGTCGTCTGGCACCCATGTGCTGGTTCGGTCCCTGGGGTTGTCAGGGCGTACAATGTGTTCTGGTACGCCGGTGATGGGGGATACTCCCCAGAAGAGGATCGGATGATGGACAGCCGCGGTGTGTTCGCGGTGAGTGCTAACGCGCCCGTGTTCACGCCATAAGCGGCACAGGAGGACACTGTGGAGTTTTAGTGGATTAGAGTCCCACATAACTGCACTATCTCTCCGTGGTAGTGCAGTATGCATGATACAGTGCGCACGAAAAAAGAAATGGTCTTGACTATAGCTCCTACAAGTTCTAATCCGATTTCATATTAACCGGGATATTCCGAGACAGACTAGACTACTAAGAACGACTCGAGACTAGTATCACGATGATTGAAATCATGATCGATGTTGGTACTAAATCGCGAATACATGTAAATCATGCACATAAGCGGCACGCGATTATTCGCTGACAATAGTGAATAATATTAGTTTTACGCGCGTGAGTTGATTGTTCTAGTTATTGTAGGAAAACTCTTTAAAACAGTTGAGATTGTTAGTAGAGTAATAAAAATGTCGTAATTTCAAATTCCAATGCCAACAATGGGTGCTTGCTTATTGAAGTTCAGTTGATAACTGAAGAAACAATAGGGTAGTTGACTAATGCCCGTTTTCACCGATATCCCCTATACTACCACCTACGAATGGGATCTTTAGCTTAAAAGCTCCCCTAAACTGGCCCGTAAGTTTAAATTCGTTTCACCACTATTTCCGTCACCTAACTAGGGGACACATAGCTATGTGACGTTTTGTTTTCGATAATAGTGACTGCTTTGTGTTTGAACTTATCGATACTTTAAAACAATACAGATTTTTACGAAATTCTCTAAAGTATTCAGTTGTATTGATACTGTTATTCATTAATCATGTTTTTATAGCAATAATAAATATTATTTCATTCATATATTTAATTAATTTCATATTTTCTCGCTTTCTTACTCTATGTATTATCACGAAACTTCGCGTGCTATCTGTGGTATTTGTATTTGACACTTCTCTTTTGTGACATAAGTAGGAACTGCACTGACGTGAGATGAGATTTGGTCGTTTGCATTGGTTTTAATGCAAGTTGATTTTGATTTATATGATTTTATTTTTATTTTTGATTGGCTTTATTTATTTTTGTGTGAATTGACATTATTTAATTTTATTATGAATTTAAATTTTGCTCGTAATTGATTTTATTGATCAAAAGTATTTTTTTTTATTTTATTGTGATTGGACCTTTTTATTGGAACTGATTTTATTTTTAATGTAGGGTTTAAGTTGCCTGAATATACGATTTTATTAATATTTCAATTATTAGCTGTACCTACATATTTTACATTTTAAATATTAATCCATAAAAAAAACATTTAGAAATATAAAATAGTAGCGTTACGTCGAATATTGTACAAACAGTTACTAAATTTTCAACAAATTAAAATAAATTACTGACCATCTTCGTTTTTTGAGAGATCACCTACGTATGTGCCGGTTTATGTGCCCAATTTTCGGCCACCTAAATTTAGGGGACCTTTTAGCGTTTAACTGACCCCTTACTGTTGGTGAAACAGAAACCACCTTCTAACAGCCCCCTAACCACACTTAGGGGATCCCTTAAACTTAGGGGATGTCGGTGAAAACGGGCATAAAAATATTAAAGTCTGTCAGTTAGATAACCTAAAAATTTTTTACACATTTTCTTTTGCCACGTATACAAAAAATTACGGCGATACAGTGTGTTGAAATATTGTGTGACGTCACGGTGTGCTTCACTTTATACTAACAAAGTGACGTCCCAAGCACCCACTCCTGCAGCCTTATTGCGTAAGTAAATACGGCAACGCAAAGGGTTTGACCGCTATCAATCGACCATCGCGTCATTCATCTCGCATGTGTTTGGTCGATTTGATAGCGGTCAAACCCTTAGCCTTACCGAATTCACTTGCACAATTCGGCTGCTGTACTTTGCGCTTTATCTATGTCAGTTTTTATTTATTTATATATAATGATAAAGCAAAAAATTCGGGTCCAATATTATTTGATAATCTCACTGACGGAGTGAATAGAATTATCATTTTTCTACCCAAGAAACGTTACTATTGAATTACAAGTAGCATATGCTAAGATGTAAAGGATTAATCAGACAAGGGTACGTAGCAACAATAATTTAGAAAATAATTACTTACACAAAAGTATAAGAAAGAAAATTATAAAGCTCTTTCTAGTTGTGTCCAATAGAAATACCGACAGAAGATTGAAGGGGGGAATAAAATGGAAAGATGTAGTAAAAAGAGAGATTGCAATGTAACATAATCAATATGATGGAATTACTCGGTTTCGAATAATAACGCATTAGTGAAAAATCTGGATAAAATGCCCTTGACGAAGTTAAAAATGTCATGACCTACATTAACATTGTATTAGCAGTGTGTGCATTATCTATCGCTATTGAATTATCTACTGTTTCTGAGTTTGGTATTTTATTTTCTCCGTGCAAGCCTTGTTTGGTTCAGCACAATGGGCATTGTCACTAACGTGTTCTTCATATTTTTCTTTACATACAACGGATTGAGCAATTGTTTGCAAAATATGCCATATTGACAGCACTGTAACCTAACCACAGATAATATAATAGACATGTAGTATGCTAGACAGATACCTCATCCCGTACAAAGAAACCGTGCCGACGTAACTAGCGTTTTTCGTCTGATTAAACCGATTATTTTTTGTCGATCAATCACGTTCGGTTCCGTTCCACAGCGATAGATATATGGTGTTAGCAGCAACGTGTAAGTAAAAGGGTTTACTCGATTCGCCTAACTTACAGAAGTCAAAATGCATATATTTGTGCTGATTCTTATCGGTGCGGGTTCCAAGATACTACATGTGACTGTTCCTAAATTACACTAGACTGAAAAAGTATTCGTTTTTCCTAAAATCATACATTTAGCATTTAGTGTTAAGTTTGGTTTTCACCTTAATTGAATCTTTAATTGGGACTTGCTTTTCTGATTGTTGTGACTGTTGATTCTGGCTTTCAGGAATTGCACTGGCTAGGAATTGTATAATGGGATGGTCACAAAAAATGAGTAGGCAGACTTCCAGTACCTATTTTTAGTAGAATATGTAAATTGTCTTTCATCATCTCGCTGTTATCTTGATAAACGTGAGACTATGCAAATTAGGATAATTATGTTATGTTCTTAATTAAGTCTCTGCAGTAGTTGTGAGAGATTCTCTTATCATTTGTGATAAGATTTCAAAAAATTGGGTTATCACCGTACCTATTTAAATTATAAGTAGGTAGTTATAATTTATATGGTATACCTTTACCTAAATTTCAGGCAATATGAGTAGAAAATCACTACATATCATATTTTTTTTTATTTTTTTTTTTATAGAAGCTTCTTTCGTATTCTTCTCAGCAATCATGGCAGTGCACAAAAAATAACTTGTCCGACATCTTGGGTAATCCACCATATTGGATTTAGAATGACGTCACTTAGCTACCCATGCTTTGTCATCAAAACTAAACGTGTATGCAAAATTTCATCTGAATCGATGGAGGATAACTGCTTTAAAATTCAATTGCAAGATTTGTCCAGAATACACTTACATTGCTATTGTAGCATTGCGAGGTGTAAAAATAAAGTTCCCCGCAGCGTTTGTACGCGATAAACTCAAAAACTACTGAACAGATTTTCATGCGGTTTGCACCAATAGGAAGAGAGAGAAACGAGGAAGGTATTTGTGTAAAATTTGTCACGGGCGAAGCCGGGGTGGGTCGCTAGTATTTTATAAAACACCGAGATTGTATTGGAATAAAAATAAAAACTTTCTCGTTTCGCTAAATAGTTTACGATATCGATAAAAATAAACACTGATGGGATCGTGAATACATTCTAAGATATGAGATTTGCATGAATATTACATTATTATTTGCTATATTAATTTGTTTAATAACATCCTGTATTTTGCGCAAGTTGGGAACTAGAACAAATGATTCCTATTTCGAAATATCTTATTTATCCTACTATCCTACTATTAATAATATTATAAATGCTAAAGTTTGTGAGGATGGATGGATGTATGTATGTTTGTTACACTTTCACGCAAAACTACTAAACGGATTTGGATGAAACTTTACAATAATATAGGATATTCTTCAGAGTTACACATAGGCTACAATTTATAATGTCTTTTGTTTATAATTTAGTCATAATATAACGATAAATATCAAGAAAGTCGGAAAAATTCTGCCCTCTGAGAGCTATCTTCGCGTGCGCTGCCTAAACCGTTGGAGATACACAAATATTAATGTACCGTAGGATTGTTTGTCTTAAATAGTTCTAAATAAAAGTCCGCGACAGCATATATCCACCTTTTATATGGATAAGCTACTATGACCAAAATAGTGAACCTTAATTTATAAATTTTATTTTATTTAATATTTTTATTTCTCAAAACTTTATGTGGCAGACCAAATTCCACGCGAGCGAAGCCGCGGGCAAAAGGTAGTAATAATATAAATGTAAAAGTCTGCCTGTTTGTATGTTTGGTAATTAGTTAAGCCTGAACGGTTTCACAGATTTGGATGGGAAAACGGGTAGCCCATACCTTGGATTAGGAACTAGGATACTTTTTATCCCGGTAGTAAGTACGTTTCTGTAAGCTCGTGGCCAAATAATAACAGCGGCACGGGTCGATCATCAAGGTTAAGCAACGCTTGAAGAGGTCGGTCCATGGATGGGTGACCATTTCAACATACCGAGTTTCCTCCGTGCCTCTAAAAGCACGGTTATTAGAAGATCTTTGACAGTCGTTACGAGTAGTCATAAGCTTGAGATCTGACACCAGTCTAGCTAAGGGGTACCGTGTTACCCAGTTACTGGGTTGTGGAGGTCAGATAGGCAGTCGCTCCATGTAAAACACTGGTACTCAGCTGATTCCGGTTAGACTGGAAGCCGACCCCAACATAGTTGGGAAAAAAGGTAGGCAGATTGATAGTAAGTACTTTCTATGGTATAGATTTTTCTTTCACCCGCCTGAAGCTTGTATTTGTAGTTACATATCATAGAATTAATAACTTTTCATAAAATCAAAGTTGTTTTTATATACCTATTCATAATTAAACTCTAAAAACACGATAGATTTGGTATGTTTGGAAACGTATTGTGCGGGACGGACGTGATCGATCAAGGCCCCAGGCTGACTGAAGGTTGTAAGGCTTCAGCTTGAACGCGTTGACGCCCCTTGCACCTATTGTTCAGATGTCTTCGAGCAAGTATTGACCCTGCAGTGGTTGGAAGGCTGCCAAGGATGTTGAGGGGAAGGCGTGATGTCCAGTTCAGAAAAAAAGTCAGGTTTTCATGTCCAAAAGCGACGTCTCTTCATGGTCTCCGTTACGCAAAGTGACGTGGATTTAATATTTCGGAAATAATGGCTACGATTAGGACGGTGCCTCAGCGCACTATCCTACTACCACACTTGACCGTAACGAGGACCTCGAAACAACGACCGCGCATAAACTTTAATTATAAAATTAATATCTTATGGCTAGTCGCTGAAAACCAACAGAAACCCCCCTTCTACTGAACCGATTTTGATGAGACTTGTGTCTCTGGATAGGTCTCGAGAAGACCTTCCCTCCGGACCTGGGTCCAGGTTCCTATCTGCTACCTTCACGGAGCCCTTGCGTTGAGAACGCCTAATAAGGGGAATTTCAGTCAGTTTGTAGCTTTATATGCTACTTTACAATACAATGGTGCACTTTAGTGCCAGGGTACCAGCGAGGGACTTGTAGCCCTACTCCTGGACCGTCGATCTGTGACAGTTCCACAGCTTCATCTGTCACCTTCACGGGCACAGCCACGTGAAGGTGCGAAAACATAGCTTCAGTGCCTGTTTTCGGCATATTTCGTGAGTTTGTACTCGAGCTGGTGGGCGGATCCGCATTCACCAACCGTCATCGGATAGCCCTCGCGATGGGCTACCCCATGGTGGAAGTCCGGTGGATACAGCTCCAACCCTCGATCCAGTATTCACTCTGATGTGGTCGATGATGCGAGAAAACCATGGAACCTCTTACTATATTAAGTCGGTTAGTTCCCTAACCACCAGAGCTAGGCTCCTTCCAAAAATGTGGTTGGGAAGCTGGAGAATTGGGCTATCGAATGGTAGTACCCTGATGGGTGTACCACCAGCCCTTCTGGGACTTCTGATGCCGGGAAGCGGCCGAAATAGAAAATATCGTGTTGTTCCACGGCTTTGACGCCTCTGTGTGTGTATGTGTAGCTATATATTAGCTATGTGTTGTGACTGAGTCCAGGCGTGTGCCCGAGGGTCCCCAAAGGTAATGCTTCAGATAGCATATCAATAATCCTTCAGGCACCAAGTGTGTCTGAAGGTAGTGGGCCCTCTGGCAGACGCGTAGAAACGTCCATGCTGGCACATACAGACACATTATTTCAAGTAAGTAATATCTATGTACTAGAATTACATAGATGCCATCTATATATAGGGCCTGGACACAGTTCCAGGTCACCTAGAAGCGCTAAAACGCTTATAACCAAAATTCTATTTACTTACTTGAGCAAAAATGCATGTACTTACCATCTCAGAGTGAAACTGTTTTAAACCTGGCTATGTACTGTTATTATGTACAGTTTTTCAGTCATAGCACCAAGGTATACTATCTAGAACACCTAGGTGGTGTTTCCTAACAAAATAAATGTGTAAGGTAAATAATACGATTGGTAGGTGGGCAGAGCGCACCTATCGATACTTGCGACCCGGCCATTTTCGGGGGGTCCAAAAAACGTAAACAAATATTTTTTATTTGCTTAAAATACTACTTACACATTTTATCTATAGTATATTAATTCTAATTATACTAGATAACTATATTTTAGGTACTATAGGCTATTATAAAGCCCTCAAAACGCTATTCTAAAATACCAAATTTGTCTGCTTACGCGCCAGACTATATATATCGTGTACCGCCATCTGACTGCTCATTTTGAACTAAAACGTCATGGCGGTAGGTCGTGTTTACGGAATTTGACTTGTTTTGATTTTGCTTTCTTTCCGTAACTACCGCATTTAGTATGTATGTAACGATTCTAATTTACTCTTTAGACCCCATATTTACTTAATACATACTCATATACACTAAAACATAATGTTTAGTGCCTCAAAAAGTGGTCGAAATTTTATGTTTGAAAAAACTATAAAAGAAAAATTCTCGTCTAAAACTGTTTAGTACGAGCTCGCGCGCTGGGGTAAGCAGACGTATGTTTTGTTTATACTATTTATATCTACAAAACTATTCTAACATTTTGTGACGCCTCGTCGCGAACATCTCTCCCGCCGTGCAGTGTTGTGTCGACCCGATGTGTTGACGCGGCGCTGCATCACGCATAGTGAGCGACGCACGTCGGCAGCGCGCGTGCCACGACGCTCAGCGACACGTCGCTCAGCTCTCGCCGCGGGAACTCTGCTACGCTCATTTCGGTAGTGGAATGAGCTTCTTCACCGGACGCTTTAGAGTGCCGCCAGTGGTGCGCACCTCAGCGGTCCGGACTTCTCCATCAGGCCCAGGGTATATGGCCTGGATGCGGCCTCGCGGCCACGTGTTGCGTGGCAGCTGGCCGTCAGCTATGAGGACGGGGTCGCCCACCAGCAGGTCAGGCCCGCGGCTGTGGGGCTCCCGCCGATTTTGGAGCTCAGGCAGGTACTCTCGCACCCACCGGCGCCAGAACATGTCGGCCAGGATTTGTGACCGACGCCACATCTTCTTGCTGTCGATGTCTTGCTCGGTGAACACGCCGGGGGTTGGTAGTCTTGCCGACCCACCAAGTAAGAAGTGGTTCGGCGTGATAGACTCGTCATCATCGCCGTCGACTGAAACATGTGTCAACGGGCGACTATTTACCGTGTACTCTGCCTCACAAATCAGTGTGGACAACACCTCTTCATGTGGGTGTTTCTCTGTGAGCACGGTATACAATGCGTTTTTCACGCAACGAACTAGGCGCTCCCATGCGCCTCCCATGAAGGGCGCTGATGGGGTGATGAAGCGCCAAGTGATGCCTCGGCGACTGGCCTCCTCACGGAAGGCCTCTCGTAGCTCTCGATCGGCACCATGCATGTTGGTGCCGTTGTCCGAGTGTATCTCGGTTGGACATCCTCTGCGGGCGGCGAATCGGCGCAGCGCTAGTATAGCACTGTCTGCGCTGAGGCTGGCCGCTATCTCGAGGTGGACAGCTCGCGTGGTGAGACATGTGAACAAGGCTACATATCTCTTCTGATGTTGGCGACCGACGGTTACTGATAGTGGGCCGAAATAATCTAGCCCCGTATACGTGAACGGCCTCTGATGATGAGCGAGGCGCGTTCGCGGGTGATCGCCGGTCGCTGGCACTGGAGCTTGTGCCTTACGTATTCGACACTGAAGACATTGCGACAGTACTTTCTTCGTCGTGGGACGCATCCTCACGACCCAATAGTGCTGTCGCACCTCATTTATTGTAAGTTCCGTCCCGCTGTGCAGTAGGCTGCGGTGTGTCCAGTCTATATAGAGCTGTGTTATGTGATGGTCGCCGTGTAATATTGGCGGTCGCCTCACATCTTCTGTAATCTCGTCCGTGGCGGCTATACGGCTTCTTATGCGTAGTAGGCCATCTACTAGCTCTATTTGCAGCGGATGTAGTGGGCTATTCTTGTCCACTACTTCGTGCTCGTGCAATCGGGCTATCTCCTGAGCGAACGATTGCTGCTGTGCGACTCGTATGAGTATTTTCTCAGCTTCTTTGAGAAAACTCGCTTCGATATACTGCTTTCGGACTTGTGGCGCTATATATGACGGCTTTGTTGCTGCAGTCGCTGTCTTCTTTTTCTTCCGCCAGTCCGTGTCCTCTTCTGCGTTCTTCTGTGTTCTCTTATAGAACGTTTTCTCTGTTTTCTGTTTACAGAGAAAAATAAAACGTAGGACAGTCGCAGTCGCACGTAATAGCCGCTCCCATCTTGAAAAATTGACGGGATTAGGTATAGCTTCTATGAGCTTCGAAGTGTATGTATGTTTGGGGGTTCTGTCCTCCGAAACATCTTTTCCATACTCGTTGCTTGTGACAGTGAGGGTTCTTTCCTCTCCTGTCTCTTCAACCATTGGAGGCTTCTCTGATGGCCATGAAGTGGGGTCTTCATATAAAAAACTAGGGCCACAGAACCACTCGTGATTCGAATCGAACTTGTGTGGCACGTCACGAGTTGCTATGTCGGCGATGTTCAATTTTGTTGAAATCCATCGCCAATCCTCCACTTTACTGCCTTCCTCTATGGCAGCTATACGATGAGCTACGAAGGCTTTATAGGTTCGTGCTCCTTTTCGTATCCATGACAGAACTGTTTTGCTGTCTGTCCAATACGTGACCGACGATCGCTCATTGTCGTGCTCACGTTTCACAGCTGCAGCCAGACGGGTTCCCATCACCGCTGCCTGCAGCTCGAGGCGCGGTATCGATTGTAGCTTCAATGGTGCTACTCTCGCCTTGGCCATGACTAGGCTCACCTTCTGTGAGCCTTCTGCTGTGGTGGCTCGCCAGTACACAGCTGCTGCGTACGCCATCTCGCTTGCGTCGGTAAATACATGTATTTGTATTTCATTGGCATCACTATACCCAGGATAGCATCTTGGTATGCTGATGCCCTTGAGCTGCCGCAGGTTTTCGATCCAGCTTCTCCACTGAGCTGCTTGATCGTCTTCTAAAAGCTGGTCCCAATCGATGCCTCGCCTCCATGCCTCTTGCAGTATTTGCTTGGCTCGAATCGTTACGGGTGAGGCGAGTCCCAGCGGGTCGTACAGTGACATGACGATCTTGAGGGCCTCTCTTTTTGTAGGGGCCTCCTTCTCTAGGATTCCTGGCGGCAGTCTCGCAAGCGTTAGGTTGAAACCTAGCGTGTCTTCACTAGGTCTCCAAATCAGGCCGAGAATTTTCTCCGTGCCTGTCGCCTCTCCGATGGTCACAACCTCAGCGCAGGTTTGTGTCGGATCTAGGTTCTCTAGTAGGCGCGAACTGTTCGATACCCATTTTGATAGGTCGAATTTCGCCTCTTGGTGAATTTCCTTCACCCTGGTCGCGACTTCTGTCGCTTCTTCGACCGTTCTATAGCTGTCCAGATAATCGTCCATATAATGGTTCTCAATGATAGCTTTTACTGCTACTGGATGCTGTTCGATGTGCCTTCTTGCGTTCCAATCTTTCGCAAAGATGGCGGTGCACGGCGAACTTGCCGCGCCGAAAATGATGGACGTCATGCGGTACTCTTCTGGGGCTCCCTCTCTCCTGTTGCCTCTCCATAGGTAACGAAGTGAGTCTCGGTCTTCACTCCGCACCTTCACTTGCATGAACATCTCGGCTATGTCTCCAGAGATGGCCACGCAGTGTCTACGAAATCGCATCATGACGCCGGGCAGCGACTGCAGCAAGTCCGGTCCAGTTAGCAGGAAGTCATTGAGTGACTTTCCTCTCGATTTGGCAGCGGCATCATGTACTATACGAATTTTCTCTGGCTTCATTGGGTTGAAGACATCGAAATGAGGCAGGTACCAGGTCCTTCCTGGCGTGCTTGATTTGGGGGCCCTTTCAGCATATCCCTTCTCTATTAGGGAGTCCATCTGTTGTGAATATTTCACACGAAGAGCTGGGTTTCTATCCAGCTTCTTTTCTATAGAGACCAGCCTTGTAAGGGCTGTCCCATAACTGTCGGGCATTTCTATGGCTTCTTCCCGCCATAGCATAGAGGTTTCTATGTGCCCGCTGTCGAGCCGCCTTATGTCGCGGTTCAAAATATCTTCTGCCCTCTTCTGAGGGTCAGAAGCTGGCTTTCTTGGATTAATAGCCAGTGACTCGATGGCGAAGAATTCACGGAGCTGCTCGTTCAGTTCCGCATCTTGCCTTGACCGTCTTCTGTCGCGGTCCGATGCGTCTTCTGCCCTCTTCTGAGGGCCAGAAGTTTCGCTGGCGAAGAATTCACGGGGCTGTTCGTTCAGCTCCGCATCTTGCCTTGCGTCAACGGTCTGAGTGCCGTTGACTTGGTTTAACCGCCTTTTGTCGCGGTTCGAAGCGTCTTCTGCCCTCTTCTGAGGGCCAGAAGTCTCGCTGGCGAAGAATTCACGGGGCTGTGTGTTCAGCTCCGCATCTTGCCTTGCAACGGACTGAGTGCCGTTGACGTAATGCACCCGCTGGCCCAGTGTTCTGGTGTGTGCACCATGCAATGTCCAGCCCATCATGGTCCTTGACGCGATGGGTTGGTCTCTTGGTCCCCTCCGGACCTCAGTGGCCAGCAGCAAATGCCAGTTGTCCTGTCCGACGAGTATCTTCGGTACTCCCGCCGGATATGTAAGCTCAGACGTCAAGTCTTGAAGGTGCCTGCATCGTGCCAGGTCCTTATGATTGACTGCCTGTGGAGACAGGTTGAGCTTCGAAATGGTGCGCGCCTTGAAGGGCACCCGATTCTTCAACTGGCTTGTGAGAACGACCGTTATTCGTCTCGATAGTGGAGTATCGATCCTAGTGTGTCCTATGGCATCGATCTTCAGTGGCTCAATTGGGCCCACTGCTCCTACTCGCTGAGCGATTGCTTCATCGATCAGCGAGACGGTAGACCCATCGTCAAGGAGTGCGTATGTGTCTGCCTCTCCCGCCGGTCCAATAACCCGGACCGGTATCATCTTCAGGAAGGCTTTACTTGAGGCAGTTCGCGAACTGGCTACCGTCTCCTGAGACTCCTTCTTCGCTTCTGGAACAGCAGGCTTCCTTGTCCTGTCTGTCTGAGGCTTCCTTGCCCTATGAAGAAGTCGGTGATGAGTAGCTATGCACCCCTTGAAGCCACACTGCTTCTTTCCGCAGGTGTGGCCCTTACGGTGGTTCCTTAGGCAGCGAAAGCACAAGCCATATTGCTTGGCTAGCTCCCATTTCTTGTCACATGCTGCGTCTGTAAACTTTATGCAATCAGACGAGTAGTGACCCTCTTTGTCGCAAATTCGACAGTGGCCTACCGGCTTCGCGGTAGCTACGTGCGTCCTCTGTGTGACGCGTTTTCCCGCCACCGAGTCCGTTTCTTTAATGTTCTCGGGCGGTGCGAATGCACTGCAGAAGTGAGCTTGCTCTGTTATAAAGTCGCTGAAGAGTGACAGGTCTGGCAGCGACTGATACTTTTCCGTGTACGTCCTGTACCATAGTACACGTAGAGAATTGGGCAGCTTCTCAGTTAGCTGGCGCATCAGCTCAGCGTTGAGTAAGTAGTGTCCTTTCTTGAGGGCCCTCAAGGTGACGACTCCGCTCCTGATCCGACTTGCAAAGGTGCATATATCTTTGGGCTGTTCGCTGCAGCGTGGCAGCCCTCTGAGTCGGTCGGTTTCAGCCTGAGCTATTGAGTCGGGACGTCCAAATTGTAGCTCCAATTCTCTCATGATCTCATCCGGTTTCGCGTTCCCGATGAGTTCTGAGCTCACTGTCTCCAGTGCGCGACCACGCAAGCTCCTTCTGAGTCTTGCTGTGTTTTCAATGTCGCTGAAGTAGGCAACAGTTGCCTCGTAAATGGCTCGAAAAGTCAGCCATTCTGTGTGAGCTCCACCGAAGTTCGGCAGAGTCAACATAACCTGCGACGCCGTTCGGTTAGGCGTCCATGGTTCGATTTTTCTGTCGGCTAGCGACGCTATAGCGGTTGTCAACTCCGTTAGAAACGGACGGAGTGACTCTTTCGCTTCTATTTGCCCTGGTGGCTCCGTCTTGGACGGTTCGATGTTAGCCCTCGTCTTTGGTTGGTCTATATGGGTCTGGGAGTCCGCTACAGCGTCGCCGCTCGCAGGTGGAGGCCTATCTTGCTTCCCATTGGCGACGTCGTCCTCCCTCAACGGTGTGGGCTCTGGCGCCTCTTCGAGCCAGGAACGCACGTACTCTTCATTCGAGTCTCTGTCATCCATATATTCCGCTTCAGAAGGTTCTTCTTCTGCTCTCTGAAGGGCTAACTGTGCAAGCTCCAACTTAATCTTTAGTAAGTCTTCGCGTGCCTTAGAGATTTTTCTCTGTGACCGGGTCGTCTTGCTTGTAGACGGCGGTCTCCTATGTTCATTACGGGCGTCACCCCGGGTAGCCATTATTTCCTTATGTACAAAGGTCTTGTCTTGGATCCTTTGTTTTTCATCAGAAGGCTTCAGTGTTTCTTCTGAAGATCCTTCTTCTCTCGATGCCTTCCTGCATGTGCTCGGTTCCTGTGGTTCCTCCTCTTGGTGTGTGGGCGTATTGTCACCTATCTGTGACACGGTTGGGCTCCTGTTCGGTACGGACTGTTCAGTCCCATCAGTCGTTGTCGGCGAGCGTGGGGGCAATTGATGGTGTATACCTGCACCCGGTCGCTCCATGGCGACTGTCCACGCCTCAGGTCTCTTGTCCTGCGATCTGGTTATCGGCATTCCGACTGGTCCAAAATGTCAGCTCGAAACGGTTAAGTCCAACTCTAGACTTCAGTTCAAAACGTCAACTCGTACGGGTTAAGTCCAACTCCAGACTTCAGTACGATTGGGTTAAGTCTATTTTCGAGCTTCCAAACGGCTATGTCCAAGTCCAGTCTTTGCTTCAAGACGTCGTCGACTCGAAACAGCTAAGTCCAAACTTCAAGTTTTTTCTCGAAAAACCTAAGTCGTAACTCCGGGTTAAGTCCAATTTAAATCGTTGACTCGAAGAGGGTTCGCTTCCTTTTTCAAAATTGAAAAAATATTTTTAAACTCCGGGTTAACTTTTAACTCCGGGTTAACTCTGGCCCTCTTGACTCCGGGTTATCCTTCAGACTATAAGTTTTTATTCAGTCTTCAAAACTATAAGTCCCAAATCAGCTTCAAAACTGCTATGTTGACACGACACAGGTTCACTATATTACTATCGACCCACAAGGGGTAAGCACTTGAGTAAGTTTTCACTGTACTTACTGTTTTATACGTGTCAACCTGTCCAGCAGCCTCCAAGGATGACCAGCTGGTCTGATACCACTCGCAGAAACTTCTGTCTAACACTTGACGTTAGTAGTCAGTCCAGACTCCAGCTATCGAAGGTCCAAGCTTCGATTGAGAACTTCTATCTCTTATATGACTATTTGTTTCCAAACAAATTCTAAGTCAATAATAAGTCTTCAGCTATAACGCTTCAGGAAATTTACAGGAACTATTTTTCGTTCTATTTTTTATAGAACAAGTCGCCCACACGACTATACAATATGCCTCTGTGTGTAAGCCTCCTATAGGATAGCGCTTCAGCGATAATCCTTCAGCCGTAATCCTTCAGGAATTCTATGAACGTTTGTATGTTCGTTCTATCTCCTAAACAAGCTTTCGACACGCTATATATGAAATTTCCGATTCTGAAATTTCAGCGATAACTCTTCAGGCAATCTACTTGTTCCTTCAGGATACAGTTTCTATGTATTCTCAGATACTACTGTTTCTCAGTATGCAGGTTACACAACAGAGACAACTCAAAATTCCGTCTTTTTGCGACGGTAATCTAATCGGAACGAAATGCTTCTCTGGAAGCAGCTAGGCACCACAGGAAACGGCTCAGGAAAGGCAGTTGCGTCCCAGCAAAATGGTTATGTTCTAGAGCTAGTCCACGCGTGGGTCCCAAACCACACGTGCACTTTTCACTCCGGTAGTCGCTCTAGAAGCTTCTACTAACCAAGGTCAAACGTACGCGCGCCTTTTGACGACGCTAATCTCCCAGTTACTGGGTTTCTACACTGTTTTTGACTGTTAAAGAAATATGATCTTAACCTCGACACTTGTAAGGTTTACGAGGGGGACGTCAGGTTTCTTTATTCACTGGAACTTTTCTCACGAACGTAACGTTACGTACCCCGGTCGGTACTTTGTGTAGGTGTGTACTCTTACCAGATTTATATTGAGGGTACATACGTTCTCAGCAATGGTCGTCAGGCTTCTTTGTTCTCAGGAATTTTCACTGGCTTGGGCCTCGGTTTTCTTTGTTCTCAGGCACAAGCTTCACAGGAACGATACGTTTGACTTTCGATAAAGAAATAGGAATGTAACCCCACTTAACAAGGTTACGGGACGTCTATCTTCTTTGTTCTCAGGAACGGGACAACGGTTTTCTTTGTTCTCAGGAACTAGGCTCTTCAATATTGGCCTGTATTTTCACTGGAACCCAGGACGCCAGGCTTCTCTGTTCTCAGGAACGGGACAACGGTTTTCTTTGTTCTCAGGAACTAGGCTCTTCAATGTTGGCCTGTATTTTCACTGGAACCCAGGACGCCAGGCTTCTTTGTTCACTGGAACTAGGCTCTTCCTATTGGCCTGTATCTTCACTGGAACGCTGCGTAGGTCATTTGCTCAAAAATCCGGCTCGACAGGACCAGCAAATGTGCGGGACGGACGTGATCGATCAAGGCCCCAGGCTGACTGAAGGTTGTAAGGCTTCAGCTTGAACGCGTTGACGCCCCTTGCACCTATTGTTCAGATGTCTTCGAGCAAGTATTGACCCTGCAGTGGTTGGAAGGCTGCCAAGGATGTTGAGGGGAAGGCGTGATGTCCAGTTCAGAAAAAAAGTCAGGTTTTCATGTCCAAAAGCGACGTCTCTTCATGGTCTCCGTTACGCAAAGTGACGTGGATTTAATATTTCGGAAATAATGGCTACGATTAGGACGGTGCCTCAGCGCACTATCCTACTACCACACTTGACCGTAACGAGGACCTCGAAACAACGACCGCGCATAAACTTTAATTATAAAATTAATATCTTATGGCTAGTCGCTGAAAACCAACAGAAACCCCCCTTCTACTGAACCGATTTTGATGAGACTTGTGTCTCTGGATAGGTCTCGAGAAGACCTTCCCTCCGGACCTGGGTCCAGGTTCCTATCTGCTACCTTCACGGAGCCCTTGCGTTGAGAACGCCTAATAAGGGGAATTTCAGTCAGTTTGTAGCTTTATATGCTACTTTACAATACAATGGTGCACTTTAGTGCCAGGGTACCAGCGAGGGACTTGTAGCCCTACTCCTGGACCGTCGATCTGTGACAGTTCCACAGCTTCATCTGTCACCTTCACGGGCACAGCCACGTGAAGGTGCGAAAACATAGCTTCAGTGCCTGTTTTCGGCATATTTCGTGAGTTTGTACTCGAGCTGGTGGGCGGATCCGCATTCACCAACCGTCATCGGATAGCCCTCGCGATGGGCTACCCCATGGTGGAAGTCCGGTGGATACAGCTCCAACCCTCGATCCAGTATTCACTCTGATGTGGTCGATGATGCGAGAAAACCATGGAACCTCTTACTATATTAAGTCGGTTAGTTCCCTAACCACCAGAGCTAGGCTCCTTCCAAAAATGTGGTTGGGAAGCTGGAGAATTGGGCTATCGAATGGTAGTACCCTGATGGGTGTACCACCAGCCCTTCTGGGACTTCTGATGCCGGGAAGCGGCCGAAATAGAAAATATCGTGTTGTTCCACGGCTTTGACGCCTCTGTGTGTGTATGTGTAGCTATATATTAGCTATGTGTTGTGACTGAGTCCAGGCGTGTGCCCGAGGGTCCCCAAAGGTAATGCTTCAGATAGCATATCAATAATCCTTCAGGCACCAAGTGTGTCTGAAGGTAGTGGGCCCTCTGGCAGACGCGTAGAAACGTCCATGCTGGCACATACAGACACATTATTTCAAGTAAGTAATATCTATGTACTAGAATTACATAGATGCCATCTATATATAGGGCCTGGACACAGTTCCAGGTCACCTAGAAGCGCTAAAACGCTTATAACCAAAATTCTATTTACTTACTTGAGCAAAAATGCATGTACTTACCATCTCAGAGTGAAACTGTTTTAAACCTGGCTATGTACTGTTATTATGTACAGTTTTTCAGTCATAGCACCAAGGTATACTATCTAGAACACCTAGGTGGTGTTTCCTAACAAAATAAATGTGTAAGGTAAATAATACGATTGGTAGGTGGGCAGAGCGCACCTATCGATACTTGCGACCCGGCCATTTTCGGGGGGTCCAAAAAACGTAAACAAATATTTTTTATTTGCTTAAAATACTACTTACACATTTTATCTATAGTATATTAATTCTAATTATACTAGATAACTATATTTTAGGTACTATAGGCTATTATAAAGCCCTCAAAACGCTATTCTAAAATACCAAATTTGTCTGCTTACGCGCCAGACTATATATATCGTGTACCGCCATCTGACTGCTCATTTTGAACTAAAACGTCATGGCGGTAGGTCGTGTTTACGGAATTTGACTTGTTTTGATTTTGCTTTCTTTCCGTAACTACCGCATTTAGTATGTATGTAACGATTCTAATTTACTCTTTAGACCCCATATTTACTTAATACATACTCATATACACTAAAACATAATGTTTAGTGCCTCAAAAAGTGGTCGAAATTTTATGTTTGAAAAAACTATAAAAGAAAAATTCTCGTCTAAAACTGTTTAGTACGAGCTCGCGCGCTGGGGTAAGCAGACGTATGTTTTGTTTATACTATTTATATCTACAAAACTATTCTAACATTTTGTGACGCCTCGTCGCGAACACGTATCGTGTTACAACAAATTTCTAATATTCAGGAAGTATAATATTGCCAATGTTGAAATGTGTGTAGGTGCAGTTTCGAAGTATAGAATTTCGTATTTAATTATTATTTCTACCGTTACTTAACATTTGAAATTTTAACGGTTCGATTTTGAAAGGAAAATGTCACCTAATTAGCACTTTGTCCGTAAGAATTTAAGTTGTTATGCAAAATAGTAGTCTCTTTAAAATAAATATTATGAATTTAGTGGTAATGATTTGTCAGATGTCTTTTTTCCACAAAAAAAAACCCCAGACTTGTCAGTGTCTAAATCTTTATGAATAAATATTCATTAAGAATTTTTATCTACTCTAGATCGAGATAGTATCAACATTTATTAAATACTTTTAGCAAATAAACGTACAGAGGCGGACTTAATGCCTTAGGCATTTTCTACCAATCAACCTTTGGGTGATGGAGATACAAATAGTGATGGGTTCAATTACGATAGTATAATGGATTTGAATACAAGGCCTAAATATAAGCTATAAATAAACGCAAATTTAATTATACAATAAATACTAAAAAAAAAAATTTTTTTGGTATACAATAAAGTATATTCTATTCCAGGGATACCTTTATTAGAAAATGTGCCATTTTTTTTTCATGTTACAATGAAGTGCCACCAAAAAAAATCTACTTTGTCTTAATTGACAAAAAATAAAACTCTAACCTCGAGTTTCTCAGCTCTAAATTATCGCAGATTTAATACAATAATGCTATGAATTAATCAATTCTTTATTTGCACCCAGAAATTCTTACAGCAATTCTAATTTACAGTTTTATGTTGTATTTAATTATTATTTTTGTATGAGTTGGTGTCATTTCTGCTGTTGCAAATTACCTAGATTCTAAATAACCTCATTTTAGCGTGCCCAAAATGTTTTGTCGTGTGCCCCTACAGGCAAGCGTGCCATAGTCTCGCCATCCCTGTTCTATTCTATTCTACTTAACAATTAGTTGAAATAGACAATAAGGAAAAATTTGCGCTGTGACGATACTACTGCCAACTTCTTACGAATGTGTTCGTGAATTTTGACTTTGAAGGTTAATCGGTTGGTTGCCATCCAGATTTCCATCAACATCTCTTATCTTATCATCATCTCTTGATCTTTTCTTAAAATTAGCTTTTCATGATCTACGTTTCTTTGTAGTTCCACCAAAACCTATACCAATAGGTATTGGTTTTGCCATGGTCATGTCATGGAGTGTTATGCTTAGATATGTCGAAAGTAATTTGATATTGCAATGTTAATGACCTGTCTAAAGTACAATTGCGTAAGTGAATTCGGCAACGCGAAAGATTTGATCCCATCAAGCGACCAATCACGTGGGAGATGAAAGTGCCAAGTTCCTAGGAGTTACTATTGATGAAAACCTACACTGGAAAGTGCATGTGGACAATGTTTCAAGCAAGATAAATAAATTTGTGTATGCTCTTAGACAAGTAAAAATAAAGTACTAATCTAAAAACAGCTATATTAGCTTACCAAGCGTATGTGGAATCCATATTACGTTATGGACTTATAATTTGGGGTAATAGTACCGACCAGAATAGAAAATTTGTTGCTAAAAAAAAATGCATTAGGGCTCTATATGGACTTCATACTGAGGAATCATGTCAGCCAGTATTTAAGAAACTTGGCTTGTTACCGCTACCTTGTCTGTATATTAATGAAATATGCATGTTTGTTTGGAAACATAAGGAGTTATTTAAATTATCAAACGATATAAATCCTCGAAGCCGACGATATCCTCATAGACTCGTACTTAACAGTACTCCCAGGCTTGCTATAATAAGTACAATAAAAGTTGCTTAACTATGAGTATACGAATTTATAACAAATTACCTAGTAATCTGAAAATTTTAAACTCGAGATATTCTTTTAAGAATAAATTGTATGAATGGTTAATTGATAACAACTTCTATACTATAAAACAATACCTAGAGCGAAAATAGCGTTCTTGTAATATTGTAATATTTTTGTTAAGGAATTTTTTATTACAAATGTTTGCATGCTGTGTTTAATCTTGGCAAAACATGTCTGCCCTATTTTGTACTGTAAGACCTTTTTATACCATGTTTTACGCAAATAAATATGATTTGATTTGATTTGAAAGACCCGTTGTGGATTTCCGTCTATGTGATTGGTCAATTGATGGGGACAAATCCTTCGCCTTGCCCATATCCTTACGCAATTAGTCTGCTGGCGTTGTAACTAAAACGTATAGTTAGTTTTACTACCAGCTGTTACCGATCAAAACACTAGCAGAACGTTACCCCAATCGACAGCTGACCATTGATTGAAAGGTACGTGACCACGTCATAGCGCACCAGGGGTTCGGCCCCGGTCGAGGCGCATCGATGTTCGCAGGAGAACGCATGAATGAGCGCGTTTCCTAGAGGCGGCGCGGGCGACAGGAAGCGGTGGCCATTCGTGCGTGGTGAATGCGTTTGCGTACGCCTCCCGACGACTGCATGCACAAACACCGCTGTCTGTTTACACTTTACATAATAACGACACTTTTGCGACAACTACGCAACTTGCAATCGTAATTGGAACTTTGCTTCTGTTGTTTTTGATACGTAACTGGGCTTTGCTTTCGGTTTCTAGTTATTGTGTTAGATTTGGATTTGTGGGACATATTGCATTAGTTGGTTCGGTGAAACAATGGATGTTTGATTCAATTCAAATTGATGAAGGCTAGAGATTTCATCCGTTGTGAACTAACTATATCTATTGTAGTATAAACTAGCAATTCGTTGCCTCAAGTATACTAATAAAAATATTGTGTGATTCGTTTAACAAATAATATAGCAATTCTAGTAAACAACAACAGCAGCCTTATTGCGTGATGAATTCGGCAATGCAAAGGGCAAAGAGTATGAAAATTCGACCTATCATATAGACGGAAATCCACATCGCTTCTTTCTTCTCGCATGTGATTGGTCGATTTTTCTTACTCTTTGCCCTTTGCCTTGTTGAATTCATTACGCAATAAGGTTGCAGGTATAAAAGGGAAAAGGCCAAAACCAAAATACTTAATTGTACAATAGTCTAAACATTCTCTAATACTGGTTATGTTAATTTTAAAGCCTTACTATTTTAACTTCATCCCAAAAAGCTCATAAGCCGCTATATACGCCCCAATGTTAACGCAGTACTGGCCGTGCGCCCGCTCGATGTAAAAATATCGAAATATCAATATTGAACCTCCTTATGAACATTGCAAAATAGTATTTGATTTACATAAGCTATGTTAGTTATTGAAGAAATTCCAGCCATCAATTCTTCTGTGTAAAAATATTTTTATACATCCGTTTCTTCTAAGTTTGGAGTTTTGGAGGAGTTTCCAAAAGTTGCGAAAAAATATCGTGTTGTTAATTATTTTTTTAAAGCAAAACTATTAGTTACACGAAAAATCTTTGTGTTCAAAATTATAGTACATGAATCAATAATATTTTTTTTTTCTATCCTTTTAACCTATCCATTACTAAGGAGTATGTTGAGATGGATGTGCGGCGTGACGAGATTGGATAAAGTGAGAAATGAGTATATTAGAGACAGTTTGAAAGTGGCGCCAGTGACAGAAAAGTTGAAGGAAAACCGTTTGTCCTGGTATGGTCATGTGATGAGGAGGGATGAAACGCATGTTACTAAAAGAGTTATGAATATAAATGTGGAAGGATGGAGAGGAAGAGGAAGGCCAAAGAAAAGATGGATGGACTGTGTGAGGAGTGATATGAAGGAAAAGGGAGTCAGTAATAGCGTGACGGGGGACAGAACGGTATGGAAGAAGAAAACGTGTTGCGCCGACCCCAAGTAACATGGGATAAGGGCAGGAAGATGATGATTACTAAGGAGTATGCTTTAGAAAGTTACCGTTTTATGGCACTAAAGGGTATGTAGGCCCTGGATTTCCAATTCATCCAACCCAAAACATTCTAGGTCGACGTCCTCCATAAAGCTAGATGTACATTTGACGTATAGTTTTGTAGGTACTTCGTAGTATAGTATTTAATCAGCTAGTCATTTACAACGGCCGTGCGCTCACCCGCGACCGGCAGGTGGCGGGTCACGGCCCTCCCGAGGAGTGCCACAGAGGCACAGAGGTAAACATCACGCACAAACATACCTACATACAATTACTGACTATAGTTGTCAGGTATACAATACACGGTACGCCCAACGTTTGTAAAGTCGTGTATTATTTACTTGAACTGTCGTGAACCACGCTTTATGCGTATTTTGCATTAATGATTTTAACCGACTTCCCAAAAAGGAGGAGGTTCTATGTTCGACATTATGTTTTTTTTTTTTGTGTATGTTCACCGATATCTCCGTCAATTGTGGACCGATTTTGAAAATTCCTTTTTTGTTTGAAAAGTATGTTTCGAAATTGGTCCCATTTTAAATTGGTGAAGATCTGATGAAGAACTTCGGAGATATACAACAGAACTCTTCAATAAATAACGGCAAATCTCTCGGGATTGCAATCGCATGTCTGTTTATTGTTTATACCATTTTATATCATAACATCACGCCAGTACGCTCTTTAGGGGTACGCAGATCTCTCATTTCACCGGTTATGTTCAAGTTTGATGAAATCTATTCTGGCGTTATAGTAACCTTACTAACTTGCCTATTAGGCAGGTACAACTAAAAAGTGAAAAATAAAGAAAACCTTTTGCAAAAAAATACTACCGACTTCCAAAGACAAAACTGCAAAGTGAAAAATAACTTTATTTTTTTAAGTCGGTGTCCATACCGCAAAAAAATTGGTACCTACGAAAGATAACGACTTCAAAAAATAAATTTATTTTTCACTTTGTAGTTTTGCATTTGGAAGTCGGTAGTATTTTTTTGCAAAAAGTTTTTTGTGTGTAGTATTTGAACTGACAGGTCTTTTGCATAACTTGATAGAAGAGACACCTGTATGGTAGAATTTAAATTCAATACTTCACACCAGTCTTTCATACCTAATGCGTGTTTGAATTACTACTGTTACTTTGTATCTCCTTCGACAACTAATTGAACCATACAAAACTCTATCGCCAAAATGTAGCATAATTAATTAAAACATAAAAGTAACTATAGCCAAGAATAGTTAAAGGTCCACTGCTTCTATGTACAGTTAGAACAGTTCAGTAGTACCATGTTCATTTGAATCTAATTTATTTATTTATTATATACTTTATTGTACACCACTGAAATAATTACAGGACAAAACATTTATAAAGATAAGTGTACAATGGGCGGTCTTATCGCACAGGGCAATCTCTTACAGACAACCTTTGGATGGACGGAACGAGAGAAGATAGACATAGGGCTGTCAGTGTACAAAAAATATACTAAATAATATTACTTAGATATAACATAAAATACATACATACAAATAAAATAATATACTAATAAATATCATATATAGAACAGAGAAAAGAGAAGAATAGTTACAGAGAAAGGAAATGCTCCTTCACCATTTTTATAAATGAAGGTAATGTTTGCGCACGCCTTACCTCAATAGGTAATGCATTCCACAAACGAGCTGCTTGAACCGTAAAAGATAAAACTAAGTATATTTTGTTTGTAAATAATGTAACATAGCACTATCTATACTAATATTATAAAGCTGAAGAGTTTGTTTGTTTGAACTCGCTAATATCAGGAACTCCTGGTAGGAACTGAAAAATTATTTTTGTGTTGGATAGTTCATTTATCGAGGAAGGTTATAGGCTATATAACATCAAGCTACGACCAAAAGGAGCGGAGCATAAATGAAAAATATTGCAAAAACGGGCAAAATAATGCCGTTTTGAGAGCTTCCGTTGCGTGCCCTGCGTAATCGGTTAAAGTTACGCAACACTTATGTATTTAGTGGTAAGATAGGTAGGTAGCCAGTTGACGGGAGCGAAGCCGCGTGGGACAGCTAGTAGTATAAGAAGAAAATACAGCCAGCAACTTGCTATAGAAAACACATGCTAATCTAATCTGAATCAAACGGCCATCATTTGCCTGCGCACACGCAGATAGCCGTACAAGTCGTGAACGCATTGCGACCCGCACTGAACCGTAGCGTAGCCGCATGCCACAGCTGCCGTCTTTAGTAGGTGTATTACAAATTATACAAAAGTATATTGGGTTCTGTTTTTAACGGTCGTAATGCTAAATTAACATAATACTGCCTGTTTTGCAAAAAAATACCACAATATTTATGATATCTATTTCAGCAATGATATTTTACAATGTTCTCTTACTAGATAATCATGTTGAAAATAAGTTTATAGGACAGACACGTCTAGATTCTGAAACGAAACTCGTGATCCGATTGGCTGTTCATGTTTTAGTCGAGCAATAACTATTCGAAAGTTTTCGAATATTTGGCTGCGCCGGTGCTACGCTGCTACAGCCGTCTACGACCTAAGGAACCTACTATCACTAATAAATTATTTAGGAGTAATAAATAATTTAATAAAACAGGAATTACTTGCTCATATGACTGATGCTCATATGATTTACTGTTAGAGCCTAACAATTTTACGACTCATTGAATACTATACCTACTTTTGGCAGACTTTGTTGAAGCGACATGACAATGCGTTCTAAACTTCATGTTTGACACACTTAGATAGTGCAGTTAGCTCATACTAACACACAAACCTACAAATATTACCCATGTTTTAACTTATAGATGTTTGTTATATGTATTTAATAGTTTCTCTTGAATATGCTAGCCTTTGCAAGTTGCTACGCGGGCTCTACGCGGCTACGAGGCTAAGCTATTTGGCACTACCATAAAAAAAAACTTTACCTTTTTCTTCTTAGTCGTACTCTCTTGGCGGGAGTGGTCTTGGTCAAGAATCGTCTGGTAAGTCGGTTGTGGCTTTTGTGAGCCAGAGCCTACTCCATCTTTCTGTATTTGTGGCACCGCGTGTATATTCAGCACTTTGTACTATACAGAAAAAAATATGTAAAATAACAGTGAAATTTTATGATATACAAAGTATGTAAAATCTTGTACATATTATGGTACAAAAATTGTGATGGTAACAATTTCTTGAACAAAGTAGGTAAATGTTTATTTATTAAAACTTCATACAAAAATAAAAATAAAACAAGAAAAAATTTAAAAATCCCGACTGCTTAAAAAGCGAACTGAAAAGACGTAAACAAGGAGAAAATCATGCTGTGCAGTCGGAGGATACATATTCGCGAGCTGGCTGACAAAAACCAGATGTATCCTCCGCCTGCACAGCCTGATTTTCTCCTTGTTTACGTCTTTTTAGTTCGCTTTTAAGCAGTCGCGTTTTTTTATTTTTAAATTATCTTTTTTTATTTGTAACTTTCCAGTTATTTTTTTTCGAATTAGGTACCTACGTTTAAACATACAAGTGTTATATGTTTTTAAAATCTCCTCTTATAACCCTTTTTTTTTGATACCACACGCGATGGGTTTGGAAGAAAAAATAAACTTTGCCATCCACACTACGGCGCCCAAAAGCCGCCATTTTTCTATTTTCCTATTTCAATGTAGCTAGTGACACTTTACATAAGAACCATCAAAATCGGCCAACGCGTTCTGTCTCTAGAACGCCACATAGGAACAAACATACATACATACTTACATACATAGGCTGATAAACACATTACCTTCGACAGTCGGGTAAAAAGGTACAAAGGCGGACTTAATGTTGTGTTAACAAACCAATATAATCACACGGTTTACCTTATATCATTAAGTAATTAAAGTCAATGACTTGATCGCAAAATGGACTTATGCTAATTAAATTATAAGCACACAGCACAGGTATAACACTTACACTGCCAACTTATGTTAATTTTAAAGGGTCCATTACAAACTTTATCAATAGTCATAATAAATATGCAAATATACTTGATATTTCTGCGCAAACAGCCGACCGACATTCAATGCAAGTTTATTCATAAAAAGATACATCTATCGACAAACCACTTCAGTTTTCATATTTGTAATTTATTGGCAATCAAACGATATCTACTGATATCAATAGTACAGTAAGCAAAACAGTTTATTTTTGCTGGCAAGCAAAGATTATCACGTTTTTAATAAAATTACAGTCCTGACGTTTATCGATAACTAAAGTAAATATGTGCCATTGTTTTATTTACTAGGGGTTCCTATAAAAATCTGTATTTTTTTGTGGTTTTCACTACAAACATTTAGAGTAGATACAATATGCCAATCATAACAGCTTTCATAAATATCAGCGTTGCCAGAATGAAACTGTTGTTACATTTTACGTAACTTTTGACCTTCTCATGTAACCTCCATGTAACACGACTTAAAATGTATCTTTAACTTTTAGGACTTAATAAAAATATCGAAATATTTACCAGCAAACAAAAAATTATCTTGAAACGGAACGCATCTATGGAAGTTTTCGTTGGTCGTGTTGTCGCACCTGATTTTGTGACACATAAATTGACGTTTTGCATATTCACTCACTCACTCACGTATATTTTTAAATCTTCCATCCCGCTTACTCCGGCGAGCTAGTGAGCGTATTAGTGTCATTTTCCATATAAAATTAGGTAATGTAACTTTCCTCATGAAAATGTAACTTTTTGAGATGTCTCTAGTAATATTTGACTATCTGTCACTGGCAACACTGATAAATATGTAAAAAAGCCGCAACTAGTATAGCATTTGCTGACAATTACATTTATTTACCACCAGAGACCGCAGAAATCGTTGTTTGAATCTGCTTTGGTGAATACCCTACCTCGTAGAAGACACTGTAAAGAGCCTACATAATAAATGCATGCATAGCTATTCATTGTTTACCTTCCCACTAAACTATTCTGCCATCAGTACACAAATACGTTAAGCGCACTCGCAATCGCTATCTCGCATGGGCACTTGCGTCCCCTTGCCGTTACATAGCGGACTTGTCTCGCTTGTGACAAATATGGTACCCGCATGTCACACCGCTATTTACTATAGTTTCTGAGAAAACTCTGCGCTAACTGGATTCTAGTTTGCTGAAGTATGTGTGAAGTAAATGTATGGTGTTCTAGGATGTGATGTTATGTGATTCGTTTGGTTCCTGGTGGATTGCAGTGTGTTGGTAACTAGGTAGGTGGTATTTTGTCATGTAATAGTAGAATAAATGTTGGTTGTATTTATGTTTATAGAAATCGCTGTGTGATAAAACCATTATGTGGTGTTCTAACTCAAATAATCAAAATCTTTTTAACTCATTAGTTCTTTTGTTCGTTAAAAGTTTATTTTCGACGACTATTCGCCGAATGCCGAATAATACTAGCTATTATTCGGTATTCGACGAATATAAAAAAATGACGAGTAATGCCGAATACCGAATAATAACGAGTATTCGCTGCAACTCTAATCATTAGATAAGTTCCTAGGCATTTACAGCTGCAATGTAAGGGCGGCGTTCAAGATTAAATGATTCAGCTGTAAGTTCTTCGTCTAGAAGCAGACATTTCATTATTTCGTAAGAAATCTTACGGCCTATTTCACTACTTTCTTCTAAGTTTCGGTGACATCTAATTATATTCGAATTCTATTCTATTGTACAAGCTTTTATTTAACTCGCAATCTATGTATGTAAGTGTGTTCGGTTCAAATGTTGCAACTGAATTTTAAAGCAGTTATCCTCCACCGATTTAGATGAAATTTTGCATAGACGTTTAGTTTGGACCACAATGCATGGTTAGCTCGTCGTTAGTGACGTCCTTTTTAATCCAATATGGCGGACGGCCCAAGATGGCGGACTAGTTATACTAGACGCCTACTGTTAATATCTCTTCTAAAATTGGCGGGAAAGAATCAACATCACACAAATCCTTACTCAATAGAGTACCCCCTTGAACCCATGATCTAGTTGACGAAAAAACCACAGCGTCAATAGCGAAGCTTAGCATCATCACAAAGTATTGTGCGCGAGATGAACGCCCCACAGATAAAGGACTTCCGCCGTTTAGTTCCGCCGCTCACTTACACGTGCGCTTGCGCTTGTACATAAGAAGCAGTAGGTGAAGTACAAACAAACATTGAGATATTCTATTGACATAAGCTGGATGTGCTTTAATGTAGGTATCTTTTTCGACAAGCCATTTCACAACTATCGGGGTCGGCTGCTCGTCTTTGTACCCGTATACATAAGTTTTTCTTGCAAACGTGTATAACTTTTATGGTGTACAATAAAGTATATTCAACTCTTAAAACCCTTTATTTTGTTTCCCCACATGGTTATGTGATGGTTTGGAAGAAAAACAAAATTGGGCTACCCACAATATGGCGCCCAAAATCCGCCATTTTTCTATTTTAATGTAGCCAGTGACAGTCGCAAGGTTAAGACGAATTGATTGGCGTAAGAATCATTCAAATCTACCTGCGCGTTTGGTGTCTAGAACGCCACATAGGAACATACATACATAAATAGACTGACAAAAACACATAACATTCGTCTTTTTTCCACCGGTTGCAGCTAAATACAAATATTTCACACGGATATACTACCTATATAATCTCCTGGAACTGGAACCTCTGAGATCCTAGCAAGACTGGTGTTAGATTTTCTGGAAAATGTGCTTTAATGTAGGTACGAATTAAAGTTGTTTTAGCGTCTCGTGATTTTTGACAAAAGACTTGCTTGCATAACAAGGTAGTCAAAGGCTTTTGATATACGTAGTAGGTACAATGATAGACAAATAAACCAAACAAAAAGCAACAATTACTTACTAAGACACCATGACCTAAGTCAAGAGTAACCACAGCGTAACCAAGTCCTAAGTAAAGATCTGGTTCAGGACCAAATGTTTGACGTAATCGCACAACGGAAAATGTGTCACACTGGAAAATAAATGTAGCACTATATGTAAATAGTTGTAAGATTTTAGGTAGGTAAGTGGATATTCTATTTATTGTGCTACATTTATTTTCGAGTGTGACACATTTTCCGTTGTGCGATTACGTCAAAAATTTGGTCTTGACCCATCTACTGACTCGGTGTTCGCCTAAATTTCGCGTAAAGTTCGCCTCGTTGTAGTCCTAAACTAGAGGCCAAATTCAAGCGAGGATTCCGGCGACTGATCCCGCAATTAACTGATCCCGCGGGATGAGTTGCCGGATAAATTTATTTTAATATTTTTCTTCCGGCGACTCATCCCAGCCATAAATGAATAAAAATAATCTATTGATCAAGCCAAAAACAGTACTGTCAAACGAAAAAATGAATAATGTATTAATTAAGGGAAAAACTATTTGATTCAAAGATATCATTTATGTATATAATATAAAAACACTCTTTTGAGTTTCTTGTTATTTAAAATTTACGTAGGTAATAAAAACACACATTAATCATGCTAACAATAATCAACAATTTACTAACAATTAACAACAAGTAAGTAATTATCTATCAATATTATTAACGTGTAGAAGTGTTTGTAAAATCCAACTTACAGAAAATAAATCATTTATCACAAAATCAGCCTTAACGATGTTAAAATATAATAAAAATATACACATAAATCATATTAAAAATGCTGTCACTTTCTTTTTGATACAAAATGAAGGATAAGGGATGGCATGAATTTAAAATCTCCGTTAAACCTTACCTGCACGGTTGAATTAAGTGCTTATAAGCCAATGTAATACATTCATGTCCAGGATAAGATAATTATAATTATATAAAAAATAATATTAGTTAATCAAAGAGTTTTGAACATTTTTTTGTTTGACTGTACTGTTTATGGGTGGGACGAGTCGCCGGAAGAAAATATTAAAATAAATGTATCCGGTAACTCATCCCGCGGGATCAGTTAATTGCGGAATCAGTCGCCGGAACCCTCATTCAAGCAACATTGAATCAGGTGATTCGTGCCTATACATTCGAATTAAGAACACACAACCTTTTGAATGGACCATCAGTCCAACGCCCTAGTAATTTGAGCCTTAGGCTATTGAATCTAAGTCATATATCCCTTCAATTCACATCAACGGTTAAATAAGAGGCCACAGCTGCGACAACGATTCATAGGCCTTTGTATAGAGTGGTCCTTTTATCAATACATCTATTCTGTGGTCGAGCTATTACGCAGGGACATGCGCGCACGCACCTTAATAAGTTGCGCCGGAGTGGAGCACGATCTGCGTATTATAAAGTCATCTTAAAGCTCTTAAAGTGCTGTTATTAAGACATGTGAGACGTGTTTCTTGTGTCAATAGATGTTTTCTCGCGGTTGCTTGAATTTGAATTTAGGTACTTGATTATTTCCGCTGTGGTTTTTCCATTTGATTGTTATGCATTTGGCGGTTTCTACTTTCGTAACTGTATTTTCCGATAGAAAGAGATGGCGGGATGAACTAGAGTCACACTACAAATAGGTTTGAACCTTTTAGTTAAATTACGACCCAAACCAAGGCTTTAATTTTTGAATGGAAACGCCGGGAGGGAACGCCATAGATCTTATTGGTCTTCAGAAATGCCAGGTGCGCAGTACTCATAACCGGCGTGTGTGTATGACTAGATGTATGAATGTGAGTGAAGCAAAAGAAGTATGTAAGGATCGTAGCACTTTGCGTTCTGTAGTTTCTGCCTACCCCCATGGGAATAAAGGCGTGAGTATATGTATGTATGTGTATTTTTGTTTTCTGTCACCTTTAATGATCCCTGGGATTATCTCCAAACTAATAGTTTTTATTTATAGCCATTACTGACCCATAGCCTTCTCTAGTCTTCACTCCGGTTGATGTATGGCCTTTTTACCTGACTGCCGAAGTAGGATAATGTGTTTATCAGTCTATGTATGTATGTTTGTTCCTATGTGGCGTTCTAGACACCAAATGCGTAGGCCGATTTTGATGATTCTTACGCCAATCAATTTGTCTTAACCTTGCAAGTGTCACTGGCTACATTAAAATTTAAAAAGAAAAATGACGTATTTTGGGCGCCTTAATGTGGGTAGCCCAATTCTTTTTTTCTTACATACCCATCACACCATGGGGGTATCAAAATAAAGGGGTTTTAAGTGGTGATTTCAAAAATATATAATACTTATCTGATATGTTAAAAAGTAATCCGAAAAAAATGAAATATGTATAAATAAAACATCTGGTTTTGGTCAGTCAGCTCGCGAATATATATGTATCCTCCGGCTGCACAGTATTATTTTCTTCTTGTGTACGTCTTTTTAGTTCGCTTCTTAAGCACTCAGGTTTTTCAGTTAACATATTTATCTATTCTAACGATGTCTTAACTTCAATCATGTGAGTTTATGTGGAAAGAAATAAAGAAAACTGGCTTATTCAGCACACACACACACACACTTATTGACTGGTAGCTATTAATTTCATCAACATCAGTTTGCAGCTTTATGTAAATGCAAAATTGCCCAATACGCATTGAAATTGATCCATTTAAAACTTAGTAACGTTGCACACGTCTATTTGTGTGAATATGTTACAATAAATACGTAGTAAGGAGGTTGCAACTCGGCATTACAACATGGAGAAATCGAATTGCATCAGGAAATTGGGCATAAATCACCAGTCCACGAGTTTGCTAACTGTTGCTTTAACTTTATATTTTCTGGAAAATTTCGAGTGTCTCATTTCTGTTCACCTGCAACCTTATATTCGGCAAAGACCTGTCGACATCTCTGAAATAACGTCTTTCGTATTGCGTAATACACTCATCATGAAAAGGATATGTGAATTGAACTCTAGGGTAGGACGCGTGCTTTCTAAATTCTTTACGCAATACCGAAAACATTTAAAAGGAAATGTGTCATATTCTTTCATGGAATTGTTTATTAAAAAAAAAGGATAGTTGCAAACCGTATTTTATTAAATATAATATTTTAAATCTGCCTTCCTTGTTTATTTTTGAAGTGGCTAATTTCGTTCAAACGAATCCCAAACTATTTAAAAAACTATCAGATGTTTCAATCCGCAATCGACGGGATAACAATAAATTATGGGGAGTAAGATCAACCACGGCACTCATGCGTAAAAGTATTTTCTCTTTAGTACCAGATATTTATAATAAAATCCCTAAAGCTATTAGACAAATGACCACAACTCAATTTAAACTACATCTAAAAAAATACCTGATAGCCAAATGTTATTATAGCTTAACAGAATATTTAAATGATCGTACTTAGTGCCTATCATTGCGACACTTCCTCGAATCTCAAAACTGTACTTTTTTTAGATTTAAAGTTTTTCCTATAATATGTTTATAAATGACTGCATGACAGTAGATTATATAATTCTTTTTTTTGTTAATTATATAAATTCAAACGGTTAAAACAAATACAATTTTTTTGTATGCCCTGAACGGCAAAACATGTAGATTCTATTACTAAATGTTATTTTAAGGCCGTACCCTGACCAAAAAATCGGCATGAGATTTGAGCATTCCTATTGGCCTAGCGGCACTCGTGGCGCATGAATTACAGTAGTAAATACGCCCAGATTTTAGAATAACTTTTTTATAAAATCGAATATTGGTCTTTTGAAAAAAATAAATCTACCAAAATGTTCGTTATCAAATTGTCTATCCATTAGTGTTAGTACAAACAATTATTATTGAACACTTTAAGAGGAGATGCATGCTATCAATCATTATTTCTCAATTTTATGGTTTTGTTGGAAGGAGATTAGTGAAACATATACTACATTTAAAAAAAAAAGAATTCTACAATTTTGGAATCAATAATATGTAGAAATTTAATGTATTTTTATTAGTTGATATTTCATTTTAAATAACGAGTAGATAGCTCCTAAAAATTGCACGAAAAACGGCTAGCGCGGCGTTTTGCTCGGGGTAGCGCCTTAAGACCATGCAAATCTATTGTACATTCATGTTTTACAAAAATAAATATCTTATCTTATTTATTTTGGCCTGCCGTAATTAGGCTGCTGATCTAGACTCTGTGCAGTAAATGCAATCGCATATCACCTACGCAGTGAAATAAATGATGAAAGAAACCTTAAAAGTTCATCAAATCACTTTTAATAAGATTTCATAAAATCTGCATAGCCTTTTCCAACTAAGGTGGGTCGGCTGCCAGTGCATCCGGTATGCATCCGGCTGAATTTTAGTATATTTTTACCAGACAGCTTGACGCAATGGAGGGTAATGTGTTTATTAGGCTATGTATGTTCCTATGTGACCTTCTAGAGACCAAACGCATATGCCGATTTTGATTGTTCTTACGTCAGTCGTTTCGTCCTAACCTTGCAAGTGTCACGGGCTTCATAAAAATTAAAAAACAGAAAAATGGCTGATTTTGGGCGCCAGCATATTGTGGTTGATCACAAGTTTGTTATCTTCCAAACATGTTGTGTGGGGTATCAAAATGAAGGGTTTTAAGAGGTGATTACAATAATATAAGTAACTCTTATATGTTTAAAAGTCATTCGAAAATAAATAAAAATGTTAATCTAAAAAATCAAAAAACCCGACTGCTCAAGAAGCAAACTAAAAATATTTTTTACATTAACATGAAGCGACTGCTTATATGCCTTTTCACAAACCAGTAACTGGGTAACGCGATGCCCCTTGCCAAGTCTGAAAATGTACATACACACGAACACATAGGTACATTTCTGAGTTTACAATTGATAAGTGTGTGGAAGTCGAAAATAGATCAGATTTTATTTTATAACCTCAAATCTACCTAAAGGCCAGATGCTATTGTAAAACAATATAATCCTTTCTCAGCTCATTTTTCAAACATTCATACTACTATTACCATACAGCCTCCTAGTCTAGGACCAAGGAACGCCCCTACAATTCAACTCCATAAAGCTGAATGCATTTTCACGGGACGCAGTTAACAATGCGGCATAGTAATATCTGAACAATGGAGCACTTCACACCTGCTGCGATTAGGGTAACCGGGTCTATAAATATTGCACCATTAGACCGTCGTGTATTCATTCATCTTGTATTTTATGGAGCAACCTTTTTCATGTGAGTAGCTGCGGTTTTATTCGTAAGGTATGCAGGTACCTAAAGAGCATATCGAATCTCAAATTCGTCTCCTCAATTCTTAAGTGGGTAGGTTTGGCACACCCTAAGATAATCTTTTACAGTTTCTCCTGAAAAGAAGAATCTTTAAATAGTAATTTTCTCCAGTATTATCATTAATATTGAATTACAATTTTAAGAATCACCACCTGGTGGGTCCTCCTAAATATTTATTTAAGAAACTATCACTATCGTTTCGAATAGAAGAAACTGTTTTAAGCAAAATGAAATAAAAACCTTTCAAACAGCTAACTTTATGGAAACCTCTACAGTGAATACAAACTAACTTCTCCTATGTCTCCTTTTATAAGCCTAACTTTCAATTGTAATCGAACATTTGCGGTACCTCCCATCCCAATAGTCTCTTTTTTTTTTAGGCTTTGATGTTATCGAATTACTTCTCCTTTAGGTGAAACGGAAGGTCATGTAGATTTTTACTGACTAAAACCGACCCGTGTTCCTTTAGTTGCTTGAGTCAGGGCCGCGGTAACTCTCTTTCAAATTTATCCGCGACTCAGACAGGCTTCGGCCCTGGCGGACCTCGTCAGTTTTTGCTGACATCTCTTTGAGGCACCGCGCACGTGGAACAATACGCGCCGTCGACTCAGGCCTGGTCCTTATCGGACGGTGACGGATCGGACACATTATCACCGTCTGCAAGCCCGCGCCTACGGTGGCCGGGCATCGGCATGCGACACCCGACGCCCAGGGTGTCTCCTGCGGTGGGTAGGGGCGTGAGTGGCGTCTGCGTTGCGTCTACCTCAAGCATTTCGCCTTCTCCTTTGCAAGCATTACTGCTTCGCAGAAGGAGACAGCTTCCCATGCTCTCTCGCTCCGTACCATGGCCTGAACCAGGGCCGGACGCGAGAGGTCGCCACCTCCGATCGCCTACACGAGGACACGGCGGTGCTCCGCCCAAGCGAGGCAGACCTCCAGCGTATGCTGTACCGTGTCCTTCGGGCGATCCACACAATGACACCCGGGCGTTTCCTCCCGCTTTATCATGAACGGGAACCTCCCGAATAAGGCATTTCTTATGAGGACCTGCGTCAGGCGGTGAGGACGCCGTGCCGCCTCTCAAGTCACTCCTTAAAGAGGGGCCTTATCGCCGCAATTGTGGCGTGCCCAATCCCAATAGTCTCCTAGGCATTATAATAAGCAGAATTGAATTATATCCAAATATAATCTTTTCAGGCGCCCTGACGACTAGCAACCCTAAGGTATTGTTTTCAATCAACCAAGAGATGTTTGTCGTTGCGAGCCCTATTAACTCCGTTGTTCCACACCACTTAATTTGCAGGGCTTCTCATACAAAGCTCTGAAGTTGAACAAAAGTCCTTTTTAAGTTTTTACGTACGTACCAAGTTGAATAGGGGTTTAGAAGAGCTTTACCCTATTTTACAAGCTTTTATTAGAGGAACCTTGATAATTGGACAAAATGGTAGGTTATTTGAAACTGTGAAAGGATTTAAACGCGGTTATATTCAATTGAAATAATTTAAAAGGAATCGGTTCATCTGTTCCTTTTAGAAATAGTCCTAATGAATGTTTCCTTTTCATTTCTATGATGTATCTATGAAAATATATTTTTTTTAATTTTTGAGTTCATCTTATTAATGTAGGAGTTGGATCGTGATGAGAGAAATACTTCTTCAGGTTACTTCGTTTACTTTGGCTCGGTAAACACAACCTACAGAATTTTTCATCCGTCATTCTTTTTATGTCTCTCCAACACATACCCTCTCATTCCCTCATCGAATTAACATCCTATATTAATTTGAATTTGGGGGTTTATAATAAATAAAATAAAATAGCCTTTATTGGTGTTTCTTTCTTACAATTAATTTTAAACATGCCTACTTACTAAAACTAAATTGATTTAATCTATTATAACTTGCATTTGCGTGATCGGCAACTGAGTGTTTATGTGAAACAGCTTGTCTGTCGACAAAGGACTCCTTTAAAGATAGCCACGTACTCCTGTGTCTTGCTAAACGTGTCCACATCGGACCAGCTATTTTCATCAGGTCATCTTCCCATCTTTTGGTTTGTCTGCCTCTATTTCTTTTGCTATCTCTTGGATACCGTTCTGCTACTAACTTAGTCCATTTCACTGTACTTTCTCTCAACATATGTCCCGCCCAACGCCATTTGAGCTGGTTCGTTAAATCATTCAATAACCTTTAAAAACTGAATTAATAAAAACTCGCCGTTATTCAGTTTCACTCATATACTCCGTATTTTTAAGTCGGATAATTAAGTACGCCAACTTGCCTACGTTACCCTAATTAAAACCGGTCTAGAACAGCCTCCACCTCAATGAGCCTGCAACAAGTACTTAGAACAATGCACTCAATAAGTTCATAACAACAATCAACATAACACAATGGAGGATCATTTCGAAAACAATGCCATCCTCGAAACTGAATGAATACTGGGTGCATGATAAGAACGCACTTAGAGGTAGGTGCAGAATTATTCGCCTTCCTGCGAAATTGGAGAACTTAAGTAAGAATAATTTAAATATTAGTACTTACTTATCTAGTAGATTTTTATTAGTATCTAGGTACCTACTTATCTAGTTTAACAGCTTCGCTGCGACCTGGGATAGATAGTGTTCTTGGGAAAGCCGGATGTTGTTTTTTATGGTAATTGTATAAATGATTATTGTTGTAATATGCATTTTAGAAAATAATATCATATATTTAGTAGTTTTATTAAGAAAGTATTAAAATAAAAATACCATTAATTTGCGGACCTGACACTGAGATTGAAAATTTCAACCTCACTGCCAAAGTCCGCAATTTTGCGGAGTGGTTTATTCTACGTATTATGGTTTATTCATGATTGGCTTTAAATATTTTATTACGTATTGATACAAGTGGGGTGATTTTAATGCCGTCTCGACTGTTATGACCAATCTCACGCGTTTCAAACTTCGTTTTTCACCACACTGGCGAAGAAACAATAAACAGCATTTACAAGAAACGGATTTAAAGCTAGCCGGCTCTATTTTCGATGTTTAGAGGAGACAACCAGCCGAATATAAAAATATAATAATCTAATATAAAATAATATGAAAGGTAAACACAGCTGGCTTAATTGAAGTACATTGCATAGTGAACCAAAAAGTAATGCCTTTGTAGACAGTAACGAGTGTGTTGAAAAAAAAAATTCTAGAAACGTCATACATTTAATTGCAGGATTCGAAATAGTAGGTCTTTTAAAGAAGGACCTGCAAAGCTCCATAAAAAAAGAATAAGGTAATTTTGATTATGGGTTCTGTCCCTTAAGGTTACAGTAGTCGAAAATTCATCCATACAAACGTAGTCTGGCGATTACTCCACTGATTGACGGTGTACGTTCAAAATAAAAAATGAAATCAATTTGTCTCATCATTATCTAGCCCTGTATGGAAACAGAAAAGCGTCGAAAGTTCCATATTTCAACACTAATTTTAACACATCTTTGGGCGGGATAAATACGATAACAAGAAGGAAAATTGCAAAACGGCCTCCATACAGGGATAGATTAGTAATTCAACTATGCAAATAATTTTATTTTGAAAATATACATTTAGTAGTTTTTTCATGATATCTAGACTCCCAAAGGTCTCTTCATAAATTTTTGCGCGCTCGTTTTCGTCCTAAATCATCATCCATTTCGCTACAAATTTGCAAAAGTGCTAATTCGTACGAGAACTAGCTTCTTTCTGCTCATGACAGCATCAATCTCTTTCGCACGTGTTATCGGATGAGACAGCATGCATTTTAACCCCGCGCACAAAATAGTTCGTGCCGTTGACTAGGGGAACCTTAAGCAGTGTCCGGTGTCCTGTCTTTATTTTTTGTCTCAGCAACACAGCTTCTGTTATTAAACAACTCACTGCAAAAATGCCTGCAATATTATTACTGCAATTATGCTTTCCCTTGACATTTGTAATTATTATAGCTCTGTATTTTCTTTTCATCTGAATAAATTGTTGTGCTAAAGTGTAGTGTTTAAGGTGTATTATTATTGTGTTATTTCTAGCTATCACCTATATTCTGGTATCTTATCGTAACTAGTATTAATACTTCAAATGTTAGCTCAAAAGGACTCATTTATTTACACTTAGACTTTAGTCTTGACATCGCCGGTGCAGTCTTAGTCACAGACTAGCAGGACAACCTTGGCTTTACATTTGTATAGCACTTAAAGACCAAAAGTCACTAGTTTATTTTTAGGTTAAAGAGTTCACAAGATATGCTGTATTTAGGTAATATCTGAATGGACATTGCTGGCACACTATTGGTCTTTTGAATCCCACAGATCATATGATATTATTTGGACTGAAGAACTATCTAATAAGTTAGATACGAAAACAGAATCTATAAATAACTGTGACTAAAACTTCCTTGAAGTTGAAGAAGCACCTATCGATGGTCATATCGTGACGTAATCTTACGTGATTTGCTACTTACTTGCATGCAGTAACATTAGGTCATTGAGAATTCACTTAATCATTTGAGTATGATATTTTAAAAAGATTGCAATCCTAAGTGCCAGTTTTCATATTCACTCGATGGCTTAGTTTGAGTCTTTAAACGTACACGTGCGCGTTAACGTAAACTAAAATTTATAGGTAGGTAATAAAACTGAATAAGTGACGTCTGGTGTCAATATTGCAAAGTTATGCAAACCCCTATTTTGTATACAAATTAAAAATAAACTCGCACTAAGACCACTGGATAAGCTTCGTCTGGTGACACTACAGTGAAACACAATTATTGTTTCGATTTGACATATGCGGACGTTTACATCAACGCAATCATGCAAGTCTGAAAATTCGCACTAGAACCTCTGGCGTCATTCTCATCAATTGAAGTGTGCTTACGATTAGATGAAGCTAATGAGAACCTCTCAGGTTACTACTACATAACTAATTGGCATGAGACAATAGTATTATGAATTCTGCCCTTTTGTTAGTCTACTTGTAGTGTATATTCAATTGTATAAGAGCATTGCATAATATCATTATCTAAAGGTACGAGACTTGTGATACTCGCTTACTAATATTCAAACTCAAAGCCTAAGTGATTAAGTGTGTCAAGTCAATGTATAAAATCTGATAAAGAATTTCTAAATTTAGTGGAGCTATATATATATGGGAGACACCGAGATGGCATCAGTTTTACAGCGAGCTTCGAGTTCAAGGCTTGAAACTTGACATTAATGGCGTGTGTTAATGATTTGTTTTGTCTTAAGGCGGTGACTTTTTAACTATCAATAATTTTGTTGATCAGATTCCTCCTTTTGGTAATATCTCGTAATTATAAACAGCAAAAAGCGATTCAAAAGTTACATGAACCAATATTACCTTCAGTTTGACATTTTGGAATTATGCTTGATAATTCTTGATCTTTTTCTTCATCGCTTAGCTCTTGCTGTCAACCACACCTACAAACCAACAACTCTGAAGTGGCCATGGTCACGATGAATTGTGCCCAATGGTTGATGTTGTCGTAGGTCATCTAACGAAATCTTTTCATCTGGTTCTGTTAGTTGACAGCATCTTTAACATAACATCTATCTTTTACAAGATTAATAATGAAGATTTTTAATTGTTTCAGATCGTGCCGGTGACCACATGCCGCCGACATCATGGTGATCGTTACCAGGGTATATATCTTTACCTTAATCATTTATTCGATTGCTTGGAATGACTTTTAAGAGTAACTATTTTTGCTCTAATAAAAGTAAAAAAAAACTTAAGTCTGGCACAGTTTGGTCCTTCGAGCCGGATACCTCGAAGGACCAGCCTTTGGTGCCCCAACGTTGTTAAATCAGCTAAAAGATCAATGATTCGTTATAACTTACTGATTTAACCGGGAATGGGAATTTGTTTCAAAGCCTTAATTTATTACTATAACAGCTCGAATAATTTTCTTTTAAAATTTCAATGTAGAGCGAATTTAATCAAAGAAAATTCCAGTTCTACCAACATTAATGGGTAAGTACCTAGTACAGTTTTCTCAATGTAAACAAACATGACTTAAGTACCCAGCTTGCTCGCTATGTATGGTGTTTAAGTTGAAATCTTTAGAAAGCCTCTCGACGATAGCTTCCAGTTTTGTGGCTCACACATAAAATTATGGGTGTTCACGAGCAAACCGGATGCTGCTGAGATGTCGAGACGGCATCAGTTTTACCGCGGGCTACGAGTTCAAGGCTTGATACTTGACATGAATGGCCTGTGATAATGATTTGTATTATTATAAGGCAGCATCTTTTTTACCATCATTGGTTTTGTGGTTGGTAAGAGTAAAATCCTTTAACTAATTTTGTATTCACATAAAATATATATGGTTAGATTGCTAATTTATGTTTCTGTTAATTGAATTAATGGATAAAATGTTCATTATTTATGTTTCAAATGGTTCGTAATTTTCAGCCGCATTCCGCTTTACAATTAGGTACTTATATAGGAAATCGGATTAAACTAAAATTTAAAACGATTCGATGCAGCAGTCATTGAATGGAACGTTCATTTTTTTCTTAACAGACGGAATTGAAAATAAAATTCAATAATTGGCAATTTTTATGTGATTGCTTGTAAAAAGAGATTTGCTGTCAAAAGCTGCAACTTCCGCGATAAAATAAAAATATGTATAGTCGGCACCGTGGACGGTGACGCAGTGTGAGCTACCTACTTGTGCCCAAAGCGGTACATTCTCGCCGAGTTCCGATCAGTGCGTTTGGCAACACATTCCGTCAGCCCGCCACAGAATCCAGCACTGAGGGCGTTCACCCCGCTGACCAATACATACATGCATACAAACATATACACTCTCACATCGCGAAGCCAAAGTATAAAAGTCTCATTTTCGAAAACGTCAAATTGAGAATTTCTAACGATTCGATACGGTCAACGAAGAAACTTATTCATGGGGGTAACAAGCAATCACAAATAACTTGATTTATGATAGCCATTTGACACTGCAATGCTATAATATGTAATACTACATCCGCTAATGTAAATTGAATCCATAAATATTCGAATCAAATTAAAATATTTGCTTCTAATTATACAGTTCCTGTTCGTCCAAATCGATTTTTTTTTTTGTGATACAAAAACTTGGCGCCGCGCAAGCGTAAGCCAATGTTGAAACTAGAGTTAAGTTAGATAATATAAATGAAACGTCAAATTTCGTAAAAGGAATGATTGCTAAAATATTCTAATCTGTTTTTACATTGGCGAATAGGACGTGACTTTTTGCTGTCGCGCCAGTCAACATTTTGAATAAGGGAAGACTAGAAATAATTGTGAATGATTAAAATTGTTTAAACTGCAAAAGATTCTCGTCATCAAGATGATGAGGCATCATTTGATGCACTCAGAGTCCTATCACCGCACTGACTTTGTATAGGTCAGTATCTCCACAACACACCATGCATATTATGATAAGAAGAAAGTGTTTTAAACTCAATTCAGCATATACAGTGTTGCCTTATTTTTTGGGTGGGAAATCATCCAATGACTTCTCGAAGCGGGAGAGCGTGTCAGACTTTTATTGACTAAAACCCACCCGTGTTCCTTCAGTTGCTTGAGCCAGGGCCGCGGTAACTCTCTTTCAAATTTATCCGTGACCCAGACAGGCGTCGGCCCTAGCGGAACCCGTCATTTATTGCTGACATCTCTTTGAGGCGCGCGTGGAACACTACGCGCCGTCGACTCGGGCCTGGTCCTTATCGGACGGCAGACAGTGTTGCCTAATCGCATATGTACAACCTTACCTACCTAAGTACATGTTACCGATATGTCAGACTGTGCAGAAATGGACGAGGCGAGCTGGTCGACTTCCATAACAAGAGGGAGAGTGGACACGATGCCTCGTAAAGTTCCTCGAGTGGGAGGGAAACTAGGACCGACGGGTTTCAAAACTAGCTTGATATCGATTTAAGTAATCTGTTTATTGTCCCAATAAATTCTCAAGGAATTGCATAAATGATTACTAATGTAGCTTATTCAATGTTTTGGTCCTTCCGTAATTTTAGTTTGCGATACTTTCGAGCGGGATTCTACAGCTATCGTGTATTCTATGACATCTTTAGTAAGTTTTTCCGTATTTACGAAATGTGACAGCCTTCTACGTTCAACCTTTTGTTGGATTTATTGGCTGACTATATTTTCGGCGTCAGATTCGTTTCTAGACACACCAGCAATTACTTAAAAAAGTTAATATACAGTTTTGATTTCTCTACAATTTTATTATATGTATAGAAGAAGTATTAAGGTTATATCCGTTTATTATGTTTTCCTCGTTGCTTTCTCAAACCGAAGGCTTTTTGTAACTGTAAATTATAGAATATTTTATTACTCCTAAGAGTTAATGTAAGTACACGTCTTGTCTTTGTTTAATACTTAATGTTGCAGTTAGATACTTATGCTTAACTGTTCTTTAAGAGATATGATCTCGATGACGTTGCAGATTCTTCGAATATAACGATTAACTTGCAAAGTTTTGAATAGGCACATTACTGTTTTATGTTTTCTTGAACTTAGTTTGATATTTTAACTTATGAGATAATTTTTTAGAATGTAAAGGGCATCTTTTAGGTACTAGCGGACGCCTCGCGGTTTCACTCGTCACAGTTCCCGTTCCCGTGGGAATACAGGTATAAAAAGTAGCCTATTTCACACGGGGATAGTGTAGCTCCCGAACGGTGTTTTTTTTTTTGAAATCGGTCCATTAGTTTTTAAGTTTATTCGCTACATACAAAAATACAAATCTTTCCTCTTTTTAATATTATTATGTACTCGTAAGTTAAAGTAAATATAGATCACCTACTAGCCAGAATTTTTGTACAGCCTCCCTTCTCTTCTGTCACTTCACTTTGTCTAGGGCTGTTTGGGACTAGTTTTTATCGAAGTATTCCTCCTTCTATAATGACTGGTCCGAAATACCTCATACACCTTTCTCTGCTTCCCCCGAACCAATAGGCCTCTTAACACGGCAAGCCAAAGCCATTATTAAATATAAATATCGTCTCTAGGCGCAGCGAATAACTGAAAATGTACATTCTGATCTCGGCAACAGTTCAATAATTGTTATAGGATATTCACCTCCCCATTGTTAATGACTAATAATGACACTACATCGAATGTTGATCTGACACATACAGTTTTATCTAAACTCAATCCAGTTTAAAAAGCCAGAGAGTTTACAGCTTCCATAGCAATGATATTCAAATAAACAGATTCGTTATACACTCACAAAACAATTGAAAAAAGTGTGCCGCACACACACTTTTCATTCATCTGACATTTCAATACAAGTCGAAAAGGATGCCTTGATAAAACCAACCAAAACAATCGAAAAACAATCGAAAAACAATCGAAATACAATCGAATAACAATCGAAAAACAATCGAAAAACAAAATGAGCTGGAAAAAAGCTGCCATTCAAGATTGGCTTTTAAATAAAAATATTCATTACGAACCAGATATGGTTAAAGCTACGCTTTTAGAACTGATTCCACATAACGAGTCTTTTAATAAGTACGCTGTAGACGAAATGGCAGCACAACATGGGATCACGGTTTTAAGACTGCTCCCTTACCATTGCGAGCTAAACCCTATCGAATTGATATGGGCGCAGGTAAAGGGGCATGTAGCTCAAAATAATAAAACTTTCAAATTGACAGACGTGAGAAATTTATTTCAGGAAGGCATTCAAAAAATTACGGCTACCGAATGGTCTAAATGCGTATCCCATGTTGTCAAAGAAGAGGAAAACATGAGTAGGCTAGATATGTTAATTGACAATATCACAGACACATTTATAATAAATGTTACAGAAAGTGACAGCGATAGCGATAGCGATGACGGCGACAATATATAAAATAAATTATTACCATAATACATCTATCACTTTTATTTGTCATGTTCCTTCATGATCACATTTTTTTATTTATTTCACACACAATTATAAAAGAAAAGTCTCAGATCGTTAATTAATCGTCAAAACTAAATTATCGGTTCAGAAATATTTAATTTCCTGATATACTTAGTTTACGAGAGTAAAATTATAAACGAGAAGAATCGATCCGGAAATATTCCATTTCCATATCGAATAATTTTGCAACGTCACTATTTAGTACTTGTCATAACGTTGCAACACTGAAATTGTCAAATCTGGAATCGAATTAAAATTCCGAGTATAGTGTTTGTCACTTGCGTGTGAATGTAAACAAACATTATTCTGACCACCAATGTTGTTATCTTTTTCTAACCTCCAAATATCAGAATATTAGGAAAAAAATGAATTAAATTAGTAAATTGAGGCGTATTGCGTACTTACATATGGTATGAGATCCCTTCTGTTTTGTGTACTTTGGTATCATAATTGGTACAATTTCTAAATACACACGCTGGCTTTTTTTATTTTGTTTTTGTTTCAACAAAGCGTATCGCTCTTCGCCATGCGTGACATAAACTAAAGACTAAAGTTCACAATTGTGATCTATTCGAGTCTTCACAATGCGCACGCTCATAACATATCTGTTTATTTGAATATCATTGTTCCATAGACAAAAAAAAATTGATAGTAAATGAGACAGACAAGAGTTCATATTTATATACATTCGTGTAAATGTCAAGTTTTTTAGTTTCTGTTTAATATTAACATTTAAATCTCACTTTCTTCTAACAAGCGAAGACTATACATTATTTAGAAAGTAATATAATTTAATAAACCGGTACAGAAAGTGTATGCTAAACAAGAACACGCTGTATTCACGCACTAACATTCGACACTAGTGAGTTTGTTGAATTGATAATCATGTGTGATTAGTTTGATGAGCTGATTGTTGTAATTTTATAACTATTTGGATATAATTTATTGTTATTAGATTATTGCAGTACAAAGGCCTTTTCTCTTTGAATTATAACCTAACATTACGCCTAGGTATATGCCCAGAAGTGATAACTAATAAATATTATAACATAATCATTACGCCTAGATATATTCCCTACTTATTTTAATTCAATTTACTTTGTTATTTTTATTTCATTATAATGTTGATTTTATTTAATTTAATTTTGTTCTAACTTTGATCTAGTTTTAATTTGATTTGTTTTAATTTATTTAGTAGTGTTTTTATATATGCATGTAAGATTCACATCGAGTAGATGTCAATCAGATTTTTTATGTTGTACTTTATTTTTTTGCATCAGTTTTGTGAATTATAATAAAAAAAGTGCTAAGCAGAGGTTAACCTATTGTTCCTACACAACCACAACCTTGGTCATAACGTAGCTGCCTCAGCTGTTTTTAATTCAAATCAAATAATATTTATTCCACAAAGATATTACACGCATATATATTACAGAAAAAAATTAAATGAGAATGTACGGCTAGGAGTTGGTACATATAGGACTTTCTGCATCCGAACTAGGCGGCAGCCTGTATCTCGGATAGCATTACCTATTTATTGTATTTTTTAATTGTTTCTTTTACTCTAGACGCTTTTACACAAACGTATTTTTATATCAATCTCACATAATGTATTTTTTCAATAAGAATGATGTAACCGAATGGCGAATACTTATAAAACACTTTCTTCAAAAGAGTAAATATGGAGATTCTTGTCCGTTCTTCTCCATAACAAGCTACTTTTCCGAATGGACGGTAGAATCAATTATTATTACAATTAAATATAATTTTTGACGTTCAAAAGTGTCGCTTAATGGCCTAATTGAATAAACAAATTTTGATTATGAGCCCCTTTCATCAGGCCCCCGTGTGTTGGAAGGCAAGCCTTTTGCCATCTTCTGGGTACCAACCGAGGTACCCGGCTGCTGCTGGAAAACATAAGGCAAATCCAGTTATTTCCTTTCAGTCCGACCTGGGCATCGAATACAGGACGACATGTTTAACAGCTGCAACAATTGCGACAACTAGATAATCGAGGCAGGCTTTCATATTATCGGATAGAAATGGCATGGGAAGCTGTCACCTCCTTCTGCGAAGCAGTAATGCTTGCGTAGGAGGAGGCAGAACGCGTGAGGGAGACGCAACGGAGGCGCCCTCTCGCCCCAAACCACCACAGGAGACGCCGTGGGCGTCGGGAGTCGCAAGCCGATTCCCGGCCACCGTAGGCGCGGGCTTGCGGACGGCGAATAATTGGTAGCTCGCCGTCCGACAAGGACCAGGCCCGAGTCGATCTCAAAGAGATGTCAGCAAAATTGACGGGGTCTGCTAGGGCCGATGCCTGCCTGGGTCGCACATAATTACCGCGAGCAAAGAGTTACCGCGGCCCTGGCTTAAGCAAATGAAGAAACACGGGTGGGTTTTAGTTAGTAAAAGTCTGACATTCCCTCCCGCTCAGAGCGGGAGAAGTCTTTGGATAATACCGCAACCCAAAAAAAAGGGGCTTTCATATTATATCTCATTATATTGAAAAGAAACAAACATTGATCGTCCTCGTTTGCAATCCACGTAGCTATGTCGATTTCAAAGCATAAAGTTCGCAGTTCATTACGATTTTCTTCTACTCAGTAAGTCCGTGGTAGCCCTAATGTTACGTTAGAAGGTATAACAATAGGGCCAGTGGCTATCTATCAACTGCTTTGCTAAAATCAACTGTTGCATCCGTTTGTTAGGCTTTGTTTGGCGTATTAGATTTTTCTCAACTAACTTTCGTAGACTAACTAGTTTATTTGTGTCAATATGAAGTTCAAAACAAAGATAACACTACTTTTATTTTTTGCTAGCTTACATTTTGTAGGTAAAATCCTCCCCTTTCACCTTCCAAATCTCTCCGTCTTGTTTGATTTTTGGCCATGTTTGCTACACAAATATGATTAGATCGTCGGCTACCTCACCACCTACGCCGTGGTCGAACACGAGAGAGCCGTCCTCCCTCTCAAGGCGGTTACGCACTACATCATATAATAAAGTTGATTATTAGTCATAATATTTTATTATAAAACAATTTTTTTATCTTATTTTAGATAAAACTGTTTTTTTTTTCAATTAGAGGTCTTATAATTTCCTACAAATAATTTTTACTGACGGTACCTTATATCTTTTTACATTGTTTTGGTATTAGTTTACTCAATATGAATTCGGAATAGAAAATAAAAATGAGGTGAAACAAATACCAGTGGTAATAAATAGTACTTGGTATTAGAACGGAATAAATGGGCGCGGCGGCGCCAAACAAACCATCTACGAAGATCAACCTAGCTATACAATCATTCTACGGTTTAGGTTAATAATTTGCATGTTTGTTTGTTTGGAACACCACAAAATGATAGACAATTATTTTTTTTTGCTTTTTAATTATTTATTTCGTTGGTTATTTTTTTTTGTTAAAAAAGTATTTCGTTTCTAGTGCCTTAGGACTGGCGATAAGAAAGATTTTCACATCTTGTATAGGTACCTACGAGTACACAATACCCAAGAGATTATCTATAATATTTTCTCAAATCAATCTCATCTCAACGCTAGCCAATGAATGAATCTTACGACACGTCAAATGAATCAAGTTGAACTCAGTGAACGAAACGAAACGAATGGTAACTTGTGATTGATAACTAAAATAAACTAACTCCTGAATGCCCCGAGAGAATCGCGGTCAGTTGCCGATAAACTTATCGAACGACACTTCTTAAAAACAAAGGTTATGTTGAACTGCTATATCTTTTTTGCTATATTTTTGCTACTGTGATGTGTTACCATGGAAACTATAGAAACCCTTTACTTTGAGGTAAATACCGTGACTATTACTAATGTTAATTTGTGTATTTAAAATCTAAAGTATGTAAGCAATGCAGGAACTAATTTTATGATTAAAATTGTTAGATTATGATTCAGTCAAAACAGTCATCATAGTCCGTTCACTTGTTTGAATCATACGATGCCTAATAACTACTAGTTTTCAATAGAATTGTCTCATTGCAGGTAAAATGCATTTTGTCATAAAGTTGATATAGAACGGGCATCGATTATCAAATTTATCTCTCTATTGGTGTCTCACTTTCTAATCAACCTCTAAGCATTAAAGAGATAGTTAGTCACCACGAAAACATAACTTCTAGAATCAACAAGGTAATTTTTAACCGACTTCCCAAAAAGGAGGAGGTTCTATGTTCGACATTATGTTTTTTTTTTGTGTATGTTCACCGATATCTCCGTCAATTGAAGACCGATTTTGAAAATTCTTTTTTTGTTTGAAAAAGTATCTTCCGAAATTGGTCTCATTTTAATTTCGTGAAGATCTGATGAAGAACTTCGGAGATATACAACAGAACTCTTCAATAAATAACGGCAAATCTCTCGGGATTGCTGCAATCGTATGTCTGTTTATTGTTTATACCATTTCATAACATAACATCACGCCAGTACGCTCTTAAGGGGTACGCAGATCTCTCATTTCACCGGTTATGTTCAAGTTTCATGAAATCTATTCTGGCGTTATAGTTACCTTACAAACTTGCCTATTAGGTAGGTACAACTAAAAAGTGAAAAATAAAAAAACTTTTTGCAAAAAAATACTACCGACTTCCAAATACAAAACTACAAAGTGAAAAATAACTTTATTTTTGAAGTCAGTGTCCATAACGCAAAAAAAATGGTACCTACGAAAGACACCGACTTCAAAAATAAAGTTATTTTTCACTTTGTAGTTTTGTATTTGGAAGTCGGTAGTATTTTTTTGCAAAAAGTTTTTTTTATCTTTTCATATTGAAATGATTAAGTTTGTATTGAGTTTAAACCTTAAGATTATACTGGCACGAAATGCTTCTGTTTTTAAAAGATTGTTCATATTTCGAATAGGTTTGAAATATTTTAGAATTGATTGTATTTTTTTTGAAGACGACATTTTGTAAATGGCTTTCTTAGGGTACCTATACTTGATTAATATAATCATACGTTTTTTCAAGCAGTTTAATTTGATAGTGTCGCTATGATTTCAGTGCTTACCTACCTAATACCTTTACCGACATTCTAGTATTCACTATTGTGTAATGATTGTCCCAAATAAAAAGAAACAGCGGATCAACCACGTTTCTTTCCACAAAAAAAAAAACCATCCACTAAAATTAAGTTATCACAGCTCCACGTAACAATTTCATCGTCAATTAAATAATAAAAAAAGATGTACATTTAAGAATAATCATAATAATTAATTAAGATAGTGATCGCGAAGTATTGACGCGCGCAACAGGGACGCGGCCGACTTTCTAGAACTTTATACTGACACACAGACGCACCATTGTTTTTATATTAGTTCCGGCTCTAGTGGATTACAAGTTTATATGTTACTAGCTTTTACTCGCGACAAGCGTTGTGTTTTTTGTGTGGCTTATAGTTATAAGCTTGATGTGTTTAGCCTTAAGAGGATATGGGGTCGTAGAGCTCCGGCTGAATTTCCTTATAGTTAGTGGTTTGGCTCTCGTCTATTTTCTCCACCAATATGAAAACTGAAAAATAAAGATATATACTGTGCCCCTATGTTTTTCTTTTTTCATTTATAGTTGTCTTTGTACACGAGGCTTCTGTTGACATCGCAATTTTGAGCATTTTTTGAGGGTTCTAGTGCTTTTAACGATAATGTAGCTTCAAACAGGAAGACATAGAGGCACAGAAAATATCTTTCTTTATCATTTTATGGAATATATTTTAAATTGGTCTAATATTGGAGGAGGTAATAGGCGAGAGCCAAAATACTTTTTACTAAAGAAATTCAGCCGGAGCTATGCGACCCTATTTCCTCTTAATAGGAAAACTGTAATTGTTAGAGTCAGTCAAATCCGCAAGCCACATGAAGTTGCATTGCACAGTTAGGGCATTACTTAAAAACTTTTTAGTTGATTTATTTTTCTATGAACAATTTGAATAAAGAAAACAAGAATCTAATTGTCTATCTTTGTAAATCTAAATGTTTGACTTGATATTTGCACCAAGTGTAAACCCATATCGTGTCAGGCTGTCTCTTTAAATTTTAGGTGCCCTGGAAGAGATCGTGGGACGGTATAAAGCCGCCTATTTTAGGTATATTTGTTTCAATTATAAGGTTTCTCTATGTATTGTTTTATCTTGATGTGCAATAAAGTAAATAAAGAAATAATCTGATAATCGGTATTCAAACTAATCATAATAGTTATCTTTTTTTTCAAACAAGTCTAGAGACAACCTAAACTTTAGGAAGGCCACGTCGTCGTCTTTTTGTTTCTTTACTAATGCTAGCTTATGTAATATACTATCGGTCCGGCCCGTTTTTCTCCAAGTTGAACAATATATATACATACTAGCTGACCCGGCAAACTTTGTTTTGCCATAAAAACACCAAACATTCATCTACCCTACCTAACACTATCTACCCAACTCTACCTACCCTACCCTACCTACCCTACTCTACCTACCCTACCCTACCTACCCTACCCTACCTACCCTACCCTACCTACCCTACCCTACCTACCCTACCCTACCTACCCTACCCTACCCTACCTACCCTACCCTACCTACCCTACCCTACCTACCCTACCCTACCTACCCTACCCTACCCTACCTACTATAAACCTCACGGAGCCCGAGACCTTTCCAACGAATGCAAAACCGTGGAAATCGGTTCGTGCGTTCTGGAGTTATAGCGTCAGGTTATTGTGACTGTCAAATAATAACAGACAAATAATTAGCAATAAATTAAAATTGCGACTATAATTTGAGATTTAAACTATCCTATCTCTCAAGTTGGATCGAATTGCACATGGTGTGCGAATTTTATTATAATTGGTTAAGTGGTTTAGGAGTCCATTGAGGACAAACATTGTGACACGAGATTTATATATATTAAGATTAATTATGCTATAGCTATCTGGAATAATGTAATGAAATAATTTTACAAATATGTAGGTGCAGTGTTTCCGGGGATTCCTCTCTACATAAATATTCACAAACTCACAAAGATCACGCTCTCTAAATAGAGTTGTTAACTCCTTAAATTATGCAATACGTAAGTAACATAATATCTGAATATTGCCGATCTAACTATGACTATCTTCTTCAGGACCATGAGATTTGGCAATAATATATATAATAATAATAATTAAATTTAAATTAATTAATATAAATAATAATATCTACCGTGTTTGAAAAAGATCAGAAACTCTATGTTTAGTGGACCAATAAAGAAATACAGTGGCTTCTTCCGTGACAGTGAATAAATGATACTGTAGTGACGAATAAATCAATGTCACATTACTATGCTTAAGGGTACACAAGTCAAAAATTCTTCCATACAAACGTAGTCTAGAGATTACTCCACTGTTTGACGATGTACTTTCAAAATAAAAAAAGATATCAATTTGTCTCATCATTATCTAGCCCTGTATGGAACCGAAAAAATAAAAAAATAAAATATTTGAAAGTTATGAGCGTCGAAAGTTCCATATTTCAACACTAATTTTAACGTATCTTTGGGCGCAAATAAATACCATAACAAGAAGGAAAATTAAAAAACGGCCTCCATACAGGGATAGATTAGTAATTCAACAATCCAAATAATTTTATTTTGATCAGATACATTTAGTAGTTTTTTCATGAAATCTAGACTCCCTCGTTTATAAAATTTCGCGCGCTCGTTTTCGTCCTAAATCATCATCCATTTCGATAAAAGATTGCAGAAGTGCTAATTCGTACGCGAACTAGCTTCTTACTGCTCATCACAGCATCTATATATTTCGCACGTGTTGTGGGATGAGATAGCATGCATTTTAACCTCGCGCACAAAATAGTTCGTGCCGTCGACTAGTTTAACCTTAAATACAGATAATTGGGAGCGGACTTTCTTTTGAAAATATTAGTGCAGTTACTTTAAAAAGACCGAAGGATTAATCAATATCGCTTTAATATTAGCTTAATTTTGATTGCTTATTTAAATATTTTATTAGGTGCAAATGTTGCAATTAAAGATGTCTGCTAGGATTTTCTGTATCTTGGCAATTTTTGTTTACATGCAAAACAGTGTCATCGAAAACAAAATTGAATTAAGGTCTGGTTATCAGTGATGATGGCGTGTTAGTAAAGGGTGTCTCAGAATGTTTTTCTTTTTTGATACTTAAAAAAAGATACTAGAATTAGTTAAAACTCGGTTTATTTACTGTTGAATTAATGAGCAGTTTTTCAATTTTGTTTATTAAAAACATTGTTTAGTAAATGTGCATCCTCCACTTCCTGACACTCAATTTTCCTGTAACTAAAATCTTCAATCACACGCAAAAAAGTGAGGGACCGACAATTCCTTGACGTGATATGGCAGCCCAAATAGCCCAAATTAAACTTTTGCTGATGTTCTCCTATGGGGCTACTTAAAAAGTAAAGTTTACAAACCATTGCCACCCAACCTGAATGTTTAAAAGCAAGCAAAGACTCACAGATAAAATAAATAATGAAAATTTTAGTTCCAGGCCAAATGAGTGTCAGGCAATGGAGGGTGCGAATTTACTTAATTTCGTTTTGTACAAATAAAATTGAAAAACTGCTAATTAATTCAACAGTAAATAAAAAGAGATTTAACTAATTCTAGTATTTTTTTTTTAAGTATCAAAAAAGAAAAACATTCTGAGACACCCGTTACATGTAAATGCTCCAGATATTTTGTATGAAGTAGATATGCTTCTGATATGATCAGGAGCAAGTGCATAACAGATGCAATAAGTGGCTCTGGTTTCTAAACATTCATATAAAACAAAAGAAAATGGTTTGAATGGACCTGTGTTGTTGTTGTATTGTGTCAAATATTCTTTTCGGGTAGGCACTCTGAAACCTGAATTTACTCATATTTGAAATCTAGCTTGATAAATAGAAATACAGATTTCGAATGTAAAAATACACACACAGTTATCCTTCAACACCAAAACATCCAAATACAGCCAAAGAAACCTTAACCAAATACAGACGCGTCCCCCGCGAACGCCATATAGGCAAGAAAAATATAAAATACGAAGGCGTCCAGCTTTATAATAATCTACCAGCAGATATAAGGAACATATCTTCTTTTAATGTATTCAGAGCTCAACCCAAACAGTACGTCACTAACAACACAAAACTTCTAAGCTAACGATATATAAGTCTCACTATATCAATGTCGACATCGTAACTACCTACATTAAGAAAACCAAACTGTTAGCTACTGGACTACACTAACCTTAGTCATGTATTTATTCGCTAAGTGAGCAATGTATGTTCTTTTAGAATAAATAAAGAATCTTTAAACCCAAGTAAATCTACTTAAAACTTAATAAATAACATCTAGATCTAAATAGATAAATAACTTTTTGATAGGTAGATAACTGAGTGTCGGTACTTAAAAACAGGAACCAAATGTTTAATAAAAAATAATCAATCACACGAAAGCTGACATTAATGACAACTAATGGCTAAACCTGCTCTCTAATCGACATTTTTTTCAGTATAAAAACTTACCTATGAGGACTTGAAGCAAAAGCGATTAGGTAATATAAGAAAAGTTGTTGGATTGGTTCTGGTCTAGCCAAATTGGGATAATTTGTCGTCCATCATTGCTTCGCCCAAAAAAGGAGAGCTATCGTAAACCTGATTTCCGATTACAAGATTTGTCGCCAATAAAAATGTCGTTTGTTTGTGTATTTATTGATCGAAGTTTGGTTTCGTATGAGTTGAGAGTCGCACGGAGGACGATATAACTGCTAAGATAAGTCGATATAAGTCTGGGAAAATTGCTGTTTTTTTATTTGTTTCTTTCGGTGTTCCTGTCTTTTAATTAAATAGAGAGTATGTACGATCAGTTTTGAGGAGCTCGTGGCTAAATAATAACAGCCGCACGGGTCGATCATCAAGTTTAAGCAACGCTCGACGAGGTCGGTCCGTGGAAGAGTGACCATTTTTAACATACCGAGTTTCCTCCGTGCCTCGGCAAGCACGTTAAGCCGTTGGTCGCGGCTGTCATTTGAAGATATTTGACAAGTCGTTATGAGTAGTCAGAAGCTTAAGATCTGACACCAGTCTAGCCAAGGGGTACCGTGTTACCCAGTTACTTGGTTGCGGAGGTCAGATAGGCAGTCGCTCCATGTAATACACTGGTACTCAGCTGAATCCGGTTAGACTGGAAGCCGACCCCAACATAGTTGGGATTGCTAGGCAGATTGATTTTGATGTACGATTAGTTTTCGAATAGTCAATTTTTATTCAAGTTTTGTATACCTAGGTGTGAACCTACTGTAAATCGTTAACATAATTTTAAATACATAATATGCCATCTTGGGCTCATTTAGATAATGCCTATAATGGCGCCACGGTTCCTTGAATTTCCTTAGTGACTACACGGGGCAAGCCAAACTACAAAACTACTAGTGGTGGGCGTTGCGACGACGAACCGTTTCTAAAGACCGTTTTTTGTTCTGCGACGGTGCAACCGTTTTACGTCCTGGGATAAAGCAGTCTTCGTTGCACAAACCTGTCTTCGAATAACTTCGTGCGATTTTCATTTTACGCCTTAGAAAATACAGTCGAGATTCGAAAGCGAACTGATTCAACTACGACACACGTCGGTCGTCGCAGACGTCGCGTCGTCCTTTATCGTTCCACGTTCGTTCACAAAATAGTTCTTGCGACGGTGAAACAGTTTTTAAGTTCGTCTTCGTTGCACAAACCAGTCTTCGAATAAATTGATGCGATTTCGTATTTTACGGGCAAGAAAATACAGTCGAAAGTAAATTGATTCAACTACACACAAACGTCGTCGACTCGTCGCGAATGTCGCGTATCGTTCCACGTTCGTTCCGTCCTCGAAGTTTCGTTCTCCAAGACGTCTTCAAACCAGTTGCGACGAAGACCGTTTTCTGCAACCGTTTTCGTCGTCGGGAAAACGGTTGCGTTTCGTCCGTCAAAAATACGACAACGACCCACCACTAAAAACTACTTGCACTTTTGTATACCACCACCATTCATATTTTTCGGTGGTCAAGAGCTTACGGTCTCTAGTTCTAGTGTTAATAAATTGTATGTATGCTGTGCATTTCTTCAGAACCCAACAGACAATACTTGCCATTATACTCATCGAAACTCCTCTCATTTCCAGGGCGATTACATATGGATCGAGCCGGTGTCTGGTCGGGAATTCGACGTAGCGATCGGCGCGCGCGTCCTCGCGGCCGAGGGGCGACGTATCCGGGTGCGTGACGACGACGGGCACGAGCAATGGCTGCCCCCCGAGCGCCGCATCAAGGCCATGCACTCCACCTCCGTGCATGGCGTCGAGGATATGATATCACTCGGCGACCTGCACGAAGCCGGCATCCTCAGGAATCTACTTATAAGATACAATGAGAATCTCATTTATGTAAGTTTCCTTTTTCTTCTACTTCTAGATACTATCTTTCTCATTATACTCGTAGTTAGGGAATAAGAAAAGTAGAATGGACTGGGTGAAAGATGGAAAGAAGAAAAAGATTTACATTTGAAGTATGTAACTATAGTTAAGGGCCTACATACGCTTTAGTGCCGTAAAACGGTAACTTTCTAAAGCATACTCCTCAGTAACAGCTAGGTTAAAAGGTTTGAAAAAAAAATATATTTATTATTGATTCATGTACATAATTTTGAACACAAGGTTTTTTCGTATAACTAATAGTTTTGCTTTAAAAAAATAATTAACAACACGATATTTTTTCGCAATCTTTGGAAACTCCTCCAAAACGACTTGGATGTTTAAAAATATTTTTATACAAAAAAATTGATGGCTGGAATTTCTTCATACCTAACATAGCATATGTAAATCAAATAATATTTTGCAAACAAAGCTGTTCAAAAGGAGGTTTAATTTTGAATTTTTGGCATCGAGCGGGCGCACGGCCAGTACTGCGTTACATTGGGTCGTATATATCGCCTTAAGAAGCAACAAATTAAGGCTACAAACAACTGAATTCTGAGATGACGGCTGATAGAGATGCAAATTATCTGATATAAAAGGACAGGTTATGATAATAAACCTTTTCTTCTTTCTTTCTTTGTCTTTACATAAACTCGCACAGAAACGAAGTGAAAAGAAATAAATACTTTTTTTACAATACAATAAAACTTCCATATAAAAACACTATGTAGTGAAAAATCCCTTCAATTTCGGCAGTCTGTGTTCCTGTTTTCGTTTCTTCCTTTTTTGACACCGACTGCCGAAATTAGAGTTATTTTTAACTAACCATAACAGTACATAACCAGTTCTATAGTTAGGTGCCTATAATACGCAAAGTGATGCCAGAATAGATTAACCCAATAACATGAAACTTGAACCCAAACGGGTGGAATGAGAGTATACCAGAATGAACTGTTCACACCTGCGTACCCCTTTAGAGCGTACCAGTGTGATGTTATGATATGAAATGATGTAAACAATAAACATACATGCGTTTGCAGCTATCCCGAGTGATGTGGCGTCAGCTTTCAAATAAAAAAATAATCATTAAAATCGGTTCACCTAGTAAAAAGTTCTGAGGTAACACAGTTAACAAAAAAAAAAAAAAAAAATACAGTCGAATTGATAACCTCCTCCTATTTGAAATCGGGTAAAAAGGCAGAAACTACACAAAGCCACTTGCTAAAAATATTACTTGGAAGGTGTCTTTTTTCTGTAAGTAGGTAGCTTGTTACCACTCATTCAGTGCCGAGTCAATATTTACAAACGGTACTATTGTGTCACAAGAGAAGCATATTGTAACAACTGCGTGTTGTTTACCTTTTCATCGAATACGATATGCTTTACCTAGATTTCTAAACGATCATCGTTGTCCAACTCCATAAAAATTGGCAGGATTTGAATAATCTAATCATCTTCTTCCTGCCCTTGTCCCAAGTTACTTGGGGTCGGCGCAACACGTTTTCTTCTTCCATACCGTCCTGTCCCCCATCACGCTATCACTGACTTCCTTTTATTTATATCACTCCTCACACAGTCTATCCATCTTTTCTTTGGCCTTCCCCTGCCTCTCCATCCATCCACATTTATATTCATAACTCTTTTAGTAACATGCGTTTCTTCCCTCCTTATCAGATGACCATACCAGTACAAACGGTTACCTTTCAACTTTTCTGTCATTGGCGCCACTTTCAAATTTCCTCTAATATACTCATTTCTCACTTTATCCATTCTAGTCACTCCGCACATCCATCTCAACATTCTCATCTCTGCTACATGCAATCTCTTTTCATCTATCTTTTTCACAGCCCAACATTCTGATCCATACAGTACGACAGATCTAATCATGGACTTGTAAATTTTCCCCTTTATCAAGTCCGTGATTAGAATAATCTAATATTAAGTCTTAATCAGAATCAGAACTACTTCTTCTCGTGACTTAATCCCTTTTGATCGAGAGTTAAAAGCTGCATGACTCAATATATTATTACATTTAATTCTGCACGTTTTTTTAGAGAATGTTCATTAACACTTTATTGGTATGACGCGGAGAAAAAATTAAATCCGGTTTTAAGCAAGGACAAGCCCCATAGGTCAAGATTTTATCAAAATACTCGTAGAGAGGCAGGCCAATCTTAATTTTGTCAAAAATAACCTTCATTTGTCCTATGGTCCAAGATGAAAAAAAAAATACTAAGAGAAATCGGATAGTCCTGTGATTGTTAGATGACACTTGCAACCTGTCTTTCTAAATTGGATGTCTGTATATTTACCGATTAACATATTCGTTTAGGTAAACAGAATAATTATGTCACTCGTAACTTTCATTGTCGTAAAAAAATGCTTTGTCTTATGCATATTTTTTAGAAATATGTTAGCTACCACTGACTTGAAAGACTGGGTACTTCTACTTCTAGGTACTTTGAAGTTGAGTAGTATGGTTAGGACCTATCTCTGTAGTCTTACATAAAAATAGTACATTATTGCAAAGGCCGGGAAATAGGCAATTGCAGGTCTAGTATGAGATTGAAGGCCGAGCCGTATGCGAGGACTTCACTAATACGAGTCAGGCAATTGCCATTTCCGCCAAGGCATACTCGTATATAGTGCTTTTCTCAAAAGAATGCAGGGAAATAAAACATAATTTTTATATTATACATTTAATTTATTAAAAGTTACAACAACAATGCTGTAGCGTTGTAATGTTCCAAATTCAAAAAAGGCTCCTGCAATGGATTCGATCAACATTGCTGGAGCGTTGTAATGTTCCAAATTAAAAAAAAAACGCTCCTGCAATGGATTTGATTTTCTTTGTCCGTAAATTCGATACTTCGCGTGTTCTGTTTTCGAAAATAATGACAATATTTCCATGCATGTTTGAGAAAAGCAATTTAATATCTACTGTTGCCATTCCACAGCACACAAATTCCTAGACGCGTTTAACTAACAAGAATGTTAAAATTTTCAGACCTACACCGGCTCAATATTAGTAGCCGTAAACCCTTACCAAATACTGCCGATATACACGGCAGACCAGATCAAGTTGTACAAGGAGAGGAAGATCGGGGAGCTGCCCCCACACATCTTCGCGATAGGAGACAATGCGTACGCGCACATGCGTCGGTACAAGCAAGACCAGTGCATCGTCATCAGTGGAGAATCTGGCGCAGGGAAGACTGAGTCGACGAAGTTGATTCTCCAGTATTTGGCTGCCATCAGTGGGAAGCACTCTTGGATTGAACAGCAGGTTGGTTTTTTGATGATTTTGAAGTAGATTTTATGTCTGTCTGATCGAACAGGTCAAATTACGGCTCACTCAACTGACCTAGAAGTAGTACCACACGTGCGGCGCTTAGAACTGACATTGACGAAATCTCTGTTCAGTACTGGAGGTTTCCTGACAAAAATGATTCCGATTGGTGGCCTATGTTCAGCAGTGGACTTCTAACTGCTGATGATAATATAAATTACAAAATATAAAACGATATAAATAAAAATGTGTTACACATGATTTATATTTAAGATTAAAATCAACAATCAGAACACCTTTCGGAGGTAATTAATTAAGATTAGATACTGAAATATGGCTGCGGGGAATTATAAAGGTACCAAATCTGATAAATTATAATCCCATCGTAAATGTAGTTCAGATGAGTGTCAATGATGGCTATCACTTTACTTGATACCTAACTACATTTAGGTTCTTTGTTATATGTTAAGGCGGTACCCCGAGCAAAACGCCGCGCTAGCCGTTTTTCGTGCAGTTTTTAGGAGCTATCTACTCGTTATTTAAAATGAAATATCAACTAATAAAAATACATTAAATTTCTAAATATTATTGATTCCAAAATTGTAGAATTCTTTTTTTTTAAATGTAGTATATGTTTCACTAATCTCCTACCAACAAAAACATAAAAATGAGAAATAATGATTGATAGCATGCATCTCCTCGTAAAGTGTTCATTAATAATTTTTTGTTTTAAGACTAATGGATAGACAATTTGATAACGAACATTTTGGTAGATTTATTTTTTTCAAAAGGCCAATATTCGATTTTATAAAGATTTTATTCTATAATCTGGGCGTATTCACTACTGTAATTCATGCGCCACCTGTGCCGCTAGGCCAATAGGAATGCTCATATCTCACGCTGATTTTTTGGTCAGGGTACGGCCTTAATGGAAAGGAAGCTCATTTCAGAAATACAGCAAGAGCATAGGTAATTAAATTATTATCAACAACAACAACATACATATAATCAAGTTTTTACCCATGAGGATTGCAGAGACTTGCAGATACTTTATAGCTAGATGCGCTAATCTTTCGTCCATATATTAGGCAAAGAGTAACCCTAAACCATCAATCTTTCTTCAGATTCTAGAAGCCAATCCCATACTGGAAGCGTTCGGCAACGCGAAAACTGTCAGAAACGACAACTCCTCGCGTTTCGGCAAGTACATCGACATACATTTCAACAACGGTGGGGTCATCGAAGGCGCCAAGATCGAGCAGTACCTTCTAGAAAAGTCTAGAATAGTCTCCCAAGGTGCAGAGGAGAGGAACTACCATGTGTTCTACTGCCTGCTGGCAGGACTGTCCAAAGAAGAGAAGAAGAAGCTGGAACTGACTGATCCATCTGAATATAGATATTTGTCTGGGGTAAGTGTACAAGAAAATACTCGTCGATATTAGTTTAAGATCAACAACGAGAAAAAAACGCGATTTATTCATCTTCAGGCAACCCAACAAATTTCAAATGAAGTAGAAGATGTATCGATATTTGGTGTCACACCGAAAATTACATTCAAGCTCTCAGCTGTGTTGTAGTTGTTGTGACAAATATTGTTCTTTTGTTCTTATCAATATTACTATATCTGATTATTATAGCCATATTAATAGTGTAATATCATGTCTATAAGATAATAATCGTGTTTTAATAATGGAATTAATAAGATGGTATCTTCTTCCGGCAGAATAAGATCTAATTTGAATCTGAGGTGATTCCCATGTACCTGACGTCGATTTATTTTTCAGGGTGGAAGTCTCACATGTGAAGGTAGAGACGATGCTGCAGAATTCGCGGATATACGATCAGCCATGAAGGTTTTACTATTCACAGAACCAGAAATATGGGAGATATTGAAACTGCTAGCTGCCGTCTTACACACCGGTAACATAAAATATGAGGCAACAGTTGTCGACAACTTAGATGCTACTGAAATTATAGAACAAGCCAATGTGAGGAGAGTAGCAACCCTGCTCGGAGTACCCATGCAATCACTCATAGACGCACTCACTAGAAAGACACTGTTTGCCCATGGAGAAACTGTCATATCAACCCTTAGCAAAACCCAGTCCGTTGACATCAGAGACGCCTTCGTCAAAGGCATCTATGGACGTCTATTCGTCACCATTGTCAAAAAGATCAACGCAGCAATCTACAGACCAAAGTCGACAATGCGGACAGCCATCGGCGTCCTAGACATATTCGGTTTCGAAAATTTCGATCAGAACAGCTTCGAACAATTCTGTATCAACTTTGCCAACGAGAACTTGCAGCAGTTCTTCGTTAGGCATATATTCAAACTGGAACAAGAAGAATATAACCATGAAGGAATCAACTGGCAACATATAGAATTCGTTGACAATCAAGATGCACTGGATTTGATTGCGCTTAAACAACTGAATATTATGGCTTTAATTGACGAAGAGTCGAAGTTTCCAAAGGGTACTGACCAAACGATGTTAGCCAAGCTACACAAGACCCACGGTTTGCACAGAAACTACCTCAAGCCAAAGTCAGATATCAACACAAGTTTTGGACTCAACCATTTTGCTGGGATAGTGTTTTACGATACTCGAGGATTCCTCGAAAAGAACCGAGATACGTTTAGCGCTGATTTATTGCAATTAATTCATATTTCTACGAACAAGTTCCTGCAGCATATATTCCAGGATGACATCGCGATGGGGTCTGAGACACGGAAACGGACTCCGACACTTTCGACGCAATTCAAGAAGTCTCTAGACTTGTTGATGAGGACATTAGGAACATGCCAGCCGTTCTTCATACGGTGTATAAAACCAAATGAATTCAAGAAACCAATGCTGTTTGATCGTGGTCTTTGCTGTAGACAGCTCAGGTACTCTGGTATGATGGAGACGATCAGAATCAGGAGGGCTGGGTATCCCATCAGACATAGCTTCAAAGAGTTTGTTGAGAGATACCGCTTCTTGATTTCTGGCGTTCCACCGGCCCATAAGACTGATTGTCGTTCAGCTACTGCAAAGATCTGTGCAACCGTTCTTGGCAAGTCTGATTACCAGTTGGGTCATACCAAAGTCTTTCTGAAGGATGCTCATGACTTATTCCTGGAACAGGAGAGAGACAGAGTGCTTACTAGGAAGATATTGATTCTGCAGCGGTCTATTCGAGGGTGGGTGTACCGCAGACGGTTCTTGAAGATGCGGGCGGCGGCCATCTTGATCCAGCGTCACTGGCGAGGCAAATTGCAGAGAATTCGGTACAACAAGATGAAGGTTGGGTATGCGAGACTGCAAGCTTTGATACGTGCACGAGTGTTGGCGCATCGGTTCAGGCATCTCCGTGGACATATTGTGGCTTTGCAAGTAAGTTGAGATTTTATTATGTATTTAATTCTGAAAAAGTAGATCCGAGTCCAATTGCAAAAGTAACTGCATAAAGAATTCATTGCTTCCAAAATCCGCTTGACCAACCTAAAATACTGAGAACACATTTTTAATTATTCGCATAGAAACCAAAATACTTTAACCTATTTACGTGGAAATCAAACCCGATCTTTGAATTCGATCTCGAGGAAATATCAAGTAATGTTCATTTCGCAATTCTCACACTAAATATGGAATGTCTTTTCTATAATTTTCTTCTATCAAAAACCCTAACCAGTGGTGTCTCTTCCCATACAAAGAAACCGTGCCGACATTCTATACTGATTATTTTTTGTGCATCGATCGCGTTCGGTTCCGTTCCGTTCCACAGATCTATCTATCGCCGTGGAACGGAACCGAACGCGATCGATTTACAAAAAGTAATCGGTATAATCAGATGGAAAACAACAAACAAACTACCTGATTCTCTATTAAATATTAATAATATAAATAAATTTAAAAAGCAACTCAATAATTATCTGATGAAAAAGACATACTACACAATGAATGAGTACCTGTCAGATAGAAATGTGTGTGTATACTAATAATACATACCTATTGTTATGGTGAATACTTGGGTCCGAGTTACTTTATAACATTATTTAATATATTATACTTTTTATTTCTGTATTGTTCATTAGACATAACTAAATTATTAAGACATTACAAAACTCTGACATTACTTACTTATGTATTTGAAATTATGACATTGTATAACTTATTAGTTTTTAATTTATGACATTTTATAACATATTAACTAAAATGTATGACATTTAATAGAGTATTATTTTGAAATTATGACATTTAATAGAGTATTATTTTGAAATTATGACATCGTTTAGAGTATTAATTTGAATTAATGACATTGTACAGGGTATTCATTTATGAGATTTTGTGGTACCTATTAATTTGACTTTATGAGATTGTATAGTGTAATAATTTGCAAAGGGTATTAATTAGAATTTGGGACATTGTGTATTTTTAATGATAATTTTGCATGCCTAAATTGGTGCAACACAGTGGACTGCGCATTCACTTGACATCTGGAAATGTATTATTATGTACTGTGTTGAGCAATAAATATATTTGAATTTAAATTTGGAAAACGCTAGTTACGTCGGCACGGTTTCTCTGTATGGGATGAGGCATCTGTATTATATTATCTGTGCCCTAACTAATATTTTTGTCTGTTTAGGCGGCAGCCCGCGGCTACCTAGTCCGTCGCTCCTACGGACACAAGATGTGGGCCATCGTGAAGATCCAGTCGCACGCGCGGCGCCTGCTGTGCATGCGGCGCTACCGGCGCATGCGCGGCGAGGCGCTCGCGCACTCCGAGGCGCTGCGCCTGCGCCGACAGGAGGAGCTGCGTCTGCACACGCAAGGGAACACCAGGGCTAAGGAGATCGCCGAACATAATTATCGGGTAAGTGAGATGCACAGGCGTCGCCAAGGGGGGACAGGGGAGTGACAGTTGCCTCTCCCTAGAGATTAAAAAAATATTGCTAAATGCAAAGAAATCAATGCCTAGGTCCTCTCACTGAACTTAATATATCTAACCGTTGTTGATGTCCTAAAAGAGACAATAACCTTCTTTCCCGATACGGGAAAAGCGTTGAATACTATGATCACTTAGAGCGATCGTTTAACAGCCTCGGGAGACTAAAAACCTGGTTAAGAAGCACTATGGGGGAAAAATCGCCTCAATGGTCTGCCCATGAAGACTGTACACGTACAACTGCCAAGATTTTCATAAAGTGGTCGAGAAGTTTACAAAATACCCCCAAAAATTGTGTTTCAATTAACTTAATCAAAAAATAGATCTCGCAAGACTACTTTATTATTGATTTTTTATAATTGTCAATGGACCATTTAATTGCTTCCAAATTCTTTTTATTCTTTTATCTTATGTTTTGTCACAAATTCTTTGTATTCGAATAACTTTGTTTACAAGTATTATTTATCGTACCTGCGATCAAGAGTTCGTGAACCTTTACACATTGGATATTGTACTGTCTTTTTTCTCAATCGCCGTAGGGGTAAGACTTGCTCTAGCAGTGTAAGGGGGATATTACACTATCATATATCTAGGATCATTGATCTATGAGTCATACCCCCCAAAAGCTACATATGGTTTTTATTGCATTTAATTCATACTTTTCCCATCGTCCATATATAATTTTGACCCCCCCCCCCTCCCTCCCCGTTGGGCCATCGGCTGGCGACCAGGCGAAAAGGTGGAATGAAAGTCCGCTTCAAGCTCACTCCACCTAAGTTTTCACGCTGAGATGTTTACAGAATAGACCGGCTGGTGTCTGCTTCGCCGTAACTTGACTCGTTTCGACCAGAATTCAGCAAGAGATGCCTTAGCGGTCACTGCTAGAAACGGCATTGGCAAAACTTTCTTTGACTATGGTAGGACAGCCACAGAGGAGGCTATCACAGCCGAAACTTGTTCTCAGCGCAGATTGTGGTCACTGGCATCTCTAATCGCTGATGGCCCAAATATTCAATGTTTTCGGAGCTATTTCGCGGCATAGTTTCATAGTGCAGGTGTACAAAAAGAGCATGATAGGTGTTGAGGGTTTCCTTTAAGATGTAGCTAGAAAACGACACAGGCGGCTTGGAAACTGGCAAATGGTATCACACTTAATAATATTATAAAGGCGAAGATTTGTGTCTGTGTTTGTATATTTGTTACGTCTTTACGCTCGAACGGCTAGATGGATCTGGATGAAATTTGGCACAGAGATAGATATAGTCAGGAATAGCACATAGGATACTTTTGATCCAGGGAATACGTTCCCTCGGTATAATTTTCAAGTTTCAAGCGGGCGAAGCCGCTGGCAGAAGCTAGTTTAAAATAAATGAGATCGTTATCATTGAACAGGAAAATGATATATTTCGTATGATTTTTCTAATATAACTGCAGCCTTATTGCGTAAGTGAATACGGCAACGCAAAGGGTTTGACCGCTATCAATCGACCAATCACACAGACGGACGGTGTCGGTTCGTTATAGTATTATATGAACTGTAACGTTGTTTAGTTCAATAAACTACGCAAGCGATGAAATAATATTTGAAAAAAAGTTCGGTTGGTCGTCATTGAACCGTTTTAACTTCAGTTAACATTGTATTATGTTCACGAAAAAGTATTGTGCAGTTCAAGTACAATGTTAGATTTTAATATTCTTATCAGATACATTTTACCGATTCGATTGTATATTTTGAATTAAAAATGTCGATGAACGAGTCGGCGAACTTCAAAGTGACACAAACAAACGCAAACTTTGATAAAAACAAAATGAAGAAAATTTAATGTTTCTATTTTATCTTTGTTTGACTAGTAAAATTATGCATATTCACGATAAATAATTAGTAAGTTTAAAAGAAATCATTATTTTAACACTATCAAGATCTGTTAATGAAAATAGATAAATTATCCACTTAGTTAAATAGAGGATAATAAATACTATAAAATAACCATAAAATTAATTGGGTTAGTTACTGCCTAACTTTACATATTATCAAAAAATAAAACCTAAGGTAACGTTCGCCAGTATTCAAATTACATTATGAATTATTGTCTTCAAAATTGCAGTAAGTAGGTAGTGTACCTATTTCAACTAATAAACATTTGCAGAATTATTACATGTCACCCATCCACGACCCGACTTCGTTAAGCGTTGCTTAACCTTGAAGATGGACCCGTGCGGCTGTTATTATTTAGCCACGAGCTCCTCAAGCTTATTCTGTATTCATACTACTTAATAGTGTTTTTCATAAAATAAGCAGTAAATTAACTATTTATGTTTGTAATACTTTGACAAAATATAAGTAGCAGTCAGTACTGACAATGATGATACCATTTGAGCTTCGGTCTTAAAGTCAAGAATGATTAGCTTACCAGCTTCTAGGCAAGCGTCGTTGACCACATCATTGCTTACCATTCGGTGAGATATTTGAAATGGGCTCCTATCTCCGCATGTACTGATATTAAAACCAACACATACATATACGAGAAAAAAACCGACCAAGTGCGAGTCGGACTCGCGCACGAAGGGTTCCGTACCATTATCGCAAAAAACGGCAAAAAAAGCCATTTTTGTTGTATGAGAGCCCCACTTAAATATTGATTTTATTCTGCTTTTAGTATTTGTTGTTATAGCGGCAACAGAAATACATCATCTGTGAAAATTTCAACTGTCTAGCTATCCGGTTCATGATATACAGCCTGGTGACAGACGGACAGACAGACAGACGGACGGTGGAGTCTTAGTAATAGGGTCCCGTTTTTACCCTTTAGGTAGGCACGGAACCCTAAAAACCATAGTAACTTTCTTATTTTTAACCCCCGACGGAAAAAGAGGGGTGTTATAAGTTTGAGGTGTGTATCTGTGTATCTGTGTATCTGTCTGTGGCATCATAGCGCCTCAACGGATGAACCGATTTTGATTTAGTTTTTTTTTGTTTGAAAGGTGATTGTATCGAGAGTGTTCTTAGCTAAGTTTGAATATAATCGGTTCAGCCGTTCAAAAGTTATGCGCGTTTTACTGTTTAGATCGTGATGTTTTCGCAAGATAAATGTGTTTTTGAAATTTTACTTGTTTAAAACGTGGTTGAAAAGAGAGTTAAAACAAGAGAGATGTTTTTAAATAAACATGCTGTAGCTATGTTTCTATTCCCGCGATTAAAACTTACATCAATCCTTATCTTAGATCAAAAGATAGTCAAATTAACTAAATAATAAATCAAAATAAAATGCCGCTATTGTTTTATCTTTATAGATAATCGATGATCGACTTTACATATTATTTCTAAGTTCATTTAGATATCGTAGTGTCAAAGAAAGCGCACGTTACATTCTTTACATAAAATTGAAAAATAAGAAAATCTATTGAGTGCTCTACATCACTTAAAAAATAGAATATAGATTTATATTTTATGTTTGTGTAGTTTTTTTGTTAATATAATGTAGTTCAGTGACCATGACAAAAGGTGAATATAATCAAAAAGTTAAAGAATTATGTTTGAATCCATTATACGGCAGGTACCTACCGTATATTGACGAAAGCCTATCGCATAGGGCACTTTGGTATCTTCTGCGTTACCGGGTAAGTTAGACACCTATTAAATAATAAATGAAACTCTTAATTAATATAATTTTAATCATAGAACACCTTATTCGTATCCTTGGCAATTCTTAGAACGTGCTACGAGCTTTGCTACGCCCCTGGCTACGGCGTAGCTCGTAGACATATCCTGCTACGACTGCTACGCTTCCAGGACATTTTAGAAAACTTTCCTCTATTGTGCTGTTCCTAGCTCGTTGACCTCGTGTTCGCAAGCGAGTTTTGAGCATGATATCCTAGGTTCCATGTACAGGTCGGCCAAGTCTCAAACAGGGAGTTTGAGTTAGTGCCCGGTTTATGGCAATAGACTCATCCCCTATTAAATGGGACTTAAATAATGGGGAAATGTAGATGTACTATAGGTGCACCTCGTTACTTCGCTCTTGACCAAGCATATTTTTTTGAGGAAGAATGCTCATGCATATTGCACTACCACGAGGAGATAGTGCAGTTATGTGTATACCCACTAAAACTCCACGGTGCCGCTTATGGCGGCTTCCTACCCTCACCTGCGATGCCCCCATACGACATCGCAGCCCGCCTCAGTTGCGATGTCCCCTCTGTTGCCAAGCGGCACCGCAACGTCCGGCTTATCGGCAAAAGCCCTGACGAGCGGCCCCTCTTCGGGTTCCTCTTCGGTTCATCGTGGGTGTCCAAGCCACAGATACTGAGCTCTCCCGCCTCTACTATGCCGGGACCCACCGGGTTCTTTATGCACCCACGAAAAGAGAGAAATACCAGTCCATTTTCGACCGGACTGCAGCAATAAAATGCCTAACTAGAAATGAAATGCCGCAACTAATTACGGAAGGTAACGAGGAGCTAACACAAGTGTTATATTAATGACGGCTAGCTTTGCGTAATTGAACGATATCATCCAATCAATCAAGCGGTTGCCTTGCGCAAGCGCATCGAGTCTGATACCTGTACGAGGCTGCAGGTGTATTCTGTAACACGGTTACCTTGGTAATTTCATGAACATTAGGGTTGAAGAAATTTGGATTGCCAACAAAAGTCATTGGGAATTGAATTCTAATTCAGTTTGAAATTTGCTTCGGTTAGTCAACGCAATTAATTGTTTAAGAGTTCTAAGGAACACTTCCCATGGCATTGATTATGATCGCAGATCGCAATTGTAATAGACTGATGTGTGCTCAGTGCCTTTGTTTCCTTAATACGTCTTTTTCTTTTAAGCGTGTCCATGGCAATCCTGATTGTGTTAGCCCAAAAAAGCCACAATAAGCGGTATCAGTAGTCTTCTGCTTCTTCTTTTCGCTTTGACTCAATGTTTGTTCGACAAGAATGTAAGACACTTGAAGCACTAGACAAATAACATTCTATCATCGAAAGCGTGGCGATAGCGATTGTCAAAAAGGTTAAATTGTATGGGATTGACAAGTAATATCGAAAAATCACGTGATCAATCCCTTACATTTTGACATTTCGACTGTGGCCTTCGCTGACATCGAATGGAAATTATCTATGGCCTCTGGATAGCTCTGTCCTTAATTGCTTTTAACTTATGGAAAATGGTTGTGCATACTGGGACGGAAAGGAGATAACGCATGTCCTATGAAGGGGTTCTACACTGGCACTGTGTTTGGGATGCCCCATTTGGCTAGATTATTTCTGCAGTATCAATAGTATTTGCTAGTAAATTGTTCGCAAGTCAAATCACGTTTGCCTTCGTATATTAACTGCATAGCATTCTTAACACAACTGCGTTACACAATAACCCTGCAGGTTAACGTAACCCGCAACCTGCCGATACCAGCCGTAATAGTGAAGTAATGTGCAGTAATTCTTTAAGTTTAGACGTGTGGTTGCCCAGTGGTCGGTAGTTCGGTACATAATGATGAATTTGTGGTTTGAAAAGTTCTGTAACAATGCTATATTCGACACTAACTATGTTAACTTGTCGTATGTGGGTAGTTTCATTGTGAGTTGGTATTAATTTATCTATGTTTGTTTATATAACCTGTGTTTTATCACCATCCAATTTTTTCTCGACACGACCTAGAAAAAAAACAACAATTAAAAAGAAATCAGCTATTGCCTACATTTTGTCGAGCTGTGCTAGCGAAAATGTACTGAACAGCTGATTTCTTATATAATTACAAAAAAAATAGGCGGGATTGTTATGAAGGGGAAGGGTAGAAAGTATTGCACATTTGTACACGTAGTTTATTATTGGTTTCAAAAGCGATAAAATACTAGATAGATTATCGGCTTCTTAGAATTGAACTTCTGAATTTAGGTCTAGTCACGACACTGACGGTAGAACATTACGATAGTTAAAATATATGTAGATATTTAGAAACGTTGGAAGATACGTGAGATGATTGAAATTCTAGGTAAATTATTTACGTTAGGAAGATACAATAGTACAATAACGTCCAACTAGGAACTGAATCGAAAAATACCAATAGGAATTCCTGTAAGAAATATATATTGATATGAGTTGTACCTTTGTGCTCTTCTGTTTGTATTTATTCTGATTACTATTAAGTGTGTTGTGTTGTGTGTACATAAATAAATAAATAATATTAAAATTATAAAGAGAGACGCAAGTAATATACAATAGGCAATAGGTTTGTCCCTTATAACATGGGAGTTGAACGATATTTTAGTGTATTTATAAGATCCACCTCTGCCTAACCTTCCGGTGTGAACAGGCATGATGATGCTATATTTATCTTAAAAAATTAGGCAATAACAGAAAATAATAAAATCATCCCTTTTCACAGGAACGCATGTACGAACTGGAACGGCGTGAAGCAGAACTCGCTCTTGAAGAGAAGAAGCAACTGGAAGCAAAGAGGACGTTACTCCAAGAGGCGGCGAGGAAGCAGGACGAGCCGGTGGATGACAGCAAGCTGGTGGAGGCCATGTTTGACTTCCTGCCTGACTCTAGCAGTGAGGCGCCTGCCCCGAAGGATACCTCGGTCTTCAGTGATCTGCCGCAGCCTAGGGCTGATCAACAAGAGGTAAATTGGCTTTGTTTGATAATTTGAATCTATGGTCCATCTTCGCTTTGGTGAAACGAATCACCTAGTCACATAATAATTTCATGAAGATAAGTGAAGAACAATATTGTGCTTGAAATGATATAAGAAAACAAATCTACCAACCGTTAGGAGTATTTATTTTACATTTCACTCCACCGACAAGCATCTTTACTTCCATATTTTAAAAAGAAGGATAGAACATTGATTTTATCAGGGGCTAAATATAAGCACATTATTTACCTAGGAAGACAATAATATAATTGCATTTACACAAATACCGTCTGTACTGCGACTGCCAATACACGGAATAACCAGACGTATGGCGATGCGCCATCGGTACATGGTGGACATCCCACCCATACGCACTAGACCTGTGTTTCTTTCAGGTGTCTCCTCCGAGGAGTCTTTAAGTCAAGAGTGAATATGTTATTTCTAGGCAAGCAGGCTTCACCGTCGACCACATCATCGCTTAGCATCAGATGAGATAGTGGTCAAGCGCGAGCCTAGACAATATAAAAAAAAAGAAAAACAAATTAAATACCAAAACAAAAAGAACAGTGAATTGCCGAAAACGTCATCGGTAAATAATTAATCAAAATATGTTAATTACCCACTACATATGGTCCACGTCAATGCACTCCGTTTTATCTTTGATTTCTATCAAACATTTACGTACGCATTGATTTACATCTTCACAAAGTTCACTCCGGTCTAGATTTTGCATTCAGTACAGTAATGCGTCCTTATCCATATTGATGGTATCTGCAGTATTGACTTATATATCAACAGATTATTTTAAATCAATCTCGACTACTACTTCTTCTTGACTATTATCGTCAACTGTATTCACAGCATTTTTCAAGACTTTTACTTGGTATTTGCATTCTCAACCATTAAGTACATTAATGCGTCCTTATCCATATTAATGGTATATCCAGTATTGACTTATATTTCAACAGATTATTTTAAATCAATCTCGACTACTACTTCTTCTTGACTATTATCGTCAACTGTATTCACAGCATTTTTTCAAGACTTTTACTCGGTATTTGCATTCTCAACTATTAAGTACATTAATGCGTCCTTATCCATATTAATGGTATATGCAGTATTGACTTATATTTCAACAGATTATTTTAAATCAATCTCGACTACTACTTCTTCTTGATTATTATCGTCAACTGTATTCACAGCATTTTTCAAGACTTTACTTGGTATTTGCATTCTTAACCATTCGATTGTTCAACATTAATCGTGTTTATTTTTCTGATTTCTATTCCATTGGATGCTTTGGTTACTTGATGGCAGGATATTTTTTATTACCAAACAATCATTATTATGTTCCTATATTTGTCCCATGTTTCTTGGGGTCGGCACAATACGTTTTTTTCTTCCATTAAAGAAAGAAAAGAAATATGGAAAGATTGTTAATTTGCGCCGGGTACACGTTCTCCCCTATCAGTCGTCAGCGTCACTAACAAAAATCAGTAGGAATCATATTTGCTCATTCTAAAACCAATATTTATTCGCAGATGGTAACACCGATGCAAACCACATCAGAAGACGAGGAAGATTTGTCGGAGTTCAAGTTCCAGAAGTTCGCAGCTACTTATTTCCAAGGCAATGTCACTCATCAGTACTCGAGGAAGCCACTGAAGCATCCATTGTTGCCTCTACATACGCAAGGAGACCAACTGGTAAGAAATCATTATATAAAGATATAGGTATAAATATGTTGCAAACTATCTAATTGGATAGACGATAAGTAAGTGTGGACATATCGAGGATGTGGAAAGGAGAGTGAATGCAGGGAATAAAGTGAATGGTGCTATACATGCGGTTGTGACCAGCAAGTCAATGTCTCCAGAAGCTCGACTCGCCGTTCACAACAGCGTGCTGGTGCCTACACTTATGTATGGAAGTGAAGGGTAGGTATGGCAAAAAAGACATGAAAGTAGTATTAATGCAGTAGAAATGCGCTCCTTGCGAAGTATGTGTGGGGTAACTTTAAATGATAGGTTGAGGAATGAGGTAATAAGACAACGTTGTGGTCTAAAAGAAGATGTAGTGACTAAAATTGAAAAGAGTATGTTAAGATGGTTTGTCCATGTTGAGAGGATGAATGAAAGGCGACTAACGAAATGTATTTACAAGGCAGACGGGAATGGAAACGCCGGGAGGGGACACCCTAGAAAGAGATACACAGACCTTATAGGTGATGTTCTTCTAAAGGCCAGGTGCGCAGTACTCATAACCGGCGTGTGTGTATGACTAGATGCATGAATGTGAGTGAAGCAAAAGAAGTATGTAAGGATCGTAGCAGGTGGCGTTCTGTAGTTTCTGCCTACCCCCATGGGAAAAAGGCGTGAGTTTATGTATGTATGTATGTATAAGTAAGGGAATTACGGAAATGTATATTTTAGAATGCATGTAAATTATTTACTACAAAGGTTAAAATACTTTTGCAATCAATTTAATCGTCTCATCAATTCAATCAGGAATGTTAAGGTTACACTAGTCGATTATTCTTCCATACAAACGTAGTCTGGCGATTGTACTCCACTGTTTGATGATGTACGTTCAATATAAAATAAAAAATATCAATTTGACTCATCATTATCTAGCCCTGTATGGAAACAAAAATGTAAAAAAATATAAGTTCCATATTTCAACACTAATTTTAATGCAACTTTGGGCGGCAATACATAAGACGAAAGAAAATTTCAAAACGGCCACCATACAGGGATAGATTAGTAATTCAACAATGCAAATAATTTAATTTTCAAAATATATATTTATTCGTTTTTACATGATATCTCTCACTCCCAAGGTCTGTTTATAAAATTTCGCGCGCTCGTTGTCCTCCTAAATCATCATCCATTTCGCTACGCACTTACAAAAGTGCTAATTCGTATGCGAAATTGTTTCTTACTGCTCATAACAGCATTTATCTCTTTCGCACGTGTTGTCGGATGAGAAAGCATGCATAACCCCGCGCACAAAATAGTTCGTGCCGTCGACTAGGGCAACCTTAAGTTACGCAACTGATAATTTATAATTCAAATCGAATTACAGGCGGCGCAAGCGCTATGGATCACAATACTCCGGTTCACTGGAGACCTACCAGAACCAAGGTACCACACAATGGACCGGGACAACACGTCAGTCATGTCCAAAGTCACAGCCACCCTCGGCAGGAACTTCATCAGGTCCAAGGAGTTCCAGGAAGCTCAGATGATGGGGGTTGACCCTGATGCGTACCTAAACAAACAGAAGCCGAGGTCCATCAGACACAAGCTCGTGTCTCTGACGCTGAAGAGGAAGAACAAGTTAGGAGAGGATGTGAGGAGGAAGTTGCAGGTTGGTTTCGTATTTTAATAATTACTACTGCTTTTGTATTTTTGTAGGGCTAATACTAATGGATGTTATGTTGTCCTTTCCAGGATGAGGAGTACACAGCAGACAGCTATCAGTCGTGGCTAGAATCTCGCCCAACATCAAATCTAGAAAAATTACATTTCATTATTGGGCACGGTATTTTACGGGCTGAGTTGAGAGACGAAATATATTGTCAGATCTGTAAGCAACTGACAAACAATCCTTCGAAGTCCTCGCATGCCAGAGGATGGATATTACTTTCGTTGTGTGTTGGATGCTTTGCTCCTAGTGAAAAGTTTGTCAATTACATACGGGCTTTCATAAGAGAGGGTCCTCCCGGCTACGCCCCATATTGTGAAGACCGTTTGAAACGCACATTCAACAATGGCACCAGAAACCAGCCTCCCTCCTGGTTAGAACTTCAAGCAACGAAGTCTAAAAAGCCCATAATGTTACCCATAACCTTCATGGATGGCAACACGAAGACCTTGCTAGCAGACTCAGCAACAACTGCGAGAGAACTGTGCAATCAGTTATCTGATAAAATTGGTTTGAGAGACCAATTCGGTTTCTCGCTGTACATTGCTCTGTTTGATAAGGTTAGTTCACTTGGAAGTGGAGGAGATCACGTTATGGATGCAATATCTCAGTGCGAACAGTATGCCAAAGAACAAGGTGCTCAAGAAAGAAACGCGCCATGGAGGTTGTTCTTTAGAAAAGAAATATTCGCTCCATGGCACGATCCCACAGAGGATCAAGTGGCTACTAATCTTATTTACCAGCAAGTTGTTCGTGGTGTCAAATTCGGTGAATATAGATGTGATAAAGAAGAAGATTTAGCTATGATAGCGGCCCAGCAGTATTACATCGAGTACGGTCAAGACATGAACACTGAACGACTGTATACCTTACTGCCTAATTACATACCAGATTATTGTCTAACTGGTGTTGATAAAGCGGTTGACCGGTGGGGTGCTTTAGTGGTGCAAGCGTATAAAAAGAGTTATTATGTAAAAGAAAAAGTTCCTGCTTATAGAGTGAAAGAAGACGTAGTGAGTTATGCAAAGTTCAAGTGGCCTCTTTTATTCTCTAGATTCTACGAAGCTTATAGAAATTCAGGGCCAAATCTACCTAAGAATGATGTTATAATAGCAGTGAATTGGACCGGTGTGTATGTTGTGGATGATCAAGAACAAGTGCTGTTAGAATTGTCGTTCCCTGAAATAACCACTGTCTCCAGTCAGAAAACCAATAAAGTGTTCACACAAACCTTCAGTCTCTCGACAGTTCGTGGTGAAGAGTTTACTTTCCAAAGCCCTAACGCTGAAGACATTCGAGATCTCGTGGTATATTTCCTTGAAGGTCTGAAGAAGCGATCCAAATTTGTAATAGCACTACAAGATTACAAAGCACCTGGCGAGGGCTCTAGTTTCTTAACATTCAACAAAGGAGATCTGATTATTTTAGAAGAAGATAGTACAGGGGAATCTGTGTTGAATAACGGTTGGTGTATCGGCCGCTGTGAAAGGACAATGGAAAGGGGAGACTTTCCCGCAGAGACCGTCTATGTGTTGCCAGCACTAACTAAACCACCTCCAGACATATTGACGCTGTTCTGTCAAGAAGGTGCATCGCACGGTCGTCGAGCGCCGACAGCCGCATACAACGGAACAGAAATAAAAGACAAGCCGCACACTTTGTTGGAATACGCTATGGATCATTTCCGGTTGCCACCGAAACGTACTGTATCCAAGGCACTTACACTTTCCACTGCCAAGAGGGGTGGATCCGAGGAGCTTTGGCGACATTCCAGAGAGCCGGTGAAACAGCCTTTGTTAAAGAAACTGCAAGCAAAGGAAGAGCTAGCTGAAGAGGCTTGTTTCGCGTTCACAGCCATCCTGAAGTACATGGGTGACCTTCCATCTAAACGGCCTCGCATTGGCAATGAGTACACAGACCACATTTTCGACGGTCCACTAAAACACGAAATCCTGCGGGATGAGATTTATTGCCAAGTTATGAAACAACTGACTGACAACCGAAACAGAATGTCGGAAGAAAGAGGCTGGGAGCTAATGTGGCTTGCCACGGGATTGTTTGCATGTAGTCAAGGGCTGCTTAGAGAATTAACACTGTTCTTAAGGACTAGGAGGTATCCAATAGCCCAAGACTCGCTCCAAAGACTTCAAAAGACATTAAGGAATGGTCAGAGGAAGTATCCACCTCACCAGGTGGAGGTGGAAGCTATTCAGCATAAGACTACTCAGATATTCCATAAAGTATACTTCCCTGACGACACAGATGAAGCGTTTGAAGTAGACTCGTCTACTAGAGCAAAGGACTTCTGTCAAAATATAGCTCAGAGACTAAATCTCAGATCTAGTGAAGGCTTTAGTTTATTCGTTAAGATAGCTGATAAGGTGATATCGGTCCCTGAGGGCGATTTCTTCTTTGACTTCGTGCGGCACCTCACGGACTGGATCAAGAAGGCGCGGCCTACGCGCGATGGCATCACTCCGCAGTTCACCTACCAGGTAAGAACACAAGCATTTTATTCCATATGCTGTGACCGTATCTTCACGTATTCGCAGTTTAAAAATGGCTATATAAGTTTCACTGCAACTTCCGTAATTTTTTTTGGGCACAGATAATATAATACTAGCATACAGATGCCTCATCCCATACAATGAAACCGTGCCGACGTAACTAGCGTTTTTCATCAGATTACCTATACCGATTATTTTTTGTAAATCGATCGCGTTCGCTTCCGTTCCACGGTGATAAATAGATCACCATCTATATCTGAGGAACTAGTAAAAAATAATCATTATAATCAGTACAGTACATCGGCACGGTTTCTTTGTATGAGATGAGACACTACTGCCTTGGGCATCCAATCAACTAAATATTTCTAGATGTTCACAATTCTGACAATTCGAACCTGAAAATATGGTCATACAAATAACCCAAAAACTTACTTGTTCATAAGATTAAGTAGAGTACTGAAAACTACGTCATCTGAATTAATCATTTAATCCTTACCTCTATTTCACAGGTGTTCTTCATGAAGAAGCTCTGGACGAATACAGTCCCTGGCAAGGACCGGGCAGCGGATGTGATCTTCCACTTTCACCAGGAGCTGCCCAAGCTGCTGCGCGGGTACCACCGCTGTGGACGCGACGAGGCTGCTCGGCTGGCTGCACTGGCCTACCGGGCGCGCTTCGGGGATAACAAGCAGGAGTTGCAGGCGATACCGTACGTATTTCTGATATACGAGTAACTGAATATGTTACAGCTGAAACTAAACCTGAACATCTCTACCAACAACCCGTTAGTTGGTAAATAACCTCCGATTTCTAAATTAAGAATTTTAAGTTGAGGATTTGACACGTTCTTAACTCCGAAAGTCTATTTAGAAACCGGCCTTGAGATTCGTTTGTTGAGTTTCAAAGGTTCGCGATCGTGATATTAGATCCTACACACGATATATAAGTGAATGCTTTTCATTCTAGGTGGATAAATGAATTCAAATTTCGGGAGAATTGAATTTAAATTTAAATTAGGTTAGAGTTGCTCAGGGTTCATTTCTAGGCCCACATGTTTTTTTTTATTAAAACCTTATAACACGCTTATTTTAATTACATAAACGTTAGTACAAAATCTCTGTTACAAAATCAAATCAATCTAAGATTACAATCATTAAAATATAGAACGATTAGAAACAAAGTGCCTAACTGAGTTTAAATCAAAGACAATATTTTAAGATTTGCATCGATATTTTTGCAAAAATAATAATCCTAACTATATCCTAGTTACCTGCTATTTTCAGGCAAATGCTTCGTGAGCTGATACCAGCAGATCTGATAAAGCTGCAGAGTTCTGCTGACTGGAAACGAGCTATCGTGGCATCATATAACACAGATGCTGGAATGACGCCTGAAGACGCCAAGATCACCTTCCTGAAAGTCATCTACCGCTGGCCCACATTCGGGTCTGCCTTCTTTGAGGTTAAGCAAACCACGGAACCAAATTATCCTGAACTCTTGCTGATTGCTATCAATAAGCATGGAGTTAGCTTGATACATCCCCAGTCGAAGGTGAGCATTTTAGAATATTTCTTGTTGGTGTGTTTTATTTAGCGATTTGTGTCTATAAGATACGATTGAATCTACTGAAAACAGGCAGATTAGAAATAAATTTTTATTTGTGATATGAATAATTTTTGCCGGTATCTTCCCAAATTTTCCATTACTTTCAAGTTTCCGAGCCGAAAATAAATCTAAAGAAACAAAAAACTTAATATTCACTGTTTTATTTTCCAGGACATCCTAGTAACGCACCCATTCACGAGGATATCAAACTGGTCGTCTGGCAACACTTACTTCCACATGACGATCGGCAACCTCGTGCGGGGGTCCAAGTTGCTATGTGAGACCTCCTTGGGATACAAGATGGACGACCTTCTGACGTCATACATCTCGCTCATGCTCACGAACATGAACAAGCAGCGTTCCGTCCGCGTCAAGTAATCCCGCGGTAGCATGACAACTGTCATCGTAGTCAAACATTGCGAATATAGACGAGATATAGACACAATTATTTTTTATCCGCTTACCGTTAAGTTCGCACGCTTCTCAGCGGTATATTTAACTTAAAATAGAATTTAGCATTTACATGCAGTCAGAACGAATGCTTATTATAAATATTTTGCGTACAGTGTGCCCGGTATATCTTGGTCTATTAAGGCGCTGCTTGCAAGATGAAAAGTAACAATTTAAAATTGAGTTGGATTTGAATTTAGTTCCTTATTACGCCACCTGTCAAGATATACTGCGAGCACTGTATCTCCATCGCAATGCGCTGTATCATTGTAGATAAAATGGATGCACAATTTTTGTGGTCGCATTACTTTTGTTACATTCGCGTCAAACAAAATCTACTGTAGGATAAATGTATCCGTCCATACATTAAGATCGAAATATAATATATAGATATAAAACGATGTTACTGTTATTCCAAATCCGTTCTGTTATAGTTATTAAGTACAACGACCTAAGTTTAGGTGTTTGTTCTTCTTGGTACTCTTCAATGGAAATGGCTTACTGAAATACGTATCTTCTAAAATCTAGAAATAGGAAACATGTTTATTTATTAAAATTTATTTTCATTGAAAAATATTTTTTTCATTTTTTTGTCATATTTATTGGTTTTAAACTTATAATATTATTAAATAACGGTTGTCGAAAAGATCTGTTACAATATTTATAGTTAGTAACATGGTATGAAATTATCTAGCATTGCATCGCCTTAATAAGTACCTAGCTTCAGTGCTACTCGCAGGAAAAAAGGAATTTATATTCAAAATTCAGGAGTTATTTAAGTTTAGGAGATATTTACTCGTGAATTAGTTTTAGCACTGTTTATATTACCGGAATATAATGATAAAATAGTTAACAGTGATTTGAATTTCTGCTGTATTGCTCGAATTTTATTTAAAAATCGATTTAAATAGGGAAGTAACCTTTTAACATCGATAAACATGAGATGATAAAATGAAATATCGTTAAAAATCGAGCATATCGCAGATTTGATGTTTATATATATTTATAAAAGTAACCGTTTAGCATAACATCTATATAAAATACATAGGTAACATCAATGTATTTATTTATTAGGTAAAGGAATTTATTCTAAGTATTGTGTAAAATTGATTGTCAGTTTCATGCCATGAGTCCGGTGACAATTAAATATGTTTGTTTTATTAATATCGCTTTAAAGTAAAAGTTGCATTTGTGAGTGGTTGTAAACATGAGTCACAATGATAATTTGAGTGTTTTATTTTATTCAAATACCTTCCCCGAAAAATCCCTGTCAGACTATCGACAAAGCAGTCTTTAAATATTTGCTTTCTATGATTAAAATATTTTACCTAACTGATCTTCGTAATTTCACAGTACCTATAATACATAAGAGTACCCAGTACCTTCACATAATCGAATTAAAAAAGGAATTCCTACTAAACAACAAAAAATTTCCAAAACCCTTGGGAAGTTTTTAATTTCATACTTTTAAACTACATCATTTATCTAATAGTAGACACGCTTCGATCAACAATCTATCGAACACATAATTATGACAAGATATCTTGCGAAAATACCCCGATTCAAACAATAAACGCCCATAACCTTTGCATGGCAGAACCGATTTTCATCAAATAGTTAAGAACACTCCCGATAATGTCACCTTCCAAACAAAAACTAAATCAACATCGGTCATCCGTTTAGGAGAAATGGATGCATTCATGCCCTAGATAGATATACATATATACAACACACAGGTACACACTTCAAACTTATAACACCACTCTTTTTCCGTCGGGGGTTAAAAACAAAAGAAGGCACTCTGGAAAGTGCCTATCACACCGCTGTCACCCGGACACGTGCACAGAAAAATTACAGTTTTTTTTATGCAATGTTAAAAGGCTTACATCAGCTATAGATACAAAAAGCGTGCTATTGCTAACGTGTACTTAAAACATTGTTTTAAATGAAAACATTAGGGGAATCGTTCACTTCAAATGCGACCACGCCAAGGCACGCATATGCGTCACGAGCAAACAAATGTACCTCGCAGCTGATAAGACAAACACTCGAGCATAGAGCACCCCTTACACAGCTCAGTGGACGATTGACTAAATGTTTTGCCCAAAAATGTGATAGAACTTTAGACAGGCGTAGTGTGGACTCATCATCTTCCTGCCCTTATTTCATAATGCTACTTGGGATCAGCGCAACAAGTTTTTTTTTCTTCCATACCGTCCTGTCCCCCGCCACGATATCACTAACTCCCTTCTCTTTCATATCACTGAGGAGTCACAGACACACAGTCCATCCATCATTTCTTTGGCCGTCGCCTCCCTCATCATTCATCCACATTTATTTTCATAAATCTTTTAATAACATGCGTTCCATCCCTCCTTCTCACATGTCCATACCAGCTGCCGAATTGCGCAAGTGAAAACCCTTTGCGTTGCCGTATTCACTTACGCAATAAGGCTGCAGGATAAACGGTTTCCTTTCAACTTTTCTGTCACTAACGCCACCTTCAAACTTTCTCTAATATACTCATTTCTCACTTTATCTATTCTCGTCTCTCCGCACATCCATCTCAACATTCTCATCTCTGTTACATGCAATCTCTTTTTATCCATCTTTTCCACATCCCAACATTCTGATACTACGTACTGTATGGCAGTACGATAGGTCTAATCACACACTTGTAAATTTTCCCCTTTAACTTGAGCATCCGTGGGTCGCAAGTTGTTCCAGTGACCAGACGCCATTTCATCCATACTGAGTTGATCCGGTGCTAACGCACCGGATCGACTCGGCCTCGGTCTACCTCGCCATCCGCTTGGACAAGCGTACCCGAAATCGGAGCAGATCGGTATGGGTGTTCCGGTGAGAGCTATGGGCACGGTACTGAAGAGACCGCCAAAATCGCAGAACAAGTGTTGAGATAGATATATATAATCTGTGATTATTATAAGTCTGTGGAAAAGCCCGCCTAGGGTTTGACAGATGTATGACGGTTATGTGGAGATTGGTTTGGGTGGTTCAAGAAGTGATTAAAGATATTGTAATTGCGACCCCTTTGGAGTTTCTATTATAAACAACAATCCAGCACCTTGTACAACAAGTATTCTGTTTTGGTTCTGCTCAATTTCAAGCCAACACTCTTTTTTTTTCCTTCTCCATTATTCTTTTCTGATTATTTTTTTTACGGGATCCAAGACAGTTAAATTAATTCGCCGGGACTTCGTCGAGGTCATTCATTGCCTCGGCGCTTTTCTGATGGTCGCCACTGTTGATTCTGGCTTTCAGGAGTTGCAGTGGTTTGGGAATAGTGCGGTGGGGTTGTCCACTTGTCCCAAAAAAAAGCCAACACTCTCCATTCTGTGCCACCACATCTCCAGTCTGATCTGGACTCCCGGTAACCAGCACAATGTCATCGGCAAACAGCATACATCACACGAAGTTTCGAGTAATATTTAGTCGAATTCTAGAACCGAGATATATGTCAGATTTGGATCGCTCTGGTCAGATTGACTATTGGATTAAATTCGCTCGATTTACTAGTACGATTAGTCATTCTACAGAGTTATCAGCATGGAGCTTGATGAAGAACCTCTCTAGGTCGTCAGACACAAAAATTATGAAAGACCTTCAGGCTAAACAAAAAGGCCTAACTGCAAACGCTTCGGTAAACTATGGTTATCATGTGTCTGATTCTGATTTGATCTGACTATCAAGTTCACCGTGTATGAGTCAGATGAGGTCCATGGTTATGAGTCATCGACCATATAACCACTAGACGCCTAATGCTTGATCTAATACATCAAAACAATTCTGTCAACTAGCTGAGGTATGAGGCACGGGGTACTGCGCTCTGATTGGTCCTTTACCAAGGTCATATTTCTCATTAAGGATGGGACAGGTTCAAATAAAACCAGGCAGTTATCGATATTTTTAGATAAATAATATTAGTACTTATTTTTTTTTATTAATATTACCTTTTTATTATTAATTATACGGCGTTTTAAACATTTTAGTAATAAAATAAAATGCTTAAACTAAAAAAAAAAACAAAATTCTAAAGGAAACATACTTTTTTTGGTTGTTGGTTCTTAAATATAGTAATATTAAATATTAGTAAAAAACGTAATCAAAAAATCGTTTCACACTTAACAAACTATTCAATTTAATGTCTTCATTTGTAAGGTTTCAATTTCTATCGATAACAGATTTGGTCATAGGATATGGTGCATCACTAGTTGTGTTTACGAAATTATAGAGGAGAAGAGATAGCGAATAAAATACTTTAAAAAGAAAGAGACGCACACATGCAGTGGGCGTTTCCACCTACAAACGTGACCAGTATAATATGAACTCCGATAAATAATATCAGAAAATAAATCTAATTATGTTTATATGTAACTATTAACTTATCAATGAAATGTTATGATATTTTGCCGGAAACTCGAAGTCTGGCTGTTGTTACCATAGCAACGTATTGTACAAGAGGCCATTATAATATTTATTACATCATTTTTTTATTGACTGACGCGGAACTGTTTACGGGTCTCAGAAGTGGTCGCTACTAATTTGAAATTGTCGAGTGGCGACCTGCATTACCTGTATATGATATTTTTAGTCATATGCGTTGACAGACATCGCTCGCCTGTTATGAGGCGTCTAGGGGCTGTGTGGTCGCTGTTATGAGTCAACAGTGTTCGCAGTTTCAGACTGTTTCATTTCAATTGCACTCCGACTGCAAATTTGCAGTTAGTACGACTGCAATCAAACTGCAAACCAACCGTGCAGTCGGTGTGCAGTTGGCGTGCAGTTCCAATTCCAACGACCGCATGCTGGAGCTATGGATTAGCAATTTCTTCCAAAATCCTTCGGGGTGTGATAGAAAGTGTGTTACGCAACCTAGGTAACGAGGCTATATAACGATTGGGATGCAACCAATGATATTCAAATAAACTGATACGTTATACACTCACAAAACAATTGAAAAAAGTGTTCCGCACACACACTTTTCATTCATCTGACATTTCAATACAAGTCGAAAGGGATGGCTTGATAAAACCAACAAGGAAAAAAGAGACAGCTAGTGTTTGTCACTTGCGTGTGAATGTAAACTTCTGACCACCAATGTTGTTATCTTTTTCTAACCTCCAAATATCAGAATATTAGGAAAAAAATTAAAAAAATAGTAAATTGAGGCGTATTGCGTACTTAAATATGGTATGAGATCCCTTCTATTTTATGTACTTTGGTATCATAATTGGTACGATTTCTAAATACACACGAAGGCGTTTTTTTATTTTGTTTTTGTTTCAACAAAGCCAAGCTCTTCGCCATGCGTGTCATAAACTAAAGACTAAAGGTCACAATTGTGACTTACTCGAGTCTTCACAATGCGCGCGCTCATAACATATCTGTTTATTTGAATATCATTGGATGCAACTAATAGACAAGTAATTCGCCAAACAAGAATAAATTCGATTCCCACTGAGAGTTCTATTGCAAGCGTGTTAATTGGGTAACACAACTAATGGCAAAGTCATTCGTTATGAATTTTCGAGAACATTCATTGTAAGTAGGTACATAGAAGAATTCGTCAAATCTTTGATTTGAATTACTAACAATTAATTCGGATAAAACAAAAAAAATGTCCTTGTGCAGTACTGGCCATTTCAAAATAAAATATTTTTTGTTTGGCTTAGAATTCTTTTTTCAAAATACCTATGTTTTTTTTTATTGATTAGCATTATGGTTTCATCGCATTTGAACCTTTTTCGTCATCATGGATACGTTAAAAATTCGAGTAATTATGGAATATGAGTACCGCTCAGCAAAATGGTTGGATCCTGGTTCAGCACCTAAACAATGCCCTAAACGAAAAGCTACCCCTAACAAAGTGATGGTCACTGCATGGTGGTTTAGGGCCGGTATGAATCATCACAGCTTCTTACGAAACGGGATGAGCATTACTGCAGATTTGTACAGTGAAGAACTGAACACAATGATCGAGAAGCTTGCACGTCTCCAACCAGCTTTGGTCAATCGCTCGTCTTCGCTGCTCCTGCACGACAACGCGTGACATCATACTGCACAGCAGACGGTCTCCAAGTTACAAGAGTTGGGGTTGGAAGCTTTCCGTCATCCGCCATACTCACTAGACCTTGCACCTACTGACTACACCTAATTAGCGAAAAAAATAAAAAATGTGAAAAATGGTTCGTAAACTGCCACTGCGTTGGCAAAGATGCATCGATTGCATGGTTGATTACTTTGATTAATAGGACGATCTTATAAAGCAGGTATAAGAAATACAGTTAAAAACTATGAAGATAGACTGAGCTACTTTAAAATGAAATCTTTACACTGGCGTCGAGATTTCGCTGGTCAATTTTTTTTATTCAAGTTATTAAATCAAGGAGTGGATTGCTCACAGCTTCTATCATCAATTAATATAAATACGCCCCGGTCATCAGCAAGACTCCATAATTATAGACCTTTTGCTCCTGTAAGTCGCAAAACCAAGTATGGGAGTAATGCCCCCCTCTCCTATATTCTCAGAAAATGTAATGACATTTTTCACGATTTTGACTTCGACATATTTTCAGGCAGCATCACTAAGTTTAAAAGAGCTGTGCTCAATAAAATGTAATTTTTCCTCAGTAATATTTCTATTAAATTATTTTTCTTCTGTGAGTATGTTATTTTTGTATTATGTTTTTAATTTTTAATTTAATTCAATCAATCTTATCTAATTTAATTTAATTTAAAATTCAATTTGATAATTATAATATCATTGTCATTGTTATCATTGCTATTTATATTATTGTTATCCACCATTAATTATTATTGTGTTGTGAGATCTAATTAATTGCTGTGCTTACCTATAATTTAGATGCATGCAGTGCTATTATATTTGTTAATGATAAGTATTTTGAATGTCCTTGTGTGTATTTAGTTGGTTTGCCTAAATAAATAAATAATAGAAAAAATATATGAAAAATGACGTTACCTTCTTTCATATCCATCAGCTTTTTTAATTTTCTCACTCAATCAGATGAATGATAGGTATTATGATAACCTTTTAACTACTTATCATTAACTAATGTATCTAGTATCCATTAAATAAGTAAGTATAAAAAGTTTCCTATTCAATGAGAAGATTGAAGATTCAATGAGATGTGAGTTCAATTTACATGAAGATGAGAACGATGCAACGGAAAGCCATTTTCCACGAGCGTTAGACGAGCCATTAACGAAGTGGGTTTATAAAAACTGAATGGCTGTCTTTAATCTTTTTCTTCATCATGTATTTAAAATATAGAGGAAAATTCAGCAAACTGTCCCATCATGTCGCAAGCAATTTTGATAATCACGCAATTACACTTTAGTTCTGAAAAGCTAGTTCATTTTAAGATTCTAACAGTGTTATTTTACCAAAAACAGTTAAAAACACGGTTCTGAATGAACAAGAACAATTAAAGTAAAAGCAGACTATTAGAAAAACTGTTAATTAGAACAAACAAAAAATATATATCCGCAATAAACTCGTGAGAGTCTCCCACGGCAGCGCGGCCTATTCACGGAGCAAAGGAATAATGATGCCTCTATTGTGGCCCAGCAGGAAGTCATTTATCTAACATCAAGAATATGAGTGTTTAGAGCAATTTCGTGTCTGATTTCTCATCCTAAAGTGTGCAATTTTGGTGACCCGCCAGTAGGTACGAGAAATGTCAAACAACTCAACCGGTGACTAAGTATTCTTTGATTGCTTGTTCTGTACATTTCTAGAGCTTTATAAATGCTATGTTTTGTAATGCACAATTCGGTGTGTTTATTTTCATAATACGAGAAAAAAACTCAACACGCTAGCATCGCTCGCCGCTCGCATCGTCTCCACAAAAATAAATTAAAGAACAGAACACTATGGGTAACAAGTGCCAATTATACCTAGTCCTTTCAAAAATAGGGACTGACTTTGGACAAAACCACACTGGGTGGGTATCTGAAGCTATACGCTGTACACACAGGTATCTGTTCCTACATAGAGGAAGTGTTGGCAAGAAAGAATAGTTACTTACAAATTCCAAGAGTCAGAGAATGCTGAGTGCAGCCAATTCTAGGTCTTATAGAAATCGATGGAACAAAATTGTATTTTTAACAAATAAGACTTTTTGATGCAAGATCACCTAGCTCTTAGTTTATAGTTAGCTTCAGCAGGTAAACTGAGAAACCCACAGATTGTGGCTAACTGAGAAAAAACAAATTGATTCCTATTTTCTACACGGCTACTTTCTTTAAAATGACATTGGATTCACTTAAAAAACTTATATATTTGGCGTTAACTTCTTCTCCCTTCCCTTGTCCCATTATTTGGGGTCGGGTCTCCTCACTTTCCTGCGCCAAGTTGTTCTGTCTTGGGTTGTCTGTTCGGGCAATTGGGCTTGCTTGAGGTCTCTTTCTATAGTGGACCACCAGATCAATGGCGGGCGGCCTCTACTTCTTTTTTTTTTCAGGTAGGCGTAGAGCGATTTGCACCACATGGGCCTCATTACGACTCTTGAAGTGCCCATACCAACGAAGGCGGTTTTCGGTCATTTTATCGGTGCCACTTTGAAGCTTCCTGTTATGTGTACATTTCGCACTCTGTCAAGCCGAGTCACACCTCCCGCCCATCTAAGCATCTTCATTTCGTTGGTATGGACCTTTTGTCCATGCGTCTTCTTTGTCGTCCAGCATGCGGACCCAGACAATAACGCTGGACGGACTGCCGTTTTGTACACTTTGCCCTTTGTTTTATGGGAATACGTGGGTCACACTGCACACCTGTAAGTGACGGCCATTTTTGTCACGCGGCGCTGATTCTGTAACTTACATCCGCGACGAGACGTTAGCATCTGTTGTGAGCATAGAGCCGAGATACATGAATATTTCTACTTTGGGAATAGGTGTCGACCCAATGTAGATAGTCTCCGATGGCGCGTCTCCGCTGAAGGGACATTTCAAGTACTCGGTGTTGCTCCTACTAACCCTCAGGCTGTACCGTTCCAGGGATTGTGTCCACGTATTCAAGAGGCCCTGCATATGTCAGCGACCAGAACGATATCGTCAGCGTAAAGCATAGTCCACGGCAGTGGGACGGTATAGCCATGAGCGTTGAGATACCACTATCTGTGGATAGTGGTAGTGGTGATGGACAGCAGAACCCTGATGGACGCCCACTTTGACTTCTAATGCTTTACTAAGCCCCGCTAGGCTTCGAACTCTTGTGCTAGCCCCGTTGTACATATCCCTGACTAGGTCAATATAATCTCTGGTATGTTCTGAGCACGAAGATACTCGATCGATCGACCCGCGGTACTCGATCGAAAGCTTTTTCTAGATCGATGAATAGGTGTAGGTCGTTTTTGTTGGTTCTATTTTTCCATCAGTATTCTGATTGTCTGAATAGCATCAGTGGTCGATCTGGATGCAGTAAAACCAAACTGATTTGGAGATATTAAAGAGATATCGGTGAGACGTTTATGATTCGTTCCCATATTTTAAGTGTGTGCGAGGTCAGTTTAATAAAACTCCTCCTCTCCTCCTTCCTCTGTAGTTTTCACACTGAGCCACAGCCCTTGTTTTTATAAAATGGTAGCAGATAGCTTTGACGCCATGACTCTCGAATGAATTTGGTGGTTAGGAAGATATTGAATAATTTAGTTTACTAGGCTAGGCTACTGCTATCGTGCCAAGACATTTCTATATCTCCACTGGGATGTCGTTAGGGCCCGTATCTTTCGGCTTTTCATTTTAGCCACCGCATGTATGACTGCCGCTATATATACTTCGGGTATTGGTCCATTTGTAGGCTCGTAGCTTACTGGGTCTTCATTTGCGAATATTTGGGGTTAACTATCAAACATGAATTTCATTTTATTTAATTAAGGTAATTGCGGCTAGATATTTCCAGACAAGTCTTGACTACCTTGACTTAAGATCCTATGTATCCTAGCTGGGACAGAGGGCCGATCAAAGTAGTCCTCCATCGCGACCGGTCTTGAGCTTCACGTTTCACCTCATTCCACGTCATTCCGATGCTCGTCGATTAAGCCAATACGATGCGTCGCCAGGTTTGACGGGGACGGCCACGCTTCCTTTTTCTTTGAGGATTCCAATCCATGGACTGTTATGTGATCGGAATCCCTCCGGAACGTATGACCCATCCATCTCCATTAACGACGCTTGATCTGGCTATCGAATGGGCTCTCGTGGCATCTCTCCAACAGATCCATGTTAGAGATGGTCTTGGGCCAGTATATTCCGAGGATGCGACGAAGACATCGGTTGACGAAGACCTGCATTTGGCGTGAGATGTCCTTTGTTACCTTCCACTTTCCACGTTTCGCACCCGTAGAGCAGCACGGATTTGACATTGGACCCGAATGTTTTGAGTTTAATCCTTCGGGTTGGTTGCCGCGATTATCAAATTATAGATCTCAGTTGCGCGAAGGTAGTACATGCTTTGGCGATCCTTGATTGTTCTCCTCAGTTCCTCCTGTCTCTGAAATTACTCTCCCAAGGTACGTGAATTTGTGGACACGTTCCACAACCTCTGTGCCGATTAGCATCGGTGTAGAATTTTTCACGACTGTACACATCTCCTGTGTCTTCGGTATGTTAACTTTCAGCCTAGTTTTCGCCGGCTCCTCCCGCAGGTCGTTCAATTTCGCCTTCGTGTCGTGTGTATGACTCAGCACTAGCAGGCATAGATCTGAGATCATCGACATAATCCGTCTTCCAAGACGTTGGACAATCCCCACTCTATGCCGCGGTGCCTTCTTTCGTATATGCAAAGCATGATTCCGTCGAGAACGACTATAAAAAGGAGCAGCGAAAGAAGACAGCCCTGACGGACACCTGCGTGTACAGCGATGTTTTTTGAGATGAGGCCGTCGTTGGTCAAGTTGCAAAAATATTTCTTGTAGGTACTCTCTAATAGGCGGACTATTTTCGTCGGCTCCCCAATATCCAACAGGCGGGACCAAATGCTGGACCACTTCAACGTATCAAAGGCCTTTTCGAATTCAAAAAAGGTAAGATAAATCTGCCTTTGCCATTCTACTTCCTGTTCGAGTATGATACGAAGAGTGTTGATATGGTCCGTCCATGAGCGGGTCGAACGAAAACGGATCTGCTCCTTGCGCAGAAGAGGTCCTATGGCCTTCGATAGCCTATCCAGGATTACCTTACAGAAGACTTTAGATAATCGAAAGCAACATAAATACCTCTCCAGTTATCGCAGCTACTGAGATTGCCTTTCTCGAGCATGGTAATTAGAAGTCACTTGTTCCAGTCATCCGGGAGCATATTTTTCCAATTAAAGGCTTTAGCACGTCGACGGCGGAGGCTAAGTCGGCTTGTACCATTGCCGCCGTTAACAGTATTTTTATTGGATTAAGTATCTCTCAACTTAAGGAACAGTGCAAGTTTCATCAATATCGGTTCAGCAGTTTTCAAGATCGACCGAACTCCTTAGCGACAAACAGCACGAATGTGTAAATTAAGTTATTATGGGTATTGCACAATCTTTAAGGTACCTTACTTAAAAAACATAAAAAAAGAGAGGTATATATAAATAAAAAGAGAGAAAATGATCATGATCATCAGTCTGGCTATTCACCCAATTATTCGACAGCTAAATTCAAAATTTATGTTTAGTATCTCGATGATGGAACCCTAGAGAGATGTAGGCACAGTTTTAGATGGCCTGCAATTTTTTATAAACCAACTACATTCTATAGGACTGGATCCTTTTTTTTCCAAATGTGAGTTATTTTTATCTGGCATTGTCGACAGACATAATGTGACACTTTTAAAATCCAATAAAGTAGGCCCCGAAATCAAAATTATTGATAAAAGCTCTCTTCGTCTCCTTGGGTCTCCTGCATTCTTCGATGATTCCTTTCCCGACTTTATTGAGGAAAAAAAAAATCAACAACATTTCGGCAGGATTGCTCCAAATTAACATCATTCGGCCATTACCATAATTCGCTTTTCCCCCCAAATTATCATATTTCCTTCGTACTTCCCTTTTCTTTTCTTTTATAAATAATGGACCAAATTATCCGTCATACATTAACTTTAATTTTAAATGTGGACATGGACGACCGGGCTAAAGCTACTCTTCCCATCCGTATGGGAGGCCTCGGTGTCCGCAAAATTTCTAGTAGCTATTAGTTTACCTGCATTTATATCCTCGGTCCACAGTACTGAGAATTTTATCAGGAATATCCTCGCTCTCTCGTATTTTTGATGTGCCGTGCTTCACCGAGGCTATTGATGCTTGGAGACTCGCTCGCCCGAATTGTAATCCCCCCGACTACCCATCATCGCAGAGATGGTGGAATGAGCCGCTCTGCAGAGCAGATCAGGAGCACCAAATTGCCACTTCTGCCGAGCGAGCTCGCCTGCTGACTGACAAAACTACTATCCGCCTTGCTGGTTCCCTACGTCCTGGCGCTCCCTGTTGTACTCCTCATCTTTGCCACTGTGGTGAAGTTGTTAACAGCCTCGGTCACCACGGTCTTTCATGCAGCCGAAGTGCGGGTCGCTTCGCTCGGCACGGAAACTTAAACGACATCTTCCGACGTGCTCTCGTAACCGTCGGCGTTCCGGCCGTATTAGAAACCCATGGCCTAGCACGTGACGATGGCAAAAGACCGGTCGGGATGTCTTTGTTTCCATGGAAGATGGGTAGGCCTTTAGTGTTGGACGCTACTTGTGTCGATACTCTTGCGCCATCCCATCTTCCTAGTTCGTCGTGCTGTGCTGGCGCTGCCGCTGCAGCTGCAGAGAACCTCAAGCCTTATATTTTAAGTCAAGTAGTTATATTTTCGAGCCGTTTGGGGTTGAAACCCTTGGTCCGTGGGGTCCGAGTGCTCACGCTTTGTTTAAAGATCTTTCCAAACGCCATAGTTGACACTTCTTGTGACTCAAGGCACAAAGTACGTAAGCGGCGGCGCGGTGCTCAAGGGCTGGATTTTGCTTTGGTCAGAGAATAAGCATTGCCATACAACGTGGCAATGCAGCCAATCTTTTGGGCACATTACCAGTGGACAACTATGTGGAGGAGTTTTTTTTGACGCCATATTTTAGTTATGAATGTTATTAGATTTAGTTAGTGAGTAGTTTTTGGTTAAAGTGTATATGTTTGTAGTCTTAGTTATTTAAGTATTTTATACAGTGTGTATATTTTATCTATGCAAATAAATAATTAACATGTAATACTAAAATAAAGTAATTAAGTAAAAGAGAGAAATAAAAACATTTCACACAAACTAGCCGACTTCTAAAGCAAAACACTAAAAAGTGCAAAAATTACTTTCGTTTCGAAAGTCGGTGTTAAAACGATAAAAAAACAAGAGGTATCAAAGACAAAATTATTTTTATCAAAGAAATTTATTTTTGTACTTTTTAGTATTTGTTTTATAAGTCAATGTATTTATTGTGAAAATGTTTTTTAAGAGTGTTTCCTCTTAAAAACCATTTTCACAATAAATAGAAGGGGCTGCTTTAATGCGCCGATGGTGAATATAGAGGTGGTTTTAGCTATTATTTATTCTGGGGTTTTAGTAATTCCGGTCGGTCATGAAGTTTGCCCTATGTGATAATAATGTAGCGATACTTAAATATAGGTAAACTAATCAGAGTAGCAAAGAATCTAAACCTCTCGGGAGTGCGCGCGAATTTACTTATACGTATATCTTATTTACCTTCTGTAGAGGTAGGATCTTTAGTCGGTAACCCTCCGATTTCCCCAGGCTTTTTTCATGAGGCAATCCCAATAATAAAAAGTATATGATACATAATGAAGTATTTGTATTTCTTCACCAACCACGTGTTCTTTTCCCATCTGATGTGTGTGAATGAATTCGAATGTCAAGAGATTAGAATCCTGAGCCGTGATTACGGCAGTTTCCTCCGCGTTGAATGAGAGATCATCTCATCTGAGGCTGCAATTATGCTCTCAGTGACGCAAACATGATGCATGGCTTACGGAAGTGACTGCTTTATATTTATTACACTAGAAAACCTTAGTCTGCTATGAGCATTATTTTACAATGGTTTGGTAGTTATTTTACCGATTCTTTGTCTAAACAAATGATATGTATAGGCACTTGCAAAATTGGAAGCTAGCCTGGGTACTGCCGATATTTTTTTGTTCCAGCTCTATCTAGACCTACATTTTCTATTTAACGTCTCCCTTCTTTCATTCATCAAATAGGGTAGTTGACAAAAAAAAACTATTTAGTCCGTCAGTTAGTTATCTTAAAAATATTGGACACATATTTTTCTTTTAAAATGTAAAGAAAATGTTACGACGAGACAGTGCGTTGAAATACCCTGTGACGTCACGGTGTGCTACACTTTATACTGGCGAAGTGACACAACAATGCCCCACTCCTGAACTTTAATACGGTTTATCTTTGTCAGTTTTTATTTATTTGATAAAGAAAAAAAATACGGATCCAGTATTATTTGATAATCTCACTGAAGGACTAAATAGAATTATATTTTTTCTACCCAGCAAACACACCCATTAGTCTTGGTTGGATTTCGACGAGCAGCAGCGGCCTCATGTCTGCCCCAAAATAATCCATGCCCCAAGCGTAGTGATCACACCAATATCAATAATAAATGATTGGCCCTCTTCAGTCAATGAAGTCTAAAGTTGGAAACTCCCACGGAAATAGATAGATGGAGTTTCCCGCCGGCCGTACCTACCTACCTCGCTACTATAGATCGGTCCTATGTCTGTTTAGTGTGTAAACATACAAAAATATAGACAAACAGACGTATAAAGCGTTGTCCGGTGGGCAAGGTCCACAGGTAAGCGCCGGATAGTAGGTTCAAGAGTTCCCTATTTTCGGTTATCAGGTTCACTATATCAAGCTGTGGTCCGCCAAGCCGCCCTGAAGTTGGAAACGGTGCTGTTTTTGTATGAGATTTACTTCTGCGCAACCATTGTAGCCTACTTCAGGGTAGCCAAGAAGTTTGGCAAGAACTATATCCACGGTTGCTTGTTGCAAGATCCCTTCTGCTAAACTAAGCAAGTGGAGCTTTTGTTTTTAATGTGCTTATTAACAGAACATTTCCTGATACAATAGATAACTCTGGTTGTAATTTGAGCTATTCCATTAACTACCTTATTTAATTATACGTCGGAAAGGTAATTTCTTTGATGGCGCATTGATTGCCATAGGTATGCGCCTATTGTTCTGATCATCAATGAAAGAAGTAATAAAGTAATAACGAATGTAGTTGTAAGGTTTTTTAAGACAAATACTTTGGTAGTAATTGGAACTTGGAACCTCTTAAAGGTTAAAAGATACTTTCTGTGAAACCCACGGTATGATAAATCTAGTTTATAAATTCCTTTTTGAGGTAGATTTTCTGTTTGGCCCAGTAATCAGCTACGGCAACGCCATCCACTGACACAGTCATCAGGTCCTCACGTGTACAGGTAACAGGTACAGGGCATAAGGCACATAATTTAGGTGGATAATGTCTGCCAACGTCTGTGTTCTCCCCTGTCACCTATGATCCATTAGCCATCAAAGCAAAAATGAACAGGTATCTTCCAGGCTCCCTCGTTCTACGAATATTTCATATATCCATTGTCATCAAGCTAGATCGAGGTCAATAGCGGTTTCCATAAATAAGAAATAAAACATTTTCACTAAAGCAAAACACTAAAAAGTGCAGTAATAACTTTCGTTTCGGAAGCCTCTTAAAAAACCGCTACAGAGTACTAAGCAGATACCTACCTAAATTTGTGAAATGCCTGTCAGTTAGTAGAGCACATCCCTGGCGAGACTGTAAAGGATTCTTCCCTGAGCGACGTGCTAATTAAGCTCCCAATACTTGAGCACCCTCTTAAAAATCTACTAAATTACTTAAAATTTTAAATCGAGTGTGTAGGGAACTTCACTAAGAATACTATAGTATACATACCTATCTCAAAATTAAGAATGACAAGCCAAACACGAACGGCGGTTTTATGGAAATTCCAAAATAGTAATAAACTGCCACGTAAGAATTGATGTAAGTAATGAGGGTTTTCCAGATAAATATGAATAAACAGCTAACATAAACGGTAGGAGGTGAGGTTTGAATGTATACCTTCTCGTAGATATCCGAGGATATGGCCTCTGTATGTAAGTACCTTTTTTTGTTGGTCTGAGGTATGTACTGACATTTAGCTAACATGCTGTTCTGCTTATAGGTAGGTACTGTTCTAACTTTTGAAGTTAGAAATTGAGGTAGGTGAGCCATAGGAAACTTAGGAACTCTGGATTTTCTCCTATTATGAGAGCGAAAGGTAAAGTAGGTAAGCAGGATAAAAACCACTCAGCCAAATTATCTTATTGAGAGCCGCCTTAATTGGCACAATTTCTGTATCTACACTTAGCAATTAAGTCAAGACGTCACAATCCACGGCACAGAACTTTTTGTGCACGAAACAATGGGCGTTTTCGTCTTAATGCTCCACCCACAACTCTGAATGGCCAACGCGGAAAAACCTCAGATCAAACAAACAAATTATAGAAAATTACAACCAGAACGTACCACAGTTACGTTACTCTGAAAATTCGAGTTCAATTTACACCAAACTTCATAAAAATACGAGTTTTAATGATAACGATCTTGTTTTTTTCAGCCCTATTTTAAGTTAATTGCCAGATGTCGTCATCTGAAGCACTTTTTAAACAACAAGCATGTTTAAATCATTAACAATTGAAAATTTAACTAAAATTATAATTGCTTCTATAAAATTCGTGTGTTTCCTGGCCACAGTTCCCACGAACGGAGATGACATGTTGGAAAACACTGACTGGAGCACGGTGCCGTTCAACGTTTCCCACACTCTGCATATCTTGGCACCATAGATCAACCTGGCAGAATGTAAAAACGCAGACAATGATTCAATTGTGTGCACACAGATTTCTCACAGTCCCGCATAGATATAATCGTCATACGGTTAATTGGTGCAGGTAAATGACCAGCCGATGTTCCGGATCACCGTTTGGCCAAAAAGGATGTTGATAAGGGAAAATCTGTTGTGTGTTTCCCCTGATTACTGAACAGGATGTCGAAGCCCTGATTTCTTTCAACACAATGATATTTTTTGCAACACGAATGAAATTACGTGCATGTGCTGTAACGTCATAATTTCTTATGCACGTCACCGATTGGGAAATAATGGCGGCAATCACGCGAGGTCACTGACCTCTATTATACAAGTACGCTGGACTAAACATACTATATGAAATGACAGTTGATTTTTGTGCTGATTCAAAGCGCCCCGCTCGAGCGTATCAGGAACTAAAATTGACACATTTAGAGATAGGATACTACCAATATTTATAAAAATTAGGTAATACTAATATATTTGACTGGTAGTATTATAATATTGTAACTAATATATCAGTATTAGTGATATTTTTAAATTACACTAATATCAAAATAGTAGACTTGGCAAGGCGTATCATAGCGCACTCATCTACTGTATTGACTTCTCGTAGTATGTTGGAACTAAATATCTCATATTTGTATTGGTGATGAATATTATATGAATGCCTAATAATCAGTTATAATATGTTCAATAGCAATGTGTAATACTAAATTCTGGAATCATCATCATGATCATCCACGGCCCGACTTCGCCCACTGCTGAGCACAGGCCTCTCTCTTGTACCAATCACTACGTTCCTAAACCTGGAGTTAATTCTGGAACAATATCATGATAATTATAATTTTATTAACAAATGTTTTGAAGTCAAACAATTTATTATCTGCATCTGAAACAGAGCTGAAAACTGATTTCAGCGGGGGTTGGGTCATCTCGATAACTTATTTTCATTACTTTATTAAATATATATATATTTATTTAGGTATATATCATATAATATTTAGATCAGATTTAAACAATGCACCTGCCATGTTATCTCTTCACCACCCTTGGTTGACTGGGAGAGAATGCCTAAGGCATTAAGTTCGCCATTGTACCTTTGTGCATGAAGTTTAAATAAATAAATATATGTCTTCACCTTGCTGGAATGCGATGTCACTCTTATTTGCACCTTAACACTACAGAGACAAGATCTCAGCGATGAGAGTGAGAAATACGTCCGTTGTAAATGATTATCCATCTGATTTATTATTATTATTATATAAATGATGTTCCCTTCACGAATCCGATGGGCATACAACTAGTGTACTTGAGCGAGGAGATACTTGCTCAAATGTGATAGTTTTTAGGATAAGTTGTTAGCCTAACCCCATATTTAAATCTCACTGATCTGACAGTAATGCGCTATAACTTTACTAGCACGCTATCCACTAGTTTATAGCTTGCAATCTGACTGAAAATATTTTTAGTAACCTTTACAGCAATTATTCTATTACTTAAAAATTAATCATAATAAAAATAACTGTTTTTTTTTTCTCTTACGTATTAAATTAATCTCTCGATCGATAAAACCCATAAAAGTATTTCACCGAAAGCTGTGTCCCATCTCTAATATTAGTTCCATGCGACTCTCACGTTAATTCACGTTGCTATCAGCGCCAAAATGGCGATAATCAAATGTCTTCATTTTGTCATCGTTAATATGAAGTCCAGTGTACAATGTATGATAGAGGTCAGTGCGCGAGGTACACACTGCCTGTGCCAGCGGCGCGAAGAAATTGTATAGTTTGTATTCGTAAAGGTATGCTAGTATTATATTATCTGTGGTAAAGGTAAACTGAAGATATTTGCTTTCCCAGGCGTGACGAAAAATGTACTTAGCGGTTTACAGACAATAATTGATTATGTTTTCGTTTGATTACGTTTTGTCTTTGAGATTTTCCTGTAGAAAATGTTTCTGAATTTTTGTCAAGATGTCTTTGGTTGGTATATGGGGGATGTCATGTCCCCTAAGATGGACGGATAGGAACCCAGGAGGATATCCCCAAGAAGTTAAAAGTTATCTAACATAATATTATTTTAATTTAATAGGTATTTATTAGCTAAGTACAAGCTAAAACCAACCATTAAATTGATATAGAACAAAAGAATAATTAATTGAATCACTAAGATCCTGCAATAATTCAAGTTATGATTAAGATAATTTGCTGGTGATAAAAGTTATCAACTGAACTAACAACGGTGACAATTAAGACGCGGAAACGAACAGGACATGGGTAAAACCGGTGATTATTGAAACAGTATCCATCATTAGGCTTATATCATTAGCTTTTTCATGATTTTCCACGTATACAAGCGATCAGCGACATTATAATGAAGTAAGCGGTCTACTGTTAGGTACGTGTCGCCGGCGTCACTCATTGCATGGCTGTTATTGCGAATACTAGGAATTGAATTCTCACCATCACGGTGTCAATCTGTGGCGTCTAGTTTCTATGACGAGAATAGAAAAGAGCGATTCTGTCTCGCGCACAGAGGGTTCCGTATAAACAGCTAAATTCACCAAAATAAATAGATAACATTACTAACTTTTATAAACAATGAAAGCACCAAACATTGCTCTAACGATGGGACAAAATTAACTTTGCTGTTCGAAAACTGTTGTCCCTATACATTTTTAAGTATATTTTATAAGTTGGACGGCTATTACTCGTTAACTTGAAAAGCCTACTTAGCTGTGATAGTTTTGTTTTTAATTTTGTTTTATATACTACTGCCGCGAATTTTTTCACATATCCAAAAGCAACCATTTAGCTGGCTTTGGCAGGTGGACACTTGTCTTTAACAAAAAAATAGCCTTTAAAACTTAATTTTACTAAAACGGATCCCTGAAACGAAAAATGGTTTTCACATACCCGTAATATTTTTGAATGGCCTATCCAACGATACCCCTCACCATGGCAAAGATGAAAAAATAACATTTTTTTTCATGGTATTTTGTTATCACTTTTTAGACGTTATTAATATATATATCCATGCCAAATAATAGCTTTCTAGTACTAAGAGTCTCTAAGCTAAGCTGCGGATGGACAGACGGACATGGCGAAACTATAAAGGTTCCTTGTTGACTACGGAACCCTAAAAAAGAAAGAAAAAATGTTTAACTGTTACAAAACGACATACATAGGTATATACAAGCTAATAGAACTCGGCGATGCCACTGCCACCGATGCTCAGTGATACAGGACCCTTTAAGTAGATCGACAATCAATTGACTCAATTATCTTCCAATTTATACTGTGACAGTCGAAGTCCCCAAAGCGAGCACATGTCATAAATATTATTCAGTTTATTACACTGAATCTCGGCAGCGAACAATGGCGGAATGAGTATAAACTTGTGATAATTATCTGAGGTCAGACCCAGCGTTGCGGAACGGTATGTAGGGGAAGACACTTGTTATTATCATGTGAAGACTTTTTGAAGACGTTCCCACAGACTACGAGGCACTGATTCCTCGATTAACACTGATTCATAAGTAGATAATTACACTTGACCCCCGCTTTTTAATTAAAACAATGAGAATTAAGCCAATGAGATCCGCTTCGTGCAAAACAATTCGACTGTGAGAAATGTAATTTTAATGATCACAGTTTGTTGGCTTTGAATCTTAATCACGTAGGGTGAGGTCTAATAAAAAACATTGTTATTTAAATTCAATTTTATTAAAAAATATTTACTCATATTTCAGAATCACTGCTCCGAATATCGTAACGAGCAGTCACCACTTAAATATGACCATTTTCAAATATAGAAATACCAAATGTAAATGATAAAAAGGAGTAAACAGTTTTTTTTTAAATGACAAAACATTTTTCACTTATCGTTTTACAAAATTGACGACATTATTACTGTCTATATATTCATCGCGTTAAATACTAATTTCCTTGTAATACTGTAACTTTACCAATTCCATAAGATTATATCGTAATTCAACGTTTTGCTACAAAAATATTGATATTTTTTGTACTTCTTATTACACTTTCCACATGGAATGTTCGAAATCACACGTTTTATTAAAAATACACATCAAATCCGTTTTCAAAACAATACAGTTTCAAAAGAAATCATATTGGCAAAAAATAAATAGCATTCAAAAATTTATAATTTCAGTTTTTTTATCATTTAATTATTAAGCTTAGCACGCATTACGATTTTTATTCGCGCGATTTATTGTCCGCGTACTGAATTTAACCAACACACACTGCGGATAAAATTCCCCGCGATTTTTGTCTCCTACCTGTTCATAGAGTTCAACATATTCGCGCGGACTTAATCCGCGCCGCGGTGCGGTGAATTCTGCGGCAAAACACGGTTTTCTTGTGGTATAATTCCGCGCGATTTTTTTACCGCAATGCGTGCAGCTTCATACAATTCCATAGGTCGCAGAACAGGCGGAAAAAAATCGCGCGAATGAAAAACGCAGTGCGTGCTAAGCCTTAGGTCTGCACATCGAGCGCGATGTATGACGTCTTTGATGGGACATAAAAAAATCTGATGTCCACGTACAAATTCGTACGATCGCGTCGCATCGCATCGCATTCGATGTGCACATCTCATACCGTTCTATGGACTAAGTCTAGCTACTAAACTACTTGTATTGTTCGTTTAAAATCTCCGTGAATATACATACGTACAGTGACAGCTCTACGTGTCTTAAATTGCGTTTAATTATTATCTCCAAGTGTTGTGATTAGATATATTGTGCATACACATTGAGACCGATTGACTTGCAGCAAGAGTAAATAGTAAATTAACACTAAAATAAGAGAAAAAATACTATATCAAGTATTCTGAGATAAAAAGGACTTATTTGGCTCTTCTCTAACTCGATTGTAATATACTAATATACTAGAGGATATCTACTTAATTTATACAAACCAATTACAATAAAATCACTCTTAAAATCAATCTCGTAGAGTTCATTTTCCTTAACCCAAATAACGTTAATTAGAATAGTATTATTATAGTATTTAAAACGCAATGACTTGTCATGGATATTACAACTATTTGGCCCCAAAGAAACAAATCTATGAGCAGAGAGATCTCTTTGTTATGAAGATGACAATGAACTATTATTCCCGATGTCCACCACTTGGTTGGCCACCAACTTTTAAAAATTATTCCCGCTGTCCACCACTGGGGGACAGCGACACGGATTTTTTTATAATCCTTCCCGAAGTACGTTATCGCTGTGAAAATATCGATGCCTTAGTTCACAATTGCACTAACTACAAAATTTTCAATTTTTACTTTTTTAATGCCAAATACACTAAATGTCATGCTCTTTCGTTTCCGCGCATCGAAATACCGTTATTCCGTCTCTATCTACCAAAACCGTGGGTCACAATTGTATTAAATGAGTTCGTTTAATGTTCCATGAATGTGGTATTATACTAATGGTCTTTATTTTTGTAAAACCAATCAAGATATACTTTAACTGATTTTAAGTTTCTCAACTGCATGAAATTTCAAAACACAAACGTATTATATACATTTGCAATATCTGCTCATACTTTTTAGCAGTGCTACAAGAGTGTATTATGTGTTGGTAGTACAAAAGGATCAAGAAAGTTTGATGCCCAAGTGTGCTAAGTACTTTTACTGAAAGGGGTTTGGCAATTTTTTAAGTGCACAAATACATTAAACCGTTTTGAGATATAGTCCGAATTGTACAAGTGTATTAAATAGTTTTACTTGAAGGGGTTTGACAATTTTTTAAGTGCACAAATGTATTAAATGGGGGGTTTTATGTTTATTTGGCCATTTTGAAAAGGTAACGTTTAAACTAATATTACAATATTGAGATATGATGGAGTAAAAGGACTAGTCTTATGAATAGATGCATATTTTTTTTGTTATTTTACTTGGATTTTCTACTGTTCTCGTCTAAACTTTAAAAAACTTTAAAGCGCTCTCCTCAAAAATGAAAATTTTGTAGTTAGTGCAATTGTGAACTAAGGCATCGATATTATGTCTGTTAATTACCGTATTTAATAAAAAAATAAGCAATCACACCAGTAATAAGTAATAGGATGATATTTTTTTTTATATTTTGTGAAACATATTGTAACATTGTCTCCCAGCGGCCATACGGAATGTTTAAAAATTATTTGTCACTAACCCCAGTGGATGACAACGAGAATAAATAAAAAAAACCTTTTCGCTGTCCCCCAGTGGGATCCAAGTGGTGGCCATCGGGAATAATCGACAATGAACGAACTATTTTAATATTGGTGTAAATTAAATGCCGGAGTTAGGAACTAGCTCCCTGTACACCACCATTTGCGATGACATTAGACGTCTAAATTTGGCCTTTTGACTTCTATTGCGTTGGTGATACGACAAATGGTATCTGTAGTAAACAGTTGGTTTTGGTAACAGGTTTATGCTTTTTATGTCATCCTTATGTCTACGGGATAGAACTCAAAATCGGTTGAACGGACTGTAAAAATATTTGGAAACATGTCTAATGTTATTTCAAATGGAGTTTAGCAGTGTTCAAATGAACATTTGAAAAACTATATTTTTATGAGCTCTGTAGGCAATTATTGCATAAACTTTATACGTATAATTATGTGCATTTATAAGCGCTTTTAAAGGCGAATAATTGCATATGAAATTGTGTGAAAACATAATTACGGACTAGTAGTTACCTATTGGTAGTAAAGTATAGAAATATCGTAGTAAAGAATACTGGTCAGCAGGTTGGAAAAGGACATACAACAGGAAATAAAAACATAAAAAGATAAGTGAAACAAAAGAAAATAGAAAAAAACCGGCCAAGTGCGAGTCTGACTCGCGCACGAAGGGTTCCGTACCATTATCGCAAAAAACGACAAAAATCATGTTTGTTGTATGGCAGCCCCACTTAAATATTAATTTTATTCTGTTTTTGGTATTTGTTGTTATAGCGACAACAGAAATAAATCATCTGTGAAAATTTCAACTGTCTAGCTATTATGGTTCATGAGATACAGCTTGGTGACAGACATACAGACAGACGGACCGCGGGGTCTTAGTAAAAGAGTACCGTTTTTACCCTTTGGGTACGGAACCCCAAAAAGATAAGAGAAACAAAAGAAAATAGTTTGCCTTACAAATACTGAACGTATTCGGCAAACAGGGTGTCTACTCCCTAAGCACGTTATTTCGGCCTTTGTTACGGGCGTTTCCTACTTCGTATCACATACGGACGCATAATTCGTTCAGGTCCCGAACTACTAATGAATAAAAACACAATTTGACAGTTGTACCTAGTCCCAAAGTGTTTATACCCGTCCGAATAATTAAATCATTACGGAGTAGGTTTCACTCCAAAGTTCCGGAGTACTTTCGGACGGGCCGTAATCGTTCCCCAAGACACTTAAAATATTTGAGCGATAGAAAATACATTTTTTTTAATAACCTCCACAAATTTTCTTCCAAACACACATAGTACACAAAACAAAACTATGGAAAGTACTGTTGCAAATATCGATTTTATAACTACCGTCTTTTTAGCCCACTTTCAACCCGCCAACCGTGAGAAAATGAGAATTAATTTACAGGGTGAAGTTTTATCAAAGATACAGCTCTATTTGTAGTTTCAATTATATACCTAAAAGTAAAATTATCAATTTCATTTTTCTAGCTGCAATCGACCAAGACTTACAAACATACAAATAGAGCTACATCTTAGAATTTATCACAAATTCCACGCCCTTTTACTGTTGTCACAACTTTTATTGCTGATTTTTTAACCTTAATCATAGTTTTGGTGTCATAATCTCGTAGATATACAAACATACACTTTAAGATATATTTAGGCACACGTCTTTCGTGCTCTCATCGTATCCAACGCCCACGGTCTAAGCTCAAGCCATGCGATCGGCTGAAGTGGCACTTTCATTAATGATAAAGCTTTTTATAATCTATAGACCCTAACATGATCTTTAAAACGTATCTCTCAATAAAAATGATCTCTGATACACAACATTAGGGCCACATCTCCACAAGAGAGATTTATTACATTTGTTTGCTTTCAATAAGAAATCAGTCACAAAAGTAAATAGTTTAATATTGCACAAACTAATGAGCTACACATTTTCTATTGTACATTATTCCCCCTCCTGAAGATACCGCCTTAATAAGCAGGTCGTGTCACGCACACGCATGCGCCAATAAAATATTTACGCCATTTGAACGACTTAAAATACATGATTTTCAAAAATATTACCCACTCGTCCGTAATCTGTAGCACAATCCGCCAGAGATCATGCTATGGCATAGACAATAGGCACTATCGAAATTATACAATTGTAAATTGTTTTTGAATCACTCACCAAAATGTCTCGTCTAGAGTCACAAGTTCGTTCTTTGGATACACATTACCACAGTTTTTGAGTTGCCACAGAGTAAGTTATAACTGCAGGCTTTCGTCTTCGAGCCTGCAGTCCATGGGCTATTGGAGGGTGTTGTCTGGTAGCCTGTGGGGGTGGGCGTCGGGGTGCCAGCCCGTGGCGGTGTCGGGCCGCATGACGTCATCCACGGGTGCACACACGGGCCGCGGGCCCGGCTCCGGCGTGTACGTGAACGTCAGACCCGTCGCGTATATTATGCCGTCGTTTCTCACCAGCGACACCGGTACCTGAAATGGAAGGGAAGACTATTGAATTGATTATAAATCGGCTATTCAAAGCTGCCTGGTTGTCGCTCTCCAAGTAGAGGACTGGTGATAGCAGCGTGTCTTTGGATACTTCTGCATTATGCCTGGCTGGGGTAGACCATCCGGCTAAACCGACCGTTCGGCGTCGTGGGGTGGAGTTGGCTGGCTGCGGCGTTCAGAGGGACAGGCCTACTGTTTTTATTTTTATTCGTCCACCCTCAACATTTAAATTAATAATAGGATACTAAAGTTTGACCAGCCAACTGCAACCAGCGACCCTACTATAATCTACAATTTTTATTGTGAAGTGTTTACGGGGGTAACGGGGGTACCGCAAAATAAATTGTTATTCCAGTATTTGGCGTATTAATGTTCCCGAACCGATCTTACGTTACATTGGCAAGATATCCGATTTTCAAGATATCGTTTACAGACAAGATATCCGTCAACCACGGGATGGGAAGAGGTGTTTGCTTCATTTACAAAAAAAAATACTATTCAAACTTGCCCAGAAATAGGTTGTTCTAATTTGAAACACAAATCTATGACTAATCCTCTTAAGATTGCCCTAGTCGGCAGCACGAACTATTCTATTTTGTGGCCGGGGTTAAAATGCATACTATCTGATCCGAGAACACGTACGAAAAGGTTGAAGTGCGCGTACGCATACACACTCATGGTATAAAAATAATAAATTGATGATGATTTAGAACGAAAAGGAGCGCGCGAACGTAAAAAGTACTGAATGTATTTGTTTAAAATAAAATGATTTGTATTTTTTAACTGCTAATCTATCCACGTATGGTGACTGTTTTGCAATTTTCCTACTTTATATGTTATTTATTTTCGCCCAAAGATGCGTTGAAATTAGTGTTGAAATATATGAACTTTCGACGCTCACAACTTTCAAATACACGTTTTTTTTACTATTTTGTTTCCATACAGTGCTAGAAAATGATGAGACAAATTGATATCATTTTTTATTTTGACCTTACACCGTCAAACAGTGGAGTAATCGGCAGACTACGTTTGTATGGAAGAATGAATGACTAGGGCAACCTTAATAACAGCAACAATGAACGAGTTATCCAAGTCGTGGTGATTATAACAGACTTATAAATGAGGAGATATTACGTAGTAGCAGCATATTAAAGTAGGGGGGATCACATTGCCGTTTTATGACTAAAGTATCAATTTCCAGGCCGACATAAATTATTCAAGTCTCCTTCAAATGAGTCTGTTATTAAATCGATTTGATCGAAGGGTGCAGTTCCACGAAGGAATATTATTCCTCGAAATGGAACTAGAAATTCGCTTTGTATTACGAATGTTACTATGCAAATTCGCGTAAATATGTTTTTAATTTTATATCGCGGTTGTAATGATAACAATGTTTTCCTGGTTTCGAAATATACTGAAAAATAATTTATTATTAAAACAAGCTTGTTTCGTATTCTCAGCAAACCCTTTCATTTGATAGCAATGTCATGGCAGTGCACAAAAAATAACTAGTCCGCCATCTTGGGCCGTCCGCCATATCGGATTTAGAATGACGTCACCTAGCTAACCATGCATTGTCATCCGAACTAAACGTGAATGCAAAATTTCATCTTAACCGGTGGAGGATAACTTCTTTATAATTCAGTTGCAAGATTTGACCCGAACACACTTACTTACATACATACATTGCAAGTTAAATAAAAGCTTGTAATAATCTGGACTCCACACGTGCACCGAGTAACCAGATGTTCTAGGCTCGTATACTTAGAACAATCGTCTTCGAGGACAATTATAAGTAGCGTAATAACTAACTTATTGTTTGTATATCATTTCAATTGTTTTTCTAATCACCAGTTGTTAGACACAGGTGCGCTTTCGCAGACATATCATAACATTTTTATTTAGTAAATGTCTGCGAACGAGTTCTCACGATACAATATATTTAAAGTGTCTAGCAAACGCTTCCATCGTGATTGTCACTTCCTGACAAAGGAGATTATTTGAATAGGGTGCTGGTAAATTGTATGTAATAAAAAGATACACAATTGTTTCGAAGAATCTTGTATTATAACTGAGAGTGGTTTTAGCTGCCACGCCGAAAAGTAAGAGGATTTTTTTATCGAAAATATTATTTACACAAAAGTTTAACCAAAAAGTTCATCATTCGTAACATTTCTACTCTGAATTCTAAATTTAAAAAGAAAGTTCTGTTATTGATTTAAAAGTTGTAAAAGCCAGTCTACATTGTCCACCGGCCTTCTTTAAAAATAGAACTTGTCTTTGTCATTTTTATGCTAACAAAAAGAGTGGGCGGCGACCATACTGAGGTCAAGCTTCGGTTACTACTTGAGAATATATGGTAATGAGACCTAATTTAGCTTTATTATTTTATTTACATAATATAATATCAGCCTGTATTCGCTAAAGTGTAAGCAGAGATGTACGGAGTGGGTGCACCTATAGTACCTTTTTTTGCTTGGAGAAATGCTCATAACCCACTAAAACTCCACGGTGTCCTGTGCCGCTTACGGCTGGAACACGGGCACGCGTTAGCATTCACCGCGAACCCGCCTCGGCTGTCCGTCACCGGACCCTCCTCGGGGGAGTAGCCCCCATCACCGGCGCACCAGAACACACTGTACGCCGTGACTACCCCAGGGACCAAATCAGCACATGGGCGCCTGACGACTCCGTGTATGTCACCCTTGGTCCTCCTGTGACGGGTCAAGGTCAATGGCCCCGCCACCTACCATTTTTCGGCCGCAGGAGATAGGGAGAGCGGCTAACGCAATACTGACACTCCTCCTCCCCTGTGGCACCACCGCGTCCGCCATCAGACGGTGGCGACCCCGTCCGGGGCGCGGAAGGTAGGGAGAGCGGCGCACCGCAATACACCTCCTCCGCCGCGGCTTCCAACCGTCAGCCGCGACATCGTATGGGACCTGGGAATCTCCATAAGACATCGCGGCCCGCCTCAGTTGCGATGTCGTAATGTATGTACCTGCACCACAATTCGCTAGATTGGTATGTGAAACATACGAGGCGAGCAAAATGCCACCAACCCGGCAGGATGGGCACAAATCCTGACCCCGGACTGCTCTGCTAGCTTAGTCCTACTCTAAAAAGGCTCGTTAAAGGCTACAACAAATTTAAAAAACCAAAAAGCCTTCGAAATTGAAATTACCTGCGTCGGCTGCCGCACCCAAAGCCACTGTCCTCTGAACTGCGAGATGTCAGGCACTACGCACAGCATAGATTCGGCGCAACGGTACATGGTCTCCGCTTCCACGTCGCCGAACCAGACTTGCAGGGATGGCGTGAAGTTGTCACCAGCTAACTCCAGCATGGCCACGTCACCGCCACCGTTGAGGTTTAGAGAGTGGACTAGCGGCACTGGCGTTACGGGAGACCTGTGTGGAGAAAGGTGTTTGTTATGATCATGAAGTTTTTCCTACTCTACGTAGTTTAGTTGGGCTTGCGCTTGACCAAAGCGTGAAAAAATAAAGTAGGAAGTGCGTGCCAAAGCTGTCTCGCAATTCATAAAGGGTCCGATCTAATCCCGTAATCTCAAACCAGAAAATCCCGCTTCCACGGTGGAAAATGGTTGAAGAAAACTGGTTTTGGTTTTTTAGGAGTTGAAGTAAGCTTACGTATTCTCATTGGAAGAGGAAAAAGTCCGAAAATAAGTTTTAGAAGCTCTTAATGGATATCTGAAATTGATCAAAAGGGCGATACACGAACTGGATTTATGCTATACGAAGAATGAATGGGAAGAGAGAGCAGTAGTGGCGCAGTGGTAACGGCCGCGACTTACAAGTTATAGGTCGTGGGTTCGAACCCAGGCAGGTGCTTTACTTTGTGTAAATTATTTCATCACCAATGCTCTCAAAACGGTGAAGAAACGTGAGGAAACAAAAAAATGTCTTAGAACCAAAAAATCGAAGGCACGCCAACACGCACTGGGCCCGCGTGGTGGATTACGGCACATTCTCTCTCACAGAGAGGAGGCCTGCACTCACAACGGACCAAGTGAGAATCTAAGTGCCAAAAACTTTTTAACAAAAAATCAAACCGACTTCCAGAACAAAAAACTACAAAGCAATAAATAACTTTCTTTTCCGAAGTCGGTGTCTTTTGTATCCATTTTTTTCAGTTTTTCGACACCGACTTCACGGCACTGGCACGGGGGAACAAATGAGATCACACGATAACGCAATAAATACGTTTCGAGAGAATCGAATAAAAAAATAGGGTGCGACAAAATTGCAGGGGTGGCAAAATTATTAAGGGGTGACCTACACGATAGAGTTACTTGTTTGGAACTTTTAAAAGGATTGGTTATTACGATATATTAGTAACCTCGGACTGTTAGTTAGGTACATATGGCTAGCTAGGCAGACGGTAGCTACGTCACCGCAATCGCTTATCTGCGCTGACAGCTGGTACCGCTGTTCCCAGGGTATCAAACGTTACATGTTATGATGGGCGTGCGAATTTTCTTTATGTTTTCCTATAAATATTGCTACTGTTTTAATGTTGGCAATTTAGGAGTGTTTTGACAACATAAAAGTTATATCGGAATAGTTTATGTTCGTCGTGAAAGGTGGCACGGTGGTTCTCATGGTGTCAAAAAAGAAATTCGCACGTAAATCATAATATCTCTGAATTACGATGATCGTGGGACTTTTCCATGTTTTCCTTATTATAGTGCTGAATCGAACCTTGACGGTTTTTAGATCGCGGATTGGCAAGCTTAGCGTGGGACGCTCAAAAGCTAGATGGCCCAACGACCTTCAAAAGGTGGCTGGACACTGGCGATCCGATAGGCCGAGTAGATATTTGGTCTCTAGATACATTTAATAGGTAAATATCTCAAATTTATCGTGAGAGGAGTTGCGGCTAACGGTTTACACGCGTTTATGTTTAATGTTCGATTTTTTTTGTTTTCCTATATTAGAATTGGCATGCCAGATACAAATTACGAGCATAATTTTGTTGAATGGATGTGTTTACAATAGCAACCCTGTTGTTAATTATTACGCTATTAGTTATCACATTTATCACGGTTTCCACAGAAAGTAAATAATTTGTTTATGGGGTCAAAAGATTATTTGAGCTACCTCTGCTTAAATTTATTCAGAAGATATTTTTATTATTAGGTGGTTTCTACTATATTCATTGGCTTCAGCAGCGGAAGACGGGGTTTTATTATTTTTAGAAAAAGAGGTTATTCAGGTTTAGCAGAAATATTGGACTATTGATTTGATTATGCTGCACAAATTTTTGACCGTTATTGGCGAGTTTTAGGGCCAACTTGTATGTTTACAGTGGACAACAATTAATATTGCATTTTATATATAGCAGAAAATTGCCTCTAGAAATATTGAGGTTGTATCCCACAATATCTAATATTTAATCAATACAATGTCGCTTTTCTTATTTCATTACTTTTCAATAATACTTTAGTAACAAGTGCGAGTCGGACTCGCGCACGAAGGGTTCCATACCGTTATCGCAAAATATGGCAATAAATGATTTTATTGCCATATTTTGCGTTTGTTGTATGGGTGCCCAACTTAAATATTTATTTTATTGTTTTTATATTTGTTGTTATAGCAGCAATAGAAATACATCATCTGTGAAAATTTCAACTGTCTAGCTATCACGGTTCATGAAATACAGCCTGGTCACAGACAGACAGACTGACAGTGGAGTCTTAGGGGTCTTAGTCCCGTTTTTGTCTTTGGGTACGGAACCCTAAAAATCAAACATACCTGACAGGTCCCATTCCTTCATAAAACTGATATTCAGCCTTATCTGTGGAGATGATGGTCCAGCAAGCACCATCATTGATCATCTCTTTATTGGGCTCCTTAGGGCATGGGGTGGCTTGGAACTGGATTATTCGTTCTTGTGAGAGGCATAGATACATGCGTTCCGTGTCCTTCATGTAGAACGCACATTTGTGGAGTTGAGATACGGGGTCATCGGCTTCTAATAGAGCCATTTGTTTGTCCACCTGTGGGAATAGACGGTTTATTAGAAAAGTTTACTAGGCAAAGAATAGCAATACAAAATATGTGGATAGTGTAAAGGCAGTTTTTCAGGATTATCTCAAAAGGAAGGAAAAAGTTCTGTATTTTAATAATAACATTTTCTAATTTGTTTATTGGGCAATTTTCATTGTTATTATTTTATATATTTATAGTATTTTTACAGGACAGAAGTTCTACCAGGACTTTCATTTAGCTATTGATGTTCATTTAAATGGGATGAAGACATGTGTGAACTAAAGATACCCTATCATTATTACAATATTGTGTTTTGCTCCGGGATGCATCTGTCCTCTATTACGCTTAGCGAGTTTTTTATGTTTCATCTTTACTTAAAATAAAGAAAATGCTTATTAAAAAAGGAATTTTGCCTCCAAAAGGTTCAGGAATCTCACCAAGCATAATATTGTGGCAAAAAAAGCAGTGTGTTGTTAGCGATATGATAACATAAACATACATAAATATCTAGTGATAAGATTTTTGTGGTAACAAATACCTACTTGTGGTTTAATGCTGGTGTGAAATTGGTTCTAATCAAGTTCACATGCATGTGTTAACCATGTGGAAAATAGTGAAGAATCTATTTCGTCAGAGCCTGAGCATCCTTGCATAGTATAAAACAAAGTTGCTTTCCACTGTCTCTCCCTATGTATGCTTAGATCTTTAAAACTACGCAACGGATTTTGATGCGATTTTTTTTAATAGATAGAGTGATTCAAGAGGAAGGTTAATATGTATATTACACGCAGGCGAAGCCGCTGGCAGAAGCTAAGTTATTCATATAAGTCATAATATTGGTTATAAAAGTAATAAACATTGAATTGGTGTATGAGATCTTACCTTTCTTATAATTAATCTCGGTAGTGCCATTCCCGTGACTGAACATACAAGCTTCACGGTAGACCCGTAGTGGACATATCCATCTCTCACAGCAAACTCTTCTGATTCACTCTCATTGTCATCCAGTAGGTGTATAGTGAATGCGCCCCACTGCGTGGATGACGCATGGAAGTTACCATTCTCTACATGCAGGTACCTGGTGGACACAGTTTGTGACCTCAACCTGTTAAACAGAGCTACCTTTGTTCCACTTGCAATACACAAGTCTGCATTCTTTAACGATTGCTTCTTTTTGGAGGGCTTTGATATCACTTTTATTCTCTTACTATTGAAAATACCAATGTCATGGCCATTACCATAGAACATCTTCACGGAGAGCATGAAATGCTTTCTCTTATCAGAGTCAGATATGTACAGGGTCTTGGCTGCGCAATACTGCTTGCCATTGTTGAGGTCCAGCTGCTGCATATCCTGGTCAGAGTTGCCGATACCTATAAAGGCACACAGCTGAGCTGCCTGCTCCGTCTCGCCCTCCCGCAGCATTCGCTCGCGCCGCAGTCGCCAGCCATCTCCAAACAGATAGATGCAGGGTGGCGGGCAGAAAAACCTTTTCTCGTTTCCATAAGATTTCTGTGCGACTTTCGCGTGCAGGATGACCACGACCATGTCGGAGCGGTCGCGCAGGTAGCGCTCCATGGCCTCGCGCGTGAGGCGGCGCTCGTCCGGGCGGTAGGCGCCGGCGCCGGGCCCGGCGGCGCCTGCGTATCGCGGAAACAGCGCCGCGTGCTGCGCCGGCGGCGATGCGCCGCCCGCCAGCGCGCCCGCGCCCGCCCCGCCGAACTGGTGCGGCATGCTCGCCACGGCTGCCTTCACCTTGCTGCCGCCCGCATAGCGCGCACCCGACCTCGGGCCGCGCAGGATGATGCTCTCGTGTCCCTAGCTGGCGTCACTTCTCCGGTGGTTCATCGCCGGCAGTCCTGTGAGCGGCTCAAGCGTCCTCCCAGGTCCTTGATCGGTGGAAGAGCGTCCACTGGCTAGGTTAGCCCAGATGCCTTCGCTCCTGGGTCCGATTATCTCGCCGATCGATACACTTTTGTATTATTCACGCCCCTCGTCAGTTAATTACGCTGGGAACTAGCACACATTTCATTCGAGACACCTGTTCGACGACGGTATTTTCGGACGGGACGGGACGACTTTGCGTTGGATGCCACTCGCGACCGGGGGACGCTCGTCCTCGTCCTCGGCCCGGCAGGTTCTTATTTTGTGATTTTATTTTATGAAAAGTTGACGAAACTTCTGTTTATTCGAGTATAAATACGACAACGCCAGATGCGCGAGCTGTCAAAGATTAACCATAGACACGGAGCCGTTTGCAGGCGTGTTGTCGTCTACACGCGCGCGAATCGACAGAATCGAGTCGAGTCGATGAGGGATCGGTCGACCCGCGACGCGCCGACTGACAGACGGCCGGTCATAGGATGTGGGGTTACGCATGGGGCGTGAGAAAATAAAGTGTGGGAAAGAGTGGGCGTTCGCGGCGTAGTAAAACATTTGATATGTTGTAGTGAACCGAACACATATTTACGAACGCAGTGCGCCAGTAGCAATCATTTCGTTTTGTAGATGTGTGCGTAGCCACTGCGGGGTACATTGAGCTCACGGAGCGAAATAGTTGCGATGTGTGAGGAAGAGACCGACGATTGACCGGAGATCTCGTGGGAAACGACCTTTGTTATGTACACTGATATATACATTAGTATAAACAAAAAATCTATTCTGGAATTTAATCGCACGCGATGGGAGTCACTGGACTGTGGAGACTAATAGAGCCAGCCGGCAAACCCGTGCCGGTCGAGACGCTGGAGAACAAAGTGCTCGCTGTCGGTAAGATGACGATCCAGTGTCCAGTATTCATTAAAATCTGCTAATTATGCGAGACCTACATATGTAACTCTAACACTTTTTTTATCTTTATTAGACATATCAATATGGTTGCATCAGATGGTGAAAGGTTACCAAGATGCAAAAGGGGCTCCCCTACCAAATGCACATCTCATGGGACTGTTCCAACGTCTCTGCAAGCTGCTATACTTTAGAATTAAGCCAGTCTTTGTATTTGATGGTGCTTTTCCAGAGTTGAAAAAGGAAACTATTGTAAGTTTTGTTTATGTTTACTTTTACAAACAAAAATAACCTCACTTCAATGTTATGACTCAAATATTTCAAAATATTTTAGGCCAAGAGACAAGACAGTAAAGCAAAGTACAATTCAGAATCAGAAAGGATCAAAAGAGAACTTCTTCTCCTACTGAGTAAGAAAACAGCAGTCAGTAGTTTATTGGGTAAAGAAATATCACCAAAGAAAAGTGGCCATACATCTGCTGACACTGATGACCTGTTCAAACTACCTGAATTACCTCAGAAGGAAGAAGAAAGTGAATCAGAGTAAGTCCCAGTAAAAAGGAACAATGCTTCGATAAAATTATTTCTGTTTTAAAATGTTAGAACATGTCTAGCGGAATAGTCTTAACATGTTATAACATGTTGACTGAATTTCAGTGCATTTATTATTTAGCATGACCGGTCTGCCTTTTACAGGAATCAACTTAAACTTTACCATCTTTACTAAATTAAATCCATATAAAATATTGTTTACTAACATGTAAATTACCTAATTTGGTTCCAGATCTGAAGATGAATCAAACACAAGTGGCTCCAGTATTGATGTGCATTCCGTTGATATACAATCTGAAAGCTTTAAGAATTTGGGAGTTAAGGAAAAGTATGATGTTCTTATAGAATTAAAGGAAACAAGAAAACAAAATTCATGGGGAAGACTTAATGAGCTGCCTAAAAACAGTGACACCTTTTCTGACTTCCAAGTAATTCTTTCTACCAACTGTTGTAGCATTGCTAAGTTTCACTTTCAAACAACGCTTAATAGAACAACTTAGCATTATGGGAATTATCAAGCACACAAAAAAAGTGTTTTCTCCTCAAAACTTAAGATATTGAATTGCTTTATTACAGATGCAAAGGCTACTGAAGAGAAGAAAGGTACAAGAATGTCTTGAAGAGACAGAAAAGGAAATGGGTGATACAGGAATGTCTTTAAATGATTTAGAATCCTTATTAAATGAAGAAGGCATAGATACCAAAATGGAGGCAATACCCACACGGCGCATAGCTTCTAATGTCTCAACAAGATTTTTACTCATTAAAGATGTCAAACAAGCTTTGGCAGATGCAAAAAAGAGAAGTGAGTTGCAAAATAATCCAACTAATAGCAAAGTAGAAGAAATTACTGGAGAGGACGAGAAACCAACGACAAGTAAAATTGTAGAAGTTAAGGAAGAAGCACCAAAAAAGGATAATGAATTGGATGATGATTTACAAAAAGCAATTCAAATGTCACTAGAGTGTGTTGATGATTCTAGTGATACAAAGCAAAATACAAGTGTGGCATCCAAAACTGATGAGTCTTGGACATCATGCATGACAGACACAGATTATTCCAATACTGATTCAGAGGAAGATGACGGCTTTGAACCTCCAGATATGACCTGTGCAAAATCTTATATCATGCAGTACAGTGATTTCACACACAGAGCAATTAATAAAATTGTAACAGACAGAACAAAGATGAAAAAGAAACATAAAATACCAAATGTGGATAAGATAATAGATGAAATTAATAAAGAGAAGTCAATTATTGTTGATAATGTAGAACTTTCATCTAGTGATGATGATGATGATTGTCTACAAGTTCAAGGCAAAGTATTATCTGATAGTAGTGAAGAAAATGATGGAGTAACTGTTGTTGCCATTGAATCTAAGCAATCTCTCTCAGAAGATCTTGAAAAACAAGATATAGATTTAACTCAAGCTTCAGTAATATGTATAGAAAATCCAGGGCCAGATGTCATAGACCTTGATTCTAGCATGGAAGAAGTAGAGAATGTAACTGAAAATGTGTTACCATCAGTTGAACTAAAGCAAGAAAATTACTCTAGTGATGAGTTTGAAGAAGTTTCAAACACTGCAACTAAAGAAGAAACTGATTCTAGTGAGAATGAGTTTGAAGAAGTACCTGAACAGGAAACTACACTTACTAAGCCTGTTGTAGAACTTACATTAAATATAGGTGATGCACCCGACGATGATATATTCGCAGATATTTTCGAAGAGAAAAAGGTTGTAACAGAAAATAAATCAATAGAAAATTTAAAGAGTGATGAAGCAATAAAAGATTTCAAGGAAGAAGTATCGTTCATAAAGGGTGTTTGTGATGATATTAGACCAGATAAAGCATTTAAAATACCAGATGTACCTGTACTTAAAACGAATAGTCGAGTTATTGTACAGAATGTTAAAAAACCAGACAGAGAAAGTGTCCAGGATGTTGTACCTCCTCAGGAAACAGTTGATAAAGCTCTAGTAGACAATGATGCCATAGATCAAGGAAGCTCAGAAGAAACTAACACAAGTGAAGATTCTAATGAAATAATTTCAAATAAAATGGAAGTTGATAATGACTTGTCAGTAGAAGCAGAAATAGTAAAGGCTGACAACAAGCATAATAAAAATAATGATGAACAATCTCGCGACCTAGTTAAGGTTGCCGAACCATCTAAACCAGCCCTAACTACAGAACAACTAACTACCATGGTGGAAGAAATGCAAAACGAAGAGCAAGATTTAATGCAAGAAAAGGGCCGATTGGATCGTATAGGTCGTAACATCACAGAGCAAATGACAAAGGAAGCTCAAGAACTGCTTCAAATATTCGGTATCCCGTACATTGTCGCCCCTATGGAGGCTGAAGCTCAATGCGCGTTTCTCGAAAGTGTGAATTTAACTGATGGAACCATAACAGATGATAGTGATATCTGGCTTTTTGGCGGCAGGACCGTTTATAAAAATTTCTTCAATCAAAAGAAGCATGTATTGCAGTTTTTAGCTGACAGAATCGAAACGTCTTTTAGTAAGTACTATATTAACAGTTTCAATTTAGGACTAGAAAATTATGATCACGAATATTGTGTTGTTTTTAATTAAACATTACCTAAAAATAAATACATTTTTCAGATTTAAATAGGGAACAACTAGTTCTTCTGGCTCTGCTAGTTGGTAGTGATTATACAACTGGATTAAGTGGTGTAGGGCCTGTTACCGCTTTGGAGATACTAGCCTCATTCCCATTCAATAAAAGGCAGCTCCTTAGCGAAAGCACAAAGCAAGCTCAATATGCGCATATAGTGAAGGGATTGCAAGAGTTTAAGCAGTGGGTCAGAGCAGGGAAGAGGACTGACAACACTACTCTTAAGAAAAAACTGAAGAATGTTGCTCTTACTGAAGACTTTCCTAGTGTGCGGGTAAGTCAGACGAATTTACGATTTGCTGTCCATTACTTATATGTAGTTATTATTTTCTGGGTTTTTATAAATAAACTGTTCATTTCTCAGGTGGTCCAAGCATACTTGGAACCAAACATTGAAAAAAGTGAAGACAAATTCACTTGGGGAGAATTAGACGTCACAATATTGAGAGATTATACCAAAGCTAAGTTTGGCTGGTCCCAAAACAAGCTAGATGAAATTTTAAAACCAGTATTAAAACGAATGCAAGATCGCAAAACTCAGAGATCTGTGCAAGACTTTTTCAAGAGGAAGGTGGGTTTTCAATCATTGGAGGAACAAATGAGTAAAAGAGTTAAAGCAGCAGTGCAAAGAATGGGCCCTGAAGGACTCGCAGGAGAACCTGAGAAGACTGAAGAAGAAAATAATAAGTCTGCAGCTACAAAGAGAAAGGCCACGAAAAGTTCCAAAAGTACAAGCAAAGCGGGCCCATCTGCTGCCAAACAGCGAAAGAATGATGAAGCAAGTGTACTCATAAATCAAGGTGTAAAAGTCGTATCACAAGTAAAAGATGGTAAATCAGAGTTGGAAATCAAAATACCGAAATCTGATCGCTTCCAAGAAATCATTCCACAAAAAGAGAAAACCAAAAAGAGTTTATTGGAGAACAAAATGAAAGCAATAGAGTTGTTCAGAAAAACTAAACTTGATCAGAAAAAGAAACATGTTAAAAGAAAAGCTTTACAGCCTAAAGAAAAGGCGGAGCTTTCAGAAAGTGATAGCGATTAATTTTATTATTAATAATACCAGCCCTTAACTGTCCCTCTGCAGAGCAAAGGACTCTTCTCATGCAGAGAAGGCATTGATCACCACACTTGCTCAATGCAGGATGGTGATTTCAGACTTACATTAACTATGTAAGTCCAGGTTAACTCATGATGTTTTCCTTCACCGTTGTCTGTGATTGTGTTGTCTATTGTCTGCGATAAACTTAGTACATAATTATGAATTTGAAAAGTCACATTGGTACTTACCCGGAATTGAACCCACGACCTCAATCTTGAGAGGCAAGGTCTTAGCTACTGGGCCAGCATGACACATTTTTAATAACGTAAGTACAATAAAATTAAAGGCTTTTAAAATAGTTTTTTATTATTTACATTCAACTGTTACAATTAACTAAGCACAGTTTTAAAAATAATGATAAAATAAAGTTACAATAATTATTTTAAATTGCATAATATGCACACGATACATTATATTATTAAACAATAGTTTTTAAAACGATAATAATGTCATCGCATGGAAGTTGAGAAATTGGCCTTTCATGGTTTAATTTGCGGTACCGAGGCTTGGCGCTAATTTATAGTTCCCGGCACATAAGTTGGCAAGAGTCGTTAGATGCGCACAAATCTTTACTTAGGTCTCTTTGGTTAGCAAGCGGGACGCGGGGAACGTTTAGCACCATTCCGAGCGCGCGATTGGTTAGTCAATCGTCACAAGGATCGGCTGACCAATCGCGTCGCGTCCACGTTCCGTTCGCTCTATATGGTGGTTGGTCAGTTCGGGCACTATGTGCGAACTTATCTCCTCTACGTCCAAACCTTGCCAAGTTACATGCTGGGGACTATACATAAAATTCTAATCTGGTTAAAAATTTCCAGAGCCAAAAATGCAAATTTTGTACATTGGAGTTAAATGAACATGTTTGTAATATTCTTGGGTTGTATTTATTCCAATCCAGGTCCAAACGATAACATGAGAAAAAAAATAGATCAGTAGTATTCATTATCGCTAATAATTTTTATTAAAAATGCTAAATCTCACTTATTTTAATTGCAAACGTATGATACATGGTTAGAATATCATCGAATCACTTATTCGTAAATCACATTATTTTAGTTTTTCCTTGATATTGTATAGGGCACATTTAAGTACTATCATATTAGTTGAATCTTTTAACCAGAGCCAATTCACGACTTTTCTATCACTAATTTTCTTGTGCAGGATGATAATTATTAGCAGATAAACAATAAATAAAATTTAAGCTTCGATTTCCATTCACAATGAGAACCTCCTCCTTTTTGGGCAGTCGGTTAAAACAAAAAACTTACAAAGCTAGCGACTAAAGGCGCATACACATTGAAGAAAGTTTTTAATGTTCATGGATGTGAAAAATAAACTTGCGTTGCAGTGATTTTCAGTCAATATGTATACGACCTGACGTTTAAATTAATATCTAAATAATAAACAAACGATTAAAAGACGCACAGGAGTCTATAAATTTATTAGCGTTATAAACTTTTATACAATTAATCACATTGTGTACAGCAGTCTCAGTTGTCACTGCCACACTACTCAACATAGGACCGGCGACGCTGCGCAAGCGCACGTGTGTTGGCACGTGGCTCATCTAACACTCATTGCGATCTAAGTCATGTCTATGATTTTGTTATTAAAAAACTGTTACAACATCCTCATTCGTCGACACTTATAGACCACCCCGCGTTCCACAAGACATTTAAATATAAACAAATGGACTAGGCGGAAGTTTAACGCAATAAAAAAGCGTATTTTTTAGAAAAACAACGCTTTGGTGTAACAACTCGGCTTAATTTTTACCCAACTACAGTAGAGGAAAGGTTATGAATGTCACTGACTTAATGCATGTATATCAGTAAGTTTGTCGCCTATAAAACAGCATAAAGAACTTGATCCAGAGTTTGTCGAGGATACATGCCGTCACAGGAAGTCTGATGACTACACTGGACTTATAAATCTAGGTGATTTCAATATCAATCTTATTATGGTGAAGCGCCCATGTCGAAACCCAAACTGCGCGTGGGCATCCTCGAAGAACGAGTGCAAAAGAAAGGTACCCGCTAATTTAGTTCTAGTAGCGCCATCTACCACCTAATGTCTCAAACTGGAATATTTTCTTCATATTTTTCCGTAGTCCAGTTTCAGTTTTTTTATATTATTTTTACATAACAATAGCGCGCCCGACGTCGACGGACTCTTCCATACCGCTGTACCAACACTCAATACTTATCCTAACACCGGGTTTAGTCTACTTTGACGACACTGTAGATCTTTCTAACGAACCAGAAGCAGGCCATGAATCCAATGGTTCCTGTGAGAAGGAAGAACAAGAATACCATGATGAACGTGTATCCGAAGTAGAGGAAGGTGGAGGCGGCGTCTTCAATGTTGAGTTTGGTGACGAAGTAGTGGCAGCAGTAGATGAAGAGGTAGCCGGCGGTGGAGCCCGAGCTCAGGAAGCCGCGCCACCACCAGTGGTAGTCCTCCGCGCACAGGTGGAAGTAGCACAGCAGGATCGTGGTCTCCGAGCACGTGATCACCAGGATCACGAACACGAGGAACAGGAAACCGAACATGTAGTACATCTGGAATTAATTAACATAATTCACATCAGTTTTGTTCTAACGTTTCTATTAAGAAATTAATGGGAAGTTAGCACATACACAGTTTTGGTGTAACTAGCTGGCCCCGCGGCTTTGCTCACGTCATCTGGCTACGTACATACCATACCTATCCTACCCTACCTATCAATTTGTTAAACTAATTATTTGAATAAGAAGTAATACTACAATACGGATGTACACAAGTTTTGTTTCTACCGGCGATCTAATTAAAATTTAGAACATAAAAGCTGCTATTGTGACTTAACTTTCATAGTTAGATATATTCTCTCGTAGACTTTTTTGTAGGTAATAATGAGTACTTCAATCATGTAGTACATAATTTTTATGTGTCGTCAATAGTTTTCTCAGCGCACGCCAAAGAATGATTTTATAGGTAAAATTTTGCTACTTTGGGTTACATTATTGCAATTTTCATAAGGATCTCTAATTTTTTTTAAAATAAATTATAGCCTTTGTCACTCAGGAATAGTGTAGATTTCTACTGGTGAAACAATTTTCAAAGTTGGTTCAGGCGATCCAGAGATTACCACTTACAACGTCACAAACTTTACCTCTTTATAATCTTACTAGCTGACCCTTGGGGCTTCGCCCCCGTCAACTGGCTCCTATCTACCTACCCTGCTTACCATGGCTACCCTGCCCCTACCCTGGCTACCCTGCCCCTACCCTGGCTACCCTGCCCCTACCCCGCCTACCCTGCAAACCCTGGCTACCCTACCTACCTACTAATTTTTATCTATCATCAATAGTTTTCTCAGCGCACGCCAAATAATGTATTTCACAGGCAATATTTTGCTACCTTTGGATAAATTATTGCAATTTTCATAAGGATCTCATTTTTTAAAAAAATTATATTATAGCCTTTGACACTCAGGAATAATGTAGCTTTACATTATTGCAATTTTCATAAGGATCTCAAATTTTTTTGAAATTATATTATAGCCTTTGACACGCAGGAATAATGTAGCTTTCTACTAGTGAACCAATTTTCAAAATCGGTTCAGTAGATCCAGAGATTACACCCTACAACATCACAAACTTTACCTCTTTATAATATTAGTATAGATAGATTAAAGAATTACAGATTAAAACTGTAATAGCTGATTACAGTATTAGTAATTGTCAAAACATCATTAAAATTCAGGGCATAACATAAAACAATATATCATGAAGCTGAAAGATCCATTACTTGAACATATCATTTTCGAATTGGAATGCTTCTTTTGGAGAATAACTTCCCCAACTACCTTCAAAGACAAAAATCAACAACGTACCTGACTGGACCAAAGCGAGTTGAGAATAAAGAAGAGTTGAATGAAGATGCATCCAAAGGGCAGGACGCCTCCCATCACGATACCGGGCACAGGCTGCGTGTACAATGACTGCTCGGGAATTTGCCGGGGGATCTGGTTCGTGCGCACTGGATGGTCTAGGATCTGGAAAATATAGGAATAATTATAAGTCAAGACAAAAACAACACAATCGAATAAGTTGACTGATTTCACACTGCCCAGCGCTGACAAAGAAAGTTTAGTTCAAATAAATGTCACTAGATGGCGCAATATGCATCGATTTGTTATTGAATTGTGTGTAAAATTAATATTTTCTAGAATTAATCATAATTGTATGTTCTTATTACGGAATATTGGGGTCCGAATTCACATTTCAAAGATTATTTGAATGTATCATTTTTAAATCGATTCCAATAGATGGCGCGGTTTTAAATATCTGAGGCAAGCCACACATTTTTTTTTAATATGTTTTGTAATATATTTTGGTACAATGAAACTGTAAAAACGTGCAACAAAATACTATAAAACAAATAGTCACTGTGTTTAAAGCAAAATTTGTCACAAACCGAGAAAACCCTTTTACTTGCAATTCGCTGCTAACACCATCTATAGCCGTGGAACGAAACCGAACGCGATCGAAATACTTATAAAAATAATCAGCCTAATCAGACGAAAAATGCTAGTTAAGTCGGCACGGTTTCTTTGTATGGGATGAGGTATCTGTATGCTAGTATTATATTATCTGTGCCACTGCTAAAAATCAGGCCTCTTTATATGAGATAAACTGAGCGGTAATCTACCATGCAGGTCCAGTAGGTTGGTGGAAATCACGTTCCAGTTTCCTCATATTCTTTTCCAAAGTGCTTGAGCATTTGCCGAATGCGAGAAGCACCGACCTCATTGAAGTTCGGGATAAGCTTAGACATCAGCTTATCTTAAACAACCGTTTGGCCGACATTGGTCATCTTTTGGCTTAAATGATGATGTTTCAGTACGTCCCTGTCCTGTCTGCCTGGAGCTTTGCCAGATAATTTGATCTACCTGTTTCCGACAACCGCCATCTTTGATTTACAGTGAATGTGTCTGTCATAAAATTGTATTTTCTATCAACTCACCCTCTTTCTAAATCCGAAGTAAGCGCCGATAAACGTGAGAGGTACAGACACTCCGAACCAGAGAGCCAGCAGAGCCACCAGGGTCGAGAACGGAACCGACGCGGAGGAACCTTTGCCCCACAGCACCAGGTTCATCACGAAGAACAGCCCGAAAACCACACTGGAATAGAAATTAGTCAAAATTACATTCTTTGATATTGTATTACTATTTTGAAACGGCAGAAACTTTAAAAAGTGTTTTCTGCATCAAATGTTTAGAGATAAGATGAATATCCGGCCGGTCTAATTACTATTCGGCCGGATACCGGATAGTAGTTTAAACTCAGGCAGATTAATTCATTTTATGATAGTTAATTGTCATTGTCAACTCAGTGATAGTGTCCGACCCAAGGTCGATTTCTGGCCGAAGCCGACTAATGTGCTCTCGCCACCTCCCACGGCTACATGAGTTGCCACGCTGAGTTAAACTTAAGGTTCCCATAGTCGACGGCCCGCAGGCTTATTACGTATCTTTTGCAAGAGCAAAACGATAGCGATCAAACGCTTTATGTCATAAAAGTCGGAATTACCTGCAGTGTAGTTATGGTAGGTCCTACACAATCATTTGCAAATCGCTCGCTGTTTGTCAAATGCACTTATTAATAAAAAAACCGCCAACAACTCTAATACTTTTGTATAGAAGAGCAATTATTGCGCAAAAATCGCTATCGTTTTGCTCTTGCAAAAGATACGTAATAAGCCTGCCGAACTATTTTGTGCGCGGGGTTAAAATGCTTGCTATCTCATCCGACAACACGTGCGAATATAGATAATAGAGATAGATGCTGTGATGAGCAGTAAGAAGCTAGTTCGTATACGAATTAGCAGTTTTGCAAGTTTGTAGCAAAATGGATGATGATTTAATACGAAAACGAGCGCGCGAAATTTTATAAACAGACCTTTGGGAGTCTAGATATCATGAAAAAAACGACTAAATGTATATTTTCAAAATATAATTATTTGCATTCTTGAACTACTAATATATCCTTGTATGGAGGCCGTTTTGCAATTTTCCTTTTCTTATGGTATTTATTGACCCTCACTTGTGTTAAATTAAATTTGTGTTGAAATATGGAACTTTCGACGCTCATAACTTTTAATTATTTTTTCTTTTTTGTTTCCATACAGGGCTAGATAATGATAAGACAAATTGATATAATTTTTATTTTGAACTTTCATCGTCAAACACTGGAATAATCCCGTTTTTATGGAAGAATTATCGACTAGTGTAACCTTAAGTAACGTTACTTATCGCCGCAGTTCACACAACACAAGACCCAAAAAGTTCTTACTCACCCAGGGCACACCATAGACGTGAGCAGTATATTGCTCTTCCACCTCCGTCCCCCGAAGCTCTTGTAGATCCTGGCGCTGACGTACCCGGCGGCCGCCCCCAGCAGCACCCACGCCACCAGCGCACACGTCATCAGCGCGCCGCGGTTCGCCGGCGACAGGAAGCCCAGGCAAGCGAAGGCTAGTGTTACCAGGGTCATGCCGAACACCTGGAACGTACATGTAAGTATAACGGTAAGATATGTGGCCGTACTTCGCCCACTGCTGGGCTTAGGGATCTTTTCTTGTGCCAATGCCCATGCTCCTGTGCCAACCTCATCCAGGTTCTGCAGTCGAAGACAACAATTTTGTCTGCCTATCTCACCACAACATCAGAATTGTACACTAGTCACAATAAATTCCGAATTACAATGGAACTGGCTTGGACTAAAGCTAGAGCTCGTTTTTAGGTTTCCTACTCTTCCTGTCTGTCTGTCACCAGGCTGTTCATGAACCGTGATAGTTGAAATTTTCACAGATGATGTATTTCTGTTGCTGATATAATAACGAATAATAAAAACAGAATAAAATAAATATTTAAGTGGGGCTCCCATACAACAAACGTGTTTTTTTGCTGTTTTTGCGATAATGGTACGGAACCCTTCGTGCGTAGTCCGACCCGCATTTGGCCGGTTTTTATTTAATGAAAAGGAACGTTTCGTATTTGGCTTTAAAACGTCTATAGAACGTTATCTCTGCAAATCATAAGTCATCCTGTGTAACAAAGAACTTAAAATGTGGCCTGTAAATATGGCTTTTCTCTACTGAAATAGGATATTAAAAGCAGTCGAACTGGTTCTGCTGTTCTTACCTGAGATCCGGATCCAAGGAATACAGCCAACAGCATTCCGCGGCGCGGAGGGCGGAACACATCACCATGAACCAACTTCCATCCGAACTCTTCCTGCAATGTTACATATTACTTAGTAGGATATACACACATACATATACACGAATGAATGATCAGAACGAAACCAAAGCGAGGTTTGACGGTTTTCCTTATTGTGTTTACGATAAGGCTCAAAATCGAATGTAGAATACGATGCAGTCACAATTTGACGTCGCAGATAGATCTCTGATTGATAATGTCGGCGGAGGTGCCTTGGAGTACCTGGCCTGTTTGGTAGACATCACCAAAAAAGTGTATACTTTTCTAGCTGAATTGATGCTAGTAAAATTCGTGGACGTTTCTTACCTGTGCATCTTCTCCACACTCCATCTGGTTGTATCTTGCAATATCTTTGTACAAAGTCCTCAGTAGGATCATAGCAACCATTCCACTGAGGAACAGGACAATCACCAAAGAGTTTAGAATAGAAAACCATTGTATGTTGGTCTGTGGCATAGACTCTAGAATGTAATCCCATCGAGAAGACCACTTGATTGTGTTATTTTTTTTAAAGGTGACACTGTATGAGTATGTGACATTGAAGGTCTTGCCCGATTCGAGTTCAGTCGGAATTTGTAGTTCTTCCGCGCGGGCAGTGTTACTGCACTTAGGATTTTTGGGGTCGGTATGACGAATGCTGGCTGGTTTGATCTGGAAACGAAAAACAAAAAATTTTTTTATCCTCATATTAAAAATGTTGTTTCTAGGGTTCCGTAACTCGAAAGGAAAAAACAGAACCGTTATAGGATCACTTTGTTGTCCGTCTGTCTGCCTGTCAAGACCCTTTTTCTCAGGGACGCGTGGAGGTATCAAGCTGAAATTTATATCAAATACTCAGGTCTACTGTCCCTTGAAGCTGTGAAAAAACCAAACTTCTAAGCCAACGCAATTAAAATATACAGCCGTTTATGTCGCAAAGTCAGCAAATTTTCGACACTCGCAAGGGAATCAAAACCTACCTAGGATACTTCCCGTGAACTCAGAATCTTGAAATTTGGTACGAAGCAATGTCTTATAGCACAGATAAAGGATAAATTGCGAAAACCGTAAATTTTTTGTTACATCATATAATAAAAATATTTTTAATAATTTTAAACTTACTACCCCTTTCCTCATGAACGCGTAGAGGTATTAAATTGAAATTCATATCAAATACTCAGGTCTATAATACCTTTAAGCCGAGGTTTGTACGGAACCCTCGTTGCGCAAATCAGACTCGCACTTGGCCGGTTTTTTTGTAAAATTTAAAAGAAGAACTACATGCAATTTCTATTCTAGCAACAGAATTATCATGGTCAGGTTACACAATTAAAGTAGTAACACTAATTAAGGTGTTAACACATTACCTTAGCAGATATGATCCGGCCGCCGTTTTCACCGAAGGCTACTCCCCATTCCTCTTCACCGCCACTGTGATAAGTGATCTCTATGTCCACGTGGTTGAAAAGGTAGTAAGCGCCGATACGACTCGAATGGCCATTCACTATCGGTGTGCATGTGTCCTAGAAAAATGTAATAAAATTAACAATTTATTAAATGTTTTCCGAGTGCATTTAGATATGACAGTTTTGCTAGAAAGTAAGTCATTAAAGATTTTATTGCGCAAATAAAGTTGTACCTAGTTGTTTATGCGTACATGAATACTTGCGTGTAGGGAAATTAAAAGCAGTCGTTTTATCGCATGGATTGTAATATAAATGTAGAAATAATAAAATGTTGCAACATACTACTACAATCTCCGTTTGATAACAATTTTTGGGGTTCCGTACCCAAAGGGTAAAAACAGGACCCTATTACTAAGACTCCATAGTCCCGTCTGTCTGTCAACAGGCTGTATCTCATGAATCGTGATAGAAATTTTCACAGATGATGTATTTCTGTTGCCGATATAACAACACATACTAAAAACAGAATAAAATAAATATTTAAGTGGGGCTCCCATACAACCAACGTGATTTTTTGCGATAATAGTGTTTCTTTCACGTACTACTCCGGGGGGCAAAGCAGCAGAAAGAAGCTTTACTACCCCCCCCCCCCGGGGCTTTTAGAACTTAATCAATAGCAATAGGTTGCCGCTCGATCACTTTCGCGCGTCTACAGCAGATTTACGTATATTCGCGACGAATATCCCTCCAATTTGGCAAATTATTTCAGCCTGATATAATTTTAGAGCTGGAAACCTTTTATTGACGTGAAGTGGCACTCAATCAGCCAATCAGGAATTTAGTAGTGCATGACATAATAAAGTAGCCAATCAGAAACCAGAATATCGCCTAGAAAGATGACACACTTTCGAGAATATCGCCAACCCTTTTCCTCTAACGCTATCCATCCCATAAGGCCCTCCCACTCTAAACAGCTGTTTATAGATAGTAATTTCGCGAAATTTGTAGAATGAAAATTAAAGCTGTGTCCTTATCGTTAAGTGTACGCAAGGAAAAATCAACGAAGAATAAGATTTTTGTAAAGAATATTATTCTTCGTGGCTTTTTACAATGTTTCTTTGACAATTTTGGTTCAGATTATAGCATCCTTTATTCATTAAAATATTAATAATAATTGGAATTGATTTTAAATATTACTTTGTTTCCTTTATTTACTCCGCCCCCCCAGATCTCTTAACCACCTCCCCGGAGAACTTTGCCTGAAAGAAACACTCGTTACGGAACCCTTCGTGCGCGAGTCCGAATCGCACTTGGTCGGTTTTGCGTTTATGAAAACGAATGCATTCATGCAGGGCTTAATTATTGGAACGCGATGGAGATAAATACAACAAGATTTCAGTTATTCCTAACATGGTGATTGGTATAAGTGTACCGAATCTACCAATCGAAATTGAATTGAATAATTTTAGGCATTCTGTTGATTTGTACTTCGCAGTAACCTTCAATAGTGTAGTAGCTGAAGTTCGCGGTAAACGTCAATCGTCGTATTTATAAATGATCACAACTTCTTATTATTGTTGATAGAGATCTATTTTCATCTGGATCCATCTATACAAATATTATAAAATGCAAAAGTAACTTTCTGTCTGTTGTTGGATTTTGGCATAGGAATATAACATTTATTCAGGATAACACATTCAAGCGGGCGAAGCAGCTAACAGAAGCTAGTTTTGTAATAAACGAGATAAAGGGCATGTCCTGGTTTTGGTGTCTATATTTCACATTTTTGTACATAGTTAACATAATCAATGTATTTGCTTACTGATAATTCGCTCCCTTTTGTATAGAGTCCAATATTCCATAATTTTGTGCCTAAGCACAAAAGCACTAAGCACTCTCCTAAGAGAGTTGATTAAACAAGAACATACAATATTAATGTTCAATTCCAGGCAATGTTATTTTTACACACAATCGTGGGGTCTCATCACATACAAAGATACTGTCCCGACGTACTGTACTGATTATTTGATCTATCTATCGATATCGATTGATTATTAGATGGTGATCTATCTATCGCCGTGGAACGGAACCAAACGCGATCGATTTACAAAAAATAATCGGTATTTCAGATGAAAAACGCTAGGTACGTGGCACGGTTTCTTTGTATGGGATTAGGAATATTATTATTATTTATTTGTATCTGTGACACAATTCAATAACAACTCGGTGCATGTCACGCCATCTAGTGAGATTTATTTGAACCATATTTTCTTTCTTAGCGCTGGAACCCCGTGGTTCTGATAATAATACATAACCGAACGTAGTCAGTTGTTCATTTAAGATAAAGGCCTGTATGGCAACCAAATTATTATTAGTGACGCGGCGGATATTCCATAATTGTTTATATCCTTTTTCCTCATATTCACGGATACGGATACTGACATTTTAGATTAGATTATTTTACCTTGTCGTGTCATTTTTAATTCTCTCTTGATGTGTATGAATACGATTGATTATAGACTTATAACTTAGCTCTTTATCACAGTTTCATTTGTCCCACGGGAACCCTTGCATTTATCTCGAATAAAAAGTACCAAGTCTACTCAACAATAATATAGCTTTCTATCAAAAAAATAATGCCTGTAATCGGTTCAGCTTCCAGAGATCGTCTTTGACAAACAAATAAAGAAACAACTTAACACCTACTGCTAGGTGACCGACAAATAATGCATTTTCTATTGAGTCTCATTGTCTGGCAGTGTTGACCTCTGAAGGTGTTAACCTCTATATAATATTTATTTAGTTAAGTCTACTGCAACTGAATAAATATATAAGACAAGTGTTCAGTGATGGCATTATGTGTTACGTCTGCATTATGTATCTTCGATTATATTATGTATTTTTATAAGTATAGCAAGCACCGATGTCGACTATTCTGCCAATGTTTGAAGTCAATTGGAAAACAAGTGTGTACAACGATCTATTTTATATTTCATAGCTCAATCGAGGCATGTGGTCGCGATTAATTCACTTCGTATGCTTACTCCGTTTTAGTGCCGTAAAACAGTTACTTTCTAAAGCATACTCCTCAGTACAATGGGCCTCATCAGAAAGCTTAAGTCACCAAAAGGCCAATGGAGAGGGCTATGCTTGACGTTTCCTTGTTTGATCGCGTCAGAAATGAGAGCATAGGACGAAGAATTGCGAATCTTATGTGGCAGTGGGCAGGGCAAATTGTTCTCAGACCAGATGGCCGATGCGGCTGAAAAGTTCAGGAATGGCGACCGCGAACCGGAAGATGATGCGTTGGAAGGCCTCCCACTAGGTGGACCGATGACCTGGTTAAGGTTGCGGGAGTCCGCTGTATGCGAGACGCACGGGATCGGTAAATGCGGCGACGCCTGGGAGAGGCCTATGTCAGTGGTGTTTCATGCCATACAAAGAAACAGTCCCGACGTGCTGTACTGATTATTTGATTTATCTATCCATATCTATTGATTATTAGATGGTGACCTATTTATCGCCGTGGAACGGAACCGAACGCGATCGATTTACAAAAAATTATCGGTATAATCAGATGAAAAACGCTAGGCAACGTGGCACGGTTTCTTTGTATGGGATGAGGCATCTGTATGCTAGTATTATATTATCTGTGCCTATGTCCAGAAGTGGACGTCTTTCGGCTGAAATGATGATGATGACTCCTTAGTAACGGCTAGGAGGTTTGAGAAAAATATATTTATTATTGATTCATGTACATTATTTGTGAAACATGTTTTTTTCGTATGACGGACGACTAATACTTTTGCTTTAAAAAATAATTAACAATATATTTTCTCTTCTTTTGTATATTCCTCCAAAACGACTTGGATATTTAAAAATATCTTTACTCAGAAATATGAATGGTTAGATTTTCTTCCACATAGGATTTGAAAATATTTTGCAAACAAAACATTCCAAAATGAGGTCCAATATTGATATTATGCAATCATATTCAAATAAACAGATATGTTATGAGCGCGCGCATTGTGAAGACTCGAATAGGTCACAATTGTGTCCTTTAGTCTTTAGTTTATGTCACGCATGGCGAAGAGCGATAGGCTTTGTTGAAACAAAAACAAAATAAAAAACATAATGCCATCGTGTGTATTTAGAAAGTGTACCAATTATGATTCCAAAGTACATAAAACAGAAGGGATCTCATACCATATGTAAGTACGAATACACCCCAATTTACTAATTTATTTAAATTTTTTTCCTTATATTCTGATATTTGGAGGTTGGAAAAAGAAAAAAACATTGGTGGTCAGAATAATGTTTGTTTACATTCACACGCAAGTCTCTCTTCTTGTTGTTTTTATCAAGCCATCCCTTTCGACTTGTAGTGAAATGTCAGATGAATGAACAGTGTGTATGTGTGCTGCCGCTGCTGCGCGGAACACTTTTTTCAATTGTTTTGTGAGTGTATAAAGTATCTGTTTATTTGAATATCATTGATATTATGGCAACGAGCGGGCGCACGGGCAGTACCGCGTCAACATTGGGGAATATATTATACGCCTTAACCCATGTATAGATATCGCGTTCCCTATGCCCGCATGGTCGCACTCGCTCGCCCGTCATATCTGTACGCAGTTTTAGATAGGCTGTGTGAACGCATGACCGTAAAGACACATTTACATGTGTCACTTCGTATTTTCATCTTGAAGGAAGCGAGCATTGTGATCAGTGTACATAGCTTGTCATTTTTGTTTCACCATGAAAGTATAGGTACCTATTTATACTTAAGATGAATGACGAAATAATATTTACCGCCCACTACTTCATCGGTCAATGATTAATTCAGTAAAGACGCAGTAAATAATAAGAATAATGAGAGTTAATAATTTCTAACCACAGCTAAGATGTGTTAAAAAATTAATAAACTCAATTTACTGAATGAAAAATCGTAAACAAGGGTGATCATCCTGGATGATTCACCATGGATGAACGACAGAAGTATGCGTACACCATGGATGAAGTGCGCTGTGACATGGGAAGTCTGGTTGGCTGAACATATAGAGCACGGAACCATCGTTCTGGCAGTCAGTGGCGGTAGCTTCATAGAAGCCCAAAAGCCTGGCTTGCCTTACTAAAATGCTCGATAGAGAATCAATATCAAACCTGAACTATTTAAAAGTTCGCGCGCTTAATTCTTATCAAAATAACACAAAGTATCTACCTATGCCACACTACTTCACATAGCGATTGGTCGCGCGCAGAGTTTCGCATTTGCAGTTGTAGCATCTACATATAGCTATCTCGCTTACACGCACCGGCTTTTACCGGGCTTTCAAATACTATATCTGTCTCTTTCGCACTTATAGCGATGTGTCGTATAACGAGTTAGAAACTTGTGCGTCTTTGTAGACGTTCAGTTTGAAGATTTAAGCAGGGCTTTGCATGTGAAGTTGTACGCGTATCCGTGACCTTGTCACCTTGCCAACTCTGCAGTGTTGCCGTTTTAGCGACGTTGTGAGATCTTGGAGATTTTTAACGAGTTTGGTGACTTTTTTAAGATTTAGCAAAAATAAAAACCAGCGACTTTTGAAAATAACGAATATAAATATTCAAGCAATATCTTAAAAATAAAAAATTTGCGACATCTAGCTAGATTTTTCATATAACTGGCGACTTATTTTTGCCAAATGACAACACTGCAATGACCCGAGTGCAACTCACTTCAGTTCATATCTCTTAGTACACGGTTACCAACTTAGGGATTTTGTCCCTAAATTTAGGGACTAGAAGTGTTAAAAGGGAAATTTTTGGGGACTGGAATATTTTGGGGATTTTTTTAGGGATTTCGAACAAAACTTACCAAATCGAAAACAAAGCGTGTGTTTTCTGTTTTGTGCGTAGAAAGGAACGCACGATATGTAATTCATATCCCCTAAAAAGGTACATAGTATCATGATGGTACGATTTTCCTTATAAATCGGGATTATGGATCGTGAGTAAAACTTAATCATACTGTGGACACGATCAAGAACTTCATCGTACATATGTATGACTTCAAAAATGAGACGTCAAATGAAAGGAGCAACAGGATGATGATGTGGTTCTAGAAATAATTAACAAGTTTGCATAGTTGTATTTTTCATTTTTTTTTATCAACTTAATATGTAACGTTATATTTACCTACGAAATAATTTAGGTACTAAATAAGTATGTAGGTATAACACATATAAAATTCTATTTAGGGATTTTTAGGGAAATTCGGAAAAATTGGGGAATATTTTTGTTTATAACACAACAACACAGGTAACACTGTCTTAGTAGTCTGTGCCATTGTCATTGTCAGTTTCATTTGCTTGAGTGGGAAAAGTTAGAGTTTTTTGTGTTTTCTTAGATTTTCTCGGTGATACAATTGTTTTGGTGACTTACCTACAACAATGGAGGTAATTGTACCTTGTGAGGATTTAAAATGCGTTCAAGTTTTGATTGGCGAAGATAAGGTAAAATCTTTAAACTTTGCTCAGAAAAAACAGTTAATTTCTTCATTAAAACCGACGCCTAATCTGTCTATTTCTCAGACTAGTAAATCGCATAAACGAAAATTTAATAGATCAGTGTATAAAACTAGTTGGATTGTTGGCTGTTCGCACACTAATAAGTTGTATTGCTGGTGCTGCATATTTTTTTCGAATGAAGATTCCGTTTGGAATACATCTGGTTATAATGATTTAAATAACATATCTGGCGCCATTAAAAGGCACGCAAATTCCCATAAACACCTGTGTGCAATGGTTTCTTTCGGAAATTTTGGTAAACAACGAATTGAGACATCTATATCACGCCAGATATCTGAGGAAATTTCAAAATATAACACGCGCGTTGATAACAACCGTAGTGTATTTCAAAGATTAGTCGATATTGTTTGTCATTTAGCACAACAAGAACTTCCTTTAAGAGGTCATGATGAGTCCAAAACTTCATTAAATAAAGGCAATTTTTTAGAACTGGTCTCGTTAATTTCAAAATACGATGTCGTTTTAGAAAAGCATATGCAGCATCAGGAAACTGACAAACCGGGGCCGAGTTATTTATCTAACAAAATTCAAAACGATATTATTCATTCCGTAGCCGATGTGATGCAAACTTGCATCGATTACGAAGTTAGGCATACAAAATTTGTTTCAATTATTATTGACGAAACCCCCGATGTTAGTCATAGAGAACAACTGTGCTTGATTCTGAGATATTATTATAAAAATGAAATTCATGACCGTTTTTTGGGCTTTCTTAATGTTTCGGAAAGTCGCACAGCAGACTCACTCTCTAATATTATTTTAGAATTATTGAATAGACATGATTGCATCGCTAAATTAGTAGCGCAAAGCTATGACGGTGCTAGTGTAATGTCTGGTGTAAGAAATGGAGTGCAACAAAAAGTTAAAGATGTTTGTCCACAAGCAATTTACATTTGGTGTAATGCACATATTTTGGCCTTAGTGTTGTCTAAATCATGCAATAGAATTCAGGAGGTTAGTTTATTTTTTTCAGCCCTTCAGGCTTTGTGTAATTTTTTTAGTAATAGTACAAAACGAGCTGCTTTTTACGATACTCATTGCAGCAAAAAATTGCCTAATGCTCCCGCAACTCGTTGGACATACATGTCGCGAGTTGTAAACACGGTTTTTGAACAAAAAATTAAACTTATTGAGTTGTTTTCTGATCTGTGCGACAATCCACAGAACTGGGACGGGGATACGATTTTAGCTGCGGAGAATTTTGAAAACACTTTGCGATCTTTTAATTTCAATTTTTTTCTTTTTATTTTTCATCGGATATTTGAAAAAACTGACTGCTTGTACAATATTCTACAAAAATCACAAGTTGATGTCGGTTATTGTATTAATAAAATAAAGGATTTTCAGGCATGGTTACGTGCTGAATTTCAATCCGAATTTGATCAAATTTATGAGAATACTTTGCAAAATAACTCGGCTCCTCGTTTGAGACGCAACGTACGCTGTGCAAAAACGGAATACAGACGACTTTTTGTAGAAGTAATTGATAACATTAATACCGAAATTACTGACCGATATTCTGAAATTTATAAATTAAAGTTTTTCCAACTGCTCAACAACAAAAAATTTGACAATTATCACTCACATTTTCCTACAGAGGAATTAGATTCATTATTTGACATTTATGCAAACTATTTCGACAAACAAACATTAAAAAGCCAATTGATTTGCTTGTATTCTAGTCCTGATCTGAAAGATCGTAATGTTTTCGAATTAATTGATTTCATTCATGAGAATAACCTCGAAGATGCCTTTCCCGAGCTGTTAAAGTTAGCGTATCTTGTTGTAACTATTCCGGCTACCAGTTCTTCCGCGGAACGTGCTTTTTCGTCTCTTAAACGTATCCATACCTATCTGAGAAATACACAAGGTCAAGAGCGTCTTTCCGAATTATCAATGATAGCTATTGAAAAACAGTTGTTGGTAGAATTAAAACGATCACCAACATTTTACTCTGATGTAATTAAATCATTTCTTAAGAAAGATAGACGATTCCAATTAGAATATAAATAATTTATTTAAATTCCTTTTTACATTCTATCTAGCTATTTTTTAACTTTCGGTTTTGTTTTTTTTTTCGTCTGTAACCTGTTAGTCCTGTTACGAAGCAAGCAACTACTTACCATTACTTTGTTCCCTCAAGCAATGAAGCAAACCAAACGGCTTTTTTAAAAGCCACCGGAGGTATGCAATTGCTGATATGTTTATTATATTCAATCTAGCACTAGCATGCCTTCAGTGTGCTTTGGTTACCTCATTCACCGCACGATGGCGTAGAGCTAAATTGTATAAATAATGGGTGGCTTGCTGCAAATTTGTCATTCAACATTTCGTCACTCAACCATCAGCAGCAAGCCACTCCTGGGAATAAATTAAGAAACAAGAAGCCCGAAGTTTTACTCATCAATCAACAATTCAACATACATACAGTCCACCCTGACCCAGTAGTTTATGAGAAAATTGCGATGATACATATGTAGGTACCTACATACACAGACGAAAAGATTTTTTTTTTTTTTTTTTTTTTTTTTTTTTTTTTTTTTGAAATCTTTTAAAATTTTAGTGGGCTTGCCTTATTTTGAAACCCTAGGCACGCCACTGCTGGCAGTATCTAGAGATGGCAGTACTAATTAAATTCGAGGTGCCGAAAGTGCGCTGAGTGCAAAGCTTCTGTCAAGGCCGAAATTATACACGTCATTCGGGTCATAGTGCGTGTAAAAGGCGACAATCTTGGCTTGCATGAATTCTTAGGTGTAGACAATGATCTTTAGAAGGCGCCGCCGAGCCGTCTCCGTACTATGCGGGTGAGAACGCTTAGACCCAGTTTCTTGATCCGGAGTCAACTTAACTTGGTTAAATATGCTAACCAATGATTGCAAATTTTGGTTAATCACCATTTTCAAGGGTTCCGTACCCAAAGGGTAAAAACGGGACCATATTATTAAGACTCCACGATCCGTCTGTCTGTCACAAGGCTGTATCTCATGAACCGTGATAGCTAGACCGTTGAAATGTTCACAGATGATGTATTTCTCTTGTCGCTATAACAACAAATACCAAAAACTGAATAAAATAAATATTTAAGTGAGGCTCCCATACAACAGTGATTTTTTTTGCCGTTTTTTGCGATAATGGTACGGAAGCCTAAGTGCGCGAGTCCGACTCGCACTTGTCCAGTTTCTTTCAGATTTTAGCCTCACAGATGGTCATGTAAGTTGGGGCGTTAATTATATGACAGTTTGTTAGACTAACAATTGACGAATAAACGGTTTACCGAATTTGGAAACCATCGGTTCCGTCTTTCGTATGAGGCTGGAAAAGTGCCGAATGCTTGGAAGCAGGCTAACGTACAGCCCGTGCCCAAGAAGGGCAGTCGAGCTGACCCGGCCAACTACAGACCCATATCTGTAAGTCTGTCCATATCTGTCTGTATTACACGTTCCATACTCTTACAGAGTATGGAACGTGTAATCAATATTAAGCTCCTGGCATACCTAGAAGCAAACGATATCCTTAGTGATCGCCAATACGGCTTCCGCCGAAATCGGTCTACTGGGGATCTTCTAGCGTATGCAATTCACATCTGGAGTGAGGCCATCGAGAGGCACGGGGAAGCGCTTGCCGTCTCCCTAGACATCTCGAAGGCTTTTGATAGGGTCTGGCACGAAAGCCTTATTGCTAAGCTTCCTTCATTCGGTTTGCCCGGTGGTCTGTGTGATTGGATTGCAGACTTCCTGAGAGATCGGTCCATTCGAGTGGTTATCGATGGCTGCTCGTCGGACTACTTGGATATCAATGCCGGGGTCCCTCAGGGGTCGGTACTCTCGGCAACTTTATTCTTGCTGCACATTAACGATCTGCTAAAACCTTTGGGTATGCAGACGACAGCACCGTTACTGAGAGATACTTGACCAACGCTCGTGCTACTGGGCCTCAGATCCAGTCTCTCCGGGAGGCCATGGTGGAGCGCTTAAACCTGTCCTTGCAGGCAGTCTCCGAATGGGGCGATGCCAATCTGGTCAGGTTTAATGCTGCTAAAACCCAGGCGTGTCTTTTTTCCGCAAAAAAGAGTCAATTTCACCCGGCTCCAACTTTCCGAGATGTGACCGTGCCAATAGCTGACCATCTTGAGCTTCTTGGCGTTACGTTGACATCGACTCTCAATTTTGGGCCATACATTGAGGCAAAGGCTCAGCTGGCCGCCAAAAAGCTGGGGATCCTTGCAAAGGTGAGAAGATATTTCACGCCAGAACAGCTGCTCAGCTTGTATCAAGCGCAAGTTCGATCATGCATGGAGTACTGTTCTCATCTCTGGGACGGATCTGCCAAATAACAGCTTGATGCACTGGATTCGATCGAAAAGCGGGCCAAGAGACTCATCAGCGATGAGGCACTGGTTAAGTCAAAGCTCCAGAGCCTTGAACATCGTCGCCGAGTTGCCAGCTTGTCGATTTTTTATCGGTTACATTTCGGGGAGTGTGCGATGGAATTGCATGATTTAATTCCACCCAGCCCGTTCCATCATCGGACTACCAGACGTACGGCGATGCGTCATCGATATATGGTGGACATCCCACCCATACGCACTAAACGTTTTGGGAATACTTTTATTATGCGTACAGCTAAGGAGTGGAATTCCCTGCCGGAGTCTGTGTTACCCGATAGCTACAATCTAGGGGTCTTTAAGTCAAGAGTGAATAGGTTACTTCTAGGCAAGCGTGCTCCACCATCGACCACATCATCGCTTACTATCAGGTGAGATAGTGGTCAAGCGCGAGCATATATTAGATAAAAAAAAAAAAAAAAATCGTTTAGCCTATTTACCCCTAGGACTAGTTAACTACTGCAAAAAAAACTGGACCTTAATTATGAAGGACTAGTTTCTGCCAGCGGCTTCGCCCTCGTGTATTATACATATAAACCTAACTTTTGAATCACTCTGTTTATTAAAAAAAAACCGCATCAAAATCCGTTACCGTAGTTTTAAAGATCTGGGCATACTTAGGGACAGGCAGACAGCGGGAAGCGACTTTGTTTTATACTATGTAGTGACTAGTTATCACTGGCGCTGTCTCCTGCACGCTACCTATATTTTTTGTCGTGACTGCCAGATCATTCGGCACGTATTCAAATAGTTGCATTATTTGTTTTGGCTTTCTTTACCTCGGTGCTAGGCATGTGTGGCGAAGCATTTGTTATCACGCCTGTACTCACCCAAGGGTTAAGCAGAGTTGCATCTATAAGCTAAGCACCCATATTAAGCGAGTTATGTTTAAGTCCCAAGAACAGGTCCCGTCACGTAAAAAGAACGCTGATAATGTTTACTTGAGCATTATTTTTTATTTCGATCTTATTATTATAAATATATTATCTTTATAAATTATGAACTGCTCCTTTCTCAACTTCTTTCTCCATAAAACAATAAATACTATAAATCATTTTTCTTTCCTTCATTATTAAAACCATCGTCGTGCAAAGAAAGTTGTGTGTGCGACTGTATTTTGGGAGCGAACGAAGCGTGATCTCAGCGCGGGAAGCATGGGTCAACTGACGAAACAATAGCGTGCGCGCACAGACAGAAACACTGGCGGTGCATTCCCCCGTCGCGCCCCCTTCATGCCACCAGTTTGATCGATAAATCGCTCAATTCGCAGATTCAAGGCCAGCGCTCTTTTTACGTAACCTGTAATAGGGGGCGAGCTTCTTGCCATCAACCGGACACAAGTCCAGACTCCGGGCTCTGGGCGAAGCATTTACGTTTTGACAATAAAATATTATATTCTGTCTACACACCTCTTCAGGTTTACCAATGATATTCTATTAAACAGTTAATAATATGCTAGTTATGTGCGCGCGCATTGTGAAAACTCTAATACGTCCTATTTGGGACGTATCGTCTTAAGTCGTATGTCACGCATGGCGACGACACCTCAATTTACTAATATATATATTTTTTTTTTCTAATATTTTGATATTTGGAGGTTAGAAACAAGAAAGACATGGTACCTAAATAGATTTTTGCCGTACGACAAGGACGCGTGCACTCCGGACAATGATTTTAAGTACAGATGCGAATATGTCAGAAGCATGAAGCTAAATATAGTCTCATGCTGGAGAAGGTACAGAACAAATTTATTAGATATTTGTATATGAGGTATTACGGTGTTTACCCATTTTATCCCTTAATGTATCCTACTTTATTTATTTTAGGTATGGTAGGATACAATGAGTTGAGGGTTAGGAGGGAACTGACACTCACCTCATATATTTTCAAAATATTGAGAGGGAAGGTGCATAATGCAACGGTTTTAGGACAGGTGTGTCTGTATGTTCCGGACAGGTACGTCTGGCGACGGCGGCGGCCGAGCTTGCTAGTTGAGCCGCGCAGTCGAACCAACCTTTTAAGAGAGGCGCCGCTGACGCGTGCACTCCGCACGCTCAACCTTGTGGCTATTGAGACGGACCTATTCTGCTGTACTCTGGGTGAATTCACAAGGAGTGCATTGTTTAAAATTAGTTATAGATAAAATTTGTTATGTAAACAAGTTAACATAAAATTAGTTTAGATATCTACTGTTATGTATTAGATTAGGTTTACTGTAGTTAAGCGCATTTATCGTATTGGGTGTAATCCTGTAAAGATGTATGTGATAAGGTTGAAATAAATAAATAAAATAAATAAATGTTAGACAGTAAAGTCATAGAATATTAGAATAGAATATTATTTATTTGCTCAGAATGTAGGTATTTACAATAAGGTGGATACAATAATATTAAGAATCCTTGTACATTCTACCATTTTGGCATGCAAACATTGATGCAATTTATCATCAAACTTACAAAAAATTATCAATTTAACATCAAACATTGATATACAACACAACTAAAATTTATCAGATAGAAAATTCGACACGGAACATAGTTACCCCACAGTTCTGTTTTCCTTTTTTCTAGCCTTGTATTTAATAATCAATTTTGCAGTTTGTATTTCGCGGTTTGTTCCTTCTGCCTCGTTCAATTTGTTAGTCTTTGATGCCAACCCAACATGCGATAATTGGTGGCCTGAATAATGTTTCTGCAAGTGACAAACACTAGCAGTCTCTTTTTTTCTTGTTTGATATAGCAAGCCATGCCTTTTGCATCATTTCGACTTTTAGTGAAATGTAAAATGAATGAAAAGTGTGTATGTGTGCTGCCGCTGCTACGCGGAACACTTTTACGGTTGTTTTATGAGTGTATAAAGTATCTGTTTACTAGAATATCATTTGGTATTACTCATTAAGATATTATCACATGGCTTTAATTTAGAAATTATCTGTATTGATTAAGTTTAGTAGTATCAACGCATTACAAAATAACTTTAAGGAAATTATGTTATCAAGAACATTTTCCTCAGAATTCGTCGATGAACATTGTGTTTAAAACAAAGTTAGGATTATGATGTTATGGCGATAAAAACAAAATGGTTCTAATAATGGTACTAATTGACAAATAATGTTACTGATAAAAATCATCTCTGTCCATTTACCAAGTCGCGGTTTAACGTGTATTTAATACCTCACAACCCAGCACCCTAATTGCATAACTTCAAAGAATGGAACGAATTGGGGGAGGCCACAACAACAGGGTCAATTCAGGCTAACAAAACAAAATCCTTAAGCGCAGGCCACATAGAAAAGGCGTCGGGCGCGGACATGGCACGGGCGGCTTCCTGTTCCATTCAAATTTCATACAAAATGCATGGCAATAAAGCGCAATTTGATCAGGCGCGGGCGTCGTAATGGGGCGTCATAACCACGTCCGAGCAACGACATACCGTGTGTCCTAAATTGCGCTTTATTTCCATATAATATGTATGCAATTTGAATGGAATAGGAAACCGCCCGTGCCATGTCCGCGCCCGACGCCATTTTTATGTGGCCTGCGCCTAAGTCTGTATTCACAGAGTAGTATGACTCGATGACACATTATCCAACAACCATATTGTGCCGATGATTCAAGTATTATTGATTAAATTTGCATAAAATACTAGTGTAACAATAATGCAATAGAGACTATTCGCTAAATTTATATGCAACAAGCGCGGTCGCAACCATGTGGTCTAAACATGTTACTAAAAATATACTTGCAAAGCATGGTTTGAAGCTAGAATTCTAGGTCACATAGCAAATACTAATAAATAAAACGTTTAGTAAAGGCGCGTTTTTAGGGTTCCTTAGCCAAAGGGTAAAAACGGGACCCTATTACTAAGACTCCACGATCCATCTGTCTGTCTTTCACCAGGCTGTATCTCATGAACTGTGATAGCTAGACAGTTGAAATTTTCACAGATGATGTATTTCTGTTGCCGCTATAACAACAAATACTAAAAACAGAATAAAGTAAATATTTAAGTGGAGCTCCCAAGTATACAACAAACTTGATTTTTTTGCCGTTTTTTGCGATAATGGTACGGAACCCTTCGTGCCCGAGTCCGACTCGCACTTGGCAGATCTAGTCAACCAATGCGATGATAGAATCGGGTGCAGATCTAGCTATCCCGTTGATGGTCAGTCTGGTACGTCAACCACTGCCAAAACAATATTTTTATTTTAAGAATGTACCTACATATTCTGAAAATAAAAACTAATTCTATAGTTTGTTTGGCGGGTCGCGACAAATATTAAATAGTTTTTTTTTTTTGTGCCAGTTAATGGCAATAAGCTTTTTTAGGCAATTACATGGGACTTACTAACATAAGTGATAAATTGGTTTTATATGTAATCTCTCCTAAGGGTCAAGGTACATTAGCGTGTTGAACTTCGAAGTATCAATATACAAATTTACAAAGGATATTGACCCCTATCTTCACAACATAAGGCACACATTTCTATTGTGATTAAAATACGATCAGTCGAATGTCCGTCAATGTGTCCTACTAATAAGCTTATATTATTGATCTTTTGCAACACTGCCCAGTATTGTCAATACATAAGTAATTATAAATAGAAAGTAATTAAATTTTAAGCAATTTTACCATATGGTGAGCCAAAAAAACAGCATTTAAATAATTTGGTCGGCATACAAATATTTTGTTTGCAATTAAAAAAATCAGGCAGCAATCCTTGTTCCGCAAATAATTTAGATAATGGTCTAAAATTAAATCATAAATAGGCAGCCTACAATAACATGAGTTTGCATAATAAACATTCAATCCGCAAAATAACTACTTGATCAGCAAGATTTCATGACTGATCAGCAGAGAAAACATGTCTATAAGCAGTGTAATTGATTGGTATTCATATTTAAAACATGGTGAGCAAAATAACTATTTGGATTGCGTTTTTGTTGAAAAATCGGCAATGTATGTACGTTAAAAGTAGGCGGTGTAAGAGCAGGAAAATGAAAAATATCAAAGTTCCTTTACGTGATAATAAAAAAAAAACTTGAGGTGTCCCCGGATACCCGGATAGAACGAAGTTCTTTAAGTTATGTTATAATATATATATATTTTTAAATATATATATATCTCATTTACGAAACGAAAATAACTGGCTTGCTTTCTTTGATCGACATGTAAAAGTGTTTGTAAAAACCAACTTACAGAAATAAAATCATTTATCATTTCTATGAGAAAGAGAGAGAGAGAGAGAGATAGACAGAGAAACACGCGCACGCCGCACTGCTTACAACTATAGCAAAAAGTGACGTTACAACTTTTGGTCTTGATTTTTTCCGCCTAGCGCCCTTTCGCAACGCGCGATAAGGAACTTCGTTCCAAAACCTGGCTCCCAGGGTATCAAGAACCTAGCTGACAGAAAGGAGCGAGCGCAGTATAGCGCGAGCGACGACATTTTTGCCGGAAGAAAATTAAAAATGCGAGAGCAACGAGCGCAGCGAGGAGCCAGAAAAAAATACCATATAATCATAGACAAGTCATCATCATACCTAGCCTTTTCCCAACTATGTTGGGGTCGGCTTCCAGTCTAACCGGATTCAGCTGAGTACCAGTGTTTTACATGGAGCGACTGCCTATCTGACCTCCACAACCCAGTAACTAGGTAATACGGATACTGGTGTCAGATTTCAAGCTTCTGACTACTCGTAACGACTGTCAAAGATCTTCAAATGACAGCCGAGACCAACGGCTTAACGTGCTTTCCGAGGCACGGAGGAAACTCGGTATGTTGAAATGGTCACCCATCCACGGCCCGACCTCGTCAAGCGTTGCTTAACCTTAAGATCGACCCGTGCGGCTGTTATTATTTAGCCACGAGCTCCTCCTCATATAATCATAGACAAGTAATAACCATTTAAATAACACACCCATTATAAATATAAAGTAGCTCTCTGTTTGTAAACCAAACAATTGTACATTCTCCAAAATCTTATATATTTTATATCTTTTATCTTATATCCATAACAACCACAATGTAAACACACATACATACATACATAAACTCACGCCTTTTTCCCATGGGGGTAGGCAGTAACTACAGAACGCCACCTGCTACGATCCTTACATACTTCTTTTGCTTCACTCACATTCATGCATCTAGTCATACACACACGCCGGTTATGAGTACTGCGCACCTGGCCTTTTTGAAGAACATCACCTATAAGGTCTATGTATGTCTTTCTAGGGCGTCCCCTCCCGGCGTTTCCATTCACGTCTGCCTTGTAAATACATTTCGTTAGTCGCCTTTCATTCATCCTCTCAACATGGCCAAACCATCTTAACATACTCTTTTCAATTTTAGTCACTACATCTTATTTTAGACCACAACATTGTCTTATTACCTCATTCCTCAACCTATCATTTAAAGTTACCCCACACATACTTCGCAAGGAGCGCATTTCTACTGCATCTTTCATTTCTTTTTTGCCATACCCACCCTTCACTTCCATACACACATCAAATATCTTCGAAATAATTTTAGTTATCTACTTCTTTCTAACCTTATAAAAGTTAAATCAATAAATGGTTGTACCTACATAGTTTAGGGTCTAATGTATCATTTCTATACTCTGGTAATCTATGTGACAGGATTTCCTAGTGCTAGGATTAATCAAATAATATTGCACTTTTATTTAATAGTTTATAACATAATATGTTTGTGAAAGACAAAATAAATATTTATGCTAAGATATATTGATTATTTATTTGTAAAAGAGGCAAACCAAGGGGGAGATGGTAGTTCAAGCTGGTCGCCACAAGTAGAAAATATAATAATTGTGTGAAAAAGAGTTTAACCTTGCAGTGTGATAGTAAAGACAGCTGCAGCAGTAATAGAAAATGTTATTGTATAAATACAAATGTTAATTAATGATAATTAACATTTAATAATTAATATTACATATGTGTGTATGTTATTTTTTTTGTAATTACCTATTCAGTCTTCATTCTATGGTTAACTACCTATTATAGTATGCCACATTTTGAATTAGGCCATAAAAATGACTTTTGTAGCCTTAATTGCAATGGAGATTATTAAATTCTTACCGTGCCAAGCTGAAATTTTTAATCAACTTTATAATAATAGGCAAATACTTAATTTAAAAATTTACTTTCAGATCTTATTTGCTGTTAATAGTTGACACAGCTGACAGTATGTCAAATAAGGTTAATAAAAACAGACTGTTTAACTTTCTCATGTGTAACCTTTACTTACAGTATTGCAATGGCATATGCCTCGACGAGCATGGTACTGTGGATGAACAGAAAATGACAGAACTTGTCAGTTTTCATAATTATTTTGTCAGTTTAATTTTCAGCCACCAGGGCAGATAAAACTTGTTGCACACAAATGTATGACAAGATAAACAGTAGGTAATAATAATTGAACTATTTAAAGTATGTAGTATTGGATAACAATGACATTTTATAAGTGTTTTATTCTGGTCTTGATTGTCATTTGTTATTCCAATTAACCAATGCCAACAGACAATGTTTATTGCACAGTGCAGCAACACTCTTTTCTAGGAAAAATAGGATTGAATGGTTCCGTAAATGAGTTCATTACATTGCACAGTTGTTAAAATGGGAATAAGTACCCACAAATAACCCAAATGCCTTATCAAAAACCATAATTATTTACTAGTTTTCCTTTACATAACATACTATAATATATATATACCTCCCATATGTCATTAAAAAGTGGTGATAAGAGCATTTAATCCACACTTTGTATATAAGTAGATCCTTACAATTGGAATTGGTATTTTAATATGTATTACTAGCTGTCCCACGTGGCTTCACTCCCGTCAACTGGCTACATACCCATATACCCTACCTATCCTACATACATGATTGTTGTGTAACTTTAACCATTTACGCAACGCACGCAATGGAAGCTCTCAAAAACAAAAATAATAAATTTCCCCCATTTTTTGAACATTTTAATTGATGCTCCCCTCCTATTGGTTGTAGCATGATGTAGTAGCTTATAACCTTCCTCGATTAATGGACTACCCAACACAAAAAGAATTTTTCAATTCCAACCTGTAGTTCTTGAGATTAGCATGTTCAAACAAACAAACTCTTCAGCTTTATATTATTATTAGTATAGATGGGTAAGCAGAGCAGTTCAATGCATACCGATTAGTTTTGAGGTAATCAGTCAATAACTTTTACTTTTCATGCTGTCATATTGATCTAAGTAATTGTCCACTTAAATTCTCTACCCATACGTGACTAATTAAATTATCTTCTAAGATTAAATAAATATAGAAAGTTAGAAACTCAGCAAATGCATGGTGTAAATATATAATTGATTGCCAACTGTAAAGCAACAGATTAATATCTCTGATGGTGCTTGTTTATGTTTAAAAAATTGAGAATTGAACTTACCATATCTTTGCGCACTTGGCAACCCATAGGGAATCCAGTGCTGCAGTAGGTCTTTCCTCCCTCATTAACCAAGTAGCACCAAGTCACAGGCATGTTGTCCAAGATCCAATGGTGCTGGTAAGAGAGTGCCATGCCCATCTTCAGGAGATTCAACCGTTTGATAGAATCTGTGTCCGAGCCCCTGTATGTCTTCGTACAGACAGCTTTACATTCCACATTTTTGAGGAATTCGAGTTTGTAGGGACTCGGGCGTATTCGTTCGCCGAAAACAACTTGGCCGAGATTCTCCACTGGCGACTGACTCTCATCCGTAGTACAAAAGTCAAAGTGGTGATATTCAAATGGAATCACTGATTCTTCTGTGTTCAGTCTATTTACATACAACGGAATTTCCGTCTGAAAATAACAAAAGATTTGTTTAACGAATCGTTAATTGGTTTTTGGATGAGCTTACTTGAAAACGTTATCGTGTTTTAAAGGCTTTTCGTTGTGCAATTGCTATATCATTAGCGGAAATACTTCACTGTGCTGTATCCATGCAAACTATGATAACATTTATATCGTATTTACAAAGAATGTAAGCATTGTGGTTTCTACGAAATTGCATGAGGTATCGGCACACGATAATAATGATTATAAATAGTAGTTCTTCAAGAAGTAATGATAGCTTACCTTGCATGATTTGCTAGTGTCATCACTGGCTATACAATAGTTTACAGGAGCTAAACCCGGCAAATAAAACGCACGAATAGGCGTCAAAAGCAGCAATGCGCAAACCACATACAACGACATGACGTGATGTTATTACACGACTTCCGTTGCTAAAGAACTAGGCAAATACAGTAATTTATTATAGTAGTATAGTTAAAAACTACATAATCATAATTATTTATTATGAACACTTTCTTAATTATGGGACGTTTATAAAAATATTCTTATTAGATTTCGTTGAATATTTCCCTGCCTGCGCACTCTGGGAAACGTCACCACTGTCAGTGTTGTTGTGCTACAAAATTAACTAAAGAACGCAGTGTTGTCAATGTAGCATTAGCATCGATGACATTCTCGCTATTTCACTAAGGCTTAGCACGCACTGCGATTTTTATTCGCACGATTTTTTTCCGCCCATTCTGCGACCTATGGAATAGTATGAAGCTGCACGAATTGCGGCAAAAATATCTTGCGTAAATAATACCGCAAGAAATCCGCGTTTTGCCACAGAATCCACCGCTCCATGGCGCGGATTAAATTCGTGCGAATATTTTGAACTCTATGAACAGGTATAAGGAGACAAAAATCGCGCGGAATTTTATCCGAGGTGCGTGTTAGTTAAATTCAGTACGCGGACAAAAATGCGCGCGAATAAAAATTGCAATGCGTGCTAAGCTTGATATCTGCGACAGCTGTCAGTATTAGTACAGTAACAAAAGCGCTTGACAGGCTAACAATATTAATTAAATTTATCATAATTGTTTACGTCGGTTTGACAAATGTCGCAGAGATCAAGCTATTTTTTATGAAGTATAGTAATTTATTTTAAAGAAAGAAAATATTTTAAAAGAAAATGTAGATTTTAGGTCGTATCGAGACGAGATCAATTATTATTAATCAACGCTTTCTCCTTTTATAACCGACTTTCTTCTTGTAAAACCATTTTTATCATTATTTTGGGATGAGGGTCATGAGAGTCCATATATAAAAAACATCACTGGTTGGCGTGACATTCTCGAATGTTACAATTTTATTCATTACTTTGAGGGGTCAGCAGACAACCAAGCCAATTAACATCAACTCTCTGATTTACAATACAGTTTACATTGCTCTACCTATCAACAACACTTTAAGTTTGAATAATTATTAATTCTGCTTCTTACACAGCTTTCGAAGTGTAACTAGTTTTTATTCCACTAATCAGTACTTTTACGAGCGTCTAAAGAATATATTTATTTACAAAACTCTGCAAATTCCAGGAGATGGCCACATGCACATCTAATTACAACATTTGAAAATAAGTTTTAATGAAAAAAAAAACACGTAACTTTGGGCATTATTTATTAAAGTTCCATTCCATCGTAGAAAACAATACCAAACATAACTAAAAAATAAGCGTATAGTAAGGGCTTGGAGTTGACTACTTCAGGGGCAACTGACGTCGTCGCAGCAAGTTTTTTTCTGAATCCACTAGGCTTCCAGTGTCATTGTTCAGAGGTATGCCTCTGGCGAAGGCTGAGATAAGACCGAGGGCGGCGGCTGGCTTGTCTGCGGGTACCATGTGACCGGCACCGCGAATCATTACCTCCGTGAGATTGGCAGCTACTCGGTAGTATCTGGAAAAACAATTTAAGATATTAGTTTTTGTTGATTTGATTGGACAAAATGTGGTGCTTCTGTGGTGGAATACTTTTAGGAGGAGTTAGAGGTTGGGGAGATTTGCAATTACGGAACACTTGGTTCATCTATATCTATGGTTACTTCTATACTTATAATATTATGAAGATGAAAGATTTGTATTTCTGAATTTTTGTATGTAACGAATAAACTTAAAAACTACTGGATAGATTTCAAAAAGTACAGTCGCGCCACCATCAGAGAGACATTTGAGAGAGCATGACACACTCAACTGCCAGAGCAAACACAAGTCAACGAACGACACCAAGGTGCAGCAAATGGTAGATTTACAGTTGGGTACATAGTACTCACACACGTGCTGCGCAGTTATACAATACTAAAAGAAATTGAGTCTATATAATACAAATATATTTATTTATTTATGTCTTCAGCAGGTCCAACAATTCTACAAAACAATAATGTTCTGCATATCACTTGTTTTTGCGCCCTAGTGGTTGTGGAGCAAGACTAGCATTGAGCCAAGCATTTTTATCAGTGATGTAATCCCCCAACTTATAATATGCCTGCCTGCATAGTGTGCGTTTTATACAAGTTTTAAATTTCGTCTCATTCAGTTCTAGAATGTGGGGAGGAATTTTATTGTAACATTTTGTACAGTACCCCATGAAAGAAGAGGCTACTTTAGCCAGTCTGAAACCTGGTTGAACTAATTGGTCCCTATTTCTAGTAATGTAATTATGTCTATCTCCGTTTTTACTAAAAAGATGTAATTTCTTTCTCACGTACATGGATGTTTTCATAAATATATTGACAAGGAACCGTCATGATGTTAATGCCCTTAAACAGTTCCCTTAGAGAATCTCGCCGGCGAAGATTGTATATCGCTCTGATGGCTCGTTTTTGCAGAATAAACATTGACTCAATGTCTGCAGCCCTTCCCCATAGTAAAATACCGTAAGACATTATACTATGAAAGTAACTCAAATAGACCAGCCTCGCGGTATCTACATCACTAAATTGACGAATCTATCTAACAGCATATGCTGCCGAACTTAGCCGCCCTGCAAGTGACATTAAATGAGGACCCCATTGTAACGTTGAGTCTAGCGTGATCCCCAGGAAAACCGTTTTATCGACGAATTCTAACTTCTCCTTGTTTAATATAATGTCACAATCAGTACTTTTTACATTCGGCAAGGAAAATTTTACGCACTTGGTTTTTTTACCATTTAAAACTAAATTATTGGCAGTGATCCAATCCTGAACCTGCCGTAGCGCGTTATTTACGTCGTCAACCTGACAAGTACGTCTATTTATTTTAAATATTAAATATGTGTCATCAGCAAATAGCACCATGTTTAGTTTGTTTCTCAATAAATGGGGTAAATCGTTTATGTATATTAAAAATAAGAAAGGACCTAAAATTGAGCCCTGGGGTACCCCCATTTTCACGTTTAACCCCGACGAATTCACACCGTTTATTTGAACTAATTGCTGTCTATCACTTAAATAAGATTCAACGAAATTTAACGATGATTGACCTAGCCCATAATGCTCAAGTTTCAGAAGTAATGTTTTATGATTAACGCAATCAAACGCCTTCGACATGTCGCAGAAGATACCTATGGCATCCTGCGACTCTTCCCACGCATTAAAGATGTGTTTTAATAGGGTGACACCAGCGTCAGTTGTACAACGTCCTTTGGTGAAACCATACTGTTTATCATGCAAGATGTTATTCGTATTAAAATGAATGAGCATTTGATTTAGCATTATCTTCTCAAATACCTTGCTGTAAACCGGCAACACGGATACTGGTCTATAATTATTTGTGTCTTTACTGTCCCCGGAATTAAAAAGTGGTATAACCTTACTATATTTCATTAGATCCGGAAAGACTCCTTGATCCACACACAAATTGAAAATTATGATAATTTGAAATTGATATTTAAAATTGATAATTATATATCATGAAACTGGAACATAACCGGTGAAATGAGAGATCTGCGTACCCCTTAAGAGCGTACTGGCGTGATGTTATGTTATGAAATTGTATAAACAATAAACAGACATGCGATCGCAGCAATCCCGAGAGATTTGCCGTTATTTATTGAAGAGTTCTGTTGTATACATCCGAAGTTCTTAATCAGATCTTCACCAAATTAAAATGGGACCAATTTCGGAACATACTCTTTCAAACAAAAAAAGAATTTTCAAAATCGGTCCACAATTGACGGAGATATCGGTGAAAATAAACAAAAAAAAAAAAAACCAACAATGTCGAACATAGAACCTCCTCCTTTTTGGGAAGTCGGTTAAAAAGGCTGATGATGATGATGAACCCTTTTTTAGGCTTCACCTAGTCTTTAGGGTCAAAAAGGAGTCATAGGTATGTCACTTACCCAGCTAACTTCCCATCATGATACCAAGGGGACCGCTTTGCCTTCGCGAATTCTGATGACCCGGAGAATGATAAAGAGTCGTAGGTGTTCACCGACGGGTGGTACGCCACTATGATGTCCAAATGACCACTGGAAACAAAAATAATAAGAAATCACCTTTAAGGTTACACTAGTCGATAATTCTTCCATACAAACGTAGTCTGGCGACTACTCCACTGTTTGACGGTGTAGGTACGTTCAAAATAAAAATGATATCAATTTGTCTCATCATTATCTAGCCCTGTATGGAAATAAAAAAGTAAAAAAGAAAAATATTAAAAGTTATGGGCCTCGAAAGTATCACTCATATTTCAACACTAATTTTAAGTAATTCACTCATATTTCAACACTAATTTTAACGCATCTTTGGGCGGAAATAAATACCATAAGAAGAAAGAAAATTGAAAAACAGCCACCATACAGGGATAGATTAGTAGTTCAACAATATAACTAAATTTATTTTGAAAATATACATTAAGTCGTTTTTAGGGTTCCGTACCCACAGGGTAAAAACGGGACCCTATTACTAAGACTCCGCGGTCCGTCTGTCTGTCTGTCTGTCACCAGGCTGTATATCATGAACCGTGATAGCTAGACAGTTGAAATTTTCACAGATAATATATTTCTTTTGCCGCTATAACAACAATATTTAAGTGGGGCTCCCATACAATAAACGTGATTTTTGTGCCGTTTTTTGCGATAATGGTACGGAACCCTTCGTGCGCGAGTCCGACTCGCACTTGGCGGGTTTTTTCATGTTTCGCTACAAACTTGCAAAAGTGCTAATTCGTACGCGAACTAGCTTCTTACTGCTCATCAAAGCATCTATGTCTTTCGCTCGTGTCGTCGGATGAGATAGCATGCATTTTAACCCGTGCATAAAATAAATGCCGTCGACTAGGGCAACCTTAATATTCTTCTTTAATACCAACCCGCACTGGGCCCGCGTACCTCTCTCACAGAGGATGCCTGTATCCCAGCAGTGGGAATATTGTAAGACTGATGATGAATATTCTTCTTAGCGGGTCAATAACAAATACCGCTTTTAAATATTATGTTTGGCCCAGGACTCAGCTACGGTCATACCATACGCTGGCGCTTTAATATAGGACAAATTCCTATCTTCCTGATCTAGTAAAACTGCAGTCTATAATTTCGTAAGTAAATTCGGCAAGGCATAGGCTTTTACAAATTATTTTTATTTATTTGCCAAAAATTATTGGACGCTTTCATTTGTGACAAGTAAAATTTCAAAATTTTCAAAACCCCCGACACATTTATCTTGCGATAACACCCCGATTCAAACGCCCATAACTTTTGAACAGCTGGACCGCACTCTCGACAGAATCACCATCCAAACAAAAAAAAACCGGCCAAGTGCGAGTCGGACTCGCGCACGAAGGGTTCCGTACCATTATCGCAAAAAACGGCAAAAAAGTCACGTTTTTTGTATGGAAGCCGCCCTTAAATATTAATTTTATCCTGTTTTTAGTATTTGTTGTTATAGCGACAACAGACATAGATCATCTGTGAAAATTTCAACTGTCTAGCTATCACGGTTCATGAGATACAGCCTGGTGACACACATACAGACGGACCGCGGAGTCTCAGTAATAGGGTCCCGTTTTACCCTTTGGGTACGGAACCCTAAAAACTAAATCAAAATCGGTTCATTCGTTTAGGAGCTATGATGCCACAGACAGACACACAGATACAAAGATGCACAGCAACACACGTCATACTTATAACACCCCTCTTTTTCCGGCGGGGGTTAAAATACTCTTGTAAAGAGAATTTGTCATACTCTTTCATGGGGTAAAACCCTATGCCTTGCCGAATTCACTTTCGCAATTAGGGTGCTGTTTATTGTTGGCGTTACCGAAGGGAATAAAGCACGGACCGGTCACCAAAACGATTGTCTGACCAAGTAAAAGAAACTACATCCTCAAGCAAATTTCAGCAGGTGCTTTGGATTGGACCGGAGTCGATGGATTTTCTGCTTAAAGGGGTCCAGTGACCGCGATCCTCAGTAATGAGGGATAAGATAGCATAGGATAGATGGACCCCTTTTCCGCACATAGACTAGCATTTGGACCGTTGTTTGACCTCTCTTTGAGTGGGAATGGGCCGTAGTCCACCACGCGGGCCCAGTGCGTGTTGGTGGATGTCACATGTCGTCGAATTTTTGATTCTATGTTTTCCTTCACCGTTTTGAGAGCAGCAGTCATGAAATAATTTACACAAAGTAAAGCGCCTGCCTGGATTCGTACCCACGACCTACAAATTGTATGTCGCGGCTGTTACCACTGGGCTACCACTGCTCTCAGTAAAGAGGGACCGATTGAAGAAGAAATTCGTAATATCCAAAGTATAGTGACGACTGACGTACTGTAACCTACGTACAGTACGTCACTCATCACTGGTAACCGTTGGTGGAAACAAAGTCTAAACTAACTAATTATAACAGTTAATTAATTAATAAGCCGTTTTTGGATTGTCGGTTTGCCAAATTGATTAGTTTTATCACTAATCAGCATAACGGCATTGTAAAAAATCCAAATGGAACAAGTTTTTATCAATCTATGGCACGCTCTAAATTCCTATAGTTTATGTAACTTACTACCGGAAACAAATTGTTGAAGTTATCTAAGCATTGGGTTGTTTTTAAATGCTTTAAATATAATTAATTGCAATAGATAATAGAAGGAAGGAAAAAAACCTTTTCTTCGTATTGTTGCCGCTATAACAACAAATACAAAAACCGGCCAAGTGCGATTCGGACTCGCGCACTAAGGGTTCCGTACCATTATCGCAAAAATGGCAAAAAAACACGTTTGTTGTATGGGAGCCCCACTTAAATATTTATTTTATTCTGTTTTTAGTATTTGTTGCCTTCTGTTGCCAATACATCATCCGTGAAAATTTCAACTGCCTAGCTATCACGGTTCATGAGAAACAGCCTGGTGACAGACGGACAGACAGACAGACAGACGGACCGCGGAATCTTAGTAATAGGGCCCCGTTTTTACCTTTGGGTACGAAACCCTAAAAATAGAATAAAATAATTATTTAATTGGGGCTCCCATACAACAAACGTGAGTTTTTTTGCGATAATGGTACGGAACCCTACGTGCGCGTGTCCGACTCGCATTTGGCCGATTTTAATCATTTTTCGACATACCGACACCGACTTCTGGAACGAAAGTTATTTTGCTCTTTTTATTGTTTTGCATTTGAAGTCGGTTTATTTTTTTGTGAAAACGTTTTTATTTCTCTCTTTTTAGTTACTGTTAGTACTCTATCACTAAAAAGTGACATAAAAAGGTACCTAAAGTATTGACAAAACCATACCACCATAATGACCTAATTTACACATTCGTACTGTTTATCGCTAAGGAGTTCGGTTTTATGTTCCTTATCTTGAAAACGACGGAACCGATTTTGATAAAACTTACACTATTTCCTAAGTTCAGAGATGCCTAATCCAGTAAAAAAAGAATGGTCACGATCTGGTAAGTAGTTTCAGAGAAATGGGTGGACAAACATACATAGATACACCTATGAAGTTTGGCACACAATATGTTTAGAAGCCCAATTAGAGTTATGTGATATTTATAGGCAATTCCAACAATATTACATATACATACGTATCGAATTGATTATCGCCTTTTTTTTTAATTCAGTAAATATATTAAGTGGTCTGCGATAGCCTAATTTTAGCAGTTCTGTTTGTAGATCGATCACAAAAAATGCAAGAACAACGGTTAGTTGTGCCTTCTTGCTCTTGCATTTTACGAAACTTGACGCGAATTTAGAGGAAGTGAATTCGGCAGGGCAAAGGGCAAAGAGCATAATCATTCGACCAATCATCATCATCATTTCAGCCGAAAGACGTCCACTGCTGGACATAGACCTCCCCCAGGCATCGCCACATTGACTGATCCCGTGCGTCTCGCATCCAGCGCCTTCCCGCAACCTTAACCAGGTCATCAGTCCACCTAGTGGGAGGCCTTACAACGTATCGTCTTCCGGTTCGCGGTCGCCATTCCAGAATTTTTCGGCCCCATCGGCCAATCGACCAAACCAACATAGACGGAAATCCATATCGAATTTTTCATCTCGCTCTTTGCTCTTTGCTTTGCCGAATTCTGCGCTTACGCAATAATGCTGGTAAACCACTTACTTGTAAAGCATAACCTTGTAGTTCTCAAGCAGTTCTTCAAGCCACATCTTAGCGCTTCCCATGAAGTCAGGCACCAGTTTCCTGTACACAACTCCGATGGACGTGAAGTTAGTGTTGCCAACATGCAGCGCCTTGCGGACCTCGGTTCTCTGAATGAAGTCCATGTATGCTCCATCTAGGTCAATGTCGTCTTGTAGGTAGTTGTAGAGGTTTGACAGGTGAGATCGAGATATGAAAAGTTGGAGGAGATAGTTGTAGTACTGAAACAAAGGAGTAACAATAAGATACAAATAAAAATTAACAGTTGGATTTTATTCTGTTGGTGATTTTGTGGAGCACTTTCTTGTAGGGTTACCTAAGCCAGACCGTTTTATAAACGACTTTCCAAAGTTTTTTTCCGTCAATTGTGGAAGGACGCACGGTTGGCGCAGTGGTTGAGCGATCGACTGCTGCGCTGCGTGTCGCGGGTTCGATTCACGCACGGAACAAGTATTTGTATGACCTACAGATAGTTGTTCCGGCACTAGGTGTTGTGTTTGTGAGTTTATATGTTTGTAAACGCACCCACGATACAGGAAGAAATTCCTAGTGTGGGGCAACGTTTCTATAAAGTGAAATGAAATGAAATGAAGGATTTTGATTTGTTTTTTTGGTTTGTTAGTGTATGTTTCGAAATTGGTCCCATTTTAATATGGTGAAGACCTTCGGAGTTATACAGCAGAACTATTAAATAAATAGCTGCAAATGTCTCGGGACTGCATTCGCATTTCTGTTTATTCTTTATACCATTTCATAACATAACATCACGCCAGTATGCTCTAAAGGGGTATGCAGATGTATACAGTTCACCTTGGTAGTTGGTACACTCTCATTTCACCGGTTATGTTCAAGTTTCATGATATTCGGGTAATCTATTTTGGCATTATAGGTACCTTACTAAACAACTTGCCTATTAGGTAGGTACAACTAAAAAGTGACAAATAAGAAAACTTTCTTCCAAAAAATACTACCGACTTCCAAATAAAAAAAAACTACGAAGTGAGAAATATTTTTTTTGGAAGTCGGTGTCCATAACATAATAAAAAATGTTACCTACCGCTACCGAAGACACCGACTTCCAAAAATAAAGTTATTTTTCACTTTGTAGTTTTTTTTATTTGGAAGTCGGTAGTATCTTATTGTAAATAAAAAAACTTTTTGCAAAAAAATACTACCGACTTCCAAATACAAAACTACAAAGTGAAAAATAACTTAACTTTTTGAAGTCGGTGTCTTTCGTAGGTACCATTTTTTTGCGTTATGGACACCGACTTCAAAAAGTTAAGTTATTTTTCACTTTGTAGTTTTGTATTTGGAAGTCGGTAGTATTTTTTTGCAAAAAGTTTTTTTATTTTTCACTTTTTAGTTGTACGTACCTAATAGGCAAGTTAGTAAGGGAACTATTTCGCCAGAAACTTGAACATAACCGGTGAAATGAGAGATCTGCTTACCCCTTAAGAGCGAACTGGTGTGATGTTATGTTATGAAATGTTATAAACAACAAACAGACATGCGATTGCAGCAATCCCGAGAGATTTGCCGTTATTTATTGAAGAGTTCTGTTGTATATCACCGAAGTTCTTCATCAGATCTTCACCAAATTTAAATGGGACCAATTTCGGAACATACTTTTTCAAACAAAAAAAGAATTTTCAAAATCGGTCCACAATTGACGGAGTTATCGGTGAACATACACAAAAAAAAAAAAAAACAAAAAACAAACTTGAAGTCGAACATAGAACCTCCTCCTTTTTGGGAAGTCGGTTAAAAAGTAGTTTTTAATGTTATCGGTTATCGTGTTAAACGTCACCAGTTAAGGCCAGAATGAACCAACAAGTGCGTTGTCTGTCATATTGGATCTCAGAACAAAGCCGAACTGTCTCAGATTTATCACAGAAAATGGTACTTACAGCATACGCTTTCACCATCTCTCCATTATTGATGAACTGTGTGACAGCCGTCTCCAGATGGTTCATAGAGTTGGCCACACTGTCGTCCACTAAGCCAACCTCACGCACGAAGTAACTGTACCTCTGCAGTGATAGGGGATCGATGAAGCCGTTACCAATGGCTAGACCCTGTAAACAGAAGTGAAACATGATTTAGTGATCCTCTTTTTACCTGACTGCCGAAGGAGGGTAATGTGTTTAACAGTCTATGTATGTTGGCGTTCTAAAGACCAAAGGCGTTGGCCGATTTTGATAATTCTTACGTCAATCGATTTTTTTTTGTTTGGGACAATCCCACCGCACTATTCCCAAACCACTGCAACTCCTGAAAGCCAGATTCAACAATGGCGACCACCAGAAAAGCGCCGAGGCAATGAAGCTCGACGAAGTCCCGGAGAATGAATTTAACTGTCTTGGATCCCGCGACGAAATTAATCAGAAAAGAATAATGGAGGAGTAAGAAAAATACATTTCCACTTCCCTCCATATCAAGCAGGAGACAGAACAAACAAGACCAATAGGCACAAAGGGTTGGTGCATACAACTGGGACGTTTCCCAGTTGTATGCACCATCGTGAGGGGTATCAAAATAAAGGGTTTTATGAGGTGTTTTCAAAAATATAAAACACTTACCCTCAGTTTCCCACCTTAAAATTATCGGAGAATTAATGTGACAAATTGTCAAACACGCGTTATCTTCTGTGATTGGCTGTTGAAAATTCATTCAACCAATCACAGCAGATAACGCGTGATTGACAATTTGTCACATTAATTCTCCGATAATTTTAAGGTGGGAAACTGAGGGTTATATGTTTAAATGAACATAATTCGAACAAAAAAAAAGTTAACTAAAAAGTTATTAATAGTTTTGGTCAGCCAGCTCGCGTTTATGTATCCTCCGACTGCACAGCATGATTTTCTTATTGTTTACGTCTTTTTAGTTCGCTTCTTAAGCAGTCGGGTGTTTTGAGTTCTTGAATTAACTTTTTTTCTTTTATTCGATAGTTTTAAGACCTTCTTCGGTCTTATTAGCTGCTTATAATAAACATGGATTGCAAGGCTTGAATGCCAACCTGCACGGTGATTTCTGGTTTCACCTGGGCGACTGGCAAATATTTATTTTTATTTTTACCGGTGTTTATTAGTTCTTCTCGAAAAACTTGGCTAAAGACGAGATAAAGTGAAGTGCAATGCAACAGATACACACATAACATTGAGTGGATATTGGTTTAAGAAGTGTCAGAGAAAGATAGTTCTTCCTAGGCTAGGCGAGCAGAAGACGAAACAAAGGGAAGTTCGAATATGCTGGTTTAAAAGGTCGTTTTGCCTATTCGTGATACCTTACCTGAAGGTTAATAGGTTCTTTTTCATGCTTGTGCCAGAGGATCTGTACTCCCAGTGAGGGAATGTGTTTCCCAGCGTACGACTCTCCAGCGATAGTCAAAGGTGCTTTTCGGAGTTCAGGGAAGATGGTAAGGAACTGCTGCAATGCTTCGTACAGGTTCTCTCCGATCTGTAAATATAATAATATTAGAATAATTGATATCGCGATTAAAGGGGTTTTGCGATATCGCCCTCTCAACAACTCGCCGTGAAAACTGAGCTGAGAGCTTGAAGTAAACTGTCATTTACCTAAAGAACACTGGCGAAATCTTAGCTGAATCAAATTTGAGCGTCTGAAAGTAAGTTATATACGAAAGAAATTCCATTAATTGTCTACGTTTTTTCAAAGTATAACATTAATTGATACACCACGGATAAAAAAAACATTATAAATGGAAGTTATTTGCTTTTTTCGTTAATTTGTATTACTTAGTGTTGCCGCTCTTACACTTATTCTGCCAAGTGACAAGTAGTGACTGTAGTAAATAAATCACTATTGTATTTGTTATTATAATAAAATGAATTAACAATATAGTGAAGGTATGTCTAAGTATAGGTGTCCCTTGCAGGAAGGTAAGAATACTGTAGTGTAGTAGAAATTAATCCAAAAGTCCAAAACAAGATATGTTGTTGACGACGACCTTTTGATACACGTCAAAGTTGCTTTTTATATTTCATGCTGAAATAACTATATAATGGAAATACTAATGAGATATTGCCCTTTTACTTCCACGAAATTGAATAATATTACATATTAAACACATTATTAAAAATTACCCAGTTCATGACTGAATATATATTATACGCCGCGTTCTCGAAAAAAAAATATTGATATATATGAGTCTGAGTTAAACCAGATATTTTTCATTTAATGTCGTAGGAATTTAATCCCAGCTAAAACAATGTATGGGCTTCTGCCATTGTCCTTAAATGAAATGATACCTCACTTCATGTTCACTTCTCCTAAGTTTTCAGGGTGTGATTTTAACAGAATAGCAATACAGAATGTAGGTAAGTATCTTCTAACGTTGATGTCGTCATCTCAGAGGTACTTAAGAAGTGCATGTCATCTCTATGCATAAGCAAGTCTATGTAATATACATATAATATAACCGCAAAGACAAGGTAATAGTTAAATTAAATGTGGAACGCTAAAAACAAATGACGCTCCAGAGCCTTGAACATCGACGCCGAGTGGCCAGTCTATCGGATTTTATCGGTTACATTTCGGGGAGTGTGCGATGGAACTGCACAATTTGATTCCGCCTAGCCCTTTCTATCATCGGACCACAAGACGTACGGCAATGCGCCACCGGTACATGGTGGACATCGCACGCATACGCAAAGCGTTTTGCGAATACTTTCATTGCGCGCACAGCTAAGGAGTGGATTTCCTTGCCGGAATCTTTGTTTCCTGATAGCTACAACATTGGGGTCTTTAAGTCAAGAGTGAATAGGTTACTTCTAGGCAAGCGTGCTTCACTGTCGACCACAGTCGAGATAGTGGTCAAACGCAAGCCTACCGATAAATAAAAAAAAAGTATGACGTAGGCATAGTTACCGTGGTCTGATTGGTGGCGAATCCTCTGTCGTCATCAGTGAAACTGAAGCCAGTTCCTACAGGGTTGTCAATGAACAATAACGAGTGGTTTTTGCCCCAAGAGTGCTGCATTTCTGAAGCAAAAATCAAGGATATAAGTGGTGAGCTCGGCTTCAGCTTTAAACAAAAGTCAGGGTTGACGCTAGACGTCTTGTTTCATATATCATCACATCAACTCATATCAACGGAAGACGGTCATTCTGACAACTTAGCAGAAATAATGGCCTTTTGCTAATATACCTAGATACTAATTCCACTTACCAACCGCCGCTTACATGCTTCGTTGTAACGCTCTAAAAAGCCATAGCATCATGCCGTCCTGAGACCCTTACCTTCCAAATTGTTGTCCGTACTGACGAAGAATGGTCCGATCTCAGTAAAGAGTCCGTACAGCGAAGAGGCGCCAGGTCCTCCTTGAAGCCAGATGATCCAAGGAGTGTCCTCCACTGATTTACCCGATACCGGGAAGTACCAGAACCATAAGTTGGCATTGTACTCTTTGTTAACCTGATGAAGAAATTGCAAAGTCATTGATACACCGTCATCTTATGGCCAACTTATTTTGTGTCAGCCCCTTTGTAATAATATCATCTTTTGATTAAAATGTCAATATTTTAGAGGAATTTTGTTTGTCATTGTACCTACTTAAATTAACATGGAATAAATACATTCCTCGAAGATTAAACTCGGTAATTTCAGGCGTTAGGCAATCGTACTATCTTACTTCTTACTAATATTATAAATGTGAAAGTTTGGATGGATGTGTGTATGGAAATGTGGATGTATGTCTATTACTCAATCACGTCCGAACTGCTGAACAGATCTGGAACTTTTTGTCCCGGGAATATGATCCCTCGGGACAATTTTCGACTTTCACGGGGGCGAAGCTGCTACCAGAAGCTAGTCATCTGCCTAGCCTTTTTCCCAATTATTTTTAGGGTCGGCTTCCAGTCTTACCGGATTCAGCTGAGTACCAGTGTTTTACATGGAGCGACTGCCTATTTGACCTCCACAACCCAGTAACTGGGTAACACGTTACCTCTTGGCAAGACTGGTGTCAGATCTCAGGCTTCTGACTACCCGTATCGCCTTTTTTTTTGGGACAATCCCACCGCACTATTCCCAAACCACTGCACCTCCTGAAAGCCAGAATCAACAGTGGCGACCACCAGAAAATCGCCGAGGCAATGAAGCTCGACGAAGTCCCGGAGAATGAATTTAACCGTCTTGGATCCCGCAACGAAATTAATCAGAAATTACTGTCAAAGATCTTCAAATGACAGCCGGGACGAACGGCTTAGCGTGCTTTCCGAGGCACGGAGGAAACATGGTATGTTGACCCATGGAATGGTCACCCATCCACGGACCGACCTCGTCAAGCGTTGCTTAACCTTGAAGATCGACCCGTGCGGCTGTTATTATTTAACCACGAGCTCCTCAAGCTGCCAGAAGCTAGTAGTAAACAATAAAAAACAATGGGACAATAGTGTGTTGCCAACTTTGAGAAACAGTAAATTAACATTAAGTAGGTACCTAATTCTCCAAAGAGATACTAGTCAGAGGTGTCAGGTGTGGTACACTCACATGTAGCTGTAATGTTTAGTCTCATATAATGGTACTTAAATTCTTCTATCGCCACGTTGTTGGTCTTGTATCGCAAGCGCTACATGAAATACAGCAGCCTAATTCCGTAAGTGAATTCGGCAAGGAGAAGGATTTGTCCACTTCAATCGACCAATCTCTTGCGAGATGAAAAACGCGTTGTAGATTTCCGTCTATGTAATTGGGTTTACCACACTGGTATTTCTAAGTATAAGCTCGGAGGCTGCTTAGGTGCCCAAATGAAAGCAATAGATTCGCCTCTCCTCTCATGTTTGAGTCCTATGTGTTTCTTCATAGGACTCAAACATGGCTACTCATGAAATGTAAATGTATTAAACCTCTGCTTAAACTTTTACCGAATTCAGGCAAGATACACCTAATGTTATAATATTGTGAAACAGCTTTTATAAGCTTTTTCCAAAGGGGGCTGCCGCGTTTGAATTTTCCGCTAGGGGCGCTGCTATAGACTCAGGTATTCAAAATGTCAAATTTCTTAGTTTTTTTTTTTCTTTTAGCGCGAGTTTATTTACATTTTTTTTTTATTGTTGTAAATATTTTTCAAATATGGCAGCCCAAGATAGGTACGGGATTTACCAACCACTGCTTTAATAAAGTTTTATGTTTCGGAACATGTTATCCTCCTTTTTTAGGGTTCCGTACCCAAAGGATAAAACCGGGACCCTATTACTAAGACTCCGCGGTCCGTCTGTCTGTCTGTCACCAGGCTGTATCTCAAGAACCGTGATAGCTAGAGAGTTGAAATTTTCACAGATGATGTATTTCTGTTGCAGCTATAACAACAAATACTAAAAACAGAATAAAATAAATATTTAAGAGGGGCTCCCATACAAAAAACGTGATTTTTATGCCGTTTTTTGCTATAATGGTACGGAACCCTTCGTGCGCGAGTCCGACTCGCACTTCGCCGGTTTTTTCAATAAAAGGGGGCTGCGCAAAACTGCGGCATACTCGATTTTATATTTAATCGCATTTTTACGGCATTAGAAATGAATTTTAATTCAAACTTTGCTTCCGTGCGCGTTTTAAGTTGTAACAACGTTTAATGGAAAAAATCCGCAACAGTGGCGCTAACTGGGGAGCAATAAAACGGTAGCCCCCTATTTTCCCGTTTGTAACCCCCGACGGAAAAAGAGGGGTGTTATAAGTTTGACGTACGTGTGTTGCTGTGTGTCTGTCTATGGCATCCTAGCTCCTAAACGGATGAACCGATTTTGATTTTTTTTTGTATGATGTGATTTTGTCGAGAGTGTTCTTAGCTATGTTTAAAAAAATCGGTGTAGCCGTTCAAAAGTTATGGGCGTTTTACTGTTTGAATCGGGGTGTTTCCGCCAGATATCGTGCCATAATTACGTGTTCAATAGTTTGCCGAACGACGCGTATCTTCTATGTACTAGATAAATTATGTAGCATGAAATAAAAATGTGTCGGGGCTTTTAAAATTTTGAAATTTTACTTGTATCTCATCAACCTGTCAAGTAGAATGATGAGCTGTGATGAATTTTGGGAAACGGGATCGAACAACAAATTATTGATAAGATGAATTTTGAGTAGTACGATACAATTAATGAGATTGAGAGATCCAGTTTAGAGACGACCATGGCTACTTAGTTATAGATGAAACATGTTTTGAAAACAGCATTCCGTATAATTAACCATTTAACGGTACAGACGATAAAATAATGAATATTTACATAAGTAATTAGAAGATATTGTAAATTAGTGCTAAGTAGGTGGATCAATTTTATCTCTAACATTAACATTAGAAGCGGGATTTTTACCATGTTTACTGTTTGTTGCGAGTTTCCGACATTACGGTGCTGTTGCAAGCACCATGATCACGGATATACTAAAGTTATTGCGGGTGCAATTTTATCTCTACTTACACACAACACAAGGACGTTAATAGGACGGCCATGAATGATTTTCCCAAAGAGAGAGGACCGTAAAACTGTTTTTCAGACTGCCCAAAAAGGAGGGGGTTTTCAATTCGGAAGCCTTTTTGTTTACAGTTTTAGGAATACTTACGGACGGACTTGCAATATTCTTTTATTGTTTGAAAAAATCTCTCGAGGTGTCGAATCGAGGGAACTCCGCAAATACTATATGCAGACATGTAGCGATTTTGGTGTTTTCAATCACATGGCAAGCATTTGCACTCAGAAAGTATCATTTGGTTAAGGGGAACTGATGAAGACGAAGTTTGGTACTGTCAGTCGTTCATTCATGGTAGTCAGGGCCGGATTTAAGGGAGGGCAATCGGGGCAACTGCCCGGGGCCTCCACAAGAGAGGGGCCCCCACATTAATTGTATTTATTAAAAAAAAAACTTACACAACTATAGGGTATCTATAGTGGAATCTCTAACTCGAATGTCAAGGGAAATGCAAAAAAAATCGAGACAAAAAGTTTTTGACTTAACAAGAACTTCGAGATACATATGATTTAACTGCTGAAATTTCGAGCGACTAAGTCGCGATTTCTAAGTATATTTTTCGATTTGTAGAGTCAAACCCAACCTAAAAATTGAATTGAACTTAGAAAATTTAATGAATGTATTCATTAATTGCACGTGTACAAGACAAATACAATAGCTTAGAAGCCCCTAACCCGAACATTCATTTTGGATTTTATTGCAATTATTTCGGAGAATTCCAAGTAAGAAGTCAGATGTCATTGTATTTTACTAACTAAGACTTTTGGAAACTCCTTTTTGAAATTCGAGATATAGAGTATAAATATGTATTATCAATACTTCGTAGGGAAATAACATTTTGTTCGAGTTACAAAGTTTAAATAATTCGAGATACCGCGTATCCAAGGGTTCAGCGGAAGGAAATGGCATTCTTTTCGACTTACTGAGGATTTTGACTAAACGAGGTTCGAGTTATAGAGATTCCACTGTATTACTATTTGAAAACTTATCTAGTAACTTTTATTTTATATGATTTTAACATTATTTATTATATCTTAATTTTACTTGCAGCAGCGTATTGTTTTACTGTGTTTGCGACGGATGGTCGATCCGTGATCTCGTCTCGTTAGAGCTATCGCTCTGGGAACACAATGCGAGGTGTTGCAGTGCGCAGGGTTCACGCCGCCCGCTTGCCTGTCTCCCCTCCCATACGATTATATATATAAATTATTGAAACACTTGCAAGAAAAATATGATTTAACCTATTTGAAAAATAATTAGGGTCCTCCACTCCCCTGTTGCCCTAGGGCCTCCACACCTCTAAATCCGGCCCTGTTTCGAAGTGTAACTAGTTATTCCACTAATCAGTACTTTTACGAGCGTCTAAAGAATATATTTATTTACACAACTCTGCAAATTCCAGGAGATGGCCACATGCACATCTAATTACAACATTTGAAAATAAGTTTTAATGAAGAAAAAAAAAACACGTAACTTTGGGCATTATTTATTAAAGTTCCATTCCATCGTAGAAAACAATACCAAACATAACTAAAAAATAAGCGTATAGTAAGGGCTTGGAGTTGACTACTTCAGGGGCAACTGACGTCGTCGCAGCAAGTTTTTTTCTGAATCCACTAGGCTTCCAGTGTCATTGTTCAGAGGTATGCCTCTGGCGAAGGCTGAGATAAGACCGAGGGCGGCGGCTGGCTTGTCTGCGGGTACCATGTGACCGGCACCGCGAATCATTACCTCCGTGAGATTGGCAGCTACTCGGTAGTATCTGGAAAAACAATTTAAGATATTAGTTTTTGTTGATTTGATTGGACAAAATGTGGTGCTTCTGTGGTGGAATACTTTTAGGAGGAGTTAGAGGTTGGGGAGATTTGCAATTACGGAACACTTGGTTCATCTATATCTATGGTTACTTCTATACTTATAATATTATGAAGATGAAAGATTTGTATTTCTGAATTTTTGTATGTAACGAATAAACTTAAAAACTACTGGACAGATTTCAAAAAGTACAGTCGCGCCACCATCAGAGAGACATTTGAGAGAGCATGACACACTCAACTGCCAGAGCAAACACAAGTCAACGAACGACACCAAGGTGCAGCAAACGGTAGATTTACAGTTGGGTACATAGTACTCACACACGTGCTGCGCAGTTATACAATACTAAAAGAAATTGAGTCTATATAATACAAATATATTTATTTATTTATGTCTTCAGCAGGTCCAACAATTCTACAAAACAATAATGTTCTGCATATCACTTGTTTTTGCGCCCTAGTGGTTGTGGAGCAAGACTAGCATTGAGCCAAGCATTTTTATCAGTGATGTAATCCCCCAACTTATAATATGCCTGCCTGCATAGTGTGCGTTTTATACAAGTTTTAAATTTCGTCTCATTCAGTTCTAGAATGTGGGGAGGAATTTTATTGTAACATTTTGTACAGTACCCCATGAAAGAAGAGGCTACTTTAGCCAGTCTGAAACCTGGTTGAACTAATTGGTCCCTATTTCTAGTAATGTAATTATGTCTATCTCCGTTTTTACTAAAAAGATGTAATTTCTTTCTCACGTACATGGATGTTTTCATAAATATATTGACAAGGAACCGTCATGATGTTAATGCCCTTAAACAGTTCCCTTAGAGAATCTCGCCGGCGAAGATTGTATATCGCTCTGATGGCTCGTTTTTGCAGAATAAACATTGACTCAATGTCTGCAGCCCTTCCCCATAGTAAAATACCGTAAGACATTATACTATGAAAGTAACTCAAATAGACCAGCCTCGCGGTATCTACATCACTAAATTGACGAATCTATCTAACAGCATATGCTGCCGAACTTAGCCGCCCTGCAAGTGACATTAAATGAGGACCCCATTGTAACGTTGAGTCTAGCGTGATCCCCAGGAAAACCGTTTTATCGACGAATTCTAACTTCTCCTTGTTTAATATAATGTCACAATCAGTACTTTTTACATTCGGCAAGGAAAATTTTACGCACTTGGTTTTTTTACCATTTAAAACTAAATTATTGGCAGTGATCCAATCCTGAACCTGCCGTAGCGCGTTATTTACGTCGTCAACCTGACAAGTACGTCTATTTATTTTAAATATTAAAGATGTGTCATCAGCAAATAGCACCATGTTTAGTTTGTTTCTCAATAAATGGGGTAAATCGTTTATGTATATTAAAAATAAGAAAGGACCTAAAATTGAGCCCTGGGGTACCCCCATTTTCACGTTTAACCCCGACGAATTCACACCGTTTATTTGAACTAATTGCTGTCTATCACTTAAATAAGATTCAACGAAATTTAACGATGATTGACCTAGCCCATAATGCTCAAGTTTCAGAAGTAATGTTTTATGATTAACGCAATCAAACGCCTTCGACAGGTCGCAGAAGATACCTATGGCATCCTGCGACTCTTCCCACGCATTAAAGATGTGTTTTAATAGAGTGACACCAGCGTCAGTTGTACAACGTCCTTTGGTGAAACCATACTGTTTATCATGCAAGATGTTATTCGTATTAAAATGAATGAGCATTTGATTTAGCATTATCTTCTCAAATACCTTGCTGTAAACCGGCAACACGGATACTGGTCTATAATTATTTGTGTCTTTACTGTCCTCGGATTTAAAAAGTGGTATAACCTTACTATATTTCATTAGATCCGGAAAGACTCCTTGATCCACACACAAATTGAAAATTATGATAATTTGAAATTGATATTTAAAATTGATAATTATATATCATGAAACTTGAACATAACCGGTGAAATGAGAGATCTGCGTACCCCTTAAGAGCGTACTGGCGTGATGTTATGTTATGAAATGGTATAAACAATAAACAGACATGCGTTCGCAGCAATCCCGAGAGATTTGCCGTTATTTATTGAAGAGTTCTGTTGTATATCTCCGAAGTTCTTCATCAGATCTTCACCAAATTAAAATGGGACTAATTTCGGAACATACTCTTATAAACAAAAAAAAGAATTTTCAAATTCGGTCCACAATTGACGGAGATATCGGTGAAAATAAAAAAAAAAAAAAAATACAAACATAATGTCGAACATAGAACCTCCTCCTTTTTGGGAAGTCGGTTAAAAAGGCTGATGATGATGATGAACCCTTTTTTTAGGCTTCACCTAGTCTTTAGGGTCAAAAAGGAGTCATAGGTATGTCACTTACCCAGCTAACTTCCCATCATGATACCAGGGGGACCGCTTTGCCTTCGCGAATTCTGATGACCCGGAGAATGATAAAGAGTCGTAGGTGTTCACCGACGGGTGGTACGCCACTATGATGTCCAAATGACCACTGGAAACAATAATAATAAGAAATCACCTTTAAGGTTACACTAGTCGATAATTCTTCCATACAAACGTAGTCTGGCGACTACTCCACTGTTTGACGGTGTACGTTCAAAATAAAAATGATATCAATTTGTCTCATCATTATCTAGCCCTGTATGGAAATAAAAAAGTAAAAAAGAAAAATATTGAAAGTTATGGGCCTCGAAAGTAACAACTAATTCACTCATATTTCAACACTAATTTTAACGCATCTTTAAGCGGAAATAAATACCATAAGAAGAAAGAAAATTGAAAAACAGCCACCATACAGGGATAGATTAAAATAAAATAAAACACGCTTGTCACTAAACCGGGCAATCCGATATGTTAGATATTTAAGATAAACAGTTTGATATTAATGTATGTTTAATATCAGCAATAAAGGCTTAATTTATGATACATTTATCACATTGTCTGGTCATTATGAACATAGCTACGTAACGGTTGGGTAATTCGATAATTATGCTCAATGAATTAGTCCAAGAGCGAGCGAAGCGAGCTCGGGAGCTTAGGGCACACCGACACGGATAGGTTAGGTTCGGGAAGGGGATGACGGGAACTGCAGTGAGCGAGTAGACCCTGCAGCCAGAAATAGGAGCCCACGCCTTTGATGCTTAATAGTAATTGTACTTACCTATTCTATATTAAAATCAATGTCAACATTAAAATTGTTTAAAAAAACACTTTTTTTTTCGTTGATTGGCTTGCGCTTCACCACTATATCACCTGATGGTAAGCGATGATGTGGTTGACGATGAAGCACGCTTGCCTAGAATAAACCTATTCACTCTTGACTTAAAGACTCCCAGGTTGTAGCTATCAGGAAATAGAGACTCCGGCAGGGAATGCCACTCCTTTGCTGTACGCATAATAAAAGAATTCCCAAAACGTTTGGAGGATGTACCGATGCCGCATCGACGTACGTCTTGTAGTCCGATGATGGAACGGGCTAAGAGGAATTAGTGCATGCAATTCCAACGCACACTCCCCGAAATGTAACCGATAAAAAACCGACGGACTGGCAACTCGGCGCCGATGTTCGAGGTTCTGGAGCCTAGATTCGACCAGTACTTCATTGCCGATGAGCCTCTTAGCCCGTTACCCCGTTATCTTTCGATCGAATCAAGTGCATCCAGCTGGTACTTGGCAGATCCGTCCCAGAGATGAGAGCAGTATTCCACGCATGATCGAACTTGCGCTTAATATAAGTTGAGCAGCTATTCTGGCGTGAAGTACCGTCTCACCTTCGCGAGGATCCCCAATTTTTTGGCAGCCAGCTGAGCTTTTGCCTCAATGAATGGACCAAAATTAAGCGTCACATTTTTTATTACCCGGTCCAATAAGTGATGGGCATTATTCAGAAATCCTGGTTAATTTAATTATTTCTATAGTTTTTAGCATATTGCCTACTCATATTTGGCATTTTGCAAATTGTCGGGGCATTATGAATAATGACATATTAATAATCACTTGTTCCCTATATATTAATAAAAATTATTATAAAAACAAAAAACTCGACTGCTAAAAATTAATTAACTGAAAAGAGAAATACGAGTACTAAATATAATTTATAAATTAAATATTATGAGGTGCTGCCAGCGGTGACAAACGAAGTATTGATCGGCTTTTCTATAATTTTTGCTTGTCCCTGACCTGTTTTATAATAATTTGTTTTATTTTTGACTTTTTAGTTTTAGTAATGAACGATTTCTCCAAATAGGTTAAGTGGTAAAAGATTATTAATTTTGCTATCAAAGTTACGCTCATCTTGAATTTGTGACAAAAAAATAGTATCACCCCCTTTTTTGTAGGAGGGCGCTACTTTTTAAAATTATATAGCCTATGTCACTCCCTCAATTGAGACAAATCCATCGATACCTCATATGTCATAATCCGACAAGCCGTTTGGGCTGTAGAGCGTGCTATAGAAATTGACATACATACCTACGTTCGAAGAACATTACCCTCCCGCAGTCGGGTAAAAAGGATTCTGAATCTATACAAAGCGTTATTCTATCAGCGATGGCGATGGTCGAAATGCCAAAATGTAAGGGTTTGACATTTCTGTAATTTTTTCGATCGCTTTGCGATGCTTTCTTTGTTAGAATGTCACTTGTCCAGAGACTCTGCGACACTCATATATTCAACCATTGCATTTTTATTATATTAGCCTAAACTGTCCCACTGCTGGGCAAAGAATTCTTCCAAATCGTTCTAAGTATTCTTTGCCTGAGCCAGCCAGGACCAGATAGAACCCTTTGCATGTAATTTGATCCCCCTGTTCGTGTTCGTGTTATTAAACAATGTAAATAAATTTATTTTGAAAATATACATTAAGTCGTTTTTAGGGTTCCGTACCCACAGGGTAAAAACGGGACCCTATTACTAAGACTCCGCGGTCCGTCTGTCTGTCTGTCTGTCACCAGGCTGTATATCATGAACCGTGATAGCTAGACAGTTGAAATTTTCACAGATGATATATTTCTTTTGCCGCTATAACACAATATTTAAGTGGGGCTCCCATACAATAAACGTGATTTTTGTGCCGTTTTTTGCGATAATGGTACGGAACCCTTCGTGCGCGAGTCCGACTCGCACTTGGCGGGTTTTTTCATGGTATCTAGACTCCAAAAGGTCTGTTTATAAAATTTCGCGAGCTCGTTTTCGTCCTAAATCAGCATCCATTTCGCTACAAACTTGCAAAAGTGCTAATTCGTACGCGAACTAGCTTCTTACTGCTCATCACAGCATCTATCCCTTTCGCTCGTGTCGTCGGATGAGATAGCATGCATTGTAACCCAATGCACAAAATAGTTCGTGCCGTCGACTAGGGCAACCTTAATATTCTTCTTTAATACCAACCCACACTGGGCCCGCGTACCTCTCTCACAGAGAGGATGCCTGTATCCCAGCAGTGGGAATATTGTAATACTGATGATGAATATTCTTCTTAGCGGGTCAATGACAAATGCAGCTTTTAAATATTATGTTTGGCCCAGGACTCAGCTACGGTCATACCATACGCTGGCGCTTTAATATAGGACAAATTCCTATCTTCCTGATCTAGTAAAACTGCAGTCTATAATTTCGTAAGTAAATTCGGCAAGGCATAGGCTTTTACAAATTATTTTTATTTATTTGCCAAAAATTATTATGACACATTTATCTTGCGAAAACACCCCGATTGAAACGCCCATAACTTTTGAACAGCTGGACCGCACTCTCGACAGAATCACCTTTCAAACAAAAAAAAACCGGCCAAGTGCGAGTCGGACTCGCGCACGAAGGGTTCCGTACCATTATCGCAAAAAACGGCAAAAAAGTCACGTTTTTTGTATGGAAGCCGCCCTTAAATATTAATTTTATCCTGTTTTTAGTATTTGTTGTTATAGCGACAACAGACATAGATCATCTGTGAAAATTTCAACTGTCTAGCTATCACGGTTCATGAGATACAGCCTGGTGACAGACTCAGTAATGGCGGAGTCTCAGTAATAGGGTCCCGTTTTTACCCTTTGGGTACGGAACCCTAAAAACTAAATCAAAATTGGTTCATTCGTTTAGGAGCTATGATGTCACAGACAGACACACAGATACAAAGATGCACAGCAACACACGTCATACTTATAACACCCCTCTTTTTCCGGCGGGGGTTAAAAATACTCTTGTAAAGAGAATTTGTCATACTCTTTCATGGGTTAAAACCCTATGCCTTGCCGAATTCACTTTCGTAATTAGGGTGCTGTTTATTGTTGGCGTTACCGAAGGGAATAAAGCACGGACAGGACTACATCCTCGAGCAAATTTCAGCAGGTTCTAATGGAGCTTTGGATTGGACCGGAGTCGATGGATTGTCTGCTTAAAGGGGCCAGTAAGAGCATTTGGACCATTGTGCGTGCAGGCGTCCTCTCTTTGAGAGTGAATGGGCCGCAGTCCACCACGCGGGCCCAGTGCGTGTTGGTGGATGTCACATGTCGTCGAATTTTTGGTTCTATGTTTTCCTTCACCCTTTTTAGAGCAGTGGTGATGAAATAATTTACACAGAGTAAAGCGCCTATAATACCTGGGTACGAACCCACGACCTACAAATTGTATGTCGCGGCTGTTACCACTGGGCTACCACTGCTCTCAGTAAAGAGGGACCGATTGAAGAAGAAGTTCGTAATATCCAAAGTATAGTGACGACTGACGTACTGTAACCTACGTACAGTACGTCACTCATCACTGGTAACCGTTGGTGGAAACAAAGTCTAAACTAACTAATTATAACAGTTAATTAATTAATAAGCCGTTTTTGGATTGTCGGTTTGCCAAATTGATTAGTTTTATCACTAATCAGCATAACGGCATTGTAAAAAATCCAAATGGAACAAGTTTTTATCAATCTATGGCACGCTCTAAATTCCTATAGTTTATGTAACTTACTACCGGAAACAAATAGTTGAAGTTATCTAAGCATTGGGTTGTTTTTAAATGCTTTAAATATAATTAATTGCAATAGATAATAGAAGGAAGGGAAAAACCTTTTCTTCGTATTTCTGTTGCCGCTATAACAACAAATACTAAAACCAGCCAAGTGCGAGTCGGACTCGCGCACGAATGGTTCCGTACTATTATCGCAAAAACGGCAAAAAATCAAGTTTGTTGTATGGAAGCCCCACTTAAATATTTATTTTATCCAACTCGCACTTGGCCGGTTTTTATCATTTTACGATACACCGATACCGACTTCTGAAACGAAAGTTATTTTGCACTTTTTACTGTTTTGCTTTTGAAGTCGGTTTATTTTTTTGTGAAATCGTTTTTATTTCTCTTTTTTTAGTTACTGTTAGTACACTATAACTAAAAAGTGACCAAGTTCTATAATAAGGTACCGAAAGGATTCACAAAATACCGTATTGACCTTATTTACACATTCGTGCTGTTTATCGCTAAGGTTGGTTGTATGTTCCTTATCTTGAAAACGACTGAACCGATTTTGATAAAACTTACACTATTCTGTATGTTCAGAGATACCTAATCCAGTAAAAAAAGAATGGTCACGATCTGATAAGCAGTTTCAGAGAAATGGGTGGACAAACATACATATATACAAACAAAAATACATACATACACTTACGAAATTTGGCATACAAGTGTAAAAGTTTAATTAGAGTAACATTTATGTGAATATTAGGCAATCACAACAATATTACATATACATACGTATCGAATTGATTATCGCCTTTTTTTTTAATTCAGTAAATATATTAAGTGGTCTGCGATAGCCTAATTTTAGCAGTTCTGTTTGTAGATCGATCACAAAAAATGCAAGAACAACGGTTAGTTGTGCCTTCTTGCTCTTGCATTTTACGAAACTTGACGCGAATTTAGAGGAAGTGAATTCGGCAGGGCAAAGGGCAAAGAGCAATGAGCATAAACATTCGACCAATCATCATCATCATCATTTCAGCCGAAAGACGTCCACCGCTGGACATAGGCCTCCCCCAGGCGTCGCCACATTGACGGATCCCGTGCGTCTCGCATCCAGCGCCTTCCCGCAACCTTAACCAGGACATTAGTCCACCTAGTGGGAGGCCTTCCAACGTATCGTCTTCCAGTTCGCGGTCGCCATTCCAGAACTTTTTGACCCCATCGGCCAATCGACCAATCACATAGACGGAAATCCATATCGAATTTTTCATCTCGCTCTTTGCTCTTTGCTTTGCCGAATTCTGCGCTTACGCAATAATGCTGGTAAACCACTTACTTGTAAAGCATAACCTTGTAGTTCTCAAGCAGTTCTTCAAGCCACATCTTAGCGCTTCCCATGAAGTCAGGCACCAGTTTCCTGTACACAACTCCGATGGACGTGAAGTTAGTGTTGCCAACATGCAGCGCCTTGCGGACTTCGGTTCTCTGAATGAAGTCCATGTATGCTCCATCTAGGTCAATGTCGTCTTGTAGGTAGTTGTAGAGGTTTGACAGGTGAGATCGAGATATGAAAAGTTGGAGGAGATAGTTGTAGTACTGAAACAAAGGAGTAACAATAAGATACAAATAAAAATTAACAGTTGGATTTTATTCTGTTGGTGATTTTGTGCAGCACTTTCTTGTAGGCGCTCTAGGGTTACCTAAGCCAGACCGTTTTATTACCGACTTTCCAAAGTATTTTTTATCTTTACTGATTTCCCCGTCAATTATGTGTCGATTTTGATATTTTTTTTGTTTGATAGGTTATGTTTCGAAATTGGTCTCATTTTAATATTGTGAAGATCTGATGAAAAGCTTCGGAGTTATACAGCAGAACTCTTCAATAAATAACGGCAAAGCTCTCGGGCAGTGTTTCTTTCAGGTACTACTTAGGCCTTACTGTCCCCCCGGGGCGTTTGGAACTTAATCAATGTTTCGGATTCTCTATAACATTGTTTATATGTATGTATGTATCTAAGTATATATTTATTCTTCCTTTTTTTTTTTCTTTTATAATTATATACTCTTTTCTATATTCATCCTATAATTTAGTTGCACCTGCCTTGTTTTATCTCTGCACCACCCTAAGGTCGACTGGTAGAAAATGCCTAAGGCATTAAGTCCGCCTTTGTACTTATGCATAAAGTTTTAATTAATAAATAATCAATAGCAATAGGTTGCCGCTCGCTCACTTTCGCGTGTCTATAGCAGATTTACGTATAATCGCGACGAATATCCCTACAATTTGCAAATTATTCAAACCTGTTATCATTTTAGAGCTGGAAAACCTTTATTGACGTGACGTGGCACTCAATCAGCCAATCAGGAATTGAGTAGTGCATGACATATTAAAGTAGCCAATCAGAAACCAGAATAGCGCCTAGAAAGGACGACACTCTTTCGAGAATATCGCCATCCCTTTTGCTTTAACGCTATCCTATAAGGCTCTCCCACTCTAAACAGCTGTTTATAGATAGTAATTTCGCGAAATTTGAAGAATGAAAATTATAGCTGTGTCCTTATCGTTATGTGTACGTAAGAAAAAAGTCACGAAGAATAAGATTTTTGTAAAGAATATTATTCTTCGTGGCTTTTTACAATGTTACTTTGACAATTTTGGTTCAACTTATAGCATCTTTTATTCATTAAAATATTAATAATAATTGGAATTGATGCCAAATATTACTTTGTTTCCTTTATTTACTCCGCCCCCCAGATCTCTTAAACGCCCCCCCGGCGAATTTTGCCTGAAAGAAACACTGCTCTCGGGATTGCTGCAATCGCATGTCTGTTTATATCATTTCATAACATAATATCACGCCAGTACGCTCTAAAGGAGTTCGCAGATGTGTAGGTACAGTTCACCTTGGTACAATCTCATTTCACCGGTTATGTTCAAGTTTCATGATATTCGGCAAATCTATTCTGGCATTATAGGTACCTTACTAAACAACTTGCCTATTAGGTAGGTACAACTAAAAAGTGACAAATAAGAAAACTTTCTTCCAAAAAATACTACCGACTTCCAAATAAAAAAACTACAAAGTGAGAAATAACTTTCTTTTTGGAAGTCGGTGTCTATAACGCAAAAAAATTGGTACCTACCGCTACCGAAGACACCGACTTCCAAAAAGAGTGTTATTTTTCACTTTGTAGATTTTTTATTTGGAAGTCGGTAGTATCTTTTTGTAAAAAAGTAGTTTTTAATGTTATCGGTTATCGTGTTAAACGGCACCAGTTAAGGCCAGAATGAACCAACAAGTGCGTTGTCTGTCATATTGGATCTCAGAACAAAGCCGAACTGTCTCAGATTTATCACAGAAAATGGTACTTACAGCATACGCTTTCACCATCTCTCCATTATTGATGAACTGTGTGACAGCCGTCTCCAGATGGTTCATAGAGTTGGCCACACTGTCGTCCACTAAGCCAACCTCACGCACGAAGTAACTGTACCTCTGCAGTGATAGGGGATCGATGAAGCCGTTACCAATGGCTAGACCCTGGAAACAGAAGTAAATTATGATTTAGTGATCCTTCTTTTCACCCGACTGCCGAAGGAGGGTAATGTTTTTATCTGTCTATGTATGTAGGTATCTTTGTTTCTAGGTGGCGTTCTAGAGACCAAACGCGTTGGCCGATTTTGATGATTCTTACATCAATCGATTCGTCTTAACCTTGCGAGTGCCACAGGCTACATTAAAATTAGAAAATAGAAAAATTTTGGGCGCCATATTGTGGAGGCTCAATATATTTTTTTCTGCCATACCCATCGTGTGAGCTATCAAAATAATGGGTTTTAAGAGGTGATTTCAAAAATATATAATAATTATGTTTGAATGTACATAATTCGAAAAAAAAATGTTAACTTTCAAGTTAAAAATAAAAAATAATAATTCAAATAATCTAAAAACCCGACTGCTTAAGAAGCGAACTAAAAAGATGTAAACAAGAAGAAAATCATGCTGTGCAGTTGGAGGATACATATATATATACGTATATGCGAGCTGCCTGACCAAAACCAGATGTTTTTATTTTATTCCATAGTTTTTAGACATTCCTCAGTCGTATTAGCTGCTTAAAATAAACATGGATTGCAAGTGTTGATTGCTACGCCTGCACGGTGACTATCTGCAATTCTGTTTCCAGTTTCACCCGGGCGACTAGCATTTGTTTTTTTTACTGGTGTGTATGTTCTTCTTATATTGTGTGTGTTCTTCTCGAAAAACATGGCTAAAGAAGGAATATAGTGAAGTGCAATGCAACAGATATACACGTAACATTAATTGAATATTGGTTTAAGAATTGTCAGAGAGATTTAGTTCTGCCCGATAGGCGAGCGAAACAAAGAGAAGTTCGAATATGCTGGTTTAAAATTCGTTTTGCCTCTTCGTGACACCTTACCTGAAGGTTAATAGGTTCTTTTTCATGCTTGTGCCAGAGGATCTGTACTCCCAGTGAGGGAATGTGTTTCCCAGCGTACGACTCTCCAGCGATAGTCAGAGGAGCTTTTCGGAGTTCAGGGAAGATGGTAAGGAACTGCTGCAATGCTTCGTACAGGTTCTCTCCGATCTGTAAATACATCAGAATAATTGATATCGCGATTTAAGGCCGTACCCTGACCAAAAAATCAGCGAGAGATGTGAGCATTCCTATTGGCCTAGCGGCACTGGTGGCGCATAAATTACAGTAGTGAATACGTCCAGATTTTAAAATATAATCTTTATAAAATCAAATATTGGTCTTTTGAAAAAAAATAAACTTACAAAATGTTCGTTATCAAATTGTCTATCCATTAGTGTTAGTACAAAAACATATTAATGAACACTTTACGAGGAGATGCATGCTATCAATCAGTATTTCTCATTTTTATGGTTTTGTTGGAAGGAGATTAGTGAAACATATACTTCATAAAAAAAAAAAACTACAATTTTGGAATCAATAATATGTAGAAATTTAATGTATTTTATTAGTTGATATTTCATTTAGATAGCTCATAAAAACTGCACGAAAAACGGCTAGCGCGGCGTTTTGTTCGGGGTAGCGCCTTAAGGGCTTTGCGATACCACCCTCTCAACAACTCGCCTGAAAACTGAGCTGAAGTGAGCTTGAAGGAAACTGTAATACACCTAAATTTAATTAATTGAGACCTCACTTCATGACCATGTTCACTTCTCCTAAGTTTTCAGGTTGTGATTTTAACACAATAGCAATATAGATGTAGGTAAGTATCTTCTAACGTTGATGTCGTCATTTCAGAGGTACTTAAAGCTCAAGTGTGTCATCTCGTAAGCATAAGTAAGTCTACGTAATAAACATATAATAAAACCGCAAAGACAAGGCAATAGTTAAATTAAATGTGGAACACTAAAAACAAATGACGCTCCAGAGCCTTGAACATCGACGCCGATTGGCCAGTCTGTCGGTTTGTTATCGGTTACATTTCGGGGAGTGTGCGATGGAACTGCACAATTTGATTCCGCCTAGCCCTTTCCATCACCGGACAACAAGACGTACGGAAATGCGCCACTGGTACATGGTGGACATCCCACGCATACACACAAAGTGTTTTGCGAATACTTTTATTGTGCGCACAGCTAAGGAGTAGAATTCCCTGCCGGAATCTTTGTTTCCTGATAGCTACAACATTGGGGTCTTTAAGTCAAGAGTGAATAGGTTACTTCTAGGCAAGCGTGCTTCACTGTCGACCACAGTCGAGATAGTGGTCAAACGCAAGCCTACCGATAAATAAAAAAAAAGTATGACGTAGGCATAGTTACCGTGGTCTGATTGGTGGCGAATCCTCTGTCGTCATCAGTGAAACTGAAGCCAGTTCCTACAGGGTTGTCAATGAACAATAACGAGTGGTTTTTGCCCCAAGAGTGCTGCATTTCTGAAGCAAAAATCAAGGATATAAGTGGTGAGCTCGGCTTCGGCTTTAAACAAAAGTTGAGTTGCCGCTAGATGTCTAGTTTCATATATCATCACATCACCTCATATCAACAGAAGACGGTCATTCTGACAACTTAGCAGAAATAATGGCCCTTTGCTGATATACTCAGAAACTAATTCCACTTACCAACCGCCGCTTACATGCTTCGTTGTAACGCTCTAAAAAGCCATAGCATCATGCCCTCCTGAGACCCTTACCTTCCAAATTGTTGTCCGTACTGACGAAGAATGGTCCGATCTCAGTAAAGAGTCCGTACAGCGAAGAGGCGCCAGGTCCTCCTTGAAGCCAGATGATCCAAGGAGTGTCCTCCACTGATTTACCCGATACCGGGAAGTACCAGAACCACAAGTTGGCATTGTACTCTTTGTTAACCTGTTGAAGAAATTGCAAAGTCATTGATACACCGTCATCTTATGGCCAACTTATTTTGTGTCAGCCCCTTTGTAATAATATCATCTTTTGATTAAAATGTCAATATTTTAGAGGAATTTTGTTTGTCATTGTACCTACTTAAATTAACATGGAATAAATACATTCCTCGAAGATTAAACTCAGTAATTTCAGGCGTTAGACAATTTGGATGGATGTGTGTATGGAAGTGTGGATGTATGTTTGTTACTCAATCACGTCCGAACGGCTGAACAGATCTGGATCAAATTTGGAACTTTTTGTCCCGGGAGTATGATCCCTCGGGACAATTTTCGACTTTCACGGGGGCGAAGCCGCTGCCAGAAGCTAGTCATCTGCCTAGCCTTTTTCCCAATTATTGTTGGGGTCGGCTTCCAGTCTTACCGGATTCAGCTGAGTACCAGTGTTTTACATGGAGCGACTGCCTATTTGACCTCCACAACCCAGTAACTGGGTAACACGTTACCTCTTGGCAAGATTGGTGTCAGATCTCAGGCTTCTGACTACCCGTATCGCCTTTGTTTTGGGACAATCCCACCGCTTTATTCCCAAACCACTGCACCTCCTGAAAGCCAGAATCAACAGTGGCGACCACCAGAAAATCGCCGAGGCAATGAAGCTCGACGAAGTCCCGGAGAATGAATTTAACCGTCTTGGATCCCGCAACGAAATTACTGTCAAAGATCTTCAAATGACAGCCGGGACGAACGGCTTAGCGTGCTTTACGAGGCACGGAGGAAACATGGTATGTTGAAATGGTCACCCATCCACGTACCGACCTCGTCAAGCGTTGCTTAACCTTGAAGATCGACCCGTGCGGCTGTTATTATTTAACCACGAGCTCCTCAAGCTGCCAGAAGCTAGTAGTAAACAATAAAAAACAATGGGACAATAGTGTGTTGCCAACTTTGAGAAACAGTAAACATTAAGTAGGTACCTAATTCTCCAAAGAGATACTAGTCAGAGGTGTGGTACACTCACATGTAGCTGTAATGTTTAGTCTCATATAATGGTACTTAAATTCTTCTATCGCCACGTTGTTGGTCTTGTATCGCAAGCGCTACATGAAATACAGCAGCCCAATTCCGTAAGTGAATTCGGCAAGGAGAAGGATTTGTCCACTTCAATCGACCAATCTCTTGCGAGATGAAAAACGCGTTGTAGATTTCCGTCTATGTAATTGGGTTTTCCACACTGGTATTTCTAAGTATCAGCTCGGAGGCTGCTTAGGTGCCCAAATGAAAGCAATAGATTCGCCTCTCCTCTCATGTTTGAGTCCTATGTGTTTCTTCATAGGACTCAAACATGGCAACTCATGAAATGTAAATGTATTAAACCTCTGCTTAAACTTTTACCGAATTCAGGCAAGATACACCTAATGTTATAATATTGTGAAACACTTTTATAAGCTTTTTTTATAAGAATTCTCCGCGCTAGGGGCGCTGATGTAGACTGAGGTCTTCAAAATGTCAATTTCTTTTTTTTTCTTTTATCCCGAGTTTACATTTTTTTTTATTGTTGTGAATATTTTTCAAATATGGCAGACCTAGATAGGTACGGGATTTACCAACCACTGCTTTAATAAAGTTTTATGTTTCGGAACATGTTGTCCTCCTTTTTTAGGGTTCCGTATCCAAAGGATAAAAACGGGACCCTATTACTAAGACTCCGCGGTCCGTCTGTCTGTCTGTCTGTCACCAGGCTGTATCTCAAGAACCGTGATAGCTAGAGAGTTGAAATTTTCACAGATGATGTATTTCTGTTGCAGCTATAACAACAAATACTAAAAACAGAATAAAATAAATATTTAAGAGGGGCTCCCATACAAAAAACGTGATTTTTATGCCGTTTTTTGCTATAATGGTACGGAACCATTCGTGCGCGAGTCCGACTCGCATTTGGCCGGTTTTTTTCAATAAAAGGGGTCTGCGCAAAACTGCGGCATACTCGATTTTATATTTAATCGCACTTTTACGGCATTAGAAATGAATTTTAATTCAAATTTTGCTTCCGTGCACGTTTTAAGTTGTAACAACGTTTAATAGAAAAATCCGCAACAGTGGCGCCAACTGGTGAGCAATAAAACGGTAGCCCCAATTTTCCCGTTTGTAACCCCCGACGGAAAAAGAGGGGTGTTATAAGTTTGACGTGTGTTGCTGTGTATCTGTCTGTCTGTGGCATCCTAGCTCCTAAACGGATGAACCGATTTTGTTTTTTTTTTTGTATGAGGTGATTTTGTCGAGAGTGTTCTTAGCTATGTTTAAAAAAATCGGTGTAGCCGTTCAAAAGTTATGGACGTTTTACTGTTCGAATCGGGGTGTTTTCGCCAGATATCGTGCCATAATTACGTGTTCAATAGATTGCCGAACGAAGCGTATCTTCTATGTACTAGATAAATTATGTAGCATGAAATAAAAATGTGTCGGAGCTTTAAAATTTTGAAATTTTACTTGTATCTCATCAACCTGTCAAGTAGAATGATGAGCTGTTATGAATTTTGGGAAGCGGGATCGAACAGCTAATTATTGATAAGATGAATTTTGAGTAGTACGATAAAATTATTGAGATTGAGAGATCCAGTTTAGAGACGACCATAGCTACTTAGTTATAGATGAAACATGTTTTGAAAACAGCATTCCGTATAATTAACCATTTAACGGTACACACGATAAAATCTATACTAATATTATAAAGCTGAAGAGTTTGTTTGTTTGTTTGAACGCGCTAATCTCAGGATCTACTGGTCCGATTTTAAAAATTATTTCACTATTCGATAGCCCGATTATTGAGGAAGGTTATAGGCTATAAAACATCTATACTTATATTATAAAGCTGAAGAGTTTGTTTGTTTGTTTGTTTGAACGCGCTAATCTCAGGATCTACTGGTCCGATTTTAAAAATTATTTCACTATTTGATAGCCCGATTATTGAGGAAGGTTATAGGCTATAAAACATCACGCTATGACTAATAGGAGCGGAGTAGTAATCAAAGATGCGAGTGAAACCGCGAGGTTCAGCTAGTAATGAATATTTACATAAGTAATTGGAAGATATTGTAAATTAGTGCTAAGTAGGTGGATCAATTTTATCTCTAACATTAACATTAGAAGCGGGATATGTACCATGTTTACTGTTTGTTGCGAGTTTCCGATATTACGGTGCTGTTGCAAGCACCATGATCACGGATATACTAAAGTTATTGCGGGTGCAATTTTATCTCTACTTACACACAACACAAGGACGTTAATAGGACGGCCATGAATGATTTTCCCAAAGAGAGAGGACAGTAAAACTGTTTTTCAGACTGCCCAAAAAGGAGGGGGTTTTCAATTCGGAAGCCTTTTTGTTTATAGTTTTAGGAATACTCGGACGGACTTGCAATATTCTTTTATTGTTTGAAAAAATCTCTCTAGGTGTCGAATCGAGGGAACTCCGCAAATACTATATGCAGACATGTAGCGATTTTGGTGTTTTCAATCACATGGCAAGCATTTGCACTCAGAAAGTATCATTTGGTTAAGGGGAACTGATGAAGACGAAGTTTGGTACTGTCAGTCGTTCATTCATGGTAGTCAGGGCCGGATTTAAGGGAGGGCAATCGGGGCAACTGCCCGGGGCCTCCACAAGAGAGGGGCCCCCACATTAATTGTATTTATTAAAAAAAAAACTTACACAACTATAGGGTATCTATAGTGGAATCTCTAACTCGAATGTCAAGGGAAATGCAATAAAAATCGAGACAAAAAGTTTTTGACTTAACAAGAACTTCGAGATACATATGATTTAACTGCTGAAATTTCGAGCGACTAAGTCGCGATTTCTAAGTATATTTTTCGATTTATAGAGTCAAACCCAACCTAAAAATTGAATTGAACTTAGAAAATTTAATGAATGTATTCATTAATTGCACGTGTACAAGACAAAAACAATAGCTTAGAAGCCCCTATCCCGAACATTCATTTTGGATTTTATTGCAATTATTTCGGAGAATTCCAAGTAAGAAGTCAGATGTCATTGTATTTTACTAACTAAGACTTTTGGAAACTCCTATTTGAAATTCGAGATATAGAGTATAAATATGTATTATCAATACTTCGTAGGGAAATAACATTTTGTTCGAGTTACAAAGTTTAAATAATTCGAGATACCGCGTATCTAAGGGTTCAGCGGAAGGAAATGGCATTTTTTTCGACTTACTGAGGATTTTGTCTAAACGAGGTTCGAGTTATAGAGATTCCACTGTAAACTATTTGAAAACTTATCTAGTAACTTTTATTTTATATGATTTTAACATTATTTATTATATCTTAATTTTACTTGCAGCAGCGTATTGTTTTACTGTGTTTGCGACGGATGGTCGATCCGTGATCTCGTCTCGTTAGAGCTATCGCTCTGGGAACACAATGCGGGGTGTTGCAGTGCGCAGGGTTCACGCCGCCCGCTTGCCGGTCTCCCCTCCCATACGATTATATATATAAATTATTGAAACACTTGCAAGAAAAATATGATTTAACCTATTTGAAAAATAATTAGGGTCCTCCACTCCCCTGTTGCCCTAGGGCCTTCACACCTCTAAATCCGGCCCTGATGGTAGTTCATAAATTGGCATTCAATAGTTTCTGAAGCTCAAATGTTACCACTTCCCGTGGTTTACTGTACGATTAGAATTTAAACGCAACGACGACGGATGGCTTATAAGCCATCTCTCTTTTTAACCCCCGCCGGAAAAAGAGGGGTGTTATAAGTTTGAGGTGTGTTGCTGTGTATCTGTGTGTCTGTGTGTCTGTCTGTGGCATCATAGCGCCTCAACGGATGAACCGATTTTGATTTAGTTTTTTTTGTTTGAAAGGTGATTTTTTCGAGAGTGTTCTTAGCTATATTTGAATAAAATCAGTTCAGCCGTTCAAAAGTTCTGGTCGTTTCACTGTTTGAATCGGGGTGTTTTCGCAAGATAAATGTGTCGGAGGTTTTCTAAATTTTGAAATTTTAGTTTATGAATTTTAAGAAATATAACTCACAGTCAAATATCCAGCATAACTCTCCATATCAGGCAGCAGGTACACCGGATCAACATAGGCCGCTTTCCTTGCCTCTTCGAGCTTCTTTTCTTCAATGTACGGCGTCAGAAGAAGTGGTGACCCCGCATCAAAGGTAGCCCTAGCTCGGCTTATCTTATAGGTATTCTCCATGAAGGTCAGGATAGGTTCCGGAGCCTCTCCTGGTGGAAGATCCGGTAAGGGGGATCGGTCTCCGCTGTTTGCAGCTGTTAGTGCTTGACTTGCACATCTGTGTAGGAAGGGTTATTAGTTTTTTGGGGATATATATAGTTACCACCTCTACACATTATCGCGTCTGTCTGCTCGCGATAATCTCAACAACTACTGAACGGATTATAATAAGGTTTTCACCAATATACAGAGTGTTTCATGAGGAAGGTATAATTTGTTAAGGTTCTGTGTAAATTCTAAATTGTTAATTTATTTACATAGATACAAGTATATACAATGTAAAAATTACTTAACTAAGACTACAAAAATATACACTTAAACGGTAAACCAAAATATACTTACTAACTAAACCTAAAAATATAATAAACTAAAAAATGCCGTCTAAAAACTCGTCCAAATCGTTGTCCACTGGTAATCTGCCCAAAAGGCTGGCAGCATTGCCACGTTGTATGGCAATGCTTATTCTCTGACCAAGGTAAAAGCCAGCCCTTGGGTCACGCGAAGTGTCAACTAAGCGTTTAGAAAGATCTTTAAACAAAGCGTGAGCACTTGGACCCCACGGACCAAGAGTTTCTACCCCAAACGGCTCGAAAATATAATCACCGATGAGGTTATTATATTTCCGCCGCTTGAGGTTCTCTGCAGCCGCAGCGGCAGCACCAGCACAGTACGACGAGCTAGGAAGATGGGATGGCGCAAGAGTATCGACACAAGTAGCGTCCCACACTAAAGGCCTACCCAACTTCCATGGAAACAAGGACATCCCGTCCGGTTTTTTGCCATCGTCGCGTGCCAGGCCATGGGGTTCCAATACGGCCGGAACGCCAACGGTGACGAGAGCACGTCGGATGATGTCCTTTAAGTTTCCGTGACGCGCTATGCGACCCGCACTTCGGCTGCATGAAAGACCGTGCATGGTGACCGAGGCTGTTGACAACATCGCCAGGGAGCGCCAAGACGTAGGGATGCAGCGAGGCGGAAAGTAGAAAAACTGTGTAAATTGCTTGAAATATGACAATAATTAAATTGTTGGAAATGTCGGAAATATTTAATGGCCTGGGAGCTTTATTTCAAACGCTGCATAATCCCTTTGAGATATAACAAAACAATGTACGGTGGAATTGTTCCCCTATTATAGGTCTACAGAAAAGTCCGCGATGGCATAATATCATCATTTTCGGCCTTTTAACGTTCGCAATAATGGGACACAGGCCTCTTCTCTGTGAGAGAGGGAATGCCTGATAATCCACCACGCAGCCCAGTGCGGGTTGGTTGATGTCTCATGTCTTCGAATTTTTGGTTCTAGGACATGCATGTTTTTAGAGCAGTGGTGATGAAACAATTTACACAAAGTAATGCGCCTACCTGGGTTTGAACCCACGACCTAAAACACGTAAGTCGGGGCCATTGGGCCAACACTGCTCGATGGCAAAATATTTCTATCTTTTAATGATAGCTTACTATACCCATTCTAATTTTAATAAAATGGTCACGTACTATGCGGTAATTGGAAAGCTATTTAGATGGATAAGTATTAATCTTTATCAACTTAAATACGTTAGTTACCTTAAGCTTTTCATGCACATTATTATAATCCTTTACACCATATAATTTAAATGAATATATTAGGCGTTGGCGCAAAATAAAAGAAAACGCGCGAAAATAAATTAAGTGTCGGTTTCACACCGATGAAGGGACCCTACGGCAGAAAAAACAAGTCGTGCGAAGCCGGGACGGGCCATTAGTATTATGTATAATGTTGTTTATGTGCTGTATTGCGTAATGATTTATTGGATGTTAGGAATGGAGAGGTATCCTTTCTAAAGATGCTTCGAGCGTGGGAATTGTTGAATGTACAAATAAAAGTGTGTCTAGATATAGCCATCTGAGTAAATGCAGTACCTTTAAGATTACCTACATTTACTACATATTTATAGATACATAGGTAGATAGCCACATCCAGCTAAGCAGCTGATTCAATCTCTCAGCAGATAAAAAGCATCAGAGGCCTGTGGAGTTCCCAGAGGCGACTTTAACTCTGATACCAAAATCATCCTCACACGAAAAGAAGAAGAAATTGATTCATGATTTTGAATTTGAAGCTTATTTTTTTAATAAGGATCATTTAAGGATAAAAAGTTGATTAGTTTAAAATTCCGGAATTAAGCATAACACACACAAGAAGTAGTAAAGATATTGGAAGTTGGTACGGTATATATTATAGGTAACGGGGTTGGTAAGTTGGTCGGTGGTAGGTTATATCTAGTTGTACGTTGGTACTACCTGAGGCTGGGACTCTCTACGGTTGCAAAGCTGTTATTTTTTCTTGCATTTAATCTCATAAAGCCAGTTTCAGCCCAAGAGTTTTTTAGCTGCGCATAGCTAATGATTTTTATAGGTACTTGTGTATTTATCTACCTGTACCATGTAAAATTAACTTAGCTATGTGACCCAAGCTAAAGTAAGTTAGCTGGTCTGTGGGATAAAGTTGTGTCATAGTGCAGATTGTCACTAATATTTATATTATCTGTGCTAATATATTATGACGTAGATGCACACGACTCTTTTACCCAAATCCCTCATTATTTATGAATTACGCTGTGAAAGCATAGTCATAGAATTGTAGAAACCACAAGGAAAAGTAGACAAAGTCAAAGTGAGTCAAAGATTAAGACCCGTTTTTCCTTATTTGCCCTTTGTTAAGTTGGTGGTTTTGACAACAAGTTTGATTGACGACACTGTAGCTACCTACGTATTATTGATTTCCTATCTATAGTTTCGTCACCATCAAGGCAGTTATGAATTAATTAATGCAAAGTTAATAAATTAACTTGATTTTGTATAGAACTTCATCAAATCAAAATTACACAAAATTAGACAAAAAGAAAAATAGGAAAAGTTTTTGGATGAAAGCTGGCATTCGAAATTTGAAAAAATAGAAAAGAAAATAGCTTCAGCATAGATACGACCTCTCCCGCCAAAAGCCCGAATTTAAAAAAAGAACTTACGTCAACAACACAAATGTAAAAAGCACGTCCATTTTATTTGGTCACTATCAGGCAAGGGTGCTTCTCGTGTCGTCTTCCACAGCGGAATGGGCTCGCGTCCTAGCCTCGGGAACTTTGTATAGTCAGCCAGTTTTCAACGTGCACTTGCGTCTTGAACTTGGATTTATCTCGATCTTGTATACAGGGTGCTCCGTTTTGTTTGTTTACGGATGATTGAGCTTTTTTAATATTTTTTATTGAAATTATTAAAATAATAAATTGGTAACTTATTTGGAATTAATAACGGGCGTTATAACTAAAACCAACAACTGATCAGCCACGGAACTGATTGTAAAATAACTGAATCGCCTTTTAATTAACAATCGCTCTGCTAATCACTAATGCGATTCCTGATAAAATTTAATTAGCAGCAGCCAAATTATTTAAAAAAAAAAACGATGGTTTGGATTAATTACACCATAAACATATAAACGTGTTATTTTACATTTTATTTCAATTATCTTATACCTTTAAACGAGCAATTCTTGTATATATATATATATATATATATATATAACCTGAATCTTGGAAACGGCTCAATTATCATGACATTTAGTATGCAGGGCTTTTCGGGCGCGATAAATCGATCTAGATAGGTTTCATTTTTAGAAAACGTCGTTTTTCTATTTTCACCCGAGCAGAGCTCAGTCGCCCGGGTACTAATTTATTAATGAAAGAACAATTTCTGAAGTGACATTTAAGTGCTTATCGCACAATTAATATAACACATAGTCACAGGCATGTTGAATGAATTTTCAACAGCCAATGACATCACTTGACTTGTTTTTTATTTGAGACGCGTCTATAATATATTTTTTCCAGAAAACTAAATCTTTCCATAGATATAATGCCATCTCTTGCCTAAAAAAACCGTAAACACTTGTTTACGTAGTTTCTTAGTTAAATAAAAATATTGTACCTAAGAAATTATAAATTATAGGAATCCACCATCTAGTTAACTTTTACGGTAAATATTGGTACTGCAAATCCAGCTAATTTAATCCATGGATTTCAATACTCAAATATTAATATTAATAATAAAATAGATATGTATATTATATTTAATATTTAAAAATGTATCAAGCTTACTTGATAAATATATAATTATATTTTTCTCTTAATTATATTTAATTATCCTTTATTTATCTTGATTCTTAAATCAAGAAAAATAATGAGAAATATATATAATTATGAGAAAATATAAATAAAAAATATCAATGTTATTGTGCCGCGTGCTTTTCAGCACCCCCTGTATACCGCGAGGTAAGGCGCGGGGTACCAATGACCTGCTTAGCATAACCGCGCTCCCACGCTCAGATATTCGCGATAGATTCTTGCACGCTCTTAAAAGTGATTTGCTCTATATTTAGGATGTTCGTAGTAAAACAAACATCGATGCGATACATTTAAATACGTGAACGTAATACCTAACAGCGTATTACGATGTGCGTGATTCGACTTAACAGATAACTGATTTTCCCACGCTCATAAAACCGGACAGCGGCTTCGGTTTCGCGGGTTTTTTTCCCAAACTATTAATTTTGAACGCGATTTCTTTGTAAAAAACACATTAAGTTTATTAAGCCTATGTTAATGTGGTTGGAACTTTATGGGGCGGGCTTCTCCGTGAGATTCTGTTTGAGTCATCGACGGTTCTGTTCGAGTTTGTAAGGAGGCGATCTGCGGCCACGGTCAAGAGCAAATGGTGGCCTTGTTATGTTATGTTCTACCTTGCATTGATGATAGTAGTAGTAATACTAAAATATTATATTATTAGTAGAAATACCAATTTTTATATTTTTCATTTATTATAAAAAAGTTGCCCCGCACTAGGAATTTCTCCCTGCACCGTGGGTGCGTTTACAAACATATAAACTTACATATACTAGACATCCAGATCAAATCAAATCAAATATTTTATTAGAACATTAAACATGTTTACAGAGTATTAGTAACCGTTAACAGCTACATTAGTGTGAAACTGTGTTGTAGCCATTAGCGCCCACCTCCGAGAGAGCAGACATCGGCGTAACAAAAATAAATTACCATAAATTGATATGATTGAAATAAATTATTTAAAAACTACGTAATCATTACAAAATAAACCATATTTATCTATTATAACATTACATTATTTAATTATTTATAACAGTAAAAATAAGAAAAAAATAACAATAAAAATAATCTAATAGGATATTACAAAGGATATTAAAGGTTGTCTGGTAGATATCGCTGTCAGCGATAAGGCCGCCTTTGTACCCGTAGAAATAAGTATAATTGTAAAAGAGATGTGTAACTTTAGTTTTTGGTGTACAATAAAGTATATTCTATTCTATTCTATTCTATTCTACAATAAATTTATATCAAATTGAATAATTAAAATACTTTGTGTGTCTTTCAACACAAAATAATTAAAAATTAGGACAAGATCTCCAGTTCTCTAAGTGAATGTGTGTGTGTGTGTGTGTGTGTATGCGTGTGTGTTTGGTAATTTGTTTATAAAAGGTATGTGATCAGTATTACGGAGGGAGACACCCAGGCAGTCCATCATAATCTTTGGTCGTTAAGTATCATCCTTTCTTCAGAAAAAAAAGGGCCAAAGAAGTGATACTAACGTTTCGCCATCACAACATTGGCCCTTTCAGTCTGACAGACTATGTCAGCCCTACGTTTATTTGAGCGGTGACTGGGGTCAAATATAAGTTCTGAGTGTTTTCGTAGAATACCGCTCAGAAAAAATGCGTGCCTTACCGTAGACACTTTACAAAGAGCATAGAGGTCGATTGTAGGGAAGCAAATAGGTTTGTGTGCCATAACTTTAAGGACTGCCCTCTGTGCCCTTTCCAGTCTTAGCAGTAAACATTTTTCTGAGCCACCCCAAGCCGCTATACAGTAGGTATAGAGTGCGCCAACGCAGAATAAACTATCTTCAATGTTTGGAAATCGGCAGAAGATCTCAAATTCTCAAATACAAATATCAATTTCCTGACCCGTGATACTAGAGACGCAATTTGTTCATTCCAGGACATAGTACTGTCAATAATGATACCAAGATATTTTATGTTGTTGGTCCGCATGATGACATTACAGCCACAAGTAGTGCTCGTTATCGAACAGCACTTGTGTGCTGTTAGATTGAGCATGGGCATGCCGGTTGAGACCTCTGTAATGGCGCAAACTTGATTAATTTAGTTTTATCTAGGTTTAATGTAAGCAGATTGTTAGTTAGCGATCCCATGACAACTCGTAGGGCAGACTCTGCATAGGAACGAGTTTCAAGCCAGTTTTTGCCATGAACAAGTATTAGCGTGTTATCAGCGTACATTATCATTTTAAAATTTCCTAAAGATAATTTACAGAGATCATTTATATAAATTAAAAATAGGGTAGGTCCAAGAAAACTACCCTGTGGGCCTCTGTAACTAAGAAACTCATTCTTACTGGTAAAGTTACCCATCTTAACAGCCTGAGAACTGTCTGTTAAGTAACTCCTAAATATATCTAGAGACAGACCCCTAATGCCAACCCGCTGTAGTTTGTTGAGCAAAATGGGAACAGAGACAGTGTCAAAAGCCTTAGAAAGGTCCAGAAAGATTGCAATAGTTTTGAGTTTAACATTTACTTTTTCTGCTATAGTACCAGTTAATTCCAGAACAGCGTCTTCTGTACTTTTACCTACTCTATAACCATACTGATTTGGGGCGAGAATATCTTGGGAGTTTAAATAGCTTAGAAGCCCTTTGTTAAGGATTTTCTCAAGGATCTTTGACAAGGTTGTTAAAACTGATATAGGTCTATAGTTATTAACACTGCCTCTGTATCCACCTTTGTGTATAGGGTGTACGACAGCCCTTTTGAAAACAGAAGGAAATACCCCTGACATAAGAGTAAGGTTAATAACATGGCACATGATGGGAACAAGGATGTGCCTAGCAGCCCTTATCAAAAGAGCAGATATGCCATTCCAACCCACAGCGCTATCAATTTTAATACCCAGAACAATTTGTTCCAGCTCCTCAATGTCCGTACTAAAGATGGCTATTGAGTTGGGACAGACACTTTCATTGAGGTCAGAATCATGTTGAGGATCACCTACCCTAGGTCACAGATAATATAATACTAGCATACCTAGGTGTAATTTTAGATGCCAGAGTCTTCCCCACATTCGCAAAAAAGTGGTTGACTGCATCAAGTGACAGTGAGGGGTCTGCCTTTAGGGACAAGAGCTCACTAGTTTTTGAATTGTCAGTTTTAAGGTTAGAAATAGTTTTAATAAGTTTCAGCGATTTTTGCGCTGCCGCCGAAATTCTGCGGACTCGTATTCGCGTTTAAATTTTTTTAACAAGTTGGCACAGAAATTTCTATAACGCGTATAGGTTACTTTAAGCATATAGTTGTCAGGATCTCTTTTTGATTTACGGCACATTGAATCCTGATTACGGATGCACCTCAAGAGCCCGGGCGTTATCCAAGGTTTATAAGTATTCGGTTTTTACTAGAGATAACACGGCAACAAGTATTATTATTGACCACAGTAGAAATTAATGTTACCAATCTGTTTGCAGCATCATTAGCATCGTCGTTGTCCAAAACAGAAGAAAAACCGGTTAGATCCGGAAAAACTACCTGTAGGTCATACGAATATTTGTACCGTGCGGGAATCGAACCTGCGACACGCAGCTCAGCGCGTCGCCTTTTTTTAGCGCGACGGGTGAAGGGTTAATTAACAAATGATCACGGATGCAGCTCGAGCTACTTTATGGTTTAACTTTAATATGAGTATATACCTATTACTGTTAATTAGTATATACCTATTACCTTGATGACACGGTTGTCGTAGTGGTTGAGCGATTGACTGCTGCGCTGCGTGTCGCGGGTTCGATTCCCGCACGGAACAAATATTTGAATGACCTACAGATAGTTGTTCCGGCGCTGGGGGTTGTGTTTGTGAGTTTATGTTTGTAAATTCACCCACGATACAGGCAGAATTTGCAAGAGTAAGGAAAAGATTTAAAAAAAACTTGTTAGGTCATTTGTAAACCACAATATTAATCTGTTGTTTCCCTTTTCTTGAATAGGTCTTAGAAAGTTTTCTTTTTCGATCGTCGACGTTTCCAAGGAGATTGAGATAAAAAACTTTTTAACAAAAAATTTAACCGACTTTCAAAACAAAACACTTCAAAGTGTCTTTTGTACCCATTGTTTTCCGTTATTCGACACCGACTTCGGAAAAGAAAGTTATTTTTCACTTTGAAGTGTTTTGTTTTGGAAGTCGGTTTAATTTTTTGTTAATAAAAAGTTTTTTATTTTTCTCTTTTTAGTTTTGGTAGGTACCACCAATTAATATGAAAATCATTTATAGCCAAAGTACATCTTATGACAATTCCAATAAGCCCAAACACGACTAGGATACATTGTTTTATTTCGGGTTTCCAGTGGCCATTGTGGTCTTCTTCATCAGTTCCACTTCACCAAATGATACTTTCTGAGTGCAAATGATTGCATTACTGATGAAAATTCCAAAATCGCTACATGTATGCCTATAATATTTGAGGAGTTCCCTCGATTTCTCTGGGATTCCATCATCAGATCCTGGTTTCCTTTTCATGGTACCACCCTTGGGATATCTCCTTTCCAACAAAAAAAAAATCATCAAAATCGGTTCATAAACGACGAAGTTATCCGCGAACACACATAAAAAAAAAATATATATACGGTCGAATTGAGAAACCTCCTCCTTTTTGGGAAGTCGGTTAAAAACCTCCTCCTTTTTGGGAAGTCGGTTAAAAACAGGATCTCTTTTGATCCTAGACAAGTCAAATGAGACCCAATTTTTGTATCAATAGCGATCTATCAAAATCTTAATTCTAAAGATACTTTTGAAGGTCTGTATATCTGACTATTTCTCCAAGCTGCAATTAAAATATTGTTTTCATCAAATAACCATTTACCAAGCCGAATAGGCAGTGGTGACCGCGTACCGGAAGATGCCGCGTTGAAAGGCCTTCCTCTAGGTGGACCGAGCAGGAATCCGATGGATGAGAGACGCGTAGGACAGGTCGATGTAGCGACGCTTGTAAAGGCCTATGTCCAGCAGTGGACGTATTTCGGCTGAAATCATGATGACGATGATGAGCCATCCATCAAGTGGATGGTAAAACCGATGGTAATTCAAGGCGACGAAAGAATCAAAAACATTAAGTGTATCACAGCCTTATCTTTCCGCACAAGGTGAAAATAATGTCAACGCAGGGAAATCTTTGTTAGAAACCTACGTATACGCAGTACCTTAAGAATTGGATTTCCATTGGTCATCTGCCTTACTTGATGTATCGCGTCTTCATCTGCGTTATACGCAGTGGCGTAGCTTCATAGGGGCCCCTGTTTATACATTTGCTGGGGGCCCGAAAAAAAATAGATGTTTGGTGGATTCATGTCATGGGCACAGATAATATAATACTAGCATACCTTGGGTAACTTTAAAAACTGACATGAGAAATGGGGATGAAGAACAAACGAAACGAGGATAAAAATGAGAGAATTGTGACTGCGCATGAGTTGTTAACTGAGATTCTTAGGGTTATTAGCTCTTTGACATTGGCTTCGGTGGAAGGTTTTGTTGATAACCGATTAATTGGCGCCGGCTTCGGCTTCGGCCAGAATACGACCTTCGGTCGGGCATTAGTTTTCGGTGTGAACTACTTAGAGAAGATCTATAAAATTGGTGCATCTTGAATGGGGTAGCTATCATCATAATAAATAAAACTGGTTTCATGAAAAGTTTCTATGCCACGAACCTCTATTCAAAATTGTAGATTAAATTTTACGAAAATTTGATTCCACATGTCGGGGTCCCTGTAGCTCGGTGTTCCCGTATCATTGATGCGGTCGATACCGAGGTAGCTATATACGCCCCTGGCTATACGTAGGTGATGCTTGTTGACTGTGGTCGCCCGATGCACCTTCATTTACCAAGACTTTTGATTCATCTACATTTGCAAGAGACGAACCATGAAACGATTTCTTTTTCGAAAATATTGATTACCTGTAATTATAATTATGAATTAAAATAAGGGACAAACCCCAGTTTTTCAGGGTGAGAAAAAGAAAATTCTAATTTAAAGAAAAACCTGTTAACTTTTCAAGGACTTATGTTTTTTACATGATTTTAGCAATTCACTATTCGCTTTTCAAGTGCTATCAGTTACCTAGTTTACATTAAATTGGTCAAACCCTGACATTCAAATAGATGCATGCCATACGTCAACTATTTTCAAAATCTTTCATGTACGACAAAAATCTTTTCTTTATCTCCTAACCTCTGTGTAAAATTAACGTAAGTGACATAAACATATAAATTAAATTTGAATATATTTAAGGCCAGGTGCGCAGTACTCATAACCGGCGTGTGTGTATGACTAGCTGCCAGTTTCCCACGTCTCAATTATTGGACTGTTAACGTAATCGACGATTAATCGCCTGTTAGTTCTACTTTCAGTTTCTCAACACCCAACTGTGACAAGCATTTAACAATTTGTCACATTTCAGAAAAATCTCGAATTAACCAAATGTTACAGCAGTTTTGGGTTTCTGAGAACCATTTTCAATGTTAATCTGTGGTCAACGAGCCTAATTTATAATTGTTGGAAATTGGTCGATTATTCGCAGATTAAAATTAATATTATGATTTTAAAGGCTTATATTACGATAAAAAAGATAATAGGGGTCGTCGAAAACTGTGGTATGGGTTGAGTTATAAAAAATATGTTAATTTAGATCAATTATTAATTAGCAAGATTTAAAAAAAATAGGATGTTACAAACTTTTTAAATAAATTACATTATAAAAACTTGACACAATTATCAAAAATAGTTATTTTGTATTTAGGTAAATAAAAATAAAATAAAATAAATTACTGACCTGGGAATCGAACGTTCCTCACGCGCATTAATTTTAACTGTACCCTGTACTTAGTACTTATCGAGGTCAGTTTCTGGATAGATTTGTGTTTAGCTTGAAGCGGCTGGGGTGGTGACCGCGCCAGGGTAAGCAACACTTGCCAAGGTCAGTCTTGGGATGGGTGACCACTTTTTTTTTGGATCGCTTTTTTATGGATAGGTGACTCCGCCAGGGTAAGCAACACTAACCAAGGTCAGTGTTTGGATGGGTGACCATCACCACAAAAATTTAATTATTAATTAACATTACCAAGGTCACCCAACCAAAAACAAGCGAACCCAAAAAAAGTGGTCACCCATCCAAACACTGACCTTGGTAAGTGTTGCTTACCCTGGCATGGTCACCCATCCAAAAACAAGCGAACCCAAAAAAAGTGGTCACCCATCCAAACACTGACCTTGGTAAGTGTTGCTTACCCTGGCGGGGTCAGCCATCCAAAACAAACGAACCAAAAAAAAGCGGTCACCCATCCAAAAAAACCTTGGTAAGTGTTGCTTAACCTGTGTGGGGTCACCTATCCAAAAAAAAGCAAACAAAAAAAAAACGTGGTTACCCATCCAAAAATCGTCCCTGGTAAGGTTTGCTTAACTTGCGGGCTACATCAACCCAGCCGCTCAAGATAAAATACTATTACGTTATAGTAGTGAAGGAATTGAATGAATACTAGCTAGGGTAGCCAACCGAAATAAATTATTAAATGTAACAAGCGATTACGTAATTTCTCGATGATGCAGAGTTGAGAAACTCACTGACAACTGACGGCTGGTTAATTTGTGACAAATTGTCAGCTGATTTGAGATGTGACGTCGACTTCAGAAACTCGCCCTAGATGTATGAATGTGAGTGAAGCAAAAGAAGTATGTAAGGATCGTAGCAGGTGGCGTTCTGTAGTTTCTGCCTACCCCCATGGGAAAAAGGCGTGAGTGTATGTATGTATGTATGTATATTGGTGTATAAGATTGTTTTTTAAATTACTGTAACAATATACACTTATTATAAACTAGCTGTGACCGCGGCTTCGCTCCTGTTAACTGCCTATCCTACCCTACTTACCTAGACCTACCTATCTTACTTACCTTTCTACCTACCTTTTCACAAAACCCACACGTGTTACTTCAGTTGCTTGTGCCAGGGCCGCGGTAACACTTTTTCAAATTTATCCGCGACCCACCTTTCTACCTACCTAGATCATGCGTTCGCTGCACAGAATACTATTTACTCTAGGGAGAAGAAATCGACAACATACAAAAAAAAATATGGACAGATTTGCTGCGCGCCATCTAGTAGCACTCACCACACCGAAACGAAATCATTTTTTCATTTTGTCTTTGGTAGGTATAATTTTTTTTCGTTATGGACACCGACTTCCAAAAACAAAGTTCTATTCTATTCTATTCTATATTTTTTTATGGCAAGCAAAGCCGATGTCGACTATTCTGCCAATGTCTAAAGTTAAAAGGAAGAGCAAGAATGTTTTATTAAAAAAATTAAAACCGGAACTGTATATAGGTACGAAATTCTTCAATTTAATACAGTTGACACTTGTTGTGTTAGTACAGGACTGAAACAAACAAAAAATAAAAATACATAAATAATAATATAATTGTTAACACATTAAAGATACATTGTATGCCACATACAAATAGGAGATAGTTTAAAGTTTTGACTCATAATTTTATATTGTTGTGACGGATGAAAATCATCAGTGCCACAAGGAGTTCTGGAGAGGAATAAGTGAGAAGAGAGGGGAAATTTATTGGGAGAGGGATCTTAAATTTAGGAAGACGGCGGTACAAATCAAGCGAGGGGACGTTGTTAGAACATTCAAAAAAAATGTGATCCAGGGTACCCTCGCCTAATCCACACTCGCAGAGAGAGGAATCGCGTACATGGATTTTATGGAGGAATACGGGGGTGCAGCAAAAACCTAGTCGGATTCTGCAAAGGACAGAAATAGCAGTTTTGGAAACCTTTCTGAAACCAAAGGACAGCATGGAAAAATTTGCCTTTCTTTCTGCTAGAGATATTCCAGTGCTCCTGCCATGAACTCTGAAGATTCGATTTAGGAAGGGACAACAGATCATAACTCAGGTGCGAATTATGTGAGAGATCGGCCGTTACAGATGAACACGCATCTTTAGCCAGTACATCAACACATTCGTTACCCTTGATGCCACAATGACTAGGTATCCAAACTAACTGAACTTCTCTTTGACTGCTAGCACATGCGAATAAAGATTTTTTAATTTTTAAGATTAAAGGGCTATGTATTCTACTTTTAAACGGACTTTGTGCTAAGGCCTGCAAACAACTAAGTGAGTCTGTAAAAATTACGGCTTTATCAATATTAGTGTGTGATTCAATAAAAACGCAGGCTTCCAATATAGCCACACACTCACCGGTGAATACAGAAGACTCTTTCGGACATTTAAATTGTAAGATTATTCTGGAGTTTTGGTAGTAAACAGCGGCACCAGTGTTTTCAATATCATTTAATTTTGATGCATCAGTAAAAAATAATTGAAACCCATCCCATCGCTCGCCTACCACCGCATTGAAGGCCGAACTCGCCGATGGAGATGTTTTTGATATACCAATATCATAGAAAATTTTGGGGGAAAAACCAATAACTTCATAAGCGAAGCTAAAAAGGGGGAGTCTAGGATACTGGAAAATCGGACACGCTAAATTTTGAATAGTTCGGAAGGCTCTAAGGATTAAAGGTATTTCTTTTTTCTCCAAAAACTTGAGCTTCTGCATATGGCATTAAGCTCATTCAATCTCGCTGACAGGGGGTGGGACGATCTGGAAATTATCTTAGACAGAAAACGGGAGGCTAGATATTGTCGCCTCAGGGCAAGGGGAGGGTCAGCGCATTCGACCTGCAAGGCGTTAATAGGAGAGGACTTCATACAACCTGAGATGATCCGAAGGCACTTCGACTGAACCCTATCTAGCCCCGCCAGAGCGCCCTTGTTACAAGGAATCAGGTGAAATGTTCCATAATCTAAAACGCTGCGAACTAAAGCATTGTATACTAATTTCATGGTGTAAGGGTGAGCACCCCACCAAACACCAGCTAGAACTTTTAAAATTGAAATTTTCCGTTCACATTTTTGGATAAGATAATTTATGTGATATTTACCTGTTAATTTTGGGTCCAAAATGACGCCTAAGAATTTAGCTTTGGCTACTACAGGGATATTATGACCAGAAATATTCACGAAGACCTGAGGAAGCTGTCTTTTGCGAGAGAATATTACTGCCGAACTTTTAGGTGCGGAAAGGGAAAGGCCATGGCTTAAAAGCCACTGGTTCAAAGAATCCAAAGAGAGGCATAGAGATGAAGCGGCGTCGGCGATCGAAGGATCTCTCACGTACAAAACAATGTCATCGGCGTATTGTAGAATTTGACAATCATTGTTTAAACAGGACCCAATGTCGGCCGTATACAAATTGTATAGAAGCGGACTGAGGACAAAGCCCTGTGGGAGCCCCTTCCACGTCTGCCTCTCCTCAAACTCCTCCCCCTGGACCCTCAAAACCAGTGACCGGGACATAAGGAGACTGCATATGCATTGGATCATCTTAGCCGGCAGACTCAGCTGTTGCAATTTTTGCCTGAGTACGGGAAGGAGAACGTTATCATATGCGGAGGAGATGTCGAGGAATGCGGCAACAAGGGATTGGTTTTTCGAGAAGGCTAGTCGAATATCCGTAACTAGGACACCGATACTGTCCATTGTACCAAGCCCTTTTCTGAAACCAAATTGGCAATTCGGCAGTAAATCTCTCGACTCGACTATCCACTCGAGACGATTTTTAATTAAGTGTTCCAGTAGTTTGGCCTGGACTGAGGACAGAGCAATAGGCCGAAGACCATTCGGATCATCTACATGTTTGCCAGGTTTCAATAAGGGAATTATAATTTGGAGCTTCCATTGGTCTGGTACCCAGCCTTGATTATAACAAAAGTTAATTATATTTAGAAAGTAGGTTTTTGCCTTGTCACCAGCATGACAAATGAAAGAATATGGCACCCCATCAATACCCATAATCCCGGACATGATGAAGTACCACATTCAGTTCTTCTAAAGTAAAAGGTGCATCGAAGGGATCCTCCGCTAAATCAGAAACATTACCTATATTCACACATTCGGATAAGAGGGGTACATATGGTGGAGCTATTTTGTCAAAGAAAAGTTCATCTGTTTCGCTAGTTATTGGTGAAGAAGTAGAGGGAGAACATCCACGTCTAAACCTTTTAATTGTTTGCCAGACTACTGAGACTGGAGTAGAAGGAGACAAGGAGGTGCAGAATTTCACCCAGCCAGCACGTTTCTTCTTGCGAAGAAGACGTTTGGCTCTAGCGTTAGTCTGGAGGTATGCCAGAAGGTTATTGGTACACATATCTGTATTACAGCGTCTCTCAGCCTCATTCCTTGCTTTAACCGCGGAGGTGCATTCTGAATCCCACCATGGGGGTGAAGGGATTTTATTTCTGGCACTGTTTCTTAGCGGAAAAGAAGAATCTGCACTCGAGGTAACAGCTATCACAAAACTCTCATAACAACTTTTGGCATGGTGGTGACCAGAGGGGCTTGATAAACATGAATTTAAATTAGGAAGAGAATCAATTTTATCCTCCAATAATGAGACAAACCTAGTCCAATCTGGTTTGGATAGGTTGTATTTCAAGAGTGGAGGCGAGGTTTTTTCTAAATATGTTCTATTAAATAAAGAAATGACAATGGGGTAATGATCACTACCATGCGTCAAGGCCGTACTCTTTTATTGACCAGGAGGAGATCTACGAGTTGGACAGCCATTATTTAAAATGCAGAGATTTAGATCATCCAAAATTTCAACCAGCGCTACACCGAAGGCATCACAGCGTTCAGATCCCCATCTATAGTGGTGGCAATTAAAGTCACCCATGACCATCAATGGGCCTTGCACATTGGTAAAAAGGTTTCTTAAAACAGCTAGAAAATCAGGATGAGGGTGTGCAATATAAATTGAAAACACTGTGATGCCCTCGACCCTTCCTGTTACAATACTCAAATTGCCATCGAATGGAGGCAAAGAAAAGGGAGAAAGTGGGACCCGATTATTAACGAAGAGAGCTGACCCTCCGTACCCATCGGATCTATCACACCTAAGAATGTTAAAATGTGGCATACGGAAGCTAAGACTTGGGGTGAGCCAAGTCTCAGCTATGGAACAAGCCAACGGCTTGTATTTGTTCAAGAGGAATCTTCCTCACATTCCACTGGAGAAATATTTGTTGGGACTCCATTTTTAATGTTTAATAAAAGAGAAATAAGTTGATCGGCAACGTTCGGTAAAATTTTAAGTAAAAGTTCAATGACTGAAATGGTATTATTACTGGGGGTATTATTATTAAGAGCACAGCCATTAGACTGTGAAGATTGAGGAGTGTTTACTATTTGCTGATGAGTAGCTTTATTATAGGATTGAGAAAGTGGGGCATGGGTCCTGGGCTTGAGAGTGACGGTTTTACGGTAGGACTGTGACTTAGTGACATTGGCGTAGTTGCAGGACACTGCTGGAATCGCTTTGCTAGTCTCAATATACGAGATCGATTTCTCAGCCATGACAGTCTTAATGGCCTTCTGTCTACCATGCTCGGGGCAAGACTTGCTATTAGCGAAGTGGTTTCCCGAGCAAAGCACACAGAAGGCCTCGCCCTCAGAAATGTTGCAACCATCACCAGGGTGATCATGGCCACACTTACTGCAGCGTGGGTTTGACCTACAGACATTTGCTACATGACCAAATCTACAGCACTTACGGCATTGGATTGTGGGATAAATGTATTGCTCAACAGGAAGGGAAGTGTAACAGCAAAATACCCGCTTCGGTAAGGCCTGTCCATCAAAGGTAAGCACACAGGTCTCTGTAGGCTTCCACTCCACTCTCCCTTCAGCCTGGACCTTCCGGTTTATTCTACGCACTTTTAAAATTTGCCCTTAACCTGAGGGCACAGACAAGTAGGATAATGCCTCCTCTTCACTAAGGTCCGAGGGAACCCCCGTTACAACACCCATCCTGGTTATGTTGAACGTCGGGATAACAGCCGTATATCCATGTTTGGACAACAAGGTGTTGACAATAAAAGCATTTGCATCTTGAGGGGATGTAAACTCAACTGAAACCCTATTTCTTCCAACCTTGTTGATTCCATCGCGGATAATATTTGTAATTTTATTAATAATGAAAAAAAATCCAAAATTAACGGGTGCAAATGCAGAGTGGTGCCAGAATTAACCTGCGCCTCCACACGAGAAACGTGAACAATGAATATATATATCGTCCTTTATCCAAAGCGGAGTATCTTACACGGCCGATTTGGCTCTTAGGTTGTTTGTTTGGAGATGTTGGTGTAGGTAGTTCTGCATTACTGGGACGTTTGCGCGTACTATGAAGGACTTCCATGTCAGACACACTGCAGACCACATCTGCGAACTGCGATAGGGGGTTTGGCGAGGGAGGAAAAGAAGTTAAGGAGGTTGGGATATCAGGAGGGTCAGGATCAGGTGGTTTGTTTCTATCCATTATGGATGAAACAGGAGCAAGGGGTGGACAAACACGGTACAAACCTGTTTCTACAGTCTAGGACAACACACTTAAAAATTAAAACAAGTCACAACAGTAGTAAAATAAAATAAAAACTGAATTTTAACCACAAGAAACTAGAAACAACGTGCGCTTCAAGAAAGCCGTGGCGAGAATAAAAAAAAAAAAAGTTATTTCTCACTTTGTAGTGTTTTTATTTGGAAGTCAGTAGTTTTTTTTTATTAATTTTTACTTTTTAGTTGTACCCAATCGCTAAGTTCTTTAGTAAGATACCTATAACGCCAGAATAGATTAACCCCTTTAAAGCGTACTGGCGTGATGTTATCTATGAAATGGTATAAACAATAAACAGACATGCGATTGCAGCAATCCCGAGAGATTTGGAGAGTTCTATTGTATAGGTATCGCCGAAGTTCTACATCAAATCTTCACCAAATTAAATACCAATTTGGGAACATACTCTTTCATAAAAAAAAGAATTTTCAAAATTGGTCCAAAAAACATAATGTCGAACATAGAGCCTCCTCCTTTTTGGGAAGTCGGTTAAAAATTTATATCCATAGCTGGGACACGAACTCGAACGTTTATAATTAGGCTATATAGACGGGCAATAGCGGGAGCAAAATTACGAACCACATTGCACGCACGTCAACGTCATTATTGACATTATTAGTAGTAGACCTAAAAATCAAAACGTATTTTTTTAGTCTCGTGCATTAATTATTAGGTCCCGAATTATTATTTTTACTCTAGCCACACATGAAATCGAAGGTATATATCGTTGATTCGACATAGAGTGTTGACCCCCCTGGTTCGCTGCGTCCCCGGGCGGGCGGGAGGGTTTTTAGGGACCCTAACTACCTACCATGTTTTTTCTATGGTCATTCTTCCGCGGAAAATGTTAACACCACCATTCGGAAAATAACACGAAATGCACAACGCCATCTATAGAATATGGAGTTCAAAAGTCAGAGTATCTAAATTGTGTATGTTGCGATATTTTACTTCTTGAACACTTTAATTTCATCTAACTTTTGATAGAGTGTACCGATTGCGATGAAACAAAAACTAAGTAATACTTCAAGTTACGCACAAATTTTATGTATAATAGTTATCTACATTGGTTTCGTAAATTTTACGTGATGCGTGCACAAATAAACAGACAAAAATGCTGGAAATGAGTTCTGTTGGTTCTCCTTTAAAACCCTGGCTATATTTTTTTGGAATATTTTCGATTTACAAAAACGACTTTTCTACAGATTTATTATATGTATTGATTGATGATGATTATTATGTCACTAACGTTAATTTTACACAGAGTCTAGAAGAAAAAAAATATTTTTTGACGTAACTACATGAAATAAATTTTGAAAATAAGGGCCATACATCTTTTTAATGGTTTGAGCAATTTAATTTACACTAACTGGTAGAACTTGAAAAGCTTATCAGTAGTTCATTGCTAAAATCATGTAAAAAACTTAAGTCCTTGAAAAATATCAGGTTATAAGATACTTAATTTACTCGCCCTGAAAAACTGGGGTTTGTCCCTTAAGTCAATCCTTATTATCTACAGGTATCGATTAAATTATCTGTTAATTCCACTGAAGTTCTAAAATCCAGTTTAGCTCAAGCAAAAATCTGAGATGTATGGGACCTTTTTTGAACGATTAAAATATTTCAATTTCACCACTATATAGAAAGAGCAGAAAATTTTGAAACCAACTGTATTTTTAAGTAATTTCGAGCAAAATGTTAATTATGTCAATTCTTATTACAGGTATCAGAATAGCTTTTAATTCATTTTATGACATTTTTAAACTTTTTTACGACCTGTGTTTCCCTACCGTAAGGAAAAAGATTTTCACTCGTAAGACTCCGCGATGGAAATCTAATGGTATCAGAAACTGTAGTAGACGAAAAAGAGAGATGTTATGATTGTACAGGCGATCACCAAATATTCAAAACAAACAATTACTTAAGCAATATTCGAGACGATTGTTACGCGGTGCTAATCTATAAGGATCGCCGAGACAGCATTGACCCAAAACAACACTGCACACGGCTCGACCACGCAGTGCAGCGTCAGCAGAAACGTGCCGCGCGATGACGACAACAGCGGCTTCGCAATAACGGAAACGCGGACCCAAATTCATAATTGATTCACACTTCGAACATTGTAAACCTCTTAGAAATAATTAACTTGTAACTTTTAGTATAATTAAATTTTATTAAATAACTTTTGCTTTTTTTTTGGATCCTCCGGTTGTAGCCCACGCAATTGGCGCAGTCGGTAGGATACCAGTAAAGTAGAGTCAGTGTCGTATCGAACGATTAGTCTACGGGTATCCGAACCTACGGGAGCTGCAGTCCAGAGGAGAATCCGACTCTCGATTCGTCAAGAAGAAGCAATGCTGTAAGTCCTTGAATCTTTCAAGTCCTTGCCTATCTTACCCTTAAGTATCCTTGAATATCACAAGCCCTAAGTTTAATCCTTACTATATTCTTATATCCTGTCCAATCTATGTTCATGATATTATTTTTACTTATAATTTCTGTATGTGTGTAAGTTTTTAGCGTTCAAGATTTTCCATCCAACGGAATATCGATCTGATAGGTTAGATAATAGTGACCGAATCGGGAGTAGGCTCGCGGCTATAGACGAGAACAGGAATTTAGGCGCGATGTCGAGCGACGACGTAGACACGATTTATAAATCCCTGAGATTAGTGCCGGAGTTCGACGGGAACCCGCACGTACTAACCCGTTTCATTAGTATATGTGACCAGTTGGTAGTTACTTATTTCAAAACCGCAAAAGGTTATGAACTAACGAATTTAGCCCTCATTAACGGAATTTTAAATAAGGTTACGGGACCCGCTGCTAGGCATATTAATTCCAATGGTATCCCGGATACCTGGCAGGGTATTCGATCCGCCCTGATCAATAACTTTGCTGACCATCGAGATGAGACCGCTTTATACAGCGACTTATCCTTGCAAACCCAGGGTTCCAGTAGCCCTCAAGAATTCTATGAAAGGTGCCAAAACTTATTTAGCACCATAATGACTTATATCTCGCTTCACGAGACAGTTAACACCACTATTGAGGCTAAACGAATGCTATATAAAAAGTTAACCCTCCAAGCTTATCTGAGGGGTCTTAAAGACCCCCTAGGCTCTAGAATACGTTGCATGCGTCCCGAGTCCATGGAAAAGGCATTGGAATACGTGCAAGACGAACTAAACACGCTTTACCTGCAACACCGCAATGAGGGAGGACCCAGTAGAAAGGACTGGGCTCAACCACAACCGAATCATCATTTACCTTTGAACAATTTCACCCCCAAAGTAAACCCTGTTAACGTTCCTGTCATGCCTGGACCATCAAAACAATTTGCGTTCAATACGCCTGGCCCGCAGCGACAGCAGTCAATGCAGCCTTATGCTCAAGGATGGAGGCCCAGCATGCCTATGCAACAGCAACCCCGTGGCTTAACCCGTACACAACAAATGATGCGCGCCCCCTTGCCATTTTATCACCCGCAAAGTAACGTCTTTAGAATGCCTCCTAGACCTCAACCGCAACCACAATCAAGTTATAATAACGCACCTAAGCCAATGAGCGGCGTTAGTCCTTTTGTGCCCAAAACCTTGCCACCCTCAGGTCGCGATTGGAGACAGTATGGTAATCCACCTCCGAACAACTATTTCAGGACACGCGAGGTTAATTTTAACAACTTAGACTACGACTATGATTATAGTAATTGTTACTATGCCGATTACGAACAAGATTATTATACTAACGAACAGTACCCCGAATCTGGATATTATGAGGATTCGTATCCCTACCACGACACTCCTTCGGTAGAAGAGGTAGACCAAGATACCCAACCTGCTGAAAATTTTCAGAAGGTATCCAAATTAGAAAAACCAAAATAGAGCTCAACTTTCATATACAGAGGCAACTCGGATTTATTCAGATTCAGGATCCACCACTTAAGTTACTAATTGATACAGGAGCCAATCAATCGTTTATAAGTCCAGAAGCCGTAAGCAAATATTTTAACCATATACCACTAAACTATGAGCCATTCGAAGTAACGAATGTTCACGGGACGTCTAAGAATGACTATTCCATTACTTTGCCATGCTTTTCAGAATTAAACGAACATTCAGATGTTACATTATTCGTTTACAAATTTCATAATTACTTTGACGGACTCCTAGGGTTTGATTTGCTTGAAAATTGGGGAAGTAAAATCGATCTTAACCGTAAATTACTAATAACACAGAATGCACAACTACCTATACAGATGTATGACTCACGCAATGTTAATTTGTATGAGGACATAATATCAGCTAATTCATCCAAGTTAGTTAGAGTACCTATTAATACGTTGGATGGTGAAGTAATGATCGAGGATCAAGTCATCTGTAGTTGCTTAATTTCAAACTGTATAACTAATGTTAAAAATAACCGTGGCTGGGTGGAGATTACTAACCCTACGTGTAACGACATCATCTTTTCAATGGACCGCCCCGTAGAGGCTGAGCTATTTAACATTGAAGTTGAAGGTACTGCAATTCCATCAGATCGTGTTAATGCCGTACTTTCTCGTCTCAGAACGGAACATTTAAACCCAGAGGAACTTGCTAACTTAAAAAACCTCTGCGCGAACTATGCCGACGTCTTTTATCTCGAAGGCGAATCATTGACATTCACAAATAAAGTGAAACATCGCATCCGAACAACTGATGAAATTCCAGTACACACAAAAACTTATAGATATCCCTATGTCCACAGACAAGAAGTCAGAGATCAAATAAGCAAAATGCTTGATCAAAATATAATACGACCATCAGATTCGGCCTGGAGTTCCCCTATTTGGATCGTACCCAAAAAGGCGGATGCTTCTGGCAAGGTTAAATGGCGACTTGTCGTGGATTTCCGAAAAGTCAACGAGAAAACGATTGATGACAAGTATCCCATACCCAACATTACAGACGTACTCGACAAATTAGGTAAATGTCAATATTTTAGTACCCTGGATTTAGCCAGCGGGTTCTATCAGGTCGAAATGAACCCTGAAGATATACATAAAACGGCGTTTAATGTGGAAAACGGCCATTATGAATTCCTTAGAATGCCGATGGGGCTTAAAAATTCTCCATCGACATTTCAAAGAGTTATGGATAATATCCTTAGAGACCTAAACCACATCTGCCTGGTATATCTGGATGACATTGTAGTGTTCAGTACATCCCTGCAGGAGCATATTAATAACCTGGAAAAAGTATTTAAAAGATTGCGAGAATCTAACTTTAAAATTCAAATGGATAAGTCCGAATTTTTAAAGTTAGAAACTAGCTTTCTAGGCCACATCATTTGCAACGAAGGTGTCAAGCCAAATCCAGACAAAATTAAAGCCATAGAAAACTACCCTCTTCCTAAAACAGCAACAGAAATCAAACGTTTTCTCGGCCTGATCGGTTATTATAGGAAATTTATCCCGGATTTTGCTAAATTAACTAAACCACTAACTCAATGTCTGAAAAAGGGTAGCAAAATAACTTTGGATCAAAAATACATTAATTGCTTTGAGCACTGTAAAAAACTCCTTACTAACGACCCTATTCTGCAATATCCAGATTTCAATAAAGAGTTCATTCTAACAACCGACGCATCTAACGTTGCGATCGGCGCCGTCCTATCCCAGGGAGTAATAGGTTCAGATAAACCCATAGCGTACGCTTCACGTACTTTAAATTCTAGCGAGTTAAACTACAGTACCATTGAAAAGGAATTGTTAGCAATTGTTTGGGCCACCAAATATTTTAGGCCGTATTTATTCGGTAGAAGATTTAAAATAATTACTGACCATAAACCCCTTCAATGGATCATGAACTTGAAGGAACCCAATTCGAGACTCACAAGATGGCGGCTAAAACTGAGTGAATTTGATTTTTCAATAGAATATAAACAAGGTAAATGCAATACTAACGCGGATGCTTTATCACGGCTTGAAATTAATAATGAAGAACTAATGTCTATTGTAGCTAACCCTTCAGAAAATAACCCTGCCCTTGATGACTCTAGAACCATTACGGCTACGGAACCCGCGGATGACTCGGGTACCGCTACAGTCCACACAGATAATGAGAACCCCATCCTAGAGGTTCCCATTTCTGACGATCCATTAAACAAGTTTACGAAACAGATTATTTTTAATATAGTAGGAGATATAAAGGGTCGAACAATTGTAACAAAACCCTTTGACACCCACACACGAATCAACATTCAAGTGTCAGAATCAAATTTAGAGGAGGACGTAGTTAATGCAATAAAAGAGTACGTTCATCCTAAAATTAAAACAGGGCTACTAATAAATCCAACTTTAGGCATGTACTCAATAATTCCCATTATTCAAAAGAACTTTAAAAATTCATCAATGACCTTAACGTTAACCAAAAAGGAATTGGATAACGTTAGAGAGTACTTGAGGCAACAGGAAATTATTAACAAGCATCATGATGGGAAAACTAACCACAGGGGTATTAACGAAACTTACTTAGCTCTATCTCATAAGTACTACTGGCCGAAAATGCGCGAACATATAACGAAATTTATTAACGAATGTACTACTTGTGGTCAGGCAAAGTACGACCGCAATCCGACCAAACAACAATTTAAAGTAGTTCCACCAGCAAGTAAACCATTTGAAATAGTACACCTCGATTTATTAACTATTCAAAGCGAAAAGTTTCTAACTTTAGTAGATTCATTTTCAAAGTATGCTCAGGCGTATTACTTAAGAGATGGAACAGCCATAAGTGTAGTACATGCCTTGCTTAGCTTTTGCACTCACCATGGAATACCATCTACCATCGTTACTGATAACGGGACAGAGTTTACTAACCAACTAATAGCAGAATTCACAAGGTTACACAAAATTCAACACCATAGGGTTGCACCACATACTCCGAATGAAAATGGTATAGTTGAGAGATTCCACGCTACCATATTGGAACACCTTCGTATCCTTAAATTAAGTCAAAAAGGTGAATCCGTGACTAACCTCATGCCCTACGCCCTCCTAGCTTACAATAGCAGTATCCATAGTTTCACAAAATGTAAACCTATCGAAGTTATTACCGGACATTTTGATCCCCGCGATTCCTTTGACATAGATTTATCCGCTCATTTGCTACAGCAGTATATGACTAGTCATAAAGAGAAAATGACTACTGCATATAATGCAATACATGAGCTATGTATCGAAACCCGCAAGGAGTCTACTGATAGTCGTAACCGTCAACGCGAACCAGAAGTCGATTACTCACCTGAACAACAGATTTTTGTAAAGAATCCATTTGCTTCCAGGCAAAAATTAGCTCCTCGATACACTCATGACGTTGTTATGGCGGACCTCCCTATCCATATCTATACAAGGAAGAAACGCGGTCCTGTTGCGAAGTCAGTAGTATATTATTGGGCATTCTATACCACTATCGGCAAGTTGCTCGGCGAGTGCGCCTCGCTGCCGATAGTGGTATAGAATGCCCAATAATTGATAATCTACTCGCCTCTCCACTCGACCGAGACAGTACATTGTACTGAGAACTTGATTTGGAACGATAATTCGAGCAAATCGATACTCGACTCGCCACTCAACTCGACCGATACACTCGAACGAGACAGTTCATTTTGTCGCGTACTGGATGAGCTTTACTCGACCATTGACTAGTAACTTACTCCTTACCACTATATTCCATACGTCTGACCAGTATGCGGCGTTTCGGAGAACGATGAACTGTCAACTATCAACTCGACTCTCCGTTTACTTACTGCACTCGACCGATCACTCGAGTTTGTATTCGCTGTTAACAGAATGTCGAGCGAGAGTGATGGTGGCCGATGATTGTAACAAACCAAAGCTTGTGACTAAAGCGTTAACGGGTTGTTACTGTAAATAATAAACAACTGTAACTTAGGTACTTGGTTTAATTATCATAAAATGTTGGTTTGTCTGGAAACAAAATATCAGCCGCACGCACGAGCTCTTGTAGTTTTCGCCACTGAGGAGAGTCCGCGTCGGTCTGGAACTTGATTCGGACGAGCGCTTTCTTCCACAGCTCGGCGGAGTCGGTGAGGCGAGCGTCGTCAGCCTTGTACACCTTGCAGTCGATGTAGTACTCTCCGTCGGTGCTCGTTGCTCGGCGCTCACAGCCGCTGGCTACGCGGTTCACAAAGAATGAAGTTAGGTGATCCGATGAATGTTCTTTGTGTGGGATGTCGCGGTTTTTACTGATGCCGAATATGTCCATGCCAGTGTTGGTTTTTGTACTGAAATAATAACGAAAACTGTTATTAGTTAATGTTTACAACGAGAGATGCAGGGGCAAACAAAAACGGTGTGTAAGCAGCGCACACAATCGCATAATATTTTATGAACGACACCACGGATATTTCTGTAGAAAATATTACAAGTGACTAATCAGCGAATGGAATACTTATGCAAATTGCACTATTATAATTCAATTAGTGGAAACGTACTACTTTACTATTTTAATTTAATCAGAACTAGGAGATAATAAATTCAAAATATTATTCACCTGCTACGAGTTACGGTTGTTGTTTGTGACTGCATCTTGCGTTTCCCATTGCTGTCTGCAGACGGTTTGCGACTGGCCTTCACTTTGTGTCCAGTGATCGATGCTTGCGAGTAATCACACTCAGAGTCTGACCTGAAATAAAGATAGAGGAAATGTAGTCACACAATTATTATTAATTAATCCAATGGAGTAATGTCCATTGCGCTGGGCATACTATAGGACACAAGTGTTCGGGCAAACACTGGTTCTCTAATATTTAAATGGGATAGCACTGAGACTGAGCTAACTATGTACAGATCGGGTGATCTGTGAAGTAACGCGCTCACAAACAAATATATGTAGTTATAAATGACAGGCTAATCACAAGTGTGATCCATGAAAACGAACAGACTATTTTATCAGACTTACATTATTTTCCGATCAGAAGTTCCACTCGGTTTGATGACTTGGCTGGTGATGACAGCAGCGGATGGCTATCGACAATGCCGTCACTGATATTGTAGGCGACACGGAGTGTTTGTAGACCGATTATACAAGAGCACTTCGTTGCACTTGCAGACTGCGAAAACTTTGTACCGAACAGAAAAACTTGTGGCTTATAAGTTAAAATCGAATTATAAGTTAGGAATGTTAAATCCACTACAATCAATCCGGTATTGCTTTGTTAAAGTAACTTTTTCTATAGTCGTATTATACGCGTTGGTAAAATGAAGACGAAGGAAAATTTTATACTGTATCGAATGTCGATGCAGCGAAATAAGCTAGGGCTGACCAAACGATAGCGTGAACGGAATCGCCACAAACCAGATAGATTTTATTATTTTAAAGAAGTAAATAAATGTTTCCAAGGTAATTATTTCATCATCTACATTTAGGTTTCGTGTAGAAAAAATGAACTTACTGCCGTCTACCGCGTACTTCTCTAGATTTCCTAAAATAAATAGATAATATAATTCCTGTAACTACGGTAACGGGCATGACGAAACCATGAACGTTATATGATATCGTCATCGTCATGTCGTCTATCGACATACTATGATATATTTTAATCGATTAAGTGCATTGTGTGAAATTTGTATATTTGAATGCCTACCAAGTTGTTACCAACCCTAACCAAAATAGCTGATTATTGTGATTGCGAAATAAATAATTATGTTTAGCACACGTGTAACAATTAGGCAATAACAACTTTTATGATGAAATATTTTTCTGCTTTGTAGACAAAAAAGAAAACAAAAAAAAAATCCCTAAAATATTATTTATTACCTCAAAGTCTCTCGGAGCGAGCACCTTTCTAAACTGTTACAGTACAATCAAGTTAATTATTATAAATAAATATTTAATTGATCTCACACCAGAAACAACAACAATTTCAGCTACTGGAGCAACTGTGTTCGTTATATCGGGGTGCTGAAATATACATACATATTTGGATCACGCAAATACATAATCTTATGTATGAATCATTTCATATTGTGCAGGTAATTATCAAATATAACACAACAATAATACGATAACTATTTAGAACATTACAATAATTATGACTATTTTTCATTCTAGAATTTACAGCTTTTTACCTAATTCTTCATCGGTACCAATAAACCATTTTTTTTAGTTTCAGATACATTCTGCCTAAACATAATATTAATTACTGACTTGCCTGTGAAGAATTATTAAATTACTTGAAGTATATCTACATATTTGGACCACGCAGATACACGTACTCTTATGTATACATAGTTTCATATTTTGCAGGTAATTATGAAATATATTTTTCTTCCCAGAATATACCATTATCTTACCTAATCAGATTATGTACCTAATGCATCCATCCATTTTTTATTATTTCAGATACATCCTGCCTAAACATAATTACCGACTTGCCTGTGAAAAATTACACAAGGATCTTGAAATCAGCGTAAAATTGTCCTGACCAAGTTGTACTAATTATATAAAATATTTTGTCTGGTATACCTAAGACGGTGAATATTAGTTGTAAGTATTATCTAATCCAAATTTATTGAACTAATAATTTCAAGTGTTCTTTGATTTCAAACAATAATATAATGCCTCACTGCTCTGATTGTAAAGTATTTGTAGACAATCGTCGATGGTCTGGTCATTTACGTAGCAATGTACATAAAAACAATAGTTCTACCCCTATGTATGATAATGTTGCAATTATTAATTCTTCTTTTAAAGAACGAATCAAAAGTTACAAAATCATAGCGACAGGTGAACAAATACATAGTTTTCCTGAGGTGTTTCTCAAAAGTATTAGTACACAAGTCAAACATTTAATAGACAATTCAATAGAGAAACACACCTCTGTCAAAATAAATTTTGAACTGTTTGCTTCGTTTCTTATGTATAAAAATGATCAACAAGAAATAAAATCATTCCGTACAAACAACATTATTACACATTTTAATTACGATTTTGATTCTATTTATAAACTAACTATTGATTTACTACTAAAAAAAATTGAAGAATTTGAGGAAAGGGATAGTGGTTGGACTTTTTTATGCAATTCACATTTAGAATTAAATATTAATAAATATCAACCTCTCAGCGGATCTAAATTTTTAACTTTGCCGAAATTCATAAAAAGTAAAAGAGCTTGTTTGAATATTCGGAACAATGATGAGTATTGCTTTTTGTGGTGTGTTGTGGCGGCATTGTACCCCACAAATAGACATCCCGATAGGATTTCGTCTTATCCCCGCTTTCAGGATGTTTTGAATGTTAATAATTTGACATTTCCAATCACATTTTCGGACATAGCTATCTTTGAGAAAAATAATCCTTCTGTTAATATATATGTGTATGGTTTAAAAAACGAGAAGACAATTATTGGACCGCTTTATAAAACGTTGAATAATAAGTCTAATAAAAGTATCCATCTACTGTTTATAGAAAACAATAATAATTCTCATTACTGTCTTATCAAAGATTTATCTCGTTTAGTTAGAAATCAGATGACCAAACATCATGGTAAACTATATTTCTGTGAAACTTGTTTATTGTTTTTTCCAACGCTTAGTCAAATTGAATCCCACTTGTGTGGGGGGATCGTCACAGTTTTACCAGAACAAGGTTCATTTTTAAAATTTAAAAATTATGATAGGAAACAAAACATTCCATTCGTCATATACGCTGATTTCGAAACGTTACTTGAACCCATTTCCGGCGATGATTTCAACACCGCTAATACGTCATACTCTAAACGCCACGTGCCGGCTGCATTCGCTTACAATGTCGTGTCATCAAATAAAAATGATAGCGTTGAAGGCTATAGAAGTTATCGCGGCAATGATTGTGTTTCAAAATTTATAAATTTTCTTACTGAGGATGTAAAACAAATACATCAGATTATATCCAAAAGCGAGCCTATGATATTCACTGATGACAATTCTCTAGAGTTCAAACGTGCCGTTAGGTGTCATATTTGCGACAATTTACTCTTGACCGATAAAGTAAGAGATCATTGTCATATTACAGGCCTGTATCGAGGTGCAGCACATCGACACTGTAATTTGCAACATAAAGTACCAAAATTTATACCAATATTTTTTCACAATTTATCCGGGTACGATTGTCATTTATTTATAAAAAAGTTAGGCGAAATTCCAGGCCCAATTAAAATAATCCCTAAGACTAAAGAAAAATACGTCGCATTTACCAAATTTATTCCTATTGCTGATAATGAGTTTATTTGTATAAGATTTTTAGATTCATTCAACTTTTTAGGGACAAGTTTAGACAAGCTCGCTAAAACATTGCAGGTGGAAGATTTTGTTAATCTTCGATTTCATTTTTCTAAAGACAGACAGTTTAATTTATTGACAAGAAAAGGTATATATCCTTATGATTACATGACCAATTGGAAATGTTACGATCAAAAATCATTGCCGTCTAAGGGTAATTTTTATAATTATTTGACTAACGAAGACATTACAGATGAGGATTATAATCACGCACAGGCTGTTTGGGCTGAATTCAATATTAATAACCTCGGCGAGTATACGGATCTATACTTAAAAACGGATGTGCTTTTGTTAACAGACATATTTCAAAATTTTCGGAAAACCTGTAAACAATATTACAGTCTTGACCCAGCGTTTTACATTACTGCACCTAGTTTATCTTTCGATGCAATGTTGCTAAAAACGGGCGTTCAGTTAGAACTCGTGTCGGACTTAGCTATCATCAGAATGATACAAAGCGGTATACGCGGCGGTTTGTGCATGTGTTCCCATCGGCATGCTAGAGCCAATCACAAATACATGCCTGAATATAATCCATCACAACCTGAGAGTTTCATAGTATATTTAGATTGTAATAATCTTTACGGTTTTAGCATGTGTCAGTATTTACCATACTCTAGTTTCAGATTTTTAAGTGATAACGAATTAGCAAATTTTAATGTTACCACTATAGAGGATAACGCAAACTGGGGCTTCATATTAGAAGTCGATCTATTGTATCCCGAGCATTTACATAATGACCATAATGACTTACCATTTTGTCCCGAAAAATGTGTACCCCCGGGAGGTAAAACAAAGAAATTAATAGCAAATTTGTATAATAAGTACAACTACGTGATTCACTACGTTCATTTAAAAAAATGTTTAGAACATGGTTTAATATTACGTAAAATTCATAGAGCAATTACTTTTAGACAGAGTCCATATTTAAAACAGTACATAGAGTTAAATACTCAATTAAGACAGAAAGCAAAAAGTTCCTTCGAACAAGACTTTTTTAAGTTATTAAATAACAGTGTTTTTGGAAAAACATTAGAAAATACTGAAAATAGAGTAACCGTACATTTAGTTAATCAATGGTGCGATCAGTCCAATCGAACTAAGAAATTTATATCCGCTGAGAAACTTATAGCCAACCCCTATTTCCACAGTGCATCTATTTTATCAGAAAATTTAGTTGCAATACAAATGAAACCTGATCAAATTATTTTAGATAAACCTATATACATAGGTTTCACTGTATTAGAACTTTCAAAAGCACACATGTATTACTTTCATTACAATATTGTAAAGCCTTTTTATAAAGATCGAGTGCAGCTATGTTACACAGATACCGATTCCTTTGTCTATAAAATATACACCAACGATTTTTACAATGATTTGAAATATAATTTTTTACAATATTTTGACAGCAGTAACTATGAAATCACAAATGATTTACAGATACCGCTAAAAAATAAAAAGGTTCCCGGTCTCTTTAAAGATGAAATGGGAGGAAAATATATTACTGATTTTGTTGGTTTGAGATCGAAACTTTACTCTATAAGAACCCCTAATAGTATCATTAAAAAAGCAAAAGGAGTAAAATCATGCGTGGTCAGGGATTTAAACTTATCAGACTATGAAACCATTTTATTTAATGGTGGAGTAATCCGGAGAAAAAATAATATGTTTAAATCAATAAAGCACGAAATATTTACTCGGACTGTCAACAAAGTTGCTTTATCTAGAAATGATGACAAACGATCGATATCTGTGGATCAAATATCAACCCGAGCCTGGGGGCATGCATTTATTTTTAAGAATGAATTACTTTGATCATAATTTTAAGTTAAGTGTTACCTACTCATAGTTTAGTTTTAGGAAATAATAAATGTTAATATTATACAAAAAATGAAATAAAGTGTGAATTATTATAATTATTGACTTGTTTTATTTCTGAAATCCTGTTTATTTCAAAATATCATTACACTTTTTTTTTTTTTTTTTAAATCGGTATACAAAGTTAACACTGATTGCAGTTATCTCACTATGCACCTAAAATACCATGCATCATAAGGTTGATTTTCGAATAACTAACGTTTTACGATTAAGTAACATGCTTACAAGGCGTTGTTTGTCATTGTATAAGTGTTACCTACGTTGCAGTTCATTGGCCTTAGTCTTGAGACACAAACGCTTAGTTGACAATATTAGTATGACTTGTAATTATTTAGTTATTTTGTCATCATTTACGAAATATTATTCGGCGCGAACACCTGTTTAATATTTTTTTAACTTCCATCAAAAGTTATCATGTCGGTGAGTAAAATATTTTTAATTCGTTTTTTTATGATTGTTTTATAATTAGAGATTGTGTTCGCAGCTGTGTTGTGTTGCATTTTTCCAGAGCCTTTTGTCACTAATCTAAAGTAAATCTAGACTTTCTCGATTGAAAACCCAATTAAAACGCTATACTAGCGGAATAGTGGTATAAATTGTGTTTATATTTTGTTCCAGAATTCTGACACCGAGATTGTATTCAGCCAGTATGCTCAGGATCCTTACGAGGGATTCTCCGAGATGTTTCGCAGTGAACCCGGGCAAAGCAAACAAGTCACGAAAGATAAAAAACCAAAACAACGGTGCAGGGAAAAATCGATAAAGCAAAATCCTACAAAATCCTTCGTTATGAGTCGACTACATCGAAAAGGGATTAAGTTAATAAAAATTTCAGTGGTAGATCTGTGTAACAACAATCCTCAAACCATAGACAGTGATAGTGACAGTGAAAACGTTATTATAAACGCTCAATATATTGTTCAAGATCCCATCGACAGTGTTATGGACGAAACTGAGTCTTTAGTTAAGAAAATATCAAAATCTTTAATAGGTACTGACTTTTATTAACCGTTTTTGTAAAGTAGTTAATATTTGTATTTTCATTATGATGTTTTTATTTAATTTTGTATTAGGTTGTGTTATTTGTGGAGTAGCGTGGGGGTGTTTAACAAAATAAAAGCAAATTTACATTATTTTGATTTTTATTTAAAAACCTTAAAACCAATAATCTAAATACATTACACATATGAGTACATACATTTATACCCATTCTAAATATTTCCTTAAACAAAGCACATTTTTAAGAGCACAATGCTTTAGATGTTTATTACAATTAAAATTAGATCTTCCTTCACAGTATTTTTTATGCAAAACAGAGAAACTAAGACATTGTTCTGTACCAAGGTCTGATACTTTACAATTCACACACAGTTCCTTTATCCAATTCACCTTCTCCAAACCATTTACAATAATTGCCTTATTTTCTAGATATGGAACGATTATACGCCGAAATTCTCTATAGTCAATATATCCTTCATTCCAATAAATACCTCTATTTCTTTCCAACCATTTAACTTGTCTCTTTTCGTCACTTGTTAAGTATTTAAACAAGTATGGCGGTTTTATTAAAAATGTTTGCGTATAATCACGACTTGCAAAAGCTAATTCTTTTATTATAAAATTATTGTTCAGGTCTTTAAACCCTTGAACATCTAAAATAATAGTATTCGGATTCATGATATTTTTCTCACAGTATTACTCAATGGCTTGTACTCAATTATGCAGTCGTTCAATATAAGACAGTATGCAGAAGTTTGATCTGGTATATCGGAATCACTCTCAATTTCCACTCTTACATCCACAATAGGACCTGTCTTTACATTATCAGCTTGTCTAGAGCAATCTATGACAAATAGCGGCGCCAAATCTTTGAATTGTTTCTCACTTAATAAGGGTTCCGAGCGACGTCCGTAATAAGACTGTTGAAATCTGATGTATTGCTCGTATAATAAAGCGATTCTGTTATACGCGAAGCTGACATTTAGGTTTTCATACGGGAAGTAAGTTGAGTTTAAGTATACTCTAACGTCACGAACATGACAGTGATCGAACTGGGACATATCAGAACTTGAATTGTTTTTTCTATTTGTTTGTAGACCCATAATTATGTATCTTGGTTTCTCTATTTGTGAGGAAGTTTTGATAGACCAGGTATGTTTTGTAGTTTTAGGTAAAGCTGGATATTCGTACAGATCCCAATTTCTGAATATCATCTGGAGTGGTCGATCTTTTTCTAACAGTTTTAGCAAACTTATTTTTTCTTTGTCGGACACTTTAACATGCGGTACACGCCAGATGATTTTATTTATCTGAACGTCGTCTACAAATTCCCCGGTGTTAAGTTTCACAGCATTCAGATTAGTGTTACTTCGTAGCAATATCAGTTCGTGCCTACTATTTATCACGACTTTCTTGAAATCTTCTGCAAAACCGATAATGTTACAGAGGGGTATAGAAGCAGAAAAACTACCCCCATTAATATTTTTTATTCCATCGATATTCCAGCCCCATGCATTGGCTATCTTTGATTCACCTTCACTCATTGATATTAACGATTTCATGGTGGTAGTTATGCCAGCGTTTTTTATTCTATCAATTTCCACTCCATTCAGCTCATATCTTATATCTTGGAATAAGTAGAGTAGAGCATTATTCGTAAAATTAACACTAGTGGCTTTCTCTTTCATATCCTTTTTACTTACGACAACAGTTCCTTCCAAATACAAGGTACTAGCTGAGGGAAGTATATACAAGTCCTGTTGGTTAATAGGTATGCGGATTTCATCGTTTCTATTGAAACTAGTTACGTAGGGCTTGTAAGAATGAAATTCGATTCCTTCAACAGTGTTGTCATAAGTCGGAGCAGATAAAACGTCTAAGATATTCATTTTAGCAAACCGATCGCTTTGAGAAATGCCTTGTTTTCTTTAGTTAATTTAATTTTCTTCTTAGAGCGAGCTCTTATTTGGTTGGAAGCTTGAGCGGAACTGATATTTTTGATTTGTTGATGCATATATTTATTGTAGTCAATCATTTTTTTCTTCTGAGATGCAAATACAGCTGCACTTCTTCACCGCGCAAATTGATTAAGCGGTTATTTATATCTAACAGCCTGATATGTATACAGCTAATGTTGTTTTGGTTAATTGGAAAGTATATCGCGTTTTTCGGGATTTCTATAATTCTATATCCGGGAGGCACGTTGAGAGCAAATTCGTGGATAATGTGACTGGGTTCTCCGTTTGTGTACGAGCCGCTTACAATATCACATTCGATCCTGATCACTGTTGTAGGTAAAATGTTGACTGGAAAGTGCGATACATGCCATTTATTTGCTTTTAAGATCTGCTTATTAAACCCTAACAAATTCCTAAACGTACCTTCTTTATTAAAATTTATGTCTTTTGTACAATATACAGCAGCTTTTAAAGTATTGTTATTGCACTGTAGTTTGATTGATGCATCTTTCATTTCAGATTTTAAATAATCATTAATATCTTGCAATTCATAGGTGCCGTCAGGTATTTCAATAACTTCGTTAGAACCATAATAGAACTTATTATTCGTTTTGTCAATGTTTGGAATAGAATTAAATGTTGCGAAATGCAATAAGGCACACTCATACTGTTCATATAGTTGCAACGTGTTAGGATAGTAAGTAGATAAAGTTGACGAGTTTCCAGTTATCGATAATGTGAGTGACATCTTGCAAATGATTCAAATAAAAGAAAAGCATAAGTTTTATACGTTTTATTTCCAAAAATTCCATAGATATTCTAAACATAAGTGTCCACAATTTACAGTGTTGAATTTCTGATATCTTGTATAATTATAAAAAACATTACAATTCTTAAAATATCGCATTAATTCCGTTGGAGGTTTTAAATCTCCAAAGCTATCAAAATATTCACAATAATTGCATACTTTTACATAAGCTACCCAATGCGTGCCTTCGTTCTTAGAGTCGTCCAAGTTAACGACACCACATTCAACCCGTTTTGGCGTCCTTGGTAACTGATCCTTCATGTATACTCCTCGAAAGTGAGGGATGTTGCGTGCATACCTTTGGATGTCTATATTAGTGAGAGGACGATTAGGTAGCTTATTTTTCAGTTTTTTGAAGACTTAATGAATAAACCATTACCATTTTTATGTGACTTAATGTACAAGCCCTGGCCTAACTTTAAAGACTCCATAGCCTTATTATGTCGTTGTGTTTCTCGCAAATTTTGCTGACCTGCTTTGTAATCGTTAACAGTTTTTGCAATACCAGCCGCACCACCAGCTAAAGTTCCTAAAGCTGATAAACCCGCAAAAATTGGGATTAAAGGTAGAATACCTCCAGTCTTTGGTAAGGGTATCACTCGCGGCACTCGAATTTTCTGTATGCATGGGATTATTTTTTTTGCTGCTGAGTAAGCAGCGTTAATTAAAGCTTTACTGTCCTTTGGATTCAGTTTCTTTATTTTTGCTTTTATTTTTGACACGAAACTTTTAAACGTTTTAATGCCAGAACCAGATTTCAGTTTGGCTTTCATAACTTTGCTCACTAACCATGAACTAAGTTTTTCACCTTTCCCAGCATCGCTCGATTTAAGTCTTTGTTTAGCCATATTTAGTAGTTGCAAATCAGCTTTGTGGCGATTGGGTAAGTCTGTATGGTTTGCATATGCAATGTCGTGATGCATACAAGCTTCGTCTAGCTTATTTACACCTCGGTCACCTCGTAATAAACGTTTCTGCAATTTAGTTCCGGGACCGCAATAATTGTAGCCGGGTAAATGAAGTTCGAACGGTAGATTATTAATTAAGGTATTAACAAGTTCACCTCCTTGCATTGTTAATGTGTAATGAGAGAAATGATGCAAAAGTAATCGTTATATAATTATTTTAATCCACTATTGCAGTTTTCTCGATCCAGCTATTTTCTTCGTTGTTTAGACCCAACCATTTCACAAACATTTTTGATCCTTTTCTTTTTAAAACCCTTTCTATCAAATAAATACCAGGATAGTAAGATTTCTGAAGTTCTTGCTCGTAAAAGGTTCCCATTATGGCTTGCTTTCGCTGATCTTGTATATGATATGTTACTGGTATGGTATGATTAATTTTTTTTATAGTAAATATTTCAGTTGACCAATTAGGTGTATAACCTTTTTCAAAATGGTGTTTGTATTTACTGATACGAACAAAGTCACCTACTTTGAACTTAGGTTTTCTACGGACGGTTACATGATTTAAGGCTTTTTTAATATTTTCTTTTATAACAGACTCGCAAGATTTATTTACTTCAATTGGTTTAAATTTAATGGTACGATGTTTTGTGTTGTTATATATCTTTAACGTAACCTCTAACGGTATACCTAACCACATATAGTTTCCGTTCAGACTAAAATATTTATATATTTTATTTTTAAGAGTTTTAATCAGTCGCTCTACGATCGAAGCTTTTTTGGTAGAAAACGTTGAGTAATGGTTAACATTGTAAGTCTTCATAAGCGTTTGAAATGAGTTGTTATAAAATTCTGTTCCCATATCAGTTTGTAAATTAACCGGTTTGCGATTGCTGTTAATCAGTATTCGTTTAAATGCATGAGTAACATCAAGTTTATTTTTTGATTTTAATGGCTCTGCCCAAGCGTACTTTGAGAAGCAGTCAATCACCACTAAAATGTAATTATGACCTTTATTATATTTTCTTAGATTTTGCATGTCCATCAGATCAGCTTGCCACAAGTCATCGATCCCCTTTAGAATGACAGGACGTCTAACGAAATTTCTTCGTGCTGCTTTATGTATTTCATTAACAATTTGCTGTTTTGCCATTACGGAGTTTTTTGTAGTAATTTATCTACCTCTGCTTTGGTATAAAACTTATCTTCCAAATGAGTTGAAATCTCAGGTATCTTTGCTTTTAAAGTAGCCTGAACTGTGTCCTTTGTGTCTTTTATGATTTGAGAGCGCAATGAACCAATCATGTTATTAAATTCTTTTAACATATTAGCATTCAATCGATCTACATAATCCTTGTTCACGGTCAGGTTATTTAATTCTTTTAACATGTTAGCATTCAATCGATCTACATAATCCTTGTTCACAGCATCGCCTGCTTCTACTGGAGATCGGACTCCTCTTAATCTTGATGTTTTTAAATCAAAATCTCCGTTTTCTAATTTTAACAATGCGTTCTCATTAAACTCAAATAACTCTGATAAACGCATTCTTTTGTGAATGTAGTGTCCGAATTTGTCTACGTTCATATTTAAGGTGTATTGTATCGAGAAGCTGATAATAAAATAAACACATTTTAAAATATTTATTTATTTATAACTTTACTTTCACGCAATTCTTCAATGATAGATATAATTTCATTATCTAATCCTGTGTTACCAGCATCTCGAGATGCAATTAGTAATTTTAACCTATCTACCAATTCATTTGGATCGTCCCAATAAACAAAATCAACATTTTTCTTCCACATTTTTGTAAAGGGTAGTCCTTTTCCTTTCGTTTGGTGGTCCTGAATTGTACTTCGTAGTTGGAATAGAGGCTTAATAATTTGCAAATATTTTTGTCCTTTATTACTTTTGATTGGTTTACCGGGCTCATAGTCCCGTCGATGTGCGTTTGTGTCAAGTAGCATCGACTTATAATGTTTCATATCACTCTCTGTAACCAAGCTTAAATCGGCATTCTTTTTCAACAGCAACTGTTTTAAACCAGGCGTATTTCGGTATTTGCGTCCAGCTACGATGATATACTCATCACTGATCGTTATACGAGCAGAACCTAACATCAATTTTCCGCCCTCTTTTCTGACACCAAACGGAATATCGGTCAGAGCTTCTGAGGACACTGACCAGGATGACGAATCAATACCTTGGTTGTTTTCAACTAATGATTTGTACGAAGAGTCACTTTCGATATCAGATTCATATTCGTCTTCATTGTCGTTATTATCATTGGTTCCTTTACTAATTGTGGGTTCTTTTTGCAAAGTTTTATCGATAAACGGAACTTCGGTTTCTTCATTTTCTATATTATGCGGAACACAAGCCTGCTTACTGACATTAGCAATTTGGTTGAGTGGTTCTGTTACCGGCTTGAAAACTGATTCCAGTACTTGCTGATTGTTAAGCTCAGCATCTCTCATCTTTCGCACCTTCTTCTTAACAGCATCTGCAGCCTCAACAATTTGTCTTTTCAGTGATTTTTCCATAGTAACAAAAAGTTCGTGATTGATTAAGCGTTGTCTGAAGAATAATAATATCGCGAGGGTAACACTCTTAAATATAAATATTTTTAATCAAAGACAACAAAAGTGTCAAATTTATTTCTATAACATCCTTTATTTTTGGAGCAATCCTTATTAATCACTACATAATTGAAAGGTTCACTCCATATTTTCGAACACATTTCACGAAATTCAATCCATGTCATATCAGTGTTGACATGTTCTTCATAAATATGCCGTAAATTAATTTCATCTTGTTTAAAAAGTATGATTAAGTTCGCATTATCTCTTACTAACTGCTTGGGGATTTTACTATATGTTTGGTTCAGATAAAAACAATCTATGCATTTGTGTCTTCCCATTGCAAAATAATCACGCATGTTATTTTGATTTTCACAAGCAACATCATCAAAAATAATCACGGAGTTGGGTTTTGCGTCCTGAACGCTTAGTACTTCCTCATTTCCCTGATATTTCTGGAGGGAAATACCGGGAACCCGTTGCAAAACTCTTTCTAAGAAAATGTACTTAGGTTGGTGCAGAGTTTTTGAATAAACATAAACATTTTCAAATCTTAATCCATTTTCGTGTATAAGAAGGCCAATTAATAAATTGGTTTTTCCACAATTGGATGGACCACAAATGATACATCGTACTGAGTTAGGTAATAATTCCCCATGACGAAAACTAGTCTTACAAATATCATCGCAGACTGTATCAACATGCAGCGATTGCGGTTGTTTTACAAATTTCATGATTACTGTTGGAAATGAACCGATTAAAAATGAGTGAATGTATATAGTACGTTAACATTTATAAACTTACCACAACCTCTTTTGCGTTACTGGTCATTGATCGAGTGGATTGTTCATTACTAAGCATTCTGTACCACCCTTCAGAGCGATAGCAAACTCGCATGATCATTGGTTGTATACAGTTATACACTAGAGAGTAAGTAAACGGAGAGTTGATGGATGATCATCGTTGCTCATCAAGTACGCAGCAAAATGTACTGTCTCGGTCGAGTTTATCGGTCGAGTGGAAAGGCGAGTCGATTATCAATTATTGGGCATTCTATACCACTATCGGCAGCGAGGCGCACTCGCCGAGCAACTTGCCGATAGTGGTATAGAATGCCCAATAATATACTACTGAAGTCTAGGCTAAAAAGGGTTCCTAAAACCGCCCGATTGTTACAGGAAGCTCCTGATTCTACACCTGTTCCTGCGAACAGCTCTATCTCAAGAAATAAGACTTGAGAGCCTGGACGATGGACCTGGGATTGTACCCTTTAAATTAGGCCCAGCTAAGATCTTATCACACCACCATTCCTTCATACAATACGTTAATTTAGACACTCTACAAGATAAAATAAATTCTATTGATAGCCAATTACTAACCAGCAGCCCTAATCTTAATAACCAAACCAAATCATTATTCCAGCCTCATATAGATTACCTGAGATCCAAACTCAATAGTGTATCCGAACAATTAAAATCTTTCGAGATAACTCGTGTAAAAAGAGGGCTCATAGATGGTCTCGGTAGTGTTGTGAAAAGCATTACAGGAAATTTAGATTATACCGACGCATTACATTATAATCAAGCTATAAAATCTCTCGAAAACGATGAACACAAATTAGTCACTGAATTCAATCAGCATGTTAGTCTAACAAAAGAGATGTCCACTCAATATTCTAAAATCATTGACGATATTGTAGATAACCAGAAAAAAATGGCAGCCCTACTAAATAGAATTAACGAAAGCAACGCAGATAGAGATCATGATTTGATAAAATACGCACATTTAGCTCAAATACTTATTATCCTTAGCGATAACGTAGATGCAGTTTCACAGGAACTAAACCGGCTGCAGAATGTTCTAGCATTTATAAAAACCTCTACAATGCACCATTCCATTCTCAGCATAGACGAAATACGCGCTATAATAAATAAATTAACAAGTTTATATAGTAGTGAGAAAGTAGTAGATATAGATATAAGAGAATATTATAATATAATTAAGTTAGGTTCATATTATGTAAGCAATAATATAGTTATAGTATATAAGTTTCCAATATTTCAACCGCATACATACGATCTATATAAGTTATCAATAATACCTAACAAATATCATGAAGTCCTCATTCCATCCTCTCCTTTCCTAGCCATCTTCCAGAAAGATTCTAAGAACATAGAGGCTGAATGCCCGAAGACCAGCAAGTGGTTCATATGTGAGGAGAAACGAAGTCTACAGAGTCATTCCTCTCAAGATTGCATACACGAACTCATCACCACGCAAAGGAAAAGTTCAACATGCAAACCTGTCGCTATCACCTTGGACCAGCCAGCGTACGAGGAACTTGATGATAGATACTACACCATCAGCTTCCCGGTTCCCACGAAGGTTCATCTCTCCTGTGGACAAGACCTGTACAAAGAAGTTCAAGGAAGTTACTTACTCACCATACCGCAGGACTGTTACATAGAGACACCACAGATCACTATCGCCAATAAGAAAAATCGTCTGAAGGGTCACGTATTGAAGATTATGGACCTACCTCTAGAAGACATAGATAATCAGCTTCCAGTCCCGACACTAAAATTGAACTCAATAAACTTGGACCACCTACATGCAGCCAATATGAAGATAATGCAACAACAGCCACATATTCCAGCTAAGAATGACTACGGAATCTACCACACCACGATTCCAATGTACATAGCACTAACCGGTGCATGTGCACTCATGGGTTACTTTATCTACCGACGGTACTGGTCAAAATCTAAGAAGACTCCAGACGAGGAACCACAATGTCACCCAAGGTGTCCAGGAAGAATTTACGCTCTTCCCGAACCTAAAGAGAGGATAAGCTGCAACCAACCCCCACCTCAATTTACTACGAAAATCATCGGTGGTGGCTGCTCTTCGGGGGGAGGTGTTACGCGGTGCTAATCTATAAGGATCGCCGAGACAGCATTGACCCAAAACAACACTGCACACGGCTCGACCACGCAGTGCAACGTCAGCAGAAACGTGCCGCGCGATGACGACAACAGCGGCTTCGCAATAACGGAAACGCGGACCCAAATTCATAATTGATTCACACTTCGAACATTGTAAACCTCTTAGAAATAATTAACTTGTAACTTTTAGTATAATTAAATTTTATTAAATAACTTTTGCTTTTTTTTTGGATCCTCCGGTTGTAGCCCACGTAATTCGATTAAAAATAATAATAAGTCTGACACAAAAGTCTCAAAACAGTCCTATTATAAAAAGTGCAGAAAATAAAACCAAATCTACGTGGAAATTAATGGTGTAAATATAACTTTTCCCCGGCATCTGTTTTATTGGTGATAAGCAAATTAACGATCCTAAAGACATAGCTACGGCTTTCAATGATAATTTTATAGATGCGGTGCTACCTGCAAACAATAATGCAAACGGTAATGCTATATCTCTTATAAGACACTTCCCAAAAACCCTTTTATGGCACCGACAGATGCTATGGACATTTTCAGTATTATTAATCAGCTAAAAAATACCAATAGCACGGGTTTTGATGAAATTTCTACAAAAATTTTAAAATTGGTGTCGCATATAATTACACCCGTACTAAATTTTTATAATTAACATATGCATAGAGCATGGTCACTTTCCAAACTTATTGAAATGATTATAATCAAGCCACTTCATAAGAAAGGTGACAAAGCAAGCATTTCAAATTATCGTCCAATAGCTTTAATACCAGTATTATCAAAAATCTTTGATAAAGTGATTTATAAATCCCTTAACTCGTTCTTTGAAACAAATGATATACTCGCTAAAGAACAATATGAGTTTTAGAAAAAGTAGAAACATTAACAACGCAGTCTATGAGTTAGTGGCAAAAATTGTTAGTAATGTTGACAAAAAAAACCTATAGCCGCATTACTCATGGACATGTCTAAGGCATTCGATCACGTAGATCATACAATATTACTAAGTAAATTAGAGCGTTATGGTGTCCCAGGAAATATATTGAGCCTAATTGAATCTTATTTATGTGGAAGAAAACAAATCACGGTTTTAAATAGAATTTGTCGCAATTCTAAGAGATAAGTTAGTCACAAGTCGTCCATTAGGTATACAACTTGCGGTGCACCTTAAGGAAGTGTCCTTGGGCCCTTGCTTTTCCTCATTTTTATAAATGATTTGCCGAAATGTACTGACTATCAGACCGTCCTGTTTGCCGATGATAGTACAATTATCATATGAAAATGAAATAAATAATGCCATTCATTGCATTATAGATTGGTTACGTAAGAATAAACTTAACATAAATTTAGAAAAAACCCAAGATTATGACGTTCCAACAAAGAACAAAACAACTAAATTTAAATATTAAATACGCAGACCAAAAAATACCTAAAACCAACAATGCTAGATTTCTAGGACTTTACTTGGATAGTCATTGTAAGTGTATCTTCTGTGTACGTGTTGTTGGGTGTTATGAGTCATGTAAATAAAACAACTGGTTTCGGTGAGCGCTAGTACACAACTGCTATATATAATTATTTATTTGACCATTATAATATTTGCTGTGCATGCGACATGTAATGTGTCGATGCACCACATTATTTCCCCCTTTAAAAACAAATAAACAAATCGAGTACACTTACATAAAAATAATTAAAAAGTTTACATAAAAAATAAGACAAAAGAAGTATTCTTTCTACACAAAATATAGCCATACACGAACAAAAATAAAAACGAACTTAATACTACGCGGTTACACTTTTCTTCTGTTTTCCTTTTTCCCGATTGCTGCTGTCTTAAACGTTTTGTGGTCCCTGTCCTCCGTTTGGGTGCTGACAGCAACGCATGGAGACTGTTGGAATCTGAGCTGGTTGCGTTTGCCTGGCGTCGACGCAGTGGCGGTAGCTTCATATAAGCCCAAAAGCCCGGCTTGCCTTACTAAAATGCTCGATAGAGAATCAATATCAAACCTGAACTATTTAAAAGTTCGCGCGCTTAATTCTTATCAAAATAACACAAAGTATCTACCTATGCCACACTACTTCACATAGCGATTGGTCGCGCGCAGAGTTTCGCATTTGCAGTTGTAGCATCTACATATAGCTATCTCGCTTACACGCACCGGCTTTAACCGGGCTTTCAAATACTACATCTGTCTCTTTCGCACTTATAGCGATGTGCCGTATAACGAGATAGAAACTTGTGCGTCTTTGTAGACGATCAGTTTGAAGATTTAAGCAGGGCTTGCAAGTGAAGTTGCACGCATATGCGTGACCTTGTCACCTTGCCAACTCTGCAGTGTTGCCGTTTTAGCGACGTTGTGAGATCTTGGAGATTTTTAACGAGTTTCGTGACTTTTTTTAAGATTTAGCAACATAAAAACTAGCGACTTTTGAAAATTACGAATATAAATATTCAAGCAATATCTTAAAAATAAAAAATTTGCGACATCTAGCTAGATTTTTCATATAACTGGCGACTTTTTTTTGCCAAATGACAACACTGCAACGACCCGACTGCAACTCACTTCAGTTCATATCTCTTAGTACACGGTTACCAACTTAGGGATTTTGTCCCTAAATTTAGGGACTAGAAGTGATAAAAGGGAAATTTTTGGGGACTGGAATATTTTGGGGATTTTTTTAGGGATTTCGAACAAAACTTACCAAATCGAAAACAAAGCGTGTGTTTTCTGTTTTGTGCGTAGAAAGGAACGCACGATATGAAATTCATATCCCCTAAAAAGGTAGATAGTATCATGATGGTACGATTTTCCTTATAAATCGGGATTATGGATCGTGAGTAAAACTTAATCATACTGTGGACACGATCAAGAACTTCATCGTACATATGTATGACTTCAAAAATGAGACGTCAAATGAAAAGGAGCAACAGGATGATGATGTGGTTCTAGAAATAATTAACAAGTTTGCATAGTTGTATTTTTAATTTTTTTTTATCAACTTATTATGTAACGTTATATTTACCTACGAAATAATTTAGGTACTAAATAAGTATGTAGGTATAACACATATAAAATTCTATTTAGGGATTTTTAGGGAAATTCGGAAAAAAATTGGGGAATATTTTTTTTTATGGTTGGTAACACTGTCTTAGTAGTCTGTGCTTCAGTTTTTGGCTTTTATTTGCTTGAGTGGGAAAAGTTTTAGAGTTTTATGTGTTTTCTTAGATTTTCTCAGTGATACAATTGTTTTGGTGACTTACCTACAACAATGGAGGTAATTGTACCTTGTGAGGATTTAAAATGCGTTCAAGTTTTGATTGGCGAAGATAAGGTAAAATCTTTAAACTTTGCTCAGAAAAAACAGTTAATTTCTTTAACATTTTCCTACAGAGGAATTAGATTCATTATTTGACATTTATGCAAATTATTTCGACAAACAAACATTAAAAAGCCAATTGATTTGCTTGTATTCTAGTCCTGATCTGAAAGATCGTAATGTTTTCGAATTAATTGATTTCATTCATGAGAATAACCTCGAAGATGCCTTTCCTGAGCTGTTAAAGTTAGCGTATCTTGTTGTAACTATTCCGGCTACCAATTCTTCCGCGGAACGTGCTTTTTCGTCTCTTAAACGTATCCATACCTATCTGAGAAATACACAAGGTCAAGAGCGTCTTTCCGAATTATCAATGATAGCTATTGAAAAACAGTTGTTGGTAGAATTAAAACGATCACCAACATTTTACTCTGATGTAATTAAATCATTTCTTAAGAAAGATAGACGATTCCAATTAGAATATAAATAATTTATTTAAATTCCTTATTACATTCTATCTAGCTATTTTTTAACTTTCGGTTTTGTTTTTTTTTTCGTCTGTAACCTGTTAGTCCTGTTACGAAGCAAGCAACTACTTACCATTACTTTGTTCCCTCAAGCAATGAAGCAAACCAAACGGCTTTTTTTAAAGCCACCGGAGGTATGCAATTGCTGATATGTTTATTATATTCAATCTAGCACTAGCATGCCTTCAGTGTGCTTTGGTTACCTCAATCACCGCACGACAAGCAAGAGTGAAATTGAAGAAAGAAGAGGAAAGAAGAAGATGGATGAATTCACTTTTAATTTATTATACCTAACCAGTAGTTTATGAGACAATTGCGATGATACATACGTAGGTACCTACATACTCAGTCGAAAAGTGTTTTTTTTTTTTTTTTTTTTCTTTTTTTGGTATCGTTTTAAATTTTAGTGGGCTTGCCTTATTTTGAAACCCTAGGCACGCCACTGCGTCGACGTGCCGTGTCACGTTCTTGTATAACCGCTTCCTACACTTTCTGTACATGCAGTACAGTAGCACTGCAACGGCGATGATGAAAATGCCCCCCATAGAGATTTCCGTCATTGAGATGCTGGATCCCCCTGACCCAGCGGCAGTTTGTGCCACCACGATCTCTTCCTTGGAGCCCCAGCTGCCCATGTTTCCGAATATTGCAATTGTCTTGATCTTGCTTTACCAGCGTGTTGCTGCTGCGGTAGTTTGGTAGTTTGTGCGGACGAAATTATTCTTTTCTTTATTCCGTGTTTTTCTTTCGTTGATCTGGCGGTATTGTAAATCGTACCACCGGATGTATGACGCGGCCTGAGCGTGTTGTGTTTGGTGCGGTCTTATTAATTTCTGCTGGCTCAACATTTTTGTCGTCGTTCACTTCGCTACTGCTACTTTTCTGGTGTTCTAAAGGTTCATTTACCTTTCCGTCCATTAAAATGTATGCTGGTTTTAATCTGTCCACCGTTACTATTGATGTTTTCTTCGGCAATTGAATTTTGAAATGTTTCTCTTGCTTCTCTAACACTTTATATGGGCCTTCGTAGGCTGGGGTCAGTGGTTTCTTCACAGCATCCGTTCTGACGTATACGTATTCGCAGCTTTTCATGTCTGGATGTATGTACGATTTGTGACTGCTGGCCTGTTGGTTGTTGCTAAACGGGCTTAGCTTTGCCATTGTCCTCTGGAGTGTCTGTGCAAAAGTCTCTGGTGATGTTACTTGCGTTTTCGGCTCGATAAACATTCCTGGCAGACGTATGTTAGTTCCGTATAACATCTGTGCTGGGCTTGTATTCTCTTTCAGTCGTAGTGCTGCTCGTAATCCTAGTAGCACTATGGGTAGTTCGCTTGACCAGTTCGTTGTATTTCCGCGCGCGACTAGCGCGGTTTTCATTGATCTATGCCAGCGTTCAACCAAACCATTTGACTGTGGATGATAACTGGTGGTTCTGGTCTTCTTAATACCGAGTGACTTGGTCAGAGTGATAAATAAGTCTGACTCGAACTGTCGTCCCTGGTCCGTTGTTATGGTGTTTGGGCATCCGAATCTCGCTATCCAGGTGCTTATGAGAACTTCCGCTACAACTTTTGCTGTTATCTCTGCTACTGGTACAGCTTCCGGCCATCTCGTTTCTCTGTCGATCATTGTTACGATGTATCTGTTTCCGTTGGATTCTGGTAGTGGTCCGACAATGTCTACGTGCACGTGGTCTAATCGTGCTGTGGGTGGAAAAATTCCGATTGGGGCCGAGTTGTGCCTATGTGTCTTGCTTTTCTGGCATGCCTGGCATGTTTTCGCCCAAATGCCGACGTCAGTATTCATGCGGGGCCAGAAATAGTGCTCGGAGATCATTTTCTTCGATAATCTTATTCCGGGATGTGTTATGTTGTGCATGGTGTCGAATACTTGTTTTCGAAGTGATTTCGGCACATACGGTCGTAAACTTGGTTTTGTATTTTCGCAGTGTAGTTGTCTTGTTCCTGATAATGTCGTTGTTTTCCAGTTAAGGTTGCAATTTTTTAACAGCTGAGTGAGTTCAGTGTCATTGCGTTGCATATCTGCTAACTCAGTCCAATCCACAGGTGTGGGGCAATCTATTTGCTCGAGTCGCGATAACGCGTCGGCCACCGGGTTCATGTTACCGGATAGGTGACGTATGTCTGTCGTGAACTGTGCGATGAACTCGAGGTGACGTAGCCGTCTTGGGGCTATCGTTTTACTTGTGCAGGTTTGTTTTGTAGTGAAAGCATGACATAACGGCTTATGATCGGTGTAAACTATCAACTCACTTCCCTCGACATAAGGTTGAAAATGCGTTACTGCCATGTAAATGGCTAGCAATTCCCGATCATACGTGCTGTACTTTGACTGCGTTTCACTCAGTCCCTTTGAGAAAAAGGAGAGTGGCTTCCAGTTTCCGTTTTCATACTGTTGTAAAACGGCGCCCACGCACGTTTGAGATGCGTCTGTCATTAGTGATAACGGGCAATGCGTTGTTGGTGAAGACAATGTAACGGCGTCGCTTAGACTTGCTTTACATTGATCGAATGCTTCTAATGCCTCTGGAGTCCATTGTATTTCGGTTTTGTCATTTTTCTTCGATCCAATGAGGTATTTGTTTAACCGAGCTTGGTGTTTGGCTGCTTGTGGTATATTGTTCCGGTAGAAGTTGATCATGCCTAAAAATCTTCGCAAATCTTGTACGGTTTTTGGTATAGGGTATTTGGTTATTGCTTCGACCTTGTCTGGTAATGGTTTGATACCATCTTTTGTGATCTGATATCCGAGGAACTCTACTTGCTGTTTGCCCAGTTTGCATTTGGCTTGATTTATTGCGATGCCATGTTCGTCTAACCGTTTGAACGTTTCTTGTAAATGTCGACGGTGTTCGCTGGTTGAAGATGACGCCACTAGTATATCGTCTATATATACGAATACGAAGTCAAGTCCTGCTAAGACTGTGTTTAGGAATCTGACAAAGGTTTGCCCTGCGTTTCGTAGTCCAAACGGCATTCTTGGAAATTCGAATAGACCGAACGGGGTTATTACTGCAGTCTTTTCTACGTCTTGTACTGGAATCTGATTGTAAGCCCTTTTTAAATCGATCGTTGAATAAATACTGGTTCCTGGTAGTAGGTATGTGAAATCTAGTAGTCTCGGAATTGGGTATCTGTCCGGTACCGTGATCGCGTTCAATCTCCTGTAGTCACCACATAGTCGCAACTCGCCGTTTTTCTTCGATGTCACGTGCAAAGGACTTGCCCACGGACTCTTGGAAGGCCTGCATAACCCTGTCTCTAGCATGTGTTCTATCTCCTTCTTCACTCTTAGGTATTTGTCCGCTGGCAAAGGTCTTGACTTGGAGTAAACAGGATGTCCATTGGTGATGATTTGGTGAACAACGTCGTGCTTCGGTCGTGACTCTGTATCGAGAGGTTTCAAAATGTTCGGGAAATCTGCTAAAATGTCTGCGTAGTCTTCGGTTAATTTTACGGTCCGAAGTGTAGGCGTGCTTGACTTCATTAACTTTGCGTTACTCTGAAGTCCAGTTGTACCATCAATCAAACGTTTATTCCGAACATCCACCAAAATGTTGTTTCTTTCTAGAAAATCGGCTCCAAGTATTGGTTGCGTAATGTCAGCTACGATGAAAGTCCAACGGTACGGGCGTCTCATATTCAGATTCAACGTCAGCGTTTTGTCGCCGTATGTTTTTATTTGTGTACCGTTTGCAGCGTATATTTTATATGTGTCGTCAGCTTTTAAACGATTCCCTCTTCTAGGTATGGCTGAAATGTTAGCGCCTGTATCTACCAAAAAACGATACCCACTTTTTCGGTCGGTAACGCATAGGCGGTTTGACGGTATGATAGCGCTGACGACCGCCTCTGTCAACGCTGAATTTAGTTTTCCGACGGTTTCTTCCAATTGCATGGATTTTCACAGTTCCGAGCTCGATTCCTGTACCGATGATGATACCTACATAACCAGTTGGGACTGTCGGGTGTAATCCTCGTCCTGGAGTGTGATCTTGTGCGCGACTGGCTTCGGTTGCGCCTGTAACTACGGTGTCTACCATTATTTGCATTGGATTTCAAGGCTGCTATTTCTATGGTTAGCTTCTTCATTTGGTTGACCATCTCAACCATAAGCTGTGTTTGTCCGCTTGATATTTCCGACACTTCGCCTGATCGTCCTTCCAATATCTTGTCTGCTATGGCGGCGAGGTTGTCAAGTTTCTGATCTTGACTGACCGTTAACACTGCTCGAACGTGATCGGGGAGTCTTGATATCCACAAACCATGGAGGGTTTTTTCGGCCACCTGACTCTTACGTGCCAATTCCCTCATTCGTCTCAACAGTTGCGACGGTTTTTGGTCGCCTAATTCCACTTCACTGACCAGCTTTTGAAATTGCCGCTCCTCCGATTCTTCGTACACGGCTAGGAGTCTTTCTTTAATAGCACCATATTTATTAGTGGCGGGGGGTGACATTATTATGTCGGCCACTTGACTTACTGCGTCTTTGTGGAGCTTGGACAGTACGACTCCGTATTTTACTTCGTCACCCTGTTTTTGGGGAGCCATCATTGTCTCAAACTGCGCGAACCACACCCTGGGCATCTCTATCCAAAAATCCGGGATCTTCGAGGATATTCCTAATGCTGCGACTTCGGCCTGACTGCTGTCCGTCGCTCCGCATGCTGGTAACACACCACAATTTCCACTTGTGCTCATGTCTTCGGTAACTATATGCCTCTTGAAAACCAAAACCAGTGAGATCCGCTTGTGGAAGGCTGGTAAGGTTGTGCAGTGCAGTTACCACGACACGAGGAAATCACTTTAAATCGCGGCGCGTGTTAATTCAAATCGGGGTCACCAGATGTAAGTGTATCTTCTGTGTACGTGTTGTTGGGTGTTATGAGTCATGTAAATAAAACAACTGGTTTCGGTGAGCGCTAGTACACAACTGCTATATATAATTATTTATTTGACCATTATAATATTTGCTGTGCATGCGACATGTAATGTGTCGATGCACCACATCATCTAAATTGGAAATGCCATGTAGAAGCTGTTTGCAAAAAACTAAATCAATATTCTTATTCGCTTTATAATCTCGCGAAAATATCAAGTGAGTCTGTAGTTTTGATGGCATACATAGCGTATGTCTCTTCACCGGTACGTTTTAGGGAAATGCCACTGAAAAACATTGCGTTCAATGCTCAAAAAAAGGTGTGTACGTGCTGTGTTTGGGCTGAAAAAGACTGATAGTTTTAGGCCATTATTTAATAAATATAAACTTCTTACTTTGCCTTGTGTGTACATCTACGAGACAGCAGTATTCGCAAAATCAAACTTGCATCTGTTTCAAACACTGAGTTCGAAACGTCGCAATAGAGAGTAATGTGATATTCCACTCAAGACTGCATTATACTCAAAGAGGTTTTTAGGAATGGCACCCCAGTTATATGTATAATAAGTTGCCCATTACAATAAGAGATCTTGATAGCATAAACCACTTCAAAAAGGCTCTTCTTGATCTTTGGGCGAGAAAGCTTACTATTCAGTCAATGAGTACCTTGAAGACAAATTGTAATCATATGACATTTTATTATAATTTTGAATGTATTATTGTTTCTTACAAATTATTAAAAAAAATAAACTGACTTCCATAAAAAATCACTACAAAGCGAAAAACTACTTTCATTTCGGCAGTCAGGGAAAAAACGAAAAAAAAAATGGTACCAAAGACACCGACTTCCAAAAAGAATTGTTATTATTCGCTTTGCAGTGTTTTTTTTTGTAAGTCGGTTTAAATTTTTTGTTTTTTTTTTTGTCGTCATCGTCAGTCTTTTAATTTTCCCACTGCTGTGACACAGGCCTCCTCTCATAGAGGGTTTTTTTTAAGCTATTGCATAGCTTCTTTCGCGGGCCTGAGCATGGAGACCGAATCCAGAAATTCCGTAACGAAACGTGACAATGGTGATCAATGTGGACCTTATTTCAATGTGAATAAGGGTCACTTTATATTTTTTTTGCGGGGGGAGGTAAATGGTTAAAAGGGGGGTTAATCCTATCTTTTTCTCCTGGATGAAGTAGCGTCGGGCAGGGGGGCAATTTTTTTGTCAGAAATGCGCTAACTCCAACCGTTTCTGAGATATGATGGTTTTAAAATTTTTGCTGGCCGCAAAAAAAAATCCTTTTATCGGTCTCTGAGCTGTTTATGTGACAATGGTATCACCAATACCAATGTAGACATTATGCTAATGATAATAAGGGTCACTTTTGCCTGTCAAAGAAAAGCGACCTTATTTCAATGTAAATAAGGGCCACTTTATATTTTTGTTTTGTTTTTTTAGAGTTTTATTAATCGGAAATAAATGGGTGTTTGGCTCGCTACGTTTTCGAGTTTTTAACGTTTTCAATTTAAAGGCTAAAAATCGCTAGGCAATGACAAGTTAAAATAAGAATTTTTATTATGATGGATACATCGAACTAAATGATGAAATATTATGATGGATGTATCATCGTAATAGGAAATATTTTTATGTTCTATTGAAGTTGAGGTTCTTTATTTGTATCCTATTTTAAATTCCACCGCGTTCAATGTAGACTTTATGTAAGTGGGAATAAGGGTCACTTTGAAAAAGCGACCTTATTGTGGTATAAATAGGGGTCACTATTTAAATTTATTATTTGGGAAAAAGGTAAAAAATATGATAATACGGGGGTTGTTAGAGGGTGGCGTTAAGGGTTTATTATTTTTTTGTAATATTATAATATAAACCTGTTATTGTCCCACTGCAGAGCAAAGGCATTCTCATGCCTTCTCTGTATGAGAAGAATCTCATACATGAGAACGCACGGAGCATTACTCACACGCTTGCTCAAACGGGTTAGCGATTTCAAACTTATATTAACTATAAGTTTGAAATCATGTTTCTCCACGGTATTTTCCTTCCCCAATGTCTGTGATATCCAACATCAACTTAGAAAGTACATATGAATTGAAAAACCCGCATTGCTACTTGCTGGGTTTGGCTACCTGAAACACGAGAGGCTCGATCTTAGTTATTAAGGCGCCGATTCCCCTAAGTAGCTGATTTTAGAATGAGAATCACGTCTAAACGGCTATTCGTAATTTAAAAAAAAAAAAAAATTACATTAGACAATTTTCTTAATAATTTGATCTAAGAATTTTTTTATTTTTATTCGTACAACACAGTGTAATTAATTTGTAAAGTTATGTCTAAAACGGACAAAAACACGACAACCGCACCAAAGCCGCTGGGTGTATTTTATTGAAATCGTCACTATTAGGGCATGAATATCGGAATCTCGTAATATCGGAATCTCGGAACGAAATTACCGATATTTCAATGCCGATACTGAGTGACCCAATATCGGAATCTCGGTATCAGAAAAAACCTCATTTTAGCTCCATGTGAAGCGTCGATCGAGAAAGCGCGGTTAAGCCCTTTGACTACGGTGATTAGCAGTGATCGAATAATCCGTTAACTAATCGGGCACTTATTTACTTAAACTTCACTTCATGAAAAAATAATATGTGGCTTGATGAATGTCGGATTTGCAGTCCCGAGCTTGCTAAAAATGTTAGCTTTAAGAGTACAAGTAAATACACTGATTCATAGAACTCGTTTTAACAATTATATTTTCATTGATTAATGCTTTAGGTTACGGGTATTCAGAGGATTGGAAACTCACGGGATCGGCCAATGTGACGATATTTGGGGGAGGCTTATTTTCAGCAGTGGACATCTTTCAGCTGAAATGACGAAGTTGATGAATGCTACGAGTAAGATAGTTTTTCATATTTTTGAAGGGGCTTTTTCCTTATTAAAGTTTATTTCAAAATGTGCTATTTACTTGGAAGCTAATAAATTAAAGCTTAATAATTTTCTGTCTTTTGCTTGTATTGTATACAACAAATTAGTTTATCCGATGACTAACCTGTTGGATAAATCAATTTCCACTACTTGACTTCATTGTTACTCATCATTTCAGCCAAAAGACGTCCACTACTAAACTTAGGCCCCAAGAGGCGTCACCACATTGACCGATACTTATACTGGATTTATAAATCATTATTACTCACTACACTTATCGGGACTACTTTTAGATTGATTGATAAACAACTATTTTCTGTTTTTTTTTGCATTATCCTTTTTCACGACTCTCTGAGTCGTGACTTATATCCTTTTTTTTAGGAACAAATGTTCAGTTAAAGTAAATAAGCGCCCGATTACACAATCACTGGTGATTAGAGAGAGACACAATAGAAAATCCTATAGTGTCGCGGCATATACTTTTTTTTATTGTACTCAATCCAGCCTTATACTAAATTTGAGCAATTAATTAGAAAAAATGCGACATTTAACGTAAGTGCGCAATTCCGATATTAATATCGGAATTCAAATCAAATCAAATCAATCATTTATTTGTCTGAATATGGTACATTATGGTCTTAAGATTAGTAAATGGTATCATCACATTCTGCCAAGTCTGGCGTACAAATATAGGTACATATCTACATTATACGACATAGATTATTAGGCTAGTATTAAACATTATTAATTGCATAATTACGAATAAAAAAATACACAATACAATCCAAACAAAACTAAAATTTGAGGTATGTCAATCAAAAATAACATCGTAAACACACAATTTATTTAGGATGTCAAGGTATCATTTAACGCCAGAGTATCAAACTAGAGTAAGATGTCAAAGTATAAGATATAACAAAAATTAGAATGTCGAAGTAGGTATAAAATATTAAAATTCAATAATGATGTCAAAGTATTATTCAAATAGTCACTTATATATTACAATTCAATTCGGATGTCCAAGTATAAAAGATTAAAATTCAATTAATTCAATTAGGATGTCAAAGAATAAAAGATGCCACAAGACCATGATATGCTGTGAGTAGTGCATCTGTGTTTACTGTTGGAGCAAGTTTATACAGGGCATAGGATGAACTACTAATTTTATTACAGAGCGCCTCAATGTGATCCTTCCAATTGAGCTGCCTATCAATAATCAAACCTAGAAATTTTGCACTATCTACGTTGTGAATTTTGTTGTTTTGGTATAGTACTTCCATTTTCGCGCTGGGTTTTCTATGGCCAAAGTGCATTATTTGGGTTTTTCCAAGATTTATTCTTAAATTATTATTATTAAGCCAAGAGATTATTGAATTGACTGCGTTATTGACATCAAGTTCATATGATTCAGGTTTATTGCAAGGTATTGTTACCGTACTATCGTCAGCAAAGAGTGTTATAGGGAAGTCTATGGATTTGGGCAGGTCATTAATATAAATTAAGAACAGTAAGGGACCTAATACACTGCCCTGTTGTACTCCAAAATATACTGTGCATTCTTTGGACAGGTATGTTACTTCTTCTTTAGTCTTTAAATTTAACTCTGATATAGCAGTAAATTGTTTTCTGTTAGAAAGGTAAGTACATAATAAGTCCAAAATGTTACCTCTTATACCATAGGAGTCAAGTTTGTTTCTATGAATATTGTAGTCAACACAGTCAAAAGCTTGAGTCATGTCACAATACACAGCACAAACAGGTGTTTTATTATCAATATTAGTCATAATTTTATTTAAAAAGTCATAGATAGCCATATTAATTGTCATATTCTTCCGAAAACCTTTTTGCTCGTCACAGAGAATCATATTTTTTTCTAGGTAAGCGTAGAGCTCATTATAAATATATTTCTCATAAATTTTGGAAAAGATTGGCAAGAGCGCAATAGGTCTATAGTTTTGCATTAGCTGCTTATTACCTTTTTTAAATATAGGTTTAACTATGGAGATCTTAAGACGGTCGGAAAAAACACCCTGGCTGATACACAGGTTAAGAATATGACTCAAGTGTTTAGAAATTAAATCGGCTACATGTTATATAATCTTAGTTGAAATTTCATCATTGCCTACGCTATTAGTGTTTTCGAGACCTTTTATGATGTTAAATATTTGTATTGGTTCACATGGAGCCATGAACATTGATTTTTGTTTGTTTAATATATAAGCACTCGATCTTTTACCTGATCCTGGTATTGGCATAATTTTTTCTACGAAATATTCGTTAAACTTGTCAGCAATTAATTGAGGTTTGTTGACTGTTTCATTGTCAATTTGAATTGTATTTATTGAGTCATTAGGTAGACTTAACTTAGGGTTTTTTATTATATTCCACGTCATTTTGCTTTTATTGTCAGAAGTTTTAATATTATAGTCATTTTGAGATCGTTTAGTCTGTTTAATTATGTTTTTTAATAACTTTGAATAATTTGAATATTTTAATTTATTTATTTGAGTAGGTTTAAGTCTAGACGTCCATAATAATTTCCTTTTCTTGAAGCTACATAATTTAATTCCTCGCGATATCCATTTTGGTTTTTTGGTTGTTGGTATTTTAATACGTCTACGGGGAAAGCATAGATCATAAAATAATTTAAATTGTTCGATAAATGAGTTAAATGCATCATTTGAATCGTCATATTCATAGATTTCAGAGAACGTTAGTTTCTCAAGGCAGGTTCTAATTTTTTTCATATTCTCTGGGTTCAAATCCCGTTGCGATTTATACCAATATTTCAAAACACAGTTAATAGGTACGGGACACTTCAGCAATTGCGCAGTGTGATCCGATAGGGCAAATTCTAACACTTCCTTTCTGCACTTTTTCTCGAAATTATGGGCAAAATTATCAATACAGGTTTGGCTTTGCATCCAGGTTGGTTTTTCTATTGCTAATGTCATGTTAAAACTTTTTAGGAGACATCTTAGTTCGATTTTTTTTTTTTTTTTCAATACATCTATATTTATATCCCCTGCTACAATAATATTCCCATAATTTCCTCTTGCCAATTGAAAAACCTCCGATATTACATGCCCTAGTCACCATCTTAAAAACAATTGAATTATCTACATTTTGATCTGAGGCTTTTGTTTTATTCATAGAATAATAAGGAAAGTACAAAAAACTACAAAATTTTGGGTAGCGCCCCGGTGTGAAACGAGTGCGCGTTTTGTTCTCAGATCAGCGGCAGTCGTCGTCTTAAACCATCATGACATTCACTTGGTAATTTTGCTCAAACATATTTGACCTTTACCTCTAATTAGACATTCACGTACGTTCATTTGTTTACATAATTAATTAGAACATCTTTTAAAAGGTAATGCAAACTTATTAAACATGTTTTTAGGATTCCGTACCCAAAGGGTAAAAATGGGACCCAATTACTAAGACTCCACGATCTCTGTCTGTCCGACTGTCTGTCACCAGGCTGTATCTCATGAAACGTGATAGCTAGACAGTTTCACAGATGATGTATTTCTGTTGCCGCTATAACAACCAATATTAAAAACAGAATAAAATAAATATTTAAGTGACAAACGTGATTTTTGTGCCTTTTTTTGCGGTAATGGCACGGAACCCTATGTGCGCGAGTCCGACTCGCACTTGGCCGGTTTTGTTTAGTTTCCCCGAGTGACCTCAACGTGCCCGTAAAATCCTAGAACGGAATAGGTGAAAAGGAAAATGGCTTCAGTAGATACCTAAACAATGAATTCATTGCTCATATTCGTCATCCATTTCAACGCACTTGTTATAAGTATGTTGGTGTAGACATAATACGAAGCAGTACAAGTTCATAACAAGACCAGTTTCCGTCGGAGTTAGACATGGCGCGAGCTGTTCTACTGGTGTTACTTGCTGGTCTGAGGTAAGTGGTTGAGGTGCTTTGTATTAAGTGGAAGTTCCTTAGTAAGGTACAGGGTTGCTCCACATACTTGGCAAAAATTTCTCTGTAAATTCATTTGTTTTAAATCTATAACAGCCGTTGTTATTTCATAAAATAATTTGTCATTAAACTTTTTTTTGGGAAATAAATTTATATTTTTCCAATATGTGAAAATTTTGATAGTTCCACTCTTCGTAGGTTTTAAGTGGTACTGGTAAAGTTCTATAACAGGTCGATTCTGTAAAAAAGTCACCGTGAAAATTGGGTGAAATATGCTGTGAATCCCTAGTGTCGGTCGGAATGACGTTTATTTACTTCGAGCTCACATCACCCTAACTCATAACGGTGAGACATCTACAGAATCGTCTAGTTGCACCTTTCTTAGTTTCAGTAGATATATATCTACTGAAACCAAGCCGGCAGTCAAGGGTGAAAGCGCAGTCACAGCCACCGAAAGCTACAGTGCCTAAAATGCATTTGTAGAAAAACTTTTCACAAAAACTAAACCGATTTCTAAAACAAAACATTAAAAAGTGCAAAAATAAATTTCGTTTCCTAAGTTGAGAGATACTTAATCCAATAAAAAAAGAATGATCACGATCTGATTAGTAGTTTCGGAGAAATGCGTGGACAAACATAAATGCATATAAACAAACATACATACACTTATAAAATTTGGCACACGTGTTTAGAAGCCCATACAGAGTAACTTATGTGAACATTGTGCAATTCCAACAATATTATATACATACGTGTCGAATTGAATACCACAGTTTTTTTTGAAGTCAGTAAAAAAGTCAATAGTCCTCTTCCACGACTATTTTATAACCTGTAGATAAAATCAATTGTGGTTCATAGAACTTCTTTTACAAAGAAATCATGATCACTTTCGTTTTGGGTGATTGTAACTGCATTTTTGACCCTTAAGGTTACACTAGTCGATCATTCTTCCATACAAACGTAGTCTGGCGATTACTCCACTGTTTGACGATGTACGTTCAAAATAAAAAATGATATCAATTTGTCTCATCCTTTTCTAGCCCTGTATAGAAAAAAAAAGTAAAAAAATAAAATATTTGAAAGTTATGAGCGTCGAAAGTTCCATATTTCAACACTAATTTTAACGCATCTTTGGGCGGAAATAAATACCATAAGAAGAAGGAAAATTGCAAAACGGCCTCCATACAGGGATAGATTAATAATTGAACAATGCAAATAATTTTATTTTGAAAATATACATTTAGTCGTTTTTACATGATATACTCCCAAAGGTCTGTTTATAAAATTTCGCGCGCTCTTTTTCGTCCTAATTCATAGTCCATTTCGAAACAAATTTGCAAAAGTGCTAATTTGTACGCGAACTACCTTCTTACTGCTCATCACAGCATCTAAATCTTTCGCACGTGTTGTCGGATGAGATAGCATGCATTTTAACCTTGCGCACAAAATAGTTCGTGTCGTGGACTAGTGGTACCTTAACTGTAACTATCGGTAACTCACAACTATTTCATTTGTTTTCAGCGCTGCCTACGGCAATACGACATTGCCTGAAAATGACTGCGCCGACTGCTTAATTTTAACGCCTCACATTCAAAATTCGAAGGCGTCACTAGCCAGAGAGCTAGCAGAAGTCAATTCTTCACATTTCCTCGGACTAAAGAGCTATTCAGGTTTCATAACAGTGAACGAAGAATATAATTCGAATTTGTTCTTTTGGTTCTTCCCGGCTGCTACAAGTACCAACCTAACGGAAACACCGTTGATAATATGGCTGCAGGGAGGTCCTGGGTTCTCGTCTATGAAAGGACTCTTTGATATCGTTGGACCAATCAAAGTGGAGGACGGAAAAGGTACCTATGTATATCATGATTCATTTTTAGTAGGTAAGGGTGAGCAAGAGATGTGTGCACATCAAATTGTGTAATATAATCGAACTTCTTTCCGCCCGCGCGAGCATAACACAGCAAAATTTACTCATAATAATACACTAATGATACTAGCAGTGGCCTGCGATTTTGTTTGCGTCATTTTGAATCCGCGGTTGATCATGAAATTAAGTGCATCTTTAAAATATCTTCTCCATTGATTTACCAGTGGTGGGCAAACTTTCTTAATTGGGGCAGAAATTTTAGAAATTTCTGTGGAGGGCCAGAATTATAGGAAAAATGCATTTTATGTTGAAACTTTTAATCATATAAAATATCCAGCCAGTGTAGAAGCCTTTTGAACAGTATTTTGTTTTATAAACATATTTCTGTGACCAGGTATTTTTAAGTTTTCTGCTTTCACCTTTTTTTCTGCGTCATTCATCAAAGCATATTTGGTTTTAGCATGCTTGGTGTTAAAATGGCGAGCGTTTATACTTCTGGACCGTCAAAATATAATTATCGCGGGCCATATACTATTCATGTCGAGACCGTCGGTCGGTGGGCCGGATTAAATGCTTTCGTGGGCCGGAGATGGCCCGCGGGCCGACCTTTGCCCATCACTTATTTAGAGCATCATTTTCTTTTGGGGGGCATTTTTTTTCCTACTAGTATTTTCTCAAAAAGAGTATCGTTTTTTAATTGCATTATTTACGCTTGGCTTCTAGTGTTCAACTACTTAAACGTCTAACCATTTACCTAATACATTTTTATCAATTACAACATGTGTTTATTCATAGTACGGGACGTGGATAATATTCGTCACTAATTGATTAACTGTAACTTTTATCATCGATGTAATGCGCACTAGAATTCGCACAGTGACACGGTCAACTATTTTATTACTTTCCTCTTAATCTTGAAGAACCAAGAGATGACTAGGATTCTAGAAAGTTCAATGTCGTGGTGGCTCAGTGGCTAAGACCTCACTCTCGTGTTTGTGGTCAAATCTGGGCAAGATAAAATGTGACTTTTAAATTTACATGTATTTAGATAGGCAAGGGTGCCGACACCTTTAAAATGACGACTTTAGTATTGCGTAATACACTCAAAATATAGGTCATGGAAAGGATATATGAATGCAACTCAACTTAGGCTTAGGCTCGTTACCTCGCCTTTATGTCAGTGTTCTACATCTGACTGCGAATATGTACAATCTGCACATCATATCTTATGGGAGTGAATTCTTTGGCAGAATGAACGCAATATCATGTTGGATAATGTACAGGCTGCATCTGCAGTTGTTTACTATACGGACCTTGTAGAAAGAAGAAAAAAAAATCCGTTCGTTCAAGCGTTTTTGCCATACCTATTATTGGAATCAAATATAACAGCTCACAAAGTTAATTTTTATCCGTGGTGCTAGGCAACTGGGCTTATCCCAGTTGTAAACGACCCTTTGTGCTTATTGGCCTTGTTTGTTCTGTCTCCTGCTTGATATGGAGGGAAGTGGAAATTTGTATTTGTTCTTACTCCTCCGTTATTCTTTTCTGATTAATTTCGTTGCGAGATCCAAGACAGTTAAATTCATTCTCCGGGACTACGTCGAGCTTATTGCCTCGGCGCTTTTCTGGTGGTCGCCACTGTTGATTCTGGCTTTCAGGAGTTGCAGTGGTTTGGGAAAAGTGCGGTGGTGAATTGTAACTAAACTTAGGGTGGAGGACGTCCTTTCTTAATTATTTACGCAATACCGAAAATATTTCAAGGAAATGTGTCATACTCATTCATGGACTTATACTTTGTATAAATTTAAGCTCTTTTGGTGTAATTGCTGCAAAGAAAGAAAGACAGAAAAAAAATATTTGTGACCCGCATAGCATACACGAGAAATAAAAAATTAAACAATAATAAAAATTAAAAAAACCCCCTGCGAGGCCAAAAAGGCTCCTATCTCAGCATGTGCAACGATATCCAAAAAAGCAAAATAACGCCGCGCTGATATTCTGATAGGACCCACTATTGATGCCACGGACACACTTACGGAAACGGAAAATACTTAAATAATAAAATAATATATAAATAACAAACAAAATAGAATAAACACAGAAGGTGGGTCAAAGTATGTATATTATAATTATGTGTAAGTATAATACAAATCTATAAATAAATCATATTAAATTTAGGTAGACCTATGTACAAAGTCCGCGATGCTCACTGATCATTTGTCAAAACCATAGACAAATGACAGAGCTGCAAAATGTTCCAGTGCGAGGATAATCGAATAATTAAAGAATGTGGAAAGCTAGGCAAAGCACCTGCGATACTGTATCCCAGATATAGCAGATGTCCATAGGCAGCAGTGTCCACTAACCATAAGGTGGGCCTGCATGGGTACCAATGGCAAAAAGAGTTCTCAAGAAACACATGAACAACAACAAGTGCAGTGTTATTTTTCCATGACAGTTTATGCATCTAGTTTTACGGTCTGTCTGCCTCCTGAACAATAGATTGTTTTTACAACATCGTGCTATCGTATTATAAATACCCTGGGAGCGCTTATGGGAGCCAATCTCAGTCAAATGGAAAATCGTAAGGGAATAGTCTGGATTTCCCACGGAAAGAAAAAGAAAGTACTAAATCTTGCTCACCATCGACATTCCTTCTACGACCCATTCTGGGGGGCCATCCATTAATCACGTGATGTTTATTTAGCATTTCTTAACCCGACGGTATAAGACGACCATTCCCCTCCCCACCCCCACCAGGACCTACAAAGAATCTTATTTTTTTTTTAAATATTATCTTTAAATACAGGTATAGGTTCAAAAAAATGGTGAAGGAGCATTTCCTTTCACTATAATTAGTCTTCTCCTTTCTCTATGATATTTTTGTTATTATTAGTATATTATGTAATATTGTATGTATGTATTTTATGTTATTATGTCTAAGTATTGTTATTTAAGATATGTTGTACACTGACAACCCTAAATTCCTCTCCTCTCGTTCAGTCCATCCAAAGGTTGTCTGTAAGAGATTGCCCTGTGCGATAAGACCACCCATTGTACACTTGCTTTTATGTTTTTTTGTCCTGTATATATATTTGTGTGGTGTACAATAAAGAATATAATAAATAATATAGAGTATAATCTAATTTTATTCTGAAATTAAGGACCATGACAAAAATGTCTAGACAGAAAGGTCGCAGGTTGTTTTTGACTGGCATAAAAATAATATTACACGCGCAATAACACTACACGCCGCTTTTCGGTTTAGAAATCGCGCGTTTGACGAAAACGTCACCCCTTGTGATATTTCGTGATTTTTGCTAAACCCCCTCCTCCCCCTTTCAAGCCTCACGTGATTAATGAACGGTCCCCTGTCAAAGTGTGTTCCTACATCCGTATCTTGTAGGTACGTCGCAATTTGACTCTAAACGACGACAGGGTTATTCCTTACTGACCAACTGGTACGGTATACTTTTTCAGTGGTACCAAGAAACGTGTCATGGGCTGATCACTCCATGCTGTTCCTCGACAACCCAGTTGGAGCTGGCTTCAGCTTCACCGACGACGAGAGAGGTTACCCTGACAATGAGGATGATGTAAGTAGAAAACTAATATTGATTTTAGATGTAAGGCAACTGTTGCTTTTGCTGCTCCGTTTTTCGTAGTCGCAAGCGTGACTGCGTAGCATTTAGTCCTGTGTTCAATTTCCAGGTCGAGCAAAGGGACCGTTCAAGTATTACGTAAGCACTTTACGGGGGCGGGGGGGTTAGAGCTTTGCTTACTTTTGCTGTCAAGGGTTAGGGAGGGGGTAAATAATTGCAATAAATCTGCTTACGTAGTACTTGAACGGCCCCAAAGTAGTAGGTAGGTGGTAGTCGGGAGGGTTATATAAGACCACGAAGACCGTCTCGGAATTGAATCTCTCGAGACACATCTTTCCAAACTACTTCAAATCATTTGGCAGAGACGCGTGTCTCGTAGTCCTTGCTAGATATGAGAGTAATTAGTTGACTGTATGCAATGCATGTCTGTGTATTCCTATTAGTACATTTACTTACAAAGGACAAAACTGTTGCTCATCGTCAAGACTAAGGATGGTGACAATATTCTTCCGTAAGTCGTTCAATTTGTTTTAATAGCAGCCATTTAAGAATAGCTGTTCTACATAAAGTGTGAAATGTACCGTTAAGAGTCTATCTATGCAAATCTCTATTGCTTTAAGGTCATCAAAATGTTTATGGACCAATGGGAATGTAAATAAACCAGTTGAAGAAGCCTCGTGTTTAGTAAATAATAGCATTTTACAGGTTGAAAGATTGAGATTTGCTAAAGGTCAGGGTGCAATGTCCTGTTTACTGAAGAATCAACTGTTTTCAAGTCGTGATTTTCAATCGCGATTATTAAAATAGTCTTTATGGTTTTTATTAGAAAAACGGAATATTATTGTACAATAAATTAGCTTAGGTACAGATAACATACCTAATATAAGCATAAATTGCCTCATCCCATATAAAGAAACCGTGCCGACGTAACTATAGCGTTTTACGCCTGAGTATGCTGAGGCCTTAGTGCGAGTTTTTACTCACGCTCAATCGCGTTAACGTAAACATCAATTTGTATTGAAACTTGATAAACGCCGCGCCGTCTGATGACGGTAAGGAGAAACGACTTTTTTTGTATTCATTTTGACATAACAAATCGTTTACTTTGTCACGAGTAAGCATGAGTAAAAACTCGCACTAAGGCCTCTGATTATTGTTATTGGTACTGCGATCGCGTTCGGTTCCGTTCCACGGCTATAGATGGAGTTAGAAGCGAATTGCAAGTAAAAGTGTTTTTTCGGTTCGTGATAATTTTTCTTTAAATACAGTGACGATTTATAGTATTTTTTTGTACGTTTATAGATTTTCATTGTACCAAAATGTGTTACAATACAGATTAAAAAACCGATGGGCATGCCTCAGAAATTTAAAACGACGCCATCTATTGGAATCAATTTTAAATGATCCGTTTGCAAGTAAAAGGGTTTTCTCTGTTCGTGACTATTGTTTTCTTTAAATACAGTGACGATTTATAGTATTTTTTGTACGTTTATATATTTTCATTGTACCAAAATGTGTTTCAATACAAATTAAAAAAAAACGAGTTGCATACCTCAGAAATTTAAAACGGCGCCATCTATTTTTATTAAATTTTGAACGTTCAAATCATCTTTGAATTGTGATCTAAGCCCAATTAGGAGAGTTGATTATACAAGAACATACAATTATTATGAATAATTCTAGAAAATGTTAATTTTACATACAATTCAACAACAAATCGATGCATATCGCGACATCTAGTGACAATTATTTCACTCCATTTATTTAGTTGTTTTTGTTGTACTGAAAGCCAGCAATTTAGTTAGGCAAAGGCTATTAGCAGATGATTATTTAGATCCCATTAATATGAATTTAAATGCCATGATTTCTTTGGCCCAACCTTGGCCGTCATTAGTTGTTATTGTTTTTATTCGTCACTAGCTGTGCCCGCGGCTTCGCTCTCGTCAACTAACTGCCCACCCTACCCTACTTACCTTCTTACCTACCCTTCTTACCTTCCTGCCCATCCTACTTACCTTCCTACCTGGGCTACTTACCTTCCTGCCTACTCTACCTACCTACCAATTTTTTTTTTCTAGGGTCATCATTCTTTCGCGGCGAATCTTAAAACCGCTATTCAGATATTGACTTCAAATGCACAACGCCATCTATCGAATATCGAGTTCAACTGTCCGAGTATCTGAATTGCTTGTGTTGTGATAATTTTACTTCTTGAACACTTTAAATTCATCTAACTTTTGATAGAGTGAACCGGTTGCGATGAAACAAAAACTAAATTATGTTTATATTTTATCTACATTGGTTGCGTACATTTTACGTGATGCGTGCACAAATAAACAGACAAAAAATCCAATAATGCTGGAAATGGGTTCTGTTGGTTATCCTTTAACACCCTGGCTATAATTTTTGGAAATATTTTCGTTTTTCAAAAACGACTTTTCTACAGATTTATTATATGTATTGATAATTTAGTTTTAACATTAACATTTGCAGGTCGGCGAACAAATGCTGGTGTTCCTACAGCAGTTCTTGCAGATGTTCCCAGAGTTACGATCCGCACCTTTGTTTGTGGCCGGGGAGTCTTACGCGGGGAAGTACGTGCCCGCCTTGGCTATACAGATCCATAGGCACAATCAGGATAAGACACAGGAACCTATCAACATGAAGGTGCGTAGCATATATTATCTTAACAAATTTTATAAAGTGGTATAATGCTCACAACGGATCTTTGTGTGTCTGAATTGGCTGCAAGAGCCTGCGCAGTAGCTATTTTTGTGTCAATATTGAAAGTGAAGATAGCATTGTATAACTGTCTCTTTCACTCGCTTACGTTTGTCGCATCATCCTATCTCGCTTACTCTATGCAGTTAAACTGTTTCTTGCGCAATAGTTGACAGAACTAACTTCAGAGACACAAAGATCCGCTGTGAATATTTATAGAGTTGTGTTTGTATGTTTTAAATGTATGTAAAAGGTCTACGGAAGTACCTATTGATCCGACTACAAATAAAATCTTGCCCAATTTGTATTGATGGTGAATCAAAACTATAAAGAAAGGCATAAAAACGTTTTCGCAAAAATATTAACCGACCTCAAAAACAAAACACTAACCCTCGGTTTCCCACCTTAAAATTATCGGAGAATTATTAATGTGACAAATTGTCAAACACGCGTTATCTTCTGTGATTGGCTGTTGGAAATTCATTCAACCAATCACAGCAGATAACGCGTGCTTGACAATTTGTCACATTAATTCTCCGATAATTTTAAGGTGGGAAACTGAGGGTAAAAAGTGCAAAATAACTTCCGTTTCGGCAGTCGGTGTCTTTCGTACCTCATATTTTTATCGTTTTGCGACACCGTCTTCCGAAACGAAAGTTGTATGCTGTTGATTCTGGCTTTCAGGAGTTGCAGTGGTTTGGGAATAGTGTGGTGGGATTAAATATTTTAAATGTTTTAAATATTCGCAAGCTGGCTGAAAAAAACCAGATGTATCCTCCGACTGCACAGCATGTTTTTTTCCTTGTTTACGTCTTTTTAGTTCGCTTTTTAAGCAGTCGGGTGTTTTGATTTTTTGTTTTTTTTTATTTTTATTTAACACTTTTTAGTTACCATTTTATTCGAATAAGGTACATTTAAACATATAAGTGTTTTATGTTTTTGAAATCGCCTCTTAAAACCCTTTAATTTGATACCCCACACGATGGGATTGAATGGAAAGAAAAAATTGGGCCCCCACAATATGGCGCCCAAAAGCCGCCATTTTTCTATTTTAAAATTTTAATGTAGGCAGTGGGACTCGCAGGGTTAAGATGTACGAATCATCAAAATCGGCCAACGCGTTTGGTCTCTGGAACGCCACATAGGAACAAATATAAATACATACATACATAGACTGATAAACACATTACCCTCCTTCGGCAGTCGGGTAAAAAGAGGCTGTGTTCTGCACCTCTGTTCATCTTATAGGCACCATCGATTAATCTGATTCTTATGTTTTCCGTACTAGTATACAAGCCCCCGAATACTGAAAAACAAACCTTATAAACTTTTACGTCATTAATTTGCCAGGGTATCGCAATCGGCAACGGTCTGGTGGACCTCAAAGACATGATGCACTACAGCACAGTGTGCGAGGTGCTGGGCATCCTCGAAGGTAACCAGATCGACCACGTGGCAATGCTTGAGGCACAAGTCGTCAAACTTATTGACAGCAAGAGGATGGTCGATGCCGCTAATGTAAGTACCCAAAGGACCAAACATTTTTAATTTACTAGTTACTCTTTCTTTCTTTTTTGTGTGAGGTTTTGGCTACCTCTGGTGTCAGGGGATATCATCACCGCTCCGACCTACTGGAGCCAGCAGCACTATCCCGACTCACTGGGACATCATCATCCCGGCTTATTGGGGCACAACCGCATACAGTTCCGACTCACCGCGAACTTTGCGACTTCCGGAAACCAACCTTCCACTGGCCAGCTACGCATCACAAAATGTACGGACGACTCAACCTGCTATCGACCTCCGGTCTCCGGAGGGGAGTGAGCTAGCGGCACCAGAGAAGCCACCTACGAACTAATGACATGACGTCACACAAATCCTGCATCGCGCAAGCAAAGTTTTCGGCGCGATTAGAACAACAACATACAACAGTCCGACAACAACCGTCGGGGAGTTGCCCGAAACCAGACACAACACCCGCCTGGTCGTAGGATCCTCCTTTTTCAACGGAGGTTTGTGGGACTTTACACCCTGTTCCACATACCCCTTAAAAGTTAATTAAGGCGCCTTTGGGAAACCCATATGCCTATGACTTGGCCATTTCAGACATACATTAACTATGTATTCCTCAAGATGTTTTTCTTCACCGTTGCCTGTGATGTCCAAGATAAACTTAGAAAGTTCATCATCATACTTTTTAATGTCCCCACTGCTGGGACACAGGTCTCCTCTCTGTGAGAGGGGGAATGGGCCACCACCACCACGTGGGCCCAGTGCGGGTTGGTGGACACGCCGGTTTCCTCACGATGTTTTCCTTCACCGTTTTGAGAGCAGTGGTGTTGAAATAATTTACACAAAGTAAAGCGCCTGCCTAGGTTTGAACCCACGACCTACAACTTATAAGTGGCGGCTGATATCACTAGGCCACCACTGCACTCAGAAATAACATATGAATTTGTAAAAGTCACATTGGTACTTGCCCGGATTTGAACTCACGATCTCAAGCCCGAGAGGCGAGATCTTAGCCACTGGGCCACCACGACATACAAGACACTAAAATCCATCCTGAAGAACTTGGTTTACAAAAAGTTTAGAATATGAACGTGGATGGTTACAAGAGGAAGACAAAGAAATAATAAGATGGCTTGTGTTAAAGATAATATGGTTAGACACGACGGATAGAAGAACTAGTAAATAGGGATAGGCTACCACCGTAGGTTTGGTACCTGCGTGTGTTGGATCATTCGGTTCCCTTCATGATGGTTGAGCTTGGTGAAGCCGACTCATGCGTCATGTTCGTGAACGGGCGCCGTCAGTTGGGATTGGTCTTAACTTAACTGCTTCGGATGCTAATATTTTTCTAGTAGCTATTATGTAACTGCACAGTACATGTGTGAGTACTTTTAATACTTTGTACCTGTACGTAGTAAAGTGTGTAGTGATTCTGGGTGCATTGTCCTCACACATATGAATTTATTAATGTATATACTTATGCAACTAAATATTGTAAAAAAAATATATGTTTTTTAAAAGAGTAAGTATGGTGTTTCTTGTACTTTCTTCTCCATAACAAGCTACTTTCCGAATGCACGGTAGAATCAATTTTTATTCCTCGTAAATTTAATTGTATCTTACGTTCAAAAGTGCCGCTTGGTGGCCTAGTTGAAATAAAATATCTTTGTCTTGTCTTGTCTACGAAACACACAGCATGCGACCTTTTAGACCGCATCTGGGATGCCTTTGCTAAGAATCCGATAGGTATCGGTGACCCGTAACTACCATCTGATGAGCAGACTGCTTAAATTATTATCCAATAACATATTAATCAATCTGCCAGCCCTACTATGCTGGGGTGGCTTCTAGTCTAATCGGATTCGGCTCGGTACCAGTAATTTACATGGAGCGACTGACTATCTGACCGCCACAACCCTGTGTTGGTATATTTGTGTACCTGTCTGTGGCATCATAGCTCCTAAACGGATGAACCGATTTTGATTTTGTTTTTTTTTGGTTTGTAAGGTGACTTTATCGAGAGTGTTCTTAACAATGTTTGATGAAAATCGGTTCAGCCGTTCAAAAGTTATGGGCGAGTTTTATAAATTTTACTTGTAACTTGTAAGTATATGAAGCGAAAACCTATCTGACCTCCACAACAAAGTAACTGGGTAACACGATACCCCTTGACCAGACTAGTGTCTGATTTTCATATCCAATCACATAAAAAAACCCGACTGCTTTAGAAGCGATCTAAAAAGACCAAAACTAGATGTATCCTCCGACTGCACAGCATGATTTTCTTCTTGTTTATGTATTTTTAACTTTTTTTATCGGTTTGCTCTTGACTCTAGTCTAAGTCATAGGTGACAGAGACAGAGTCGACGATGGAGTGATTTTTGATTTTTTGAATTAAGTTTTATTTATTTATAACTTTATGTTATATTTTACTTATTGTAGTGTTTCGAATTTAAACATAATAAGTATTATATATTTTTGTAATCACCTCTTAAAACCCTTCATTTTGATACCCCACATCATATGACGCCCACAATCAGCCATGTATTTATTTTTTTAAATTTATGTACCTAGCCCGTGACACTCGCAAGGACGAAGCGCCACATAGGAACAAACATACATACATACATAGACTGATAAACACATTACCCTCCTTCGGCAGTCGGGTAAATAATTAATATGAATATCTTTGTTGCCAGAAATTCAACGAAACAATAGAATACATAAAGAAACAGAGTGGTGTCAGCATTTACAACTTCGTAGAGGACGCCTCAGCAGCGGCACCGGAATTTGAAGCGTTCATCACCAGGAGTGACATCAGGGAGCTGATCCATGCAGGGAACATTACCTTTAATTATAACAATCAGCTGGTTTATAAGAAGATGTTGCCAGACATCGCTAACTCTACCAAGCCGTTCGTTGAAGAGTTGTTAGAACATTATGGAGTTTTGAGCTACAGGTAAGATATGAGCGAAAACATACCTGTCTCATTGAATACAGCAAACGGGATTAGGTTAGCTACACCACCAGCATCAAACTTGTCATTGTTTTTGATTACAATGGAAGAATTATTAAGTAAACTTTTCAGAGATAATAAATTAGTTTTTGTTTGTGGCGACTTAAATATAGATCTGTTAGTCAACTCGCCTGAAAAATGTAAGCTCATTTCATTATTTAAATCATTTAACCTAAAATATTTATTTAATGAACCAACAAGAATAACAGCAACTTCAGCTTCTTACATAGATAATGTATTCACTAATTGTAAAGTAAAAGATTCGTTTTTAATTAGTGGCGTTAGGTCAGACCATACTGGTCAACTAGTATCTTTTGAGTCAAATTAAAAAAATAACCTAGCTAAATCAATTCGATTAAGACCACTTACTAAAAATAAATTAATCTCTTTTAATAATAATGTTTTTAGCAACCTTTGTAACGCCAGTTTTGATTCAAACGACCCCAATATAAATTACGGCACGTTGTTTTCAACAGTTTGCCAAGAATTCAATAAAACGTGTCCTGTAAAAACAGTTAAAGTCAACAATTCCAAATCGAAATTTAGTGAATGGGCCACTGTGGGCATAAGAAAAAGCCGAGATATCTTATATAATTTATATTACGATAAATCTTTGACTTCCGATCAAGTTTTTCACACTTATGTTAGAAACTATTCCAAAATATTCAAAAGAGTCTGCGCTCAAGCAAAATCTCTAATAATAATTAACAAAATTGGTGCTTCTAATAATAAAATAAAAACTGTGTGGCAATTAATTAATAGAGAAACTGGAAAGATACAACAACGCGATCAGAATGAGTTGTCTTTGAAAATAACTAATCAAACCATTTCTGATAGGCAAGAAGTCGCTGAGACATTAGAAAATTTCTTTACCAACATTCCGTTAGAGGTTACGAAGTCTCTTCCTTCCTCATCTAAATTAGCTGAAGCTCTTCTTAAAGAAAACTTTACTAAAGACATACCAATCTTTAAATTTAAACCAATATGTATTGATACAATTAAAAACGCGTTCAAAAGTCTCAATATAAAGAATACTGAAGACTTGTGGGGGATATCCGTTAGGGTTCTTGGAGATATTATTGACTCAATTGCTCCTGTCCTAACAGGCATATTCAATCAATGTTTGGACAGCGGCACTTTTCCTGACTTAATGAAACACAGTATAGTAGTACCAATTTTCAAATCAGGCTGTAAGAGTGATCCTTCTAATTATAGACCTATATCCGTGCTTCCAGCATTGAGTAAAATCTATGAAAAAATCATGCTGGAACAGATGTTGTCTAGTTTGGTTTCACGAAAGGTAGGTCGACAACGGACGCGGGAGTAAAACTCATCAGTCACATCTTGGAGGCTTGGGAGAGGTCCCAGGATGCCATTGGCATTTTCTGTGATCTCTCAAAAGCTTTCGACTGCGTCGACCACAACACACTGATCTGTAAATTACACCACTACGGAATTCGTGGAAAATCTGCTGATCTCGTGCTTTCCTATTTATCAAACAGACAGCAAAAAGTAAATGTTAATGGGGCGACATCCTCCGGGTCTCTAGTCAAGATGGGCGTACCCCAAGGTTCAATTCTCGGCCCTTTCCTTTTTCTTGTTTACATTAATGATCTCCCTTTTATGATGGCCAAATTATCGGGTATAATTCTATTTGCTGATGATACTTCGCTAATTTTTAAAATAGATAGGCAAGATACGGATGTCTTAAATGTCAACGAAAGTCTGATTGTTCTCTGAAAATGGTTCGCAGCTAACAATCTTTTACTGAATGCGAAAAAAACAAAATGTCTAAAGTTCTCTTTACCAAATGTACCACAACATGACCTAAACCTAAATCTTGACGGCAAAAATCTTGAAGTTATAACGGAAACTGTATTCTTAGGGATTACTATCGATTCAATATTGCAGTGGGGCGCGCACATTAGAACTCTTTCGGGTAGGTTAAGTTCGGCTGCATATGCAGTAAGGAAAATAAGGCAGCTAACCGATGTAGCTACAGCTAGGTTAGTAAGCACGAAATTGTAATACCCAAATTCAGATTAACGAAAACTAGCAAGTCTTTTCTTATAAACAGTATACGCTTTTATAACAAGTTGCCAAAGTCAGTTATAGAACTGACTGATAGAAGGTTCAAAAACTACATCAAACGTATCATTATTAGCAAAGCATATTATAAAATCAAGGACTACGTTGAAGATAAAAACATTTGGCCTTAGCTCCTTCTGCGCATGCAGCTTCCCTGGTAACTTGTAAACGGCACAAATAAGTGGATGTCTCTAACTATTCTCAATCTCATTTTTTCTTTCCTTCTTTTAATTAGACTTTTTACAATGGTTTTCAATCATCTTTATAGCCCTTTGCTAAGAATAGTTACAGCACTGATAACAACATTTATGCCACACGTTAAATTTAGTCTTGTTATACTTATTCTTTTTTTTACCTTTGTATAGATTCTTTTACCGATTGTTTTGTGAATGTGTGAACACTGTAGGCCTTCTTGATGATATTTAACATTTGTTAACTTTTTTATTTAATATATAATCTTTTTTTTTTTTTTTTTTTAGTTTCTTACGACTTATTGTCATAAGTCGGGCCTGCTGTCCCCCCATATCTAAGTACTAATGCTGTAACATGGAAATATTGTAAAACCAAACCATTTTTAAAAGAGTAACCATGGAGTTTCTTGCCGGTTCTTCTCCATAGGAAACGACCAACCCGAACCGTGCACCTTTTGTCGACGTTTTATAAGTGCCCATGTAGGCCTATGTGAAATAAAAAAAAATTGATTTTGATTTTGATTTTACAGTGAGCAAAACCATAGGAAACTTCTATTATTTTCGAGTCTCATGACTTAAATATGACGTTAAATAGGTAACCAAAAGTTACCAAGATACGGTCTAAAAAGTGAATTAAAGTTTGAAGAAACAATCGCATGTAGACTGAATTGATTCTCTAGAAAAGTTCTTCTGTGAGGGACTTGCGAAAATCAGCGATCGTTTGCTTTACGATTATGAGAATAAACGCAGTGCCATTTTATCAGCAATGCCAAAGTGCCAAAAAATTAAATTTAGAAGTAATATTTATTGATTCAAAACAAGCTACTTTTCCGAATGGACGGTCCATTCGGAAAAGTAGCTTGTTTTGGAGAAGAACGGACAAGAAACTCCACAATGACCTACTCTTAAAAAAAGTGTTACTACTTATACATACCATACATTAATTCATATACGAGGACGATGTACTCTGGACTTTAACTATGACTTTTGACTTTTGAACGCCAAAAATTTAAATTTTAAAGTAAATTGATTCAACCATCCATTCGGTAAAGTAGCTTGTTTTGGTGAAGAACGGACAAGAAACTCCACACTGACTCTTAAAAAAAGTGTTACAACATATACATACCATACATAAATTCATATACGAGGACGATGTACCCAGACTTACACTAGTATATACTACATATAGGTATAAAATATTACAAGCACTAACAGTTAAATTCATTCATTTGATAAATAGGAACATGGTTCTCACATACTTAAAAATATTGCAAACATAGGTAAAATACCTAATTCAAAAACAACGGTATATTGGGTCTGTCAATTTCTTAACCAAAAAGAGAAGAAAAATATTGTACTGTAATTATGAATAATTATATAAATTAACCAGTTTGATTTTGTCTACACTGAAGATTTAACTTGAAAATAATCATCTAATTTGTAACATGCTTGTTTACAAAGTGTGCTTTTAACAAAAAAAAAGCTGAAACTATCCTGGTTAAAAAATATGGGCTGGTAAAGCGATTATGTCTTTTCTAAGCCCTGAGGTTACCAGAGACTAACTCTTCAAGACACTTAAGGTTACTTTACCCAGTTCTGACTTTTCATTATTGTCATTTGCAGTGGTCAGCTCGACGTGATCCTGGCATACAGTTTGTCGAAGCACATGTACGGAACAATGCAGTGGTCGCGCCGAGAGTCCTACATACAAGCCCCTAGGCGGCGTCTACGCAGATTTGTTAACGGATCCGTTGTCGGGTAAGAAGACACTTTAATATTTGAATTTCGTATTCTATTCTATTCTCCCAGGCCCTCGTGTGACCCTATTATCTAAAATCCTTTTGAAAATTCTCGTTTTCCACTTACTGATGTCCTTTTGCTTTTCTTTTTGAGAACACAGGCTGCCTATGCTTTGACACCAAACAGAAAAGATAGCGATTTTCAGTCGTCACTCAATGATGATATAAATATCAATCTGTAGAAAACTTGTTGTTGTACATCGAAAATGTTTAGCTCTGGCAATATATAGCTAACAGAACCAGCATTTTTGGATTTTTTGTCTGTTGTGCACGTATCACGTCAAAAATGTACGAAACCAACGTAGATAACTTTTATACATAAAAATGTGCGTAACTTGAAGTATTACGAGAATTTTGTTGTTTCATTGCAATCAGTTCACTCTATAAAAAATAAATGAATTTAAAGTGTTCAAGAAATAAAATATCACAACACACGCAATTCAGATACTCAGAAATTTGAACTCCATATTCGATTGATGGTGTTGTGAATTAGACGTTATTTTCTGAATGGCGGTGTTAAGATTGTCCGCGGAAGAATGATCCTAGAAAAAAAATGCTGCAAGGTAAGTAGGATAGGTAGGTTGGGTAGATCTTGGTAAGCAGGGTAGGCCAGACAGTTGACGGGAGCGAAGCCGCGGGCACATATAGTTATTACTTTTTTTTCAAAATTCCATTCTCAATACTCGAAAAGGTTTTATAACGTTCCATACCGTCTGAATTGTTTCTCTACAACATTTTTAATTGTAAACTCATAATTTTCTTTTGCTTTGCAGGTACAAGAAGGCAGGTGGAAATTTTGTTGAAATACTAATTCGGGGTGCTGGACATATGGTGCCACTTGACCAGCCGGAGGTAGCGAAGTTCATGATAGACAGTTTCATACAGGAGTTCAAATAAAAGATAATTTAATGTACAAAATAAGATTTATTTTTTATACCTTACAAAAAATACACGATATTTACAACAGTAGATCTTAAAATTATAAGGCACTGAGGGATATGGTAAGGCCTTGACAGAATTATAGACTAGTTCATACATACAAAAAGTTAACTTGCAGACGAATTGCGTAAGTGAATTCTGCAAAGGAAACAGTTTGGAACCTTCAAATAGTTAGAATCATTTCTTTCAACTTTTTCGGTATTGCGAAACTAATTTGGAAAGAGTACGATCATCCTCTTGATGATTTATTTCCAAATAATTAGGACATAATTTAATTTTGTTTTACTTACAACGTATGGTCTTCTAACGCTTTCAATTAAAAACAACTGAAAAAACAATTATTCTTTACAATCAATTCTACGTCAATATATTAGTCATGGAAAGATTCATCTCCTTTCCTTTTCAGAGAGATAAGCAATACGTAAAGTGGTTTTTGTGAAGGTTCCAAACTGTTTCCTTTGTCGAATTCACTAACGCAATTCGGCTGCTGGTATCACTTGTCATATCAATAATTTATTATTTGCTATATTATTGTCATAGTGTGTATTCTGTACTTCGATTTCGCATACAATAAAAGTATTTTTTCACATACAAAATCAATACATGCTGAGATCTGGAGACGAAAGAAAACAAGGGCGGATTGAAAGGGGGGCACGGGGGCACGTGCCCCCCCCAGACGGTATTTTTGTGTACTGTGGTGATTCCATCACAGTACATACTTAGAAGCAAATCAAATTTTTAGAGATGTTAAAATATATGAATAAAATAACAGAAAGAACATGAGTGAAACTCTTGTCTTTCATAAACCTTCCTATACACACTTGAACTTGTAGAAATAAACTTGAAGTATGATACTTATAACAAGTTTATTTCTAACAGTTATTGTTGAAATTTTTGCCCCTCGTGCCCCTCCGAAAAAAAGCCTAGGTCCACCCTTGAAAGAAAACCTTGGTTCCTTACTTTCCAACCTAAACAATTTAATTCTATCAAAAGTATGCATCTTCATTTTACTAGCATTTCTTTTCGACTATTCTGGGATGATTGGATGCTACATTGTAGACTTCAATACGGCAACATTACGTCCAGTAGAATAATTACGTCCAGTAAGTTACAGAAACAGAGAGTACCATCGTACAAAAATGCTACGCAGAACCGCTCAACGATATCTGGCACAACCTGAGGAAGAAGCGATTACCCGATGTCCACCACTTGGTTGGCCACCACTGGGGGACAGAGGGAAAACTTTTAAAAATTATTCCCGCTGTCCACCACTGGGGGACAGCGACACGGATTTTTTTATTATTCTCGTTGTCATCCACTGGGGTCACTACACAGAATTTTAAACATTCCCTATGGCCACCGCTGGGAGACAATGCTTCAATATATTTCACTTAAATATAAAAAAAAAACATTATCCTATTATTTATTAAAGGTGTTATTGCTTATTTATTTTATTAAATTGGGTAATTAACCGACATAATATTTTCACAGCGATAACAGACTTCTACAGACTATACTTCGGGAAGAATAATTAAAAAATCTGTGTCGCTGTGCCCCAGTGGTGGACAGCGGGAATAATTATTAAAAGTTTTCCGGCTGTCCTCCAGTGGTGGCCAACCAAGTGGTGGACATCGGGAATAATCGAGAAAAAGTTCTTAACTACCATTCTTAGATCTTAGAACATAGTTGAAGTAATACTAGTCTCATCAACGTTATTATATAAATAGGCATCCGTTCGTCTCTTCCACCTCAAACCATAAACCACACCACAGACTAAAGCTAGAAGCAGTAGAACATTAAGCACGATGCTCACGACCATCACTGCTTGAGTACCAGAGGGTGGTTCTCCAGGAACTTGGAGAATGGTCTTCGAAATCCCTTCTGTATCATCGTCGATATACGGGCCAGTATCTTGGGCCATGACATGGTAGTTACTTGGCAGAGGCATGTCTAGACCCCTGATGAAGTAGGAGATCAGTGTCAGGGTTTCTGCTGGCTTGTCCATTGGGACTAGATGGCCTGCACCTCGTACTAAAACTTCGGTTAGACTGCCGCCGCTTTTGACGTATCTGGAAATTTAAAGAGAGTGTGATAAGAACGTATTCAAGAGTTTTGTTTCTTAAAATTATTATGATGTTGAGCTTGTGGACTTCCTATAGGCAGAACTCTTTGATAGTTTATAAAGTAAAACTTGAATAGCTAGGCAAGAATTTGTTGCACGTAAATAGTTACAAGTAAATGTTTGTATCTGTTGTAACCTGTCTTATCTTTTTGGGACAACTCGTCCGCACTATTCCCAAACCACTGCAACTCCTGAAAGCCAGAATCAAAAGTGGCGACCACCAGAAAAGTGCCGAGACAATGAAGCTCGACGTAGTCCCGGAGAATGAATTTAACGGTCTTGGATCCCGCAAAGAAAATAACCAGAAAAGAATAACAGAGGAGTAGGAAAAATACGAATTTCCACTTCCCCCCATATCAAGCAGGAGACAGAACAAACAAGGCCAATAGGCACAAAGGGTCATTTACAACTGGGATAAGCCCAGTTGCCTAGCACCACGGATAAAAATTATCATTAATATTAATGGTTCCTACTCATAACATTGTGAGCTGTTATATTTGATTCCAATTATAGGTATGGCAAAAACGCTTGAACGCACGGCAAATTGTTCTAGTTTCTACAAGGTCCGTGTAGTAAATAACTCTAGATGCTGCCTGTACATTATCCAACATAGTATTGCGTTAATTCTGCCAAAGAATACACTTCTTTAAGATATGATGTGAAGATTGTACATATTCGTAGTCAGATGTAGAACATTGACATAAAGGTGAGGCGACGAGCTTGAAGGAAAATAGTTTACTTTTAAAGTTACCATGTCCTGTGAGAAATTGGGCAACACAGTGATCTATCTAACTATCTTCTATCATCATATCTATCTAATCAGCTAAAACAGTTTGCTTCCCCACGTTTTGACCCCATAATATCTACAATTTGTACGAGTACGTACCTACTTACCTACATGTGTGCTGGCAGGACTATTTTCTATATTCAGCCCCTTCAGCACCACATTTCGAATAGGATGGGTTTCCTTTTGCTCATTTGTATAGTGATGGAACTAACTATGGGATCAGTTTGAGACCTAAATAACAATCAAGATCGAGCAATTCGAGCTCAAAAATTTTAGCCCGTTGCCTCGAATTTTTGAATGTTTTTGTGCCTATATTTTATTGAAAGCTAGGAGGGTTCAAGTGTACCTCCTTGCACCCTCCTCCCAGCGCCCATAAGTACGCATTACGTTAGTTAAAGACTATCTTCATGCTACAAACTACCCTGATTGTTGAATGCCATAGCAAAGCGTTTGACAAAGTAGACCACCAACTTTTAGTACAGAAACTTGAGAACTGCGGAATCATTGGTCCACTATTACATTGGTTTCAATCATACCTTAGTGATCGTGTGTCGTTCGTTGTTTTGAATGGGGCTAGGTCTGAGGACTTCTTTGTGACATCTGGGGTACCACAAGGCTCACACCTGGGACCTTTGTTATTTAATATTTTCATTAACACCATTGTACATTGTTTTCATCACGCACAATCGTTTTTATTTGCTGATGATCTCAAGCTGTCCTTGCCTGTAAAATCTATGGAGGATTCTTGTTTGCTACAGGCTGACTTGGATAGATTAGTTGAGTGGTGCAAGGATAATAAGATGAGCCTAAATTTAGAAAAATGTTTGCACATCAAATTTTGTCGCAACAAACAGATTCATAACACAATATACGGTATCTCGGGCAAAAAACTCAAGGAAGTGGATAGCATCCGGGATCTTGGAATCATGATGGATAGTAAATTAACCTACAATGATCATATAGATAGGATTATATCTAAGGCAAACAAAATGCTAGGCTTGAGGTCCTTAGTACAACTAAGGACCAACAACTCCCCCCTTGCAAGGGCAACCCAATTGTATAATGCTGTATGCCGCAAAGCTGACATCGATATCAACCATGACACAGTTAACACATTTAAAAGGAAGTTGTATAGTTATTTTCAGGCAGAGAACATTTGACTTGATTTATCACTCCACTCCAATTAAATTGACTTTTGTTTCTCAATATGTATTTTAATGTTAATTTTAATTTTATCCATTATTTTCCATTTAATTTAATCTATTTTTTAATTTAATTTGACATTGTATATTTTAATTTGATTGATTTATTTTAATTTTATTTGACATTATTTATATTTACATTTGATTTGATTTGATTTAATTAAAATTTTATTTAACTTTGACATAATCTGTATTTCTTTTATTTTATTTGACTCCTGTATTTTTATTGTTATGTAGTCGTCTATATTCAGTGATAATTTGATGTAACCTTAACCTAAACATTAATTGAATCTAGTTGTAATTCAGTGTTATTTTGTTTTAATTTAATTAGTTAATGTATTATTTTTATGTAGAGCATGTATACTCAATAATGTGTAAGCTGTGGTTACCTATAATTGAGTGTGTATAAAATGATAATGTTTTTCAATTTATGTATATTTTTGTAAGTTTTTGTTATGTATACTCGTTGGTGATCCTAAATAAATAAATGCCATCGATTTTTCATACGGTCAAAATTTCTACAGAAACTTTTTCGATTATGATAACTTACCCAGCAACCCTATTATCGAACCACCAGGGAGTGCGTGTCGCATTCAGGAATTGCTCGCGCTTGTTCCAGTGCCAGTGCTTTCTACGATACTTCGCGTTGGGCACGCACGGAGCTGTCAGGTCCATCTGCCCGCTGGAAAGAAAAAAACATTATTAATTATGTTTCAGTAAGTCTTCAATGACTTGCTTCGATTTGTGTAGACCACATATGTGTATGGACCCCAGAAATGAATCACCTGTGCTGTGCATCAGCCATGGAATAATTTTATCTGACAAGGATTTTTCAGTCGGGCTAGCGATACATTTTTAATCAAATGTTCGTCGAGGATTCCAAATTATTTCCGGCCAAGCGAGATTCGGACTCGCGCACCGAGAGTTCCGTACAAACAGCTATATTAAAAAAAAAATGTGACATTACTGAAGTTTATAAACCATAAAAGCACCGAAGATTGCTCTAATAAAATGATAAACTGGATTGAGGAACTAAATTAAATATAAAAGTTAAAAAGTTTTGTCCCTTTTACATCGACACAGGTCACAGTCAGTATAACAACTGCAAATAAATTCATAATCGTTTTTTTAAGTAGCTTTCAAACTTTTTTCCTTTACTTGTGCTATAAGACCTTGCTTCTTATCAAATTTCATTATTCTAGCTGGTCATCAGGGGTTCCCTATAGGTTTTATTCCCTTAAAATTGGTCAAATATGTATCATAAACGATTTTATCTACTTCGGTTTCGTTATATTCGAATAACAAAATTGACAGCGGTTTCATTATGATACCCATAACGACATCGGGTTGCATTATGCGAATCGTCATAAAATTCTAAAACACAAGCAAAGACATTCTGAACATACAGCCAGGTACCTATAATATTACTTCGAAATCGAGACAATGTAAATGATGTTTTTAAAAATGGAACAAGTTTAGAACAAAAGTATCGTATACTATTTTGCTGTTGCGGCTACAAGATCTTTGCCTTATACCTAATAAAGAATAAATAAAAAAAAAGTGGACGCGCGAAATTTTCTGAGTGAAATTTTATTTCAAATTTTATTAAAAATGTCTTCAACATCAAGTGAAAAGTGTGAAAATACTCCACCAGATAACAAATAGAGCAGTTGCGGCTACAAATAATTTACTGCCAGAAAAATCAAGACATGTATATGAGAAATGTTATGTAGATTTCGTGATATGGCGAAAAAGTAACAATATTATATCTGTGTTTTATTCCTTCCTTCGTAGATAAAATCTTGTATGCAACTGTACGTTATTGGTCTTTTAATTACTCGTGCCCACCTATTTCGGTACGCGCTACGCTTGTACCGAAAAATGGCACTCGTATTAAAAGACCGTCCATAACGTAACAGTTGCATAAATAGCTATTATATCTTTTGATTGCGTTGATTTAGAAGTTTAATTATTCACACAATTTATGACACAGTTATCACAGCTGAGTATATGAAATTAATATCAACTTAATACCTCCAGGCGTTCCAGAGAAAAACATTTTGACACACGGACAGACAGACAAACAGACAACAAAGTGATCCTAAAAGTTTTTGCAACACTGGATGTGTTCTGCGTCCTGCGGTCCGGTCACTCGAATTTTTGGTGCGGGAAATGTTCGAGTGACTGGAACGCAGGACGCAGAACGCATTCAGTATGACAAATGTCATAAGGGATCCCTTTTTTTCTTTTTGAGTAACGGAGCCCTAAAAATGATCAAGGTTCTGAATTGTAGGCACGTGGAAAACAGGCACTTTATTCATCAGCCCTTATAAATAATCACTCAGACCATAATTTAACAAAATTCTTACCAGTAAATGAGTATCCTGTAATGATTCAGGAGCATCTCGATCTTCGACTTGACTTCACTCAAGAAGTCAGGAGTAAGCTTCTTATGAGCAGTTCCGTTATGGAAGGTGAACGGGATGCTACCGACGTGCAATGCCTCGCTAACTTCGGGCTTCTGAATGTAGCTGACGAAGTCATCCAGGTGGGTGATCTGATCTACAATGATGTTGAACGTCTGCTGCTGCATCGACATATCATCTAGCAGGTGTAAAAGCTCTTCGCGAAGCTGGAAAAAAAAGGTAAACTGTTATAAGAAAGGGGATTAATAGTGCTTCAATCTATATCTATACTAATATTATAAAGAGGAAAGATTTGTATTTTCGTATTTTTGTATGTAATGAATAAACTTAAAAAATACTAGACCGATTTCAAAAATTCTTTCACCGTTGGGAAGCTACACTATCCCCGGGTGACATAGGCTACTTTATAACCGACTTTCAAAAAAGGACGAGGTTCTATTTTCGACTTCTTATATGTATTTTTTTTTTGTTTTGTATGTTCACCGATATCTCCGACAATTGTGGACCGATTTTGAAAAATATTTTATTGTTTGATAGAGTATGTTCCGAAATTGGTCCCATTTTCATTTGGTGAAGATCTGATGAAGAACTTCGGAGATATACAACAGAACTCTTCAATAAATAAGGGCAAATCTCTCGGGATTGCTGCAATCGCATGTCTATTTATTGTTTAAACCATTTCATAACATAACATCACGGCAGTACACCATAAGAGGTACGCAGATGTGTACAGTTCATCTTGGTAAACTCTCATTTCGCCGGCTATGTTCATGGTATTCGGGTAATCTATTCTGGCATCATAAGAACCTACCTTACTAAAGGCTAGTTGCTTAATAAGTACAACTAAAAATTGTAAAATAAAAAACATTTTTACAAAAATATCTACCGACTTCCAACTAAAAACACTACAAAGTGAAAAATAACTTTCATTTTCGAAGTCGGTGACCATTACGAAAAATTTGGTACCTACCAAAGACACCGACTTCGAAAAAGAAAGTTATTTTTCACTTTGTAGTGTTTTTAGTTGGAAGTCGGTAGATTTTTTTGTAAAAAAGTTTTTTTTATCCCTGTATTCCCACGGGACGGGCACTACGCGTGTGAATCCGCGAGGTGTCCGCTAGTTGATAGTAAAATGAAGTCAGATTTTTTATGACGGCATTGTTGGCGCAGTGATTGAGCGATTGGCTGCTGCGGTTTCCTGATTCGATTCCCGCACGGATTTTTCGTAGGACCTGCAAATAGTTGTTCCGGGTCTGGCTTTTTGTGCATGTGAGTTCAAATGTTTGTAAACGATACAGAGAAAATTCCAAGTTTAAGGCAATATACCGTCCAAATGTGTATTTTTTTTCTTACTCCTCCATTATTCTTTTCTGATTAATTTCGTTGCGGGATCCAAGACAGTTAAATTCATTCTCCGGGACTTCGTCGAGCTCCATTGCCTCGGCGCTTTTCTGGTGGTCGCCACTGTTGATACTGGCTTTCAGGAGTAGCAGTGGTTTGGGAATAGTGCGGTGGGATTTTCCCAATAAAAAAAGAAAAAAATATACCATCCATTCTATCAGACAGACCTGACCAAATTGGGTCATGACGCCTCATAATGAATACGCATGATTGACCTAAGCTTATTATGGATAGAACTTCATTTATTATGGATAGAACTTCATTCTTTCAATTAGCTGATGGTCAATCTAGACCTAATTTCATCATTAGCTACCACTATTAGGAAAATTCACTTTTGGATGCACAACATCATATTTTTACTGACTTCAAAAAAAGTAGGTAATCAATTCGACACATATGTATGGCATATTGTTGAAATTGCACAATATTCACATATGTTACTCTGTATAGACTTCTAAACACGTGTGCCAAATTTCATAAGTGTATGTTTGTCCACGCATATCTCCGGAACTAGTAATCGGATCGTGATCTTTCTTTTTTTATTATTTTAGGTATCTCTCAACTTAGGGAGCAGTACAAGGTTCATCAAAATCGGTTCAGCAGTTTTCAAGATATGGAACTTACAACCGAACTCCTTAGCGGCAAACAGCACGAATGTGTAAATTAAGTTATTATGGGTATTTTTTCAATTCTTTAGGTACCTTACTATAGACACAGATAATAATTACTAGCATACTATAGACTTTGCTCACTTGCGAAAAACTTTTTCTGTTTTCTTCTTGTTTTTATCATTTTTCAACACCGACTTCCGAAACGAAAGTTATTTTTGCTCTTTTTGTGTTTTGTTTTAGAAATCGGTTTTTTTTTTGAGTTTTTTTTTTTTTTTGTCGTTCTTAATCTCTCGTCCTCGTTCTTAGTCGTCTTCTTAAGCTCTGTGTTTACCACAAATACATGCTCATTGGTTTTCTGATACATTTGATAAGCAAATGATTGTTCTACTTACTGATGTCGCAGATGCCGAATCTTCGCCAAGAATGGCTTTGTTGTAGGCATCCTGCAGCGGCTTGACGGCCTGCACACCCTGGCTGTCGATCAGGCCCCATTGGTAGTAGATGGAGCTGTAGTCCGCTATACTGTCGCGGCTCATCACTGGGTTGCCCATTATTATGCCCTGGAAATGATGAGTGAAAGAGTTAGTGTTGTTGGTCCTTCAGGAATTTCATAAGGCTGTCGGAATAGGATGACGTTAGCCGGATTATCGCGTAAGCGTAAGGTTTACGCGATCTGAGGCCTTAGTGCGAGTTTTTTAACGTAAACGATCTCTTATGTCAAAATTTATACAAAAATAAAGGTTTTTCCTTACCGTCCCCGACGGCGCTTATCCAATTTCAATACAAATTATCGTTTACGTTGACGCGATTGAACATGAGTAAAAACTCGCACTAAGGCCTCTGAGGCCTTAGTGCGAGTTTTTACTCACTCTCAGTCGTGATAACGTAAACGATCTCTTATATCAAAATGTATGTAACAAAAAAGTGGTTTCTCCTTACCGTCCCCAGACGGCGCTTATCCAATTTCAATACAAATTATCGTTTACGTTGACGCGATTGAACGTGAGTATCACGAGTGAGAGTGAGTTTTTACTCACTCTCACTCGTGATAACGTAAACGATCTCTTATGTCAAAATGTAATATGACCATGTCTCTGCGCATCGATCACTTCCTAGATCCAATTTCCCTAGTTATCTGGCCCCTTACATTCAATACATTTGCGCCAACCACAGTAAAAATCTACGGTCATCACATAACCGTCTTCTTCAATGTCCCACTCACCGCTCTGACTTCATTCACCGTTCTTTCTTCGTTCAATCTATTTCTCTGTGGAATGCGCTACCCCAGGAAATCAGGATGACAACCAACCGGTTGACCTTCAAAGTTAAAGTTCGCGAGCATATCCGTAAGAAGTTGGCAGTAGTATCGTAACAGCGCTAATGTTTTTCAATTATTTATCTATTACTACTAATGTTTAAGTATATTTATATATTTAGTTTATTATTTTGAATATATATGGTATAATTATATTGTATTTATAGTTTATATTTAAATAATCCATTACACAACTTTCTATATTGCACCTACCACTGTTTATCTCTCCATCACCCAAAGGTCGACTGGTAGAAAATGCCTAAGGCATTAAGTCCGCCTCTGTAATTGTATGTGCATGAAGTATTAAATAAATAAATAAAATGTATACAAAAAAGTGGTTTCTCCTTACCGTCACCAGACGGCGCTTATCCAGTTTCAATACAAAATGATGTTTACGTTAACGCGATTGAGCGTGAGTAAAAACTCGCACTAAGGTCTCTGACCGCATGAAAAATGCAGTCTATATTGGCAGAGTATATTTATAACTAGCTTTTGCGAGCGGTTTCGCCCGTGTGAATGTCGAAAATTATCAGTGTTTCTCTACTATATTATGCATGTATTATAAATATCATATATGCTGGATTTGAAGTTAGTAACAGGCTCTCTGAACTTTCCCGATTTGCTTAGTAGGGTATTATTCCACGTGCCACGTAATCTGCCAAGAAGTTCTAATAGGAGACTTTTCTGCATGCCAAGATATCACACCAACTTGAGGCAATACTGTCTACTGTCAAGAATGTATGCTGCATACAAAGAACACAAAGGTGATATTGACATATTTAACCCTTCTGTATCTGCTCTAAAAAAGTCGCCCTTGCCATTTATTGGTTATCTCTAGTACCTAATCTTACATAAATAATAAAATGTATTCTAATTTATTTAATCTATTCTAATTTAATTTAATATATTCTAATTTAATTCATTCTAATTTAATTTCATCTATTCTAATTTAATTTAATCTGTTTTAATTATTTTTAATCTATTCTAATTTAATTTAATCTGTTTTAATTCTGTTTAATCTATGTTACTTGATTTAATTTACTGCAATCAATTTAGATTTTAATAGTTGTTTTTAATTTTTAATTTATTAAATCTGTAATTATTTGCGCATACTGTATTGCATGCTGTGCTTTTCTGTAAGTGATGAGGCGCTTAGACTCAAGTTTGCAATGTACAAATTAATAAAGTATCAGTGTACTCATTGTTGAAAAGCCTAATAATAAATAAATTATAGTTGATAGTCGGTTAGAACTCGGCTACTTTAAAGGTTTACACGTCACGAGCAAAAATAATAAACGAATAAAAAATCATGTCAACCAAATGAAGGCTATCAGCAATATGTACAACATATTCTATTTGACCGGGCAAATATAGAACAACTTATTATTATTACATATTTATTATAAACTCATAAATACGTGTATTTTCGGTTTTGCGATGTTCGAAGGCTGTTACAGTTAACAAATATGAAAAAATACGTTTCCTGTTTACTGAATACCTTTATTTGTACTTCCGAATAGTTAATGATATTTTTTTAAGAAATTAATCTGGTATAATTCATAGTAATGAAGTGACCATAATATTGAGATCCAGTATTTAATACCGAATAAAAAGTTTTGGTGCCAAGCACATCGCTAACACTCTTCAAAGTTAAAGCATTTCTGTTCCAGAATTTTTTGGATGTTACAGTATTAGGAAGGCCCTCTTATGTGAAGCGTATAAATATAGGTCACAAATAAAACTTGTGAGCTTGCTTCTCAGGACGAAGTATTTTCCTTAACCTAACAAAATGAGGAGTTGAAGATGCGTAGCATAGGGATGATTCGTAGTCGTAGCCTGCTACGGCTACGAGCTACGGGCTACGCCGCGTAGGCAGCTCCCTAGTCTATCCTTGTGGTGTCTCTCTCAAACATTATTCGGTTTAGGAGAGATTCTGGTTTGGGCAGATTCTTGATACGGAAGTTTCTTTTTTTGGCAGGTGCTTGATAAGATAGATATTTTACAGCCCACTACAGAAGTATTATGTAAGAACGTATTATGAAGTTTGTAACACAGAAATTTAAAAATATATGAAATGTATTGCATAGAATCAACAGGTTACTTCTAGGCAAGCGTGTTATACCGTAGACCACATCATCTCTCACCATCAGGTGAGATTACCATCAGGTTAGAATCGATCGAAAAGCGTGCCCATAACTCTCGCTGGAGTGCCCATACCATACCAATCTGCTCCGACTTCCGGTACCTAGGGTCGCTTGTCCAAGGTGATGGCGAAATAGACCGAGACGTAACGCACCGGATCAACTTAGGATGGATGAAATGGCGACAGGTCACTGGAACAATTTGCGATCCACGGATGCCCCTCAAGTTAAAGGGTAAAATACTCGTATACAAGTCCGTGATTAGACCTGTCATACTGTATGGATCAGAATGTTGGGCTGTGAAAAAGATGGATGAAAGGAGACTGCATGTAGCAGAGATGAGAATGTTCAGATGGATGTGCGGCGTGACGAGATTGGATACAGTGAGAAATAAGTATATTAGAGGCAGTTTGAAAGTGGCGCCAGTGACAGAAAAGTTGAAGGGAAACCGTTTGTCCTGGTATGGTCATCTGATGAGGAGGGATGAAGCGCATGTTACTAAAAGAGTTATGAATATAAATGTGGATGGATGGAGAGGAAGAGGAAGGCCAAAGAAAAGATGGATGGACTGTGTGGGGAGTGATATGAAGGAAAAGGGAGTCAGTAATAGCGTGACAGGGGACAGAACGGTATGGAAGAAGAAAACGTGTTGCGCCGACCCCAAGTAACATGGGATAAGGGCAGGAAGATGATGGTTTGATGTCATCCAATGACTTCTCCCGCTCTGGGTGAAGCAGGAGGGCGTATCAGACTTTTACTGACCAAAACCAACCGTGTTCCTTCAGTTTACATGGTAATGTACATCAAATATATTTTTTTAGTTTTATCATTCTCTTATTTTAGAAGTTACAGGGGGGACACACATTTTACCAGTTTGGAAGTACCTCTCGCGCAAACTATTCAGTTTAGAAAAAAAAAATATTAGAAACCTCAATATCATTTTTGAAGACCTATCCATAGATACCCCACACGTATGGGTTTGATGAAAAAAAAATGAGTTTCAGTTCTAAGTATGGGGAACCCCCAAAATTTATTGTTTTATTTTTCTATTTTTGTATGATAATATTAATGCGGTTCACAGAATACATTTAGTTACCAAGTTTCAACAGCATAGTTCTTATAGTTTCGGAAAAAAAGTGACATACGGACGGACAGACAGACAGAATTAAGGGTTCCGTTTTTTGCCATTTGGCTACGGAACCCTCAATAGTTATACGTAATCAAAGTAAAAGTCTCTCATGTAACATTATCGTTTTATGTTTCATATGTCTACTTATTATCCAGCCATCAATTTAACTGTTATATGAAACAAGAGTTGATATCAACCACTTAAATTACATAATAATCTATCCGATTACCAAAATACTATCACGAATAGAAAGAGACACAAATTATTTTTGGCTTTGTAGTGTTTTGTTGTTGAGAGTGCCGTGGTCGCCTATTGATATCGGCTGCGTCTTATAAGTTGTAGATCGTGGGTTCAAACCCAGGCAGCACTTTGCTGATGTGTGTTAATTATTTCACCACCACTGCTCTCGAAACGGTGAAGGAAAACATGCATGTCCTGGAAACAAAAAAATCGAATACATGGGACGTCCACCAACCCGCATTGGGTCCGCTTGGTGGATTGTGGCCCATTCCCTCTTACAGAGAGGAAGCCTGTGTCCCAGCAGTGAACATTACAAAGATTTTTCTCTTTTAGTTTTGGTAGGTATAGTTGTCGGCACGTAACTTGGCAAGGTTTTGGCGCGAACTTATCCCCAATAAGTTCGCGCATAGGGCGCGTAATCACCAACCGCCATATAAAGCGATCGGAAAGTGAACGCGACGCGATTGGTCAGTAGATCTTTGTGTCGACTGACCAACCAATCGCGCGCTCAGAACGGTGCTAAACGTTCCCCGCGTCCCGCAAGGTAACCAAAGAGACCTAAAACCCACGACCTACAACTTGTAAGTCGGGACCGTACCCACTGGGCCACCACTGCTCTCATGAGATACATTAAAGGTATAGAGCAATTATTATATGTTACAACAACACGACTAGAGGTAACCCTAAGCGCGTTGTATATTGTACGTTTGGTGTGTAGTTTGCTAGCGAAGCTAACACAACAACATACGATTGTGCATCGTATGTTATCCAGGATATGCTTAGTATTATATTTTCTGAGTCCAGGCTTAACATGAGATGGAGTAAACTTGACCAACTTAAGTCGATACGGCGTGTGATCCCGGAACCTGCCAAACTTAGCTGCTGTATTCTTCGCGTTACAATTATACAAATTTTGTGCTAAACGTGCTGTCTATATGTCATAGACCAAGTATAATATTCAGTGCACTATGTACAATGCCCGGGCGTTATGAATCAAGAGAAGTCAAATCGGGCAATGTAATAAATACTGACTATCTATATTATTTATATATATAAAAGAAAGTCGTGTTAGTTACACTATTTATAACTCAAGAACGGCTTTACCGATATGGCTGAAAATTGGTGAGGATGTAGCTTAGAGCCAGGAGACGGACATAGGGTAGGGTAGGGTAGGTTAGGTTAGGGTAGGTTAGGGTAGGGTAGGGTAGGGTAGGTTGGCACTCCGGTACCACGGAGTGCCCCAATATCTGCGGGCGATCCTGGCCAGCTACTTGGAGGACCAAGAGGTCCTCCTGGTAGACAAGACGGCCAGGATCAGGCGCTACGGCGCGGAGACCGGTGTTCCGCAGGGGTCGGTTCTAGGCCCCCCCCTGTGGAACATCGGTTTTGATTGGCTCCTGCGGGGCACCCTCCTCACGGGCACGAGTGTCATCTGCTATGCGGATGACACTCTCCTCACTGCCCGGGGGAGGGACTTTAGAGAGGCGGCCTGTCTGGCCTCGGCTGGCGGATCCTTAGTGGCAGGTAGGATCCGCCAGCTAGGATTGAGGGTAGCGCTGAACAAGACCGAGGCCGTGTTCTTTCACGGGCCTCGGCAGCGCTGCCCTCCCGACGCCCACATCGTCGTGGAGGGCGTCCGGATAGGGGTCGGGGCCCAGATGAAGTATCTGGGCCTCGTGCTAGACAGCAGGTGGCGCTTCGGCCCGCACTTCAGCGGGCTGTCGACGCGCCTGCTGAAAGCCGCGGACGCCCTCTCATGGCTCCTCCCAAACTTGGGAGGGCCGAAGGATCGATGCCGGCGCCTCTATGCCGGCATCTTGAAGAGTATGGCCCTCTATGGGGCACCCATCTGGGCGGACTCCCTCCGCAGGAGGGAGAATGCGACCGCCATCCGCAGGCCCCAATGGGCCATTGCACAGCGGGTGGCGAGGGCCTACCGCTCAGTGGGTTTTTCGGCGGCGTGCGCTCTGGCCGGCACCCCTCCCTGGGAGTTGGAGGCATGGGTGCTAGCCAGAGTGTACGAGTGGACGGTGCGGCGGAAGGCGCTCGGGGAGCGCCCCGCCGCGGAGGAGCGCGAGGCCGTTCGGCGCGAGGCGAGGGACGCAATCGTCCTCCATTGGACGGAGGACCTCGCCTCCGCCACCTTTGGACGCCGGACGTTGGACGCGCTCGGTCCAGTCTTACAGGGCTGGCTCGGGCGCCCCCACGGTTTCCTCTCTTTCCGTTTGGTGCAGGTGTTGTCCGGACATGGATGTTTCGGAACGCACCTGCACCGGATCCGGAGGGAGGAAACCCCGGCGTGCCACGACTGCGGCGCGGCAGAGGACACGGCGCAGCACACCCTCGAGGTGTGCCCAGCCTGGGCAGAGCTGCGCCGTGCCCTCAATAATGTGATCGGGCGGGACCTCTCACTTCCCAGCGTGGTCAACTCCATGCTGGGGAGTGAGGAGGCCTGGGCTGCGGTGGCCTCCTTTTGCGAGCAAGTTATGTCGCAAAAGGAGGCGACGGAGCGTGCGCGGGAGGATGATCCTCTCGCGCCGCCGCTCCGCAGGCGGAGAAGGGGTGGGAGAAGGCGGTTGTACGATCGTCTCCTCCCACCTCCTGGTGGTGACTAGCGGGCGACAGGCGCGGGGGCGCCTCTCGCTTGCATTGCACGAGTCACCACCCTCGTTGGGCGGGAACGGCCGAGCACTCGCGGTCGTTCCCGAGCCCCTCCACTGAGGGAGGGGCGTGAAGGGCCTGCCCTAAAAGGCGGGCGGTCGTCGGCGGAGGGCTGGACGTAAAGGCTGTGCCGGTTTCCCAGTCCTCCTCCACACAGACGATGCGGGAGTGCCGCTGGGTTATTTTAGTGGGTATACCGGGCTTGCCCGGGGAGTCCCACATAGCCCCCCATTCCCCCAATGGGTGGGTATGCGTAATGCATTTTTTCCCAGCGTGATCAAAAAAAAAAAAAAAAAAAAAGGGTAGGTTAGGTAGGGTAGGGTAGGTAGGGTAGGTTAGGGTAGGGTAAGTTAGGGTAGGGTAGGGTAGGTTAGGGTAGGGTAGGGTAAGGTAGGGTAGGTGAATGTTTGGTGTTTTTATGGCAAAACAAAGTTTGCCGGGTCAGCTAGTACTTCTATATTTATCACATTGTCAGGTCATGATGAATATTGCTACGTAACGGTTGGGCAATTCGATAATTATGGTCAGTGAATTTTATTAGTACAAGAGTGCGCGAAGCGAGCTCGGGGCTCTAGGCTCCTTGACACGGATAGGTTAGGTTCGAAGGGGATGACGGGAACTGAAGTGAGCGATCAAAGCGAGCGAACTCAGCTCCCGTCATCTCCTTCATGATAGTTTACTTTAGTTTAGATCCTGAGAACAGATAGGAGCCCCGCGCAACGGGTCTCCGTCGATTGTTGCTTAAAAAGTAATCGTACTTACTATCCTACATTAAAATCAATGTCAACATTAACATAATTAAAAAAAAACACATCTTTTTATTATCTGGCCCAATAATAAGTGATGGGCATTATTCAGAAAGCCCGGTCGATTTAATTATTTCAATAATTTTTTGCATATTACCTAGTCATATATGCCATTTTTTCAAATTGCCTGGTCATTACAAATACCACTTGGTCCATAACATAAACACGTGTCTATGATGTTGATCAATCTGACCATCAAACAGACATTCATATTGCACATAATCAAGGACAATTTCACGGCTGCCAACCTTAAAATGATTGTTACTCAAAATGACCTTGTCAGTCATTTATCAGTTGGTATCATTTGCGTCAATGATTGCCTCGCTATTTGATTTTCGTTATAGAAGTGAGGTGTCAGCATATTTAACCTCCATTTAATGTCATTTAAAAATATATAAGCGTCTAATTTAGTGCTATGATAGTTTATATTGGACGTACATTTAATAATAGAGTAGCCGAGTTGAATTGTGACCTTCGCGGCTTCGCTCCCGTCAACTGGCTATCCACATACCTACCATCTACCTTACCTACCTACCAACCTACTCACCTGCCCTGCCGATCAACCTACCTACCCTACCCTACATACCTACCCTCTCCTATATACCCATACACCCCTAACCTAACTATGTACCTACCTACCTACCCTACCCTACATACCTACGCTATCCTACATACCCTACCCTACCTATCTACCGACCTACCCTACCGACCTACTAACCTACCCTACCCTACCTACCTACCTAACAATTTGTTAAACTATTTATTTGAATAAGTCTATACGCAAATAATGCATTAATTTCGAACAAATTTCATAACCATAAAAAAGGTTATAGTGAGTCAATCTTAAGAGATAGCTATATACTGTCAAGGACTTTTTTTAAGAACTATTAAAAATAAGCAATCCCATTATACATGATATTTGCTTAACTTAAACCGTTAACGCAGCGCACGCAACGGAAGCTCTGAAAAAGGAATAATTTTGCCCGTTTTTGCAACATTTTTCATTTATGCTCCGCTCCTATTGGTCGTAGCTTGATGTTATATAGCCTATAACCTTTCTCGATAAATGGACTATCCAACACAAAAGTAATTTTTCAATTCCAACCAGTAGTTCCTGAGATTAGCGCGTTCAAACAAACTAACTCTTCAGCTTTATAATATTAGAATAGATATATTTTTATAAAAAAATACGAGTAGTCGTTTAGACGTGATTCTCATTTTAAAATCAGCTACTGAGGGGTATATACGCCTTAATAGCCTTCATAACAGTAGTTACTCGTATAATATATGTTCTAGACAGTATTATTGACACATTCCTTTCATGGTTTCTTTGGGTTTCCCCTACTCTTATAATTATAGCCAACCACATTAAATCCCAAAGCTTTTATCACATCGTTTTCCTCATTGAAGTGAAATTGTCTATGAAAAAACAAGATGAAGTCGTTAGTGCCGATTTTAGCTATGCACCAAAAGATAATTTTGCAATTCCAACCTGTAGTTCCTGAGATTAGCGCGCTCAAACAAACAAACTCTTTAGCTTTATAATTAGAAAGTATAGTTTACGCCTCGTAGTGGTAGGCAAGGTTTTAAGAACCAGTTACAAAGTTTAGGCCCCTATAATAATATGTGTAAATAGATGTCTATTGCACAAATAATGACTACGGGCTACGGGTTACTCAGTGAGAGCTTGATGGAAAAACCCAACTACAATGCTTGACCGGATAATCGAACACAAACCTCACACGCTCGAAAAACGCTAGTCGATCTTTCTTCCATACAAACGTAGTCTGGCGATTACTCCACTGTTTGACGATGTACGTTCAAAATAAATAATGATATCAATTTGTCTCATCATTATCTAGCCCTGTATGGAAACAAAAAAAGTAAAAACGAAAATAAAAAAGTTATGAGCGTCGAAAGTTCCATATTTCAACACTAATTTTAACGCATCTTTGGGCTCAAATAAATACCATAAGGAGAAGGAAAATTGCAAAACTGCTACCATACAGGAATAGATTATAATTCAACAACGCAAATAATTTTATTTTGAAAATATACATTTAGTAGTTTTTTTCATTTTATCTAGACTCCCAAAGGTCTGTTTATAAAATTTCGCGCGCTCGTTTTCGTCCTAAATCATCATCCATTTCGCTATAAACTTGCAAAAATGCTAATTCGCACGCGAACTAGCTTCTTACTGCTCATCACAGCATCTATCTCTTTCGCACGTGTTGTCGGATGAGATAGCGTGCATTTTAACCCCGCGCACAAAATAGTTCGTGCCGTCAATTAGGGCAAACTTAACCAACGAGGCAGCCTGAAAAGTGCCAACGTTCATACAACAACGGATATCCCATCTAAGTAAATTTTGGTCCAATCCCACCGCACTATTCCCAAACCACTGCAACTCCTAAAAGCCAGAATCAACAGTGGCGACCACCAGAGAAGCGCCGAGGCAATGAAGCTCGACGAATGCCCGCGGATAATGCATTTAACTGTCTTGGATCCCGCAACGAAATTATTCAGAAAAGAATAAAGGAGAAGTAGGAAAAAAAATAACATAATTGCCACTTCCCTCCATATCAAGCAGGAGACAGAACAAACAAGGCCAATAGGCACAAAGGGTCGTTTACAACTGGGATAAGCCTAGCACCACGGAAAAAAAAAACATTAATATTAATGAGTCCTAACATTGTGAGCTGTTATATTTGATTCCAATAATAGGTATGGTAAGAACGCTTGAACGCACGGAAATTTGTTCTAGTGTCCACAAGGTCCGTAAAGTAAATAACTTAGGATGCAGTCTGTACATTATCCAACATAATATTACATTATATTTACTTACCTACGTATATAATATAATATGTACTGGTAGCGCCATCTCTTGTAAATGTCATAAATCAATGACCGAAAACACATAGACAAACGCATTTGAGATTTCGCGGGCGATCGATATCTTAATTATCTCGTTCCTTCCTCATTCCTTTTCCCTTTATGTACGCCTTAATGACAGGTCGCCAGAACGAACCGAAACTTCAACGTGAACGGGCCTCGTATCTCAACCGCCAGCTTTCCAAGCCACCTGGCTGGAGACTGATGCATCTAATTAGTTAGATTGCTGAGAACCTTGTGAACCGTGTCTATTAACCCGCCTCGCGGATATAAAACAATTGTGTGAAGTGTGTGGATCCTGAAGGAGCCATTTTGGAGTAGAAGAACACCAGCTCGCTGCCACACGTGGGCTGGCATCGACCACTACAAGGTAAGGCGTACTACTTCCCTCATTTCCATACTAGATCGCCCGAATTGATCCGTGAATATTTTCCCGCTTATTTTCAACGCACTATTGCCAGAACCCTTCAAATACAGTCCACTTTTCATGATAGACACAAGGATGAAGAGGTTTCTCAAACCGCTATAACATTTTTGGTCCTTCGAGCCGGATATATTACTATAATATATCCATTTTCCTTTATTTCTTACGTAGGAATCAATCATAAATTCCTACTAGGGTCGTGGCACCTAGCCGCCTACCCACATAATCAAGTTGTAAACCCAATACGTGGTTCCATCAACGCCGCTATAGCAGGTTCATAATTACGTATCTGCTATTATTAAAAATAATTCTTATTTAAAACTAACTTGTCGTATTGTAAATTTCCATATTTCAAGCGTCTTTTAGTTTAACCGCCCTTATAGGAATCACCTACCTCCAATTATAAATTGTTAGGAATAAGTTACTTTCCGAATACCGCGGGGTAGACATTCATTCTATAAGAGAAAAATAAAATAGGTGTACTACTTGTAGGTACCTACGCAGTATAAATATCATAACTTTACCGAATACGTTTCGACGATTGCGGGCTATAGGTTGCATATTTATACCTATTCATTTATCTTAAACAATATTCAAACTTAGCAATAAAACTGGTTGGGATAGTAATGCTATTAACATTTTGTACTATATAATTACTTTGGTTAGTGGGTACTACGAAAATACTTATTTCGTTACTACGCAAATATTGCGAAACCCGTTGTCACAGTACAGTCACAATCAGTAGTATTACTTTTCTACATATAGTTGTTCGTTTAAATAATTACCGTACATTGTTTTGTTTGTGTGGTTATTTGTAACTACATAACATAACAATGCCGCGTAATGCGAAAGCAATCGCTTCTTCGGAAGATCAACAGTTAGTGATTTTAGAAGCTAAGCGTAATATACTTTTCGAGCGTATTCAGTCAATTTATGATCGCTCTAAAGTCGCTAATACTTCCGAATCGGTGAGAGAAGGCTTTCTCAGTTCTTGTGTAACAATAGATGATATTCGAACGGACTTTCATAAATTATTGGATGATTATAATGCTAGGTTACTGGCTATATATCCCGATGCGAAGCCTAGCTATCAAGCCTACGCCTCATTCGAGGATATGTATTGTTCCGTGAAACGTGTGATGTCTCAATTGGAAGATAAGCCGTCCGGGAGGCACAGTATGAGTGATTCCGCAACATGTAGACCAAGGTTGCCGCCAATCGAACTCATGTCGTTCGACGGTGATATACGAAACTGGCCATTATTTTATGCAAGTTTTAAATCTACAGTTCATGACAATAAGTCGCTGACGGATGCAGACAGGTTGTACTATTTAATAGGTAAGCTGTCGCCGAAGGCACAGTCTGTGTTCGCGGGAGTCACACCGTGTGCTGAGAATTACCAAGTCATGTTCCAGGCACTCCTCGATAGGTACCAGGATATTCGTGTCCTCGCGTCTACCTATTTGGATCAAGCTTTAAATCTTAAATTATCCGGTCCCGCGTCTGTTTCGAATTACCAGCTATTTGTGGACAAGTTCGTCACCGCAATTAATTCCCTAAAGAATCTAAAATTAGTTGACCTTCTGGATTTCATTTTATTGCACCTCGCAATAAAAAAGTTTGACACTGAAACTATTCGCGCTTTCGAGATGACAGAACGTAATCGTAAGATTCCCACTCTAGATAGTTTTGTCACCTTCATCAATGATCAGTGTCGGATATTCCGTAATACCCAACCACCCTTAGCTAACAATAATAAGCCTAATAGTTCGGACAATTCACATAAGTCTAATAAATCGCGTAGTTTTAATAATAAAATGACCGCTCCTAATCCACAATCCTATGTAGCTTGCTCTGAGTTAAATAATTCAAACAAGTGTCTGTGCGAAGCATATATCCATGAACACGTATATAAATGTCCCGCTTTTGATAATTTGACTCCGACAGCTCGTTTCAAATGTGTGAAAGACAACAATGCTTGTGTCAATTGTTTGAGTATTAAACATAAAACGGTTAACTGTTCTTCTAAATTAAAGTGTCGCACATGTAATCAACGTCATCATACATTGTTACATTTTAATAAAAACCCGCAATTATCAACTGTAGTGACGTCACAGCCGAATCCGGTCCCAACGCTTATGCCGACAGTACCTTCTATTACCCCACAGTCTGAGGTATCGTTGTGTACGACCTCTGTCGCTGGCGCCGCTCGATCGCGTTCGATTGACGCTCGGTGCGTTGCGGCGTCGCCGTCGGCGAGAGATAGCCCGCAATGTACGGCGTATACAACCGTTCTGCTCGCTACTGCTCAAGTCGTAATTTACGATGTAAATGATAAGCCGCACATAATACGTTGTTTACTAGATAGCGCATCTCAAAGTAATTTTATTACTTCTGAATGTTTTAAGCGTCTAGGACTTTGGAAGAACTTTCATACTTCTAATTTAATAGTTAAAGGAATCGGTGGGTCGGAAAAACCAGTTAAAGGTTCCGTAGATATTAAATTATATTCTCGTTTTAGTAATGATATTAATTTTAACGTTTCTTCGCTTATTGTTGAACGTATAACGGAGACATTGCCGACCGCTCTCGTCGATGTCTCTAAACTTACACATCTCAAAACATTACCGCTCGCAGATTCGAAGTTTGCGGAGCCGAGCGGTATCGATGTTTTGATTGGTGCTGCTATATTCCCGCGCTTGCTTTTGCCTAACATAGTGCATAGCGAGCAATATAATATACCTTCCGCTATTGAAACTGTGTTGGGGTATGTGGTTATGGGTTCCGTACCTACGGCACATACTTCACACTGTACGAGTACAACTTCATGTTGTTCTGTTCTTCAAGATCCCAGTTTAGATTCGCTTCTCAAGCGATTCTGGAAGCTTGAAGAAATTTCCGCCTCGCCCTCGCAGAGCCGTAAGGATCTCGAGTGCGAAGAACATTTTCGCGCTACCACTGTTCGCGATGACAGTGGTAGATATATTGTGTCGCTGCCATTTTGCGACGACCCTTATTCGCTAGGCGACTCATACGCTGCCGCACTTAGGCGTTTTCATTGTTTGGAGCGCAAACTTTATGCGTCCTTAGGGTTATGCAGCGCTTACAATGACGTCATGTCGGACTACATAAATAAGGGATATTTGAGTCCGGTTTTAAAAGATGACAACGTTTCTAATCTGTCATATTACATTCCGCATCACGGTGTCGTTCGCGAAGATAAGACTTCCACTAAACTTCGCGTGGTTTTAGACGCTAGTAGTCAAACTACATCGGGACAGTCGATCAATGACATTCTACATGCAGGCCCCAATCTACAGGGTGATTTATTTAATATTATAATTCGTTTTCGACTCTTTCAAATAGCCCTGTCTGCTGATTGCCGCCAAATGTTTCTCAATGTCGGCGTTCGTGAATCGGACCGTAGATTTCAACGCATCTTTTACAGATTCAGTAAACATGAACCTATAATGGTCTACCAATTTAATCGTGTTTGCTTCGGATTTAAGTCTAGTCCATATCACGCGTTACGTGTAGTCCGCCAGTTAGTCGCTGATGAAGGCGATAATTTCCCTGCAGCGTCTGCTGCTGCTTCTTCCGCCCTATATATGGATGACATTGCCTGTAGTGTCATGTCCATACCGCAAGCAATTTCGCTTTGTGATGAGCTTATTCAGCTCTTCAAGCGAGGCCAGTTCGACCTTGTCAAATGGACAAGTAACTCGAAAGAGGTTCTCGCACACATACCTGATACTCATAAGGCTTCGCCCGATATCGAGTATGAGAAGTCTATACCGCATAAGGTCCTGGGTTTACGCTGGGACAAGTCTTGTGATAGTTTCCGCTTTGACGTCACCACACCAGATGATAAATGTACTAAGCGAACCATGCTTTCCACAGTGGCTTGGCTATGGGACTTAATGGGTTTTGTCGCCCCCACTATTCTGTACGCTAAGCTCTTAATTAAGGAACTTTGGCTAGCAAAGTGTGACTGGGACGACATACCACCTGAACATATAGTCACCGCTTGGAAGCAGTTTTGTACTGAGCTTTCTACGCTTAATGAAATTATTATCCCGCGTCATCTGGGGTTGGTCGACGGATGCACCATGAATTTAGTAGGTTTCGCTGACGCCAGCGAGCGTGCTTACGGTGGAGTCGTATACATGCAAATATAGAATGGTTATAACTACTCCGTGCAGTTAGTTAGTGCGAAGTCTAAAGTCTCACCTGTGAAAACCATTTCGGTGGCTAGACTAGAGTTGTGCGCGGCCCTACTGTTGTCTAAGTTGCTTCGCAAGGTACAAGACACAATATCGCCCCACTACCGCATCCATAAGGTATACGCGTTTACTGACTCTAAAGTAGTGCTCGCCTGGATAAATTCCTCACCGCACCGCTGGCAAACTTTTGTTGCCAATCGGGTTACTAAGCTGATAGAGCTTATACCCGCTAATTGTTTCAACCATGTCGCAGGTTCTGAGAACCCCGCTGATTGTCTGTCTCGTGGTGTCACGCCAGCTAAGCTCTTGCAGCATCCATTGTGGTATCGTGGACCATCGTGGGTTTCTCATGACCCAGCTGAGTGGCCCATACATACTTTCGAACACAATGCACTGCATGAGGGCGTACCCGAACAGAAATCAGTCGCTCATGCCGTGGTTTCTGAGGTTACGGAATCACCAATTTACGCGCTAGCACTACGTGTTTCGTCGTGGTCTAAGTTGCTACGCGCTATTGTTTACGTCTATAAGTTTTTAAGACAACTGCCTAGTGCACGTACTGTATCAAGCTCTGATCTGAAATATGCAGAAATTAAACTGCTGCGAGCTGTACAGGATGTTCATTTCCGTAACGATATTTTAAATTTAAAAAATAATAAACCATGTACTCCCGCCATCCATAAGCTTAAGCCGTTTCTCGATGAGCACGGCATCATACGAGTTGGTGGTCGTCTCACAAATTCGGACGAACCCTACGAATATAAACATCCCTGTATTCTACCACGTCATGACCATATTGTTGATCTTCTTGTTGACTTTTGTCACAAGAAACATCTTCATGCCGGTCCGGAGTTGCTTATGTCCTTACTCAGGCATAATTATTGGATTTTAGCTGCACGTCGAATAATTCGTCACAGAATCTACAACTGTAACACTTGCTTTAAGTTCCGCCCGCGTCCAATTCTTCCACTTATGGCAGATCTGCCTAGCCAGCGTGTTAACCAAGTCGACAAGGCGTTCACTCACACCGGCTGTGACTATGCAGGCCCGCTGCAGTATACACCATTTCGTGGTCGAGGTGTTAAGAGCCGTAAGGCTTGGCTCTGCATTTTTACGTGTTTGACGACGCGTGCCACGCACATTGAAGTGGCTACAGATTTAAGTACAGTGACTTTCCTTGCAGCCTTAAAACGCTTTCTTTCGCGACGCGGTCCTATTAAATGCTTATATACCGATAACGGTACTTGTTTCGTAGGTGCAAGTTCTTATTTACGCGACCTTCACAAATTTCTTAAAGATTTTTGTCCTCATCTTGAGGAAGAACTTTCCTTCAATCATATAGATTGGAAGTTTATTCCGCCTGCTTCCCCACATTTTGGAGGATGTTGGGAAAGTATGGTTAAGGTAGTTAAAACTCACCTTTTTAAAGTTATAGGTCAACAAATCCTCTCCTAAGAGGAACTTATAACTGTCCTTAGTCAAGTTGAGGCTCTAGTTAATTCGCGGCCACTTACTGCTTTGAGTAGTGACCCTACTGAACCATCAGCACTGACCCCTGCGCATTTCTTGCACACCGCGCCATTGTTGTCCCTTCCCGCTCCTGAAGCAGACTCGCTCAGCTTGCTTCAGCGACATACTCTACTTGACAAACTGGTGCAGTCGTTCTGGCAGCGCTGGCGTTCAGAATACTTACATCAACTTCAGGCTAGATCCAAATGGAATAGTCCTGCACCTTCTATACAAGAGGGTACTATTGTAGTTATCATTACTGATAACTCTCCGCCCCTTTCATGGCCGTTAGGCATTATTGATAAATTGCATACCTCCAAGGACGGTACAACCCGTGTTGTTACTGTGAAAACCGCAAAGGGTAGCTATGTGCGCCCTGTTGTGCGTCTGTGTCCATTACCGACTCAATAAGGCCTGGCTTGATAGTTAGGTCTCTTAGTTTTAGTTAGTTAGCGACGCAACATAATTTTCTATTAAGATTTAACTATAGGTATGCAACTTAATGTATTATGCAACTCGCAGTATTTATCTTAAATCTTAATAATTGAAATATAAAAATCCGCATCTTAGTCCGTATTGCTGAATAGGTATACGGTAGTACACCTCATAGGGCTAAGTTTAATTTTCATTAAAGGTGACCCTTTAAGGCCGGGCAAATGGTAGCGCCATCTCTTGTAAATGTCATAAATCAATGTCCGAAAACACATAGACAAACGCATTTGAGATTTCGCGGGCGATCGATATCTTAATTATCTCGTTCCTTCCTCATTCCTTTTCCCTTTATGTACGCCTTAATGACAGGTCGCCAGAACGAACCGAAACTTCAACGTGAACGGGCCTCGTATCTCAACCGCCAGCTTTCCAAGCCACCTGGCTGGAGACTGATGCATCTAATTAGTTAGATTGCTGAGAACCTTGTGAACCGTGTCTATTAACCCGCCTCGCGGAAATTAAAACAATTGTGTGAAGTGTGTGGATCCTGAAGGAGCCATTTTGGAGTAGAAGAACACCAGCTCGCTGCCACACGTGGGCTGGCATCGACCACTACAAGGTAAGGCGTACTACTTCCCTCATTTCCATACTAGATCGCCCGAATTGATCCGTAAATATTTTCCCGCTTATTTTCAACGCACTATTGCCAGAACCCTTCAAATACAGTCCACTTTTCATGATAGACACAAGGATGAAGAGGTTTCTCAAACCGCTATAATATGTACAAAACTTTTTGGGAATGCTTTCATTGTGCACCAACAGATAAGGAGTGGAATTCACTGCTGGAGTCTGTGCTCCTTGACGCCTAGAACCTGGGGGTCTTTAACAGGTTCACAGTCCCATGAGCCACAATGTTTTAGCTAATGAGACTATGAACCTTCATCGTAGACTACCCTATCGCTTTATCTGGCGGGCGTGGTAGAACACGACCCTACCAAACATACAATTTATATGTAAGTATCTATCTTATTACCTGTAAGTTCACATCCAGAATACCAATGTCCCGGTCTTGTTCGAGTATCTTCACGCCGAGGGCAGGTAGGTAGCGACCAGCGTACGACTCTCCGGCGATGTAGAGAGGAGCCTTGCTGACCTCTGGAAAGATCAGCCGGAACTGCCTCAAAGCACTGTATAGGTGGCTTGAACACTGAAACATTTTACGTTTTACTGTAGTATGTATTTTACTATCTTGGTCTGGCGACACTTGGAGGAGGTCTATGTCCAGCTGTGGACGTCTTACGTAGAGAAACATCACGTGTTTAGTCTCCGAGGGAATAGACAGATGTGTATATAGCGTTATTGGACAAATTTTAATTGACAATCTGATTGCTGGGTGCATACATATGCGCTGCATAGGCCACTTCTATCTTTGAGAGGAAGTGGGCCGCAATCCACCACGCGGGCCTACAGTGGGACGATGGAAGACACATGTCTTCGAACTTTTACCCGACTGCGGGAGGGTAATGTTTTTGAGCGTATGTATGTATGTCCATTTCAATAACACGCTCTACAGCCCAAACGGCTTGACAGATTATGACATATGAGGTGTCGTTGGATTCGTCTCAATTGTGGGAGTGAAATAGGCTACATAATTTTAAATATTTTATTTCTGTAAGGTAGAATGTATCTCATGATTTGATCTTTATGACAAAATTGCATGTTTTAACCTGTTTTGATCACTGCAAGCGCACGTGCCCACAAAATGTTTATCGGTAGACAGATTAGGTACATATTTCTATCGAGAATTCGTGATCTTGGTGTAGGAAAATCTAGCTGTTTTTGCATAAATCTCAAGTTTGTGACTTTATAATTACCTATTATTGCTACTGTATTGTTTAGATATTAAAACAACATTTACCTATTTATTCTGAAATAAATTACAATTATTACAACACGTATATAAATGGTTATCTCTTGTTCCTTTGAAGGAGCAACAGATCCTGATCCGAGAGGCATTTTTCTAGTGATTTGTTTTAAACAAAACTATGTGAAAAGGTATGGAAAGAGGACCGAGTTAATGCAGATTTAACGATGCAAAAACCGGCTAAGTGCGAGTCTGATTCTCGCACGAAGGGTTCCATTCCATTATCACAGAAATCTGCAAAAAATCACTTTTGTTGTATAGGAGCCCCACTTAAATATTTATTTTATTATATTTTTGGTATTTGTTGTTATAGCGGCAACAGAAATACGACATCATCTGTGAAAATTTCAACTGTCTAGTTATCACGGTTCATGAGATACAGCCTGGTGACAGATAGACGGACAGAGGTCTTAGTAATAGGATCGTTTTTACCATTTGGGTATTAACCCTAAAAATATCTCTACGCTAGTATACTGGTATTACATTATTTGTGACACTAGCTAATTAAAGACCCTTGACTTAAAAAAAAAAACCTTTTTTTGTTGATTCGAAGTATTGACGACCAAACGAACCTACTTCCAATTCATCCACGCTACGTTACGTAATTCATACGCTGACCACAGACGTATACGTCACATTATATAATTTATACACAATAAATAAACATTAACACTTCTTAAGTGTCAAAAATCATCAATATCAAGTGGATAATAAAACAGAAGCTCTGTTGAAAAACATCTCAAAATTTACTACATACGCGGCAGTTCTCAAACACGCTTCATTGAGTTCCTATCAAAAACGAGGGCGTACGGTCAGCAACTACAGTTATCTTAAGCACAGATAATATATCTTAACTATCTTAATAACGAATATTATAAAGAGATAATATTGCATGATCTAATTCCGACCAGCCCGTTTCAACATCGGACTACCAGACGTACGGCGATGCGCCATCGGTACATGGTGGACATCCCTCCCATACGCACTTAAGGGCCTAAATACGCTTTTGTGCCGTAAAACGGTAACTTTCTAAAGCATACTCCTCAGTAACGGCTAGGTTAAAAGGTTTGCAAAAAATATATATTTATTATTGATTCATGTACATAATTTTGAACACAAGGTTTTTTCGTGTTACTAATAGTTCTGCTTTAAAAAAATAATTAACAACACGATATTTTTGCAACTTTTGGAAACTCCTCCAAAACGACTTGGATGTTTAAAAATAATTTTATACAGAAAAATTGATGGCTGGAATTTCTTTTTACCTAACATAGCATATGTAAATCAAATAATATTTTGCAAACAAATCTGTTCAAAAGGAGATTCAATTTTGATATTTTGGCATCGAGCGGGCGCACGGCCAGTACTGCGTTACATTGGGGCGTATATATCACCTTAATGTTTTGAGAATACTTTTATTATGCGTACAGCTAAGGAGTGGAACTTCCTGCGGGAGCCTGTGTTTCCTGATAGCTACGACCTAGGGGTATTTAAGTCAAGAGTGAATAGGTTTCTTCTAGGCAAGCCTGATCTTCAAGGCGAGATAGTGGTCAAACGCGTGCCGATGAAAAAAAAAAAAAAAAAAAAACAAAATTGTATGTTTTGTGTTAATGGCATTATTAATCGCCTTTTCGTGATTTTTTCTTTATGGCGTCAAAAACATCCTATATGTTTGTTGAGTAGGTAATGTTATACTTCCTAAAACGACATTTAATTAAAATTTCAGTTACGAAAATTCTTTCACTGATATAAAACTAAACTATAGTTGGTTTCTGCATGATAGGCCACGAGAAAAAAAAAAAAAAACCAGATCTACGATTTTTTTTATTGCTTAAATAGGCTATTTTTTCTTTTTTCTATGACTTTCACGGATTACGGCCCACTCCCTCTCAGGCGCTTTCCTAATATATGCTAGTAATATAATAAATAACTAATATAATTATTATCTGTGCCTAATACAACGTGATCATCGCGCGATGATCGCGCCAGAGTGGAGGTCTGTATCTCAGCAGTTAGCGTTAATTTGAGGGTTATGCCCTTTATAATGATTTATTTTGTCTTAGTAACAGAAAAAATTCAATGCAATTGTCAGGATCTCACTGTAACTATCAGTAGAAGACGTTTCTCATATATTCAAGGCTCACTTGACCATGTTTCCATGTCATTCGCAACGTGAGAGATATTTAGGTAAGGTCAGCAGAAAAGATAACAGACTTTTAAAAATTAATCGCGGCTGTCGGAGAGAATGGAATATAAATATTGCTTAGTATATTTGCATGGTATCATAGCATATTATAGTGCAGCATAGTGCTCTGATCCCAAAAGTATCATATACAGGAAAAAGAACAGAAAAGATTTTTCTAAGCATGCTCGAACTCAAAAGGAAGCAGAAAGAAAGAAAATGAAGAAACAGTTAATAACGAACAAGGATACCTTAAGACGAAGTACAATATATTTTCAGTGTAGCAGAAATCCCTCCTTTTAGCTTCGCCGTAGTCCCGACTCAAAAGGAGCATACAGCAAAATGTTGAGCAGCATGCGAACGCTGGTCAAAAATTACTTTTGTTGCTGACTGTACGAAACCAGTTTTGTTTTTATTCAATTGCTTTATGTAACTGACCATACCTATTAAGAAATTCTATACTTACACGATTTATATTGAAGACAATAAATCAGATTATAAATTACAGACATTTAAATGATAATATTATATTACGAGTATTATAGTAATAAATGTTATGCATAAAAATACTAATTGATATTGATTGATTGACCCGCGATATAATTGGCTTAAATTGATTGAAATGTTTTGATTGCAAGAAAACTCTACTGTACAGATTACCTCTAATCATAATAATAAAACTGAATTGTTAATCAATATAAATGCATATATTATAATAAATCTGTAGACAAACCGTTTTTGTACATATACTTTTGATTTTTTGTCTGATTATCCGTTTGTCTGTTTAGTTGTGCACGAATCACGTAAAACGAACGAAACCAATGCAGATAACTTTTATACATAAAAAATAAACGTATCTTGAAGTATTACTTCGTTTTATCGAAATCGGTTCTTCCTATCAAAAGTTAAATGAATTTAAAGTGTCCAAAAAGTAAATTAATATCACAACACAACACACGCAATTCAGATACTCGGACAGTTGAACTCCATATTCGATAGATGGCGTTGTGCATTTGATGTCATTTTCTGAATGGCTAAGATTCGCCGCGGAAAAACGACCCTAGAAAAAATATTGGTAGGTAACAAAGTAGAGTAGGTAGGTAGGTGGGTAAGTAGGGTAGGGTAGACAGTTGACGGGAGCAAACCCGCGGGCACAGCTAGTAACTAATAAATTGCACAAAGTTTAATCTGCTCGTTAGGAAATTATCCTTTGAATAACTACCAAGTTTATGTTCCGACATGACCGATAGCCATAACTTTTATGAGTCTTTATTCCCATAAAAATTATCCTTAATTCATATATATAATATATGCATAAAATGATATCGTAACTAAGCCACATAGTTTTATGACCGATAGAAAAGCAGGTACAAAATAAATAATCACTATAATTTATTATTATTTGTCTATTATATGCCTCCCACTATTGCCCTTATAAGGCGTTTTAACTTTATAAGGTAGTGTAAAATGCTACAAGGATGTTTTTGCGCTTAAATTATAGATATTGACGGTTGTGCGTTGTTAGTACCTAAACATCATCATTCTTTAAATTCCAATTGTTTGGGGTCGAAGCAACATGCCTTGTTGACGACGCTAGTCGAAAACCAGATGACGGCGTTAGTTCCGATTTTAGCTATGCACCAAAAGATACATAAGGTTCTAGGAATAACATATAACAGCAATAACGATTTTCTTTTTTTATTTGCTCGCGTTTGACCACTATCTCAACTATAACTGTTGGTAAGCGAAGATGTGGTCGACGGTGAAACACGCTTGCCTAGAAAAAACCTATTCACTCTTGACTTAAATACTCCTAGGGAAATACAGACCGCCGGCAGGGCATTCTATAACTTCTTAGCTGTACGCATCATAAAAGTGTTTCCAAAACGTTTTGTGTGTGCGTAAGGGTGGGATGTCCACCATATACTCCGATGATGAAACGGGCAAGGTGGAATTAGATCATGCAATTCCATGGCACATTTTCATAAGTTTCATAATTTAGGGAATTGAATACTTTACCGAAATGACACTTTGGAATTTCGATATTTGCTAATCGCTGATACAATTTCTCATTGTATGAGAGAGTCCTGCAACTCTACTAGTTAGTATGAGATCCTTACCGTGGCCATGTCCTGTATGAAGCCGTCAGGGCTGTCTGTAAAGCTGTACCCAGCGCCCACAGGGTTGTCGATGAAAAGAAGCGAATGATCCTTCGCCCATGATGATTTGCGCACTGAAATTAGAATTGATTAATTTAATAGAGACTGCTGCTTTTGCCAGTAAAAACGAAATTTCGGGCATTTCTATAATATGCAAGGATTTGGTAAAAAATTGAAACACAGGAAAAACCAAGGCGCAAATTACATAGGACACCTTCTTTTTATCTCGTTAGTAGGTACTGCCACCCTTAAGACTTGGTTGATGATAACATAGGTACATAGAGATATTGCTAAGATTGCAAAAAAACTGCAGTGTCGAATTTGTATTCAACTACAACTCGGTCAAATAGCCTATCTATTTGACCGAGTTGTAGTTGAATACAGTACATTATTATGTAATCATCATGCTCCCCAAAAGTTATTGAAGTTGATCAATCAGTAGATTCGACCTCTCAAGCTTTTTGTGAATATATTACAGTAGGTAGTGTAGCATATCTGCTAGAAGCAGTGCTGCCAACTTAGCGATTTCAGCGCTTTTTTTGTTCAATTACGCGTTCTAGCGCCTAGCGCTAAATCTAGCGCTTTTTGAAACTTTGGACTTTCTTTAAAAAAAAGGATCTGCGTAAACTATCAACTTCCAAACGACGTGTTGAGGCAAACTTCATCCACTGTTATAAATAATTTCAATTCCAAAACTGATTAAGACTATCCATATAATTCAGCGGCAGAAGCAATCTCGGCTCCGTTACTGCAGTGCATCTCTGGAACGCTCTTCGACAATCCATACGCGAAAGCCCTTCTCTCGATGTCTTCAAGAGGAAAATTAAGGAGCATTTCCTTTCAACGCAATGAATTATATATGTATTATATATATATATATATGTATTTGTCTTTATAAACGTAGGTATTTTATGTATTATTATGTAACTAGTTTCATATTATTATATAGGTATATATATTGTACAATGGATTACTGCCCCCTATTATGATCTCTATCACTCAAAGGTTTGCTGGCAGAAAATTCCATTTGGAGTTAAGCTCGCCTTTGTACATGAAATATGTTATCAAATTGTTTAAATGTCTTGTTGTACAATAAAGAATATTATAAGCAATTGTGGTAGAATCAGACAATGATGAATTAATTTAATTACTATATTTTATAAAATTATTACATTAACACAATTACGTTATTACTTTATTTTATTTTTACTAAATGAGTACGTAACTCTTTTAGACGACATAATTTAATTCAATAAAAAAAAATACGTTTATACAGTTCTAGTCTCAAAATACTGGTCGTTTTGTTTGAATTTGGCGACGAGTACAGTAATTTTTAGACATATTTTTGAGATTTGGTGACCATTTAGCGCTTTCTAGCGCTTTTTTAAAGAGCTAACAACGCGTTTTTGCTTAGACGAGTTGATGGCAGCACTGGCTAGAAGGCTTATCGGTTTAGCCGTTTTTTTGATTTGTCGAACTGGTCGGTTACATTTTTCAAATTTTGTTTGACAAGAAAAGAAAAAAATTCTGCAGAAAGAATGTGATATACAGAAAATTCACAATTTTAAAATACAATTAAATTTTTCTTAGTAATGTCAAACAGGTTCTAATCATAAAAGCAGTTTCTCTGGGCAAAGTTCAACCTCTCTTTTTTTAAAAAAGGCTAATGACAACTAAGGGTTATATTATGAAAACTGATATTAGCTATTAGAAGTTTGACTTCGGCCAACCCGTACGGGCAGAGCGCGTGACCCTTTGAGTGCCTGCATACTTCATGGTTCCGTGCATTTTACAACGTATTTCGTACATATTTTTCAACGGCCTGTGTTTTGCACGAAGTAACTATTTAGTAATCTGTGGTATCGGAGCGGTACTACTGAAGGAAAATTTCTTTCGTCTGGCGCGGATCCCCGACGAGTGGCTGACGTATCATTTTTTATTACATTTATTTTTTGTTCTAGAATTAAACTAGCAATTGTGTAGTATCTTTTAAAATGCCACGGATTAAAACTTAAATTTATGACGTTATGAATTCGTTCCCATCTGGTTGCTTAAGCCAGAACCTAAGGCATAGCACGCACAGCGATTTTGATTCGCGCGAATTATTTTCCGCGCGAATTTTTTAGTACTATTTGAGCGCGATTTTTTTTCCGCAGTGCGTGCAGCTTCATACAACTCCATAGGCCACAGAAAGCGCGGAAAAAAATTCGCGCGAATGAAAATCGCTGTGCGTGCTATGCCTAACCGGTTGCAACTGCGTTGAGAATAGGCATCTGCGTTCAGCGTATTACTTTAAAGTTTACCTCGTCGAAAGTTCATTCCTAAGTTTTTTCTTTCTTTTATATTATAAAACAACTAACTCGATATTGATACGGTCTGCGATTTTTCTGTATTTTTAATAATGTGTTTTACCTTCTTGCGTTCTTTTATATATTTTCGGTGTATTTTTATTTAAAAAAATGTGGCTTTAAGTGTTTTATTTATTTATTTATTATAAGGTACACCAACAGCATTACATACAAAACAGTTTGTAGTAAACAAAGAAAAATAAAGGTGCTGGTATGCATGCCTATTACAGGTATACGCAGCTTACACCATATGGTCAGAAACACTAAATTATTTAAAATATTAATATATATATTAATCTAAATTAAAAAAAAAAAACAAAGTAAAAATAAAAACACAAAATGAAAAACACACATAATAAAAAAAGAAAACGAAGTAGGATGTTTATGTTCGTAATAAGACTAAGTTGAAGTATTTCCGCACTCCCGTACCTCCGAGATTGCTCTTCTAAACTTATTCTTTTTGTTTTTCCTTTTATTTAACGCCACACTACCGTGGCTTAAATACTTACCTACATCTAGTAAAACAAGTAGTTTTATTTGCACATCAGTGAGCATGACTCAAATGGATCAACATATACGCCTATATACGTTCCGTTTTTTTTTTAGTGGCCATATCACTTCAACTGAATGAGAACAAGACCCTTGACTTTTGAGTAAATGAAACAAGCTTTTAAGGCGCCGATAACAGCTGATTAGCTGATTTTAAATGAAAATCAAGTCTAAACGGCTAGTCATATTTTTTTGGAAAAATATAGGTATGTTACATTATTTATACCATTTTCTTAATAATTAGATCAATGACAAATTTGAGTTTTATTCGTATAACATAGTTTAATTAATTTGTCGTCAAGTTATGTCTAACACGGACGAAAAAACGACAATAGCACCAAAACCGCCGGGCGTATTGAACACAACGCGCCCTCGTTTCACACCCGCGCTACCCAAAATTCGGTAGATTTTTGTATTTTCCTTTTTATTATATGACTTTTAAAAAAAACCTCAGATCAAAATGTAAATATTTTAATTTTCTTTGAGTTCGTGAACATTTTATTAAAATATGCCCGGCGGTTTTGGTGCGATTGTTGCTTTTTTTGGTCCGTGTTAGACATCAATTTTGTTATACAATATGAAATATTCGTAGATCAAATTACTAAGAAAAAAAGAAAAATGGTCTAATGTAAAGTTTTTTTTTTTCTATATATTACGACTAGCTGTTTGGGCGTGATTCTCATTTTAAAATCAGCAACTGAGGGGTATCTGCGCCTTAAGGTATAAGAACAAGTGTGTGTTGTTTGCTCTTGTCCAAGTTTGACATTTGTTGCCAAATTACTACAAGCTTTTTTATTAACTTGCAATTTTTGTATGTACGTATGTTCGGGTCATATCTTGCAACTGAATTATAAAGCAGTTATCCTCAACCGATTATGATGCATTTTAGCAAAAAAAGTTTGGTTTGGATGACAATGTCATTTCTTTTTCATTTTTCCTTTTCGCGGGTCTGCTGGTAGAAATTTCTTTAGAAATAAGCAGTTCCTTTGTACTCTATTGTATTGATGTGTTGTCTTTATGTATTTACTGTGTGTACATTAATTATAAAATAAATAAATAAATAAATGTTCGAAAGTGCTTGGGTAAAAAAAATATATATATGGAAGAAAATATTTTGTAATTAAGATTCTCCTCAACCTGCGAGAGTTAATTTTAAGTTCTTATGTAAATAGGACACCTGCTTAACAGGAAGGCTTTATCGGCCACACTACAAGCAACTTTTATTCGTGATTTTGTAATATATCTCTCTCTATAATATATAAAAAACTCTTCGTAATGAACTGTGGCTGGCAGCTAAGAGCTAGGTAAATTATGACATAGGTGTTTGAATTGAATTTTAGTTGCCTACAAAAAATAAAAGTGTCTAAGGGACCTGCTTAATTACGTAAGCGAAGTCGGTAAGGCAAAGGGTTTGACCCCGTAAAAGATGAAATATTATGACAAATACTCTAAATAATTAGGTATTAAAAAAAATTGGGCTCTTTCGAAAAGAGTACCAATGAAATCGTCCAATAATTTTTGGCTATGTGTACCTTATTATTTAAAGCGAATTTGTCATACCTTCTCTTTCATGAGGTCAAACCTTTTGCCTTGCCGAATTCACTTATGGTTCAATTAGGATGCTGATGGCTCGACGCCGTTTAAGTTGCCTCGAAAGGTGAAACCACGCAAGTTTAAAAAAAACCATTCCTAAACGTAATATAGTAGTGTTATTCCAGGTGCATCGTCCTCACGTATATGAATTGTATGTTGTAAAACACTTAAAAGAGTAAGTGTGGAGTTTCTTGTCCGTTCTTCTCCATAATAAGCTACTTTGCCGAATGGACGGTAGAATCAATGATTATTACTTTAAAATTTTAATTTTTGACGTTCAAAAGTGCCGCTTACCCCCCATTTCTCAACACTCGATTATCGGGCTGTTAACGTAATCAACGAATAACCGCCGGTTATCTGCTGTGATTGTCTGTTGAAAATTCATGCAACCAATCACATCAGATATGCGAGCTTGACAATTTGTCACTATACTTCTGCGATAATTTAGCGATGAGAAACCCGCAGCATTACTGCGTAAGTGAATACGGCAACGCAAAGGGTTTGACCGCAATCAATCGAACAATCACACAGTCGGAAATCCACATCGCATCATTCATCCGGTATGTGATTGGTCGATTGATAGCGGTCAAACCCTTTGCCTTGCCGAATTCACTTGCGCAATTCGGCTGCCGACTTAATTGAAATAAATAATTTTTGACTTTTTAATTGCTGGGTCGAATTGTATCGCATTGCGTCTAAGTGAATGTAATTGCAATTTCGTTAAGAATCGCGTCGAACAATCAGAAAGACTGCTAAATTTTCATTTTGAGATAACAATAGCAATATATAGTTAATTATTATTTTCTCAAAAATTGTATGTAATGTTGGCATAACATCTCTAAAAAGTATCCAGAAAGTGAACTCTACCGAAGACTTATTCACAACTGTCCAGTAAGAAGCGAGATTTTTAATTTGGAATCCTCTCCTCATCCTCTTTAGATCTGCCTAGAAAAAAAAAACATGTTGCCAGACACAGATTAGACTTTAGCCATTATAACATGGTTATAGGGAGGCTCTAAATATATATCTATCTCTCTTTTTGGTACGACATTTCATGAGATAGATATATTTTTGGAGCAATAAACAGCCATTTTATAGTCTGTGACATTTAACGTTGCGTTTTGTACTTAGTATCTTTTTTTTTTTCTTTAATGTTGTAGAAGTATAGTGTGGATATAGGTGGTGTGTATTTTATGTTTGTATTTAGTAATTTCAGTTTATAAATCATGTTGGATTAAAACTTTCCATTCTAAAATTAACATGGAGTTTAAAAACAATAATTTTATTTTTTTTACTATAAAATTCATGTAATGTAAAAATAGAACAATGTTCAAAACTAAACGCAAACTTTTTAGTTAAAGAAAACAACGACTGGCGGGATTTCACATTCAATTGCGACAATTGTGATCACAATATCTATCAGTAATTGCCCTAATATGAATGTAACCTTCAATATTAATTATACGAATTTGTTGTTAAACTTTCTTTCATTTTTAAGAAAAGCCTACTGATTGACAGTAAGAAAGCCATCCTGGCCTCGTATATAACCGGACCTCACCTGCGGTTCGATCTGGTTAACTCATACTTGGCCAGGAAGGCTTACTTACTGGATTCTGCAGTAATGTACAATTTCATCACAGTTTTATTCAAATGTAGAGTGAGGTGTATAATTCTCGCCAAACTTCTTGGCCGTCCTGAAGTTGGCTACAATGGCTGCGCAGTAGTAATTCTCATACAAAAAACAGCACCGTTTCGTGCCTCGCGCATCGGAAAGCTTAATTCAGGCCGGCCCAGAAGTTTGGCGAGCAATATAATATACCTAGATAACGTTGCATTTTGTCTGGCCGGTAAATATGCAGTCAAAGAATGACCTCGGTTCTTTCTTACACCAATCAATCAACTAAACCCATCTCATAGTGGCAAGCTACTGAGCCGGACTTCACATCATAATTAAGTATATTCCATAACAATAGACCGTGGTATTTAAAACCGGTTGACAACCGAAACATATGTTATACCTTAGCTTATAATGTGGCCCTCAGAAACCGGTAATAAGCCAGAAATTCACCTTGAATGGTTGCCATGTACCGCGAATTGACACGAAAGTGTGTTGGAATTTATTGAAAGTGTCTGTAGAAGGAATATGCGCCGATATTATTAAGGTTACACTTGTCGATCATTCGTCCATACAAACGTAGTTTGGCATTTACTCTACTGTTTGACGATGTACGTTCTAAATAAAAAATGATATCAATTTGTCTCATCATTATCTAGCCCTGTATGGAAACAAAAAAGTAAATAAAAATATATTTGTAAGTTCCATATTTTAACGCATCTTTGGGCCGAAATAAAGTGCATAAGAAGAAGGAAAATTGCAAAACAACACCATACAGGGATAGATTAGTAGTTCAACAATGCAAATAATTTTATTTTGAAAATATACATTTAGTGGCTTTTTGACCGAAATCCATAATCCCAAAAGTCTGCCTATAAGATTTCGCGTGCTCGTTTTCGTCCTAAATCATCAACCTTTTCGCTACAAATTTGCAAAAGTGCTAATTTGTAATGAACTACGACTAATAAAATACCTAAATAATTTCTAAAACAATAGACTATACCAAATTCTAAATGAAACTGAAATTTAAATATAATAACTATGACAAAGACCGAGCTACATAAGAGAGGACAAGAAAATTTACTCTCAGCTTTTTATGTCAAGGGGAAGCACGTTCCAGAGTTTTATAGTAGAGACAGTGTAATAATTAGATAGAAACCCAGTGCGGTGAGAAAGAATGTGGAGAAGTACGTTTTTGGAAGCACGAAGATTAAGATCGTGAGAACTGCCTAATACTTTAAAATATTGTTTTAATAATCGGGAGTACAAGGATCGTTCATGATGGTGAAGAGCATGCAGAGGGATCTTAGGGATCTCCCCTGACGGATAGGCAGCTGAGAACGGAAGGAAGAAACGTGATCATATTTACGAAGTCCGAAAATAAAGCGAATACAGTTGCTTAAACGTCGATACAATTTGTTAAGAAGTTCTTGGGATATATCAGACTAACAAACATCAGCATAGTCGATTATATAGGCAACACAAGAGCTTGAACCAAGGTGGTTTTAGTGCTAGACGGAAGAAAATATTTGAATCTATAGAGAGACCGCAGTGAGAATGTGACTCTCTGGCTAACCTGAGCGACCTGCTTATTCCAGCTTAACTTGTCATCAATGCAGTGCTGCCAACTTAGCGCAAAATCTAGCGCTTATTGAAATCCAAAGACCTTATACTTCTTACTACTAGACTGTGCACTATGGCGCAAAAACCGGTCCACGTGAGAAGGCTCCCGTTGGTAGTGTGTCTCTTTCTAATGAGGTGACCGTGATCAAACAGAACACGGGACAAATTCATTGTAAAAACGATAGTTTAAGTATCCCGATATATTGATGCTACCTAACTGCGCTACCTAAACCTACCTAATTAATAGTTAATAAAAAGAAATGTGTTATATTTTTTGGTATCTACATCACTAACCGTAAGGTTTCGGGCGTAAAAATTTCACCATCCCATGTTTGCCCGTGGGTGTCGTAAGTTTTATGTTATTATGTGAAAAACCAGAGAATGGGCAGCAGCGTTCTCTGTTCATTTGTAACAACCATACTGCCATCGCCAACCCGCCTGCAAAGCGCTCCCCATGAATAGCACAAATAAAACATAGCCCCTATTGCCCGGCGGCCTGTACCCTCGACTACGGTAGCGGTTGAGGTTACGGTATGGCAAGGGGTGCTAAGAATCCCGGACGAGATCCGGCTACCCCAACAAATACCGACGACTGGAACTGGCAACGTACAACACGCGCACACTCCGGACCGACGAAAACATCACCGAACTCGAAGAGGAATTGAGCAGTTTTAATGGAGTATTAAAGAGTTATCTGAAGTCCGAAGATAGGGGCAGGACTCAATAATCCTCAAATCCCGAGTCTCATTCTTCAAGACCATCGTATAGATAGGAACAAAAAGCTCTTTGATCCTACTCTCAAGCTCATGAAGGAGAGGCGTTAGATGACCCTGCAGTCTTCAGACGGTGCAAGGACGGTGCTTTGAAATACCGGCAGCTAAATATACCTCAAAGGATCTCTATGATTTCACATATTGTCCAGTTGCGTAGACAGTTGAGAAATAAAACTACACCAATTGTATTCCACTAGGAATCAATTTGCAAATAATATTAAAAGCCGCTGAATTTCACTCGAACAAAGTCCGCCAAAAATTCCGCAAACAACCATCCTACATTTAGTCTTACCAGGCCCAAACTTTTAAAAGTACTACTCTTACTCTGTATTAATGAATATTTTTTTAAATACAACGAATTGATTAATTTTAGGAACTGTATAAATATTTAAATACCTTTATAGAACTATTTAAATACGTGTCAAAGACTATAAATTGTTCGTTTTGGTATAACACAAAAATAAAAATATCCATTTCTACCAAACCCAATGATTAGTTGAGCTAGCAAGAGGTCAGACAAGGACACACTACCAGCGGAAACCCACTCGCCAGGACCGCTTTTTGTTAGCTACCGATTATAAGGAAATAGCTAACCTAGGTGTATGATAATAGATTTCATTTTAGCTAAACAAAAAATGTTGGTACACAGTCTAGTAGTAAGAAATACGTATAATGTCTTTGTTGAAATCATATTATGATTAATTTAACTATTATTTAGTCTGTGATGTGCGTAATACGAAACGAATCACTATTTTTTTAGTACTAATACACCTAAATGCTGCTTTGTTTCTTATGTTGGTGTTTTAGTCTATGAATTGAGGATTCCTCGAGTTAGCAGCACTGATTCCTCGCTAACTATTTTGTAATTTTGTTCTATTTTTCGACAGTAATTTATAAGTTGCCGAAAGTTATTCTGAGTCAGTTTTAGAAGTTGTGCAGTGAGACGATAATAAAAATGGAATGCCCTTATTTAAAAAAAAACAACTATAAAGTCTATACACCCCTAATCTCAAATTATAGGGCGTTTATTTTTTTAATTTGACGCCGAATAATGCGCTTTTTATTTTGACAATGAACATTTAGCGCTTTTTTAAAGTGCTAACAGCGCGTTTTTGCTTAGACCAGTTGGCAGCACTGCATCAATGTATAGGCCTCAGTCTTTAACTTGAGGCGAGAGAGGGATGACGGTATTGCCGAAATAAGCGGCAATAGAAGACTAGAGCCCTGAAGGACAGATGTTATCGCGGGGCAGTCCCGAAAACGCAGATACAGTGAGATGACCAAATAATGCAATTTTGCTTCGTACAAAGGACGAAATGTCATTATAATAGAACGTTTATTGTACCTGCCACTGTACACTAAACGTTATTTAATAAAGCAGTTTGCTACACATAAGTACAGTAACACCGCGCCACACAATATATCGTATTCAAACAACATATTGTATTCACTTATTATGTATCCATTGTGAAAAGTACTGCGGTTACAGTTCATATTTTATCTTGTGTTCAGGGATTCCCACGTAGCATTTCCTACGCACTGAACCGTGCAAGTAATTTCAAAACTCACGGAAAACCTTTGCATTTCCAACGTCAGTAACGCGTTGGAAATTATCTATTGATTCAATTTGCAATTATGGTATGAGCAGCAATTTTGTGCAGATATAGCACAAACACTTCAACCTTAGTTAATTCATAATATCGACTTATAAAGCGTGTCTCTTAAGAACTATATTAGTTGAGCGTGAGATCGTGAGTGCGCTCGCTTCGGACAAAGAGAACATTCTTGAATTCCTCTCTCATCAGTACTTTGCCTGCAATTGACTCCCATCGATGGCGTTAGGCTCGCCACGACATGGGACTTGTCTAAACGAAGGTGGCGAAATGTGGTGTATTAATAAGTACGTAGCTCTTCCTAACCCTTATCTTTTATCCTAATCCTTCCTTCTTCGACCCTTCGTGCCTATTGGCCTTGTTTGTTCTTTCTCCTGCTTGATATGGCGGGCAGTGAAAGTTTGTATTTTTTCCACTCTTTCATTATTCATTTCTGATTAATTTCGTTGCGGAATCCATTCCACACATTCTTAATGTAGTAATAATTATACGCAAAAATTCAACCCAACATCAATTCAAAATCAATATAAATTCATTTCAAGGAATGTTTGTCAATAAAATTAATTAAGATGTAATGTCATGATAGAATGCTGGATATATTTCTCTGAAGTCACTAAAATATGATCACATATTAGTTCGAACTACTTTTATCTTTGAGAAACTCTTCTATGTTGTAATAACATTTCTTCAACAACAACGACTTTAATTTTCTCTTGTATTCATTGAGTTTTTAAATTGTGCAGGTAATTTATTGTACATATTCACTGATTGCACTCTTGAGGCGTGCTTAACGACATTTAGTTTAGGCTGTATGAAATTAGGTAGATCCCTTATTCACGTTTTTATTCTGATATGTCTCTGTACTTTTGTCTCAAACTTATGGTTATTTTAATAAAATGACTAAGCAGGACCAGAATATAGAGGCATGGTACTGTGAGAATGTGCAGTTTCTTAAAATGATCTCTACAAGAATCCGTTCGTTCAATGCGAAGCATAGTTCTCAAGGCTCTTTTCTGAATAACGAAAGCAGCATTAATATTGTATTGGTACCTGTTGCCCCAGAACTTTATGCTATATTTACGTCTGGACTCTATGAGTGCAAAATATACCATTCTGAGGTGAGAAATGGTTAATTCATCTCTAAGACTCCTGAGAGCATAGCAAGCACTACTCATAGTGTTAGCGACCACTTCCAATTCCTTCTTCCAATTTAGAACTGCATCTATTTGTACCCCTAAAAATTTTACATCGTCTACAATATCTATTTTATTCCCTAATAAATGTACTTTGACAGTATCGTTGGTCTATAAGGCGAGTTGCGTTATGTATGCCTTAATTTTTCAGAGCCAAAGGTGCCAGAAGCACAATTCCGCCATTAGCCGCCAAATAATTTACTGACTTAACCGAAACTTAAAGCGTAAACGAGACATTATTTTCAAAATTCTTACTATAACTGCCTACGAAAATAATCTTTATTAAAGAAAACTGGTCCATACGCCTTTCTGTGAATGGAAAACAGGAAATATCTCGAAAGATTCAACTGATTCAGGAAGTAAGAAAAGTCAGACGTTATAAAAACAAATGACTCGACTCTTGCATAAAATACAACTAGATAATGACTCTCATTATCTATAGTAGTAGGTAAGCAGATACCTAGATGATTGCCTTCTATTGAATTATTGTATTGTTTCCATTGTTTGTCTAGCCGGTAGGTTGCTAAACACAGAGAAAAATGGAAGGACGGAAGGGATGCCTCTGCCCTGCTGTCGGACACAATAGACTGATAATAATAAACTAGGATTATCCTACCTAATAACACAACATTAAAAATAATTATGTACAGTCAAGGGCCAAAAGTGCAGTCTTACTATACCAAAACTCAAATGGTTAGTTTTTGTAGAAGAAGTTAATTTATCCACAATTGACAGAATATGTAGTATAGATTATACCTACTAACAATGAAAAGTGGAACTCTTCTGCCTAAAAAAAAGCCGTTGCCGCTGCTGTTGGTAGAGTGTGACTGCACTTTTGACCCTTAACTGTACATAACAAATTAACTATAGACCCGTGGCATGCATTAGTAATTCAAAATATTTTCAGAATCTTATTCCTAAAACCTAAACGAACTAAGGCTGAGCACGCATTGCGGTGACATATGTAATTGTATGAAACTGCACACTTGCACCGCGCGTTAAAAAAGCCGCAATAAATCTGTGTTTTGCCACAGAATCCACCGCACCGCGGCGTGGATTGAATTCGCGCGGATATTTTGAGCTCTATGAACAGGTTGAAAAAATCTCGCGGTATTTTATCCGCAGTGCGTTTTAGTTGTGATTCAGTACGCGCTGTACGCGGATAAAAATTTGCACGAATAAAATCCGCGCGGCTAAAAACCGCAATGAGAGCTAAGCCTGAGTGCTTCTCCCTCCACATTTATTGTAATGCGCACAGTAAAAGTGAGGAACTCTCTGACAGCATCAGTGTTCTGTACCTCTTATAACCGATCAGCCTTCAAAGCAAGAGTGTATAGGCATATTCTCCTCATCCATCGCTTGCCATCTGGCGAGATCGTGGTCAAAAAGGGGGCCATCAGTAAAAAAATCTTACAATACAGGTTTATATAGGTACACACGCAGGGTTAAAGACATTTGATACGAGACTACAAGGCCAAGGGACCCAAATGTGTCCAAACCGGAACTGACAACATTGCGTCTGAAATTTCCGTCTAGATGAAATTGGTTCGTCCTGTTTGGGGAAACCCGTACAAAGCAGAACTCAGTAAAATGGAGAAGACTTTACTTTTTCATATTGTTGCAATGTAAATTAGTCTTTATGACTTTGCACATGTGTATTATTATAACGGGGTTTTATTAATCCTGATTGTATTTCAATTTGAACAGAGACCTTGATCCGGGTCACGATCGTGATTGGCGAGGTTGCCAAACGAGTCAGCGTAGTTTTCATAACAAAAACTTATCAATATTATCCTACTTACTACTAGCATATTGTAAATGTAAAAGTCTGTATGTTCTTAATCAATCACGTCTTAACCGCTGAACAGATTTGGATAATTAGCACACGGGTAGACCACGAACTTTTTAGGGTTCCGTACCCAAAGGGTAAAAACGGCAAGGCAGTTGAAATTTTCACAGATGATGTATAATATTTCTGTTGCCGCTATAACAACAAATACTAAAAACAGAACGTGATTTTTTTGCTGTATTTGCGTTAATGGTACGAAATCATTCGTGCACGAGTCCGACTCGCACTTGACCGGTTTTTTTTATGTGAAGAAATACTCATGCATACAGCGCTACCACGGGGAGAAGCGCAGTTATCCAAGCTTTCCTCCTGTGCCACTTATGGTGGGAATAAGGGCACGCGTTAGCACACGGATGAGTGACCGAACCCGCCGCGGCTGTCCATCACCGGACCCTCCCCTGGGGAGTACCCCTCATCACCGGCGCACCAGAACACATTGCACGCCGTGACTACCCTAGGGCCCAAACCAGCACATGGGTGCCAGACGACCCCATGTATGGCACCCTTGGTCCCCCTGTGACGGGGGGACGGGTAGACTAAGCCCCGAGGCTTTAAACAAGTGTCATTTTTGATCACAGCAATGGTCGAAATGCCAAAATATAAGGGACAGTTCACGTGACATTTCCTTAGCGCTTGACAATCTCATACATTTTTTAATAGCTATCGCGACGCTTTCGTTGTTAAAATGTCACTGTTTAGAGCCTCTGGCATATGATATAGCACAGTAGAAATCGACACTAGAATTGGCTAAAACTCACAAAGCATGATGTAGTTCTGCATTTGAAAAAAATACGTAGTTTTCCGCGTGGTGTGCAGCGAGCACACATTTTTCGAAATTGCAAATTTGGATTAACACTACGTTAGCTGGCCCATTCTTCGTACCAACCAATCCAAGCTTTTTTTTTATTATTAGAAGAAAAATTGTTCAATAAATCTTTAAGAAACATAATTGAACATCCTGAACGCACGTGGGCAATTTCTGAGAATAGGCTTCGTACACAGCGCGCAAAGAACACGTATGGTGAGCGAACTACTGCTTATATTATACCGAGACTTATTAACAGTCTACCCTCAGAAATAAATAATTGTATATCAGACACAAATATAAAATTTAAGCTTAAACAATATTATTTAAGTATTATTTAGTTAATGCAGAAATGTTTGTGGTACAAGCTAGTTAAAGACCTAAATAATAATATAGGTCTTTAACTAGTTTGAGTTGTTATTAATTGTTATCGCCTTTAGCGTTCTTTTTTTATATATAGCACATAAATAAACATACTAATAGACTTACGATAGCACAAGTTTAAACCTTAGTGGTTTTTTGTTGCTATCTAATACGAATAAACCTGTAACTTTTTGTATAATTGACAAATAAAGGAAAAAAAAAACCAGTACCTACGTCAAATTATGCGATTTCTTCTAATACTGCTAATATACATGATACTTTTTATTCCGATAACATTTCCCTCCGGTATAATTTCTGACTTCAACGCGGACGAAGCTGGTCTAAAATAAACTCGAACCTTTCTGTACGAAAGAGCGCCGAACGAGGGGTCAACTTCCCAGGCGAGTTGTAACGGCCGGTAATTGGGTTATTGTTGTAGGAAGTCGCTGTTGCCATCCTGGTTTAAGATTCGCACCCTATCACGTGGGGCCAGTGGTAATTTTGGGGGGGGGGGGGGGCAAACGTTTGTGCGATGATATTGTGATGTATCTGTATTGCCCTCCTTTTCCGTAGTTAAGAGAGTATTACTTGTAAGAGAGGTATTATTATACCTCTTGGTGTACTAGCCCCCATTACTGAATCAAATATTTTAAGATACAATCTCTTTTTAGCTAGAAAACCTGTCAAACTTGTTCAGTAGGGTTTAACAAGTAATTTTAATACAAATAATTGATTCACAATTCAGAAACCGGCCCATGTTGTATTTCTATGAAGTACCAACGGAAGGAAACACTGCATTATTTATTTATTGCTTCTATGTTTTCACGCATTATGATAGGGTTACCCAACACTAGACAAGTAAAGACTCCTAATTAACCGACTTCCCAAAAAGGAGGTTTTTTTTTTTGTGTATGTTCACCGATAACTCCGTCAATTGTGGACCGATTTTGAAAATTCTTTTTTTGTTTGAAAATGTATGTTCCGAAATTGGTCCCATTTTAATTTGGTGACGATCTGATGAAGAACTTCGGAGATATACAACAGAACTCTGCAATAAATAACGTCAAATCTCTCGGGATTGCTGCAATCGCATGTCTGTTTGTTGTTTATAACATTTCATAACATAACATCACGCCAGTTCGCTCTTAAGGGGTAAGCAGATCTCTCATTCCACCGGTTATGTTCAAGTTTCATGAAATCTATTCTGGCGAAATAGTTCCCTTACTAACTTGCCTATTAGGTACGTACAACTAAAAAGTGAAAAATAAAAAAAACTTTTTGCAAAAAAATACTACCGACTTCCAAATACAAAACTACAAAGTGAAAAATAACTTAATTTTTTGAAGTCGGTGTCCATAACGCAAAAAAATGGTACCTACGAAAGACACCGACTTCAAAAAATTAAGTTATTTTTCACTTTGTAGTTTTGTATTTGGAAGTCGGTAGTATTTTTTTGCAAAAAGTTTTTTTATTTTAAAAAAAAGTTACCATAAATAAGATTAGATTTAATACTGATTACTTGAGGGCGTGGGGCCTAACCATGGGCCCTTTGAGCAAGGTTATTTCCATTGTGTTGTGTTGGTGCTCCCACACTGCTGTTAAAAAAATTACAACCATTTTCTAACAATAATACGATTGCGTTACATTCTGTTAGAAATTGTTAGATATTTTGAGTGCTCCTACACTGATGGAAATTGTTTACCGGTTCGCATTTTGGATTTACTTTCCGAGGCGTCTGTTTTATTTCTTACTAAGAATTTTGTGTTTACTAACATTACTTAAGATGATAACATTTTCTTAACATTGTGATCAAATGTTTGTATAGAAAATGTTTATTAATGTTTGTAAACATTTTTGTGCGTACAATGGAAGTAACCCTGCTCTAAAAGCTTATGGCCGTAGCCCCTGATCCTTTACTCAAATTCTCCATAGAAAACTTGAATCAAGAATCTGCCAATCAGTGTTGAAAATAATCCTTTAAAGGCTGTATATGACACACCAATATTTATCTTAAAACACGGAAAAAATTTACGATAAAATGTTATGTTCCATATTATGAGATAAATTAATTAATTAAAACCTTACGAAGATTTGTTGATTGTTAGATACCGTTACGTAGGTGATGATCTTGGTTATTTATTAATGTGTCTATTCTCTATGTATTTATTAAATAAATTCAAATTCCGGTCAGGAATTCTCATAAATTTCTTCGTAACGTCTTTTTCCGAGAATAATATAAATATGATCGACATCACTAGAGTTTAAAAAAAAACGGTTTTTTTTCTGAAATGTAAAAAAAAAGTAGAAAAAAACGACGGGGCCAAGCTTTTCATGTTTTTTTTTCAAGTTTGTGATTTGAATGCGAGATGAGAATGAATTGATCGTGCGAGATTATACATTTTCTATACTTACATTGGGAACAGATCATTTCAAACACAATAATCCCTTCCAAATTCAGTAGTTTAAAGTTTATCCGTGTCATATTCAGACGAAAGACAACAATCCGAGGACCGACACAAATTATACTTACATTTTAACTCGTTATTTGAGTATTCAAAAGGCCCAATCTCATCGAAAAGGCCAGCGAGACTGGTAGATCCTGGTCCTCCTTGTAACCACAAAATCCATGGCGTATCATGTTTGTAGTTCTCCGCAGGAAAATACCAGAAGAAAAGATTTGAATTCAGCTTCGCATCGACTGTGAGGAAACCGGAGTAACTCGTTCTGTTCAAGAATAGTTTTGGATCTACTAGGGACAGATTTCTTGCTTCTTTCACAAAGTTCTTCTTGATTAGCTGTGTGAGGATTAACGCTGGTGTCCTTGCCAAAGTCGACGATAAACTGAAAAAAAAAAAATGATTGTACATATTACCGATTTCACGCAAGCTAAAAAAAGCATTGCCCGCTACAAAAAAAGGTTACCCGTTATAATTGATGTTAACAAGGAAATCATGATATTGAAATTGAAATCAATAATAATTAAGACGATTCTTCCTATAACCAATCAAATTTTTATTGGCACAATTATTTTAATTTATTAATTATGTAATTTGAATAATTAGTTACGAATGGTCGTGAAATTAACCGGTTTTCGACGGCCCTGAGCGTACGGTCAACACCATTGTTTGATAGTGATCGTTTAAGTACAAAATGCACCTACTTCCTTAGCACGCATAGTGAAAACATAAATACAACGTGCCCTGGTTACTAATAGCTGTGGTGAGGTGTACTGACTGTACAGCTTTAAAAAGAGATAGTGTAATTATTTTAGAAAAAAATCAGATGTTTTAGAGAACTTGCCAATGAAGGTAACCTACTCCAGTAGGATAAGCTGTAGGTAAAAGTAGGTAAAAAAGTAGAAAAAAAATATATATATGCTTTAAAAACTGCTCAGACTTCCTGAGTTTGGCAAAAACTGCCAAACAAACTTGATTTCGGAAAATTGTTTTTTTTTTTCTCGGGACCTTAGGGTCCCGGTCTTTTGAAAGGCGTGTTAGGAGACGAAGCCAACTCGTAGAAGCCCCGTTAGGCATGTATCAAGAAATGTGACACCAACCGACGAGCAACTGCACCCAAGGACAATCCACGGTTGGTGCAGGACTATTTTAAAAAAATGGGGAAAAAATGTATTAGGCTTTATATGGATTTTGAAAGTTTAGTGGATCGATTTCCCAAAACTATAGGAGGACTACCGGCCCCTGCCCGACCACTGTTGAACTAAACGGCTATAAAAAGACAAGGGGTGACCTGCACACTCTATTAATGGGCCGCCATAAAGGGTTGCTAGAACTTCAGTGACGTAGTACCAAGGGGGCAATATATACGGAGGTGCTTGATTTATTTTATTTTACTATTAATTAGGTAGGTGAATTGTTTCAAGTGTTTATTTTTAACCGACTTCAAAAAGGAGAAGGTTATCAATTTAACTGTATTTTATTTTGTATGTGCTCAGAACTTTTTACTAGGTGCACCGATTTTGATGATTCTTATTTCATTGAAAGTTGGTGCTTCTCATGTGGTCCCATTTAAATTTGGTAAAGATTTGATGAAGAACTTCGGATATATACAACAGAACTCCTTAATAAAAAACGACAAAACTCTCGGGATTGCTCCAATCGCATGTCTGTTTATTGTTTACGCCATTTCATAACATAACATCACGCCGGTATGCTCTAAAGGGTTACGCAGATGTACAGTTCAACCTGGTACTCTCTCATTTCACCGGTTATGTTCAAATTTTATGTTATTCATGTAATTTATTCTGACATAACTTTGTGGATTATAGTTACCTTACTATAGAACTTATTATGTCCCACAAATAAAAAGTGAAAAAAAAGACGTCAAGAATTCCGAAATTTGAAGTGATTTTTCACTTTGTAGTGTTTTTTTTTTTGGAAGTCGGTTGTACTTTTTTTTTTAATTTTTCATATTTTTTTCACATCTTTTTTTCTACTCTCGTTTTGCAGGTAAAGTTGGCAGAGATTTCTTTAGAATAGCGATATTTCCTGGGTCGAAAAATTATAATTCTATATCAGTCAGTGACATTATCAAATAATATTGGACCCGTAATTTTTGCTTTATCAATTAAATCAAAATTGGCTTGTGACTTCACTTTGTCAGTATAAATTGTAGCAAACTGTGATGTCAATGTCATACAATAATATTTAAATAAACAGATATGTTATGAGCGCGCGCATTGTGAAGACTCGAATAGGTCACAATTGTGACCTTTAGTCTTTAGTTTATGTCACGCATGGCGAAGAGCGATAGGCTTTGTTGAAACAAAAACAAAATAAAAAAGCCATCGTGTGTATTTGTAATTTATTTATTTATTGATTAAAATAAATATTTTTTAATGTCAGATGAATGAAAAGTGTGTATGTGTGCTGCCGCTGCTGCGCGGAACACTTTTTTCAATTATTTTGCGAGTGTTTATACGTATCTGTTTATTTGAATATCATTGATGTCATACGATATTTTAACTTTTAACGCACTGTATCGTCGTACTTTTTTGTTTAAGTGGAAAAAGAAAAAATACTTGTCCAATATTTTTAGGTTATCTAACTGACGGATTAAATAGATATTTTTTGTCAACTATCCTTTTATGCATCACCTTTGTACCTATTTTTATATTTCTTCTAGTCTGTTTAATAAGTGTGTGTACATTAATTTTTAAATGAATAACGAAGTATACCCACACAAGTATACCTATTCTTTTCCGTATTTTTTGTAATAATGACTATGCGCCAATTTGCTACATAATTTCACGGACTGATAATTCATGAAACTATTGAGAAAGATTGGATTTTAGTACAAATATGCAGCTAATAACCGTTGATAAGCTTATAAACAATATTTACCTATAATATTTCTACTCTCATACAAATTTCCGTGTTACAAATTGCGCGGGAAACTGTTGTAAATAGTAATTAATAGATCAATAATACATCTAGATTAGCACATAATGCCGTGTGAACATAACTCCTTTGATACCCCTATTGGCAGCAACAATGAATCAATCAATTTAAATTATTTGCAAGTGCAACGAGACAACGACATCGAATGATTGTGCTTCTGTGTGCCCCTATTGTATCTGTACCAAATTCTGATGCAAACTTGCAGACAAAACTGCAATCTGTTACAAAGCATGTATTCATCATAATCTGTTTTATAAAACTAATTACTTGGTCGAAAAAATAACTAAACACAAATAAGTACAACTAAGTCCTCTTACCTCGCTAATAAAAATAATCCAATAAACACTTTCATTTTGCACAAAAATAAACTTCTAGCTTATGTAAAAAAAAAAACTTTTATTTGAAAAAAGAACGTATTTATTTATGTTTGTTTGAAAGGAACAGCGACCGCGCGCGATTGCGCTGAGTTTCCTCACCGGACTGATTCCGACAAGTCGGTCGTGACCCGCGGCAACCAGAGAAATTACACAACTTTGCCTGCCAAGTGACGTCATCATAATCTACATAATATCGCACGTTCAGGCGTGTTCAAAAGTGCTGATCCATTTATCACGTTGATTGAAAATTTAAAAGGCCCGGAAACAAAAAAGATTTTTATTCCTATTTTGAGAATTGTTCTGAATATTTCTTACAAAACTCTGAGTTTACTTTGTAAAATTATCCTAAAAATACAATATTTAAATAATACATATAGAGTTAATAGGCAATTAATTAAAAGTCTTTATTATGAGAACAAAAACCATATGCTCTAATGACTTTGCTTATTATACACTACAATTAAAAAGTACCTACCAGCATCAAAACTCATATACATTATTCATAACGCTAAAGAATGAAGTAGGTACCTACCTAATATTCTCGATAAAGCTACCTTAGTGGGCACTTTTTAAAAGTTCTTGTATTTTTTTTCTCTATGTAAAATGAAAATATTAGTTTACTCATGTTGATATTTTGTTGCAAATAAAAACTATTCTAACTAAAAAAAAAACATGTCCTTTTCTTTCTAAGTTATTTAATCATGAAAGAGTAGGGCAGTGGTGGCCCACTGGTTACGGCCCTGAGTTACGAGTCGGTCATGGGTTTCAACACAGGCAGACGCATTCATCATCAGCCTTATAATGTTCCCACTGCTGGGATACAGGCATGTGAGTACTGAGAGAAGTAATGGGCCTTAATCCACCACGCGGCCCCAGTGCGGGTTGGTGGATGTCACATGTCTTCGAATTTTTGGTTATTATTTATTTATTATTACTTTGTGTAATTTATTTCACCACAATTGCCCACAAATTGGTGAAGGAAACATCGTGAGGAAACCAGCATGTCCTAGTGCTAAACAATTGTAGAGTACCAACTCGCACTGGGCCCGCGTGGTAGGTTATGGCCCATTCTTTCACAGAGAGGCTGCTGTGTCCCAGCAGTAAAAAACTTATAGGCTGATTGTGCATATTCTTTTACATAAAATAAGTAAATATCTCTTCAAGTACCTGCACAATTTTACCACTATTTACCCTCAAAGGATTGGCAGAGCTGGAACAGGCTTATTGGTTTTAACATTGTATTTTCAGAAAAGGTTTGTTGAAATCGACACCCAATATTTTTTACAGAATTTGTCTACGAGTAAAATAATTAAGTCCTGAAAAGTGCATATCGCATATCAGCCTAATCCACAAAAAAGGCGACAAAGAAGATATCGAAAACTACAGACCAATAAGTAATTATGGTATTCGAGAAAATCAGGGGAAAATCATACTGGACAGGATAAGCCCAATACTAGACTACGGCTACTGGAATAGGCAGAATTCAGAATACAAAGATCTATATGGCCTTTATAGACTATGCCAAGGCTTTTGACCGCTTTACAGCTATATATGGGAATGGGATACACTGGAACAACAAGAAATATTTACACCACTTTAATCAAAAAAAGTAGAAAACCAAAACCAGACTGCTCAAGAAGCAAACTAAAAAGATGTAAACAACAAGAAAATCATGTGCAGTCGGAGGATACATATCTGATGTAGCTGATATGTATCCTCCGACTGCATTTAATAGTTCGCTTCGCAGTCGATTTTATTAATTTACCTTTTTAACCGACTTCCCAAAAAGGAGGAGGTTCTATGTTCGACTTCAAGTTTGTTTTTTTTTTTTTTTTTTTTTTTTTTTTTTTTTTTTTTTTTTTTTTTTTTTTTTTTGTGTATGTTCACCGATTACTCCGTCAATTGTGGACCGATTTTGAAAATTCTTTTTTTGTTTGAAAAAGTATGTTCCGAAATTGGTCCCATTTTAATTTGGTGAAGATCTGATGAAGAACTTCGGAGATATACAACAGAACTCTTCAATAAATAACGGCAAATCTCTGGGGATTGCTGCAATCGCATGTCTGTTTGTTGTTTATAACATTTCATAACATAACATCACGCCAGTTCGCTCTTAAGGGGTAAGCAGACCTCTCATTTCACCGGTTATGTTCAAGTTTCATGAAATCTATTCTGGCGAAATAGTTCCCTTACTAACTTGCCTATTAGGTACGTATACAACTAAAAAGTGAAAAATAAAAAAACTTTTTGCAAGAAAATACTACCGACTTCCAAATACAAACTACAAAGTGAAAAGTTATTTTTAAGTTATTTTTCACTTTGTAGTTTGTATTTGGAAGTCGGTAGTATTTTTTTGCAAAAAGTTTTTTTTATTTTACTACTTTTTAGTTATATTTTTGTTCGAATTACTTTTTAACACATATTTTTGTAATTACCTCTACAAACTCTTAAATTTGATACCCCTCGATGGGTTTGGAAGAAGAAAAAAAACTGGAGCCCAAAATTCGCCATCTTTGTTTTTTTTATGAAGAACACTTGAGCGGTCAAAACGTATGTAACGATTTCTTAAATATATAAATCCGTCAAGCGGTTTGGAAGATATCGACCATGGTTGTTAACCAACTTTAAAACGTTATATATCCTAGTGTAACCGGCCAAGTGCGAATCGGACTCGCGCACGAAGGGTTCCGTTCCGTACCATTATCGCAAAAAACGGCGGCAAAAACACGTTTGTTGGTTGGGAGCCCCACTTAAATATTTATTTTATTCTTGTTTTAGTATTTGTTGTTATAGCGGCAACAGAAATATATCATCTGTCAAAATTTCAACTGTCTAGCTATCACGGTTCATGAGATACAGCCTGATGACAGACAGTGGAGTCTTAGTAGTAGGGTCCCGTTTTAACCTTTTGGGTACGGAACCCTAAAAATAAAAAATGTTGAAAGGCACCTAAAGATTATTTTAAGTACCTTTTTAACGATACCCTACAATCAATCAATCAATCATTTATTTGTCTGAATATGGTACATTATGGTCTTAAGATTAGTAAATGGTATCATCACAATACATGCTACATGACATAGCTCGTCGATTTTTTTTTTCATTTTGGCAATATGGCGTCTGGTTGTAGCTAAGGTGAATTTTGAAGACGATTGACGTAAGAATCATCCAATTCAGACTACGCGTTTGGTCTCTAGAAAGCCACATAGGAACAAACATATACAGAGTGATAAACACATTACCCTCCGCAGTCGGGCAAAAACGTCTATGCTAATAGCCAGGCCAGAATCCAAGTTGAAACATTAGGAAAAGAACTAAATAGAATGAGAAGTCAGGCAAGGGGTCCCGTTATCACAAAAAAAAATCGCCGCAGTATTTGAGAACATCTTCCGCAACCTAAATTGTGGCCCAGTGGTATCAGTCGCGACTTAAAAGTCCTAGGTCGTGGGTTCGAACCCAGGCAGGCGATTTACTTTGTGTAAATTAATTCATCACCACTGCTCTCAAAAACGGTGAAGAAAAAATCGTGAGGAAACCGGCATATCCTAGAACAAAAAATTCGAAGACATGTGATATCCACCAACCTGCACTGGGCCCGCGTGGTGGATTATGGACCATCCCCTCTCACAGACCGGAGGCCTGTGACCCAGCAGTAGGAACATTAATAGGATGATGAGGCCAAACTGAAAAGGAAATAAATACAAGGATTGCAAATGGATGGAAGAGATACTGGTAACACAAGGAAATCATAAAGTCACAGGACCTGGGCATGGCACTGAAGAGGGAACATTTAACATCTCCACCCATCCATGCTTAACCTACGGCTGCGAAACATGGGCACTAACCAAATGCTTTAGAGATAAGCTTTCCAGATGCCAAAGAGCAATGGAGCTCAGTATCACTGGATCCAAACGTCAGGACAGAATTAGAAATACCGAGTTCAGGACGAAAAGAAAACTGACTGACGTCCTCACACGAATAGAACAGCAAAAGTGGAGGTGGACCGGCCATATGATGCGCGTTAACCGTGTGAAATGGAGCTAGGCAGTGATAGACTGGTACCCAAGAGATGGCAAAGGTAGCCCTGGAAGACAGTGTCTGAGGTCGGAGGAGGATATTAAATTATCGCTGATGCAATGTGGAGACGAGTAGCTCAGGACAGACTCCAGTGGAAGCTGTTAGAGGAGGTATTATGCCAAAAGGCACATTCAAATTAGGCATTTTGTAAATTTCAAAGTTTTCATCTTTTTTTGTTGTTATCCACTGATTTAGGAATAAAGACTTTTTTATTTTAATAAAGTTATTAAGTACCTATTCCTATACTTATTCAATTTGCGAAAGACACGCTGGTGGCTGAACTTGAAGAGTGCTCAATTAAATAATAAAATTAGTAATAATTTATGGTAAATATGTATGCAGTTATTCAGAGAAGCAGACAATGCCATTCCCACGATGATTGTGTAGGTTTACAACAAGCGGTAGAAAGTTTATTTATGGCAGTTATTAAATATAAATATATAAATATTTTTTCATCACACTTGCACGTAAAAAGTATCTAAACATACAGGTTAACTTGGCCGTAATGCCCCATATAAAACCCTCGGGCTTTCTTTTTGTCATGAAACCCTAGGGCGGTAAGTAATTTTTTTTTAATTTATGGTACAGCACACAGGTCATGCAAGTTCAAGCAAGGAGTTTACACGCTATTGAAAATGTTATCTAAACAGGAATTTCTTTGCAATCTCGCTACATGTTACTTAAATACTCTACTAATGTTCTTAATAATCGATTTTAATATTTATAGTATGAAAACGTCGAAATTATTTAATTCTTTTTACACTCCGTCATGGCTGTATACCTACGTAAGTATTTGCCTTTAAAGTTTCTGAACGAAATACTGTATAATCTGTGGTGTGGGCAAAAATTCGCCAACCGCTTAAAAAAAAGTTCACGTATTTCGTAATAACAGCTGTGCTGACTTGTGTATTAAATTCATAATTATTACTCGCAAATGTGATGAAAAACATTGTGTGTATCACGGGCGGTACGGGAATTACGAACCTCGACTCAGAAAGCCCTCAGTCTTCGACTTCGGGCTTCTACTAGAGCCTCGATCGTAATTCCTTACCTACCGCCCTTAATACACAATGTACTATTAATGTTGACTTGTTAACCTCATTATCTAAAACTTACGGACAACCCGCAGCGTTTCAGGCTCTTACCTGTGGGTACGGTCACTAGGTCAGCAATGAAGATTATTTCAGTTATTTACACCATCGGGGCTCTTCCAGTCCCAGGACGAAGCAACAATGCTACAAGTAGAGTAATATAAAAATATAAAACGTTTCCATAACCATTCGCATTTGCATAGTCGCGCTTACCATTTAATGGGTAACTCTAGTACCTAATCTAATATATAAATAATTATAAATAATAAAATGTATACTAATTTAATCCATTCTAATTTAATCTGTTCTAATTTAATTTATTCTAATTTAATTTAATCTAGGTTATTTAATTTAATGTACTGCAATCAATTTAGCTTTTAATAGTTGTTGTTATTGTTTTTAATGAGTATATTCTGTATTTATCTCCGCATAATTTAGCGCATGCTGTGCTTTTCTATAAGTGATGAGGCACTTAGACTTAAGTTTGAAATGTACAAATTTATAAAGTAACAGTGTACTCAGTGTTGAGAAGCCTAATAATAAATAAATAAATAACATAACTTTCTCTCTCTTATCCGTTCTTCTCCACGTATGTAGTATCCGAAAGGATGGTAAAATCACTAATCAAGATCCAGCCCTAGTTGTCCCCCCAGCTACGCCCTGAGCCGAGGTTCGGATGATGTGATTATATCTCAAAAGCCTCAACTTGACCAAGTGCAAAGCATTCAAAAATCTGTACCTAGCCCTAACAAACAAAACGTATCAGACCTCCGGTTCCTACTAAGAAATCAACGCAAGTCAAGTAGTTTCCGTGGCCACCAGTTGGCGTCTGTCACCAGGCCGTATCTCATGGACCGTGATAGCTAGACAGTTGAAATTTTCTCAGATGATGTATTTCTGTTGCCGCTATAACAACAAATACTAAAAACAGAATAAAATTAATATTTAAGTGGGGCTCCCATACAACAAACATGATTTTTTTGCCATTTTTTGCGATAATGTTACGGAACTCTTAGTGCGCGAGTCCGACTCGCACTTGGCCGGTTTAAAAAAAAATCATTCAACCAAACAATTATCTAAAGCACGTTTGACAATTCAATCATTCTGCGATAACTTTCGTTCTAGAAACAGGACCTACGTCTGTACTGTATTGCTGTTAAAAATCTAAGTCTGTAGGTGGGTAATTACTGAGCTGGCTAAAATTCCACAATCCTAATTAAGCAATTTGTTACATGGGTAGGTAATTTACACGCTACGTTTTTTATTATACTTACTAAGTATTACTAACCTAGGTATAACCGAAGATAAAGTAAACACATAGCATTAATTACGACTTTATTTTCCGAATGGTTAGACCTTGAAAGGTTATATGTACCCCTTTAATAAACCCGCATTTCATCAGTTATAAAGAAAGAAAGAAAACATATGTCGGGGTGGTCCAGTAGCTAAGATCTCGCCTCTCGTGCTTAAGGTGATATATACGCCCCAATGTAACGCAGTACTGGCCGTGCGCCCGCTCGGTGCCAAAATATCAAAATTGAACCTCCTTTTGAACATTTTGTTTGCAAAATATTATTTGATTTACATATGCTATGTTAGGTATGAAGTAATTCCAGCCATCAATTTTTCTGTATTTAATAAAATATTTTTAAACAACCAAGTCGTTTTGGAGGAGTTTCCAAAAGATGCGAAAAAATATCGTGTTGTTAATATATTTTTTAAAGCAAAATTATTAGTTACACGAAAAAACCTTGTGTTCACAATTATGTACAAATAATAAATATATAATAATAAATATATATTTTTTTCCCTAGCCTTAACCTTTTTACCTAGCTGTTACTAAGGAGTATGCTTTAGAAAGTTACCGTTTTACGGCACTAAAGCGTATGTAGGCCCTTAAGGTCGTGGGTTCAAATCCGGGCAAGTAGCAATGTGACTTTTCATATCTACTTTCTAAGTTTATCTTGGACATCACAGGCAACGGTGAAGGAAAACATCGTGAGGAATCCTGGACTTATATTATTATTTATTTATATTCAAATAATGGTAAGTAACTTATAAACTAAGCCCCACAAAACCGTAGTAATGGTTTGACTGTGGGGTCGGTGATATACTTAATGTAATTCTGAAATAGCTAAGTCAGAGGCCTGCGGGATTCCCAGAGGTGGCTAAATTAACTCTGACACCAGAGGTGGCCACAACTTCACTTTATTTGGCATAAGCCACTAGAGCACACAACATAAACATAAAAAAGCGAAATAAAAGAAAAAAAAATGGTACTTAAAACTAAACAACAATAAAAAAAACTGTAACAAAAAATACAACCGACTTCAAAATAAAAACACTACAAACTGAAAAATAACTTCAATTTCGGAAGTCGGTGTTCTTGTTTTGGTTTTTTCGTTGTTTGACACCGACTTCCGAAATTGAAGTTATTTAAATGGGACCACATGACAAGCACCAGCTTTCAAATGAAAAAATGGAGCCGTCACGGGACGCCTGGTAGATGTGAAACATCGACGTTATTTCGTAAAAGTAGTATGCAGAAAAGAACAGATTGTGGTAGGAACTAAAAATGTCAATAAAATAAAATAAATTATTAAAATATGCAGAAAAAAATTTTAAATGGCTTCAATATATTAGTGAACTCAAGAATCTTAGCTAGTTATTTCAATATACTACTAAAGATCGTAAATTATAAATATAAATAATGAATGTTTCACTATAAACTCCATTATGATTAGAAAAATTAATTAATTTTTTAAAGTTTAAATTAATAACAAATAAGAAAAAGATTCGTGCGCTGCACGCCATCAGCTGATTTTAAAATAAAGTTCTGTCAGTCTTAATAAATTTATTCTCTAAGCAATTGTTTTAATGCATTAATTTCAATAAGAATGAAATTAAAATTAATAATTATCACGGTCAGACATTTTATTATCAGAACAGAAAAATGATTTATTTACCAGAAAAACACAGGTTATGAGTACTGTAATAAACAGAGTATACATTATAGGTATCCGAGCTCAGTGGAGCGAAAGAGATGGCTTAACGCCGGATCGAGTGAGAGAGAAACGCACAGTCGATTGCGCGTGGCGACGCGTCGCCACGCCAGAAATCGGTCTCACGTGCGTGTTTCACATCAAAAAGATTCATCAAAATCAGTCCACCCAGTAAAAAGTTCTGAGGTAACACACATAAAAAAAAATAAAAAAATACAGCCGAATTGAAAACCTCCTCCTTTTTGCGAAGTCGGTTAAAAAACCATCCAGGTGCGAGTTGACTCGCGCACAGAGGGTTCCGTATAAACAGATATACACTAAAAATAAATAGGTATCATTACTAACGTTCATAGACAATGAAAGCACCGAATATTGCTCTAACGAAGGGACAAAATTAACTTTGCCGTTCGAAAACTACTTGAAAAAGCCTACCTAGCTGTGACAGTTTTCCTTTTAATTTCGTTATATGTTTTACATATCCAAAAGAGAGGGGGGAAATTTGGCACTATAAAAAATTTGATGTGTAGCTTAAGCTAAGCTAAGCTTAATTTTACGCAAGCTGATCACTAAATCGAAAAATGGTTTCCACAGACCCGTAATAGCTTTGAACGGCCTATCCAACTTTACCCCACACAATGGGATAGACGAAAAAAAACATCCCCACTTTACGTGTAGGTATTTTACCTCTTTGTCAGCGTGAATAATATATCCATGCCAAAATATATCTTACTAGTACTAAGAGTCTCTGGACTAAGCTGCAGACGGACGGACGGACGGACATGGCAAAACTATAAAGGTTCCTTGTTGACTACGGAACCCTAAAAAGAGAGAAAACAATATAAAGATAAGTTTGGGCAACTAGTGCCCAGCAGTTATGTCATAGGGGGCGATCGTTTTGCCATCAACCGGAAACAAATCCAAACTTCGGACTCTAGACGGAAAGACATCCACTGCTGGAAATATGCTTCTCCAAGTATCACCACATCGATCAGTCCCGTGCGTCTCGCACCAGCGGATTTCCAGGTCATCGGTCGGAGGCCTTCCAACGCTGCGTCTTCCGCTACTCAGTCGTCACTCCAGTACTTTTCCAGAACTCCGGATATCTACTAACAAATTTCAGATAGTACATCCCAAAAACATTTTCCTCGACCCATGAATCGAATATAATAGCAGTTTGGGCAACAGTCATATAATAGGGGTTATTTATATATGCCGTTGCATACACTATTTTATCTTCACTCATACAGTTGAAATAAAACAAAAGTAGAAATGGAAAAAAATAAGTGGTATGGCGGGCAATTTAGATTATCATTGCGCATGACTGCGCAGCGCGCGCATCCATAGACAATGACAGTCAATGAGCCCTTATGCTCCAATTGTATAAATTAAAAAGTAAAAGTGTGCTATAAAATGAAAAAGTTATTTTATGATGCAGTTGTTTGGAAATCGAAGGAAAGTGTTGCAATGTGATATTTTTTTTTTTTTAATTTTATTTATACACGAATATATAGTACGTGTTTATACAACATTTTTTGAATTCATATTTGGAACATTACGTTGTGAGTGTAGATAACAGTAGATTGTTTACCTAGGGAGCAAACAACTATTTAAAAGACGAGAGTGTTTTTTTGAATCCAGAGCGATGCGAAGGATTCCAGAGTCGAATCCCGAGCGCAGCGAGGGGTTCTAAAGTAGAATCCTGAGTGCAGCGAGGGATTCAAAGTACTAGATTTGCTCCCGAGATGGACACTCAATTTTTTATCACCCTCCATGGAAAAAATAAGTAAGTGCAACTTGTGAACAAGAACGTTACGTTTATTTATTTAGACATAAAATTAAAACCCATAAGACATAAAATAAAATAATCATACGCTAATGTTTATACACACATCAACACGGTCTAGGGATATTTCATACTCAATTAAATAACTCGAAAAGTACTGGCCGCATTGGAATCTTTTATACACCGATTTTTTTGTAATTTATCTCAGACTAATTCCAAATTAAAATCTTTTTAAATTCTTTTGTTTCGGTAAAAATGTCTTGATGTGTAGGAGAGGGGATTTTCATTTGTGCGAAATTTAGAAAACAATACGAATTACGTTTAGTTACAGTTTTTATTCATTTTTAAACGAAAGATAAAGTTAAAATTGAGGTATTGTAGCCATGCAACGCCAACATTTGACGAGGGCGAAGATGTTACGAGCTGTGGGAATGCTGGAAGCTGGGTCTGTTCAGCGTAATGTTGCTGAGGCCATAGGGACCCACCAAAATGTAATTTCAACATTGTGGACACGCTATCGTGCCACAGGTGAAGTAGCGGAGAGGCACCGGGGGCCAAGTCGCATCACTACCCCCAGACAAGACCGATTTTTGCAAATTAATGCGCGAGCTCAACCAAATGCAACGGCGACTCAATTGGTCCAAAGGCTGCGAGTGGAACACCAAGTGCTTGTGAGTGACCAAACTGTAAGAAGGCGACTGCATGAAAACAATCTACGCTCTCGTAGACCACTCCGGGGCCCACCTTTACGGAGAGGCAATCGTGGACGACGATTAGAATGGGTTCGGAACCACGGGGACTGGGGCCGTGAGCAATGGTCCAATGTGCTGTTCACGGATGAATCCAGGTTCGGCTTCCATCCAGATTCACGAAGGACGCGTGTTTGGCGAGTTCCTGGACGATGGAGCCGTCTTCAGAACCCTCAGGAAGTTCACCCATACCAAGGAGGAACAATTATGGTTTGGGCAGGAATTCGTCTTGGAGGACGGACGGATCTCGTTTGGGTGCGGGGCAATATGACGGCAGAACGATACGTCCAACAGGTGCTGGGGCCCGTAATCTTGCCCCACAGAACACAAATGGGGCAAGATTTCCTGCTCATGCACGACAATGCCCGGGCACACACGGCGAGAACGGTAGCAGCTTGGTTACATACACACAATGTTAGGGCCTTAGACTGGTCTGCTCAATCGCCAGATCTAAATCCCATTGAGCATGCGTGGGATATGATGCAAAGAAGAGCTCTGAAGGAAGTTCCTGAAAATCTGGCTACAGAAGATCAACTTTATGCGCACCTCAGAAGGACATGGGACAATATTCCGCAGCAAGACATTGACAACCTTGTTCTGAGCATGCCGAATCGTTGCCGATGTGTTATGAACATCATGGGCGCTTTCTCAGACTACTAACTTCAAGTTTATAAACACAAATTAAATGATTTTTCTATTTTTTTCAGTTTTTACTCATAAATTAAAAGTTAATTCATATACGGTGTCCGTCTATGCTTCATTTTTTTTCCATAAAATCCTGAAATTTTAATCGAAGTACCTTAACCATTATTAAAAAATGGTAGAATATTAAATAACGTATCTTTTAAATATATACATGTCATATAAATAATTAACACATTGATAGTAATTCGCTTTTTAAAAATATCCCTAGACCGTGTTGATGTGTTTATTTGAACAATTATGGAAGTGCATCGTAACCATTTTATTAGTACCATCCGTTACAGTTGCAGATTTATTTACAGCTTAGGAATTATAAATAGTCTCGGAAAACCGTGTCTCAGGATGTAGTTTTTGAGAAACTTGATTATTATACTCTCAGTTAAGGAAGACGCGCTCATTTTTTATCATTCTAAAATCTGAATTTGAAACAACTACGAACGAAGGCAGAATGCATTTAATTTCGCGCGTTGATTATTTTTCATCAACTTTTTTTTTTTATTTGGTGCTCTCGCAGTTTTTCAGCCAGTCATATATTCAATACATCGTTCCTGCATGGTTTGTGATTCACCTCTTTGCTGATTGGAACATTTACTAACAATATCCACATTCCAAATTCAAATCTATTTTGGTCCCTAAGGGATTAAAGAGCTATTTTGGTCCCTGTTTACGAGGTAACTAGCTCTTTTTGAATAGATGTGAAAAAAACCAGCCGAGTGCGAGTAGGACTCGCGCAGGAAGGGTTCCGTACCATTATCGCAGAAAAGGTAAAAAAAAACACGTTTTTTGTATGGGCGCCCCACTTAAATATTTATATTATTCTGTTTTTAGTATTTCTTGTCATAGCGGCAACAGAAATACATAATCTGTAAAAAGTTCATGAAATACAGCCTGGTGACAGACAGACAGACAGACAGACGTACCGCGGAGTCTTAGTAATAGGGTCCCGTTTTATCATTTGGGTACGGAACCCTAATAAAAAGTAAATTAAAGGTTTAAGTATTGACATAAAAGTTTTACATGAAATGTGAATCACTTGACCCCTGAAGCTAAGATGTTACCTCTACCTATCCATTACACTTGCTTACACGTGTTAACATATTTTATATATTATGCACAGATTTGGTTACGTCTACAGGTAAATCTACTTATTACTGTTTGACACACTATTGTTCATCTCTATGTAAGTACCGTGCAATCTTTATCGTTTAATCGTTTAGTGATGGCTTAAGTTGGCACTTATGTTCGGTTTAGCTACACTCATACATAAGTTAGGTTACTAACTTAGAACGCTGGACATAGGCGGATCCAGGGGGAGGGGGGCCCAGATTTGGTGGACTATTTTATGTATGATTTGTCTTAAATTGTTTTGCTGGTTTTGCAGCTCACTTCACTCGCTCTTGCAGCCAGTTTCTCTCAAGTTCTGTTTGAATTGTCAAAGAAAGTTAACATGTCCGAGACTGGGTTCCAAAAATTTTCGATCTCGCATCGCTCGCTCTTACATCTTGGTTGTTCCACTTATTGACAAGAAAGTCGCATTTCGTTCAGAATGGTGTCGATGAAACCGCTCCGAAGTGCTAATGATTTTGCAGTACTTGCATCTAAGGTACCTAGCAAAATCACATCCATTCAATCAATAAGGGTGTTTTCACACGACACCGCGGCGGCAGCGTTTTTAGACTAAGACTCGCCGTCGCCGCCGCGGCGTCGTATGTAAAGCTCCATATAAATCTAAGGCAGACTATCGCAGCGGCGCCGCGGTGGCGACTGTGCCGCTGCCGCTACGGCATAATGTGTAAGCCTAATGTAGGTTTTATAAAAGTTACCCGATAAGTACCTCTTGTGAAGTAACTTGGGTGGGTCAATTAAGGATATAATAGCAAGTACCTACTTAGTGTCCTAGTGCTTTGGCTAGTGTAACATCGATACAATAATTTTGACAAAGTTCTTACAAGGTACCAATACCTAGAAATAATTAAAAATATAGAGAAATCACAGTCCCCGCTGACTTAATCCGGCACTATCATTGAATTGAGCAAGAAAGAGTCCCTCGTGCCCCGCCCACCTCCAGAAAACAATCCTGGATCCACCCCTGACGCTGGATATAGCAGCTTTTGGACATTGCGCACTGAATATTCTTGGTAGGTAGGTACTGTGAAGGTTGGTTGTCTGCTGAAAACCTTAGCTTTACCTACAATATACAAGCTGGCAGAAAATAATCTCAATTAAGGGATTGATATGTCTTGATGAAACCACGCAGGAATTTGGACAATATTTTAAGCTAAATCACGCTAGCCAATTAGTATAATGGTTCGAAACCCATGCAACCCTATGCGTCACAGATTCACAGTAGGTACACTATCCTTGAGTGTCATAGGCTACTTTTTGACCCTATCAAATGAACGGATTATGAATAGAGATGGGCAATTTACACGTTTAAACCGGGTTGTTAGATTTAAACCCATCTATACCTTTGAGTTTTCCATGTGGGCGTGGGTGGCCAAATCCGAAACTATGAGGAATGACAAAAAATACCCAAAGGAGTCACTAGGCCGATTTTGATGTTTTTGAACTGCCAGAAATCTATTGATTTTGAATAAAAAACACGCTGTATAATTACACCATTCTATAGTGTTGCTAATAAGAATCAAATTCTAGGACGAAATGACATACATACATAGATGTGCAATCAAACGAGTGTAAATATAATCCATCTTTTACCAATCTCTAACCGTGAGGGATGGGCAACATAGTATCCAAGCATAATAGTAGTCTATGATCGAAGCCGGAAAAATCTAGTATCTAATACCTTATAAACAATATCGACTTGTCAGTATTTACACATCGCTGCAATATTTATGACCTTGTGGTCTGTGGTCTAGATATGGACGCACGTGAGATCTAAACATATCGACACGTGTTCTCATTGTGCTTACCTTGCTAGCATGCCTTAGGCACAGATAAAAATACCTACCTATAGATAGGTAAGTAGTTCGGTATATGTATATCCACCTTAGGATCTTAGCAGACACGGTTTTTTTATCATCAGCGATTTTGTGACGCCACCAATGCTGCGTCGCGTTTAGCCTTTGAGTGTGTAAGCGAAATTGTACGGTATCCGCATGCTCCGGAGATGCCAAAGCATCACGCACAAGTCGCGATGACTAGCGTTCAGTTGTCAATCTGGAAATCCCTAAACCGTTTGCGGGCCCAGGTTGGCTGTTGAAGAAAATCCAGCCAAATGGAAAGAAGAAAACCGGCCAGTGCGAGTCGGACTCGCGCACCGAGGCCTCCGTGCAAACAGCTATATTCACGAACATAATTAGGTAAAATACTGAAGTTCATAAACAATGAAAGTACCGAACCCCGAACATTGCTCTAACGAAAAGAAAAAAAAATACTTTTCCGAATACATTTTAAAAGTTGGTCGACTATTACTCGTAAATTTGTAAACCCTATTTGGCTGTGATAGATTTCCTCTTAATTTTGTTATAATTATATAGGTACTACTGCCGTGATTTTTTTTCACATATTCAAAAGCAACCATTTAGCTGGCAGGAGGGGGGACACTTGACTCTAAGAAAAATTTGCAGTTTAAAGCTTAATTTTACGCAAACGGATCCCTCAATCGAAAAATGGTTTTCACAGACCCGTAATATTTTTGAATGGCCTATCCAACGATACCCCACACCGTGGGATAGATGAGAAAATAAAAAAAACATCCACACTTTACGTGTACAGTAAGTACGGAGGTACATTTAAAAACAAACATTTTCATGATTTTATTTTACCACTTTATCGGCGAGATTAATAATATGTTTAATAATATCCATTCCAAATTGTAGCTTTCTAGTACTAAAAGTGTCTAAGATAAGCTACGGACAGACGGACATGGTTTAACTATAAGGGTTCCTTGTTGACTACGGAACCCTAATAAAGAAGAAGCGTTCTGTTGCTGTAGAGTTTCCGGAAAGCAACTTAATCGCTGCGGTAGCCGCTATAGAATTAGCAAGTCTGCTAAGGCCATTAGTTATGTGAACCTGTCTAGAATATCTGACGAGTTACATGCAAGCGACGTTTCCGATTACTCACTGGGTTGCATGCTGACTCGCTGTGGTAAATAAAAAACGCATTTAAGTAAGTAGGTAACCGTGAGAACTTCTTCCTACTTTAACATTTTGAATCGCTTTCGATCAATCTGATATTATAAGCAGAAAGGGTTTCTTAAAAAGGTGTTCTACACTGGCAGCATTGAATTTGGCACTATTGATTTGTACCTATCACATTAAAGGACAATGGCAGAAGCCACACATTATTTTAGCTGAGATTAAATTCATACGTCATTAAATGAAAAATATCTGGTTTGAATCAGGGTCATGTTCTAAACTAGCTAGTACAGGAATTTTTGTTCTCGAACGCCGAGAATAATAGATGTTCATTCAGTCATGAACTTTTGTAGGTTATGTCTGGGTAACTTTTAATAATGTGTTTAATAGGTAATATTATTAAATTTCTGTAAGGAACACCTACACTTAGACATTAACTGTATTGTTAATTCATTTTATTATAATAACAAATACTATAGTGATAATCTTACTACAGTCACTACTTGTCACTTGGAAGAATAAGTGTAAGACACTAAGCTAATTAAAGTTAACGAAAAAATCAAAGGGCTTTCATTTATAATGTTTTTCTTTTACCATGGTGAACCAGGTAATCATATACTTTGAAAAAACTACTTTCGTATATAACTCACTTTCAGACTCAAATTTAAGTCAGCTTAGATTTCGCCAATGTTCTTTTAGGACCGATAGTCTTTTACAAAATCTAGCAAAATACAAGAACCATAACACAACAATCAGACATATAGACACAACACACAGTCTTGCAACTTATACTTAAATAAATAGATATATAGGTATTATTTAAGGCACAGTATGAAAACAAAACAAAAATAATAACACATAGTTAGAAATATTTATTAAATAAAAATCAGAGGTAGATCATAGAATTATTACGGATATAGTCCTGTATGAAGGAGCCTTCAAGCAGGCCGAACCTTCGGCTGAGCGGCTGGTCGTGGGTCCATCGAGCCACCAGGTTCTGAGTGGGGGCTGGCTGGTCAAGGGGTACCATGTGACCTGCCCCGCGGATCACCACTTCTGTTAGACGACCACCGGTCTTGTGGTACCTGGGTGGAAATTAAAGAAGTTAGATTATGCATTGGTTTGTGAATAGAAAAAAAGGTATTCTTCAGCTGAATGTTAGAATTTTACATGGAGCGATTGCCTATCTGACAAAACAGGACAAAACAGGGGGCGAGCAATGCCTCCTGCCCACTGCCACTTAAGTTTGGCAATTCTTCGGGCTATGTCGGTAACCCTGGGACAAAACACTTCTTGTAAAATATTGTACCGCAGATGCATTCGGTTAGATTGAAAGGCGAAACCAATATAGGTAGTTGGGCAAAGACTGCCCAATTGTCAGGTAAGTCTACACGCCTACAGTCAATTACAGCGTAACTAATATTACCCCTTGTAAAGAGTGGTTGCGAGATTTTCGGGCTTCCGACTACCTACTCGTAGCGGCTCTCAAAGGTTTACAAATAACAGTCTGGGCCAACGGCTTATCGTGCTTTCCTAGGATCGGAGAAGGCTTGGGAGATACAAAATGTGTGGACAAATATCCTCAGATCGACCAAAGCCGAATACTAGAATAGATATTAAAATACCGGAAAAGTTTACGAAAACAAACATATTAAGAAAATTCATTTTCCCATACGTTTTGTGAACACAGCACCATCTCTGATACATGACAGAAACAAAACACAGACACAAATGAACATGGCGTTGTATGCTGGTTCCGGTAATGCCAGTAGATGGAGTTGTCGATTTTTCTGAAATTCATCCTATAATATAACTAGCACTTCGCCCGCGGCTTCGTTCGCGTGATTTTGTATTTTATCCTACAGATTATTTTATAGGTGCAGTTAGTAATTAGTAAATAAAAAGATGAAATAAATACAATATTATTATTTATGGCTGGAGATCGAACACACAATCTTCAACATATCTTGTGTCTTCCAGAAATCAAAAAGTGTAGAAAATACACACAATGCAATTTGCTTATCCTCCATTAGGAAAAGCTTGATAATTTATAGCCTAAATGTTGCTCTGACTGCTAAGGATTATTTATGAAAATGTTTTGGCGCCAATTGAATGCGCTGACAAACAGTAAACGATCTTAAAAAAAAGTTAATTAAAACAAATCAAAATACCCGACTGCTTAAAAAGCGAACTAAAAAGACATAGGTAAACAAGAAGAAGAGGTTCTTTGATTTTTTTAATTAACTTTTTCATTTTCAACTTTTTAGTTTTTTTTTTATTTGTTACATTTAAACATATAAGTGTTATATATTTTTGAAATCACCTCTTAAAATCCTTTATTTTGATACACCATACCCACCACACGATGGGTTTGAAGAAAAAAAATTTTTTATCCCACAAAATGGTGCCCAAAATCCGCCATTTTTTTCTTTTCCAATTTTTATGTAGACAGTGATCGATTAACGTAAGAATCATTAAAATCGGCCAACGCGTTTGGTCTCTAGAACGCCACATAGGAACAAACATACATACATAGACTGATAAACACATTACCCTCCTTCGGCAGTCGGGTAATTAATGCGACCGATAAAATGAAGGGCCGCTAGTTTCTTAACAAATGTTTTTTTGTGACGTGAAAACTTTCGATCTCTCAGGCAGGATAGTCAGAATACGACATTATTTTTATGTAACGATAAAGTGACAACCCCTCAAATGTCAGTGTAGTCTACGAAATTAAAAATCAGAGTATACTTTGTTTAGTAATTAGTTTAATTTTCTCTGTGTAGTAATTCTTCTCCTCTCGTTCAGTCCATACAAAGGAAAAATGTTGGCCTTTATGTTTTTTTTTTTGTGGCGTAGGTAACTACAATAAAGAATACTTATAATAAATAAATAAATAGTCCATATTTCATTTTCATGATACTAATAGAACTGGTGATAAACATGTTATAGGTATTCTTAAGATGTTGTGACGTAAAAAAACCGCAGATTATATCTGTAATCTAAAATTATATAAGCACAAGGTCACAAGGAGACACGGACACGACAAGACACATTTTTTTTATTTTACAATTTACTTACTTACGGAGTTTTTGTAAAAAATCTGTTTTTTCGCTTTTTGCAATGTTAATGAACTGTCATTGGGTTAATTGGAAACATAGTTCAACGAAAATCAAAGACGTGACCACAGAGTATTTTTTTGGACGTGACTCGGGTCGACTCTCGTGCAAAAAGGTCGTGCAATTCGGACGAAAAGAGTTTGAATGTCATTTTGTTACGTACCTACTTAATTTTAACATAAAAAAGTGAATTCATCATCGAAGTAAAAAAAGCGTTTATTTTGGACCAAACACTTTTGCACTGTTAATTATACTCACCAAACTGCGTAACAGTTTGTCGGCGTGATAAGCGCTCGTATTATTAAATCTTAGTTACCTATATAAAATATTGACATAAAAAAAAGATTTTAGTTTTGATAACTTTTTGAATTTTTGTATCTTTTTTAACATTACCAATTAAATGCATTGATATATTATTTTTCGTACCACTTGCTCAAAAAAGTGACATTATATGCCACAAAAAGCGAACATAACAATAGTCATTTTTAATCTGTTAAAAACAGGGAAAGAAAATTGTACTGAATTTCATTCATCCTCTAGGGGGAGAATGTGATTTAAATTTGGAATACTTACCGAAATTTATACTGAATTACATCTGTGTTTACACCATTGAGTTTGTATATAAAGCATTATACATCTTTTTGAAAAAGGAATACGCATTTATTATGCAGTTATGATTATTAAATAAAATTACGAAAACCGACGAGGCCGTATGAGTTTGATGCCTTTGCTTTTCCGAAATAAAATATTAGTCTAGGAATTTGCCGCGTTTTTGTTTTCTTCAAATACATAAACGTTAATTTTCTCTTGTCACAACAAAGGTTTAAACATTGAAATAGTTTGGGTTCCCAGCCATTCGGGTATATGTGGCAATGAGTGTGCTGACTCTCTGGCAAAATTTGCTACATCCAAACCTGTGGATAGAAAACACTATCTGCTTCATAGTTACGACTTGCGCTCAGACACCAAACTTAAATTATTGAGCTCGTGGTCAGCGGAGTGGCAAGCAAGCTCGAAACTCAAAGGGGCATATTATGCCAACATTCAACCTGACATCCAGCGGAAACCTTGGTTTTTCAAATGCCCTAAAATGTCTAGAAGAGCTGTTTCATCCTTGTGTAGGCTGAGACTCGGTCACTGCTGTAGTCCAGTATTCCTAAATAAGATCCGTGTTCGTGACTCTTCCTTGTGTGAGTGCGGCCTTGATGATGGTACATTAGACCATATCTTTTTTTCATGTCCTTCGTATTCCCACTCCTTTGACTTGTATCATATGCTTCCCAACATTAAAAGCCCCCTCCCTATCAACTTCCATTCCCTTTTAGCAAATTTCTCTCCTAAAGTTATCAAACTCCTTTCAAAATTTATAATTGACAATGACATCAAAATGTAGTTACTTTTTTTTATTTTATTTTTATCAATGTCTATCTTTGTTATCTACCACAAAGTTCGTCGGCTCATCTCACCGCGCTGTCGCCTCTACATGACACTGGAAGAATAAACAAAGTTCGACGGCTCGACTCACCGTGCTGTCGACTCCACATGACACCGAAAGAATAGCTCAATTCGACGGCTCGCGTCATTGTTCTGTCGTCTCTACATGACACTGGCAGAATAGTCGGCATCGGCTCAGTTGCCAAAGAAGAAAAAAAAAAAAAAAGCTTTAAGTTTATTTTAATTGTCATTATTTTTAATAAATGCTTATCTCATATTATTATTGTGTTAATTTTTTCGCCAATGGTACGAAAAGTAGAGTATTTTCCTCGGTGATAAAGCTACACCCAGGACAATCATCATCAATCTACTACGACAACAAGGCTCCTGTCCTATTCGATTGTTACTGTTAGCACCGCCGCCGTAGGTTCAGGGATATGTTGGTATTCCTAGCAGATTAATAAAAAACTTTTTAACAAAAAATCAAACCGACTTCCAGAACAAAAAACTACAAAGCAAAAAATAACTTTCTTTTCCGAAGTCGGTGTATTTTGTACCCATTTTTTCTCAGTTTTTCGACGCCAATTTCGGAAAAGAAAGTTATTTTTTGCTTTATAGTTTTTTGTTCTGGAAGTCGGTTTGTTTTTTAATTTGCTCTTTTTAGTTTTGGTAGGTATCTCCAATTAACATGATAATCATTTATGGCCAAAGTACATCTCATGACGATTCCAATAAGCCCAAGCACGACTAGGATACATTGTTTTATTTCAGAGTTCCAGTGCCTACCTTCCGGCTTCATTATCAGAACAGTTCAATGGTACCATTTTCATCAGTACCATTCATTTATAAGTATTTGCTTCATCATAGTCGGTTAACTATTCGAGATATTTTATACCCGTGACACAGTTAGCATTTAGGAGTTCCAGTGGCCATCTGTAGTCTTCTTCATCAGTTCCACTTCACCAAATTATACTTTCTGAGTGCAAGTGATTGAATTTTGGATGAAAATACCAAAATCACTATATGTGTGCCTATAATATTTGAGGAGTTCCCTCGATTGCTCTAGGATCCCATCATCAGATCCTGACCTGATGACTATGAGACCAACTAGGAAGTATACCCTTCAAAACAAAAGAAGATTTTTTGAAATAGGTCCAGGCGTCTTTGAGTAATCGGGGAACATACATAAAATATAAAAAAGGTTTTCGACGAATTGCGAACCTCCTCCTTTTTTTTAAGTCGGTTAAAAATAGCTACCTAAGATATAGTAGTTACAGCGGATCTTTGTATTTCTGAAGGTGGCTCTGTGAACCGCAAGAAACAGTTTGTCATCGAGTATACTGCATAGAGTAAGCGAGATAGGACGATGCGACAAACGTAAGCGAGTGAAAGAGGCAGTTATACAATGCTATCTTCACCTTCAAAATTGACACAAAAATAGCTACTCGCAGTGTCTTGTAGCCAACTTCAGAGACACAAAGATCCGCAGTGAGTATTATACAAGAGTCTGATTTCAAAAATATTGACGATCGTTTTTGTTGCTCGTTTTGTTGGAAATTCAATAAGATCAGCAAAATTTTTAGCCGATTGCCGAAGGAGGGTAATGTGTTTATCAGTCTATGTATGTATGTATGTTTGTTTGATCCTATGTGGCGTTCCAGAGACTAAACGCGTTGGCTGATTTTGATGATTCTTACGTCAATCGATTCGTCTTACTCTTAACCATGCGAGTATCACTGGCTATATTTAAATTAGAAAATAGAAAGATGGTGGCTTTTGGGCGCTATATTGTGGGGGCCCAATTTTTTTAAAGGGTTTTAAGAGGTGATTTCAAAAATGTATAACACTTATATGTTTAAATGTACCTTACTTGAAAAAAATGTCAACTAAAACGTTATAAATAAAAAAAAGTTAAAAAAGCTGACTGCTTAAAAAGCGAACTAAAAAGACGTAAACAAGAAGAAAATCATGCTGAGCAGCATCCCCACATCTGGTTTTGGTCAGCTAGCTCGCGAATCAAATCCTCCGACTGCACAGCATTATTTTCTTCTTGCGTTTACGTTTATGTTAGTTCGCTTTTTAATCAGGCGGGTTTTTTGGATTATTTGAATTAACTTTTTTTAATATTCGATCGAATTATCATCGTCTGCGTCTGCAGGTCAATCGTCATCCTTCCACCTTTAAAGGAAGAAATAAACGTGTTTCATTATAAGAAAAACAAAAACTTACCCAGCGACTTTATTGTCGAAGATGTAGGGGAACCGAGTAGCGTTGAGAAACTCCTGAGAGCCGTTCCATTTCCACGTGCGGTAGTTCTCCGACGTGAACACGCACGGCAGCATCTGGTCCAGATGACCGCTGGAAGAAGAAATTATCATGAAACAATTATAAGTGTCGTATTCGCCCTAGGTTGATGTTGTGTAACCCAGTTTCAATCTACGTTAGTACTTCAGAAAACTACGGACTAAGAAACAAAGACAGCAAATACAATTTTATTACAAAAGGTTGAAATAAAACCAGGAAAATAAAACGTCCATTGCTCAGCATAATGCTGCAAGTGGGACAGAAGATGAAAATTTCGTCTTTTGATTTGAAGATGGATATGCGGGCGGACAGGAGACCATCTTAGCCCGTCTAGCAGGTTGAAAAGGACCTGGGGGGTGACCACAAGCTCTTAGAGTAAGGTTATTTTGAGATCGAGTAAGGGACAGATGTATATGACGTGTATACATCTGTCACTTGCCCCTGAGGCCTCAGAGCGAGTTTTTACTCACGCTCAATCGCGTAAACGTAAACGTCAATTTGTATTGAAATTGGCTAAGCGCCGTCTGGGCACAGTAAGGTGAAACCTCTTTTCTTATCCGACTGCCGAAGGAGGGTAATATGTTTATCAGTCTATGTATGTATGTTTGTTCCTATGTGGCGTTTTAGAGATCAAACGCGTTGGCCGATTTTGATGATTCTTACGTCAATCTATTCGTCTTAACCCTGCGAGTGTCACTGACTACATTAAAATTGGAAAAGACAAAAATGGCGTGTCTCCATCGTGTGGGGTATCAAAATAAAGGGTTTAAGGTGATTTTAAAAATATAAAACACTTATAGGCTGCAGAAAGTAAACGATGATGTGGTCCACGATTGAACAGGGTTTTTGTTTTGTTTTTTTATCTATATAGGCTCGCGTTTGACCACTATCTCGCCTGATGGTAAGCGATGATGTGGTCGACGCTTGCCTAGAAGTAACCTATTCACTCTTGACTTAAAACCCCAAGGTTGTGAGCTATCAGGAAACAAAGACTCCGGTAGGGAATTCCACTCCTTAGCTGTGCTGTAGCTTGCCTTAAATTAACCTAATCCTCAATCTACAGAAGGATGCAATCGATGCTGTAGCTGCTGTAGATGTAAGATGATGCTAGTAGAGAACTTATTTCCAGTGAGGGTAAGGAGCATATGTATACGACTTATATATATCTGTCCCTTTTTCACAGTCGAACCATGACAGTTATGACACGTTATGGCACGGGGACTGACTAGTTTGGTAACCTAGATAGTAAGTTTCCTATCTTTTTAAAAATGGATCCGGTTTCTGAATTGAAATTTGGAGTTAAAAACATGTCAAACCTTGGTACCAGGTACCAGGTACCAGGGTATCAAACTAAAGTAGAGTTTGACAAATGCTTAATTTTAAATTCATAATTCAGGAACCGGCGATGAATATTTCATTTGAATAGATCTAGTAGGTACACAATAATAGTATCGAAAATAAATCTGAAAGGCCACTGTCAGCCTTGCAGCGCAGTGCGCCAGACAAAAACTTAGTAACAATAAGTCTGGTATGTGATACTGATACCTATCTTGTATCGCTTCCCGGACTCTAGGTCATAACAAAAAAACATTGTTTGTGCTGTATGAACTAACATTTAAAGGTCATTCTGTCAGTCTAGAAAAAATCACCTACTTCTATTTAATTTAGGTGTTTTTTTTTAACAAATGACGATACGCGTTACCTATTTTTTGTTTTTAGAAGTTTTTATTTTTAGAACATACGAAAAAGTATTGCCCGATATTCCCTACCTATTAAGTATTTATCGATATTCGCAAGATTGATTTTGTAAATCACTCAGGAATTGCTAGAATTAACAGATTATTCATTTTTTCTGCTTTGAGTTCTCAATATTCTATTGTTGCAAGGTGTACAAATGAACTGGTGAAGGTCGCAAGAAACGCTGGATGTGTAAAGAGAAGGACTGGTTAGTGTGCCGTCGCAAGGGAACGTACGCATACTAGGTACGTGACGCGTTCACAGGGGGAGGAGGGGTGTTCAAAATACCACGGGGCTTAGGTTTTTTCACGTATCCAATATCCTCTATCAAATCGACTGTTCATAAATAGGCCACGCCCCTTTGAATGAAATTCTAGAAATCTAGTCAGTTCCTATTTTTGTAGCACGATGAGGTGCCGTATTAATAAAGACAAAAATGTCAAAAATCAGCTGTCTCATTACCTCTCCTCTAATAGCCTGCTAAGTCCTTATCAATCTGGATTCCGTCCTGGCCACAGCACTGTATCGGCTCTAGTCAAAATAACTGACGATATCCGACTGGCCATGGAAAAAACGTCCTTACGATATTTATTTTACTGGACTTTAGCAGTGCTTTTAATTCAGTTGATTTTGTCATCCTCTTAGGTATCCTATCCTCTCTTAATGTATCTCCTGCTGTGATTGCGTGGTTTAACTCTTATCTTCGGGGTCGCTCGCAATCGGTTCGCTCAGAGGAGGCTTCCTCTGACTGGTGCGATCTAGCTGCGGGTGTTCCCCAGGGTGGCGTCCTTTCTCCTCTTCTTTTCTCTGTTTTTATAAACGCTATCACTAAGGTCTTATCTTCAAACTATCATCTCTATGCTGACGACCTGCAGCTTTACCGCCACTTCAAACTTGAAGAGCTCACTGGCAACTATCGATGCCATCAATAATGATCTTGGAAATATCTGTCTGTGGGCTAAAAGTTTTGGCCTTTTGGTGAACCCAGCAAAATCACAAGCTCTCATTATTGGTGGCAGACATTTTGTCAATTTATTGAGTAACCAGTCTCTCCCTCCTGTTTTCTACGATGCCGTCGCTATAGACTACTCCAAAAAAGTAAAAAACTTAGGTGTTTTCTTAGACTGCAACCTATCTTGGAATGTTCACATTGCTGAAGTAAGCAGGAGGGTGTTTTGCTCGTTTCGATCTCTGAAGCATCAGCAGAAGTTCCTGCCTTTCTCGAATTAAGTTACTCTTGCTCAGGCTCTTCTTCTTCCTCTTCTTGACTATGCTGATGTCTGCTTCCTAGATGCAACTGAAGAACTTCTTGATAAACTCGAGCGTTTGCAGAATTTGTGCATCCGCTACATTTTTGGCCTCCGAAAGTACGACCATGTGTCGGAATTTCGGAAGCGGTTGAAGTGGCTGCCTATTCGACAGCGCCGAGATACCCACACTCTTTCTCCACTCTTTTCTGTTCTTCACAATCCTACCTCTCCTTCGTATCTTCAGGAGCGCTTTGAGTATCTTGTTCCGAGAGGAAAGTCAAAGTCTTGCCGCTCCTCATCATCTCGTCTCCTTCGTTTTCCTCCTAACTCATCAAGTCGTTACGGTGGATCTTTTACTGTTCGTGCTGTCCGCCTCTGGAATAATCTTCCTCACACCATACGGGATAGCCCTTTGTTAGATATCTTCAGGAGAAGAACTAGGGAACATTTCCTGTCAACATGACTCATAAATATGTATGTATTTTAGATATATATTATAAAGTATGTATTATGTTTATGCATTGTGTGCTTTACACGTATTTGTGTAGTGTATTTAGTTAGTAAGAATTTAAATTTGTTTTTAAGTTTCTTTTTTGTTGTGCGCTTTTGTTCACTGTCCTAATTGTGTAAATCTCGCTATAACACCATAGACACTTAAATACAGATATAACACTGAGGTTTTCTGTAAGAAAACCCAATTGTGGGTTAAGCTCGCCTTTGTACATAAGTTGTCCTTCTGTATTTGTATATGTTTGTTTAGTGTACAATAAAGAATATGAATATGAATTAGCCAAATTAGTTTGCATAAAAATATTTAAAAATATGATAATGAATTAAAACGTGAAAACTGTGTAGTATATGCCAAGACAGGTGGTCACCGAGAGAGGTATAAAATTGAAAAAAAATGGATCATGTAGTATTGAGTACGTTCCCTTACGGAAGGCCTACAAGATTGCAGTTATATGCATGTAGCTATTTACCTACCTATTAGGTAGGTACCTAGGTATATCATGTGTGTTGATACAGTTACCTACAGTTGCCAGTCGCTAGGTAGGTACTTTATATCCATTCGCGTCTAATTTGAGAACAATGACATGAGCATTTTCTACATTTTAATAGAGCTCATATGCAAACCTACCACACCTAAGTACCTACATTGGTTATGGGACCGCTCAGTTAACATTTTTAGCGAAATATTTTACGCCTTGAAAAACATCGTCGAGAATTGACGAAATTAAGCACAACACCGAGATAATTAGAAGAAGTGGGGAGAGGCTTTTGCTCTGGAGTGGGACAAATCATGCTCAATAATGATGTAGGTGCCAACTAAATTAAATCTGCGTAGGTATGTAAGAATATTATACCAACTACCAAAACTCACAATAACGCCGTTCACAACAGCGTGCTGGTGCCTACACTTATGTATGGAAGTGAAGGTTGGGTGTGGCAAAAAAGACTTGAAAGTAGGATTAATGCAGTAGAAATGCGCTCCTTGCGAAGTATGTGTGGTGTAACTTGTAATAATAGATGGAGGATAGATGTAATAAGGGAAAGTTGTGGTTTAAAAGAAGATATAGTGACTAAAATTGAAAAGAGAATGTTAAGATGGTTTGGCCATGATGAGAGGATGAAGTGAAAGGCGACTAACGGAAGGTATTTACAAGGCATACGTGAATCGAAACGCCGGGAGGGGACGCCCTAGAAAGACATACACAGACCTTATCTTAATCTTGCAGTTGTAATAAAATATTGTTGTTATAGTTTACATATAAGCACCATTTATAACATTGTTTTAGAAATAATACTACTGCACCTAATGTACATTTTTGTGAACGTATTTACTTTTTTAATAAATTATTCTTAATTATTCTTATTCTTATTCTTATAGGTGATGTTCTTCAGAAAGGGCAGGTGCGCAGTACTCATAACCGGCGTGTGTGTATGACTAGATGCATGAATGTGAGTGAAGTAAAAGAAGTATGTAAGGATCGTAGCAGGTGGCGTTCTGTAGTTTCTGCCTACCCCCTTGGGGAAAAGGCGTGAGTTTATGTATGTATGTATGTACTTACCAATACGCCAACACCTTATAATGCTCCAAAAGCCTCTCAAACATTGGTTTTGTGGTACTCAAGAAGTCAGGTGCGAGCTGCAAGTTAACGGTCATGTTGACCCATCCGAAGTTGATGTCCCCGACGTGTATTGCCCTCTTGATTTCCGAATTCTTCAGGAAGTTCACGTACTTCCCCACTGGAAGCTCGTCTTTGAGGAAATTGTAGGCGTGCTTTTGGTGGGTGATGAAGAGCAGGACTGTGACTAGGCTGTTCCATTTCTGTGGAGTTGTATGTTATGTTAGTTGGATTGACTAGTTGATTTAGCTTTATGTATACATTAAGAAGTCATTTATTAACTGTGAAGATAAATATTAAAGTACGATTAGAAGATCGGCTGATCCAGCAATCAGCTAGGTCGGGACTTGTTAAAGTCTTGGTACAACTGGACAGGACTCTCCACTTAGATCTACTTCTGAGTTTTAAGCCTAATGTGCTATCTATCTATCACGGTGCCAAATTTAATCCAGCTCCGTTCATCCGTTCTGGCGTAGTTGAGTAACAAATATACATCCATCAAAAATTTCGCATTTATAATTTTAGTAAGAATAAAGTCTTAACTAACTTAGCTCTAGATAGTAAGACACTTGCAGCCTAATTGCGCAAATGAATTCAGCAAGGCAAAGGGTTTGAACGCTATCAATCGTCCAATCCCATAGACGGAAATCAACATCGCGTCTTTCATCTCGCACGTGATTGGTCGTTGGATGGCGGTCAAACCCTTTGCCTCGCCGAATTCACATGCGCATTTTGGCTGCTGGCATCAGGTCAATGATCACTCGTTCTCTGTATGAAATGAGGCCTTTGTTTTTCAGTGGAGCAGTGACGATATGCAAGAATCGTCACTTGCATTACTTCCAAAAATAATAATTACAAACTAGTACATCAAGAAAGTTACGATAAGATTACAGACTTACATTTTTAGCTTCAATACTCCTGTTAGCCTTGATTTCCGCCTGGAACGAGTCGATGAGCGGCTTCACGGTCTCAATCTGTTCCTTCTCCAGTAGACCAAAGTAGTAGAATGGCCACGCGATGTGCGTTATCATGTCAGGGTCCACGTACGCGTTGCCGATAATCAGACCCTGGATAAAACAAAGGAATACTTTTTGTGCAATTCGATCAGGTGAACTTTAACGAGCAATTTGTGCGGTGATGAGGCCAAAACAATATGAAAGAAAGAAAGAAAATTATTTATTTACTGTATGCACTGCGTAAGTGCACCCAAGGGCAATCCCCGGTTGGTGCAGGACTATTGCAAAAATGTATTGGGCTATGGGATTGTTAGGTTTAGTGACTCGATTTCCTAAAACTATAGGAGGATTACTGGCCCGGAGGCACCTATGCCTGGTGACAGAGACAAGGTGTTGTGTTTTCATCGCCTTTGTGCAAAATTCATCCAAATTTCTAAGAAGATTGAGTAAGCAACCACCCACTGTCCAAACTTTCGTCTTTTTAGTTTGTATTAGCAGAAAAACCATTCCTCCTGACTGCTGAGGTTCCGGATGTCCGTTAAATCAGCTGACAGCGACATAAGCTAGGATTCTACATTCAAATACTATGTTTTGGCCAGGTACACCGATCACGAACCAAGCATGATATTGATCTACATAATCTTTAGTTAAATCAATTTCGTTCGGGGATACTTATCATCAGTATCCAACACCAGTAATTCAGTTGAGACCCTAAGTTACCTCTAGATTAATATCAGAACCAAGTTTCTCCTTCCGCTTGTGTATCTCCATCGCCATAGCCGGAACATACTTGCCAGCGTACGACTCTCCAGCCAAGTACAGCGGGGCTGTTCTCAGCTCAGGAAACATTTGCAGGAACTGATTCAAGAAGATGTAGAGGTGGCTGGCGTACTGGAAAGATAATGTTTATATAGTTAAATACATTCTCATCTGAAACACTTTTTGATCTTTTGGAACTAGTACAAGAAGCATTAAGCGCAAGCAATCTTCAGGAGTTCAGTCTTTACTATATGTATACTCGTTTGATTATTCTTTCTTTTATTTTAGCGTTGTCCCACAAATTCTTCTGTTCTAGGTACTGTTTCATTCTTGCGATAAAAGGATTGCTCCTGTAGAGTGGATGACTAACAGAAATTGAGGTCAAGGTCAGGTTTCATAATGTGCTACTTAAAGTTCCCACTGCTGCGACACAGGTCAAGCAAGCCTCGACCTCTCCGTGATAAGAAATGCTACTTAATTCACCACGCGGGGCCAGTGCATGTGGTGTATGTCACACGTCTTCGAGATTTTGGTTCTAGGACATACCAGTTCCCACCCGATATTTTACTTCACCGTTATATTGTGTGTAAATAAATCATAAAATAAATAAATATCGTGAGCCATAGAGTTTTTAGAATAGGCAAAGGGATTAACAGGAAAAAATGAATCAAAACTTACGGTAGCCATATTGGTGGTGTAACCTTCCGTATGTTCGGTGAAGCTGTATCCAGTCCCAACAGGGTTGTCGATGAACAACAGGGAGTGGTTGTGAAGCCATGTGTGCGGGTTTCCTGGAATTTACAATGTCATTATGCAGGTTATGTTCTTTCACTAAACATTATCTGTAGAGAGTAGAACATCTATTCCAAGAAGGCGAAACGGGTGCATCTCAAATGGGGGGACCGGTGCAAAAAAATAGTATTTGGCCAGGCCGCTCTAGCGGGTAGATGTCAGTTGGGGGTTCGAATGCATGTGTAAGAACCCAGTTTCCGACCCCTGTGAGACCCAGTTTCTGCTCTGGTAGAAGAGGTATCAACTCCCAAATCTCAGTACGTCAGTAATCATCAACACTGGCTAGATACTACCTACTGATAAGTAAAATTATTCATGACGCAAATACATCTGGGGTCAATAGCTTTTATGTACGGGAATATCCCGTACAATCATGTCATCTGCATACAATGAACAAAAGGTTCTTGCGAGATGGATTTTCTTTTATTTATTTGAATTAACACCACAGATTGTAACACGTTACTACTCAGAACCGATGACCTTTAGCAACAATACAAGCAATTAAGTATTCTATCAATGCTAACGCAGAATACTAGTGGTATGGTTTTTTTGCATGATTAAATGCAGACGATAAGCAAAGAATTCAAACAATAAATTGCATTACATTTTTTCCTGTTTTATAATAACCTCGTAAATACTAAGATAAGCTCAATGTAGTTCTTGTGATTATGGTCCTGTGGTCACTCGGTTAGAAAAGATGCGCTTTTTGCATTTTTTTGTGCATATGTATATTTTAGATTCAAACCAAGCTTTATCTACTAGGTCCATTCTAACTATGTCTTGCAAGAAAATCGGCAATGATGTCATATGGGATATGAGTTACTAGATGAACCCTAGTAGGAGCGATCGAAACTTGTAGGTAGGTACAATTTCGATACAGCGACTGCACGGACGCAATTGTTGCTAAGTGGTCAGGTGTAGGGTTCGAATGGCAGTCGTTGCATGCAAAATATAACCCTTGCATTTTTCACAGTTAAGAACAAGAAGTTAGATGAGTTAGTCAGTGCAGTCTGAAGATGGAAAGATGATAATTTCCAATAAAACCAAAACTTGGCCTAAAAGTACTAAAGTATATCACATATCGCAAAGGTCTACAAAGGAATTAAAGAAACCGATAGTTCCATACACAATCGTTCTAACGTGACCTCCATGAACTGTGATAGTACGCTAAGTTACTCTAATAAAGCAACGTAACATTGAGGAAATCTTAATTATGTACTCAACCAGTGGTATAATAGATAAAGTATAACAGGAAGATTGAGACAATAAAGCTAACATTGTAACTACTAGTACTAGAAGTGTTATTAACGAGGATAATATCACTGAAAAACGTGATGCTCAAGACTGTAGAAGTATAAAGAGTACCGTGTCTTTAGTTTTAATTTCTCCTAGAAGAACTATGACGCAGACTGAAACGTATTTATAGCCAGTGTTTTATTTAATAACGCAAGATTACGTGCACATTATCTATTGATGATAAAATACTTACTTTTCAAAGTTTCATTTATAACAGTGAAAGGTCCAATTTCGTCGAACAGTCCAGTCATACTGGAGGCTCCTGGCCCTCCTTGAAGCCAAATGATCCATGGACTTGCGTTTACAGGCTTGTTCAATACCGGGAAGTACCAGAAGAAGATGTTCGAATTGTACGTCTCGTTCACAGTCAAGAAGCCAGAGTAGCTCTTGAATCCTAAGAAATGCTTTGCATCCACTCTAGCAGCCTTTTTCGCCTCTTTTATTTTTCCTTCTTTCAGGTACGGAGTCAATATCAGCGCCGTCCCATTGTCAACTTTACCTTCTGGTTCACAAGCTTCATTAGTTCTTGTTTCAGTGTGATTTGCATCTATCGTATTATCTGATACATCTTTTCCACATGTTTTCTTGGTAATATTATTATTGTTTTCATGAATCAAGTTCTCATGAACTGTGTTATCGCTATCTTTTTTTACTACGGTCGTATTGTTTATTATAATAAATTGTTGGGCTTTAACTGGTTTTACGTCTGCTATTATATTACTAATATCATCTTGTTGGCCAATTTCAGCGACTCTGCCAAATACACTGGAAAACAATGGTGGTATTGTGTTACTAATTAGTTGATTAAGTACATATAATGACGCTGATGATAAAATTTAAATAGCAGATAAAACAACAAGAACTTAAGTATTTTTGTTTGAATTCACAACACTCTTATGTTTTGTAACAACGCAGTTATTGTGTCTTGTCTGAGTGAGAACTTTTCAAGGATTTTAGGTATATCCGTCCATGGTTCGTATCGACTCAAAGGGCCAAAATATTTTAGAAGCTATATGGTTTTAATAAATTATGGTCAATGATACTTGACAAGAATCACATGGAACTCGGAATATTAGGCGTCTTCATAAATTGCTGTCCATGAGAGAGATAACTGTCAATGCCTACCCAAATAGGCCGGGTTAGGGGTCATTCGGCCGCATATGGAACCGACACCAAAGCCCAGTGACCTCTATAAAAAAATATAATGGAAATCTGGGCCCACATCTCTTTTGCCTTTTTTGTTAGATGTTGAACATTATAAGCATTTATACCCAAACTACCAGGAGGACAGAATCATGAATAGGTAAGTATTTGCGGGCCTAGAATCATAAGCGGTAGCACATATATTTTAATACTAGTTAGCATGGCGATAGAGACAAACCAGGGAGGTCAGCGGTAAATACTCACTAACTACCAGGAGAGAGAAAACTGCATGAAATAATTTTATGATTTTTCCAAAACTTATTTTGATTTCTAACCAGATCAAATAAAGCACATTAGATGCTTTAATTGAACACTGCTTGCAATTCAAATCTTACGTTGATTATTATCACACACGCATCAGTATAATTTTTCGTAATTACCCTAGAAACATGAGTCTCAACAAAAATAATATAAGACATGCAATAGAGTTAAAAGAAATAAATACTTATTCGTAATTCTTGTCTCCCGGTACCCTTTAGCGCTCATGATTCCGGCATCGGTAATAGATACTTCATCATGATTATAATCTCCTGGTAAGTCTTTACCGGTAGGTAATAATTCCAGCCCAACAAATACTAAGACTGCTTCATAATCAGCCTCCTGGTAGTTTGGGTATAAATGCTGTTCAACAGGGTTAGGGGTCATGGAACTGGGACTAAGACCCCGGTTGTCCCTTTGGAGGTCTGACTCAACTGAAGTCCGAATAATTGATATGGATGAGACAGCCAGGGCCAGAAAAGTTGGCATAAGGAAATATCAATCTGACTGTCCATAGCATTCTTAGCAGTGACTGTATTTGTAATGAATGAAAGAAAAAATTATGACGCATATACAAAACGCGCGATTGTAGTGTCAGCAAACGCATAAGTTAGGTAAACGACCTTCAAGTAGAGTATAACGTAAGTATTTATTGAAAGGGGTCGGTTTTTTTCAAATTATTGTTTATAATTAAAAGTTTCTTGCACCTAGAATATTATTCGAATTCACTTTCCTTGATATTAATGTCACTCATCATATTTTCAGCACTTATTACCCCGAATTTAAAATAAAACTTTTAACAAAAAAATCTTACCTTATTATGCACAAAACTAGAATACATATCACATGCTTCATTATAAATAATTTGATTATTATAAATAATTATTATAAATAATTTAAACGTGCGATATCGTATTGATACATGGCTTGCGAACTACTAAGTTCGATGCGACATCCCTGGGCATACATTATCGTCACTTGAACTATGTGATCCCAAGTCGTTGATACACTGATACGGCTGAAATTCGCTGGTATTTGTGTAGGTACGTGTACGTTTACGCCTTAGGATAGACACTGACTGGGAGCATGTTTACTTGTAACTTTTATTCCAACGAAATCTTATAATAAAAAAGCTTAAGCAAAAACGGTGGAATTAGAGTATACCAGGGTGAACTATTCACACCTGCGTACCCGTTTAGAGCGTGCTAGTGTGATGTTATGAAATAATGTTAACAATAAACAGACATCCGCATCTATCCCGAGTGATTTGCCGTCATTTATTGAAGAGTTCTGTCTGATGTATATCTCCGAAGTTCTTCATCAGATCTTGATCAAATTTAAATGGGACCACATGACAAACACCAGCTTTCAAATAAAAAAAGAATCATCAAAATCGGTTCACCCAGTAACAAGTTCTGAGGTAACACACATAAAAAAAAAAAAACAGTCGAATTGAGAACCTCCTCCTTTTTTGCGAAGTCGGTTAAAAAAAAAACCGTCGAATTGAAAACCTCCTCCTTTTTTGCGAAGTCGGTTAAAAACTCACTAGTGAGGATTTTTTAGTCCGATATACTTTCCTACTCACTGCACTCCTTAAAACCAGAATCAGTATACGTACAAACCTACAAAGGTGCATGTCTGAATCTGGAGCTCGCAGAGGTAAGGAAGCTTAGCGAATGCCAGTAGAATGATTCTACTGTCTTGGAAACCACAAATAAATAAATTGGAACTGAACATTAAGAGACGTTGGAGGTAATGGATGTTTCATCATCATCAGCCTATTCATGTTCCCACTGCTGGAACACAGGCCTCCTCCCTGTGAGAGGCAATGGGCCGTAATCCACCACGCCGGCCCAGTGCGGGTTGGTGGATGTCACATGTCTTTGAATATTTGGTTCTAGGATCCTCACTATGTTTACCTTCACCGTTTTGAAAGCAGTGGTAATGAAATAATTTACACAAAGTAAAGCGCCTGCTGGTTTGAACCCACGAAATGCACGTCGTGTATTGCAAAAAATGCTTGGACTGATTGCAGTTGTACTAGTTCCTGCAAGGTATAAATCCGGATGTAAGCTGCCACCTGTCTATCTAAACTCCATTTTCGATAACATTAGACGTTTAAATTAGCCCATTTTACAGCCCGTTCAACCGATTTTGAATTCTATTGCGTTGGTGATACGACAAATGGTAGCTGTAGTAAACAGTTGGTTTTGGTAACGGGTTTATGCTTATTATGTCATCCTTATATTTATGGGATAGAACTCAAAATCGGTTGAACGGACTGTAAAAAGATTTGGAAACATGTCTAATGTTATTTCAAATGGAGTATAGTATCTTATCTAAACGTGTCTAATGTGTTTATTACAAGTAGGTAGATAATGGTTGTCTGTCATTGGTAAGTGTTAAGGTGCTTGTAAAGTTACCTAACTTAAATTTAAATGCGACTTCATATTCATGGGCCAGTGATATTCTATTATAGATCTGACCTTTATCTGATATAATAATTCATTGATTTACCACAAAGCGCAAGTTCGATCCTGCATGCAGTACTGTTCTCATCTCTAGGACGGATCTACCAAATACCAGCTTGATGCACTAGATTCGATCGAAAAACGGGCCAAGAGGCTCATCGGCTATGAGGCATTGATTGAGTTAAAACTCCAGAGCCTTGAACATTGTCCCCGTGTTGCCAGCTTGTCGGTTTTTATCGGTTGCATTTCGGGGAGTGTGCGACGGAATTGCATGATCTAATTCGGCGATTCACCATCGGTACATGGTGGACATCCCACCCATACACTAAACGTTTTGGAAATACTTTCATTATGCGTACAGCTAAGGACTGAAAATCCCTGCCGGAGTCTGTTTCCTGATATCTACAACCTCGGGCTCTTCAGGTCAAGAGTGAATAGGTTAAGTACTTCTAGGCATACGTGGTACATCATCGTCGACCACATCATCGCTTACTATCAATAGAGATAGTGGTCAAGCGCGAGCCTATCTACAATATAAAAAAACAAAAATTGACTGGTAGAAAATTCCTCACGCGACAAATGCTCCCAGTCAGTTCCCACCCTAAACTTATCAATGAAAACGCCCAATGAATATTTATTCGTAGAATTAGGTGTGACCCCGGGTTGCTGTCTCACGTGTGCAAAGTACCTACCAACCCAAAAAGCAATTTGATTTTTATAGAAATAAAATTATAGGTAGGTATACTGTTTCTGGAAAAAAAGTGTCGTAGTCGTAGGCTTCATAACCAAAGACTACCGGGACGTTCATACATCTGGCCATAAATGCAGGGTCTAATCCCATGAGATAAAGGTGTGGATAGCGATGAAATGAAACCCCAATTGTTACAACCCATTTACTCTTAAGGTTACACTTTGATCATTCTTCCATACAAACGTAGTCTGGCGATTACTCCACTGTTTGACGATGCACGTTCAAAATAAAAAATGATATCAATTTGTCTCATCATTATCTAGCCCTGTATGGAAACAAAAACGTAATAAATAATAATATTTGAAAGTTATGAGCGTCGAAAGTTCCATATTTCAGCACTAATTTTAGCGTATTTTTGGGCGAAGAAGAAGGAAAATTGCAAAACGGCCTCCATACAGGGATAGATTAGTAATCCAACAATGCAAATAATTTTTAATACCCGAAAAACTGTGGTAATACGTGTATACATGAAATAAGAAAAATGTTGAATACAAAAATGCTGGAACACTTGAAAGATAGATGAAGAAAAAGACGGCAGACGCCCTCTAAGTTTCGATGCGCCGCGACTTGCAGAATTACATGTTGCTATTGTAGTGTGTAGGCGCATGCAGTTGCGCCATGCTTCCCCCGTTGAAAGGCTCCTCTTTCAACTTAGAACTGTCTTGTGGAATTGGCAGTGGGCACAAGCGAACCAACGCTCGTCGAAGGCATCTTGCTGACGTTTTTACATCTGCCACTCGTACCACACCATCAGGTCCCGGAAACAACCTTGTCACTCTTCCGAGACGCCAACACAGAGGTGGCAGATTTTCTTCGTTTATTAAAACTAAATCATCCACCTTGAGCTGCGAAGTGTCCTTCATCCACTTCTGTTGTCTCTGTGGTTCGTTGATGTATTCACTCTGCCAACGACGTCAAAAATGCAGACGGATCTGCTCCAGTTTTTTTTACCGCTTCAGTTTATTGGGATACAAATATTCAATTGGAGGAGATGGGAACGTGGTTAGCGCTCTTCCGATGAGAGTGTCCTGGGGAGAGGGAAAGGAAATCGTTAGGATTGGAAGACATGGGACACAAGGGACGGCTGTTTGACTTGTGCAAATAAAGCATGTAATTCTCCAAAGGTCAGGTGAAGATTTTCTACAACGCGTTTTATATGATGTTTGGCGGTTTTGATGCCTAATTCCTAAATCCCGCCGAAATGAAGAGAGTAAGCCGGAATGAAATTGAACTGAATACCTCTTATGCAGCGAATTCAGAAATCAAGTGTTTATTGGTTTTTAGAAATGATCCTAATTCTTTAGCCGCTGCGACAAAATTACGATCGTTGTCGGAAAATATTTCCGCTGGCTTACCGCGACGTGCAATAAAACGTCTTAATGTCATAACTTCATAAGAAAGTCATCTTTAGATAGGCCACCTACTGCTTCTAAATGTACGCACTTATAGCGCATGCAAATGATTAATCACAGTCATAATCTGTGGTGACTTTAATATAAATATTTTTTAAAATAATTCAGATAGCAGAGACTATTAAATCTCTTCAAATCATTTAATGTGTCACATGTGTTTGAGGAACCAACCCGAACAACTGTGACTACTGCTACATGTATTGATAATGTTTTTGTTGCTGCGACTACTTAAACAAGGCCATTATGAATCGTCTGCCTTCAGATCATAGTGGGCTACTGGTAAGATTTGAGTCCAACATACCAATACAACAAGTGCAGATTCAATCCAGACATCCGGTCATCATCATCATCATCTGCCTAGCCTTTTCCCAACTATATTGGGGTCGGCTTCCAGTCTAACCGGATTCAGCTGAGTACCAGTGTTTTACATGGAGCGACTGCCTATCTGACCTCCACAACCCAGTAACTGGGTAACAGCGGTACCCCTTGGTTAGACTGGTGTCAGATCTGAAGCTACTGACTACTCGTAACGACTGTCAAAGATCTTCAAATGACAGCCGGGACCAACGGCTTAACGTGCTTTCCGAGGCACGGAGGAAACTCGGTATGTTGAAATGGTCACCCATCCACGGCCCGACCTCGTCAAGCGTTGCTTAACCTTGAAGATCGACCCGTGCGGCTGTTATTATTTAGCCACGAGCTCCTCACAATCCAGACATCCGGTAAATTAAATAAATTTAACAGCACTTTAATCGGCAAGTTAAGATATCAGGACCGCACAGTGAACGATGGTAATATTTTATACAAAAAAGTTTTCTCAGTTGTTCAACAGAATGCGCACGGTTGGCGCAGTGGTTGAGCGATTGACTGCTGCGCTGAGTGTCGCGGGTTCGATTCCCGCACGGAACAAATATTTGTATGACCTACAGATAGTTGTTTCGGCTCTGGGTGTTTGTGTATGTGAGTTTATATGTTTGTAAACACACCCACGATACAGGAAGAAATTCCTAGTGTGGGGCAACGTTTTTCTTTAAAAAAAAAAAAAAAAAAAAAAAGAATTCAATAATACTTTTAAGAAGAAAACTAAAACTTTATGCCCTAAGTTTTTATTCAGTGACTGGGCGACTAAAGGAATCAGGAAAAGTAGGAAAGACTTTACGAGCTGTATGGCCTTAAGCCTTATATTAACTGAAACTTTTAATAAGTATGTTGCTACTTACTCAAGAATTTTTTTAAATACATGTAAACTGGCTAAGGCTTTAGACATTAGCAATAAGGTTAAATTCGCAGAAAATAATATTAAGACGGTTTGGAAAATTATAAACAAAGAAATAATACTGATTACACGCTTGAGACTACACATGGTAAGTCCATGTGAGAGATAACAAAGAAGTTGCTCAAAAATTTGTAAATTTCTTTATAAGCATCCCAATTAAAACTACTGAACCCTTAAATTCTTCGCCGTCGCTCGCTTATGGTTTATTACACGCTAACGTTTCAGCCTGCCCGACTGAATTTAAGTTTTCACATAAAAACCTAAAGCTTTTAAGCAAATAAAGATAAAACTGACCGAAGATCTATGGGGAATGTCCATCAAGGTTTGTACCTCCATTATTCAGACTATAGCGCCGTACTTAGCTTTAATTTTTAATTTGTGTATAGATCAAGGAGTCTTGCCGGATCTAATGAAACATAGTAAGGTTATACCACTTTTAAATCCGGGGACAGTAAAGACACAAATAATTATAGACCAGTATCCGTGTTGCCGGTTTTCAGCAAAGTATTTGAAAAGATAATGCTAAATCAAATGCTCATTTATTTTAATACGAATAAGATGCATCCTACACGAGAAACACTATGGTTTCATCAAAGGACGTTGTACAACCGATGCTGGTGTCACCTTATTAAAACACATCTTTGATGCATGGGAGGAGGGACAAGATGCCATAGGTATCTTCTGCGACCTGTCGAAGGCGTTTGATTGCGTTGATCATGAAACATTGCTTTTGAAACTTGAGCATTACGGGCTAGGCCAATCAGCATTAAGTTTAGTAAAATCCTATTTGAATGATATACAGCAATTAGTTAAAAAAAACGGTGTCAATTCATTGGGGTTGAACGTGAAAATGAGGGTACCACAGGGCTCAATTTTAGGTCCTTTCTTATTTTTAGTATACATTAACGATTTACCCCATCTATTGAAAAACAAACTAAACATGGTGTTATTTGCTGATGACACTTCTTTCATTTTTTAGATAAATAGACTTACGATTAAAATTGCCGACGTAAATAATGCATTGCAGCAAGTTCTAAATTGGTTCACTGCTAATAATTTAGTTTTGAATGCTAAAAAAACAAAGTGTGTAAAATTTTCCTTGCCGAATGTCAATAGTTATGATTGTGACATTATATTAAACAACGAGAAGCTAGAATTCGTCGACAAAACGGTTTTCCTGGTGATCACGCTAAACTCAAGGTTACAATGGGTTCCTCATTTAATATCACTTGCGGGGTGGTTAAGTTCGGCAGCATAAGCTGTTAGAAAAATTCGTCAATTTACTGATGTAGATACCGCGAGGCTGGTCTATTTTAGTTACTTTCATAGTATAATGTCTTACGGTATATTACTCTGGGGAAGGGCTGCAGACATTCAGTAAATTTTTGTTCTGCAAAAACGAGCTATCAGAGCGATATACAATCTTCGCCGGCGCGATTCTCTAAGGGAACTGTTTAAGGACATTAACATCATGACGGTACCTTGTCAATATATTTACGAAAACATCATGTACGTTAGAAAGAATTTACATCTTTTTAGTAAAAACAACGATAGATATAGTTACGTTACTAGAAATAGGGACCAATTAATTCAACCAGGTTTCAGGCTGCCTAAGTAGCGTCATCTTATATGGGGTACTGTATAAAATGTTACAATAAAATACCGCCCCACATTCTAGAACTAAATGAGGCGAAATTCAAAACTTGTATAAAACGCACACTATGCAGGGAGGCATATTATAGGTTGGGGGATTACATCACTGATAAAAATGCTTGGCCCAACGCTAGTCCAGCTCCACAGCCACTAGGGCACAAAAACAAGTGATAAGCAGAAAAGTTCTGAAGTATTGTTGGACCTGCTGAAGACTGTATGAATATATTTGTGTTGTATAAACTCAATTTATTTTTGTATTATATAACTGCACAACACATATGTGAGTACTATGTACTAACTGTAAATGTACCATTTACTGTACCTATGTGTCGTTCGTTGACTTCAGTGTGCCCTGGTAGTTGAGTGTGTCATGCTCTCTCTAATGTCTCTCTGATGGTGGCAGATGTGTTGGATCATTCGGTTCCCTTCATGATGGTTGAGCTGAGTGGTGCCGGTCCATGTGTCATGTTCGTGAACGGGCGCCATCAGTTGGGATCGGTCATAACTTAGCTGCCTCTGCCTTTTTTTAATTACCTATTTATTGTATTTTTAATTGTTTGTTTTACTCTAGACGCTTTTAAGTGCGTTTTCTTTTTACATCGTTCTCACATATTTGTATTTTCAACAAGATTATTGTAACCAAATACTTGTAAAACACATTTTTTTTTTAAAAGAGTATGTATGGTGTTTCTTGTCCGTTCTACTCCATAACAAGCTACATTTCCGAATGGACGGTAGAATCTAACTTTTTTTGACGTTCGAAAGTGCCGCTTAATGGCCTAATTGAATTAATAAAGGAGAATGCCCATGGACAGTACTTAAAAAAAGTTTATTGTGTCACAATCATTTCTGGACAATAAATAAAACAATAATATTTTAAGTATTTTAACTTCTTTTCAAAAAGATTCCTAGTGGGGTTCATTTTCGTGAATTAATAAGTATTTTTACTTCCGTTTGTTAGCTCAAACATATTCCGCCATTTATGTTAGGGTTGAGGCATGTTGACATGATCTGACATCGATTAAAGAAGAAGAATGAAGATCGAAGAATCGTTTTATTTTATATTCCACCTAAAACAGTAATCAATCCATCCGGATTCACCTCTTTAATGTAAAGAGGTGAATCAAACTTATTTTGAAATTGATGTGGTTTACTAGTTTAATGCAAACCAAGATAAAAAATTAATCATGTTTGTTTGATTATATTACCGATTTGGTAACATGCCTATAATTGTCAGTCATTTCATTTGACAGTGACAGTAGTCATCTTTTCATTTGTTTTGTTTGTGTTTTGTTGCGTCAAGTTGAGTTTTACGTTCCACCGTTACTAAATACTTATCAGTTTATCACTACAACACCGCCCTGTGTTTGTGAAAATAGTGCTTAATAAGACAGGACTTTATATTTTTGATTTCCGACATGGCTACTGTTCGAAGTTGGTGTCTCAATTGTTTTTTGATGTTGGCGCCATATATGCGCAGACATAACATTTTGTCGAAGTTTCTTGATAATATATTGGACCATATTACGGGCTTGGATCTACACCGGTAAGTAAGAATAACATAATATATCTTAACAGCACTTGAACAAATGTCTAACGAATACAAATCTTAAATATGTTGGCATAGAGTCCATATTGCTGTGAATCTACGGTAACCTAAAAAGGAATATATTTCTTTCAATATCTCATAGCTCCCGCAATGAAAATTGACTAAAGTTGGTACGTGTAATTAATTAAGGTAACATAATCAAATAAAGGTGTTTTTATCAGGACACTAAAATGTTTCGGTCAGTACATTTCTCCATACAAAATGGGCATTCTCCTTTTGATTTGATTTTGATTTTGACTCAGAAAGCATTTCGTCAGTCTTGTTCCTCGTCCCTTTCGGTTAATGATAAAGAATGGGCCAGCAAAGTCTAGACCAGCCTTTCCCAAAGTGGGCGACAACGCCCCCTTGTGGGCGCTCGCAGGCCTAAAGGGAGACGGTAAGAGACACAGAAAAAAATAGGGGCGTTGTGTAGAGGCTTGGGGGGTGATTTGTAATTTCATTTAGCTAGGAGGCCTAGTGGATTTAGTGCTGTGGCAACACTGCTTACTAAAAAGAGAAATCGATACGAAACCAATAAAAACGTTTTAGCTGCACTTTGTTTACTATGCGTAAGTAGCTTATATGTTATCTCAAATAAGTGTAAGATACTAAGCTAATTAAAGTTAACGAAAAAATCAAATAACTTTGATTTATAATGTTTTTTTTACCGTGGTGAACCAGGTAATGTTATACTTTGAAAAACCTCTTTCGTATATTAACTCACTCTCAGACGCTCAAATTTAAGTCAGCTAAGATTTCAACAATGTTCTTTTGGGACCGATAGTCTTCTACAAAATCTAGCAAAATACAAGAACCACAACACAACACTCAGACATACAGACACAACACACAGTCTTGCAACTTATACTTAAATAAATAGATATATAGGTATTATTTAAGGCACAGTATGAAAACAAAACAAAAATAATAACACATAGTTAGAAATATTTATTAAATAAAAATCAGAGGTAGATCATAGAATTATTACGGATATAGTCCTGTATGAAGGAGCCTTCAAGCAGGCCGAACCTTCGGCTGAGCGGCTGGTCGTGGGTCCATCGAGCCACCAGGTTCTGAGTGGGGGCTGGCTGGTCAAGGGGTACCATGTGACCTGCCCCGCGGATCACCACTTCTGTTAGACGACCACCGGTCTTGTGGTACCTGGGTGGAAATTAAATAAGTTAGATTATGCCTTAAAAGGTATTCTTCAGCTGAATGCTAGAATTTTACATGGAGCGATTGTCTATCTGACAAAACATTATCATCATCATCTCAGTCGAAAGGTGTCCACTGCTGGACATAGGCCTCCCCCAAGCGTCGCCACACTGATCGATCGCCGATCGATATTAAGAGCGTGATTTTTCAGTAAGTAGTCGGGTTTTAGTTTTTGAACAAATTTTTTATTTAAAGTATTTTGGGGTTTTTGCAGAGCCACACCACATTTTTCTGTTTAGGGTTTGTTGTTTTATATGTATCTAAGTAACGCGTAAGTTATAGTCATCGGCACGTAATTTGGCAAGGTTTTGGCGTAGTGGGGGTAAGTTCGCGCATCGTACACTTATTGCCACAAAAAAGTGGTCACTTTTATTTCTTGTCATTTTTCAATGGTTATGGCCATCATTTATTGTTAAACATGTATGTTTAGAAGAAAGTTAAATAAAGGAGAGGAATTCGTAAAGATTATTAGGTGTTTTAAATAAAATATATACAGTTACAAGTTAAAAAAAATATTTGAAAAAGATAGTAAAATTATGGCATTGTTATCAAAATAAAACAGTAACACTCGTAATAAAAACTAAATTCAAAACAATAACAACTACTCCTAAACAAAAACTAACTTAACAAAAACTCAACATAAAACAAAGGGTACAACTTTCGTGCACGCAAGTGTAATCGGGAGCGAACGGAAAGAGGACGGGGTGCGGCAGGCAAGGGTCGACTGAGCCACCAATCGCGTGCTCGGATCGGCGCGACCTTGTACCCCGCGTCCCGCTTCACTAACAAGGAGACCTAAAAAACGACTTCTGCGCATCTAGCGACTCTTGCCAAGTTACGTGCCGATGACTATACAATGGTGGACGTCACGCCCCGTAGTCAGGTAAAAAATAGTAATCATGACTTTGACGGGATATACCTCTCAAACGGTACGCTTAACAAAAATATGATGTACCAACCCTACTTTCATTTCAAAATCCCTGTTCAATGATACCCCACATGATGGGTTGGCGCAATTATTTTTTTTCTTAATTTCATGCCTCCTAGAGGGCGCCATATTCAATTTAATGTGATGTCACATAGCTTATAATTAGCGGACAAATAAGACACTCCCAGCGACACATCATTTGTCAAATTATGATAAGTAGTTTAGAAGTTATGAGGGAACAGATGAACATACATATATACTTACATACATACATACCGTAGTCGGGCAAAAATTCAAAAAAAAATGTATCTTCCGTATGTTTGCTATAAATAATACCCCGTAGCTTTTAATATTTTTCAAAATATTCAATGTACAGTTTTGACGTATCTACGTTTTTATTATGTATAGATTTATACCTTAGTAACGTTTTTAACTTACAAAAAGATAGAAACTAAAAACCTATGTAGGTAACAAATGAAAGAGTTTACTGAGAAAAATACGAAAAATAAAAGACGTTTTTCAACAGAGCCCGTGGAGGCAATACTGGTAAGTAATTATTAGTAGTGAGTAGTAGAGTATTAGTAGTTATTACTTAGTAGTTTAGTATAGTTTGTTTAGTAATTCTTCTCCTCTCGTTCAGTCCACCCAAAGGTCTGTAAGAGATTGCCCTGTGCGAGAAGATTGTACACTTTATTTTTGAAAATATTTGTCCTGAATGTTTTTTTTTTTTTGTGGTGTAGATACAATAAAGTATAATTACAATAAATAAATAAATAGTCCATATTTCATTTTCATGACACTAATAAAACTGGTTATAAACATAAGTTTTAGGTATTCTTAAGATGTTGTGAAGTAAAAAAACTGCAGATATATCTAAGATCTAAAATTATTTAAGCACAAGGTCACAAGGAGACACGTGCTTACGCAGATATATTTTTTTAAAAATGAAGTACAAAAGTTGTTACAATATCAAAAGATATGAAGGTGTGGTTTGTATAGTGTGTTATAGAACGTAAGTAGACTCAAAAGATGTGGCTCTGTTTAGCAGAATACCACACTATTCGGACATGGATATAGAAGGTTAGTACTATATACTGAAGTATATTTTATTACGTTTCTTCCAAATTTTCTATTTGTACAGCCACAGTACAGCCATCAATAAACAGCGGCTCTTTTTAACCCCCGACGTAAAAAGAAGGGTGTTATAAGTTTGAGGTGTGTTGCTGTGTATCTGTGTGTCTGTGTATCTGTGTGTCTGTCTGTGGCATCATAGCGCCTCAACGAATGAACCGATTTTGATTTAGTTTTTTTTTGTTGGAAAGGTGATTGTGTCGAGAGTGTTCTTAGCTATGTTTGAAAAAAAACGGTTTTGCCGTTCAAAAGTTATGGGCGTTTTACTGTTTGAATCGGGATGTTTTCGCAAGATAACAAAGAAGAAGCAAACCGAGTTTTTTAAATATTTGAAATACATTAGTGTTTTTGTTTATGCTTCGCGCCTTGTCGCCTCATAATTTTTATGTGGTCATAAAATATAGACTCTAAGGAAGTAGAAACATGAATAAAAAGTCCCCCCAACGTACCTCATTTTTTTTTATAGTACTTTAAACTATATGGGGAAGATTATAATTATATTGACAAAGCTTATATTTTTTGTTTTCTTTTGTCATAGATCCTTCGGAAAGAGTGAAAAAAATCACTAGAATGGAGCTTTATACTATTATCAAAGATTTCAAAGGAAAGAAGATTAAAGAAAAAAAATGTTTTTATTTGTTTTTCTTTTTATATAAATGCCTAATTATAATGAATTATTGACTTTTATTTCATAAAATAGTAAAATAAAATAATTTTGTCCGGTTTTATGTGAAATACTCCTATGTGGGCCGCCCTGAAGTTAGGTTTCCGATGCGCAACGCACGATTGCACGAAACAGTGCTTTTTTTGTATGAGATTTACTTCTGTGCAGGCATTGTAGCGTTAACTTTAGGGCGGAGAAGAAATTTGGCGAGAACAATATTGTAAAATGCATAATGACATCTATGTTTTCACTTAAATGACTAGGTACCTATTTGTATTTGTTATTTTCATATCTACTTCAGCAACGCAGATAGGCGTTTTACCGAACCAATGATCTCATTTTCTCTACTACGACAACAGTAAGGTTCTGCGTCCAATTCGATTCTTAGCTCCGCAGATTCGGGGGCCCTAATAAGGGTCCTATTATATATATTTATAGGTATTTCTAGCAGATCAAAAATAGCTTAATAGGTAGGTAAAGTTGCCTGATTTTGACGAGTTTTGAAATGCAATAAGATTAGCCAACTTATAATGTTCGATGTTGGTTAAAATCAAGCATCTTGTTGATTAATCGATGGACAGAAGCGAGCTACAGTACAGTGGCGATCGACAATTCGATTTCGATCGGATTATCTATATATATAAAAGAAGAAACTGACTGACTGATCGATCAACGCACAGCCTAAACCGCTAGGCCTAGAAGCATGAAATTTGGCAGAAAGGTTCCTCAAGTGGCTTAAGTGAGCAAAAAAAAGGATTTTTGGAAATTCCACCCCAAACGGGGTAAAAAGGGAGTTGAAAGTTTCTATGTTATTTCTACAGTTTGTAAGTTGGGCACGTGAAATTTTAGATTTACGCTCTTGGTTGATAAAAAGAATTAATGTATTTAATAGTTTTGGATATTCGACCCCTAAGGGGGTAAAAAGGGGGTTGAAAGTTTGTATGAAGTTTTTACAGTTTGTAAATTGGACACATGAAATTTTACATTACGCTCTTGGTTGATAAAATTAATGAACGTGTTTATTGATTTTTGAAAATTCCAACCCCAAGGGGGTAAAAAGGGTGTTGAAAGTTTGTATGTAATTTCTAAAGTTTGTAATTTGGACACGTGAAATTTTAGATTTACGGTTTTGGTTCATAAAAAGAATTAATATATTTATTGGATTTAAAAATTTGAGCCCTAAGGGGGTAAAAATGGGGTTGAAAGTTTGTATGTAATTTCTACAGTTTGAAAGGTAAAACATCTACAATTGTAGGTTTACGCTTCTGATTAATAAAAAATACAATGAGTTTAATTATTTCCGGAAATGCCACCCCTAACCGGGGTAAAAAGGGGGTTGAAAGTTTGTATGTAATTTCTACAGTTTGTAAGTTGGAGTTGATAAAAAGAATTCATGTATTTATTAGGTTTTAGAAATTCTACCCCTAAGGGGAATAAAGTAGGGGTTGAAAATTTATATTTGAAATTTCTTGCCAAGTTTCAAATATATAAGCCCAACAAAAAGCCACCTTTTACCTCCATTAGGGGTAGAATTTCCGGAAATCAATAAACTAATTTTTTTTTATTAATAAAGAGCGGTTGGAAGGCAAAATATCTAAAATACTAGGTTATTTTAGATATTTTGCCTTCCAACCGCTCTTTATTAATAAAAAAAAAATAGTTTATTGATTTCCGGAAATTCTACCCCTAATGGAGGTAAAAGGTGGCTTTTTGTTGGGCTTATATATTTGAAACTTGGCATAAATACTAACAGCAAATATTTTATATTTTTTATTGTTTTTAAAGTAAAGGTTGTCATTACAAGTTTTTCAAAACTAAAATACGATTTCAGGGTTGTTAAAATTTGTATGCAAAATCTCATTTCTTGGATTAATAAACTTGAAACTTGGGACAAATACTAACCTAAGTATATAATAAAGGATATCATTATTAGTTTTTCGAAACGACCCCTAAAAGATGATTAGGGGGATATTGAAGATCTTGGTTTAATAAACTTGAAATTTGGCACAAATACTAACCTTAATAAAGAATATAAGTTGTTATTAGTTATTTGTATTTCGGAACTATCCCCAAAATACTATTAGGGGGTGATCATGATTTTTGAAGTATTTTATTACACATAGCTACTTTTTATGATCGCTACTTAATATGAAATTCAACCTTTAAAGAGATATTTAAATGTATATTTTTTTTTTACAAAAAAATATTACCGACTTCCAACTGAAAATACTACAAAGTGAAAAATACATTTCTAGTAGTAAGTAGTGTTAGTACGTAGTGTTTTTAGTTGGATGTCGGTAGGATTTTTTGTATTTTTTTATTCTCTTTTTCCGTGTACCTAATAGGCAATTTGCCTTTAGTAAGGTACTTAATTTTTTTACCCGACTGCCCAAGGAGGGTAATGTGTTTATCAGTCTATGTATGTATGTATGTTTGTTCCTATGTGGCGTTCTAGAGACCAAACGCGTTGGCCGATATTGATGATTCTTACGTCAATCGATTCGTCTTAACCCTGCGAGTGTCATAGGCTACATATCAATTGCAAAAGAAAAAAATGGCGGATTTTGGGCGCCATTTTGTGGGGTTTTTTTTCTTCGAAACCCATCGTTTCGGGTATCAAAAGAAAGGGTTTTAAGAGGTGATTTCAAAAACATATAACACGTATATGTTCAAATGTACCTAATTAAAAAAAACTAAAAAGATGTAAATAATAAAAGTTATTTAAAAAAATCAAAAAACCCGACTGCTTAAAAAGCGAACCAAAAAGACGTAAACAAGAAGAAAATCATGATGTGCAGTCGGAGGATTCATCTGGTTTTGGTCAGCCAGCTCGCGAATATGTAATATGTATCCACCGACTGCACAGCATGATTTTCTTCTTGTTTACGTCTTCTTGGTTCGCTTTTTAAGCAGTCGGGTTTTTAGATTTTTTTAAATAACTTTTTTATTTTTGTGTATGTTCACCGATATCTCCGTCAAATAACACTGGACAAACGGTCCAGTTCGGTAGTTCCAAATCGAGGAAGAGGTCATCTTAGTGCCGTAAGATTCTTCAAAAAACCGTTGACACACCAAAAACATCTTCTGGGGGTAATTCTGAAAAACTAATGATGGCAATTTATTATTGCCCCAGGAATAAGATTTTTAACTGACTTTCCAAAAAGTAGGAGGTTCTATGTCCTCTAAATCCAAACTTAAACCGTAGATATTTACGATATCTCATTTATTTATTATTGATTTAACTAATAGCTTATTTTTGATCGCCTTCACTAACTGCACATAATTTAGTTGAATAAAATACGAAATCATGCGAACGAAGTCGCGGGCGGAGTGCTAGTTATATTATATATCGTTTGCGTCTGCAGGTCAATCGTTCTCCTGAAAGACAGTAACGTGTTTCATATTAAAACAAAAATTACTTACCCAGCGAGTTTATTGTCGAAGATGTATGGGAACCGGGTAGCGTTGAGAAACTCCTGAGAGCCGTTCCATTTCCACGTGCGGTAGTTCTCCGACGTGAACACGCACGGCAGCATCTGGTCCAGATGACCACTGGAAGGAAAGGTTACCAGAAAACATATATAAATGTCATATTCGCCCTATAGGTAGGTTTTTCTTGTGTTGCCCAGTTATCTAGGTAGATAAGTACTTCAGAATTCTACAGAATAAAGAAACAAAGAGAGTACATACAATTTTTTTTTTAACGTTGTCCATACAATGTTTTAACAACAAGTAAAATTTCAAAATTTAAAAAGCCCCCGACACATTTATCTTGCGAAAACATCACGTTCTAAACAGTAAAACGCGCATAACTTTTGAACGGCCGAACCGATTTTATTCAAACATAGCTAAGAACACTCTCGATACAATCACCTTTCAAGCAAAAAAAACTAAATTAAAATCGGTTCATCCGTTGAGGCGCTATGATGCCACAGACAGACACACAGATACACAGCAACACACCTCAAACTTATAACACTCCTCTTTTTCCGTCGGGGGTTAAAAAGAAAACGCTCATCGCGGCGCTCAGCGTAATGCTGCGTCTCGTGTGGGAAACAGAAGATGAAGATTTCAACCTTTGATTTAAAGATGGATGCGGCCGTCTTAACTGGCTGAAGAGGACCAATTTGCTAGGTATATATAGATATATATCAACTATGTGAATTGGTCTTTTAATCTCTATTAGTTTCCATAAGGTGAGTTTTTATAACCTCGCGTTTGAACACTAACTATCTTAAGTGATACTAAGCTATGATGTGAGGTCGAGGATTGAGCAGTCTTGCATTAATTTACTAAATAAATTAATAAATTTAACTTGTTTCTCACTAGTACTAAATAAACTAAATTTATTGCCACACACACATGTTACATCAGATACATAATTTACACAATGGGAAAAAAAACATAAATAAACAACACAACACAGTGAAATTGGCCATGGGCCCCAAACTAGGCATAGCCTCTTGGTGGCCCAATTAAACAAAATTTAGAGTAGGGATAGGGAAATAGTACTAAATAAATAAATAATTCTCAATAGTACTAAATAAATAAATAAATTTAACTTGTTTCTCACTCGATAGAAGGATGCATGATGCACACATACCTGAATAGGTTGGTAACCTAGGTAGTAAACTATCTTTATAAATTGGGGCCGATTTCTGAACTGAGTATTTAGAGCCTACTTTAATGACAAATATTGATAAAGGGCTGTGGGCACTTTTATATGAACACTGGGCCCACTTTTCAAAACAGTGTAACAGTGATGAAACCCTTGAAATATGAAAGCTCTTTGCGCGCGTACTTTATTTCATTATATGGCAGCTAAGTTCAAATCCAGCACGAAAATGGCGTTTTGGTATGTTTAAAAAATATTGTAAATGAAAAATTCGCATGACTTATTAGTCAGGGTAGACAAGGTAGGTTGAGTACCTCCGCCGCATCGTCGGGGCTTATTTGGCGGAGAGGTGTGTCATCTACGTGGGACTTGATGGTCGTAAACCAGCACCGCATGTCGTGCGGTGTTTCAAAGGGCTCGGTTTTGTGCCCGCCTCTGTGGAACATCGGATACAACTGGGTGCTGAGGGGCGAACTCCAATCGGGCGTAGACCTGACGTGTTACGCGGACGATACGCTGGTTACCGGCCGGGGGAGTTCCTACAGGGAGGCAGCGTTGCTGGCGACGGCTGCGGTCTCACAGGTGTTGAGCCGCATACGGCGCCTGGAGGTGGCTCTCAACAAGTCGGAGGCCATGGTTTTTAATAGTCCCCGGCGGGCGCCGCCGCCCGATGCCCACATCATCGTCGGGGGGGCTCGAATCACTGTTGTGTCAACCATGAAGTACCTGGGTGAGATTGATGCTCGACAACTGGTGGGATTTCGGCCCCCGCTTCCGGTGGTTGGCTGGTGCACTCTCAACGCTGCTTCCAAATCTGAGGGGCCCAAGCACCACCTGTAGGCGGCTCTATGTGGGGATCGTGCCTTCGATGGCCCTGTATGGGGCCCCGATCTAGATGGTTGACCTGGCGGCCGGCAGCATCGCTGTTCTACGAAAACCGCAGAGAGCGATGGCCGTCAGAGTCATCAGGTGATATCGCACGATCTCCTTTGAGGCGGCTTGTGTACTGGCCGAATACTCGCCGCTGCCGGCCGTGGTCGAGTCTATGGTCGGCACTGAGGAGTCCTGGCACGCGGTGGTATCCTTGTCGAAACAATCGTCTCGCAGAAGGAGGCTGAGGAAAGGGAGAGGGAGATGTTATCCACTCATCCGATCCGCAGCAGACGCGCCGGGCGACGACGGTGGAGGGCGGAAACGCCCTCTTACAGCGCCCCTAAATGGGTCCGAAGTTGTGGTGCGTAGTGTTCCACGCGCTCCCCTCTTAGGCGTCGTGGGGGGAATCAAACACCTCAGTCCTCCCCAACACGAGGTTGAGCCTCGCAGATGCGTGCCGGCACTAGCCGGGGGTTGCGGAAGGATCTTACGTTCCCGCGACCCCCGGCGTAGGTGTGAGATGGATCCGCTCCACAGGGCGGAGGACATTCAATGAAGATTTTGCAACAAGGAACAAAAGTGTCAGTGCCAAGTGCGAGTCGGACTCACGCACGAAGGGTTCCATACTTGGTAAATTGCGGTTTACGATTTATGACGTATTAAAAAAAAACTACTTACTAGATCTCGTTCAAACCAATTTTCGGTGGAAGTTTACATGATAATGAGATATGAGCTTAAAGCTCACTCCATCGTCGACTCTGTATCTGTCACCTATGACTTAGACTAGAGTCAAGAGCAAACCCATCTCAAACAAAAAGGAAAAAAAAAAAAAAAAAAAAAAAGTACATCATATATTTTTTTTAGTTTTATCACCATCATCATCATCATTTCAGCCGAAAGACGTCCACTGCTGGACATAGACCTCCCCCAGGCGTAGCCACATTGACCGATCCCGTGCGTCTCGCATCCAGCGCCTTCCCGCAACCTTAACCAGGTCATCAGTCCACCTAGTGGAAGGCCTTCCAACGTATCGTCTTCCGGTTCGCGGTCGCCATTCCAGAACTTTTCGGCCCCATCGGCCATCCGTTCTGCGAGCAATGTGCCCTGCCCACTGCCACTTAAGTTTGGCAATTCTTCGGGCTATGTCGGTAACTTTGGTTCTCCTGCATCATTTCTGACGTGATCACGCAACGAAATTCCGAGCACAGCCCTCTCCATTGCCCTTTGGGTGACTTTGATTTTTCTGAAAAGGCCCATTGTGAGCGACCACGTCTCGGTTCCATAGGTGATCACTGGCAACACACACTGGTCATAGACTTTTGTCGTGAGACACTGCGGTAAATTGGACGAGAAGATACCACGCAACTTCCCGAACGCCGCCCAGCCGAGTCGGATTCGACGGTTGATCTCTTTCTCGAAATTGGACCTACCCAACTGGACCGTTTGTCCCAGGTAGACATAATCGTCTACAACTTCGAGTGTAGAGTCTCCGACCTTGATAGGAGAGGGTGTTACATGGGCATTCACCATGATCTTGGTTTTGTCCATGTTCATTTTAAGACCCACTCTTTCGGAAGCTCTACTGAGGTCATCGAGCATTTTACTGAGGCTCTCCATGGTCTCAGCCATGACCACTATGTTGTCGGCAAACCGAAGGTGAGTAATGTACTCGCCATTAACGTTGATGCCCAGCCCCCTCCAGTCCAGAACCTTGAAGACATTCTCCAGTGCAGCAGTGAACACTTTCGGAGAAATGACGTCTCCCTGTCTCACGCCGCGCTGGAGAAGGATTGGTTTCGAGGTCTGATCCTGAAGACTGGTATGGTAGCGTTTTTGTACAAACACTTCAACACCTCAATGTACCGGTAGTCAATCTGGCACCGTTGGAGAGACTGCAGTACAGCCCAAGTCTCGATCGAATCGAAGGCTTTCTCGTAGTCCACATAAGCTAAACAGAGAGGCAGGTGCTAAAGCCTTTTCGGAATCCGGCTTGTTCGGGGTGCTGGAAATCGTCAAACCTGCGCGCGAGACGATTCGTGATGACTCTTGAAAACAACTTGTAGACATGGCTAAGAAGTGAGATGGGCCTATAGTTCTTCAACCGGGCATTGTCGCCCTTCTTGAAGAAGAGTACCACCACACCCCTGCACCATGCCTGTGGCGTTTTGCCCTCGAGTATGACGGAATCAAACAGCTTCTGAAGGGCCCTAAGGACCGGTTTGCCACCCGCCTTAGGAGTTCGGCCGTAATTCCGTCATCACCCGGCGCCTTGTTGTTTTTGAGCTGTTTCAGAGCCATCCTAATCTCGTACAGGCTGACGTCCGGGATATCTTCGGTATAGTGCCGGGTCAATCTAGCTCTTGGGTCGTTTGCTAGACTCGCAACGGGCTTGCTGTTCGATGTACTCGTATACAACTGCCCATAGAATGTCTCGATCTCCCTGAGAAGCTCCGATTTGGCGGATACGATCCTGCCATCGTCGGTCTTCAGTTTCGTGATTTGGCCCTGCCCAATAGCCAGATCCCTTGCAAACACCTAGGAGCCTTTATTTCGCTCGATCGCGTCTTTAACACGCTCGGTATGGAAGCGGCGGAGGTCTCTCTTCAAGGATTTAGAGATCTGTCTATTGAGCTGCCGGTATTTGCATGCCTCATCTGAAGACTGCAGGATCATCTCACGCCTCTCCTTCATAAGCTTGAGGGTATGATCAGAGAGCTTTTTGTTTCTATCTGTACGACGAGTCTTGAAAAACATAGACCGTATGGACAGCTTCCACGAACCCGTTGCTGTATTAATCCACGGAGCTCCCTAGGCACTCGAAACGATTTTCGAGTTCGAGCTGAAAGCTCTCGGGGTTTTGGACCTGGATCTGTGCTGGCCGGAGCGTGGACTTCATCAGTCGAGACCTTTCATGCTTAATATGAATGTTCAATGTGCCTCTTACCATGCGGTGATCGCTCCCGGTTTTTACCGAATTGATCACAGAGACATCATTGAACATTTGCTTCTTGGTTGACATGATGAAGTCGATCTCATTTTTTGTTGCAAATCAAATCAAAATCAAATCAAAATTTCTTTATTCAATTAGGCCATTAAGCGGCACTTTCGAACGTCAAAAATAAAAATTAAATGTAATAATAATTAAAAGTAATAATAATTGATTCTACCGTCCATTCGGAAATGTAGCTTGTTATGGAGAAGAACGGACAAGAAACTCCAAACTTACTCTTTTAAAAAAACATAAATGTGTTTTACAAGTATTTGGTTACAATAATCTTGTAGGAAAAATACATATATGTGAGAACGATGTAAAAAAAAAAAAAAAACGCACTTAAAAGCGTCTAGAGTAAAACAAACAATTAAAAATACAATAAATAGGTAATTAAAAACATGCGGAGGCAGCTAAGATATGACCAATCCCAACTGACGGCGCCCGTTCACGAACATGACACATGGATCGGCACCACTCAGCTCAACCATCATGAAGGGAACCGAATGATCCAACACATGTGCCACCATCAGAGAGACATTAGAGAGAGCATGACACACTCAACTGCCGGGGCACACTGAAGTCAACGAACGACACATAGGTACAGTAAATGGTAGATTTACAGTTAGTACATAGTACTCACATATGTGCTGTGCAGTTATATAATCCAAAAAATAAATTGAGTTTATACAACACAAATATACATTATAATTATTCGTACAGTCTTCAGCAGGTCCAACAATACTTCAGAACTTTTCTGCTTATCACTTGTTTTTGTGCCCTAGTGGCTGTGGAGCTGGAATAGCGTTGGGCCAAGCATTTTTATCAGCGATGTAATCCCCCAACCTATAATATGCCTGCCTGCATAGTGTGCGTTTTATACAAGTTTTAAATTTCGTCTCATTCAATTCTAGAATGTGTGGCGGTATTTTATTGTAACATTTTATACAGTACCCCCTAAAAGATGACGCTACTTTAGCCAGCCTGAAACCTGGTTGAATTAATTGGTCCCTATTTCTAGTAACATAACTATGTCTATCGCTGTTTTTACTAAAAAGATGTAAATTCTTTCTAACGTACATGATGTTTTCGTAAATATACTGACAAGGTACCGTCATGATGTTAATGTCTTTAAACAGTTCCCTTAGAGAATCGCGCCGGCGAAGATTGTATATCGCTCTGATGGCTCGTTTTTGTATAACAAAAATTGACTGAATGTCTGCAGCCCTTCCCCATAGTAATATGCCGTAAGACATTATACTATGAAAGTAACTAAAATAGACCAGCCTCGCGGTATCTACATCAGTAAATTGACGAATTTTTCTAACAGCATAAGCCGCCGAACTTAACCGCCCCGCAAGTGATATTAAATGAGGACCCCATTGTAACCTTGAGTCTAGCGTGATACCCAGGAAAACGGTTTTGTCGACGAATTCTAGCTTCTCGTTGTTTAATATAATGTCACAATCATAACTTTTGACATTCGGCAAGGCAAATTTTACACAATTAGTTTTTTTAGCATTCAAAACTAAATTATTAGCAGTGAACCAATTTAGAACTTGCCGCAATGCATTATTTACGTCGGCAACGTTACTCGTACGTCTATTTATGTTAAAAATCAAAGAAGTGTCATCAGCAAATAACACCATGTTCAGTTTGTTTTTCAATAGATGGGGTAAATCGTTAATGTATACTAAAAATAAGAAAGGACCTAAAATTGAGCCCTGGGGTACCCCCATTTTCACGTTCAACCCCGACGAATTGACACCGTTTATTTGAACTAATTGCTGTCTATCATTCAAATAGGATTTTACTAAATTTAATGCTGATTGGCCTAGCCCGTAATGCTCAAGTTTCAAAAGCAATGTTTCATGATCAACGCAATCAAACGCCTTCGACAGGTCGCAGAAGATACCTATGGCATCTTGTCCCTCCTCCCACGCATCAAAGATGTGTTTTATTAAGGTGACACCAGCGTCGGTTGTACAACGTCCTTTGGTGAAACCATATTGTTTCTCGTGTAGGATGTTTTTCGTATTAAAATAAATGAGCATTTGATTTAGCATTATCTTTTCAAATATCTTGCTGAAAACCGGCAACACGGATACTGGTCTATAATTATTTGTGTCTTTACTGTCCCCGGATTTAAAAAGTGGTATAACCTTACTATATTTCATTAGATCCGGAAAGACTCCCTGATCTATACACAAATTAAAAATTAAAGCTAAGTACGGCGCTATAGTCTGAATAATGGAGGTACAAACTTTGATGGACATTCCCCATAGATCTTCTGTCAGTTTTATCTTTATTTGCTTAAAAGCTTTTATCACTGTTATTGGGTTTATATGTGAAAAGTTAAATTCAGTCGGGCATGCTGAAACGTTAGCGTGTAATAAACCATAAGCGAGCGACGGCGAAGAATTTAAGGTTTCAGTAGTTTTAATTGGGATGCTGGTAAAGAAATTTACAAACTCTTGAGCAACCTCTTTGCTATCTCTAACAAGTCCATGTGTAGTCTCAAGCGTGTAATCAGTATTATTTCTTTTGTTCCTGTTTGTTTCATTGTTAATAATTTTCCAAACCGTCCTAATTTTATTTTCTGCGAATTTAACCTTATTGCTAATGTATAAAGCCTTAGCTAGTTTACATGAATTTTTAAAAATTCTTGAGTAAGTAGCAACATACTTATTAAAAGTTTCAGTGTTTATATAAGGCTTAAGGCCATACAGCTCGTAAAGTCTTTCCCTACTTTTCCTGATTCCTTTAGTCGCCCAGTCACTGAATAAAAACTTACGGCATATAGTTTTAGTTTTCTTCTTAAAAGTGTTATTGAATTCTGTTTGAACAACTGAGAAAATTTTTTTGTATAAAATATTACCATCTTTCACTGTGAGGTCCTGACAACTTAACTTACCAATTAAAGCGCTGTTAAATTTATTTAATTTGCCGGATGTTATTGGTCTGGATTGAATCTGCACTTGCTGTATTGGTATGCTGGACTCAAATGTTACCAGTAGCCCACTATGATCTGAAGGCAGACAATTCATAATGGCTTTGTTTAAGTAGTCGCAGCAACAAAAAACATTATCAATACATGTAGCAGTAGTCACAGTTGTTCGGGTTGGTTCCTCAAACACATGCGACAAATTAAATGATTTGAAGAGATTCAATAGTCTACTGCTATCTGAATTATTTTCTAAAATATTTATATTAAAGTCACCACAGATTATGACTAGTTTATTACCAGTTGTAAGTTTTGCCAAAACATCTTCCATCACTGACTCAAATATACAGTAGTTTTTATAATTGGGGGGTCTGTAAACGCACACTATAATATGCTTATCCAGCTCAACACAGGACAGTTCAACACTATGTTCAACTGATAGATCTACAATATCTTTACGAGATTTTGATTTAATACCATTTTTGATTAAAATAAGTGAACCTCCACGTAACATAACATTTCTGTTAAAACAGCTGCCCACAGTATAATTTTCATAATTAATAAGCATTGAATGTTCTTTCAGCCAATGCTCAGTAAAACAAATAATTTCAAACATTGTCTTTTCTAAAAACAGTTCTATTTCCAATTGCTTTGCAGAAAAACCTTGAATGTTTTGATGGAATAATTTTATAGAATTCTGCTTAGCCCCTTTTTTTAAATTAACTATGTGAGAGCAAGAAGGTACCTTCTTGTTGGTGGATGTACTCCTAACTATTTGGTTATTGGTACCCTCCCTTGTCCTACAAACTAGTTTAAACTATAAATATTAATAGCAGAATTGCTAACGTTATTAATGTTATTGGATACCTGTAAATTAGTATTACTACTAATATCAACTACAGTACATGACTTCGACATACTATTTATGTCTGAGTTTAAAGTAAAAGATAATAGCCTCGCTATTTGACGTCTTACCCTAATAGGCAGATACACTGTATTGCCTGTCGACTTTAATTTATCAACAAAAATGTTGATGTCAAAAAAAACTAATTTGTCACTGTAATGGCTGACAAGGAAATGAATATGTTTATTCAGCATGTGAATATAATTATTTTGTCTACTAGACAATTTTTCCAAATATGGAAAAGCACACAATATTATTTTATTACAATTTAATTTTAGTAACTTTGTTACACACTCAGTGATGTCGTCTTTTTTTACATCCAAACTGTTACCTATAAAGACAGTTACATTGGTGTCTGATTTATATACATTGTTTGTTACAGATTCCATGATATGCTTGTAAGATGACCCAGGCATACAATAATTAATAGTCGAATAACTCTGATTGCTATTTAATAATTTACCTAAACCTCTTCCAACACCATCTGCAAACATAACCGAATGAGACCCATGATTACTATTACTAGATGCAAAGGTAGCAGTCTCAGGCTGGTCTACTTGAGACACTTCCTGTGCAATATCAGGTGTGTCTTGGTCTTGGACAAAGATACCGTCCTGAGGCACCCTCTCAACCTGGGCTGGGCTCTCCGTTACCTCAGGCTGGACAGCCTTCAGGTTTGAGACTATCTGACAATTGCATTGACACATCACTAACTCATTTGCGGCCAAAATGTGTTCCTTGATTTGTAACTGGGATCTAACATATTTATTGTAAAGGGAGCCCAGTTTGTCTTCAAGTACCTTTAAATCATTTTGTAAGCTCTGTGTGTCAATTTCATAAATTTTTATACTGTCCTCTAATTTAATCTGGTAATTGTTTAATTTATTAAGCAGGTCAACTCGTTCTTTTCTGAGTGGAATATTTTTAAAGAAATGTTTGTGTTGTTTCCTGTACTGGGTATAATTTTTAATTATTTTATTAAATTTTGCATACTTTTTCAATTTTTTATGACTAACTTTATATTTATTTGTCTCATTTAATAAGGAATCTTCAGTCAGGTCAATAGTAGTAATGGAATGAGGTTTACAATTTGATTTTATTAACTCACTATATAAATGGCACGTTTCCTGTACCTGAGTACATGACTTTTCTTTTTGCAAATTCAGAATTTGAAAATTAGCATGAGCCAATTCATCTTCTAGGTCCCTAACTTTACCTAAAGCCTCCTCATAAAGATCACTGCAATTATGGAAACCATCCGTGACTACCCGCAGTTGGTCGCGTTCATCAACAACATTTTGATATTGCTGACTCAGCACCACTAGCTCCCGCTTAAGGCTTGTGTTTTTACAAATGACATTTTGTACTTCTACCTCACATTCATCTCTCTCCTGCAACATTTCCTGACATTGATGTTGCGATTCTTTTAGTTCTTGGAGAGTTGTTCTTAGTTTGAATTCCAAGTCCTCAATAGTAGCGTTACGGGTCATTACAGGCATGGTTTCAGGAATGTTTACTGAAAATAGAAATTAAAGAAACAGTGAGAACCAAAAGAACAGAAAAAAAGTAGAAAAGTTGAAAATGGAGGACAGAAATTAAAAAAAACAAAAGAAATAAGTATTCGTATATTATTATTAATAATAAAAAATTATGTAGCAAAACGAGGTGGGCTGCTGAATTGGCTTGAAAAGCTAACTATTATTGTGTTTTTTACTTTTGATTACCTTACAGCTTTAATTTTTATTTAATGTGGGTATGGTGCGTATGGTTGCACCATCGGGGCTCTGCCAGGTCCACCTCCTGTGTTCACGCTTTTTGAAGAAGGAGTTCATCATATAGAGGCCCTCCTTCTCCATAAAACTGGCCAGTAGGTGACCCCGGTTGTTCCGTTGTCCAACTCCAAATTGCCCCACTTGCAGCTCATTCTCGTCTCGTTTGCCCAGTTTCGCGTTGAAGTCTCCCATGACAACGGTGAAGTGAGTTTTGAAACCATGCATGGCTCTGGAGATATCCTCATACATGGTCTCTACCTCATCGTCGGGGTGTGCCGAGGTTGAGGCGTAGACCTGTATGACCTTCAGCGAATATCTTGAGGATATTCTGAGTATAAGGTACGCCACCCTGGTCGACACACTCTCGATCTTCACCATGTTGTTCACAAGGGACTTGTGGACGATAAACCCGACACCACCCTGGGACTGCCAGTCACCCTCTCGGAAATAGAGCAGGTTACCGGATTTGAGGATTATCGAGTCCTCCCCCTCTCTTCGGACTTCAGATAACCCTATAGCCAATACCAATTATGTAATATATACCAATTATTGTGCAATAGAATATTCTATTGCACAATAATTGGTGGACGGCCTCCCACACGGTGTCCTAATGAACTGGTGAAGGTCGCAAGAAACGCTGGACGTGTAAAGAGAAGAACTAGTTGATGTGGCGATGCTATACTAGGTACGTGACCCGTGCAGAGAGGGAGCGGGGGTGTTCAAATACCACGGGGCTTAGGTATTCGTCACGTATCCGATATCCTCTATCCACTCGACTGTTTATAAATAAGCCACGCCCCTTTTAATGACATTCTAGAAATCTAGACAGTTCCTTTTTTTTGGCACGATGAAGTGTCGTATTAATAAAGACAAATATGAGCCAAATTAATTTATTTTTAACCGACTTCGCAAAAAGGAGGAGGTTTCCAATTCGGCTGTATTTTTTTTTCTGTGTTGCCTCAGAATTTTTTACTGGGTGGACCGATTTTGATGAATCTTTTTTAATTTGAAACCTGGTGCTTGTCATGTGGCCCATTTAAATTTTATCAAGATCTGATGAAGAACTTAGGAGATATACATCAGAACTCTTCAATAAATGACGGCAAATCACTCGGGATAGCTGCAATCGGATGTATTTTTATTGTTTACATCATTTCATAACATAACATCACTTTAGCACGCTCTAAAGGGGTACGCAGGTGTGAACAGTTCACCCTGTTATACTCTAATTCCACCGTTTTTGTTTAAGTTGCATGTTTCTGAGTTAATCTATACTGGCTTCACTTTGGAGAAATGGTCCATTAAGTACCACAACTAAAAAGTGAAAAATAAAAAACTTTTTAACAAAAAATACAACCGACTTTAAATTAAAAACACTACAAAGAGAAAAATAACTTCAATTTCGGAAGTCGGTGTCAAAAAACGAAGAATCCAAAACAAGAACACAGACTTCCGAAATTGAAGTTATTTTTCTCTTTGTAGTGTTTTTAATTTGAAGTCAGTTGTATTTTTTGTTAAAAAGTTTTTTTTTACTTTCTGTTTGCAAAAAAATATTTAAAAACATGATAATGAATTACTACGTGAAAACTAGAGGAGGAGGGGGTCTTGGAATATACCACAGCAGGTGGTCACCGAGGGAGGGAAGGGGATTAAAAAAATTGTAAAAAATGGATCACGTGGTATTGGTACGTTCTCTTAGGGGAGGCCTAAGTCCGGTAGTGGACGATACAAGACTGCAGGTATGCATGTAGCTATGTACCTACCTATTAGGTAGGTACCTATATTACGTGTGTTGATACAGTTACCTACAGTTGCCAGTTGCTAGGTAGGTACTTTATATCAAACCGCGTGTAATTTGAGAACAATGAATAGTTTAAATTCTTATTGCATTTCATTTGTATGGGTCGAATAACTACTCGGAAGTTAGTGCAATGTCAGTACTACGGATGTCATTAATATATAAGATAATATAATTATAGTGGTTTGTTAAAATACAACAAGCTGTATTATCTTAAACGAAATAGTATAATGTTTTACTACTGTCCATAGTGGCATTGAATATTCGAATGAAAGTCCGCCTGTTCGGTACATACGAATAATTTTGATGAAATTATTAAGTAATAATGTCAGTAGAACTTAAATGTAGAGCTCGACTCAAAACTGCAACCTTATTGCGTAATGAATTCGCCAAGGCAACGGTCAAAGACACGCTTTTTAAAGCATACTGCACATCTCTGTACTCGAGCGCCCTGTGGGTCAGCTGTACCAAACGTGCCGTCAATGCGTTGCGCGTCCAATATAATAACGCCTTCAGGGCGCTGATGCGGCTGCCACGTTACTGCAGTGCGTCAGAGATGTTCGCAGAAGCCCGAGTCGACAGCTTCTCAGCTGTCGTACGGAAGAAAAGTGCGTCTCTGCTTGCCAGATTGCGTGGCAGTGGCAACAGCCTCCTGAGGGTGATAGCTGACAGGCCTGATGAGAGTCCTATAATGGGACATCTCATCAAAACAACACTGTCTGTCGTAGTGTATAGGTACTAACATAGATCATAAGCCACATGGTTACTAACATCCTAGTATATAAGTAATAACGTAGGTCATAAGATAAATTGTCACTAACATCTTAGTAAGTAAGCACTAACATAGGTTATAAGTTTTTATATTTATATTGTTACTAACACCCTTTTAAGTATTTTATTTTGTCAGTGTGGACCTTTTTGTTGTCTGAAATAAATAAATTATTATTATTATAAAGAGAATGAAAAATCGACCAATCACGTGCGAGATGAAAGACTTGATGTGGATTTCTGTCTATTGTCAGGGGTATCCAACATATTCTTCTGGAGGGCCAGGTTTGATATTTTTGTAACCGTAGCGGGCCAAAAGAAATGTCCAATGCCAAAGTGAGATTTAAATATAAATAAAAAGGTATTTTTCATAAAGCTGATTTATTAAAAAAGAAATTATTTACTAAATTATATGCATTATAAGAAAAAAAATTAAGAGAGGGAAATTTTTCTTATAATGCATAACTTAAAACGTAATGAGAGGACTAACATCGTTATTGCTTGCACAGTGCATCTATGTCAGCTGATATATTTCAAGTAGCTATGCGTAGAATGCCTGTGAGATGGCTATCTGAAAAAGATGATCACGTTTTTGATTTGTTATGTTTCATGCGAGAAAAAAGCTGCTCACAAGTATATGTACTGCCAAATAAAGAAATTTGTTGAAGAGCTAATTTGGGTATTGGTTTGGGTTATTATACTTTTTGTAAAATTCAATTCATTCGTTCGGAAGGCAATCATTGTATGCGGTCACGCTCAAGCGCTATTTTGTAGGTAGGTCATTAGTTGTAATACCTACAAACATGTACATTTTACTCAAAGTCGATAGATAGATCATCGAATAACTGACATTGGGGGAAATTAATACTGTTCACGTTACATATATACTGATGTGTTATAAAGTTTTCACTAGGTCGCGGGCGGGATGGAGGATTTTCGCGGACCACATGGTGGCCCGTGGGCCGTATGTTGGACGGGCCTGGTCTATGTGATTGTTCGATGTTTCATACTCTTTACCTTACCGAATTCATAACAATAATTATGTCGATGCGAATGTAAGAATAATATACTATCAAAACTACTTACCAATACGCCAACACCTTATAATGCTCCAACAGCCTCTCAAACATTGGCTTTGTAGTGCTCAAGAAGTCAGGTGCCATTCGCAAGTTAACTGTCGTGTTGAACCATCTGAAGTTTATGTCCCCGACGTGTATTGCCCTCTTGATTTCGGAAGTCTTCAGGAAGCTCTCGTACTTATTCAATGGAAGCTTGTCTTTGAGGAAGTTGTAGCCGTGCTTTTGGTGGGTGATGCGGAGGAGTACTCCAACTAGGCTGTCCCATTTCTGTGGAGTTTTATTTTATGTTAGTTGAATTGACTAGTTGATTTCGTTTTTTGTTTTTTATCTATATGGGTTTGCTCTTGACTCTAGTCTAGGTGAGAGGTGACAGATACAGAGTCGGCGAAAAAGAAAAAAAGAAAAAAGACTTCTTAATCTATACTAATATTATAAAGAGGTAAAGTTTGTGGGTTTGTGAGTTTGTGACGTTGTAAGGGGTAATCTCTGGATCTACTGAACCGATTTTGAAAATTCTTTCACCAGTAGAAAGCTATATTATTCCTGAGTGTCATAGGCTATAAAATATTTCCAAAAATAATTGAGATCCTTATGAAAATTGCAATGTAAGTAAAATACATTATTTGGCGTGCGCTGGGGAAACTATTGATGATAAATAAAAATTTGTAGGTAGGTAGGCAGGGTAGCCAGGGGAGGTAGGGTAGCCAGGGTGGCCAGGTATGGGGCAGGGTAGCCATGGTAGCCAGGGTAGCCAGAGTAGCCCGGGTAGCCAGAGTAGCCCGGGTAGCCATGGTAGCCAGGATAGCCATGGTAGCCAGGGTAGGGGCAAAGTAGCCAGGGTAGCCAGAGTAGCCAGGGAAGCCAGGGTAGCCAGGGAAGCCAGGGTACCCAGGGTGGCCAGGGTAGCCAGGTTAGCCATGGTAACCGGGTAGGCAGGTAGCCAGTTGACGGGAGCGAAGCCCCGAGGGTCAGCTAGTTTATTTATAAATTACTAGCTGACCCGTTTCGGCTTCGCTCCCGTCAAAATTATAGCCTATGTTACTCGGGAATAATGAAGCTTTCCATAGGTGAGAATTTTTTAAATCGGTCCAGTAGTTTCGGAACCTATTCGGTACAAACAAACAAACATACAAACAAACAAACAAACAAACAAAACTATATTTCCTCTTTATAATGTTGGTATAGAAGAAGGTATTTATTATCTGTTGCTGGAGATAAATATTGAGGTACGACTAGAAGAGCGGCTGATACAGCAATCAGCTGGGCCGAGACTTGTCAAAGTCTTGCTACAACTGGACAGGACTCGCCACAAGATAAATATTATGACAGTTTCTAGCCAATTCATTTATTTAAATATTATGTATGTAAGGAAAAATATACATCTCTTTAGTAAAGTCAGTGATAGACACAATTGAACTAGAAATAAAGATAAGTTAGATCAACCATCTTATAGATGGGCTAAAATACACACATCTTTCATGGTGTACTGTGTTAAATTCTATAACAAAATACCTTGTGAGATATTAAAACTAAATGACAGAAAATTTAAAACAATAGTTTTGAGCACACTTTGTAAACAAGCATATTACAAATTAGATGATTATATTCAAGATAAGAATGCTTGGAAACATGCTGGTCCTGCTCCGTAGGGCAATCTTTAGTGTAGACAAAATCAAACTGGTTAATTTGTATTATATTCAAAATTATAGTAACGCTTTATTTTTATAATTTTTTTCTTCTCTTTTTGAAAACAAAATGACTCGGACACTGTTCCGTTGTTGTTGAATTAGGTAATTTACCTATCTTTGCAATATTTGTAAGTACGTGAGAACCATGTTCCTATTTAACAAGTGAGGGAATTTATCTGTTAGTGCTTGTAATTCTTTATATCTATATGTAGTATAGTAGTGCTGGATGCATCGTCCTCACGTATATGAATTTATTCATGTATGTACTCATGTAAATATTGTAAAATCTTTTTTTTTTAAAGAGTAAATGTGCAGTTTCTTGTGCGTTCTTCTCCATAACAAGCTACGTTTCCGAATGCACGGAAGAATCAATTTTTATTACTTATAAATTTTAATTTTAACTTTCAAAAGTGCCGCTACTTGAAATAAACACATTTGTCTTTGACTTGGATCTACTTCTGACTTTTAATAATTAGTAAACACTAGCATCTGCTAGTGGCTTCGCCCACGCTTTATACCAAGATAAAAAGCCTATTTGCTATTCCAGACTATACTACATCTGTACCAAATTTCATCCAGATCTGTTCAGCCGTTCTGGCCTGATCGAGTAACAAACATACATCCATCAAAAAATTGTCTTTTATAATAGGTATTAGTAAGAATTAAGATAGGATAGTAAGATACCTGCAGCCTCATATTGCGCAAGTGAAATCTGCAAGGCAAAGGGTTTGACCGCCATCAATCGACCAATCAAATAGACGGAAATCCACATCGCGTCTTTTATCTCGCATGTGATTGGTCATTAGATAACGGCCAAACCCTTTGCCTTGCCAAATTCACTTGCGCAATTAGGCTGCTGGCACTCGTTCAATGATCACTCGTTCTCTGTACGATATGAGGCTTTTGTTTTTCAGTGGATATTATGGTTATGATAGGATACTAAACTTACATGTTTAGCCTCAATACTCCTGTTAGCCTTGATTTCCGCCTGGAACGAGTCGATGAGCGGCTTCACGGTCTCAATCTGTTCCTTCTCCAGTAGACCAAAGTAGTAGAATGGCCACGCGATGTGCGTTATCATGTCAGGGTCCACGTACGCGTTGCCGATAATCAGACCCTGGTTAAAACATAGGAATACTTTATCTGCAATTCGATCACGTAAACTTTAATGAGCAATTTGTGCGGTGATGAGGCAATATGCCTGGAGAAAGAGACAAGGTGATGTGTTTTCAACGTCTTTGTGCAAACTTCATCCAAATACCAGATAAGATTGAGCAAGCAACCATCACCCCTTGTCGAAACTTTCGTCTTTTTAGTTTGTATTAGAAGAAGAACCATTCCTTCTGACTGTTGAGGTTCCAGAGGTCCGTTAATTATGCTGCAATAGTGACATACCTAAGCTTAGGATTCTACATTTAAATACTATGTCTTTGGCCAGGAACACCGATCTCGAACCAAGCATGATCTTGATCTACATAATATTTAGTTAAATCAATTTCGTTCTGGGATACTCATCATCAGTATCCAACACCAGTAATTCAGTTGAGACCATTGAGTTAAATGTACTACGTACTAGAGAAGCTATTTCATACGAAAGACTGCGCGTAATTCAGTGACAGCGGGGCAAGTGGGGGGAAAGGGGAAGGGGGGTGTTATGTTCTCATAGATAAACAATCAATGGCATTCACACAAACATGGCCGCCCTCCCGCCTCCGCGGTGACGCGACGTCACGAGTTACAATAAATTGATAAAATATAATTAAATTAAGCGTGTTAACAACTTACTGTTGAAAACTCACTCCTTGACTTTGACTTACATTTCTGGAGTTGTTTGAACAGTACCTCAAAACACACGAAGGCATTTTATAAGAAACAAAACTGAGTACTCAAACGTGTCACGTTGCAGCGAGCGCTTGTCACATACTAAGTGAGTTGGAGTGAGCGCGCTCTAACGCGTGTTACAAACAATTGAGTTGAGGAGTCTCCTCTAGTACGTAGTACATTTAACTCAATGGTTGAGACCCTAAGTTACCTCTAGATTAATATCAGAGCCAAGTTTCTCCTTCCGCTTGTGTATCTCCATCGCCATAGCCGGCACATACTTGCCAGCGTACGACTCTCCGGCCAAGTACAGCGGGGCTGTTCTCAGCTCAGGAAACATTTGCAGGAACTGGTTCAAAAAAATGTAGAGGTGGCTGGCGTACTGGAAAGATAATGTTTATATAGTTAAATACAATTTTATTTTAAACACTTTTTGATCTTTTGGAACGTGTACCAGAAGCATTAAGCGCAAGCTTCAGGAGTTCAGTCTTTATTATATGTATACTCGTTTGGATTTTTCTTCCATTTATGTTAGCGTTGTCCCACAAATTCTTCTCTTCTAAGTACTGTTTCATAATTTTTTTTTGGTACATTCCCATCGCACTATTTTCAAACCACTGCAACTCCTGAAAGCCAGAATCAACAGTGGCGACCACCAGAAAAGCGCCGAGGCAATAAAGCTCGACGAAGTCCCGGAGAATGAATTTAACTGTCTTGGTTCCCGCAACGAAATTAATCAGAAAAGAATAAAGGAGGAGTAGGAAAAAAAAAAGTTTTCACTTCCCTTCATATCAAGCAGGAGACAGAACAAACAAGGCCAATAGGCACAAAGGGTCGTTTTCAACTGGGATAAGCGCAGTTGCCTAGCACCACAGATAAAAATTTGCATTAATATTAATGGGTCCTAACTGTTCCATACTTGCGATTAAAGGATTGCTCCTGTAGCGTGGTTGACTAACAGAAATTGAGGTCAAGGTCAGATTTCATAATCAGCTATTTAATGTGCCCACTGCTGGGACACGAGTCAAACAGGCCTCCTCTCCGTGATAGGAAATGCTACTTAATCCACCACGCGGGGCCAGTGCGCGTGTATGTCACACGTCGGAGTCGGAGTCTTCTCACACGATTTCAATATAAAGATATCCAGACCGTGTGTGGGCATCATACAAGCGGTCCATGCCCTAGAAGCCAGGAAGGTTACGGACACCCACATACGGATACTCTCCGACAGCGCATCAGTCCTCCAAACCTTACAAAAAAAATACATAACATCAAAACTAGTACTAGAATGTCACAACGCACTAGAACAGATAACTGTATCTAGCCGTAACACGGTGACACTACAATGGATAAAGGGACACAGCGGATCGCTGGGTAACGACGCGGCTGACGAGCTTGCGAGACGCGGATCCAGCTCTGCGGTCTATGGACCCGAGCCTGTTGTACCCCTCCCATTCAACCAAATACGCAGGTGGCTACAGGAATTCACCCAGACACAGGCGGAGAACTGGTGGGCCTCGGCACCGGGCTGTAGGCAATCCAAAGAAGCTCTGCCATCCTTGGACAGTAGGCTAACGGACAGTCCTCTATGCAGGGCATGCATGGAGGCCGAGGAAACCGTCGCACACGTTCTCTTTGAGTGCACAGGTGTCACACAGATAAGAACACGAACCCTCGGGTCACCCAGATCTTACACGGATGTTTTGAGGAAACCAGGAGCTCTAATTGACTTCTGGAGGGAGGTGGGCTGGTTGGAATGACCACCCAACGGCCGCCATGGCCCACGTACAAAGGTCCATTAAGGGACTAAGTGCGGAAACCAAAGCCCCCTAACATAGAACATAGATGTCACACCTCTTCGAGTTTCTGGTTCTAGGAAATGCCAGTTTCCACCCTATGTTTTACTTCAACGTTATATTGTGTGTAAATAAATCATAAAATAAATAAAGACCGTAATCCATAGAGTTTTTAGAATAGGTAAATGGATTAATAGAATACAAAATGCATCGCATCTTACCGTAGCCATATTGGTGGAGTAACCCTCCGTATGTTCGGTGAAGCTGTATCCAGTCCCGACGGGGTTGTCGATGAACAACAGGGAGTGGTTGTGAAGCCATGTGTGCGGGTTTCCTGGAATTTACAATGTCATTATGCAGATCAATGATGTTCTATTTATACAGATATGTTATGAGCGCGCGCATTGTGAAGACTCGAATATGTCACAATTGTGACCTTTAGTCTTAAGTTTATGTCACGCATGGCGAAGAGCGATAGGCTTTGTTGAAACAAAAACAAAATAAACAAAAGCCATCGTGCGTATTTGTAATCAATTTATGTATGTGTGCTGCCGCTGCTGCCCGGCACACTTTTTTCGATTGTTTTGTGAGTGTATAACGTATCTGTTTATTAGAATATCATTGATGCAGGTTAAGTTCTTTCACTAAACATTATCTGTAAATAGTAGAACATCTATCCCAAGAACGCGAAATGGGTGCATCACAAATGGGGGACCGGTGCAAAAGAATAGTATATGGTCAGGCCGCTCTAGCGGGTAGATTTCAGTTGGGGGTTCGAATGCATGTGTAAGTTCCGACCTCTGTGAGACTCAGTTTCTGCTCTGGTAGAAGAGGTATCGACTCCCAAATCTCAGTACGTCAGAAAACATCAACAACGGCTAGATAAGTACCTACTGATAAATAAAAAACATCCATACATCTAGGGTCAATAGCTTTTATGCACGGGAATATCCCGTACAATCATGTCATCTGCATACAATGAACAAAAGGTTCTTGCGAGATGGATTTTCTTTTATTTATTTGAAGTAATACGTTACTATTCAGAACCGATGACCTTTAGCAACAATACAAGCAATTAAGTATTCTATTAATGCTAACGCAGAATACTATTGATATGGTTTTTTTTTGCTTGATATTTAATCAAGCAAAAAAACCATACGAGACGTTATTAAAAGCAAAGACTTCAAACAATAAATTGCATTATATTTTTTCCTGTTTTATAATTACCTCGTAAATACTAAGATAAGTTCAATTTAGTTCTTGTGATTATAGTCCTGTGGTTACTCGGTTAGAAAAGATGCGCTTTCTTGTAATTTTTTGCCTATGTATCTATTGTGTGGGGTGTTCATTTAAGATTCAAACCAAACCTTATCTACTAGATCCATTCTAACTATGTCTTGCTAGAAAATTTGGCAATGAAGTGGGATAGGAGGTTGTAGATGGACCCTAGTAGGAGCAAACGAAACTTGTTGGTACAATTTCGATACAGCAACTGCACGGACGCAATTGTTGCTGAGTTCAGGTGGTCAGGTGTAGGGTTTGAATGGCAGTCGTTGCATGCAAAATATATTTTTTATTTTTTTATATAACCCTTGCATTTTTCACAGTTAAGAACAAGAAGTTAGATGAGTTAGTCAGTGCAAAATTGTAGATAAATGTCTGAAGATGGAGAGATGATAATTTCCAATAAACCAAAACTTGGCCTAAAAGTACTAAAGTATATCACATATCGCAGAAGTCTTAAAAGGAATTAAAGAAACTGATAGTCCGAAACACAATCTAACGTGACCTCCATGAACTGTGATAGTAAGCTAAGTTACTCTAATAAAGTGCTCAACCAGTGGTAGAATAGATAAAGTATAACAGGAATATTGAGACAATAAAGCTAACATTGTAACTAGTAGTACTAGAAGTATTATTAACGAGGATAATATCACTGAAAAACGTGATGCTCAAGACGTAAGTGTAAAGAGTACCGTGTCTTTAGTTTTAATTTCTCCAAGAAGAACTATGACGCAGACTGACACGTATTTATAGGCATGTGTAACCAGTGTTTTATTTATTAACGCAAGATTACGTGCACATTATCTATTGATGATAAAATACTTACTTTTCAAAGTTTCATTTATAACAGTGAAAGGTCCAATTTCGTCGAACAGTCCAAACATACTGGAGACTCCTGGCCCTCCTTGAAGCCAAATGATCCAAGGACTCGCGTTTACAGGTTTATTCAATACCGGGAAGTACCAGAAGAAGAGGTTCGAATTGTACGTCTCGTTCACAGTCAAGAAGCCAGAGTAGCTCTTGAATCCTAAGAAATGCTTTGCATCCACTCTAGCAGCCTTTTTCGCCTCTTTTATTTTTCCTTCTTTCAGGTACGGAGTCAATATCAGCGCCGTCCCATTGTTAACTTTACCTTCTGGTTCACAAGCTTCTTTATTTCTTGTTTCAGTGTGATTTGCATCTATCGTATTATCTGATACATCTTTTCCACATGTTTTCTTGGTATTATTATTGTTTTCATGAATCAAGTTCTCATGAACTGTGTTATCGCTATCTTTTTTTACTACGGTCGTATTGTTTATTATAATAAATTGTTGGGCTTTAACTGGTTTTACGTCTGCTATTATATTACTAATATCATCTTGTTGGCCAATTTCAGCGACTCTGCCAAATACACTGGAAAACAATGGTGGTATTGTGTTACTAATTAGTTGATTAAGTACATATAATGACGCTGATGATAAAATTTAAATAGCAGATAAAACAACAAGAACTTAAGTATTTTTGTTTGAATTCACAACACTCTTATATTTTGCAACAACCAATGATATTCAATTAAATATAATATTAAATAATATTATATTATTTTATTTGAATATCATTGGTAATGTTACAAGATAGGCCAACGCCATCTAGTAACGAGAGGAAGAACTAGGTAGTAACTAGTGGCGCCATCTAGTATTGAATAGCGGAACTAATGTTCTCGAAAGCTCGTGTCGAATGGAATTTTCCAGAAGGTTCGAACCGAACATTCTGGATGTTTCTAGTCGCTTCGGGAACAATGAGTTCGAAAGTCGATTGTTCTGGAAGTTTCTCGAATTATCTAGAACAGTATGGAACGTTCCAGAAACTTCTTCCGTGCTATATAAAGAGCGGTCGGATCCGTCGTGAGTGAGTTTCGATTGAGAAGCGATACAGAGCGATCAAAGCGGAAAATAGTGCGAAGTAATAGAATTGTTCGAGAAGTGTTTTTGTAATAAACAGTGCTTAATTGAAGTCTGCTGTTTCAATAATTTATCCCTGAACCCCAGCTCGTAACAAATTGGTGTCAGAAGTGCGGGATAAATTATGCCGGTTCTACCGAAGGAAGAAACGGAGGGGATGCGCACCAGGAGTCAGCGCCAGCAAGACGTAGACCAGAGGCGCTTTGGAGACGCTCCCTCACCGTCATCAAGTGGACAACGAGACTCCGCGGCGGCAGCAGCATCAGCTCAATCTCCGGTGACCCCTGACCTCGCTGCTCTGATGGCTTTTATGCAGGAGCAGGCTCGCCGTCAAGAGGAGCAGGCTCGCCGTCAGGAGGAGCAAGCTCACCGCATGGAGGAGCAGATGCAGCGCGACAAGGAGGAGCAGGCTCGCCGTCAAGAGGAGCAGGCTCGCCGTCAGGAGGAGCAGGCGCGCCGCTTAGAGGAGCAGCTGCAGCGTGACAAGGAGGAGCAGGCCCGTCGTTAAGAGGAGCAGGCTCGCCGTCAGGAGGAGCAGGCGCGCCGCTTAGAGGAGCAGCTACAGCGTGACAAGGAAGAGCAAGCTCGCCGTCAGGAAGAGCAGCTGTTGGTGATTAAGGACCTCCGCGGAGCAATTGGTAAGGAGATGAAAGATGTAAAGGACCAGATCCAGCAACATGAGACCCGCATCGTCGAAATGGAGAAGTCTATACGTGGCCTCAAGTCTGGGGATGGGATCGGGGCAGCTGCGGTAGTGGCACCCTCGCCTCGTGGTTTTAAAGTGCCACCATTTGATGGCTCTTCGTCATGGTCCGCCTACAAAATTCAGTTTGAGGCCGTGATGAAATCGAATGGATGGACTAAAGAACAGGCCTTGACTGCTCTAACCTTGTGCCTTCGCGACCAGGCCTTGACTGTGTTAGAGGCGCTGGGAAAAGACGTCACTTTCGAGAAGCTTCTGGAAGCATTAGAAGCTAGATACGGCGACGCGCACCTGGAACATGTGTTTCGGGCCCAACTGAAAGACCGGTCGCAACGGGTTGGTAAACTCTTCAGCAGTGGGCTTTGGAGGTGGAAAAGCTGGTTCGGAAGGCTTACCAGTCGTCACCTGTGCTGATCGACGGGAACCTCGTACAGGCGTTCACGGATGGGATCCGCGACCTGGAGGTTAGGGCTGCAGTAAGGCTAGGTCATTTCACGGACCTTGAGGATGCTCTAGCCCATGCTTTGGAGGTGGAGGCAGTACGGCGGGACGAACGAACTCACCGAATCAGGGAGGTTGCAACTTCACCCCGATGCTATGGATGCGGAGAGAGAGGCCACATCCGATTGAGCTGCCCAAAGCGAAGGCCTCCCCACGGTGGTAAGCAGTCGCCATTGGTAGGATCATCTGACGTCCCTGCTGGGCAACAGCAGCAGGGAAACGAGTAGATGCCAGGACTAAGGGGTGGGTGCTGGCTGGTTTTGGAAGAGCCCCAAGGATCTCGATCTCACAATCCTGTGACGGAAACAGCCTGATCATCGAGGGCGAAATTAACAGAACACCATGCAAGCTGGCACTGGATACTGGGGCTTCTCGGACAGTTGTCAGTTTCCAACTAGCTAGACGGTTTCTTGGGGACTTCTTCGGGAGCCATGAAGGTGTACATCTGAGAACAGCCACCGGTCAGCACATAACCGTCCGAGGTGAGAAGGAGGTGGACATGAAGTTAGGAAACAAAGTTGACCGCCACAATGTTATCGTGGCCGACATAGTGGACGACTGCATTCTGGGTTTGGACTTCATGCGAAAACATCACTGTGAGATCGACGTTTATCAAGGTGTATTAAAGTGTGGTTCAGAGGAAGTCTTCATGGAAGGTGCAGCATCGGGCAAAGTGTACAGCTTAGAAAAGGTTATTCTTCGTCCAAGGTCAGAAACAATCCTACCAGTTTATCTACCAAGGAATTCTGGTCAGGAAAACCGATGTGTACTTATAGAAGGTTTAGATAAAGATGCTTCATAAAAATTGCACGCACATTGGTAAGAGGCACTAGTGTTTCATCGGTACGCGCACTCAACACAAGTGACCAGGACCTGGTGCTCAAGAAAGGCACATTATTAGGCACTTGTGACGGAGTGGTTTGGATGCGTAGATGCCACGAACACCCAACCAACACCAAAGTTAGTGCAAGATTCGATGTGTCATCGCTTTTGAAGAACAGCCAGAATAACTTGTCGGAAGAAGAAAAGAACAAGGCTAAGAAGATGTTAAACAAGTTCGCCGACATTTTCTCGACAAATGATGCCGATATAGGGAAGACTGCGTTAGTTCAACACAGAATAAATACAGGAAATGAGGTACCAATCCGCCAGCGACCAAGGCGAGTTCCAGTGGCACGGGAACGGGAAGTGGACGACATGATCAAGGGTATGGTGAAAGACGGCGTGATTGAACCTTCATCCAGTCCATGGTGTTCACCGGTAGTATTGGTGAAAAAGAAGGACGGCAGCATGCGCTTCTATGTAGACTATCGCCGACTAAACGACATCACGAAGAAGGACAGTTATCCGTTGCCAAGAATCGATAACACGCTGGATACGCTATCGGGAATGAAGTGGTTTTCCACCTTAGACTTAAAGAGTGGCTACTGGCAGGTCGAGTTAGACCCTCGAGATAAGGAAAAGACAGCGTTCTCTACAGGCAAAGGATTGTGGCAATTCAACGTTATGCCATTTGGACTGTGTAATGCGCCTGCCACCTTTGAGAGATTGATGGAGCGGGTACTTACTGGGCTGATTGGTGTCGCCTGCCTAGTCTACTTGGATAACATTATAATCGTGGGACGGACGTTTGAAGATCACCTCCGCAATTTGGAACGTGTGCTGTCAAAGATACGAGGAGCCAATCTAAAGCTAAGTCCAAAGAAGTGCGCGTTGTTCAGGCGGCAAGTGAACTTTTTAGGACACGTGGTTTCCGAAGAAGGTATTCAAACGGACCCGGATAAGCTCGTTGCCGTCAAGGATTGGCCAGTTCCGGAGAACAAAACGCAAGTCAGGGCATTTCTCGGTTTGTGCTCCTACTATCGGCGGTTTGTGAAGAGCTTTGCTGATATTGCCCGACCTCTTCATAAGCTAACTGAAGACAAGATACAGTTCTGCTGGAATGAGAGCTGTGACGTTGCATTGCAGAAGCTAAAGGAACATCTGTGCAATGCACCCATCCTAGGCTATCCTGACAATGAAAATGAATTCATAGTTGACACAGATGCCAGCAATACTGGAATCGGCGGGGTATTGTCTCAACGAAAAGGAGATCATGAGGTTGTAATTGCGTACTTCAGCAAAGCCTTATCCAAACCTGAGAGGAACTACTGTGTCACTCGAAGGGAGCTTCTAGCTGTAGTAAAGACATTGCAGCATTTCAATAAATATTTGTTGGGGCGGAAATTTCTCCTGCGAACGGACCACGCTGCTTTGAAATGGCTACTGCAATTTAAGAACCCAGAAGGACAGGTAGCAAGATGGATTGAGCTACTGCAAGAGTTTGATTTCGTAATTCAACATCGCAGCGGAACGTTGCACGGTAATGCTGATGCTCTCTCGCGAAGACCGTGTCCAGACCAATGTAAACATTGTGTGAGACAAGAAGCTAAGCAGGTAGCGCTAGTGCGGGTTTTGGGGACGGATCTTAGCGAAGAGTGGAAGGAAACCTTGCAGAGTGCTCAACAAGAAGACAGAGACCTAAAACCGATCATTGAATGGAAGAAATCAGGTGCTCCTAGGCCTCACTGGAGTGATGTCGCAGCAACCAGTTCCATCACCAAGAGTTATTGGGCACAGTGGGAAAGCTTGGTTATCCAGGATGGAGTTCTGTGCAGGAAATGGGAGAACGCTCGCGGTGACCAGTGTCATCTACAAATGGTCGTACCTAAAGTTAAGGTGCCGGAGATCCTAAAGCTCTACCACAATGGATGTTCAGGGGGTCACATGGGAGTTAAAAGGACTTTAATCAAGATCCGAGAACGATTTTACTGGATCCATTGTAGAGAGGACGTTGAGGAATGGTGCCGCAAATGCACAAGTTGTGCGGCTGTGAAAGGACCACAAACTCGTAGCAGAGGGGCACTAAAGGTTTACAATGTTGGTGCACCGTGGGAACGTATAGCATTAGATGTTGCTGGACCATTTCCAGAAAGCCAAAGCGGGAACAAGTACTTTTTGGTCGTCATGGACTACTTCACAAAATGGCCGGAAGTTTTTGCAATCCCTAATCAAGAAGCCTCTACGGTGGCTGATAAGTTAGTTCACGAAGTGTTTTGTCGGTTCGGGGTACCCTTGGAAATCCACAGTGACCAAGGCCGGAACTTCGAGTCAGAAGTGTTCAAGGAGACGTGTCGTGTGATGGGTGCTCACAAAACCAGAACTACTGCTTATCATCCGCAATCAGACGGGATGGTTGAACGATTCAACCAGTCACTAGAGAGATATCTTGCAAAGGTTGTGGAAAACAGACAGAAGGATTGGGACAAACACATTCAACCATATCTCATGGCATATCGCAGTGCTGTTCATGAAACTACAACGGTAACACCAGCTTTTGCTAATTTCGGCAGAGAACTACGATTACCTGCAGATCTAATCATATCCGGTATCCCGCCTGAGTCTCCACGCAATGTAACAGATTATGTGAATGAGCTACGAAACAGGATGGATGATGTATATGAGCATATGAGACAGACAGGTCAACAGATGTCTGAGAGGATGAAGACCCGCTACGATCGGAAAGCGAACAATAAGGGCTTCGATGAAGGATCTCTTGTATGGTTACATAACCCGGCACGGAGCAAGGAAAATCGCCTGAATTACAAGCAAAATGGGATGGACCTTATCGCGTAGTCACCAAGATCAATGACGTCACCTACCGAATTCAAAAGGGACCCCGAGGTGCATCAAAGGTCGTTCATGTGGATCAGTTGGCCCGTTATCATGGGTCTAACAATGCTCGGGACGAGCATGTCTAAGAGGTAGGCAATGTTACAAGATAGGTCAACGCCATCTAGTAACGAGAGGAAGAACTAGGTAGTAACTAGTGGCGCCATCTAGTATTGAATAGCGGAACTAATGTTCTCGAAAGCTCGTGTCGAATGGAATTTTCCAGAAGGTTCGAACCGAACATTCTGGATGTTTCTAGTCGCTTCGGGAACAATGAGTTCGAAAGTCGATTGTTCTGGAAGTTTCTCGAATTATCTAGAACAGTATGGAACGTTCCAGAAACTTCTTCCGTGCTAAAGAGCGGTCGGATTCGTCGTGAGTGAGTTTCGATTGAGAAGCGATACAGAGCGATCAAAGCGGAAAATAGTGCGAAGTAATAGAATTGTTCGAGAAGTGTTTTTGTAATAAACAGTGCTTAATTGAAGTCTGCTGTTTCAATAATTTATCCCTGAACCCCAGCTCGTAACAGTAACAACGAAGGTATTGTCTTGTCTGAGTGAGAACTTTTCAAGGATTTTAGATATATCCATCCATGCAGGTTCGTATCAACTCAAAGGACCAAAATATTTTAGAAGCTATGGTTTTAATAAATTATGGTCAATGATACTTGACAAGAAGGACATGGAATTCGGTACCAAAGACCTTATACTTCTTACTACCAGACTGTGTACCAAAAATTTTTGTTTAGCTAAAATGAAATCTACCATCATACACCTAGCTTAGCTATTTCCTTATAAGCGGTAGCTAACCAAAAGCGGTCCTGGCGAAAGGGTTTCCGCTGGTAGTGTGTCCTTGTCTGACCTCTTGCTAGTTCAACTAATCATTGGGTTTGGTAGAAATGGTAGAAAATTTTATATTTTTATTTTATGTTATACCAAAACGAACAATTCATAGACTTTGACACGTATTTAAATATTTCTAGTAAAGTGTATATATATTTCTACAGTTCCTATATTTAATCACTACGTTGTATTTTAAAAAATATTCATTAATTATTGAGTAAGAGTAGTACTTTTAAATGTTTGGGCCTGGTAATACTAAATGTAGGATGGTGGTTTGCGGATTTTTTGGCGGACTTTGTTCGAATGAAATTCAGCGGCTGTTAATATTATTTACAAATTGATTCCTAGTGGAATACAATTGGTGTAGTTTTATTTCTCAACTGTCTACGCAAGTGAACAATATGTGAAATCATAGAGATCCTTTGAGGTATATTTAGCTGCCGGTATTTCAAAGCACCGTCAGAAGACTGCAGGGTCATCTAACGCCTCTCCTTCATGAGCTTGAGAGTAGGATCAGAGAGCTTTTTTTTCAAATCTTTATGATGGTCTTGAAGAATGAAACTTGAAGAGACTTGGGATTTGAGGATTTTTGAGTCCTCCCCCTCTCTTCGAACTTCAGATAACCCTTTAATTCTTCATCGTAAACTGCTCAATTCCTCTTCGCGTTCGGTGATATTTTCGTCGGTCCGGAGTGTGCGCGTGTTGCCAGGTCCAGTCGTCGGTATTTGTTGGGGTCGGAGCCGGATCTCGTCCGGGATTCTTAGCACCCCTTGCCATACCGTAACATCGACCGCAACCGTAGTCGAGGGTACAGGCTGCCGGGCAATAGGGGCTATGTTATATTTGTGCTATTCATGGGGAGTGCTTTGCAGGCGGGTTGGCGATCGCAGTATGGTTGTTACAAATGCACAGAGAACGCTGCTGCCCATTCTCTGGTTTTTCCCTTAGTCGCCTCTTACGACACCCACGGGCACACATGGGATGGTGAAATTCTTTACGCCCGACACCATACGGTTACTGATATAGATACCAAAAAACACTTTTTTTTATTAACTATAAATTGGGTAAGTTTAGGTAGCGCAGTTAGGTAGCATCAACATATCGGAATACTTAAACTATCGTTTTTACAATCAATTTGTTTCGTGTTCTGTTTGATCATGGTCACCTCATTAGAAAGAGACACACTACCAAAGGGAGCCCTCACGCTCGGACCGGTTTATGCGCCATAGTGCACAGTCTAGTAGTAAGAAGTATAAGGTCTTTGCTCGGTACATACTCGTAAGCTGTCTTCCACAGAGTACATTTTTACTGTCTTCATAAAATGCTGTCCATGAGAGAGACGGTAACTTTTTTTTTTTATCTAATATAGGCTCGCGCTTGACCACTATCTCACCTGATAGTAAGCGATGATGTGGCCGACGGTGGAGCACGCTTGCCTAGAAGTAACCTATTCACTCTTGACTTAAAGACCCCTAGATTGTAGCTATCGGGAAATACAGACTCCGGCGGGGAATTCCACTCCTTAGCTGTACGCATAATAAAAGTATTCTCAAAACGTTTAGTGCGTATAGGTGGGATGTCCAACGGTACATGGTGGTCATGGTGGACGCATAGCCGTACGTCTGGTGGTCCGATGATGGAACGGGCTGGGTGGAATTAAATCATGCAATTCCATCGCACACTCCCCGAAATGTAACCGATAAAAAACCGACAAGCTCGCAACTCGGCGACGATGTTCAAGGCTCTGGAGCTTTGACTTAACCAGTGCCTCATCGCCGATGAGCCTCTTGGCCCGCTTTTCGATCGACTATAGTGCATCAAGCTGGTATTTGGCAGGTCCGTCCCTGAGATGAGAACAGTGCTCCATGCATGATCGAACTTGCGCTTGATACTAGCTAAGCAGCTGTTCTGGCGTGAAGTACCTTCTCACCATTGCAAGGATCCCCAGCTTTTTGGCAGCCAGCTGAGCCTTTGCCTTAATGTATGGGCCAAAATTCAGAGTCGATGTCAACGTAACGCCAAGAAGCTCAAGATGGTAAGTTATTGGCACGGTCACATCTCGGCAAGTTGGACCCGGGTGAAATTGACTCTTTTTTGCGGAAAAATGACACGACTGGGTTTTAGCAGCATTAAACCTGACCAGATTGGCATCGCCCCATTCGGAGACTGCCTGCAAGGACAGGTTTAAGCGCTCCACCATGGCCTCCCGGAGAGACTGGATCTGAGGCCCTGTAGCACGAGCGTTGGACAAGTATCTCTCAGTAACAGTGCTGTCGTCTGCATACCCAAAGGTACCGGATTTTAGAAGATCGTTAATGTGCAGCAAGAATAAAGTTGCCGAGAGTACCGACCCCTGAGGGACCCCGGCATTAATATCCTAGTAGTCCGATGAGCAGCCATCGATAACCACTCGAATGGACCGATCTCTCAGAAAGTCTGCAATCCAATCACACAGACCACCGGGCAAACCGAATGAAGGAAGCTTACCTAACTGTCAATGCCAACCCAAATATGGCCAAGGCAATAATTCCAGCCCAACAAATACTAAGACTGCTTCATGATCAGCCTCCTAGTAGTTTGGGTATAAATGCTAAGGGGTCATGGTACTGGGACTAAGGCCCCAGTTGTCCCTTTGGAGGTCTGACTCAACTGAAGTCCGAATAGTTGATATGGATGAGACAGCCAGGACCAGAAAAGTTGGCATAAGGAAATATCAATCGAAATAGACCGAAGAGGGACTGTCCATAGCATTCTCAGCAGTGACTGTATATGTGCTGAATGAAAGAGAAATTAATGACGCATATATAAAACGCGCGATTGTAGTGTCAGCAAACGCATAAGATAGGTAAACGTTTTAATACCTTCAAGTAGAGTATAACGTAAGTATTTATTGAAAGGAGTTCGTTTTTTTCAAATGATTGAATATAATTAAAAGTTTCTTGCTCCTAGGTATATTATTTCTTGATATTAATCTCACTCATCATATTTTCAGCACTTAATACCCCGAATTTAAAATAAAACTTTTAACAAAAAAAAAACTTACCTTAATAAGCACAAAACTAGAATACATATCACATGCTTCATAATAAATGATTTGATTAGCCCTAATAACTAGAACGTGCGGTATCGTATTGATACATGGCTTGCGAACTACTAAGTTCGTTGCGACATCCCTGGGCATACATTATCGTCACTTGAACTATGTGATCCCAAGTCGTTGATACACTGATATGGCTGAAATTCGCTTGTATTTGTGTAGGTACGTTTTACGCCTTAGGATTGACACTGACCGGTTTGCGGTCGCCATGCCAAATTTTCGACCCCATCGGCCATCCGTTCTGCGAGCAATGTTCTCTGCCCACTGCCACTTAAGTTTCGCAATTCTTCGGGCTATGTCGGGCACTTTGGTTCTCCTGCGGATATCCCCATTTCTGATGCGATCACGCAAGGAAACTCCGAGCACAGCCCTCTCCATTGCCCTTTGGGGACTTTAAGCTTTTTGATGAGGCCCATTGTGAGTGTAGACGTCTCAGAGCCATAGCTCATCACTGGCAACTCGCACTGGTCATAGACGTTTGTCTTGAGACACAGCGTAAATTGGACGAGATGATACCGCGCAAATGCCCGCCGCCCAGCCGAGTCGGATTCGACGGTTGACCTCTTTCTCGAAATTAGTTCTAATGTTGTCCTAGTAATGTTTGTCCCAGGTAGACGTAATCGTCTACAACTTCGAGTGTAGAGTCTCCGATCTTGATAGGAGTGGGTGTATATGGGCATTCACCATGACCTTGGTTTTGTCCATGTTCATTATAAGACCTATTCTTTCGGAAGCTCTACTGAGGTGATCGAGCTTTGTACTAAGGCTTTCCATGGTTTCAGCCATGACCACTTTCAAAGTCAAATTCAAAGTCAAAGCCATTTATTTGCATTAAATGCGGTACAAAAGATGGTATAAATAAGTTTTTAGCACAATGACACATTTCGCCATAAGTTGGCATGCAAATATTAAGATATTTGTTAAGGTGCTTACAATAAGCAGATCTCTAATAAACTAATTACACATTTTTATTAGGTATTTAACCTGTTAAGTTTAATAAACTCTTCAAAATACTTAGTTTATATATTAGACTATGCAATTATATGGTTAACAAAAAACACACAAAAAAAAACACACACATAAAATACAAATCAAATAATATCATAAAAGGCAGTAGGTAGGAATTACAACAACTAATAACAAGATAATCTACAATGCATTCCTGTAATGATAAGATTGACATGGAGATTTTTTTAGAAATTCGTTTATAGAAATGAGCCACTTTTTTAAAACTATACAGAATTTTCTGTAAGGGAGGTCGGTTATAAAGGAAGGTATAGAATTATAAATAAGAGGGGCCATGTAAACACAACTAAGCCTAAATAATTCGATTCTGGGTACAGGTAATTCAAATACATACTGTGAAACTTTTCGTTTATTATTGTTATTTTTAGTATTAAAAAGTGAATAATTAGTTTTTACAAATTTAGCGATTTCATATATATACATACAAGGAACGGTGAGGAGATTGTGCTCTTTATATACTGGTCTGCAGGAATCAGTCCAGTCCATATTAAAAATGGTGCGGATGCATTTTTTTTGTGCCAACAGAACTCTACATAGTTCAGAGGAGTTTCCCCAGACAATGATGCCGTAACGGATAACGGAGCAAACATAGGCATGATATACCATTAGCGCAGTTGGTTTGGAGGCCTCATCTATGACTTTTTTTAGAGCAAAAACAAACCTATTAATCTTAATGCTTATTTCATTGATATGCTCCCTCCAGGTGAAATGTTCATCCAGTGTTATACCCAAAAATTATGTTGTATGTATCTGTTCTACTATTTGGTCCCTATGTTTTATTTTAAGATGGATATTTTTAGACTTCTTTGTTTTAAAATTTAATATTTTAGTTTTATCAACGTTCAATTTTAAAGCATTTATATCTAACCGTGACTATTTTATTCAAACTGGTATTTATATTAGTCTCATGTGCTTCATGATTTTTACTATCTAGGATAACTGTTGTGTCATCTGCAAATAAAACACACTCTTGTTCTATTTTTTGAGGAAGATCATTGATATATACAAGGAATAATGGAGGGCCCAAGATGCTTCCCTGTGGAACTCCAAAGTAATTTTGCCGAGGCTGAGAGTTGAAGTTGATGAGACTGTTTACTTTGTCATCAAATTTTGTAATTCGGGTGGTCTGAGTTCTGTTTAATAAATAAGATTTAAACCATTCCAGGGCTGGTCCCCTAATACCAATTCTAGATAATTTATCGATAAGAATGGAATGATTTACAAAATCGAAGGCGTCTAAAAACAAAGCTGAGGTTACACTTTTAGAGTTAATGTTATTTATTATAGATTTGACTAAATTAAATGCTGCTAGTGAGGTGGATTTATTTTTCCTAAAACCGTATTGCTCTTTAGCAAGCATGTTATATTTGTCTAAGAAAGAGAGGACTCTTCTGTACATGACTCTTTCAAAGACCTTGGATAGAATTGGAATTAGAGCAATTGGTCGGTAGTTGTTTTTATCAGTTTTAGAGCCTTTTTTATGCAATGGTTTTATTATAGATATTTTGAGTTTATCCGGGAAGCAGCCTTGTTCTAAAGATAAATTAATAATATATGAAAGAGGTTCTGCAATGAAAGGGGATTTTTTTTTTAAAAGGTCTGTAGATAAGTTATCATAACCAGTGGATTTAGTGTTTTTTAAAGATTTTAAGATACTAAAAATTTCAGAAGGATTTGCAGGATTTAAAAAAATGCTATTGTCAATGTTTTTAATATCTTGGTTATATGTGTTGTTCTGTAAAGTAGCGTTTTCAACAATATCAATGAAAAAGTTGTTAAATATATTTGCTATATCTGAACCTGATGTAGCAGTAACACCATTATCTTTTATACAATTAATATACTCTCGAGACCGTTCGTTACCAGTGCAGCATTTTACAATATCCCAAGAAGCTTTACCTTTATTTTTTAAGTATTCAATGTGCTTAAGATTACATAGGGATTGCATATTATGAATACATTTCCTTAACATTTTCGAGTACATCTTAAATCTAGTTTTATTTTCATGTGTTCTGTTTACATAATATTTATATCGTAATGTTCGTTTGGTGTTACTACTAATTTTAACTCCTTTTGTTAACCATTTTAATTTATTATCTTTGAACTGTTTTTTAACTTTAATCAGAGGGAAGCATAGTTTATAAAATAATGTTAAAATGTCATGAAACGAATTGAAAGCATTATTCGTGTCTGAAATTTTATAAATATCCGAAAAAGATAATTTACAATGAATTTGCTAACATTGTCTTTACTCAGGTCATTTACGTTCATGAAGTAATAGCCTGATATGGGTTTTTGATTGTATTCGAAATTCACAACCTGAGCAGTGTTGTGATCAGATAAACAAACATTGTGAGTTTTACCTATTACGTTTGGAATATTACTAATGATGTTATCAATACATGTATTCAACCTGGTGGCTTCATGAATATGACATCTCATACCATAATTTGAGATTAATTCTTTCAATTTAGTACAATTATTATCATTGCTTAGAAGGTTCATATTAAAATCACCAGCTATTATTATTTTGCTTTTTTTTATTTTGTAATTTAAGTAAGGTTTTGTGTAAATTTTCAAAAAATATATTTAGATTAGATGAGGGTGTCCAGTATATACATAATATTATCACATGAATAGATTTAATTTCAAGACCACAAATCTCGAAATGTTTATCAATGCAAAATTCTGTCACTTCTTTCAATTCAGTACTTTGAAGATGGTTTTTGCATAGTATACATGTTCCCCCTCGCCGCTGATCAGGTCGTGAATAAATCGCACCCACGTAAAAGTTGTTAAGATTAAGATATTTTTCTTCACCTCTTATAACAAAATGTTCACTCAGGCATAAAACATCAATGTTTATATTAGAGTCATGCATCTCATTAATGGTTAAATCAATATCTTGTAGTTTATTTAAAGCCCCTGCAATATTTTGATGCATTACTGAAAAAATATTCCTACTATGTTTTTTACTACTACTATTACCAAGTTTATTATTAATTACGAAAAAATGGTTCTTTACTTACCACAACGTTGTCAGTAGAAGTATTTATGGGTGAAAGTTGTGGTTTAACAATCTTAGAAAAATAGTAAGGAATAGTACCTCTAAGTGGACCTTTTAAAGGTTCCAACATGCTGATTACTTGAAGTGATGAAGTTTTAGTAGTTTCATGTTTAATATGTTCTGAACTATATTAGGTTTGCCGATTATTCCTACATTATTATTATAAAATAGGTACTTGTTGTAGTAATATACATCGTTAATTTTGTGTACAAGTTGTTGGATAACGCTATTGTAGCTATTTGCTTCGATGAAGTTACAATTGTGATAGTTTTGTGAAAGCAATTTTAATTCATAGTTAAGCTTTCGCTCATTCAGGAATGCATTATATTTAACATTTACAATAAATATATTACAATTTTTCAATAGTCTAACTGCTGCAGCCATTTCAGCCATAAATTTAATAGGGTTTGAGTCATTTCTACCGGTCATTATGATCACACTGTCATTTTTTGTAAAGTTTTCGGATAATTTATCACAACACAATAATACTTCTTCTGTAGTCGCACCTGGTTTCCTTATACCCATTATAGCGTAGTTTTTTAAGATAAATCTGTTTTCTTTTTCCTTCTCCAGTAGTCCTTGAACAATACCTTTCCCTTGGTCATCTGACAGAACAACTATGTTTCCATTTAGAGATTGGCTACTTAATTTGTGTGATTTACCTTCATCGTGCAAGTTCAGCTTTTGTGATTTATCCTCCGTTTTATCATGCGTAATTGCAATGCAATCAGTTGCTATTGCAGGTTTAGTGTTGGACTCTTTAGTTTCATTTTCTTCTCTAAGACTGTCAGTAAAAGTACTGCTGCAAGCTGGTTCGGGGGTATGGAAGTCGATGTCCAAGTCTAGTTTTCTAGCCGATAGTCTGTTTTTATTTGGAAAATATTTTTTGTAGATTCCTGTGTTGCACGAAGAGGTAGTGCTTTTGGGATTTTGGCTCGTAATGTACTTTTTCTTAAAATATTCAGTTTTGATCTTTTGATCAGCTAACTGTTGTTTCAATGAAACATTCTCTAAGCCAAGTGTTTCAATTTCAAGATTTGTACTCAATAACTGCTCCTTAAGATTCTCAATCGTGTTTTTTAAGTGCAATGTTTCATCACTTTTAAGGTGTGTAGATAGGTCCATCATACTTTTGACGCTTAAGTTTGATGCCAAACTGTCAAGGGATTCATTGGACAGACGAGAAAGAGAGCGTCGCATGCGCCTTTTACTGAAAGTTACGTTACCGCAGGTTTCATGTTTTCTGAGAATATTTGTTAAAATATTTCTTAAAATTGTAGAAAAGAAAATAAGTCACAAAAGCAGCAAACTATAAAATAAACTGTTCAATGTAAAAAAGTGATAAAATAAAAAAGTTCCAAAAAGAGCTTGTGTTCAATGGGGGTTTCAACTCGAGACACTATGCATACGCTCCAGCGTTGACGCGACGCCTTACGCAGTCAGCTACACTGACATTTGGCAACTAGCGCGAAATAGATGAATGTATTGTGCGTTTCTTTAAATTAAACAAAGTGCGTTATTCTTTGTTTTGATTGGTCGAAAGACAAGCGTCGCGCGTCACTACAGTTTTTGAATTATGTTAACGGTGTCTTATTTTGAAGATTCACTAATTGTTATTTACTTGTAATTACAAAATTACGTCACTGTTATTATACATTATAGAAATGGTTATTTTTATTTATCATTCGGTTTAAACGTTGTACACATATTTTGATGCACAATTTTGTTTGCAACCTGCCGCAGCGTCAGCGTATGTATGTGGTCTACGGTGCTAAAGCCTTTTCGGAATCCGGCTTGTTCGGGAGGCTGGAAATCGTCGAATCTGCGCGCGAGACTATTCGTGATGACTCTTGAAAACAACTTGTCTACATGGCTAAGAAGTGAGATGGGCCTATAGTTCTTCAGCCGGGCATTGTTACCCTTCTTGAAGAAGAGTATCACCACAGGGGGCACCATGCCTGTGGCGTTTTGCCCTCAAGTATGACAGAAACAAACAACTTCTGAATGGCCTTAAGGTCCGCTCCCCACCCGCCTTCAGGAGTTCGGCCGTGATTGCGTCATCACTCGGTGCCTTGTTGTTTTTAATCGGTTTCAAAGCCATCCTAATCTCGTACAGGCTGACGTCCGGGATGCCTTCGGTATAGTGTCGGTTTTATCCTAGTGGGTCACTAGGGATCCTGATGTGTACAACTGCCCACAGAATGTCTTGGTCTCTCTCAAAAGCTCTTTTGTCGGATACCATCCTGCCATCGGTGGTATTTAGTTTCGTGAGTTGGCTCTGCCCAAGAGCCAGATCTCTTGAAAACACCTTGGAGCCTATTTCGCTCAATCGCGTATTTAAATGCTCTGTATTAAGCGGCGGAGGTCTCTTCTCAAGGATTTAGAGTCCGTCTATTGAGCTGCCGGTGTTTGCACGCCTCATCTGAAGACTGCAGGATCATCTCACGCCTCTCCTTCATAAGCTTGAGAGTAGGGTCAGAGAGCTTTTTTTCTATCTGTACGACGACGGTTCTTGAAGGACTTAGACCCAACCGTGTGGACAATCGTTGTAATCATCCACGGAGCTCCCTAGACACTCGAAACGATACTGGAGTGCGAGCTGAAAGCTCTCTAGGTGGTTGTAAAGTAACCTAACTTGAATTTACATGCGACTTCATATTCATGGGCCAGTGATGTTCTATTATATATCTGACCTTTATAATAAATAATTAAATTACCAAAAAGAGTCGGTTAGATAATTCGCCACGCGCCAAACGCTCCCAGTCAGTTCGCACCCTAAACTTATCAATGAAAACGCCCATTGAATATTTATTCGGAGAATTAGGTGTGACCCCGGGTCGCTGTCTCACGTGTGCAAAGTAATGGGTACCAACGGGTATATTTTTCGTCCACGATACGAAAAAACCCAAAAAAAAACAATAGAATAGAATAGAATATACTTTATTGTACACCATAAAAGTAACAATTTGAATTTTATAGAAATAAAAGTAAAGATATACTGTTTCTGGAAAAAAAAAGTGTCGTAGTCGTAGGCTTCATAACCGGACTATCGGGACGTTCATATATCTGGCCATAAATGCAGTGTGGATAGCGATGACATGAAACCCCAATTGTTACAACCCATTTACTCTTAAGCTAATAAAGGGTTTTTCAATTGGCGCGGGTAGATTTTGGCGGCCCGTGGCGTCCATTTTGTTTTGGTGTCATCTATCAAATATTTTGTTTATTACGAGTATTAAGTTACTTATTACAAATCACCATGGAAAGTTACACGATTGAACAGCAAGTACAAAGAACAGCGGCTTCGAATCTTTTCGAAGAGGACCCTAATAAATCATCTTTAGCGACGAAGCGCATTTTTGATGAATGACTGTGTTAACAAGCAGATTTGCCGTATATGGGACGAGACCAACCCACGCGAGGTTCATCAGGTGATAATGCATCCTCAAAAAGTTACCGTTTGGTGTGGATTTTGGGCCGGCGGCGTCATTGGCCCGTACTTTTTCGAAAATGACGCCGGTGAGGCGGTCACCGCCAAAGGCGAGCGCTACAGAACTATGATAACCAATTTTTATAGACCAAATTGAACTATATGGACCTAGACGACATGTTGTTCCAGCTGGACGGTGCTACGTGCCACTTAGCGGACGCCACGATTGACATTCTGCATGAGTAATTTGAGGGTATCTCTCGCAAGGGCGATGTGCATTGGCCACCAAGGTCATGTGATTTGACCCCGCTAGACTTTTTCTTGTGGGGTTTCTTTAAGTCGCAGGACCATGCAAACAAACCACAATCTACCGATGCCCTAAAGGTGAATATAACACAGGCTATAACGTAGTTTTATTTTCTCTGTGACACAGGCCATCGCTCAAATTCAGCTGGTTCTATGCAGAAGAATCATTGAAAATTGGACCACTCAGATCCGTGCCACTGTAAATAGCCGAGGTGGGCATTTGAACGATATCATATTCCACACTTAATGGCACAAGTGGGCCTTTCAAATAAAAATAATTTTGTTAATACCTCACACACAGCTTGTTTTATTTCATTTCAACATCTACCCACCCATAGAGAAAATAAAACTGTACCCACCGTTATTGAAAACCATAAACTTGTAATTTGCTATGGTGTACAATAAAGAGTCGAGAGAGAGTATCTAACTATGAATAGCGACATACTATGTACGACTGACTCGGACTACTTCATTCAATCTGTACTTACCTAAAGGACGTGTACTCTATTTGAGATCATATTAGACATTTAAATAAGCCTATTTTACTGCCCGTTCAACCGATTTTGACTTCTATTGCGTTGGTGATATGACAAATTGCAGCTATATTTAAAAGTTTTGGTAACAGGTTTATGCTTTTTATGCTATCCTTATATTTACGGGATAGAAATCAAAATCGGTTGAACTGAATTTACTAGGTTGACTATACAGGTACGCAAATATACCTACATAGAACATGCAGAGAGACAAAGGGTGCTACTATCCTGCGTTAGCAATTTAATGTGTTCTTCAAAAAATACTTGGACGTCTACGAATAAGGTTCATTTTGCGCTAAAAATGTTTACATGACTTTTCTATAGAACTTGTCATTCAAAAATCAAATGATTTTCAATTAGCTTAAAGTTGATATCTATTTGATTGGCAATTAAATCAGTTGAAAACAAATATTTTATTAGAATATGGAACCCTTTGTCTTTATATCTAGGGTACCTATAACATTAGTTTATAATAATTCAATAAAAGTTTTAGTATCCGAATAATCAAATCTGTTTATTTAATGAAAGGTGTACTAAAAGTATACACACTATAAGTGCTTAATTAATAGTATTCAGTCTATGACTACTTACTTAGGTACAATATGATAATTATTAGATGATACATTACTAAAATTAATGTACATAAAATATATATATGTTAGTACCTAATGGATACACTAAACCTTAACGAAATTAATTTAATAATTCAAAATGCACAATTGGAAGACCATTTCGGCAAGTTATCCAAGTATTGAGCGAGGTGACAGGCAGGTAATTGTATATTTTTATTAGATTAAAAACAGAACAATTATAATTGACAGCAATCCAATTTGTTAGGATGGCGGTAATTTTTCATAAATACTATAAGCTTTTAATTGGGTTGATGAAAGGAATTTTCATAATAAATACTATTTTATTGTTGTAATAATAAGAAGTCATCTTAGATAAGTAGGGATGAAACGATACCACTGAGGTATCAATACTTTTATTCGATATAATATCAGTCGTAAAGAATCGATACTTACTCGGTATCGATACATATTTCTTATCAATCGACGAACGAAAACAATGAGTCAATGTTGAGAAAATAAAATAGGCCGATAGATTTTTCTTTCTGGCATAGACAAATAAGCCAACTCAAAGGACTAGGAAAAGATTCATTCAAAAATTTCATTATATTAATTTAAAACAGTGTCATACTGGTACGAGTATTTACCGATTTGTGTACTTTTGACAGATACAAACTTTGACTTACATAGATTCAAAGCTTCGATCAACAATACCAATTAGATGTAGAGTCGACGCAAGAAATACGTCGCGGTAAATAAAAGCTCACTTGTGACGTGAGCTCTTATTTTTTTCTGTTTGTCAAGTAAGTATTGTAAATGTAGTAAATGTAATTGGGTAGTAAGTATCTATCTCTCTAAGTACTCGTACAGAATTTAGAATTGGTTTTTTACGTGACCCGTTAATCTAGTTGGTTATTGTTGATCAAAGACTCAAAGTATCAAAACAAAAAATATCTTCTTGGTATCGGATGAAAAGTATCGATTAAGAACTAGTATTTACTCGTATCGTTTCATCCCTAAAGATAAGTCAATAATACTATGAATATTCTTTGCGACTGGGAAATCGAAATTTATTTTCATATAATATGCAAGTTCTTAAAAAAGTTATTAGGAGTTAAGACTACGAACAGTTGTACAGTATTTGTAGTTTGACGATGTTTGCCAGTGATTTGCCCAATCACATCTATAAAATTAATATCCAGTTTAAATTGATCACAGATCAAGTTAACAATTAATTCGATTTCACAAACGAACAATGTAGAAAACGGTTCACAATAGATTCAACTTTAATTTATTTTACAGCTAATTTGAATAGATTATGATTGTCTATGAAACTTGAGCTACGAAACCCAACTTCACTGCTACGACATAAAGGTCATGTCTGAATCAAATTGTGACCTGGCACGTGCGGTTGACTGTACTTTAACCATATTTTTATTTAGTAGGAATCGCTACTTACTAACTACGTTTTAAAGGATACAACAATAAAAAATTCGAATCACTATTTATATTTTTAAATAATACAAAATATCACATTAATGTTACATACAATTGCAATTTTAGTCTATAAGAACCACTTGCACAACAAATAATTTATTTTTTATTATTGACTAGCTTCTGCCAGCGGCTTCGCCCGCGTGAATGTTGAAAATTATCCCGAGGGAACATATGCCCGGGTTATAAAGTATCCTATAAGCTATTCCAGACTATAGTCTATCCCTGTGCCAAATTTCATCCAGATCCGTCCAGCGGTTTGAGCGTGAAGAAGTGACAAACATACAAACACACTCAAAGACTTTCGCCTTTATACCCACCTGATGGTAAGCGATGATGTGGACGACGCTTGCCTAGAAGTAACTTATTCACTTAAAGACGTTGTAGCTATCCGGAAATACAGACTCCGGCAGGGAATCCTACTCCTTAAAACTTTTTGTTAGTTTGTTCTGTCCCAAAGGTTCAAAGGCCTCCTGCCCACTCCTTCGACCTTTCACGAAGCCCATGCTTTGTCCTTCCAGTTCTGGCGAAATCAGTCTAGTTCTTTCCACCATTTCTTTCGTAGTCTACTGCGTCTCCGTGAAATTGTCTCAGGGTACCAGCTCTGTTCTACTTTGGCACACAATTTGTCTTGCGGCAGACAACACAGTCTTAATTAAGTTGGTCAGCCTTTTGAGCAACATCAGCTATCAATTGGAGAGCAGTGAGTGTTTCAAACCTGATCCGTTCATTTAGAAATCCTTATGGATGTCCTCCACCCCGAGGTGAGAGGAGAGGTCTGTCAGAGTCTGACTAAATCCAGACGGTGTTCTCCAGCTACCTTTGGCCGGGACGTTGGATTGCTTGCGCATTTCAGCGCTCCATCGACCAGTTTTGGCCGCATGAATTCATTGTGGACCCTGTGTCTTTAGACTGTTTAAGCAACAGATTCCCCTTGTCTATCTGTAAGCCATGGATGAGGAGAGTGTTTGTATATTCCCGCTCCTTTGCCGCCGTCTGGTCTCCTAGTCCTAGTCTGTGCGACCAAATGTAATGACAGGAAGACTAAACATGTCCTTGAGATTGAGCGCCATTGACAAGTTACTTTTAATTAAGTCAATTTTAGGGTACTTAAAGAAAAAAACCGGCCAAGTGCGAGTCGGACTCGCGCACAAAGGGTTCCGTACCATTATTGCAAAAAAAGGCCAAAAAAAAATACGTTTTTGTATGGGAGTTTTTAGTATTTGTTCTTATAGCGACAACAGACATACATCATCTGTAAAAATTTCAACTGTCTAGCAATCACCGTGCATGAGATACAGCCTGGTGACAGAAAGACAGAGACAGACAGACGGACCGCTGAGTCTAAGTAAAAGGTCCCGTTTTTACCCTTTGGGTACGGAACCCTAAAAACTATTTTGTTTTAAACTTTTGAAAATTACAGAGTCAGAATAATTAGCGTAAATGATTTTTGTGATTTGTGGTGCAAATGGCCCTATGGTTAAAACGAGTAACACCTATTCAAGTTACACTTTGTCTATAGTTAGTAACTAAATAATCTTTAATGTCAGCCATGACAGATGTCAGTCGTGATATCTCTGAATGTATCCTCTCTAATGTGTTTATTATTTTACCGGTACTGATTACTTTTTCCCGCTCTATGGACAGAAATTCTGAAGCTTTGTCGTCGGCATCTGTGGAAATAGTTACAAAATATATCATTACAAGATACTTTAGCGAGTGCTTCTTCGCGTCTCAAAAGACCAATATTTATGGAGCGCAGACAATATTGGCCGTTTTAGATAAAACGCTGACAGACACCAACATTTTTTTAACAGTTTATTCTTAATAGAGCCACCGACATCCACTAATTTGCTATCAAGGATGCGCTTAATTTCACTTAATTCGAAACGCACAGGACCGATGAGTATGGCGAAGCTTGGGGAGGCTTATGTCCAGCAGTGGACGTCTTTCGGCTGAGATGATAATGATGATAATAATTAATGAGATAAACCCTAGTCTCACGACATTGCACACAGAATAAAACTTTATTTTCTTGAAATAAGGTTTATTGTAACATGACAGAGAATTTGCACAATTTCCTCATTACTGTTTGGTTTCTCGCTCACTTAGTCTATAGCAGTTCGTTGCTGAATACAGGGCTCTCCTAAGCTACGCCACAACATCGGTACACAGTCGTTGGCATTCAGTCAGTCCCAGGTCATTTATCTACCTAAATATTGAGCTAAGCTTGTCGAAACACGATCTCCACAAATTATAATTACCTAAATCAACGCAATTTTGATTTTTCGTAACAACTACTTCTGGTTTGAATTCCAAGGGACTGCACGAGCCGCCTACTTCCATGTCGGAGTTGATAGGTGATCGCTGTCTCCTTCGCCTTTTGGACGATCTTGCTCCTGGAAAAACCGAAAATAAGGTCAACATCATTTGAGCCAAAAGACGTCCACTGCTGGACATAGGTCGCTACACTGATCGGTCCTACGCGTCTCGCTTGCACCTGACTCCCACAGCCTTGACCAGATCCACCTAGTGGGAGGCATCCCAACGCAACGTCTGCCGGTTTGAGGTCGCTCTATAAATTTTCGTTTATCCGTTTATTTCGGCCATCCGTTCTGCGAGCAATGTGCCGTGCCCACTGCCACTTAAGTTTGGAAATTCTTCGGACTATGTCGGTAACCTTGGTTCATTTCTGATTCGATCACGCAAGCAAACTCCGATCATAGCTCTCTCCATTGCTCTTTGGGTGACTTTAGGCCTTCTGATGAGATCCATCGTGAGCTCCAACGTTTCGGTTCCAAACATCATCACTGGGAATACAAAGACTATACCACGAGACCGCGAATTGGACGAGAAGATACCGCGCAACTTCTTGAACGCTGCCCAGCCAAGTCGGATTCTGCGATTGACCTCTTTCTCAAAGTTGCATCTACCTAACGGGACCGTTCGTCCCAGGTAGACATAATCGTCCACAACTTCGAGTGTAGTCTCCGACCTTGATAGGATTGGGTACAACATTGGCATTCAACATAACCTTGGTTTTGTCCATATTCATTTTAAGACCCACTCTTTCGGAAACTCCACTGAGGTCATCGATAATTGTACTGAGGTCCTCCATGGTCTCAGCAATGACCACTATATCGTCGGCAAACCGAGGGTGAGTGATGTACTCGCCATTGACGTCGCCTAGCCCTCTCCAGTTCAGAACCTTGAAGACATCCTCCAGAGTAGCGTCGAACAGTTTCGGAGATATGACGTCTCCCTGTCTCACACCTCGCTGCACAAGGATAGATACCGAGGTATGGTCCTGAAGTAGGACTGACAGTCGGGTAGTCAATTCGTTAGTCAAGAGATTGCAGTACAGCCCAAGTCTCGATCGAATCGAAGGCTTTTTTTGCTTTCTTTTTCAAACGCTAAACAAAGAGGCAGGTTATAAGTTATGTTTAAGCTCTGCCGTCTTCTGTATAACATGCCACAGCGTATGTACGTATATGTGGTTTACGATGCTAAAGCCTTTTTAGCAACCGGCTTGTTCAGGCGGCTGGAAATCTACAAAGCTGCGCGCGAGACGATTCGTGATGAGCCTTGAAAACAACTTGTAGACATGACTAAGAAGTGAGATGAACCTATAATTCTTCAAACGGGCATTGTCGCCCTTCTTGAAGAAGAGTACCACCACACCCCTGCACCATGCCTATGGCGTTTTCCCTTCGAGTATGAAGGAATCGTTCGAGCGTAATTCCGTCATCACCTTGCTCATTTATTTTTCTTAAGTTGTTTCAGTCATTCTAACCTCGTACAGGCTGACTTCTGGGATGTTTTCGGTTTAGTGTCGGGGCAATCTAGCTCTTGGGTGATTTCCTAGATTCGCAACAGGTTTACTGATTGACGTGTATAGAACCTCTCGATCACCCTCAGAAGCTCCGATTTGGCGGATTCGATCCTGCCATCGTCGGTTTTCAGATTCATGAGCTGGCTCTGCCCAATTGCCAGATCTCTTGCAAACACCTTGATGCCCTTATTCCGCTCAATCGCGTCTTTAATACCCTCGGTATTAAAGCGGCGGAGGTCGCTATTTAAGGACTTCTAGATCCGTCTGTTGAGCTGCCGGTATTTCCACGCATCGTCTGAAGGCTGGATCATTACACGCCTTTTCATCATGAGGTTGAGAGTAGGATCGGATAGTTTTTTGTTACTATTTATACGACGGATCTTGAAAACTTAGACCCGACCGTATCCGTACCGTACCGTATTAGAGCTCCCAAGGCACTCGAAACGATTCTGGTGTTTGACCTGAAAGCTCTCGGGGTTTTGGATCTGGATCTGTGCTGGACGGAGCGTAAAATCCATCAGTCGAGACCTTTCCAGCTTAATATTTAAGTTCAAAGTGTCTCTTACCATACGGTGATCACTTCCGGTTTTCACCATGTTGAGATAGAGACATTTATTTATTTATTAAAACTTCATGCAATATGATTGAAAACAATATAATCACGGGAATTTAACGCGATGATTTCGATTTTTTATTTACCTATTTTGCAACATCGTCATGCAACACACTACAACAACATGAAGTCTATTTCATTTTTAGTTCCACCATCAGGTCTCTGCCAGGTCCACTTCCTGTGCTCACGCTTTCTGAAGAAGGAGCTCATCATATGGAGGCCTTCTCCATAAAACTGACCAGTAGATGCATGAATGATGCCTGACCATGCATGGCTCTGGAAGTATCCTCATGGTCTTTACATCGTTGTAGGGATATGCCGAGGTTGGGGCATAGATCTGTATGAGCTTCAGTGAAACCGGATAGGTACTAACTACCAACTAGCATAATACAATGTAACAAATAAGTCAAGTACAATCATACAAAAATCTACCAGATAACATACTTAAATAAATCAGATAAGTTGACTGGTGACTGGAACATATGGTGAAACAGGCAATTTTTTTTATCTATTCTATTTTTTTTTTTAAATCAAAATCTTATATTTGGCGATTCCTTAAATATTCACTGCTGAGCTTAAAGGATCTGATAAGTAAAAAAAGTTGTGGTTTTTTTAAAGAAATTATTATGAATATTGTTTGGAGACTACCTTTACCATTTCCACCTGCGGTGTCTACCCTAGGTTTTCTTTCAGGGGGACTGCTTGGTCCAGCGTCATTATGACAAGGCTGTCGTCTCTTGCGACATTTTGGAGGTGGCTGCATATCATCTGTCTCTGAAAAATTATGAGAACAAAATCAATTATTAATAGCTAAGACTAATTTTAATACTGAAGTATTGAGATGTTCTTTGCTTAATTTAGAACTCACCAAAGTACTGGTTGATTGGACTGTCTTCATTGTTGTCAGCATAATTTTGTATGGCTTCATCCAACCCCTAAAATTATGATATTGTAAGTAGTTAGAAAAATAAACAGAACAGAATAAGATAGCACTTGAACAGTTATCCTGAAATAAAGGATAACACTCAAAATTATCCATGCACTCTCATTTTAAATTATTGTTTTATTTCTAATTTAATTGAGATCCTGAATAGACACTTATTTTAATACCTACTTCTTCAGATAGCGGATCATTCATGATGACCACATCCTCGACAGCACTTTCTCCGATAAGAGTCATAATATTTTCCTCCATAGCTGACAATGGCAACATTCCTTCAGGTAGTTGTCTGTCACCATCATTAGAAGCTTTCAGCTCTAGTGCTCGTCTCCTTACTCGGTATTTCCAGTCACACCAATACTAGAAATTGAAAAAGGTTTTATTCACATTACTGACTCTGAATTGTAAGTTCTTTTTTCATGTTTTTGAGCCTGTGGACTGGCCAGAGCAATGTCACTTTGTGCAGAAAAAGTATGACTGCCCTAATCAAGCTATTTCACAAGAAGTTTACTTCTTAAATTAAATTAATTAGCCTTTACTAAATATTATCCTCACCTTAGACCAACCCTTTCCATCTTTTATGGCACCGTCTTTAATATTATTCAGCTTCTTGGCGCACAAGTTCCAGACTTTTACAGTATGAAACTTTCCACGTCGGTGTCTACCCCTAGTTAGGCCCTTGGCCAAATCTTCATGTTCTTTGAGAAACTCTAGCAGAGCTGACAACTGGTCATAGCTCACTTGTTTTCTCTTGCCTTCTAAAGAAACAAAAGTAGTTCTTAATTTAAAAAACGCAATATTCTTCAGTTAGATTTTTGCTTGGCTTTTGTGGTGCCTACGCACTTTTTCAATTAGCTAAAAAAGTAAATATAGAAGCGTTACTTGTTGCCTATCATGGTCTAGTAGCCTCACTTCTGCGATGCGGAATTATTTTTTGGGGTAATTCCACGGATAAGGGATTATTATTCAAGGCACAAAAAAGGTGCATTAGAGCCATGTGTGGTCTGAAAACAGATGACAGCTGTGCACCGTACTTTAAATCATTGAAAATACTTACGCTACCGGCGTTATACATATTAGAAATCAGTATCTTCGTTAAAACAAATCCAAACCTTTTTGAAAAAATGACAATGGTACGAAATGTTCCAATTCGTAGTCAGTACAAAAATTCTTTGAATAATTATAAGTGTAAAACTGCATTAGTAAAAAAAAGTGTCCTGGGTATGGCTCCATGTATTTATAATAAAATTCCAGACGCCATAAAAGAATTAAATTTTACACAATTTAAGAAAAAAATGAAATTGTTATTAATTGATAAATGTTATTATAATATTGACGAATACTTAAATGACGAATTAATTTAGAATTACAATTATCGTATAAAATATAGACATTCATTACTTTGACATTTTTAATTATTTTGACATAGATTTATTTTCTTTTGACATTTTAATAATTCCTTATTTAGGTCTGAATTAATTGTTGTATTCAATAATATGTAATTGTTTAATTTATTTTCTAATTTAATACCATAACTATGCATGATTTTTCAATTATTTGTAATCCTCAGCTAGGTTTGCACACCATATTTGTACGCCTCCTGGCATAACATAGCGCTCTGTTCATCAAACATAAGATCTGTATTTACTTACCTATGTTAACAAATAAATAAATTGAATTGAATTGAATTGAATTGAATGATTAACCCCCGACGGAAAAAGAGGGGTGTTATAAGTTTGAGGTGTGTTGCTGTGTATCTGTGTATCTGTGTATCTGTGTGTCTGTCTGTGGCATCATAGCGCCTCAACGGATGAACCGATTTTGATTTAGTTTTTTTTGTTGGAAAGGTGATTGTGTCGAGAGTGTTCTTAGCTATGTTTAAAAAAAAACGGTTCAGCCGTTCAAAAGTTATGGGCGTTTTACTGTTTGAATCGGGATGTTTTCGCAAGATAAATGTGTCGGGGGTTTTTTAAATTTTTAAATTTTACTTGTTTTTTATTTAGACATCCGACTTTATTTATGAAATAATAATTACCGGTGGTAAAGAGAACATTTGAGATACACAAGGTGGTTTGATTTATTTAATTTTATGTTAGTTAGTTTTTAATTTATAAAGTTTTCACTTCATCCTATGATAAGTACTGCCAATATTTTATGGTTTTCTTTTTCTGGTCGAGAGATTTTCATTATTTTATTAGGTATCTATCCAAGCAAACGATCAAAAGAGAAATAAAAACACTTGCCTGCTTCCATTTTGAACAGCACTTATTCCGTCTTTGTCTTAGCTATTATCATTGAAGTTTTCCTTGCGATAAACAAACTTCCACACGCTCGCCATCAGTAATATGTAATTGTGCGGCTTTTATTGTATTTTTACTCATTACTATATCGGTTTCAAATCATCTCGTTCAACTTATCGGGCCGCAAGATAATCGACACTTTTCGCAGTTTTGCACACAATATACACACTGTTTTACCGACAAAATGTAAAACGGAGAAATGCGCGCGCAGTATTCGATATATTTTGTGTCCTTCAGCGCTTTAATCATGAAATTCTCAGCAATTATTTGTAGTTAGGTGTTTTTATTTTTAAATTCTATTATTTGTAAACAAAACAATACAAAAAAATGACAACCGATCAGCCGTCAATGTGTGACGTATTGCCACAATAAAAAAAAGATATCATAAAATCAAAATCATGTCTAAATTGGAGGAGTTTAAAAAAATCACAGTTAAAGATAATCTTATAAATCCCTAAATATTTGTTTCGTTTTAAAATGGTTTTAAAGAGAAACGGATCTTTTATCTACGTTCAAAGTATAATATATACTTCAAACTCAAACAAAAACTAGTTTTTTGTAGGCGCTGGCTTGCCTGCTTCACCGTCGACCACATCATCGCTTACCATCCCATCAGGTGAGATAGTGGTCAAGCGCAAGCCTACACTATAAAAAAAAACACTGAAAAAAGCGCTGTACTGCTCAGCTTTCAGGCGCTTTCTGCAATGTCATCAAAGCAAATATTTAATTCCCGCCCAAATTCATGACTATCCGAACAAATTAAAAATGCCTCTTGCTATGACGATGTTGCTATTATTGCTAGACATTTTCACTTGGCCGCATAAAAATCTTTCAGCTCGTAAAATTGACAAGTGATACATACATATCGACGTAGGTTTCCGGTTTTGTAAATCTCTGGAAAGCTCAAATGTAATAAAATGGTGATAAAAATTTCATGGTTTTGTTAAAATACTATTCAAAATGGTATTTGGCAGTTTTAAATTCCTGCGGAGGGTAAGTTTTCAATGTGATTTCCAAAACTTTTCAGTTCAATATTTGTATGTAGCTATGTAGATGTTTTGTTGTTTATTTTGGTAACAAAATCCCTGTAAAAAGTATTTTTTGCGATTACTTTTACTGAAAAATGTATTTTAGTGAACAGAAATCTGTGATTTTAACCAAAATCAGTCGCAAGGGCGACAGATTCCAAATGTGTTCTCGTTAGAGGGCTATTTTATTGATTTCATGATAACGAATTACTACACCGGCCGGGCCCAGAGTTAGTTGTAGGTACTTAGCAGGTTCAATTAAGCAAAGCGATTTGAAATTCGTGTACCTATTAAGTTAGGTTTACTCGCCTCATATGAAATTACAGTGATTACGTAAATTATAAGTCCCCTATGTGTAATAACTGTTTAAATTGGCAAAGGTAGAAAAATTAGGCATATCTTTTTCGGGTATGATCTAATCTACGTAACGTATTACGTAGGTAGAAATAAATTAGGACCGAGTACGTGTAGCAGGGGCGTAGCTACCGCCGTATCTGCCGTATCAATTATACGCCCCGTAGCCCAGGGCCCCCCGACGTGCGTAAGCAAAAATTAATAAAAAAGTCCCAAATTTTAATTTTCGCCTTTCAAACCTCTATTGCCTCTATTGTCCATAGAGGCAGAAACTATAGAAAAACTAAAGTCATCATCACCTATAAATGATTTAATAAATCAGTTTGCCGAAAAAAAGGCAAGGAAAGTTTATATTTAATTTGAATTTTTTGTAAAAATTTTGGAAAAAGTGACAGACAGATAATTATGATGAATAAATATTTATTTTATTTTTATGCAAACATATTTTTTTTTTGTGAGAAATCTTTACCCTTCATAAGGGCCCCCAAACAATTTTTATAAGGGGCCCCGCCAAGGCACACTACGCCACTGACGTATAGATAATGAATAATATAGATCTGGTACAGTATTCACAGCGGAACTTTGTGTCTCTGAAGTAAGGCTCTGCGAATCATAGCGCAAGAAACGGTTTGTCACTGAGCATACTGCATACAGTACCTAAGCGAGATAGGACGATGCGACAAACGTAAGCGAGTGAAAGAGGCAGTTATACAATGCTATCTTCTACAAGACTTCAACATTGACACAATAATAGCAACTGCGCAGGGACTTGCAGCCAACTTCAGAGACACAAACCGTTGTGACTACTGTACCTAACCGTACGATTTATTTTTGTTTTTGTCTCTTTTCCATGAATATGTTTGATTAGTTTCGGAATAAATAATGAGAGGCGAGCCTATCTGAATCCAACCATGGGATGCAAAGAATGGATAGAATCTACCGATTAAGCAGATAATATATTTTTTTTTTTTTTCCTTCTTTGGCAACTGAGCCGATGCCGACTATTCTGCCAGTGTCATGTAGAGACGACAGCACAATGACGCGAGCCGTCGAATTGAGCTATTCTTTCGGTGTCATGTGGAGTCGACAGCACGGTGAGTCGAGCCGTCGAACTTTGTTTATTCTTCCAGTGTCATGTAGAGGCGACAGCGCGGTGAGATGAGCCGACGAACTTTGTGGTAGTTAACAAAGATAGACATTGATAAAAAAAAAAAAAAAAAAAAGTAACTACTTTTTGATGCCATTGTCAATTATAAATTTTGAAAGGAGTTTGATAACTTTAGGAGAGAAATTTGCTAAAAGGGAATGGAAGTTGATAGGGAGGGGGATTTTAATGTTGGGAAGCATATGGTACAAGTCAAAGGAGTGGGAATACGAAGGACATGAAAAAAAGATATGGTCTAATGTACCATCATCAAGGCCGCACTCACACAAGGAAGAGTCACGAACACGGATCTTATTTAGGAATACTGGACTACAGCAGTGACCGAGTCTCAGCCTACACAAGGATGAAACAGCTCTTCTAGACATTTTAGGGCATTTGAAAAACCAAGGTTTCCGCTGGATGTCAGGTTGAATGTTGGCATAATATGCCCCTTTGAGTTTCGAGCTTGCTTGCCACTCCGCTGACCACGAGCTGAATAATTTAAGTTTGGTGTCTGAGCGCAAGTCGTAACTATGAAGCAGATAGTGTTTTCTATCCACAGGTTTGGATGTAGCAAATTTTGCCAGAGAGTCAGCACACTCGTTGCCACATATACCCGAATGGCTGGGAACCCAAACTATTTCAATGTTTAAACCTTTGTTGTGACAAGAGAAGAGTAAATTACGTATATCTACAATAATCTTGCTGTGAATTTTAGATTTTAATTGATTTTGTCCTAGAGCCTTTTTTTTTTTTTTTTTTTTTTTTGGGTGGGAAATCATCCAGTGACTTCTCCCGCTCTGGGTGAAGCGGGAGGGCGTGTCAGACTTTTACTGACTAAAACCCACCCGTGTTCCTTCAGTTGCTTGAGCCAGGGCCGCGGTAACTCTTTTTCAAATTTATCCGCGACCCAGACAGGCATCGGCCCTAGCGGACCCCGTCAGTTTTGCTAACATCTCTTTGAGGCGCGCGTGGAACACTACGCGCCGTCGACTCGGGCCTGGTCCTTATCGGACGGCGAGCTACCCGCTGCTCGCCGACCGCAAGCCCGCGCCTACGGTGGCCGGAAATCGTCTTGCGACGCCCGACGCCCGGGACGTCTCCTGCGGCGGCTGGGGGCGTGAGGGCGTCTCCGTTGCGTCTCCCTCACGCGTTCCGCCTCCTCCTTCGCGAGCATTACTGCTTCGCAGAAGGAGGTGACAGCTTCCCATGCCCTCTCGCTCCGTACCATGGCCTGAACCAGGGCCGGACGCGAGAGGTCACCACCGCCGATCGCCTCCACGAGGACACGGCGGTGCTCCGCCCAAGCGGAGCAGACCTCCACCGTATGCTCCACCGTGTCCTCCGGGCGATCCACACAATGGTGACACCCGGGCGTTTCCTCCCGCCTTATCCTGAACAGGAACCTCCCGAAACATCCATGTCCGGTGAGGACCTGCGTCAGGCGGAAGGTGAGGACGCCATGACGCCTTTCAAGCCACTCCTCAAAGAGGGGCCTTATCGCCTCAATTGTGGCGTGCCCAGCGCTGGGTTGCGACAATCGCTCTCTCCATGTCGCCATGAGATCCTGCCGGAGCTCTGACCGCCGAGCCGTAATTTGTCGCGGCAACGGTGTTTCGCCCCGGCGTTTCGCCTCCTCGCACCACTCCCATATGTGCGCGAGGACTTTAGCCTCCAGATCCCATGGCGGCAATCCGGCAAGGAGGTTCGCTACCTCACCGGAGATCGTGCGGTATCCTCGGACCAGCCGAATTGCCATGACCCTTTGGGACGCGTTCAACCGGCGGGCTGGTCGCCGCCTCAGAGAACGCGCCCACACTGGTGCCCCGTAAAGGGCCATGGACCGCACGACCCCCGCGTAGAGCCTCCGGCAGGAGGCGTTTGGACCCCCTAGATTGGGCAGGAGCCGCTTGAGGGCAGCCCCGGCCCGCTCCAGTCTGGGAGCCAAACGTCGGAAATGCTCCACGAAATTCCACCGGCTGTCGAGGACGAGTCCCAGATACTTCATCGTCGACTCGACGCCGATGTGAACCCCTCCTACCGTTATTTGGGAACCCGGCGGTGGCGCGTTCCGAGGACCATGAAAACATATGGCCTCGGACTTGTGCAAGGCCACCTCGAGTCCCAATTGCCGGATCCTCTCGACGATTGTCGCAACCCCGCGTGTCGCTAATTCGGCCGCTGCCTGGTGCGACCTCCCCTGCGCCAGGACCAGCGTGTCGTCAGCGTAGCAAACTACGCTGACGCCGCTAGGGAGGTCGGCGCGCAGCACCCAGTCGTACCCGATGTCCCACAGATATGGCCCCACGACTGATCCCTGTGGGACACCGCACGACATCTCTCGCCGGTTCCACTCTCCCTGGTGACCGGGGTAGATGACGGCCCTGTCCGTCAAATAGGCCTCGACCACGCGACAGAGGTAGGGTGGCATCCGGTGATACCGGAGTGCCTCCCTGATGCAACTCCAGGGCAGGGTGTTGAAGGCATTGGCGATGTCTAGAGACACCGCCAAGACGACCCCACCCCGGGCCACTGCATCCCCCGTCGTTAGGGCTCGCACGCGCATGATGGCGTCCACCGTAGAGCGCCCTCTGCGGAAACCAAACTGACTCTCCGCCAGATCCGGCCCCACCCGTACCAGCTGACCGACGAGGCGGTCTGCTATGACTCTTTCAAAGAGCTTGCCCACCTCGTCGAGCAACACGATGGGCCGGTAAGCAGATGGAGAGTCCGCAGGGCGCCCCGGCTTCTTAATGAGGACCAGTTTCCCCGTCTTCCAACGAAGTGGAAACTGGCCCCTCTCCAGGCATGCGCTAAGGAGCCCCCTTAGTCGAGGCCCGAGAGCCTCTAAAGCCAGGGCCCAGGCTTTCCCAGGTAAGCCGTCGGGTCCTGGGGCGGTATTTTTTGCATTCAGCCTACGTACCGCCACTCTCAACTCTACCTCGGTCACCTCCGGAGCATCGTCGTCGTCGGTGTGGTCCGAATCGGGCACCGCAAGAGGTGGAGCCATGGGCGGGGGAGTATGTTCACCCTGCGAAGGGAACAGAGTGCTCACCACGCTCTCCACGAGCTGCGGCCGGAGACTCTGCGTCAGCGGGGGAGCCCATGGGCGGAGTTTATCCCGCACCATTTTGTAGGGGCGTCCCCACGGATCCCTGTTAAGAGTCCCCAGTGACTCCTCGCGGGCCAGTCCCTTGGCCCGCTTGATCTCTGCTCGGAGGGCGGTCCTCGCCACTCTGTAACCCTCGTACAGCTCCACCTCAATGGCTTCCGTATTCGGAGGACGGCTACGGAGCCTGCGGTGCCTGGTGTACCGGCGTCGCGCAGCAACACACGCCTGGCGCAGAGCCGTAAGCTCCGGCGACCACCAGTACACCTGGCGCCGGGCGCGTCCTGGCTGGACCCGGGGCATTGCCACGTCACATATCTCGGACATGGCCTCCCGGAACCACTCCGCCTCGTCGTTGATGTCAGCAGGCCTGTCCGGTGAAGACACCCAGGCCTGCACGATTGAGGCTTCCAGGAGGAGCTCCCGGTCCAGCTGCTTCAGCGCCCACCGCTGACCACTGGGGTTCTGTCGGACCGGCGCGCGCGAGGTCTGGGTGGAGACCTCGAACTGGATATACCGGTGGTCGGAATAAGTCTCCACCTCCTCCATGACGCGCCAGTCGACGACACGTGGCGACAGGGCAGGGCTGGCGAACGAAATGTCCACCACCGATTCACCCTGCATCCGCACACACGTGGGGACAGAACCCCGGTTTAGGACGACCAGGCCTGTCTCCAGGGCCCAGTCCTCTACCATCCTGCCCCGTGTGTCCGTGTACCGGGAACCCCAAGCCACATTCTTGGCATTGAAGTCCCCGAGGACGAGCACAGGAAGGGAGCGGTACCCGACGACGACGTATTTTAACTCCGCAAGGGAGTTGTGAAACTCGGCGAGAGTTCGGTTCGGGGAGAAATATACCCCTACAACGACAATCTCCCCAAACCGTGCTGCTACGGAACCCTGGCCTCTCTTGATACCTTCGAGGGATGGGGTACCAGCGGCGGCCGACGAAATTAGAGTCACTGAGCCGCTCAAGTCCTCCACCCAGTCATCCCTGGGCGGGACAAAGTACGGCTCAGCGACCACGGCGATGTTAATCGACCACTGCGCCATGCTCTGGAGCAGAAGATCCTGAGCAGCGGCGCAGTGGTTGATATTCGCCTGAAGGAGGCGTAATGGGTCCGTTATTGGCACTCCATTTCATTTCCTTCCCGAGCCCCCTGTGAGGGTCCTGCCACGGTGGTTTCGGCCGTGACGACGGCTGTGGGGGTAGCGGCGGCGGCGGCGGCGGTGGCTGTGGCTGCGGTGATGACGGCGGGGGTGACTGGCTTGCCCCTGCCTCTGTCCTTGGCGGGTGGAACGCAGGTCTTACTCCCGGCCCGGTGATCGGCCGGCTTGCCAGCTGCCGCACATACGAAGCAGTGTGGCGTGGCATTGCACGAGCCGGCCTTGTGACCGGGCTGACCACAGCGGAAGCAGTGGTCGCTGCGGTCCACCTCCGAGGTGCATTGAGCTCCTACGTGGTTACCCACATGGCACCGGAAGCACCTCAGAGGTCTGGGTTCCAGCAGTTTTACCTGTGCGGAAACCCAGCCCACCAAGAGCCTTCGGCCCTCCCCGGCTATTTTTTGGGCCACTGAGACGGGGCAGCTCACCGTTACAGCACGCATCCTCGTGATATCAGGGCGTATGATGCCTGCCCTCACCTGCTCGGCAGAGCACCCCCCAGTCCTGACGACGGCGGCCACCACCTCTTCTTCCGTCACAGAGTCATCCAGGCCCAGAATGCGCATGTCAACACACTTGGTGGGCCTGGACACTCGGACCTCGTCCGCATTTAGGGATGCCCTGAGCCTTTCAGCCAGAGCATCAGCGGTTGGGCCGCTGTCCGCCCCGGGAACTTCCAGCATCCGGGCCCCAGTCGCGGTGACTCTCACCCGGATGCCCTCAGTGACGCCGAGCTCCTGTAGGTTCACCGCCACCCTCGCTTTGGCGAGCACTTCGCGGTAGGACACACCCTTCTTTTCCGCTTCCGGCTGAAGTGTAATTACTACAGCTGCGGAATTCGGGGCGCGGAGCCTAGCCGCGACGCTTCGCTCCTTGCGCCGCTTCCGTCTCTGCTTCCTTTTGGCCGCCCTTGCAGCCTTACCCGCCTTCTTAATCTCCCCGGCTACTTGCCATTCGGCATCGGCCGCAGGATACTCAGGAGGCGGCAGAGATTGGGGCGGCCGACTTGCCACCTGGGTTGGGGCCCTCGCCACCTGTGCAGCACCTCCGCCCTTTTTAGGCACTGGATTGCCTGGTTTCGCCGGGGCTGGTCCCGCCGAGCCCGGTTTGGCCGCGGCAGCCGTGGCGGCGGCATACGAGGCCGCCTTTCTCTGGCCTAAGGCCACCTGGCTCGCCGCTAGCGGGGGTCGCAGAACGATGGCCTCCAGAGCAGAAAACCGACTCTGGAAGGCAGCCAATTCATGCCGCACCAGGTTAAGAACCCGGTCTTCTGCAGGCACGGGCTGGCTTTGCCCATGCTGCGCCCCCCCCTGCAGCATCTCACGGGAGCCGGCTCCTCGGAGCCCAGCCAGGTCCGCTCGGAGCTCCTCATTCTCCTTTTGGAGAAGCTCCATTTCGGCTTTCAAGCGGGTGACCTCCTCCCGCATCTCGGATATTGCATCCGACGGAAGCCCGACATTATTGGCCTCCGCTGCCGCCATAATGGAGGCCGTGGCCGCGGATACGGCCTTGTCTTTAGAGGACTTATTTCTCTTCAAGGCCACATCCCGGATTGCGGCTTCCACGACCTCTGCGAACCTGGCCGCTCGCTCCAAATTTGAGCCACCAGCAGCGTCCAGCTCACCACCAGAAGATTCCGAGTGGACAGATCTGGTCAATCTTGGGTGGCGCCCCTCCGCGGCGAGCCTCTCGGCTCGCTGGGCAGCCTCCTGGGTGGTGAGCCCCCTCCCCGCACCTCTGTCTCGGCCCTTACCCCGCCTATTGGTGGGGATCTTTGGGGCCGAAGCCAGCTCGCTTTCGGAGTGTGACCCCAAGCCATCCCCCGATTTGGGGCGCTTCCGGAAGAACCTAAGATTCTCCGCAGCAGCCCCCGCCACTTCGCGCTCCAAGCTCTGTGAGCCCTTTGCGCCAGACGCAACGTCGGTCTCCGACCCCGCATCACTCCTCAATTCTTCGTCGGTGTCGCTAAGAAAAATCGGTGTCCTTATATCGCGCATGTGGTTGTCGGTTTTGTCTAATGAGACAGACAGCAGACGTTTGTTGCCCACCCCAGAATACGGAGGGCAGCCCGCCGAAGCGGGGTGGGACTCCCCGACCGCTGAGCAGTCGGGACCCACCTGGGGAGTTTTTTTACAAAAGTCCTGGTCCATTTTTGAGATTTCCTTTAAAGGGTGAGGTCCCTATACTAAAATTACCTCCTTCTTTCTTTCCTGCCCACTCTAAGCCCACTCGACCTACCCTCTGTAAGCAGAGGGGGGAGTAGGCGTCAGAAGGCCCACCCAAGCGACGGACTTGTCGTCCTGGCACTAGCCCGGTTCCCTTCACAGACTATCAAGGATGATCTGTGATTGAAACCGTGACCTTTCCTCGTTTGTTGAAAATTAGCCGCCAGCGCCAAGAGCCCACCCAACGCAGGTGGACAATTGGAGCCGACGTTGCCCAGGGTGCGCCACGTGGAGGCTTTCAACATGCACCCCTTGTCCTAGAGCCTGGATGCTACTATGCGAATCTGAAAAAATAACCGAATTTTGGATATTGTGCGATAATATAAAATTGATGGCTTCTAGGATACCGATGCATTCCCCTGTAAAAACTGAAGATTCTGGCGGACATTGGAATAAAAGAGCTATTTTAGAGTTCTGGAAGTATGTTGAAACACCTGTACACCCTGTTGATGATAATTTAGATGCATCCGTATAGAACAAATTCCAACCCTTCCAGTATCTCTGAATAGCCCGAGCAAACTCTGCTTTTACGTCCTGGGAGTTTTTAGTGATACCAAGGCCCAAGACGATCTTTGGCTTGAAATGGACCACCTCATATGGGGAAGCAAATACTGGAAGAGAAGGGTATTGACAAACAGGCGAAGAGAGTTGTTTAAGCTCCCTGTACCTATTCATCAATGGAATACATTTATTATTCCAGTAAGAAGAGACATTAAAAGAAAGGTTGATTTGCTCCAAAATGGGAAGTAAGGGATGGGATGAGAGGGAGAAAACTTTTGACAAGAAACGATCTGCTAAGTATTGTCTACGAAGGGTAAGGGGAGGATCTGCACATTCAACCTGGAGAGCGTTAATGGGGGAAGATTTCATGGCGCCAATAACTATTCTAAGGCATTTGGCCTGGACTGCATCGAATTTACGTAGGGCTTCTTTATTACATGGCTCAATTAAGTAGCTACAGTAATCCAACACGCTTCTAACCAGAGCATTGTATACCAGTTTTAAGGTGTATGGGTGAGCCCCCCACCAGACACCTGCCAGAGCCTTAAGAATCGAAACTGAGCGCTCACATTTTTTAACTGTATTATTAATGTGGTCCACACCTGACAATTTAGAATCCAGGATAACTCCCAGAAACCTAGCCTGTTCTTTGACTGGTATAAATTGCCCATCTATATTAATGTCAAGTTGAGGGATAATACGTCTGCGAGTAAACACAACTGATGTACTTTTTGGAGCACTTAAAGATAACCAATGATCTAACAGCCATTGGTTTAATGAGGACAAAGAAACATTCATAGATTTAGCAGCATCCACGATGGAATTGCCACAGACCAATAACGCAATATCATCAGCATACTGAAGGATTTTACAATTAAGATTTAAACAGGAAGGTAGATTGCAGGTATAAATATTGTATAAAGGGGGACTAAGAACGGATCCCTGAGGAAGGCCCCGCCAAGCTAATCTTGATGCAGACTCCTCCCCAGGAATTCTTAATTTAAGACTACGGTCTAAAAAGATATTTGATATGGTCTGACGAATTTTAGGCGGGATTCCCAGCTCTTTCATTTTCTGCCCAAGAACAGGGATGAGGACAGAATCATATGCAGCTGAAATGTCTAAGAAAACGGCTACCACAGACTCATTCCTACTAAGGGCCAACCGGATCTCTGATGTGAGGGTACCCACACTATCAGCTGTACCCAGACTTTTCCTAAAGCCAAATTGAGATGTTGGTAGCAATTTCCTGCTCTCCACAAACCATTCCAGACGGTTTTTAATAAGGTGTTCCAAGAGTTTAATGAGTATGGACGATAGAGCAATTGGTCTGTAGGAACAATGATCACTAGGATCTTTACCAGGTTTTAATATTGGAATAATAATTTGAACCTTCCAATCAGGAGGAATATATCCAGAGGAAAAGCAGTAATTGGCCAAGTCCAGGTAATACTGGTGCGTCTTATCTCCAGCTTTGGTTATGAAAGAATATGGGAATCCATCCACCCCAGGGGCAGAGTCCCTTACATGGGCAAGGACAGATTTAAGTTCCTCCAATGTAAATGGTCTGTCCAAAGGATCATCTGATGCTGTTTGGTGGTTCATTGAGACACATTCATATTTACCAGGAACATAAGCTGGGGCTAATTTAGAAAAAAACTGGTGACTAAGCTCATCAGACATTATGCTCCCAGAGGGAGGCCTCAAATTATTCCTAAAGGATTTCAACCTACGCCATACTACTGAAACTGGAGTGGATGGACTCAGTGAATCACAATACCTACGCCAACTATCTCTTTTTTTTTCTTAAGTAATTTTCTGGACTTAGCCAATATATGCTGAAAAGCTATGATGTTCTCCAGGTTCATATTTAAGTTAAAATTCATTTCAGCCTCATTCCTAGCTTTGATCACAGCAGAACATTCCCTATCCCACCATGGCGGAGATGGGATTTTGCCCTTTGGCAGTTTTTTGGCAGGGAAGCAATCATCTGCTGTAGCAGATATTATGTTGGAGAATGACAAAAAGCATTCCTGAGCATTTTCATCATTAATGGAAGGAAGAGAGGAGACGCGCAAATCTATAATTTTTGAGTAAAGGTCCCAATCAACTGAGTTCAGTTGATATTTTAAAAGAGGAGCACAGGTTCTATCAGGGATAATTTTGGAAGGTATTTCCACCATGATGGGATAGTGATCACTCCCATAGGTCATATTCAAGCGACTCCAATTAAAAAGGCTGGCTATATTAGATGAACAAAATGTCAAATCAACACAACTGTTATTTTGCCCAGGCACAGCCCGACGTGTGGCAGACCCATCATTTATCACACATAAATTAAGTTCATCTAATATATCCACTAAGCCTATACCAAAATTGTCACAGGTTTCTGACCCCCATCTATAGTGGTGACCATTAAAATCACCCATGACAAGTAATGGACCTTGTACATTACTTAACAAACTTTTTATGATATCAAGATCATCAATTTGTGGGTATGCAATATAAAAACTAAAAACAATTATATCCTCAGCCTTAACAGCAACAACATTGATGTTGTCACCTACAAAGGGTAGAGGAATTGGGGTGAATGATACTTTGTTATTGATGAACAAAGCACATCCCCCATATCCATCTGATCTATCATGTCGAACACCATTGAAACATGGGATTCTGAAATTACTTTCAGAACGAAGCCATGTCTCAGCAATGCTGCAGATTGATGGTTTGAATTTATTAATGAGGAAAAGTAAATCATGTTTCCTGGGAGTAATACTCCTGACGTTCCACTGAAGAAGGTGAAGGGGGAGCATTGTGAATATAATTCATTATAGATGTCAATTTGTTGGCAACGTGGTCAGGTAGTGAATGAGCAGGGTTTGCTAATATAGCCATTAGCATACTGGATATAATATTTAAAATACTTTCTGAAGAAATAGGACTGTTAGTACTTGCCCGAGGGTAAGCACCACCATTTTGGACAGGAGTGAATGAATAATCTTGAATAAGGGCTTGGTGAGCTTGCTTATCATAACTAGGTGACAGGGGCGCATGGGATTTTGGTTTGATTAATACAGTTTTGCGGTGTGATTTTGGAGTTTGGGGAGTTGATCTGGGGAACAGAAGAGGACTGGCTATAGGTTTGGTTTTTGGAGATGATCTAATTACTTCAGCATACGATCTTGAAACTTGTGGGAATACCTGACTTGCTTCTGCATAAGAGATTGATTTCTCAGCCATCAGTGCTTTTATTCCTTTTTGCCGACCCAACTCCGGGCAAGACTTGTCGGTGGCATAGTGACTTCCAGAGCAGGAAACACAAAAGCCAAATTCAGTGGGGACTTGGCAGCCATCACCTAGGTGGTCTTCACCACATTTAAAACAGCGTGGTTGTGAGCGACATACAGTGCGTGTGTGACCAAAACGACAACAGTTGAAACATTGAATAGTTGGGTACATATACTTTTCAACTGGGAGAGTAGAGTAGAAGCAATATACACGATTTGGCAAAACTTGGCCATCAAAGGTAAGAATAACGGTTTGAGTGGGCTTCCACTCAGTAACGCCCGGAGAACTCACCTTTCGGTTCATTCTCCTGGCCTTAATTACTGGACCGCATCCAGTGGGAACCCTGATATTTTCAATGAACTCTTCCTCTGTCCACTCGATAGGTACGTCTCTGACGAGACCCATGCGCGTAACGTTATATATAGGGATAGAAGTAATGTATCCATGGGATGTCAGTATTGGGCTTATTAGAAAACTGTTTGCATCCAGGTGAGTCTTAAAACTTACTGCGAGTCTATTTCGCCCCAAACGTTTCAAGCTTCCGAGAATAACATTAGCAAAGTTATTATTTGTGAGGAACATACCAAACTTAACAGGATGTAGAACAGTGCCAGAGGTCTGTCCATCTTTTAAGGACACGTGAACTACATATGGTGCGTTATCTCTCGAGTTGTATGTGTGTCTGCCTATCGTATGCTTGGATTGTTTCGGAGGATTGATAGGAGTAGCGGGGGGCGAGCATGCGGGTCTTTTTCTTTGCGCAGATTCGGAGTCCATAGCGTTATCAATTTTGTCATCGGGGAGAGTAATGGTTAGAATCGGACTGTAATCAAAGGGATCGGGAGGGTCAGGGGGTTTCTTGTTATCCATGACGGATACCGGTTGAAAAAATTAAATCTATTAAAGAAATAGATTCATACAAACCAACTGGATGTTAGAACACAAACACCAAGAAAAATCTTGTTTGAAATTCACACTAATAAAAACACTTAACTCAAGAAAACTCGTAATACCAATAAAACTAACTGCTAACCCAACAACACTACCAAAGAAAGACTAAAATTATCAACTCTATAGTGAAAAACTCTTAAAATCAAAATAAGACTAAAAAAATTTTGCCGCCATAAGTTGACTTGACAATGACCCAGATAATATATACTTGCCTATCTATTTAATGTAGAGATTGTGTCAAATTGTCAATTTCATCTCAATCTGCTGTACGTCTTGCTGTCGTTATTGCATCGTGGTAGATAGCAAGCAATACTTCTTCGTGTTCCGTATGGTGTCGGACGTAAAGAATCTCACCATCCCATATCTTCCCATGGGTGTCGTAAAAGGCGACTAAGGGATACACCAGAGAATGGGCAGCAGCGTTCTCTGTGCATTTTAACAACAAACTGCGATCGCCAACCCGCCTGCCAAGCGTGGCGATTAAGGCAAACCCCCCCAAACCAAAAATGAAAAGCACAAAGAAAAAACGGCCCCGAGTGCCCGGCAGCCCGTCTACCCTCGACTACGGTAGCGGTCGAGGCGATGGCGTGGCAAGGGGTGCGAAGAATCCCCGGAGTGGACCCGGCTACCCTAATAAACACCGACGACTGGACCTGGCAACGTATAACACGCGAACACTCCGGACCGACGAGAAGATAGCCGAACTCGAGGAAGAATTGAGCAGGTTGCGGTGGAGTATTATAGGGTTATCTGAAGTCCGAAGAGAGGGGGAGGACTCGATAATCCTAAATTCCGGTAACCTGCTCTATTTCCGAGAGGGTGACCGGCAGTCCCAGGGTGGTGTCGGGTTTATCGTCCACAAGTCCCTTGTGAACAACGTGGTGAAGATCGAGAGTGTGTCGACAAGGGTGGCGTACCTTATACTCAGAATATCCTCGAGATATTCGCTGAAGGTTATACAGGTCTACGCCCCGACCTCGGCTCACCCCGACGACGAGGTAGAGACCATGTATGAGGATATTTCTAGTGCCATGCATGGTTTCAAAACTCACTTCACCGTTGTCATGGGGGACTTCAACGCGAAACTGGGCAAACGAGACGTGGATGAGCTGCAAGTGGGCCAATTTGGAGTTGGACATCGGAACCACCGGGGTCACCTACTAGCCAGCTTTATGGAGAAGGAGGGCCTCTATATGATGAACTCCTTCTTCAGAAAGCGTGAGCACAGGAAGTGGACCTGGCAAAGCCCCGATGGTGCAACTAAAAACGAGATCGACTTCATCATGTCAACCAAGAAGCAAATGTTCAATGATGTCTCTGTGATCAATTCGGTGAAAACCGGGAGCGATCACCGCATGGTGAGAGGCACATTGAACATTAATATCAAGCTTGAAAGGTCTCGACTGATGAAGTCTACGCTCCGTCCAGCACAGATCCAGATCCAAAACCCCGAGAGCTTTCAGCTCGAACTCCAGAATCGTTTCGAGTGCCTAGGGAGCTCCGTGGACGAATACAGCGATGGGTTCGTGGAAGCTGTCCATACGGTTGGGTCTAAGTTTTTCAAGACCCGCCGTACAGATATAAACAAAAAGCTCTCTGATCCTACTCTCAAACTCATGAAGGAGAGGCGTGAGATGATCCTGCAGTCTTCAGACGATGCGTTGAAGTACCGGCAGCTCAATAGACGGATCTCAAAGTCCTTGAAAAGCGATCTCCGCCGCTTTAATACCGAGCGTATTAAAGACGCGATTGAGCGGAATAAGGGTTCCAAGGTCTTTGCAAGAGATCTGACTATTGGGCAGAGCCAGCTCACGAAACTGAAGACCGACGATGGCAGAATCGTATCCGCCAAACCGGAGCTATTGAGAGAGATCGAGAGATTCTATGGGCAGTTGTACACGTCAACCAGTAAACCCGTCGCGAATGTAGCAAAAGACCCTAGAGCTAGATTGACCCGGCACTATACCGAAGACATTCCGGACGTCAGCCTGTATGAGATTAGGATGGCTCTTAAACAGCTTAAAAACAACAAGGCGCCGGGTGAAGACGGAATTACAGCCGAACTCCTGAAGGCGGGTGGAAAACCGGTCCTTAAGGCCCTTCAGAAGCTGTTTGATTCCGTCATACTCGAGGGCAAAACGCCACAGGCATGGTGCAGGGGTGTGGTGGTACTCTTCTTCAAGAAGGGCGACAATGCCCTACTAAAGAACTATAGGCCCATCTCACTTCTTAGCCAAGTCTACAAGCTGTTTTCAAGAGTCATCACGAATCGTCTCGCGCGCAGGTTTGACGATTTCCAGCCTCCTGAACAAGCCGGTTTCCGTAAAGGCTTTAACACCGTAGACCACATACATACGCTGCGGCAGGTTATACAGAAGACCGAAGAGTACAACCTGCCTCTCTGCTTAGCGTTTGTGGACTACGAGAAAGCCTTTGATTCGATCGAGACTTGGGCTGTGCTGCAGTCTCTCCAACGGTGCCAAATTGACTACCGGTACATCGAGGTGTTGAAGTGTTTGTATAAAAACGCCACCATGTCAGTTCGACTTCAGGATCAGACCTCGGAACCTGTCTTTCTGCAGCGAGGTGTGAGGCAGGGAGATGTCATATCTCCGAAACTGTTCACCGCTGCACTGGAGGATGTCTTCAAGGTTCTGGACTGGAGAGGGCTAGGCATCAACGTCAACGGCGAGTACATCACTCACCTTCGGTTTGCCGACGATATAGTGGTCATGGCTGAGACTATGGAGGACCTCAATACAATGCTCGATGACCTCAGTAGAGCCTCCGAAAGAGTGGGTCTTAGGATGAACATGGACAAAACCAAGTTGATGTTGAATGCCCATGTCACACCCACTCCTATTAGGGTCGGAGACTCTACACTCGAAGTTGTGGATGACTATGTCTACCTGGGACAAACGATCCAGTTGGGTAGGGCCAACTTCGACAAAGAGGTCAACCGTCGAATCCGACTCGGCTGGGCAGCGTTCGGGAAGTTGCGCGGTATCTTCACGTCCAACTTACCACAGTGTCTCAAGACGAAAGTCTATGACCAGTGTGTGTTGCCAGTTATGACCTATGGCTCTGAGACGTGGTCGCTCACAATGGGCCTCATCAGAAAGCTTACAGTCACCCAAAGGGCAATGGAGAGGGCTATGCTCGGAGTTTCCTTACGTGATCGAATCAGAAATGTAGAGATCCGCAAGAGAACCAGGGTTACCGACATAGCCCGAAGAATTGCCAAACTTAAGTGGCAGTGGGCAGGGCACATTGCTCGCAGAACGGATGGCCGATGGGGCAGAAAGGTTCTGGAGTGGCGACCGCGAACCGGAAGACGTTGCGTTGGAAGGCCCCCCACCAGGTGGACCGATGACCTGGTGAAGGTTGCAGGGATCCGCTGGATGCGGGACGCACGGGACCGGTCAATGTGGCGACGCTTGGGGGAGGCCTATGTCCAGCAGTGGACGGCTGATATGATGATGATGATGACTTCTGAGACTCATCTGAGGTTCTGCAGTGTCTCAATATTTCATATGAGGACGCAAAGCACTTTTTTACTTTTTACTAAGACTCCGCGGTCCGTCTGTCTGTCTATCACCAGGTTGTATCTCATGAATCGTGATAGCTAGACAGTTGAAATTTTCACAGATGATGTATTTCTATTGCCGCTATAACAACAAATACTAAAAACAGAATAAAATTAATATTTAAGTGGGGCTCCCATACAACAAACGTGATCCTTTTTGCGATAATTGTACGGAACCCTTCGTGCGCGAGCCTGACTCGCACTTGACCGGTTTTTACGATAATGGTACGAAGGGTTCCGCCCTTCGTGCGCGAGTCCGACTCGCACTTGGCTAGTTTCTTTTTTCTATTTTGTTAACGGTGGTAAACCTTCAAAAGACGCCTGAACTTTTGGAGAAAAGACCAGGGAGTATAGGTTTTTTAACTCACTAAAAACACCCCGGTGATCACCATCAGCACGTAGAAGGGGCCTTGTAACCTCTTAAAAGACCATCCCGGGACCCCTTCTGTGCAACTTCTATTAGGGCACATCCCTGGACCTGTGATAACTAGTCGATGGGTAGTGCAGACAGAGTTTCTGATAGGTGGCTAGCGGTGACAGGACCTCCTAACATCGGGTGGGCCGCTTGTTTGTTTGACATGCAATAGCATAAAACTAATTTACTTTTAGATACTCTTAGAAACCGGGCTCGATACTGCATTTTCTTGGAGCTGGGTATTGAATACCAAAGCTTCGACGTCGGTTGGAGTGTAGCCTTAAGGCACTATGGCGCGAGGACTTGAAAAATTATCGTTTATTTTTATTTTTCGGATATTTTCCAATTTTATTGCAGTTCGGGTTAACCTTGACCATAAAAACCATTTAGGTCATGAGAAGCATAGCCCTACGACGCACTGTTTCCGAATTATGGGCCTACGAATTTTATTTTATTTTGCTTAAAACGCTCTATATTTCCAAAATGGTAGCTCGGATGAAAATCATTTCAGGAAATAAATTGTTGCTCTAGTCGATAACTATGAGATGATGTAAGAAAACCCGCGCAAATAGTTTTTTTGTTTTGTTTTTACTTTAACGTATTTTTTTGCTTTTCTTTGCTGCTCATAGTGCTCCTAAGCGTATACTCCAACTCCTAAAACTCCGCCCCTAAGACCTCGACGTCTTTAGTTGGATGAATGAGTGAAGCTCCTTCATGGCTCAGGTCTGACAGATACTTTGCAAGGCATTATCTTGGGTCACATTTTTGCTCAACTTTAAATAACTCTATGTATGTTGATGAAGTTTGTCTAATTTTATTATTGTTGATTATCTCAACATCTAGGTAAGGGCTCGAACTTGCTGATACTAACTTTGGAACGACTCTGGCAACCCCAGGCTCCATGATAAGTTACCTTTGTCTTCGTCGTATCGACAGCGTTACCATTTGCCTCGTAAAGGTATTTCGGGGTGCTGGCATGTGCTGGTTTGGTCACTGGGGTGGTCACGGCGCACAGAGTGTTCTGGTGCGCCGGTGATGGGGAGTACTCCCCAGAGGAGGGTCCGGTAACGGACAGCCGCGGTGGGTTCGCGGTGAGTGCAAACGCGTGCCCGTGTTCGCGCCATAAGCAGCACAGGAGGACACCGTGGAGTTTTAGTGGGTTAGAGTCCAATATAACTGCGCTATCTCCCCGTGGTAGCGCAGTATGCATGAGCATTTCACCACACTTATAAAAAAAAGTGTGTTGGTGCACAGAGAGCAAGACAAGAGTTGAGGCATAGTTTGTGACGTAAGTTCCGCAATCGCATTGTTGTACCTGCAGCGGCCCCCTGATCATGAAGTCTGCTTCATTGACATCATGCAGACTTAGAGCCTTCATTAAAATTCAATCATCATCCAATTCAATACAAGTTCCTTGCAGTTTCATTCCCATATAAATTAAATTAGGTAAATTAAACAACTTCATTCTTATTTGGAACCGCATTTCTCTCCATTAAACGTAGGAATTTACTTAATTTTCCAATAGTCTTAATGGCTGGGATTGAGATTTACCTAAACGGAGTTGTTAGGTGCTATTGGATAAATCCTTTGCATTGTGTAAGAATTTCTGGAGGATATAAGCCCTTTGTTCTTTTCGAATTTTGAATTCGTAACTGTTCTTCGGAAAGATCGCTATGCTATTGGTCAGTATCAGCCTGACCAATAGCATAGCGATCTTTCTTCGTCGATTTTTGACAGTGGTCTGCTCCGTCACGGGTAATTAGAAGTCTGAAAGTCGCATAAACGTCAACCAGTCTTATCTACCGGGGGTCCTTGTGCTAACTATTAACTGGGTTGCGGAGGTCAGGGAACCCAATGGCTCCATTAAAAATACGGCAGCCTAATTGCGTAAGTGAATTTGTGACCAATCACAAAGACGGAAATCCACAACACGTCTCTCATCTCGCATGTGATTGGTCGATTGATGGCGGTCAAACCGTTTGCCTTGTCGAATTCACTTACGCCATTAGGCTGCTGTTTTCAATTTCAACTGCACTGCTTAATATCCGATCCTAACCGACATATTGGGTACAATCCTAAACAGATGATGTTTCTTTTTTTTTTGTTTTTTAATCTAGAGGCTCGCGTTTGACCACTATCTCGCCTGATGTTAAGCGATGATGTGGTCTACGGTGAAGCACGCTTGCCTAGAAGAAACCTATTCACTCTTGACTTAAAGACCCCAAGGTTGTAGCTATCAGGGAACAAGGACTCCGGAAGGGAGTTCCACTCCTTAGCTGTGCGCACAGTGAAAGTATTAGCAAAACGCTTTGTGCGTATGGGAGGGATGTCTACCATGTACTGTTTCCGCATGGTCGTACGTCTTGTTGTCCGATGACGGAAAGGACTGGGTAGAATCAGATTGTGCAGTTCCGTCACCCAATCCCCGAAATGTAACCGATAAAAAACCGACAGGCTGGCAACTCGGCGTCGATGTTCGAGGCTCTGGAGCTTTGACGCGACCAGTGCATCGTTGCCAATAAGCCTCTTGTCCCGTCTGTCAATCGACTCAAGTGCATCAAGCTGGTATTTGACAGATCCATCCCAGAGGTGAGAGCAGTACTCCATGCATGACCGAACTTGCGCTTTATACAAGTTGAGCAGTTGTTCAGGCATGAAGTACCGTCTCACCTTTGCAAGAATCCCCAACTTTTTTGCAGCTAACTGAGAACGGACCGAAGTTGAGGGTCAACAAAATAGCAGCGTCAGTAGTGTTTATTCATAAACTAAAGGCCTTCTGCTCCGGATCTCGGATGCGCTAGACGTGCATACATAATTATGTCTGTTAGGTTTACACAATAGATGGAAATAGGACGCGTAGATTGCAAGTCCAGATCATTCCTATCCCCCTTGGCCAAACATTGGCTCCAATACAGCCATCGTTATTGTTCCGAACTACAAGCAGGCCAAGTTTATTTGAACAGTCGCTTAAACGCCTTCGCGGCGTCCGCGTGTGTCGTTGACCGGAAAATTCCTTCCGATATTTTTCTTATTTGCCTTGCCGCCATAAATTCGATTTTAGAACGAAGTGTTTTTAAAATGTGATCGTTGTTTTTGGTGTGAGTAAATATGGAAATTAAAGTAGACGTGGTAAGTTTTATTTAAATTTGAAAGTTTTTGCAGTTTCAACTTCAGTAGGTAAATTTTCAGCATATTTGTGCAGTTCTCTTAGACGGTGATGTGCAAATAACATAAATATGTAACTACCCACTTAAATTAGTAAAATGTATCTAATTATGGATGAAATGAGTAACTTTAACAAAAAAAAAATATGTTTGTTGTTCATGAAATTGCCTACTTTTCTAAAAATATTTGAAAATTGTTTCCTAATGTTTTCTTTATGTTTATGTACCAATTAAGCTTCTGAATGGGTACTTCACTTACCCATTTACACGCTAAAGTAATATTTTCGCTGTTGTACCTAGTGGCATATAGTCACTTTTCCTGGAAAGAAACTTTGGAACTATAGTTAGGTATTTCCTTGTAGATCTAAAACACATTCCGGATAATATATATCTTTTTTTTTGCAGCGAATTTTAACTGTGATACCACCTTATTGGTTTCAAACAAAGCATCGTTTTTAAAAAGAATTATTTAATATATTGGAGTACCGCCTAAATGGATGGTTATTTATTAAATAATATATTTAATTAATATACGTATTTTTTGTCCGGTGGATGCAAAACGCACAGGACAGTGTGGCGACGTTTGGGGGAGGCCTATGTCCACCAGTGGACGTCTTTTGGCTGAAATGATGATGATACGTAGGTAATTACGAACGAAGCAAAAGAAATTAATGGTGGGAGGCCTTTGCACAGGACTAGGAGTGGAACTTATCAGCCTGATAAAAAAATACGAAGGTACTAAATAGCTGATACAAAATTATGTAAATAAATATTTATGCAAGTTTAGGTTATTAATTACATATTTTATTCAACTTAAAAGATACTTATTTTTATCATTACTTGGGTCATTAATTCTTTAAAAAAATACCTGCTCTAAGTAAAAACCGACTTCTAAAGCAAAACACTACAAATCGAAGAAAATAATTTGTTTTCCGAAGTCGGTGTCTTTGGGACCTACTGTTTTTTGTTTTTTTTAGACAGCAACTTCGGAAAAAAACGATTTGTAGTGTTTTGCTTTAGAAGTCGGTTATATTTTTTGTTAAAAAGTTTTTTTATTTTCACTTTTTAGTGGTACATAATGGACAAGTTCTATAGTAAAGTACCTATAATATCCACAGTGATGCCAGAATAGATTACCCAAATGAAATCTTCTAAAAAAGCCGTACACAAACTATAATTAGATCGTCCACGTAAACAAAAATGGTAATAAATAAAAAAAAAACATAAAATGAAAACTATTGGGCCAAACTATGTTAAATTTTTATGGGACCAAATGGCAACTATTCCGTATCGAACTAAAGTACAATCACGTAAATCGGATCATAAATCTCAACGTCATCGGTGTACAAAAAAAAAATAATATAATATTTTTTTTATGTGTGAAAACTTATAATTGGCCGTTTCTTGCATGTTGTTTCTGCGTATTTATTTTATTAGCTGTAAGTTTTCTTAAGATTAATAAAATAAAATAAAAACCAATCGATATGAGAACCTTCTCCTTTTTGAAGTCGGTTAAAAACAATTTCAATTTAATTATGTTGCTTCCCCAAGCAAGGTCTTTCTAACAGCATTGTGCACTTGCAATTCCAATTAGCGTATCCCTTGTTTTACAACCAACTGGCAACATATAAACGCGTATTCCAAGTAAAGTAACATAATTTATCTACATGTGAATCTACTAATTCCGGTATTACAGATGACTTTGCTAATACACCGCACCCAGCCTTCAATTACTTTAAATAGATACTTGCTGTATTTTAGATCAGTATTGCCTAAAATGCGTGAAGCCGCTCCCTTTTTTTCCAAGTAATATACGTCTCTATCATTAATTTTAATATTAGTACTGGTATGGTGAAATGTAATTTTTAATTCGGAAGTAATTAGAGAAGTTGGTGAGGTAACATAACACATTTGAGAAACGCTGTCTAGGTTTTTACTTTAATCAACAGCGAGATTCATATCAGTACTTTAGTGCTTCTATCACGATTGTCTTGTATTTCAATTTATAATATCTATTAGTATTAGAAACTTGGATCTGCGACGTAGGACGTGTGTTTTCTTGTACCTAGTCTTCGCATCGCAAATAGCGCAAATTCGCAACGCAACGCATAGTTTTGATGATTTCACGATGAAGATTTAAAGCCTGAATTTATGCTTTTCTCCTAGTTGTCGCTGGCAGTTGGCAGAGCCTAGATAAAGTAGTTTAGAGATGAAGTTTTGGTCTCCTATTGAAGCATTGTATGTATGGAATAGCACGAAGTAGAAAACTATCTCGTTCGGGACTTATTTTATTATAATATAGCCTAACCAAACTCAAAGCAATCCAAAGTCGACTCAGCTCTTAGAAATTGGAAAACAACAAAATCAGAGACCGCTTTATGGAGATCCGGGCCCGATATGGGTGTCAATGAAGCGAGGCCATCGAGCCGCAGCCATTATCCTCCGAACACCTCACTGTGATTTGAATACAAAAAAGCCGTTAAGTGCTTTCTTACTGCGCCAGTAAACAATGAAATATTATGGCCATCCGACCGACACTTCGTAATGAATTGATGAACATATTGATAGCTTTATTGTATAGGAACTGGACCCAGACGTCTTATGGCGTGAATTTATCTGTTATAGCCTGGCCTTTGTATGACTACGTACCTAATCATAATATTATTAAAGCGGTCGTAAATTATGTTGAACAGACGTGTACGTGTACGTGTAAATAACTTTTTGACAAAAAAATCAAACAGACTTCCAAAAGAAAACACTACAACGCGAAAAACAACTTTCTTTTACGAAGTCGGTGTCTTTTGCACCCATTGTTTTCAGTTATTCGACACCGACTTCGGAAAAAAAAGTGATTGTTTGATTTGTTTTATTTTGGAAGTCGGTTTGATTTTTTGTTAAAAACATTTTTTTTTCCTTTTTGGTTTTCGTAGGTATCTCCAATTCCAATAAGCAATAAGCCGAAACACGACTAGGATACATTGTTTTATTTCGGAGTTCCAGTGGTCATTGTGGTCTTCATCAGTTCCACTCCACCAAATGATACTTTCTGAGTGCAAATGATTGCATTTTTTATAAGAATACCAAAATCGCTATAATATTTGCGGAGTTCCCTCGATTTCTCTAGGATCCCATCATCAGATCCTGGTTTCCTTATCATGGTACCACCCTTGGTATATCTCCTTTCCAAAAAAACAATAATCATCAAAATCGGTTCATAAACGACGAAGTTTTGATGAATGTGAATAAACGATGAAGTTGTGAAGATGTGAAGTTATCCGCGAACACACATGAAAAAAAAATGTAAATATGCGGTCGAACTGAGAAACCTCCTTTTTTGCAGTCGGTTAAAAAGCAGCTGCTGCTATATTAATCCATTATCAAAATGAACGTTTCATCACACAATGGGCAACGACGAAATGACCCCTTACCAAACTTATAGATAAATGCCAAGAATGGCATAAGGAGTGGACGAAGTTTATGGTTTATGACTTTTACGAGTGCAGTAAAATGGACGTTAAACGCTGCCATAGCCCGTTGTATATCAATCAGAAAATTAGGAGAAATTAATTGTTCTACTGTACCGATCAAACAGAACAGTGCTTGACCTGGATCCTAGCCAGTGGCGGGAAATTTTCTATGACGTCACGAAGTCAAGTACTACAAGGCATTACTATTGAAGTGAAGTATAAATGGTGCAAGCCGGAAGGTAATATTTATACACACGTCGATTGTTGACATATGGGGGAACACTTTATGTGTGTCTACGACGGTGCAGTTGCAACTACTACATAGGTATTACGTAATCGACTAGACATTGGCCACCCTATGTTTGACATTTCAGAAAACCGAACTCAACTGGTTCGCTGAAAATACTTGCTAACTCCTTGATGCTCTTTATTCTATCTTCAATAAAAAGAACTCATCTTCCAATTATTATAAATATTTCCCTTCCCGAAAGAGTTCTGATTCAGGGTCGTCTCTAAATTTTTTCAGCGCAGAAAAAACAACTTATATACTTAATTTCTGTCCTAACAGCACACAGTTCACCCTTCGTCAGTCAAACAGGTAGAGAAGCCTCCTATACCCAAAGAATCATGTGGCTCTTGGTGCACACCCGACGCTACACCGGCCCATAATACGTGAGTTCAATGCAAAGTACCTGCTATTGTCTATGACACACCATCGATGAGTAGGATACAGATGTCATGCTAATTTATGCACAATTGATTTCAGATTGACACAAACGAATTCGAATATCGAAACTAAAACAGAGTTTCAAGAAGATGCACAGAATCGAGAAAGGTATGAAGGCAATTTAATTTTTTATGGTAAATACTTTTGCCCTATGACCTTTATGAATTTATTTTTATTTAAAAAAAACATTGCCCCGCACTAGGAATTTCTTCCTGTATCGTAGGTACGTTTACAAACATTTAAACTCTCATACATAAGTAACCCAGATCCGGAACAACTATCTGTTGGCCATACAAATATTTGTTCCATGCGGGAATCGAACCAGCAACACGCAGCGTAGAAGCCGATTGCTCAACCACTACGCCAACCGTGTCGTCGATGATTGAAAGTAATGAATCGATGGCCACTTATTTTCAGGCCAATTATAATTAAACTGGCCAAATTATATGTACTTACCTTCTCATAATTCCGAACTACCCGTAAACACACACATTTCTATTGTGCAATCATTTAGAAAGATGTTTAATGGTAAAGTTCGAGGTGATTAAATAATTTTGTGAATTTTCAGCATAGTAAGTCAATTTCAGAAAATTCGGCTGTTTTCCCCTAGCCCTCCCCCTGCTTATAAATCTGATAATGACATTACTGAAGCTGATACGGAACTCAAAGAATTCAAGCAATCAAGATCTGAAGATAATTCACCAGAAGCGTAAGTTTATACTGCAAACAGATGTTATAAAGTAGTAGTGACTAATAATATAGTTCTATTTAACCTTTATTTTGTAGGCCACCAGTTTTGGAAGACAAACTCGACGCAATAATTGAAACGCCGCAAAGTCCCGTGCCAATTTCTCCTTCGCGTGATCTAAAATGCAAAGGTCTATCACGATTGTCATCATTCTGCGACCCTTTCATGCCTATAGATCCCCAAGGTAAGTGATTATACGCTATTGAAGTAAATTCTTTTTAAATTGGTGTAATAGCCGGTCCCTGTTGGGCGCCAATTAATTGCTACGACGATTGTTAAAGAACTATTAGAAAGGTTTATTCTATTAACCGACTAAAGGAAATTGCCAAGGGGCGTGTTAGGTAAATGAGTTAAATAAATACTGACCGGCGGCGACGCAAACAATATAGTATAGACTGTAGATATACATCTAGTTATTGTTTCAATTTAAACTTACCGCCGTAAATGGCTTATTCAATTGGTGATCTGAAATTCTGTAGTCATCTTGTGTCAATTGATTTGGCATTTCAAAAACTGATTATCATAAGGAGCGTCCTCACTGGGGGCTTTTTTTCACGAGCATTCACCTTCGAGCAAAACTATGAACGTTCGAGTCGAACCATTCCCTTGCGAGCTTGGAGCATTCGAATACGATCTCGTTAAATGACATTAATTCGATAATACGATTGACCAAGAAGGTCACAAACAGTTAAGATCAAGGAACTGTTCCTTGCTTACAAGTGGCCAGTAATATTCCTACATATATAGGTACTCATTCATCTCATTATCTGAGTGCTCGCTTTCGAGCGTTTTATTTGCGTGTACATTCGAATGCGAGCCGTTTTGGCGAAATTCGTTGCGACGTCCACACCGGCCGAAGTTCGCGCTTGCGTGCAAGCTTTGTAACGCTCGGCTCTTTGCAACGTCCACACCACTCGAATATTCGACGTCGAATGCTCTTTACAGGTGAATGCTCTCAGTGAGGATGCTCCTTAAAACACACACACATTTAATTTTCGGTATTTTGGAAGTTACACATCTGACTGTAGGTAGGTACCGTACCGTCATTTGCCGTACCTTAGGGCTATTTCAATTTAGACGAGAAACCGGTTGATCAACCGGTCGTACGCAGTACGACAAACGCACCGCTGCGGTCCCGCACAAGAGGTCTAAATGAAAGCTTAGAGCTCTTAGGTACGAAAAATTATCTCGAATACTTATTTCGCTGCAATTTCTTTTTAGGTCGCCGTTACATCAGCTGGCTTCTCCTAGTAACCTTCTGCTACAGTTACAATGCATGGTGCGTTGCTCTTCGCGCCACATTCCCTTACCAGACACCTGAGAACACGCCATATTGGATGGTAGCAGACTACTTGTGTGATATTGTATACATTCTGGACGCGGCGTTTGTGAAGCCCAGATTAATGTTTTTGAATGAAGGATTCTGGGTCGATGACTCTTGTGAGACGAGGAAAAATTATAGAAGGAAGTCGCAATACAAGGTGAGAATTATGGTGATGTTACTGACTAGAAGTAGGTATCTTTAATCAAATACTGGTACATATTTTAGTTAATAGGTATTTATACATCTGCTTAGTATAATTTTATAAGTATTTACGAGTTTTAAATCACTTAAAGTAGTGAGAAACGGAAACAAAAATGTTTTGCCAGTCATTCCTTTAATATTCGAGTGAGTACTTACAGTACTTTAATTGATTGAGTTGACAAGTACGACATAAACGTGTTTTCCAGTTCGACATGATATCTCTGCTCCCTCTGGACTTGTTATACATCTACTTTGGCACCCAGAAAGTGATCCTCCGCATACCCAGACTACTAAAGCTGCAGACCTTCTGGGAGTTCCACCAGGCTATGGATAGAGTGCTTGCTTCACCGTATGTTGTAAGTATATAATGTATGATGAGGATCTTAGATATGATCTTAGTCTCTTTCAGAAAACAAAAACCAGTTTTTTTTTAAATTCACTTTTACTTTGTGATTGTTGCTGTTGTGCTGTGTCGAATAAATGATTTTCTATTCTATTCTTGACAACCAACTTTTTTCTACAGGTACGAATCGGCAAAACTCTTTTCTATATCTTCTACTTGATCCATCTAAATGCTTGTGCCTATTACGCGATGAGTGACTACATAGGTCTCGGCACAAACGGCTGGGTATACGACAACCAAGGCTCCGCCTACATCCGTTGTTTCTACTTCGCGACTAAGACTGCGACCTCTATTGGCAAGAACCCGAAACCTGAGAATACTATTGAGTACTTGTTTATGACGGCTGCCTGGCTGATGGGCGTGTTTGTCTTTGCCTTGCTTATTGGGCAGATAAGGGATATTATTGCTACTGCTACAAGGGCCAGGGTAAGCACTTGTGTATATCTATATTTTTCTGCCAGTGCTGTGCTCTACCATATTCAAGTCACTTTTGACTTATTCACAATTAATTTAGTGAATAATTCGCTGTAGTGCCAAAATAATAAATAATTTAATAATATTATTTTGCTTTCTAAGTTCTGTTTATAAAAAAAAATTGTACTTACCCAATTAATGCGTAAAAATCAATATAAACAATAGTGACGTCAGATTACTTAAAACATGTTACAGACGGAGTACCGTCAAACACTGGACGGTAGTAGTCGCTACCTGCGTCGCCTGAATATGCCAGTCCCACTGCAGAGACGAGTCGCGTCGTGGTTTAACTACACTTGGAGTAGACAGCGATGTTTCGGTGAGTCAGTAGTTTTCTTTAACTTTACTGTTATTTGGGTGGAGTTACAACATTTAGCATATCTCATACCGGATCCCAAAAAACATCTACATTTACCCATTTCAGACGACATGTTTAATTTACATCAACCCACTTTGAGCGCCAAGTTTTTAGTTACATCGACCCACGTTGGGCGCCAAGACTTATTTACATTGACCAATGTTGGGTACCAAGACTTATTGACATTTACCCACGTTGGGCGCCAAGGCTTATTTACATTGACTTTGGGCGCCAAGACTTATTTACATTGGCCCATGTTGTGCGCCAAGACGTTTTACATTGACCCTCGTTGGGTGCCAGGACTTATTTACATTGACCCTCGTTGGGTGTCAAGACTTAATTACATTGACCCACGTTTAGTGCCAAGACTTAATTTTATTGACCCACGATAGGTGTCAAGACTTAATTAAATTGACCCTCGGTGGGTGCCAAGACTTAATTACATTGATCCACGTTGGGCGCCAAGGCTTATTTACATTGACCCACGTCGAGTGCCAAGACTTAATTACATTGACCCACGTGGAGCGCCAAGGTTTATTTACATTGACGTTGGGCGCCAAGACTTATTTACATTGATACTTGTTGGGTGCCAAGACTTATTTACATTGACACACGTTGGGTACCAAGACTTATTTACACTAAACCACGTTGGACGCCAAGACTTATCACATTGAGTCACGTTGGGTGCCAAGACTTATTTACATTGATACTTGTTGGGTGCCAAGACTTATTTACATTGACCCTCGTTGGGTGCCAAGACTCAATTACATTGACCCACGATAGGTGCCAAGACTTAATTACATTGACCCTCGTTGGGCGCCAAGACTTAATTACATTGACCCACGTTGGGTGCCAAGACTTATTTATATTGACCCACGTTGGATGCCAAGACTTAATTACATTGACCCACGTTGGGTGCCAAGACTTTATTACATTGACACACGTTGGGCGCCAAGGCTTATTTACATTGTCGTTGGGCGCCAAGACTTATTTACATTGACCCAAGTTGGGCGCCAAGACTTATTTACATTGACGTTGGGCGCCAAGACTTATTTACATTAACCCTCGTTGGGTGCCAAGACTTAATTACATTGACCCACGTTTAGTGCCAAGACTTAATTTCATTGACCCACGATAGGTGTCAAGACTTAATTAAATTGACCCTCGGTGGGTGCCAAGACTTAATTACATTGATCCACGTTGGGCGCCAAGGCTTATTTACATTGACGTTGGGCGCCAAGACTTATTTACATTGATACTTGTTGGGTGCCAAGACTTATTTACATTGACCCTCGTTGGGTGCCAAGACTCAATTACATTGACTCACGATAGGTGCCAAGACTTAATTACAGGAACAACCTTAAAATAAACTTAGACAAGCATTATGCATTTTAGACAACGGGCCCAGGCGAAAGATGACATTATAATAATATCTTTCTTTAATATCTTTCTTTATTTACATAAGAAAAAAGAATACAATTCAGTGAAGTCCCTGACTCCTGTGCTAGGTGATTAACCTGTGTTACAGGAGCCAGTGCCCCCTCCCGGTAACAAATACAGTTCAATCTTATGCAATAAATATCAAAATGAAATTAAAACCAAAGTTGGAAAGACACAGAAAAACAAAAAGGTTTGTTAGTAATAAACTGTAATGGTAAGTGTGTGAGCGTGTGTTGTGTATGTGTGGAGTGTACCTACATCAATTGTATGTACTGAGGAAAGGATTGGTGTCACAAAAGCGTTATTAAAATCTGCTCAGTTTCTTCGTATCTGAGAGACATTAGCCATGACTTAAGGTTCTGTTTGACACTATGCGCAGTGAGTTTGTATATTGCTAGAATCTTGTTTATTCGGTTGTAAATGTGGGAGCTTTGGGCAACATAGTGTCGTCGTGCTAGTGCAGAACGACATTGAACAGATGGACATACAGGAAAGCCTATTCGTCGACTAGTGATGTTACTGTCTAATGGCATCTTGGAATGACGACGCAAGACAGTGCGGAGAATGTATAGCTGTCTCACCGTTAGTACCTTGGCATCGGAGTAGAGCTGGGCTGTGGGGTAGTCTCTTTTCCGGAAATACATCACTTTGAGTACGGCCCGCTGAGCCCGCTCCACCCTAAGCATCACGGTTTTAAAAGTCCCACCCCACACAGGAATGCAGTAACTTACTATAGACTCACACAGGGAACGATACACAAGAGAAGCCGTTTTAATGTCAGCCGAGTGTCTGAGCTCCTTAAATAAATACATAAGTTTACGAAGCCGGGAGCACAGAGAATCTGTGTGAACACGCCAATCCAGCCTTTCGTCGATATGAATACCTAAGTATTTAATGCTTGGGACCATAGTCAGACACGTACAGTTGCAAGATGCTGCATCGTGACAAATATGTGCAATTACTGTTTTAGAATTTGAAGGTGGTTTAGGTGCGTTTGGCGGTAGATACTGAATTACTTTGGTCTTGGATATATTGAGCGTCAGTAGGTTAGTGGAAAGCCAGTTCATAACAGTTCGCAAAGCAAGTTCAGTTCTATGCTTAGCTTTGTCCCAGTCCTTATCGTATATCAACAGTGCTGTATCATCTGCATAGGTAAAAATGTCACATTGAATGAGCGGTAATTGACAGAGATCGTTAATATATATTTGAAATAGCGTGGGTCCCAAAATACTTCCTTGAGGTATGCCGTAAACGATAAACTCTTCGTCACTAAATATGGAATCAATCCTAACACTTTGACTACGCCCACTGAGGTAATCCTTGAAAATATTTAGGGCCACACCTCGTATTCCCATGTGCTCCATTTTGGCCAAAAGTCTGGGAATGGAAACTGTATCAAAAGCCTTGGTTAAATCTAGGAAGACACCATAGCATTTAAGGCGATTGTCCAGCTTGTCGACCAAGGTGTTTGATAAATCAGAGACAGCGTCTTCCGTGGAGACTCCTGAGCGAAAACCGTACTGGTTGTTTGATATAAGCTTATTTTTTAATAAAAAATTAGAGAGATTGGTGTTGAGGATTCGCTCAAGTACTTTGGACAAAGAGCTAAGCACTGAAATTGGCCGATAGTTGGACACCTCGTCCTTGGCTCCACCTTTGTATACTGGATGGACTACTGCACGTTTGAAAGCTTTCGAAAAAATGCTCGAAGTGATGGAGCAGTTGCAAATATGGGCAATGAAAGGAGCCAGAATTCTGCTAGATTGCTTGATAATGTTAGAAGGGATGTTATCCCATCCCATTGCACAATCACTGCGCAGCCTATTAATTGTACTTATTACATTACATTAGAGCTATGTACAATGACACAGTAATTAATAAAGTTGACAACACAAAATTTCTTGGCATTATGATAGACGCAAAGTTGGACTGGAATGTACACATAGAATACCTTAGTAAAAGGCTGAGTTCTGCGGCATATGCCCTATATAAACTAGCCCCAGAACTTAACCCAGATGCATTGGTAACTGCATACCATGGGCTAGTTGCATCGTTGCTACGCTTTGGCATCATATTTTGGGGAAACGCCACCGACAAAGAAATAGCGTTTAAAGCCCAAAAAAGTTGCATCCGAGCTATGTTTAATCTAAATGTAACAGACAGCTGTAGGCCATATTTTAAAAACATAAGTTATTGACCCTTCCATCACTTTACATTTTTGAAATTGTAACATTTGTCAAACTAAATCCCGGACTATTTCCACGACTAGCTGACACCTTCCCCAGGAATAGACGCGACAATAGCCGACTTTGCTTGCACACATCAAAGACTGCTTTATTGGGAAAAAGTGTTTTTTGTATGGCTCCCAAAATCTACAATAAAATACCACAGTCCTATAAAGATTTGCCGGTAAATCTATTTAAAAAAAAGATGCGAAGTTTTCTAACAGACAAGTGCTATTATCATTTAAGTGACTTCTTGAGCGATAATATTATTATTTGACGCTATTTTTTTTCATTAATCCCCATTATTTTTTTAAGATTTAATTAAGATGACTTTCTGCATGTTATTGTGTTTTTTAAATCTGACATTACTTATTTTATCTTTTTGACATATTTTTTTCAATCTATCAATTTCGTATATTTTTTTTTGGGACATCTTTTTTTTTATATCTGACATATTTTTATATTATTCACTTTTCTGACATTTTATGATTTAATTAATTATGACATTTTTTATACGTTGTTGGCATTCTTTTAAATTATCAATATGGTTTTTTGTTTAATTTTATATCACACTATCCTATGTTTATAAATCCGTATTTTGTTTTCTTATTTTTTCGATTGACATTGGTTTGCTTTATTAATGTTGTATGATATTTTTTTTTGTTTTTATATCTGACTTTTGTTTTTTACTTTTCTGTCAATTTATGATGCCTGACTTTATTTTTATACGTTCTGACATTATTTTAATAAATAAATCTGGTTTTTTTTATGATGAATTGAGCTTTTTTGCTTAATTGTATTATTTTAAATTTAGTTTTTTTTTACTGCTACTAAAGCATAAATGCTTTAATTCTAAATATTGTAAAATATATTTGTACGCCTCGCTAGGACAAAAAAAAAATATTTTGAACATCCCGCATGCCTACTGTATGTGAACTCATGTTTGGACAAATAAATTATCTTTATCTTTATTGACCCACGTCGAGTGCCAAGACTTTATTACATTGACCCACGTTGGGCGCCAAGACTTATTTACATTGACATGGGCGCCAAGACTTATTTACATTGACCCTCGTTGGGCACCAAGACATATTTATATTGTCCCACGTTGGGCGCCAAGACTTACTTACATTGACCCACGTTCGGCGTCAAGTCTTGTATACGTCGTCCCACGTTGGGTGCCATAACTTATTATTCCTTTTCGTTGCAGATGAACCCAGAATTTTAAACTCATTGCCATTTAATATGAAACGAGATGTAGCTCTTGAAGTTCACATGACAACACTTAGCAAGGTGAGAACATATTTTTTATAACTGTTATACGTTATAAAATCTATAATAGCCAAACAAATTCAAACGAATTAATCTAATAGCATATATAAAAAGCAAGTCTGCCAACGCTATAAATTACCGCAATACAATAGCCTGTTTTAAATAAAACTAAAAGCATAACCTGAAATTAATATAATTTTTTTCAGGTACAACTGTTCCGCGACTGTTCAGCGTCTCTACTACGTGATTTGGTTCTCCAACTGCGACCGGTCTGCTTCCTCCCCGGTGACGTGGTCGTACGTCGAGGTGACGTCGGCCATCAGATGTACATCATCTCTTCCGGCGAGTGTTGCGTATGTATTCTATTGATACAATTTGAACTAGTGTCTAAACTTCTAAAGCATCCTGAGACATGTGCACTGGTCCCGCATGGTGTATTAAGGCCCATTCCTACTCTCAGAGAGAAGAGGTCTGTCCCAGCAGTGGGAACATTAAAAGGCTAATAATGATTGTCTAAAGCCATCATTAAGACTTAGTACTTAAACTGAGACCGCATAGTAAATTAGTAACCATTCAAACATGCAGTGCTTAAGTTAGTTTTCCTTTATAAAAGATGTTCAAATATGATCTTTTATATTCTTCTTGTTAGCGTGTCGATAGCAAATATAGTCTCTAAATATTATGTTTGGCCCAGAATTCTGCCACGACAATACCAACCGGTGACGCAGCCTTAAGGTTTTCATATATTTTTCTTATCTTTTATATTTCAGGTAATGTCATTGGATGAGAAAGAAGTTTTGGCGACGCTGCAAGAAGGGTCTGTATTCGGCGAGATTAGTCTACTGGGCATTGAAGGACTAAGACGACGAACTGCTACCGTCAGGTAAAATAATTTCCAAAATACATTCTAGGTCATATTTATAAAAATCTCGACGGTGTTAACAACAGCTTAACAAATACATAATTCAAATATCGAATACAGAATGAGAATTTAGAGTATTTTAATCATATAGTTGTTGTAGCCCCAAATGAGCTTTTCAATATTATGTCCATGATTGTATTAAAGAAATATTACAAATGCTGGCGCCCAACACGGGACCTAGCTGATTTTTCAATAGAGGTAAATTCTTATTATTGAATACAAAGTGTTACGCAACGATTTTGAAATGAGTGAGCGAGTCTTGGCTGCCAATTTTTTGAACACATTTCTTGCATTATATTCAGTAACATGCACCAGTTTCATATATCCCTTTATAATTTGAGTATTATTTCCTACTACCCACAGATCTCGTGGCTACGCTAGTCTGTTCGCTCTATCCCGAAACGACCTAGAAGCTGCACTAAAACATCACAAAAAAGCAGCTCAAGTCCTCCGCATTAGAGCCGACCAAATCATCCGAGAGAACGCAGCCCGTCTAGCGAAACAGCGCTTGATCAGACTCGAAGCGAAGAAAAGCGTCAGTATTCATGAAGACGAGAATACTGTGAAGAGGAGGATGTCTAATACTTCAAGCGCTTCAAATTTGACGCTTGAGGGTAGGCGACAACGGTCGGCTAGTGCAATGTCTAGGAGGAGACTGTCTGCTGTTTCTGAAACTTGTGGTCTGGAAGGCAAAAGTAGAAGAGATGAGGTTTGTAAAGTTTTATTCATAATTCGAGTATAACATAAAGGTACAAGTGACGACGTGTCGTCGCTGGCAGCGCTGTATTCCTATTGGTGCTGAATGTTCTGAGACAAAATGTCTGACTACCCTCACTCACTACTGGTCACTACTGATCTGCGATCGGTCGACACGTCGTCTGCGATCGTGCGACGTGTAGTCGGGCGACGTGTAGCTAGCGAGCTACGGAAGGTATTTCATAGAAATACATAGAAACCAGTAGTGTCGCTGCGGCACGTCGTCTGCTGCTGCTGCGTGTAGTCGGCTACCAACTTGTACCTTCACGACAATATTCCCCGAAGGCTTTTCGCGAGTTATATTAAAGCTCCATTTAATAGGCGCGACGCTATTGCCATCAACAGAGCACAAATCCAGACACTGGACTGCTACTGTGATATTGAAAAGAAATTGAAAAACCCAATAATAATTTGGCCGACCCGGGAATAGAACCTATATAACCCAAGACCTTATATTAAGCAGTAGCGCTTGCGACCACTAGACCCAGGAGGCAGTTCACGTTATTAGATATTACTAGCTGACCCGGCAAACTTTGTTTTGCCATAAAAACACCAAACATTCACCTACCCTACCCTACCCTAACCTACCCTACCCTACCCTAACCTACCCTACCCTACCCTACCCTACCCTACCTAACCTATCCTACCCTACCCTACCTAACCTACCCTACCCTACCGGGTCTAAGGGGTATGAAAAATAGATGTTGGCCGATTCTCAGATCTACTCAATATGCTCACAAAATTTCATGAGAATCGGTCAAGCCGTTTCGGAGGAGTACGGGAACGAACATTGTGACACGAGAATTTTATATATAAGATGAAAGCATGTTCAATCAGTTGCGATGTCGCCCAGGCGGCACAGAAACCTACTTGCTGGCCGATACGTCGTCGGCTTTCGGCAAAAGCCCTGACGACCGGCCTCTAATCGGGTTTCTCTTTGTTTCACCGTGGGGTGTGTGTAGGCCTTGGTATTCGTTCCATGCAAGATACTGCCAGGTATTCAGCTGCATCCGGGTAGACAGTAGACTGAAAGCTGACACCGACATATTTTTTTGGGAAAAGATCACGCATATTTACTAAATATCAAATCAAATATACTTTATTTATATACTTTATTTGGTGGCGGTGATGGCAACAAACAATACGTAACTACCCGCATTGAAAAAACTTTTTGTTTACAGGCAGCTACATTAGCGGTGACGTGCGACAGGGCTCGAACCCCTCTACCAACGATTGTACTGTCAGGGGATTGAACCAACAAACCCTTGAATTTATTTAGGATCTCGAAATTACAGGCGGTAATAGAAAAGACTAAAAAGTGTGCATTATGGAAGAAATGTTTGTATTAAAGAAATTGATTAGTCGTAGAAAGGGAAGGAAAATGAGTTGTCTACAGGCTCGGGTATTTTATATATTATAGTATACGACATCATCATCATATCAGCCGAAAGACGTCCACTGCTGGACATAGGCCTCCCCCAAGCGTCGCCACATTGACCGGTCCCGTGCGTCTCGCAACCAGCGTATCCCTACAACCTGGTGGGAGGCCTTCCAACGCAACATCTTCCAGTTCGCGGTCGCCACTCCAGAACATTTCTGCCCCATCGGCCATCCGTTCTGCGAGCAATGTGCCCTGCCCACTGCCACTTAATTTTGGCAATTCTTCGGGCTATGTCGGTAACCCTGGTTCTCTTGCGGATCTCTACATTTCTGATTCGATCACGTAAGGAAACTCCGAGCATAGCCGTCTCCATTGCCCTTTGAGTGACTGTAAGCTTTCTGATGAGGCCCATATACGACATACTCTTTTATTAATACCTACTTACATAATTAAACGTTGTCTAGAAGAATATACTCGTATCCTTATTGTAAATCTCTTTACATGAGAAATTATATTCGGCCTACATTATATTCAAACTTATGAAATTCTCGATGTACCCTGTTGTACCTTTTCTAATTCTCTTGATGGAACTTTCAAGTATCATAAGCATTTATTAAAAACTTTCTCAAAATAATAATACTATACCCTCGATTTATGAATTAAGAATTTGAAGTTGAGTATTTGTCAAATTCTACTTTAGCCTGAAAATCTGTCAAACTTTGACATTCAAAAACTAAATTTAATATTATCCTAATTACAATTAATATATTTATACAAAAATATTGATGTTTAATGTATGATAAGCTCAAACTGTACCTTCGTAGAACTTATAGGTGTTATTTTTATAAGTAATTTATTTTAGAAATAAACATTATTTGATGTGCATATCTAAACAACCTTGTATGTATTGATGTGTCAAATAAAGATCATACTAAAAATATTCTTCTTTTATTTATTTGTTTATGCCTGCACTGGAAAGCCTTGCAGCAATTACACCAATGGATCACAATCTTATAACAAACTCCAATCTTATAACTAACAAAGTCCAGGTGAAGGAAAATTTCGTGAGGAAACCTTCACGAAAACAACGGGCCAAGAGTCTCATCGGCAATGAGGCACTGGTCGAATCACAGCTCCAGAGCCTTGAACATCGTCGTCGAGTTGCCAGCTTGTCGGTTACATTTCGGGGAATGTGCGATGGAATTGCATGATCTGATTCCGTCTAGCCCGTTTCATCATCGGACTACAAGACGTACGGGGATGCGCCATCGGTACATGGTGGACGTCCCACCCGTACCAAAGATAATATAATACTACAGTACAGATACCCAATCCCATACAAAGAAATGTCACCTCCTTAAGTCGGGCTATTGGTCGGGCTATTTTTTCTTTCTCCATATTTTTAACAGGCGGCAGCACCAGTGACTCTTTAATAGCCCGAGACTGTGGTTTTCTAACGCCATCTAGTAGTTTGCCTAGATACTAAATCATATGGCAATTTGAGCGAGGAATCGTATCATGTAGGTACTCAGAGACGTTATTTGCCAGTTGTCTTGTCCTTGAACGCTTACTTCGTATTCGTAATAATAACATTAGGTATGTTCGGTTCGGGACAGACTCCGCTCAGACCGCGGTAACTTCTTAAATCTAAGTGGTCGCATTGTGTAGCGAATTTCACAATATTCACGAATATTCCAAATCAATCAAAACTGTAGAATTCGTTGTAGAATTAAATGTAGGTAGTTAGCTAGCTTCCGTCATGTCATTTTATTATTCACTATAAGGGTTATCCTTTTTTACCCGGCTGCAAGGAAAGGGTTATGTTTTCCGCGCGTATCTTGTATGTAAGTATGTGTGTAATATTCTTTATTACCTCGTATCTTTCAAACCACATGACGGATTTTTATAATTAAGACATCGTTAGATAGGTCTTGGCCACCCAAATATTCTTAGATAAGTGCCATTAAAAAGAAATGGCGGATTTTGGGCTCCATATTGTAGAGGTTGCAATTTTTTATCTTCGTAACCCGTCGAGTGGGGTATCAAAATGAAGGGCTTTTAGTGGTGATTACAAAAATACATACCACGTATATGTTTAAAACAATTTATAAAAAAAAAAAAACTTAAAAGTTGTAAATAAAAAAAGCTAATTTAAAAATCAAAAAGGAAGCGAACTTAAAAGCTGTAAACAAGTAAGAATCCTGCTGTGCCGTCGGAGGATCAGGCAGTTCGCGAATATGTATCCTCCGACTGCACAGCTAGTTATTTTCTTGTTTACAGCTTTTTAGTTCGCTTTTTAAGCAGTCGGGTGTTTGATTTTTAAATTACCTTTTTTATTTTATGTTGGTACTTAGATATATAAAGAACAAGATGTTTTTACAAAAATCCGCTGTCACATAAAATTGCTAGCGCGTAGTGGCTCACGAAGTGTTTCGAGCCGTTATTAAGTTTGAATCAAACTGTACCTACTATGCGACACGTAAACTCGGACGGCAAGTGGCACACGCGTCGCGTTATTTTAGTACCCGTGCGATTTGAGTAGGCCCTAGCGCGATACGAGTCCTGTTCCAGCGAGGTATCTAGTTAATTCGACGTGTAAACAAGCTTCACAAAAAAGTGATTTTAAATAATAGACCAAAACTTTAATATTTGAAATTACGCCTATAATAAATAATATCTTTTAAATTACGCATATAATAAATAATAACTATCCTACAAAATGAATCTTACGATGGATATATAGTTTAGGACAAATTGTGAAACACGCCATCTATTGCAAAGAACTCAAAACAAAACGAAAAGTCGATGGCTACTTTCAACTAATTTAACATACAAAGTCTTGACTTATCTTTTTGGTTCAAAAAACCTGATTAATGAGTGTAAATGGATAAATTAACATTAAAGAAGCAAGTTTTGATTTTTACTAAACTTATTTCAGCCTGAATCTGCTGTTAAACATTTTTAATTGATTGTTACTTTCACATTTGTTACCTATGCTGCCATCTATGATCTTTTTTTAATACTAATTATAATTTGTATGAGTTGATACCCCATGCCCGTACGCACCAAACGTTTTGGAAATACTTTCATTATGCGTACGTAAGGAGTGGAATTCCCTGCCGGAGTCTGTGTTTCCAGATAGCTACAACCAGTCAAGAGTGAATAGGTTACTTCTAGGCAAGCGTGTTACACCGTCGACCACATCATCGCTTACCATCAGGTGAGTGTCAGCGATGTCCAAGATAAAGTACATATGAATTGTAAAAGTCACTTTGGTACTTGCCCAGATTCGAACTTTCGAACGCACTGTACTGTGTACACTAAGTTGACCTATGACAAACAGGTATCAATAGTGGTCATCATTCCTAAATGTCGACAATGTTTAATAGGCAATAGCAGCAGATTTTCAAAACTTTTAATTAATAAGCGACTACTAAACAGAATAAAATTGTTTTCCTCTAGCCAATACTGTCCCACTTCTGAGCTAATGAGCCTTCGATCAGTTTTCCAGTTCACTCAGTTTACCCAGTTTCATATTCCATTTCCATATGTGTTTAGGTCGTATTGCCACCTCTCCTTGAGCCAGTTCCAGGGACGTCGTCGCCTGTACTCTGCCACCCACCGTGTAAGGAATTTTATCACCAACCAATTCCATTGCTAAAAAACCGGCCAACGCAACGTACGGATTGATTCTACGACATCCTAGATGTCGTAGAATCAATCCGTAATATTAGTAAGCAAGATTGTAATTGTGACTTGCCTATTTGCTCAGTGCTAACTCAGTGTATCGAATAATTTGTGTGATTTCATTTTCATGAGTGTACCTACCCACCGACCTGGCCACACCCGAGGTCTTAACCTAAGGGTGGCCGATAGATGCAAACCATCCTGACTTCCGGATGGTTTGCATCTATCGGCCACCCATGATGCGACACCAGAATTGGGATTCAGTCGTGCTAATGAGATCACACGTAAAAACAATGCTAGTGAAAATGGCGCTTACATTCAAGGAGTGTGGAAAGATCCATACACAATGATCTTTATGCCAATCTGGTGAGTCGTTTTCATTTTGTTATGACTATGGCCAAGAGTGATAATTATTCAAATTTTGGTTTTGTTTACGGTATGGCCCTTGTCAGTTCCATAATATCATGTTAGCTGCCCAATAATAGCTAGCTGTAAACTAGCTATTATTGACAACAGCTGCGAGGTCATGTACGGCCAAGTTTGGAATGGAATACTCTGTGAGTCGCTTCCATTTTATTTCGATAGTGAAGTCGAATGTTCTCTAGTAAAGAGATGCGATTCCGAGTTTTAAGAGTGTTCCTGTTTGATCACTGAATTGGTAGTGGTTATATCTAGCACTATTACTAGGTAATCTAGCACTATCACTTGTAAGCAAGTAGTTAATGAGTTTCCTATCGGCGATATAGTTTCATCATTTGGTTCAGTACAAACTTTAGGATGAGATATCCCATAAGAAGGAAATGAGATTTCCAAAATGACTGCAGAACTAGTGATTTTCAGTGGCAAAGCGAGTAAGTAATGTCGTAGTGCCATCGCAATTATATCGAGTTAGTCACGGTACTGGTCATTTACGTGTATTCAAAACAGATCTTATGTTGCGTAACAATTTACAGCTACCGTCTTTAGTTCTGAATTCACTTGCTTACTTTCAAAGTAATATTATGACAGTTGCAGATTTTGCGATTGTTTTCCTTACATGAAAACTGAGTTAGTGAGCGATAGTAAATGATTACTGTTGATATTTTATTTTAAAGATAGTTATCTGATTTAATTCGTGAAGCTCCTTCACACGAGGTATTAAGAAGCAAATATTATCAGGCTTAATTGTTCCCCTCATATTAACAGTTGGTATGTTTCAAGATCTTTGAGGAAAAAGCGCGAATCTTGTGAGAAGGATCCCCGATCACCAAGTTCCTTGAGAATTAGACGTCATATTTGATGACAGTGGTAGTGAGACCAAATCTGATTAATAATGGCTTGTACAGGCATACTCGAAACTTTAGACCGCACCTCATGAGTAACATGTGGCGATGGGTCTACAAGGAATCGTTAGTGCAATTTCTGTCTTTGTTGGAGCACAGAGCGCTTCATGTGTTTAGCACATATTGCGCTAGATTTTTGAGAATCGTTGGTGTGATTCTTGTCTGTGATGAAAACTAATTATGCTCTGTATTAAGTCCGCGATAGTTGATTATGACAGGACGGTGATCGTTATAAACCGAAAGCTTTAAATAGGTACGCTTAGAACTTACAAGTATGCACACTGTAGGTTAAGGAAGATGCCAGCGGGTCACGTACCAATCGTTGTTGCAGTTAAAAAGGATTTTGATGATGATGAGCAAGCTTAAGTTGTCGATTAATTGAGTCTACCGTATCAGTGTGGAGGTCGGGGTCGGGGGTGTGTGGAGGTCGGGGTCTAGAGACCATTGTGTAAGAGCAATACAATTGCTGGTCGGCTAGAGATCGGTGGCGTTAGAGGTTTTACTCGAGGGTTTCTATAAGCTTTGCAGTTTCTGCTGCATCAGAAGTTTGTTTTATATTACTGTGGTAAATGGCCCAGGCTAATGATTTAGTTAAAGAGTAGAGTTCTAAAAAAATCCCTATTTTCACGAACCCAATAATCTGGTTTGGTCAGGAGTGGCCGGGCATTGTGTGGCAGCTGCTGGCCTGTGTGGCAGCTGTTGGCCTGTGTGGCGGCTGTGAGCCTGTGTATCAACTGAAGGCCTGTATGGCACCTGTGACTCTGTGTGACGTTGGCTGGTGTGAAAATTCATGTTTGTGTTAGGAACCTTGCAGAAAGTTCCTATTAAGTTATGAGGTTAAAAGAAAGTAAACTCATACAGTCACGAGAGAGGTGAGGTCACCATGTTATTGTTGATGACGTTCGAATTGTCAAGCCATCATTAGAAAATATTAATAATTTTGGTTTTCTGTGTGATAAATATGCGTAGATCGTGTTAGTAAGACACACAAAGCTCAAGTACCAATTGAGATTGTGGATGATAAATTGACATAACATAGGACGACTGGATCTCTGTCTGAATAGTTTCTGAGTTCAGAGAGTTGAGTTGACTCGGCATCGTGGGGATGTGCGAGTAGAACAATTGTGATTGCTAAGAGAGCTATGAGATAGCTAGGAGAGCTATGTGATGGCTAAATATCGTGAATAGATACCTGGTGTCTTGTTTCTTTTGTTTCATTTAATGTGACATTAATGACTATCAGTGGTACTTGGATTTTGTAATCACGAAGATTAGGTGCTTTTATGTATCAATTGGATGATTAAGTTACTATTTCCTTTAAATTGGAATTAAATTTACTCATTCCTTGCAATAGTAAACAGATAGATTTAAATGATCATAATTGTTTGTCTCAAAAAGTTTCCTCACTCACCTAGAGTATGAGTCAGGATTGGACGGGCGAATACTGTTTGGAAAATTTGTATTTTTAAACTTAAAAATCCCTTGTATGATGGGAGATTGGCAGGGCGGAGTAGACTAAGAGGACGTGTGGCGTAACACGACATGAGGTGGCATGGAGCAAGGACAAAAAGATGATGAGAGAGGCCCGAGAAGACGACGTGCTGTGTTCCACGCTCGCCTTTCAAGAGGAACTAAGGCCTTTAGAACACCATGTGGTTTTAGTCAGTAGGACGTAGGAATCTGAGAGACCCCTCGGCTTTCCCCAAGGGCTGAGGACATTCATGAGGATTTCCACATGATTCGATACACTGTTAAACTTGATAATAAGGAACAGACGAGGGCGCCTGTCTCGTAGGATGGCCGTGTCGGGTTTAGTCAATAGTACGGACCTCAAAACAAATCACTAGCACGGCCCTGGTGGCAATCAAGAACAACTATGCAATGGCGCGCTTTTCCTAACCACTTGAGTGGTGGGGACAGCAGAATATGTCAGTTGAGTACTGACCGCCGTAGAGCTAGGACTTCATAGAATCACTGTCGATCCGTAATATTAGTAAGCAAGATTGTAACTGTGACTTGTCTATTTGAATAAACTCAGTGTATCAAATAATTTGTGTGATTTCATTTTCACGATAGAACCCACCGACCTGCCCACACACGAGGTCTTAACCTAAGGGAGTATAATTATCCTGACTGCCCGATGGTTTGCATCTATCGGCCACCCTTAATGCGACATGTATATTCCTGCCGAATTATAGTTTTCTAGTACTAAGAGTCTCTGAGCTAAGCTGCGGACGGACAGACGGACATGGCGAAACTATAAGGGTTCCTTGTTTACTACGGAACCCTATAAAGTGATAAATAACTTACCCTAGTTGCATTCAATGACAATATAATAAATAAAACCTCACTGTTTGTGCCTTCCGTGTGCCATGCGCTTTTAAAACCCAGAAACGTCACTACTATAATTACTCAACTATCAAACAGGAAGTCGCCGTACCTTACCCTGTATTTTTCACTTTCCTTTGAACCAATCATTAAGTTAAAACGCCAATCTTGGGGAAACTGATTAACTCTATTATGTTGGCCTTGCGTGCATCAAACGCGGTGACAAGAAAACCTTCTGCCAACTTATATAGCCACCTGATATAAACAACTTTAAACCCTAAAGCAGTGTCATAAGGTACATTTGAAAGCTCAAGAAAATTGGTGCAAAGTTAATATAAAGTTACGACTGTCGGTGCAGTTTTTCAGTATTGCTTGACTTTTTTATTTTACTTTGGCTCCAAGGATTTTAATCAACGTAAAGCTTGCCGGTCGATTGTCAGACTTGGTTTAATAAAAAAAGTTTTACCAGAGGTCAATTCCCGTATTTTTTATCCTGCTTCCTACATTTCCTATGTCAAAAACGTGTTGAAAATGTAGGAAATTTTCAACGTGTTTTTGACATTGATTGCCGCCGAGAGGAGATTGCGACTTGAATGTAAATGTTTTTTTTAAGTAGGTAAGAGAAGTGGCCTTCTGAAATCAAACCTATAGGCTCCATTCACCAAACACATGGATGACTCTAACCACCGCTTGTGATTTCAATTGACTAACATCAGGGAAGTGGAGTTGCGATTGAGTAGTGTCAATGCAGTAATTGAATATTGATTGGATTTTGATAGGAAAACCTACAACAAATTGCTTGGTTTAAAGTTAAACATTACCGTTGACGAGAGATTAGGAAAATATATGAGCAAAACTGGGCAGTCTCGGCAGATTGCCGAGACTGTGTCCCACGTCAAGTCAAGCGATTCATAACTAATAATTATAGGGTTAGTATAAACGCAAATAAAAAAAATCTTTTTGTTTCCAAAAATAATCCGAATTAGATACAATAAAAAATACTGATTCTACTGCAAAATAGTTACTTCAAAATATTATTATTTTAGCAACAATTTCGAGGCTCCTATTTCTGTCTGCAGGGTCTAAAGTAACCTAACATGATGGAGATGACGGGAGCTGAGTTCGCTCGCTTTGCTCGCTAACTTCAGCTCCCGTCATCCTCTTCGAACCTAACCTATCCGTGTCGGGATGCCCTAAGCTCCCAAACTCGCTACGCTCGCTCTTGGATTTACTTTGTTATACGTACCTATGAGTAGAAAGTTTGTACCTGTAACCAGAGGATCAGATCATTTATATACTCTTTTTTTGTAAAATATATTTAAATGATGGAAATAAATTGATAGGTGATTAGATTTGATGTGCAATTAATAATATTCCAAAATTATACACTCAGTGCTTACGAGTTTTGAGATTTGCCCACTTCTGCCTTTGTAGAGGCAAACACACATCAACTTTTCGCAACCACAGGAATACCTCAAAATCGAAGCAAGTTTTGACTAGAACTATATCGTAGTACCTATCAGATTAAGGTGCTATTTACTCTTTCACTTATTATTATTAGACATAGAGTAAACAGTTCAATCAATAAACCCAGTAATGTAGTTATTTTTCGTTCACCGCATAATTTTATTTACTCAAATCGAAACTTTCATAAGCAAACTCCGTAAATTACAGACTTCATTATTGACGTTGCGTGCTGTCATTCATTTGTTTATTGAAATAAACACAGCCAGGTACCTCGTAATGTAGCAAAAAATAAACAAAGACCTCATTTTGGGCAAACTTCACAAATTACCTTTTCATTGTTTAGGTAAAACGGCGGGTTTAAAAGGTTTGGAAAAAATATCGGATTATATTTAATAGTTTTGGGCTTTTTAGACTAACCAACCCATAGATAACCTTTCATTCAGTAAGTATGCTTACAGAGGAACTTTTACTGATGAAGGAAAAATACTATATCAATCTGCCTAGCCTTTTCACAACTATGTTGGGGTCGGCTTCCAGTCTAACCGGATTCAGCTTAATAACAGTGTTTTACATGGAGCGACTGCCTATCTGTCTGTAACCCAGTAACTGGGTAACACGGTACCCCTTGGCTAGACTGGTGCCAGATCTCAAGCTTGTGACAACTCGTAACGACTGTCAAAGATCTTCAAATGACAGCCGGGACCAACGGCTTAACGTGCTTTCCGAGGCACGGAGGAAACTCGGTGTGTTGAAATAGTCACCCATCCACGGTTCGACCTCGTCAAGTGTTGCTTAACCTTGAAGATCGACCCGTGCGGCTGTTATTATTTAGCCACAAGCTCCTCATGAAGGAAAAATACTGTGGACTGAAAAGTGGAATAGTATTATTAGTAATATGTGAGCCAATTTAGATTTTTGTTAATGATAAAAACAACACGAATAGTCTCTTTCATTGAAAGGAAACGAGGTGACTTGTCTTGTAGCTTTCTCTATTTATTTAGACATACATACATAAACTCACGCCTTTTTCCCATGGGGGTAGGCAGAAACTACAGAACGCCACCTGCTACGATCCTTACATACTTCTTTTGCTTCCCTCACATTCATGCATCTAGTCATACACACACGCCGGTTATGAGTACTGCGCATCTGCGCCTTTTTGAAGAACCTCCAATCACCTATAAGGTCTATGTAGGTATGTCTTTCTAGGGCGTCCCCTCCCGGCGTTTCCATTCACGTCTGCCTTGTAAATACATTTCGTTAGTCGCCTTTCATTTATTTAGATTTAGTTAAATATATTATTTTACCCAATATAACATTCATTCCAAATCTAATAATTATTTAACTATTATTATGATTGTGTTATGAATCTTATTTATATTTTAAATCATATTATTTCTTAAAATTAGAATATTATTAACTATACCTACTACATATAAGTATTTACTAAACATCTAAATAATCTTGGTTTAACCATATTATTTTTATTGTTAATTTAAAAGCACTAAAATTAGTAAAATAAATTTAAAACTGTGAATAATTTTGCATGCACATTGTTATTGTAATTGAATTTGTATTATGCATAAGCAATAAATAAAAAGGCTCTTTTAGATTCAAGCTCAAATTAAGCCTAAAAATCATTCTAAAATCAACTGGATGTATGTAGAGGTAACTGTTCCACTACAGGCCAAAGCCCCACCAGAAAAAAAAACAATCGTAGAATCGTGAGCCCTGCAGTATCGTGCAGTGTAAACAACCCTTTCATTAGGGGTAAGTCGAACCCGATCAACTGGTGGCTCAGTCTGCACCCCGCTGTGACTCACTGTGGTTCATCTTTACTGATATACTAGCTGTGCAATTTGTTCAAGAAAATTAATGGTGAAATTATGAAAAAATAATTAATTATTTGGAGTGTGTGGTTGATTTGTGAGTGGTCAGATAAGGAGGACACAAAGGTAAAGTAGATTATTTTATCCTGATAGATAAAATTAGGATTGCTTTTTAAATTAGGTATCTGTACTAATCAAACTCAGAAAGTAGATAAATAAAAAGCTGAATTGACAGCAGATTTAAACGTCCAATGCTGAATGGACTGACGCCAACAATGACCAACAGACCTCTATATAGGGGGGCCGACGGAAAAAACAAGAGTGACTTTTAAGTCCCTTCTTCTTTTCATTTCTTGAACTCTATATAGGCCAAAAGTGATGCGATCTTAACGGTGCAGCCGGTAAGCACCCACTGTTTGGAATTAAATAGAGAGAGAGAGAGAGATCTCTTAGAAATTTAGTACGATCCAGTAGTTCAAACTGAAAAGTTAATTGAGTTCGTAGATATATTACATTATGTATGTAAATAAAAAAACTTGTTGTTTGTTGACTAAACCTTGCAAGAAGACTTGACGAACCACCTTTATGATTCCTATTCCTATCCTACTATCACACTAATAATTATATAGGCGAATGTTTATGAGTGTGTGTGTTTGTTAATTCTTCACGCTCAAACGGCTGCACAGATCTGCATATAATTTGGCACAGATATAGATTATAGTCAGGAATAGCACATAGCATACTTTTTATCCCGGGAATATGTTCTTTCGGGATAATTTTCGACATTCACGCCGGCGAAGCCGCCAAATGCGAAAGTTTGTGAGTGTGTATGTTTGTTACTTCTTTACGCCAGAACAGCTAAATGAATCTGGATAAAATTTGGTACAGATATAGATTATAGTCAGAAATAGCGCATAGCACACTTTTTATCCCGGTAACACGCATTTTCACGCAAGCGAAACCGCTGTCAAGCTAGTAATAAATAATTTCAGGTCAAAAACTAATATCTGTAGATTTTGTTCTGTCTAAGCCTAACCATAGCAGTCTGATTGATGGTCGAGATAACCTTCCGAAACCTTCTACAATACAATAAAGACTAAAACAAATGACAGTGCTATCAATTTAAATCAAAACGACATTCCGTCTATATTTCAGCAGTAAATTATTCGCTATCTTCAAAAGATATCTAGTTCGATCTGGTTAAGTTTACCCACGGACGTTGCGAGCCCGCCTACAGGGTAAATAATGGTTAATTTCATTATTTTTGTGGTCGTAAAAGAACCGGTATCGTGGGCTCGCGTGTTTCACGATCCTAGATATCATACGGCTATGATAACGCATGGTGGAATACCTCGTAAACGCTGCCAATGTTAATATTAGAGCTGATGAGATACTTCCGAAAAGTATAAAGTTAAATTAGTTCTACAAACGAAATAGCGTTGAATTCCATAAAATGATGATCAAAGCAGCAGGAATACCTCATACTTGCCGACATCGTACCTAAGTCATGATTTTTCAGAAGAACTGTTATTAGACCCCTGTCTCTCGCAATTTACCCGACCCACAAAAAAAAGTTTAAGCATGAACGCCCGCCTTTTTTCCATGAGGGTAGGGAGAAACCCCAACTTCAAGACAGTAAAAATTAAAGCTTCATATGTAACACTCCGTCCTTGTCCGTATCTTCTCGTCCAACTTAGACTATGACCAGTGTGTGTTGCCAGTGATAACCGCGGTCGCTCACAATGGGCCTCCCAAAGGGCTATGGAGAGGGCAATGCTCGGAGATTCCTTGCGTGATCGAATCAGAAATGTAGAGATCCGCAAGAACCACGGTTACCGATACCGATATAGGCCGAAGAATTGCCAACCTTAAGTGATGGGCACATTGCTCGTAGAATGGGTGGCCGATGGGGCAGACAAGTTCTGCAGTGGCAATCGCGAACTGGAAGACCTTGCGTTAGAAGGCCTCTCACAAGGTGGACCGATGACCTGGTGAAGGTTGCAATGATCCGCTTAATGCGGGACGCACTGGACCGCGGTCTATGTGACGATGCTTGGGGGAGGCCTATGTCCAGCAGTGGACGTCTTTCGGCTGATATGATGATGATGATGAAGTAACACTCCCAATCGATTTGCCTAGCCTTTTCACAACCATGTTGAGGTCAGCTTCCAGTCTAACCGTATGCAGCTGAATACCAGTAGGTACTTTTAACACCTGACGAAAAAAGAGGGGTGTTATAAGTTTGACATGTGTGTGTATATTTGTGGTATCTCTTTGTGGCATCATAGCTACTAAACGGATGAACTGATTTCAATTTTGTTTTTTTTTTTTTGATTGAATTGTGAGCTTATCGAGAGTGAAGCTATGTTTGATGAAAATCGATTCAGCCGTTCAAAAGTTATGGGCGTGTTTTTTTTAATTTTACTTTTAAGTATATGAAGTGACTACCTGATCTCCACAACAAAGTAACTGGGTATCAAGATACTCCTTGACAAGACTGGTGTCAGTTTTTACACGACTACGGCGAAGCATAAAGGGACGGTTATGTAGGTATGTATGTAAGCTCATCTGTTCCCTCATAATTTCTAAACTACTTACCATAATTTGACAAATGAGGTGTCGTTGGAAGCATCTTGTTGGGCACTGGTTATAGGCAATGTGACGTCACAGTAAATTAAATATGGCGCCCTCTAGGATGGTCAGCACCCATCTACGGACCGACCACGACAATCGTTTCTTAGCCTTCAAGATCCATGGACCCATGCGACTATTATTATTTACCAACGAGCTCTCAAACCTTATTAATTACCCATCAACAATCAAAGGTACAGCTGGCAAGGTACGATTGCATAGCTTCCCCTGCATTATGATATAACATTCCGTGTACCGAGTACCAACTAGCTGGCAAGCTTGCATGAATAATATATCTACGATAATGAGCAGCAACCGATGCCAAAGTTATGAGCCACGGCCTGCCTGCTTCTACACAATTATTTATGGGACCGTTGCATAATCGTGGAGTCATTACATTGCTAGTCAGGTTATTGAGGATCGAAGGGTGTTTTTGAAAACAGAAGAACAAACAAAATAAGTTTTTGAAAGAGAGATATGAATCAAATTCAAAATATTTTATTTTAAACTAAACCTAAGGTAAGGTACCTATCTACTTTTGAATTGTCAGCAATAAAAATATAAAACATAAGCTATACTTTTTTTTTTTTTTTTTCTTCTTTGTCAACTGAGCCGATGCCGACTATTCTGCCAGTGTCATGTAGAGACGACAGCACAATGACGCGAGCCGTCGAATTGAGCTATTCTTTCGGTTTCATGTGGAGTCGACAGCACGGTGAGCCGAGCCGTCGAACTTTGTTTATTCTTCCAGTGTCATGTAGAGGCGACAGCGCGGTGAGATGAGCCGACGAACTTTGTGGTAGATAACAAAGATAGACATTGATAAAAAAAAATAAAAAAAAAGTAACTACATTTTGATGCCATTGTCAATTATAAATTTTGAAAGGAGTTTGATAACTTTAGGAGAGAAATTTGCTAAAAGGGAATGGAAGTTGATAGGGAGGGGGATTTTAATGTTGGGAAGCATATGATACAAGTCAAAGGAGTGGGAATACGAAGGACATGAAAAAAAGATATGGTCTAATGTACCATCATCAAGGCCGCACTCACACAAGGAAGAGTCACGAACACGGATCTTATTTAGGAATACTGGACTACAGCAGTGACCGAGTCTCAGCCTACACAAGGATGAAACAGCTCTTCTAGACATTTTAGGGCATTTGAAAAACCAAGGTTTCCGCTGGATGTCAGGTTGAATGTTGGCATAATATGCCCCTTTGAGATTCGAGCTTGCTTGCCACTCCGCTGACCACGAGCTGAATAATTTAAGTTTGGTGTCTGAGCGCAAGTCGTAACTATGAAGCAGATAGTGTTTTCTATCCACAGGTTTGGATATAGCAAATTTTGCCAGAGAGTCAGCACACTCGTTGCCACATATACCCGAATGGCTGGGAACCCAAACTATTTCAATGTTTAAACCTTTGTTGTGACAAGAGAAGAGTAAATTACGTATATCTACAATAATCTTGCTGTGAATTTTAGATTTTAATTGATTTTGTCCTAGAGCCTGGATGCTACTATGTGAATCTGAAAAAATAACCGAATTTTGGATATTGTGCGATAATATAAAATTGATCTGAAGATTCTGGCGGACATTGGAATAAAAGAGCTATTTTAGAGTTCTGGAAGTATGTTGAAACACCTGTACACCCCGTTGATGATAATTTAGATGCATCCGTATAGAACAAATTCCAACCCTTCCAGTATCTCTGAATAGCCCGAGCAAAATCTGCTTTTACGTCCTGGGAGTTTTTAGTGATACCAAGGCCCAAGACGATCTTTGGCTTGAAATGGACCACCTCATATGCGGAAGCAAATACTGGAAGAGAAGGGTATTGACAAACAGGCGAAGAGAGTTGTTTAAGCTCCCTGTACCTATTCATCAATGGAATACATTTATTATTCCAGTAAGAAGAGACATTAAAAGAAAGGTTGATTTGCTCCAAAATGGGAAGTAAGGGATGGGATGAGAGGGAGAAAACTTTTGACAAGAAACGATCTGCTAAGTATTGTCTACGAAGGGTAAGGGGAGGATCTGCACATTCAACCTGGAGAGCGTTAATGGGGGAAGATTTCATGGCGCCAATAACTATTCTAAGGCATTTGGCCTGGACTGCATCGAATTTGCGTAGGGCTTCTTTATTACATGGCTCAATTAAGTAGCTACAGTAATCCAACACACTTCTAACCAGAGCATTGTATACCAGTTTTAAGGTGTATGGGTGAGCCCCCCACCAGACACCTGCCAGAGCCTTAAGAATCGAAACTGAGCGCTCACATTTTTTAACTGTATTATTAATGTGGTCCACACCTGACAATTTAGAATCCAGGATAACTCCCAGAAACCTAGCCTGTTCTTTGACTGGTATAACTTGGCCATCTATATTAATGTCAAGTTGAGGGATAATACGTCTGCGAGTAAACACAACTGATGTACTTTTTGGAGCACTTAAAGATAACCCATGATCTAACAGCCATTGGTTTAATGAGGACAAAGAAACATTCATAGATTGAGCAGCATCCACGATGGAATTGCCACAGACCAATAACGCAATATCATCAGCATACTGAAGGATTTTACAATTAAGATTTAAACAGGAAGGTAAATTGCAGGTATAAATATTGTATAAAGGGGGACTAAGAACGGATCCCTGAGGAAGGCCCCGCCAAGCTAATCTTGGTGCAGACTCCTCCCCAGGAATTCTTAATTTAAGACTACGGTCTAAAAAGATATTTGATATGGTCTGACGAATTTTAGGCGGGATTCCCAGCTCTTTCATTTTCTGCCCAAGAACAGGGATGAGGACAGAATCATATGCAGCTGAAATGTCTAAGAAAACGGCTATCACAGACTCATTCCTACTAAGGGCCAACCGGATCTCTGATGTGAGGGTACCCACACTATCAGCTGTACCCAGACTTTTCCTAAAGCCAAATTGAGATGTTGGTAGCAATTTCCTGCTCTCCACAAACCATTCCAGACGGTTTTTAATAAGGTGTTCCAAGAGTTTAATGAGTATGGACGATAGAGCAATTGGTCTGTAGGAACAATGATCACTAGGATCTTTACCAGGTTTTAATATTGGAATAATAATTTGAACCTTCCAATCAGGAGGAATATATCCAGAGGAAAAGCAGTAATTGGCCAAGTCCAGGTAATACTGGTGGGTCTTATCTCCAGCTTTGGTTATGAAGGAATATGGGAATCCATCCACCCCAGGGGCAGAGTCCCTAACATGGGCAAGGACTGATTTAAGTTCCTCCAATGTAAATGGTCTGTCCAAAGGATCATCTGATGCTGTTTGGTGGTTCATTGAAACACATTCATATTTACCAGGAACATAAGCTGGGGCTAATTTAGAAAAAAACTGGTGACTAAGCTCATCAGACATTATGCTCCCAGAGGGAGGCCTCAAATTATTCCTAAAGGATTTCAACCTACGCCATACTACTGAAACTGGAGTGGATGGACTCAGTGAATCACAATACCTACGCCAACTATCTCTTTTTTTTTTCTTAAGTAATTTTCTGGACTTAGCCAATATATGCTGAAAAGCTATGATGTTCTCCAGGTTCATATTTAAGTTAAAATTCATTTCGGCCTCATTCCTAGCTTTGATCACAGCAGAACATTCCCTATCCCACCATGGCGGAGATGGGATTTTGCCCTTTGGCAGTTTTTTGGAAGGGAAGGAATCATCCGCTGTAGCAGATATTATGTTGGAGAATGACAAAAAGCATTCCTGAGCATTTTCATCATTAATGGAAGGAAGAGAGGAGACGCGCAAATCTATAATTTTTGAGTAAAGGTCCCAATCAACTGAGTTCAGTTGATATTTTAAAAGAGGAGCAGAGATTCTATCAGGGATAATTTTGGAAGGTATTTCCACCATGATGGGATAGTGATCACTCCCATAGGTCATATTCAAGCGACTCCAATTAAAAAGGCTGGCTATATTAGATGAACAAAATGTCAAATCAACACAACTGTTATTTTGCCCAGGCACAGCCCGACGTGTGGCAGACCCATCATTTATCACACATTAATTAAGTTCATCTAATATATCCACTAAGCCTATACCAAATTTGTCACAGGTTTCTGACCCCCATCTATAGTGGTGACCATTAAAATCACCCATGACAAGTAATGGACCTTGTAAATTACTTAACATACTTTTTATGATATCAAGATCATCAATTTGTGGGTATGCAATATAAAAACTAAAAACAATTATATCCTCAGCCTTAACAGCAACAACATTGATGTTGTCACCTACAAAGGGTAGAGGAATTGGGGTGAATGATACTTTGTTATTGATGAACAAAGCACATCCCCCATATCCATCTGATCTATCATGTCGAACACCATTGAAACATGGGATTCTGAAATTACTTTCAGAACGAAGCCATGTCTCAGCAATGCTGCAGATTGATGGTTTGAATTTATTAATGAGGAAAAGTAAATCATGTTTCCTGGGAGTAATACTCCTGACGTTCCACTGAAGAAGGTGAAGGGGGAGCATTGTGAATATAATTCATTATAGATGTCAATTTGTTGGCAACGTGGTCAGGTAGTGAATGAGCAGGGTTTGCTAATATAGCCATTAGCATACTGGATATAATATTTAAAATACTTTCTGAAGAAATAGGACTGTTAGTACTTGCCCGAGGGTAAGCACCACCATTTTGGACAGGAGTGAATGAATAGTCTTGAATAAGGGCTTGGTGAGCTTGCTTATCATAACTAGGTGACAGGGGGGCATGGGATTTTGGTTTGATTAATACAGTTTTGCGGTGTGATTTTGTAGTTTGGGGAGTTGATCTGGGGAACAGAAGAGGACTGAGATGGAGATGATTTTTGGAGATGATCTAATTACTTCAGCATACGATCTTGAAACTTGTGGGAATATCTGACTTGCTTCTGCATAAGAGATTGATTTCTCAGCCATCAGTGCTTTTATTCCTTTTTGCCGACCCAACTCCGGGCAAGACTTGTCGGTGGCATAGTGACTTCCAGAGCAGGAAACACAAAAGCCAAATTCAGTGGGGACTTGGCAGCCATCACCTAGGTGGTCTTCACCACATTTAAAACAGCGTGGTTGTGAGCGACATACAGTGCGTGTGTGACCAAAACGACAACAGTTGAAACATTGAATAGTTGGGTACATATACTTTTCAACTGGGAGAGTAGAGTAGAAGCAATAAACACGATTTGGCAAAACTTGGCCATCAAAGGTAAGAATGACGGTTTGAGTGGGCTTCCACTCAGTAACGCCCGGAGAACTCACCTTTCGGTTCATTCTCCTGGCCTTAATAACTGGACCGCATCCAGTGGGAACCCTGATATTTTCAATGACCTCTTCTTCTGTCCACTCAATAGGTACGTCTCTGACGAGACCCATGCGCGTAACGTTATATATAGGGATAGAAGTAATGTATCCATGGGATGTCAGTATTGGGCTTATTAGAAAACTGTTCGCATCCAGGTGAGTCTTAAAACTTACTGCGAGTCTATTTCGCCCCAAACGTTTCAAGCTTCCGAGAATAACATTAGCAAAGTTATTATTTGTGAGGAACATACCAAACTTAACAGGATGTAAAACAGTGCCAGAGGTCTGTCCATCTTTTAGGGACACGTGAACTACATATATGGTGCGTTATCTCTTGAGTTGTATGTGTGTCTGCCTATCGTATGCTTGGATTGTTTCGGAGGATTGATGAGAGTAGCGGGGGGCGAGCATGCGGGTCTTTTTCTTTGCGCAGATTCGGAGTCCATAGCGTTATCAATTTTGTCATCGGGGAGAGTAATGGTTAGAATCGGACTGTAATCAAAGGGATCGGGAGGGTCAGGGGGTTTCTTGTTATCCATGACGGATACCGGTTAAAAAAATTAAATCTATTAAAGAAATAGGTTCATACAAACCCTGGATGTTAGAACACAAACTCCAAGAAAAATCTTGTTTGAAATTCACACTAATAAAAACACTTAACTCAAGAAAACTCGTAATACCAATAAAACTAAATGCTAACCCAACAACACTACCAAAGAAAGACTAAAATTATCAACTCTATAGTGAAAAACTCTTAAAATCAAAATAAGACTAAAAAAAATTTGCCGCCATAAGTTGACTTGACAATGACATCTCATAAGCTATACTTCATAAAAGATAGCTTGATCTTTGCGACATATGTCAAACTGACGTATACGTTATTGTTAAGGTATTGTTAGCCTGTCAAGCGCTATTGTTAATGACAGCTGTCGCGGCGATCAAGCTATCTTTTATGAAGTATAGTTGCATATTCGCAAGCGTCAGTAGGTCTCTATGGAGTTGAATGTGCAAAAAACTCCACGGACACTCTTTTCCAACAATAAGTTTTAAAAAATTACATTTTGGAAAATTACATATCTGTGAGAACAATGCAAAAAGACGTGCACGTAAAAGCGTCTAGAGTAAAATAAAAAGCCAAAAAAAAAAAAAAAAAAAAACAGGCCGAGGCAGCCAAGAACCCATGCCAACTGATGTCGCCCGTTCACGCAAATGACGCATGGATTGGCACCACTCAGCTCAACCATCATGAAGAGAACCGAATGATCCAAAACATGTGGCAATTATCAGATATACATTTGAAAGAGCATGACACACTCTTAACTGCTAGCAGGGTACATTTAAGTCAAAGAACTACATAATAGGTACAGTAAATGTTAGATTTAAAGTTGGGAGATAGTACTCTAATATATGCTGTGCAGTTATATAATACAAAAATAAATTGAGTTTGTACAATATAAATATACTAGCTGACCCTCGGGGCTTCGCTCCCGTCAACTGGCTATCTACCTACCCTGCCTACCCTGGCTACCATGGCTTCCCTGGCTACTCTGGCTACCCTGGCTTCCTTTCCCCTACCCTGCCTACTCTGGCTACCATGGCTAACCTGGCTACCATAGCTACCCTGCCTACCCTGCCCCTATCCTGCCTACCCTGGCTACCATGGCTACCCTGGCTACCCGGGCCACCCTGGCTACCCTGGCCACCCTGGCTACCCTGGCTTCCCTGGCTACTCTGGCTATCTCGCCCTTACCCTGGCTACCATGGCTACTATGGCTACCCTGGCTACCCTGGCCACCCTGGCCACTCTGGCTTCCCTGCTCCAAACCTGGCTACCCTGGCTACTCTGGCTACCCTGGCTTCCCTGGCTACTATGGCTACTCTGGCTACCCTGGCTACCTTTTCCCTACCCTGCCTACTCTGGCTACCATGGCTATCCTGGCTACCATGGCTACTGTCTGTATGTGTTCCATATTGTAGTTAATTTGATCTGGAACCACCAACCAGTCCTACGTCCTATCCTCAATGACGCATCGACGTCCAAGAGATCAAATGATGATATTATTATGGTATATAGGCTCATTACATGACTGACAAAACATGTGAATGTACAAAAGATAGCTCAATCTTTGCTTAAACCTTCGGCGAATACCTACAGGAATGTTGTTATGTTATTTTATTTTGTTTGTAAACAATTATTTAAAAGTTCAAAGCATAATAAATGTCAGCCAAAGCCACGCAAACCATGCTACAGTAAAACTTTAAAATACCGGGTAGCGAACGGAATGCAAGCTGAATGAAGCAATAGATTACAAATTAAGTTTTGCAAAAAAAAAACGTTCATAATGCTGCTTTTGGAAGGCGGAGTAATTTTCCCTTGACGGGCAAAGTGGGAGATGTCACGCTAGTTAGCTTTTAAAAAAGCGATGCCGAAAAACAACGCGATATTTTTTTTGCTGTGCAGGACTGAAAATGCTTTAAGCATGATTACTGAACATGAAACGTATAATTGTTTAAAAGAGTTATTCTTCGGATATCTGCAATCAAAATCAAATAGTTTCAAATAAACCTTAGAGGTACTTTTGAATTGTCAAACAATAACAAAAAAACCGGCCAAGTGCGAGTCGGACTCGCGCACCGAGGGTTCCGTATAAACCTCAGCTTAAAGGTATTATAGACCTGAGTATTTGATATGAATTTCAATTTAACACTTCTACGCGTTCATGAGGAAAGGGGTAGTAAGTTTAAAATTTAAAAAAATATTTTTATTAAATGATGCAACTAGAATTTTACTAAACTTTCCTAAGCAAACTCCGTAAATTACAGTCTTCATTATTAACGTTGCGTGCTGTCACTCATTTGTTTATTGAAATAAACACAGCAAAAAATAAACAAAGACCTCATTTTGGGAAAACTTCACAAATTACCTTTTCATTGTTTAGGTAAAACGGCGGGTTTAAAAATTTTGGAAAAAATATCGGATTATATTTAATAGTTTTGGGCTTTTTAGACTATCCAACCCATAGATGACATTTTATTCAATTATTACGCTTGCAGAAGAACTTTTACTGATGAAGGAAAAATACTATATCAATCTGCCTAGCCTTTTCCCAACTATGTTGGGGTCGGCTTCCAGTCTAACCGGATTCAGCTGAATAACAGTGTTTTACATGGAGCGACTGCCTATCTGTCTGTAACCCAGTAACTGGGTAACACGGTACCCCTTGGCTAGACTTGTGCCAGATCTCAAGCTTCTGACAACTCGTAACGACTGTCAAAGATCTTCAAATGACAGCCGGGACCAACGGCTTAACGTGCTTTCCGAGGCACGGAGGAAACTCGGTATGTTGAAATAGTCATCCATCCACGGTTCGACCTCGTCAAGTGTTGCTTAACCTTGAAGATCGACCCGTGCAGCTGTTAGTATTTAGCCACAAGCTCCTCATGAAGGAAAAATACTGTGGACTGAAAAGTGGAATAGTAACTTATATAGATATGTGAGCCAATTTAGATTTTAGTTAATGATAAAAACAACACGAATTAGTCTCTTTCATTGAAAGGAAACGAGGTGACTTGTCTTGTAGCTTTCTCTATTTATTTAGACATACATACATAAACTCACGCCTTTTTCCCATGGGGGTAGGCAGAAACTACAGAACGCCACCTGCTACGATCCTTACATACTTCTTTTGCTTCCCTCACATTCATGCATCTAGTCATACACACACGCCGGTTATGAGTACTGCGCATCTGGCCTTTTTGAAGAACCTCCAATCACCTATAAGGTCTATGTAGGTATGTCTTTCTAGGGCGTCCCCTCCCGGCGTTTCCATTCACGTCTGCCTTGTAAATACATTTCGTTAGTCGCCTTTCATTTATTTAGATTTAGTTAAATATATTATTTTACCCAATATAACATTAATTCCAAATCTAATAATTATTTAACTATTATTATGATTGTGTTATGAATCTTATTTATATTTTAAATCATATTATTTCTTAAAATTAGAATATAATTAACTATACCTACTACATATAAGTATTTACTAAACATCTAAATAATCTTGGTTTAACCATATCATTTTTATTGTTAATTTAAAAGCACTAAAATTAGTAAAATAAATTTAAAACTGTGAATAATTTTGCATGCACATTGTTATTGTAATTGAATTTGTATTATGCATAAGCAATAAATAAAAAGGCTCTTTTAGATTCAAGCTCAAATTAAGCCTAAAAATCATTCTAAAATCAACTGGATGTATGTAGAGGTAACTGTTCCACTACAGGCCAAAGCCCCACCAGAAAAAAAAACAATCGTAGAATCGTGAGCCCTGCAGTATCGTGCAGTGTAAACAACCCTTTCATTAGGGGTAAGTCGAACCCGATCAACTGGTGGCTCAGTCTGCACCCCGCTGTGACTCACTGTGGTTCATCTTTACTGATATACTAGCTGTGCAATTTGTTCAAGAAAATTAATGGTGAAATTATGAAAAAATAATTAATTATTTGGAGTGTGTGGTTGATTTGTGAGTGGTCAGATAAGGAGGACACAAAGGTAAAGTAGATTATTTTATCCTGATAGATAAAATTAGGATTGCTTTTTAAATTAGGTATCTGTACTAATCAAACTCAGAAAGTAGATAAATAAAAAGCTGAATTGACAGCAGATTTAAACGTCCAATGCTGAATGGACTGACGCCAACAATGACCAACAGACCTCTATATAGGGGGGCCGACGGAAAAAACAAGAGTGACTTTTAAGTCCCTTCTTCTTTTCATTTCTTGAACTCTATATAGGCCAAAAGTGATGCGATCTTAACGGTGCAGCCGGTAAGCACCCACTGTTTGGAATTAAATAGAGAGAGAGAGAGAGATCTCTTAGAAATTTAGTACGATCCAGTAGTTCAAACTGAAAAGTTAATTGAGTTCGTAGATATATTACATTATGTATGTAAATAAAAAAACTTGTTGTTTGTTGACTAAACCTTGCAAGAAGACTTGACGAACCACCTTTATGATTCCTATTCCTATCCTACTATCACACTAATAATTATATAGGCGAATGTTTATGAGTGTGTGTGTTTGTTAATTCTTCACGCTCAAACGGCTGCACAGATGTGCATATTTGGCACAGATATAGATTATAGTCAGAAATAGCACATAGCATACTTTTTATCCCGGGAATATGTTCTCTCGGGATAATTTTCGACATTCACGCCGGCGAAGCCGCCAAATGCGAAAGTTTGTGAGTGTGTATGTTTGTTACTTCTTTACGCCAGAACAGCTAAATGAATCTGGATAAAATTTGGTACAGATATAGATTATAGTCAGAAATAGCGCATAGCACACTTTTTATCCCGGTAACACGCATTTTCACGCAAGCGAAACCGCTGTCAAGCTAGTAATAAATAATTTCAGGTCAAAAACTAATATCTGTAGATTTTGTTCTGTCTAAGCCTAACCATAGCAGTCTGATTGATGGTCGAGATAACCTTCCGAAACCTTCTACAATACAATAAAGACTAAAACAAATGACAGTGCTATCAATTTAAATCAAAACGACATTCCGTCTATATTTCAGCAGTAAATTATTCGCTATCTTCAAAAGATATCTAGTTTGATCCGGTTAAGTTTACCCACGGACGTTGCGAGCCCGCCTACAGGGTAAATAATGGTTAATTTCATTATTTTTGTGGTCGTAAAAGAACCGGTATCGTGGGCTCGCGTGTTTCACGATCCTAGATATCATACGGCTATGATAACGCATGGTGGAATACCTCGTAAACGCTGCCAATGTTAATATTAGAGCTGATGAGATACTTCCGAAAAGTATAAAGTTAAATTAGTTCTACAAACGAAATAGCGTTGAATTCCATAAAATGATGATCAAAGCAACCATACCTCAGCAGGAATACCTCATACTTGCCGACATCGTACCTAAGTCATGATTTTTCAGAAGAACTGTTATTAGACCCCTGTCTCTCAGTTGTTCTCAAGACAGACGCAATTTACCCTGAACTGATTAACAGATTTCAATTTTGCTTTTTTTTTTATTGAATTGTGAGCTTATCGAGAGTGAAGCTATGTTTGATGAAAATCGATTCAGCCGTTCAAAAGTTATGGCGTGTTTTTTAAATTTTATTTTTAAGTATATGAAGTGACTAACTATCTGATCTCCACAACAAAGTAACTGGGTAACACGATACTCCTTGACAAGACTGGTGTCAGTTTTTACACGACTACGGCGAAGCAAAAAGGGACGGTTATGTAGGTATGTATGTAAGCTCATCTGTTCCCTCATAATTTCTAAACTACTTATCATAATTTGACAAATGAGGTGTCGTTGGAAGCATCTTGTTTGGGCACTGGTTATAGGCAATGTGACGTCACATTAAATTAAATATGGCGCCCTCTAGGATGGTCAGCACCCATCTACGGACCGACCACGACAATCGTTTCTTAGCCTTCAAGATCGACCCATGCGACTATTATTATTTACCAACGAGCTCTCAAACCTTATTAATTACCCATCAACAATCAAAGGTACAGCTGGCAAGGTACGATTGCATAGCTTCCCCTGCATTATGATATAACATTCCGTGTACCGAGTACCAACTAGCTGGCAAGCTTGCATGAATAATATATCTACGATAATGAGCAGCAACCGATGCCAAAGTTATGAGCCACGGCCTGCCTGCTTCTACACAATTATTTATGGGACCGTTGCATAATCGTGGAGTCATTACATTGCTAGTCAGGTTATTGAGGATCGAAGGGTGTTTTTACAAACAGAAGACAAAACTAAATACTTTTTTGAAAGAGAGGTGTATCAAAATCAAAACATTTTATTTCAACTAGACCTAAGGTAGAACCTGGATGAGGTTGGCACAGGCACGTGGTGATTGGTACAAAAAGAGAGAGGCCTATGCTCAGCAGTGGGCGAAGTCGGGCTGTGGATGAAGATGATGATGATGAAACCTAAGGTACTTTAGAATTGACAGCAAAAAAAAAAAACAATAATTTAGCACATTAACAAGCGTCAGTAGGTCTCTATGGAGTAGAATGTGCATGAAACTCCAAGGACACTCTTTCCCATCAATAAGTTTCAATTACAAGTACTTCGTTACATAATTCTTGTTGGAAAATTACATATGTGTGAGAACGATGTAAAAAGACATGCACGTAAAAGCGTCTAGAGTAAAAAAAACAACCTCAAAATAAAATAATTAATTAAAAACTGGCCGAGGCAACCAAGTTATAACCCATCCCAACTGATGGCGCCCGTTCACGAAAGTGACGCATGGATTGGCACCACTCAGCTCAACCATCATGAAGAGAACCGAATGATCCAAAACATGTGCCAATTATCAGATATACATTTGAAAGAGCATGACATACTCTTAACTGCCAGCAGGGTACATTCAAGTCAAAGAACTACACAATAGGTACAGTAAATGTTAGATTTAAAGTTGGGAGATAGTACTCTAATATATGCTGTGCAGTTATATAATACAAAAATAAATTGAGTTTGTTCAATATAAATATACTAGCTGACCCTCGGGGCTTCGCTCCCGTCAACTGGCTATGTACCTACCCTGCCTACCCTGGCTACCATGGCTTCCCTGGCTACCTTTCCCCTACCCTGCCTACTCTGGCTACCATGGCTAACCTGGCTACCATGGCTACCCTGCCTACCCTGCCCCTATCCTGCCTACCCTGCCCCTATCCTGCCTACCCTGGCTACCATGGCTACCCTGGCTACCCTGCCCCAAACCTGGCTACCCTGGCCACCCTGGCTACCCTGGCCACCCTGGCTACCCTGGCCACCCTGGCTTCCCTGGCTACTCTGGCTATCTCGCCCTTACCCTGACTACCATGGCTACTATGGCTACCCTGGCTACCCTGGCTACCCTGGCCACCCTGGCCACCCTGGCCACCCTGGCCACCCTGGCTTCCCTGCTCCAAACCTGGCTACCCTGGCTACTCTGGCTACCCTGGCTTCCCTGGCTACTATGGCTACTCTGGCTACCCTGGCTACCCTGCCCCAAACCTGGTTACCCTGGCTACCCTGGCCACCCTGGCTACCCTGGCTTCCCTGGCTACTCTGGCTACCCTGGCTACCTTTTCCCTACCCTGCCTACTCTGGCTACCATGGCTATCCTGGCTACCATGGCTACTGTCTGTATGTGTTCCATATTGTAGTTAATTTGATCTGGAACCACCAACCAGTCCTACGTCCTATCCTCAATGATGCATCGACGTCCAAGAGATCAAATGATGATATTATTATGGTATATAGGCTCATTACATGACTGACAAAAAATGTGAATGTACAAAAGATAGCTCAATCTTTGCTTAAACCTTCGGCGAATACCTACAGGAATGTTGTTATGTTATTTTATTTTGTTTGTAAACAATTATTTAAAAGTTCAAAGCATAATAAATGTCAGCAAAGCCACGCAAACCATGCTACTGTAAAACTTTAAAATACCGGGTAGCGAACGGAATGCAAGCTGAATGAAGCAATAGATTACAAATTAATGTTTGCAAAAAAAAACGTTCATAATGCTTGCTGCTTTTGGAAGGCGGAGTAATTTTCCCTTGACGGGCAAAGTGGGAGATGTCACGCTAGTTAGCTTTTAAAAAAGCGATGCCGAAAAACTACGCGATATTTTTTTTGCTGTGTAGGACTGAAAATGCTTTAAGCATGATTACTGAACATGAAATGTATAATTGTTTAAAAGAGTTATTCTTCGGATATCTGCAATCAAAATCAAATAGTTTATTTCAAATAAACCTTAGAGGTGCTTTTGAATTGTCAAACAATACAAAAAAATCGGCCAAGTGCGAGTCGAACTCGCGCACCGAGGGTTCCGTACAAACCTCAGCTTAAAGTTATTATAGACCTGAGTATTTGATATAAATTTCAATTTAATACCTCTACGCGTTCATGAGGAAAGGGGTAGTAAATATAAAATTATTTTTATTAAACGATGCAACTAAAATTTTACAGTTTTCGTAATTATTCCTTTATCTGTGCTACAAGACGTTGCTTCGTACCAAATTTCAAGATTCTGAGCTCACGGGAAGTACCCTGTAGGTTTTGATTCCCTTGCGAATGTCGAAAATTTGCGGAAATTTTGACATAAACGGCTGTATCTTTTGATTGCGTTGGCTTAGAAGTTTTTTCTTTTCACAGCTTTAAGGGACATTAGACTTGAGTATTTGATATAAATTTCAGCTTGATATCTCTACGCGTTCCTGAGAAAAAGGGGTCTTGACAGACAGACAGACAGACGGACGGAAAACAAAGTGATCCTATAAGGGTTCCGTTTTTTCCTTTCGAGGTACGGAACCCTAAAAAGATGTCTCTTGTTGCAAATTCGCAAGCGTCTGTAGGTCTCAATGGAGAAGAATGTGCAAGAAACTCCACGGACGTTCCTTTCCATCAATTTATTTACAAGTTTTTGGTTACATCATTCTTGTTGAAAAAATGCATATAATTGTGAGAACGATATAAAAAGAGGTGCACGTAAAGGCGTCTAGAGAAACAAACAATAACAAAATAAATACAATAACAGGCCGAGGCATCTAAGATATGACCAATCCTAACTGATGGCGCCCGTTCACGAACATGACGCATGGATCGGCACCACTCAGCTCATCCAACAACTACACCTACCACTAATCAAACGCAACTAGTAGGTACCTACTAAGAAAAATGAATCATTACGGTGAAAAAATACATTGTGGTTTTAACGACACTAGTAAATTACTTTTACGCTTCTAAAATCTACCATTAGTAGTCTGAAAGACACAAACATCCCGTGTACTAAATACCTACCAAAACCTACATTGTTTGCATCAACTGAAATAAAAACCAATACCGTTTCGATTCCGTCTAATAAAAAAGTTAAATTCATGCACCCTTCTACCGATGAGTTCGGTAAATTGCAAAGATGACATTGAACGGGAGATGCCCCGATAACTGCCGAGAGTAATAGGCTACCATCACGGAAGCGATTACGATTCAACGGCAGGTTTGAGTGGGGCCACGAAAACGGAGAAGCGGATAAGCGAATTGATGTGCTCCAAGTGCCCAAACATCTGCACTTTGTAAGACTTGATGAACGCCACTGATGCCGCTTTAAATGTGGCCACCTACTCAAGACCCAACTGTCTAGGGGTTAAATCACCATCGACTCGAAAAGAAGAAGTCGCAGTTTTATAAAGCATAGTGCACACTATATTACTCTATCCAGATCTTCTATCGATTTGAATAAACCAACTTTGTTAAATTTAAGAATATATGAATTTTATGTTCTCTTTTTCCTTTGCCGTTCATGTCATGTTGAGGCAAATAGAAAAACACGCAAAATAGCACAATGTAATAATATTTTCAAGTAAAGATTTGCTACTAATGATGGACAAACTACAAGATAGAACATGGCACAACAACCAGCAAATTTCAGAAAGAAAGGAGCAAATAAATAAGTTCAATCAAAAACTAAAACCCGACTATTAAAAATCACACTCTAAAAAGTATGAAACAAGAAAATATTCTCATCTGAATTTTTTATGTACACGCTATTCGATATGTGTCGGGTATTAAATAAACACCTTATCTACGTTTAATAAATAATTTAATGTATTTCATACATATTCCTAGTGGTCGGTAACCGTGGTCGTATGCCACTTTAAATACTACTACTATACTGCAAAGTAGCAAAATTCAATTTAATGTGACGTCACATAGCCTATAACCAGCGGACAAACCAGACGCTTCCAACGACACCTCATTTGTCAAATTATGATTAATAGTTAATTATGAGGGAGCAGATGATATATACATACATACATACCGGTCAAATACATAACCCTCCCTTTTGCTTCGCCTTAGTCTGATAATAAAATCATTGTTTGCCTCACGGCTGCTACAACAAGGTTTCAGTGGTAAATGTGGTAATGCCAGACATACTTATGCTGTCTGTCGCTTTACTTTTTGTGGGTTGTTTTCATTTTGGCTTGGTTTCGGGTTGGTGAAGGTGTTCCATGTGCCGTGCGCCAAATATTAATATTCACCACTGGTTGCTTGACGAGCATCGCGGAAAGAGTGAGAGTGTAAGATTTTCGCCTACCCTTCTTACTCCTTTCGGACAGCCTCTAATGTGCTTAGTAAGACTGTGTCACTGACGATCTCTTATTACACCATCGGGAACTAAAACACTCGCGTAAACGTGAAATGTAAAAAATGGGGACTGGGCAAGCATAGGCAAAGACTGGACAGGCTGGGGGGCGCTGAAAGTTAGCTTGGGGCAGTGAGAACTCTAAATCAGGCGCGACCTGGCCGAGGTGAGGTGCTAAAATAATTGAATATAACATCCGTGTCTCACTCTTTTATGCGTCAATTCATTGGCCATCGCATCTTAGGGGCCAGGCCCTTCCTAGAGAATAACCAGCCAAGCCATTGGGCTATGCTTTTATACCAGCTAGTTATGGAAAAGATAACCGCTTACTTCGGGGCCCAGCGCTAAAAATTATCAGATTAAAAGCGAACACAAATAGAGGGCAACAATAGTAAGATTTATGACGTTATGGTCTGCTATGGCATCGTATCATCCGTCATTGTCCGGATTCGGTAACTGTGCAAACATTTGCCTAATACATTACAGGAAGGTAGGCTACACCGAAAATATTTACAAAGTGCTTTAGTGAACACTTTAATCATTTTTCTGTAACCGGATCGGCTTTCTTTCGCTACTATACATATTGTTTCTTCCTTGTTTACTTGGGTAGCGTAAAAGGTAATTTAGAAAATATTTATTTACTGTTGATAACAAAGTAAAATTTCAAAATTTAAAAAACTCCCGACACATTTTTATTTTATGCTACATAATTTATATAATACATAGTAGATACGCTTCGATCGGCGATCTATTGAATATGTAATTATGACACGATATCTTGCGAAAACCCCCCGATTCAAACAGTAAAACGCCCATAAGTTTTGAACGGCTGAACCGATTTTATTCAAACATAACTAAGAACACTCTTAACGAAATCACATTTCAAACAAAAAAAACTAAATCAAAATTCATCCGCTTAGGCGCTATGATGCCACAAACAGACACACAGATACACAGCAACACACGTCAAACATATAACACCCCTCTTTTTCCGTCGAGGGTTAAAAATAGTTGTTAACAAATGAAAACTAATGCGTGCGGAAGAAATTCCTTCTTATATAGGTACTTCTTAGATTTTAGGATATTGCTTCCTTAGCTGTTTATTGTATTTTTTACAGGTGGCGCTGTTTTCAATCCCTCTTATTTAAATGCACAATGGGTCGAGGCAAGGAACCAGAGCTACCCATTACAAACCCTGTGGAGGCCAAGAAACATCGTGATGAGGCATCTGGCCATATCAAGAACGGGAACTACGATCGAGGACTCAATTCGTTAGCCAAGGTACAACAATACTTATTTACAAGATATATTATTCTTGAATAGATGTTTAATGTTAGAAACACGTGTAACTACGTAAATTTACGAATTTCGCGAATTCATGATTTCCCGATCCGGTTCCTACGCAGTTACGCTAACAGCTACGGGTTACGGCGTAGCGGATAATTATAGTGTAACCGCTACGCCAAATATCGTAGCACAACTTATAGCCAAATACCACGTCATTGTTGTAGCCTTTTTCCTGCAACTAAATGAGTATAATACGCAAAGTACGTGTGCATGCAATTATTGGAATTTCGCGATTTTCCGACCTGTTCCTAAGCGGTTACGCTACGCTACGCTAACGGCTACGGGCTACGGCGTAGCAGATATGGTGCAACCGCTACGCCAGATACTAAGCAGTGTAGCCTTGCAACATCTATTGTAGCACATTAAGCATTTGCTCTTGCTCAATAGGGACGATTTCTGGGTAAAAAAATAACAATTCTATTATATCTTAGTCTGTTAGTTAATTACCAAAAAAATATTGAAAAGTATTTTTGCTTTATCAAATCAATAGATATTGACGAAGATAAAAAGCATCAAAGTTCAGGACTCGGGGCCTCGTAACGTCACTTTTGAGTCAAAAGTGCACTAAAACGTGACGTCACGCGTAATTTCAACGCACTGCATCGTCGTTATTGTTTTATTTACGTGACAAAAGAAAAAAATACGTATACAATATTTTTTTATATTCCAACCTGACAGACTACAAAATGATTGTATGTACTTTTAAAACAATGTTTGCCAGTGCTCTCGTTAAATAATTGCCATGGGTAAACTTGCATTTGAGATCATGTTGTTAGGAATATCTCTATAGAGCTTCGTAGCTGTGCTAGCTCGGTAATAGGCATAAATATAATTAGTATTAAAGTTAGTTAAGGCATTTATATTCATTATGTTAAGTGTTGAATTAGCAGCGGGTGGGCTGTAAATTAGCGTTGACCTATGTCTAACACCAGCTTGATGCACTTGAGTCGATTGACAGACGGGCCAAGAGGCTTATTGGCAACGACCACTGCAAAGACGCACTGGTCGCATCAAAGTCGGTTTTTTATCGGTTACATTTCGGAGAGTGTGCGATGGAACTGCAGAATTTGATTCCGCCTAGCCCTTTCCACCATCGGACTACAAGACGTACGGCCATGCGCCATCGGTGCATGGTAGACATCCCTCCCATACGCACAAAGTGTTTTGCTAATACTTTCATTGTGCGCACAGCTAAGGAGTGGAACTCCCTTCCGGAGTCTTTGTTCCCTGATAGCAATGCCGTAAATAGCCTTTTCTGCGCCCTGTGCCAGCTTCTATAAGTTTTTCGATATTATTATACCCTAGAGCAATGCTATGTACAGGCCTACTTTTCTTCATAGCTAATATTTTGTAAGAAAAAATCTATTTTTTTAAAGAACTGGTGTGGGCAAACAAGCAGACATACCACCCACTGTGTTTCACTCACTAAAACTCAAACGCAAGTTCACTAGTGCAAATGCGTTGCCCACTTTAATGCTTAAGATTTAATTTTTGGGCCACTATGGTCTTCATATTTCTATGATAAAATAACACCCTGCAAAGTTTCAGTAAACTGTAAATTAATTTAATTTTATGTACTTGGTTTGCTTGAGTTTTGAATGGAAGGTAGCTTAATATAAATTGCGTTTAAGTATGAATTGGTGAAAAACGTTTATTCGAATCCGATAAACACTAAACACAAATACGCTCGTGCGCTGCTAAAAAAATTAACGCGATGTTTTGTCAATTTAATAGACGTTTTTGATGATACTGGTATGTAGGTAGGTACGTATGTGTTGGAATCGAGCACAGGGGCGCAGCGGGAACTTATCAGGAGCAAACCGAAAAAATAATAGCACGGTTGGCGCAGTAGTTGAGAGATTGACTGCTGCGCTGCGTGTGGCGGGTTCGATTCCCGCACGGTACACATATTTGTATGACACACAGATAGTTGTTCCGGCTCTGGGTGTTCTGTATGTGAGTTTATATGTTTGTAAACTCACCCACGATACAGGAAGAAATTCCTAGTGTGGGGCAACTTTTTTTTTTTTTTTAATATTTTTATATTTAAAAAAAAAAAAAAGTTGCCCCACACTAGGAATTTCTTCCTGAAAGAATAGTCCTGCCTGGTCTGGCCATTCTTGCGCCCCCCAGAGTCTACGCCCTGTGCCTGGGCACCGGTGGCACCGCCCTATTTACGGCACTGCCTTGATAGCTACAACCTTAGGGTCTTTAAGTCAAGAGTGAATAGGCTTCTTCTGGGCAAGCCTGCTTCACCGTAGACCACAACATCGATAACCATCAGGTGAGATAGTGGTCAAACGCGAACCAAAAGATAAAAAAAAAAACTGCCCAACATTTGCTGAGCCCGCTTCTCTAATCTTTGTTAAGAGGAGCTCGTGGCTAAATAATAACAGCCGCACGGGTCGATCGTCAAGGTAAAGCAACGCTTGACGAGGTCGGAGCGTGGATGGGTGACCATTTCAACATACCGAGTTTCCTCCGTGCCTCGGAAAGCACGTTAAGCCGTTGGTCCCGGCTGTCATTTGAAGATCTTTGACAGTCGTTACGGGTAGTCAGAAGCTTGAGATCTGACACCAGTCTTGCCAAGGGGTACCGTGTTACCCAGTTACTGGGTTGTGGAGGTCAGATAGGCAGTCGCTCCATGTAAAACACTGGTACTTAGCTGAATCCGGTAAGACTGGAAGCCAACCCCAATATAGTTGGGAAAAAGGCTAGGCAGGTGATGATGATGATGATGTAATCTTTGTTAAATAGTAATATTGAGGTTGCACATGTACAGTGTTGTCAATATTTTGTTTCTTTCTTTGTTTCTTATGTATTCATAGAAGGCATCAATGTTGGAGTTGGTTAACGTCTTCAATATTTTGTGGTTCAATTAAAATAGCTCTATTATGTAGACCTCAATTTAGTTTGTCACGGAAGTATAAACTTATTTATATGCAAATCAAATTCCTTTTAATCGTCTAAGTTGATTGTATTCGAAGCTTTGTTGTTTAGGACCAGGAAATAAGCGTTTTTAGAGTTGTTACTTGAAATAAAAAAGCTTTTATTAATTGCTTAATACAAAGGTTTGATTTATTTAGCAATTATTTCATCAGTTATCTTTGATTTGCTAGTAAATGTTATATCACTGAAATTGCGCCCAATCCTAAGTCCCTTCCCTTCGCGAAGCTATAAGACGTACCTAGATCTATTGTAGATACATTAAGCTAATACTAACCGTATGCTTTAAGTGTAGTATAGGACATGTTAGCCATCGGCTTTCCTATCGACTGATTTGATTAAGAAAATAAGATTATACAGATACAAAAACTACTTCATTAAATATAATAATGAAAACGCATGCCACAGCTCTGCGACACAGCCGCCTCTTGGGCCTGCCCATACACCACTAGTGTGTTGGAAGTGGGTGCGAAAACACATTCGATCACCATGACAACGACAGCCGAGGCGTCGATATTGACGCCTGTCCCCACACCTACACATCACGTAACCACTGGAAGACTTACATCTCCAATACGATGGACTGTGACCACGCAAAAGCCCAAGCCCGCTCCATCCTCGGACCTACAAAGGACGCAGAGTTCCTACAAAGCTTCGTCCGAGTAGGCATTGGCGATGAGGAAGAAGAAGCCCCAGTTCAAAAGGCTTCAATCAGCAAACGAGCCCCGCAATCCGCCGACAAAGGACGCGAGCATGACATCGAAGAAGAGAAGCTTACTGTTAAGGAGAGAAAGGAGTCGGTTAAGCCGAGGCGAAAATGGAAGAGGAAGCCGAAACGGGAGCGAAGGAGACGGGAGGAGGAACTTTACACTGATAAAGATCGAGCAGCTGCAGTGGTGATGGGTTCCAAGGATATCAAGCAGTCACTCAATCTAAAAGATAAGGCGGAAAGAAGCAATGCCCTCCAGCTACCTGTTGAAGCGGATGCCGGAACGTTGATAGCACTGGCACGAGCTGAGATGATGAGGGAGCGATATCGCACTGCTGTCTTATTCGTCAGTAAGGTATATCGAGTTTTTTGACCGTGTTACCGTGCTGTTGTTTAAAATAAGGTGTTCCAATATCGATGGTGTTGCGCTGGTATACGGGCTGATTTATTAAGATAGGTCGGCGTTGAGAAGTCTGTATCTATTAGAAGAAAAAAATTATGGACGTCGTCGACTATTCCTCCAGATTTTCATTCCAGCAAAAAGTCACAGTTAATGAGTGATAAACCATGATACCATCGGTAAAAGCTTGATCATAAACCAGGTACAGGTTATCAGGTTAGGTATCAAAATATTCTAAAGGCTCACTTTCTTTCCAGGCCATCGAACTAGCACCTGACGAAAAAGCAGCATACGTGGCACGCAGTAAATGCTACCTCCTGCTAGGAGAGCCTCGCTCAGCGCTGGTAGACGCCGAGGCAGCCCTGAGACTCGACCCTAAGAACGCAAAGGCTCTGCTTCGGAAGGCCGAAGCCCTGTATTACTGTGGAGAGTTCGAGATGAGTCTCGTGCACTACCATCGAGGTCTGAGGGCCAGACCTGACCTGAATGATTTCAGACTTGGAGTTCAGAAAGCTCAGGTAAGTAATCATACTATTTATTGTACAGTGGCCAGAGATGAGTGAGGTGATAAAACTCTAGGTGGGGGTGTATCTTAGGTAACCGACTTTACACAGTGAACCGAAATTATCTAAGACAAGGTTGAAACTGCGGCGAACGTTAACTATATTAGTTTACTCTTACAACAATACAAGTCAAGATAAAAAAACTTTTTTGCAAAAAAATACTACAGACTTCCAAATAAAAAACTACAAAGTGAAAAATAACTTTACTTTTGGAAGTCGGTGTCTTTCGTAAGTACCAATTTTTTACGATATGGACACCGACTTCAAAAAGTATTTTCCACTTTGTTGTTTTTTATTTGGCAGTCAGTAGTATTTGTTTGCAAAAACACTACAAAGTGAAAAATAACTTCAATTTCGGAAGTCGGTGTTCTTGTTTTGGGATCTTCGTTTTTTAACACCGACTTCCGAAATTGAAGTTATTTTTCACTTTGTAGTGTTTTTATTTGGAAGTCGGTTGTATTTTTTGTTAAAAAGTTTTTTATTTTTCACTTTTTAGTTGTACCTACCTACCTAAAAGGTAAGTTGTTCAGTAAGTACCTATAACGCCAGAATAGATTACCAGAATAGGGTACATATCGGACCAATTCTCCAAAGTGAAAACATGAAACTTAAACAAAAACGGTGGATTTAGAGTATACCAGGGTGAACTGTTCACACCTGCGTACCCCTTTAAAGTGTGCTAGTGTAATGTTATGTCATGAAATGATGTAAACAATAAACAGACATCCGATTGCAGCTATCCCGAGTGATCTGCTGTAATTTATTGAAGAGTTCTGATGTATATCTCCGAAATTCTTCATCAGATCTTGATCAAATTTGAATGGGACCACATGACAAGCACCAGCTTTCAATTAAAAAAAGAATAATCAAAATCGGTTCACCCAGTAACAAGTTCTGAGGTAAAACAAATAAAAAAAAAAAAAAAATACAGTCGAATTGAGAACCTCCTCCTTTTTTGCGACGTCGGTTAAAAAAAGATTTTTATTTTTCCCTTTTTAGTTGTACCTACCTACCTAAAAGGTAAGTTGTTCAGTAAGTACCTATAACGCCAGAATAGATTACCCGAATAATATGAAACATGAACATAACCGGTGAAATGAGAGATCTGCGTACCCCTTTAGAGCATACTGTCGTGATGTTTTGTTATGAAATGGTATAAACAATAGACAGACATGCGATTGCAGCAATCCCGAGAGATTTGCCGTTATTTATTGAAGAGTTCTGTTTTATATCTCCGAAGTTCTTCATCAGATCTTCACCAAATTAAAATGGGACCAATTTTGTAAAATACGCATTCAAAAGAAAAAGAATTTTCAAAATCGTTCAGAATTGACGGAGATATCGGTGAACATACATAATCTATACTAATATTATAAAGAGGTAAAGTTTGTGTAGTTGTAAGGGGACTCTGGATCTACTGAACCGATCTTGAAAATTCTTTTGAAAGCTACATTATTCCTGAGTGTCATAGGCATAATATATTTCCAAAAAAAATAGAGATCCTTATGAAAATTGCAATAATGTAACCCAAGGTAGCAAAATGTTGCCTGTAAAATACATTATTTGGCGGGCGCTGAGGAAACTAATGATGATAGATAAAAATTTGCAGGTAGGTAGGCAGGGTAGCCAGGGTAGGTAGGGTAGCCAGGGTAGCCAGAGTATCCAGAGTAGCCAGAGTGGTCAGAGTAGCCAGGGTGGCCATGGTAGCCAGGGTAGCCAGGTTTGGGGCAGGGTAGCCATGGTAGCCATGGTAGGCAAGGTAGGCAGGGTAGCCATGGTAGCCAGGATAGCCATGGTAGGCAGGATAGTGGCAAGATAGCCAGGGTAGCCAGAGTAGCCAGAGTAGCCAGGGAAGCCAGGATAGCCAGGGTGGCCATGGTAGCCAGGGTAGCCAGGTTTGGGGCAGGGTAGCCATGGTAGCCATGGTAGGCAGGGTAGGCAGGGTAGCCATGGTAGCCAGGATAGCCATGGTAGCCAGGGTAGGCAGGATAGTGGCAAGATAGCCAGGGTAGCCAGAGTAGCCAGAGTAGCCAGGGAAGCCAGGATAGCCAGGGTGGCCATGGTAGCCAGGGTAGCCAGGTTTGGGGCAGGGTAGCCATGGTAGCCATGGTAGGCAGGGTAGGCATGGTAGCCAGGGTAGGCAGGATAGTGGCAAGATAGCCAGGGTAGCCAGAGTAGCCAGGGAAGCCAGGATAGCCAGGGTGGCCAGGGTAGCCAGGGTAGCCAGGGTAGCCAGGGTAGCCAGAGTATCCAGAGCAGCCAGAGTATCCAGAGCAGCCAGGGTAGCCATGGTAGCCAGGGTAGCCAGGGTGGCCAGGGTAGCCATGGTAGCCATGGCAGCCATGGTAGCCAGGGTAGGGCCAAGGTAGCCAGGGTAGCCAGAGTAGCCAGAGTAACCAGGGTAGCCAGGGTGGCCAGTGTAGCCAGGGCAACCAGAGTAGCCAGGGTAGCCATGGTAGCCAGGTTTGGGGCAGGGAAGCCAGGGTAGCCAGGGTAGGCAGGGTAGCCATGGTAGCCAGGATAGCCAGGGTAGCCAGAGTAGCCAGAGTAGCCAGGGTAGCCAGGGTGGCCAGGGTAGCCAGGATAGCCATGGTAGTTAGAGTAGCCAGGTTTGGGGCAGGGAAGCCAGGGTAGCCAGGGTAGGCAGGGTAGCCATGGTAGCCAGGATAGCCAGGGTAGCCAGAGTAGCCAGGGTAGCCAGGGTGGCCAGGGTAGCCAGAATAGCCATGGTAGCCAGGGTAGGGGCAAGGTAGCCAGGGTAGCCAGAGTAGCCAGAGTAGCCAGGGAAGCTAGGGTAGCCAGGGTAGCCAGGTTTGGGGCAGGGTAGCCAGGGAAGCCATGGTAGCCAGGGTTGGCAGGGTAGGTAGGTAGCCAGTTGACGGGAGCGAAGCCCCGAGGGTCAGCTAGTAATAAATAAACATACATAAAGTCGAACATAGAACCTCCTTCTTTTTGGTAAGTAGGTTAAAAAAGTTGAGCCATAGCGATGGATTTTAAATTTGAACACTAGTAGAGCAACAAGTGAGTGATTGATATTTATTATTATCTACCTACTAACTTTAAGGTTTAATTTTCAGGAGGCCATAGAAAACACGATCGGCTCCGTCAAAGTGCCGAAGAAATCATCAAAGAATAAGAGGTCAAAATCCGCAAGGCCAGTCCTAGGACAGTTGAATTCCGACAAAATTTACCTGGAAAACCTGCTGAAGAATCCGGACTTGGCTATAGCAGATAAGAAGAACGATGTCGTCATGAGACAAGCAGAAGAGGCTATACGGTTTTTGGAGAACCGTGAAGAGTTTTGGAGACAGCAACAAACTACATCGTAACCGCTTATTAATGGAATTGCTTATAATTTGTTATTAGTCTATTAAAATTAAATTTTGAGATAGGTAAAGCAAATCATAAATCAATCAATCTTCACTAAATTGTAGTTTAAAAACCTACTTAGTTGATAACACTGAAATAAAACAATAAGGATAATAATAACGTTTGTACCTCATTTCATTATATACATAAACTACACTTATTGCCTTGGCGGTAGATATATAGATAGAAACTACAGTCACGGGGTCTCATTGCTAACAAAGAAAATTTGGTTCAAATAAATCTCACTAGATGGCGCGATATGCACGTATCTGTTAATGAATGTGTATAAAATTCACATTTTCTGGAATTGAACATAAAAATTGTATGTTCTTGTTTAATCAACTCTCCTAAGTACAAAATTATGAAATATTGGGCTCTTAATACACATTTCAAAGATTATTTTAACGGATCATTTAGAATTGATGCCAATAGATGGCGCATTTTTAAATTTATGAGGCATTCCACTCGATTGTTAAAATTTGCATTGTAACACATTTTGGTGCAAAAAAAAACTGTAAAAACGTGGCAATAAATACTATAAAACGAACCTTCACTGTATTTAAAGAAAAAATATTCACGAACTTAGTAAACCCTTTTACTTGCAAGTCACTGCTAACACCATCTATCTATCACCGTGAAACAGAACCGAACGCGTTCGATGTACAAAAAATAACAAGATTAATCAGATGAAAAACGCTAGTTACGTCGGCACGGTTTCTTTGTATGGGATGAGGCATCTGTATGCTAGTATTATATTATCTGTGTTATAAATAAGGGCATAAGGTTCAATAAGCGCGCAAGCAGCTCCCGCTGCGCTGTCGTCTCCTCCGCCAAAAATAATTTAAAAGTCAAATCAATAAAATTACTTGTTGATAATAACAATACCTACGTCAATGCACATTTTCGCAAGAGATCTTATTGTCAAGTTGGCAAAGTCGCGAGTAAGTTTGGGTGCATAATAACAAGTAAATTGAGTGCCTTCTAATTACGTTACACACATCTATTTGTATCTATGAGTTTATGTTGTCATAACATGAAGTGAAACACACACCGCTATCGGCGCTCTTCAATGAAATTACGCATGTGTGCGTCACACAGCGTTATGAGTGTGTATACGTATTCAAACTAGCTTCTTACTGCTCATCACAGCGTCTATCTCTTTCGTGCGTGATGTCGGATGAGACAGAAAATATTTTAGCTCCGCCGCCAAATAGTTCGTGCCGTTGACTAGTTTACCCTTAAAGGTAGTATTTAAGGTAGATGTAGGCAATTGAAAAATACGATGATATCGCTTGCTACGTTGGCTAGTCCTAAAGCTTAAATAGTTAATCAATTGCGCATCTATGGAACCATTTATAATTTTGTGCAATATAAGTAAGTCAGAATTGATCCGTCTTTCTTTTAAGCTAATCATCTTATAGTGCCCCAACCTATCACCGTAATCAGGTATAGCTTTTCGGATCCCATTATTTACACATAGATACCTAACAAAACGGGCCTGAACTGATTCAACATTATTAATATAATTTGAGTAATAGGGAGACCAAATAGTGGAACAATACTCCAATTTGCAATTTTTTTTTACCAGTGCGTTATAGAGTAGAATAATGCTACTATAGTTACGGAAACGTTTTGACATGCGGATTATAAAGCCAAGCATTTTTTTAGCCTTGGCAACTACGGTATCTACATGATCACGGAAAGACAGGGATGTATCAAAGAGTACACCAAGATCACGGATGACCGATACTCTGGTCAGTATTGATCCATCTATATGATAATCAAAGTTAATGTAATTCACTTTATTCGTGAATGTAATAGTCTGACATTGAGCGTCATTCTGTTGTTGAAACACCATTGCTGAAGGACATCAAGATCTCTTTGAAGCTTCAAACAATCACTCAGGTCCGATATCCTGCAGTATATTTTTAAATCATCAGCGTAGGCTAAACAATTGCAATTTATTAGATCTAAAAGATCATTCAAGAATACCAAAAAAGGCAAAGGGCCCAACTTAGAGCCCTGTGGAACACCAGAGCCAGGAGAAAAAGGTACAGATTCATATCCCGCCACGGCAACTATTTGAGAACGATTAATTAAATAACTCTCGAACCACCGCAACAGAGAGCCATGAATGCCAGCGCTATTCAATTTCATAGAAATAATTGAGTGATCAACACGATCAAAGGCTTTTGCAAAATCTGTGTAAACAGCATCACCCTGACCCCTTGCTTCAAAGGTGTTACCAATGAAAGTAGTGTAAATAAGTAAGTGAGATGTAGTCATCGACCACATAGCCACTAGACGCCTAATAACAGGCGAGCGATATCTGTCAACACATATGACTAAAAAGATCATATACAGGTAATACTGATCGCCACTCGACAATTTCGAATTAGTAGCGACCACTTCTGTGAGCCATAAACACTTCCGTGTCAGTCAATAAAAAATGATGAAATAAATTTTATAATGGCCTCTTGTACAATACGTTGCTATGGTAACAACAGCCAGACATCGAGTTTCCGAAAAAATAACATAACATTAAATTGATAAGTTAATAGTTACATAAACATAATTAGATTTATTTTCTAATATTATTCATCGGAGTTCATAATACACTGGTCAAGTTTGTAGGTGAACACGACCACCGCATGTTTGCGTCTCTTTCTTTTTAAAGTATTTTTCTCGCTATCTCTTGTCCTCTATAAATTCGTAAACAAAACTAGTGAAGCACCATATCCTATAACCAAATCTGTTATCGATAGAACTAGAAACCTTACAAATACAGACATTAAATTGGATAGTTTATTAATTGTGAAACGATTTTTTGATTACGTTTTTTACTAATATTTAATATTACTATATTTAAGAACCAACAACCGAAAAAAAAGTATGTTTACCTTTAGAATTTTGTTTATATTTATTTTTTATTTTAGCCTTTTATGTTATTACTAAAATCTTAAAACGCCGTATAATTAATAATAAAAAAGGTAATATTAATTTTAAAAAATATACAAATACTATTTATAAAAATCGATACCTTCCTGGTTTTATTTAAACCTGTCCCACCCTTAATGATGCGTATGACCTTGGTAAGGGACCAATCAGAGCGCAGTACCCCGTGCCTCATACCTCAGCTAGTTGACAGAATTGTTTTGATGTATTAGATCAAGCATTAGGCGTCTAGGGGCTATGTGGTCGATGGATGTAGTAGAACGGTTAGACACAAACCCATGTTGCTTCGAACTAATTATATGACGGAGGTGAGAATAAACTGCATTATATATAAGACCCTCAAACATCTTTGCAAATTGTGATATAATAGAGATTGGTCTATAGTTAGTTACGTCATTCATACTACCAGATTTATGCACGGGGATAACGTGTGAGATTTACCATAAATCGGGAAATGTACCTTCCTTAAGGGATTTATTATATATTAACTGCAGTGGCACAATAAGAGCATCCATGCAGAGACGAATAAAAATAGGAGGTAGTCCATCCGGACCAGCTCCCTTATTACGATCTAACTTTTTGATGCTATCTCTAACGTCACTTTCAGTAATACCAAAGGAATACATACTGTAATTGGACGAAGAGAAACCTGGAGACAAGTTATTAGGCTGTTGACTAACACCGTACCACGGGGTCTCATTGCTAACAAAGAAAATTTGGTTCAAATAAATCTCACTAGATGGCGCGATATGCACGTATCTGTTAATGAATGTGTATAAAATTCACATTTTCTGGAATTGAACATAAAAATTGTATGTTCTTGTTTAATCAACTCTCCTAAGTACAAAATTATGAAATATTGGGCTCTTAATACACATTTCAAAGATTATTTTAACGGATCATTTAGAATTGATGCCAATAGATGGCGCATTTTTAAATTTATGAGGCATTCCACTCGATTGTTAAAATTTGCATTGTAACACATTTTGGTGCAAAAAAAAACTGTAAAAACGTGGCAATAAATACTATAAAACGAACCTTCACTGTATTTAAAGAAAAAATATTCACGAACTTAGTAAACCCTTTTACTTGCAAGTCACTGCTAACACCATCTATCTATCACCGTGAAACAGAACCGAACGCGTTCGATGTACAAAAAATAACAAGATTAATCAGATGAAAAACGCTAGTTACGTCGGCACGGTTTCTTTGTATGGGATGAGGCATCTGTATGCTAGTATTATATTATCTGTGCTACAGTTCACCAGCTAGGATCCTTACATACTCCTTTTGTCATTAAACTATACATTATTCTAACAGCAGCCCTGTAGAAATCGAGACAGAAAAAGACTAAAATCGGAAAGTATGATGTAGTTCTGATTTTTTCGTAGGATGTTTCGTAGTATGGACCAGTGGTGAGCAGTGGTGGCCCAGTGATAACGGCCGCGACTTACGTGTCGTAGGTCGTGGGTTCGAACCCAGGCAGCCGCTTTACTTTGTATTAATTATTTCATCACTACTGCTCTCAAACTGCTGAAGGAAAAAATTGTGAGGAAACCGGCATGTCCTAGAACCAAAACTTCGAAGACATGTGACATCCACCAACCCGCACTGAGCCCGCGTGGTCAAACTTGCAGTTTTTGTCTAGATATGGACCGCAAAAGACGGAAAATCAATAACATTTTATTCGCCTGTTGCTAAGACGACGAATGAAGAAAAACAGACCCAATGAAACCATGATGGAGGTCATTTTAAGAGGAAATATGTGGCGCTGAAAATATCGATACATCAACTGCGCAGCGGATACCAATATCTTGTAGAAAAAAAATTGACAGTTTTTGGGAAAAAATGGACCATCTTCGAAGATTACTCCATTCCACAGCATCAGATTGTTTTCAGAATTGACCACTCGACTGTTGAACATGACATGTTGTTGCTGAATTGCTAACAAAATAAGAGAAGCTCTGGAGAAAAAGCAGTACCTACTGCTGTGCTGCCTTTCTCGATGTACAGCAAGGATTCGATAAGGTTTGGCACTTAGGCCTACTTTTTAACCGACTTCCCAAAAAGGAGGTTCTATGTTCGACTTCAAGGTTGTTTTTTTTTTTTTCACCGATTCCTCCGTCAATTGTGGACCGATTTTGAAAATTCTTTTTTTGTTTGAAAAATTATGTTCCGAAATTGGTCCCATTTTAATTTGGTGAAGATCTGATGAAGAACTTCGGAGATATACAACAGAACTCTTCAATAAATAACGGCAAATCTCTCGGGATTGTTGCAATCGCATATCTGTTTGTTGTTTATAACATTTCATAACATAACATCACGCCAGTTCGCTCTTAAGGGGTAAGCAGATCTCTCATTTCACCGGTTATGTTCAAGTTTCATGAAATCTATTCTGGCGAAATAGTTCCCTTACTAACTTGCCTATTAGGTTAGTTTTTACGTAGAACTAAAAAGTGAAAAATAAAAAAAACTTTTTGCAAAAAAATACTACCGACTTCCAAATACAAAACTACAAAGTAAAAAATAATTTAATTTTTTGAAGTCGGTGTCCATAACGCAAAAAAATGGTACCTACGAAAGACACCGACTTCAAAAATTAAATTATTTTTTACTTTGTAGTTTTGTATTTGGAAGTTGGTAGTATTTTTTTGCAAAAAGTTTTTTTATAATGAAGAACCAACTGCCACATAACTTCTTGTTGCTCATAAAATTTTATCTCGATGATAAAATATTTAGAGTCAAAATTAATGACACCTACTCTGCCTTTCAAGACATAAAAGTTGTGGTAGCACAAGGCTCCGTCTTGGGCCCTACTCTATATCTTATCTGCACTGCAGATATACCCACAACAGAAAATGTCAGCCACACATTAGCTGATGACACCGCAGCACTTTGCAACCGTGTAAACCACAGTGTAGCGTCGTTGGTTTTACAGAGTCAACTTTTCTAAGTAAACGCATGGATGGAATAGTGGCGCATCAGGGCCAGCTCCAACAAATCAGTGCATGGCACTTTTACTTTCAAAAGGACAATTGCCCTCCATTAAACTTGGAAATGACGTGCTAACATCAAATATTCAGCAAAATATCTAGGCATGCATCTTGATGGAAAGCAAAGTTTTTTTTTGCCTGGCGAAATATAATAATATTATTTTAACTTTATTTACATAAGAAACATACAAATACCTGGATTCCCTGACTCCTGTACTAGGTCGTGTGGTCTCATCCCATACAAAGAAACTCTCCCGACGTACTGTGCTGATTATTTGATGAATCTATCGATATCGATTGATTATTAGATGGTGATCTATCTATCGCCGTGGAACGGAACCGAACGCGATCGATTTACAAAAAATAATCGGTATAATCAGATGATAAACGCTAGTTACGTGGCACAGTTTCTTTGTATGGGATAGAGCAGGGCTGGGCATCTGTATGCTAGTATTATCTGTGGCTAGGTGATTGACCTGTGTTACAGGAGCCAGTGCCCTCTTCCGGGGATCAATTACAATTTATTCTTATGCAGATTAACTGAGTAAAATTAAAACTAAGGTACATATTCAAACTAATAATAAAATAAAAATCAAAGATGTGTTTGTGTGTTTGTGAGCGAGTGTATTTGTGTGTGTGTGTGCACCTATGTGAAAATGTGTCTACGTGTATTGTAATAATGGACGTATTTGTCTCATGAGATGGTTAGTCACTAGTATTTGCTCTGTTTCTTCGTAGCTGAGGGACAATAACCATGGCTTATGGCTCTGCTTGACTTTATGCACAGTAAGTCTGTAAATTGCGAGGTTGTTGTTGACCCTATTATAAATTTGGGAGCTTTGGGCACGATAGTGACGTCGAGCTAGTGCAGAACGACATTGGATCGATTCACAAACAGGAAAGCCAATTCGTCGTCAGGTAAGGTTTTTATCAAGTGGCATCATGGACTGCGCAGGACAGTGCGGAGGATATAAAGTTGTCTCACCGTAAGTACCTGAGCATCGGAGTACAGCTGGGCCTTGGGGTAGTCCCTTTTACGGATATGCATGACTTTTAGAACCGCCCGCTGAGCTCGTTCCAACCTAAGCATCACCGTTTTGAAAGTCCCGCCCCATACTGGTATGCAGTAAGTTATTATGGACTCACACAGGGAACGATATACAAGGGAAGCTGTATCAGTGTCAGCCGAATGTCTGAGTTCCTTACTTAAGTTCATTAGTTTACGAAGCCGAGAGCATAGACTATCCGTATGAAAACGCCAATCAGGCTGGATTCGTCGATATAACCCCCTAAATATTTAATACTACAAGGAACCATAGTCAAGCAGTTACAATCGCCTGGCGTTTCGTTATGGCAAGTATGCGTTATTTTTTTTTAGAGTCTATAGGTGGTTCAGGTGAGTTTGGTGAGCGATATTGAATTACTAATCATAAATGCTCATGCATACTGCACTACCACGGGGATATAGTGCGGTTATGTGGGACTCCAACCTCCAACTCACCAAAACTCCACGGTGTCCTCTTGTACCACTTATGGCTAGAACACGGGCACGCGTTAGCACTCACCGCGAACCCGCCGCGGCTGTCCGTCACCGGACCCTCCTCGGGGAGTACCCCCCATCACCGTGGTGTCGGTGTACAATGTGTTCAGGTGCGCGAACACATTGTACACCGACACCAATCCAGGGACCAAACCAGCACATGAGCGACAGACGACCCTGAGTATAGCCACCCTTGGTCCCCCTGTGACGGATCAGATCATTGGCCCCGCCACCTACCATTTTTCAGCCGCAGTGTATAGGGAGAGCGGCCAACGCTATACCGACACACCTCCTCCCCTGGCCCCACCGCGTCCGCCATCAAATGGTGGCGACCCCGTCTAGACCGCGGAAGGTGAAAGAGAGGAAAGCGGCGCACCGCAATACCGGCCGGCATTCCTCTCCCGCCACGACTTCCAACCCTTAGCCCCGATATCGTATGCGATGCTGCCCAAGAGGCACCGCAATCTACTTGTTGGCCGCTACGTCGACGACTTAATTCCTGAAAGACAAAAGCCCTGAAGAGCGGCCCCTCCTCGGATTCCTCTTCGCTTCACCGTGGCCTGTGGATGACCAAGCCACGGCTACTAAGCCCACCGCCTCAACAAAGCGGGCACCCACCTGGGGGGACATACCAACACCACAGCAGCAGCATTATGTCTATAAATGACAGAAGGCTCAAAAGACTACACATAATTATGGGACTTTGTTTACTAATAAATCCCAATCCAAAAGACAGCTTCCTCACTGGAGGTACAGTTATTACTTGTCAATAAACTCCTAGAAGCAGATCACAAGAAGCAAATAGAAAATAAACTTCTAAGGGCCATCCATAGGTTGCGTCACTATAGGGTTTATGGAGCTGCGGTTTGGCTTAAATTGATGCAAATATTAGTTTTAAAAAATATCAAGCATTTCAACCCAGCTCTCAGGCAAGTAGGTAAACTCAACGCATCAATTCTTACAATTGCAGGCTATGATTATGAGAAGTTGTGGTGAGGCTGGGTCGTTTTTAGTCTATTGCTAGTCGGATGATGCCGCAGGAGCTCATTTCCCAATCCCAATCGGTGGGGTTGCACTTGTTGGTAAGTGTGGAACGCATGGAAATCTTGGCAATCTTCAAAGGATCATAGCTTGGTCCCTATAGGGCTTATAGAGCTGCGGTTGGGTTTAAATTGTTGCAAATGTAATTAACTTTATAAAAGTACAGATTTTTGTTTGTCGAAAAACTCATAGTTTATGACTTTTTGAGCAAAGATGGACTATGTGAAAGGCGATATGTCTAGAAAGGGGTGAATAGTATTGATAATAGAGAAGTATGAAAGAAGACATGATACGTCGATCCCAAATAAATTGGGATAAGGACAAGACAATGATTTTTAATGAATAGTCGAATAAAATAATCTCTCTTTTTAATCGATTAGGTACGTGTTTATTCATGTCTAGATTTATCTAAAACCAAATCATATCAAGCAGTCTTCAGTCCAGAAGTAAGTAAAAAGAAATCGTTCTTTTAATTTAAATAAATTATCCATACATTTTGTTACTAACATCCAATGTGTTACAAGGCGATGAAGACATCTTGCTGTGCTCCTATGTAACAAATTGTGGAGCGGATTACAGTGTCAGAAAAAGATTGGGTTTTCCACATTTTCGTTATGTTATCATTTACAAGCATGATAGGTGGCCACTGGCAGGGGCGGATCCAGGATTAATTTCTGGGGGGTGCCCATCCCGGGAAACATATGTTCCCTTGGGATAATTTTTGACATTCACGGGGGCGATGCCGCTGGCGAAGCTAGTTTAGAATACAATATGATCTTCTTAAGTGTCAGTGTGGTATCGGCATAGTTCTTCCCTCGCAGAAGTAGCAGCAGACTACCTCTTAATTAGAGTGCACCAGACAAATTGTCACAATTTTTTTTGCGTTCCAGCAACTAAAGGTAATCTTGGCTAATCTTTTCACCACATCTTTTAGTATGCTCACTAGCATGTATTAGTAAAGGTTCACTCAGATCTCAGAAATCTTGCTAGCTGCATAGCTACTTATTACTCCATTCAGCAGTGTTTACGACCGATAGCTAACGTCTTAAATGTTTTTACTATTTTTAACAGTGTTGCTAAAACATCAACACTTCGCCGAGCAGCTGTAAGACGCTGTCTCAAATCGTGGCCAAATGCGAAAAGTCCTCCCGAAGTGTTTGAATGAATATGGTAGTGTATTCTAGCATTGTAGAAAAATTTCAATTCTGAGGATCCGAAGAACTCTGTATCCATAATTTGTATTTTTAACTGCTTCAAAGTCAGAAAAATTAAGATTCATTATATATTGAGGAATGCCATTTGCACTATGGAATATGATTTCTTGAATACGATGGAAAGTTAAGGCTGTTTATTTTATAAAATAAATAAAACAAGATCATATTAAAAGAAATAACATTTTATTTGTTCCGACGGCTTCGATCTGATCGCCAAACTAAAGTATGAAATCGTTCGTCAGCGACTCGCGACCTCCGCGCGACACACGTCTACCACATAAAAATAAAATCGTTCACTCTATAACCCGAACAGACAATACTTTCTATGTCACTCGTATTTACAACTATTTACACACAACATGAATCACATAAACTATCTCAATATCGGAGATTTTTACACATCAAACATAATTTCATATCAGCTTACTAATATAATTTCCCGAAAAACTCATGCTTGGTTTTGTTCCGCAACTGCGGTTGCGAGCAACTATCACTAACGTACTTACATCATCTAATAGTCAGTATTCTTGAAAATATAATTCTGCACTGCGAAAGCACTTACAGCAAGCGAAAGCTTGCTAGGAACAGCAAAAGTGTCAAATAGTAGGAAAATCTCATCAATGATTTCTCTAAAATACGTCGTATTGTCATTGCCTAGATAATCAATTTATTAAGTTTTTTTGTTTTTTTGAGAGCAAATACTGTAATCAAGGTATAGGTTCCCACCCTGAAGTTGGCTACAATGGTTGCGCAGTATTAAATCTCATACACAAAACAGCACCGATTCGTGCCTTGCGCATCGGAAAGTCAACAACCGTATTGCGTAAGTGCGCAAAGAGTTTGTACTCTATCCAAGCAGCCAAATTGACCAATCACATGCGAGATGAATGACGCGATGTGGAATTGTCTTGTGTATTGGCCGATTTGGTCGCTTGGGGATTCAGTTCAAACTCTTTGCGCACTTACGCAATACGGCTGCAGGGCGGCCGAGAAGTTTGGCGTGACCTATATCTAAAAACTGAGGCTCTACTAACATGGGCGTACGCAATAGTTGCTTAGAGGTTGGGCAATAGTAAAGAAACTCGATTATTTACACGTTATCTTTTACATTTGATAAACGTAATTAATAAATACGTAATAATTGATTACGATTTTTGTTTGCTTTAGGATAATAGTTGGGGCAGGTGCCTCATTCTGCCTTGCCGTGGGTACGCCCTTGTCGAATTATTGCAATAAATATTCTTGTTTTACAGTCAGTTAATGCATAAATCTGAAAATAATGATCAGCTACTTCAAAGGGCAATGAATTCTGAATTGATATATAATTCCAAATAAAAAATTACCTACAATATTTTGTCTAGCAAACACAATTTAAATTTTCTATAGGATTCAGTCTACTGAAGCAAGCGTGTAAAAGTTGTGTATAGGACCAACACAATATTCACAACAGTTACATTATTACCTGAACTTATCAACTTTCGTCATTAGTTATATAAAATCAGGTTCGTCTCAACAATCAGACATAAAACACAGTGGCATACAACTGTTCATAATATTTAATAAAAATCTATTTATAATACTGTGTACTTAAAACCGTTGCAGTTCATATTCGAGTTGCGATCGTGTAGCAGCAAGACTCCCGAGATCATAGTACAATATAATCATAAATACTTTCTCTTGCATTAATCCCGTGAATATATATTAAAAATCATGTTGAAAAACATTGAATCATCTAAATTTATAATACAGTTTAATGCTAAAGAGGAGTTTCTTAACACATAATAATAGAACTATGGACTTATAAAGCTATATTTACAATTCAGTTTAGTTGTTATTTTTCTACGCAGTACATACTTTCGAAACTCGAAATCTATTTCAACAAACAGTATCTTCTTATCCATATTTTGTCCTGCAAAGTTATCATTCAAAATCATTGAAAAACTTGACGATCGTCATACTTAATGCCTGGTTTAAATTATTCCAGTCCAGCGATCGAATCCAGAGCTGGATTGCTTACTAGAAAAATGTAAACTGGCACTGGAATGCACTGAATCCAGTTAGCATTCCAGTCCAGTTACAAGATTGGCGGTCTACTTTTGAATCCAGTGCAACTGGAATAATGTAGACGGCCAATCCAGTGCTGACACAGTAAACACTTATTGGTTGTTTGTTGTCACTTTAGTGTTCACACTTCAACGGCTTCTAAATAACTGGAATAATGTAGAGGTTACAAATCCAGTCCAGCACTGGACTGGATTCTCACTGGATCACTGGACTGGAATAATGTAAACCGGGCATAATAAATGAATCGCATGCAAGTGTCATTAACGAATACAAATCGAGTGTGAATTAAATCCTTGCTAAATGAAACAGTGGTTTTAATTTAACTATTGTTTCGTCAGTCAGGACGAGAATTTATATAAAAAACAATACAGTCACCGCAAATGCATAAACTATGCAATTTTAAACGCCTTGATCGATTTTAAAGCTTTTGATGGTATCACCTGGGACTCATAATCACGTAGTTTAAGTTTGCTGGATCAGTTTATGCTTATGATACATTAGGGAGTGATTCAGTTTCTCCCACAGGCGTGCCCAGTGCTAGGTTTTCGGCCCACTAGCGGCCGTCCTGCGCTAGTCGACCTCTTCGGCCGGACGGTTGTACACCGGGCCGAACTTGGCCATGTACTTCTTGACGAACATCTTCGCTTTTGAACGCACTGAGTCGGTCACGACTAGTTCGTCGACGGAGCGACAGTGTTTCAGTTCTTTGAGCATCACGAAGTGCGTTAGCTGGGGAGAAAGAAAATAATATACGTTAGTGTTAAGAATATAAATAGTACATGTGAATATAGCCCAGGAAAATAAGAGATCTATCAGGGACTAGATAAAGGAATAAACATCGTCAAATTGTTTTTATTTTTTATTTTTATTGGCTCGCGTTTGATCAACATCAATCCTGCATGGAGTACTGTTCTCATCTCTGAACGGATCTGCCAAATACCAGCTAGATGCATTAGAGTCGATCGAAAAGCGGGCCAAGAGACTCATCGGCTATGAGGCACTGGTCAAATCAAAGCTCCAGAGCCTTGAACATCGTCGCCGAGTTGCCAGCTTGTCGGTTTTTTATCGGTTACACTTCGGCGAGTGTGCGATGGAATTGCATGATTTAATTCCGCCCAGCCCGTTACATCATCGGAATACCAGACGCACGGCGATCGAAATCGAATCGGTACATGGTGGGCATCCCACCCATACCCACAAAACGTTTTGGGGACACTTTCATTATGCGTACAGCTAAGGAGTGGAATTCCCTGCCGGAGTCTGTGTTTCCCGATAGCTACAATCTAGGGTCTTTAAGTCAAGAGTGAATAAGTTTTTTTTTGGCAAGCATGCTTCACCGTCGACCACATCATCGCTTACCATCAGGTGAGATAGTGGTCAAGCGCAAGCCTATAGAAGATAAAAAAAAACATGAAATTTAATGTTTTTATGTTTTGTGTACAATAAAGAATAAGAAATTCAAGAAATTACAATGGCCTATTTGTTTGACCAATGCACCCCATTGGACAGATGAATGGTGTGATTATGTCTGTTCTTCAGCAGTGGGTATAAAAAAACAGAAGTATTTACGACCAAAGGTATAAGTGTAAAATGGTAACTGTTTCAAATTTGTCCTAGTATTGAATCTGTATCTTTAAATGCAATGAGCATAAAAATTACAGGACATACTTTGTTAAAAAAGCTTGTATCTTTTTACATTAAATAAAACATATTGAATAACTCACCTTCCTAGCCAGATGTTTAAAATCAGCCGTACACGTGATCCTCCCAGCCGGCGCATCAGGATGCCGGTAAGGATTCAAATGCTGCACCATGACCCTCGCCATGCTACACCGGAACTGCTCCTTGATCTTCCTCGCCGTCTCCTCAGTACTCATAACATTAGCACTATCCTCTACTGGTGGGGACGGTTGTGTCACCATTACTGGTGATGGTGACGCTTCCACCTCAATCGTCTTTTCAACCGGTTTTTCTACAAGAACTGGGATGGGTGCTGGTGCAGGCTCTTCGGTTGAGGAGTCATCTGAATCGGTTCCAGAGTCAGCTAGCTCCACGATTTGCTGTAGTAAATTTTTTTGGGTTAGAAATTGAATGAAAAAATTTCATCAAGGTTGGATGATAACTATGACCACAGATAATATAATACTAGCATACAGATGCCTCATCCCATACAAAGAAACCATGCCGACTTAACTAACTCTTTTCGCCTGATTAAGATGATTATTTCTATAAGTACTTCGATCGCGTTCGGTTCTGATAGTAAAAGGGTTTTCTCGGTTCGTGACTATTTTTCTTTAAATGCAGTGACGAATTGTTTTATAGTATTTTTGCACGTTTTTACAGTTTCTTTGTACCAAAATGAATCACAAAACAAATTTAAAAAATATGGTGGCATGCCTCAGAAATTTAAAACCACGCCATCTATTGGAATCAATTTTAAATGATCCGTTAAAATAATCTTTACAATGTGAATTAGGAGCCCAATATTTCTAAATTTTGCGCTTAGGAGAGTTGATTAAAAAAGAACATACAATTTTCATGACCAATTCAAAAAAATGATAATTTTACACACATTTCAATAACAAATCGATGTATTTCGCGCCATCTAGTGAAATTTATTTGAACCAATTTTTCTTTGTTAGCGCTGAGACCCCGTGCTATGACTATGAAGCAGTAATGTTCTAAACTAGTCTACATTCTCAGTCTATAATGAATTTTCTTATCTATCTACTTTCTAATCTTAGTATGTTGCAATGGAGACAAATAAATAGATATGAGAGTTGATGAATGTCGGCAGCAGATTAAACAACACATTTTTTAGAACAATATACTTTTGTTGGATCTGTCAAAGGCGTTTATAATTACGCAGTTTTTACGTTCTTTCATTATTGTAAACGCCTGCAACAGATATACCTTTTTCCTTTCAGTTTCTTGTTTCTTCTCTAATTCTCTTTTCTTCTCCATCAGTATTATCTTTTCCATCTCTAACTTTTTCTCTAATAGTTTTTGCTTCTCCAACTCTTTCTCCTTCTCTAACTCTATTTTTCTCTTTAACTCTTTCTCCTTCTCTAACGCTCTCTCCTTCTCTATCTCTTTTTCTTTCTCCTTTATTTTTTCCGTGTCCTTTTGAGTTAGCATTAACAATAAAATACGACGGAAGGTAAAACAAGAACGTACAAGGAATTTAACGTACAATTGAGCAAACCTATAACGACACTAATTGTCGAACTATAATATGTACTACAAACAGTGCCAAGATAAACCCATTTCATCAAATTGGACCAAAAGTTTTTTTAGTTACGATTTTTAATACACGACACACTGCAGACGATCTGTCGTCCGTTCGTTTGTTCACTAGACACGATTCTGCAACGACACTGCAGTGCACTTGTATAGTTCTATAAGCGCGTGAGTAACGAAAAACGCGTGAATCGTGCGGTGCGATGTGTCGTGTCGTCAACAAGCTCATACTTGTTTTGTACAGCCGCTAAATCGTCACTGCAAAAAAGTCGCAATGACATAGAAAAACCGTTTGTAAATCGTCTCGCGTGTGTGTGCAATGAACAAACGTTCCACACAAATATATGGAGCTCTGAATCGTGACCGCATTTTGTCGTGTCGTGTGTCGCGTCATGTACAAACGGGTGTGTCATAGTGTTCAGTAAGATACAAAGGCCTTTCAATAACGTTACCGCCATAACAAAAATTAAAGCTGAATAAAAAACTTGAAGTCATACAAATATACAGCGTGTCCCAAAATTCAACGATTACCGGGCACCAGCGGGTGGACTTGCTCATGACTAATCGAGAAAAAATATATATTATATATCTCAATCAGTTTTAAAATTAAATTTAAAAAAAAATCTTCGCAAATCGACACTCTACCATGACCTAAATTTTTTAAATATTTATGTTTTTTTTTTGTATCGGCAACCTAAGTAGCACTGCTATCCACCACAACCCTTAAAAATATTAGAATACATGTAGCATTTACACATAAAAATATCAAAATCTTTTTGCACCAATTTTTTTTAAAGATTTTTACTTTAAGTCTACTTTTACTCATCGTGGTGTATAAAAAAAAAGTACTGACACTACTATGGCAAGATTTTTATAAAGTTGACGCAACTAACCAAGATTCTAAAAAGAGTATATATAACACTCTAGGAAAACTAGCCACAAAAAAAATAAAAAACTTTTTAACAAAAAAATAAAAAACAAAAGACAGTCGGTTTGATTTTTTGTTAAAAAGTTTTTTATTTTTCTCTTTTTAGTTTTAGTAGGTATCGCCAATTAACATGATAATCATTTATGACCAAAGTACATCTCATGACGATTCCAATAAGCCGAAGCACGACTAGGATACATTGTTTTATTTCAGAGTTCCAGTGCTTCATCATCAGAACAGTTCAATGGTACCATTTTCATCAGTACCATTCATTTATAAGTATTTGCTTCATCATAGTCGGTTAACTATTCGAGATATTTTATACCCGTGACATACTTAGCATTTAGTAGTTCCAGTGGCCATCTGTGGTCTTCTTCATCAGTTCCACTTCACCAAATTATACTTTTTGAGTACAAGTGATTGCATTGTTGATAAAAATACCAAAATCACTATATGTATGCCTATAATATTTGAGGAGTTCCCTCGATTGCTCTAGGATCCCATCATCAGATCCTGACCTGATGAATATGGGACCAACTAGGAATTATACCCTTCAAAACAAAAGACGATTTTTTGAAATCGGTCCAGGCATCTTTGAGTAATCGGGGAACATACATAAAAAAAAAAGATTCCGACGAATTGAGAACCTCCTCCTTTTTTTGAAATCGGTTAAAAATGCCAACTATTTTTAAACAAGAACCGAATTGTTTTTAATGTTGATAGTAATCACTTACTATGTGCCAAAAAAGAGTTTATCGTTGAATTTTGAGACACGTTGTATATATATCCGAAAATTTTAGAGCCCATAGCAAACACATACTGTTTAAAGAGTCTATCACCGTTATGGTTAGCACATAAAAACCATAGCCAATACTCAAATATGCGACAACTAACCTTCAAATCCAGCATGTTGCCTTTGAGTCGTCGATGTGACTTGTTGGCGGTGAGCAGGCGAACCTTCTGCATGAACTTCTCGCGACGACGACGTAGCTTCTCCTTAGTTTGCTTGTACCGTTTCACTTCTAGTCTACCGGCTAGCTTGTCTTCTTCTGTTCGAGGCTGAAATGTGGAAGAAATTCTTGGTTAAGGCAGGATGAATGTATCACGTTTGGAAATAGATAGTGCTGGAGGTTCACAGCAAGGCTCATAGAACACTTTTTCAGTCGCCCCCGGGACGTGCCCTAACAGGCGTTGCTGAGGGTTCCGGGGTGGTCTTTTAAGAGGTCATCTTCCTTGTTCTGATGGTGATCACCAGGGTGATTCTAGTGAGGTTAAAAAACCCACACTTACCTCCCCAAAAATTCCAGCACCTGTAGCCAAGTTGACAATCTACAGTCGATAACGCTAGTAGAAAACGAATCAATGTATGGGAATGACACATCTGAACGTTAAGTCACGTGGTCAGACCATACAAATAGAAGGCGTTATCGATTGTAGAAAGAAATTCGATACGAAGCGTTTGTAACTTGGCTAGGCGTCTTTTGAAGGTTTGCTCACGATAACAACAAAAATCATTGTGTTTTCGGGACATCTCTAACGAAATTATACTTCAGACATATACACTATTCCACTTGAAACTAACATAATTATAGCTTCTACAACTACATCAGATTTACATCTTTTGATCCACATGCAAGTAAACCTGACTTATCCTGCCTGATAATTGTAACATTGTTTTTATTTTTTGTTGTGAAAGAACTACTGATATAGTTATTAACAATAAGTGGCTGTTTTATTAAAGAAGGTAGTAAATGCTGATGTAAAACTTACGCTAATAGGTCTTTCAGAGACGAGTCCAGGTCTTCGTTTCCGAGGCTTTATGCTGACCAGCGCGTGATCAGGAATCAAGCCGTTGTGACTATCATCCTTTATCACTGTAACCATACAAATACAAAAATGATAGGACACATTATTAACACTGAAAACGTCAGCATAATGAATGGACCCATCTAATTAGATGAAGACTCGTCTTATACATATTACAGTAAGAAACAATCAGGACAGGTAAATTTACAACACGCCACATGCAGACCAAATTTTTATATACCTAAGGCTGGCCTCACACATTCTGAATTTCCTCTCTGAATCCAGACTCGGAATTCATACTATTAATTAAGAAAGCCCGGAAGTGCATACAATATCATTATGCCCCACACACATTCTGATTTTTTCAGATTATGATTTACTCACTGCCGGCATTCAGATTATGAATTCCGACTCTAAATTCAGAGAGGAATTCAGAATGTGTGAGGCCAACCTTAGAGCCAAATCTAAATTGTAAAGAAACTTAAAAATTTTGGGGTAAAGCAAAACGCTAAGTAGGGAACAAAAAAAAAATAGAATAACATCCACTTGCTTTGGTCGTTGTAAACATATACAAAATACAACATTCTACAGATACATACAATCAGTGTTCCCACCTTCGTAAATGCCATTGACTCCTTCCACCACCTTTCCTTTAGTCTGTCGTCGAACCAGCGGACTTTCCAGACCCGAGGATGGTGGCTCTTCCTCCTCCTCTGATGAACTCTCTTCTACAGAATAACAGATAGTAAGTTATTATAACAGAAAAAGCTAGTAAAAATTAAATATATACTTATAAGCATAATAATAGTGTTTCAGACCGAATTTCGGTCACAGTGGCCAATCTCAGTAGAGACTAGCCATTGCCGTGGCATATAATAATATTACAGTGCACAAGTGTGTGCGCAAACAATAGTGCATCGACGACCTCTGCATCGAAACAGTTACAGAAGAAATCGCAGAAAGGACAAAAGCGTACAAAAAGCGGATCACGAATCATCCAAACATGCTGGCGGCTAGCCTAATGAACACCAAACAGTCGCTCGAAGACTAAAAAGAAGGATCACCCAAGACCTTATATAAGAGGCAATATGAATAAACGGAGCAGTCACTGGACGGCTTCCGTGCAAGACCTTTAATTGTTATCTTATACATATTGCTGAATATCTGCAAGACTGATAGATCGCAATAAAAAAAGAGTAAAAAAATAAATGGCGTCCTCTCTGATCCTCAATCTCAAAGTCATTGGGACCGCAATCCGACGCGATCGGAGAGACCAGGCGTAGGGCCAACGGCATAGCAAGAAGAAAAAAATAAGACTGACTGTTTCCACAAACAACGTAAAATATTTTTTTATTTGCGATGGGTTTGCTGTCGACTCTAGTATAGGTCAGAGGTGACAGAGACAAAGTCGACGATGGAGTGAGCTTACCCAGAAGAAGCCTGTTCACTGTAACTTTGAAGAGACTCGGGTTGAATGCGTTCATGAACTCTAGGATTCTTTCTAGAGAATTGGCAAAATTATGGGAAATAATATAACAACAGCAATATAATCCTGTCTGCTTGGCAATCTGGTTTATCTCTTAACAAAAAATATGAATTTGGTTTTGATTGTCATAAATACATAGTTTTCAGTCATATAATATGTATTCATGATTCTGGTCAGGCCTTTACCTAAGACAAACACCTGAGTAAGTAGAAGAGTAGGTTACGAACACCCAATTCTCTTATCGCTCTAACTAGAGGATCCCTTTATTCAGATGAGAGTCCAAAAAACCTGACTTTTTGCTGGACAGAGGGCATCTATACCTGTCTTTTTTGGTTTTGCATGGTTAATTTTGGTTTTGCATGGTTAATTTTTATTTTAGATTGTCAAATTTTCATTGTCTTTTTCTTCGAGTCACAGATAAAATATTTTATCTACACTCATAACGTAATGTTCCAAATATGAATTCAAAAAATATTGTACGTACTTAATATTCGTGGATAATATTTAAAAAAAATGTCATGACAGTGCAACATTTTCCTTCGATTTTCAAACAACTGCATCATAAAATTAACTTTTTAATTTTTATAGCACACGTTCACTTTTTAATTTATTGGCGCATATGGGCTTCTTGACTTAATGTAGAAAAATAGTGTCATTGTCTATGGATGCGCGCGCTGCGCAGTCATGGGCAATGAGAATCTAAATTGCCCGCCATACCACATATTCTTTCCGTTTCCACTTTTCATTTATTTCAACTGTATGAGTGAAGATAAAGTAGTGTATGCAACGGCATATAATTATGTAGAGTAATATTATTATCACACTAGGCTTCTCCTCGTGTGATAAACCTACGCTCGTGTTTTAATAACCCCTACTATGACTGTTGCATAAACTACTATTATTTCTTTCTTTCTTTATTCTATGTGATAATCCTACTCAAAGTAAGACTGTTACGTACCAGGTTCTGGGGGCATAGGCGGTGGTATCCACTGCGGCTGTCGCAGTTTCACGTGGTAGTAGTACGTTCGGCCCCTATCGTCTTTTGTACTACGCCATAGAGATGGCAGCACGATTTCCTTAGGTTCCTCTGTTGATCCCTGGGAGGTGGAAAGATACATTGTGGTTAGTAAAATCTGCCGATCATAAATCCGAATAAATTCTGGCACACGTGTGATTATGTATTAGAACCACAATGCAAGTGGTGCACTTAGATTATATTTATTGGTATTGGGTCATATTTTATTGAGTGATAAACAAGCTGTCGGTCCTGCAAATGTAAGGTAAGTACCGGAAAACTGCAAACCAGAGGAAACACAGATTGGCAATTGAGTTACCATGCCCTACCCGGAACTGAAATTGTACTGTATACCTAACGTGACCATTTATTTTTGGAGTCAGAGCAGGACAACCGCAGAGTAAAAAAAAAAAAGTTTTGCTATTTTACTAGCGTTTATTAGACAATGTGGAACACCTTATATTAAGTAAGTTTTAGGCAAACTTCCTCAAAAAACTTAACTGAGAGTTAGTTGCTAAAACAAGATTAACCCTCAGCACAGATAATATAATACTAGCATACAGATGCCTCATCCCATACAAAGAAACCGTGCCGACGTAACTAGCGTTTTTCATCTGATTAATCTTGTTATTTTTTGTACATCGAACGCGTTCGGTTCTGTTTCACGGTGATAGATAGATTGTGTTAGCAGTGACTTGCAAGTAAAAGGGTTTACTAAGTTCGTGTATATTTTTTTCTTTAAATACAGTGAAGGTTCGTTTTATAGTATTTATTGCCACATTTTTACAGTATTTTTGCACCAAAATGTGTTACAATGCAAATTTTAACAATCGAGTGGAATGCCTCACAAATTAATAAATGCGCCATCTATTGGCATCAATTCTAAATGATCCGTTAAAATAATCTTTGAAATGTGAATTAAGAGCCCAATATTCCATAATTTTGTACTTAGGAGAGTTGATTAAACAAGAACATACAATTTTTATGTTCAATTCCAGAAAATGTGAATTTTACACACATTCAATAACAGATACGTGCATATCGCGCCATCTAGTGAGATTTCTTTGAACCAAATTTTCTTTGTTAGCAATGAGACCCCGTGCCCTCAGTTTTCCACCTTAAAATTATCGGAGAATTAATGTGACAAATTGTCAAGCACGCATTATCTGCTGTGATTGGTTGAATGAATTTTCAACAGCCAATCACAGAAGATAACGCGTGTTTGACAATTTGTCACATTAATTCTCCGATAATTTTAAGCTGGGAAACTGAGGGTCAGTTCACAGTTGTCAATATTATAATGAAAACCTGTCAAGTTAACCTCGTGGTAGCAACTAACTCTAGAGTCAAGTTGTTTTTGCGAAGTGGGCCTTAGTACATATTAGTTAGGTTACTAGCCTTAAGGTTAAACTAGTCGACGGCACGAACTATTTTGTGCGCGAGGTTAAAATGCATGCTATCTCATCCCACAACACGTGCGAAATATATAGATGCTGTGATGAGCAGTAAGAAGCTAGTTCGCGTACGAATTAGCACTTCTGCAATCTTTTATCGAAATGGATGATGATTTAGGACGAAAACGAGCGCGCGAAATTTTATAAACAGACCTTTGGGAGTCTAGATTTCATGAAAAAACTACTGTATGTATCTGATCAAAATAAAATTATTTGGATTGTTGAATTACTAATCTAGCCCTGTATGGAGGCCGTTTTTTAATTTTCCTTCTTCTTATGGTATTTATTTGCGCCCAAAGATACGTTAAAATTAGTGTTGAAATATGGAACTTTCGACGCTCATAACTTTCAAATATTTAATTTTTTTATTATTTCGGTTCCATACAGGGCTAGATAATGATGAGACAAATTGATATCTTTTTTTATTTTGAAAGTACATCGTCAAACAGTGGAGTAATCTCTAGACTACGTTTGTATGGAAGAATTTTTGACTTGTTTACCCTTAATCACAGACCTCTAAGATCTAACTAAGCAATTGTTTTGTTGATATTTATTCGTAATTATAGACCAAAAGCTGTTCACGATAGCGGGACATTTTTGCCCTCGCTGGGGTCAGCGGGACCGACAGACTGAAAGCGGGACTGTCCCGCCCAAAACGGGACGTATGGTCACGTTATGTATATCCTTTCAATTCAAGCATAGCAATGCTGTGTGTCGTCATACATCGGTAGTACTTTCACGGATGAGCTCCATCCAGTACAGCCACTTACTACTAACATAATATAAACACATTACCCTCCTTTGCGTCGCGCAGTCGGATAAAAAGTGTAGTACTCACAGCTTGGTCAGGTGTGGGTAGCTGCGGGAAGGGCGGCTGCTGCCCGAACATGAAGCCGCCCATCGGGAATCCGGGCATGCCCATCATGCTGTGAAAGACAATAATAGTTATTGCTTAGTTTATAAAAAAATTGAAATGATTGGATGTGAATTATGTCTGTTCCTTTTCTTTTGGTAGTGATAATAAAAAAACATAGAAGAAGAGTAAATAGTGCCATAAATAATACAGAAGAGAAATTAGTACATTTCGTGTTGAGATTTTAACACGAGCGATGTAGCCAATTTCGACGTGAAACGAAGGCGAACGTCGAAAGCTACTTGCGAGTGTTAAAATGAAGCCTTTTTATGCGAGACACGAACGATTCTTTTTCCATGAGCTAATTAAATGCAAATAAATTTCAACAACAGTATATATATAAACGTTAAGACTAAAAACCACAGACTATATACACACAATCAACGCGCGCTTTTTCGAGAGGTAACAGGTTCAGTATCATTCTGCCGGTTACATAATGATATCAAAACTCCATACAAAAGTCATTTCGTAACAGTTATTATGTAATTTTATTATTTTTACGTATTTATTTTGTAATCTTGTGTTTAGATGTATTTTGATTGCATTAAATTTCTTAGGAAATGTGTTATAAAAAATAGATTATATAAAGAAATTATTTTTCCATCAGCCTGTTACTAGTGGTAATACCAAAAAAAATATGGTTCTAGGTTATTTTCAGGAATACAACGACACACGGGATCGTTCAATGTGGCGAAACCTTAGGTTAGCATATTTTTGGCTGGCTGAAATGATATTGATGATGAATTTGTAGTTCATTACTCACTTAGGCTGCGGCATACAGAAGGGCGGACAGAAGGGCGCAGGCGGAAAGTCGTGCGGCAACCAGTCCGCAGGCATCTCCGGCATCAGCCCTGCCATCACCATACCCGGCATGTTGGGCAGGTTACCCATGTTGGGCATGTTGCCCAGCATGTTCGGCCCGCCGGGGACCATGCCACCAGGGAACATTTGCTGTGGGGAAATGTAAGCTTTGATAAAATATTGTTGTTGACCTGCTAAGGGTTGCGGGAATTGGCTGAATGCGAGACGCACGGGACCGGTCAATGTGTTGATGCGTGGAGCATATGTTCAGCAGTGGACTTCTTTCAGCTGAAATTATTGTTTTGTTTTCATATAGAAATGGTAAGTAAGCTAGATAAGAAATCAGTAGAAGCAAAGAAGGTCCTTTTCAAGGTGAATTGACGTCTTGGGGATTGCGGGAATCCGCTAGCTTTGGGAGCCACAGGACCAGCAGCCTAATTGATTAGGTGAATTCGACAAGGGTTTGGACCGCCATCAATCGACCAAACACATAGACAAAAAGCCGCATCGCGTCCTTCTTTTTGCACGTGATTCTTCGATTGATGGCGGTCAAACCCTATGCCTTGTTGAATTCACTTACGCAATTAGGCTGCAGTAGTTGTGGAAATATATTTGGTCAGTAATGGACATCTTTCCGTTGAATGGTCTTGGGAGTGTTTAGTAGGATGTATATTCTGCAGGCTGGGTAGCCTGGATACTAATTAAGATCCAATCACTGGCGATTTTAGCTTTAGCTTGCAATCGCTAATACACCTTCAAGCAAAACATCCGTGATACCTCATTCTATCCTTTGAAAATAGTTTCACACTCAATAAAAAAAACCATTGTGACACCAGCCGGGCGAGCACGGCCTCTGTAGGCTTAAGTCACGTATTTTATCACGGTTTTGTGTGTGGCTCAAGCCTGTCACGGTAGGCCGTGCTCGCCCAGCTGATTTGCTAAAGACCTATCCAATAGCAGTCAGTAAGATGGAGCAGTGTTTACACACCTGTGGGAAGCCATCAGGCTGCGGCCAGTAGGTGGGCCAGCTGTGCTGCATCCTGTCCCGCTGGCGACGTGACTCGTCAGCCGCGGCTGCTGCCTCAGCAAACGCTCGCCGACGCTCTTCCTTGCTCATAGGTGGCACGGCTGCTAGGACTCGTTCGCTTAGCCTGAAGGAGTACGAAAAGTCATTGTAGAGTTTTATAGTACTGGAATAAGAGCAGTGTGACCCAGAGGTAACGGCCGCGACTAACAACTTGTAGGTCGTCCGAACCCAGGCAGGCGCTTTACGTTTTGTAAATTATTTGATCACCATTGCTCTCAAAACGGTGAAGGGAAAAACATCGGGAGGAAACCGGCATGTCTTAGAAACAAAAATTTTAAGACACGTGACATCCACCAACCCGCAGTGAGCCTGCATGGTGGATTACGGCCCATTCCCTCTCACAGAGAGGAAGCCTGCACGTACAATGGAAAAAATGGGAGTCTAAGTGCGGCAAAAGGGGTCTATCAATCCTATCCTAGTGGTAGAATATGAGCCAAAATGGATACGTCTTTTTGTTACAACGAGGCGTTTACACAAGTACTCCATCGTGGACCACATCAGCACTTACCATCAGGCGAGGTAATGGTCAAGCGCGAGAGTATCAATAATACAAATAAAAAAAAAGTATTCTTAATACCGTCGAAGGACTTTAGTCTCATCATATAAAAATGCTAAACGTTTATGTAGCAACTAGCTCTGCCAGCGGCTTCACCTGCGTGAAAGTAGAAAATTACCCCGAGGGAACATATTTACGGGATAAAAAGATATCCTATGTGCTACCCTTATCTATAATCTATATCTGTGCCAAATTTCATCCAGATCCAATCAACTGTTTGAGCCTGAAGAATTCACAAACAAACACACACTCAAATTTTCGCCTTTATAATATAAGTGTGATAAATCGCCTGTTGATTCGCGCCTACAAGTCTCTCATAGACTTTGCTCTAGACTGACTGCATAGGCAAGAATGTCTATGTGACACCTGCAAGAGTGCAGTCTCTGAACTCCGCAATAGTATCCAACAAGAAAAATATTTTAATACAAAATCATTTCCTTACCTAATACTCCTCCTGCCCCCCTCGGGACTGCTCCTTCGTTTCCTCCTATCTCGATCATCTCTGTCTCTATCCCTGTCCCGATCCCTTTCTCGATACCTATCACGATCTCTCTCTCCCCGCTCCCTGTCCCCTCTGTCCCTGTCGCTGCGGTCTCTGTCCCTGTCCCGCTCCCTATCCCGGTCCTTGTCCCGCTCCCTGTCCCGCTCGTCCCGTCGGTCCCGCTCCCGCTCGTCCCGACGCTCTCGGTCCCGGTCGCGCGCTCCACTAGAGTCGGCCGCTCGCCTCTCGACGTTCGCTTGTCTTTCGTGCTCTTTCATCTGTTGTATTCTTTCTTTTTTTGGTATTTTAAATACTTCCTGCGAAGGCAAAAATATGACTGTTTACAGAATAGAATATACTTTATTGTACACCAAAATAAGTATTATTATAATATAAGTAATAATAAATAAGTAATAATAAATAAGTATTACTAAATATAAGTATTAATAAGTATATTTAATTTCACATATATTTTACAACAACTTAATACATATGGGAACAAAAGCGGTCTTATCGCTGACAGCGATATGTACCAGACAACCTTTGGATGGACTTAAAGAACTTAAAATAAAACAGAGGGTAGCCTACGGCCTGTATAAATTGAGAATGTGAATTTCGGGGATATATTAAAACAATAATCCTCAGAGGATGACAGTTAATTTTGCCGCACAATCCTTGGTTATTCAGCATGGCTACTCGATTTTCTGACTGGCAAATCTAACAAACATACAACAGGCGGCCTTATCGCGTTCTGCGATCCCTTCTGGGCAACCTTGAACAGAAAGAGATAGCCTGGACACGATATGGGGTTGCACTTGGCGCAAATTTTAAAGCAAACTGTTAGTTTTACTAAGTAGGTACCAGAAACAAACTACTTAAATAGATACATACATCTCAATATACAAACAAGAAAACAACACAGCTTAAACAAGAACAGGGTCACAGAGACAAGTAAGATACCTTTATGAGATTTTTAATGACAGGCAATGACTGAGCATGTTTTATTGAGTAAGGCAATGCATTCCACAGACAAGTAGCTTGGACAGAAAATAACTGAAATAATTATCTAAAACTATGTGTATAAATAATGTGTATAATTATGTAAAAGTATGTAAAACCTTACCTTCAAACTGGACCATCTTTCCAGCAGTTGGTTAGACAGATCCTTTATCTTTTCTAATATGCTTGCACTTTCTTTTGACTTCTCTGGACTAGAGAGATTCTCTTGGCTGCCTCTGTTAGCTAACTCTACCGGTAAACCTGTGGAAAACCATAAAGACATTGTTTCATAAATATGTATAAACGAAAGACGCTGTTCTCTGGGTCACCTTCACTATTACCGTTCTAACTGGCTCATCTTTATACCACTGCACAGACGTGAAAAAATGTCTACCAGTAGACAAGGCATGGACAATATATATTTATACATATTTCCTTTTTGCAGAAAAACACCGGCGATTCTAACCTACTGCGCCAAATTATCTGACCCAGAATTAATCCTTTAACCACAGCCTAACATTGGTTGGTTTCATAGACCGTAAATCTTACCAGTAGCCTCATCAATGAATACTGTGTCAGATGTAGGCTGCGGCACGTCAGCTGCGCTCAGCCATCTCTCCACGATGGTGAAGAACCGACTCTCTTGTATCATTGTCTTATTGGGGATAGGTAGGCGGTCTACTGTCTGTAGCATTTCTAGCCTGTGGAAGTAAAATATTAAATAAAATTGATGTTTTTTCAGGATTTCATCCAACATGTGGAAGCAGATTAGAACATCAGCAAGGATTAGTGAGTTTCAAAAAATTGTATCTAAAAGGTTAGAAATGTAGAAGGCAGAGGAGACTTGACTTTTTTAGGCTGGTCATCTTCAATCTGAATTAGACATGACATTAGATGAATGAGACATTTTATGGCCAATCTCCAGTCACATGGTTTGAGATTATATAATTAATCATTTGTTTCATTGATTTGCTTAATATTTCTGTAATTAAAGCTTAACACTTATTGCGACATTGGCAATGACACACTCGGCGTAATCGATAATATATCCTATACTGTACATGCAATCTTTACAGTCTTTCTAAGGCTAGGTTACCCCTTAAGTAGTAACAGTCAGGATGATACCCGCCCCATGTTACTGGTAATCAGCAGCATCTGGTAAGACTGTAAGCTGTCTCCCATATATTTGGAAGAAGGCTTTTCCAACTGATTGGTGTGATTGATCGGTTGTTGGTGAGGTTTGCTGTTAGAGAACGGGTTAAGTTATCCTTTGTACAAATATTGTCCTTTTAACCGATTTCAAAAAGGAGTAGGTTATGAATTTGACTGTATGTAAGTTATTTTTTTTGTATTTCTATTGTATATGTCGGTTTAGTACAATAATAAATGTGACGTCCACTTACTTGAAGTCAAGCGGCGCTTCACTACACCAGGGCGCCAACAGCCTCAGGCCGCGGTAGTCCAGGAACAGTCTCCTGCACGGCAGGTCGGCGTCACGCAGCAGCCGCAGCAGAGCAGTCTGCGCGCGGCGGGACTTAGCACGCACCACGGTACGGGAGAGGCGAAGAGTGTGGCTCTGGTTCTTCACCCCGGTGCGGCCCAGGGCTTCCAGGTCTTCTTCGATCTGAATTGAGAATAAAATTGTATAACCATGTGGTATGGGATTATGTAAACACTTCCACAAAATAAGTGGAAATAACGTGTTGCCAGCTGTTCTAAACCCTTGATCTAAAAGAATTACACAACACAGTCGTCCACCGCATTATTTACGGTTGTGCAATGAGCTAAAAAAATATCTCAGTGAAAGGAGAAATCAAAGATTTATTATGATTATCTGCTTTTATAGAATAGAATAGAATATACTTTATATTACACCATAAAAGTTATACATCTATTTTATAAGAAAAACTTAATTATAGTTATTTTTTTACCAGCTCGTGGCTAATAGATAACTGCCGCACGGGTCGATCTTCAAGGTAAAGCAACCCTTGCTAAGGTCGGTCCGTGGATGGGTGACCATCTTTACATAGTGAGTTTACTCCGAGCCTTGGAAAGCTCGTTAAGCCATTGGCCCCAGTTGCCACTTGAAGATCTTTGACAGTTGTTACGGGTAGTCAGAAACCTGAGATCTGACACCAGACTTTGCAAGGGGTACCGTGTTACCTAGTGACTGGGTTGTAGAGTCAGATAGGCAGTCGCTCCATGTAAAACACTGGTACTAAGTATCCGGTGAGACTGGAAGCCGACCCCAACTTAGTTGGAAAAAGGCTAGGTAGATGATGATGGCGTTATTTTTCTACAGTTTTAAATAAGTCAAGTAACAGGAATGCATCTACTATTTACATGGTATTAACTTAAATAGGTTATTTCCAACCAATGTATTTCCCTAATTATTTGAGATGGGTTTGCTCTTGACTCTAGTCTAGGTCAGAGGTGACAGAGTTGACGATGAAGTGAGCTTCCAAAGAAGAAGCCTGTCCACTGTAACTTTGAAGAGATTCAGGTTGAATGCATTCAGAAACAGATACAGGTAGTGAGTCCCATTCATTCGCTGTGCGCATTATGAAGGATGTTTGGAAGCGCTTGGTGTGAATTGGTGGAATGGCAACCAGGTAAGGATGGTAACTAATCAAGCAGTATCAAACTCACATCAGCATCTTGCACCAAGTCGGGAGCCTTTGGCTTGTAGGTGCGATCCTTCTTCGGCCGTCGAACCCGCGGTATTGGCGGTTCCGTAGGTATCGCGTGAGACTCTTCTGAAGACTCTGTAGTACCAGACTTTGATGTCGAGACGTCTTCCTCCTCCTGAGAAAGTTTTAAAATAGAATTTAGTATTATTGCTTTGTTTTTTTCTGGGCATACCACATTTTAAAGAATTGATAATAATAAGTTCTCATGCATTATATTTATTTGTCGATAAATTTTTCCTTGCTTTACACGTCAAGTGTAAGTTCAGTCGAAAATCTGTTCCATTACAAACTCAAAACAAAGCATGCATTACATAAGTTTTACAGAAATTATGACAATTAAGGTCTCGTATCGAGTCCACACATATCAGGGCCGTGTCCGGGACGTGGACGGACCGTGCCCCGTCTGAGGCTCAAAAAAATATCGTTGTGTACATTTTATAAAAACTCGTTCACACACGTCCGTGCACGGTGTCGAAGCTTCAATGATTGGGCCCGGCCCTGTCACGTCCCGGGCCCGTGCCCGGGATGCCCTGATATATGTTTAAATGTCAATTTATGTGAAAATTATACAGCACCAAATGGGGTGTGTTTAATTAATATTTAAAGTCTCGTATTGATAAAGTGACAATGATAGTTTTAAGATATACACAGACACATAGTATACCTTCAAAACTGCACTGTATGTTAATAATTCTTCATATCCACATGCGAAAAGCTAGTCCCAAAATAAAAAAATGATAAACATATATACCCGAGGCGCGCGTACCTCGTCATCTTCGTCGTCAGAGTCGGGCTCGCCACCGATCCAGCCGCGACAGTTGTCGGCGCCGCAGTAACAACGCTGGGCCACCTTTCTGCACGTAAACAACACTAACTGTTACCCACCAATCACCAATACAGCTTTACACCCGCTGGAACCATAAGTCCGGATTTTTTAATAAGTAAAGTAGTTGGTTATGAGTTTTGTGTACATTCACAGCTAAGACTAGGGTTAGTTGAACTGATTTAATGTTCTCTTTGTTGAATTTATATGTGGCAAGGGTACATTTTAGAACAACTTCTAATGAATGTTGTAAGATACTACATTTTCTTTATTAACATATATACAATTGAATATGATAAAAAACTAAAATTCGTCCACATCAATATCAATGGAACAGAACGCTGGCAGCATTGCCACGTTGAATGGCAATGCTGATTCTCTGACCGAGATACTAATGACGTAATGCCCATGTATCCATACATGGAAATGGAAAAAAATTAATTTAATAGATGACTGTGTATTTTACATATTTCCTAAACTTTTGAATGGGATATTGATTCTGTTTTAATTGTCAACAAAAGAAGAATCTAGTAAACTGGGTCAATTCGTCCTAATTGACCTACTTCTGCAGTTTCTTTCTAAAAATAGAACATCAATATCAGTAGTAGTAGTAGTTTTTTTTGTTGCAAGACGTGCCTTATCATAATGCAGAGTATTATTAGCGCACAACATCTTTAATTTAAAAACCTAATATCGTTACATATAAATCAGATGTTTTCATGAATGTGAATCAACATATTTAGGTGTAGAAACTAACATTCAATGTCGTTCACGGTGACCGCTTATAAGACAGATTTATTTACGTATCATTATTTCCAAGGTTCTCTCAGTAAGTGAAACACGCTGGTCTAATAAAAGCCTGTATATAACTTTGATGTTTGATGGAAAAACACAAGCAAGCACATGACCATATATCATACATATTGAAGTCTGATTGTACGATTCGTCATTATACATGCGGCGCATTGCATTATACATAATAGTAACGGTAGGCGAATGGACAGAGCCGAATGTATAATGATTCATTAATTTCGAACCATACAATCTCTCTCCAACATCAAGATCACTTAGTACCAAAAGCGAAGGACACGCGTTGTCGCACGGTCATGAAGATGAATGTAAAAGATGCAAGCGCTTCGAAAGCGAGTCACCATTATGGACTTGATAAGTTGCAAATCAGATAAGGTATCTAAAAGGTAACAATATGCATCAGGGTTACAAATGGAAGAATAGTTTTGAAAAATATTAACTTACCCAAATCTCTGGAACTGATAATCAAACGTCAACTCCTCTCCACCCACAATATCCCTTTTACTGAAGAAACCTATTCTCAGCTCTCCATTCACGGTCCACTTCTGGGTTTCAGCATTAGGATCACAGGAATGGTTGATGAATCGTGATATGTTGCCTTTGAGGGTCGCGTCGATGACTGTATCACCTTTCAGTGACATGAAGTAGTGATGTAGGTTGTTCTCGTCGGAATATGCTTGAGCGCGCTTGTAGAATTGTTCGTAGTCGAGGACTTCGCCCACGTATTCTAGAAGGAACTCGCCCCTGAAATTGTGGTTGGTTTATTAACATAGTGATTTGGTAGTTGTTCTAATGTTCTTGGTAAAATAATGATGTATGTAAATGGCATAGTTCTATAGTATTTGAGAATGAGGTAACGCAATCATAATGTCGATTTTAACATATTTTTTTTCTAAATAAAATAATTGTATTATCTTTGTATCCATGGTTAAACTATTTATAAAGTTTGGGCCCAGTAGGTGGCCACGATAATTGCAACGTTGGTGGCATATAAGCCATGTGCAGGTGTTTGGGCACTCCAATGTGTGGTTCATGTTTTGGAAAGGCACTAATTCATCTACACTACTGCTACTACATCCATACACTTCAACGTAAGGTTCAGTTGAAAACCAGCGTCAGGCAACTCCCAGTTGTCTGGCATTTTGCTGAACTGGACCTTTTTGGCGCAGCCGCGGGGCACACTATGTACCTACATTGTGTGTGCCAAATAAACTAGTTTTCTTTCTTTCTTTCTTTAATTATTATTATTCCTATTTAAACATTCCTAACTAGAATAACTAACAACACATTGTTGCTCAGTTCAATCATTCAAAAAATATTTAATCTCTGTCTGCTTTTGATAAACTGTAAAATATTTGTAACTTCCTTGCGTTCAATTGATAACTTGATAATTTATTTTGTAAGTAAACATTGCAATTAGGATATCTGTTTCTTCAATTCGCAAGGCATTATTTGAAAGAATAAATATTAATTTGACTGTACAAGTGTTAGGTAGTATGGAACACTCAAGATGATTTTATTCATGAATTGGTCAGTGTTAATATGGATTTATGTTGTGAGCACCATTATTTGTGTTGCTAATTTAAATCTAAGGCATCATATAAACATCCTTTATATTCTTCTCGCCAAACTTCTGGGCCGCCCTGAAGTTGGCTTTCCGATGCGCAAGGCACGAAACGGTGCTGTTTTTGTATGAGATTTACTACCGCGCAGCCATTGTAGCCAACTTCAGGGCGGCCAAGAAGTTTGGCGAGAACTGTACTTAGGTTATTTTTTAACAATTTAGTTTTGAATATTGCTGATCCATAGATATTTATGATTTAATGAACTAAACCTTGTTGTTTAATTAGTACCTGGGCGACCTAGCTCTGTTCAGGTGAAAATAGAGAAAACGATGTTTTCTAATAATGTAAGCTAGCTAGATCGATTTATCGCCTCCGAATCCCCCAGCATACAAAATTTCGAGAAAATCTTAGGAGCCATTTCCGAGATTCAGATTATATATACACAAGAATTGCTTATTTAAAGGTATTAGATATTTCTAGGATGAAAAAGCACAAAACATTTGCTCTCTAAACAATCAACATTTTCGCAAATGCTTTTAGTACTGTAAACAATAATTATCTTAGTATTACTTACGATGGTATATCCACACTAGCCTCAACACCGCAGCCCTTCTTGTCAGCATAGAAAACTTTAAGAGGTGCCATCTCTTTAGCCTGGAACCTTCTGTTGGTACAGCGATCACCTACTGGACAGCGGGAGTTACTGAAAACATAATATTACATACATTTAGGAGAGTTGAAGTAAATTTGAATAGAATAAAAACAAATGTGTATTAATATTTACCATTCAATCATGAGCAGCCTATTGAGACAGTCTTCTCCACAAGCCAGTTCCCCTCTCTCCAGTTCTTCTTTGGTCATAAAACAGTCACAAGTCATCTTCTTAGTCTCCTTACTAATCATTCTGTCACATAAATACTCATTTTCATCCAAATGTTGGTACTGGTTCATCCTCTCTTCAATTATCCTATCATAATCCTCTTTGCTCAAAGGAGTAACATTCTGTTCATCTTCTTGGAGGTTAGGACTTTCTGCTACTGGGGGCAAACGTTGAGGCAGGTTTGGACTAGCTAAAGGTGAGTTGGCAGGAGAACTGGCACCCATCTCCAGCTCGCTAGACCTACGCCATCGAGACTTGACCTTCACGGGCATCTCAGAAGGCACAGGAAATGATGGAGAGTTAGGTGTGGTACTTGGCAAAGACTCACTAGTTTTTTCTTGACTATCAGATCCCATTTCTTCAAGTTTCAGCTTAGTTTGTGTGATCAAAGCTTTCTTCAATGGGGTCTTGACCAAACCATAGCCTTTTGTCTTCTGTTTCAGGTTACTAATTGTCTTAATTCTACTAGACCGCCTCACACCAGAAGGTGATGATTCAGCTGAGTCATTTGAGTTATTATGGTTTTGTTCAGTGACTCTGGATGAGTTGCTGTCATCTGATAATGTGGAGCTTGGTGTTAGACTGGGGTCTGGTCTTGTTAGAGCTTCAGTGAGGTTTTCTTTAAATGTTAAGTCATGAGTTAAGCAAGGCGAGGTTCTAACTTCATTATCCTGTGAACAATCCATAGGAAGATCAGGTTCCACTGCAGATGTCAATTTCAACTTTTCAAAATGTTCCTGAAAGTCACCGTTTTGAGAATTGTCCTTACTCTCGTCATTATCAATTGGTTCACATACAAGTTCCTGTGGACTTTCAATATTAATATTATAATACAGCTCTGGATGGTCATCCTCAACAATCTGCACAATTGTGATGACTTCATCATCGTCTCCAGTAAAATCTAATTGTTCTTCCTCCAATGGAATGTCTTCAACCTGATTCTCCTCTGGTTTTGATTCTTTTGAAGAATCATCAATAATTTGACAATCATCTTTGTTTTCAGGCATTTGTTCAGTAATAGAACTGAGCTTTGAGTCACTTTCTGTTAAATCAATAGTATTTAATTCTATGGGCTTCTCATTTACTTCTTCTGTATTCAATAATGGGATTCCACTATTAGATGATAGTTCGCTCAGCAAAGGTACAGGTGATATGTCTCTAGAATTGCTCTGTGTGTTTCTTGTACTGTTCATTGGGCTAAAGTTAACCCCACTGTTAGTATCAGATTGTGTATCTAGTGCAGCATTTGAATCTGACTCGGAGCTGGCACATGGATCAACAACTCTGATTTCTACACTACTATTTGTTTCACTATCACTACCAATATCATATTTTTTTGAAAATGTGTCATCATTATTGAAGAGACAGCGATATTTACCAAATTTCTTATGCAATGCTACGACTGGGACTTTGCAGGGTTTAGTAATAGGAAGCTCTGACGGTTGTGATGTCTCTGGTGCTTGAGGCTCAGGGTCAGGTGCACTAGAGGCATCGGGAGGCGCAGTCTCTGTGTCTTGCTGTTTGGTTTCGGAAGTGGTCGCCTCGACGGAGCCGGAGGTTTCGCCCTTGGCGGACGATGCAGCTTCCGCGTCCGCCTGCTGCTTGGCGCGTCGGGTTGTACGACGCGGTGCCGTGGTTTTTGCTGCTGCCTTCTTTCTTTTCGCCATTGTACTATTTTAAAGCAGCAACAAACAACCTACAAATGAAATATTTTCATTTTACAGATAGGTACTCAGAACACAGTGACCTCTTTCGAACGTTGTTGTTTCTCGTTGCTGTCAATGCCACATGGTTTTAACAAAAAAATATAAGATACAATTCTTTGCAATGAATTTATCTACACCTACTAAAGTTTTTTACCACTCAGGATGCTCTGTTTTGAGTCTCCAATGAATTCATGCAATGAAGCCACCGGTTGGTTGGTTGGTTGGTGTTGATGGTCAGCAATAACATTTCATGATACAATCTGACTACATACCATTACTTTTTGGATATAGTAGTATTTCCTGCATTTACTGAAATACTACTAATTATGTAAAAGTATTATACTCTCTCACAATTTGAATGAAACATTATTTTCAAGCAAAATTATTACATTTTTCACTCAATTTAGTTCTTCATTGCTTTTTTTTGTTGAGGGCTGCACCATAGACAATCCAATCAAGCAAGATGGACCAATAATGCAGAACAGATAATAAATAGCAAGTTAGTAACAAAAAAAAAGTTGTTAATGTTTCTTCTGTTCTATCTGTAAGGTCAGGTGTTTTTTCTAAACTATTTACTTTTCCTGCAAACCTGCATATCCCGAATTTTATGGAATTTTACGTTCTATCCTAAATTGCATAGAGCTCCAAAAATCTATCTTGCATTGCTTTGTATAGCTAGATGAATCATTTACACAATTATATTTAAATGAAACGGAAAATTGGTTGTGGTTTGTGCTGTTCCACAATGTTTTCGTCAAACAGTGGCGAGAGCAGGCGAGAGGATGAACAATGGCGTGTTTAATTAAGGCCATGGCCCGGGGTGGGACCAATGGGAGAGGCGGCGCCAGCTGTCCCCACCAGTCTGCGGTTTTTCGTGTCCAGAAAGTCCAGAAACGGAACTACAATATTTAATCATTGGCAACACTCCTTCTGCCTCGTCGAGTTAAGTACATGTTGTGTCATTGTTCGTGTTTCTTTTTTATTTATTTCTGATACTGTGGCGATATTGGCAGTGGCATACTTATGGGGCAGCACCACTGACCTCTATCATACAAGTACGCTGGACTAAACATACTATATGAAATGACAGCTGATTTTTGTGCTGATTCAAAGCGCCCCGCTCGAGCGTATTAGGAACTAAAATTGACACATTTAGAGATAGGTTAATACCGATATTTCTCAAAATTAGGTAATACTAATATATTCGCCTGGAAATATTATAATATTGTAACTAATATATCAGTATTAGTGATATTTTTAAATTACACTAATATAAAAATAGTAGACTTGGCAAGGCGTATTAGTCATCTACTGTATTGACTTCTCGTAGTCTCATATTGGTATTGGTGATGAATGTTATATGAATGCCTAATAATCAGTAATAATATGTTCAAAAGCAATGTGTAATACTAAATTCTGGAATCATCATCATGTTCATCCACAGCCTGACTTCGCCAACCGCTGAGCACAGGCCTCACTCTTGTACCAATCACCACGTTACTGAGCATTGAGTTAAATATACTACGTACTAGAGGAGACTCCTCAACTCAATTGTTTGTAACACGCGTTAGAGCGCGCGTACCCCAACTCACTTAGTCTGTGGCAAGCGCTCGCTGCAACGTGACACGTTTGAGTACTTAGTTTTGTTTCTTATAAAATGCCTTCGTGTGTATTGAGATACTGTTCAAACAACTCGAGAAATATAAATAAAAGTCAAGGAATGAGTTTTCAACAGTAAGTTGAAAACACGCTTAATTTAATTCTATTTTATCTATTTTATCTCGTGACGTTACGTCACCGCGGAGGCGGGAGGGCGGCCATGTTTGTGTAAATTTCAAAGTGTAAGAAAAAGTTCATCTGCGCGCATTGATTGTCTATCTGTGAGAACATAACCGAATCATCCCTTCACGAATCCGATGAGCGCCAACCGAGTGAATCTGAACTATTGTAAGTATTAATCTAACTAGTGTACTTGAGCGAGGAGATACTTGCTCAAATATTTGGGTATATTTATATAATTATTGTATTCTGTTATTGTTTATTCATTACTTCTTTGTTGTTATTCACTTTAATTTAATTCTATGATTTGTTTTATATATTTTGATTTAATGATTATTATTGATTTTGCTTATTTGACATTTTGGCATTTGTTTTTTTTTTTTTTTGTATTTGGCGACATTTTTTGTATTCTATGTAATTAAATATATGTAAGTGCTGTGCACACCTTTAAGTGAATAGTTCACTGTAGTTAATACAAGGAATGTGATTTATCTGTTATCAATGTTTTTGTGAAACATTCGTTGGTGTGCCGTAATAATAATAAATAAATAAATAAATAAATATACTAGTTTTAAGGATAAGTTGTTAGCCCATCCCCATATTTAAATCTCACTGATCTGACAGTAATACGCTATAACTTTACTAGCACCACTAGTTTATAGCTTGGAATCTGAATTCAAATATTTTTCAGTTAACCTTTACAGCAATTATTCTATTACTTAAAATGAATCATAATAAAAATAACTGGGATGTTTTTTCTCTTACGTATTTAATTATTCTCACGATCGATAAAGCCCATAAAAGTATTTTTTTAACGAAAGCTGTGTCCCATCTCTAATATTAGTTCCATGTACTCTCACGTTAAGTCACGTTGCTATCAGCGCCAAAATGGCGAAAATCAAATGTCTTCATTTTGTCATCGATAATATGTAGTCCAGCGTACTGGTATGATAGAGGTCAGTGGGCAGCACACATACGTAGTATCTCTAAGTAGTCTGTGCAGCACACTTGCCCTAGGCACCGATTGGAGGAGGGCGCAAAATCGCTAATTATTAATATTTAAAAGTCAAATTACACTACTAATTTCATACTGTTGTAATAATAATAAGTAAGTCTGAACTTAGTAAGAGTTTTACTCTTTTGCTTGAAACTGACGCCAGATTTGGATGAGGGTCAAGGGGGCGTCAAGCTTGCCTTTGCCAAAACCACTTATTTATAGAATTTAGATTTAAAATTCGCGCGTAAAATACAATAGAATGCATTACGTTGTAAGTTTTGATTTTGTCTTTGCTTCCTATCTATCTAGTCCGCTGCATACACCAGCTTATTTAATTTACCGCGTTCTACCTCAGTTACAAAGATTACTATTATATACTGGCTCAGTTACCCCCAGTTTCCCAGCTCTAAATTATTGGAGAATAAAGGTCTATCCACACATATCAGGGCCGTGGACGGATTGTGGCCCGTCAGGGGCTCAAAAAAATATCGTTGTGTACATTTTAGATGAACTCGTTCACACACTTCCGTGCACGGGCCGTGCACGGGCCAGTGACGAAGCTTCAATGATTGGGCCCGACCCTGTCACGTTCCGGGCACGGCCCTGATATGTGTGGATAGACCTTTAATGTGACAAATTGTCAAGTACGCGTTATCTGCTGTGATTGGTTGAATGAATTTTCAACAGCCATTCGCAGCAGATGAAGTGTGCTTGACTATTTGTCATATTAACTCTCCGATAATTTAGAGCTGGGAAACTGGGGGTTAGCCTTGGTTGGCCCTAGAACCTAGCATATTTTATTGAGACAAGTACTACTAGGCTCTTTTCGGCTGCCACCCCGTCTTCCTGTTTTTCAAAAGAAAATCTTACCAATCCGAGGTAGGGTGCTAAAAATTATATAATACGATCGGTTTTTGCATGAGTCGACACCGTAACTCTTATATAGAAGAAGCCTCAGGATAAATTAATTTAGATGAACGTAAAAAAGAATATTATTCTATCCGAGGCGAGGTGCTAAAATTTTCGAGCTCGCTTCGCTCGCGTTTACATCCTTTGTTCTCGCTCTTTTATGCTACAGTCGACCTTCGTATCTGTTTGAACGATAAAAGAAAATCTCAAAATCTTTAGTGCTAGACTGCCAGGTACTAAACAGGGGCGGATTCAGGATTTATTTCTGGAGGGGCACGAGGGACATTCTTTTTTTTTGTGCCGAATTAAGCCAGCGGGAACCGGCAACTGTGCTTATTCTATATTTTTTATTATTTCTATAGGTCTTTGTACTTTGGATGTTGTTTAATGGTTGTATCTATGTTACACAAACCAAAGCACTATAATTTTGCACATGGATTCATATAAATCAAAAAAAAAAATATATAAAAATAGCTCTAAAGCTGCCCATATTAAGACATTGTGTTAATCTCTGAATGATTTGCAGAATTTTAGGAAATGCACTTTTTAACAACAAAAAAAATCTTAAACCATCTGTTCGCAAGATGAGATAGAAAATGTTCGCAGCTGTAGATTTTTAGTATTTCGTGAACCCTGCCATAAATTTTATTACACTCTGGCAAGCTACTACAAATTTGCTATTTAATGATGACCCTATTCATTCTAAAACGAGATGATGGATCATTTGTTACATTTACCCCAATTCCGAAATGTGTTTATTGTAAACATGTATGACCTCAAGAATGCCGAAAGCTCAAACGATATGCCAAGTCGGAACTAAAACAATGAATTACCAATATACATATTTAATTCGTTATAATAAGTTCTAATAATAAGTAATGAACACTAAGTTATAATTTATTTACCCTAGTAAAACGAGATACAATTTTTTTTATTATATATAATTTTTTCAGTCAGGTTTTTGGGTAATCCAGACCATGGACATCGGCAACACCGATGGAAAAACAAGCGGACAGAGACGGACTCAATTTAATAATAATAATGTCCGGCGGACCACTCTACATACGCTCGGATATGGTACAGCCGGACAACTCCGCTATCCAGCGTTGCCAGAACGTAACTTTTGTTACATTTTACGTAACTTTTGACCGTCTCATGTAACCTCCATGTAACACGACTCAAAATGTAATTACCTTTTACGTAACTTTTAGAACAAACTAAAAATATTAAAATATTTTCCCGCAAACAAAAAATAATCGTGAAACGGAACACATCTAAGAACGCTTTTGTTTGTCGTGTTGTCACTGTTGTCAGTACATCAACAACAAAGTCGTCTTGCAACTGAAATAAGTTTATTTTTGTAATCAATCGTCAACTAAATATCAAGATTATCAAGTAGCATGATATATGTGTGCCATGCACTGCACATAGCTTCAAGAAGTTCATTTGGATATTTATTACTCATTTTGTAACTTTGGTTTCGTTTACAAGAACTAGAGTGGGATGAATATCTACCGGCTGGCGTAACCTAGATTTGATTTTATTTATCGATCTTTTCGCTAATGCGACCAAATAGGTACCTAGCTACATAGTTGTAATTTAAATGTTCTAAACTAAAAGCCACGAATTTACCCGTGGTAGTCGCGGGGGAGGCCCCGCCCGCAAATTCGAATAGTGGGCGTACATAAATAGTAGAAAAAAAAAATGTAGTCTTTTATCATTTTAGTGTCGTTTTCCACTTAAAATAAGGTAATGTAACTTTTCTCATGAAAATGTAACTTTTTGAGATGTCTCATGTAACATTTGACTATCTGCCACTGGCAACACTGCCGCTATCTTCGGGGTCACTCGCAGTCTGATCAATCCGATGAGGATTCCTCTGAATAGTGTGACTTGGCTGCAGGCGTTCCTCAAGGTGGTGTGCTCTCTCCTCTTCTCAATTTTTATAAATTCTAACTTCTAACTTTCATCTCTATGCAGATGACTTGCAGTTGTATCGCCATTTTAAAGTGAATGAACTCGCTGAGGCTGTGGCTGCCATCAATGATGACCTTGAAAATATCAATCACCATCAAATTTTAAATCTTTAAATACGCCACTGACGGTGAAGGGCATCAACGTTGTTGTCAAGCTTGCTTGTTTCAAAGGGGAAAGAGGTTGAAGAATATTTTAGTCGATTAATATTTAGTATGTCTTCTCTATTATTCTATACGTATTTTTGAACGCAACTTGTGACGTTCAAACACGTCACATATGTCAAATTTTGCAAGTGTCAAAAAATTAACCAAGCTACTCAAGCTAGCCGAAAAAATACCGTAAAATATTAGCTATCATTTCTATTAAGAATTCTATTAGTGAGACTTCCGAAGTTATATTAAGAGATATTTTAAAATGGCTGAAACCCCAGAGGTAATTTAGAATCATACTTCATTTATTTTTTCTTGTTCGCTAAAAATTTAAATCTAGAGACACGTCACGTTTATGTTTTACAAGTTTTCAATTTGTAACGTGAAAGTATTTCTTTACGTTTGAAATTACTATTAATGTGTGATTAAAACAAGTGTTATAACGATGGAACTATAATTAAGCACATACCACAATGGTAACAACAGCTTGCAATGTTTATTCCAGAACGTGAAAATCAATAAATGGGACGGTGCTGCCGCTAAAAATGCTATTGATGATGCTATCAGAGAGGTACCTTCCTTTTGTGTATCTTGAAATTGTTATTATTTTTCTTACTTAGCAACTGGCGTCTATGTTCTATGTTAGGGGTGTTTGGTTGCCGCACTTAGTCCTTCAAATGGACTTTTGTACGTGGGCCATGGCGGCCGTTGGGTGGTTTCCTCAACACATCTGTGTATGATCTGGGTGACCTGAGGGTTCGTGTTCTTATCTGGGTAACACCTGTGCATTCAAAGAGAAAGTGCATAACGGTTAGCAACTGGCATTCTGTAGTTTCTGCTTACCCCCATGGGGTGCGGCGTGAGTTTATGTATGTAGGTTTTCTACCTATAACATTATTGATGTCTATTAAATACTTAATTCATAAGTAAATCGCCATAATACCTTAGGCATTTTATATGAATCACAAATTTAAAACAACAACAACATTACCAACAGAGAGGGAGAGGGTAACATTATGCAGAATTCCTGAATAAAACATATGTTGCGATTTGATTGCAGGTTCTAACGGGAGATCTGAAATGTAAAGAGAGCTTTGCCCTCATTGATGGACGGCTCTTTCTTTGTGCATTGGCCGTTGGAGTAGCTCTCTATGCTCTCCTCTGGGATTACCTGTACCCATTCCCTCAGTCAAGGTATGTATAATTTATGACAATTATATGGGATGGGCAAAAAATCGTGGATCAAACGAAACGGTATAAAAGTTGGGGTTATTTAATTTTTTCTAGCTCCTGCCAGCTGCTTCGCCCGCGTGAATGTCGAAAATTAACCCAAGGGAACACATTGCCACGATAAAAGATTAATTTGTTTTACTGCTATCACCCGAACTACCAATCACCCTGTTTCATTTGATCAATGATTTTTTGCCACTGTTTTGTGTATTGCTTGTTGGAGGTCAGCATGTATCTTAAAAACACATAACTTGGAAATATGATGCAAACCTCAGTAGTGAAGGTAGGGTAAAGGAAAAAAAGAATCATGCTTGTGTCCTACTGTAGAGAAAATAAGAAAAGTTGAGTAATGAAGAGATTTTTCATACAGGAATTTAAACTAGTTATGATTGAGTACATAATGTATCCTTACAAAGATGGATGTAATTAAATTGATGTATATTTGCCTTATTAGCTTTCTACAAAGTACCTATGTTGGTTTACTATATTTTCTTTGAAATCATAGAATCTTAACAAACTATTGGTGGATCTTTGATTGTATTTTGATTTTCCCTATAGTACTCCTATAGGCTGATCTTAACAAAACTCCTTTTGCTTCAACCACATTCTTTAAAAAAATAACTTATGGTAACTTGAGGTAATTTAATGTTTTTATGAAACTAAAATATATCTAAACCTCTCACATCAAACTTAGTATGTCCATTACTAAATTGAAATAGGCGGAGTTAGGCGCAATTTTGTTTTATTCCGTAGTTAGCTCAACCAATGCTAACAAATGGTTTAAATTTCGGTAAAACGCGTTTATTTGTCAATTGCTAGTGTACCAAATGGTCAAATAATTCACTTTCAAACTTATTTGACCATTTGTGAGGCTAACAACCGAGGAAAAATGATGTTTTACTGAAGTTTGCAACCATTGGATTAAAAAGCTGGGCTCAACCACAGCTCTACTTTATCTGGCTGCTCTTTCGTTGTGACATTACGTACACTCCAGTGCCTACTTCTAACCAGGGACTGAAAGCGGTTACGGTTAAAGGTTAAGATACCTCAAAAAATATCGGTACCGGTTTAAAATAAAGGTAGAGCTATACCGATACCTTTATAAATAAAGGTTGGGCTAAATAACGGTTAAACCTTAAAACGATTTCGGTACCGACAAATATACGAGGGGCGCGGCGCGGGTGCGCGGGGGTGTCAAACACGTTAGAACTGTGTACAATTTGTTTGTTGAACCTACTCTTTTACTCAACTCTTTGTTCGTTGCCGACTGTGTGCCGCGCAATACATTTTTATTTTGTCGATCTGTTACAACCCTTATTACAAGGCAATAAAGGCGACTTTTCAATTATCTAGTTAGAGTCTCAGTTTTCATTGCAAAGCCAATGCTGAATTGCAGTTATCGCACATTAGCGGAATATTAATTTAATTAGTTAGATTCTGGAAGCCGTCGCGTTACCCAAATTCGTTAGACTTATCTCGAGAGATACAAGAGATTATAGAAAGTCGTTATTTCGGTTGGTGTATTTTCGTGTATTATTAAATAGAACTTTAATCAAAAGTGTAATTGTGGGTTTTTGTGAATAAATAAGTGGTTTGGTAGAAAATAGTTATTTTTTAAAAGATCTACGGGGCCGGCCGTGTGATCGCTGATACTCTGATAGTTCATCAACTTAAATCAGCGTCGGACTGGGACCCAAAAAACTACCGGGACTTTTTTTAAACCGCGCTATCTGCGAGTGTGGTCCGCCACACTAGGCAAAGGCAAAAAATAGGATTAATAATTATCGGCGGCTATGTTTGAGTTAAATTGAATTATTATTTAATTATGTTTACTGACATGAAATCAATCAATCTGTCTAGCCTAGAGTATGAAACATGTGCTGAACAATAAGCACCTGGCATACCTGGAACGACATCCTCAGTGACAACCAATACGGCTTCCGCCGAAATCGGTCTACTGGAGATCTTCTAGCGTATGCCATTCACGGCTGGAGTGAGGCATTGAGAGGCACGGGGATGCGCTTGCTGTCTTCCTTGACATCTCGAAGGCTTTCGACAGGGTCTGAAATGAGAGCCTTATTGGTAAACTTCCTTCCTTCGGTCTGCCTAGTGGTCTGTGTGACTGGATTGCTGGCTTCCTGAGGAATCGGTCCATCCGAGTGGTTATCGATGGCTACTCGTCCGGTCAGTTAGGTATTAACGCCGGAGTCCCTCAGGGGTTGCTGAGAGATACGTGTCCGGCGCACGGGCTACTGGGCCTGAGATCCGGTCTCTCCGGGAGGCCATGGTTGAGCTCTTGAACCGGTCTTTGGAGGCAGTCTCCGAATGGGGCGATGCCAAACTAGACAGTTTCAATGCTGATTGGACTCAGGCGTGTCTTTTTGCCGCAAAAAAGAGCCTATTCCACCCGAATCCATATTTCCGTGGTGTAACCGTGGATAACGGACCACCTCGACTTTCTTGATGTTACGTTAACGTCAACCCTCAATTTCGGTCCATTCATTGAGGCAAAGGCTCAGTTGGCTCCAAAAAAGTTGGGGATCCTTGTAAAGGTGTGACGGTACTTCACGCCTGAACAGCTGCTCAACTTGTATAAAGCGCAAGTTCGGTCATGCATGGAGTACTGCTCTCACCTCTGGGACGGATCTGCCAAATATCAACTTGATGTACTTGAGTCGATTGGCAAACGGGCCAAGAGGCTTATCGGCAACGATGCACTGGTCGCCTCAAAGCTCCAGAGGATTGAACATCGACGCCGAGTGGCCAGTCTGTCGGTTTTTTTGCGGTTACATTTCGGGGAGTGTGCGATGGAACTGTACAATTTGATTCCGCCTGGCTCTTTCCATCATCGGACAACAAGACGTACGGCAATGCGCCACCGGTACATGGTGGACATCCCACCATTCCCGCCCATACGTACAAAGCGTTTTGCGAATACTTACATTATGCGCACAGCTAAGAAGTGGAATGCCCTGCCGGAGTATTTGTTTCCTGACAGCTACAACCTTGGGGTCTTTAAGTCAAGAGTGTATTGGTTAATTTTAGGCAACCGTTCTTCACCGTCGACCACGAGACAAAAAAGCCTTGTTCCCTACTAAATAGAAAGAAAGAAGAGGTTGGGCTCTTCTTCCAGTGTAACTGGATACAGCTGAGTAGCAGTAGTTTACATGAAAGAACTGCCTATCTGACATCCATAACCCAGTAACTGGGTAATACGATACCCCTATATCTAGACTGGTGTCAGATTATCTGACCACCGATCTAATCTGTCCGCTGAATGCGAGACGCATGGAACCGGTCAATGTAGCTGAAACGCTTGGGGGAAGCCTATGTCCGGCAGTGGACGTCTTGCGGCTGAAATGATGATGATGACGATGACTATCTTGCATACAATTTGATCCTTAGCCACACTAACATACCCGTCGGCGTTAATATCGTTATTTACGCAGACAACACCCTGGTGTTAGCCGGCGGGGACACCTTCGACGAGACCATCCAGTTTTCCGAGCTCGGGGTGGCAAGAGTCGTGGCGTCGATCTGCGAGCTGGGTTTGTAGATAGCGCCTCATAAAACTGAGGCTATGTTTCCATAAACTGGAGAGGGGCAGATAGCCGCCCAGCTTGTCAGTGACAGTTGGAGATGCGCAAGCCCAGGTGGGTTGATACATTAACTGACTTGGCCTAACCCTGGATAGTTGGTGGGGCTTCGAAGAGCATTTCGAGCGCCTGCAAGTCCCTCGCGTTGAAAAGGCAGTGGGTGCTTTGCATACGCGACACTACTACTCAACTTCGCGTGTCGTACGATCGATGACCCTTAATGGGACGCCTGTTTGGTCAAGCAGACTATCAGGTGTCCGACGCTGCAAGACTAAATAGTCTGCAGTGGAAAATGGTCATTCGTATCGCATGAGGTTACGGAACGATATCCTTTGAGGAGGCAACACTCCTGGCACGCTTTCCTCTGCTAGATATTCTGGCGGATATGGAAGCGAGGGTTTACAACCGAATTTGCGGCATCCGCCAGAATGGTGATAGCGCGCCAGAAATCGCAGTATTTAGGCAAAGACGGCAGGAACGGCGACACGCGCACGAGCGGTGGCGCGAGCGGCTACAGCAGCCGCAATTTTCAAACAAGCACGTTGTCGAAGCCGTCCTGCCGCACTTTGAAGCATGGCTGAAAAGATAGGGGCGCATCTCCTACAGGCTCAGCCAGGTACTGACCGGGCACGGTTGCTTCGGTGAGTATCTGAATAGGATTGGGCGAGACACCACGCAAATTGCCACCACTGTGGAGGCGACCTTGACTCTGCACAGCACACGCTCGAGGAGTGCCCAGTGGGCCTCTGAGCGGCAGTTCGTAGTCGCCACGATCGGGCGAGACCTGTCTTTTCTAGCAGTGGTGAGGGTCATGCTGGCAGAGATAGAAAACTGAAGGAAAATGACCTCCTTCTATGAGACCGTGATGGTCCAGAAGGAGGCCGCCGAGCGGGGTCGTGAGAGGGCCGATACCAATCGGAAAAGAAGGAGCCGGAAAGCCAATCGCCCCGATGCCTAAAACGTCGAAACCCTCCCTGCATTATAAGCAGGCGCGACTCCGGGGTCATGGGTGCTCAGACTGGAGACTGTCCACCCACCAAGTGAATCCAGGAAAGACGGTGGCACAGTGATCATGTGCTGCCGTGCACAGCGAGGCTCAGGGGAGACGCTCTTTTAGTCTCCCCACGGATGTGTGCCGGGGTGGTTTTAGTGAGTTAAAAAGCCCACACTCCATAGTCTTTTCCTCAAAAGTCCTGGCGACTTTTGAAAGTTAACAAAATAGGGCAGAGGGCGTCCACAAATATCCACCATCGCGATTGGTCTTGAGCTTAATGCTTCTTTATTATTTATTGTACACCAAAAACAACATTACATACATGTGATAATAAAGTACATGTACAAAGGCTACCTCCCCGCGCTTCACCTCGCTCCACGTCATTCCGATGCTCGTCGCTTCAGCCAACATGGTGCGACGTCAGGTTTGATGGGGACGGCCAAGCTTTCTTTTCCCTTGGGGATTCCAAAGTTTGTTTGGGTATGTGATCGAGACCCCTTTGGAGCTTGTGGCTAATCTATCTCCACTTGCGACGCTTGATCTAGTGGTCGATCGGGCTCTCGTGGCATTTCTCCAAAATCTCTACGTTGGAGATAGTCGCGGGCCAGTAAATACCGAGAATGCGACCATGCGACGAAGACAGTGGTTGAAAAACTAAAACTTTGAATTGGTGTTAAAAGTTTTGTATCCTTTGTGACCTTCCACGTCTTGCACCCATAGAGCAGCACTCAACCGGTTGCGCACCTAGCTAGGCCCAGCTTGGCGTGTCCACCTACTGGGCCCAAAATATTTAAAGATGTAAAAATTAAGAGAAATGAAGCTGGAGTCCGGCTCCGGGGCGCTCCGCGGGCCTGTCATGCATGTTGTGACCTTCGTAAAATAAATGTACCTCCTACATTATATACCTACCTACTAAACCACACGCCACGCCAACGTTCGCAAATTGTCAGTAGGTAAGCTTGCTTATGGGTTCTCTTAGTTAGGTACCTAGTCGAAATCAACTACCTACCGACGTGGTTAAAAAAATAGAGTATGGATAAAAATACACATGCCTTTATCTGGCATAAATATGTGCAAGTAGCTTGCATATATGACATTAACCAATCAGAAGTTATTATGGCACATTGGCATGCAAGCTACTAGCACACTTTTATACAAGTTACAGGCATGTAACTGTCATGTATGCCAATATTGTAATGTTGCTAAATTAACCTATTAGAGGGACGTAGGTAGTGTAGGTACCTAACTAATATGCAATTTAGAAAATAGCATAGAAACGAAACGAAAAAAAGCAGAGAAACGTAAGAAAACCTTAGGTAGGCACTCGGCTTAGTCCGGCCACAGTCGTGTCCTTCCGATCGGAAATAAAAACCAATACCAACTGAGTTATAATAACACGACAGGTCAACAGACAGAGTGGCGAGGCGGTGCGTCAAAGAAAACCGCTATTTATTAAGGTTCAGGTACTGCTACCGAAATATTTATAAAAGGTTATAGTACTTCTACCGAAATATACCGGTATGCATTTCCAACCTCAAAATTCCACTACTGAAAAAAATTACGATATCAAAATATTTCGGTAACCCTTATTTAACGGTATGACGTCATACTGAAATTTCAAGGTACCTTAATTTTTGGGTAATTCAGTCCCTGCTTCTAACTGGTCCTACTTGATTGATTCATTCATCATCATCATCATCACCTGCCTATAGCAGTCCACTGCTGGACATAGGCTACTCCAATTGCACGACATTTTCGGCAACTGACCTTCAGCCGCTACCAGCCACCCTGCGAAGAGCGTCGCTCCACCTAGCCTTAGGGCGTCATATCTTAATTCTACCAGTTCACGTCTACCCCAATGGTCATCGGTTCTACGACTTGTATGGCCGGCCAATTGCCACTTCAGCTTGCTTGTTCTGTAAGCTATGACAACAACTTTCATTCATACCCACTCACTTAATCCCTGTCTTGTAATTGTTGTCACACATACAATTCTTTTGCTTTTATTTTTTTATTAATCTTCTGGTGTTGTATTAATTGCAGACTGGTCCTCATAATCTGTGTGTCGTCATACTTCATACTGATGGGTATCCTCACGCTGTACACCACATTCAAAGAGAAGGGAGTCTTTGTGGTGGCCAAGGAAAAGACTGGAAACAACAACAGGGTTTGGGAAGCCAGCTCATATGTTAAGAAGTAAGTTATTTTGTTTTACTGTTTTTTTTTCCTATTATTATAATTCGATATTACAATTTTTTTAAATAATCTGACTCCAAGTAACATGCGATGAGGCAAGGAAGATGACGATTATTTAAAAAAAAAAAATCTACCTTCGTTTGATTTTGTTCTTATTTATTGTCTTTTTATCCTAAAATAGTAAATTCATGATTGTCTTGTGAATACAAATACAAAAATTAATTGTGTCTACTAAACACTATATTTAATGTACATAATAAAATTTGAAAACTGGCACCTTAATTTTCTGCTGGATAATGCTTCTGTCCCACTGCTGGAGAAGTAGCCACTAGTAATCGACTAATATCTCATTCATAAACGTACAATAGATTTGGACCGTGTTAGTACAGTACAACCGATGAGTCGACTTAGGTGACTACTCACCCGCAAAATATTTCATCCGCGGTCTGAACACAGGCTTTGCGAAGTTTCGCGCATATACACTAGTGAAGATTACAGTTATTTGGTTCGTAAAATTTGTTCTGCGCAACTATTGGCGCTATCTTCAGACGGGCCACGACTCTTCGGTCGTACTGTAAATGAGATTTTACTGTTGATTGCCGATTTTTCAGACCCCCGGCGGGAACCCTGTCTCAAGCTGATGATTAGATTAGATTAAGACGGGCTGGTGTCCGCAACTCCACGTCTAAGCGCGTATTTTGCGTACGGCTGTCTCAAGCTGTTGGTTATATTGTTTCACATACCCATATCGTCGGACGATATCGTTGTAGTCCGACCTGACGATACGATATAGACGATCGGTGTCGATATCGTCGCTGCATGGAAACAGGCAATACTTCATCGTCAACATTCTTTTCCCTAGTTGTAACGCAACGTGTTTTCTTGAACTTAATAAAATAGGTTTTTTGTTTTTTTTTTAATATAATTTGTTGCCGAGACAAAAACTTTTTCTCCTATTTATATGTGGAACAGGTTCATTACTCATGGCTACAGGGAAAAAAAATACAGGCCGACTTGAGAAACACCACCTTCTTTTTTCTTTGTTTGTAAGCTCACACATATATTGCAGTGTTATTTTTAAAAGTGCCCTTCATGTTCACTTCCTTCCTTCTTCGCTTACTTGGCTTAATAAGCGAAAATGTGATCATATATAAAACCATTTTGTATTCAGTTACTTCAATAATTGAGGGGGATTGCCATGGCTACCGTGCTTGACGAGCATTAGATACATTTATATAGCTATAGAGAGGGGCAATGAATTAACAGAGCTCATTATGCATGATTTATATTAACTTCAAAAAACCGGCCAAGTGTGAGTCGGACTCGCGCACGAAGGGTTCCGTACCAATATCACAAAAAAACGGCAATAAAATCATGTTTGTTGTATGAGAGCCACCCTTAAATTTTTATTTTGTAGTTATAGCGGCAATAGAAATACATCATCTGTGAAAAGGAGAATGACCAAAAGTGGTACCAAAAAGTCACACGCATCAAGACCAAAATTATATAGTAATTAGTTTCATAATTTTTTACATTACGTCGTTGGTAACGTCGTAAAAAATAGACCACATTTTAGGTTATTTTCGATTTTATAAAATGTTCCGAAATCCGGGTTTTGTTTTCAAAAAGAACTTTTGTAAGAGTTAACATGATCAGTGTAGTCTATAAAAAACAAAGTTTAATTTTGAAGCATCATGGTACGGGATTCCATACATCCATGAGCATTCTCCTTTCAACTGTCTAGCTATCATGGTTCATGAGATACAGCCTGGTGACAGACAGACAGACGGACCGCGGAGTCTTAGTAATAGGGTCCCGTTTTTACCCTTTGGGTACGGAACCCTAAAAAGGAGAAAATGTTGCATTAGACATGTTATTTCATACATAAAATCGAAAATACCGATCATCGCCTCACGAAGTCTCCTTTCATTTGACGAACCGCAATTTTAAGATGATAATGGTTTAAGTTATGATTTAATTAATTCAAAAATTCGATAACGCTGATTTATGTGATAGGTTGAATGTTGATCACAAACAGTTGAAACAGAACTTTTATTTACCAACTAACAATTGGTTTCTGAATTGAGACCCACGACTCTTAAATCAAGTTCTCGCCTTGAGTGCGTACGTCAAGCAATTTCTCGAGATCATGTTTAAGCATCGTTTGCATGTTGAGTGGAAACACATAAGTGAGATAAATCATCGAATTATGGAAAATTTCACTTCTTAACTGTCTAGTAATTCGCCTCGTTTAAACAGTCTTTACTTGAAAATATTAAAACCATCTTCTTTCTCCAACAGACACGATGACAAGTACAACCTAGTCTTGGTGCTGCGTGACGCCTCCGGCAAGTCCCGCGAAGCCTCCATCACCAAGTCCTTCGCCAACTTCATCGACACCAACGGAACCATCGTGCAACCCCTCGTCATTACCGAAATCACCAAGCTATACAACTCCCTCTCCTCTGAAAAGAAAGAGAAGTGATCACTTGTCTCTCTCGCACAAATATAATAAGGTCTGACATTATTGTAATGTAATTACTTAATAAACTAAATGTCCTATGTATTGTTGCTTATTTTCTGTCTGTTTGGTTTCCCCAGAATATTTTGAATGTTGAAAATATGTCTCAGTCTCATCCCAGACTGTTTTGAGAGTGGGCCTCATAATAGAGTTGTTATTTCAGGATGCCCGCATAAAAATATGGTCATGATGACCGCATAACATTCAGGTATGTATGTTGTGTCAAGTAGAGTACCAGTAGTGTCGTTTGTTTTGTAGTAGATACTAGATGGCGCTGTTCTGTAAAATAGATTGTGCATGTAAACATTGAAAATAAGTCAATCATTCAAAATACATAAACAAGATGCTAGTTTTATGAATACTTGGTTAGTTTTCGCGTTGTCTGTTAAAACCTCGATCGGCATTACCTTTACTTGCTGGAAACAAAATAGCGTACTGTAGCACAGTGAAGTGTTTGTTAGTTCCATCATCTAACGCTAGATGTCTCTATCCCGCTAAACGATGCCAAAGTAAGTAGAGCACCTAATATTGCGGAATTTTCATGAACTATTTATACGAACGATATAGGGTTGCTTATCAGACGGTTTTAGCAGTAGCGTACTCCCCGCGGGTTTTTTCATTTTAGTCGCATTTTCCGCGTTTTAGGCGTGAAGTTGTGTTGTGGGTTTCAATGTCAGGAGAACAATGACTCACGCTTGACGTCATGGAGCAAGATCGAATGTGCTAAGCGCTACGGTCATTCAGTAGGTCGGTCGGAACCGCTGGTGCGTCGTGGGTACTTCACTCACGATTAGCTAATATGTACTAGAATTAAGTAACATTAGTGCAAACAGTTTTTAACTAAAAAGTTGAATTAAACAGTGATGTGAAACTGAAACAATAAGTGCTATTATCGCTCAAATTTTATACAGAAATAAATACGAAGATTTTCAAACGCCTTGCAAACTAAATTTAACTAAAATAGATTATTTGTTTTCATCGTAGTTTTCCTTGGACTTAAATTATCTAAGGTAAGCTGAACTATTAGTTACAAGTGTAATAAACTATCTCTCTGTATATGTAGTTTTCTGTTATAAATATAGGAAAATTAAACGAAATATTTATTCGATTCAGGCAACGCTGCAGTCGAACTTTAAGTGTTATTAACATAACTTTTTTTAAATTCTTTGTCCCTAAGACGTTATTAGGTGCGTCTAGAAGGGCTGGATCAATATTTTTTGGCGTCGTCAGTTGTGCTTGTTTTGTAAATCAATAGCCTGCTTGTAAAGATTGTAGCTCAAAGCTGAGTGGAAACCGGCAGTGTTATGACATCATAGTGACCTAAACCAAGGACTACCAGATTATGAACTGCTAGTTTATACTACGTTTTATTATCTGTTACGTTTCTGGTTTAGACCAAACTGTTTTGTCTGCTGTAATAATTTCCGCAAGCGATTTTTTTTTTGTTGATTGTACTACATTCTTTTATTGTAGTTTTGCCAAGTTTCTCTTCGTATATAATTTCATGTTTAGTAACGCTGGCGTAACAAACATATATATTTAATTAAATACAAGTACTTGGCTGAGGAATGGTGCTTAATATAGTGTTCTTATAAAGTAGCGATTTTAATTACTTATAAAACAGTAGCTGAGCTCTAAATAAATATTCATAAATTAACAATGAGATGAAGACATTCAATCTATGTGTTTATTTAAAACCCTGCATGTTCTCAGTTAGTGTTAGTCACCTGACTGTACGTGTAAACTATTTATTAAACCTTACGACAAAGATTATTTCACAAGACGATGCTATTTTAGTTCTGGCTTCAGTATCAGCGCGTGGCATACATGCCGCACTAAACCACTGTGTGCACTCAGTGCAAAATACAGTAACACAGTTCGTGACCGACCTTGAAATGCCGGCCGGAACGCAAAAGCCGTGGGTTCGCCGGTCATTCACCCCTGTCAGCTGGAAATTTCGCTCCCCCATCTATTCGCGTTGAGCAGGTGTTACGTATTTCCTTTAACAAAGATTAAACGTATATTCTCTCTTCTTTTTCACGCTGTTACGTGATGGTACAGCATGCGTACAACGTGAAATGAAGCTCGACACGTTGACTCAGATAAAATTGGAACTGAATTCGCCGGGTATCGAACCCTTGCCAACATTTTAACTACACTGTCTCTCCCACGTGTGCTGTTGATTGCGTGAATAAATGCGATTGTTTCATATAGCTATTTGACTGTTTTTCTAGTGCTTTATTCTAATAGATTAAGGAAGTACATACTTTGAAAGGATGAAAGGAATTATTCAAAGCAATATCACTACATATTATACTTAAAATAAAGTCCCCCGCCGCGTCTGTACGCCATAAACTCAAAAACTACTGAACGGATTTGCATGCGGTTTGCACCAATAGAATGAAGGAGAAACAAGGAAGCCTTTTGTGTATAATTTTTCTAGGCAGATAAGTAATTGGTTTCTAGCTGAAAACAAGATTCTGAACATGTTATAAATCAATATAAAAACAAACATCAATCAATCAAATCACAATCAATTTTTCAATTGATTCTAGGATAATTTGGATATCTTCCATATCCAAATTATCCTAGAATCAATTGAAAAATTTGCATAGCTGATACACATGATTTACCTGCGTATTTACCATGTCGCATAAATCTATATTTAATTGCGTGACTGTAATTACATTTTCCGCGCGAAATGAATACCAGAGACTATGATTTTACTGTATTTTCTTTTCTATGTACTACATCGTTGCGCAACTGCTATCTAGCGGTGACCCGATGAGATTTCTTATATAACAATTTTGCTAGGTAATTTTCTTACTGAGCCAAATACACAGATTTATATAAAACTACGAAACTCATACAGACAAACCCATTCAAGATAATACAACGTCTACTGAAATAGGAAAAGAAATGCCCGAAAAATATAGGTCACGATTTTGGTATAAGTTCAAAAATTTGCAACAGAACATAACAGCCTGATAAAAATAAAGGTAAATTGAAAAAAAAAAAAAAACAAAATATGAAATACGAGAGGGAAAGATAGATCCAATTTAAAGCTACTTCAATAGACAACTAGGCAATTATAGATTTTGAAATCATCTTCGGGATCCAACCTACACACGTTACTCTATTGTTTTTAATTTCCTCTATGTTATATCGTTTCATCAACACACGACAGGGAGTTTTTGGCGGGATTTTCTCGAGTGCAGTTCAGCGGCTGTTAATATTATTTGCAAATTGATTTATAGTGGATATTGTGATATAAAATTGGTGTAGTTTTGTGTCTCAACTGTCTACGCAATTGACAATATGTAAAAACGTTAACAGAAGCGATCTCGGGATAGTGGAGCGGAGTATTTTATTGTAGTATTGACTACCTCTGCAAAGCTTACTGGGAAGGCTGACTCGATGCAATTTGCTGCCAAATGCCCCAAGAAACATTAGAATGTGTTGCATCCGCGTTCTAATGCATACTAAAGAATACAAATACTGATGACTAGGCAGCATGGTCTCAGACCTTAGCCTGTTCCGTTAGGAACAAACTAAAAAAAAAAAAAAATCAACACACGACAGATAAACTGATAAAGCAAACACGTGTTTGACCTTGCCTGGTTATCACTAGAGCAGCAATAGATAGACAGTCGGAAGATAATCAATTTAATTAGGATCTGCTAATAACGGGAGCATATACGTATTATATTATTGGTAATAATGGATTTGTCAAATGATTTAGAAGACAATAAGCTAAGCGAACACAACGAAGCGACGAAAATTTATATAAAGCATATTGATGCTGGTTGGCAAGAGATTGCAGTAACGATTGTGCTGAGATATTTATTAAAATAATTTCCTACTAACAGCCGTTATTCAGAGTTATTATTATATTGTTGCAAGTAGAAACAAAAGCTAGAAGCAATACTAGAAAGAACAGTCGGAGGGGGTTTACAATTCGCTTGTTTGAAACTCCAGACTGAGTCCATGCATGCAGTAAAATTGTTCTGCATACACAAATTCATGGAAAATATCAATCTAGTCACGAAATTGTCTTTTACAAGCTTTGATAAATTTTCTTAAGAATTTTATCACGTTACGTTACGATGCTAACGTACTACGAATATTTATAGTTAGAATTATAAAATGCTTTTATGTTATCGTTTATCATGCTAATATTCTTATGGATCTTATGTATTGTTTCCTTTCTATAAAGTGGTGTAAAATATACAATGATAGTTCGAAGTTTCTATATTTCAGTAGCGTCTACTCAACCAAGACCACGTGTCTTGTGTCTAAATTAGAATTTTAGTTTTACGAGAGACGCGTTTAAAAATGTCATGTGAAAAATACCAGAATCCTTGGGTACGTCATGATCGTCGATTGTGTTTTTATCCTCGAAAACGAAAACAGTTTTGTACTTGCGAATGCATTTGACTGGGTGTGACGGGACAGTATTTGATGAAAATAATTAATTTCAGACGAAATGAGAAATTTAAGAATTAAAAACAAATATTATAATTATAAGTAAGTTAGATAGAAACGCGAGATGCCCGCCATCGTAAACAGACCAATTCACAGAAGGAGTTCCCCAAGGATCTATCTTAAGCCCCTTAAAATTTTCCTTTATGAATATTTTAAAACTGGAAAAAATGTATAAGTACACACTTAAGGCCAGGCAAACTTAATGCTATACCAAGTAAGTGCCTTTACTTTGTTTACCTGTCTTACTCACGTGAGGATAAATGTTATTTCTAACACACAATAAAGCAATACAGTTTCTTCCCTAACTTCAGCTAAGGCAAGGATTTCCCCAACCAAAACATTATGTTCTATGTATCTTCTTAGACCATAAAAATTAATGTTCTATTGCCAGTATATAAGCACGACAACAAGATTACCACATCCTGTCGTTGTCTCCAGTCTGCTAGGCGTGAAACGTCGTAATTGTGTTGTTCATAGAGATCGTGATTATAAAAGATTGCTTTGATGTTCTTTAAGATAGATTTCTTCCATAAATAACTGTGTGACCGTGACCGTCGTTATCAGTCTGGCACGCGTGTTATGTAAGAAATGTGCGGTTAGTTCCTGCTTCTGTATCTACAAATATTCTGGAGATAAGCCAGTAAAATTTAATGTGTCTCGTCGTTTTTATCTGTATAGAGATCAAATTCGTGAGATGTTGTAAGTGCAGCGCTAGAATAGCTGATTCATATATCATACCTTGGGCGGTCCGTAAAGATAAAACTAGGGTCAATGGAAAACTGTCTCTCTATATAGTAGACAGCTAGTTTATTGATATTGGCTTTAGACCAAAATAAGTCTATTTTAAAGGTCCAGTTTAGCAATATCTAGTAAAGGTAAACAAATACATCGTGTTCGGACATGGAAGGAACCACCGTTATGCATAATTATTTTGATATTTTATACCAGCGGCATACCAGGAAACTAGTTGCTAGGGCTGTAGTATTTTCTTTACACGAGAAAAGCGTTCTCTAAAATCAAGAAAGAAAAAAGAAAGAAAGTGATGGCATGAAACACAGGTTTGACAGCAGAAGCAGAAAGCAAACCTATAGCAGGCAGGTCCCAGCAGGCAGCCAGGACCAAAAATAGAAATTCTTGTATAAAATGTTACAGTTGTAATAAAATATTTAAGTTAAAGTTTACATATAAGCACTATTTATACCATAGTTTTAGAAATAATATTACTGTAGGTGCAGTAATATTATTTCTAAATGTACATTTTTGTGAACATACGTACTTTTTTAATAAATTATTCTATTCTAAGACAAGAATGGTAAATGTTCTATTTTTGCTATTTCTGATCAGTTAGGTAATCCTACGATAATGATGACTCCTCATTGACGTTATGTATTCGGACGAAGAACTCGTGCCTATTAGGTACTACATTAGCACGAAGTCCCTATCTTCCATCACTATGTACTTAATACCTTTACCGCATTCCATTTAATCCTACTGCTAGAGGGATCTTCTGGTTTTATTATTTATTTTTAGCCTGGATTTGTCCCACTGCAGAGCTAAAGCCTCCCTTGTATCTTTCCATTGCTCCCGGTTTGGGCAATTGTGGATCAGCCCTGTCTATTGATGTCAAGTGCATATCATATTCTGTCTTAATAGAGCATAAATCGCCTCCGTTCTCCGCCAGGGAATATTGCCCTAGATAAAATTAAATCTCAGTCCACATTAACTTTGTGTTACAACTAAAGCGCCATACGTCAATCTATTAGTCTCATGAGTACAAGGTCTCCATTAAAATTCAGTCCTCGCGACTGTACCCATTCAATACCGTTAGCAACATGCTTACCTGCCTTTACAACATACATAAAAGGTGCAAGCCATAATACTAAAGCGTTTTAAAAGAAAAACAAAATGACAAGCGCTTCAAGACTGTTGACTTTTCAAAGTAATAAAGTGGAGTGTGTGTGGAGTGTTTCAGGCATCGCTGTGACATTGATTTGATACGTACAGTACGGTATGATGTGAAGTTGTCGTACTTTTCTTTTTATTGAGAAAATAAAACGTGATGCTGGCAGCTAATAACCTAATTGTTAACCGACTTCCCAAAAAGGAGGAGGTTCTATGTTCGACTTCATGTTTGTTATTTTTTTTTTTTTGTTTGTTCACCGATTACTCCGTCAATTGTGGACCGATTTTGAAAATTCTTTTTTTGTTTGAAAAAGTATGTTCCGAAATTGGTCCCATTTTAATTTGTTGAAGATCTGATGAAGAACTTCGGAGATATACAACAGAACTCTTCAATAAATAACGGCAAATCTCTCGGGATTGCTGCAATCGCATGTCTGTTTGTTGTTTATAACATTTCATAACATAACATCACGCCAGTTCGCTCTTAAGGGGTAAGCAGATCTCTCATTTCACCGGTTATGTTCAAGTTTCATGAAATCTATTCTGGCGAAATAGTTCCCTTACTAACTTGCCTATTAGGTACGTAAAACAAAAAAGTGAAAAATAAAAAAACTTTATCCAAAAAAATACTACCGACTTCCAAATACAAAACTACAAAGTGAAAAATAACTTAATTTCTTGAAGGCGGTGTCCATAACGCAAAAAATGGTACCTACGAAAGACACCGACTACAAAAAATTAAGTTATTTTTCACTTTGTAGTGTATTTGGAAGTCGGTAGTATTTTTTAGCAAAAAGTTTTTTATTTTATAATAGTCATGGCTGTGACATGTTATAAGAATGATATGATAGCAATGAACGTGCAATCTTCCGCACATTATATTTTTATCAATCACAATGATAGATCGATTGTCTACAAAATGCTCATTATCGTACAACAGCTTATAATACCTAGTAGACAGTATAATCGAAATCAGATCTCTGGTTCAATCTCGATCTAGTAGAAGAATGCTACCTCAGTATTTTCTGTGCAGTGCAAGAAAATTGTTCGCTTGGATATTGCATTCAAACCAATTCAAACGGGTAATGACTGCAAACATAGAAGAGGAAGGAAACTGATCCTTTATCCCCACTGGCATAAAATATTGTAGACTACAGGCCATATATCTAGAACTAGTTAGATGACATAGTACTAAATGTGATATGTATTACATATTATGTAGTACCTATGGCGACATGTCTTATGTTTGGTTAGATATGTTTTGTTGAGTCATTTGATAAGACATTATTCATGGATAACTGAGAACACATCAAAATATGAATGGTATAATGACTGTGTACTTCTTTAGTGCTGACGTAACTATAGATCTACTGTTTCTACCGTACCGTGTGCAATGTTCAAAAACAATACTCTCCTTCTGGGACAGTCGGGAAAGAAAGCCTATTGCTCCAATTTTATCTTGGGGTCAAGCAGGTCATAGGTTCTCTCAGATTGTGGTCTGGACAGCAATGTGGTTTAACAGGATGCTAAACATTGAAAGGCCCAGAATAATCCCAGTCCAGCCTGATCTAGACCTTAGAAAAGAATGATTTAGACGTTTGATAGAGATCTTACAAAGGAAAGAAGGAAGAACTGAAACACGTCCACAAGCAAGATCCTTTTAAGATGGCAAAATCGCAGTTTTTATGCCTGATCTAGACCTTAGAAAAGAACGAATTAGACGTTTGATAGAGATCCTACAAAGCAAAGAAAGAAGAACTGAAACACGTCCACAAGCAAGATCCTTTTTAAGATGGCAAAATCGCAGTTGTTGTATACAATAGCTCTCTAACATTCAGTGTTAGCCCTTTGCGCGCGGTTGTCTTTCTCAAGGCATTTGACACGGTGTGCAAACTCACTGAAACTCCGTGCTCGTTTACACTCCACGTCGTCGCCATACCCTTCGCAATATAGCACACGGCAACACCGTCAATCAACTTGTCTTTTTATTATGATCATTAGGAATAGACGACATGATTATCAGATAAGCTGTATGTATTGGTATTATCACGGCTTGGCAGTGTGAGGAGTGACAGTCGCGCAGACTTCCACGCGTGATCGCTTCGTGATAGATTACTATCAATATCGTCTAACGCATGCTTCATCGTAACATATTATATCATTATAAACCTAGTATCTTAATCTGTTGTTAATTGCGGAAAATTATATCCATTATATCGCCTCATTCTCTGATAGGTACATTGCTAGTTGCTTCATCCCTTTTAGCCGAGTTAGAAATTTTATTGATAACTCACTGTTGTAGGTTCTTAACGTTGCTAATGCTATCTGGATTTCACCAGCTAACAATATTAGCCTGTAACTGTTCCACAGCAGGGCAAAAGCATCTTCTGTTTTGCTGTGCTCTATCATGAATGATTTGAGACTTTGTAAGTCTTTTCTTACCATATTTTTTCCCTCCACGGAACTCCGCTTGTGGCCACTTTAATGATTCAAATTAAATTACGTCTGTTTGTTACATATTTTAAATCAATATGCAATTTCCTACAATAATTTATTAAATATTGGTAATTTTACTGAAATTATGTTCCACCAATTCTTGTAATTATGTACCCAATATTCGACGCAATGTTAATTGTTTGTGAATAAATAAATAAAATGATTTAGGGCCAGTTTGTAGTTCGGCAAGTTTAAAAAAAATTACTAAGTTTGACAGGGTTTCAGACTAAAGTGGTATTTGAGAAATCAATTCACCAACTGCAGTTTGCACCAACGCGCAACATCGATATATATATGTCGCAGTCATATTGTATAACACGCCGTATTACAAATAGACGCGCTCAATTGAAAAACGTCGCTGTTTTGAAATACGGCTACCTTTTGTTCAGCCGGATCGTGGTGGCGATACGTTCTACAAAGCGGCGTTCAACGTTTAGCTTTATTGTCAGCAAGAAGCAATGTAGGGTGACTATACATTTATGAACAACGATTTAATCCATGATTTCAAAGCGGCGTATCGAAGATGCGCCATATAATTGACGTTGATCAAGTAGGAGTGGCAGTATCCTAAGTAGGCAGGTAGTCCCCAGAAAGAAGACGTTACGCAAAAATGATGAAATAAGTAAAAATCGTTTGCAAAGACGTCTCACGTAAAACGTATAAGATAAAGAATTATTTCCGTGTGTATGACTGATTATGATAAATGATAACCGATGGGTAGGTAGACGAAATTCCAGACACTACAAATATTAAGTCACAGTGTAACCAAGTATCTACATATTTTTTTATAAAACTTCTAATTTTGTGATCAGTGAAAGCGAAAAGCCTGGCTTTTCATTGCCTACTAATGACGAATTTTTGCTACACTATTGTAATCTGAAATGGATGCCGGATTAAATTAAAGGTAAAGTCTCTACCTACTTATCGTCAAGTTAGTAATAATTGAATGAATTTCAACGATATTCGGTTCCTTCACGGCAGTTTTGCAGGGGCTGGTATCGACCCCCTCATCCCTTAATTAGATATGGCGTTCATTACGCTCCAGTAGCTACGGGTTTTAAGGGTTTGGCTCCAAAACTGAACGAATTCACTATCCGAACTTGAAACGCCCTCTGCAGTCAAATCGCGGTAGTATAAAATAATATCTACATAGCGTGTCCGTGTTGTTATTTCAACAACTATAATAGAAGGCCAAGTTAATTACTATCAAATGATGGTGTTACATAAACACTTCACCGTGACTTCGCTATTGTATTGATTGTCATGTTTATGTTTATTGAGACGCATGCATGCATGCAGCCAAGCATGGATCGTATTTCCGTAAAGTTAAGTATAATACTCATAACGGATCTTTGTGTGTCTGAAGTTAGTTCTGTCAACTTTTGCGCAAGAAACTGTTTAACTGCATAGAGTAAGCGAGACAGGATGATGCGACAAACGTAAGCGAGTGAAAGAGAGTTATGCAATGCTATCTTCACTTTCAATATTGACACAAAAATAGCTACTGCGCAAGCTCTTGCAGCCAATTCAGATACACAAATATCCTTTGTGAGTATTATAAGCAATTTTCTTTAATTTTCGCGGAACAAAGAAACCTGTAGGTAGTCTAAGCCCAAACTCAGAGATATGTACCAGTCGTGAGGAAACCGGCTTGTCCTATACCCAAAAATTCGATGATATGTGACACAAAATCCTCACTGGGCCCGCGTGGTGGACTACGGCCCATTCCCTCTCACAGAGAAGAAGCCTGTGTCCCAGTAGTGAGAACATTAAAAGCCTGATGATGATGACGATTCTGAAATGATACCCTCCTCCTTGCGTCGATTCCCAAATACTGTGTCATGACCACATCATGGTTTTAAAACCTTATCCATGATAATCCTAAGTACTTGCTCCTAAGTACTTTCAGCAACATGCACGGCTTCGTGTTCAAGGAGGTGCGGATTTGATCTGACCAGCGTCAACGACTTCTTCCTCATGGTCTTTCGTGTGTGTGCTCGACTTTGCCAGTGACAATTTCCTACAGAAGGTTATCACCAGGTTGGCTGGCGATATGGCCATAGAAGTCGAATACTTTGCGGAGGCACATATTTTGAAAATCTTGGCCTTAACTCAATTTTGAGCTACTATAGTACCTATCAGGATGTTCGTCCTGTGTGCCGTCCACGATATAGGCATGCATCTTCATATAGCACCTCATTTCGAAAGACTGCGTTTCCGATCAGCAGCTCTTAGGCCGACGCCACACTGAGTGGAAATTCCGTCGCCGATCGTCCGCGGCGGAACGCCAGTATATAAATAAAAAGTAATTGCATATAAATATAGTCCTGAAATTATATATGAATAACATAGCAGGCGTTTATAAAAAGGCAAAATTATAATACATTTGAATTAATCGCAGAATCTATTTACAGCATTGGTTACCTGACATAAACATTATTAATCTGGGGAAAACCAAAATACCATAGTTAACTGCAAACATGCGACCATAACCTAGGTATATATTTTATCCTGATTGACAATACATAACAAAGCATTTATCAGTGGTAAAATTTTCCTGAACAGGGGAATCCCAAGGATTTCTTTCTTAATTAAAACACTTGATCCTTTTTTTCTTGCAGAAAAATGTCTCGCAGAAGATTGCTGATCGGTGGCGCGGCGGGCGTCGCAGGCGCAGCGCTGACCGCGTGGGCCGTGGCAGCCGATGACTCACCCGTGGTACGTATACGTAGCGAGGAAACCCGGCATTATCGCTCCCCCAGATAACGAAGCTGTTCCTTTCGGTTTTAATATCAGCCGTGTGTAGCGACCGACAGATTCGGATTATTCGGAGATAAGATTGTCGGCTATTTTTGGTAGCCTAGATAACGGTTTTGGCTTTGAGCTAGCAGCAGGTTAATGAAAACCTATGCAGTTTTCTAACTTTAAATGAGTTAGACAAACCACAAAATAGGGGCATTTTATCAGAAGCATAGCTCAGGGGCTGAGGGCCCATTATCTATGACCATACGAATTTAAATCACGAAAGAAAATTTTGCCTAGCCATTCTGAAGACCCTTTAGAACCTGGTAAAAACAAGCTTTAATCTCGTGCCTTTTTAACCGACAAAAAAATGGATATTTCTCAATTCGACCAAATGTTTTTTATTCACAGGAATGGTACAGATCATCAACGGTAAAAGCGACAACAGCGCGCAAGAAGAGACCCTTACCGTCGCGCGACCAACAGGTGGCTTCCTTACAAGCTGGACACACCTTTGACATCCTCATCGTTGGTGGGGGTGCCACTGGTGTAGGATGCGCGCTAGATGCATGCACGAGGGGTAAACAACTATAACCTTTACCTATTACTAGATAAGAGCGTTAGAAGCGACCGTCAGGACGTCTTCTTACAAGCAGAACAGACCTTCGATATCCTCATAGTTGTTTGAGGCGCCACTGGTGTGGGATGTGCGCTAGGTGCGTGCAGGAGAGGTAAGCAACTATAACCCTTACGTACTACTAGATAAGAGTATTAGAAGCGACTGTCAGGTTGTCTTCTTACAAGCAGAACAGACCGTCGATATCCTCATCGTTGGTATACGCGCCAGTAGTGTAGGATGTACGCTAGATGCGTGCAGGAGAGGTAAGCAACTATAACCCTTACGTACTACTAGATAAGAGCATTAAAAGCGACTGTCAGGTTGTCGTCTTACAAAAAAAACAGAGCTTCGATATCCTCATCGTTGGTGGAGGCGCCACTGGTGTAGGATGCGCGCTAGATTCGTGCACATGAGTAAGCGACTATAACCCTTACTGTCAACTAAATAAATGTGTTTCAAGTGGCCAAGTATCGTGCCTTTAGTTTAGATTGTTCACCTTGCCAGTCGTGCTCATTTATGACATCCGGATCGAAGGACCGTCCTCCTAAATGAAAATTGGATCAAGGCGTCTTTGGCAGCGATGAATATGAATACACGTACTATTGCCTTCTAGTTTCAAGACACTGCGGAAATGGGCAAGTATAATACTCACAACGGATCTTTGTGTCTCTGAATTGGCTGCAAGAGCCTGCGCAGTAGCTATTTTTGTGTCAATATTAAAAGTAAAGTTATCATTGTATAACTGTCTCTTTCACTCGCTTACGTTTGTCGCATCATCCTATCTCGCTTACTCTATGCAGTTCTACTGTTTCTTGCGCGTTATGTGTCAAAACCAACTTCAGAGACACAAAGATCCACTGTGAGTATTATAGGTACATTTAATTTTATCGCTATATGTACTTGGGTGTATACTGCAATCAGAATGGTCAATATATTTTTTTAAATTTAATATAGTCTCGCGCTTGACCACTATCTCACCTGATGAACTGATGATGTGGTCGACGCGACGGTGAAGCACGACTGCCTATAACTAACCTATTCACTCTTGACTTAAAGACCTCTAGATTGTAGCTATAGGGAAACACAGACTCCGGCAAGGAATTCCACTCCTTAGCTGTCAAAACGTTTAGTGCGTATGGGTGGGATGTCAACCATGTACCGATGGCTCATAATAATACGTTGACGACGTGGTGGGGCTTGCGTGCTCCAGTGAACCCTAGGTCTGTGTCGGTAGAGGTAACTTTGCCGAGATAGGTCTAGCGTGAGGGGCCAGACTAAGAGAGATACAATCCAAGCCAAGGTCGCGCATGCCGAGGGCTGCATGGCTAGGGGACTGCTTCAGTCGCTAGTGCGCCAACTCTGGATAATAGGGAACCTCCAGTTTTATTTACCCTTGCCACAGTGAACGCAGGGCTCTGCTGTGTGCTGACTTTTTAAATCCCTAGCTACTCGTGGGAATATCATGATAACTAGATCTAAAACAAAAAAACAACTTCAGGCAAATATGCCACAAATGGATGACGAAACTACACAATTCTCTACGTCATCTACCCCATCTCTTTTTCCATCAATTCCATCATCATCACAATCTTTTCGCGTCTCTCCGACGCCTTCATCATCATCAATCAGTATACAGTCAGCGGATGTTGTACAGGAGACAAATGTTGTCTACGATACTGTACCCACCGCCAGAACTGCAACAACTCGTAGGAAATGGAGTATTGAAATGAATAAATTCATCCTACGCACTTATCTTCATCTCACTAATATGGACACAGACAAAAATGCATATCTTCCATCGCTTCATACTAAGTTTTTAGAAAAATATCCGTCTATGCAAGTAAGCCGACAAAGAATAGGTGATCAGCGTAGAGCCATAATACAAAAGAAGCTATTACCACAAGTCACTATAGACCAAATTCATGAAGAAGTTAGGGCTGAACTACAAATGGTTCACACTCAGATACACCAACACACCACACTATCGAATACACAGTCCAGCCAGCGCATGAGATGGACTAACGAATACAATGAAACACTAATTAGGATATATTTTACTGTAACACAGTTAGAGACAAATAAAACAGCGTATAGAAAATATTTACACGAGGCATTCATAAATATATATCCAGAATTATCACATATAAGTGAGCAAAGATTATCTGACCAAGTGAGAGCTATAATAAATAACGGGTTTATAGACGCAAACAGATTAGAAGAAATAAAAAACCAGGTAGCTGTAGAATTGAGGAGTATCAACACCAACAACACACACAATTTTCAAGACCTAAATAACGATCTCTTTACCACTCAATCGCAGAATGACTCCGATCCAACCAACCCAAATACTTATAACATCATAGATACTGACATCGTGCCTCAGACATTCGTAAATACAAATGACAACAATTTATTGAACCACATAGAGATTGGTCAATTTGAACCAACGGCAACTAACGTAGATCCTATTAACCCTGAAATTCAAGCCATATTTCAACAGGCTCAACTAAATTTTACTGACACACATCCCACTAATAGACCATACATACCTAAGCAGAAGACATCTAGAAAGTTTTCTGCTATAGTAACATATATAAATACTGTTATTCTTCCTAAGCACGTAAATGTCGACACCGAATTCATAAAACTGCAAACAATAATTTACTGTGCAGCGTGGACGGCAGCTACATGCAATGGATCTAAAATATTAGACTTTACACAAAATGAACGCCGCACATATAATCAGAGAAAACCAAAGTGGCAAATCAGATTAGAAAATAAAATCGGAAATCTAAGAGCAAACATAGGGCGGCTAACACAATTCATTAATGGTAGGAGAAGTCTAAAATTAATAGCAGCAGTCGAACAAATAAAAATAAAATATCAACTTCACGCACAACACGAAAATTCAAATGCACAATTAGAACACTTTTTGGACACTTTAAAACAAAAATTAAACGCAGCATCTAGTAGACTTAAAAGATATATCACATGCACAAATCGCAAACAGCAAAACATAAAATTTAGTAACAACGAAAGAATATTTTACCGAAATCTTACGACTAATAACACCACTAGCATACCATTAGAGACACCTCCGCCTGAAGTATTACGCGAATTTTGGGCAAACATATGGGAAAACCCAGTAACCCATAAAAATCATGCAAACTGGATCAATGACGCAACACCAGAAATCCCTGAAATGGAGTTTGAACTCATACCAATAAGCACTTTTATAGAAGTTTTAACACGCACACACAACTGGAAATCTCCAGGCACAGACAATATTCACAACTATTGGTATAAGAAATTCACTAGTATCCACCCATTCATATATAATCACCTAAATGAATTTATTAAATCGCCACAGTCACTCCCAACATACATAACACAAGGAGTGACGTATATGATATCTAAAGACACGAATAATACCACAGATCCAGCTAAATACAGACCAATTACTTGCTTGCAAACCCTTTATAAAATCCTAACAGCCTGTATAAGTGAACTAGTCTACGATCACTTAAATAAGCATAAAATTCTAGCAGAACAACAAAAGGGATGTCGTAAAAACAGCCAAGGATGTAAGGAACAACTAACTATAGATGCAGTTGCTATGAACAGCGCAGTCAAAAGCAAACAAGATATTCATACCATGTTCATCGATTACCAAAAGGCATTTGATTCAGTCCCGCATAGCTGGTTATTACATGTCCTCAACATCTATAATATTCACCCCACAATTAGATTATTCTTAGATTCTACCATGCAAAGTTGGCAAACTGTACTTAAAATAAATCAAGCATCCACGACTGTAGCCACTGAACCGATTCAAATTAAACGTGGTATTTTTCAAGGCGATGCTCTCAGTCCTTTATGGTTTTGCATGGCACTTAATCCACTATCACACCTACTAGATAAAACTAACAAAGGGTTCCCAATAATAAAAGATAATACACAATTTACCTTGACACACCTGATGTATATGGATGACATAAAACTGTACGCAGATAAACAATCACTTTTCCATTTAGCAGATACCACACAAGAATTTTCTAATGACATCAACATGCAATTCGGAGTAGATAAATGCAAAATTCTGTCAATAGTAAAAGGACAAATTCAAAATAACACCTACACGCTCGGAACAGGCGAAACCATAGAGCCAATGGATGAACACACTTCTTACAAATACCTAGGTTTCAAACAATCCAGACAGATTGAACAAAAGATGACAAAACAAGAATTGCTTAAAAAATTTACATATCGCCTTAATCTAATTCTTAAAACTAACCTTAACTCCAAAAACACAATTAAAGCTGTCAACACATTCGCAATACCCATCCTCACGTACTCTTTCGGGATCATACGATGGTCAAAAACCGATATTAAAAAACTGCAGCGAACTATCAATACTCTCTTTACTAAGCATAGGAAACACCACCCGAAATCATGCATACAGCGACTTACGTTACCTCGACAAGAAGGAGGGAGGGGATTGATAGACGTACAAAATCTGCATAACAAGCAGATCCTTTCACTCAGATCTTACTTTCATAACAAATCGGAACAATCGCCACTACATAAACACGTAACAGAGACCGATAAAAAACTTACACCACTCAACTTGCAAAATAGAAACACTCAAATCAATGAAAACATCGTAAGCACACAGCAAAAAATTGCAGAATGGGCTGGAAAAGCTCTACATGGAAGACATCGAGCCAGTCTGAGCCAGCCTCACGTCGATAAATTAAAGTCGAACGAATGGCTCAAACGAGGCGAATTGTTTCCCGAAACTGAAGGCTTCATGCTTGCGATCCAGGATCAAATAATAGTAACACGTAATTACAAAAAGTATATAATGAAAGACTCCCATCAGCCGACTGACTTATGCCGACATTGTAACAGCGCCTCTGAGACCATACAACACATAACAGGGGCCTGTAAATCTCTCGCACAGACAGATTACAAACACCGACATGACCAAGTAGCCGCAATCATACACCAACACCTCGCACACAAATATAATTTCATAGGTGAGATGATTCCGTATTATAAATATAAACCAGAAATTATTTTAGAAAATAGTAATCAAAAAGTCTACTGGGACCGAACAATAATTACAGACAAAACAATTCATTATAATAGACCTGATATCACTGTACACGACAAAATAAATAAAACAGTGTACCTAATCGATATAGCTATACCTAATTCACACAACATCCAAACTACAATATCCGTAAAACTTAGTAAGTACCAAGAACTCGCCATAGAAATAAAAACCCAGTGGAAAGCGCAAACCGTTCACGTCGTCCCAATAGTACTTTCATCTACCGGTGTAGTACCAAAGGCTCTCACACAAAGTCTTGATACTCTACACATGCCTTCTCACACACTGTACATGCTCCAAAAAGCCACCATACTCAATACCTGTCGCTTAACGCGAAAGTTTCTGACTTCTTCTACATTATCATCCACCTTTTCAATATAAATTACCCCTACAGACTTGGCTCCGGCCCGTGTGTAAGGTCGTATACTCTCTCAAAAGAGAAGAAAAAAAAAAAGAACTCGATAATAATAATAATAAGCCCCCTAAACAACCACACGTCCTGATTGACCATCTAATCACGTGGGGGGCGGACACACGATTGAGAAATTACTGGCGTGGCTAACGTGGCTCTGGAAACCCATTCAACATGGAGACACGTTCAAAAAGAAAACGTATAGGACCGCTGCCCGGGGGCGATCGCCGGGGCGCACCTGGAGCTGACGCTGGGTGTCACAGCATGCGAACCGTCAGCGGTCAGGAGTTGAACAGGCGGGCTCCCACCGACAAAGATACTACAGCCGAAATCAATGACGATGGTGACAGACTGACTAACAGGACAGACACCCCTGTAGAACCGTATAGTCCAAGCACAGTTTCGTACACACCTTCAAGAACATCATCACCATCTATATCATCGTCACCATCTTTACCATCTTCACCCCCCATTAGTATTTTAAATACAGTTCCACCCACGCCAGCTTTGAATGTTGCGCGGGAAGTATCTAACTTCTTACCCGCGTCCACCAAGACTGGTAAAGCAAGAGTTCGCATGAGATGGAGTAAAGAAGTAAACCTTTTTATCATGCGAACCTACCTATACATTACTAAATTAGAGACCGATATGACCACCTACAGACAACAACTGCACTCACTCTTTACACGACAATATCCAGAAATCACGGTTACAGAGCAGAGAATATCAGATCAAAGAAGAGCTATAGTTAGGAATAAACTTCTATCTCAAGCAGTTATAGAACAACTAACAGAAGAAGTACGAACACAAATACTACAAGAATCAGTAAATTGTTCAGACAATAACACCATCAGTCAAAACATGAGCGAAAGTACTCTTGACGAACAGCCACAAGTGCTCGTTCAATTACAACCTATTAATCCTATTGATTTTCAATCTCAACCACACAACCAATCGCAACCTTACACGCAAACGTCACATATATCCACACAAACTGAATATTTAACTCATACGCTAGAAAATGATATTGAAACTTTAGTCGCCGCAGATGAAAACCTAATAACAGATAGTTTTATTCAAGAAATATACGATAAACTTAGAACAACTCTAGCTCAATATTCTGGTATGAACCCATTAGTTCGTCCAAAATTGCCAAAACTTCGATACAGTCCTAATCTTTTTCGTTTAGTAAATTTATTTAATGAAAACATACTAAGTCAATTTATTTCTGATGACACCAAACTTTTAGATATTCACACTCTTATATATTGCACGGCGGTAGTCATATCTGAAGAACTTAAATTTAAAATCACGCAACACACAAGAAACACTAGTCCAAAACAGAATGTCAAACCAGCATGGCAACAGAGGTTAGAAAAAGATATAGAAAAACTTAGAGCAGATTGCGGTAGACTTACACAATACATCAATAATAACAGATCAAACAAAGTAGTAAAGAGAGTTGAGGTCATACTTAGAAGCAGTTATACACACACTAGGCATGAAGACATTAACAGAAAACCTGAAGAATTTTTAGACACATTAAAACAAAAACTAGCCCTTAAAGTTCATAGACTCAGAAGATATAAGAAAGCACAACAGCGTAAAGCCGATAACGCTATATTTGCCACAAATGAAAAGATATTTTACAGAAACCTACACAAACCAGAAACCGATGCAAGTGAAGAGAATGAAACAGACACAGTTGAATTACCTACAAAAGAACAACTAGAAACATACTGGTCTAGTATTTGGGAAGAACCTATACAACACAACGACAAGGCTACAAGGATAATGGAAGAACAAACAAAATGGAGAGCAATAGAAGAAATGGAATTCGTAGAGATCACAGAGTCTGATATTACACACATAACAGGCAGATTACATAACTGGAAATCTCCTGGTATAGATAAAATACACAATTTTTGGTACAAAAAATTAACTTTATTATACAAACCCTTAGCAAAAAATTTAACAGAAATCATTTTAGGACAACAAAGTATACCGGAATTTATTGCAACAGGCATAACTTACATGCTACCTAAAACTAAAAATTCACCGCAACCTTCTCAATATAGGCCAATCACGTGCCTACCCACGATATATAAAATATTAACATCATCGATTACAACAAAGATCAACTCACACATTGAACGACACAACATAATGGCAGAAGAGCAGAAGGGATGCAGGCGGGGCCACATGGGATGCAAAGAGCAATTAATTATTGATTCTACAATTCATAAACACGCCACCACTAAAAATAGAAATCTTCATTGTACTTACATCGACTATAAAAAAGCTTTTGACAGTGTTCCACATTCTTGGTTGATAAAAATACTAGAAATTTACAAAATTAATCCGAAAATAATACACTTCCTACGCAAAATAATGCCACAGTGGAAAACCACACTTCAACTATATAGCAATAACAATAGTGTTACAACGCGACAAATTTCTATCAAGAAGGGTATATACCAAGGTGATTCACTGAGTCCCCTGTGGTTCTGCCTCGCACTAAATCCTCTATCTCATCTGCTGCAAAGCTGTCGTGCCGGATATTGTTTCAAACACACTGCAGACCAAACAATAATTTCACATCTCATTTATATGGACGATATTAAATTATATGCACAAACCGAAAAAGATATGAAGAAACTAGTAGAAGCCACAACAGATTTTAGCCAAGATATTAACATGCAATTTGGTCTGGATAAATGTAAAACACTTCACATCATACGAGGCAAGATACGACCCGGCAGCTATGTAGTAAATAACACAGACACCATAACAGCAATGGAAGCGACTGATTTATACAAATATTTAGGGTATACACAACTTAAAGGATTAGATCATGTTAGAATTAAAGGTACACTTACGACAGAGTTTAAGAAGAGACTTAACGCTCTTTGTAAAACTCAACTTTCGGGTAAACATCTCATCAAGGCCTTAAATACATTTGCAATCCCCATATTAACGTACTCGTTCGGTGTTATTAAATGGACAAAAACAGATACAGAACAATTAGAGCGAACCACCCGCACCACACTTACAAAACATAACAACTTACACCCTAAATCTGCAATAGAAAGACTTACGATCAAAAGACAAAACGGAGGGAGAGGCCTAATAGATATCCAGCATCTGTGGCGAAAACAAATCTGTAGACTTAAAACATTCTTTCACTCAAAATCTCGTACCAGCAATATTCATAAAACTATAGCCCTAAATGATTTCAACTACACTCCACTTAACTTAATTGAACAGTCAGATCCACTAGATAGCACCAACATTAACCCACAGATACAAAAAATTGAAAACTGGAAGAAAAAAGTACTTCATGGCCGACATCCTCACGATTTGGAACAATCCCATATAAATAAAGTCGCGTCAAACAAATGGCCTAAGATAGGTAGTTTGTTCCCTGAAACTGAAGGATTTATAATTGCGATACAAGACCAAATAATTAACACAAAAAAATACCGAAAATATATTATCAAGGATCCTTCAGTTACAAACGATAAATGTCGTAGGTGCCACTTACAGCCAGAAACGATCCAGCACATAACTGGGGCGTGCACAACTCTCACGCAGACAGACTACACACACAGACACAATCAGGTGGCAAACGTAATTCATCAAAAAATAGCCGTTAAATACACACTTATGCAGGACGCAAACACCCCTTATTATAATTATACACCACAAACCATATTAGAAAACGACACTCATAAACTTTACTATGACCGCGCCATTCTCACTGATAGGACAATTCATTACAATAGACCGGATATCACTTTGCAGGATAAAATAAATAAAATTACCTACCTAATAGATATCGCTGTTCCCAACACACATAACATACAGAAAACAATAACCGAAAAAATCAGTAAATACGCAGACTTGAAGGATGAGGTAACTAGAATATGGCGTCAAGAAAAAGTTTATGTTGTGCCTATAGTCCTCTCCACAACAGGCGTTATCCCAAATCATCTTCTTCACAGTTTAAAATTACTAAATCTAAATGAAACCCTCTATATTACTTTACAAAAAGCTGCCATCTTAAATACATGTCGTATAGTTAGAAAGTTCTTGCAAATAGAAGAAAACGAAGTAGGTCCACATCAAAACACACCCTCCTCATAACACACCACACGCTGCATTTACTTGGTTTTGGTACGTAAATGTAGCTTAAACCAGCCTAAGAGCTGAGTAGTTAAAAAACTTTAAAAATAATAATAATAACGTTTATTGGTTCAAATAAATTATGTTAACAATATGAACACTGTCACTTAAACTAGGTTATGATACCTGTGCTATAAGCAACAGTAACAATTCGTGGTTGATCTATTTACTTAAAAACAAAATAATTGTGCAACAATCCGTTACTATCATAAATTAGTTAATTAGATATTACGACATAATTAACTATACAGTTAGACAATAAAAAAATAAAAGTAACTAAAATTAGAATATTTATATGAGACGTGTGTATGCATGTGTGTGTGTGTATCTGTGCGTGCGTGTGTATCTGTGAGTGTGTGTGTATGCCTGCGTGTTATGGAATGTATATATGAGTGAGTGTAGGTAAATATATAGGTATGTAACATGTAGATTAGAAGTTGCTTGGATTACCCAGAAACACTTAAGAGGTTTTCAGTTTCTTGATAATTTAATACAACTAACAAGTTTTTAACTACCTTTTTACTAATTTTATTGTAAATATAGGGAGCTATTATATAAGGGAATCTTTTTGCAAAAATTGTCTTGTGTGGAATGGTTTTGAATACAATATCTTTTCTTCTTCTATTATCTATTTGAGTGCTGTTATTCGGTAAATGGGTGTGTGCATAAATAAGATTGCGTAATAAAAACAATTGACGCACAGTGAGGACATCAAATTCCCTGTAAAGTCTTGCAGTAGGATATAGCCTTGGTTTGGACATAATTACTTTGATTGCCGCTCTTTGCGCTCTTTCAAGCTTGAGAAGAAATGTCTTGTGAGCCCCTCCCCATACAGAAATACAGTATCCCAATACTGACTGACAAAGTGAATAATAAATTATTTTCAGAACATTTAAATCCTCTATATGGCGTAGCTTTTTAAAAATGGGCATTAGTTTCCGAATTCTATTTGTCAGAAGTTCAATATGGTGATGCCAGTTAAGATTTTCATCAACCCAGACACCTAGATATTTAAGCCTATCAACTCGATCGAGCTGAGTACAATGGCACAAAGTGCTGCTGTTACTATGGCAGGTGTGGGCTCTTATTTTTATTCTATCTGTTGCTGGCGCCCCTGATTTTGTAATAGAGAAGGTGAGATATTTAGTTTTATTAAGATTAATAGTTAGCGTATTTTTATTGAGCCAGTATAGAATCTGCTTAATGCCACTTTCTGTAACGTCAGTTACTTCTTCCCAAGTTTTACCGTAAAATACTACTGCCGTGTCATCTGCAAAGGTAACAATTTTAGCATTATGAAGATGAAAGTTGCACAGTTGATTAATGTACATCAAAAACATTGTGGGGCCAAGTACACTTCCCTGTGGGACTCCATATGTTATTTGAGCTTCTTCACTTACATATGAGCCAATTTTTACACGTTGGGTTCTTACATTTAAGTAACTAGTGAACATATCCAAGGCTATACCCCGTATACCCATATTTTCCATCCTAGCAAGTAGTTTGGGCATCATCGCCGTACGTCTGGTAGTCCGATGATGAAACGGGCTGGGCCTGGGCGGAATTAAATCATGCAATTCCATCGCACACTCCCCGAAATGTAACCGACATTACCTTATTGAGACGTTGACTAAGTTTTATGAGGCAATGATGGACCGTTAAACGTCTGTTTGTAAGAACAGAAGAACACCGATTAGTTACATTACGTACACAATAGTTTTTTAAGAGAGCTTGACATGCAGTGGAGATCATACGAGTACCATAGTCAAATTTTAATTATGGATTTTCATTTACAGCATCTTAGCATACAAATATTTTAGTAAAAAAGCCATCAAATACAAATCAACCAGAATTAGGAAAAAGCCGCTTCCAATAGAATAATACAACTAGGATTCGACAGACTATCAACCGCAGTATTATTGTGTAAAGAATAGGGTAGTTTACTGAAAATTTATTTTATTGTCCGTCAGGTAGATTAATAAAAAATATTGGACACGTATTTTTTTTTGACCTTTTACATAAAGTGACGACGATATAATGCGTTGAAATTTCGTGAAACGTCACGCCGCTAGTACACTTTATACTACCTTAGTGACGACACAAGCCCCCACTCCTGAACTTTGATGCGTTTTAACTTTGTAAATTTTTATTGATTTGGTAAAGCAAACAATACGTGTCCAATATTTTTTGATAATCTCACTGACGGAATAAATATAATTATATTTTTTTCTACCCATGAAACATCCCTATTCGGCAAGACAAAGGGGAAAAGTATTAACAATCGACCAATCACATAGACGGAAATCCACATCGCGTGTTTCATCTTGCCATGTGATTGGACGATTGTACATACTCTTTGCCCTTTCTCTTGCCGAATTAATTACGAAATAAGGCCGCCGATTATTTTATTTTTTTAATTTTTTTTTCAGCTTAAAAAGCGAACTAAAAAGCCGTAAACAAGAAGAAAATCATGCTGTGCAGTCGGAGGATACGTATTCGCGAGCTGGCTGACCAAAACCAGATGTATCCTCCGACTGCACAGCTTAACTTTTTTTATTTATAACTTTTTAGTATTATTTTTTAGATTAAGGTACATTTTAACATAAAAGTGTTATAAATTTTTGAAATCACCTCTTAAAATCCTTTATTTTGATACCCCTACTATGGGTTTGGAAGAAAAAAAAAATTGTACCCCACAATATGGCGCCCAAAAATCTTTTTCAATTTTATTGTGGCCAGGGTCAAGACTCACACTCGCAGGGTTAAGACGAATCGATTGAGGTATGAATCATCAAAGCGGCCAACGCGTTTGGTCTCTATAATGCCACATAGGAACATACATACATAGACTGATAAACACATTACCCTCATTCGGCAGTCGGGTAAAAAATCAAAGAGTCTAATTTTGATGAGACATTGATTTGAGTGCCAAGACCCGGTTGTAAATTTACAGAAAACTGATAAACTTTTACACCATTATCTAACCACCTTCTCCATTCCAGGTCTCCGCACAGCTCTGGTCGAAGCCGACGACTTCGCCAGCGGCACATCAAGTCGTAGTACCAAGCTCATCCACGGAGGAGTGCGATACCTTCAGAAGGCCATCATGCAGCTGGACTACGACCAGTACAAGATGGTGAAGGAGGCTTTGCATGAGAGAGCGAATATGTTGGAGGTGGCGCCGCATTTGACACGACCTTTGCCTATTTTGCTGCCCGTTTATAAGTAAGTATAACTATAGTATTTATATGAATTCAGAAATTGGATGGTTTGGGAATTCAAACTTAAGGTTGCCCTAGTCGGCGGCACGAACTATTTTGTGCGCGGAGTTAAAATGCATGCTATCTCATCCGACAACACGTACGAAAGGGATAGACGCTGTGATGAGCAGTAAGAAGCTAGTGCGCGTACGAATACACACTCATGGTATAAAAATAATTAATGGTTGATAAATTAAGAATGAAAAAGAGCGCGAAATTCTATAAACAGACCTTTAGGAGTATGAGTATCATGAAAAAACAATTGAATGTATTTGTTTAAAATAAAATTATTTGCATTTTTTAACTGCTATCCCTGTATGGTGACTGTTTTGCAATTAGCCTTAATTTACCGGTATTTATTTTCGACCAAAGATGCGTTGAAATTAGTGTTGAAATATGGAGATATGATGAGACAAATTGGTATCATTTTTTATTTTGAGCGTACACCGTCAAACAGTGGATCACCTTACTATGTTTGTATGGAAGAATGACTGACTAGGGCAACCTTGATGTCATACTTGACAAAGTTCAAATTACATTGCTACCGATTCAGGAATTTCTTATTTCAAACGGTGCATCAGAAATCACCTTAGATGGTTGACATACTCGTAGTCTTCAGTAGGAAATACTAAACGGCGGGCTGCCGCAGTTTAAAAGCCGTTTAGTACATATTTCCCCAGATTAATTTCTGAAGAAATGCTAAACGAATTCTATTCAAGGTTTTACCAAAAGATAGTGAAACTTGATAAGTTCCATAATGCAATCTCTTAATTCATATGTGTGTAGATTAGCTGCCATGGCCAGCCCTGCGAAGCTAGTAATTAATTGGATCAGGTTGTAAAACGAAATTACTAGTTGTAAGCCCCTAAAAATAAGGTAATATTACACTAGGGCGCAAATAGCCATTTGTGCTATATACATACAACACAAGCAGATTATAATGAACCTGAAACATTGTTATTACATTCCTGACTCCTATTTTTGTGTCGATAAAAATTCAGGCAATTCTTTTGACACTTCTTTGTTATTCATTTAGCGCCACTTAAAATACACATGTCGATATTAAAATGTTATTGTTTCTTTATTTGTTAAATAACTTGGCACTGTATAGTGCATTATTTTAGACTCACCTCTCCTGACACTGCCGGATTTGGGTTTGTTTTGTTTACAATCAGTGTCTACTTTGGCACTGATTTGGTACCTGTGAGCCAAAATTCCACTGCTACGATACTCAGGGCTCTCCCATTAACTTAAATAGCTAATTTGGATAGCATTGTTTTGCTGAACCGCTCTGGGCCCGCTTGGTAGATTACATGCCGCCCCCTCTCACAGTAGAACCCTGTGTCCCAGCAGTGGGGACCTTTATAGGCTATTTAGCGAATAATGCGTCGTCAACAGGGTGAAAGCACACTCAGACAGAGTCGAACCGAATTTCTAAATCTATACTAATATTATAAAGAGGTAAAGTTTGTGAGTTTGTGAGTTTGTGACGTTGTAAGGGGTAATCTCTGGATCTACTGAACCGATTTTGAAAATTCTTGCACCGGTAGAAAGCTACATTATTCTTGAGTGTCATAGGCTATAAAATATTTTCAAAATAAATAGAGATCCTTATGAAAATTGCAATAATGTAACCCAAGGTAGCAAAATGTTGTCTGTAAAATACATTATTTGGCGTGCGCTGAGAAAACTATTGATGATAGATACAAATTAGTAGGTAGGGTAGGTAGGATAGGCAGAGTAGGCAGGGTAGCCAGAGTAGGCAGGGTAGGCAGGGTAAGCAGAGTAGGCAGGGTAAGCAGAGTAGGCAGGGTAGGCAGGGTAGGCATGGTAAGCAGAGTAGGCAGTGTAGGCAGGGTAGGCAGGGTAGGCAGAGTAGGCAGGGTAGGCAGGGTAAGCAGATTAGGCAGGGTAAACAGAGTAGGCAGGGTAGGCATGGTAAGCAGAGTAGGCAGGGTAGGCAGGGTAGGCAGGATAGGCAGGGTAGGCAGGATAGGCAGGTTAGGCAGGGCAGGCAGGGTAAGCAGAGTAGGCAGGGTAGGCAAGATAGGCAGGGTAGGCAGGAAAGGCAGGGTAGGCAGGGTAGGTCGGGTAGGCAGGGTAGGCAGGATAGGCAGGGTAGGCAGGAAAGGCAGGGTAGGCAGGGTAGGCCGGGTAGGCAGGGTAGGCAGGGTAAGCTGAGTAGGCAGGGTAGGCAGTGTAGGCAAGATAGGCAGGATAGGCAGGAAAGGCAGGGTAGGCAGGAAAGGCAGGGTAGGCAGGGTAGGCAGGATAGGCAGGGTAGGCAGGAAAGGCAGGGTAGGCAGGGTAGGTAGGGTAGGCAGGTTAGGCTGGGTAGGCAGGGTAAGCAGAGTAGGCAGGGTAGGCAGGGTAGGCAAGATATGCAGGGTAGGCAGGAAAGGCAGGGTAGACAGGGTAGGCAGGGTAGGCAGGATAGGCAGGGTAGGCAGGAATGGCAGGGTAGGCAGGGTAGGCTGGGTAGGCAGGGTAGGCATGGTAAGCAGAGTAGGCAGGGTAGGCAGGAAAGGCAGGGTCGGCAGGGTAGGCAGGGTAGGCAGGGTAGGCAGGATAGGCAGGGTAAGCAGAGTAGGCAGGGTAGGCAGGGTAGGCAAGATAGGCAGGGTAGGCAGGAAAGGCAGGAAAGGCAGGGTAAGCAGGGTAGGCAGGATAGGCAGGATAGGCAGGATAGGCAGGATAGGCAGGGTAGGCAGGAAAGGCAGGGTAGGCAGGAAAGTCAGGGTAGGCAGGGTAGCCAGGGTAGGGGCAGGGTAGGCATGGTAGGTAGGGTAGGCAGGGTAGGCTGGGTAGGCAGGGTAGCCAGGGGTAGGCAGGATAGACAGGGTAGGAAGGGTAGGCAGGGTAGGTAGGGTAGGCAGGGTAGGCAGGTTAGGCAGGGTAGGCAGGGCAGGCAGGGTTGGCAGGGTAGCCAGGGTAGGCAGGGAAGGCAGGGTAGGGGCAGGGCAGGCAGGGTAGGCATGGTAGGCAGGATAGGCAAGGTAGGCAGGGTAGGCAGGGTAGCCAGGGTAGGTAGGCAGTTGACGGGAGCGAAGCCCCGAGGGTCAGCTAGTATACTATATAAAAATAAGTCGGGTTTTCCTTCCTGACGATATAACTCCAGAACGCAAGAACCGATTTCCACGGTTTTGCATTCGTTGGAAAGGTCTCGGGCTCCGTAGGGTAGGTAGGGTAGGGTAGGTAGGGTAGGTAGGGTAGGGTAGGTAGGTTAGGGTAGGTAGGGTAGGGTAGGTAGGGTAGGGTAGGTAGAGTTGGGTAGATAGTGTTAGGTAGTGTAGATGAATGTTTGGTGTTTTTATGGCAAAACAAAGTTTGCCGGGTCAGCTAGTCATATATACTTTATTGACACATCACATTGTGGTGTCATTGTGCTATGTACATTATTAGAAATTCGTTTCGACTCTGCGTCAATAATGGTGACCCAATATTTTTCTCTGGCTACGGATTTTTAAATCTGGACTCATATATCTATATATATAAAAGCGAAAGGTGACTGACTGACTCACTGACTGACTGACTGACTGATCAATCAACGCACAGCCAAAACTGCTACGTCTAGAAGCATGAAATTTGGCAGAAAGGTTCCTCAAGTGACGTAAGTGTGCACTAAGAAAGGATTTTTGGAAATTCCACCCCTAAGGTGGTAAAAAGGGGGTTGAAAGTTTGTATGAAAAATCTAATTCCTTGTGCTAAAATTCTTGAAACTTAGCACAAATAGTATTCTAAGTAAATGATAAGGATTGACATTATTAGTTTTTCGAAACTACCCCCAAATGATGATTTAGGGGGTGTTGAAGTTTGTATGGAAAAATCTGATTTCTTGGGTCAATAAACTTGAAACTTGCCACAAATACTAACCTAAATGAATAATAAAGAATTTCATTGTTAGTTTTCGAAACTACCCCCAAAGCATGATTTAGGGGATGTTATTTTTTTTTAAGAATCTTATATCTTGGGTTAATAAACATGAAACTTGACATAAATACTAACCTCAATAAACAATACAGGTTATCATTATTAGTCTTTTGAAACAACCCCCAAAGTCGATTTAGGGGGTGTTGAAGTTTGTATGGAAAAATCTGATTTCTTGGGTCAATAAACTTGAAACTTAAACTTCATACTACAAATACTAACCTGTATGAATTATAAAGGTTGTTATTATTATTTGAAACTACCCCCAAAAGACGATTAAGGGGTGTTAAATCTTTTTGAAGAATCTTATTACTTTAGTTAATAAACATGAAACTTGACATAAATAAACAATAAAGGCTTTCATTTTTAGTTTTTCGAAACTACCCCCAAAAGATGATTTAGGGGATGTTAATTGTTTTGCAGAATCTTATATCTTCGGTTAATAAGCTTGAAACTTGACATAAACACCAACCTTAATAAACAATAAAGGTTTCGTTATTCGTTTTTGCAACTACCCCCAAAAGACGATTTAGGGAGTATTACAGTGTTTTTGAAGAATCTTATTTATTGGGTTAATATATTTGAAAGTTGACATAAACACCAACCTCAGTAAACAATAAAGGTTGTCTTTATTAATTTTTAGAAACTATGCCCAAATGATGATTTAGGGGATGTTGAAGTTTGTATGGAAGAATCTGATTTCTTGGGTAAATAAACATGAAACTTGACATAAATACCAACCTAAATAAACAATAAAGATTGTCATTATTAGTTTTAATAAAAATAAATTTTAAACTTGGCGCAAATACCAACATAAGGATACAATAAAGGTTGTCATTATAAGTTTTTCGAAACTAACTCAAGCTAAGAATCTTACTGGAAAAGGTTTCTTTTTTGACGTGGGGTTCTAGGGGAGCACTAAGGCGCAATTTTGCGGCCATTCAACCTTTAAGGAGCTGAAAAGGGTAAAAATTAGTTTGTATGTAAAATCAAATTCCTTGGGGATAAGTTTGATACTCAAAATTTACATAAAACATTTTCAAAACTCTCTCCCAGATAGGGTTAGGGGTTTTAAAGTTTTTTTGAGGAATCTCACTGCGCTATCTGACTAACATAAACGATAACTAAAAAAGAGAAGAAAAGAGTGAATAGCATATATAGGTTTTTCAAAACTCGACCCCCCAACGGGGCAAAAAGGGGTTGATAAGTTTTTAGGGGAGGATTTTACTTTGTGGCGGTAACCTAAAATTTATTATTCTTTAAGTCAAATAACGAATCGTCCCAATCCAATAAACCCTGTATATCTACGATACCCATTTTTTATTGTTTTAATAATATCTAATTTTTAGTCACCTTCATTAACTGCATATAAGAAAATCATTTATAGCATAAACGAAATCACGCGAACGAAGTCGCGGGCAGAGTGCTAGTACATACATAAACTCACGCCTTTTTCCCATGGGGGTAGGCAGAAACTACAGAACGCCACCTGCTACGATCCTTACATACTTCTTTTGCTTCACTCACATTCATACATCTAGTCATACACACACGCCGGTTATGAGTACTGCGCACCTGGCCTTTTTGAAGAACATCACCTATAAGGTCTATGTATGTCTTTCTAGGGCGTGCCCTCCCGGCGTTTCCATTCACGTCTGCCTTGTAAATACATTTCGTTAGTCGCCTTTCATTCATCCTCTCAACATGGCCAAACCATCTTAACATACTCTGGAATAATTCAATTAAATCTGGACTCGTCCAAGTATACTCATCTGCAACATTCTCCAATTCCCAGATGGTGGCAAGTTCCCTACTACTGGTTCGGTATCAAGATGTACGACGTGGTAGCGGGCGACAGAAACGTCAAGAGTTCCTATTACTTGTCTAAGAAGAACACCCTTGAACTGTTCCCCATGTTGAAATCCGACAACCTGTGTGGAGGCATCGTGTATTATGATGGTAAGTCTTGGCCGCTGTATTTTATTTTATTTATTTGGGTCTCAAACAAAGGATGATATAACAGAAATCACAATGAGAAAGAGGAAAAAACGTTAATAAAAAAGTGGCTACAAGAGATTCACAGAGAGCCAGAGAAATGCACAAAAACTGCATTTTTGTGCTATAATAAGTATTCTTTGTCTTTCGCAAATAGTGTGGTTTTCTATAAGTGACAGAATTTTTGTTATTTGTCTAGCATTTATAAGGATTACCATTTACAAACATAGACACATTAATTTGTCGATCGAAGATATAATGAATTCCACATTGAATCGCGTCTTACTCCAACTGTACGTTTGAACTCAGCAACGGCTAGTGGGTAATTTTATACAGTAATGACAGAAATAATAAAACCTCTTGCCTTGTAGTCGTATTTAAAAATAAGAACCTACCCATCATTAATTTACTTACACCTCGCTAATTGTCTTTGGTTTTTTACCCATCTATACTAATATTATAAAGAAGAAAGATTTGTCTTTTTGTGTAACGAATAAACTTAAAAACTACTGGACCGATTTCAAAAAATCTTTCACCGTTGGGAAGCTACACTATCCCCGGGTGACTTATGCTACTTTTTATTTCTGTATTCCCAAGGGAACGGGAAATACGCGGGGGAAACCGCGAGGCATCCGCTAGTAATAATTATATAACATGAGCATGTAATCAATATCATTAATACGTGTACAGTTAATATAATAAATCACCTAGTAACTAAGTAAATAAGGAAGTATATAATAATTATAAATATATAATTATTATTAGTACTTTCGGCTTGACGTTGAAGATTTATCACGACTTTTAATAGCTCAGCTTTAAATGTAAATAGTCTTGCGAAGTCAATAAGTAACTTGCGTCAAGTGTTGGGATAAAGATTAGATTGTAGACTAATTAATTTTCCAGCTAGTACTGGAAAATAAATAAAATCATAATTAAAAATCTCATATGCAGAGCACATCCAAATAATTACAATAATGATGTTATGAAGTGATTGAAGCAAATTCTTTTTCTCTTCACATTTTGCATGCTGTGTCTATCGCATCATATTACACACCTAGTTTATATTATTGCTTGTATTATAAGGTTATTATAAGTGTAACAATTGATGAAGATAGACCAATAAATAAATACAGAGCAAAATCATATTGCAGACTAACCTAATAATAATATCGCTATATACTGTCTATGGGGGGCCCATTAATTGAGTGTGCAAGTCATCCCGTGCCATTTTATAACCGTGTAGGTCAACAGTGGTCAGGCAGGGGCCAATAGTCCTTCTATAGTTTTAGGTAATCGATTCAAGAAACCTCGTAAACCCATAGCCCAATGTTTTTTGTCTCCATATTCTGCAATAGTCCTTCACCAGCCGGGGATACTCAATACTTTATTGCATTCCATATGTATTACAAAGATGGTATAGACATGGTAAAAGATCAATATGGACCCCGTCGGGCACAGCAACAATTAGGAGAGAGGAGGAGGTGGCCCTCTTCAGTAGTATTTCAACATAGTATCAAAAAAATAATAAAAATATTACAAATGTCAAATTGGATTGTCCTTGGTTGCTCACTAGTGCATACAGGATACTAGTACATACTAAGAATACATGTTGACCCAACATGTATTCTTAAGGTTAAACTAGTCGACGGCACGAACTATTTTGTGCGCGAGGTTAAAATGCATGCTATCTCATCCCACAACACGTGCGAAATATATAGATGCTGTGATGAGCAGTAAGAAGCTAGTTCGCGTACGAATTAGCACTTCTGCAATCTTTTATCGAAATGGATGATGATTTAGGACGAAAACGAGCGCGCGAAATTTTATAAACAGACCTTTGGGAGTCTAGATTTCATGAAAAAACTACTGAATGTATCTGATCAAAATAAAATTATTTGTATTGTTGAATTACTAATCTATCCCTGTATGGAGGCCGTTTTTTAATATTCCTTCATCTTATGGTATTTATTTGCGCCCAAAGATACGTTAAAATTAGTGTTGAAATATGGAACTTTCGACGCTCATAACTTTCAAATATTTTATTTTTTCGGTTCCATACAGGGCTAGATAATGATGAGACAAATTGATATCTTTTTTTATTTTGAAAGTACATCGTCAAACAGTGGAGTAATCTCTAGACTACGTTTGTATGGAAGAATTTTTGACTTGTTTACCCTTAATAAAATAAATTGGGTTAGGTAAGATTTGCCGTAGATTGGCTCCAATAACGTCATAATAACAAGGAGTAATTACGATTCTTATCGCTTTGAACGAAATCGGTACTACAATCAAATATTTTCCTACCCACAGGCCAACAAGACGACGCACGTATGAACCTGGCTATAGCGTTGACGGCTGCCCGACACGGCGCCACCATCGCCAACCACGTCAGTGTCACCAAGCTCTACAAGGTTGCTGGCAAGCTCAGCGGGGCTAGGCTAAAGGTAACTTCTACAATATGCACTGAAAGGGCAAGAAAATTGGGCTGTTGTGTTCTCAATAGACTTTCTGATATAACTTGCCACAGATATTTTATTTATTAACTAGCTGTCCCACGCGGCTTCGCTCTCTTCAACTGGCTATCTACCTACCCTACCATACATACATGAATGTTGCGTAACTTTAACCGCTTACGCAGCGCACGCAACGGAAGCTCTCAAAAAGGATTATTTTTCCCGATTCTGCAACATTTTTCATTTATTCTCCGCTCCTATTGGTTATAGCGTGATGTTATATAGCCTATAACCTTCCTCGATAAATGGACTATCCAACACAAAAATATTTTTCAATTACAACCAGTGGTTCCTGAGATTAGCGCGTTCAAACAAACAAACTCTTCAGCTTTATAAGATTAGTATAGTTAGTAACTTCTAGAATATTGCCTTTTCAACACAATGTTTGGAAAAGGGAGTAACAATCACGTTTTCTGTTTCATTGGCAATAAATCTGCGTGGCTATCCACTTATCGGGTCTGTCCCAATTGTCCCATTGGCCCAGTCCCATGATGGGACAAGTAACTGATACTAACATTATCCACCCATCCGTCACCTGGCACGAAATTTCAAAATTATTTCTTGACCTAAGGAGTTCGCCGTCTAATGTATAACTGTACAACATTAGACAACAATGCTCTGGAGGATGTGGCGACACTTGGGACGTCCTGTGGACGTCTTTCGGCTGATATGATGATGATGCTCTGGAGGAAAATAAAAAAGCCAGTCATGATTCAATAAACCATTCTTCTTGACACACCCTCAGTTTCCCACCTTAAAATTATCGCAGAATTAATGTGACAAATTGTCAAGCACGCGTTATCTTCAGTGATTGGTTCTTGAAAATTCATTCAACCAATCACAGCGGAAAACGCGTGCTTGACAATTTGTCACATTAATTCTGCGATAATTTTAAGGTGGGAAACTGAGGGACAATCTCATAAGCACATCTATACTAATAATATAAAGAGGAAAATAAAAAGTTTGTGAGATTGTGACGTTTTAAGGGGTAATCTCTGGATCTACTGAACCGATTTTGAAAATTCTTTCAAAAAAATTAGAGATCCTTATGAAAATTGCAATAATGTTACCCAAGTTAATAAAATGTTGCCTGTAAAATTAATTCTTTGTCGTGCGCTGAGAAAACTATTGATGGTAGATAAAAAATATTAGGTAGGGTTGGGTAGTTAGGGTAGGTAGTGTAGGCAGGGTAGGCACGTTAGGCAGGTTGGGCTCGGTAGGCAGAGTAGTTACGGTAGGCAGGGTAGGCTGGCTAGGCGGGGTAGGCAGGGCAGACAGAGTAGGCTGGGTAGGCAGGGTAGCCACTTGACGGGAGCGAAGCCCCGGTGGTCAGCTAGTGCTCTATATATATAGACTAGCTTCTGCCCGCGTAAAAAGTGTTTTATCATCCCAACCGAATACAAACTATCCTTGTCCTTCCCAGGGTCTCAAACTATCTCCATGCCAAATTTCATCTAAATCGGTTCAGTAGATCCACCCTACAACCTCACAAACATTACCTCTTTATAATATTAGTATATATAGAGATAGTAAATAAATAATAATGATAAATTGCTATTGAATTTTTAGTTCTGTCATTATTTTTTTCTTATTTTGACTTGAATGATTTGGAATTTGGTTTAATAAAGTTATTATTAGTTTCGACATTTTAAATTTTTATTTTGCTGGTATGATTTTAAAATGGAATTTGGATTATTGTTATTATATATTTTTTTTGTTGTTTAATAACTGTTTTCAATTATTATTGTTATTTACACTTGTTTTTAATCGGACTTTTTTATGGTGTTGTCTCTATTTTACATATTACTTTCTACACAATGTATATTTTAAGAAATAAATGACATATGACTTAATACGAGTACAGAACAAGAGTAGAGTAATGCGGGCGAAAATACGAATCTTACTTTGTCAATGTCCTCAGGACGAACTAACTGGCAAGGAATGGGACATCAAAGCCAAGTGCATCATAAACGCGACCGGCCCCTTCACAGACAGCATCCGCAAGATGGACGACGCCACCGTCAAGGACATCTGCTGCCCCTCGTCCGGAGTACACATTGTGTTGCCTGGATATTACAGGTAACGTGTTATATGTTCGTCCGCTAGGCTTAAGGCCCTTTCCTGATAGCGCGAAGCAATTTGGTTTATATCACACCGATAAGCGATTTTTACCCGCCTGCAGAAGGAGGGTAATGTGTTTTTCAGTCTTATGTATGTATGTTTGTTCTTACGTGGCGTTGTAGAGACAAAACGCGTTGACCTATTTTGATGATTCTTACGTCAATCGATTCGTCTTAACCTTGCGAGTGTCACTGGCTACAATAAAATTGGAAAATAGGAAAATGGCGGCTTTTGGGCGCCATATTGTGCGGGCCCAATTTTTTTTTTCTTCCTGACCCATCGTGTCGGGTATCAAAATAAAGGGTTTTAAGAAGTTATTTCAAAAATATATCATACTTATATGTTTAAATAAAAATAATTCGAAAAAAAAATGTTTACTAAAAAGTTATAAAGAATAGTTTAATAAAAAAAGAATTACCCGGCAACGAACTAAAAAGACGTAAACTAGAAGAAAATCATGCTGTGCAGTCGGTGGATACATCTGGTTTTGGTCAGCCAGCTCGCATATATGTATCCTCCGACTGCACAGCATGATTTTCTTCTTGTTTACGTGTTTTTAGTTCGTTTCTTAAGCAGTCGGGCTTTTAGATTTTTTAATTATTACTAAGTGGAACTGCAAATATGTTCACATGGACGCAATGCGATGCAATTCGTTTTAGAAAATGCGTGCGTGATATCGCATAACGATGCAATATAAGTTGCGTCGCGCAATCAGGAAAGGGCATAAGTCTGAAGGCACAAAACAAGCAGCGAAACAACAATTTTGTTCAATCGTTAATGCGAAAAGCTTCTTGAGTGTGTTACCCTCGAGATAGAACATTGTTGTTAGATGCTAAAAATAAATGATGATCTTTCCATAAAAGCAGGAAAAACGCATTTTGGACTGGTTATCTAATTTGCTATAACAATTTTAGAAATTATTCTGTAAAAACCCAGATATAGCCTTGATCCTTTAAACATTTATGCATTTTTGTTCTATTTCGATTAGTTTAGAACTTACTAAATGTTAGGCCAAGCAGTCTTGGTCTATTTTTGCTTTGTTTTTTTGTTTTTGTAGATCTACGAGGGGGATCCAAAAGTTCTTTGTTTAATACTATACTTTTTAACTGACTGAAAATATTTTGATAATATACATACGGAGGTCTAAAAATTAACGGACTGAAAATATTTTCATAAATATCTAATACCTTTAAACGAGCAATACTTGTATACATTTATTTATTTATTTGAGGGAAAAAAAACAGTTACACATTATAATTTACAATAAGAATTAAGTATTAAATAATGCCATGAAATATGCGACCAACCACAATTCCCACGGATTAAAAAATATAATAAAAATTGCATGCGTTTTAAACTTCAACCCCACCGTAATCAAAATTGTAAAAAATAAAACCGGCCAAGTGCGAGTCAGACTCGCGCACGAAGGGTTCCGTACTATTATAGCAAAAACCGGCATAAAAATCTCGTTTTTAGTATCGGAGCCCCCCTTAAATATTTATTTTATTCTGTTTTTAGTATTTGTTGTTATATTATATATTTGTTGTTATTATATATATAGCAGCAACCGAAATACATCATCTGTGAAAATTTCAACTCTCTAGCTATCACGGTTCTACACACCTACCTACAACAGGTACAATAAGAAATACAGGTTATTAACTGTTAACATGCATTAATTAAAGATAACATTGTAAAATTAGATGTATTGGTTGTACAAAGAACGGAGTACGTACAATTAGATTTTTAATTAGGTAATGTAGATAGACAGACAGACGGACAGACAGACGGACCGCGGAGTCTTAGTAATAGGGTCCCGTTTTTACCCTTTGGGTACGGAACCCTAAAAACATCAAATATAGAATTTAATAAAATATAAAAAATATAATATATAGAATATGTATAGGTATAATCTAAATCTCGGAAACGGCTCCAACGATTTTCATGAAATTTAGTATGCAGGGGTTTCAGGGCGATAAATCTATCTAGCTAGGTTTCATTTTTAGAAAACGTTGTTTTCTCTAATTTCACCCGAGCAGAGTTCGGTCGCCCAGGTACTTCCTTAAAACGCAGATATATGCCCGTATGTATATCTATGGAAATATTCAGTCAGTTAAAAAGTATATTATCACACAAAGAATATATAATGTGATAACAAGAAGTGTCTGTAGCACCGTCGTGTGTCTTACAACACTGAAGGCCGGTAATGAGGTGAACTATTAATAGTCGAGGTAACTCGGTAACGATGGACGAGACACTATTTAAAACTAATTTATATTAACAGCATTTTATGTTTTAACGATCGTTTAATATGATTTGCAAAATGTTTAAAAGTAGTAAATGGTTTTCAGACTGCCTCTGAAGTCCATATTTTTACTCTTCCTTATTTTCCGCCATCAACCATATACATTTTTTCACTCCTTCATAAAATAAAAATATATTTTTTTAAATAAAAACCGCCCAAGGGCCAAGTCGGCCTCGCGCACGAAGGGTTCCGTACCATTATCGCAAAAAGACGGCAAAAAAATCACGTTTGTTGTATGGGAGACGCACTTAAATATTTGTTTTATTCCGTTTTTAGTATTTGTTGTAATAGCGGCAACAGAAATACATCATCTGTGAAAATTTCAACTAGCTATCACGGTTCATGAGATACAGCCTTTTTTTATTGGGTGGGATATCATCCAATGATTTTTCCCGCTCTGGGTGAAGCGTGAAGGCGTGTCAGACTTTTACTGACTAAAACCCACCCGTGTTCCTTCAGTTCCTTGTGCTAGGGCCGCGGTAACTCTCTTTCAAATTTATCCGCGATCCAGGCAGGATGAGATACAGCCTGGTGACAGACGGACAGACAAACAGACGGACCGCGGACTCTTAGTAATAGTCCCGTTTTTACCCTTTGGGTACGAAACCCATAAAAATTCTTCATGCGCAAGAGTTTATTCATTGCGTACAAGGAAAATTCTGGTAAATAAATTTACCTGAGAATAATATGATTTTAGCCGGGAACCACGAGTCTTCTAGACCCTGCCATATCTTCATCTGCGACATCTTCTTCCTGCCGTGGCTAAAGGGCTCAATTGACTCTGCAATGATACACTAGTGTAACCCTTAACATCTGTTTTCAGTCCGGAACACATGGGTCTCCTCGACCCCGCCACGTCAGACGGCCGTGTCATCTTCTTCTTACCCTGGCTGAAAGGAACCATCGCCGGCACCACCGACCTGCCCTGCAAGGTCACGCACAACCCCAAGCCCACTGAAGACGAGATCCTATTCATCCTCACTGAGGTTAAGAACTATTTGAACCCGGATGTTGAAGGTTTGTATCGATTAGTAACTGGTATATTGAGACTTGAGAATGTTAAGCAGATATTTATGGGAATCATAAATACTAGTAAAATCAACATACGTTTACGCTCTATTTTTAACCCCCGACGGAAAACACACACGTCAAACTTATACCACCCCTCGGTATAAGTTTGACGTGTGTTGCTGTGTATCTGTGGGTCTGTCTGTGGCATCATAGCGCCTAAACGGATGAACCGATTTTGATTTTTTTGTTAGGAAGGTGATTTTGTCGAGTGTTCTTTCTTAGCTATGTTTGAATAAAATCGGTTCAGCCGTTCAAAAGTTATGGACGTTTTACTGTTTGAATCGGGGTGTTTCCGCAAGATAAATGTGTCGGGGGTTTTTCTAAATTTTGAAATTTTACTTGTTTCGTAAGGGGATGTTAAAATGGGTTAGCTTTTATCATCAAAATCGATAAATTTAAAAAAAAATCCTTGACAAAAAATTCTAGGTGTTAACTCTAGCTAGACACTCTTAAGTTAATTTCAACTTACAAACATGTTTAAGTTTTGATGAATCCTAACCGTTGATATACACCAATAAGTTAACCATGTTTCCTGGGAAGAAAAATTATAATTCAATTTAAGCCGTCAGTGAGATTATCAAATAATATTGGATCCGTATTTTTTGCTTTATCAAATAAATAAAAATTGAAAAAGATAAAGCGCATCAAAGTTCATGAGTTCAGAGAGGGGCTTGTGACGTCACTTTGTCTGTATAAAGTGTAGCACACCGTGACGTCACACGATATGTCAACGCATAATGTATCGTCGTAATTTTTTGTTTACGTGGCAAAAATAAAAGTGTCTAATATTTTTAGGTAAATAGTTTTTTTTTGTTAACTACCCTATTGGTGACATATTTTTTTTGTCCTTGTCCCAATTTATTTGGGGGGTGGCGCAACAGGTCTTCCTCCAAACGCCGCCAAACAACGAGTAAATAATACTCCTTTACCATATTCCAGTACGTCGTGGCGACGTCCTGTCAGCATGGTCTGGCATCCGTCCCCTAGTGTCAGACCCCAACAAGCCCGACACGCAGTCCCTCGCGCGCAACCACATCGTGCACGTGTCGCCCGCCGGGCTCGTCACCATCGCGGGCGGCAAGTGGACCACCTACAGGGCCATGGCTGCCGAGACCATCGACGCTGCTATTGAGAGTGAGTAGGAATAAACCAGAGGAGAGCAGTGGTGGCTCAGTGGTATCGGCCGCGACTTACAAGTTTTAGATCATGGGTTCGAACCCAGGCAGGCGCTTTACTTTGTGTAAATTATTTCATCACCACTGCTCTCAAAAACGGTGAAGGAAAACGTCGTGAGGAAACCGGCATGTCCTAGAACCAAAAATTCGAAAACATGTGACATCCACCAACCCGCACTGGGCCCGCGTGGTGGATAATGGCCCATCCCCTCTCACAGAGAGGAGGCCTGTGGGAAAAACCTGATACTGCTGAGAATTTTCGAAAGGAGATACGAAATTGTTGCAGTTTGTTGCGCTTGCGCTAATGGAATTAAAAGCATAACAAATGTAGACACTTTCACCTTATTTTTTTACCTCCAAAAGAAGCCTGGACTTTTAGGCAAAAAAATGAATGGGATTTTTACCTCACTAAAATCACTCCGGTGATCACCATCAGCACGTGGACCCCGTGACCTCCTAAGGTTGCCCTAGTCGATTCTTCCATACAAACGTAGTATGGTGATTACTCCACTGTTTGACGGAGTACGTTCAACATAAAAAAGGATATCAATTTGTCTCATCATTATCTATCTCTGTATGTAAACAAAAAACTAAAACAATAATATATTTGAAAGTTATGAGCGTCGATAGTTCCATATTTCAACACTAATTATAACGCATCTTTGGGCGGAAATAAATACCATAAGAAGGAAAATTGCAAAACGGCCTCCATACCGGGATAGATTAGTAATTCAACAATGCAAATAATTTTATTTTGAACAGATACATTTTGTAGTTTTTTCATGATGTCCCAAAGTGTTTCAATTTCTCTACAAATTCGCAAAAGTGTGTATTCGTACGCGAACTACCTTCTTACCGCTTATCACAGCATCTATCTCTTTCGCACGTGTTTTCGGATGAGATATCATGCAGTTTAACCCCGCGCACAAAATAGTTCGTGCCGTCGACTAGGGCAACCTTAAAAGACTAAACCGGAGCTTTCACATATGATTAATTTTTTTGTTTCGATTTGTCCAAAAATAAAGCGGGTCGATCTTCAAGGTTAAGCAATGCTTGACGAGGTCGGTCCGTGGATAGGTGACCATTTCAACATACCGAGTTTCCTCCGTGCCTCGGGAAGCACGTTAAGCCGTTGGTCCCGGCTGTCATTTGAAGATCTTTGGCAGTCGTTATAGGTAGTGACACCAGTCTAGCCAAGGGTTACCTAGTTACCGGGTCGTGGAGGTCAGATAGGCAGTTGCTCCATGTAAATCACTGATACTCAGCTGAATCCGGTTAGACTGGAAGCCGATCCCAACATAGTTGGATGTTTATGATTACATTGCGCAGGCTAAAACACCTACCAATGATTAACCAAATATTACAGCCAAAGGGTCGATGTTGGAGCCTTTGCCATTGCTTGAACTGTATGGAGCCAGGATTACACCATTAACTAGTATGTCGTACATTTCAGGCGCGAATTTGAAGCCCCTATACAAGGAGTGCCAGACTGATGGGTTCTTAATAGAGGGTGCACACGGATGGACGCCAACCATGTACATTAGATTAGTACAGGACTTCGGATTGGAGATGGAAGTGAGTATTCCTTGACTATTCACAGATAAATGGCTCAATTAAAATACACTTTGAGCCTCTAAAGGTGAGGTGAGGAAGTTAAAGTTGTTTATAGCTCTAGTTTTAGGGTTCCGTACCCGAACGCTCCAAACGGAACCCTAATGCTGTCACTCACGTGTCTGTCTGTCCGTCGTCTGTCATACGGGTTTTACGGCCTAGTGGTTGGAGCACATTCTTCAAATTTTCACAAGTCTTACTTATGACTTTGAAGTCATGCAAATTATCAAAAAAAAACTTTTACTTTTATATATATTTTATGGGGGCTTCCATACAGCCAAAGGGGGGGGTGAAAAAAACCTGAACTTGAGAAGATAAATGTTTTTTTTTGTTTTAACAAATATTGGAAAACAAAGGAATGAAAGAAAGAAAGAAAGAAAGAAAAATATTTATTTGTGACCCGCACAGGAGACACGAGATAAGAAACACAAAAAAAAAAAAAAAAAAAATAACCCCGTGCGAGACCAAAAAGGCTCCTATCTCAGCATGTGCAACGATATTAAAAAGAAAATAACGCTGCGCTGATATTCTGATAGGGCCCACTGTTGATGCCACGAACACATTCACGGAAACGGAACATACAATATTTAAAGCAATAAAATAGAATAAGATAAATAATAACAAAATAGTATAAATACAGAAGGTGAGTCACCAATGAATGCTGAATGAGTGCCACCAATGTCAGCCTGTTTTAAAAAAATTGTACCTAAGAATTTTTTAACTGCCCATTGACCTATGAACTTGAAATTTGGTGATAATGTTTATTATTTCATATATTTTACTAAAAAATACCAATATATTTATAAATCAGATTTATTCTTAAAAATTCTTTCATTTTTCCTATAGCAACCAACTTAACTTTGCGGATTGGTACGGCACCCGACACGCACCTGGCCGGATTTTTTAAACAAGAGGGAAGAATTAGACATCCGTCTGAGTAATCCCACAACTGGTTGGCTTTCGACTGTATCGGCCATCTATGAAGACCTTTTCACGATAGCGAAATTTAACTCATCTGCCGCCATTATTTAAATTTTTTAAACTTTTTTTAACTTGTGCTGTAGGTTTACAGATTTTTTTTAAATGCGAGATGCACGAGGTCGGTCAATGTGGCGACGCCTAGGGGAGGCCTATGTCCAGCAGTGGACGTCTTTCGGCTGAAATGATGATGATTATGATCAGTCTGTACATTCTGGCTTCCTTGTGCAGAAGTAATGTGAAAGTAATGTTTTTCAGGTAGCAGTGCACTTAGCCAAGTCGTACGGTGACAGAGCGTTCGCCGTTGCTAAGATGGCGTCCATGACCGGCAAGAGATGGCCCATCATCGGCAAGAAGGTCCACCCCGAGTTCCCTTACATCGATGCCGAAATTAGGTAAGACAAACCATGTTAAGGGCCTACATACGCTTTAGTGCCGAAAAACGGTAACATTCTAAAGCATACTCCTTAGAAACGGCTAGGTTAAAAGGTTTGAAAAAAAAAATATTTTTTATTGATTCATGTACATAATTTGGAACACAAGGTTTTTTCGTACAACTAATAGTTTTGCTTTAAAAAAATAATTAACAAGACGATATTTTTCGCAACTTTTGGCAACTCCTCCAAAACGACTTGGATGTTTAAAAATATTTTCATACAGAAAAATTGATGGCTGGAATTACTTCATACCTAACATAGCATATGTAAATCAAATAATATTTTGCAAACAAAACTGTTCAAAAGGAGGTTCAATTTTGATATTTTGGCACCGAGCGGGCGCACGGCCAGTACTGCGTTACATTGGGGCGTATATATCACCTTAAATGTGATATTTAAATTTATATCAAATAAATAGGGTAGTTAACTGAAAAATTGTTTTTTGTCCGTCAGGTAGATATAATAAAAAATATTGGACACGTATTTTTCCTTTTGACACGTAAACATAAAGTGACGACGATATAATGCGTTGAAATATCGTGAAACGTCACGCCGCTAGTACACTTGCCTACCTCCCTTACCTATCCTACCCTACATATCTACCTACCTACCCTACCTACATGATTGTTGCGTAACTTAAACCGTTTACGCAGCGCGCGCAACGAAAGCTCTCAAAAATGAATATTTTTGACCGTTTTTGCAACATTTATCATTTATGCTCCGCTCCTATTGGTCGTAGCGTGATGTTTTATAGCCTATAACATTCCTCGATAACTATATTCCAACCAGTAGTTCCTGAGATTAGCGCGTTCAAAAAAACAAACAAACTCTTCAGCTTTTTAATATTAGTATAGATAATAATTGATTATACCGTCCATTCGGAAAAGAAGCTTGTTATTGAGAAGAATGGACAAGAAAGTCCAATGCTGCTGTTTCTATGGCTGTACCTATATTATACTTATTTCATTTTTAAAGGTACGGTTGCCGCGAATACGCCCGCACAGCCGTCGACATGATAGCGCGTCGTCTTCGTCTGGCCTTCCTGAACGTGCAGGCGGCATCTGAGGCTCTGCCTACCATCGTAGATATCATGGCTGAAGAACTCAACTGGAGTGAGGCGGAGAAGAAGGTAACCAAAAAACATTATACGTACATGAGACTATTCAGCCAATTGTCTCTGATATGGCAACGCACCTGTTATGTCTTTGGTATTGCAAAAGTCTATATTGGGGCGGTGTCACCTTTGCACCATGTGGTACTGGCGATAGTTTACGCCCCATGCAATTTTTTTTTTAAAGTTTTCTGACTAACTTGATTGCTGTTCATGTTTGATGATTTTGGCGAATACGATTTGCTATTAATCAGCAGATCAAAAAAATATATAATATAAATAATATAATAAAATATTAGTTTTAAATACACAAATAATAGAGGCTATTAAGCGAGTAGTGTCCCATGGAAAACGCGGCAAATACAAAAATCTTACAGATGTCAACACTGCATGTATATTACGCTGTAAACTTCTTTGATATAAATTTTTGCTAACATTTCAAGAAGTTGTCAGCGTAATATATCAAGTCGTAATATCGTCGTTCGTCTACTAATATTATTTTTGATATTTTGTACACTGACAGCCCTAAAAATTATTTTCCTATCTTTCAGTCCATCCAAAGGTTGTCTGTAAGAGATTGCCTAGTGCGATAAGACCACCCATTGTACACTTGTATATTTGAACATTTGTCCTGTATGTTTTTTGTGGTGTACAATAAATTATATAATACATATATCAGTGTTGAAACCCGTAAGATTTTGAAAATCCGGCCTTTTCATGGGACACGACTCGCTTGACAGACTCTTTGTTTGAAATTGCGTAAATTGGAACGGCACTAAACATTCATAAACACACCTAAATCTTCCAGAAACAAATCAAAGAAGCCGGCGAGTTCTTAGCCAACGAGATGGGTCAGATGGTGAACCGCGCCAGTCGCGACAAGATCCCCATCAACCTCAGCAAGGACGAGATCCAGATCTACATCAAGCGATTCCAGATCATAGACAAGGACAGGAAGGGATTCGTCTCTATCAACGATATTAGGAGGAGTCTTAAGGTATGGGTAGTGGAATGTGGGTAAGAGATTGAAGAGGGGCGAGAAAAATATTGAGCATAGACAAGAATAAATCCAAAAAGTTTTGTTGAAAAGGATAGTTGATAAATAAAATTGAGCATAGACAATATCAGATAAAAAGTCGAAAAGGAGGTTCTTATGTATTTATTTTTTTAATGGATCATGACCATTAAAATGGATCTTCAATGTAATAATTATAATCCAGTTGTAATCTCGACATAATGAGCTAAAGGCTGATATTGGGCAGAGAAAAACCAGTGTCGAAGATGAAATGACGATCTTCGGTTCGATTCCCAGATCTAGAAAAAAGTATATTACGGACGAAGGAAAGCAACGTTATTGTAACAGAAATTCCAACTGTGGGCATAGCTCGTGCCGCCATGAAAACCATCGAGGAACAAAACACGAAACTAAATATAAACATAATTAAAATCTTTTCCTAAACTTACTACTAATTCTAGAGTATGGGCCTGAAACTTGGCGACGCAGAAATAAGCGCCATCTTGTCCGAGATAGACGTCACGTATAACGGCCAGTTGGAATTACAGGACTACCTGCAGGTAGACAGTATATTCGGGTTATGAGGGTAGTAAGTCATCCATGTTGCCGTCCACGTCTTACGGGTTATAACTACGGGGTGCCGCTGCTTTTGAAGTTATGCAGATATTTATATATGAAAGTTGTTTGAATACTCGATAGAAACTCTCCTCTGAACTTCGATGTAATCTGTTGTCAAAAATGATTCGCTCATGTGATTTTTGAGCATCAATTGGTCAATGATTTGATCGGCCATTGTTAGAAATAGTGACGAAGATGTAGTAAGATATTGAGAGAAAAACTGTTGAGGACTTTCGTATTTTTATGGTTGCATAATTTCAGTACAATTATGTCAATAAGTTGCACAGAATCTTTGTCATAGGCACCTAATTTTAGTCATCATTTAAATAATAATATTCATTCACAGCTTTAGTGTGACTACATATAATTTTGGGTGGGTCAAACACTTCAATTCAAAAGTTTGTTTGAAGTTTTACTCACGTGGTCTTTTCTGGATATCGCAAGTAGTTTCGGACTTGTGTCCCTTATTGATCGAAGCTTATGTCAAACTCGGGAGTATCTTCTGTTTGAATCCTTCACTAGTCGTGGAATATCGTGAGCAACCACCCTCAAATATGAATAAGTCTCACAAAAGCCATAATATGGGTCATCTTTTGACCAACCACACAACTAACGTATTGCAAAGATTCAGTGCAACACTGTCAAGTGTCATGTTCAAGCTTGTTGACGTCCCCATGTCGCATGGTCCACAGAACTACGGCGAGGAGGTCACCGGGGAACAATTGCACGAAATTCTGAAAGAGATCGACACTAACATGAACGGACAAGTCGAACTCGACGAGTACTTGCAGGTCTATATCGCGTTATTGTGAATGTACACTCTGTTTTTTTTTTGCATAATAAGGCGGCAGTACGCTTAAAATTCGTGGTAAGTTGCCATTGCAAAACGAACTTTATTTGTCAGAGCTGAAGGTGTGTTTTGGAATGGCAAACGACGAGTATATATTTTGACAGTACGCTAAAAAATTCACGTTATATTGCCATTGCAAAATGAACTTTATTTGTCGAGGTGAAGTTGTATTTTGTATTGGCAAAATAATGCGAATATTTGGACAATACGGCAAGTGTAGTGCCGCCTTTGTGTATGTTTTTTTTTCTACTTTTTCTGTCTGAGTTTTTCTGCTTGGCTTGGAATGTGAATGGTCAGTTTTTAGTTTATGGTATTTTATTTACAAATTTTAAAATGTTTTGCCCAGAATAATTAAATTTTAGACTAGTATGCATCAGTAAGGTAGAAGTGCAAGATTAGCTTCGACTTAAAAGTTAATAAATGTGCATTTGTATCAGAAAGTCACTATTTTAAAACAGTATAGTCCCTGTATTTATACTAAACTTATATCAGCACATCCACTATTTCATACAACGTATATAAATTATTACTATTATTAAATAGATCAGTTATAGTCTTTGGATAATTTTTAGCTTTCCATTCTACTTACAAGTAGGTCATGAATAGTACCGTTGGCAGCATATGAACAACATTGCCGCCAACTTTCAAACAGGCATCCAACGGATCGAAGTAAAAGTGAAGCTTACCATGATGCATTGAATCCCATATTTCAAGCTTTGGAAACATATTCTCATGAATGCCATATAAAAAAATATACTATATAAATACAAAAGATATTATAAAGAGGTTATCTTTGTGAGTTTGTAGACTTTGTAGAGGGTAATCTCTGGATCTATTGAACCGATTTTGAAAATTCTTTCACCAGTAGAAAGCTACATTATTCCTGAGTGAGTGAGTTTTTTTTCCCGTAAATAGACCCTGTCGGGTGGGCCAAGGGAGCGAAGCCGCGGGGCAGAAGCAGCTAATTATTTCAACCCGAATCTCTTCATAGTTAGAGTGAACAGGCTTCTGGGTAAGCTCACTCCATCGTCGACTCTGTCTCTGTCACCTCTGACCTAGACTAGAGTCAAGAGCAAACCCATAACAATTAAAAAAATAATGTAGCTGTTAATAAAACGAATAAGAAGGTAGTTTTTATTAAATATACTTATTTTTATTAGTTGTGCTTTCTGCTTGTATTTATAAACTGCCATACTTGGGTCATTAATTTTATGTATCCATTAACATTTTTCATGGTTTATATTTGCTTTTATTGTTAATAAATTTTAATAAACTAATCCATAGTTAGAATAAGAATGGACACAGGTAAGTTGAAGGTAAGTCAGTAGTAAACTATTTTATATATATTCATTTTAATACTAGTTAATGACTATTTCTAGACTACCTATCACTTAAAACGATGATCTATTTATATTTAAAAAGTTCTTATAAAATTCTACTATAGCCTAACTAACACTGATGTAGATTTACTAGCCTTATTAACATTATAAGCCTTGTTCACACTACAATACAAGTTACATTAAATGCTCCGTAACTAAAGGTAACGACACACATGACTGTATCATTAATAAAAGTATTCAAGTAGCTTGCATGCTATTGTCTAGTAACTTCCAATTGGTGAATGACACGATGGCATGCAAGCTACTTGCATACTTACACTCTAAGGCCGCGTTTCCATCTGCTTGTATGCAAGTAGCATTACATTGCGGGCTATGAGACATAATATGACCAATCGCTTGATAATGCTCCGCAATGTAGTTGAACTTGCATGCGAGTGGCTTGCAGGTGGAATCGCGGCATTATATAAAAATATCTCGGTACTGTTTAGCAGATTCTATATTCAAATCTTCTATTGAGAATTTGAATTTAGAATCTGCTAAGCAGTTGCCAAACACCGACATTTTTTTTTTATCTGACGCACATTAGCAAGGCTCTCTTATTCTTACTACATACGGCTGCATTGCAAAGGCTTTTAATTGATCCATCCTACATAACTCAATTTTCTGACCCCTTTTCTAACGCACAGATGATGTCGGCCATCAAATCAGGCCACGTAGCGTACTCAAGATTCGCGCGCATGGCTGAGATGGAGGAGGAACACCACGAACAGGAGTTGCTTAAGAAGCAGATCTCGGTCGAGAGGAGCGGCGGTGGCTTGTAGACGTCATATACATGGTGAGACGAGAGTTTTATGAATTTATATGTTATTTGAGATTACAGAGGTTGCTTATTCAAAAGTTGGTGAAAGTCAGATGGGGTATATTAACTTTTAACAACTAAGGCCAATACTTACAACTTTTGCATCGACCAAACTGTTCAGTCGAGTTGTGTACTTCTCGTGAATTCCACACAAATATACTGTTTAGTCGATGGAGGTGCGCATATAATACTCACAGTGGATCTTTGTGTCTCTGAAGTTGGTTTTGACACTTAACGCGCAAGAAACAGTAGAACTGCATAGAGTAAGCGAGATAGGATGATGCGACAAACGTAAACGAGTGAAAGAGACAGTTATACAATGATAACTTCACTTTCAATATTGACACAAAAATAGCTACTGCGCAGGCTCTTGCAGCCAATTTAGAGACACAAAGATCCGTTGTGAGTATTATACTAATGATGCAGTCGATCGGTGATGTTGTATCTCCTAAGCAAATCGACCAGTCTTTATTCGGCAACGCTCAAGACTGGGGACTTGTTGCATACATTAATGTCAGTTAACAAAAAAATACTAATTTGTGCTTTGCTCTATATACATTTTAAAAGAAATAAGGAAAGGAGATTGCCCGCCATGGCGACAAGAGACGTGGCACCACTTCAAACGCTAATGCGAGACTGATCAAATCAATCGGTCGCGGATCGGCTGTTTAGTCGATGGTAAGCGCACACCAATAGATCGCAATACAAATTGAGCATTTAATCGATTGTTGTCCAAATTTTAATCAAAAGCTAATCGATACAGCTTTTTGTTTTTTTTTGTCAAGCAACTATCGAGTTGACAGTATGTGCAGGTTCTATGATCTCAATATATTTCTATAAACTTTTGACACACAACAAAACAGTTGTTCAACTAAAAATTGGGCGTATGCGCTAGGCCTAAGCCTTCTATAGATGGAAGGTATCCATAAGAATGTATTGATGGGTATATATGGACAATTTAGTATTTATTATACACCCATCACTACCGCTTTGTTCATTGAAAGTTTTTAAGCTTCGTTCGCTAGAATACCAAATGAACTTTGCTGTAACTTTTATTTCTTATCTTCACTTCACTTATGCGTATTTCATTTCACTATTGCAATATTAAAGTCGTCTGGTCTTTTTTTTTTATTTGACTCACCCACTGTTCCGTTGTTGTTGAATTAGGTATTTTACCTATGTTTGCAATATTTGTAAGTATGTGAGAACCATGTTCCTATTTATCAAATTAATGAATTTACCTGTTAATGCTTTTAATACTTTATACCTGTACGTAGTATAGTGTGTAGTGCTATTCTGGGTGCATCGTCCTCACATATATGAATTTATTTATTGTAAAACAACTTTTTTTTTTTAAAGTATATGTGTGGAGTTTCTTGTGCGTTCTTCTCCATAACAAGCTACTTTTCCGAATGCACGGTAGAATAAATTTTTATTACTTGTAATTTTTAATTGTTTGACTTTCAAAAGTGCCGCTTATTGGCCTTGTTGAATAAATATATTTGACTTTGACTTTGTCTAGGTCAGATAATATGTGAAATAGTTCGTAATTATTCATAACTGAAATGTTAGCTTTGTTCAAACAGCCTTATCCTAATATATTCTTTCTGATTACAGGTACCAAAATCATCGCAACAAAGTAGACGCTAAACAAGACACAAGTATTATTTCTCAAAACTAGAGTACAATTTATTGCGATTTCTAAACATAACTACCCACATTTTTAACACCAATCTATCAATTTATATCAAATATAAGTACGTCCATAAAAATATTTATTGTTGTAGAAAATATAAGTAAAGAAAGTTTAATGGAGGGTGATTTTTTTAAATTGTTTTTTTTTTTTATATTTTAGATTGACAAAAAGCATGTAACGACATTTCGAACCCTTTCCCTAGTTTTAAGATAAATGGATTTGATAATGTGATTGTTATAATTTTAAGAAGATTTATTTATTCGTTTTTTTTTTGTTATGAAACATGTATTTAAATATTCAATCATACCGTCGGAATGCGATTTTATATTATAATTTGTTACAATTTTATTTGTGCGGTTTTGTATGTGTTGAGCTCTAGCATGGTATTGGCTACAAAGAAAAATCAGTGCTAGTCAATTGAAAATTAGGTTCAAATTGGTGCAATCATCGAAACCTAAGTAAAATATAGAGGTTCATAGGGTTGATGACAGGGTAAGAAACAGCAAATTCTATTTAGTCCGTCAGATAGCTTTCCAAAAAATAACGGACACGTATTTTTTGCTTATTCAAATCAATAAAAAATCACCAAGATAAAGCGCATCAAAGTTCAGGCGTGGGGGCTTGTGACGTCACTTCTATGTAAAAAATGTACAAAGGCATGACGTCATGCGATATTTTAACGCACTGTATCGTCAATTTTTTGTTAACGTAACAAAAGAAAAAATACGTGTTCAATACTTTTTGGAAATCTATTTATTTATTTAACCATTTATGTACACACACATAGTAAAAAGACAAGAAGAAGGAACAGAAAATAGGTACAAAGGTATGCTTATTTCTAACGAAATCTCTTCCAGCATACCTGCGAGAGGAGAGTTGCAAAAAAAGATATGTAGACACCGTGTGTAAAGGGGAAATAAAAAGAAAAAAATTTTTTGAACAATTTACAATAAATAAGAATACAGTATAGATAATCTATACTGTCTGTACAGTATATATCTGACAGACTAAAATATTTTTGTCATCTTCCCTATTCTATGGCAATTTTTATTGTTTTTTTTTATGTAGCTGGAGCTTGCCCTTCACAAGAGCGTTACAGTTGTTAATTATGCCTGGGCTTCATTTGCGCAAATATTTGCGGGTTAAACCCTCAGACACGGAATCTCCGAGATGAGCCAGACGGTAGATATTACACTACATTTATAAATGCATAACACTACTTTCTCTATCGAACGATAGGTACAATTTACAATGTATTTTATAGTTCTTGATGTGTTTACTGTGCAAATAAATTTGATTTTGAATCACAATGTTTTCTTTTTATTTTCCGCCCTATTTAAGAACCTAAAGTTGAGGATTAACAAGTTCACAGTCCCATGAGCCACTTATGGTCTGGTGTATTGTTTTCGCTAATGCGACCGTGAACCTGTTAAATTTTCTCAGGCATAGCACAAAAGATTTGACCCCTAAAACAAGGGTCAAAATCAGAAGTGGTGAATTGTGGCACCTTACACTTACCTCTCCCATTCGGCCAACCTAGGCGTGATGTTATGTTAAACTGAGTCTAAGCAGAAACCCTTTTTGTAAGGCAACTATAAAATATATAATATCACGCATTTAATCCTAGAGGGGTAGGCAGAGGTACAGAGGAGTACACAAACATTTCGCCACTATAAAATATTTGTTTGCAAAAAGTACTTATAATACTATATCAACTAAATAATAGTACTATGAGTCGTAATGAATCAATCTGTGGGGGCCAGTTGATAGCTAGTGATAAAACACCCCACGTTAGAGGTAATATTTTCACTGCTAATATCGCCCTTATTGCTAGTAGATAAAGGTGTCAAGGTCAAATTGTTACCACTGAGGTGCTGTTGACTCTTACAATGACCGTGATCGAAGACCCGGTTCAATTCTCGGGTTGGACAATGATACATATGATTTTTCTGTCTCTTGACAATTTAATTCAACTTTAGGTCTATTTGCTGTAAAACACCTTTGCTAAAAACACAAAGGTCATAAAGGGATTTAATACGCCATATTCAATCAAGCCTTCCGGGAGTACAATCAGATAATTTCTTAACATTATTAAAATATTATAAAAAATATTCTGAATAAAACTAACGCCTAAAACCAAAATACTTACAGAAAGGCTTATAAAGGCAACTTGCTGATCTCTGGCTGATCCAGTTCCCGCTCAAATGCGTGATTTTCAAAAAAACGTAAGCATAAAACAAACCCGTATCAGAGACAATCTAGAAGAAATGAATGAATGAACGAAAGTCAATAAATCATTCAGTTTCAATCAACACAATCATCGTGATTCGTGAACTTGTTTTTCATCGAATGAATATCTAACGACGTCATGCGGTAGGTACTATATCGACCCGAAAATCAATACACGTGTACTTTTTATAGAACGTCGAGTTAGAAGTAGGTACTTTTCACTTTATGAGGAAAAGTTTTAGATACTGTCGTGTTTCGGAGTTCAGGTGCTGAAAGTAACTCGAGTTGATTCTCGCAAAGTAATACATTTGGGAACCAAGTGAACTTGTGGGAAAAGACTTGTTGGATATTTGGCGGGAAAAAGTTCCTCGGCCTCGGGCGCGGCGTAGGGCGGCGGTTACGCCCCCGCGGCCGATGTCGCGGGCGGGCGGTGGGTGGGCGCGTCTCTTCCGCGTTCTTATGAATTTTTAACTCGGGAACTAAGGGAAACATTACAAGGGGTTCTTTTGGCCTTCGATAAGCTATGATTAACTTGAGAAGGGTTTGAGCAAGTATTTTTTAATTGGGTAAGTACTTTTTTGTATATCAGTTCCAAAGTTTTTTTTTAAGGCACCGAGACTCGGTGAAAGTTTTTGAATGGCAATTCCCGTGAAATATGAGATAAAATTAAGGAAAACTTTACCTCTAAAACCTTAAGAGTAATACTACGTTTTACTTTTGAAATTAAGTTTCGTTGGCTTTAGTGGATTTCTTGGTATTCAAAAAGTACTCGGGCAGGATCATTGATCGTGTTACACAACGGTGATTTATATCTACACAGTATAAAAATAAGTTGAAGACTACTTTTAGGAGGAGGAAAGTAGAAATGTTTAATTACTTATTTTTTCATTTGCAGATGAGAAAGTACAGGTGGCGATTTTTACAATTTGCGCTAGCTACAGCTTAAAGTATTTAAAAAGTATATACCTTCTTATTAGTAAATATGGATTTACTCATATTATTTATTTTTGTACATCTTAAGTACCTAAAGAATACCTATGTAAACACAAAACTTTCTACAGGTATCTACGTACCTAATACTTAACTCTCAGATCACGTCACACACACAAATAAAGTAGTATTTTTGTAAAATATCGCAATTTTCCTCAATTCAAAGCAAATACTCATCGACGTTCAAAAACATACGCACCGTGATTAATGGGCCCGTACATTGAACCAGCGGCAGCGTCGAGTGGGTGGGGAGTGTCGCCCACTCGCGTTTTTGCGCTTACTCTCATTACTTACGGCGATACTTTGAGCAATCACTCAAATATATGTGTGATGTTGATGTGCTAATTACTGAGATGCAGCATACTTCGTGAGAGCTAGGGCGTGTCTGGTCGCGGGGCGGGTGGCGCGGGCGGTCCGAACCGCCCACCGTTACTTCCGCTTCCGTATAGCCCATAAACCCTACGGTACCTTGACTGAAGTTAAAGGGAACACCTCATAGTCGTTTATCTAAAACCTTTGCTAAAATAGACCCATTGATGTCAGGTAACTGTAGTTGCGTCTTACCACGGACTTACGCAAGCGGATGTCGTGTACTTTGTTCACTCAGCGAGATTTATAGAGCCTGTATTGTTGTTAGATCTTGACTTATTTATAGGTCTGTATATAAGTTCAAGAAATATTGTTTTTAAGATAACTACGGAATCGATTATAGGAGTTTGTGCTCTAGTTCAAAACTAGGGAAAGTATATTACCTAACGTAAGTCATCAACGTAACGTCAAGTTTAAATTTTCGGGTAGCACAGTACACTGATTAGACATACATATTCGCGAGCTGGCTGACCAAAACCAAATGTTACCTTCGACTGCACAGCATGATATTTTTCTTGTTTACGTATTTTTAGTTTGCTTCTGAAGCAGTTGGATTTTTGTTTATTTTTATTTATAACTATGTAGATAACATTTTTTTTTCGATTTCTTTTTTGTTTAAATGTACCAAACATTTAAACATACAAGTGTTATATATTTTTGAAATCGCCTCGTAAAACCCTTTATTTTGATAAGATTCCATACGATAGAAAAACAAAATTTGGTTCCCACAATATTGCTCCCAAAAGCCGCCATTTTTCTATTTTCCAATTTTAATGTAGCTATTGACACTCGCAAGATTAAGACGAATCGATTGACGTAAGAATCATCAAAATCGGCCAACGCTTTTGGTCTCTAGAACGCCCCATAGGAACAAACATACATACATAGACTGATAAATACACTACCTTCCTTCGGCAGTCGGGTAAATAAACTGCTATTAAACGTGCTAGATATGTTTATTTATTAGTTTCCGCTGAATTGCCACAAATATATTTACGGAAGCTGCGCTAATTAAAAATGCTGGTTTAGAAGCGAGTTGAATCGTCGTGGCTAATAATAACACTCGCAAAAAGGAGAGACAACGCTTGCCGAGATTGGTTCGTGGATGGGTGGCTATCTATACCGAGTGCTCTCTGTGTGCTTGAGAAAGGACGCTATGCAGTTCTTCTTGTTTTCGTGTCGGAGGCGTTGTTCAGGTCATCCATATAAACGGACATTTGGTGCACTCCAGCAAAGGACATAGTCTAAACAGAAGCATGGTTTTCGCATTTGCAGTTGATCACGACTGGCATTCGTAGATCTTTAACATTACGGGTAGTCAGAAGCACGAAGTCTGAAGTCAATCTTCCTAAAGGTTATCGTGTTAACCAGTAACAGGGTTGTGGAGGTCATATCGGCAGTCACTCAATGTAAAGTGGTGTCACTTCTGATAGCCGCGTGTGTATATAATATCCTTTATTGCTTTTATGACAATTTACTGGAAACGTGATGATTTTTGTAATTTATCACCTAATATAATAATAAAATAAAAGACAGTTCACTAGCGAAAGTATCTTGCATTGGTACTTTTGGAGGATCATCTTAACGTGTATGAGCTGCAGCTGATATGATATGGAGAGATTCAGGTAATTTTAGCACGTGTCTAAAACGGTTTTTTATTTTTGATAATTGTAATTTTCTGTAAACAAAAACCGCAGCGATTGTTAAAATGTGTATCTATCTATCGGGACTTAGTCACTAGTCATTGTACTTGAGCCATGGTGGCACTGCAACCAATTGTGAAAATTGGTAATAGAGAAAATCATTTTGGTGCAACATTTGGTTGTTGGGATATTGTTGGTGTGATTATCAACTACCCAATTACCCATGACATCATGTTTTTGGGACATGGTTTGTGCTGGCGTTTCTTTTAAATATATAAAAAAAATGAGCTGTAAAGGTGTAGACGAAGACGCTTTATTTTATTCCGTTACTTGTGCGTCATGGTACCCTTTCACATACGGAAATAACAGACAGAAAATTTCCAGAGATAGCCTTCAATAACTTCCGTTAATTTAATATAACTCTTATATGCACTTGAATTACATGGGTTTGTTGTAAACACTCCACCTCCATATTATATGCATTTGCCCATAGACATGGGCGTAGTCAGGATTTGGGAGGAGGGGGGAGGAGCAAAATATATAATCAACCTGAATACGAAAACCATACAAATTATGTAAAAGTGACAAGGTGAAACTATTTGATGGGTTTTATTATAAGCGAGCCCAGCCTTTGATGATCCATTGTGAATACTCATTCACCACCTCGTTCGAGTTGGCATACTCTATGAATACGTGCATGATTGATTTGTTAACTTATCCTTCGAACGGATGACCTGATATCAAGCATAAACTCGTTCTTATTTAAGCAGGTTAACAATGAACTGTTAAGAAGCAATAATTGTACTGTCGATCTATCTTTGTTATAGATTTTACCATATAGGTAGGTACTCGGAATTCAAAAATACGTTTAAAGAGTAGCCAAGGGTACATTCAAGTTTCAATAGCAATTAACTTTGCTAGAGTGGTCGGAAGTATCCCTAACATTAAATAATAATAGTACATAGTACCTACTGGCCAACAAAGGAAAGACTGCGGGGCATAGGCGTTGCCATGGAGGATCGGAGGGGCACTAGCTTCCCCTAACGTATGGACCAGAAACGAAATAAATTGGATTCTTTGTAAGCTCTCCTTCCTAATGACTAGTTTTAATACAGAATTAATAATTTTCACTTTTATGGAGGAGTAAGGAAAAAATTTGTGAATGACTTAGAATATCCAGGAATACCAAAGCTGTAAAAGCGGAATGTGCCAAAATTCAAGGGAAGTTATAGAAAAGTTTTTTTTTTAATATTAAAGTGGCTAACGGGGCTACGAGAAGGATTACATATGCGAGCGATGGGTGTGTCTTTAGTGTCTCGATTTCATTGAGTATGATATCTTGGGTTTGTGTCACGGGTCTCATAAAGTGATAATTGTATGAGCAGTGAGCACCTTTTCGATTATGGGGAATTTCTTTCGCCGTAATCGAAAAGTTTGGTGAGCACTATTTCCAAAGCCAAAATTGAAGCAAGTTTATTAACTCTAGGCAAGGTTTACTTATCATGCAAGTGACTTCAATACGAGCGATACGGTCTCGACGGAACCGGAGAGGAAGCGATTAATCTTGATTACTATCTTTCGGATAAAGTTACGCGCGCTTGAACTTGTTTTAATCTGCTTTCTTACAAGTTGCAAATGTGGTACACGCAGGATTACTTTTAGGCGTGTTAATACTGTTTAGTATATAATTATGGTTGTGAGTTTGTGACTCTTCAAATTAGCTAGAGAAATTACCACGAGTAAGTGTTGATGGGTGTAATAGATTTTCTGGGAAGTATAGAAATCTACTTATAATTAATCAGGTTGTACTTGCTGTATTATGTTAAAATCAGTTGTTACTATATAACAAATTAGCTTTGAATCAGAGCCCAAGTACTCGCATACTAATTATCTGTTCTGTAGTACATTTGCCCGAACCAAACAATGAACCGAACACAATGAACGCCGATGATTTCATCAACACAATTCATCGACTAATTAAAATCGTTATACGCAAACAGCATCACGTCATTCTGCTACCGCATGCCGCGCCACGCCGACGAGGTACACCCATAATAGATTTTAGTTCATTTAAGAACGGTGTATAAGCATAATCATGCCAGACGTATTTTAATCCTTATTGTGTTTACTAAAGGTACAAAATGCAACACCACCTTAATAGAAAACTGCGTACTTGCGTATGCATGCTCGACGTCTATTTGTATAGAAGTTTAAGCTTTAAGTGATATAGTTTTAGGTCTGAAATGGTCCGTTAGTTATGCGAAATAATTAACCGGGGACACACGCTCTCTCGGGGCGGCTTGCTCATTTGTGCATAATGGTCTCTGGCAAAGCGACGCGACTGACGCTTGACAAAACGTGGTCCGACTTTCACTCTCACTCCAAACCAGTCTAAACCTATAAATAATGGGGTCGCTATATCTGCAGGCGTAGAAATTTGGAAATGCAATTAGTCATATTCTAATGGACTACTTCGCTAATGCTAATTTATTAATGGTGTTAGTAGTATGGTGTGTTGACAGCCGTAGATACAAAATATAATATAAAGAATAAAAATACAAGATGAAAGTTCAACTGTAACCGATTTGATTTATCCAGTTGTTTTCCTCCATAATTGGCATAGAGAATTTCGTAACTACATGGCTTCTAAAATGAACTACGTTGTTAAAAAGGGGTACCAGAAAATAGGAAAATATATTCATTTAATCTAGTTCCCTAATGGATGCTAAAAATGTGTATTTTTTGCCAAATTCCTTTTTACATTATATCGTTAGATATTAAATTCCTCCAATAACCATACAATGTGTGAACTCGATCCAACACTGATAAGAGTTTCTCAGACACGAGTGTGTTGTAATTTAGTATACGGTAGGGAGTCAAGTGAACAAAGAATCGTAAGTGCAACGGGGTATGCTTATCGTTTGTTTACAGGCCACGTCTTGTTAGACGATGCGGCTGGCGAGCCGACCGGCACGACATGTGTGCATTTTTTGCCCGCCCAAGGAGGCCGCGGGCGCGAGGTTATACACCCATTATTACGTCCTTCCTACTTTCAATTATTATTATCGGGCGGCGGCGCCGCACCCGCGACGGGGAGGAGGAGAGAGGCGCAGCTGCTGCCTACCAATAATCAAGACCTGTCTCGGTTAGAGTGAGACGGAGATAACCCCGGATAAGTTGAAAAATTATATTAAACTAAGTTTTATACACCTATCTGGTAATTGAGACTTAAAACAGACAACTTGGTGAATTATATGATCTCTGTAGAAACTGCCTAAGCCTCAAGAGTGCGAAATATTTGATACAAATGTGTTTAAAAGATATAAATCCGAACGCGATAGGAGGCGGATCTCCGAAAATTGCCGAGCTCGCTCGGCACGACTTGCCAGTTCGCTCGCCGCAGTTTGGCGGCCGGTCGTGAGGATGGTGCTTTCTGTGCGTGAACAAAGGGAAATAATTGTTTGCAAGTGTAAAGTAGATGATGTCGTCTGAGCCCACAAAAGTGAAGGTGGAATACATAAACGAGGACAAAACAAGCAAGGTAAAGAGTGCAAAGTGAAAGGATGCAGTGTTATTGTGTAACATATCGGACGCCAGCGGGCAGCGGTCTCGTGTCGGTCGGTGCAGGGGGAGGGCGGGGCGAGTGCGGCCCCGGCCGTGTGGGGCCCGCCAGGCCACACGCAGGAGGTTGTGACCGTGTTGCTAGCAACTCCCTTGCCGAAATAGCATCAGCGTCCTCCTTCAGTTCCTCATACAATTAATTCACACCCATTTCTAATGCAACTACAAAAAAATGTCCGATACTACTACGTAATTCATCATATAAGCATTAATCACAAGAAGCCATTTATACCTTGAAATAGCGAAGTTTCTACAGGTAGCCATTTTAAATAACTGGTATTAAAAGTTGTTTCATGCAAATTAAAGTCGTACAGTAAAAGGGAACTTGCGTACATACCTAAAATTAACGTGTTCGATATGTTGCTGTGATAGCCTACTTAGCAGCTGCACAAAAATCAGTCACGCGATTTGAGGTGGGTGGATCAAAGGGCGGCGGCGGCCTTGCCTGCGACGACTCCCGGCACTTGTTAGGAAAAGGCGTGTCGACTCACAACTATTACAATATATAAACTTTGTGAACAGTTGCAACGTCAAACTTTACACATGCTATATTTGTGAAACTAACTTTTCCGAGCTGCTAAAGCTATATAGGAAAGAAAAACCAGTCCGTGCAAAAAACTTTCAAAAACAGAACTGTCAAAATAACAAATGAATGAACATTTGTGAATATTTTGTCTATGCGTATATTTTTTTTTGTTTAATTACGAGTTTCCGAAATATCAATCAAGCTTTTCTACAATTTTTGACATCTTTTTGACTTATGTCAGAAATATGAAATGAATGAAAAACAAACTGATTTCTTGTTTATTTTTTAATTAGTTTTGTGGAATGTTAGCTAGACATTTTTATGAGGTAAGTATTGTACTCGTAATAGTTCGTGGTTCGTAAGTGTTATATTTTATAGATAGATACGTAGACTTTCGTATAATATTGTCATCCAAAAGGGTTCGATCGACGCCGGTGCTCCCTTTGAGCGCGACAAAAGGGCCTGGGGCGACGCTACTGACGTTTTCCCCCTTTTTATCCCGTCCTCGGTTGCTTTGTGCGCAACGCGGCCGGTCTTCGATATCATTACACGTATAAAAACTGCTATATTCCCCCATTTGAATGCGCTCTTGTCAACAAAAAAAAATGAAACTTCACACAGGTATTTTTCTACTTATGTATATATTTGTATCCAAGTATCTTAAATGTTAAAATTTAGTTGCCATACTTTACAAAAATCAACAAATCAAATATTTAATTAGTTAGAGGATAAAATGAGAGGTAAGGTAAAACCTTGTCATAAACTCCAATACCTACTATCTCGTGCCATTGAGATTGTATAACATTTATCTATATAATACGAAATGCCTAAATGAAATGAAAATTGATAAAAAAAATGGATCAAACCATCTCAATGATGACCTTCTGCTCAAAACTCTGTATGGGAACTTTTCTAGAAATAGACCAACCTTGCATACCCAAATAAAGATGTTGTCATGAATAAATGTTAGTTAACTTGATTTGCAAATGCCCATTGGATATTCAAAGTCAAACAATTAAAAGTTGAACTCAATCTCATCATTTAACATTAAACATTTTCGACTTTAACTTCTGACAAAATGCAACCATTGATGAAAAACTCTTCATTGTTGTACAAATTTTCCTTAATGTTTAAATTTGTTAACTATACATACTCTGTAAGTTATCTACATAGATAAAATAAATCTGACTACTTTGCAGTTGTTGTTTTTTTTTACTACTATAAAATGGTTTGCAATGGCATTGAATGTAATTGTTGAAGCCAGTTGTGAGTAAATAAATGTTTTTATGGTAATTTTTTAATCCTCAAGTGACAAGTCAATGTCATATGTTAAACATACTTCATTCTGTGTAACTAACAATCCTTAGCATGAGTACAGTAATCTGTTATTATGTTTCTGAATTTAAATTAGAAATAGGATGTTTATTTGCTAAAACTCATCGATACGATTACAGGAAACACAAATAATGATAAAAATGATTTACTTATAGCAGTATACATGCATTATCAAATAAATAATACAGAATTGATAACGATAAATTGTTAATTCGGATTGTACAAACTTGGTACACCATATATTCTGTAATTATGAAAATCAATAAATTATGTCTTTAGACTAATTTTCTTTTGCTAAATCCTCCAAATATATACTTTTCTATGCTACATATCTATCCTAATATTATAAAGAGGAAAGATTTGTATTTTTGTGTTTGCATGTAGGAAATGAATAAACTTAAAAACCTACTGGACCAATTTCAAAAATTCTTTCTCAGTTAGGTAGCTACACTATCCCCGGGTGAAGGCTACTTTTATCCCTGTATTCTCATGGGAACGGGAACTACGCGAGTGAAACCGCGAGACGTCCGCTATCCTTAATAAATCAAACAACTCTCAACTGATCTGAAACTTTCTACTTGAAAGAAGTTTTTTATTAAGGAGTGGTAAATCTCCATTCCATCTATGTATTATTAATATTAAGCATTCAAAGCTAAGATATTGTTCAGATTCATACTTAAAGAGACACTATTGAAGCTAGCTGGAATAACACTAAATTTAAATTTGTGTGATTGCAGTCGCCTATACTCTATATGAAATAAAAATTAGAAATTTAAATTAACCAAATCTTTTTACATTAAACCGATTTTGAGTTCTATTCCATATGCATAAAGATGGCATAAAAAGCATAAACCTGTTAGCAAAACCAACTGTTTACAACAGCTGCTATTTGTCATGTCACCACACAATATGAGTCAAAATTGATTGAACAAAAACTACTCCCTAGCCTTTTTCGACATAAATGGTTAGTTTCAGCTCCCAGTCTAATCTATGCAGCTGAAAATCGATATCTGCAGCAGATTATTATGAGAACTATTGTAAGCATATTGTGTTGATAGGAAGGCAACGGGACGCAGTCGCCGTTAGCTCTACTGGCGGCGACGTGCAGCCGGCTCGGCGCCGCCACCATGGGTCCCGAGCAGCAGCAGGACAACAAGGACCAACAACAGCACTTCAGTGAGTGTAATTAACTGTTTTTTACTTGCCTATAACTTAGATCAATAAATATGCTCAGTCTGCTGCACTGCATGTTGCGGGTTAGATAGTTGCAGTAGCAGATAGTTGTTCCAGGTTCGTGTGTTTGTGTATGTAAGGTTATATATTTGTAAAAGTTACCCAGGATACATGAGATACAGGAGAAATTCCTTGTGTGGGGCATTGTTTCTTAAGAAAGAAAGTTACTTAATATTCAAAGGCTGATCAAGTATATGTTGGAAAACTAGTTGTGAAACAACCACCGATCAATCCAATCATGTTAGATAACATAATCTATCTATTTAGACTTTCAGTTTAAGTAGAAGAGATTTTCAATCAAACAATGTTTGTTAATGTTATCAATGTATCAATGAATTTATTCTATTATATTAATCCTCTTGATGATACCGATATTCCCGAGATTCTTGAAAGGCTAATCAGTTCAAATGTGCTCACAAACCTAAAGTTCGCACACTTTTTATAAGGTCAAAACTCATAAAAAAAAAAAAATCGTCTCTATGGGAGGATATTACACTATCATTATATCTAGCTCCCTATCTAGAACCCTATCTCCCTAAACCCCTAAAACCTATGTTTATTATTCTAGGTCCACAGCAGCAACAACAAGCCCAACAGCAACAGGCACAGCAACAACAAGCTCAACAGCAAGCGCAACAACAACAGCAGCAGCAACAAGCACAGCAACAGGCACAACAACAGGCTCAACTAATACAGCAACAGGTGCAAGGCGATGCTGCTACAATAGCTGCGATACAGCAACAGTACATGCAACAACAGCAGCAACAGCCGCAGCTTAGGGTTATTAGTTCCGCTGTCGTGCAGCAATTAAGAGCACAAGGATTGTCGGTCAGTACAGAAATTCATTCAAATCTATTTACCTAATTTATGGTTTTGTCATGTTAATAAGTACAGTATCTGAAAAAGATTGCCTTTGTAGAGTATTGTCTTTGTCAAATACTGCATGGATCTCTCCTAATTATCTTTATTTTTTAAATCAAATACAGATTATTTTTTGTTTTCAGGGCAATGAGTTATCAGCGGCAATAGTCAATGCAGCGAACTCAGTTCCAAATGGAATTCAAGTACAACAACCACAGGTAATTATAAAGATTTAATTTATAAATAAAAATACATTTATTTCAACATTTTACCCGACCCTTTCAATTATTCACATGTTCTGTAGTTGACCTTGATGCCAAGTCAACCATCCAGTTATTGTATCACTTTTTCTCTGACTTAGTTGAGCCAAGGAAGTGTTCAATGTAAATGAATTATTATATCAGTTTTATTATTATTATTATCTTGGATAGGCTTCTTTATTTTAATAGTTGCTGATAGTGAATAATAATAACGTTTCCTTTTCAGGTGATATCAATGCAACAACTTCAATCGTTGCTAGGAGGCGGTGTTGTATCGGGAGAGGGTGCAACGTATCAGAACTCGCCACAGCAACTGTTACAAATACATCCACAGTTGTTACAAGTATGTATTCTTTATTAGTTTGAAAAATTGCAGCAGAAGCATTGTAGGTTGACTGTCATACAAATTTTTTAAATGATCTGTTGAAATTGCAATTAGTATTATGCCCCAATAGTGAGTATCTCTTCTTTTCTATTGCCGACTGTCGCGGAGACATATTGTACAATAGTCGACTTTCTATATAAAAAACTAGTTTTCTTTCTATATTCTTGCACAATATCATTTACTTGTTGTTTAGAATTTATATTCAAAAACCGGTTGATGATCTTTACAGCTATCGATAAGAGCGACTTTAATAGTCATCATCCTCCTGGGCTTGTCCCAAAATAATTTGGTCTCGTCATTAATTACGTTAAATACCACGTGTTTGTTTGTTGTTACAGCAACAACAAGGTGTATATGGCAGTTGCTTAGTCGGAGGTGTGGGTGGTGTTGCTCCCATGCAAGCTGTCACCGTGGACGGACAAGACGCCTTGTTCATACCAGCGCAACATGCACAGGTAACTATCACAATAATACATTGTTAATTATAAGTTTTGGCAACACTTATATTATGCGTACAGCTAAGGAGTGGAATTCCCTGCTAGAGTCTGTGTTGCCCGATAGTGTAGGGGTCTTTAAAGTGTATAGGTTATTTCTAGGCAAGTGTGTTTCAACAGACCACATCTTCGCTTACCATCAGGTGAGATAGTGGTCAAGCGCGAGCCTATAGACAATAAAAATAAAAATAAGACCCGCAAGCTGCTACGCCAAGCATACGTAACTGACGCTAATATTGCTACTGCGGTATTAGCCGTGCGTTTTTATCCGCCAATTCTGAGACATTTAGAATTGTATGATGCTGCACGCACTTGCGGTATAAAAACCGCGCGTTAAAAATGCCGATTAAATCTGTTTTGCCACTGAATCTACCGCACCGCGGTGCAATTTAATCCCGCGCTAATATTTTGTTGTCTATGAACAGGTAGAAACACAAAAATTGCGCGTTTTTTTATCCGCTGTGCGTGTTAGTTATGATTCAGAACGCAAATTAAAAACTGCGCGAAATCAATTCGCGCGTATAAAAACCGCAGTGCGTGCTAAGTCTTAATAATATGCATACTCACACTCACGCATTTTTGCCATGGGGGTAGGCAGAAACTACAGAACATCACCTGCTGTGTTAATAAATCTTAGAATAAAATACATGTTTAGTCAGGGGGACCCCCGTCAAGAACGAAGTTCCTTACGCAAAATAGAAAGAGAGAGCGCGTGGTGTGCGTGTATATGCCTGCACAAAGGTCTGCTCAAAGAAAGATATACTAAGAAAAAGAAAAAAGCGTATGGAGGGGGTATAACGCAAACACATTGTGACTTTTCATTTACTCCCCAATTCACACCATACCTATTGCAAGCCGCGTTAAGGCACTTCGTACCAAAACGTGTTCCAGGCCACAAATTGCAATGTACTTTTCATGTACCTCATATGAAATCGAAACGGAGTGGTCTCCATCGAATCTGATCCTAATTTTCGCGTCATTGCTCCCGTCAACTGCCTATCCTACCCTAGGTAGGGTAGGGTAGGCAGTTGCTGTAAGCGAAGCCGATGGTAGGGTAGGTAAAGTAGGGTAGGGTAGATAGAGATTAATTTTTATATAATAGATAGATTTTCCTCGAATAAACATCCATCTTTCTTTTACAATCTAGTCATATTTATTTATTTATTTAATACTTTAAGCACAAATGTACAGAGGCGGACTTAATGCCTTAGGCATTTTCTACCAGTCAACCTTTGGGTGATGCAGAGATAAATAGTGGTAGGTGCAATCACTATAAATATCATATATGGGGGCTATAAACCATGTTGACAATGTTTGACACCAGTGACTGATGCGGATTGACCGTGGCAAGCACCAAGAAACCTTGAAAGTGAATCGATCGCCGTGTTTTACTTTCTCTATTTTTATCTACACTTGGGCTCGGCACAAACAACCGCCCACGGCCACCTGTGGGTAGCGACAATAAGTTCATATGCTTTTCCATAAGATTTGTAGGACTTATTTCAGAAGGCTGCGGCTTCAGTACCCCGCCTCGAACATTTTTCTTTTACCCATAGATTTAGAGATAGAAGTAACTTTGTCGACATTATGCAAACAGGCTTGAGAACTATAGAGCGAAGCGAGCTCGACAATTTTAATTCCTCGCCTCTCGGATTTGACCCTTTTTAGGGTTCCGTACCTCGAAAGGAAAAACGGAACCCTTATAGGATCACTTTGTTGTCGGTCCGTCTGTCTGTCTGTCCCTTTTTCTCAGGAACGCGTAGAGGTATCAAGCTGGAATTTAATCAGAAAATACTCAGGTCTAATGTCCCTTAAAGATGTGAAAATAATCAAACTCCAACTCAATCAAAAGATATAGCCGTTTATGTCGCGAATTACCGCAAATTTTCGACACTCGCAAGGGAATCAAAACCTACAGGGTACTTCCCGTGATCTCAGAATCTTGAAATTTGGTACGAAGCAACGTCTTGTAGCACTTATAAAGGAATAATTGCGAAAACCGTAAATTTTTAGTTACATCTTATATAAAAATATTTTAATAATTTTAAACTTGCTACCCTTGCTAAATTGAAATTCATATCAAATACTCAGGTCTATAATACCTTTAAGCTGAGGTTTGTACGGAACCCTCGGTGCGCGAGTCCGACTCGCACTTGGCCGGTTTTTTTTATTTATTTGTTTATTTCAACCTTATCACAAAAATCTTTTACTAGATTCTCTAATACAAATCTGAGATTTTCTACATCTTTTTATTATTATATTGAATGCTAGGGGGTCCAAGTGCACACCCTTGTACCCCTCTCCCGGCTTCCATGGATCCAACCCACACGTATCTGAAGCATCCTACTCTCAGCAAAATCAAAATCGGAGCAATATATAATAGGTCAGTCATGTTACCCTCTAAGCTGTCGCCTATCTCCTCATCTTCTTCTTCGTAGTTCCCTCACAGTTGAGGATCGCGACTTGTGATTCTGCCCAGACCCGTTTCTTGCCTGTAAAACAATGTTATTGTATGTGTTAATCTATACTAATATTATAAAGCTGAAGAGTTTGTTTGTTTGAACGCGCTAATCTCAGGAACTACTAGTTGGAATTGAAAAATTATTTTTGTGTTGGATAGTCCATCTATCGAGGAATTTTTATAGGCTATATAACATCACGCTACGACCAATAGGAGCGGAGCATAAATGATCAATGTTGCAAAAACGGGCAAAAATATTCCTCTTTGAGAGCTTCCGTTGCGTTCGCTGCGTAAACGGTTTAAGTTACGCAAATATCATGTATGAAAGAATTGTTCCTCTTTAAAAGTTCTAAAAGAAAGTCAGCGACAGCTTAATATATACTAATATTGTTAAGCTGAAGAGTTTGTTTGTTTGTTGGTAGGGTAGGTAGGTAGATAGCCAGTTGACGGCAACGAAGCCGCGGGGGTCAGCTAGTCAATAAATAAAATAAAAAATGTACGACGCGTCTGCAAGTCATGCGTTTTTCTGCTCGGTGTAATTATGCTGTCTCCAACACCCTGTTCTCCCTTGACCGCTTTACACCGAGTCTATATACGAGATAAAAAAATATTAAACACTGACTTCCTGCTTCCAGAACTTCTCAGGCATGGGTCAAGTGAGTCTGGTTAATGGTCAGCTGGTGAGGACACCCGTCCTACCCGCTGGCTTCCTACAGAACGTCATGCATTTACCTACAGGTATGTATTTAGAATATCTATATTAAATACTAAAAATATCTTATCTCTTTTTATAAGCTAGTACCTACTGTAGGAGATCATTTTATTAAAATTCAATATTTTGATATATATTTTTTGAGATTTCGAGAAAATAGAAATATTTTTTGAAAATGCTAAATAATGCAAAGAGAAAAACTTTTAAATATTCATCTCCTGCAAACAACTACTTATAAAGAGAGGTTGCTATTCGCTTTTTTAGGTAGGATTGTAGGTAAAAGTACAGTTCCCGTGTGTGAATATGATTCATTGGGCTATAGAGACTATTGATACTCACACGAGTATGAGTGACAGAGACAACGATATACGTAGCCGAACTCTTTCCAAAACGCGATGTGTCATATTTAAGGCAGGGTACTGTACAAAAGGTTTTTTTCATAAGCTTTTGACTCACTAAACCTCACAGTCAGCTTCGGGATTGCTTTGGGATTAACTTTCCAATCAACGGCTTTGCTTTCAGACTAAAATATTCATACATTTCTCTCTTGACCAAAATTCTGACTAAAACTATCTATCTACCGTTATTTTCCACGTGGTAGTAGTCACTTCTGTGGACTTGTAGTGAAATAGCGAAAAATAAAGTATTTATTAGAGAAAAAAAAAGTATTAAACGCATGTGTGTCAAAAAAAAAACTCTACCTATTATAAATTAGCAAAAAAAAAAAAACCTAGAAATTTTATTTTAAAATTGAATGGTTTTGGCTGTGCTATTATTTAAACATTTAGCATCGAACATTCTAGATAACCTCAGACTCTACAAAACATTGAAAAACAATGTCGGGTACTGACTTTGTGCAAGACATCACACTAGTCACCACCATCGCATGATCTTCGCTTCTAAACTACTGTCATACTAATCTGTGTTTTTCCGCCCCCCTCCCCCCACCGCTAACAGAGCAGCAGGCGACCGTCACTATCCCGGGCACTAACCTTACCATCCCTATAAGCGCTTTGACCGGGGGGAACCAACCGATGATCACGATTCCCGGCACGAACATATCGATACCGGGACTTCAGGCAAATCAGACGATATCCATCCCTACCAGTCAAGCGATATCCATTCCGTGTAGTTCGGCGGGAGTCACCTCTGTGGACAAGCAGGGCAACGGGAAAGAGACCAAGGAGCCAGGAAGCCCCAACGGACAAGGTTGGTGCCTCGGTCACGTGTGGAGACTATTTTGAACTTCGTTTCGGATCGCGATTTATTTGTGTGTGTTACGGACTAAAATTGCTTGGCTGCAATTTTAATTCTACTTGTTTAGTTGACTCTTAAGGTTGCCCTAGTCGATCATTCTTCCAGACAAACGTAGTCTGGCGATTACTCCACTGTTTGACGGTGTACGTTCAAAATAAAAAAATGATATCAATTTGTCTCATCATTATCTAGCCCTGTTTGGAAACAAAATGTAAAAAACTAATCTTTTTGATAGTTATGAGCGTCAGAAATTCAATATTTCAACACCAATTTTAACGGTATCTTTGGGTGCAAATAAATACCATAAGAAGAAGGAAAATTGCAAAAAGGTTAACATACAGGGATAGATTAGTAGTTTAACAATGCAGATAATTTTATTTTGAACAGATACACTTAGTCGTTTTTTCATGATATCCATACTCCCAAAGCTCTGTTTATAAAATTTCGCGCGCTCGTTTTCGTCCTAAATCATCATGAAATCCGGTACAAATTTCCAAAAGTGTGTATTCGTACGCAAACTAGCTTCTTACTGCTCATCACAGCATCTATTTCTTTCGCACGTGTTGTCGGATAAGATAGTTGCATGCATTTTAACCCCGCGCAAAAAATTGTTCGTTCCGTCGACTAGTGCAACCTTAAAGCAAGTAAACTCATTAACAAAGTTCCTTTAGTAAAGTTTCTTTCATACGCTAAAAGAGGATATAAAATTGGATAATATTTGAAGACACTTGCTTGCCTCGGATTTCTAAGCGAAGCCGGCTTTTATCTGTAACAGACACAGTATTGGAGCGAGGTAAGTCTCCTATTGATTCGTCCGTGTCAGTAATATTTACAAGTTCAATCGCATTTTATACTTGGTCTATGAAATTCTCTCTATACATTTTCCTCTAATATTTCAAATCCCAAGCTTTTTGCAATGACATTTAATTTGCTTTTTGTGAATAATTTCTCATGCACTATCACTGTCATTAGATCACTTATTAACATAACTAAAATAATAAAATTTATTTAATGCATTGTGTATACTTAGTTTTGCACAAAATTAAGAAAAAAAAGACGAAACTGGATGTTTTGTAGGGCGATGTTCACATTAAAAGGAAGATGCAGGGGTCAACACAATAAAAAAAAACATATTCGCAATTTTTTTCTTCTTGCGTTTTGCGTTGTAGTAAATGAATTGCCTATGGAAATCGCTCTACAATATCTTAAATAATACAAATTATTTTATGCATTGTGTATACTTAGTTTAGCACAAAATGAAGAAAAAAAGACTAAACAGGATGTTTTGTAGGGCGATGTTCACATTAAAAGGAAGATGCAGGGGTCAAAACAATAAAAAAAAAAACGCATTTTTTTACTTCTTGCGTTGTAGTAAAGAATTGCCTTACCTACGTCATCACTTATTTATTGAAATCGCTCTACAAAAGATCCTCCAAACTGAGGTGAACCATTTGCTACTATTGTGAAGATATCGCGGTGAAATATTTTGAATAGAAGTGGAAGCAATTGATTCATTTTAGTGTCAGGATTCTTTATATACCTAGGTCCTAGTGTATTCTGCAGGAAATCTAGTGCACATAGCACATGGCACTTTATAATTGCACACACAATTAGAAAGCTTTGTTTTACAAGAAGTTAAGCACATTCTGTTTATTTTAGCTAAAGTCACATATTTTACTAAAACTTAAAAAAAGAGGGGTCCCTGAAAGTGATTGATAAAACTACGGTCAAGTTACCCTTCAGAACAAAAGTTTTCTGTGTTTCTATTACCTTCTATTATTTTTTTATCTCTCTTTGTTAAAAATCTCACTGTTTTCAACCATTACCCACAATACGGATCGTCAACCCTCAGAAAGAGTTACTACAATGTCTGGGGGCAAAACTCAGTCGCAGATTGTAGACTCCTTGACGGAGCAGTTTACTTTCAGCGTCAATGCGTGCGTAAGCTTATTTATTGGGCATTTTTTACATATTATCCACATCATTCAAGGTGACCGACAAAAGCGAGGAGATACGTTAGACAATTCAGAAATAACAGACTTCGTAGCTACCCCTCTTACTACTTACAGTACAACTATTTTCTTCATATCCCTCGGCAATCATCGCATTTCCGAATACAAACGAATGCTAATTTCTAAACCATCAATTATTAGATTTATCGTGTATAATAATTTGAATTCAGAACTAAGTAATTTATTGTTGTTTTGTATTAATTTCCGTGTGAAATATACAGAGCTGTAAAAAAGAGCAGCTTTAGTAACTTTCCGCCCATTTTTAAAATAAATTACATTATTTTAAAATAGCATTAATATTAACAACTCTATATACTGCCAAGTTGATTGAGACCGTCCGGTCAGCACCAAGTACAAAGGGCAACTGTTAGAAAACCGACTACTGAGGAAACACGATGTTTGCCGAGGGACATCAAGAAAATGTTTGTACTGTACCTACATATAGGCGCTTGTATAATTCAATGCAAAATGAACTCTGATTTTTCGGTTCTGGGTAGTTTAGAGCTGATAAAGAGACTCTCCGACTCTAAAGAGGTAAAAATAAATATAGGGGGTTACGATTCTACTACGAAGTCATGTGATGTCGCATTTGTCTCTCACCTAGACCTAAACCACAACAAATCAATACAACCTCATTAATTATCCACATAGGCGGCGGCGGCGGGATTGCAGTCCGGGGTGGCGTAGGTGGTATGGGCATGGTGCCCGTCCAAGTGCCGGTGAGCATGGCCAACGGACACACGGTGTACCAGACCGTACATCTGCCCGTACACGCACCGCAACATCTGCAGATTATACCGCAGTTGCAACAGGTACTTGAAAACTACTTATGTGTAAACTTATTGCACATTTTTGTTCTGTAGGTGTCCTCACAGGTACTCTGCATTAGTGTGGGAAGAATGGAGGACTCCCACTGACTCAAAGCCCACGGTTCCTGGCATTATCCTGCCATCATAAGTCAGGATCCCGGGAGATATTCGTATATTCGCACGAATGTAAAAAAGATCGAAGAAATGATTGAATTTTGTTATTGTTCAATGCTTTGTGTCGGGACCCTCTACCGAAATGTACCCGTCGAATTACTTATCTTTTAGATTTAGCTATTTCTCACACTCAAAAACTCGCCCTTTGTAATGATTCCGACTTAAATAGACCATGAACATAAGAGTTTTGTAAAAAAAAAAAATCTTCTCCTTATGAAATAAATAAAAAGAATCCCGCAAACAATTAAGAAATTATGCTTATATTATGATTGCCAAAAAAAAAATAAAAAAAATGGTTTATTATCTTAAATCTATACAATTAAGTTGCCAAGACTTCCCAAAAACTAATCCGAAGATACTTGTGAAGGGATAAACCTCGCTCTTTCTCGATTAATTAACAATTGTTTCGTTGTGCTAATTAGTAATAAGTTACAAATTTTTGTTAAACAATTGTTTATATGTAAATTGTTATGAGATAAAACCTTAACATCGATTGATACCAGATACCAATTGATAATTAAATCAAATCAAATCGTTTTTATTTGCTCAAACATGAGTACCATACATACATAACAAATTGTCAGCATGAAGAGATGTTAGGATACAAAATTATAGAACGTCTAAACGTCAAATTGTCTGACAACTGCTTATTGACTGCAGGGCCAGAATTAGACGCCCTGGCTATTTAAAAGGAACAATGGCTTATTTGTTTTTTTTTATACAGATGCAAGCACAACCTCAAATGGCGAGTGTACTTACACCTTCGGGACAAATTCAACAGATACAGATATCTTCACTAGCTAATGTGCAGGTAAATATTGTTTCTCATGTACTATAATATTAATTCTATACCTACTTTACATCATCTAACCATAGGGTCCTGCGAGCTTCTCTAAATCCGAAACAACATCATTGCTGCTTGCTCTGAAAATTCACCCCTATTCATTTTGGTAGTCTAAAAACGTTAACAAATATTTACCAAACTGTTAAACGCTCTCTTCAATACACAGTACACATAGAACGCCTGGAATTTGCCTGTTTTTGATACTACAGCGAATGAATCGTAAAACTGTATTTTGTTATCCGATATTATCTGAAATTTGGTATGCTTCCGTTAGCCTTGATGTGTAGTTTGTGACGCGTCGTTCAAATACACAATTTCGTAATTCTCTAGCACACTACAGTGAATGCAAAACTGGTTTTGCATTCACTGTAGTGTGCTAAAGTCATTAAAAGGTCTTTGTGCATCTAAAGCTTACAACTTACGCTGGCCTTACAAACACAAGTGTGACGCTTAGTGAATAGACCCTTGTATTATTTTATATGGAAGTTCATACATTGTATCTTGTACAGATGTCCAAGACTTGGGCAAATTTTGGTATGAGACTGAACTTAAACTTAAAGAATTCTAACAGCAAAATTCGTCAAAGACACTTTCGAACTGAAGTCTCTCGATACTTTTTAGGGTTCGGTACCTCAAAAGGTAAAAAAAAGGAACCCTTATAAGATCACTCTCATGTCCGTTTGTCTGTCACCACCGAATTCTCAGGAACGGGTGGATCTAGCAAGTTGTAATTTATACCAGATACTGAGGTCATACCGCGGCAGTATAGTTCCTATTAGGTGTATTAAAATCAAAAAGTCCACATGATAAAAAGATATGGACAAATTTAGATTTTCGCGAAAACTTGTAAAATTTACCTTAATTTTCAACTTTATTTTTCGGAATTTTTCCTTTACATGGGCTGTAAGACCTTGCTTTTAACCAAAGTTTACAGTTCTAGGTCAACCGGAAGTACTCTATAGGTTTTAGGTCGAAAACCTATATGGTAGTTCCCATTGACCTAGAATTACGAAATTTGGCAAAAAGTTAGGTCTTTGGTGGGTAAGGTCTAAGATTCAGCCCAAATACAGTAAAAAATCCAAAGAAATTTTAAATTAAAGGGTGACTACATAGTTGACGCCACCCTGGGTACGGAACCCGTAGTGCGCGAGTCCGACTCGCACTTGTCCGGTTTTGTTTTTCTTGAAGTGAGGCGGGAGTGTTTTTCAAGGCTGGCCTTTTACACTACAGTGTCCTGAATATTTGTCTATTTCGTTAGTAGAGCGATTATTATTCTCATCTACAAAGTTATTTATTAGGTTTTGGTCATTTGATTATTTCTATGGGAGCTTTATTAAGTTTTGTGTTATACATGCTTCATGAACAAGCCTGAAAGTCCAATTAATTTCTACAAGACATTAATTCCTACTCACTCTATTGCATCATGATATTTGATAATATGTATAAGCTGTTTATAAGTGCTGTAAATACAAGCTGGGTGTTGGTTTGGTAGCAGGGCAATGGCGCGCAGAACGGAGGTGCTGGTCAGTCTCCCGCCACCATCACGCTGCAGGTGAGACCTAGCTTTATGCCCTGATTTCTGAGTTAAGAATTTGTAGTTGAGTATTGGTCAAACTTTACTTTAGCTTGAAAACCTGCCAGACTTTGGTATTACAGTGGGGTTTGACACATTCTTAACACCAAACACTCAATTCAGAAACCAGCCCTATAAGTTGATTTGACAGTTTTACTGTAAAAGGCAGTACAGCGCCAAATAAAAAAATACAGTCGCCATTGGTATTGATAATGGAATAATGAGGGTTGTCCGATAAAAGACACGGTGTTCGCAAAAAAAAAATGTCTATTGATCTGCAATAAATCCCGCCTGCTTTCGGCTATTGTCCTTTTGGAATAAAACTGTTTATTATGTTAATTTTGCATGTTTATTTTAAGTTAAATTTTAATCTGTGCATATTTATTTTTGATCCTTTTAGTTTGTTTTCTTGATTAATTTATGCTTATTTAAAAATCTTCTATAGTTTTATATGTAAACTATTTTTATCTGTGTCTTGCAGTATCATAGAATAATGTGTCAATTGTACATGAGCAATCAACTGGATTAAAACCCATCTATAGACTGACTAAAGTTTTTTTAATATTACTTTTTTAATAAGGCTAAATAACAAAACTAAGTTCAAAGCTATATTTTAAAATCCCACTTGTTACAGTGTACAAAAAAGGGTGTAGTAGCAGTACAAAAATCACAGTTACTTTTTGTCCCATCCTACTGCCCTAAAGGGACCGAGATGGGATATACTGGTACCTGATAGAGGGCACATTTTTTATCAATGAATATTTTACCCGCCTTTTTGACAAACATTGTGACAACAACGCGGGAAAAATATTCATTGATTGAGTTCGCTTTGTTACTACAGACACAATGCTGGCCTTTTGTTGTTCAAATCATGTATTTTTTGTCTATGACTTAGAGAATTATTTTGTGGTGGATGTAGAGCTAACTCTATGTCAGTGGTTTCATTTTTTTTTGCTGTATAAATAGATTTTTAAACATAGTGTTGGAGCAATTGATAGTTCTTTCGACAAATCTGACTAACTGTAATTGATTCTGAATATACCAACCATACTAACCCCATGCTAATATAAGTAAGTAGAGCACCCATATCTAAAATGCCCAATATTATCTATCACGCTGCTTGGATACGAATAAAGGCGGTTCAAGCGGACCAGGGCAACATGCAGCAGCAGCAACAATCCCAGACCATCATAACGAACACTCCCAATGGCCAACAAGTCACCGTCATACCGGCTTCAGGCAATGTACGCGTCGCGAACCTCGTACAGGTATTGCGTTCGGCAATCTTCGGCTCTCGCACGAATATTCCCGAAGCGTAACCGTTACTGTTGTTCGTCATGAGTTTAGATTCCGAACGAGTTTATTGCCGTCGCCTCTGTGACTCTGCGCGACGTTTGTGGGTTGTGCTCTTGATTGTTTTTTGTGAGGTTATTATGTTAAAATAATACAGGTTTGTACGTATTTAAAGGCTTAATTATTTAGAGAATTTCTCATATAATATTATAGTAAACTGAGGAAGTCTTTGAGTGCTCTATCTATCAGGGCGGATCCTGTAATTGACAGTTTCAACAATGTCACTTCCTTCGTTTCATAATAAGTCTAACCCCGGTGAAGGATTACCTCAATAGATGACGTATATCATAATATTTTTATATTGTAAACCAAGTTTAGGTTATGTTGTCATCCATGAATATTTTATGATGAAAACATAACCTCTTTTGTTTGTCGGCGGCTTGAAACTCGTTCGATTTAGTGTGTGTTGTTGGTTAGTTGGCTATGTGGGATTAATTGGAGTGTGTTTGCAGGTGCCAACGTTGGGTGTTGGCGGATTGGGAGGTGCAGTGCAGTTGGTACCTGCTTTGGGTTTACCTGGAGTGCAACTAGCTCAGCTGCAGCAGGCACAACAACAAACTGCACAGCCTCTAATAGGTAAGATGTTTTAACTTTGTAGCAAGTATGTTTCCAGCTGAGCAGCCTTAAGCAGTTAGGTTTCTTTATTTTATTTTTTTGTTATACAATCAGTAAATGGTTTGCATAGCGAATATTGTTATTAGATGCCAAGATTCTTTTGATACCATAACCTTGTTTTAACTTCTTGTTCTGTAGAATAGAATAGTGTTTTTATTTTATTTCTAATATACAGGAAATTCTTAATATGGAACCATAAGTGCTGGATATAGGTGCTAACAGAAATTAATTTTGTGTCTAATATTTCTCTAAAAAATTAATATTATTTTGGCGTGTTGACTACATCAATCCAATTTAGAAAAATTAAATTGTTGGTCTTTTATTTATTTATTACTCAAAACACACAATAAAATTTTCAGAATAATAATTTCAAGTATTCACCATCACCACATGTTAGGTATTATTTATTTCTCTTTTACTGCATTTTTGTTGTTTAATATTTACTTGAGAATCGTTAAGAGCGGCTGCAGTAGTCAGCCTCTACCTATCCTTCCTACTTACCTACCTACCTATTTTTTTTGTTTTTTTTATCTGCCCTGTATTATGGTGAACAAAACAAAAAAAATAATTATCCAAATAGCAGCGTTCTGAAGTGATGCACTTACTTATATTTCGGCGATATTTTTTTATTTATTTAGATTATTGGGCATTCAGAATGTTAATGGAAATTTCGACTGATAACAAATAAAAATAAAAACATGAAAAAAAAATAAGAGTGTTAATATTGTGCAATGTGGTGGCAAAAGTAGTTGAGCACTTTCACCGCCTCCAAAACAAACACGGAACAATTTGTGAACCATATCTAGGGCTATAGAACAGTGTCTGCTAAGCAAGTTAAAACATTTTGTCCTGTGATTCGATCGCGAACGTTCGCTGATGTCAAATTGTATAAAAAAAGAGTTGTCCGTGATTCGTTTATTTATCCGGGACTAGCTGACCCTCGGGGCTTCGCTCCCGTCAACTGCCTACCTACCCTGGCTACCCTGCCTACCCTGCCTACCTTGCCTATCCTGCCTACCATGCCTACCCTGCCGACCCTGCCTGCCCTGCCCCTACCCTGCCTTCCCTGGCTACCCTGCCAACCCTGCCTGCCCTGCCTACCCTGCCTACCCTGCCTACCCTGCCTAACCTGCCTACCCTGCCTACCCTGCCCCCCACCCTGGCTACCCTGTCTACCCTGACTTTCCTGCCTACCCTGCCTTTCCTGCCTACCCTGCCTATCCTGCCTATCCTGCCTATCCTGCCTACCCTGCCTACTCTGCTTACCATGCCTACCCTGCCTACCCTGCCTACCCAGCCTACCCTGCCTACCCTACCTATCCTGCCTACCCTGCCTACCCTGCCTATCCTGCCTACCCTGCCTACCCTGCCTACCCTGCCTACCCTGCCTACCCTGCCTACCCTGCCTTTCCTGCCTACCCTGCCTATCTTGCCTACCCTGCCTACTCTGATTACCCTGCCTACACAGCCTACCCTGCCTACCCTGCCTACTCTGCTTACCCTGCCTACCCAGCCTACCCTGCCTACCCTACCTATCCTGCCTACCCTGCCTTTCCTGCCTAGCCTGCCTATCCTGCCTACCCTGCCTTTCCTGCCTACCCTGCCTATCCTGCCTACCCTGCCTACCCGGCCTACCCTGCCTACCCTGCCTACCCTGCCTACCCTGCCTTTCCTGCCTACACTGCCTATCTTACCTACCCTGCCTACTCTGCTTACCCTGCCGAACCTGCCTATCCTGCCTACCCTGCCTACCCTGCCTACTCTGCTTACCATGCCTACCCTGCCTACCCTGCCTACTCTGCTTACCCTGCCTACTCTGCTTACCCTGCCTACCCTGCCTACTCTGCCTACCCTGCCTAACCTGCCTATCCTACCTACCCTACCTACTAATTTGTATCTATCATCAATAGTTTTCTCAGCGCACGCCAAATAATGTGTTTTACAGACAACATTTTGCTACCTTGGGTTACATTATTGCAATTTTCATAAGGATCTCTATTTTCTTTGAAAATATTTTATAGCCTATGACACTCAGGAATAATGTAGCTTTATACCGGTGCAAGAATTTTCAAAATCGGTTCAGTAGATCCAGAGATTACCCCTTACAACGTCACAAACTCACAAACTCACAAACTCACAAACTTTACCTCTTTATAATATTAGTATAGATAGGTACATAACGTTGGTCTTCCAAAAATAATGGCTCATTAGAGCTCATTGTAGGCAGCAAATAATTGTTGAAGGTTTCGGCTGCCTGCAGCCAGGCTGACAGGCTGTTGCCTCTTAACTGCCTGGTGCGGTTCACTTAGGGCTTCCATTGCGGGAATGGCGCGGGAGGTCCTTCCGAAGAAATTATAAAGAGCCGCGTTTAGCCCCCCGGGAGTCCCCAGACCGGATATGGCTTATCGCGGCTCGTTTACAATGGGCTAATCGCAGACGTCTGCCTACCGCAGCGGACAGCCAGACGGCCTAATGATGATCTCTCTCTCTCTTGGCTGAAGATCGTGGTCAACATCAGGGTTGCATCTGGCGCGGACGATCTGTATCCACCGGTTTCTGGCTAGTGACTTTACGACCGTGTAGTATTCCTAATGTTTTTTTTATAAGTCTTATGCTCGCGCTTGACCACTATCTCACCTGATGGTAAGCGATGATGTGGTCGACGGCGAAGCACGCTTGCCTAGAAGTAAGCTATTCACTCTTGACTTAAAGACTAGGTTAGTAGCTTTCAGGAAACACAGACTCCGGCAAGGGAATTTCAGGAAACGTGTAGTGCGTATGGGTGGGATGTCCACCATGTACTGATGGCGCATCGCCGTACGTCTTGCAATCCGATCTGGTAAGGCGGAATTAAGTCATGCAATTCCATCGCAAAATCGAAATGTAACTGATAAATTACTAACAGAATGGCAACTCGGCGTCGATGTTCAAGGTTCTGGAGCTTTGACTGGACCAGATGATGATAGTCAATCATAAATTTTTCGTTGTCTCTCCAGGTCAACAAATCCAGCAAGATCCTAACGAACCAGGCAAGTGGCAAGTCGTCAGCGTGAGTACTTCAAGCGGGAACGGCAGCGCGGCCAGCACGCCGCAGCCTGCCGAGTGTGAGGCCGCCAAGCTGCGGCCGTCCAGCCCGGGCCAGGCGGGCAAGCGGCTCATGAAGAGAGTCGCTTGCACCTGCCCCAACTGCGACCAGGGCGAGAAGTGAGTACTATTACACCTTTGTGTCAGAGTGTACAAGCTATGGCCGTCCAGTCGGGCCAGGCGGGCAAGCGGCTCATGAAGAGAGTCGCTTGCACCTGCCCCAACTGCGACCAGGGCGAGAAGTGAGTACTATTACACCTTTGTGTCAGAGTGTACAAGCTATGGCCGTCCAGTCGGGCCAGGCGGGCAAGCGGCTCATGAAGAGAGTCGCTTGCACCTGCCCCAACTGCGACCAGGGCGAGAAGTGAGTACTATTACACCTTTGTGTCAGAGTGTACAAGCTGCGGCCGTCCAGCCGGGCCAGGCGGGCAAGCGGCTCATGAAGAGAGTCGCTTGCACCTGCCCCAACTGCGACCAGGGCGAGAAGTGAGTACTATTACACCTTTGTGTCAGAGTGTACAAGCTGCGGCCGTCCAGCCGGGCCAGGCGGGCAAGCGGCTCATGAAGAGAGTCGCTTGCACCTGCCCCAACTGCGACCAGGGCGAGAAGTGAGTACTATTACACCTTTGTGTCAGAGTGTACAAGCTGCGGCCGTCCAGCCGGGCCAGGCGGGCAAGCGGCTCATGAAGAGAGTCGCTTGCACCTGCCCCAACTGCGACCAGGGCGAGAAGTGAGTACTATTACACCTTTGTGTTAGAGTGTACAAGTTGCGACCGTCCGGCCCGGGCTAGGCGGGCAAGCGGCTCATGAAGAGAGTCGCTTGCACCTGCCCCAACTGCGACCAGGGCGAGAAGTGAGTACTATTACACCTTTGTTTCAGAGTGTACAAGCTGCGGCCGTCCAGCCGGGCCAGGCGGGCAAGCGGCTCATGAAGAGAGTCGCTTGCACCTGCCCCAACTGCGACCAGGGCGAGAAGTGAGTACTATTACACCTTTGTGTCAGAGTGTACAAGCTGCGGCCGTCCAGCCGGGCCAGGCGGGCAAGCAGCTCATGAAGAGAGTCGCTTGCACCTGCCCCAACTGCGACCAGGGCGAGAAGTGAGTACTATTACACCTTTGTGTTAGAGTGTACAAGTTGCGGCCGTCCGGCCCGGGCTAGGCGGGCAAGCGGCTCATGAAGAGAGTCGCTTGCACCTGCCCCAACTGCGACCAGGGCGAGAAGTGAGTACTATTACACCTTTGTGTTAGAGTGTACAAGTTGCGGCCGTCCGGCCCGGGCTAGGCGGGCAAGCGGCTCATGAAGAGAGTCGCTTGCACCTGCCCCAACTGCGACCAGGGCGAGAAGTGAGTACTATTACACCTTTGTGTTAGAGTGTACAAGTTGCGGCCGTCCGGCCCGGGCTAGGCGGGCAAGCGGCTCATGAAGAGAGTCGCTTGCACCTGCCCCAACTGCGACCAGGGCGAGAAGTGAGTACTATTACACCTTTGTGTTACGAGTGTACAAGTTGCGGCCGTCCGGCCCGGGCCAGGCGGGCAAGCGGCTCATGAAGAGAGTCGCTTGCACCTGCCCCAACTGCGACCAGGGCGAGAAGTGAGTACTATTACACCTTTGTGTCAGAGTGTACAAGCTGCGGCCGTCCAGTCCGGGCAGGCAGGCAAGCGGCTCATGAAGAGTCGCTTGTATCTGCCACAAATGTGACCAGGGCGAGAAGTGAGTACTGTTACACCTTTGTGTTAGAGTGTACAAGTTGCGGCCGTCCGGCCCGGGCTAGGCGGGCAAGCGGCTCATGAAGAGAGTCGCTTGCACCTGCCCCAACTGCGACCAGGGCGAGAAGTGAGTACTATTACACCTTTGTGTCAGAGTTTACAAGCTGCGGTCGTCCAGCCGGGCCAGGCGGGCAAGCGGCTCATGAAGAGAGTCGCTTGCACCTGCCCCAACTGCGACCAGGGCGAGAAGTGAGTACTATTACACCTTTGTGTCAGAGTGTACAAGCTGCGGCCGTCCAGTCCGGGCAGGCAGGCAAGCGGCTCATGAAGAGTCGCTTGTATCTGCCACAAATGTGACCAGGGCGAGAAGTGAGTACTATTACGCCTTTGTGTCACAGTGTACAAGCTGCGGCCGTCCAGCCCGGGCCAGGCGGGCAAGCGGCTCATAAAGAGAGTCGCTTGCACCTGCCCCAACTGCGACCAGGGCGAGAAGTGAGGCTTCTTTATATAAATAAAGTCATAAACAGAGACCTTTAGGCCGTGACGTTGCGAAGGCGAAAAGGCAGACCACCTATCTAAGGGCAGAATGAGGGCTACCGCGTAAGCGTAAAATTTCATAAATTTTTGGCTTGTAGCGCCAGTTTATTTCCATTTTTTTTATTCACAACAATACATTCCAAATATTTTCCAATATATTCCAAATCAAGTTTAAGATTTTTACGGGATATATCAACCACTGCTGTAATAGAGTTATATATTCGTTAGTTCGTAAAACTGATTTTATATTTAATCGCACTTCTACGGCATTAGAAATGATTTTAAATCAAACCAGAACAGAGACGACTGACTACAAGCGAAAGAACCTGATTTGATATGGAATTGGAGATCTGTGTGCATTTGCTGCATAATACCCATTTCTTCCATATTAAGACATGTTTCCCCAAAGCTCTGAAAACTCGCCTATTATTCAAAAGGTCGCTGATTCAAAATTATCATCGCAGGGATCCGGTGTTTACTGGCAATAATAGAAACCGAAAAAAATAATGATAGAGAAAATTTCTTGTTTTTGTGCGCGATATGTAATTTCTTCTTTAAATTTGCATTTACTATGATTGTCGAGACCGGAGAAACACAATTTTTCTTTTTATTCTTCAACTTATGAGCGATACGTTATTATTTACGATATTATTATAAAGCTCCTTTTAAAGATTCGGGGCCCTACCATGGTTCTTAGAGAAAGGTTATTTTCATGGTTAGTAAGATACAGATGTATATGACTTGTATACATCTGTCCCTTTCGACCAGTTGAAATAACCTTGCTTTAAGAGCTCATGGTATAGTGCCCGCAATGTAAGTTGGCAAGGTCTTGGCGTAGTGGGGGCACATATTCCGCGAATTTACCAACCACTTGACAGAGCGAACAGAACGTGGACGCGATACTATTGTTCAATCGATACTTGTGTCAATTGATCGACCAATCGCGAGTTTGCAACGGTCCTAAACATTCCCCGCGCCCCGCTTCACTACCAAAGAAACCTAAAAAACTACTTCTGCGAATCTAACGACTCTTGCCAACTTACGTGCCGGGTATTATAAGCCCCTGTTCTTGTCGTCCTCATCAAGTTGGCAATCTTGAAACAAACGCATTACGTATGCATGTAGCCTTAACCAATAGACTTTCAGCAAATACTTTTCACCCGAAAACACAACCGCACGACAGTAACGCAGACATTTAAATTGCAGCCGCCTGGTGGATCGCAAGAAGCAGCACGTGTGTCACATCGCGGGCTGCAACAAAGTGTACGGGAAGACGTCACATCTCCGCGCGCATCTGCGGTGGCACTCCGGGGAGAGGCCCTTTCTTTGTAACTGGTTGTTCTGTGGCAAGAGGTAATTCTTTCATTCTTTCAATGCTGCCAGCGTTCTGGCCACGTTTCCCATTCTCTTTACTTTTTTTTTTGATTTATGAACCTGCCCCACACTAGGAATTTTTCCTGTACCGTGGGTGCGTTTACAAACATATAAACACACATACACAAAAACCCAGAGCCGGAACAATTATCTGTAGGTCATACAAATATTTGCTCCGTGCGGGAATCGAACCCGCGACACGAAGTGATTAGTCAATCGCTCAACCACTGCGCCAACCGTGCGCCCTTGACATCTTTTGGACAATTCTTTTTCAAATTGACGGTTATTACCCGGCTGCAAGGAAAGGGTTATGTTTTACGCGCGTATCTTATATGTATATATACCACTACATGGATTTAAATAATTAAGACACCGTAAGATAGGTCTTGGCCGCCCAAGTGTTCCCAGATAAGTGCCGTTAAAAAAAGGAACATGGTGGCTTTTGGGCGCCATATTGTGGTGGTTGCAATATTTTTTTTCTTCCAAACTCATCGAGTGGGATATCAATATGAATGATTATTAGAGGTTATTACAAAAATTTATACCACTTGTTGTCATGTAAAAGTCTGCTCTTAGCAGTAGTGGCCCACTGGTAACGGCCCCGACTTACATTGGCCGTGGGGTACAAACCCAGTTAGGCGCCATTACCTTGTGTAAATTATTTCATCCCCACTGCTCTAAAAGGGTAAAGGAAACCATCTTGAGGAAACATCATGTTCTACAACTAAAAAATCGAAAACATGTGACGTCCACCGCGTCACATGTTTTCGATTTTAATATCTATACTTAATATTATAAAGCTGAAGAGTTTGTTTGTTTGAACGCGCTAATCTCAGGATCTACTGGTCCGATTTTAAAAATTATTTCACTATTCGATAGCCCGATTATTGAGGAAGGTTATAGGCAGGTAAAACATCACGCTATGACTAATAGGAGCGGAGTAGTAATCAAATAAGCGAGTGAAACCGCGAGGTTCAGCTAGTTACCAAATAAAATTAAAAAAACACTCTATGATGGTGATGACGTAAAAAATAAACTTCATAATTGACAAAAACCTTAATATCTGAACACTGTCTCCAGGTTCACGCGGTCGGACGAGCTTCAACGTCACCGGCGGACGCATACAGGTGAAAAGAGGTTCGAGTGTCCCGAGTGTCGGAAACGGTTCATGCGGTCAGACCATCTCGCCAAGCACGTGCGGATACACACCAAGAATAGAATTACGGTGAGTTTATGACATAACATCACGCTCTATTCCCCGTATGAGTAAGCAGAGTTGTTAACTTACAACCACACCTACACATCTGACCAGTCAGAATATAAAGCTGTAGGTGGTGTATTCACTGTCTACTGAGGGATTGTTGACAACTATTTAATCACCACACAATTTTAACTTGCCTCTGTATCAACCAGACAACCGTGTGGTCACCCCCCTGTTCCATCTTCCCCGTATTAAAACTAATTAGGATGTGGAAAACTGCTTTTTTGGGTATGTTCTTTATAACGGTGAGTTGGTTTTCATCATCATCATCCACAGCCCGACTTCGCCCACTGCTGAGCATAAGCCTCTCTCTTGTACCAATCACCACGTTCCTGTGCTAACCTCATCCAGGTTCTACCCGCAATGGCAACAATGTCATCTGTCCATCTCGCTGCTGGAAAATCTCTAAAAAAAACAAAATATATCTCTCTCTCTCTCTCTAATAATCTCTCTTTAATCTCTCCCATCTCCATTTTGGTTTTACATTAAACGAAATACTTCTCGTCTTATTTTCCAGGAGGTAGCAACGTCAACGCAATCAATGTACTCAGACTCAGGCGACGACAGTTGTGACGAGAAGATGATGCTCACCATAGAGACTGTCCACAACGACGGCGACGGCGAGGACAAAATGGTGCTCCGCCCCAGTCCCAAGATGGAGCCTGACCACATCGACAGCTAGGACACGAGCAGCGACGAATAGAACCGTCGCTGTGCAATCATATACGTCACCAGCCCTGGTGCATCATATAATGACTTTAGTGCCACGAACTTGATAGGAAACTACACCTTATTTGGTTAACATGAAGGGTCGTTTTCCTGTGTGCGCGAGTGTTTATCCAGCCTTTTGTGACGCATTCCTATGGGATTGCGAGGTAGTAGGTAAGAGTGTGCCATTAGTGTTTTGTTTTTTATATTATTGGCGAAGTCAATAATATTCTAGTAAACAGATATGTTATGAGCGCGTGCATTGTGAAGACTCGAATACGTCCTAATTGGGACGTATAGTCTTTAGTCTAATTCACACATGGCGAAGAGCGATAGGCTTTGTTGTTGAAACAAAAACAAAATTAAAAAAATGCCTTCGTGCGTATTTAGAAAGTGTACCAATTATGATACCAAAGTACATAAAACAGAAGGGATCTCATACCATATGTAAGTACGCAATACACCTTAATTTACTAATTTATTTAATTTTTTTCCTAATATTCTGATATTTGGAGGTTAGAAAAAGAAAAAACATTGGTGGTCAGAATAATGTTTGTTTACATTCACACGCAAGTGACAAACACTAGCTGTCTCTTTTTTTCTTGTTGGTTCTATCAAGCCATCCCTTTCGACTTGTAGTGAAATGTCAGATGAATGAAGAGTGTGTATATGTGCTGCCGCTGCTGTGCGAAACACTTTTTTCGGTTGTTTTGTGAGTGTATAACGTATCTGTTTACTAGAATATCATTGGGCGAAGTAAATGTTTTGTTAAATTGAAGTCTGGCTAGGTCGGTTGTTCACGAGGCACGATACACTGCAGACGATCTGTCGTCCGTTCGTTTGTTCACTAGACACGATTTTGCAACGACACTGCAGTGCACTTGTATTGTTCTATAAGGGCGTGAGTGTGTCGTGTCGTCAACAAACTCATACTTGATTTGGTACAGCCGCCAAATCGTCACCGCAAATAAGTCGCGACGGCATATCCGAAAAACCGCTTGTAAATCGTGTCGCGTGTAGTGCGGTATCGTGCAATGAACAAACGTTCCATACAAATATATGGAACTCCGAATCGTGACCACATTGTGTCGTGTCGTGAACAAATGGCCTAGGGTTGGGCTTAACCGGTATAAAGACATCGATAGAATGACGGTACGTTATTATGATTTTTGAATCGATTATGTTTTCGATTTTGATTGTCAAAGTCTGACTGAGAAAAGCAACTATTAAAGACTTACTTACCGTTCTTCTGTCGATGGTTTATCTGCGTACGTATTATTTTTGTTATAAAACGCTGTATTAAAAGACAAATGTAGACGCTTTTTTAAAAACATCTTACTTATTGTACGCTATAAAATGATGGTTGTATTAGATTTTGATACTAAAATGTGTAGTCTTAATATATTTCTTTAGGTTGTACAATAAAACAAACGAGATTATGTATTTAAAACAATGTTAGCTATATTAACATTATTTAAATGTACGGTGTTGTGTTTTTATACTTATATGATAAGGATATTTATTGAGCATTATTCTTTGGTACCGCCTGTACGAAATAACTTGTGAATTAGCCTGAAAATACACTGAAAACTTGTTATGGTGAACTGTTGTATGGCATTACTATAAAGTGTTAATATGCCATCACGATATGATAAAAATGGATAGTACTATTCGTTCTGTAAAGCTCTGTCTCTCTCTCACAACGTGTCAATCATGATGGCATTGACATGTCATAAGACGGCCTTTGGGGTCTTACTCTGAGTATAAATCTATCGTGGTGGCTGAGAGAAACAGACAAAGCTATTCAAGAAAAAAAACACTGTCCCTTTTCATCATCCCAAAAATCGGCGTCATTGGTGTTGATCGACATTTTGTGTCGAGCAGAAAAGTTGAGAGTTAAAATAAAGGCTTTTTATGCGAGACACGAACGATTCTTTTTCGACCACCTGATGAGCTTAATTAATTAATTGCAAATATGTTCCAACAACAATTTATTAGAAACGTTCAGACTAAAAACCAACAAACTATACACACAATCAACGCGCGCTTTTTCGAGAGGTAACAGGTTCAGTATCTTGCTTTATGCAAGATACTGAACCTGGCCCTTTATGTCCGCTTCCAATATGTGAATCGTTCAGTTCCATCAAATAAGTTTTCACTGTGTCTTGTCTGTTCATTTGTAGAGAAATTATTTATGTATAGATTGTGAAAGTACGTAGGTTAAGTCAATCAAATAGACCAATAATTATTTATTGAATTTAATGGCTTTTCCCATCATCAATTGTACAAAAAAGTTGATATTTTCTTTGGCCAGTTGTAAATGCAGTCAGCTGAGTAACTTTGTATACTTACTTAGACAGACATAAGTACTTATAACATTAACAAGGATAATATACAAATAGTTATTTATACGAATCTGTAAATTGTGCTTATTTAGTATCAAAAGATGAAACAGCAATATTTTAGGCTAATTTTATACCAAAATGATGAAAAGTTATGTATAAGGTATTAACTGTTTTATTTGAATATGAGTTGCCTTGGTATTATTTGTTGAGAGACAAAATGTTTGTAATGAAATTGTGTCATATTTCGAGATAAAATTGAAGCAATTGGTCTGTGATCAAAATTTGTACAGTTGTTGTAAAAAAATATTGTTAATTTTGCTGTTTCGTTGAACGCAATGTACTTACTTGTAAATTGTAAATATTATTTAAGAGAAAACTTAATATAAATAACATCAACGCGCATTTTCACTAACGCTGTGTAACGCGTAAAAATGCCTTAATATTATTGAACTCTTGGATTTTCTTCTTTCGGCGTCGAAAATCCAACAGTGCGTTTTTATTTAGGTATAAGTCGAATAGTGTTAGTGAAAACGCGCATAAGTGTCGATATGTATTGCTAGATATAATATATATTTTTGTATATACTCTACAAAGGATTAATGCCATAACATAGCTTTTTAAAAATCATTCCAGAGGGGATTATATTAATTTATCGAAGCTGGCATTGTATAAGGTTTGCTAGTGCACACAAATGGGTATCTGTGGTGAAGTAATTGGCTACGATAGCCTGTTCGCAGTCGTCAAATACGTTTTACATACAACAAGATTAATAGGAATAAAACAATAATTAGATATTTGTTAGATTATCTGCCAGGGATTTTGCAGTTTAGAAAAGTCGATTATCACGCCTTCGAGAGAATTGAATTAATAGAATCAGAACTTGGTGAGCCGATCAAGTCTCTGAATAGGTTTCTTTAAAGCTTTTAGTATCACAAATAAACCGCTGTATTTAGCCTCAGTTTTAACCACCTGTATAGAACACTAATACCATTTTCAAGTATTACAAAACGTAGTTGATCAATAAGTAGTTTCTCAGATTTCACCTAGGTGTATGCAATGCATTGCTTGCAACTAAATATTCAAAGGGCGCACTTGCGATATTTTTCAAGTAACGTTTTTGGTAAATTTTTTGACTATAACGGTGACAATCTAAGAAGTCCGTTGACGTTTCTCGTTTTACATGCCGCGATAACTTTGTACGTAAGAAATTAAAAAAATCAAATTCATAACTAATTACTACGTTACCCGTACACTATAACAACGAGTATCATTTGTAAGCATCAAGTTTAATTATTATTAAGTATTTTTATAGCTGTCAAATCAGACTTCTTACTTTGTCACGACTATAGTTGCCTAAAATACAAGGTTTAACACAAATAACGCAATTCCTGAAAAGGGGTCACACTTTTTACTATGGGACTTAACCTGAAATCGCGGCAAAGTAATTATCAACTACCCCCATAGCTCATAGCTCGGGAAAATGTACTGAACAGCTGATGTTTTTTCGCGTTCTCAGGGTTGTTCTTGTAGTAAAAGTTTTTCATAAAGATGGGTACTATGACCTCTTTTCAGGAATTGCGAATTTTTTTTTACTCTCTGTATATACATAGTTTGGGTTTCTCGAGTTATATGCGCTAGCAGAAAATAAGTTTTGTAAAATTATGTCAGAAAGTAAATCCATAGAGATGTTAATTATAAATGAAAACTTGGTGAAAATTGCATGTGGGCTCTTTGAAATTCATAAACCCAGGTAAATGGGCATATAAAGGGAGGTTTGAACTCACGTACAACTTTGACAATGACGTATGACCACTTTTCACCCTTATTATTATAAATGCGGAAGTGTCTGTGTGTCTGTTTGTTACGCTTTCACGCCTAAACTTCTAAACAAGATAGTTGGATGTTGGCTAGGTTATTCTTGATCGCGGGGGTATATTCCCTTACGATGATTCCCGACACTCAAGCGGGAGCCGCTGGTAGAAGCTAGTAATAATAAGGGTGAATATGCACATGTCTGTAACTTGCGCAAAAGTGTGCAAGTAGCTTGCAAGAAATGCTTCTGATGGAAGAATTTCACAATGGCATATAAGCTACTTGTAAACTGTTATGCAATCTACAGGCATGTGTATTTTCGCCCTTAGATTGAAAAGTGGTCAACCGCCATTTCCAAGAGTTGTACAAATCCAAGGTATTTAGGTCGAGGCAGATGCTGGGTCCAATGTCACTGCTTATCAAAAAAAATCTTTGTAAATATGGAGTAAATTCTCCCTTTTCCGTATTTTGTAAGCTGTAAATAATTTTATTGTTGAACTGGTTAAATTAAATATTTTTTACATTATTTGAGGTGTTTTTTTCTTTGGGTTATTGAACTGAAAAGTGTACAGTCGTGTGCGAATTTCCGAATCCAAACAAACGTGTAACGTGGTCACTTACAATGGGACTCATCAGAAGGCTAAAACTTAAAAAGTTTAGTAAAAACTGTAACCCGACTAAAGTTTTTTTGGCCTATCTTACCCGGGCCATAATAACGAATCGTTTGACATCTTATTCATCAAAATCGGATGAATAGTTTAGGCGCTTTGGAGGAACATACGTAAATACAAACATACATAAATATTCATAGACTGCTAAAATCGTAACCCTTCCTTTTGGCTTCACCGTAGTCGGGAAAAAGCAGTGGACAGCGCATTGCTCGCTGAACGGATGGCCGATGGCGCCGAAAGGTACTTGAGTGGCGACCGTTCTCCGGAAGACGCAGCGTTGGAAAGCCTTCCACAAAGTTAACTGATGGCCTGATGAAGGCCACGGGAATCTGATGCTGGATGCGAGACGTACAGGACCAAGTCGATGTGGTGACGCTTGGGATATGTCTACGTCCAACAGGGGACACCTTTCGGCTGAAATTATGATTAAATTTATGACTTATCATCTATCTTAGAAAAGAAAATAAGTACCATCATTGTTAATGTGTGTGTCACAGCCTTATGTTTTATAAAGTGTTCACTGCTGAGTAATGGCCTACAGCTGCAACCATTTTGAGCATTTACGATCGACAAATTAGTGGGATAGCCTGACAACTAGTTATCTCTGACTTTGAAGTACCATTTGAAGTTGGAAAGCTTCCTAATTCCTTCGTATCTTGTTAAAATTAAATCACTGAAACATAATTATACTTAATATACGAAACCTCAGAGCACCACTATATAAGAGGCGACATAAAAGAAATGTAAGAATCCTGCGAACCCTGCAATCGTAGGCATTAGACAGTTTGATGCGCTGTGGCGGCGCCGGCGCAGGATGTCACAAAACACCGCGGTTACCGTCAATCGCTTGTCCCGAACATCCGTTGAAAAACTAACCTGTACAAATTAAAGCGTCTTGGCTACGATAACTCGCGTCGGGCGGGTCGTCGGCCGCCATTTTCCGTGTCGCTACGGGTCTAATAGCCACCATTACGTCTCCGTGAAATCGTGATGCCGACCGCTGCCCACAAAACTTAATGCTCCATTTTTCTCTTTTTCTTTTCACAGTTTTGTTTAGACAGCAGCATATCCGCTGGTATGTATCCGGTTACTCGACAGTGACTGGCTGAGCGATGTGTTGTTACAGCTATTGTAGAAAGTGTTGAAGGAAATTTATAACAATTCAATGGAATGAACATCCTTGTACAGTCCATTGATTGTAGTGAGAAGATACTGTAGTCATTAGGGTTCTTAGTAGCATCAAAAATGCTTAGTCTCTTTCTACTTAAGTAGATTGGAATCCGTAGGCCGCACTTTTCTTCAATGTTCTTGCTTATTGCAACAGCGAAACTAGAAAATCAAAAAAAAAACCCGACTGCTTAAAAAGCGAACTAAAAAGCCGTAAACAAGAAGAAAATCATGTTGTGCAGTCGGAGGATACGTATTTGTGAACTGGCTGACCAAACCCAGATGTATTTATTTTGATACCCCACACGACGGGTTTGGAAATAAAAAAAATTGTCCTCTACAATATGGCACCCAAAATCCGCCATTTTTCTTTTTTCCAATTTTGATGTAGTCAGTGACACTCGCAGGGTTAAGACGAATCGATTCACGTATGAATCATCAAAATCGACCAACGCCTTTGGTCTATAGAACGCTACATAGGAACAAACATACATACTTACATACATACATAGCCTGATAAACACGTTACCCTCCTTCGGCAGTCGGGTAAAAAGGAAAATTATTGATTTTAAATTCTCTCCATGCAACTTAGCAATCTCGCTCCTGTCTTTATCTCATTACAGTCGCCGCGTGGAAAGATGCTTATTTGAATTGAACAGTATGGTGGCAAGATTTACCGTTGATAGTGAATGTAAAAGGCGCGGTTCAAGAAAGCAAGACAAAGCTACTCGGTTGGCTGACTCGCCACGCCGACTGGCCAAGCTTCTAATGAAAGACGCGATAAATTTTAATTATATCTAGCTGACTAATTACTGAGGCCGCTACATGATGCGTTGTGGTAAAAATGTTATTATGCACAGTTCGTCATAAGTCATTGACTAGTTATGCACAATTTCATCGGATATTATGCATAGCTGCCATCGTTTCATGGTCGCCGGACATCGAGTTACCGGCCGCTTGTTAGCTGCTCCGCTGTTACTGGCGAAACATTGAATTATTCGTAATTGTATGCTAATTCGTGTAGACTTTAATCACCTTTACGTGTTTGGAATCAAGTTCGCGGCGGATTATCTAGTGGAAGTCTTAATCATGGAAACTTGTTGATCTGTTTAGGGATATTCATACATACTCATACTGGCAGTAACAGAACAAGGAGTAGCAAAATATAATTTGATGGTTTGCGTCCCAAATACGGTGATTTACTCTATGTCTAAACACAATCCGTTATTCTGACCAGCAGTTGGCAATGAGATTACTTCCCAAGGCGCAGTTTACTCAGTCGGGGATCGTTCAACTTGGTAATTTTATTATGATGTCATTCGTGGTAATGGGCGACTCGAGCGAGCACTCCCGGTTAGCACGCCATGTCTGTGCGGAAACTTCGTAGAAAACAACATTTGTTTCATTCAATGAGAGTAATACTTCAGGTACCAAGGTTTTTTTATGACTTATTTATTAAATAAGCCTTATGACTTATTTATTATTTAGCCAAATATTTGCCACTTCAAAGCCCTAGTTATTGTTTCTGAAGAGAAGGGTAGGAGGCAAGGGTAAAAGGCACTTACTAGCGGACGCCTCGTGGCTTTACCCGCGTAGTTCCCATTCCCGTGGGAATACAGGGATAAAAAGTAGCCTATATCACCCGGGGATAGAGTAGCTTCCCAACGGTGAAAGAATTTTTGAAATCGGTCCAGTAGTTTTGGAGCCTATTCGGTACAAACAATCAAACAAACAAAAAAATCTTTCCTTCTTATAATATTGGTATAGATAAAATCACCTCAAAGTTTGGCATATATTAATCTTTTCAGCAGCTCGATAAATATTTACGTACCTACCTAAAAATATCGACCTAACTGCATTGACTTCGTTCATTGATGCATTTCAGATTGCTTATTGCAATAGGGATTTTAGTCACTTTTGCCTAAGATAACATCAGTATCATTGTCATTTCAATCGAGAGAAGTCCACAGCTAGACATTGCCCCAAGCGTATCACAATGTCCCAACAAAAAATCGAGAAATTCTCTAGCTAGCACCAACCTATTTAATATTTCCCATTGAACTATTCTGCTTAGCATAACAGCGTTTGCCTGACCTCTACTCGGTACTACATTATGCTAAGCAGCTAGAAGCAGCCTGGTTCTATTTGTTTCATAGCTGGGATTCTAATCGCAGCTCTATGCTTGTAGATATTGTAATGGTGCAAGCTTAGTTCCGATAAAGACGGGGACATAACTGAGGTGCCCCGGATAGCTGCCTCATGGCCGTTAACTTAAATTATTGATTTTATTTGTAAAGCTCGTGTCTTCGATAGATTAGAACTTGATAGGTACCTACTAACATACAGATAGGCACTAGACGATCCTTGTAGATTGCCTTTATAATCATTGTAGAAGAAAACTTATCTGGTTAGAAGCAGATATTACTGAAGTGGCGCCAGTGGGCCCAGTGGTGTGGTCAAGCTTCGCTGTTTTTTTTTTTTTAATGTTAATTTTAAGTACCTGTATTACATTTTTTATTGCAGTTACAATTTATTAAAGTGAATCAGACGATAAGTATAAGACTTCCATAAAATTGTTACAGAACAAGAAATAGAAACTTATACACAAACAGCCCCAGAGGGCCTTGATCTTTGAAACGGCCACGCTTCGCAACGGCTTTATGTTACAGCTGACGACCCCAACTATTTACCCTTACGTAAGCCCTTTACCTGCCATAAAGGTCACCAGAGCGTCTAGAGCAGGGGTTCTCAAACAGACGATGGCGATCGACCGGTTGGTCTGAAGACCTTTCTGAGTCGATCGCGGTTGTTCTTAAAAAGTTTTTTGATACTGTTTAAGACTATGACATCCCTTTATCGTATTCTCTCTTGTCCTTATACACTTTTTTTACATTTACTGTTTGAAGTTTTTTTTTAATAAGCAGTTTATAACCTTTGCATTCATAATAATGCCGTCTCTTATTTTTTCTCTCATTTCTCTCATAGATTTATAACGCTATTCGTAGTCCTTTTTAGGGTTCCGTGCTCAAAGGGTAAAAACGGGACCCTGTTACTAAGACTTCGAGGTCCGTCTGTCTGTTTGTCTGTCACCAGGCTGTATTTCACGAACCGTGATAGCTAGACAGTTGAAATTTTCATAGATGATGTATTTCTGTTGCCGTTCTAAAAACAGAATAACATAAGTATTTTAGTGGGCTCCCATACAACAAACGTGATATTTTTGCCGTTTTTTACGATAATTGTACGGAACCTTTCGTGCGCGAGTTCGACTCGCATTTGGCCGGTTTTTCACTATAACTACTTCTGTTATATAAACAAATAAATGTCCGAAGTATGAATATTGAAGCGGATCTAGTCTAATCAGTAGTATTTCACGGGGTCTCGTGGTTTTAGGTTCATCGTTTTCCTTTCATATTAGAAGCTTGGGAGTTTACAGCTTGATGCCTAAATATACTCAGGACAGCAGCCATAAGTCTGAGCATCCCTGGTGACTTCCCAGGCAACAGGTGCGGGGCGCTCCACCTGCGAGCCGGTGTTGCCGGTGTCATGCACCCCGCACGCCGCACGGTGGCTGCGGCTCGCTCGCGCGTGGCAGGTCGTCGCTCCTGCCACTGCCACGAGCCCACGACGGTCCTGCAACCTATTGTTATTAATTTTAATTACGAAGATCCTTGTTTTATTCTTTTTCTGTTAGTGAAGGATGTTTGGGTCGAATTTTTATTGGTAATTTCGGTGGTTAAACTGCTGTTGTTTTAGAGGGTCCTATTGTAGTTGAGAGATGATTGTTTGTTAATCGTGTACCTAATCTTGATTTTATTATTAAGGTTCCCCTAGTCAACGGCACGAACTATTTTATGCGCGGGGTTAAAATGCATGCTTTCTCATCCGACAACACGTGCGAAAGAGATTGATGCTGTGATGAGCAGTAAGAAGCTAGTTCTTGTACGAATTAGCACTTTTGCAAGATTGTAGCTACATGGATGATGATTTAGGACGAAAACGAGCGTGCGAAATTTTATGAACAGACCTTTGGGAGTCTAGATATCATGAAAAAACTACTAAATGTATATTTTCAAAATAAAATTATTTACATTTTTAAATTAATAATCTATCCCTGTATGTAGGCCGTTTTGCAATTTACCTTCTTCTTATGGTATTTATTTCCGCCCAAAGATGCGTTAAAATTAGTGTTGAAATATTGAACTTTCGACGCTCATAATTCTATTAATGTATTTTTTACTTATCTGTTTCCATACAAGGCTAGATAATGATGAGAAAACCCGATATAATTTTTTTTTGAACGTACACCGTCAAACAGTGGAGTCATCGCCAGACTACGTTAGTATGGAAGAATTTTCGACTAGTGTAACCTTAAGTGAGGTTCGCTTTACAGATATCCTGCTGAACACTGTTGAAAATTGGTTACCTTTATAACTTTGCATTGAGTGTGGTCAATGTGCTGCTTCCGACCGAATCGTAACAAAATTAACACGTGCTCAAGCACTTGCTAACGTACCTAGTTTGTTTGAAGTTATTTTATTACATGTATATTTCAATAAAGGCATGCTTGTGTCTATCGTACAGCTTAAAATCGTTGCCTCTAACTAAGATACGTACCTTTATTAAAGCCAAGTAGGTACCTATAGAATAATACCACACATAACTAAGGATGATTGTCTAACTGAGGATTAAATGCAAAATGTCCTGGTTGATGTCCTGATGGTTTGTAGGCTTCAAGAAGTTGTAACTTGTACACCACACTGCGGGATATTTCCTCTGACTGATTTATAAAATATACATAGCTAGCACTGTCTATGTCCTTTACACAAATCACAGCTAATCATTTCATGTGATCTCAAGATGATAATTTTAGATTTGCAAATAAATATATGCTTGTTTGTAAACTGCTTTCATAAATATATGAAAAATAAAGAAAATAAATTATATATATGAAGCTGTGAAGTTTGATTAGGTACTAACTGTACTTAGGCCCATAATTTAAGTCATGTCAATACTCAATACATTTATTGCTTCCACATGTGAACTTAGATGGTGGGTTACAAATTTAGACCAATTGTGGACCCTGTCGGGCACTGCAAAAGTAGGAGAGAGGAAGAGTGCTTTTATTTGACTAGTTAAATTGAAAATTTGTCATTTAAATATTCATTTACATTATAATAGTATTTAGTTAATAACATTTATTAATGAATGAATTAAACTTTTGGTTTTTCTCATTGAGGTAATAATGTACTACGTTTTTCTTTAATTATTTCTGGTAATTTATTATATATTTTCATTGACATTACTAATGTACTTGTTGAGTGCATTTTTAGCTTAGAGCTTGGTAGGTTTAACCTATCTTTATGGCGCAATGTATATCTTGACTGTATATTTTCTCTTGTCGTGTAAAAGTCTTGGTTATTTGAGTTTTTGTCATCCAACTTCACTCCACCTCAAAACATCAAATTGACAGACAGACAGTTAAAGCTTGTTATTTTATTGTCATGAATCGAAGGGATTTCCGGTTGTCGTGGCAACTGAGTCACGTGGAGGTCCTTGCGACGGATTAGGAATGGTCTTACATGGGTCTGGTATGTCCTTAAGTCATTTTCGTGAAGGTTTCTTACCAATTCGAAATATCGGTTTCATTTCGGGGAGTGTGTGTTGGAATTGCATGAACTAATTCCTCCTAGCCCGTTCCATCATCGGGCTAAAAGATGTACGGCGATGCGCCATCGTACATGGTGCACATCCAACATATAACTAAACGTTTTGGAAATACTTTCATTATGCGTACAGCTAAGGAGTGGAATTCCCTGCCGGAGTCTGTATTTCCTGTTGGCTACAACCTGGGAGTCTTTAAGTCAAGAGTGAATAGGTTTCTTCAAGGCAAGCGTGTTACACCGTCGACCACATCTTAGCTTACCATCAGGTGAGATAGTGGTCAAGTGTAAGCCTATCTATACCAATATTATAAAGAGGAAAGATTTTTTGTTGGTTTGTACCGAATAGGCTCCAAAACTACTGGACCGATTTCAAAAATTCTTTCACCGTTGGGAAGCTACTCTATCCCCGGGTGACATAGGCTCCTTTTTGTCCCTATATTCCCACGGGAACGGGAACTACGCGGGTGAAACCGCGAGGCGTCCTCTAGTCAACAATAAAACAAAAAGAATCCATCTTGGAACCCAGCACTTTTGTACTTACAAAAGGACTGACACTTGATGAAGGTCTCGATGAAGGTAAGTACAAAAGTGCTGGGTTCCAAGACGGATTCTTTGAACCCAGCACTTTCTTCTTTTTCGATGTCATAATAATACAAAACAGTTTCTTCCTTCAACTCAATTACGCCCATGTGAGACACTACTTATCTCACTCCTGACCATAACCAAAGAAGGTAAACCAGTTTCGACCAGTTAAACAGCAGCATCATAAAGGTTACTACTAATTACTGTTACGCGAGGGTGCATAATATGCCCATGCGCAGCCGTGACGCTTGATATCAGACAACACACCAGCGCCCCCTCCAGGTTGTTGGCATTTACTGACGACTCCACAAATGGCATTATTTTTTTTACATTCTACTTGTTGAAAATATTGAATCTTCTAGTTGATTGAATAATATAGAGTGCCCAACTCGTATGCATCCGAATGTCACGCTATAATTAAGTAATAAACTTTTTTTGGGTCATCTAATAAAGTGGGTATGCGAACATTTTATGAAAAAGCACATTCCTCCTATCCCGTTCCATCATCGGACTACAAGACGTACGGCGATGCGTCATTGGTAGACAACCAATCCAACCCAACCATACGCACCAAACGTTTTTGGGAATACTTTTATTATGCGTACAGCTAAGGAGTGGAATTCCCTGCCGGAGTCTGTATTTCCTGATAGCTACAACCTGGGAGTCTTTAAGTCAAAGAGTGATTAGGTTTCTTCTAGGCAAGCTTGCTTCACCGACGACCACGTCATCGCTTACCATCAGTTGAGATATTGGTCAAGCGCGAGCCATTCAAAGATAAAAAAATGACTAAAAGCTATCGCCTTTTTAAGCAGCAAAGAAGATGAAAATTTTACAGATATCTATTAGGTACCTAGTCCATACAAAATTTTGGAAATACTACTGGTAATTTTCTATTGATTCTTTAATTCTTTATTGTACACCAAAACAATACATTTACACAAAGTGAAATAAATATTCATGTACAAAGGCGAGCTTAACTCCAAAATTGAGTTTTCTTCCAGCAAGCCTTTGAGTGATAGAGATCATCATAATTGAGGGCAGTAATCCAGTGTACAATTTTACAGTAAGATACTAATTTTAAATATAATAATAATACATACATAAAAGAACTACGTTCATAAACACAAATATTACTACGTTGCTAAAAAATATCTTAATTTAAAGTTGTCAAAATCCAAGTTGACCACCCTGGAGATATTATTCGAACATCGACCTATAAAATGAAGTGACAGTTATGTTAACTACCTCATTGGATAACGGATGGAGGTATGTTCAGCTGCCAGTCTTAAACATCGGAACTTCGGAAGTTGATGTGATAATAAATAAAGGATACGTTGGCAACCTGTCAACAGACAGGTCATAATTTGCTGGTAAGTAGCGTTTAATAGGCGATCTTAATTTATTACAGCAATATGTTATAGCAAAGATAAGTTTATTGAGAAATTGAATGAAGAGCCACGTGACACCTGCATTAATAAATAATCTTTGAAATTTATGTCTCAACCATTAAACCCGTGAAAAGTTCAATTAATTATGGTGGAGGCGATTCCTTGGCTTACTATTTCAGAAGGTAGGTATATTACGCTCTTTTGACCATAGTCTTCTTCCAGATCACTTGATGGAACATCGTGCTCCAGTCAATGATATTCTAGTAAACAGATACGTTACAAAACAACCGAAAAAAGTGTTCCACGCAGCAGCGGCAGCACACATACACACTTTTCATTCATCTGACATTTCAGAATCAGAATCAGAAATCATTTATTTGCAAAGAATGTAAGTAACAAAACATGTAAGTAACATCATTCATTTCTGGTAGTTCGTAGTGAACAGACGTATCGAAAATTATTAAAATAAACAAATAATCATTGGCGCAATCGTGACCTAGTTTTACGAAGAACGCAAACTGTGTTAATAATTAGATTTGTGTTGTTTGTGTAATTTGTGAAAATGACATGTGATAGTTAATTAAAAAAAAAAATACCTATAACCATCAATCGTAATGGAGGGTAGCCCGTTCAGCCGGCTTACCAGGTACGCTAGCTCCCCGCCCACTACACCCATACCCGCAGCTGTTCCCGAAGCCGCTCTTGCCTCCCAGGAGCCGCAACAAAATATCAAAGATGCCCTTGAATTGATCTCGACACCAGAAATACAGAACTGGATGTTGACCATCGAGCAGAGCCTAAAGGAGGTGTGTACTATTGTAGCCGACGGAAAAATGAATACGGAGCAGAAACTCCGTATCAATACCTTATGCCGTAAAGTATGCAACGGGACATCGCAAATGGCCGTGCACTACCAGTCCGTCAAGGCGAGAGCTGTTCAATACCACCACGCTGTGCAAAGCCTTGAGAAACAGCTAGACCTCTCACAGCAACTGCAGAAACTAAAGCAGAGTATTGGAGAATATATGAGACCTGCTCAGGGTTCCTCTTTTGCGGACATGGTAAAAAAAGGTGCTAACAATTTTATACAGCCAATAAATTTAAGTTCTGTGGCCATCTATCCAAACGACAAGTTGAAGACCAGCGATGCGACTAAATCACTTGTCCAAAAACTGATTCACCCTGAGCAGATGAAGCTCCACGTGAGAGGCCTACGCAAAACGAGGAACGGGGGAGTTATTATCAGCACTGAGACGAAGGATGACATCGACAAACTGAAACAGTCGGTGCAGCTATCGAAATCAGGCCTAACAGTCGACGAGCCTCATAAAAGGAAGCCTAGGGTGGTAATTGTAGGAGTGCCGACATCCATGCCAGAAACATGACATTATTGTTTTAACTGAATGCTGGCTTGCTAAGCAATATAACATACCACTAATTCCGGGATATAATATGTATAGAAGTAATATAAACTATAATCAAAACGATGGAGTGATAGTTTATGCAAGAAATCATCTGAATGTCTCTGTTGAGGAACCAAATATGGACGACTGTAATAGATTGTTAATTAAAATTGAATCAGAATTTGCCATACTAGCGTTATATCGACCCCCCTCTTTTAAAAATACTAACAACTTTACTGACTCTCTGAACGTCATCTTGCAAAGCCTATCATCCTTCAAAAACACTATTCTAATTGGCGATATTAATATTAATATACTTTCAGGAAGTGCTAATGCACCTGCTCAGGACTACCTCAACTTATGCGCCTTTCATGGCTTGCTTCCCGCACACAACTTTCCTACACATCACAGTGGCTCTTGTCTGGACCATATCATGCTTAAATCCAATTTTCCCTCACTTGCACTTGTTGTTAATTCAACAATAACCGATCACAATGCTGTCCTACTAACCCTTAATTGTAAATTACCTAAACAAAACAATCGAACAATTTCTAAATTAAATATAAATAAACTTGATGAAGATTTACGCGTCATCGATTTTGAACCAGTCTACAGTTCCGCTGACCCGCAGTTTTGTATGTTGTATTTAATAGAAAATGTAGGACATGCAATTCAGAAAAACACAGTTGTATCGGAGTTAAGCAATAAAAATCTTAACTTAAAACCATGGATCACGACAGGCCTTATTCGCTGTATGAAACATAGAGATAAACTGCATTTGAAAGCAAAATCTAATCCAGATAATGCAATATTTCAATTGTCGTACAAAAGATACAGGAATTTTTGTAATGATCTGCTGAGAAAAGTTAAATGCAACTACGATAAAATTGAACTGGAAAAGGCTGGAAAAAATAGTAAAAAGATCTGGAAGTATATTAAAAATGTCACATACACGTCGAAACAAAATGAGTCATCATCAGGTTTATTACGAGCACATGCGTCACAGCTGACATCTGCTAACATGGCAAATAATTTCTTTGTCAATGTTGGTAAGTGTCTGGCAGAAAAAATTCGGGGTCATTCACGTCATTACCTTACAGGCGCACCTTCTATGTGTAGCACCACTTTAACATCCTTTGGACTGCTGGATACTGATGAGACTGAGGTAGAAAGTATAATTACGACTTTGAAAGACGACTGTGCAGTTGGTTGGGATAACATATCCAATAAAATTATAAAGCAATTCAGGCATATTTTAGTACCACCGCTGACTTATATTTTTCGCATTTGTTTATCTTCAGGTATTTTTCCTGATTGTCTAAAAAAGGCAGTTGTTCTCCCTATTTATAAATCAGGCAGTAAAGAGCAAGTGACAAATTATAGACCTATTTCTATACTGCCTTGTATGTCTAAAATTCTGGAAAAAATTATCAATAAAAGACTGTTTAAGTATCTGGAGGATAAATCAATTTTATCCAAGTGTCAGTTTGGATTTAGACCTAAAGTCTCAACCGCTGATGCCGTACATCACCTGACTGACTATCTGGCTCAGGAACTTGACAAGGGTAACCACACAGTAGGAATTTTCCTGGACCTCGCCAAAGCTTTTGACACAGTTTCCATTCCTATCCTGTTGCGCAAGCTTGAGAACGTGGGTGTAAGAGGAATCCAGCTGAAACTCGTCAAAAGTTATTTAGAAGACCGTACCCAGTGCGTAAAGATTGGCAATGTGCTTAGCGCTGATAAAAAAAACACATCCTTTGGTGTTCCCCAAGGAAGTGTTTTAGGTCCTACTCTGTTTTTGATTTACATAAATGACCTTTGTAATCTAAAGCTAGAACATGGCAGAATTGTATCTTACGCTGATGACACTGCTCTACTTTTTTCTGCAGAGTCAGAAAATGAAGTGCACAAGCTTGCGCAACACGGATTCAATATTGTAAATAATTGGCTTAAATATAACTCACTAACATTAAATGCGGATAAAACAAATTACATTAGGTTTTCGAGCGTAAACAGACTAATATTGCCCCAACGTTATATGCTCATTATTGCACAGACGCTACCGATAATCAGTGTGGATGTCCCAATATCAATATTGCTAATAAAATAAAATACTTGGGTATCATTTTAGATGAAAACCTTTCCTTTAAACAACATTTAGATGCTTTAAATAATAGAATTCGTAAGCTAATATTCGTATTCAAAAAGCTACGATATATTGCAGACCCACTATTAGTTAGACAAGTTTACTTTGCACTTTGTCAGTCAATTTTGACTTACTGCATTACCTCATGGGGTGGGGTGGGTAAAACTTTGTTGCTACCCATCGAGAGAGCGCAAAGAGCGATCCTCAAGGTGTCTACTTTCCGCCCATTCCTTTTTCCCACTAACCTCCTCTATAAATCGTGTGAAGTACTAACAGTTCGTCAGTTATTCATAATGAACATCGTGTTAAAACAACACGCAGCCCTTCCCTACCGCAAAGAGCTTACAAAAAAAAGACGGAAGGATATAGTTGCCCTTAAAATAAGTACAAAACATGCTTTCACAGACAAATTTTATGTGTACCTCGGGCCACTACTCTACAACAGACTAAACGCAACATCAAACATTTATTCCCTAAATTATTGCAACTGTAAGAAAATTCTCAAAGAAGCTCTGCAAAGTATGTCTTACGAAGACACAGAGAAATTACTACTTGTATTAAAATAGATATTGTGCGAGTTTTAATTGTCTATTCTGGTATTTGAGAGTCAGAGATGTTAGATAATAAGAATTTAATTACACATTATTATTATTACCCTTTAGAAATAAGCCGTTAGAAAATAAGAACTTTGTTATTTTTGATTGTTACGAGTATTTACATTCTATAAAATGATCAACGCATACACCTAGGATTTGATTATTAATGATTATTTGAAAAAAAAACAAATGTACCTCTTCTCGCCTGAAACACAGGATTACCTAGTTCAGGCACATAGCTTATGTGAACTTGACATAAATTTAAGCAAAAATTGTATTTATTGTATTGCCTTATGATTTTTAAATAAACTTTATTATTATTATTATTATTTCCTTTATTTTATTTCTTTTCTTTTTAACTAAATTTTTAAATATTTTTATAAAACACAAAATTTGAAAAACATTTAAAAATATAGAAAATAGAGGCCCACCGGTATCGGGAACAGGGTCCAAGCTACCGGCGGTCAGGGCTCCAAAGAGAGGAACCTCCTAACAATGCGAGCCGTGTCCAGCAGTACTGCTTTCTGGATCAGGCCCTTGACCCAGCCGCCTAACGAGAGCCTCCTAAGATGTTGGTCGAGGCTCGTGGCTATTAAGCCATTGGCTGACACGACTATCGGTACAATGATCGCTGTGTCTACATCCCACATGTCGACAACCTCGCGAGCCAAGTCAAGATACTTGATTTGCTTATCTTTCTCGGCTTTCACGAGGTTCCCGTCATGCGGGACGGTAATGTCAACAATCATTGCACGCCTCTCAATTCGGTCCACCACCACTATATCAGGCTTATTGGCTACAATAGTCCTGTCAGTGATGATGGACCGATCCCAGTACAATGTGATATTGCCATTTTCGAGAACTCGGGTCGGGCACATACCTGTAGTACGGTACCTCCGATGCCACAAGAGTGTATTTCAGAGCAAGTTGCTGGTGAATGATCCTGGCTACAAGATTGTGCCTATGCAAGTACTCCTCGTTAGCTAGACGAGAACATCCAGAGATAATGTGTCGGATCGATTCACCCGGGCGGTGACACGCCCGACAGATGTCAACCGTGCCATCCTTCACAATAAATCTCCGGTAGTTATTCGTCATGATAACTTCGTCCATAATTGCACAGACAAAACCTTCGGTTTCCCCAAAGAGGTCACCGAAACGCAGCCAGGCTACGGACGCTGCTTGGTCTACATCGGACCCATGTAGGGCCCGAAAAAAGCGTCCGTGAAGCTCCTTACTCTGCCATACTTCCCTGCGGTCGTTAGTATCAAGCACTACAGGCATGCGCCAGTTCTCATTCGCCAAGGAGAGCGGGGTGAGTCCCTTGTCCACTGCTACTACATCTCGATGCATACCCACGACGGTGTGTAGAAAATATTCCCTGAGATTGCATATCTCGCGGTTGTGGAGGTTTTTGGCATTTAAAAAGCCTCGGCCACCACACTTCCGCGGGATATACAATCTCATGGCCGACGATCGTGGATGATGCATTCGATATGCAGTCAGCAGTGTACGGACTCGCCTATCCAGGGCGTCGAGTTCCGTTTGAGTCCATTTGAGTATGCCGAAAGAGTACATCAATACCGGCATGACCCAACCGTTGAAGGCGCGCACCTTGTTTCCGCCTGAAAGAAGACTATTGAGTACCTTCTTCAGACGGCCAAAGAAGCGTTCCCTCAACGATTGCTTCATGTCAGTAGTGCTGATACCTAACGCTTCCGACATACCCAAATACTTATAGGTTTCGTTTGGAGAGAGGGATCTCAGGTTTATGGAATCCGCTAGTTGAATACCTACGGATTCCACAATCTCCCCTCGCTTTACATGCATGACCGCACATTTGTCCACACCAAACTCCATCCTGATGGCGCTACTAAAAGTTTCAGTTACCTTCAGTAGCTCCATCAGCTGAAGATTGCTGGGGGCAAAGAGCTTCAGATCATCCATGTAAAGGAGGTGAGATATAACCAGACCACCTCTCTTCAACCGATAGCCTAGCCCTGAATTCTCCAGCAGCATGTTTAGAGGATTCAGGGCTAGACAAAACCAAAGTGGACTCAAACTCGCCCTGGAATATACCTCGCTCGATCCTTACAGGTTCGCTATTCCTCTGGATATTTCGACATCCTGGATAGCGAAGGACTGTGCTCCATTGCCTCATACACGACATCAGGAAGGTGCGTAGAGTTGTATCTATTTTATACAATTCTAGCACCCTCATGAGCCATGTATGCGGCACCGAGTCATAGGCCTTCTTATAATCTATCCAAAATGTCGACAGATCCTTTCGGGAACGCCGAACCTGTTGGCTAATGGCCATATCAATAAGGAGTAGCTCCTTAGTACCGCGGGACCCGTTCCTACATCCATTCTGAGAGACCGACATGATGGAGTTATCGTCGACGTGTTTATTAATTTTAACTCTCAAAATGGATGTAAGAACCTTATAGACCGTTGGTAAACATGTAATTGGTCTATAATTTTTGGGTTCCGCGGTGCTACCAGACTTGTGGAGCAGGTGGGTTATTCCTGTTGTAAGGAACTTGGGTAGCGAACCAGACTCTAAGGCTGCCTGGTACTGAGATGCCAAACGAGCGTGCGAACTTTGTAGCCACTTGATCCAAAAGTTGTGCAGTCCGTCCGGTCCTGGAGATTTCCAGTTCGGCAACGGACGGACTGCACGGGCTACATCTTGGGGGCTGATCGTGATAGCCCCCATTTCTTGTATTGGATCACACGCTCGTTCGACCTCCCGAGTCCATTCACCTTCGGTGTGACTGACAGGCACCGACCAGATGCTGCGCCAGAATGAACACATAGCGTCATCATCCGGCAGGTGCGTATCAGTCACACCTTGGTTGGGTCGCTCCCAAGCCCGATAAACCCACCTTTCATTACTTTGGAATGTGCGATTCTGGGTGTATCGCTCCACTCGCCGCCTGTACCTACGAATACGGTTTGCCCATGCATACACTTTTTGCTTCAGGAAGTCGATGCGCTCTGTGACATGGGATATATAGTTTCGGGGGCTGACATCAGTCCCCGAAAACGCCCGTCTCACAAAGCGCATCACTCTTGGGCGGCTATTGCCCTCCCTGAAACAAATTAGTTTGCCGATGAGTGCTCTGGCCCCACCAATACGACGTTCGATCCTGCACTGCCAAGCCGGTACGGCTGGTTTCGGTCGTGTAGCTCTGTCATCTGCAAATTTGACATGAGCTACACGACATGCCGCTACAGCCGCGCAGTACACGATCGAATGTGCATCAGTGAGGTCTTCGCAGTCATCAAAATAGTTTGACAACTGCGAATCCAGAACAGCCACCAGCGCCCTATTCTTGTTATGCATGGGCAAACGAGGTAATCGTGGCCTAAGTTCGGGTGGCATGTTGCGATACTCCCGAATAGCACACTCCAAAGCACTCCTCAATTCCTCATTGCGCTGGGTACTTACGTTTGTAACCCTGTCACTACTCTCCTCGTCAGCGTGGTTGGACTGTGGTAGCACCACAGCCTGCGACGATGGGGCAGTGACACGGTTACCCATTTCCGTTCGGAGGCGATCAAGTACAGTATCATCCAACATACGATTACGCTGGATGACCCGCACCTGATCCGAAAGTCGTTGGGCCGAAACGTTGACGGCTGGCTCAAGCACCTGAAACAAAGAGAGCATCCGGACACGGTACGCGGTCAGGTTGTTTCCTCCCTCTGTAGCCCCAAAGTATGCGCGCATGACATTTTCGTTTATGGATTGTGTCCATCTCATGCGCTGCACACTTCCGCCGGGTGCTGGGACCCTATCAGAGACCGGTAAGCCTCGAGGTCCTAAGCGGTCCGGCGGCCGGCGTCCTCCCCGTCGACGCGCAGGTGGTGGTGTCGTCGGCGGAGAGAAGTACTCGTCGCTCGAGCTCGACGCAACTGCCACGGCCGGTGTCACAGCACTCACGGTGGGGCTGGTTTCCGGCGGCGGCGAGGCGGAGCTGGGCGACGAGGCCGGAGGTGGTGGGCGTGCATTTCTTGCGGCGGCAGCTCTCGTTAACATGACGTCGCCGTCGACTTAATTTTTCACATTTCTTATTCTTGAATTTGTATTTCGGCCATACTTTTGGTGATTTTACTGTTGTATGTTTTTTTTTTCTTTGATTTCATATTGTTTTGTATAATTTAGATAGTTAAAAATATTTATTATGGAAGAAATTTATAAGAGAAAATTTTTGGCAACTGTCTGTCAAGTCGAGCCACAGATTATTATTATTATTATTATGGTTTTGATGGTGTAAAAAAGAAAAAACAATTGGACCTAGTACATTCTACCGTATGGCATGCAACATTAAGCACTAAAATAATCGCAAGCATTGGAAATCTATAATAATCAAAAGGGATGGCTTGATAAAACCAACAAGAAAAATGAGACAGCTAGTGTTTGTAACTTGCGTGTGAATGTAAAAAACAATATTCTGACCACCAATAATTTATTCTTTTTCTAACCTCCAAATATCAGAATATTAGGAAAAAAATATGAATGAGTAAATTGAAGTGTATTGCGTACTTACATATGGTATGAGAACCCTTCTGTTGTATTTACTTTGGTAATATAATTGGTACACTTTCTAAATACACAAGATGGCATTTTTTATTAATTTTGTTATTTTCAACAAAGCGTATCGCTCTTCGCCATGCGTGACATAGACTAAAGACTATACGTCCCAATGAGGACGTATTCGAGTCTTCACAATGCGCGCGCTCATAACATATCTGTTTACTAGAATATCATTGGCTCCAGTTATTTAGGTAATCGCATGGCAGCAGCGTCAGTACCAATGTGACAATTGTCCCTGAAAGGGAAAAACTACACAAAAATAATGACGTCATGGAAAAATAGAAACACTCACATTTTATGAATCAAAATATTACTCAAGCAACATTCAACCGTGTAAGCCAAGTCTTGCATCATCCTGCTTCAAGTAGGTAATTTGAACAATCGCAAGGAAACATTCTTCATACAGCTACACATTCATGTTTTAATTACAATCCGGTTTTAACGTATCCTTAATCCACTAAAATGAATAATAATGTATCATAAAGTCGGCGTGTGATGGCAGAGCGTGGCTTGCGCAGGAGTTGCTGGTCGCTCGCCCATGACGGCCGCGGTCATCAACCGCACAGACACTCCACGAACGAAATTTTTATAAAGAATAGCTACTGATGGTATTTGTCTTCTAAAAAAACTAGGAAAAAGTCGTTGTTCATAGTTAGAAACTGTAAAATACGACATTTGCGTCTCGTTTGCGAATAATTTAGAAGGATAAATGGCGTCGAGCGTCGCACTTAGGTGGATCGAAACTTAGGCTTCGCGAAAGGTTCAGATAATTGTGTAACAACTTCTTTAAGCTCAGAAAAAAATGTCGAAGAACACAAAACACTTTTTTCAATTGTAGATAAACATAACGTCGACTAGCGTTACTTTGAAGCCGCTGAAGTAATGGCAAACGAATGGAATGAATTGTGAAACGTTTAGGCATTTTTGTAAGATAATGACAGGGAAGAAAAAAAAAGACATCACGTAGGATATCGCATGCAGTATCTTACAGCCAATTTGAGTTTGTACACATTTAAGAGTGTCTTTGAATGCTGTATCTAAGCTATTACAAACCAAAATGATGGCTTAGAAAAGTATTTAAAGTAACTTCAAAAGAATAAAAACTAAAACGTGGTTGAAACGGGAGCACGTTACGGTGCAATTATTGTTCAAATTGCGCCACTAACATCAAAGCCCTTTGTGGAAAGAAGTGTTACTAACCATTGGGATTACCGACAAATTTCTATGCGTTTAGCTGTCGCTTGATGGAGGCAATTTATTTGTGGCTGTCGGAGTGCGCACGCACCAAGCAAAACTGCCTTTAGGGCAGCAAAACCTTCACTCTTATCACCAGAACTTAGGGCTTATAATCCTGTAAAATCTACCGGTCTTACACGCAAATAAAATATGTTTCAGAAGCAATTTTGCCGACACGAGTTTTCGTGATTTCGTAAGCGGTGGCTTTTATTCGTTTTGACTTTTTCTCTTCAGATTGACGAAAAAACTGTCGTCGAGGTCTTCGTCCGCTCCGTGGAGCGTAACGGGCCAGCCAGAGCCTCGGCCGAGGCACTTCGACGAGATTATCTTTGGAAAATTAAAATTATGAAGCATGTAAACGAGATGCTTGATGCGTGCTATGTTCTGGCACATTCTTTACTTTGAAATAGTTTTATTTTGGTTGGTTTCCTGAAATTCTTTCGTGTGTACTGTTTTTTGAACTTTACTGTAAAGTTAACAGCGTTTTTTAACGAGTACAAAAATTTTATTTTCTGGTATATTGTATAGGTTTTATTAAAGAACCTCTTCTCCGAATGCGCATGTGGCAGTTGAAACTGATAGAGAATTCTGACTCAAACGTAATTACTCATAAAGAAGGAAACACAATAGTACATTGTGTATTAAGGGCGGTAAGTAAGGAATTACGATCGAGACTCTAGTAGAAGCCCGAAGTCGAAGACTGAGGGCTTTCTGAGTCGAGGTTCGTAATTCCCGTACCGCCCGTGATACATACAATGTTTTTCATCACATTTGCGAGTAATAATTATGAATTACAGCTTTAATACACAAGTCAGCTCAGCTGTTATTACGAAATACGTGAACTTTTTTTAAGCGGTTGGCGAATTTTTGCCCACACCACAGTATATACAGTGTTTCGTTCAGAAACTTTAAGGGCAAATACTTACGCAGGTATACAGCCATAACGGAGTGTAAGAAGAATTAAATAATTTCGACGTTTTCATACTATAACTATTAAAATCGATTATTAAGAACATTAGTTGAGTATTTAAGTAACATGTAGCTAGATTGCAAAGAAATTCCTGTTTAGATAACATTTTAAGACAATGTTTCAATTGCGTGTAAACTCCTTGCTTGAACTTGCATGACCTGTGTGCTGTGCCATAAATTAAAAAAATATTTCTTACCGCCCTAGGGTTTCATGACAAAAAGAAAGCCCGAGGGTTTTATATGGGGCATTACGGCCAAGTTAACCTGTATGTTTAGATACTTTTTACGTGCAAGTGTGATGAAAAATATCGAATCATCGTTTTCATCATTATCAACCATAAAATGTTCCCCTCTGTGAGAGAGGTAATGAGCCTTAATCCACCACGCGGGCCCAGTGCGGGTTGGTGAATGTCACATGTCTTCGAATTTTTGGTTCTAGAACATGCCGGTTTCATCACGATGTTTTCCTTCACCGTTTTAAGAGCAGTGGTGATGAAATAATTTACACAAAGTAAAGCGCCTGCCTGGTTTCGAATTCGAACTCACAACCTACAACACGTAAGTCGGGGCCGTTACCACTGGGCCACCACTACTCTAAATATCGATCAGAAAATCAAAATACACAACATTAATAGAGCCTTCCAATTCAACTTTGAATAAGCAATTCCAAAAATAAATTGAAATTGAATACCCAAATCATTACTACTGGGTCAATTCTCAATCCAAATGTTCAATTTTGTGGGCAGATGGGTATGATTAGTCATTGGTATTTGATCACAAAGCCATAGTCTTTGGCTGCGGGTGAGTGGACTCGAAAGCTATGGTTTGATATGCACCGATAGTGACGATTTCTTTTCCTTTAAAGAGCGTGGCGGACAGTTGCTGGTGATTACAAAGGTAATACAGACTTCCTTTTATTAGAAAAGTTGACCTAGCGGAATCGTCTCGTATCGAATCTCTTTCTACAATCGTTAACGCCTTAAATTTGTATGGTCTGACCACGTGACTTAAAGTTCAGATGTATCATTCCCATACATTGATTCGTTTGCTACTAACGTTATCGATTGTAGAATCCCCAACTTGGCTTCAGGTGCAGGGGAGCTTCAGTCGTAAATAATAGTAGAACAGTTTCGGCCAGACATGTAGGTATACGCGGCCCCTTTCAGTTTATAAGATGTCCACAGTACCTACTTATCTATTCAATCTGTGTTACACAAAATATTTCCTATTGTTGCCATTTGTGTCCCCAGTCCGGAAGAACTGTTGTGTCATAGTATTTTTTTCTTATTGAACCTATCTTGAACATCTTTACAATAATACCTTCCTTTGCTTGCATATTATATTCCCTATATCCACTACTATACTACCTACACTAAATAAAAAGTATAACCCTTTGTTTTTATATCTGCACTTTTAAACGCTCATTTACGTATTTATGTTTACTCATTTATTATTATTTTATTCTTAAATAAAACTGTTCGCTCCGTCACTTGCCACTAGGTTTAATTGTTTCGGAGTCACCCAGTCGACACCGGCTATCGCTGAAAACCAGCGCTGTGGCTCTGTCTCGCACACGAGTCCCAGCATTATGCTGAGCGATGACCGTTTTGCGTAGTTGTGACGCATACTTTGTAATTATTGTATTTGAGTTTTTTTTTGTTATTTTTATGGTATGCGTCGTGCCTGGCGCAAATAAACAATTTTTCTTTCTTTCTTTCTTTCTTTCAGTCCACAGCTGGATATTGACATTACTAATCACGGTGGATCGTCAACGACTCTCTCTGAGGTTTGCTGTTGGAAAACCCAATTCTGGGTGATGTCAAGAAGATGACAAACCCCACATATAGTCATCGAATCGAGGGGTGATATGGAATATAAAACAATTTCGCCATTGCCATTTCATCTTGCATTTTTTCTGCTATGTCGATCACTCTGTTTCTCTGTAAGATCACTTCATTAATCTTTTAGTACGTAATCCACGCAAGTTTCCATTAAATTATACATTGTTAGTAATTAACGGAGTCTTTGTAATTAACATAGTAAGCCTCCATTGTAAACTACAATTTTATCAAGATCAATTTGTTGGCTTTGAGAAAGTAGTTTACAGCAGCTGTCGTAAAAGAAAACCGTTGTTTTATGAATAAAATATGTAAGTATCGTCACGCTTTTTCCAAAAGTTTTATGGTAAGAGTAAGGTTACCATGATAACTACTTATTTGGGAGTACTGAGGCAGTTACACGGATGGCTATTTGGGCCGAAAAGTTCTAGAGTGGCGACCGCGTACCGGAAGACGCAGCGTTGGAAGGCCTCTAGGTGGAGCGACGACCTGGTCAAGGCTGCGGGAGTTCTTTAGATGCGAAAAGCACAGGACCGATCAGTGTGGGTACGCTTGGGGGAGGCCTATGTCCAGCAGTGGACGTCTTTCGGCTGAAATGTGATGATAATGAGACAGTTATCGCTTGTCTATACAAAAGCAATGCTTTCGATTCTTTTCGTTTTGATTGAACACAGAACTATTAGAGCTCCCTTCGACTAATAAGTGGTTACTTGGAAAGCTCTGATATAACAGTACCTTAATTCCAAATCCATACATACCTAAGTAATGCTTACTATGTCTTACAATTATGTCATTTTATTGATTCGAAAGGAAATATCATTAATTACATCTACAGTAGTATTATTGTTCAAATTCGGTGTTTCTAGTGGATCTTTGAACACACACAGGCATAGACACAGGAAACAAAGCAAAGTAATCGTCAATAGTTAAACGTCGGAGGTGAAAGTTCGGGGACCGATTTTCTACGCAGGTGTCAACCGATTGTGGGCAGCTAGCGGTGTGAAACGTCGGAAACAATTGACGAACCACAATCACAGTAGCGTGGCGATGACAGGCCCTTTTCACACTGTCCAATTATTCTTCTAAAAGCTATTGAACAAAAGAAGATTTTCCTATGCACGAGAGATCAGTGACAGACTAAGGGCGAAAATATACATTGTGTGTAACTTGCATTAAAGTGAGCAAGTTAGCTTGCATGCCAGAGTGATTAATAACTTCTGATTGGTGAATAACAGAATGGCATTCAAGCTACTTGATCATTTTTATGCCAGCGATTTCGTCAGCGTCAAAATGTTTTTTTTTACCGCTGAACCCTATTTTCTAATACAAAACATTTTTACGTTACAAATAGACACTTCAATTTTATTGATTTCTATAGATACATGCGTATTTTCGGCCTAAGCATTAGAAAATCACCTTTTTGTCATAGCATTCATGGACAGCTCACTCTGCAGAGCATGCATGGAGGCGGACTGGACAGCAGCACACCTGCTCCTAAGCTGCCCAGTAGTCACTGGATACAGGGCAAAATACTTCGACGACCCAGGTACCCTACAAGATTGAACAATACCAAGACGCTGCTTGCCAGGAAGGCCAGGAGGAGTTTGGGTGGACCGAATAAAAAAAAAATGTAATACAAAATCTAACCGACTTCCAAAATAAAACACTAGGTACAAAGCGAAAAACAACTCTCTTTTCCGAAGTTTCCGAGTTTCGAAGTTGGTGTCTTTGGTAACTACCTTTTGTTTTTAGTTTTTCGACACAGACTTTGGAAAAGAAAGTTATTTTTCGCTTTGTAGTGTTTTGTTTTGAAAGTCGGTTTGATTTTTGAAGTTTTTATTTGGTTTTTAGTTGTTTATAGTTTAATGTTTATATATTTGGAGCACACTTTGTGGCGTTTGTACCGATAGACGGTTCAACCAGAAGTTTGGTTGGACCCTTCAAAAGCTACCGATATATCTATACCAATATTATAAAGAGGAAAGATTTTTTTGTTTGTTTGTTTGTACCGAATAGGCTCCAAAACTACTGGACCGATTTCAAAAATTCTTTCACCGTTGGGAAGCTACTCTATCCCCGGGTGACATAGGCTACTTTTTATCCCTGTATTCCCACGGGAACGGGAACTACGCGGGTGAAACCGCGAGGCGTCCTCTAGTCCTAAATATTTTGAACTTTTGACAACCGCTTTAATGTTGTGTGAATGACAGTTTGTGTCAAAATGAAGGTAGTAGATGTTTAGCGATAGAGAGATAAGGAGAGGGGAGACCAAAGAAAGGATTTAAGGATTGTTATGAAAGTAAAGAAAAATTATTATTATTTATATATATTATTATTATATTCTTAGTTTTTAGTTAGTGATAGCTTGACGGTTAACATGACTTAACAGAAAAGGAGAAGGTGTACCAGAGACCCCAAGTAACATGGGACAAGGGCAATAACATTATGGGAATATCACTCTGTCTACAGCGGCATTCCATGGATGCCGAATATATTGTGCCTGTAGTGTGTGCTATTTAAGGAATGTCACGAACAATTTCGTCGAATTCAATATATTTTCAAGATCCCACTTTTGCCCTTGCCTTGCCGCCTACATTAGTACAAAAAATTATACTGCTTGCTAGACCTAATTGTTTTTTCTCGTAAATATTCGTCTCAAATCAATTTGTTGGAATCGATTGACCCCATATCATAACCTCTACTTAATCGTGGTTTTGCTATTTCTCGGTAAATGTGAATCACGGGTCATCAAATCGCTTAATAGGGTAAGCGATATTGAATGGTCATAGTTCTTATACAAGGAAAATATTAGATAAAATATAGGTAATTGAAAAGGAAAATTAGGTTTTTCTATTATCTGGCTATTGTTGGCTTCTAAGGCTTTCACGCCAGTTTTTTAGTCTGATGCCTGTCTACTAAGAAGTTTACGCTGTTACTGGGAATTTCTATATTTAAGGTAAAACGTCTGTAAATGTAGTATAAAATAAAATAAAACAGTAAACTTAAAATATCAAAAAACCCGACTGCTTAAAAAACCAGATGTATCCTCCGACTGCACAGCATGATTTTCTTCTTGTTTACGTCTTTCTAGTTCGCTTTTTAAGCAGTCGGGTTTTTTGATTTTTTTAATAAACTTTTTTTATTTATAACTTTTTAGTTGTTTTTTTTTTAATTAGGTACATTTTAACATATAAGTGTCATATATTTTTGAAATCACCTCTTAATACCCTTTATTTTGATACCCCATAAAATGGTATTGGGAGAAAAAAGTTTGGTCCCCCACAATATGGCACCCAAAAGCCGCTATTTTTCTATTTTCCAATTTTAATGTAGCCTGTGACACTCGCAGAGTTAAGACGAAGCGACTGAGGTAAGAATCATCAAAATCGGTCAATGCGTTTAGTCTCTAGAAAGCCACATAGGAACAAACATACATATATAGAGATTACCCTCCTTCGGCAGTCGGGTAAAAGTAGACGATATACAGCAGTGGTGGCGTTGTGGCAATGGCTCCGGACGTTGCGTGGGTTCGTTCTCTTACAGGCAGGAAACCTTTAAAAAAATGTGTTTTATCAATACGGTAGATTATGTACTAAATGTTATGATCTATATAGACGAGGCCCTATTGGGAACGTAGCAGGTTGATGATTATAGCCGATACAGTAAAAATCGTAAAAAATAATGATAATAAACTAAAACGTAATTATTTTCTGAAGGTCCTTAAAACCACACAGGAACGTACTAACGAATTTAATTCCAATAATTATTCAAAAATACATCCTGCTCGGTATAAATTCCCCTGTGTACCTACTGCTCATAAATTAAGGCCGAATAGCAGCGTGTAAGCCAAGCCCATTAGTACCCGAACAGCATTTGAGCAATCCGCAGGGCGTGAAGCACTGTATCGCAGATCATAACCAGGGTTGCCAGATTTAAATACATTACAGCCTGTTTTTGCAATTATTAAAAGCTCTTTATTTTTGTGCTTGGTTGTGCTCTGATTGTTTCAATGTTATACACGAAGATTTGGGGAAGGTTTATCTTTATTTGTGGAAAATTTGTCGTCAATCTAAATAAATTGCATTTACTAGCTTTTTGTGCATCTTCTAGACATGTTACGTGGTCGCAATTCCAAGCACTTTGGACCCTTGGTAACCGTTATAGCTGAAATAATGTCATCATATATATAAGGACGGAACCACACTTGGCATGGCATGTCGTGGCGTGGCGTGGCGCCTTCTGACGCTGTTGATCGGCTACAAAACTCGGTGTGTTATGACGTAGGTTGAAACAGAGTCGTTTGATTAGTGGATCCCGCGTAAGAACACGCCACGGCACGTAAGTGTGGTGCCGCCTTAACACCTTGTTCATATTCATATTTGGATGCAGCAAAGGTGTCGTATTACGACGTATCAATGTTATCTTGATTCCTCTGTCACAGGGGATACTGCTATTCGTCCTGTATAGGTCCGTCACTGTCTCACACAAGAATTGTGGAAGGTATATGTGTAATTTATATATACTTAGTTAAGTTATAATAGTCAATTTTAAGTTTCCTTATTTCTTTCTACACACTGTGTCTTCGTCTATCATCCAACTTACCTGTCGCAGGTCTGCTGGAAGAAATTTCTATTGAAATAAGCAGTACCTTTGTGCTCTTCCATTCTTTCTTTTCTCTGTTAAGTGTTTTGTGTGTACATAAATAAATCAATAATAAATGGTTCCTGAAGATTTTATGGTTTTATAATTATGCCTATACTTCATAAAAGATAACTTGATCTCTGTGACATATGTCAAACTGACGTATACTAAATATGTATATTTTAGGGCGTATATATATACGCCTGTCAAGCGCTATTGTTACTGTATTGACACTGACAGCTGTCGCAGAGATCAAGCTATCTTTTAAGAAGTACAGTTTTGCCCAAGACTTCGTGTTTCGATTGAATTATTATCTCTAGCAACCCTAGTAAGCAAGGGTTCAAACTATGAATGTTGGGGGCCATGTAAATGTACATAAGAAACGGCATTTATATTAAGTACCTAGTTATAAATAGTTTACACTAGTTAATGATTTGGTCCTTTTGGTAATAATTTGTTAACGGTTTTATAATTGTGCATTTGAAATTACCAAGTAATTTTTAGAGTTCCGTACCCATGGGTAAAAACGTGACCATATTACTAAGACTCTGCGGTCCGTCTGTCTGTCTGTCACTAGGCTGTATCTCATTAACCGTGATAGTCAGACAGTTGCAATTTTCACAGATGATGCATTTCTGTTGCCGCTATAACAACAAATACTAAAAACAGAATAAAATAAATATTTAAGTGAGGCTCCTATACAACAAACGTGATTTTCCTGCCTTTTTTTGCGATAATCGTACGGAACCCTTCGTGCGTGAGTCCGACTCGCACTTGGCCGGTTTTTCTTCAATCAAATGATATATTTTAGTTTAGTATCTATTTTAATCAGACATTAATGTAAGTACCTAGTAATGTACCTTTGCATTAATAACAGACAAGCTGTCTAGTTTACCATACAAATTATCAATTCTTCATGGTGTGGCCATTTTATCTGGATAGCAAAAAGTTCAGGGGAACAGGCGACCTTCTAAGTAGAAATATTTTCAAATAAAAATAACAGTTGAAACGTCGTTGATGAACCATGTGTTCCAATTCTGAGGGAATATACGTAGACACGCGAGTTTATTTCTAACGATTCTATTTATTACGTAAAACAACCAGTTTTAGAACATTTCATGTAGTGAAGACTTTTCCTAGAATATATGGGGAGTCTTAATAATTTTATAGACCATTTAAAACTGGATTATTTGCATTAACGTTAAAAGTAGTAGTTAGGAATGCCTTCTAGAAATAAACTTAGGTACCTAACTACTGGTCTATTTTATATTACTGTTCAGAATGTGTAATAATATTTTCACAAAGATTTATCTTAAACCTCTAAACTCTGGTTTTCACCGTTTGTTTGTTGACTATATTATTATTTTTATTATTCTCCTTTTGGTTTAAATAATAAGTAACTTTGCATGACCACCCAGAGACAAAAGAAAGAAAATATAAAATTAGAGAGGTTCTTGTCCTGGCCGGGGAGCGTCACGAACTGCGCAAATACTCTGACCAAAGGTATCTTAGCCTAGAGTCGGTCAGGACAGACCTCTCCATCCACTCTAGGGGGAGAACATCCACACGCAACAAAAGACAAGTATATATGAATGCATGTTACTTGAAAATATTTAGTAACCAGGATACCGATTTTAAGGTTTAGGGGGGAAAAGGAGTACTCCTTACCCTCTGGTAAATAAATAGTTTAAATAATATTTAAGTTTTGAGGTTATGTACAAAAAACAACGCAATAAACTGTATTTAAAACACTATAAAGTTGTTTTTGCATCGTCTGCGGCACTGCGGGCAGTGCTACCCTTCCGCCCTTACGTAACAAAGGATAGGCACACATGCTCAACTCCGCAGCTGGGGGTTGCTCTCTCTTCGCGGCTGCGGTCTTTAGAGAGTTCTCTAGGGCAACGCAGCCAAAAGACTACGTGAGGTCGGGGTGTCCCGATTCGGTTTCGGAGTAGATTCGAGCTATTTTAACCATGAAGTGTAATAAATAATGTAAATATAACTACACTGGCACGAAAAACTTAACTCTGAGTTAGTTTCCAACACGAAGTTAAATTGACAGCAAGTAACTCCGAGTTAAGATTTTCGTGCGAGTGGGCCTTAGATGTATTTGAATTCCAAATACATTACCCAAATGGAACAACAAACTCTGTATTATACTAGACCAAGTTTAGGACCTTTTCTTTCTGTAAAAGTCAACTTAAAATATACACAGTCGATACTAAAGTTTGTGTCGATATATATTAAAATTATTACCAATTATGGATCCCAGTACAGCTGGTAGTGTATGAATGTATAATAGAAGAGTAAGTAGCTAACAACTAGAAATATTTTCACTTCACAATGTTTCACAGTTCACAAGTTATTCTCGTATGCTGGATTTCAAAAGCTATCACTACTCATATTTGTGTCAACCAGTATACGTCCGGCACGTAATATGAATGTCTTTTCAGCAAATCTAGGTACTGTTAATATCCACGCTATCTGTTCTGGTTTATTGAAATCACCACAAGATAAATAATCTACACTAAGCGGTACTAAACATAGTCTTTGCCAATACATAAAGTGTAGCTGTCTGAGTCATTCATATTACAAACGTATATTTTATGTCCTTTTTACAAGCTTTATATTAACTTGCTTCTTTCTATGCGTGTCTAGATAAATAAAATAAAATATATCTAGTTTTTCATTCATTCTATTCATTAATGATATCAAAGAGTGCATTATATTTTCAAAATTCTTATTATATACCGACGATTTTAAAGTTTTCAAGCCAGTTAAGGATTATACGGATTGTCATCATCTGCAAGAAGATCTAGACTGTTTTTCAGACTATAGTGTTAAAAATAAACTATATCTCAATATTCCGAAATGTTCTACGATCACATTCACAAAAAATTAAAATAAAATATCATATAGATACAATTTGAATGGAATTGATCTAGCAGGGGTTCCTATCGTTAGAGATCTTGAGGTACTGCTTGACGATAAATTACACTTTCACCAGCACATTCATAACATAATTAGCAATGTCTACCGTATGTACGAATTTGTCATGAGAGCTACAACTGATTTTAAACGTGCTAGTAGTTTCATCCATCTGTTTAGGTCACTTGTAAGGTCTCTACTTGATTATACTGTAGTAGTATGGAGCCCTTAAAAAAATAAATATGCAGATAGATTGGAGAGGGTTCAGCGCAAATTTATGAAATCAGTACAAAACCGCTGTTACCGGCTCTTCCCGTAGTATAATGAGTTGCTAAAAAAATACAATGTAATGAGCCTAAAGTCTAGAAGATTGTACCTTGAAACGATGTTCCTTTATGAAGTGTGTAATTACAGGTACGGCTGCTCAGATATTACCAATAGAGTACATTACTTTGTTTCTAGAAGTGTTTTGAGGCGAGGGGTGCGCGCGCGCCCTCTATTCGCTGTTTCTTCCTGTCGAACAAACGCTGGAGCCCGCGCACCTCTGCGTCGTATTTGTAACGGTTTTAATGAACTTTTTACTGACTTGGACATATTTGCAATACTCACAAATACATTTCGCAACTGCCTTATTGAAGCAATAAAAGAGCCTTTAAATTGTCATTTATCAGAATGTAAAATTATTTGTTTCTTTGTTTTGTATCGTTTGCTCAAAACTAACTTTCTACTTTATATGATGTGGATAACGGTGTGAGTTGCGCATTTATATCATGTTCTTATATTATTTGTCATAAAATTTTAAATGTGTAACCGTTGGTTATTCCTAAATAAATAAATAAAGATTAGTAATGTATAATGCTATAATCTAACATCCGATTAAGCTCAAACTTTACTGAATCAGTAAAGTTTATACCAGTAATACTGATATACATTTGGAGATGCCCAATGCAATAATAGCGGAGCTGGTCTGATGATGCAGCCGGTAGCTGGCCATAGAAACTTCTCAACTAAACAAATTAGCGTCACCGTGGTTTAGCTCATTGTATACCTACGTATTGAAAAGTGAATAAGAGAATAGTGACAGTGTACACTTAGTACTTTTTAGTTAACTACGAGCTTGTTTTACAGATGTTTACCTAATTATATTAATTTATTATATTGACAGGTAGATTAGCAATATTCTCTAAATCTCTACACTAATTGGTAAATTACACACAATTCTGTATTTCCAGCATAGCTGAGTATTGGTGGCCCAGACCGCGGCCGCGACTTACAAGTTGTAGGTTCGTGAGTGCGAACCCAGGCAGGTGCTTTATTCTGTGTAAATTATTTCATCACCACTGCTAACAAAACAGTGAAGGAAAACATCGGTAGGAAACCGGCATGTCTTAAAACCAAAAATTCGAAGACATGTGACATCCACCAACCCGCACTGGTCCCGCGTGGTGGCCAACGGCCCATTCGCTCTCACAGAGAGGCCTTTGTCCCAACAGTGGGAACATTAAAAGGATGATGTTGATGATATATTTGCCATGAGACTTAAATCTTTATAGGCATTTCGCGATGCTTCTTGAATGAACCTAAAAATAAGAAATAATCAAGTTTTTATCACACAGCTTTTTGTTAACCGACTTCGCAAAAAAGGAGGAGGTTCTCAATTCGACTGTTTTTTTTTTTATTTGTGTTACCTCAGAACTTGTTACTGGGTGAACCGATTTTGATGATTCTTTTTTTATTTGAAAGCTGGTGCTTGTCATGTGGTCCCATTTAAATTTGGTCAAGATCTGATAAAGCACTAAGGAGATATACATCAGAACTCTTCAATAAATTACAGCAGATCACTTGGGATAGCTGCAATCGGATGTCTGTTTATTGTTTACATCATTTCATAACATAACATCACACTAGCACGCTTTAAAGGGGTACGCAGGTGTGAACAGTTCACCCTGTTATACTCTAATTCTACCGTTTTTGTTTAAGTTTCATGTTTCTGGGTTAATCTATTCTGGCTTCACTTTGGAGAATTGGTCCGTTATGTACCCACAACTAAAAAGTGAAAAATAAAAAACTTTTTAACAAAAAAAAAACGAAGATCCCAAAACAGGAACACCGACTTCCGAAATTGAAGTTATTTTTCACTTTGTAGTGTTTTTTTATTTGGAAGTCGGTTGTATTTTTTTTTATAGCATTCCTCACAATATCAGAGGTATACCATACCTAGCATAGTACCTATATAAGAAACATGGATAGGTAGTTCAGTAGATAGTTACTACGGTATTGAGTTGCGCTTCCATTCTTTTCCATTTGATCGTCAAAACAAAAGTCAGTCGCTGTAAGTGCGTTTTCGTAATTTAGATGTAATCAGCGTATTATCTCGCTAGATGAGTGGATGTGCGCCCGTCACGCTCCGGCCCCTTCGGCTTCGTTCGGCTGCGTTCGGCTCCGTATGCACACGCGTTCATTATTGTAACATTAGAGATTCTGAAAGTGTTCTGATTATGAATTTAGAAGTAGCTTTTTATAGTAGGAGCGTGTAGGATTATCTAACATCCCAGTAACGGTTGACCAATTTGTCTCAATAAAATTGTTTAGAGAATTGTGCTTTCTTGTATCTATATATGAATCACCTACTGTTATATTTGGCATTGAAAATACATATCTGTTACAGGTTTCTATTCTTAATAATGCCTCAAGAATTAGATTCATTCAATAACTTAGTTTAGAGAAAAACTCTACTGGATATAGCCTCCCCCACATTCCAACTTCCTTTGGCGTACAGTCTGTCCCAATGATACATACAAACCCTTACATATAAAATCTGTATTTGATCATTTTTCTCATTCATATTCTTCACGATACTGTAAAGATGAGTATAGTGTGCGGCACGTAAGTTGAACAAATATGTACTAACGTTTTATTAAAATTTAACGACTTAAACCGAAATAAATCCCTTATAAATGATCTAACCGCTGACAAAATACAAATTGCTAACGGTTAGGTTATATAAAAAGAAGAAAAGTCTGTTTAAATCGTTTAATTTCAATAAAACGTTAGTACATTTTTGTTCAACTTACGTGCCGCGCTCTATATAAGTCAAGAGTAAATGGGTTTTTCTAGGCAAGCGTGCTTCACCGTCGACCACATCATCGCTTTCCATCAGGTGAGATAGTGGTCAAGCGCGAGCCAATTGATTAAAAAAAAAAAAATATATATATAAGGTTTGAGAAGCACTGTGATGAGCATAACCGGAACACACATTGTACCGTCAATTTTATGAAGCAACGCTTAGAAAAATAATGCTCTTAAGAAGCAGTAGAGTAGATTCGTCATACCTAACTCGAATCATATTGTATTTGTCAGCTAAGTTCATGAAGCAGCTAAGATACTTTGGATATTTCTATGTGTTATTCTGAGGGTTGTAGAAATTAATTGTGATTTCTTGAGCATAAACAATTTCCTTTATTAAACGACTTCTAAATTCAAAAAAGAAGAGTTACTATGATCTGTATGTTTTTTTTAGGTTTTTTTTTGATGGGTTTGCTCTTGACTCTAGTCTAGGTCAGAGGTGACAGAGACAGAGTCGACGATGGAGTGAGCTTACCCAGAAGAAGCCTGTTCGCTCTAACTTTGAATAGACTTGGGTTGATTGCGTTCGGAAACACAGACGCAGGTAGTGATTTCCACTCATTCGCTGTGCGCCTTATGAAGGATTGGCGGGTTTGGAGGAATGGCAACAAGGTAAGGATGGTAACTTACAGTGCGTCTATATGTCCGATGGTAGAAGGGGGCTGGTGGGATGATGTCGTGGAGTTCTTGAGCACACTCACAGAAGTACAGTCTGTAGAAGACCGACAAGCAGGCAACCTTGCTGCAATGAACCAAGCTTTTGTTTTTGATAAGAAACCTCATTGCCATCATATTGGTTTTTCCATACTTACTGATCGCAGTTTCGAGCTTAGATGAAGAAGTACTTGCGAAATAAAATATAACCATAATAATTTAAAAAATGTATATAATAACATGGCGGTCAAGAGTGTATTGGTCTTGTTACACTTAAGTCGAGATAACATCACTCAGCGTCCGTTGTTGAGAAACTACTGTTAACGAAGATTTACGCTCTGTATAGTACACCTACATTAGCGGAGAACGTCATATTATATGTTTTGAATAAAGCAATACAACACTGCTCTCTAAACAGTGAAGGAAAACATTGTGAGGACACTGGTATGTCTTAGAACCTTCGAAGACATTTGGCAGCTCTGGGCCCACGTGGTGGATTTTAGCCCAATCCCTCGCACAGAGTCTAGACGTATGTCCTGACAGAGGTTCATATTCTTTATTGTACACTAAACAAACATATACAAATACAGAAGGACAACTTATGTACAAAGGTGAGCTTAACCCACAATTGGGTTTTCTTACAGCAAACCTCAGTGTTATAGCGAGATTTACACAATTAGGACAGTGAACAAAAGCGCACAACAAAAAAGAAACTTAAAAACAAATTTAAATTCTTACTAACTAAATACACTACACAAATACGTGTAAATCACACAATGCATAAACATAATACATACTTTATAATATATATCTAAAATACATACATATTTATGAGTCATGTTGACAGGAAATGTTCCCTAGTTCTTCTCCTGAGGTTAATTATTTTATTTATTTATTTTATTGTAATCGGAAAACAAATAGTATTTATTAACAACGTAATCAAATTAACCAACTAGCAACCAATTACATGTTTTCGCATTTAATTTATTATGAAGAGCAAGCCTGTTAGAGAAAAAATAATGAATTACAATGGTATGTACTTTAAACAATCACAATAATACCTCGTCATGAGGTGCAATAAAAACAGTTATTGAACCAATTCAAACCAATGTTTAGTAATTAATCGAATGCATACATGCAGCTTAGTAGTGAATAAGTCAAATTCAGAAAAGTCAACCAATTTGTTGTAGGACTTAGCGCATATTATGAATAACGAATTATGTCTGTAATTTGTGCAGCAGCGGGGGTCGTTAAGAAAAAGAAAGGGTATTCTAGCAGATTTGGTATATATAGGGGCGCGTAAATTAACCTTAGATAGAAGTTGCGGGACGACGATGAAAGATTGCGCTAACTTAAGGTGATATATACGCCCCAATGTAACGCAGTACTGGCCGTGCGCCCGCTCGGTGCCAAAATATCAAAATTGAACCTCCTTTTGAACAGTTTTGTTTGCAAAATATTATTTGATTTACATATGGTATGTAAGGTATGAAGTAATTCCAGCCATCAATTTTTCTGTATAGAAATATATTTATATTTCCAAGTCGTTTTGGAGGAGTTTCCAAAAGTTGCGAAAAAATATCGTGTTGTTAATATTTTTTTTAAAGCAAAACTATTAGTTACACGAAAAAACCTTGTGTTCAAAATTATTTTTTTTTAAACCTTTTAACCTAGCTGTTACTGAGGAGTATGCTTTAGAAAGTTACCGTTTTACGGCACTAAAGCGTATGTAGGCCCTTAACGAGTAAGGATACCTGATATTCTCCTTCTCTCCCTAATTGGAAGTAAATGGTACCTTCTGCATGTCGACTCGTAATTATGATCGCGGGTGTTACACTTGTACTGCAGGTATCTTGTAAAGTTTTGCTGGACAGATTCCAATCTTGAGATATAAACAGCATACATGGGATTGTTTAACGCGGAGTGACCGTGCCAAAATCTCTAGATTATTTAAACCACATATTGACGTCTGGAAGGAACTTTTATCCGAATGGCAATGTAGGTGGGATAATTCCATAAAGGGCCGACACCACCACCAATTCTTTCCATCCGTTCGCGTGCGGCTGGCCAGGACGTGGCTGGAGGTGGATCACTGTGCTGCCCAATTTCTCACAGGGCATGGTAACTTTAAAAGTAAATTATTTTCCTTCAAGCCTCGCCATTATGTCAGTGTTCTACATCTGACTGTGAATATGTACAATCTGCACATCATATCTTATGGGAGTGTATTCTTTGGCAGAATGAACGCAATACTATGTTGAATAATGTACAGGCTGTATCAGGAGCTGTTTACTATACGGACCTTGTGGAAACTAGAACAAATTTCCGTGCGTTCAAGCGCTTTTGCCATACCTATTATTGGAATCAAATATAACAGCTTACAATGTTAGGACCCATTAATATTAATGCTAATTTTTATCCGTGGTGCTAGGCAACTGGGCTTATCCCAGTTGTAAACGACCCTTTGTGCCTATTGGTCTTGTTTGTTCTGTCTCCTGCTTGATACGGAGGGAAGTGGAAATTTGTATTTTTCTTACTCCTCCATTTACTTTTCTGATTAATTTCGTTGCGGGATCCAAGACAGTTAAATTCATTCTCCGGGACTTCGTCGAGCTTCATTGCCTCGGCGCTTTTCTGGTGGTCGCCACTGTTGATTCTGGCTTTCAGGAGTTGCAGTGGTTTGGGAATAGTGCGGTGGGATTGTCCCAAAAAAAAAAAATACATGGGATTCCAAACTTGCGAACAATATTCAAGTGAGCTACGGACGAAGGAACAGTACAATATCTTAACTATTTTGACATCCGTGAACTGGGAGCAAGATGTGCATTATGCATGGCTTACGAGACCATGTTTTAAGGTTCTCCAGCAAAACAAGAAAGGACGAATCGAAAGGAGAAAACCTGGGACCATAAGGCTTACCTACCTTCTTTTTAAGGACTCTTAGATCAATTTGTAATGATGATCAATGATGTATTGTTGTTGCAAATAAGCATGAATACTATACCAAGTAAATAAATAAGCACATTAGAGATAACTTCCGGCATAGCATAGCTGTTATACTAAAAAAGTATATACTTTTGTCTTCTGGCTACTAAGAATCAGGGTGCATAGCATTTTACGCCGTCGTTTGATAGAACATGTAGCTACAGCTTCAGCTATTGCATTCAGTAAACACATATTTTTATGAACCAGAGAAAAGAAACGCCTCGTTTAGTAAAACATGCTCATTATCGCCACCAATTGAAACATTCTCAGCTATCATGCACACGTCTTTATAATTCCTGCAATCTTTTATGGCAGTTGGATGTTCCTTCCAATATCACGCATCTATCATCCATCATCACATTTTAAGCTTTCAACACATTACCGATCGCATTTTCCGCCACATACCATGTGTAATGGCGATGGCGACCGCCGCTAGATCACTGCACCGGCGCATTCCGCGCGCCACGTTGACGCGGGAAGCGGTCAATCTGTCATCACGCTCGATATGAATCGATCATAGGCACATATGTTGTGGGGCACACTAATAAAGTGCCTTCGTTGTCTTGTTACGGTGGGCAGTGGTTCCGCATTTTTTACGGTTTTGATCTTTCCTACTTCATAAGGTTTAGAAATCATTTGGGTTAGTTTAGATTGCTGAGCACGGAAAGTAGACTGGCAGTGCCCCGATGGTGCAAGCAAAAATGAGATCGACTTCATCATGTCAACCAAGAAGCAAATTTTCAATGATGTCTCTGTGATCAATTCGGTGAAAACCGGGAGCGTTCACCGCATGGTAAGAGGCATATTGAACATTTATATTAAGCTTGAAAGGTCTCGACTGATCAAGTCCACGCTTCGTCCAGCACAGATCTAGGTCCAAAAACCCCGAGAGCTTCAGCTCGAATTCCAGAATCGTTTCAAGTGCCTAGAGAGCTCCGTAGACGATTACAACGATGGTTTCATGGAAACTGTCCATACGGTTGGGTCTAAGTTCTTCAAGACCCGTCGTACATATAGAAAAAAACAGCTCTACTCTCTAGCTTATGAAGGAGAGGCGTGAAATGATCCTGCAGTCTTCAGATCATCATCATATCAGCCGAAAGACGTCCACTGCTGGACATAGGCCTCCCCCAAGCGTCGCCACATTGACCGGTCCCGTGCGACCCGCATCCAGCGGATCCCCGCAACCTTTACCAGGTCATCGGTCCACCTGGTGGGAGGCCTTCCAACGCAACGTCTTCCGCTTCGCGGTCGCCTCTCCAGAACTTTCTTTTTCATCGGCCATCGGTTCTGCGAGCAATGTGCCCAGCTCACTGCCACTTAAGTTTGGCAATTCTTCGGGCTATGTCGGTAATCCCGGTTCTCTTGCGGATTTCTACAATTCTGATTCTTCAGATGAGGCGTGCAATTACCGGCAGCTCAGTAGACGGATCACTAAATCCTTGAAAAGAGACTTCCGCTGCTTTAATACCGAGCGTATTAAAGACGCGATTGAGCGAAATAAAGGCTCCGAGGTATTTTCAAGGGATCTGGCTATTGGGCAGAGCCAGCTCACGAAACTGTAGACAGACAATGGCAGGATCGTAAACGCCAAACCGGAGCTTCTGAGGGAGATCGAGACATTCATAGGGCAATTGTACAAGTTAATCAACAAACCCGTTGCGAATCTAGCAAACGACGCAAGAGCTAGATTGACCCGACACTATACCGAAGACATCCCGGACGTCAGCCTGTACGAGATTAGGATGCTCTGAAACAGTTTAAAAACAACAAGGCACCGGGTGATGACGAAATCACGGCCGAACTCCTGAAGGCGGGTGGAAAACCGGTCCTTAAGGCCCTTCAGAAACTGTTTGATGCCGCCATACTCGACGGGAAAACGCTACAGGCATGGTGCAGGGGTGTGGTGGTTTGACGATTTCTAGCCGAACAAGTTGGATCCTGAAAAAGGCTTTAGTACCGTTGACCACATACTTACGCTGCGGCAGGTTGTACAGCAGACCGAAGAATATAACCTGCCACTGCTTAGCGTTTGTGGACTACGAGAAAGTCTTTGATTCAATCGAGACTTGGGCTGAACTACAATCTCTCCAAACGGCGCCAGATCGATTACTACCGTCAACCATCAAATCCGACTCGGCTGGCATACGGGAAGTTGCGCAGTGTCGCAAAATGAAAGTCTATGACCAGTGTGTGTTGCCAGTAATTACCTATGGAACCAAGACGTGGAAGCACATAATGAGCCTCATATGAAGCCTACAGTCAGTTTTCTTGCGTGATCGCGTCAGAAATGAAAATATCCGCAGGAGAACCAAAGTAACAGACATAGTCCGAAGAATTGCTAAACTTAAATGGTAGTGGGCAGGGCACATAGCTCGGAGAACGGATGGCCGATGGGGCCAAAAAGTTCTGGAAGGCCTCCCACTAGGAGGCCTTCCAGATGACCTTGTTAAGGTTGCAGGAATCCGCGGGATGCGAACCGCACGGGATCTTTCAATGTGGTGACTCCTGGGGGAGGCCTATGTCCAGCAGTGGACGTCTTTCAGCAGGCTGAAAATCATGTTTGAAATTAGTTGAAAGATACAATCAAGTTATGCACTAGCGCTTAGCTAAAGTAATTAATAGAGTACACATAGGTACATTTTCTCCATTTGTCAAAGACAGAGACAAAGTGATTCCAATTTTCATGATACACAGTAAATGAAAAAGAAAGAGGTCTGTTTCATTTCTACCGTTATTTATTTACCGGATTCCTTTCTTGGTAAAGATAATTATGCCAGATATTGATGAGTTAAATTCTTACATTTATAGCAAGAATTATGCTTTATGTCAAATCAAAACGTGTCTAAATCCAGTAAAATTTAATAGGTATCGCAACACACTTAAACACAAAAAGTTATTCTAAATATTTCTAAATTAACATCGTATCATCTCGATTCGCGTCGAATCGATCTGTGTCCGACTATTCGATTCTCAATCGATTCGTTGAGGAGTCGAGTCGGACAAGCCATCATAGTTCAACGAACTTTGTGAATACCTAGCTCCTAAGTTTTTGCTGTCACATTTTTTGGTAACTCGAAAGTTTCGATTAAGTTAATATTTTTGTGGGATATTATAGGGTCAATAGGTGTAATCATTTTGTAAGTGCGTAATGTGTTTTTTACGTTGTGCTTTGGAAAAAAAGAATCTCTTTGCCTTTCGTCGTGTACGATGTGTTATGAGCGTAACAAATTGGAGAGGTTTTTAATAAAGTATCAGTCAACTGTCTTGTTAGCAGATTGGATTGTTGCATTAGATTTATAATCTTACACAGCCTAAATTAAATAGAATTTGTAAAATATAAACCCATGTTTTCTCTCAAACTCTGATTTATATGAATCCTTTACCACGACGACGCCGCTTCCCTCAATATTTCAGGTGTCTACGCTGACTCCGCTACGGGTGGGACAGTTTTCCTAGCAACGGTCTACGGACATAAAATATTTGTAGACGATAGTCTCAAATATCCATATTTTGCGAATTAATAACGGCTTAAGTATATTAGCCATTACCTACATCATAATGAGAATGAAATAGGATAGATTGGCTACCTACACGCGGTTAATGAAGCGAATACTTGAGATCTACATTACTTCGTTATGATGCTACTTATTAACAACTTCAATGTTCTCAGAGAAAGGTAATGAATCACCGTTTGAACATAAACAACTGCTACTTATTACTTTATCGTCGATAAAGTCAGAACCCGGTTTATCTCGTCAAATCGCAATAATTTTAATTCTGATTTGCGGTGGTTGTAAATTTGTACATATAAAATTGATCGAATACTCTTTTAATTGTAGATCGCTTGGCGGTTTTAACGGAATCCATCATCGTCGCGTAACTGTATGCGCACTTGCGCAGGCGCAGCGGTCGCCATTTTGTTTTACTTTTTTCGGGAAATTGAAATGGTGTACATTTTTCCGAATTGTGTGCGGCCTTGCTTTTTTAAATATAATTACTAACGTGAAGTCGTGAAGGACGGATTTTTTCCATTTCAGAAGTCGTTTTGCAGTTAACGGTTGAAACAAGAAAGCTTAATTTTTAACCGACTAAAAAAATAAAAGGTTTTCGATTCGCCTGATGGCTTTTTTGAATGAACTGCCGCAGTTTTTAATTGTGCAATGGCAATGATTAGCACGTTGCTTTCTTGCTCTAAACATCAACTGAACCTTTGAATTTTTTTTTACTTCACTGAACGTCAGTCACGCTGCAAAAATAATTCAATTTATGTTCTATAATTCCAAAATTAAATAAATATATAAATAAAATAAATTGATGGAAAGTGCGTGTGAACACACTCTGTCGCCTAATAAGAGACGTTTCAATATCGCTATAATATCTTTTTGGTATCGTCCGCTAAGATTGGGCTGAGATCGACTCACGCGCAGCCGTGGGACCCCGCGCGTAATTTGCCGCCACACGTTTGAACGTCTGTGAGAACTTCCAAGTAGATCTGTGTGATCTGTGTCCTATAATAGATTTGGTTTGAGAAAGTGCCGTCCGTCCGAAGTCTGCCGAAGTTAAGTAAAGGTTTTATTCAGTGTGTGTTTCATGGTAGACAGTTTAGTTCAGAATGTAAAGTTTCGGGGATTTTCCAGCAGAAATGTGCGAGGTGGCTAGGCGGTGCGAGGATGTGTGGGTCAGGTCCAAATTTTTGCCGAATACAGACACTGTGGACTCATAAGTGACAAAATATTGCGAACTTTACACGCCTTAAAATAATTTTGGATATTTGCTAATAATAATTATCTTTATATATTGTAAACAGTCTCATTCATTAAACAATTAAATTTGAAGCTTAATTTCTTCAAATAAAATATAATAACAAGCTCGTTGTCTTTTTACGCTATCTAAAATACGCATGTCCTTGCTTGACTACCTAAATTTTACCGCTGTTTTTTTTTTATTTGTGAATTGTTGCAAATTGTAAGTTGTGTCGTGAATAATTTTCATTCCATTGTGTGATTTATTTTCAAACATTCATATTCCAATGTGAGACATTGTGATATCCGTTGTGCGACACGTCAAAATTTGGTCCTGCCCGTGTAGCGATGCTGTCAAAGTATGGGACTGTTTTTACAAAACCTGTGTACCTTGAGTCGGTGTGTAGCTGAGCGGTGCGAGGACGCGTAGTAGATTCATTTCAGCTGTGCACAGGCACACTCATTACGCGCTCGTAACCCTCGCACACATTCCTCACTCACATCATTTTCAGAGTTTAGCTAGGGTAGGAAAAATAAGTGTCGTTATTCCAGCTCCACAGCCACTAGGGCACAATAACAAGTGATAAGCAGAAAAGTTCTGAATTATTGTTGGACCTGCTGAAGACTCTATGAATATATTTGTGTTGTATAAACTCAATTTATTTTTGGATTATATAACTGCACAGCACATATCTGAGTACTATGTACCAACTGTAAATGTACCATTTACTGTACCTATGTGTCTTTCGTTGACTTCAGTGTGCCCTGGCAGTTGAGTGTGTCATGCTCTCTCTAATGTCTCTTTGATGGTGGCATATGTGTTGGATCATTCGGTTCCCTTCATGATGGTTAAGCTGAGTGGTGCTGTTCCATTTGTCATTTTCGTGAACGGGCGCCATCAGTTGGGATTGGTCATATCGTAGCTGCCTCCGCCTGTTTTTAATTACCTATTTATTGTATTTTTAATTGTTTGTTTTACTCTAGACGCTTTTAAGTGCGGTTTTTTTTTTACATAATTCTCACATATCTGTATGTATTTTTCCAACAAGTTTATTGTAACCTGTAAAACACTTATTTTTTTAAAAAGGGTAAGTGTGGAGTTTCTTGTCCGTTCTTCTCCATAACAAGCTACATTTCCGAATGGACGGTAGAATCAATTTTTTATGTTTTTTTGACGTTCGAAAGTGCCGCTCAATGGCCTAATTGAATAAAGAAATATTTTTTTTGATTTTTTGTTTTTGAGTGATCCCTGTAGAGGATAATTATGTTCCTTGCCTACCGCCTGCCATGTCTACCTCGCACATCTTTGCTGGAAAAGTACCCTGAAAACCAATTCGCCCTCGTAAATAAAAGCACAATATTTTTGTTTATTGCAAGTTGTGTATTCAATTATGAGGTCAGAATTGAGTTTGTATGATTCGAAGTCTTCGAAAAAAGGTATTTGTTTGACTTGTTCACGTTTATTGTTAGACAATACTACTTTGAAGTAGGCCTTTATTTTATTTGTTTCTGTTCTATATATATACAAACTAATATTAGAACTTAAAAAAGAATAAAAATATGTACAATTACGGGGCGTTAAAAAATTCGTCTACATCGCTGTCAACAGGAAAAGTGCCCAGAAGGCTGGCAGCATTGCCACGTCGGATGGCAATGCTGATTCTTTGGCCAAAAGCCCTAAGCCTAGCTAGCCAAAAGGCCAGCCCTCTGGTCTCGTGAAAAGTCGACCAACCGCTTGGTGATATCCCGAAAAATTAGGTGTGCACTCGGACCCCATGGCCCTAGTGTTTCAACCCCAAACGGCTCAAACACATAATTACCAATTAAGTTTTTGTATTTGCGCCGTTTGAGGTTTTCAGCACCTGCAGCAGCCGCCCCAGCGCAGCCCACCGCGCTAGGAAGATGGGATGGTGCAAGGGTGTCGACACAAGTTGCATCCCACACCAAAGACCTACCCAACTTCCATGGCATTATGGTTATACCATCTGGTCTCTTCCCATCGACGCGTGCCAGGCCATTGGGTTCTAAGACAGCTGGCACCCCGGCGGTGGTAAGAGCACGACGGATGAGATCATTAATGCTAGCGTGCCGCGCAATCCGACCTGCACTCTTGCTACAAGAAAGGCCATGGTGTCCGAGGCAGTCGACTGCTTCACCGCATTGACAGCGATGTGGAGCCCCACAAGGAGCGCCCAAACGCAAGCATGTAGCGAGTCGGAAGGTTGTGTCACCTAGCATAGTGCCTATGTTAGGCGACGGTAGTGCCTGAAGCCATAGGCCCGACTCCCACTCACCCACAGCCAGCAGGCGGGCACGCTCAGCAGTATTGGTAGACGTATTAATTAGGTTTTTCCGTACCAACCTGCAGAGCGGCTCATCCCACTGTCTCTGGGAAAATGGGTTCTCGGGCCGATCCGTATCCGGGCAAGCCACTTTCCAGGCGTCCTCTGCGTCTGTCAAGCACGGCACTTCCGAGTCAACCAGGGAAAGAGCTAAAATTTTCTTGGTCAGTTTTTCAGTGCTGTGGACAGAAGACAGGAACGCTGGTAAGCTTACACTAGAAATTTTGCGGACGCCGAGGCCACCAAAACGAATTGGTAGGGTGGCTTGCAGCCACGCTCGGTCGTCCAAGGCCACATTAAGAATGGATGTTAATGTGTTGCGAATAATTTGGTCAATTTTGTCCAAAAGTTCAGGTTTCTTCCAAAGAGGAGAAGAACGGAGAAAATACATAAAATTTGGTCCGAAACAGCAATATGTGATAAGGGTGAATGCCGAATGTAAATTAATTTTGGAGAGTCTATCCAAGTCTTTGAAGTTAGTCGAAGAATAGTGAAAAGTATCTCAAGATTTAAACAGAATTAACAGAAGAACATTATGGAATTGGCATTTAAGTAAAATGAAAGGCATTTGTCCCTTAAAGCATCAACCCTAGCGGATAGGTGGGACAGCCCCATAGCACACCAGGGCACATTGGCTACATGCCAATGAGGCGTATAACAAATATTCATCAGCAGATCAGTTCGATGTTACCATTTTCATCAGTACCATTTATTTATAAGTATTTGCTTCATGATAGTCAGCTATTCCATATATCTTATACCCATGACATACTTAGCATTAAGGAGTTCCAGTGCCCATTTGTGGTCTTCTTCATCAGTTCCATTTCACCAAATTACACTTTCTGAGTGTAAATGATTGCATTGTTGATAAAAATACCAAAATCGCTATATGTATGCCTATAATATTTGAGGAGTTCCCTCGATTTCTCTGGGATGCCATCATTACGTCCGTTTTCTTATCATGGCATATCTCGTTTCCAACAAAAAAATTATCATCAAAATCGGTTCAAAAACGACGAAGTTATCCGCGAACACACATTAACAAAAATTTATGTATAGTATGGTCGAATTGAGAAACCTAAACCTATTTTGAAGTCGGTTAAAAATGGTCTCCAATATTATCTGATTCTTTGAATAAATTATTATTATTAAATAGATATCTCTTCCGTTCAGTAGTTAATGGTAATACCTAGAAAACAAAAAGTTATTTTATATTTTGGTGACTAGGTAACAACGTTATTTTAACTGTATATAGTAGACCATCTTTCTTACTTCTTATTTACCGGGATCAATCACCTGTCAACACTTCGCTGTTTTGGAAGGTGTAAGTCCAAACATAATCTATGCAGTGTTTTTCTGTCATTGCGAGATCATAATAAGATATTTTTTACACTCTTTATAATTATGTGTATTAAAATACAGTGGTAATAAGAGGAAGTGAGCAATTTAGTATTTAACAAGTGTAGAGCTATGGGAGACGGTTCTGCTTGTATTATATTGTTTAATAGCGTGAGGAACAGAAGATGGCGTGGATTAGACTTCGCATTCCATCAGCAATTGGCCAAGGTGCCATAGGGTTGTCAAAAGTAAGATTATCCTCTTCGGTTAACTACTGCACTCACAATTGTAAATTGAAGTGTACAAAAGTCAGTATTTCGCTACTTCTGTACGTCGTCCAATTATTTTGAATGATCACGTTTGATTTAATTATGCTGCATATAAATTAGGCGAATTCTTAAAAGTGTGTCCAGCTTGGATGCAATTATTACTGAATCGGATGGTTGGTAAGCAAATTGAAGCTACATAAGCTTTAATTCGCACAACGTACTTCCGATCCGATCTAATAATGATATTGATATTGGGGGCTATTGACGATGAATAAAAATTTAATTAAAATTACTAGAACAGTGAACCAGTAGGGTTAAAATGTCTTCGGTGAAATAAACATGAGGTGGTGGTGATACGGAGGTGCCTCTATTTCCAATCCCATTTCATATTCTTGCTTTCGTCAACCCTACAGATGTCCAGCGTTGCGTAAGTGACATTCCTGTGAAGGTGTTTTTTGGTGGGCACGGAGGCCGAGCGGAACGGATCTCTGGTATTCCCATCTGGAGCAGAGACGACGTGATAAAGAAACTAATGAACTATTCTCTTCTGGAATCTGGGGCTGCGTTCTTCCGGTGCAAGTGTTGATCTTGATCACGTTTTGTTTTGAATGAAGTGCTGTGTGCTTTCGGTATTTGATTGTGCAGTTACGTTTAAGCTTGGTGTAAAAAAGGTGCATTTAAATTGTTTTGAGGGTTTAAGGCAAGTTTAGAAAATTTTAATCCCCGGTAAAGTGTATCTTTATTCAAATCAAATCAAAATATTTTAATTCAACTAAACCATACACAGGTACTTTTGAATTGTCAAAAAAAAAATGAAACTAGTTGCACGTTCGCAAGCGTCAGTAGGTGTCTATGGCGAAGATCACTCTTTTCCATCAGTTTTAAATACAATTATTTATTTGGTTACGTCATTCTTGTTGGAAAAATACATATAGAACGATGTAAAAAGACGTGCACGTAAAAGCGTTTAGAGTAAAACAAACAATTCAAAAATAAGTACGTAACTAAAAACAGGCCGAAGCAGTTATGACCAATCCCAACTGATGGCGCCCGTTTACGAACATGTCGCATGAATTGGCACCACTCAGCTCAACCATTATGAAGGGAACCGAATGATCCAACACACGCATTACACAATCTCAACTGCCAGGGTTATAGTGCTATTGTGACTCATTAGGTAAGGCCTGATAAGTTCGTAATTGGTATTATATTATTGATATTTTTGTTTATTTGAGAATTGTAAATGTGAGATTAAGAACGTGTCAAACAACACTTTAATGTCAATTTAAACCAATTAAAAATCTTAAAAAGAATTGAAAATGTTCTCAACTTAAAATTCTTAGATTTAAATACTGATGAAGCTTTCACCGACTTTTTTTACAATTTTGGTCGCCAATCTCATCCAAATTATAAGGCCCTAAAACGCCCAAGGCGAAATCAACGAAGAATTCCCCTAACATAATTTCGAGCTAACCTAACAATTCTCTAAACATCGTTCCGGCGAGATCTAAGTAAATCTCTCCCGTTCCTCAGCGGATCCGTGCAGCCGTGGGAACGTCCCAATCCGGCAATTAATCCCGAACGAGACCAGTTTACTTTTATTTCGATGGCTGACACTTTTGACTGTAGGGCTGGCATTTGGGCAACTTGTGTTAAGACTTATTTTAGCACTTTTTTTTTGCAATAGAAATGCTTTGACTGACTGTTTTTTCTGATTGAAATCATGTCTTGTAAAAGTCTACATAAATACTTTTATTATTGCTATCATCCCAAACTAATTAATTATTCTTTATGTTATTCAAATGAAACTCGTAAGAAGAACTTTTGGTAGTTGCATACTGCTTTTAAACTTCATGCACAAAGGTACAATGGCGGACTTAATGCCTTAGGCATTCTCTACCAGTCAACCAAGGGTGGTGAAGAGATAACATGGCAGGTGCATTGTTTTAACCGTGGAATGCAAACAACAAAACAAAAATAACAATAAAAAGCTGCTACTAAGTAAGTAGTAGTAATATAGGTATCTACTTATTTTAGCCTTGAGCTATATTCGGTTAAACTAGAAGTCGACTCGGGGACGTTCGTCGCCCCCCAAACATCTGGACCCGAGGTGGCGGCGCGTAGTGTTCCACGCGCGCCCCTCTCAGACGTTGCGGGGGAGTCAAACACCTCACTCCCCCCCAACCCGAGGTCGTGGCCCGCAGAGGCGGGCCGGCACTAGCCGGGGGTTGCGGAAGTATCGTTGTTCCCGCGACCCCCGGTGTAGGTGTGAGACGGAACACCGGGGTGGTTTTTAGTCAGTACGAGTCTGACAGACCCCTCCGCTCCCCCAGGGCGGAGGACATTCAATGAGGATTTTCCACCCCGGAAAAAAAATAAAAAAAGAAGTCGACTCTAACTTAGCAAAAGGTTAGGCGGATGATAAACTTACTTAGCCTAAGGCCCGTATTTCAGTTGCTCATACTCAACTCAAAATCAAAATTGGCCACACCTACCAATCAACTGCCAATCAAACACAACTCTCGAGTTTGGCATATGAGTCTTCAGCTTGACATAATGTGTACTCAACAGAGCAAAAGCCCAGTTGTCCCAGACGTTACTGAACTCTTTCTACACAAAATGTGTGGTAGATATTGAATGAAAATGCAAGTCCAAGTTAGCAAGTACGAGTACGTTCCAAGTACATGCTAACACTACTCAATTCCACTGATGTCTTAGTAAAAGAGTTCGGTAACGTTTGGGGCGTCTAGGATCTTAGACTTGAGCAAGGTAATGCCAAAAACACAAGCCAACCAATCACAACTGTCTATTTCCAGTTTGAGTTGAGTTGAGCATGAGGCTAAGCATGTTTAATGAGTTTATTTTTGAGTATTTGTAATCATTTTTTGTCCGTACAGCCCTGCAACCAAACGGAGTGAATTTTGCACTAAAAATACCTTCGGCATAACGACGTGCGACACTAGCTCATTACTCGGAAAAAAGTATAATTATCGCGCGATATTACATCTGTTCCGGACGGGATCAAGGAGTCATAACGCAGCGGCCGCAGCCCTTTAACGTAAGGTGTACAAGGTGTTAAGATATTGTTAATGGTTTAAAATCGTACCTGTTTTTAATTTTAGACTGTTATGTTTTAATTTTCTTGTTTATGGATGTATTGCCCTTAAGTATTGGAAGCCTTAAGTTGCTGTCGCCATGTGCTCAGTGGTTGCAGATAAAATACTTACGTGAAAGTTTCTTGCCTTGTAACACGTGTAATCGATTGTAATGGATTGAAAGAGAAAAGTGCGATGTCGTTACTATATTGTTTCTTGCTAACACATTGAAAGTGAGTGACACATAACTACCTAATTATGAAATCGGTCTCAAATAACGAACAAAGGCAGAATCTTGGGCAGCATTCATTAAAATTAGTATGACAGCTTATTACGTATGCAAGAGCAAAACGATAGCGAGTTTTGGGCAATAATTGCTGTTCAATAAATAAGATTTAGAATTTTTGGCGGTTTTTTAGAGATAAAAGAGCATTTGACAAACAGCGAGCGATTTGCAAACGATTGTGTACGACTTAATATAACTACACTGTTGGTAATTCCGACTTTTTACCCGACTGCCGAAGGAGATAATGTGTTTAACAGTCTATGTAATGTATGTTTGTTCGTATGTGGCGTTCTAGAGACCGTTGTAGAGGCGTTGGCCGATTTTGATGATTCTTACGTCAATCGATTCATCTTAACCCTGCGTGTGTCACTGGCTAAATTAAAATTGGAAAAGAAAAATGGCGGCTTTTGGGCGCTTTTTTGTGGGGTATCGAAATAAAGGGTTTTAAGAGGTGATTTCAGAAATATATACCTAACACTAATATGTCTGAATGTAAATAATTCAAAAAAAAATATTACTAAAAAGTTGTAAATAAAAAAATCAAAGCACCCGACTGCTTAAAAAGCGAACAAAAAAGACGTAAATAAGAAGAAAATTATGCTGTGCAGTCGGAGGATACATCGGGTTTGGTCAGCCAGCTCGCGAATATGTATCCTCCGACTGCACAGCATGATTTTCTTCTTGTTTCCGTCTTTTTAGTTCACTTTTTAAGCAGTCGGGTTTTTTGATATTTTTATGCCATAAAGCGTTTGATCGCGCTATGATTGTTGATTGCTGTTTCTTATGTAATAAAACATCGAAGAGAAGCCAGGAGGCGCAGGCTTCTCTTCGATAATTTATTTTAGCTCAGTAATTAAAACCGTTCGTTTCCTAAACTAAACCGAACACTGATGATAGAAATCAGCAACTTGACGCATAGATTTTCTAAAACATCTATTACAAGATCGAATAGAATATCAGTCTGGCACTCTGGCCTCGTAGTAACATCGTTATTTTCGATACCAAGAACTCTTTACACGGTGGGACAAAACAGTAATCGAGTGTTTTTTCTGTGGGAAACAATTACCGACTGAGATTTGAAGAGTATGATAAGAAGCGATAGCTGACAATAGACTGAATACTAACATCTATTAGTGACTATTATTTGATTAGTTAACTTGGAATATATTCTATCAATGCTAGTTCCTTGTATTAGGACAAAAAGCTTTTGAAATTTGTTGTCCGTGTCCGTTGTTTATGGTTCCGTACCCGAAGACTTATTGACACAGAGCCATACAAATTGTCAAAAAATATTTTCAAACGGTTTTAGGAGGGCTCTCATACAGACAAAGCGGGAGCAAAAAAAAAACTCATTTCATCGAATGGGGTATTGTTCTTTAGAGCTCATTGATTAGATGAATACTGTATTTTTTGTTTTAAAAAATATTAGAAAACAAAGAGATGAGAAGCCACCAAAGTCAAAAAAAATTATTCCGAAGAATTTTCTAACTTCCCAGTGACTATTAACTTCAAATTTGGAGATGTCGTTGTTGTGTTGTTTGTTGATGTTTATGATTTGCGTATATTTTACTAACAAATATCAATATATTGATAAATCAGATTTATTCTTTGAAATTCCCTCCTTTGTTTTCTATTACAACCAACTTGATTTTGCAGTTTAGTACGAAACCCTAAATGTGCGAAATCCGACACGCACTTGGCCGGTTTTTCTTTGCGGCGGCAGTTAGGCAGACGAACGCCAGACATCGAAGCCATCGCAAGTACAGCCTGGATGAAGTTGGCAGAGTCACGTGGGGTTCAGCACAAGAAAAGAGAGCTGTTATTTGTTCATTGAAATTACTTCATAAATCGTAACATCCAACCCTGACAAAACTGTAGAAAGTTGAAGTACATATAAGCGTGTTCGTGACAATCCGATGACATGAAAATCCGAAATTCCGATGACATTTCTCATTTTACAATGCCGTGATAACTTTGTAGGTACATAAAAAATTGAAAAATCAAATTCATAATCCTAATTAATTACTTTGTTATCCGTAACACTATAACAACGAGTATCTATCATTGGTAAGCATCAAGTTTAGTTATTATTAAGTATTTTTATACGCTGATCTGCTTTGACAGAAAGAACAACGAGATGGAGATCGGAAAAATAATCCAACACTCATGGAAGTAGCGTGAAATATTAAAAAGTACGATGCCAACAAACCTAAAAACTAAGGATTTGCACACCTGCATTTTACCGAACTTGACTTGGAAGCTATGGCTGCTAAACTTGGAAGTTTACATCAAAGGTAAATAACGAACTAATAAGCTGCCAACGGGTATGCTAAATATTAGGAAATTCCAAAAAATCAGACACACTAAAATAACAGAAACCACAAAATCCATAGATGCTCTTGAATATGCCAAAAATCTAAAATGGAAATGGGCTGGACATGTAGGAAGACTTCAGGACCAGAGATGGACTAGAAGAGTAACCCCTTCTTTCTTTTCCCTTTCTCTTGGAAAGGGCCACAAGGGAAAAGAAAGAAGGGTCGCCCAATATCAAGATGAGAGGATGATATAAAAACTACAGCTGGCCCAAAATGGCTACAGGTAGCCCAAAAGAGAGCCAAATGGAAAGACTTGGAGGAGGCCTTCACTTGTTTAAGGGGTTCCTGCTAAACACTGGCGTTATTTAAAAAAACTAATCACTCACCTATTTGATATTACGCAGGAAGTTGTGGTCTAGGTAGGTAACGAAAAGTCTTGATTTAAACATGAAATTGGCGTTTTGTAAGGGAGGAACATAAAGTCGTTTTTTTTAATCTATACCAATATTATAAAGAGGAAAGATTTTTTTGTTTGTTTGTACCGAATAGGCTCCAAAACTACTGGACCGATTTCAAAAATTCTTTCACCGTTGGGAAGCTACTCAATCCCCGGGGGACATGGGCTACTTTTTATCCCTGTATTCCCACGGGAACGGGAACTACGCGGGTGAAACCGCGAGGCGTCCTCTAGTATAATATATTTATTGAATCAAAGTATGTACCATTGCTATCTATGCACTTTTGCCATCTCATAGGTAGTTCAATGATCCCTTTATTAAAAAAACCATTCGGACGGGAATCAATAAAATCTTTGAAGGCGCTTTGGATTGCCCCATCGGAGTTGAATGTTTTCCCTTGCAAGAAGTTATCCAAATTTAGAAAAAAATGGTAATCTGTTGGAGTCAAGGTCCGGGAAGTACGGTAGATATCTTAGACATTCCAATTGAAGAATAGAATTCCTCTAATTTGGTAGCCGTCTGTTGTGCAGTGTGAGGTCTAGCGTTGTCCTGAAGCAGCAGTGGCCTAGAGCGATTGACCGACCTCGGCTGTTTAGCAGGTAGCTTTGCCATCATGGTTTGCAGTTGCTGACAATAGACATGCGCCGTAATCGTCTGGCCAGATTTAAGAAAGCTTTAGTGAACGACACCTGCACTAGTCCACCAATCGCTCACAAGTATTTTTTTTTCGAGTAAATTTTCGCTTGGGGCAGGATTTGGCTGGTTCGCCAGGGTTCAGCCATTGCGATGAGCGTTTCCGATTATTGTACAGGTTCCATTTTTCATCACAGGTAATGATTCGATTTAAAATCCCTTCATTATTGTGCCGGTTGAGTAATGTAACGCAGCAGTCGACGTGCGTTTGTCGGATTGCTGCACTCAATTCATGAGGTACCCACCTTTCAAGCTTTTTCACCTTCCATCATTACATAAAACTGTTTTAATCCACCTTCAAGTGGGAAAACCAACAGTTTTATCACTAACACCGCAGCCTGCAGCTAAGTCGGACGTGGTTTGCGATGGATCTGCTTCCATAATAGCCTTCAATTCTTCATTATCAACTTTGGTCTCCGGCCGTCCACGGGGCTTGTTCTGCAGGTCGAAATTGGCAGAACAAAAACGTTGGAACCAAAAACGCACTGTGTTTTCTTTTGCGACACCGTCCCCATACATATCATTAATCCCTCGAGCCGTTTCTGCAGCACTGGTGCCACGATGGAACTCGTACTAGTAAATAACGCGATATTTCAAGTTTTCCATTTTATAAACTGACTAGCGCAAAGAAAAAACCAAAAGAGGAAAAATCAAATGAATTACGGTTTTCCAAACACAAAAGCATGAGTAAATAGCTGTATAAATTTAAAATTGGAATAACAAACCAAAGAGGAGATATTTGAGATCAAAGTGGCCAGTACGACAAAGCGCCAATTTCATAGGTAAGGACCTAAAATTTTAAATATAAGTTATCGTTTTGCACCACGAAAGCTTATGTTTTAAATTTCTAATTCTAGCATGATTCAAATAACTAGAACAGTACCCAGCCACTGTTACTGATCCAACATCACAGTTTTCAGTCCTCTGTAAGTGCATCGACCGCACGATTTTATCTTTTATGCTACATTTTGAAGCTTAAAGAGTTTCGGCACGGATTGAAATTTTAATCAGTTTTTCAACTCGTGACGCCGAACCGTTTTTGTTCTGGTTAATTTAGTGGCAATTGTGAACTTTTTATTTGATACTAATTGTAGAAAGAACCAACATTCGGGTCAAATTTGGTCTTGAGTAATATAAGCAATGTATTGGGTAGTTATCAATCAATCTATCTAGCCTTTTCCAACTATGTTGGAGTCGGCTTCCAGTCTAACCGGATTCAGTTGAGTACAAGTGTTTTACATGGAGCGACTGTCTATCTGACCTCCACAACCCAGTAACTGGGTAACACGATACCCCTTGGCTAGACTGGTGCCAGATCTCAAGCTTCTGACTACTCGTAACGACTGCCAAAGATCTTCAAATGACAGCCAGGGCCAACGGCTTAACATGCTTTCCGAGGCACGGAGGAAACTCGGCATGTTGAAAATGGTCACCCATCCACGGACCGCCCTCGTCAAGCGTTGCTTAACCTTGATGATCGACCCGTGCGGCTGTTATTATTTAGCCACGAGCTCCTTAATATTGGGTAGTTATCGATTACATTAATTGCACTCACAGTTTCCTGCATTTTGTTATCGGAAAGGGTTCCTGTATCCTTTGTGGCCTTAATGGTGTATTTGTTCAGTTGTTTTCAATAACAGATAAAGCAATCTGCTAGATAAAATAATCGTAGTTGTTTGATGGAATTACGAGAAGTAGGATATTTGTAGAATCCGAGGGATTACAAACAACCACATTCCGGAGTAATAGTGAGAGATAAAAAATGCTGTACATGCTTATGCATTGTCTGAAATGTAAGAAGCTTTCGCTTTATTAGTTTCTTATAAGCAAGCTATATGGTTTATTTATTTTATTGTTAGATCTGCGCTTTCAAATTTACCTACTTAAGTTGGTTTCAAATTTAACTAAATTGGACAAGTTCGCTGAATGTGATACATTCTTTAATAGCGAGTAAAGAAGGAACACTAGTCTATTATTGAGGAATAGAAAACTCTTTTTTGCATTAGTGACCGTATCTAGAAAATGCTGCATAAAAGTACTTCAAACAAAACACGTCAGATCGCCTGCCTAGGTTCAAACCCTGCAATCATAAGTCTCAACCGTCTTCACTGGGCCGCCACTAAACTGCTCTAGCTTACTCCTGAGCAAGACAAAAGAACAACATCTAAGCAAAAGGATAACCTTATTTTACAAGAAGGCGATTCACTTTTATCTCTAATTCAGTTTATTTGGCCCGGGCCCGTGAGCACTTTATGACGGGCGACGACTAAGTTGCAGCCGGGTCGCCGGGTCAAAAGCGGGGCCGTTCGCAACGTCGTCAATTACTTAGAAATGTAGAGATTCTTGTTTAATATTTCATGTTTATTTCGTAATGAGGATGGGAACTGTTCGAAATGTAGCAGTAACTAGATTTTTTATGATTTTTCTTAGAATAGAGTTATACTTATGGGAGTAGTCAACCGATTTTTTTTTTTTTTTATATTTTGGATTGGCTCGCGCTGACCACTGTCTCACCTGATTCTCATCGTAATTTTCTTTCTTGTCGTCTGACTCTATGTGTTGAAAGCTGAAAACAACCTTGTTCACACTAATGTTATAATGGCGAAAGTTTGTGAATGTGTTTGTATGTTTGTTAATTCTTCACGTTCAAACCGTAGGATGAATCTTGATGAAATATGGCACATATATAGATTATAGTCTGGAATAGCACAAAGGATAGTTTTGCCCCTACAGCTCCCTTTGGAAAATTTTCGACATTCACGCGGGGGAATCCGCTGGCAGAAGCTAGTTCATTATAAATAGATATCAAATACACAGCTTTCAACAGCTTCTTTTGATCAAATCTGTTTTAATCGCTCATTTCTAGATAATGGGTCTATCCATCGCAAAGTTGCCCCTTGATTCCAAGAAGATTTTTATTTTTTTTATTTAGTGTGTCGGTCGTCATCTCACAATAATGGTTTCTGATCTTCGCCTTCTTTACGTCTATGTTTGCAATATTTGTAAGTATGTGAGAACCATGTTCCTATTTATCATATTAATGAATTTACCTGTTAATGCTTTTAATACATTATACCTGTACGTAGTATAGTGTGTAGTGCTATTCTGGGTGCATGGTCCTCAAATATATGAATATTTTTTTTAAAAGAGTAAGTAAGGAGTTTCATGTGTATTCTTCTCCATAATAAGCAATTTTTCGGATGCACGGTTGAATCAACTTTTATTAATTGTAAATTTTAATTTGTGTTTGTCGTTCAAAAGTGCCGCTTATTGGCCTAGTTGAATAAATATATTTGACTTTGACTTTACTGATATCCTATATATCCTATCCACTTGTTTAACCCTTTCTTACTCATTAAATCTCACCTGTGAAATAAATAATTTGTCAATCTAACCTTTGAAATTGAGTCACCAATTTCTGCCATAGAAGCATTTTCACGAAACCCTCCAACAATACATTTACTTATAACAATATGAAGAGGATTACAAAACCTGCCGACTGCCTAATTGTCCATGTTGCATCACCGGAGTTCATTCACATGCGCGGGCGCACTTGTTAGAAACCGTCCGATTCGCGCCGATTCGGCACATTGCGCCGATTGTTTCACGAACTGCGATGTGTCACGATATGTGCTCTCTTTATGATTGGCAGCGTTTGCAACCAATTTTGTTTTTTTTTGTAATTTTTATTTGGGTTTAGCTTGTTGAGACGGCTCGTAAATGATGAACAAATACTTATTTGGTGTAGGAAATGGAGAGATCTTGTCAGTTAGGTATTTCTTTCAGCTATGATTAATAAACAAACTTGAGCTCGATCTATGTTTGCAGGTATTTTTTTCAAGTGAGGCTAGTGAAATATCTACATAAAGGAGCGTCCTTATTTGTAAACAAGCAATCGTAGACGAACAACAAATGCTTCCCAGCGAAGGAATGTGTCCAGCATTCACTTTCGAGCAAAACTATGTACGTTCGAGTCGAACATTCCCTTGCAATCTTGGAGCATTCGAATATGATCTTAAATGTCATTCATTCGATAATACGATTGACCAAAAAGGTCACAAAACCTTAAGATCAAGAAATTGTTCCTTGCTTACAAGTGGCCAGTAATATTCCTACATATATACTCATTCATTTCATTATCTGAGTAATCGCTTTCGAGCGTTTTATTTGCGTGAACATTCGAATGCGAGCCGTTACCGCGAAAATCGTTGCGTCGTCCACACGGGCCGAACTTTGTAACGCTCGACTCAACGTCTACACCACTCGAATATTCGACGTCGAATTGAGCATTACACGTGAATGCTCTCAGTGAGGACCGCTCGGCTCAACGTCCACACCACTCGAATATTCGACGTCGAATTGAGCATTACACGTGAATGCTCTCAGTGAGGACGCTCCTTAAGAGTATCTATGTTCTTTGTTTACTATATTTCAACCAGATACTGAGTTTAGTTTTTCTCATTTGCACACCAAACCTACTTGCGATTTTTTTCATTTAACCCTACATTAGTATGTGCAATACATCAGCACAGCCTTCAGAGCAGTGGTGGCCCAGTGGTAACGATACGTAAGTCCGGGACACTTACGTATCATACTTGGTGTAAATTATATTTTCATCACCACTGCTCTTAAAACGGTGAAGGAAAATATCGGGAGGAAACCGGCATGTCCTAGAACCAAAAAAAACAAATTTGAAGACGTGTGACATTCACCAACCCGCACTGGGCATGCGTGGTGGATTAAGGCCTATTAGCCCTTTCACAGAGAGGATGCCAGTGTGTCCCAGCAGTGGGAACATTATAAGGGTGATGATGATGATCAGCACAGCCTTAGTACCAAATGCTCTTAGGCTGTGGATAAAAGGGATATTCAGCCAATGATTTCTTCCGCTCTGGGTGAAGCGGGCGTGTCAGACTTTTACTGGCTAAAACCCACCCGTGTTCCTTCAGCTGCTTGTGCCAGAGCAGCGGTAACTCTCTTACAGATTATCGGCGACCCTAGTGCCAAAGGCTGTATGTACCTACTGACAGTTCTACATGTATAAACAAACATCAAAAAACCCGACTGCTTGAAAAGCGAACTAAAAAGACGTAAACAAGAAGAAAATCATGCTGTGCAGTCGGAGGATAAATATTCGCGAGCTGGCTGACCAAAACTATATGTATCCTCCAACTGCACAGCATGATTTTCTTCTAGTTTACGTCTTTTTAGTTCGCTTTTTAAGCAGTCGGGTTTTTGATTATGTTAATAAACTTTTTTTATTTACAACTTTTTAGTTAGTTTTTTTTTTTGATTTGTGTTGTATATTTTTGAGATCACCTCTTAAACCCTTTATTATCAAAATAAAAGGTTTAACCCCACACGATGGGTTGGGAAGGAAAAAAAAACCCACACAAAATGGCGCCCAAAATCCGACATATTTTTCTTTTCCAATTTGTATGTAGCCAGTGATACTCGCAGGGTTAAGACGAATCGATTGACGTAATAATCATCAAAATCGGCCAACGCGTTTGGTCTCTAGAACGCCACATAGGAACAAACATACATACTTAGAAACATACATACACTGATAAACACATTACCCCCTTCGGCAGTCGGGTAATAACATAAAATCTTAAGGACCTTAAATCCCAAGTCTCGCAATGCTTGAGGGTTCCACAATAAACCACACGTTAATTTTCCACGCTAAATTGGAAATTCAGAGACAGCTCATCCCACGCTGTCTCAGTTAGTGGAAGAACGGGTTCAAATATGTGTGGGTGTAAGTTTGTCTGCCTTTACTTGTACAACTTGTGTTGGTATTGAAGTTTCAACAACATTTCACGGCTGTCGGAAGTGTTTATCTAACATATTATTGTTTTTTATTGATTTATGAAGACTTTGAGGAATCCTTTGCAACTTCCTTATTGACTTAGGTAATAAAGAACCATAACCGTTCCTTGCAAACCATCTGGGGTGGGTGTTTGTTATGTGTTTTGTTCCTAATCTTTTGATGCTTATGAGTTAACTGTAGTTATCTTCGTGCTAAGCCATGCGTACCTGTAATATTTTGTATCTGCGTCCCCATATGGTGGATTATTATAGAATTCCTTATTGACGAGTTATTTATTTGTATTTGTGTCTAAGCTAAGCTTTATAAATAAAATAATAAACTGTGAATTGTTACAGACTTATGTGATAATAAAATAAGTTAATTAATAAAAAAAATACAACTTTTTGGTTATTTTTTTTTGAATTAGGTACATTTAAACATATAATTATTATATATTTTTGAAATCACATCTTAAAACCCTGTATTTTGATATCCCACAAGGTGAGGTCGAAACAAAAAAAAATTGGTGCCCCACAATATGGCGCCCAAAAGCCGCCATTTTTTTATTTTCCAATTTTAATGTAGCTAGTGACACTCGCAGGATTAAGACGAATCGGTTGACGTAAGAATCACCAAAATCGGCCACCGCGTTTGGTCTCTAGAACGCCACATAGGAACAAACATACATACATACTTAAACAGACTGATAAACATATACCCTCCTTCGGCAGTCGGGTAAAAAGTGAGGATTTTTCAGAACATGTTTTTAATTATTCTCAACTCTAGAACTGCCAGATATCCGCCATTCTCTATTTAACAAATTACCCAACTTGAACTCAATTAAAAAGATTCTAAGCCTAATCAAAAAACATTCATCAAGGGCCTCTTGCACTGAATTAATTTACCGCTTCATACTTCCTTTAATTAGTGCCGAATAATATTAATTACTGGTACCGTTAATTGGGAGATATCATCCAACTAAGACGTATGTACACACAGTGTGTGGCACTCTCTTGGTGGTTTACGGCAATCATAAAATCCAATAAAAACTAGTTATAATTAGGTATTATGAGCAATGACTAAGGAGTTAAAAGTAGATGGAAAAACTTGTTTTATGTGTGGTAATTGTATTCATACATGAGATTGTCAGCTAGAAATTTTTGGAAATAGTGAATACCTAAAACAACACCTCGTTAAGCAACGCTTGACGAGGTCGGTCCGTGTATGGGTGACCATTTTAACATGCCGAGTTTCCTCCGTGCCTCGGAAAGCACGTTAAGCCGTTGGTCCCGGCTGCCATTTGAAGATCTTTGACAGTCGTTACGAGTAGTCAGAAGCTTGAGATCTGACACCAGCTTGCCAACGGGTACCGTGTTACCCAGTTACTGGGTTGTGAAGGTCAGATAGGCAGTCGCTCCATGTAAAACACTGGTACTCAGCTGAATCTGGTTAGACTGGAAGCCGACCCAACATACTTTGGAAAAGGCTAGGCAGATTGAGTGAATATTTAAATAATACCATTCTGCAACTGTTCTACTACAGAGTAAAGGCCTATTATCATACAGAGAAGGTACGAGCATAAAGCCCCGTATTCATTGTAAACATTTGTTGCCCAACAGTTGCTCAACGCCAAAGTTTCTCAACATCAAAATGTTTTCGCTCGCCAAGCGGCAACTCTTTAACATGGCGTGATCAACTCCGCAACACAAATTGAGATTGCAACATGTTTATGCAGCCATGTTTATAAACAAACTAGCTGTTGCCCGCGAATTTGTCTGCGTAGCATTAGTACTTCGAATAGCCTATTTTTTATATCGCGCAATAATATTGTGGATGTTTGGGCCGCCTTCTTGAGAAATGATTAGTTCACCATACAAAATGCCACCTGCCTACTGATTATACTGATTATTGTTTTATTTTACAAAAAAAAATCCGTATAATCAGATGAAAAACACTAGTTACGTCGGCACGGTTTCTTTGTATGGGATGAGGCATCTGCTAGTATTATATTATCTGTGGTATAGATTAGTATGGATGTTTACAATGAATACGGGCTTTACTAATCACGCTTTTACGACAAAGAAAAAGAAACCAACCTGCCTTGAGCCGGGTTGGTTTCTTTTTCTTTGTTGTATCAATGATTCCACATTTAATATGTTTTGACCAGAATTCGTAAGCATTTTCACAGCGTTAAACTGGATGGCGTGTCAGATTTGTAGGTATTAGGTAATAACGCAAATTTTCTCACGATATTTTCCTTCATCCCTACAAAATGATAAAAAAATATTTCCATTCGGTTTTATACATTTCAGTTGGTGTCATTTGAAGTGATTAAAATTGAGGTTGATGGTGGCAATGCAAGCTATTTGACTGAACTGAGCAATAGTAAATAAAGTACCTTAAGGCCGTACCCTGCCCAAAAACCAGCATGAGATATGAGCATTCCTATTGGCCTAGCGGCACTGGTGGCGCATGAATTACAGTAGTGAATACGCCCAGATTTTAGAATAAAATCTTTATAAAATCGAATATTGGTCTTTTGAAAAAAATAAATCTACCAAAATGTTCGTTATCAAATTGTCTATCCAGTAGTGTTAGTACAAAAAAATATTAATGAACACTTAGGAGGAGATGCATGCTATCAATCATTATTTCTCATTTTTATGGTTTTGTTGGAAGGAGATTAGTGAAACATATACTACATTTAATAAAAAAAAGAAATCTACAATTTTGGAATCAATAACATGTAGAAATTTAATGTATTTTTATTAGTTGATATTTCATTTTAAATAACGAGTAGATAGCTCCTAAAAACTGCACGAAAATCGGCTAGCGCGGCGTACGTTTGCTCGGGGTAGTAATTAATTCTGAAGGAGTAAGAGTTTATTTATTTATTTGTTTACCCTCGCACTGGAACGCCTTACAGCAATTAAACCAAGAGAGCACAAACTCATAAATACACTATAAGTTTGTCGGCGATGTCCAAGATAAACTTAAAAAGTGCATATGACTTGAAAAAGTCACATTGGTATTTGGTAAACGCAGGCGAAGTATATTGGCGAAGAAATATTTGTTTACTGAGAACTAAGATTAGATCATAGAACGATTTGAAGTGAAAGGAAATAATTACCTTAGAAGATGCAACACAAAAACTATAGTTATAAGATTCAGGATGTCCTCCAGGCCGTGGCAATAAGGCAATCTGTCCATTTCCTGAGTAGAAGTAAAAGAAAACTTTTCTTAGTTCTCGGGCACATGAATTAAATTTACTGGCACCGCTTTCTAGCTCTACTGTCCACGAGGCTTGTTTTGGAAGCTAGGATAGCAAGCAAGTTATATCCTGACTTTGTCGTACACAAAAATGAAGGTAGTTCTCTATACAGAGTATAACGTAAAAACTGCATCTTCGCAAGCCATTGAACAACTTTCTCCAAGGCCCACAATTGGACAATTCCCAGAAAACTAATTTGAACTTATCATACAAAGTTGTCATCAGCCGACCAAAATTTGTAAGGAAGATACAATTTGTCATGTCCGTTTGATTAGCTTGCTAGCTTGCAAGCACAATCTGGCAATCTTAAATTTATAAAATATCCAGTTTATCCAGGAATTATGAGCTCGAGAGGTATCAGATCAGTTTGCGAGTCAGTTCAACCGCTGTCGCGTAGATACATGAAGCCAGTTCGTTCTGAACTGTTTTCAAAAGTCTTTTGTACACGAGGTTAGAGAAAGGCCAAATAAATGAATTGTCAACGGAACCGACCTCGTATCTGGAGCACCTTAAAAGCACCAGTGTCACTAATGGACATCTGTTATACCAGGGATAACACAGGCGGGTCGCCTTTCTTTAGGCCGGAAAAATTTAAAAATAAAATGCTATAATTCGTATTATTAATGATCTCACTTTCTCAGGCCGGTACCGCCGCAAACGCTATGTCCCTTGTTGTAAAGGGCCGGATTGATCTATATTAAATGCACAATGTATTTAAAGTACTTACTTAATTGGATAAGTAGTAATGCTATACTGCCTAAAATCGTTTCGTAAATAAGCCATAATGTCTTCAAAAATCGTATTAATTTTTTCTTATTCCTCCATTTTCTTTTCTGTTTAATTTCGTTGCGGGATCCAAGACAGTTAAATTCATTCTCCGGGACTTCGTCGAGCTTCATTGCCTCGGCGCTTTTCTGGTGGTCGCCACTGTTGATTCTGGCTTTCAGGAGTTGCAGTGGTTTGGGAATAGTGCGGTGGGAATGTCCAAAGCCATAATGTCTCATAAAAATTAAGCATAAAAATGGTTATTGTGGCTTATCCCTAAGAAACCATTGCGGACTTTTTTGTAGACCTTTTTAAGGTGTACAATACTGAAGTTGCCTAGGTCCAACACGAATTCTTGCCAAGGCCCAGTGGATTTTCTTAGTGAGTACAAGCGGCCATAAGGGGTACACTATCTTATTTTTTTTTTGTTTGAAGTTATTTTCAACAACGACCTCTTATACAAGCCTCTACTCAACATTAGAAAACAAAACACAATAAAAATTGAATGTAATGTTCTGCTACTTGAGAAGAGGAAACAGAGCGTACACAACTCTACAAGTAAGTCTTCGTAAACAAAAATGCACATTAAGGTAGCATTCCCGTAAATACCCCAGTTAATGTACTGTAGAACACCGTTATCATTAGTGAAACTACCAAAGCATAACTACCAAGCTTTAAGCAGTGTTAATAATAATATAATCTACAGAAAAGGAACTGCCGCATGAAATCATAAAGACGTGGTTATTCATAGTCCTTTAAAGGTACGAGAAAAGAATTCTGCAGTAGGAAGTCACTTACTAGATCATAGTAATATTAGAGAGAAGATCCATCTTCTCTCCTAGGGGACATTCCAATATATGAGGTTAGATAGGAGTGCAGGGTGGCCTATGGCCGTGACTTGCAAAATGTAGGTCTCGAGCTTGAGGCCCTTTACTTTGTGTAAATTATTTAATCACCACTCTCAAAACGGTGAAGGAAAATATCGTGAGTAAACCGGCATGTCTTAGAACCAAACATTCCAAGACAAAACATGTGACGTCCATCGACCCGTACTGGGCCCGCGTGGTGGATTACGGCCCATTCCCTCTCACAGAGAGGAGGCCTGTGTCCCAGCAGAGGCAACATTATAAGGCTGATGATGATGAGGTAGGAAAGAATAGGGATCCCGTGATAGCGTAACGGTTGTCAGGATGGAATAGAAGAAGTAAAACGTGTTGCACTGACCCCAAGTAACATGGTGAAGGGACGGGTATGAGATGATGAGTAATATTAGAGAAGAATCGAACATTGTCAGTTCTTCCAGAAGAATTTTCACATTATAGACAGGAACAACTATTATTATGCGTACAGCTAAAGAGTGAAATCCCTGCCGGAGTCTGTTTTTCCCGATAGCTACAATTTAGGGGTCTTTAAGTCAACTGTGAAAAGGTTACTTCTAGGCAAGCGTGCTCCACCGTCGAACACATCATCGCTGACCATCAGGTGAGATAGTGGTCAAGCGCGAGCCTAATTTAAATTAAAAATGTTGCACATTGGCGCTTGTAGCTTATTTCTCACATTGTGGTCCCTGGCCACAGTTTTTAGGAACGCCAACTTGCTTATTCTATAAAGTAGCCTATTTTAAAGGCAATTCTAGTCCAGGTTTACCAGCACTACGCAATCAATGTTTAGTGTAGCCGCGTAAATTCATGAATTAATTATCCGAAACCCACAAGAAATTTGTAGACTCTCCAGTGCTATTGCTATTGGGTACTTGCAAAGCTTCATCATAATACGTTGCAAACGAAACATAAAATTCATAGGTTTTAAATGTATGTCAGAGGAGTTCGTGGCTTAATAATAACAGCAGCACTGGTCGATCATCAAGGTTAAGCAACGATTGACGAGGTCGGTCCGTGGATGGGTGACCATTTCAACATACCGAGTTTCCTCCGTGCCTCGGAAAGCACGTTAAGCCGGTGGTCCCGGCTGTCATTTGAAGATCTTTGACTGTCGTTACGGGTACTCAGAAGCTTGAGATCTGACACCAGTCTTGCCAAGGGGTACTGTGTTACCCAGTTACTGGGTTGTGGAGGTCAGATAGGCAGTCGCTCCATGTAAAACACTGGTACGCAGCTGAATCCGATTAGACTGGAAGCCGACCCCAATATAGTTGGGAAAAGGCTAGGAACATTGATTTTTATTGTAAGTATGTCTGAAAGTTACTAATAAAAACTAACACCAACAAAACAAAACCTCAACAAGTAAAATAACAATTAAGATATAATCAGCACTTGAATTTAACGAAGTCTAGAAGCTTCGTTTATTAAAATACCATATAGGTGACGGCAAAAAATGCTAATTCCTAGTTACGGAATGGACAATGGCGGCCATAGATCACCGACCACGGAGCATGGAGCTGCGGCCATTTTATTTATGTAATTAAACATGTGCAGGCGCCGTGAAGTTTAGATCGTTCACCGGAGCTACGATTACAGTGAAAAAATTATAGAGTATGTTTAACTTGATTTTGTCCGCGACTTGGTTTGTGTTCAAAGTTCAATTCTTCATTTTAACTACTTAAGGTTTATGCTGTAGGTTTTCTGTTAGTAGCTTTCTACAGTAGATAAACCAGTTTCACTGTATATCTACCGCTAACCGGTAGATTGGAATTTGTTCATTTCTTCTATATTTTTTTTTATCTCCTTTAGGCTCGCGCTTGACCACTATCTCACCTGATGGTAAGCGATGATGTGGTCGACGGTGAAACACGCTTGCCTAGAAATAACCTATTCACTCTTGGCTTAAAGAACCCTAGATTGCAGCTGTCGGGAAACACAGACTCCGGCAGGGAATTCCATTCCTTAGCTGTGCGCATAATAAAAGTATTCCCAAAACGTTTTGTGCGTATGGGCGAGATGTCTACCATGTACCGATGGCGCATCGCCGTACGTCTGGTACGATGATGAAACGGGCTAGGTGGAATTAGTTCGTGCAATTCCATCGCACACTTCCCGAAATGTAACCGATAAAAAACTGACAAGCTGGCAACTCGGCGACGATGTTCAAGGCTCTGGAGCTTTCACTTGACCAGCGCCTCATTGCCGATGAGTCTCTGGCCCGCTTTTCGATTAAGCACTATTGTCTTTACAACTTAAGAACCATGTTAGACAACAAAATAAATTGTACACAACACACACGGACTACTGTCCCACTGAATTTTTTTTTCACAAATTGTTTAAGCTATCCTTTTTATAATCAACCTAGACCCTCATATAAGAGATAATGGTTTTATGAAACAGTAACAACTTATATAGCAGAACTGAAAACTGAGACAGGAAAATTCTAATATTTTTGCAGCTCATCATATCAGCCGAATGACGTCCAATGCTGGACATAAACCTCCCCCAAGCGTCACCACATTGACCGGTCCCGTGCGTCCCGCATCCAGCGGATCCCTGCAACCTTTACCAGATTATCGGTCCACCTGGTGGGAGGCCTTGCAACGCAACGTCTTCCGGTTCGCGGTCGCCACTCCTCAACCATTGCCAATTCTTAGGGCTATGTCGGTAACCCTGGTTCTCTTGCGGATCTCTACATTTCTGATTCGATCACGCGAGGAAACTCCGAGCATAGCCCTCTTCATTGCCCTTTGGGTGACTGTAAGCTTTCTGATGAGCCCCATTGTGAGCGACCACGTCTCAGAGCCATAGGTCATAACTGGCAACACACGCTGGTCATAGACTTTCGTCTTGAGACACTGTGGTGAGTTGGACGTGAAGATACCGCGCAACTTTTTGCAACAAAAAACAAATTTTTGCAGCTATATCAATATAATGTAGAGACACAAACGATAGAAATACCATTACTCATAGTAAGTAATATCACTGCAGTTATAACCATCACAATATCGGCAAACTTGCTAACTAAACCCTAGCAGTTTTACTACAGCACTATTGAAATTACTATTAAACCTTTATTGTTATACAACCTGTAAGTGTAAATAATTGAATGAACATAAACTGGAGCACATATTCCTGCGAACGATTGAATCATTATTACAGTTTATGCGTCCGACTGTTACTGCGTCCTGCGCTGCGCGTGCGCATAACGCTTAAAGGAGGTTGCATGCTTGAAGGAAAACGTTTGTAATGGAGTCGAACGTTTAGGTTAGTAATGTGTTTTGTATATAGGTAGGTAGGACTTGTTACTACTATAAGTATTAATTTGTATTGCAATGAAGGTGACTTTCTCAAAGAAAATTAGAGGAAATGGGCGCAGCAACTGTGCTTATATACACTACTAATGTTATAAATGAAAGTCTAGATGTTAGTTAATCAATCATGCATGGCTCAACTGATGAACGGATTAACGTTTGGTACACGGGTTGAACATCCACGGCTTGACAAGGTCGGTCCGTGGATGGGTGACCATTTTAACTTACCGAGTTTCCTCCGTGCCTCGGAAAGCACGGCTGACAGTAGTTACGGGTAGTCAGAAGCTTCAGATCTGACAACAGTCTTGCCAAGGGGTACCGTGTTACCCATCAGTTACTGGGTTGTGGAGGTCAGATAGGCAGTCGCTCCATGTACAACACTGGTACTCAGCTAAATCCGGTAAGACTGGAAGCCGACCCCAATATAGTGGGAAAAGGCTATGCAGATTGACACGGGTTGAACATGACCATGACCGGATAATGAAACTCTTTTGAGTTGTAGTAGCGAAGCCGTTGGCTTAAGCTACTTCTACTAGTAAAAATGTGAAAGTTTGGATATTTGTACGGCTGAACTGATTTGGAACAGGGGTAGACTATGGCCTGGAAATACTTTCTTTATTAAACTGACCTTCACGCGGGCGAAGCCGCTGGCAATCTAATATATTATTATGTTCAGATCTGCCGGCACTTATCATTGTCTTCTCTACAATACCCTTCGGACCTTAACGTCTGCCACAATGAAGACTGATGACTGACTTCGCTACAAAATAAGCTAATATGTTCGTTCAACGAGAGAAGAATACAAATTCTCCATTAGCATTTACGACACTTATTGGTCAAAGGGTATGCCGGAAATACAACTAACCGAATGTGGGACAGTCTTTAGAGAATTATTTATAGCTGTAACAGTCCTAATGGAACACGCAGAAGATCTGGGAATCGTCGGCAAACCTTCTAACAAAGTCTTCTATGGTATCTCCTTAGGTTTTATGAGATATCATAAGGAGTGGTGTCTCATAAAACCTAAGGCGCAGTAAGTGTAGAACATAGTTTGGTGCTATAGACTTTAAGTCCGTACTATACTTAATTACCACTTAGACATGAATATCCCTTATTAAGCTATTAAAGGCCTTAAGCGGTGTTTTATGGTGGCAGTGTAATATGGAAGGTTTCACGAATTATCCCCTATTAATTAATTAATTGTTTGGTCTTAGAGATTTTAATGGTTGACCGTTTCCTGTTAGGGTGTAGTGTAGGTCCTGGTCTGATGGTATTTGAAATACTTGGATCTGGAAACGGTACTGACCAGTTGATGGTGGATTTGGCAAGACATGTTTTCACTGAAGAGAATTAAACTTTACTTTTTAGAGAAGGGGGCCATGATTCACTACGAGGGCCTATTGAGCGGGTTAGTGGATGTCGTGTTCCTATTTTTAACCGACTTTAAAAAAAGAAGGAGGTTCTATGTTCGACTACTTGTAGGTTTTTTTTTTCTGCCTTATTTCCGTCAATTGTGGACCGATTTTGAAAATTCTTTTTTGTTTGATAGAGTATGTTCTGAAATTGGTCCCGTTTTAATTTGGTGAAGATCTGATGAAGAACTTCGGAGATATACAACAGAACACTTCAATAAATAAAGGCAAATCTCTCGGGATTGCTGCAATCGCATATCTGTTTATTGTTTACATCATTTCATAACATAACATCACGGCATTACACTATAAGAGGTACGCAGATGTGTAGAGTTCACCTTGGTACACTCTCATTTCGCCGACTATGTTCATGGTATTCGGGTAATATATTCTGGCATTATAAGTACTTACCTTACTAAAGGCAAGTTGCTTAATAGGTACAACAAAAAAGTGTGAAATAAACTTCGAAAAAGAAAGTTATTTTTCACTTTGTAGTGTTTTTAGTTGGAAGTCGGTAGATAATTTTTGTAAAAAAGTTTTTGTTATCGTGCTTTTATTAGATCGGTATGTCTCTGAACGTGATTTTCTGCCCCTTCAAAACTTCAATCAAGGACCGATGATAATGCAATAATTTAAATAGCTTGTCCCATTATCCTTACCAGGATCTTCAGGATTAGCGATTTTATTTTATATCCGATACCCGGTAGGGTCTTTGTGCCAAGTACCAAGGCGCGTGCACATGCGCATGGCTTAATTTTTAGTCATATCTGAAGGCACGGTAGTGCCTTGCGCCAAGTACCTATACGTAATAAATAAATATAGAGGGAGCCTGAGAAACAGCTATCACATCCAGGGAAGGCAGTAGGCACGCTAATTAGCCACAGGGAGGTAGATGCATGAATAAATTGTTGTTTAAAAACTGTAAAACACGCTTTAATGGTAAATTGAAATATTATTTAAAAAAAAACAAAAAATCACGTTTTAATTAGAAAACCAAACTAAAAAGTAAAAAATTATGTTCAATTAATTTAAATTACGAATAGTGTTTTTTGGTAAAAGTAGACTCATCTATCTATATATATAAAAGAAGAAACTGACTGACTGACTGACTGACTGACTGATTGACTGATCGATCAACGCACAGCCTAAACCGCTAGGCCTAGAAGAATGAAATTTGGCAGAAAGATTCCTCATATCGCGTAAGTGAGCACTAAGAAAGGATTTTTGGAAATTCCACCCCAAAGGGGGTAAAAAGGGGGTTGAAAGTTTGTATGTAATTTCTACAGTTTGTAAGTTGGGCACGTGAAATTTTAGATTTACGCTCTTGGTTGATAAAAAGAATTAATGTATTTATTAGTTTTTGGATATTCGACCCTTAAGTGGGTAAAAAGGGGGTTGAAAATTTGTATGAAGTTTTTACAGTTTGCAAATTGGACACATGAAATTTTACATTACGCCCTTGGTAGATAAAAATAATTAATGTCTTTATTGGTTTTTCTAAATTCCAACCCTAAGGGGGTAAAAAGGGGGTTGAAAGTATGTATGTAATTTCTACAGTTTGTAAGATGAACACTTGAAATTTTAGAATTACGCTCTTGGTTGATAAAAAGAATTAATTCATATAATGGTACTAGGAAATTCTACCAGTGAGGGGGTAAAAAGGGGGTTGAAAGTTTGTATGATTTTTTTACAGTTTGTAAGTTGGGCACGTGAAATTTTAGATTACGCTTATTGTTCGTAAAAAGAATTAATGTATTTGTTGGTTTATGTAAATTCGACCCCTAAAGGGGTAAAAAGAGGGTTGAAAGTTTGAATGTAATTTCTTCAGTTTGTAAGTAGGACACGTGAAATTTTAGAATTACGCTCTTGGTTGATAAAAAGAATTAATTCATATATTGGGTTTTAGAAATTCGACCAGTGAGGGGGTAAAAAGGGGGTAGAAAGTTTGTATGATTTTTTTACAGTTTGTAAGTTGGGCACGTGAAATTTTAGAATTACGCTTTTGGTTTGTAAAAAGAATTAATGTATTTGTTGGTTTATGGAAATTCGACCCCTAAGGGGGTAAAAAGAGGGTTGAAAGTTTATATGTAATTTCTGCAGTTTGTAAGTTAGACACGTGAAATTTTAGATTTACGCATTTGGTTCATAAAAAAAAAAAATGGTTTTGGTAATTTGTCCCCTAAGGGGGTAAAAAGGAGGTTGAAAGTTTGTATGCAATTTCAACAGTTTGAAAGTTGGACACGTGAAATTTTAGATTTACGCTCTTGGTTGATAAAAAGAATTAATGTATTTATTAGTTTTTGGATATTCGACCCTTAAGTGGGTAAAAAGGGGGTTGAAAATTTGTATGAAGTTTTTACAGTTTGCAAATTGGACACATGAAATTTTACATTACGCCCTTGGTAGATAAAAATAATTAATGTCTTTATTGGTTTTTCTAAATTCCAACCCTAAGGGGGTAAAAAGGGGGTTGAAAGTATGTATGTAATTTCTACAGTTTGTAAGATGAACACTTGAAATTTTAGAATTACGCTCTTGGTTGATAAAAAGAATTAATTCATATAATGGTACTAGGAAATTCTACCAGTGAGGGGGTAAAAAGGGGGTTGAAAGTTTGTATGATTTTTTTACAGTTTGTAAGTTGGGCACGTGAAATTTTAGATTACGCTTATTGTTCGTAAAAAGAATTAATGTATTTGTTGGTTTATGTAAATTCGACCCCTAAAGGGGTAAAAAGAGGGTTGAAAGTTTGAATGTAATTTCTTCAGTTTGTAAGTAGGACACGTGAAATTTTAGAATTACGCTCTTGGTTGATAAAAAGAATTAATTCATATATTGGGTTTTAGAAATTCGACCAGTGAGGGGGTAAAAAGGGGGTAGAAAGTTTGTATGATTTTTTTACAGTTTGTAAGTTGGGCACGTGAAATTTTAGAATTACGCTTTTGGTTTGTAAAAAGAATTAATGTATTTGTTGGTTTATGGAAATTCGACCCCTAAGGGGGTAAAAAGAGGGTTGAAAGTTTATATGTAATTTCTGCAGTTTGTAAGTTAGACACGTGAAATTTTAGATTTACGCATTTGGGTCATAAAAAAAAAAAAATGTTTTTGGTAATTTGTCCCCTAAGGGGGTAAAAAGGAGGTTGAAAGTTTGTATGCAATTTCAACAGTTTGAAAGTTGGACACGTGAAATTTTATATTTAATCTCTAGGTAGATAAAACAAAACCATGCATTAATTATTTTTTGGAAATTCTACCTCTATGGGGATAAAATAGGGGTTGTAACGTTATATGAAATTGCATCGGTTTGGAAGGTTTAACATCTAAAATTGTAGGTTTCCGCTCCTGATTGATTAAAAAACAATGAGTGTAATTATTTCCGGAAATTCCACCCCTAACGGGGCTAAAAAGGGGGTTGAAAGTTTGTATGTAATTTCTATAGTTTGTAAGTTAGAGTTGGAGTTGATAAAAATAATTCATGTAATTATTAGGTTTTAGAAATTCTACCCCTAAGGAGAATAAAGTAGGGGTTGAAACTTTATATGAAATTTCTTCGGTTTGGAAGTTAAAATATCTGAAATAGTTGGTTTACGCTGTTGATTAAAAAAAAATTAATGAGTTTATTGATTTCCGGAAATTCTACCCCTAATAGAGGTTAAAGATGGCAATTTGTTGGACTTATATATTTTAAACTTGGCATTAATAATAACAGCAAATATTTTATACTTTTTTTATTGATTTTAAAGTAAAGGTTGTCATTACAAGTTTTTCAAAACTACTCCTAAAATACGATTTAAGGGATGTTAAAGTTTATACGGAAAATCAATTCATGGATTAATAAACTTGAGACAAATACCCTACATGGATATCATTAATAGTTTTTCGAAACTACCCCTAAAATATGATTATGTGGGTGTTGAAGATCTTGGTTTAATAAACTTGAAATTTTGCACAAATACTAACCTTAATAAATAATGTGGGTTGCTATTAGTTATTCGTTTTTCATAACTATCCCCAAAATACTATTTAGGGGCTGATCAAGATTTTTGAAGTATTTAATTACACATAGCTTCTTTTAATGATTTAAGTGAGCACTAAGGAAGGAGTTTTGGAAATTCAACCTTTAAAGAGACATTTAATTGTATAAAATCTTTTTTACAAAAATATATTACTGACCTCCAACTAAAAACACTACAAAGTAAAAAATAAATCTATTTTTCGAAGTTGGTGTCTTTGGTAGGTACCAATTTTTTTCGTTATGGACACTGACTTCGAAAAAGAAAGTTATTTTTCACTTTGTAGTGTTTTTAGTTGGATGTCGGTAGTATTTTTTTGAAAAATAGATTTTTTATTTTTCACTTTTTTTAGGTGGACCTAATAGGCAATTTGCCTTTAGTAAGGTACTTAATTATTTTTTGTGTATGTTCACCGATATCTCCGTCAAACAGCACTGTTCAAACGGTCCAGCTCGGTAGTTCCAAATCGAGGAAGAGGTCATCTTAGTGCCGTAAGATTCTTCAAAAAACCGTTGACACACCTAAAACATCTTCTGGGGGTAATTCTGAAAAACTAATGATGGCAATTTATTATTGCCCAAGGAATAAGATTTTTAACCGGCTTTCCAAAAAGGAGGAGGTTCTTTGTTCTCTAAATCCTAACTTAAACCGTAGATATCTACGATAGCCCATTTATTATTGATTTAAAAGTAGCTTATTTTTGATCGCCTTCACTAACTGCACATAATTTAGTTGAATGAAATACAAAATCATGCGAACGAAGTCGCGGGCGGAGTGCTAGTACTATATAATATGATAAAGCTGAAGAGTTTGTTTGTTTGTTTGAACGCGCTAATCTCAGGAACTACTAGTTGGAATAGAAAAATTATTTTAGTGTTGGACAGTCCATTTATCGAGGAAGGTTATAGGCTATATAACATCACGCTACGACCAAAACGAGCGGAGCATAAATTAAAAATGTTGCAAAAACTGGCAAAATTATTCCTTTTTGAGTGCGCTGCTGCGTAAACGGTTTAAGTTACGCAACAATCATGTATGTAGGGTAGGTAGGTAGTCAGTTGACGGGAGCGAAGCCGCGTGGGACAGCTAGTTTAAAAAAATATCTTACAAAGCCCCCCACGCTTTTTACTTCTGGGCCTTCTACTCGGTTTCCTCACGATGTGTTCCTCCACCTATTTTCTACGTATTTATTAGATATAAGTTTGATTAAATGTCATTCCGGATGTCAGCTACCATTAATTTGCTATGAGAAACTATTCAGTAAGGTGGCCCTTACAAAGTAGGTAAAAGGGAAAAAGGCTATGAAGCAAAGTCATAATCTAAGTAGCAGCAACTGCTTTCAAGTTGTAAAAGTACCACAGACATAATTACACTAATAAGCCAATTATAATCAGACTATTAGTGCGTCAAGCGGATGTAAGAAATATGATTCTTTAACTTGGGTTTACAATTGCTATAGCTGTCCTCAATATAGGGTTTGAACCAATAATAATAAAACAATTTACAAACAATAATTAGAACGTTGATTATATATATCCAGCGATTGTCTTTAGTTTGAAAGTTATAATCCAGTTATCCTTGTTACTGTACTCGATTGAAGATTTCTTTTTTTTTTCGTTTCTGTCAGAGATGAAACACGGTTTTCTATTTCGAATTTCGAATAGGCTGGCAGGCAGGCAATTGCAGGTCGCTTCACTAATACGAAACAGGCATTTGCCATTTCCGCCGAGGCATAAATAGTGCTTTTCTCGAAAGAATGCAGGGAAACAAAACATACTTTTTATATTATACATTTAATTTAATTAATATTAAAAGTTACTACAACATTGCTGGAGCGTTATAATGTTCCAAATTCAAAAAAAACGCTCCTGCAATGGATTTGATTTTATTTGTCCGTAAATTCGGTACCTTGCGTATTCTTTTTTCTAAAATAATGACAATATTTCCATGCATGTTTGAGAAAAGTATATTCTATTCCATTTTTGAATTTCATCCCTTACCAGCGTTTGATCGAAAACAGCTGTTTTTATTGGCCTATTTACATCGAATTAAAAAAAAGCCTTAATGTCCTTTTAACCGTTTTATGCGGAGGTTGCACGTTGCACTCGGCGCGTGCGCGGGGCAGCTGCACACGCAGATGCGCCTACGCATACTCGCCGCCCGCACATCCCACCCGTAGGGCCGTCGCACATAGCCCATGGGATTATTGATATAATAAAGCCTTGTGACACAAAGAGTGGTCTCCTCAGAAGGTCTGCTTCTGTAAGGTTACAAGAATCGATAGGAGGGCAAGAAACAAGCTAGTTACTCGTATAATGGTAGTCCAAAACCACGTGGCCGCGATTGTACAGAAAAACGTTATTTGAAGTCAGACGACGCAGATTTTGATGGATCGATGGTCAACGTCGATTTTTTTTACCCGACTGCCGAAGGAGGGTAATGTGTTTATCAGTCTATGTATGTATTTATGTAAGTATGTATGTATGTTTGTTGCTATGTGGCGTTCTAGATACCAAACGCGTTGGCCGATTTTGGTAATTCATACGTCAATCGATTTGTCTTAACCCTGCGAGTGTGAGAGTGGCGCCATATTGTGGAGGACAATTTTTTTTTTCTTCCATACCCATCGCGTGGGGTATCAAAATAAAGCGTTTTAGGAGGTGATTTCAAACATATATAACACTTATATGTTTAAATGTACCTCAATATAAAAAAAAAGTTATAAATAAAAAAAAATATTCAAAAAATCTAAAAACCCGACGAAAAAGCGAACTAAAAAGCCGAAAACAAGAAGTTTTTTTTTTAATGTTGTCCATCTCGCCCATATGATACACTCTGTGGAACAACCTATAATAAACAGGCTGGAAAGTTAAACATACCCAAAAAATTGCCCAATTAAACCCTAAAAATTACCAATATTTAGGCAACCAACTTTTGCTCCAGGGCTCGCTTCAACATTTAACACTGCATAGTCTGCAGCAACTGGATATAATGCTATGCTGCTTGGTCTGTCCCTTCTGTAACTCCTCTATATTTTGTACCAATAGGGACCCAGATTATTGATATCACAAAGCCTAGTCCTATTTAACAGAACGCATAACAGAGTTAAGAGTAATTTATAGTATCTTCTTTGTTAAATCTGTCAATATATCAAGAATTCACGATTGTGTATTCCTTCGTTGATTTCTGAGGCTCAGGAATAATGTAATTTGTGTCATTTTTTAATGTGAATGTATGTATCTGTTTACATAGGTGTAGAATTTAATAATTGTAAACTTTTGAAATTTGTAGGTTGCAATGGTGATAGAAGTACTTTAGTTCTCTGGGGCTGTACTAGAACGTCTAAATGCCATCATGATTCCGCTGCGAAGAAGGGATATATCAAAATTAAATGAACACTAAATTTTGTTAATTTTATTTTGATTTTGTTATTAATTTTAATCTTTATTGTAATTTTGGTTTTGATTTTAATTTTGATTTTAGTTTTAATTTAATTTTCATTTTAGTTCTGGTATTAATTTTAATTGTCAAAATTAAGTGGCAGTGGGCAGGGCACATTGCTCGCAGAACGGATGGTCGATGGGGTAGAAAGGTTCTGGTGATGGCGACCGCGAACCGGAAGACGTTGCGGTAGAAGGCCTCCCACCAGAAGCACGCCGGGACCGGTCAAAGTAGCTACGCTACGGGAGTCCTATGCCCGGCAGTGGACGTCTTTCGGCTGATATGATGATGATTAATTTTGATTTAATTTATATTTTGTCATTAATTTTTATTTTTGTACCAATTGATTTTGTATTTTGATTGTGATTTTAATTGAATTTATTGTTTAAATTTCTCACTTAGGTATTGCTAATGTAAACCGGAATAGCGGAAATACCTAATACCAGCAATTTTTTGCTTAAAAGGTACTTTCTATCATTATATTTTATTACGTATTTATGTTGTCGAAATAAAATACCATTTTTTATTTTTTTATTCGTCCTTATAAGCTCCGTCTCTATCTCACAATGGAACCATGATAGTTTTGACACATCATGGTAAGATCCCAGTTCTCTGTTGTACTGATTGCAAGATATCATTTAGCTTCTCAAGTTAGATGGTATTGTGGTTTACGTTGAAATGGTAACAGCAATTACTTTTCGCTTAGTTTACGATTTTATAGTTATTTTATTGTTGTTATTAAGAATACTTTCTAAGCTTTGTAGAAAATTAGCGCTGCTCACGTCCAAATTGTTTACCCGGGCAAGCTTGCCAGCTTTCCATTCAATATAATGAACACTTTATTAGTTTTTTTGCTATCCATGAAAGCAAATCATACTGGCACTTTTGTGTAAAACAACAATATTATTTGAAAAATAGAAGTTAAAAGAAAATTTAAATATAACGATCTTGCCGGTATGTTTTGTAGTTTGAACAAACCAACAAATTAAAAAAGAGAGAGGTGTCTTATGGACACCCGGCTGAAACGGAGTTCGTTTCATTAAATTTACAGTCTTTCAGTTTCGTAAAATATAACGAAACTGAAATTCCAACAACACAGCTGATGCTCAGTGTAAACACAATAGTGGCTGCTAGCGTAGGTCCTGTATGTCTAGTCAGCGCGCGCTCGTGAGTCTTCGGTTTTCTTGGTGCGCCTCCGGCTCTCTCCTAGGCTTCTCTCTTTTGTGCGGATCTTGGCTTGTCCTGTTCGCTTGTCCCTTCATGCGGCCCGCTGTGGCTCGAAAAATTTATCACGCAAGATGATTATTTATATTAATAAAAACTGGTTAAGTACAGCTGGTCAGCTACAATCACCATAGTAAATAGGTAATATTACTAACGTGCTGTTCAAAAACTTTTGTACACATACGTCAATAAACAAATTTTGCATATTCTCAAAATTGACGGCAAGCTGAATCGATTGGAAAAAGTTTCCTTGGTGATCGGGAAGTGCCTCAAAAATCATTGCAAAAACGTGTCGGTTTTTCATTGTTAATTTTTTTTCGACCTAGCCCCTCAGCCCGCAAACAAATCAGAACTATAACGTGCCATAAGAAACTCCGTTCCAAATATCATCAGCTGTGCTACCTCGTTTTATTGTCCTACAACTGAACGTTGGTATGCAGTCGCCCGGCCATTCCAGGGCGCAGATGTGTGATTCCGGGACTCGATCGCTGGAACACTCGCTCGATGCCCCACCTCTTGTTTACTGCGCGCAAGGTGTTACTAACATTGTTAACAGGGTTCGTTGGGTATCAGAATAAATCTTAAGGGCCTATTTACGCTTTAGCGCCGTAAAACGGTAACTGTCTAAAAGCTTTTTAAAAAAAGGTTTAAAAAAAAATTTTTTTTTTTCATTTTCATAATTTTGAACACAAGGTTTTTTCGTGTAGCTAATAGTTTTGCTTTAAAAAAATAATAAACAACACGATATTTTTTCGCAACTTTAAGGAAACTCCTCCAAAACGACTTGGATGTTTAAAATATTTTTATACAGAAAAATTGATGGCTGGAATTTCTTCATAATAAACATAGCATATGTAAATCAAATAATATTTTGTAAACAAAACTGTTCAAAAGGAGGTTCAATATTTATATTTTGGCATCGAACGGGCGCACGGCCAGTACTGCGTTAACATTGGGGCGTATATATCGCTATAAGAGGGAATGTGCTAACTAAAAGTCATAATTTGAGTTCTCGCCTGTTTCCCCATCCAATATTGGACCAATTTAAAAGGGGTGTACTATTGAATATCAATTGATCGAACACTAGACATTGCATAAAGTGGAAAGGAAATAAATATACTATGCCTCTATGTTTTTCTTTTTTCATTTATAGTTATCAAATTTATACACTAGGCGGTGTAAATGTATCATCAAAAAGGAAAACATATGGGCATAGTATATATCTTTCTTTTTCAGTTTATGGAACATCTTTTAAATTGGCTCAATATTGGAGGAGGAAATAGGCGAGAGCCAAACCGCGAATTATGACTTTTCACTTAGGAGTTTCAGTCGGATGTCTGCGACCGCATTTCCTCTTAAGAGTCCTCCTGGCTGAATTTCAGCTATACCAGCCAATCTCAGCGGAGACTAAGTAATCGCTCGACTAGCGAAGTGGGTCTCCAAAAGTTTTTGACCAAATCTCTGTCCTTCTCATTTCCTTCTGTAGATCTTTAAAATCATAGTACATAAACAAAACTGTTAATACTGACTGCATTGTATGCGGAACGTTCTATGAACTCCAACAAATTATTTTTGTTATCATTGGTATTAGAGTTTTACTTACGTCTTTACAAAAGGCAACACACTGTATGTCCGTGTAGTTATCTGAAAAAAACCATTACATCTAGTATAACCTTAATTAATTCAAACAGCTGATCAACGCTCAACTTGGAATAAAAATTGCAATAAAATGCTAGTTACTTATAACCGATGTTTCTGCAGCTAGAAATAGTTTTGCAATATTTTTGCCCCTAATAAAATGTTGATGTATGGACCTCTAGTTAGAAATCGATAAAAATACTAGCAGATGCTCAGAATATGCAAATTGCAATAGGATTAATAAAACGTGTAATAAAATAGAATTAAAAAAAAAACAATTTCAAAGGGCATTTTGATACATTATTGGATATCAGCTTATAAGCAAACATTTTTTATATTAGGAGAAAAAAATAACTACTATCTTTAGTTCTATACTACGAGTACTAATCCACGGAAAGTTTCGGATAGGTGTGGATAACCCCAAAATTTAGCCATTATTTTTTCTATATTCCGGACTGCCACTAATAGATTCCTAAAAAAACTTGCGACCCAAAGCCGATCAGCCACATAAGAAAACAAAAAAAAAAAATTAGTGAAACCCCCCGACACATTTATCTTGCGAAAATATCCCGATTCAAACAGTAAAACGCCCATTACTTTTGAACGGCTGAACCGATTTTATTCAAACATAGCTAAGAACACTCTCGACACAATCACCTATCAAACAAAAAAAACTAAATCAAAATCGGTTCATCCGTTGAGGCGCTATGATGCCACAGACAGACACACAGATACACAGCAACACACGTCAAACTTATAACACCCCTCTTTTTCCGTCGGGCGTTAAAAACAAGGGAGGTCAAAGACAAGGACTGGCAAACTTTTTCCGTCCAGAAAAACGTAAAACAAAAATTTATGGGACTAAAATTAAAATAATGCTTTTAATTCTGGCTGAGGTTTGTTTTTCATTAATCCATGGTTTAAAAAAAGAACAATATTTAGACTAAAAGCAGTTATAGGACAATGAAGTCCTATACTGTGATTTAGAATTTCGTAGACTGAAGTGACAGCGCCAATGACCTTATTTTTTTTAAATGTTGCATGCGCGGAGCATAGTGTTGTAGGTAAGACTCAATCATAAAGGATTCATCGAATCGATGTGACATGACTCATCAATTTAATTCGTCTCGTCGACTCGTCTTGGAATACTGTAAGATATTATACTTATTGGTATCAAATAAATAAATAAATAATAATAAATATTTTACTACAATATTTAGTGTAAATCAATGTTTTATGAATATAAACTTAATATATTTTAAAGTAACAGTATTCATACACATAGTACAAACACTTTTATTGTGTTAATTATGAAACCAACAATAAATTAAATTCAATCAATAAAATAAAGTCTGACATAAATGAGTAGAAACTAAATAAGGGCCACTAGTTTTATAGCAAATGTAATTTTTTGCTGTGAAATTTTGCATTTTCGGTCTACTTCGATTTTCAATTAACTTTCGATCACTCAGGATACAGCACTATTTTTACGTAACGATAAAGTGACAACACCCCAAATGTCAGTTAAGTCAACGAAATTAAAAATCAGAGTATAGTTATTCTACCACAATAGAATCAACTGACAGTTTCGCACACCGTTTTCTATGTGATATGACGCACGGTACGATTTCTCGTCGACGACGTGTGACATTTGATTGTGGGCTGCGTTTAGTTCCCACGGAAGAGACACGGCGCGACGGCACTGTCTCATTATCACTCTACATTTGTCTATGTTTGTGCAATGTTGATACATTTTGTATGTAATATGTATAGCAATCGTTTGATATTGTTTACAATTTATACCCATACTTCGTAATATTATAAAAAATGCGAAGGTGACTCTATCTGATTGTTACCTTTTCACGTCATAAGAGGAAATGCGGTCGCAGACATCTGAATGAATTTCCTAAGTAAAAAGTCATAATTCCTGGTTTGGCTCTCGTCTATTTCTTCCTCTAATATTGAACCAAATTAAAAGATATTCCATAATTTGAATACAAAGATATATGTTGTTTTATACACTATACTTCATAAAAGATAGCTTGATCTCTGCAAGAGCTGTCAGTATCAATACAGTAACAATAGCGCTTACCAAGCTAACAATAACGTACACGTCAGTTTGACATATATCGCAGAGATCAAGCTATCTTTTATGAAGTATAGGCCTCTGTTGACAGCGCAATTTTGAGCATCTGTTGAGGATTCCAGTACTTATATCATAAAAAAGGAAAACATAGGGGAACAGTATATATCATATTTTTCAGTTTATGGAATATCTTTTAAATTGGTCCAATATTGGAGGAGGAAATAGGCGAGAGCCAAACCCCGAATTATGACTTTTAATTAGGAAATTCAGTCGGATGTCTGTGACAGCATTTCCTCTTAGCGGCTTAACGGACAATGATCATGGAAACTGTCATCTCTTATTTAACTACGAGTATTTAAGTGATGATTTTTGTATTAAATTCTTCCTTAGTGCTTTCGCTAAATGTGTGTGTGTATTTGTATGTTCATTGTTCAGGCGGTGTGTTGTCCATTAGTGAATTAAGTTAAGATTTTTATGACTTAAATATAATATTTATTATTATCACTGAAATACCCGTAGTTGAATAAGGGATGAAAGTTTTAATCGAAATTCGTAATTTTTACAATGGGACGACCATTTTGTTTTAAATAATTTTCTATATTTTGATTAATTTGTCTATTAACATTGGCAAAAACCTCGACAAATGAGTCTATTTCATACTTTTTCCATTGTCATTTGCAGGTCTGCAGTGACACATAGAGGCGTCGGTGAAACATTTTGATAACAATGTAGAACGAATATGTACCTACTAATATATTCGTCACTGTATGCATGTCTGTTGTAAAAAGAAGTACACTGCCGAATTGGACAGTTTTATTTTTGAATTTTGACCTATTGGTCTTGGCCCCCTTTATAGAAATTATGAAGAATTCTGCTAATAACAAAGGTCAAGCAGAAATATTCGATAGTTACTCTAAAATTCAATCGATATTTACATTTTTAGATAAAGTAAAAAACGGACTTATTGCGGCATACTTCAATTTGAATAAGGCGAAAACCTAAAGGTAAGGTAGCCGAAGGCCCGAAGATTAAATCCAAAACCCAATGTTGCGGACTGATAAATCACACGAATATCGAATTTCTCAGAGTAACCAAACTGAATCAAAGTAGACTTACACAAGCTAATTCTATTTGGTTCTTTATATTATATTTTTCTATAAAACCTTTAATCCCCTCCAAAGTGGAATGCTAGTCAATCTAAGCTTCACGACGGATTTTGATTGATATACTGTGTAGATGCACAGTTCCGCATATGATCTAATATCATATGTACAAACTGGAGCAATAAATGTAATTTTGCCAATATTTATATCAAGTCCAGCATTATTTATTGACAAATCTGAAAGTCCATAAAAGGGTTTATAACTAATTAGAACAGCGCATTTAATTAGTTTAGTTGGCACTAAAGTTATCTCATCATATTTTAGTTTATTTCCTTTACTAAATTAATAAATTCTGCTTGCGGAATGTAATCTGTTTTACCGATTGACATAAAAATAACACTCAAAATCACAATATTGATTAAAACTTATAATATTTCAAATGTCTATGACCAATGTGATGTTTATTATGTGATTCTCAAAAAAATACTAGTGTTGTTTCTCCGTGGAGTAGCCAGATAATATTGTGGGAAATGAAGTCATACGATTCTACCTGTGAAGATCTAAAAAACATAAAAGATACTTTGAATTTAATTGCCACCCACGTTAAAATGATAATGATGATTGAAAGCAGGCATAACTTCCAATCTCATACAAAAAAATTAATCCAATTCTAAAAACGATTGCACTCATCGAAGCAAATAAGTATTGCAAGGTTTTATATCCCTCACTCATCTCTATCTTTGTCCTGGAGCGGAGGTTGTGCGTAGTTTTTGTGCGACTCCGGACGGGCCACATCCTGTACCACCGGTCCATTGATATCGCGATGATGGGCAACGCCAGTATTGTAGTGTCAGATGAAAAACTAGCCGACTCGGATATGCGGATATGTGAGTAAGAGGAAATTGGTTCTGAATGAGATGTAGGTACCAATGTTGGGAGTGTAGACATTGATGAAATGATGAAATTGTAAGTAAGCTTTAATAACTTGAAGGTGAATGTGAAGTTTTGGGCGTTAGTAACGTGATAACTAATATAAGTTACATTGACCGATAAGGAAAAAGAAGTTATGATGATAAAGAATTAGATAAAAATGATGAAAACTATGAACACGAATATGCCAGCAATATTCTGTTTAGCTTCAGAATTGCTTCAATCAATCTTTTAGGGCCGGAATAACTAAAAGAAAACTCTAAACTCTATTTTATTTCTTAAGACTTTAGCACTTAAATAAAAGTGCGTAAAATTCAGCGTTCAGTCGCCGTTATCAGCATGTGCCGTGACGTGTTGTGCTATCGTCGCCTGCGCACCATGTGGCGTTTATCGCTCCCCTGAACACGACTAAGTGAATTTGATGTAAGTCCTACCACTACTTGCGCCTAGGAACAATGTTCTGCGGGTTCTGCCTGATAACCTCCTACTGTGACAAAATATTTTTACTTATGAACATTTTGTTTATTCTTCGTGTTGTTTGTATGTTTTGCTGGATCTCTGTGGCGTGAAATGTGCAGTAAATAGTGGGACTTACGAGGTATGAAACTAAGCACAGCGGGGATATATTTCATGAAACATTCTTGATTGTTCGTGTTCAACTATCATATTCGTTGGAGTCTTTGAAGTATTTATTTGAAACTAGCTCCAAATTGTGTTAAAACATACTGGCTGTTAGCATTTTGTTTAGTAACAATATCTCCTTCCAAGTGTTCTCAGCTGTAAACTTATTTCTTGTTAAAAATCAGACACTATCTTAATTGACATTAGTCTGCGAATGCAGATCTGCCCCCGTACCCTAACGTGTGGCACTATCATAGTTCGACTGTAAAAAAGGGACAGATGTATACAAGTCATATATATCATTATAGTTTTTCCTATCTTGACATTAGTCTGCAAATGCAGATCATGATGATCATGGAAATATTCTTAAAGTTTCTTTACTTGTAATAAAGACAGCAGCGTGTTTGGCGTTACAGCTGTTCTGTTGTTTGATCATAGACAAGTTGGAATGAAACAACTAGTTCCGGTGCGATCAGCTACAATGATAACTTTTCTTTACAGTTACATACTTCAAATACGGTGTGCATTTAAGAAAGTAAAAGACAAAGATGATTCTCAAAATAACAATTACTCTGACTCTTAAATATTTAAGTAAAGAAATGTAGCCTACTTTGCTTAAGTTCTCCAGTTTAAACAAAAATAATAAAAAGTTCAAGTCGATTAGCGGTAAGTAGGGCATGTGTCGTAATTATGGGACAAAATCGTTGAGGTCACATACCTATACACACGCAGTGTCAACGCAAAAAACGAAAGATGATGAGAATTTAATGGCTGCGTACTAGCATTTGGATCAAAAGGGATTAATGGAAATTTGATTTACAGTAACTGCTTCAAGCGGTTTCACAGTTAAGGAAATCGAATCGAAATCATACTTCAACCCATTGCGACGGCTATTGACAGGATGACATTGTTGAATTTGAATGCGGACAAAATCACGAAAAGATTTGATTATAGCACCAATGGATAGTCCGTTATCATATCAGCTACAGATACAGCCGATAAGAATGAATAACGGGCGGCGTCCACCGGCGGCCGTTTACAAATAACACAGGAACCGATTTGTAAATAAATTTCACGTAACCAAATCACTGTTATGAACAAAATGGACGGCGAAACCGGCCTCGGATGTCCCCTCGGCGTAAAAGCATTGTTTGTGTTTACAAGTACTTCGACAATTAGTTGAGCAATCATTCATTCCGATTGTGCAAATTTAGCAGGTGATCGAGCGTCGCCGTCCATTCGTGTGTCAACAATTTCTTTGTGCTTCACTTCACCGTTTACTACATTTGCATTTTCAACGTCATCCTTATATTAAGTTACTACAGTAAGGAGAACAACCGCCGAATGCGGTTCGATCGCATCATCGGTACATCGTAAATCATCGTTTTGATGGACGGGGGCTGGGTTTTCGGCGCGTGAGTCAGGTGTTACGAGTAAACAGTCGCAAGGGCTGGCTGGCCGGGGGCTCGCCGACCCTCGATATATGGAGCAGACCAGTGGCGCGAACATTCGCGGCACGTCCTTTGTTGGCCGTTTTGTTTTGGAGTACCATCCGGTTCCTGGTGGTGGGGCGGGGGGGACAGGTGGGCGCAGGTAGCGCGCGCGGCGGCAGTCAGTCCACCTCGGCGCGTCGGGCTGCGCGAGCGCCTTGCCCGTTCATAAATACTATCTAATATGGAAATGGCCAGTCATTCCGCGACAGGTGCGCGCCCGCGGCGTTCGTGCACGTGTGCTGTTAGTGAGTGCGCCGGCGCTGCCACCGCACCACCGCAGCACTGCAGCACTGCCTCATGAGCGACGGTAAGTTCTCCAAACTAACTCCGTGAAAGATCTACGCATTCTTTGAAACTGGCTGCCGCTTTTTGTAGTTTCTATAATAACAGCGTCGGCTGCTCACGCGCATCTGCCGTTCCGTTTCAGTGCAGCTGTTGGCCGGTGAATAGGTAGGTATGATCATTTTTATTCAACGTCGTTGCCATGACGTTGTATTGAATGAGTTCGCCCTTTCAGCAACATCTAAGGGCTCTCTTTAACACAATTAGTGGAGTGTAGAAGCCGGGTGCGTTCACACGGTCGCGGAGTTTCGCGTGTTTCTGTTACCTGAGTAAATATTGGATCGATAACGTCCGCGAGTGCGTGCGTGTACACTACTGTTATCGATTCCACACATGCGTCACTTCGATGGTTATCTTTGGTAGATCTGGGTCATTGTTCTTTTGTAATTCGTGCACTGTTGTTTCATAATGTTGCACTGAACGCCTTTTCTTTCATCTGTAATGCTCTAGAATCGTTAAGTTTTCTGCCGAAAAACTTAAGTTTTCTGCCAACAGTACCCAGTTGCCATGCGAGTCAGCAGAAAAAAATATCTTTGTGTGTATTTTATTTAAAGTTTTGAATTGTTTCGTCATTGTCATTGCCAACTATGTAGCAAAATGTGACAAAAACTCACTTACTTGAACGTGCGAGCAAAAACCTATTTGTCAAGTGTAACAAAACCGGTAAGAAGTAAAATTAAGTAAAATATTTATTTATACAGAACTACTAACTGAACAATGCTTACACAATGAAATGTATTCTTGTCGGCACTCATAAAAGTTTAAAATATAGATAGTCTCGAAGTGTTGGAGACCATTTAGAAAAATATTTATGGAGAGTCGATACAGGTGTTAAAATTCGGTTTTGAATCGTAGCAAATCGATTATAACGTGTACAGGAACGAATCTCCAAAATAACCCGAAGTGAATGGTAGGTAACCATGGCAACGGTGGAGTGGGCCGCGTTATAGGCTCTTATCGATATGTAGATTTTAATAAAGCTTTATGGGAATTAAATGAAGGCTCAAACTCGATTAAGGAAACGACTTGTGAGGTATACTTTACTTGAAATGTTCAAATATTATCCCGTTATTGAATGGAATCGCTAAAGTCGATTTTTATGCATGATGTTTCTTTCACTAAAAGCTAGTAACAGTTCTAATTCCCATTTTATTCAGTGTCATGCTGAGAATATGCTTCTGTCTGTTCCATCGTCTAAACGAGAGATTTTATCATCCCAAATCGTTTGTTCTTCAACACCAAATTGCGAGCATTTTCATTATAATCCTCTTTTAAACAACTTACGTTATTTCCATTTGAATGACAAATTTCTCCACCACTGATACCTTCTTCCTGCCCTTGTCCCTTATGACTTGGGACACATTTTGTTTTTGATGGACTTCTCGTATTTCAATCAGAGTGATTGGCGTACTGCTTAACCGGGAGATCTTGTGCAGACTAAACTAGAGCCTCCAGAGACTCCAGACAAGCAGGGACACGCAACACGTTTTCTTCTGTTATATACTAAAAGTACATTATTTGGCTGAATTGCAACGAATCCATGGTGCTTTGAATGCCTATTTTTTTTTCTTAAAATGAAGTCTTATCTAAATTGATCCTAGTAGAAAAGAATTTACGATATGATAATCATGTTTTCAAAGTTAGTTTCAAGCACTCTGGTGTTTTTTGAAATGACGGAAAAAAAAAAAGATTTTTCATTAAACAGAAAAGACAAATCCGTTAATCAAACCAAGCTGGATTATAAGTTAATCAAAAGCCTAAACAATATTGTACGTACAGTTTTATTTATATCATTGACTATATTAAGAATTTACAGAAAATTCTTAATTCATATAATCATCTACCTTTGTACCCGTAGAAATAAGTATAATTGTAAAAGAGATGTGTAACTTTAGTTTTTGGTGTACAATAAAGTATATTCTATTCTATTCTATTCATCTACTGTATACCTCGTATGTCCAGATTTCCGCTCCGTTATTTGCTATTCCAAAATCATTCGGCCTTGCAGTTAAAGAAACTTTGAACCCGTAAATTTCCATTGCCAAGGTCGATAACTTCATTTCACCTTCAAAATATATAATATATATTCCGTATACTAAACAGCATTAATATGCTATTACTTAATTATGTATGATAAATAACGCCCACAATTCGAATGTGTCTATGAATGTAAAATATTTTTTTTATATTCTGTCTCTTATTTATGTATTTATTACTTTACTTTATGTACTTAGTTTATTAGCATTAGAAGTGTTACTGTTATGAAATTTCACTATGCTTTTACTTGATGTAGGTAACACCAATAAAATTCAAATTACAAGTGTCAGTGTCAAATCAATTCAATGGCTAAGCTACCTAAACGAACAAATCGTGTTCAAAATAAGAATAAAATTACAAAAAAATCTAGCCAATAGGAGCATGAGCAGTTTAATAGAGCTAGCCAATCGGCAGCACGTCGCGTTGCGGCATCCGAGCCGAGATTTCTAATCGTCGGCGTCACGCGCTGCGTCTCCCGGCCGGAACGAATTGTCCGGAGATAACCATCAAGCTGTGTTGCCACATCTAATTGGAAGAAAACATCACCGAAATCAGATCAGAAATTAAGTACTTGAAGTGATTAGCCAAGCCTGTTTAAAAAGACGGGTGGAGGAATCTTCCCTCGATAATGATATCATTGAAGTGAACGACAAAGCATTTGATAATATTTTTCATGATGAGCAAAGTAGTCTAATTTCAAAAACAAATATATTTATGCTCCATCGGCTGACGATTAGTTTGTAGTGACGATTGATTTTCTGAAGTAATATTATCGCGTGAATGTCATAAAGAATTAACACCTCTTCATATCATGATCCCAAAAATATTGATAGTTTTTTCAAAGCTGACAACCCAGTTGAACATAAAAACGTTTAGTAGTTTGCGACAAATCGAACCATGCCGTAACGAAGTGCGATGACTTGTCGATCTCACTGTCGTGGCCATGATCGAGAGCCTCCTTTGAACTTGAATGCCTATTTATAAGATACATACAGCAAAATAGATATCGAGCTTGATAGGTTTCATTCTAAGAATAATTTGATTGCAGAGAAATGTAATGAAGATAGTCATAAATAATACAACATTAAACACAAAGCAGGCGAAGATAGTAATGAGACGGGAAATGAACTAATAAGAGACGTGGCTGTTCTAGCTGCTCGCAAGCATCGCGTTCCGTTCTCATAACCTTTCGACGAGACTAATGTGCCTTCCAAGATCACTGTCAGTACCATAATGCCTTCAGCCGCATCAATGATAAATGTCGACAAAAACACCAATTAGAACAATACAATTGAATAAAACTCCATTCGTAAAGTGATCTATCGGCTCTTTTTTACCGACACGCATTAAATAGTCATTAGCTTCAGATTTGGAACTATTAATTAATTCTATCTGTAGCAGATTCGCGTTGGAATCGAGTTTCATGTGTTCTTATTGTTGTTGGAAATATGACGAATCTAGACTGTTCGTTGAGAAGCCGGAGCATGAAATTGTGTGCACGAGGCGTATCGGCAATTTGCGTCAGTTTTTTTATCACAGTCACGACAGGCCGGATTCCTCGTGGAGCGGCCAATCGCCGGCTAGAGACGATGTAATTGGGAGAAACTACTCGGCCACCACAAATGCTTGAGATTCCTTCTCGGCCAGTTGACGGAGACCTCTGAAAAATCATCCGAATGGGTCCGAGGCGTCTTAATCCGAGCATCTCTAAGAGGCGTGGAAGTTCAGATGTAGATAGTTGCTCCATAATGACATGCTCGTTGTTCGGCTTGTTGCAACACATAGTATAACTGTTCCGGCCCTTTTGTCTGCGGATGATTGTTCGAGCGATAGCCGATATCTCCTTGGCGGATATTGCGTACGGCACTTTCGCGGGTAACAATTATATTTTTGATAGTGGCCTATTCAGCTGAGAGTATTGTTGGATTGGGCATATGTGTTTGAAATTCGGTCGGTACTATATCTCATCATCTATAATGACGGCAATTGTGGCTATCGGTTATGAAACTACTTTGTGAAATGGTCATTGGTATATAATTATTATTGTTTTCTAAAATGCCGAAGCAATTTGCACTCAATATAGAAAATACCTTTTAGACTCTGGTCACAGTTAAAGGAAATATAAAAATTATACTTGTAACTTTATCTTATTGTATAGTGAGAAGATGTTGAGCAGTTTCTTGTTCAGTTGAATTATCACCGATTTTATCACACAATATTTTATGATGAGGAGAAACTACCCAGCCACGACCAAGAGCGACCCAGACACAATGTCAATATTTATCGTCCAGTGTGAAACATTTATCTGGCATCGGATGTGGAAAAATATTAAAACAATATACTTCAATGATATATTAATGTAATTTCGTTTTCTGTTTTCCCATGTCTATATAATTTATACAAGAATACGAAGGTATATGTGCCATTCGACTGAACATAAAAATAGCCGATCATAAAAATGTTCATTTTTCAACATAAAACTAATTAATTTCGATAAACGATCTTAGTTTGTGTTGCACTTTCTAATCACGCTAACAATGAAATGGCCGCTTTGCCGCCATATTTTATTTATAACACGTAACAAACTGGAGCGCCTGTAGTCGTAAACTTTAGCAATGAAGTTAATTAGAAATCCTCCAATTCACGTTATTTCTTTATAAAACGCTCTTCAGTTATTGCATGACGCACGGTAAATTGAACGGTTATTAAAAATAAGACAATCAAGACTATAATAATGCAGTTAATTTTCAATAATAAACTTGTGACACTTTTATAGGAGAAACGTCAAACTCTATTGACATTGCCCGTCATTAAAGAAATGAGTCGATAAATCCGATCTTAATGTTCGCGTCACTAGTAAAAAAAAAGAAATGTCAAACTTCAAATAATGAATCTTTTTTCTTTTAAACCAGTTTAATATTGCAATAGGAACTAACAAAACGTGCAAATATAAAATGTTTTGTTTGTATAACCAGACAAATGAATTAATCTTGTTCAAACGGATACTATAAATCTAACGAAACTATGTATTTATTGCTATTGGTTGTTTGATTAAGGTAATTAATATGAATGTAATCTTATCGGTCACTTGCCGTGTTGGAAGGATAAAACGTTTTATATCCTATCCGTATACAGTTTCTAATTTATCAAGGTTTCTCTTTATATTTATTCATTTTTGAATGATACCTTTTAAATCGTTTAAAAATATTAAGCAAACTTTAACAAAAAAATAAGTGCATTATTGCAAGATAACAACCTTTATCTTGATTGATAGATATGCTTTCGGGAATTGGACTATCCGATTCCATTCCAAGTACGAATCCAAGGCACAGCAGTTGCAAAATGATAGCAATGTTTCTTCTAAGAAGTTGATAATACATTTTCAATGATTTCGCTATCAATATTCCACGAACAAACCAAAATCCTTGCAATTTAAGGCCATCTTCTTCCTATATCTCTTCGTTACTTAATTAATATAAACAACATCTTGAATCTTGACAAATTAAAATACTGGACTTGAGAATCTAATACTGGCACACAGACATTATGGCAACCAAAAGCACCCGTTGATAGATTTCATAAGCCGTGCTCAATGGGACGAAGTATAACATCCTACATATTACCTAATACTAAGGCCAGACATAACGGCGACTGTTAGTTTAACAAGAATTATAAACCAAAGTTAACAAACCAATCCAATCTAAATCCATTGATAAGATAAAAGAAGAAGCCACACAATCGTTAAGCTGATCGATCAGAAATTACCGTGACGATAACCAATTCCCAAATTATCTACAAAAATACACAAAACCGACTAATCCTTCCGCCATCGCCATTTAGTAATCTAAAATCCAAAACACACAACAAAAACCTTGCAATCTCTATATTAAAAACTCTTACGTCCAAATGAGTAGTTTTACTATATTTCCACGAAGCGAAGAAACGGCCCGCGTCGCGCAAACATAGCCTAATAGACTCGTAAAATTTGCCACGGCCCTATGTTAAGTTGTTTCACTATCGGTAACTTTGTATGTGTCGCTGGCAACAGTGGCGGCTGTGCGGTATGTGGTGCAATTGTTTCCAAGTCTGTAGGTGGCCTTATTAATGGTAGGTTGTATATGGTTGCTGCTGTTTGTTGTTCAGGAGTTAAGTGGTTTGTAGTTTATAGAGCGTAGGTAATATACTTAGATTATATCTACCTGTGTGTTGTTGGAGTAAATAATAGTTTTGCAGTTGACATAAAAGTTTCAATTGTAAGAGTCAATTTTTCTCCTGTGAGCCTGACTGCTGTAGTCAAAGATTGATTAATTGAGGAAAACACAAAATACACATTCAAAAGTTAAGACACCGAAGTAATAACTTCTCATTATCCTCTCAAATATATACATGACAAAGGAAACACTATTTAAGATCATAGCCACAGGCACTACACCAACATTTTTCTCTATTACGTCAAGTTAGTTCAAACAAATTCTCACAGAGATGTAACCCCAGATACTAGCCTTAGCGACAGGTGTAGAGGCGAGTTAGTGACCCGCAGTAGACGCGTAGGACGAACCCACTCGACACCGGCTACTAATGACGCGGCTATCTGATTGTGTTTACTGCCTAGTAAATACGGGGTAGCTGCTACTCTTGAAACTGTACTTGTAAACGTCGAAGGTTTACATGCAGATGTTAATGTTTTACATGTAGACTTGAATGATTTACACGTAGGCATAAAGGCTTTGCATATAGACTTTTAACCTATTGATGTTTTACAATTAAAAGATGTCGCTTTACATCTTAACACATATAGAAGTGAATTGCAAATCATTTAGCTGTCTTTCAGTAGTAAGTTTTTAAACATTTCCTAAAGCTTTTTGGATAGTAAATGCCATTCTAACGAATCTATATCACTAAATTCTTGTTGATAAACGACAATCTATAAAACCACTCGTTCCTTGTTTTAATGAATCCTAAAACAATTAAAACCTGGTTTGCCATAAATATCACGGCACTGCAAGCGTAGGATGAACCCACAGGCTATCGGCTACCGTATTCTCTCTAGAGATTTGACCGTGGGTAGAACTAACTACTGTTGGAACTGTACACCTAATGGGGGTAGAACTGGCTTTGTAATTACGACCTCAGCTTTAGTAGGCGGCAATGTGGTTTTCGTCGGAATCGCCTGCAGTCACTGCAGGTGGTGAATTTTAATTTGAAACCGTTATATGATTATGCACTGACTTGGCTGCAATTTTAGCTTACTGTCTTTAGAAACCGATATTGTTTCTTTACATTTTTGTTGTGTTTTCTTTTTTAGTTCAGTTCGTTTCTACTTATTACGGATATTGTATAGCTTAGTGCTATTATTTGAAATCCAACTGGAGTAATTATAATTGCTTCTCAATCTTTGTTTGCTTCTAAAAACTATTTCAAAGTATTGTTTGTTTTCCAATTCATTTCCGTTGCCCCAATACTTGAAATGCCACATTTGGCGAGAGCAATAAATATATTTTCTATAATATGGGTAAATATAAAGAATGTCTTAGCGGCTGTCGAGCTGCGGAAGTAGGCTCAAATGAGGGAAACAGGTTGCGAAGGAGTTCTCAAGCGAAAGATTATACATGTCTTATACTTATGTTCTATAGCGATTCAAGCAGTTATAGCTAATTTCCTTGCCGCTAGGTTTCTATTCAGGTGCATGTGGCTAATCTTACTTATGTTTTATATGCAAAAGTTGTTATTTTGTGAATGGTAATGACTCTAAAACTGCTATAGTGATGTAGATTATGTTTGATTCAAAGACATAATTTACAGAGGATTTACAAATGAGAGTTTTGAATACGGAATCAAAGAACTTTCTACACAGACTAAGTCGAGGTAATAGCTCTTATATTCAGCGTACGGTTACCTGACATTAATTTGATCATGCACATATTTTCTTTACTTTCTTCTTATTTTGAACAAACTCACGTATTATAAAATTAGCCATTAGTCAACTTGACCTCATTCCCATGGCTGTCGCTACAGGAACTATGGCGTGCCATTGTCCATTGAGGCGTGTCGACTTGTCGATTGCATTCTTTGCTATAAATATTGACAATAATTGTGTACCGATCATATAATAGCATTATGCGACTATTGTACGTTACTGGGTTTACTCACGTACTGGTAAGGTTCAGATTCCGGCCGGTCAGAATAAATGAATAAGGAATGGAGGCCATATCTTTAGGACCGATTTCTTAAAATGTTGATTGGGTGCAGGACTTTGATAGTCAAGGTCGATTCCAAGCTATGAGATATGACTTGCTCTTGAGTTGTAGTAATAATTAGTAATGGGCCAACTCGGGTTAAATACGACTCGAGTCAACCCGAGTTGAAATTCACATAACTCGAGTTAAGCAACTCGAGTTAGCAGGACGAAACTAAGTTATAATAAATTATTTATTAGTTTAAAACTACTTTTTTACATAATATGTATTTGACAGATAAATTGTATAAGTTCCTCGAGAATTAGCGAGATGAGGCACAACACCAAGGAAAAAAGGAAAGGGGGGGCCTTTGCCCAGCAGTGGGACAATAAAACTAAGAAAAAATTAAGATTAGTAATCTTATACCCAATTCGCTGGGGGAAAAACTTTTTGTAAACAAACACACGTCAAACGGTTATAATTTTAAAAATCCAACCTAGTTCCGAAATCGTGGCTTTCGAGATTAATCGAGATGCATTTTAATGTTGGTTATTGGTTTTACCTTTTTTAACCGACTTCAAAAAAAGGAGGAGGTTCTCAATACGACTGTTTTTTTTTTTATGTTTGTTACCTCAGAACTTGTTACTGGGTGAACCGATTTTGATGATTCCTTTTGTATTTGAAAGCTGGTGTTTGTCATGTGGTCCCATTTAATTTTCATCAAGATCTGATAAAGAACTTCGGAGATATACATCAGAACTCTTCAATAAATGACGGCAAATCACTCGGGATAGCTGCAATCGCATTCATGTTTATTGTTTACACCATTTCATAACATAACATCACACTAGTACGCTCAAAGGGGTACGCAGGTGTAAACAGTTCACCTTGGTGTACCCTTATACGACCGGTTTTGTTTAAGTTTCATGTTATTGGGTAAATCTATTCTGGTTTCACTTTGGGCAATATTGGTACTTAGCCTATATAAATTATGTAGCACAACTAAAAAGTGAAAAATAAAATAAAAACTTCTTACAAAAAATACAACCGACTTCCATAGAAAAACAAAAAAGTGTAAAATAACTTCAATTTCGGAAGTCGGTGTCAAAAAACGAAGAAAATAAAACAAGAACACCGACTTCCGAAATTGAAGTTATTTTACACTTTTTTGTTTTTCTATGGAAGTCGGTTGTATTTTTTGTAAAAAGTTTTTTTTTTTTGTTCTAACTATAAAAATATTGTTATTGTTGTAACATAAAAGAAATAGTTAAGGTTGTTCTATGGCATATTTTATTTTAGATTTTTGTGATAGCAACTCGAGTTTGGAGGAATACCACTCGAGTCTAAGGCTCGAGGCTTAATGGCCTAATTGAATAAAGAAATTTTGATTTTGATTTTTTTGAGTCAACTCGAGTTAACTCGAGTTGCACATCTCTAGTAATAATAATAATCTTTATTGTTCAAGAAAAATACATTTTATATCAGATAAATCACTGATCTCCACACTAGGATTCCCTGTGTCGTGGAGGCCAGTCTCTTTCATCATAGTTCAGAAATACAGTGTTTTATTGTAGCCATATATAACAAAAAGGATAAGTTAAATAAAAACAAAAATAATATAATATAATATATAAATAAAAATAGTAATAATTATCATATTTGCGAAGCCGTCTCTGTCTCGATTTAATTTGAGAAATTGATCATACTAGTCTAGAGCAACAGATGAGCTGGTGAGGACTGCAACAGTCCACTTGGACTGAAATGTTGAAGATGAGTCATATAGCCATGTTTTAAATCCAAGTACAAAATTCTCTACAAAACAACGCTTTACACACTTAACAACAACTTCATTGAAGCTCACATCAAAGGAAAACTACTTCATTTTCAATTCAAAATGTTATTCTAGAGCATCGATGAAACAACCTCGTCACGTCGTTCGATTCAAATCAAGTATCGTTCCTAATACAGATGTATCGATCCGTTTGACATTCACCGATGACATCGTATTAAAAGTTTAACCGACCGATCGAGACCAAGATAGTGATTTATGAACGCACGCGGTCGTTATTCGCGTTTATCGATACGACTAGAGCTCGACTAAACCTAGTAGTCGATTGGCGATTCCTAATCGACTTTTAGTGCTGGCGGTCATTCTGTGATGTCTAAACGTGGTGTATATTCAATGAAATTTATTGCGTATGGTAATGTAAGTATCTGTTTGTATGGATTTAGTTATTTCGTGATATATTTTTCATGTTTTAAAGCCACTGCTTTGAAATTGCTAGAAATATTCTTCATCGTCATCATCCTACTTTTTTTCTATATAACTCGGGTCGGCTCTAGATCTTTTTAATCCCCGAAGAAAAAAGAGGGGTGTTATAAGTTTGACGTGTGTTTCTGTGTATCTGTCTGTGGCATCATAGCTCCTAAACGGATGAACAGATTTTGATTTAGTTTTTTGTTTGATAGGTGTTTTGTCGAGAGTGTTCTTAGGTATGTTTGAATAAAATCGGTTCAGTCTTTCAAAAGTTATGGGCGTTTTACTGTTTGAATCGGGGTGTTTTCGCAAGATATAGTTTCATAATTACGTGTTCAATAGATTGCCGATCGAAGCGTATCTACTATGTACTAGATAAATTGTGTAGCATGCAATAAAAAAGTGTCGGGGGTAATTTAAATTTTGAAATTTTACTTGTTCTCTCATATTTCTCTGTCAACTTTCACGTCTACTGAAATTGTGAGAATAATATAAAGAAAAAAATACAAAGACCATTTTTTTAAATTACCTTGTTACTTGAGAAGGTCTTGTAGAGACAGCAGAAACGCTTTGCATGTATAATTATTCAGTCAATTTAAATTATTTCAAAGTATAATTGCCCCGTTTTTATTCCCGTAAGCAAGCAAGCCGGGTATACGTCTCCGGAACGGTTATAGTTACAGTGTAACCGTTTTAACGGGGCGGGTAACTGCGCGTGCGCAAGACTTATAGCGCACGAGCTAATTGTAATTACACGTACATTTGTAACTCGTTTCAACAAGTTTCTGTTGAAAAGTAATGTAGCAAATAATAAAACGATCGTTTGGGGCAGGTTTGGCTCCACCCATCGGCGTAAGATGTCTTTGCTCCGCAGTAATTTTCCAGTGATTTGTAGTTAGTACATAGTCAGTACGAAAATGGCTTTCGTGAAATTACAGGATCACGAGACATTTACAGCTCTGGAAACAGCTGTAATATAGATGTCTTTAGGCGGCAGTGGCAATTTACTGTGGGCAGTGAGCTTGATGCCTATCATTATCGTTAAAATATGATATGGTACCAAGCAAGAATTGTAAAATAAAAACAGTAGAACAGCTTCTGCACTAAAGTTAGTAGTAAAAATTTAATGCTGACAGGAAGTATTAACTTTTATGTTTTGCACAAGATGACGGTAGGATTACGATCAACATCAATGACTGCCCAATTGTTTTCGATGACAGCTACCTGAAGTTTTAGTACCTACTCATGTAAGCTCTTTACACTTATGCTTATAAACTTCATAGTTTAAACTTGGTTACGCATTTATTGAACACTTCGCTTTTACAACTTTACTTAGACTTTCATGTTAATATAAATTTCACTACTATTACCATCTGAACAAGACTTTATTGAGATTATCGTGATTACAGAAAAGGCCCTAAAGGATATGACGGTGCAAACGCCATATCCTTTAATGAAGCTGTCAAATCAAATGAGTATTTAATTTTTAATTGCGGTTTTATTTTCAGCACAACTAAGAAGAGTCATCTCACTTTCTTCTTCTCTGTTACTTCATAAATATATATTTAATATAAGTATATATTATATTCAATATATATGTACGTGTATTTTACCTATTTTAGTATTTTAATAACACCTTTTTCTTTTTAAATTCTTTAAATAATGCACCTGCCTTGTTATCTCTCACCACCCTTGGTTGACTGGTAGAGAATGCCTAAAGCATTAAGTCCGCCTTTGTACCTTTTTGTACATGAAGTCTAAATAAATAAATAAATATTTATTAACAAGGTATTATAGAACAATTTCCATTATAAAAAACTGTAGCTAGTAATCGTGTTTAGTTTAAGCCTACTGAAATTAATGCGAGTAAAATATAGCGAGGAAATAATCGTGCAATGTAGTCATTGAATGCACCACAATCACATTGTTAATTTGAAATACTAGTACCTACACCATGTTATTAATACACAGTGGCACTAATCAAATTCTAAACGGAGTTGTATTTGACAGTTGAGACTTCATTCCGAAGAACTCGCTGAAGGGGTTCTAGTATGGTACCGGTGCGACCAGAGCCCATCGTGCCTTTACCTTTCGGGTATCTACGCGGTCTGGTAAGGAAACGCACCAGGGATCAACACAGCAAGCTATTGATTGACCATAGCGAGTGTAGGCAGGCCAAGGAGGCACTACCGGCTCTAGGCTCTACGACTAAGCCACAGTTGCGTGCAGTCACAGCCGTAACGTCTAGACACGGGACCTTTAATAAGCACCTTCTTGTCATAGCAATCACGGGCAGCCCACTCTGCAAAGCATGCATGGTGGAAGATGAGATAGCAGCACAACTGCTCCTAAGTTGACCTGTAATCGCTAGTTACAGGGCTAAATACTTCGGTGACCCAAGTGCCCTGCAGGAGATAGTCGGCAACACCAGGGTTCTGGTGGCCTTCCTTGTGGAGCTGGGTGGATCGAATGATGAAATTGAATCTCACCTGTACGCAAAATAGTTGCGGAAACAGCCCTTCGAAACTAAACTAAACTAGTCGAGACTTTGAAAGTACAAAATGAGCGCTATTATAAAAAAAATGATATTATTTATTTAAAACTTCATGCAACATACAGATACATAGGCGGACTTAATGCCTGAAATAAAATAAAATTTATGATGCATAAAATTTATCACATAATTTCTGAATTAACCATAAAATTAAAATGAACATGACGTAGGACTGACCACTGACGTGACCTTGATAAAAGATCACCACAACATGCGTCATACATAATGGTTGACAAATATACAGACATAGCACTTACAAAGACATTTAGCGTTACTTTAGCAATAAACCTACCCGTATTCAACACTATAATGAGTTTGAATTCAGTCTTCTACATCGTGATTCAGAGAACAACCCGACTGAATTACGGTAGTAGCTGTCTATAAAGCTAGATATTGACTACAGAGGCCGTTTCCACATGGTCGGGTTACCCCGCTGGGCGGACGGAAACTAGCTAGCTCTCACGACGTTATACAATACTTCAGTAGAATCCAAACAGGTTCTTTTTAGCTTACATTAAACATGGTTGGAAGTTAATCGTATTTTTTTCCTTTGAAAATGTTTCGCTTTGTGCGATTGAAGGACACAATAATAAAAATCTATGTAGTCTTTGGTGTGGTCTAAGAATAGTTCGTGTATTGTTTCGCAAGTTTTTGGGAAGGTTATGTTGGATTGTTTAAATTGAAGAATAGAATGCTAATATTCAACTAGTATATGCAATGTTTCAAGATTATTAACGGGAAACTATTTTTTAGTAACAGTATTACGTAGAGTTCTTTATGGTAAAGTTGGTCCGCGAAAGAACTCCGATTATACCATTCCAATTAAGCAGTGTTTCTATTGCGGTTTGTAGGGCATGCTTGTAAAATTACAAATATATGAGACTTTCAAACTTTGTTTCATAGGTCGTAAGCGATTATTCCCGATGTCCACCACTTGGTTGGCCACCACTGGGGGACATCGGGAAAACTTTTAAAAATGATTCCCGTTGTCCACCACTGGGGGACATCGACACGGAATTATTAATTATTCTCGTTGTCATCCATTGGGGTTAGTGACAAATAATTTGTAACATTCCGTATGGCCACCGCTGGGAGACAATTTTACAATATGTTTCACTTAAATATAAAAAAGTATCATACTTTTACTTATTAAAGGTGTGATTGCTTATTTTTTTATTAAATTGGGTAATTAACCGACATAATATTTTCACAGCGATAACAGACTTCTACAGACGGTACTTCGGGAAGAATAATTTAAAACATCTGTGTCGCTGTCTCCCAGTGGTGGACAACGGGAATAATTTTTAAAAGTTTTCCCGCTGTCCCTCAGTGTGGCCAACCAAGTGGTGGACATCGGGAATAATCGGGTCGAAAGTACATCGGCATCACCAGTAAAGACGGCCTCAACGACTTTCCATCAAGTGGGCAGTCCACCATTTGCGTTTTAGCTTCCGCTAGTAAATTGTGTTCCGTTTATAGGTTTACCGATCCTCAATGTCGCGGTACAGGTTATGTTCATGTCTCATGAATAAAGATAATGGTTTATTAACACCTACATCGTTAAATTACAGCGTTAACGAAGTCATTTATTAAGTGAAATTATGGTCCGTATCTTAAATATCAATTAATTTGTCTGATAGTGTATGGTGTGGTAGTAAGTAATAAACATTAAACGTGTGGTCTTGACAGAATAGGCTGTAGATATTGATACCTTTGCGTGCAGTATAGAGAAAGGTAGCCTTTGGGCGTATATACCATAGACTATTGTTTATGCCTTTCTGCAACGTCTTTAATACTAAAATAGGAATCTAACAGAGTCATTCATTCAAAAGGTCAGTCGGAAAATCTGCCTCTAACAAAAGTCTAAACCATTACTTTAGGTTTTATCAGTAGCTTCCATTGAGTTTGTCGTGATGTTGTGGTGTCCCAGTGGCTAAGTCCTCGCCTCTCGTGCTTGAGGAGGTGGTTTCAAATCCGGGCAATGTGACTTTTTCAAATTCATATGTACTTTCTAAGTTAATACTGGAAATCACAGGCAACGGTGAAGGAAAACTTCGTGAGGAAACCTGGACTTATATAGTTAATGCAAGTCTGAAATAGCCAAGTCAGAGGCCTGTGGGGTTCCTAGAGGCTGGCACCAGAGGTGGCCACATCCTCACACGAAAAGAAAAAACTGACGTTGTGCTATCCAGGAGTCGCGCCCACTGCTGGAACATAGGCTTCCTTTCTGAGAGAAATTTCTGAATGAAATATGTCATTGCATTTTATAAACTCCTCAACCCCTTGATGCTATATTTGTGTTGATTAAATTTCAAAATTTACTGGTGCGTGTTGCCGATTAATACATAACGTCCTTCTAATAAAGTCTGCCATTTTAGACGGGTATTCCGTCTAAAATGGCTTTTTATACCTTTCGCTGCTTTAGTTTACCTGCATGTAACTGAGGTAGTCATTTATATGTTATTCGAGTTTATTTCGGATTTAGAAAAACAATTTTCAGGAGTGAGTTATACAGGTTGACGTGATATAAGATTAAGAATTTTGAAAAAAAAAGGTTGACTTTTACTCAAGTAAAAGTCAAAAACATCTATCATAGTTCTTCCAGTTCTAGTAACTCAGTTTAACACTATAAAACGCATAGAGTAAAAATCTCCTCGTCTAACAAGCATCCGAATAAAATTCCCAAAAATTGTACCCACACATAAGTAGACAACTCGTGACGACTAAAACTAAATTGTACAGGCACAGAGTGAATCTCACCAAGTTATAATAAATTATTTATTAGTTTAAAACTATTTTTATACATAATATGTATTTGACAGATAAATTGTGTAAGTTCCTCGAGAATTGGCGAGATGAGGCACAACACCAAGAAAAAAAGGAAAGGGGGGGCCTTTGCCCAGCAGTGGGACAATAAAACTAAGAAAAAAAATTAAGATTAGTAATCTTATACCCAATTCGCTGGGGGGAAAACTTTTTGTAAACAAACACACGTCAAACGGTTATAATTTTAAAATTACAACCTAGTTCCGAAATCGTGGTTTTCGAAATGCATTTTAATGTTGGTTATTGGTTTTACCTTTTTTTTGGTTCTAACTTTAAAAATATTGTTATTGTTGTAAGATAAAAGAAATAGTTAAGGTTGTTCTATGACATATTTTATTTTAGATTTTTGTGATAGCAACTCGAGTTTCGAAGAATACCACTCGAGTCAACTCGAGTTAGGCGCAACACGAGTTAACTCGAGTTGCACATCTCTAGTAATAATAATAATCTTTATTGTTCAAGAAAAATACATTTTATATCAGATAAATCACTGATCTCCACACTGGGATTCCCTGTATCGTGGAGGCCAGTCTCTTTCATCATAGTTCAGAAATACAGTGTTTTATTGTAGACATATAACAAAAAGGATAAGTTAAATAAAAATAAAAATAATATAAGTTAATATATAAATAAAAATAGTAATAATTATTATATTTGCGGAGCCGTCTCTGCCTCGATTTAATTTGAGAAATTGATCATCCTTGTCTAGAGCAACAGATGAGCTGGTGAGGTCTGCAACAGTCCACTTGGACAGACATGTTGAATATGAGTCCTATCGCCATGTTTTAATTTGAGAAATTGATCATCCTTGTCTAGAGCAACAGATGAGCTGGTGAGGTCTGCAACAGTCCACTTGGACAGACATGTTGAATATGAGTCCTATCGCCATGTTTTAAATCCAAGTAAATTCACTACAAGACAACGCCTTACACATTTAATAACAACTTCATTGAAGCTCACATCAAAGGAAAACTACTTCATTTTCAATTTAAAATGTTATTCTAGAGCATCGATGAAACAACCTCGTCACGTCGTTCGATTCAAATCAAGTATCGTTCCTAATACAGATGTATCGATCCGTTTGACATTCACCGATGACATCGTATTAAAAGTTTAACCGACCGATCGAGACCAGGATAGTGATTTATGAACGCACGCGGTCGTTATTTGCGTTTATCGATACGACTAGAGCTCGACTAAACCTAGTAGTCGATTGGCGATTCCTAATCGACTTTTAGTGCTGGCGGTCATTCTGTGATGTCTAAACGTGGTGTATATTCAATGAAATTTATTGCGTATGGTAATGTAAGTATCTGTTTATATGGATTTAGTTATTTCGTGATATATTTTTCATGTTTTAAAGCCACTGCTTTGAAATTGTTAGAAATATTCTTCATCGTCATCATCCTACTTTTGTTCTATATAACTCGGCTCTAGATCTTTTTAATCCCCGACGAAAAAAGAGGGGTGTTATAAGTTTGACGTGTGTTGCTGTGTATCTGTCTGTGGCATCATAGCTCCTAAACGGATGAACAGATTTTGATTTAGTTTTTTGTTTGATAGGTGTTTTGTCGAGAGTGTTCTTAGCTATGTTTGAATAAAATCGGTTCAGCCGTTCAAAAGTTATGGGCGTTTTACTGTTTGAATCTGGGTGTTTTCGCAAGATATCGTTTCATAATTACGTGTTCAATAGATTGCCGATCGAAGCGTATCTACTATGTACTAGATAATGTGTGTAGCATGCAATAAAAAAGTGTCGGGGGTAATTTAAATTTTGAAATTTTACTTGTTCTCTCATATTCCTCTGTCAACTTTCACGTCTACTGAAATTGTGAGAATAATATAAAGAAAAAAACACATTTTTTTAAATTACCTTGTTACTTGAGAAGGTCTTGTAGAGACAGCAGAAACGCTTTGCATGTATAATTATTCAGTCAATTTAAATTATTTCAAAGTATAATTGCCCCGTTTTTATTCCCGTAAGCAAGCAAGCCGGGTATACGTCTCCGGAACGGTTATAGTTACAGTGTAACCGTTTTAACGGGGCGGGTAACTGCGCGTGCGCAAGACGTATAGCGCACGAGCTAATTGTAATTACACGTACATTTGTAACTCGTTTCAACAAGTTTCTGTTGAAAAGTAATGTAGCAAATAATAAAACGATCGTTTGGGGCAGGTTTGGCTCCACCCATCGGCGTAAGATGTCTTTGCTCCGCAGTAATTTTCCAGTGATTTGTAGTTAGTACATAGTCAGTACGAAAATGGCTTTCGTGAAATTACAGGATCACGAGACATTTACAGCTCTGGAAACAGCTGTAATATAGATGTCTTTAGGCGGCAGTGGCAATTTACTGTGGGCAGTGAGCTTGATGCCTATCATTATCGTTAAAATATGATATGGTACCAAGCAAGAATTGTAAAATAAAAACAGTAGAACAGCTTCTGCACTAAAGTTAGTAGTAAAAATTTAATGCTGACAGGAAGTATTAACTTTTATGTTTTGCACAAGATGACGGTAGGATTAAGATCAACATCAATGACTGCCCAATTGTTTTCGATGACAGCTACCTGAAGTTTTAGTACCTACTCATGTAAGCTCTTTACACTTATGCTTATAAACTTCATAGTTTAAACTTGGTTACGCATTTATTGAACACTTCGCTTTTACAACTTTACTTAGACTTTCATGTTAATATAAATTTCACTACTATTACCATCTGAACAAGACTTTATTGAGATTATCGTGATTACAGAAAAGGCCCTAAAGGATATGACGGTGCAAACGCCATATCCTTTAATGAAGCTGTCAAATCAAATGAGTATTTAATTTTTAATTGCGGTTTTATTTTCAGCACAACTAAGAAGAGTCATCTCACTTTCTTCTTCTCTGTTACTTCATAAATATATATTTAATATAAGTATATATTATATTCAATATATATGTACGTGTAATTTACCTATTTTAGTATTTTAATAACACCTTTTTCTTTTTAAATTCTTTAAATAATGCACCTGCCTTGTTATCTCTCACCACCCTTGGTTGACTGGTAGAGAATGCCTAAAGCATTAAGTCCGCCTTTGTACCTTTTTGTACATGAAGTCTAAATAAATAAATAAATATTTATTAACAAGGTATTATAGAACAATTTCCATTATAAAAAACTGTAGCTAGTAATCGTGTTTAGTTTAAGCCTACTGAAATTAATGCGAGTAAAATATAGCGAGGAAATAATCGTGCAATGTAGTCATTGAATGCACCACAATCACATTGTTAATTTGAAATACTAGTACCTACACCATGTTATTAATACACAGTGGCACTAATCAAATTCTAAACGGAGTTGTATTTGACAGTTGAGACTTCATTCCGAAGAACTCGCTGAAGGGGTTCTAGTATGGTACCGGTGCGACCAGAGCCCATCGTGCCTTTACCTTTCGGGTATCTACGCGGTCTGGTAAGGAAACGCACCAGGGATCAACACAGCAAGCTATTGATTGACCATAGCGAGTGTAGGCAGGCCAAGGAGGCACTACCGGCTCTAGGCTCTACGACTAAGCCACAGTTGCGTGCAGTCACAGCCGTAACGTCTAGACACGGGACCTTTAATAAGCACCTTCTTGTCATAGCAATCACGGGCAGCCCACTCTGCAAAGCATGCATGGTGGAAGATGAGATAGCAGCACAACTGCTCCTAAGTTGACCTGTAATCGCTAGTTACAGGGCTAAATACTTCGGTGACCCAAGTGCCCTGCAGGAGATAGTCGGCAACACCAGGGTTCTGGTGGCCTTCCTTGTGGAGCTGGGTGGATCGAATGATGAAATTGAATCTCACCTGTACGCAAAATAGTTGCGGAAACAGCCCTTCGAAACTAAACTAAACTAGTCGAGACTTTGAAAGTACAAAATGAGCGCTATTATAAAAAAAATGATATTATTTATTTAAAACTTCATGCAACATACAGATACATAGGCGGACTTAATGCCTGAAATAAAATAAAATTTATGATGCATAAAATTTATCACATAATTTCTGAATTAACCATAAAATTAAAATGAACATGACGTAGGACTGACCACTGACGTGACCTTGATAAAAGATCACCACAACATGCGTCATACATAATGGTTGACAAATATACAGACATAGCACTTACAAAGACATTTAGCGTTACTTTAGCAATAAACCTACCCGTATTCAACACTATAATGAGTTTGAATTCAGTCTTCTACATCGTGATTCAGAGAACAACCCGACTGAATTACGGTAGTAGCTGTCTATAAAGCTAGATATTGACTACAGAGGCCGTTTCCACATGGTCGGGTTACCCCGCTGGGCGGACGGAAACTAGCTAGCTCTCACGACGTTATACAATACTTCAGTAGAATCCAAACAGGTTCTTTTTAGCTTACATTAAACATGGTTGGAAGTTAATCGTATTTTTTTCCTTTGAAAATGTTTCGCTTTGTGCGATTGAAGGACACAATAATAAAAATCTATGTAGTCTTTGGTGTGGTCTAAGAATAGTTCGTGTATTGTTTCGCAAGTTTTTGGGAAGGTTATGTTGGATTGTTTAAATTGAAGAATAGAATGCTAATATTCAACTAGTATATGCAATGTTTCAAGATTATTAACGGGAAACTATTTTTTAGTAACAGTATTACGTAGAGTTCTTTATGGTAAAGTTGGTCCGCGAAAGAACTCCGATTATACCATTCCAATTAAGCAGTGTTTCTATTGCGGTTTGTAGGGCATGCTTGTAAAATTACAAATATATGAGACTTTCAAACTTTGTTTCATAGGTCGTAAGCGATTATTCCCGATGTCCACCACTTGGTTGGCCACCACTGGGGGACATCGGGAAAACTTTTAAAAATGATTCCCGTTGTCCACCACTGGGGGACATCGACACGGAATTATTAATTATTCTCGTTGTCATCCATTGGGGTTAGTGACAAATAATTTGTAACATTCCGTATGGCCACCGCTGGGAGACAATTTTACAATATGTTTCACTTAAATATAAAAAAGTATCATACTTTTACTTATTAAAGGTGTGATTGCTTATTTTTTTATTAAATTGGGTAATTAACCGACATAATATTTTCACAGCGATAACAGACTTCTACAGACGGTACTTCGGGAAGAATAATTTAAAACATCTGTGTCGCTGTCTCCCAGTGGTGGACAACGGGAATAATTTTTAAAAGTTTTCCCGCTGTCCCTCAGTGTGGCCAACCAAGTGGTGGACATCGGGAATAATCGGGTCGAAAGTACATCGGCATCACCAGTAAAGACGGCCTCAACGACTTTCCATCAAGTGGGCAGTCCACCATTTGCGTTTTAGCTTCCGCTAGTAAATTGTGTTCCGTTTATAGGTTTACCGATCCTCAATGTCGCGGTACAGGTTATGTTCATGTCTCATGAATAAAGATAATGGTTTATTAACACCTACATCGTTAAATTACAGCGTTAACGAAGTCATTTATTAAGTGAAATTATGGTCCGTATCTTAAATATCAATTAATTTGTCTGATAGTGTATGGTGTGGTAGTAAGTAATAAACATTAAACGTGTGGTCTTGACAGAATAGGCTGTAGATATTGATACCTTTGCGTGCAGTATAGGGAAAGGTAGCCTTTGGGCGTATATACCATAGACTATTGTTTATGCCTTTCTGCAACGTCTTTAATACTAAAATAGGAAGCTAACAGAGTCATTCATTCAAAAGGTCAGTCGGAAAATCTGCCTCTAACAAAAGTCTAAACCATTACTTTAGGTTTTATCAGTAGCTTCCACTGAGTTTGTCGTGATGTTGTGGTGTCCCAGTGGCTAAGTCCTCGCCTCTCGTGCTTGAGGAGGTGGTTTCAAATCCGGGCAAGTGACTTTCTCAAATTCATATGTACTTTCTAAGTTAATCCTGGAAATCACAGGCAACGGTGAAGAAAAACTTCGTGAGGAAACCTGGACTTATATAGTTAATGCAAGTCTGAAATAGCCAAGTCAGAGGCCTGTGGGGTTCCTAGAGGCTGACGCCAGACGTGGCCACATCCTCACACGAAAAGAAAAAACTGACGTTGTGCTATCCAGGAGTCGCGCCCACTGCTGGAACATAGGCTTCCTTTCTGAGAGAAATTTCTGAATGAAATATGTCATTGCATTTTATAAACTCCTCAACCCCTTGATGCTATATTTGTGTTGATTAAATTTCAAAATTTACTGGTGCGTGTTGCCGATTAATACATAACGTCCTTCTAATAAAGTCTGCCATTTTAGACGGGTATTCCGTCTAAAATGGCTTTTTATACCTTTCGCTGCTTTAGTTTACCTGCATGTAACTGAGGTAGTCATTTATATGTTATTCGAGTTTATTTCGGATTTAGAAAAACAATTTTCAGGAGTGAGTTATACAGGTTGACGTGATATAAGATTAAGAATTTTGAAAAAAAAAAGGTTGACTTTTACTCAAGTAAAAGTCAAAAACATCTATCATAGTTTTTCCAGTTCTAGTAACTCAGTTTAACACTATAAAACGCATAGAGTAAAAATCTCCTCGTCTAACAAGCATCCGAATAAAATACCCAAAATTGTACCCACACATAAGTAGACAACTCGTGACGACCAAAACTAAATTGTACAGGCACAGAGTGAATCTCAATTATAAAGGAATCATGCGCAGTCATAGTATCCATTGGGTGTACCGTTATGCCAATGACAGGGCGAGACTGGCCGTGTGTAGCCAGCTTTTGAATTTAGAAGTAAAAAAAAAGATGGTTGTTTGTTTAGTGGCATTACTTTTAAGTTTTGAAGTGGGATTTATTGGGTGTAACTGGCCAGTGTCAATAAGAAGACTTTCGTCTCCATGGAATTAATAAGTGCGATGTTTTTGATCTCATGCTGTAATTGGTGTTGTGTCACTTCTTTCATACGTATTCTGTAGTCAATCACAATTTTAGGTAATTGTATTTCAATTGTGCACCCCTCACAGGGGTGATTTGAAATCTATCTTTTGCACTTCCGTAGGGTGAAACTCTATAAAATGTCCTAATATAAAAAGTGTTAGCTACGCTATTTTGATTGTATTCTTCGAAAAAATTACACCTGGCTCATAAAATCTTTTGCCAATTCAATTCCTACGCCATTTTGCTACAGAGTTAATAACTGTACTAACACATACATTGTTTACGTCAAATGAATCAAAATAATAATGTCGTTTTGATTGAAAATTGTCATAAATAATGAAATGTCAAATTTTGAGTAAACTTTATTATTTATTTGACGTTTATTTAATCATGGTTGCTGTCACAACAATTTTAGCCCTTCACTGGTCACGGAATAAAATATGAATCGAAGTGAAGTCGAAATGAAACAGATTTGTTTGGTCATTCGGTAATCTATGCATGACTTTCAATGCTTGTATGTGGCACATTACAGACATTTTGACTGTTAAATTAATCACAAAAAATAAATAAACCGAAGATCGGACTATAGTATGTACCAACTTATACCTCGACCTTTAGTTTAGCAAAAGTAACTCCTAAAAGACTTTTTGTAACTCGATTCCTAAGCGGTTTTAAAGTCAAGTTTTTAATCTGTCAAGTGTCAATTAGCAGACACAATAGAAATTACCATTGTTTTAATCCGATTCGGTAATATGCACAGTTGGTTGGACGGAGGGCTAGTCGTGATCGTGATAACTCAAATGAAACAAGTATTTTGGACAATGCCCCCATAAACCCATAACATGTCGCCGTTTGCATGTACACACTGAACATAATCACTGCAATTTGGCTAACAAAGCTAGACCCACTTTGCTAGTCACAAAATACACGTACAATTATTTATTCATTATGGGAACTGCCCGCGGTGACCACATTGTATGTCATTAAGGACAACAAAGTCGGCTTTTTGGACGTTATAAAGTCATCTCAAGAGACCTTCAGGCGTTAAAATGAGAGCAACAAGGCGTTCTCAGCGGTTCTTGTGAATAATTTCCGAACTGGACTAGGTGCGAAAGAAAAGAAAAAAAATACCAAAAGAAATATAAGCCGTTCGAATTTCAAACCTGTCACCTACTTACACGAGAGAAGTATTCCTTTGTTTATAACATGGAAAATACTAACCAGCCTGTATTTTTTATTATAAGGTTGCAATGATTAATTAATGATCATAGTACGCTAAATGCAGGTATACACTTTACCATTATCATTCGTAGTTGTGGAGGCTCTACCACTATCTTAACTAGTAATAAGACCAGAGATGGTTTCGAGCTTAATCAGATACCACTCCTATCACCTTTATCTATACGTATTCCCGTCAATTGTTGGCTCCGGTACCTTTCACCACCTCGTACATTAACAGGGCACTTTCCCACGTCCATCTGACGTTACCTTATGCTAATCTACCCTCACAATAGACGTTATCCGTATCTTCAATAATTGCCTTAATAAGCGCCGTATAATCATAATCAAAGAGAATTACAGGCGTATTGAAAAGTGATGTTTTTATTGTGATATTGTACGGTGTGGATCACAGAGCTCGGTAGCGACTAGAAATGACAATTCTAATAATATTTATGAACGCGAATACAAGTTTCGGCTGGCGTAGCCATAATCAGAATTGCCAGTGGCTAACAATTTTAATGACTATACGGTGCCTCGAAAAGCACGTACTTAGACCCCGAGACCTTTGACAGAAGTCAGAAGCTCGCAAGTTAAACATCAGTCTTGCCAAGAGGTATCTCGTGCTACCCAGTTACTAGGCTGGAGGTCCGATGTGCAGTCGCTATTTATAAAATACTGGTATTCAGTTATAGTGCACGGCAGTCGGCACGTAAGTTGGCAAGGTTTTCGCGCATATTCCGCTAACTGACCAACCACCATAAAGAGCGAACGGAACGTGGCCGCAACACGATTTTCAGTCAATACACAAGTATCTATCAATATATAAGTCAACTGACCAACCAATCGCGCGCTCAGAACGGTCCTAAACGTTCCCCGCGCCCCGCTTCACTACCAAAAATACCTAGAAAACGACTTCTGCGCTTCTAACGACTCTTGCCAACTTACGTGCCGGGGATTATACATCAGGCTAGACTGGAAGCCGAAGCATAATTGGGCAAAGGCTAGGCAGATTCTTGACATTCATAGAGTCGCTGTATATCATAAAGTTTTGACAGTGCCGTTACTAGCATTGGCCGCCGAGGCGTGTCCGTACTCTATGGTTCAGCTACTACGCTTGCCAATCAACTTTTGTATATCGATGACGTTAGTGTTGTGTTATTGAGTGGTGTACAATAGATTTGTAATTGTTTTTGAATGAGTCGTGTGAATTTTAGTGTGTAATGTCTGAAACAATTGACTGTTACCGAATTCAAGCGTACGGTTACGCGTGGAGGTGGGATGCGTCATGTTCGGGTATGAGTTTATCAATTTTGTGATAGTGAAATGGGAATATGTATTATTTTAAAGGGCAAATTCATCTATTTATGTGGTTTTATTACCCATGTAGCATATCTTTAGCTTCCGCGATAAAGACATGTGGACTTGCAGATCATTGCCCGATAAAGTTATCTCCATTCATCATAAATCCGTGAACAAACATCCGTACAGTAATAAGCTCTGAATTATTATCAAAAACTTCAGTCATAGTTAAACAGAAATAGTTTGAAACGTCAATAAAATTCAAATTCATCATAATTATACCTACCTGAGAATTGAACGTGGGAGACAAAGTGAGGCTCGGTAAAAACTAAACTACTCCGTCGGTGACGCCATCTGCTGGCGGATCAGTGGAGGCTTCCGGTCAATGATCCGCCCCACCACTTCCCCTAATTATCCTATCCCCACTACCACATCTAGCCTTGCTGCGGTTTTAGTCGATTTTCATGAAAAAACATACCTACGAACAGCAAGATTAGTAAATAATTTTAACTTTTTTAGCACAGTTATTTTTTTAATTTATGATAAGTGCAAACGGGGATTAGAGTATTTTAGAATCGATTTATCGAAACTAAACTTTGTTGAGGTATTAATGATTCTTATGCAATTAGATATCGATTGCATTATGGACTTTAAAATGGCAATGACCGAATAATTTGTTTACGAACGACCTTGCTAATTTTGGTCTGCACGAAAACATAATAAACATTTTAAAAGTGTAAAAAGGTAAATTAAGACAAAAAATACTTATCGCAGTCAAAATACCAGAACACATTAAAGTCAGTGCAGTTTAAAAGATACAACAACACTCGCGTCACTTCAACTCATTTCCCATGGCATCTTGGCGTGAGAAAGATTTCTATCCTACGTCGCCATTCATTTTTGTGCAAAAACCTGGCCGTGTTCGGAAGCCGCGGAAAGGTCACACGAGAACTCGCGCCTTTTTAAATAAAAAAAAAAGAAATGGCGCGAATCTCTCTGGCGTTTCCCGGTTGCCAGTGTTTTTTTATTTTCTTCCTCGGGACTTGGAAATGCATTTAGGTATTTTATTTTGCTTTGTTTTATTTGACGAGAACTTCTTAAATTATTTGTCGTGGTTTATATTTGTTCTTTGGACTTTATAACTTACTAGTTTCATGAGAAGAATGTCCTGTTCCAGTTTGAATACCCTGTTTTTGCAGGCTTTCTCGGGCAACAAGTCCAATTTACTTTTTGAACATATTTGTAGCATAATGTGTAACAATTTATTGCTCAGAGACATGCTTATTGAACAAAAATAAACTAAAAAGCATCGGTAATTTATATTTATAACACAATCAGAATCAACAACTTGCCGAAGAACATAATACTCTACTGCATCATAAATCTTCAAGTAGGAAATCATAATATCTATTCTTAATTCAAAATATATTGTATTGGATCAAGTATAGAATTTATGATCCAAATTCGTAGTTAGAAAACAGTTAGTTTATAATACAATGCGTTATCAGTTATAAGGATCGCAGTGTGCCTCGGGGCAAAGGTTTGAAAGCTCCACCTCGGCGCCAGCGCAGCATAGATTTACTTAATGGAAGCGATCGTAATGAACTGCTGATTTGTTAGCGAAAATATGTATTAAGCTTTAATGTGGCTATTAGGTTATATTTATTGACTACTCGGCTACTTTATTTACTACTTCATAGAATTATTAGCTAATATGACTAACCAATTGATTAATGATAGACTCTGAAAACGGCAGTCATTTTACTGTGCCAAGATTTTGTCAGGTTTGTTCGAATAATGCAAATCACTGCGGTTTCATGGCGTAGCGTTTTTCGTAGTGTTTAACGTAGCATTTAGCGTAGCGTTTGGCGTAGCGTTTGGAGTAGCGTTTGGCGTAGCATTCGGCGTTGCATTCGGCGTAGCTTCCGGCGTAGCTTCCGGTGTAGCTTCCTCCGTAGCTTCCGGCGTAGCTTCCGGCGTTGCGTTCGGCGTAGCATTTAGTGTAGCGTCCTCGCTAAGTCGCTACGCAAGGTCTACCGAAATCTTTTGCCGTAGTTGGGTAGGAACGCCACTGTATCTTACGCGAATCATTAGAAAATAGATTGTGCAATTGCACTGGCATCTCCACAAAAACAATAAGAAAATGTTATCCAAACAAAAATTAGAAGACCACCACAATGCAACACCAAGACAGTTGATAATAAAGCTGGCAGATATCAGATGAGCACAATAGGAGTGAGGTGGCGAGTGCATCACAATGGCCGAACGTCAGCATGCGCGCGCCGATAATAGACCGATAAATAACTATTTTGAATTAATGACGTTTAACTAGAGGCTTTGCACCTTTGTCTTGTTGGGAAATTTTAGAAAATATTGTTGGATATGATAGCGTATTGTTCTGTGGTAAAACGATGTTATTGGTTGTGAATTCTCAATTAAGTTCGCATGGTACGCAAAGAAAAAGAATTTATTCCGCTAGAACGAAGTTTCTATGAGGCTATCATAGATAAATTTGTTATTTTTCATTCTGTGATCAAGACATTATAGGTATTTGATCTATTGTGTATCTTCATAACATAAAACACTGACATTAATAGAGTCATTAGGTACAGGTAGACTAGTGCTGCCAACTCGTCTAAGCAAAGACGCACTGTTATCTTTTTTAAAAAGCGCTAGAATGCGCTAAATGGTGGTAGTCAAAAATAGCTCCATAAATCAGTTAAATTCGGCGCCAAATTTAAACAAAAAGCCCAATATTTTGAGACTAGGGATGTATAAACGCATTTTTTTTTTTATTGATCAAAATATGTCATCTAAAATAGTTACATACATTATAGTACTTGTTTAGTAATCATAAAATAAAGTAATAACGTGTTAATGTAATTATTTTATAAAATAAAGGGATTAAGTTTATTCATCATCGTCTGATTCTACTACAATTGCTTCTGCCGCCGAATTATAATGGTTGGTCTTGATCAGTTTTGGACTTTATAATTTATATTTGTCTTTGGAATTTATATTTATCTGTGGGTGAAATTTCCCTCAACACGTCGTTGGGAAGTTGATATTTAACGCAGTTACTTTTTTTAAAGAAAGTAATTTTTTTCAAAAAGCGCTTGATTTAGCGCTAGGCGTTAGAACGCGCTATTGAGCAAAAAAAGCGCTAGATCTGGCGCTGAAAGCGCTAAGTTGGCAGCACTGAGGTAGACTATCATTTATAGCTCTATCAAAACTCATATATACCTACCTACATCAATATAAAAGCATATAATATTTTTCTTAAGTCTTAATACTAACATAATCGAAGAAACTACACATAAAACGCCATTTCTATGTTCGTATCTTAATTATTTATATTAATAGAAACATTACGACGGTAGTAACTGTTAGCTAGACATAGTACATGACCATCATTTTTATGTTATTTACGACATAACACTAAAATTTGCATTTTCTATGATTGCTACTACAATCAATAAAAAACTTTGATCTCTCTTACAATGTAAGAGTTTTTTCATCGCTGGTAAAATTTACATAACCATTTGAATGGATTTATAAAACAATGAACGTTTTACTTAAATATTTACATGAAGACGCGTGGCGTTGTACTTATATACTGCATGTCGAAGGTACATAGATTTGGTTCGTAGTATACGGTAATCTGTACTATGAATATTGATGAAAACTGTTTAAGTTTAACTATTTAACTACAAATCGTTGGTAAATAAAATTTGATAGATTTGTTTCGTGAGAAATACCAAGTAAAAACACCATGTATTTTAGTCTTTGCGCTGTGACTAATAAAACATTTTCTTTTGTTTCAGAATAACGGGATTTCCAACATCATGGCAAAGTGAATACAAATTCCGGATTATTTAGGTAAGTTTCTAACAAGTTTTTCAAGTCTCCGTCGCTCAGTGTACAACATTAGACTGTAGTGCATTTGAAATAGAAACACGTCATCCAAACTCATAACATGGATGCGGGCCCCAAAAACATTTAACTTTTTGTCATCGCGCTGGCCAGCAACAATAAAAATAGTTGTCATACATACAATTTGAAATGAGAACACAGAATTGCTGGCCATTTAAATTTAAAAATGTCAAATCGACAATTCAAATAGGTATATTTTTTTAAATGTCGATGTCTGCTCTATATTTTTGACGTGACATCAAAAGCATACGTGTGTAAATGGAATCAGTATTTTTTTTTATTGAAAGAAAATGTGCTCAATATCAACTATCCCGTACATCTAGTTGCTTCTGTTGAGTCAGTAAAAGAGTATGGTTGTATTAATCGTCAAGATAAAAATCGCCCGGACACGAAGTTTCTAAAAAATATTCTGATCCCCACTTAAATCCATTCCATGTCCAACACAGAGAATCAAGTTTTTAACCAAAAATGCTCAATAGACGAATAATGCTTCGCCAAGAATGATAATCGAGGGACATGGTAATTGCCGTGACGTGTTTCCGAACGTACCTAGTCGTCACGCAACGATGACTGCCCCCTACCACGACACTTTCAAGTTACATTCCGAAACGATTCCGTTCCCTTGTGCGCCGTACATTGTAGAGGTCAGTCGTGTGTTCAAGTGCATAGTGTTAACTTGTGCCGCAATGGATTGAGGACTCGTTTCTACAGTTTGTGTGAACTAAATGCGGGCTATGGTAGTCTAATCGAAGTCCAAGGTCTCAGGTGTGCTGTTTATTTCGGTTTATGTAGGTAAGTAATTTTAGAAGAGTTTAGAATATTTTATGAGTCGAGGTAATTTTATTACTCTCTCATACGTGGGTTAATTAATGTTACTTAAATATTTAGTATTATAAACTTAATAGTGCTATGAATGAACCGTAATTTTCAACGCATAAAATACCTAGATGGTTCAATTTAATTTAATAGGAAAGGGACTCTTAACGATGTCTTTGAATTAATTTTAATAAGTATCTTTACTAAAGAGATGGCCAGATTTGCAGTTATTTTCAATAACACTTGTTACTTCATGTTATGGACCTATTTGCAATGAAAATGTTACGTAGTGTTAAAAACTATGTTTAAGTACATTAAAATGTACTTAAAATAACCCTTGCTTCTATTGTCCTATCTGACATTTAGTAGGTACCTAATTTACCTTAAGTTAGGTAAATGATGTGCATTCATAGACTACTATTATATATAAAACGAAAGAGCTAATGATGCACACATAAAATTTCACAATTAAGTATTTTATGTCTAAAATTACTTGCTAGCAATTAAAATGCACTGTGGACACATATTTCAGCTCACGCTGGTCAAAGTTCGGTTATTTATTTTTCGTTTACTTAGCAACAATAATAATAATTGTAAAACGTCAGTATGCATATTTTTAGACTCTCATACAAAAATGTTTCGTAATGGCGATTGTATAAATTAAAAGAGGATTTTTAAAAATGAGTGGACTTTAAATACAAAGTCCGTTCTTACTACATTTCGGATTTAAAAAAGTTAAATAAAAAATCGGATGCTTTTTTTAACTATTAAACATTCTTGCATATATTTCTCGCCGCTAACAATAATTTCATTGACAAATACAAACAAAAAGAAACCAGCATATTCAATAAACGAGCCATATTCAAATATTTGGTAAACGTATTAAATTTAAAAATAATACCAAAGAGGTTTCAGGTTATACAACACCAAACCTTAAGTTAATAAGGAAAGCTTAAAAGTAAATTAATATCATCGGCCGCCCGAAGCCGGCCGCCATCGACATTTGATATTTGAATCCCGTTCTCGGATTGGCGCGCGTGAGGTCGATGGCTCATCTATAAATGCCTTTTATCTGTATTGTTTTAGAACGGTGGCCCTGTAGGTATAAATCATATTGTATTGTATTAGGTACTCTGTTGCCCTATACGAATTTCATAAATATTATTACTAGGCTCCCGTAGTGGAACATAATTTTGACAGGTTTCTGACAGTTTCAACGACTTTTTACACTTACATTCAAAATTTAGCAGTCGTTATCAATTATTTCGACGTCTTTAACGGTGACCTACAGAGCCAGCACTACATCGATGTGGAAATATCGTATTTAAATATTAAAGTGTCGATTTCGACATGTCGTACCGATAAAATCGCTAATTTCGCACCTCTGAAGCTGTTACGATGCACGGATTATTAAAATAAAAGTTTGAAGTGCGAAAACTTTCAGACCGAGCAGCTTATTGATCTTACGAAACTTCAAACAGCCCAAGAGTTAAAACTGTTGTAACTCTCTTATCTTATTGGCTTTTAAGAACAAAATATATTCAACTAAAACACTAATTACAGTATCCAATAACTTTTATGATTCAATTAACACGATACTTAAGACTTCTCCAGTCACATTCAATTAAAAGTCAATTTCGAGCACGGCGAAAATAATTGATGGCTATTACAAGTTGTGCTCTAAAACCAATCATTGGATCGTAACTGGTCACACCCATCACACAAATAGGGTGCCTCCATTAATCAGTCTTATTACACTGGTAGTAAAATATTAATATTCAGCTAATAGTGACAGCAACCAGTTTCTGCTAGTTTTTGTCCAGTTTTCCCAGTTTTTCCCCACTGTGTGACATGGCAACTTGTTATGTGTGTCACTGCAGTGTGGCTAGCAGCTCAACGAGTTCTTGTGTGTTTTCTAGTTATCGGCTCGACGTTAATTGAGTTTATCAATGTAACGTAGAAAGTTTTTAAGACCTTGAACAGTTTTTGTAAACTACTAACACTAACTAATATTTGCATGAATGAGTAGTTGTAGAATGGGCATAAAATGCTGACGGGTTTTCTATTTTATGGTTTGATCTTAAGTGGTCTTAGCAACTGTTGAATATAAAATCTTGTGATAAAAATAATTCTAAAGACTGCCTCTCCCCTATATAAAACGTCCAGTTAGATTCGGAGGCTTAACCATTATTCGTAAGTCATACGCATATAAAAATAATTGTTGAAATACAAAAAAGAACCGGTCACACAAAATATACAAAAAACTACACTTCGTTCAATGCCGACTACGTATTACAATGGTATTGGATAAATATTCAGTGGTCAACCTTGAAATACCCTTTTATGATCTATGCAAACCGTTCTATGGAGTATGGAGTAACATTCACACGTGCATGAAGTCCATCTCTCATGTTAAAGATCCAAAGAGGTTAGCGTTTTTAATAAAAAGGTGTTCGTTAAAGATCAGCTGCAGCATCGAACCTACAGGATGCGCAGATCCGTTATAAAATAAAAAAAAGTTAAAAAGACACGCTCATTGTGGGCACGTGTGTGCCGGTTGGGGAGCGACATGTGCGCGCGCAGGTGCTCGCACACCCGTTCGCCAACTGCTCCCGACTGCCGCCCTTTACCTTAAAGGTCGCAGGTAATGCCGTGTACTACAACTATAATAGCTAGGAAGAACATTGCATAATATTTGTTCGTACTTGTCCCACAAGGGTCGTTGGGCATCTTTCTTGTATTATCTATTTTCGCTCTTTACTCTTACGAGAGAAAGCTGCACTTGTAAAGTATCTAGATCTACTCATACTTTACAACTGCATAAGTATAAGGTCTACTCGCCGAAGGCTAACACACTCGTAGTTCGTAATAGGTATTGACAGTTAACACGACTGTTTGCTTAGAAAGTATATTAATAATACGATAAAGTTGAATTGGAACTATTTATTTGCCAGTCGTCGATATGCGTTGGATGCATACTAAACATTTGCTTTACAGAATCAAGTGACTAGTGCGGCAAACGGTTTGTGATGTTTATTGTCAATATTGAACGTGTGAGATTGTGACGTCAGGGCTGACGGTCATTCTGACGTAACCGGCATCTTATTAGGAGGAGTGATCTAAAAGGGGAAAAGATTTTTCCACTACGAAGCGTTCACGAACATCACAATCAAGAACACAAATAGTTTGATTAATTTTGTGTTGAGTGCAAAATCATTAAAAGAGTAAAGAATATGAAATCGGATATTCAAACGTTAGAGGATAGTATTAAATAATAGAGAACTAGATTATCTGAAAGAAGCCTGAACAGAAAGGACCCATCCAATATTGCAGTTCAAATAGATGAACCAACACCAAACAAACTCTACCTAAGGTGGCCAAAGAAAACTTTACAAAGTAAATAAAACAAACAATGATATATTTGATATTTAAAGGAAGGGAAATTTAAAAAAATACTATTCACTTATTCATTGCACAATAAATCGCCGGAGGACGTGACAAGATTGGCAATAAGACCGTGCTTAGACCACCTTTAAGAATCGCGTGGACAATTAGCAATATTAATAGCGCTAGAAATATCAGCTCACATAGCAATCCAATCAAATTGACAAGCTTTGAGCAATTATCTTTACTGAGCATTTGTATGATTACTTTCAGAAAATTAAGACTTCGTACTGAAAGAGCTACAAATTATAAGCCGTTAATATTATCTTAGTGTCGTAAATAAATTCTTGAATATGTGTGAAATGATTAACCGTAATTATTTGTGATTTGTCTTTAATTTGTGGGAAGTGCGTGCTGACATTTTAATAAATGAGTAATATACCAATTATGGACTCTTAAAATTATATGGAAGTCTTAGAACCGCATGACTTAACCAGAAGTAATCTAATGAAAATAGTTTTAATATAATAGTAAACAACAAGACAAAAGCAAAAAATGCATCTCCAGAATAATTCCAAAATTATTGCGAGTTATTAAAACAAGAATTCGTTAATGTGGGAACGGAGTTGGTAACTTAAGGAATGCAGAGAGAATCTCCCACTTAAACTCAGATACAATAGTTTTATTGTTATGCAAGAATGCACAGCTAGGATATTTGGGCTAAATACCGAGCATTCTGCCCGTCCGTGGATGGAAATGTTTGTTCAGTGAATCGACCACAAAGCCGTATTTGCTTTCCAATTCTGTTTGCCGTCCACGATTTGTACTCCTCGTAATACAAATGTGTGCTTTGCTTCCAATACACCAAATAGCATTCTTATATGCAAGAAATAAGGTTGTAGTTTCAGTGATATGTAAATTTTATGATTTTGTTGCGGCTTGTCTTAACTTTACAGAATAGTTAGCACTTTCATCGACTGGATCTTTTTAGTTGCCGATGTTTGAATTAGAATTTTGATTTTATTTTATTAAATTTTGGTTGAAATAGGGACTTAATTCTTCATTACTTTTTAGTGATTCAGTAGGTACTGCATTTAAGATCCTTTGTGTATTGTCACTAACACGAAATTATTTGTTTACTTACCAAATGCCTGACAAACCGAATATCATTTAACACTATTATTTGAATTTGGATCGATTACAATACCAACATAGTGGACAAACCGAGATTCGATATCGATAAAAGAAGAAATAATAGACTAAGGTATGACTAATAACTTTATTTATAGAACATATTATTAACTTCCTCTGTTAAAATACAATACGTTCTGTGAAATTCGACTGCCTGAATACTCTAGAATATTTTTTTGCTTCATCTTGTATATATTGGTTACGATATGAATCAGTGTTACGAATTAGATCTAGTCTATTGTGGACACTAATTAGAAGTTGGAGACGATCATTTTCATCTGTTTTTATTACTTCTTTTCTATAAACGTTATCTTATTATGAAATATCGTGTACTAGTAAACTGTTAGCTAATATTTTGGGTTTTGTGTGAGAAACAATTTCAAATAATTCATAGTCAAATGGATATATATCATGGACTAAGTGATTGATCAGTGCACTATGTATAATGCTCGGGTATTAAGAATCAAGTCAAATCGGGCAATGTAATAAATACTGATTTAAACTTCTGTATTTATCACATTGTCTGGTCATTATGAATATTGCTACGTAACGGTTGGGCAATTCGATAATTATGGTCAATTAATTTGTCCAAGAGCTTAGGGAACCCCGACACGGATAGGTAAGGTTCGAAGGAGATCATGTTAGGTTACTTTAGACCCTGCAGATAGAAATAGGAATCCCGAACAACGGGGATCCGTCGAATTTGTTGCTTAAACAGTAATCGTACTTATCTATTCTATATTAAAATCAATGCCAACATTAAAATAATTTAATAAAACACATTAATATTAATCAGTCCAATAAGTGATGGGCATTATTTAGAAAGCCCGGTCAATTTAATTATTTCAATAGTTTTTATCATATTGCCTACTCAGATTGGGCATTTTGCAAATTGCCCGGGCATTACAAATAATGCAGTATTAACCACTTGTTCCATAACACAAACATAACAATATTTTTTTACTTTAATTATATTAAGGGCCTACATACGCTTTAGTGCCGTAAAACGGTAACTTTCTAAAGCATACTCCTCAGTAACCGCTAGGATAAAATGTTTGAAAAAAAAATATATTTATTATTGATTCATGTACATAATTTTGAACAAAAGGTTTTTTTTGTGTAACTAATAGCTTTGCTTATAAAAATAATTAACAACACGATATTTATTCGCAACTTTGGGAAACGCCTCCAAAACGACTTGGACGTTTAAAAATATTTTTATACAGAAAAATTGATGGCTGGAATTTCTTCATACCTAACATAGCATATGTAAATCAAATCATATTTTGCAAACAAAACTGTTCAACAGGAGGTTCAATTTTGAATTTTTGGCATCGAGCGGGCGCACGGCCAGTATTGCGTTACATTGGGGCGTATATATCGCCTTAAAATTGCTGGTAAAACTAATAAATTCCAACGAGTATTGGTTTCACGTATCATGAGACGTTGTGGGAAAGACATACAATGGGGAGAGCTTTATTCTGTTACGATCGAGAAACCGTGGGATATCTTATCATAAAAGAACATTTATGTCAGTAAAATTAAGGATTTTCAATGTTATCTATACTTAATATTATAAAGCTGAAGAGTTTGTTTGTTTGTTTGTTTGAACGCGCTAATCTCAGAAACTACTGGTTGGAATTGAAAAATTCTTTTTGTGTTGGATAGTCCATTTATTGAGGAAGGTTATAGGCTATATAACATCACGCTACGACCAACAGGAGCAGAGCATAAATGAAAAATGTTGCAAAAACGGGCAAAATTATTCCTTTTTGAGAGCTTCCGTTGCGTGCGCTGCGTAAACGGTTTAATTACACAACAATCATGTATGTAGAGTAGGTAGGGTTGATGGGTAGGTAGGTAGCCAGTTGACGGGAGCGAAGCCGCGTGGGACAGCTAGTTTTAGATATTTATGAAGCAAAGAGAACTCTAAAGATTTTTAGAAATTGGAAACTAATTTTTTTCAGACTACATACCTACCTAAATAAAAACCAATAGTTGGCTTTCAAATCAAATCAAAAAAAAAAAATCACTTAGGCCTCCATGGGCACTTATAAAAACGTCTACAAATGGTGCACGGTTCGTGTTGGTCGTCTCCTGTAGAGAAGACCCACAAGAAGAAAAGCCACGGTTACTCTTTTAAAAATGTTTTGGTTTTACAATAGTTCCATATTACAGCATTAGTACTTAGATATGGGGGAACAACGTAGGCCCGATAATAAGTCGTATGAAACTAAAAAAAAACAATAAATCGTAAGAAGCTTAAATTCTAATGTAGGTATATGAGTTTTCAAAGGCATAGAAGAAGCACTTATATCGACCCTGGTTCCTTGTCTTTGAACCGTCTCAATTTCTCCTAGCTTTAAAATATTTACTTGGTATGAATGTTTGTGTGAACTGTGTCATTATACATCATGCATTGCATAAAAAAATGTACTAATGCCCAGTTGAATTACAATAACCACAAATCACTAAAAGCACTTAACACTAAACGTATTTAAAACGTCATTCTGCCTTTGTCATCTTCAAACAATTGTCCGAAATTGAACAACAACTTGAATTGGTTACCGCTAAATGCGTTTAGTGATTCAAAAGGCCTTGCAATAGTCCGAATTCTATCCTCATCGGGGCATCGATTGTTTAAACACGATCAATCGGTACGCGTGATTATATTCGGTAATAGCATATTATTATGTAAAACGACGTTGTGTCGCCGGTCGCGCGGTCGCGCGGTTGCTACTGGTTTCCACAGCGATTTGCATTTGTAGGTGACACGAAACGCGTAATTGGCTTGTTGTTATGTCTCGAACTTGTTCAACAAAAAAGAATTTTATGTAATTGGTATGTTCGGTGTTGTTTAACCGGTATAGTTTCGAAGCCGAGCTGGATATAGTTTTTAATTGTCATTGGTTCAATAATCTTACGGTTAACCATCTTCTCTTGCAAGCATTATATGTATATTTTTAACGAAACAGCTTGCTGCAAAACTGCTTTTGAATCAGTTCTCATTAACTGATCCATGGCTTTAGGCACATAGGTGAAGTTAAAATATGCATCATAAATATAGTAATACTAACATTAGTTTATGATAGTTAAGTTAAGACTAAATTTACTGTAATAAATGAATTGAAAATGTATGATATTCTTACAAAGATTCACATCAAGAAAGACAATAGCTTGATAAGTCATAGAGTGGCCAATGAACTCTAAACGGTTAGCGCCCAAAACAAAACTTCATAAATATTTATAAACGAAAAGTTCACACAGTTAGTCACTTCAAAATTAATTATCATTTTGTAATTATATTTTTAAATAGGATCGTGGAAGAATGAACTTCTGATGGAATTTATTGATGGTAGCGTGGGGAGAGATGAAGAATTGCTAAGTCATCTAAAGTAATACTCAAATAATTTAATTAGATGTTCGTCATTCTACTGCTAACAATGCTTTCAAACTAATCTCTGAATTAAAAGAAAGCTAAGAATTTATTGCTGTAGGTGGTGCAAGACACAAAATTAATTTCATCTTGCAATAACCAAAACCATAAGATAAGAATTTATTAAGACAAATAAAATTTAAATTAGAGGATACAGTTACAGAAGACAATCAAAAACGTTTGTCAAAATTGTCTGCTTAGGAAATGGTTTCTACTAGTCAATGAACTTAAATTTTCAATGTTTTACATAATTAGTAAAATCATAGCAAATCTCAAATCAAATCAAATTTGAATTTTCTACCTGTGCGGTAGTTTCTGTTCCGATAGCGAGTAGTACTGATAACTGGAGAGTTGATGTTTCACGATATTTATCTTCAGCACCATCTTGCAGTTACTTGATAAGGCTGGCTGAGATCTTCAATTTTGAAATATTCTCTTATTAATTTATATTCTACATGAAGATAAGGGAAATCAAATCCATTAATTATTAATTTGCCTATATTTATGTATCGTTCTACTTTTAACATCTTTGCAGGCGTTTTATCTATAACGTTTAGCGTAAGACCGGATACAATAATATTATTATGCCTCATTTTTATCAACTTCCTTGCAACGACTATAAGACTACCAAGCCATAGTCTAGCGCTAGCCAGTTCTAAAGCCAGCAAGGAAATAGACAATAGGAACAATAATTGCAATCATAAATATAAAGCGCTAATGACTATTATAAGTCACACTTATACAGCAGTACATCCTACATAAGACTCCTAAACAGAGACAGTCGACCGTGAACCTAAGCCGTGTGAACGAACTCATTTAGGAGTCAAAATGCTCTCTCAATCGCGTTCGCGCGCTCGTTCGTCTATGGACGTGACTGCCAGGGCCGAACTCGGACGTGCGAGGTGCATGCCGGATGCACATTGCACACTAAATGATGACGTTGCCGCCGTACTTTATGTCCCTCGACGGTAAAAAGGACAGGCCCATATTAAACTGCGCACTTTGAAAATCGATATCCAAGTTCGCAAGATAAGGCTGCGATATTGAAGAGACATTAGCTAAGGTTTACAATGCCGAATACTATTTTAACTCCAGAGTTAATGTGAATAATTATGCAATTTAAGAGGATAGAGCTATGAAATATTTCAATTTGAAATAGTAGTTTAACCCGTACGTGGCCCTCACGAGATACTGGAAACTTATGAACAAAAATAATTAAACAATGAAGGCACGGGCGGTTTAGAAAATAAAATAGTCATTAGCCATAGACCTAGCCACTGTCAAGCAAATTGTCGGCAGCTATCTTAAATAAAACCACAGTATGTCCCTTCGTTACAAAATTTAATTCAATAAACAGTAAACCGTTCCCGTTCCAAACCTGTACTTGCTGTCAACACATCACTTTAAAGCCGCATCGAAGATGGATGTAAGTAATGCACCTCTTACCAATTTAAATCCGGCCCTGTGCATGCAGTCCTTGCGTGCTAGCCGTAGTATTTTCTCGCCTCGCGTCGTATATCCGCGTCGGACAGTGATCGTACATCTTCGGCTGGCCTCACGGAGTACCCCGGACGAGACTTGGCACGCACAGACCAGGCCTGACCCTGCGAGGGCGTGAACCACATCCTCTTGTCCTATAAACCATTAGTGCAGTGCAGTGCTGCGCTCTTTTGACAAATGGTCAAACCATTTATCAACTTTTGTGAAGACTTTATAAAAGACGCTCTGATTAATTCACAATAAATTGACAGCCACGCTGCCGCTGTCAACCTTTATTATTCAAGAGCTATTTAACGCCTCTTCCGAATAAGTAAAGCATTAATAATTTCACATTTCCATTTAAATGAATGCTGTAAATGTATTGTATTTGTATACCTTTATTTCGGTTGCCAGCGCGGATGTGGTCAACATCCTGTCTGTTATGTTGATCTCAGGATGCCTGATTCAGTAAATAATAGCAGTTCTTAATTGATGTTGTTGAGATAAATAAATAATTAGGCTGCGAATAAAACGTTTTACTGGTCAATTCTTGGACTGGTTGTAAAATGCCAATTCTGATTTTTGCAAGCCTGTGATTTTCGAATTTATTATTGTGCTTTTGTTATTGATTATTTAAAATTTTCCTAATTATGTGTACAGAGATATGTCTTGTTAATGCATTTATTTCTTTCTTTTATTTTAGTGACTCGCTTGTCCCTTTATATAAAATAATAACTGTAGCTTTGTTTCATCGGTCTTTACCAATTTCACATCACCGCAATTGACCGGACAAGTCCTTAGGGCATATCTAAAGCGGTTACATTCAAATATCAAAATTGGAAACAGAACAGCGAACGTTCTAATCATTCATCGTTTTGGTACGTTTCCCATAGAGTTGCAACACCGACCATAAAATATAGACCGCCTCCGAGCAACATCGTGACCGCATTCACACGCTTCGGGAAGATTACCTCCAAGTGGTTTCAAGACTTTCGAGCCAAGTGATTGATTGTCAGAATACGCGCGGAACTACAAATGAACGGATTATACTTTTGTTTCGCCGTATGTGTTTTGTATGAGGATGACAGCTGTCACAATGACATTTTTTTTTGTGCAATGATATTATCCCTTAAGTAATTTAAGTGTGAAGAATATTCGATTCATAGAGTAATCTTTAGCTTGAAACGGCAGTATTAAAGGAGGTTGTCTAAACGAGAAAAAGATTTACTTTTATTCTGTGGTGTGCCGATCTCCCAGGTTCCTTGTTCCACCTATGGAGGCAATTAAAGCTTTTTAATATGTAGTAAACACTTAACTGTCTACTTCGATTAAGCTATCAGCTATAATTCTGCAGTAACCCAGCAGGAGGGCAGACGTCTCGCATAAATCATTTTAAAACAAGATGCGCAATTGCTTATAATATTACTGTAATAATTGTATTGTTTCGCATTTTCTCAACATTATAATGCTAATCGTTATAATCTATGCTGCATACTGTATAATTGAGGTTTCGTGTATGTAGGTTCTTATTCAACACCTACATACGAGGGATTGAGTTTTTTCTTTGTGTGTCATGTATGGGCGTTGGGTTTTCTTTAAATTTTAATAAAAGGATAGATCATTGAACTTTGTTGTCTGGAAGATTGAGGACATTATCTTATCTAGTGGAGGGACCGAGAAATAACTCGGACACTTCGACTCATTGTGGTCCCCTAGATAACTTATTCCTCCCCAGACCACAATCTCGTTGAAAACTCTTTTCATGAGTTTTACAACGAGACTGCGAGATATGAGCCTATAGTCTTCTGGTTTTGGATATCCAACCCCTAAGAGACTCATTCGCTTACCAGCCAGTGCATCGCATGTGCAAAGGTGCACCATGCGGTGCGTATGTTCCCCACACAACCTGCACATGGGTGTCGCGGTTAGACCCATCTTCATGAGCATGTCGTTGGTTCCAAAGTGCCCAGTAAAGACCCCAAGCAGGTATTGGATTTGCCCCCTGCTCATTGAGGACATTAGGTAGACAGGAATAGCCGACTCGCTTCAAGCACGTGGAAATGACGCCTCTAGCTATGATCCTTACTCCATCCAAAACAGTAGTCCTGTTTCCAGTACAGGGACCAATATTGATAAAGTAAAACTACCAAAAACCAATGAATAATTTATTATTACCCAAGATTTACTCAAAATGGAAAGACAGGCATAATTTGCCGAAAAAATGCCCACGTCCAATATCAATCGTCGAGTGATTGATTGCGGCAAAATTGCTTAAATTTCTTCGAAGTCTGTTTTAATATCAAGATACTACTAACAATTTGTGACATTAAGTCACATTTAATGTGTTATCGCCTTCGGCAGATGTTTAATTATTAAAATAATTGGCGTATGGATATACCGCAAGCTATTTAAGAGAAGGAATGTGCATCTTAGATTCTAAGAACACGATAGTCGTGTCGATGTTTGTCAGTTTCATGGCGCGTCCTGTTACGTGATTTCTTCTTCTTCCTAGTCATATCTTTTATCAGAATCAATATTAAATGCCACTTAGATTGATTAATCTTGTTCGAAGTTGAGATAAGTTAGTGCAAAATCATGCGCCTATATTTTAAAAGCCTCTTGTTTTCCGAACCACAACAAAAGCCAAGCAATAAATTACACGATGGTCATATTATAAGAAACATCTACATCAACCATGTAACAGCATTAATTTAAACGTCAGATTAAATCAAGAGAACATTCGATTCCATAATTAAAACAACATAAAGGCAACGTTGACAAATTAATCCTAGCACCTAATACATCAAATCAACAGCGTCGTTCTATTAGCGAGTTCTTATCCATCACTTAGTAATCCGAGCATTAAACATGGCGGGATGGGTTCACGACCTTGATTTGCATTAGAGGTAGGCAGCACGATGCGTGTACGACCAGTCACGCTGCCGCTGACAGGTGTTGTGATAGCACCAATCGCGGAGTAATGAGCTGATGTGTGGAACAAGTGTCGGAATTTATTTGAGAACTTAATCCGATGGCGATTACATTGAACTCTGATTTTTTAATGGGGTCATGTTTTGTGAAAGCACGTGCTATTTTACTAATTCGTTATATTTTTCACTAAGCAATTACTTAGGCTTGTCTACACATCACTTGTGGGTATATGCACACTGTTAAAAATGAAGAGTTTATTTGTTTGTTTGAACGCGCTAATCTCAAGAACTGCTGGTTGGAATTGAAAAAATATTTTTGTGTTGGATAGTCCATTTATCGAGGAAGGCTATATAACATCACGCTACGACCAATGGGAGCGGAGCGTAAATGAAAAATGTTGTAAAAACGGGCAAAAAAAATCCTTTTTGAGAGCTTCCGTTGCGTGCGCTGCGTAAACGGTTTAAGTTACGCAACAATCATGTATATAGGGTAAGTAGGATAGGGTAGGTAGTGTAGATAGGTAGGAAAATAGCCAGTTGACGGGAGCGAAGCCGCGTGGGACAGCCAGTGTAAGATATATTTTATAGAGAAGTGTTTTACAAAATGAGATTATAATTTCTTTACAAAAGGAAAAAAGTGTGACGCTAGATCATCCGCTGCATTTATCCGTGTTCAATAAAAGAGATATTGCATTTATGATGTCGACTTTCTTTTTCCGTCTACCAGCAATCATTGCGACGCAAAACTTGATGGATATCGGAGAAAATTTTCAACTAATTTCGTGCAGTGAAAGTATAATCGGATCCAATCGTTCGGTAATCGGGAAATTTCGAATTGTGCACGTGATTTTGCCTCAACGCCGATTCTAAATGATCAATGTAGAATCGAAAGTTGTTAGGGATGGGAATACAAAGTGTTGTGGTGTCGATAAAACTTGTTGAAGTGTCAAGTCAGACCGCTCCATGCAAATGAGATGACAGCAATTTGACATTTGCTTGACACTGAATAGTGGTTGTGTTGATAAATTATGCGAATTAAAATTAGTACATTAATCTTTCACTACGTAGGTTCAAATTGCAGGGGGGTCCAAATAACATAGGTAATCGGTTACACTAGTCGATAATTCTTCCATACAAAGGTAGTCTGGCGATTACTCCACTGTTTGACGATGTACGTTCAAAATAAAAATCAAATATCGATTTGTCTCATCATTATTAGCCCTGTATGGAAACAAAAAAGTAAAAAAAAACATATATTTGAAAGTTATGAGCGTCGAAAGTTCCATATTTCAACACTAATTTTAACGCATCTTTGGGCGGCAATAAATACCATAAGAAGAAGGAAAATTGCAAAACGGCCTCCATACAGGGATAGATTAGTAATTCAACAATGCAAATAATTTTAATTTGATAACATACGTGTAGTAGTTTTTTCATGATATCTAGACTCCCAAAGGGCTGTTTATAAAATTTCGCGCGCTTGTTTTCGTCCTAAATCATCATCCATATCGAAACAAATTTGCAAAAGTGCTAATTCGTACGCGAACTAGCTTCCTACTGCTCATCACAGCATCTATCTCTTTCGCACGTGTTGTCGGATGAGATAGCATGCATATTAATCTCGCGCACATAATAGTTCGTGCCGTCGACTTATAGGGGAACCTTAAAATTAATTTGTTTCTAAGTTCTAACTAACTTTAGTTAAAGACCACTAACTGTGTTTCAGTAGGAACTAATTCGCAATATAGTCTCTAACGTCTAAGTTGCTATAAATATGTACTTTGTTGCTCAATGATCTATGCAAACTGGAAAACTAAACGGTACTTAGAAGTTTATTTCTCGACCTGTCCATATACTTACTAAGAGTCTCCTAGACTGTTAACATACACTAAACCCTACGGTAACTACTGCACCTGCGCAAAAGTAATAATCATCAACAATACTTTTACGCCATTTAAACGGCAAATGGAATGCTTTATTGAAAGGGGGTCTTGTCCCAACAAAAGCCATGACTTTGACAAAGCAAGAAGTAACTTAGTACCTCAACTAATTATATATATTTTTGGAATATATCGTCCTTTACGTACGTCCTTCTCATACTCGTACTTCTTAAATACTTAACTGATTAACCACAAGTAAAATTTCAAATATTAAACACCCCCGACACATTTATCTAGCGAAAACACCCCGATTCAAACAGTAAAACGCTCATAACTTTTGAACGGCTGAAACGATTTTATTCAAACATAGCTAAGAACACTCTCGACAAAATCACCTTTCAAACAAAAAAACCTAAATCAAAATCGGTTCATCCGTTTAGGAGTTATGATGCCACAGACAGACACACAGATACACAGCAACACACGTCATACTTATAACACCCCTCTTTTTCCGGCGTGGGTTAACAATTGTTCTGACCAACTTATTTCTTTTGTTTCAGAATTTACAACTGTGTTGGATGTCAATATTTTGGTAAGTCTATCCCTTGAGAAACACCTAAAGAACACGGATAAAAGATCATTTTTACATTATTCTTAAAACGAGCCTAAGTAAGCAAAGTGTTTTAAGTATGTAACACTAAAATATAACTGTGGTGTCGCTTGCAACAGTGTCGTCATTCGGTCGAGTTCATGACCCGCGCATTTTTATGCGCCTGCGCTCCTAAGCGTGAACACGTGGGAATGGGTAGGTATATTAAGGCTACCTCAAACAGGTGTGGCAACCATGTTTTAAAGACATTGTTCTAGGCATACACATAATTATTATCCGTAGAACAAAGTTCTGTTGTAGACAGTAATTTTTAATCGATTTAAAAAAAAGGAGGAGTTTTCAATTAGTCTGAATGTCTTTTTTGGTATGTATCTTTGTTCAACAATATTGTCGCGAATTGTGAGCTGATTTTAAAGAAACAGATATACAATCGTTGCCCTTTCGAATGGAACCGGTAACCTGTATGCGGGAATCTTTACAATAATATTACTGTATTCCTGGAAACTGATGTGTGCTTGTAATCAAGTAACTGAGGTATTATTTCACAAGGAGGCGATGTGTTCCTTATTTTTTTTTGCTGCGTTTTCTGTAACTCTAGCATGTCTGATTGTCTGTGTCTATTGTTTATGAAGTTATGATTAAAGATGAAATTGATAAAAGTTATGAAAGGTATGACTAAATTAGAAACGTTTTTTTTGCGTTTTGAAATCATCCAATGACTTCTCCCGCCCTGGGCGAAGCGGGAGGGCGTGTCAGACTTTTACTGACTAACTACCCGCCGGTGTTCCTTCAGTAGCTTGAGCCAGGGCCGCGGTAAATCTCTTTCAAATTTATCCGCGACCAAGATAGCAAAATTTAAGAAACTGGGTACCTGAGGAAACTATAAAAATCTACATTAAAAATTGTTTTATCGAATTCTTAGCAAGGATTGAAGAAAAAAGTGAAATTCAATAGCTCTGACTAGCTGCTTTTGAAATTTCTATTGAATATTATTTGATTCCATTAAACTATGAAAAGTAACTACAAGTAAAAAATGGAAAATGCCGCTCAATTTTCACCACTAATACAAAATCAGTATTTATTTGTATTGTAATATTTTATTACAAAGTTACACAAGCAATTCGGTTTTCTTATTAGTAATCATTGGATGTCGATACGAGTTCGATTGTTGTATTAAGTATTACTTAATTGCTGATTATAAACAATGGCAATTTTAGAGTTGGCCTCTATAAATCAATCAAATTTGATTATTAAGTCTGCTATTCCAGATTTTGCAAGACATTATGGTTGATCGACCAATTATGCTTATTTTTGTCTATTTGAAGTTACCTATAATTAAATATAGTTCCATGAAATTACATGAATATTATGGTCGTTGTATGACGTCTGACCTTATTGAATAGGCCAAACTTATTCAATCTGCCTAGCCTTTTCGCAACTCGCCTTTCTTGGGCGCACGGTTGGCGCAGTGGTTGAGCGATTGACTGCTGCGCTGCGTGTCGCGGGTTCGATTCCCGCACGGAACAAATATTTGTATGACCTACAGATAGTTGTTCCGGCTCTGGGTGTTGTGTATGTGAGTTTATATGTTTGTAAACGCACCCACGATACAGGAAGAAATTCCTAGTGTGGGGCAACGTTTTCATAATAAAAAAAAAAAACTTCATTGGGGTCGGCTTCCAGTCTAACCGGATTCAGCAGGGTACCAGTGTTTTACATGGAGCGACTGCCTATCTGACCTCCACAACCCAGTAACTGGGTGACACGATACCTCTTGGCTAGACCGGTGTCAGATTTAAGGCATCTTCAAATGACAGCCGGGACCAACGGCTTAACGTGCTTCCCGAGGCACGGCGGAAACTCGGTATGTTGAAATAGTCACTCATCCACGGACCGACCTTGTCAAGCGTTGCTTAACCTTGATGATCGACCAGTGCGGCTGTTATTATTTAGCCAAGAACTCCTATAATAGGCTAAAATTATTAAAAAAATATAATCCCGTGGGCACCGCTAAAAAGCCATCTATCAACAAATTCATGGGACATCATTACCATCCGTCAATTCCAATTTCAAATCAAAAGGACAGTTATTCCGATGTTGCCATAAGCGTGTACTTCCAAACAAGACGTATTCAATTTTTACCGTTTGCAATAAAGGTCAGGTCAATCAAATAAAAAGTCGTGGGCACATCAATTACTCGCCTACGCTTAAATTTTGTTATTTCGATGATAATCATACAGCCGTGTGAATATTTGTAATGATGGGAGAAGAATGTGAGTGGTCTAATGTACAGTATCCTTTTGGAAGAGCCCACCGTGTATTGTCTTTTGGCATATGAGTGACAACGTATGTATATGTTGGAATTTGCTTGTGTCTTTAGACCATGTTTAGATAAGACGTATGTGTAGACGTAAAACCCTATGACTAATAATGTGAATACTAATACCAACTTACATAGTTATAAGGCTACTAACATGACGTCTAACATTATCATAAAATATTTACTAACTTGTACTGACATTTTAAATCTTAAGGTATTTCCAACGAAAAGTTATTCGGTGTCAATGCACTTACAAATAAATACTAACACATTGAATATTGACTTGCTATACATATTTGGATGTATATTACTTAGTTTAGATTGCCCGTACCTGTCACTTACTTAACTTTAATATTTCTTCCGCCTTACTAGCAATACTAACATCTCCGTTGAAACAACACGATAATAAATCAGGTTATACACCAGCTTCTTATGGTATCTGCTTACAAAGCTTCCAAGCGTATTTAATAAACTTGACGTTCTCAAGACTAACAAGGCAGTTATAATTTGATTTAGTACAGAAAAGGGTAACAGTTTGATAGACCGCAATAGTCACGTAGTTATGTTAAGCAAATCAGAATGGCACTTTACCTGGGAACCATAGCTGTTGCACGAAAGAGAATGGTGTGATTGACACATTTCTAATTCAGTTTCAGTTCCAAATTCAAATTCAAATCTATCCTATATGGATATATATTTTTCTTTAGATTCTGCATGGCCAGTAATCTCAGACACATTATTTTTTATTTTATGTTCGCCATTTTACAGCCTGCACCATGTTTTATTTTTAGTGATAGTGATGTGACTCAACAGGAAGACCTAGATATCGATAGTCGGTACCGGACTGTCGGGCGTTCGAAATTGGTTGTTCCGTTTGTAAACGAGTCGTCCTGTCGCACCGGTACCGATACCGGTCGGCTTGTCAGCTTGTCTCCAAGTTCATGGCTTCCGGAGCTAACTTTCGTTCAGGCTCGCCTAGCTTTTAAGTGAATATTGCATCCGATGTAGGTTAATAGATTTAGCACAAGACAAAGTTTAAAGTAGCTTTTTGCAACTGCCATTTACATAAACTTTGACACTTCTTATTCATAAATGGCAGTTGGTGATTGATTTTGATAGAGAAATCATGGGAAACTATTAAATTGTCTAATTATTGTTTCACAGTCAATCATTAATAGTGTTATTGCTTCTATTCATTTATTATTGTCTATACCAATATTATAAAGAGAAAAGATTTTTTTGTTTGTTTGTTTGTACCGAATAGGCTCCAAAACTACTGGACCAATTTCAAAAATTCTGTCACCGTTGGGAAGCTACTCTATCCCCGGGTGACATAGGCTACTTTTTATCCCTGTATTCCCACGGGAACGGGAACTACGCGGGTGATACCGCGAGGCGTCCTCTAGTTCCATATAAACTTAACTAACCTGAGACAATCAGGGATTCTAGTAAGTAATGGTACTTAGATATGTCTTAAATCTTTGAAATCACTAATAACGTCACCTAATTTCCAAATAAATGAGAAAGTAGGCAAAGGAAGTTTCCTATTAACTTGTTCAATTGTTTGTCCACTATTTTAAACTCGTTAAAATCTAACGTTATTCAATATAACCGTTAATTTTGCACAACACTTTTATGAGTGACTGATGTTATTTTTAAAAGATGAAAGCAACCGATATTACTTAAAGTTTATTTTAAATTAATTGTAGGTAAAAATAAAATGTGAACGAGGCACATTAATGCTCTGTAGATAATCAGTAATGTGTGTTAGCGGTTATTCTCACGCCTGGCTGTCGGGGGGCCATTACCATTACGTGCATTCGGTCAATGTGTTCCCCAAAACGCTAATGTTTCAGTTCATTAGTGCCCCACATTACGCGTGAAGTGTGTTAGTTTTATTGCGGTTCAGTGGCAGCTTTGTTACTTTTGTGACAGGAACGCGCCCGAAACTATTAGCAACCGTTCTTTTTTCAAAATTGACTGTTTTTTTTTTAATGGCAATGTTATCAATATTACAGCCACAAAATATTTTTCATTAAAAACAATCCGAATACAAATCTGTCAGTTCGAAAAACAGATAAAGGTAAACGAGTCGAAGAATAACTGGGTGGGTTTTACATGTCGTAGGCAGCGACACACGCCCACATACCGCACGGTTGGCCTGTCAAACTGTCTACGGACAATTTTCTGGTTGCGTCAGAAAAATATCGACGCAACGTGCACCTATGACCTCGTGTCGCTTAGTGACGTAGCTGTGCGCTAGTGACTTGTCAGACGCCATGTTTTTTTTCAAATCATTGTGGGAAGTTTGGGAAATAGAATGAACACGTGGGTTTTGTTAATTTTTCAATCAAAACATTCAATAAATCTGTAGTAAAGTCGTTTTTGTACATCGAAAATATTTCCAAACAAAAATAGTCAGTGTGTTAAAAGATAACCAACAGAACCCATATCCAGCATTTTTGGAATGTTTGTCTGTTTATTTGTGTACGCATCACGTAAAATGTAAGAAACCAATGTTGATAATTTTATACAAAAAAATTGTGCGTAACTTGAAGTATTACTTAGTTTTTGTTTCATCGCAATCGGTTCACTCTATCAAAAGTTAAATGAATCTAGAGTGTTCAAGAAGTAAAATATCACAACACACTCAATTCAGATACTCGGACAGTTAAACTCTATATTCGATAAAAGATAGAGTTGTTCATTTGACGTCATTTTCTGAATGGCAGTGTTAAGATTCTCCGCGGAAGAATTACCCTAGAAAAAAATTGCTAGGTAAATAGCCTACCCTACTCTACCTAGGGTAGAGTAGGCAGTTGACGGGAGCGAAGCCGCGGAGACAGTTTGTATTTAAATTAAGAATAAAATATCTAAGTATGTTGATCCTTTCGCACATTCATCACACATAACCTATATTTTTAAATCTGTTTTAAAAATCAGCTCTTAAAGATAAAAGCCTCAAAATACGACCCAAACTACAGTAATGGTATGTAATTAATTCCGACATGAACCAATGATTCATTTTGTAGACTTGGTGTCATCGACTGATTAAGTGATGTCAACTGAAGATTTCACCAACCATTTTGGTAGCTTACTTGATGGATTACTGAAGTTATTATATTAAAATTAGGCGTTCTTTGTGACTTCGTTTGCATACGAACTTTAACTTCCCTAAAATAACTTTTGAATTAGGATTCGTGAAATCTTTTCTTATATCACCATCATCATCATTACAGCCGAAAGACGTCCACTGCAAGACATAGGCCTCCCCCAGACGTCGCCACATTGACCGATCGTCTTCCGATTCGCGGTCGCCATTCCAGAACTTTCGAACCCATCGGCCATCGGACGGATGTCCTGCGAGCAATGTGCTGCTCACTGCCATTTAAGTTTCACAATTCTTGGGGCTATATCGGTAACTTTACTTTACAGATATCCTCATTTCTGACGTGATCACACAAGGAAACAAGGATTCTTATATACGGCAAATAAAAACATTGTCGAATCTTTGATAAACAATGCTATGCGTTGCCTGTCAATGAGTCAGTAGACACAAAAATGCTTGACAGATCAAAAGGATCCTTATTATAAGTATCAAAGACCATGACCTGAATTAGGACATATATAAGGAGGTACAATAGTTCCGCGGAATATTTTCCTTAAAATATAAGTAGATGTATTTAAAACACTGAATATGATAGAATACTTAGGTAAAGGCTATGGAACTTCATCTAAAAATTCCCGTTAGTACGTCCCCTTAGGACAATTGCCCACCTTCACTATACTCCATTTGAGATAACATTAGACATTTAAATAATCCCATTTTACAGCCCGTTCAACCGATTTTGACTTCTATTGCGTTGATCATATGACAAATGGCAGCCGTATCAAACATTTAGTTTTGGTAACAGTTTTATGCTTTTTATGCTATCCTTATATTTACGGGATAGAACTCAAAATCGGTTGAAAGGAATGTGAAAAGGAGTTGTCAAAATTACTAATGTTATTTCAAATTGAGTATAGTACAGTACTAAAAACATAAGTCAAGTATTTCTCAACCATTTGAAACGAAAACTAACTTTAGCATATCATTAATACATTCATAAACCGGTGATTGATGGCCTATTAACTGGCGATGGTACCGGTATGCTAATCAAGCTCAAGTGGCCACTTCCTTACCTCAGACAAAGCAGGGGAAGAGAAAAGCATTTCCATGATAAACTCTATGGTTTCCGGGTCAACAAGTAGTTGGTATGTCAAATATACAGGCGTGTCTTTGGATTTGTGGGAATTTGAGTGGCATACTCGTATTGTTTGTTTTAATTGGGTCATTTACTGTTTGTTTTGAGAAAATTGATAGTTTAATATTGAATTGGATGTAAGTTTTCATCGTAAGAAAACTTGCTACTATAAGCAGTAGACTAACATGAAACTTTGCTGGTGAAAAACCTGACCTCAAATTAAAATAAGTAATTAGAAATACGCATAACAATAAAATATTGATTCCGTGTCATTTAGAGACGTGGAGTGTTTAAGGCGATATATACGCCCCAATGCTAACGCAGTACTGGCCGTGCGCCCGCTCGATGCCAAAATATCAACATTGAACCTCCTTTTGAACAGTTTTGTTTGCAAAATATTATTTGATTTACATATGCTATGTTAGGTAAAAAGAAATTCCAGCCATCAATTTTTCTGTATAAAATTATTTTTAAACATCCAAGTCGTTTTGGAGGAGATTCCAAAAGTTGCGAAAAAATATCGTGTTGTTAATTATTTTTTTAAAGCAAAACTATTAGTTACACAAAAAAAACCTTGAGTTCAAAATTATGTACATGAATCAATAATAAATATATATTTTTTTCAAACCTTTGAACCTAGCCGTTACTGAGAAGTATGCTTTAGAAAGTTACCGTTTTACGGCACTAAAGCGTATGTAGGCCATTAAGGCCTATTTGTTTTTTTAGTAACAGAGCTGTTTGACCTATTACTAACCAGTGTTGTTGTCAAAATTAAAGGGATACCAAAGCAAAACGTTAATTACCGTGTGTACCTCTCAAAAACCAGGCCTTTAAATCATAAATTTAAACTTTAATACCCAGCTAAAGAAACCTAAAGGCAAACATTAAAATAAAATGTTTAGCTACAGCATCTAAAACGAGTGCCATAATAACTCAAGTGCCGTGCCGTTATCTATTCAATTACATTTATTACTAATTACATGTACCCATTTACATGGACGATTTATGAAATCCAATCGGCAAAGTTACGAGGGCGACATGGACTGAACGAGGAAGCACCATTATGTGGAAAGGGTTCCGTTGAAAATGAAGATGGTTATTTTTTATATATAAATAATGATATGGTTCTTGAGGCTGATAGATCTTCTAACACTTGGAAACAATTATAATGGCTTAGATTAGATGGTAAAATTTCACTATAAGAATTATTAATTATTAATTTAGTAAAGCATAAAGGATCTTTTCCTTTAATAGACTTTTGAGGAGAACGATTTTAACAGACATTGCCTACATCGGAAACTAAGAGTGAGTGATTCATTGTCATTAACCTCTATGGTAGCATGTTTTTAGCAATAACAACGTCAATTCTGACAGTCCAATAATTATTTATCAAGTGTAAACACATCCATTTTAATGACTTGTAAAACAGAAATGGATACAAATAAAAAAACATTAACAGTGAAAACTTTCACCTATCAAACAAGGCATTGGAATCTGTTTAAAATATCAATAATCATAAATGTTTTATAGAAGCAATATTGCCCACGATTGTGATATTTAACAAATTTATAGAAGTCGTATGTTGAATTTGTAAATAGACGATGAGAAGGTTCCTCAGTGTAACTCGACTATTTATTTATTCCGATATTAATTATGTAAATATATGTATCGTAAAAAATCTATATATTATATTCTACTGGTTATTTATGTGTTACCTATCTATAAATATTTTGGAATGTCGTCAAATTAATTGAGAGAAGAGGAACTACTTAATAAATTCTATTTTTGAAAGGTAGCTCATTTCTAAAAATAAAAAAATATATTATTGTTAGATCCAAAAACTGTAAAATTTGATTCAAATATTTTTTTTTTTTTTCTATTTCACATATGCCTACATGGGCACTTATAAAACGTCGACAAAAGGTGCACGGTTCGGGTTGGTCGTTTCCTATGGAGAAGAACCGGCAAGAAACTCCATGGTTACTCTTTTAAAAAATGGTTTTTATTTACAATATTTCCATGTTACAGCACTAAGTACTTAGATCTGAGGGGACAACGTAGACCCGACATTAAGTCGTAAGAAACTAAAAAAAGATTATATATTATAAAAACAAAAGAAAAAAAACTAGTAAAACGAGATAAAAAGTTAACAAAAGTTAAAAAGCATCTAGAAATCTAGAAGATCACAGATTAGATTACAGAAAAAAGAAGCTATTTTCATCACAGATTACTCAAACTCAAATTCAAATGAATTATTTTATTTTTTCCAATTCATCTTTCCAAAATAGCTATGGATATTCAAATATTTTTGTCTTATTTCATGTACCAAGAGTGTTGGTTCCTGTTTGCTCGTAAAACGTAAAGGAACCCCAATCCGACTAGTTTCGCGTCCGGGAGGGAAACGAACTTGTTTTACCTGTCGCGTCTCGTCAACCCAGTGAGTAATACCGACGCCATCTGACAAATATCATTTGTGTATAATAATAATTCTGGCCTGTAATTGTCCCACACAGGAGAGTATTTAAATAGCATGCAAAAGAAACAATACATTTTGTGTCTAATATACGTATATGTTAAGCGTTCTTGATACTCGACTGTCTTTGTGACTGACCAACTCGCTGCCTATGGGCAGAGAGCGCCGACGAATATCCTTAGTAAAAAAACATAATTCGAGGTTTGGCTCTGGCCTACTTCCTCCTCCAATATTGGACCAATTTAAAAGATATTACATAAAAGATAGGCAATATGGGCAGAGACCGCCGACTAAATTTCCTAAGTAAAAAGTCTTAATTCGAGGTTTGGCTCTCGCCTATTTCCTCCTCCAATATTGGACCAATTTAAAAAATATGCCATACACTGAAAATAAAATATATATACTATGCCCCTATGTTTTCTTTTTTGATGATACATTATCTTTAGAAGCACTAGAATTCGAGGTTTGGCTCTCGCCTATTTCCTTCTCCAATATTGGACCAATTTAAAAGATTTGCCATACGCTGAAAATAAAATATATATACTATGCCGCTATGTTTTCTTTTTTGATGATACAATACAATTAAGTGTAAATGTTTTCCTTTAGAAGCACTAGAACCCTCAAAAAATGCTCAATATTGCGCTTTCAACAAAGGCTTAGTATATTTGACAAATATAAATTAAAAAAGGAAAACATAGGGGCATAGTATATAACTTTCTTTTCCAGTTTATGAGATATCTTTTAATTTGGTCCAATATTGGAGGAAGAAAGAGGCGAGAGCCAAACCTCGAATTATGACTTTTAACTTAGGAGATTCAGTCGGCGCTCTCTGCCCATATTGCCTCCTAACAGTTTTTTTACGACATAAGATTAGAAGACAAAACGAATGCAGATACGATATAAGAAAATTAATCCTTTACACGCTAAAGACCTTTTCTAATGACAGAATGAGCATTCACTAAGGACAGACACATCATCATAATATTTGTGTCATATGCTTATTTTTCACTAGTGTTCACACATATATTGTGACCGGAGACTGTAGTATTATATTATCTTTGCCGGAGCGAACGTACATTCGTTATAGCGCTTCCGTAGCACTGACTAAGCGCTTTATGAATTGGTATAATAATAGCTTTGAAGTTACTACTGTTTTATCTTATATGTTTTTTTTACTTTTATTTTACCCCTGGGCAATTTGCCGCGAGTTACTGTGCAAGACAAAATCAGAGCTTGAGCTGTGAAGTAGGTAGGTCTATGAAAAGATAGCTGAAGTGGGATCGGAAGTTGGTGATTCATTCCTTTATCTAAGTCAGAAGTTATCTAGGCACAGCTCAATGTTATGATTAGATTTCCCATTATCAATAGGTAGTTTCTAGTAAACTTAATGAATTCACCTAATTAACATTAAAACAAAGAATGTTTTATTAACAAATTAGTCAACCATTTCCGAGCGTATTTAACTGACCATGAACCGTTCGTCAGCCGTTTTCTTGCCATGTACAAAAAATAATTATTCCCCGAGAAGGCAAATTTTATTAAAATGACGCCACTTTCCGCAAATTGCTTGTAATTAAAACCGTTCACGTGTTGACGAAGTTGACTGCAGTCCTTGATCTTGATAAAGTGAATAATTTATCTGTCCAAAATTCGCTCATTCGTACCTACCATTTGACAGGTGAGTCATGCCCTCTCGCATCGTCACTCATGTATCTTTGCAAAACCGGTCCACTACATGGAACGAGGAAAAACGAACACACCCGATGCGGCAATTAATTCTTTTGTAATTTGATGTGATGGCGCAAAAAAAAACCGATCTTGTTAAGTGCCTTGTCCGATTTTGCTTTTTATTTGTCAAAAAGTTAATGTTATTTGTTACAAATTAAATAGTTAATTGGAGCTGTCGATTACGCCTCCATTAATATATTGTATTGACTGTCAAATTGGTATTGACATTGATCATAATTTCTTGGTTGACGCTCATTAAAATGTAAGTAGGCGACAGACCGAGGTTGTCGAGATGATCGCAGAATTGATTGAGTTTAATAATACACATGATTAACTTTTCTTGCTTTATGAAGATAAAAAATGTGCAACCGTTTATGAAACATCGATCTGTCAAGAACTTGTTAATATTGAGTTTTTTTATGTATCTTATTGACTTGTTGTAGTACTCGTAGATAAATCATCGCGATTTAATTCTGAGTGACGACTTAATACCCGCAGAGTGTAATAAGTACTTATTACACTCTGCGGGTGTAATATTGTCTAAATAATAGTACACCGAGTAAACGTACCAACAGGTACGTTGGTTCAGACTATCTCTTCTTTGATTGGTTTTATGCTACGAGCTTTAAAATATTTGTCCCTTCTTTTTGTAAGTTTAGCTAAGTTCCTTTTTTTGCAAAAGAAAGTACAAACGTACAAAATCATCTTAGCGTGTCGATGACAAATATAGTATATTTTTGTACATTCTTGGCGCAGTACCTATACCTATTCAGTTAAAACATTTCGCTATAAGTATTGGTGTTTTCTTACGTTTTGTATTTATTTATTATTTTAAGTATATAGTTTCAAAATAATTTACGACCAAACAAAGAATTTATTTACAAATTGTAACAGCTATTAACTCCCAAAAGTCGATAAAATTAATCGACTGACAACATTAAAACATTCTTACCACTTAAATCACAAGTTCACAACTAAGTCAATATCGAATGGTACCAATAAATCTATTCGGATTCATTATGTCATCGGCATAGTGTTGGGGCCGTTGCCACTCGTACTCTATGAATATTCAAACCTGTTTCATACAACCTGTGGAACTCGTCCCGGCGAGTAGCGCGCGCGCCGGTCGCTCGACGGAGTTCCGTGGATGCGATGCGAGAAAACACATGAAGAGATTTGTCGGGACAAGTGGGACGAAAATATTTATTGTTTTTGTGAATTAATTAGGACTTATAGGGATTGTTTGTTTGTTTTAGAAATAATGTTTTCTGGCGATAAAATTAGGAATTTCTGGCCCAGTGCTCTCAGAAATATACTCTACATATACGTAAGAGCTATCCATACGCCATTGCTGCTTTAACCCTTATTGTATTCGGTTATCTAAAATATTACGAATTAAAAAAATAAAAACATATATAAAGTCGAACATAGAACCTCCTCCTTTTTGGTAAGTCGGTTAAAAATAACATAAGCCAGTATTGTAGCACATCTGTAAATGAATACAGATAAGGTAAATGTAGGTATTTAACAGGATTTCAGGTGTACGTTCTATTTTTACCTATCCACACTATGGGCCGGTTTTCAGGTTACAGTAGAGTTTGACAAATACTAAATGTAAATTTCGCCTACCGACATGGGAAAAAGGCGTGAATGTATTTGTATACAGATGTAACACAAACAAAACACTTAACTACATACAGTAGCCAGTAAGACTTAAAAGCTTTTATTAGTGTCGTATATCTAAAGGCCCCCATAAACGATCCGATTTATCGTTGACTTAACAACAACGAAGAGTTATATATTAAAATCAGAATGAGTTTTATTTATTTTGACAACAGTTTCAACTTTTAACGATAACGAGAAAGAGCATCCGATTGCAATTAATTTTGACGTTTATATCTTGATACTCCGTCAAGACCAACTTTATGATTTTACAATATTTATAATCTTGCAGGAGACTAATGCGTCATTTGAAACCCGGATATGCTATAAATATCTATTAATTTGAAATTATAACAAAAAAAAAACACGACCATAGAAATATTAAAAGATAATACAGTCCATTTTTAAATGGTTTGTTTATTTTGTTGCTTGAAAACACAACACAAAAGTTGTAGCGTTAACTTGACCAGCCTTCCATTTTGCTACAACTTATGATTATTGCGAAGTGAAAGTTTTCCCAAGAAATATGCAAATATGTACTAAGCCAATGTCACTAAATTACCAATATTAACATTAACATAGGCAGAGCAGCCGAGCCCTTTTCAGACAGTCGATTAAAACCATTTGAAGGTTGATATTCTCATACGCCTTACCGAAATCGTTGAATTTAGTTCGATATTCGAAATAGGAATATTGTCGATGGCGAGCTGATTCCCACGACAAAAACATGGAATTGCTGGGGAGTCACGAACGCGTCTATAAAGGCCTAGTTTAGTTTTGGTTTCTTTAGGGAAGGGATACACTATGCATTAGGTTTAACTAGGCGAATTAGTTTATGTTCCTTGATTATTTGAGATGTACATATTATGTTCTGCTGATGATGGCAACAACTTCGGCAAATCTAAGTCTTAAGTACTGTACCTCATAAATGTTGTATTTTTTATCAGTAACACATAACTGCGCTTTTCCATACCCTTTACTGTTTATACAACGTGTTTGTTCTTATTATATATAATCGTAGTGCTGATTGCAGTGGGAAGTGTTTCCACTTCCCACTGCAATCAGCACTACGATAAACAATGAATTTATAACCAACCAATTTTACTATCCATAAGCGTACAATCTAATTACCGCTGATCTACAAATTCTCCTAGTTCTAATTCCGTTAATGTAACCTAAGCCTAATCACACACGGCCATGAAACCTTGTGTTAAGAAAGCTCACTCCGTAACCGCACCATGTACGGCAAATTGAATACATTATAATCTCCTTAATGCTCCTAGTCTCCTGGTACCAACGTTGTTTTACTTATACTACTAAAATTTCCTTTAACTATAACTTTGCACATTTTTGTAAAACATTTATATGGATGTTTCCATAAACAAAGTTTATTACCTATTTGCTTTTTATTGAAGATAGTATAGGTAAATATTTTGTATTGATTATAATGTAAAAAGGAATGGTTTCATTCAGGCTTTCAACATCGTCTTTACATTTTCTTTCATTGCAACTCTCTTGAAATTTATTCATCTGTTATATAGTCTTCCTTTAGATGTTCTCTTTAGCAAAGGTTAAAACTGCCTACACATTACTGAGTCGTGTCGTGGCGTGGCGAGGGATACACCAATCATACGAATCTGTTCAAGCCTACGTCATATCACAACGAGTATTTTAGCCAATCAAATGCATTAAAAGGCGCCCACGCCACGCCACGACACGTAAGCATGTTTCCGCCTTTACTCTTATCATGATCTTGGATTCTAGGCTACTTTTAATAAAGTGTTGATTCAATAACACTTAATCATATTAGACGAAGAAGAAAATCGATTTCAAGAAAGCTTCAATTAATTTCAACTCGATATGGACAGTTTCTGACTCGCCTGCTATAATTAAATCTATCTTATTTTTGCTCCTAATGATTTATGAGACTGGTACATTCAACTTGTGGTTTCCGTTTGCAATATGGAGTGATATTATTATATTAGGAAGAACATTTACATTATATTCTTCTATACCTAAAAACGAAACATCTTCTATCTTCAATATAAATAAATGGATGTTCCGAGCAATATTTTTCAATCAATGCTCATAACTATAAGCCGCGGGACATGAACTAACATAAAGCTGAATTATGAATGACCAGCTCCTTAGTTCCTGGTGTTTAACTATTTGCTCCTGGGCGCTCTGTAGCCCTAGTATCCCCTTAAGGGCAGAGCACCGACTGTAGGTCTCATTAGCGTTTAACGATGATTTGTGTAGTTGATAATTTATATGTCTGCTGTAGTTTATGTTAAGTTTGATTTTCTAGATGTTTGTTTTGTAATGTAATGTCATGAATTCGGAATTATGAAGTCCAACACATATTTGAATAGGTTTTGAAGTTTACTGAGTGTGTTCTATAAAATTTGCTTTGATTTATATTACATTGTGATCGGTTATACAAAAAAATCGTGATCATAAAATATCAAAATGCATGGCGTTTAAAAAAAAACAATAAACAATCTAGGCACAACAGGTCCATTTTTTGTCACAAAAGGTTGCGCGGACGCAGCGCGCAGCGTAGACTGGGAGTTGGACGCCCGCGGGGTCTGCTCGAATTAATTAGTCTCAACGGCACACGGTAGCGTTTGGGTCGCCCACCCATCCTGTCGCACTCACTGCCGGGATGACGGCAACTTATAAGCCTGTGGGAAAAACTGCTTTTTTGGTACGGGATCTGATAGTTGTTAAAATTTAGCCAGTTAGATAGCATTTGAACAAGTTAATACAGATTTTGTTGTTATTGCAACATTGAATGTGGATTTCTTGAAAGACTGTGTGTCTCATAACATATTCTCACTTAGTGCATTGCACGTATGACGTCAGAAAGCAAAATGTTTTAAAAACAGCACAAAATTAATGAAGCAACGCTATCAAAGTACTCATCATTGAGGACAGGGCGAAACTGCACAATTGTGGAGGAAACTGTATTCAAACGAGAGGTCACGACCAAGAAGAAATAAACAAAAGACGATGGAGGAAACAGGAACGGTAATTGTTTCTAATTGGTTTTAAGTATGAGAGGATTGAGATTTAATCTTAATATTTTTGGTGGTTTGATAGTAACTTCAGAAGTGCAAATATTTCATAAAATGTTCAAAATTCAGCTACCTGGCTATTAAGAATTTATTTTACAAATCACTATTGTTGATGGCATGCTATAAACAACTATATGCAAAAGATATCTCACATACAAAAGTCTCGCCATTCCCGGAGATGGGCACATCCTAACGGTTTGCAAACTTTACCGTTTTACAATAATTTACATGTAGATTTGTATTATGAATTTCATCATAGCTATTTCATGCATGTCTAATTCGTAACGCACCTAACTGATACGATAAGAGTGAGTAACATAACAGAAATATCATAAAATGTTAACTTAGTAAAATTTACTGAAGATATTATTATTATTGTTTATATCATAGAACACATGTTTAATTTCAAATTAGGCACTACAGTCAATTACTGTGTTGGCGCTCTGTAGCCCTAGTATAGTATTAAGTGCCTACATACGCTTTAGTGCCGTAAAACGGTAACTTTCTAAAGCATACTCCTTAGAAACGGCTAGGTTAAAAGGATTGAAAAAAAAAATTTTTTTTATTGATTCATGTACATAATTTAGAACACAAGGTTTTTTCGTGTACGGCCAGTACTGCGTTACATTGGGGCGTACATATACCTTAAGGTGATATATACGCCCCAATGTAACGCAGTACTGGCCGTGCGCCCGCTCGGTGCCAAAATATCAAAATTGAACCTCCTTTTGAACAGTTTTGTTTGCAAAATATTATTTGATTTACATATGCTATGTTAGGTATGAAGTAATTCCAGCCATCAATTTTTCTGTATAAAAATATTTTTAAACATCCAAGTCGTTTTGGAGGAGTTTCCAAAAGTTGCGAAAAATATCGTCCTATTAATTATTTTTTTAAAGCAAAACTATTAGTTACACGAAAAAACCTTGTGTTCAAAATTATGTACATGAATCAATAATAAATATATATTTTTTGCAAACCTTTTAACCTAGCTGTTACTGAGGAGTATGCTTTAGAAAGTTACCGTTTTACGGCACTAAAGCGTATGTAGGCCCTTAAGGGCAGAGCACCGACTGTAGGCCTCATTAGCGTTTAACGATGATTTGTGTTGTTGATGAGGAGCCTTACGACGTAAACTAGATTCCTTCCAGTGATCAAGTTTTTTTTACTCAGGTTTGTCTCCATAAGTGGGTATTCATGCATTACCATTGTTCTTCTGTATCTGTCTACAACTTGCCACGTGCATGTGTGCGAGGCTGGGATCCCGCAGCGCGTGCGCACAATTTCGCCTCAAGTTTATTACCAAACACTGCGAATAATTTAACAGACATATCAGGAAACGGGGTGGTTTACAATGCAAATATTTTAGCGTCGTGACAACCGCTGTCGCGAGCGGTTAAATCCGTAATGAGATAAATCTATTGTTGGGTTACATTTGCGGGTATTAGGAGACACCATGCAATTTATGTTGTTGTTGTTGATGATTGTCGTGTTTGTGCGCATCTATTCGGATAGGTTGTTGAAATTACTGTTGAGTTGAAGATTTATAGCGCTTACTTTCAGTATGTCCTCCTTATACAATGAATGAACTCCTTGTATTGCAAACGAATGTTGCACCAAACAAGTTACAACTGTTACTTGATTTTCTACTTAAAGATCCTATAGAGATGTTTCACACTTTTATCGACACTATTAAGAATGATTCACACAGTGAATGATATGATATACATAGATACATAAGCCGTTTTATCTGATACTCCGAGATTTATCGCCAACCGCTTAACGATAAGATAAAACGTTTATTTATTGCCATAGATCTATTTATAACGATCGGAGACAACCCGCTACGGACAATGCAAATTCGCACTTAGTTATTGCTATTCAATTCACTGCCAATTTTCTTTTCCCAGCGCTTGTTAGTCCCGCAACTATTTTGCATCACGCTGGAGTCGTTTGCGTTCGCATTTCGTGTTACTCTCGGTTGTACTGTAACGCAAACGTGTCGGTGTGTGTTAGGGACTCGGGATTGCGGTTCGTGAGTCTATCCTCGTAAGCAGAGCATTAAATCTCAGCATGACTGTTACTCGCACAGTATATCGAGTGTACTCTGTGGAGCGAGGAGCTAATCCGCTGAGAAATGCAACCACGATTCCCATGGAATCGATTTAAATTGCTTTAATCGATATCGTTTGTTTTAGTTTGAGAGATATATAATTGTTGATGATCGATTCGGGCTGAGAGTAAATTAATGATGGCGTAAGCTAATTAGTATTTTAAAAGGAAATACTTCTCACCTGTAGGCGAGGTTTGCTAAATCGTACGATAATCAATTTACTTACTAAGGCATGTTTACTCAGAGGTTATCAAGGATTCCTCTATAAAATCATCGTATGTCGTTAGGCGAGTCATCTTTAGTAATTCATAATTGTATTTAATCACAGTCTTATTTAGAATCTGGATTAAAGTTGTGTTTAGCACTTCTCATATTTCTTTAATAAACTCTCCTTCGTGTACCGCCACCATTTCTTCATTTATTAAGTTTTAATTTGTGTCTGGAGGCTCGCGGGTGAGTCACGGTTTATTTGCATTTCTTCGTTAGATAGATCTCGTCCGATGTTGTCAGCGGAAATAGAGGCGTATTATTAAATATATATAGTGAAGAGAGAACCCCAATTACAGGCCACAGAGATGCATCGTCAGATACCGGCACTGGCTGCACTGATTTATTTAATTCCGAACAGATTTTATTGATAAGTGGCCGGAGCAAAGTGTACTGGCGTGGCCAATATTCAGTAGTCGAACAAAATACAGACAAGGTAACAGTACTAACAGTATCTGGTGCATTGCATTGTTCTTATCTTTCCATTAATTAATCCAATAACTCACAGCAATAGATTTGAGCTTAAGATTTGATTGTTTAACACTGATAAGGGCAGGATTTCAATTGATTACTTGAAAGCCATAAATTCAATTTCTTACTTACTGCTAAGTGTTTTGAAATTCTCACGTCACTGACCGCTCCTATCAAATTAAAGTTACAATCTAAAGTATTTACAATTATTAAGTTAAATAGGCATCAACTAATAAGATGGACACCGTCATTAACTGAATTTAATATCTGATAATCAATATCAGAATTTGTGCCCACAAGTAGGAACCAAACACATAAATCTGTATGAATAATAGTCATCCCATTTTCAGATCTTGATTCAATTTAGATGCAACATGAGTCCGTAGATACAAAACTTTCTGTTCGCGTGTCGGTATTTTAAGTATCGACTATTTTATCTATCGTCTTTTGCATCGGTTTTCTAAGAAAACACCTGGCGATATTTTTATGTGAGTCGTTCATCTAATGTATATCGGTTTTATGTGGTATTAAAATGTTTTGTCGGGTTCTTTAAATGGTATGCGATTTATAACTTATGTTGTTAAAAAGAATTGCCAATGGAATTATTGTTCTTGATTTTATTTACAGCTTTTATGAGATATTTTATTGAGTTACTTAATAGACACTTGTCATCATAATTATTTTCTAGAACCTTTTTTATAATCCATAATTATAACTATCATATTATCCAACTTTCAGTTATGTATACATAAAATAAATCTGTAGAAAAGTCGTTTTTGTACATCGAAAATATTAAAAAAAAATAGCCAGGGTGTTAAAGGATAACCAACAGAACCCATTTCCAGATTTTTTGGAAATTTTGTCTGTTTATCTGTTGTCAATGTAGATAATTTGTATATATAAAAATTGTGCGTAACTTGAAGTATTACTTAGTTTTTGTTTCATCATAATCGGTTAACTCTATCAAAAGTTACATGAATTTAAAGTGTTCAAGAAGTAAAATTATCACAACACACGCAATTCACACGACAGTTGAACTCCATATTTCATAGATGGCGTTGTGCATTTGAAGTAATTTTCTGAATGGCGCTGAAGAATAACCCTAGAAAAAAATGGTAGGCAGGAAGTTAAGTAGGGTAGGGTAGTTGACGGGAGCAAAGCCACGGGCACAGCTATTTAAGAATAAATGACTCACTTGGAATAATAAAATCAAAGCAAAGATTTCCGCAATTTCTTTGCTTGATAGAAAACCCGTCAAAGCCTAATCAAAAGTAAATAAAACTATTTGTAATCGATGAATCCATCATTGGCTTCCTTCTAATTGCTATACTGAATCAAACAAGTAAAACCGATGTGTACTAGCTTACTGTGTGTAACCTGCAGCGACACTTGTACCATTCATTAATTTTAATTGCAACCTGCGCGCGCGCCGGATAACATCTCTTAGGGCTTGTACACGTAGGATGGACGCTGTACAGCTTAGTAATGTGCTTTTACTGTTATGGGATGAGCTTGGTTGCTATGCAAATATGTATGATTTTGTTTTGGAATAAATTACCATAAGCTCTAAGAGTAAGGTTATTTTGAGTGTGCGTAAGTGACAGATGTCTCCAAGTAATATAAATCTGTCCCTTACACACACTCCAAATAACCTTACTCTAAGAGCTTATGGTCACTCCCCTGGTGATTTAAATTTTAAGATCTTTTGCTGAAGTATTGTTTCTTCAGAGTGCCTTTCGACCATAATGTCTTGCCATTTCTTGTAGGACTTTGCGGAAATTACATTTCATATATTATCGTCCATTTCCATTCACCTATACTAATCAATTCTTAGTCTTGAACTATGAAATTCTAAATTTCTCGCCGGTGTATGAGTCCTTAACACAAGCACAGAAGTGCAGGCTACAGTGCACAATGAACTCGGCGATCGTAAATAAAAATGTAAACGTGATTTTATTGACAGTTCTCTTTAACTACCAACCAGTAGCCAAGAATGATTGTTTCCAATAAAATGTTTCACAGCTCCCAGCTTATTCAACGTTAATAGGAAGGTTTACGGCTCCTGCTCAGGAAGAAATCAATAATGGCATCCAAGTTAGTTAATTTATATCCCGTACGCAAAATACGCGCTTAGACGTGGAGTTGCGGACACCAGCCCGTCTTAACCTAACCTAATTAATTAAGTTCTGAACATTCAGCATCAAGTTTTTTACATGTGTAGAACTAGAACAGTATATGAACACTTAAATAGTTTAAGTCTTTCAGTGCATACAAGTTTTAAAAGTTTGATATCGAATAATAGGATCTTAAGAGGTGATATTTACCGGCTTATCACAGCATCAGCATGTATGTCAGATGCCAAATTGGGGCCAGACAAAACACTGAAGTTGTTAAACCAAATGATTTGCTGTTTTTTCATACAGATAAATGTGATACAAGATGGTTGAGATAAAATCCGACACTGATAATGTTACTAACAGTCCTAACACATGTTGTATTGAATTCGATTGCAAAACTGAACACACTTTTTATTTGCAAACGTCTGAATTGAAAGGTATAATCAAAACAAATGAAGAAGCCTTCGAGATTAATGATGGGATAGTAAACTAAAAGGTTTTTTGAAGATGTTTTGATTTAAGATTATGTGTTATTTAGTTTACAATCTTAATCTGCGCATAGGTTTTGCGTACGGTACAAGAATCGTTGTTTTAAAAGTGTATGTATGATAAATCAATAGATAAAAAATGTATTTCACAAAAAAGTAAACCGATTTCGTGAAAAAGTTTTTATTTCTCTCTTTTAAGTTTTGGTACACCATCACTAAAAATTAGCAAGTTCTATAGGAAGGTACTGTGAGGACTCTGCTTAACTAGAAGGCAACCTACTTGCCTATAAAAATACTGGCAATTGGTATTACTTGAAAGGTAAATGAATTTCGAAAAGAAAATAAGTGAATATGTTTTTGATCGTCAATTCTAGTGTAGCCGCCCAGAAGGCAGGCATATTGTAAAATTCTTACTAAATATATGAGCTATAAAAGTAATATATCTACTTATTTGTTAACCTCTGACTACGCCTTCTACAGTACCTAAAGGATTGACAAAATACCCATAATACTCAATTTACTCATTCGGGCTGTTTGTCGCTAAGGAGTTCGGTCGTACGCTCCATATCTTGGAAACTGCTGACCGAATTTGATGAAACTTGCACTATTCACTAAGTTGAGAGATACTCAATCCAACACAAGAAGCATGATCACGATCCGATAAGCAGTTTCGGAGAAATGCGTGGACAAACAAATATACAAACAAATATGAAATTTGGCACACGTGTTTAGATGCCCATATAATTACATTCTGATTATTTTGCAGTTCCAACAATATTACATACATACGTATCGAATTAATAACCTCCTATATTTTTGAAGTCGGTAACAAAGTGTTGATGTATTTTAATTAAATTTAGTCATCAGCCCTACGAATATGAACGATTATGTTGTCAGCCTTGTAAAATACATATCTATGCGAAGAAACAGAGAATCAAGAAGAATGAAGACAGAAGAATTGAAGCGAAGAACTCGCACCATGCACAGGCAATGGCACTGGAAGAATTCACGGGTTACATTGTAATAGTCCCGTGGTCTCTTAGTGGCATCACTGGTGCTGGGCGATACTACTGTATCAATACCCATAGCAAGAAGAAGATATGATTTTGGAAAATTTAGCACTTTCTTGATTTTTCTATGTGTTATGATCAATTTTACATGTGTATATACCTTACAGAGCTACATGTTCCCATAAGAACCATGTTGTTGGACATTCTGAAAGTGTTTGATGTCGAGTTAATATACCTATTTTTGTGAACCTATCGTTTTTCATTCTTTTTCGTGAGCTTAATCACTGACTTTACATACTGTATCCAGAATGACTGGCTTTTAGGGTGTATTGCATTCGCCTGTTCCATGGTTTTCGACAGGGAGATTTTTTGTTGGCTGACTTCATTTTATTCGTGTTAACTGTAGTTAAGTTTTCTATGTCACTGTATATTGTGCATATAATTTTCAATACTTTGCCATACTCATTACTTATTTTTGGTGTAAAATTCTTAGCAGTTTTGAAATCAGTCTTTACATTGTATGTTTAATAGAGAATGTAGGTATAATGTTATAAAAGCTTGATAAACTACACACTAAGCAGTTTGATATTCTTCGCCCACGAATACAGCAAAACCTATCGTAATTTAGAGATAATAATCAATTTAGTCCAATGATACTACTTTACAATATTAAATTCTGTATTTACTTTATTTACTGTTAAATTTTTGATTGATTTAGACTTAAGTTAATTTTCGCTCTATTAAAACCCCGATACCGGTAAGCTCTTAGGTTCTTAAGGCACAGAATATTGAAGTTTATCTATAGAGGCTTCTAATCTATTAAAAATTATAATAATACTAGCTGTCCCACGCGGCTTCGCTCCCGTCAACTGGCTACCTACCCATCTACCCTACCTACATGATTTTTGCCTAACTTTAACCGTTTACGCAGCGCACGCAACGGACACTCTCAAAAAGAATAAATTTTTAAAACATTTTTCAATTGATGCTCCGCTCCTATTGGTCGTAGCGTGATGTTATATAGCCTATAACCTTCCTCGATAAATGGACTACCCAACACAAAGATTTTTCCAATTCCAACCAGTATTTCCTGAGATTAGCGCGTTCAAACAAACAAACTCTTCAGCTTTATAATATTATAAGTATAGATGTAGTTCAATCTAATATCGCGGAGGCGTCCGCAACTCCACGTTCATGTGCGTATTTTGCGTACTACGTGGTGGTAATGTATTTAGGTCTAAGTTACCAAGTTTAGATATTTTAAATACAAGACAAAGACAAAGATATTTTATTTCAACTAGGCCACCAAGCGGCACTTTTGAACGTTAATACATAAAAAAATAAAAGGAATAAAAATTGATTCTACCGTGCATTCGGCAAGTACCTAGCTTGTTATGGAGAAGAACGCACAAGAAACTCCATACTTACTCGTTTAAAAAAAAAAAGTTTTTTTACAATATTTAGGTACATAAGTACATACATTAATAAATTCATATGTGTGAGGACAATGCACCCAGAATCACTACATAATATACTACGTACAGGTACAAAGTATTAAAAGTACCTACACATGTACCGTGCAGTTACACAATAGGTACTAGAAAAACACTAGCATCCGAAGCAGTTAAGTTAAGACCAATCCCAACTGACGGCGCAAGATCACGAACATGACGCATGAATCGGCACCACCCAGCTCAACCATCATGAAGGGAACCGAAAGATCCAACACACGCGCCACCATCAGAGAGACATTTGAGAGAGCATGACACACTCAACTGCCAGGGCACACATAAGTCAAAGAACGACACAAAGGTACAGCAAATGGTAGATCTACAGTTAGGTACATAGTACTCACACACGTGCTGCGCAGTTATACAATACTAAAATAAATTGAGTGTATATAATACAAATATATTCATACAGTCTTCAGCAGGTCCAACAATACTTCAAAAACAATAATGTTCTGCATATCACTTGTTTTTGCGCCCTAGTGTTTGTGGAGCAAGACAGGCATTGAGCCAAGCATTTTTATCAGTGATGTAATCCCCCAACTTATAATATGCCTGCCTGCATAGTGTGCGTTTTATACAAGTTTTAAATTTCGTCTCATTCAGTTCTAGAATGTGGGGAGGAATTTTATTGTAACATTTTGTACAGTACCCCATGAAAGATGAGGCTACTTTAGCCAGTCTGAAACCTGGTTGAACTAATTGGTCCCTATTTCTAGTAATGTAATTATGTCTATCGCCGTTTTTACTAAAAAGATGTAAATTCTTTCTGACGTACATGATGTTTTCATAAATATATTGACAAGGAACCGTCATGATGTTAATTCCCTTAAAGAATACTTGGCAGCACTTTCAAAACACTGAGTAAAACATTGCTACTATCAACAAAACGCTGATGCTTATCTTCGCTGCCGCCCCCACCTTACAGCCAATCATTGTGGTTTGTTCAGATTTCTTCAATTTATCTTACCCACAGAGCTATAGCTTGCCTCACGTCTGGATGTAGAAAGCGTTATGAAGCCACTTTTTCGCTATTCTTAAGTATAGCTATTGTGCCGTTTTTGCTGTAAAACTAGAGCGCGTTTTTGTACTTTCCAGTTTTGTTACTTGATTCTTTGTGGTTAATTTATTTGCCGTAAGTAACTCTGTACGTTGCATGGTGAGCTACTTTCATATAATTTTTTATTGTAAAAGACGTTTTATGTAAAATCAAGTTGACGGTCGATTTTGAGCAGTATTATATGAAGATATATATCTATACAACTTATCAATACATATAATAAATCTGTAGAAAAGTCATTTTTGTACATCGAAAATATTTCCAAAAAAAATTGCCAGTGTTAAAAGATACCCATTTACAGCATTTTTAGCACTTTTGTCTGTTTATTTTCGCACGCATCACGTAAAATGTACGAAACCAATGTAGATAACACGAATTGTGCGTAACTTGAAGTATTACTTATTTTTTGTTTCATTGCAATCGGTTTACTCTATTAAAAGTTAGAAGAATTTAAAGTGCTCCAGAAGTAAAATATCACAACACACGCAATCAGATACTTAAACAGTTGTAATCCATATTCGATAGATGGCGTTGTGCATTTGACGTTATTTTCTGGATGGCGGTTTTAAGATTCTCCGCGAAAGAAATATACTAGAAAAAAAAAAAATGTGGGTAGGTAAATTGGGTTGGGTAGGCAGTTGATGGAACGAAGCCACGGGCACAGCTAGTACATGAGATTTATGAAAGAAGACATCTTTACATAGGTTCTAAGGACCATGGAGTCATGCTGTGTAAGTCATTTAAAAATGGTTTAAGAATGAAGTGAAAAGTCAGATTTTGAGTGACTCAGTACCGTAACGATTTCACTTTTTTTTTTTTTTTGACCTTTACCAATGATTAACGACGCGACACTCTAAAAAGTCACTCGATTTTTTCGCTGACTCGATTACTTTTTGTGTGTCAGAGAAATCGATACCTAAAAAAGATCTTTCTTAAGATCAACACGATTCAATGATACGGTTGATTTTTGTGCGCCGTTACACTTTGCTTTGTTAGCTGCGGTTAACTAGAACATTCTGTTTTTATTTTTATTCTATTGTGTGCACCCGCTTTCTTTTGTGCGCAGAAATTGCTGGTAGCTACAGTTTAATACTCAATCTGAGAGTTAATGGATATATAAGCGTCGTCTGTTTTCGATTTAGAAGATCATTTTGATGTTTATCTTTCTGTTACACGCTTTTATTGTATTTAAGATTAATACTGATACTCTGAATGTGAATTACGAACACGTCGCATACATTCTCCTCTTTTGAAAATATATTTTCAATACAGTTGTTAAACATGGCGTACTTTCAGAGGCTATCACTATGATTCGATCATCTTTCTGTTACGCGGTCGTGACTTTTGTTTACGTGCTCGATCATTAGTTTTGCAGTTGAGTTTTAAATGTATAAGCCAATTTAAAAAAGTTTAGCAGCAAGGAGTTTTCATACATAGAATAAAATGGGATGAATTTAATACGAGGAAAAATGAATGATTCCGTACGTTTTAGCATTGAATTTTCAAAAGTCCTTGAAATGGTTGTTTAATATATTTAATTACCAGTTTCAATTTAATTCTTTTCACATCAACATTTGTCAAAAATAGAATAGGCTGTATAGGCTGTTTTTGTTGTAAAAAAAAATGTCCAGTTGCAAAAACGCGCCATTTTATGTTTTTTTTTTCGATTAAGGTATTCTAATTCTTTGATTTGTTTTTAATATTTCCCACAAATGTATTGAAAAACGTCATGTGATACGCGGGTGTGTAGGTTATTGCAAACTCGTGTCATTAAAAACCCTCGCCTTCGGCTCGGGCTTGTTGATGACAGCTCGTTTGCAATAACCTACTTTCCACCCTTGTATCACAATGTACTATTTTTTACCATATTCATAATTTCAGTTATTCTCTCATTTATCACGGCATCTTAATGTTACACTAGTCAATCATTCTTCGAAACAAACGTAGTCTGGCAATTACTCCACTGTTTGACGATGTACGTTCAAAATAAAAATTGATATCAATTTGTCTCATCATTATCTAGCTCTGTAGTAAATTTTGAAGTTATGAGCGTCAAAAGTTCCATATTTCAACACTAATTTTAACGCACGTTTGGGCGGCAATAAATACCATAAAAAAGAAAATTGCAAAACGGCCTCCATATATGGATAGATTAGTAATTCAACAATACAAATAATTTATATCTAGACTCCCAAAGATCTGTTTATAAAATTTCGTGCGCTGATTATCGTCCTAAATCATCATCCATTTAGATACAAATTTGAAAAAGTGCTAATTCGTACGCGAACTAGCTTCTTACTGCTCATCGCAGCATCAATCTCTTTCGCACGTGTTGTCGGATGAGACAGCATGCATTTTAACCCCGCGCACAAAATAGTTCGTGCCGTTGACTAGAGGCACATTAAGAATTGTCTGTGGCTTTTGCATCAATAAAAAAGTATTGTGAGTAGTGTGCGCTAGCAGTTTACTCCCAAAATCAACGCCAATTAGCACATGCCTGCTTACTATAAAGTCAGATGTCATTATAAAAAATTTATCAAAAATCATCAAAAAAATTATCTTCCCCAACAATGAATTTCTAACATTTAGTACTAACGCGTGATGGCCCAGTGGCCAAATCCGGGAACAAACAAGTAACAATGTGACCTTTTCAAATTCATAATAATATGTACATTTTAAGTTTATCTTGGACAACACTGGCACCGGTGAAGGAAAACATCGCGAGGAAACCTGGACTTCTATTGTTAATGTAAGTCTGAAATAACCAAGTCAAAGGCCTGTGGGGTTCCCAGAGGTGGCTTAATTAACTCTGACACCAGAGATGGTCACATGCTCACACGTAAAAGAAAGAACGCGTATTTTACTGTTAATATTTATCACACGTGTCCCTAAGGTACACGTACTGTTAAGAAAACTGATAAGCTTGTTGGTAGCTTATCACTACTTCACTTCTTCTTACCCCATGTTCTGTTTATGCTGAGCGGTCTTACCTCTGGCATAGGGTAAAACACCCTATCACTGGCACCCCTCCAGTTATTGGCACTTCTGAGTTTATAGGCTAAAATTAAGAAAACCATTGATTAACCAATGTTGGTATTTCTGTGCCAATAATAGGATTTTAGATAGCTTTTATTACTATTCCACAGGACGAAACAATTCTTAAAATAAAGATAGGTTTTTTTAATATTCTGTAGGCTCGCGCTTGACCACTATCTCACCGGATGGTAAGCGATGATGTGGTCGACGGTGAAAGACGCTTGCCTAGAAATAACTTATTCTCTCTTCCCCAGATTGTAGCAGTAGGGAAACACAGACTCCGACAGGGAATTCCACTCCTTAGGTGTACGCATAATTTATTTATTTATTTATTTATTTATTTCAGGTTAGCTTACAATTGTTTACACATTACATTCATATAAATACACGATATACATTTATAAGTGCAACAATTATTTACAAACTAACACCACATGCACTTATTTGATTTGATTATAAATATAAATTATTGCAATTAATTATGGATAATAAATGACAAGAAAATAGTTTACGACTAAGCATAAATTGTGGCATTTAACAAACAAATCAAGATTAATTAATTACATTAAATTAAAAATATTATATTGATTGATTACATAATAGCAGATGAATAAATTAAATTAAATTAAACTAAGATTAAATATTTGGTTTACATTAGATAATAATAAAAATTACATAAAGTTAAATTAGCATATAAATTAATAAATTGGCAATCATATTAAGTATTTCTTATTTGAGCGAATAGTATTTAATAATTAATTTACAAAATTTGCCCATGCTATCGTGGTGCACGTCAATCAGGTCACTGCAGCTATTTAAGATTTTGCACATTCGCGGTACTGGTGAGTTAGCACCTAGGACAGTTCTACGCAAGGGTGGGTAAAGCGGAGTGATGGGATTTCGAGGATAGCGGGTTGGGGCACGAAACTTGAGGCGACTCAGTAACTGTGGGCAGTCTATTTGCTTTCTGAGGAGTTTGTACAGAAACAGAGCATCCATCACTTCTCTTCGAGTTGATAATGAGAGCATTCTGAAAGTTTGCAGCCGGGACACATAAGAAGGCAACTGCTTGCTTTTCCCTTTGGAAAAAGCAAGGTGCCATAGAAATCGTTTCTGGACCCTTTCCAAGAGAAGTTCATGAGTGGCGTAATGCGGTCTCCACACAACACTACAATACTCCAGTATGCTTTGGACAAGACTATTATACAGCATTTTTTTAGTGCTGACTTGTTTGAAACCCTTGGTATTGCGTATTATAAATCCCAACATTTTGGAAGCTTTTTTAATAGTGTTTTCGATGTGGGGGATAAAAGTAACTTTTTTATCAAACAGAACTCCCAGATCCTTTATAGTATCCACCTCATGAACTTTATGTTTGTCTATAAAATAGCTCGAATGGATGGGGTGAACTTTTCTAGAAAATGACAGGTGGTAGCATTTATTGATGTTTAATTCCATTTTGTTATTCTTGCACCATTCAATAACTCTGTTCAGGTCATCTTGGAGAAGCTCAATATCATTGGATGATTCGATTTTTCTGGCAAACTTTAAGTCATCCGCGTACAAGAAACACTCAGCAAAGTGAAAGCAGTGGGGAAGATCATTTATAAAAATGATAAATAATATGGGGGCCAAGTGGGAACCCTGCGGGGCACCGGAAGTCATGCGATAATTGTTGGTAGAGCGAAAACCATTTACCACAACATAAAATTCACGGTTAGCGAGGTATGATTCCAACCACTTCAGCAAGGGTCCCGTGATACCATATGTTGCCAGTTTTTTTATCAGTATGGAATGGGAGATTTTGTCAAACGCCTTACTAAAATCGGTGTATATCACATCAAACTGCTTATTCGAGTCAATAGTTTCTATCAAGGACTCCGTAAAAGACATTAGGTTTGTGGCAGTAGACCTTGACGCTACAAAGCCATGCTGGTGATCGCTAAGATAAAGGCTAAAATGGTGTTGGATATGGCGACAGATAATTGACTCGAATACCTTGGCGAAAGTGGAGAGAATCGCAATGGGCCGATAATTTGAGATATTCTCTTTTTTGTCCGACTTGTGTACTGGTACGATTTTGGCTTTTTTCCACTCGGATGGAAAGGTTCCAGTGGCTAAAGACATCTTATATATTTTTAGTAACGGAGAGACCAATACCGATGCACAAGTGTAAACAAATATTGGTGGGATTCCGTCCGGTCCCGCCCCTTTCCCAATGCTCAGAGATTGCAGTTTTCTGAGTAAAGAATCCATGTCCAAGTCTGGGGTTGTTAGACACTGGCTATTAGTTTCAAGTGAGCTAAGATAACTTGAATTGTTCATAAATCCTGTGTTATTTTCCGGGGTATAAACAGATGAGAAGTAATTACCAAAAAGGTCACAGATAGTCGAGCCATTAGACGTTGTAGTCTGTCCGTCAGTCATTGTCAGTGGATAGGCACTAGATCCTCCGCGCTTAGTCTTAACGTGAGTCCAGAACAGTTTTGGATTATCTTTGATTTTTGATTCAATGTTGTTCATATAAAGACTGTATAAACTCTTTGCTAAATTTTGACATCGTTTTGCAATCAATTTCAGTTCCATTTCATCTCGCGGGTTTTTGTATTTCTTGAAGCGCAATCTTAGCTTATTTTTTTCTTTGAGAGCATTTATAATCGATTTATCAAACCATGGGGGATAACGACTAGACATTGGCTTACAATTTGGTACAAATTTATTAATGACCGTGTTTAAGATGTCATAAAATACATTCACCATGCTATCCACATCATTTTGACCTGCGAATAGTTGATCCCAGTCTTGTTCACTTAGAAAGGATTTAATTTTTTCATAATTAGCTCTGTGGAAGTTTTTCCTCGTGTTATGTAGATTGTAAGGCAGGTTATTTTCCTTTACAAATGAAATAGTAAGATCAAGCGGTGGGTGATGTCTATCAACAGTAGTTAAAGATACAGTGGATTCGCTCACTGTGCAAGAAGGAATAGTGGACAAAACCAGGTCCAAAATACGCGCAGAACAGTTTTTAACGAGATTGTGCTGTGTTAGCTTACTAACATCCATGAACTCTAATAGTCTTAAACATGTGTTGGGAAGTGAACTGTTAATTGCCCCTGGGATCCAGTTTATTATGCCCAAGTTAAAATCCCCCACTATACAAGTTGGGATGTTTGTTGTTTCAAACACGTTATTGCAGTGTTCGATGAAATGCTCAAATGTTGATAGACATACTGGTGGAGGGAGGTAGACTGCACAGAGAGCCAGTTGTCGCGTAGTCGAAATATCGATTGTGACCCAGAGATCTTCGCATTTACTTTGCCATTTATCAATACGTTTAGAGTTGAATTTCGTTGAAACGGCAATCAAAACTCCTCCTCCATCTTTATTGGGATGAAAACCAGTTGTTTCCCTATCCCTTCTGTAGACTACATACCTATTATCAAAGAGTTCACTGCTGAGTACACCACTATTTAGCCAAGTTTCGGTTAATATTAGAATATCATAATCCTTACAACAAAGGTTACAGTAAAAAATATTGGTTTTAGTTCTCAAACCTCTACAATTTTGGTAATAGACGCTTAAATTGTTGAATTTTACAGTAAATAGGCACTATGACATGCTATGATGCAAAAAATTTTTGAAGCAAGTTATATGATTTTACTTAGGTTACTCATGTTCTTAATTAATATGTATTCTGTGCCATCTGACTTCCTCACAAATATCCTTCCGTTTCTGACCCACACGTACTTGTAATTCATTTCCTTGGCCTTAATCCTGGTCGCTGCGTGAAGTGTTTTGTTCGTAGGAGACAGGTGTTCAACAACATATACAGGTGATTTGTTGCCGATGAGACCCAAATGCCCGCAGTTTAATTTTTCTTTAGGGTTATTATGGTTGAACTTGATAACGGAGGCTAGAAGTTGATCGCGCAGCCGTGGAGATGCCAACTGAACAACTAAAGATCTAGGGCGGGTACTGGATGGGTTAGATTTTGCAATTCGCGTACAATGCAGTATGTCTTTCTCCTTTATATCACAGTTGACTACCTGGCCGAGTTGAGTGATTATTGAGTACACATTCTCGTTCTTGATTTCCGGCATACATTGTACCTCCAAGTTATTAGATCGAGATTGCTGCTCCAAGTTATTGATTCGTACTTGAAGATTGCTTATTGATGTTTTCAGTTCCACATTTTCTAATTCCAGTTTATGTATTATTTTGTTAGATGCCTTCTGGTTTCTCTCAAAATCCTCAAATTTATTGTTAATGAACTGCACCGATTCAATCATCTCCTTCATTTCCGCTTTGAGCGTATCCAGTTCCTTATTCATTGTGCTGGCCATTTTTTCGTTAAATTGGGTCAACATGTCACTGAACTCGGCTTTAATTATTTCTTGGATAATATTCCGCAGTTCTTCTTTATCTGATGTGATTTGTGATGAAATAGGTGATGAAGCAGGTGGTGATTTACTGGCGGACCTCTTATTGCCTCTATTCATAGGCATATTACGGGTGGGCGTCGACTGAATCGAGTCTTTCTTAGAGATTTTTGAACGGTCGGAATGACTTGCCATGATTATAATAAAATATAATAAAAAAATAATATTATAATAAAAAAATGTAACATAAAATTATTATTCTCACAGAGGCATCTATTAGTAGGCAGAAAGCAATGCGCCGTCTTCTTCGTTTATCTTTGTCACGAGCGCTCGCATGCGTCACTGCGCGAGAGCGCACGCCGAAGTATTACTTATGCGCAGTGCGTAACCGTGGGAGTCGCGTGCGTTACGTACGAAACGTCAAGTCATGCACTCACCCGTTGACCAGCAGTTTAATAAAAGTGTTTCCAAAACGTTTTGTGCTTATGGGTGGGATGTCCACCATGTATCGATGGCGCATCGCCGTACGTTTGGTAGTCCGATGATGAAACGGGCTAGGTGGAATTAGATCGTGCAATTCCATCGCACATTTCCTTCGACGTCATTATAATTTTTGTATGCTAGTGCATTCCAATATTATGTTCTGGGCATTTGATTACGAGCTAGGGGAGTCAGTCTCTTAGAAGTTGCCTCTCAAGATACAGGTTACCCTAGTTTGAGAGGCAGGGTTCATTACTCAATGGTTACAATGGAATTATTACAATATAGCCGTACAAAGTGCCAATAACTGGGTATCTTACCCTAGTTCGTCAAAACAGCGTTATGCCCCTTAAATATTATTAGTATTTCTTGCTGTTGTCTTTCGGTAATAGTTATATACATTTTTTTTATATTCGTATGCACTTTTACCTCCTTATCCTCTATCTCATTCCCTCATGCACTTCGCATATCACTATCGAAGTCGCGCAAAGCTACAGAAGATGCGAGTCTTTTTTTATACGATGAACGTGCGTGAAAGACGCAAGAAAAATACCGTGATAATCGACCACCGCAAACTAGTTCCAGGAGACGAGATCAGAACGCCAAGTCCGTGCATGTGATCCCATCCTTCCAGGCAGTTGCCGCCCATTTCTCTACTATTTTCCCTCGAGCAGTTGTCTATCCTAACATATTGTACAAGTTAACCATACACGACCCAAAATTTGTTTTTTTAAGGTGTATTTCCTATAAATTCTCCATCACTAGCATATATTGTACGAGTAGTACGTGCTAGAGCGCATATAGCATACTAAGACAGCAGTTATTGGTCCGTTTTATGACTGTCAGAGGCTCTAGCTAGACAATGTCATTCTTTAAGTGATGGTGATGCAATGCCCGAAATGCCAAAATGAAAAGATTTGAATGGATTGATCACGTGATGTTTCGATAGCGCTTGACAAAGCCATACATATTAACTTTAAAACTTTCGCGTTTCATAATTGAAAAACAATATATCCCGTGACCACGGTCGTTGCAACACGGCAGAAACGTCGGGTGAAATAGGTAAATAAACTATCGAAATCATCGCGTTAAATTCCCGTGATATATTGCTTTTCAAAGCCATACATTTTTGTCAATTTCCCATCACTTATTGCAACAATTTCGTTAAGGGCCTTCCACTGCTTTAGTGCCGTAAAACGGTTACATTCTAAAGCATACTCCTTAGTAACGGCTAGGTTAAAAGGTTTGAAAATATATATATATATTGATTTTTGATTCACGTTCATTATTTTTGAAACAAGGTTTTTTCGTGTAACTAATAATTTTGCTTTAAAAAAAATACGTCACGATATTTTTTCGCAACTTTTGGATACTCCTCCAAAACGACTTGGATGTTTAAAAATATTTGTACACAGAAAAAAATATGGCTAGAATTTGTTCATAAATGATATCAAAGCCTATGTATATCAAATAATATTTTGCAAACAAAACTGTTCAAAAGGAGGTTATATATATATTCTTTTTACGTATAATATTTTGGGTCCGAGCGGGCACACGGCCAGTACTGGCGTTACCTTTGGGGCGTATATATCGCCTTAATAGAATGTCACTTTGTGAAGAGTGAAATAAAAAACATTGTCATTGTCACTTCTAGAGCCTCAGACCACTATGAATTTCATAAGGAAACATACGATATAAATAGACTGATGGCAAAATCCTCTCTGCTAAGTGATGAAAATCTGTCACTACCAAAAATATTTGTTGCCTCCAAACATGCACACCTAACTCTTTTGCCGACTGTACAATCGTACATACACTCTGTGCAGTACGAAACAACATCCTGACTTCGTACGGTGCACATAAATCGTGTCGTATGTCCGCGTGACACTAACATACCCATGTTCTCTATAAGGAGAGAGATAAGCAGGCACAGGGGTTAGGAGACGGCTTGCGATTGCGATGAGGCAACCAATTGCTCAGGGTGGTGGTTTATGAATACAAGTGACTTTGGTGATGGTTCCCACGAGTACCAGGAAGTTTAAGGCTGCCTTACAGTTTTATTCTTGTGTTTAAAGTGTTAGAACTTCGTCATGCTGAGTATTTATATAATATTTTTGAGGTTATCTTTAGGTAGTTGTGACAAAAAGGATTTTGTATTTGACCCATAGCTGGTTCATACCATCATCTTCCTGCCTTTGTCCCATATTACTTGGGGTCGGCGCAACACGTTTTCTTCTTCCATAACGTTCTGTCCTCCGTCACGCCATCACTGACTCCATTTTCATAATTCATTTGTTAACGTAGGTACAAAAAAAATATTGTTATAAAAATTAAAAGCGCGCTATGTTATGCCAGAAGCCGTACAAATATTCATGGATTACATTGATATTAAAATTGATATAATAATTACATTAATGGTTTGCAATAGATTCGTGAAAAATAATAATAAACAAAAAAACTACAAAAAATAAAAATGTCAAAAGGAAAAATCTATATATATAAAAATGAATCCCTATTTCCCTTGGTCACGGCATCACCCCTGAAAGGCTGCACCGATTTCGCTGATTGTGTTTTTGTTGTATTTGTTACTATTAAGAGAAGGCTCATATGAAAAAAAAAAAATAAGAAAAAAAAAAAAAATTGGTACCTTAATCTACTTAGGTAGGGTATGGTAGGTAGGGTAGACAGGTATATGAATGTTTGGTAATCATTCCCCACACAGTCCATCCATCTTTTCTTTGGCCATCCCCTCCCTCTCCATCCATCCACATTTATATTCATAACTCTTTTAGTAACATACTTTTCATCCTTTCAGTTCAGTTAGAAATTATAAACTGAAATTAATATTGCTTAGTAAATAAATAATTAATATCACCATTATCGAAATAATCGAAATTAAATCTACCTGCCTTCAGACTCGTCAATTCTTGACGGTGTCTATTGTAGATAATAGTTTATGTCTTATTAATCCCCAGCAGATATTACAGAACTGGGGCCCTAGACTGGGTCGCGGATAAATTTGAAAGAGAGTTACCGTGGCCCTGGCACAAGCAACTGAAGGAACACGGGTAGGTTTTAGTCAGTAAAAGTCTGACACGCCCTCCCGCTTCACCCAGAGCGGGAGAAGTCATTGAATGATTCTCAACCCAAAAAAAAACAAAAAAATGGGGCCCTAGACTAGTGTCATTCGATAATTGAAAGCGTGGTGATAGCGAAAATTCACGTGACACGATCCCTTACATTTTTACAATTCGACTATCATATTTGCTGACATCGAATGCCACTTGTCTAGCGCCTCTTAAGTGTTCAACCCAACCTAACGCACAAGGACAACCATCTTCAACAAAGGTCAGTCAAAATAGAAAAGATCAAAAGTCAAAGCAGCAAAATAAATCCTTCCGTAGTTCTTCAGACAGCTTGAAGAATCACCTACATCATTTCCCCATTCAAGTATTTCTAAAACCTACACAGCCTTGCCTTTGCCTCTATCGACAAAACAAAACACAAAAGCTATTAGTTAAACCTTATTAAGTACAATCACCGACAACAGTAAGGACAATTGACGTATCGGTCGACACGTAGAAAGTCGTAAGCGGTAGTGGGTACCAGAGGTGGGCCGACTTCGACTTTCGCGAACGCCCCTATCGATCAGCGTTTTATCGATCGTCGAGACACGTGTTAACAAGTAGGCCTGCACTTGGGACGTTTGATAAGGCATTATTTATTGGCCTCGTCGCACAACTTAGACAATGTTGTTTATTTACAGATAGCTTGGTTAAGTCGGCGATCGTGTTCGACTGTTTGTTTTCTATGCTTATTGTTTAATTTAAAGCCTGGTGTTTTGGACAGGGATTAAGAAGAAGATAATATTTATGTCTTAATGTTTTTCTTACTTTGGAATAAAGGACGACTACAGTACAACGTAACTGATTTTACATACATACATCCGAGGAGCTTGTGGCTAAATAATAACAGCCGCACTGGTCGATCTTCAAGGTTAAGCATCGCTTGACGAGGTCGGTCCGTGGACGGGTGACCATTTCAACATACCGAGTTTCCTCCGTGCCTCGGAAAGCTAGTTAAGCCGTTGGTCCCGGCTGTCATTTGAAGATCTTTGACAGTCGTTACGAGTAGTCAGAAGCTTGAGATCTGACAACAGTCTAGCCAAAGGTTACCGTGTTACCCAGTTACTGGGTTGTGGAGCTGAATCCGGTTAGACTGGAAGCCGATTGCAACATAGTTGGGAAAAGGCTAGGCAAATTGATTGATATTTGACTCACATCCTTTTCCCATGTACGGGTAGGCAGAAACTACACAATGCCACCTGCTACGATCCTTATATGAGATAACTGATTTTGTTTGGTTAAATTGTGGCTGATGTGATGTACCTACATAAGTACTGGTAACCCTTTAATATAGATAATGCCTTTTCCCATACAAAGAAACCGTGCCGACATAACAAGCGTTTTCCGTCTGATTATACTGATTATTTTTATAACTACATCGATCGCGTTCTGTTCCGTTCCACGGTTATAGATGGTGTTAGCAGTCTTTAAAGCGACTTGCAAGTAAAAGGGTTTACTTGGTTCGTGACCAGTTTTTCATTAAATACAGTGACGATTTGTTTTATAGTATTTTTTTGCACGTTTCACAGTTTCATTGTACCACAATGTGTTACAAATAAATAAAATCGAGTGGCATGCCTTAGAATTGTAAACCGCGCCATCTATTGGAATCAATTTTAAATGATCCTTTCAAATAATATGTTAAATGTGAATTAAGAGCCCAATATTCCATAATTTTGTGCTTAAGAGAGTTGGTTACAATACAATTTTTGTGATGAATTCTAGAAAATATTAATTTTACAAACAATGCAATAACAAATCGATGCATATCGCGCCATCTAGTGATATTCATTTGAACCAATTATTTTTTTTCTTAGCGCTGGGATCCCGTGATATTACTATATTATTTATAAAATTTCAATTGCATACGTCATCTACTGACATGATTTCAGGTTGTCCTAATAACCCTTACTTTTTTTTTCAAATCCAATTTGCCATATTTTTATAAAGAAGCTTTACAATTTCTTTTAATGTTAGATGTCAAAGTTTACCCCTAACATGGGCACCTGCGACAGTGGATAATAACAATAATGGCCTGTAAGGTAGATACCCATTCATTAATTCAGAAGTCACCCTAACGGCTAGCATCGTGTACCTACAGGGTGTGCTAATTCTATTACGATGTCGTTAGCTATCGCATTCCTAGTTCCCAATACGTTCATGTTAAGCGAAGGTGGTATCCATCCGCCTGGGGCCTCAACCTTTAAGGTACAAGAACATCACCTACCATATCCATCGAGCACTGCAATTTTCTCTCCAAAATAAGCACAGGTTCCTTTCTATCGAGTATTCCCCGAAGTCCACAATTGGTCCTCTCGTGGGAGTTACTAATATAGAACACAATGAAGAGTGGTTTGTGATCGGATGTTAGGACCAAAGGTTAGTACCGGAACCACGTTCAAGGCTTCTTTCACTTTTTATGCAATTGTAACTATCCATCTAAGAACGTTACAGGACGATATATAAATGAAAAGTAGGATGATTTTATTTCCGTATGATTTAATAACGTTTTTATTTCAACACTTTTCTGACCAATTTAATCTAGCCGAAATGCTTTAGAAAATACATGTTTTTTTTTTTTGAAATCATCTTTTTCGATGGTTGCAGTATTTATTTCCAATTTTATCTGAAGTGTCTTGTCACGAAGCTACCTACATCTTTAAATTAGGTACGATTTGCTTGTAATGCAACTGATTATTAAGTTGTATTGTATAAAACTGTTGATTCATAACCGGGTTACTGATGAACCGCAAGACCGTTAGTCAGAATTCCTGACAAACTTAAACATTATAATATCTAGGTAGACAGACTGACTGTACTATTGAGTGGGTGGTCCAATCCCAAGCGTGTGGTCTTGAATACGAACCAGCCTTATTGATGATATGGAATAAAGACTACTAGCTTTTTTCTGCGGCTTCGGTCCTGTGGCCTATCCACACAGGTCACAGGGACCGTGCATATTTCGGCATCAAGAGTTGTTAACCTAACGATTTTTTGTTGTCGGATCCTGGAGATGGCCTGCTACAAAAAAAAAACTATCGATTTTATTAATCTTTATAATATTGTTTCGGATATAGAATATATACTATAAATCAATGATATTCAAATAAACAGATACGTTATACACTCACAAAGCAATTGAAAAAAGTGTTCCGCACACACACTTTTCATTAATCTGACATTTCACTACAAGTCGAAAGGGATGGCTTGATAAAACCAACAAGAAAAAAAGAGACAGCTAGTGTTTGTCACTTGCGTGTGAATGTAAATAAACATTATTCTGACCACCAATGTTGTTATCTTTTTCTAACCTCCAAATATCAGAATATTAGGAAAAAAATGAAATAAATTAGTAAATTGAGGCGTATTGCGTACTTACATGTGGTATGAGATCCCTTCTGTTTTATGTACTTTGGTATCACAATTGGTACAATTTCTAAATACGATGGCATTTTTTTTATTTTGTTTTTGTTTCAACAAAGCCTATCGCTCTTCGCCATGCGTGACATAAACAAAAGATTAAAGGTCACAATTGTGATCTATTCGATTCACAATGCGCGCGCTCATAACATATCTGTTTATTTGAATATCATTGCTATAAATTAAAAGTTTGTACTGTTCTTATTTAAAAAGAGTTTTTTTACGCACCTACCATATTATCTCGTAAAATGACTAGTAAACTGCCTAAGGCGTCGTCCTAATTAGCTAACGACCGTACGAGTTAACTATGCGATTTTTACGCACCTACCATATTATCTCGTAAAATGCCTTAGGCGTCGTCCTAATTAGCTAACGACCGTACGAGTTAACTATGCGATTTCGTCCCGCGATGAAAATGTGTTCCTGTGCTCGCGCGATGACTTGCAAGCTCAATTAGGATACTCTAAGGAAATATGTGTGTTTAAACTCGTTGCGCGGCGAAATCACATCGTTTGCTCCGAGTACGGTCGTAGCCAATTAGTACGACGCCTAAGGAATTAAATCCGCCTATGACCAACGCTGGAATCTCTATAAAAATAACTGCTCAATACATGCTGTCGAGTAAGCTGAACATAGAACAGTAGATTTTTCTTTCGGTGAAACTCACAAGTCACAACACTTGTGGTTTTTATGTACAACAAAAGTTGTCAAACATTTATCCCACTGTTAAATATTCTGCACAAAAAAACAACCAACATAACCTACATAAAACAAATAGCCAAACCTTGCCTCCTGCAAGGCAACACGGACTAGTTACACTATCAGCACGGCGGCAGACACCTGTGCATGACGTCACTTCCGCAGCACCCGCGGGCTCTTATCTGCACAATTAACATTTCCCGACGGCCTTCCTGCCCGACCGCTCGATACTGTGAATGACTGCAGGCTGTACTACTGTTTTGCTACAGTGTAATTATGTAGGTAGGTACTTATAGTTATGTAGGTAGGTACTTAGTAGTTCATCGATTGGACCTGAGAAATTGTTGTCCGCACTTGGTTGATACTGACTAGCAGCACTAAGCGCTTCCCCTCCACTTTTATTATGCGCTCAGATTGGAGCTCTCTGTTTGCATCTGTGTTACTTACAACCTAAAACCCGTCAGTCTTCCATAGAACAGATAGTAAACAGGCATATTCTAGGCTCACTCGCTCCATTGCTTGGTTTTATAACAAGTTGCCAAAGTCAGTTATAGAACTGACCGATGGAAAGTTCAAAAACTACATCAAACGTATCCTTATTAAAAAATCATATTATAAAATCAAGGACTAAGTTGACGATAAAAATTTTGGCCTTAGATCCATCTGCGCATGCTGCTTCCCTGGTTACTCGTAAACGGCATAAATATGTGGATGTCTCTAACTATTCTCAATCTCATTTTTCTTTCCTTCTTTTAATTAGACTTTTTACAATGGTTTTCAATCATCTTTATAGCCCTTTGCTAAGAATAGTTACAGCACTGATAACAACATTTGTGTCACATGTTAAATTTAGTCTTGTAATACTTCTTTTTTTTACCTTTGTTTAGATACTTTTACCGATTGTTTTGTGAATGTGTGAACATTGTAGGCCTTCTAGATGCTAGTTAACATTTGTTAACTTTTTTATATAATCTTTTTATTTTCTTTTTTTAGTTTTTTTACGACTTATATTCGGGCCTACGTTGTCCCCCCATTTCTAAGTACTAATGCTGTAACATGGAAATATTGTAAAACCAAACCATTTTTAAAAGAGTAACCACGGAGTTTCTTGCCGGTTCATCTACATAGGAAACGACCAACTCAAACCGTGCACCTTTTGTCGACGTTTTATAAGTGCCCAGGCATATGTGAAATAAAAAAATTGATTTTAATTTTGATTGTGCCCCATGCAACCATCAGGTGAGATCATGGTGAAGAGTGGTGTCAGTGAGTTGTTCTGGGAAAACTCTCCCGTTGAACCACTTACACGTAATTACACCATGGTAATGCTGGCTTGAAGAATTTATTATGTTTGCCCGTACCACGAAGAATACATAGATGATAAGCAAAATGTTTGCCTTGCCACTCATTGCAGTTTGAAATATATATTTTGTATTGTTTACTTTTTAGTACAAAACATAATATGAACATGGCAAATATTATATAAGTATACAATCGAAAAACTTGCAGTGCAAACATTAAACTTGTCCCGTGATAGTTTCAATATTGAAACTAAGGCGTCAAACAGAGGAGTAGCACTTTGCTCTCGACAGAGCGAACTTCAACTATCGACAGAGGCAACTGCAGCTGTCGACAAAAGCACCTGCTGTACTCTGCCTAAGCTTGCCAAGCTATGGTGCCAACATGACGGCAAGGGACAAGTTATAGTGAACGGTCTGTACTCTGAGTTGTTTTTTTTTGTTTTTGCAGTGGCCACTGCAGTTCACGGCGTGGTGGTGAATGAAATTTTTTCCATAGCTTGCTTCTTAGTGTGGGTGGTTGGTCTTGAATGGCCTGTGTGTAGCGGAGAAAACTCTTCCGGCTCTTAAGTCACCACCTCTGTGAAACTAGATGATTGCGCTACCAAGGCCAGGTCATCTGCATATAAGAAGCGTCCAGTGTGCTGCGTAGTAGGCTGATCGTTGGTGTAGATGTTAATCAGAGTCGGTGCCAGCACACTGCCTTGCGGGAGACCATTTTTTTGTCGCCGCCATCTGCTGTTGTCTGATTGGAAGAACACCTGAAAACGACGGTTCCGCAATAGTACGTTAATAGTGTTAACAAACAAACACCTGATCGTTAGTTGCGGCAACGACTTTAGCAAGTAGTTTTCTGATATTTATGGTGTCGTATGCCGCTGACAGGTCCAAAAATACGATACTCGTGACCTTATTCTGTCCATGTCCTCTATGAACTGAGTCAGTTTGAGTACTTGACCGGAAAAGAGTTACCGGGTCTAAACCCAGCCTGCTTAGGAATAAGCGTTGGCTCAGTTGTCTCAGTAAGCCGATTCCGCAGAAACCGTTAAAGCAACTTGTATACCAAAGACATCGGCCGGTAGTTTTTTGGGTCATTAAGAGGCTTTTCCGGCTTCAGCAGCGCTAACACTTTCGTCATTCTCCCCAGTTTGGCCATGTGAGTGGTTTCCAAACATGTATTGAAGAAAGCGAGGAGCCACGACACAGCAACAGATCCCAGATGTTTTAATTGTTCCACTGTTAGATCATCAACTCCAGCAGCCTTACCGTTTTATAATGCCTTATATTTCAGTGAGTGTGAAAGGCTTACTGATGTCAGTGGAATCGCCAAGAGTATTGGTAGTACTCCGTGTTTTTGCATTCATAATGAGGTGTATTAATTTAATTGGTTTGGCTGTACGGAACCTTCAGTGCAGGCGTACCTATTTATTACCTTATTTATGAATTTCAAATGCCAAGCATGACAGTACGGCTGACATACAGCTGTTCCTTTGTTTATGACCACGTGATTGAGGCGTGAATATAATACAAATGGTTATGATTAACCTTGTTCTAAGCAATAAAATAATAGCAATATTCTTTTATTTTTGTAATCAACAATATAATAAAGCTGTATTTTTTGTCGTACAATAAAACGTTATACTATATTGTCAATTAGCCGATATTGTCAATTAGTCTGCCAAGCTGAAGTGGAGCGATGTTCAGCGGACCAAGTAGCGCCTCATGATCTGGAAAGTCGACGCCGAGAAACGGGAAGTGATAAGATAGAAGAAGAAAAGGAAGACTTAACTAAAAATTTATTACAAAAGTCAATGTCAAAACATTTATTGCGAACTATTTTGCGTCCAGCCTATTAATTAACTTTTGACAGATGAAATTTCATAATTAGTGCCAGCAACCATAGACAATAAAATGCAATATTTCATCGAGGCTTACAATAGTGAAGCGACATGCTTTTCGCTCCGTTATTATGATTATTTAAAATTCACAGTTAAATCGAATTTACGCAGCAATTTATATCGCATTGTAAATTGAATATGTTACATATTCTGATTTACAAATCCACATTTTAAGAGTATTTACATTTTATAACACTATACAAACCATACCATTTTTATCTTTTGATATTGTATCAATTCATATGACTCTCATTTTGTATTCTTTCATACTGTTCTTACCTGAAAAGCATATTTTTAGTTATCTCTGATTGTTTTAATAACTACAACTTAAATTATATTGTTAATTTGTGAAATTTTGGAATATTTTATACTGTGACATTTTCATCTGATATGACGTCTGTCTGTCTATTTAATTTTCTTAAGCCATAGACATAACATAGGTACCATGGACTACCTAGACCTTCCTTAAGCTAGTTATACATTATTGTAAGGGCAGTGGCAGACTACCCCTCTCTGTAAAACCGTTTTTTATTCGTTCTGGTCTTATTTCATCATTGAGATTTCAATTCAAAATTTAGAAGGGATGACAGAACGAGAAAAAACGGGCTTCAGCTTTTTAGTTTTGAATCTGGACTGAAAGCCAAAAGACGGTTGACTTCTTAATACTACCAAGTGCACTATCGTATCTGAAAGCTCTTTAAACTATAATATATACGGCCTGTGAAATTAGTAATAAGCTGTTCAGTTTCTCTTGTCATCTCTTGGCATCAAAGGCCTCGCTGTTTGGCTTATTGAGTCATAGCTGGCCTCCACTCTCCTTGGTGCCAAAGTACTTACCCGTTTGCCTGTCTATCCGTCCTGCTACCTATTCTACTGCCTACCTGCCCGATTACCTGCGTTGACCATTTACCACTGGTGCCTGTTCACCTGCCTACCTGCCCGATTGCCTGCTTGTCCGTCGTGGCGCCTGCTCACCTACCTACCTCGGGTATTCCACGTCTTCCTGCCCGACCTGCTGCCTGGTTAGCTGCCCACGTCGTGCGAAGCCGGACCTTAGTTTTTATACCCTATTCTAAGTTTATTTTTAATAAAAAAGTCGTGTGGCACTCGGGGACTGCCGCGGTAAAGCTATTGCATAGCATTTATTCTAGATCCAGTCCTGGAAAATGCGTCAAAAAAATTAAAAACGTTAAAAACTCGAAAACGTAGCGAGCCAAACCCGCATTTATTTACGATTAATAAAACTCTAAAAAACAAAAAACGTAGCGAGCCAAACCCGCATTTATTTACGATTAATAAAACTCTAAAAAACAAAACAAAAATACCCTTATTCACATTGAAATAAGGTCGCTTTTCTTTGACAAGCAAAAGTGACCCTTATTCTCATTAGCATAAGGTCCACATTGATCACCATTGTCACAGAAACAGCTCAGAGAGACCGATAAAAGGCAAAAAAATTACGACCAACAAAAATTTTAAAACCCTCATATCTCAGAAACGGTTGGAGTTAGCGCATTTCTGACAAAAAAATTGCCCCCCTGCCACCTGCTACTTCATCCAGGAGAACAAGATAGGATTTACCCCCCCCCCCTCCCCCCTTAACCGTTTACCTCCCCCCGCAAAAAAATTTTTCATTCTAAAAATACCAACACGGAAATCGAAAACACGTGCAACAAACCTCCCCCCCCGCCCCCCTGCCCCTCACCACTCAGATTCCACAGAATTCAAAAACCTTATTAAAAACAAAACAAAAATACCCTATTTACATTGAAATAAGGTCGCTTTTCTTTGACTAGCAAAAGTGACCCTGTTTTTTACCCATTAGCATAAGGTCCACATTGATGGACAGTGGGGAGCGTGAGGTTTTTTCGTTACGGAATTTCTGGATTCGGTCCCCGCGCTCAAGGCCCGCGAAAGAAGCTATGCAATAGCTTAACTATTTTATTTTAATAACGAGTTTTAGTCGAGGCCGTTACCACAGGGCCACCACTGCTCTCTTCACTTAGTCACATAATAATAATGTCATTATAAATAAGACTTGCAATTAAGGTTCGCCCATCCAATGAAAGTAAAATTTTAGTAGAAAACAGTTAGGAGATTTCCTCCACCGAGCAAGAGAGCACATAACGTGGTCACACTTTACGCACTTGTCTGTAGTCGTGATCGGGCAGCTGGTGTTGTAGCGGGGACATGGGTCTCAAAGGAGACTATCGTTGTATTGGTTTTGTAATAACCTAGAAGTCGTAGAATCTATGTGAAGTGATGTGTGTTGGTCGTATCACTTGAGGTAATAACGATATGGGTGGCATGAGTGTCACTAGCTGCTGCAGCAGTCGTACCATGAGAGGTGTATCATATACACCTCTCATAAGCTAAGGTGATAGGCTTAGAGGAACCTTTCGTTATCGGTGATCGTTATACACTGAAAGCTTTAAATAGGTACGCTTGGCACTTAAAATTATGCACAGGTCTGGGTTTAGGAAGATGATGGTGGGTCACGTAATCACGTTCCAGTCAATGTTGATTTCGATAATGGTGATGGATGAGCAAGCTGTAGAAGTTCGAGTAATTCAGTCTATCGGCCGTAGTGTGTGTTCGACCGTACCAGTGGTTAAGCGTAGTCGTAGCCGTAAATCGGTATATCTTGAGGCAACACAAGTAGTCCGTAGATGCGCGATATTGCGTTTAGTACTGTCGGAGGTCTGGGTATAGATAGACCGTTGTGAGACGGCAAAGCGATTACTGGTCGGCTAGAGAGCCGTGGCGTTAGAGTCTTTACTCGAGGGTTTCTGTTAGCCTGGCAGTTTTGCTGAAGAAGAGTTTTTAAGTTTCTTTGGAACGACTGTGGTTGAAGTTAGTTAAAAAGTAAGATTTTGTTGGAATAAAACTAGAATTATAAAATTTCCCTATTTTCACGAACCCAATAAATCTAGTTTGGTTAGAAGTAGCCTAGTTGGCCTTTGTGGCAACTGTGAGCCTAGGTGGCAACCGCTGGCATAACATAACATCACGCATACGGAGTATTATTGGGAGGTTCCTGATGGATCAACCGAGTGACACTGCCTGACCTGGGAGTCGAACCCGTGACCTCATGATTAGTTATTTGATTTGTGCTACATGATTAGTTCTAAAAGAATAAATCAAAGAGCACACAAATTCAGTAGAATATACCTACTGGCTTCAGAAAAAGAGCTAGCTGATCTTTTTCGCAGAATAGAATATAAGAGTGGACTGGTTGGACTCACCATTAATAAGTTGAAGACAAAAGTCATGCTCATGGATAGAACCGATCAAATCTCTAGAACGAAAGAACTCGCGGACCTAGAATTTGTCAGCTAGTTTATATACCTCGGATCGCTACTTACTGACCAGGGAGGAACCGAAAGAGACATCAGGAGCAGGACTCAAATAGCTAAAGCTGCGATGAGTAACACAGTACAGTACAGTTGTAGTGAGTACACGTATTTGGCAGGACAGAAAGGTCAACAATGTCACCAAGATGAGACTAGTCTGGACACTGGTTTTCTCGATATTCCTTTACGGATCGGAGTCTTGGAAGATTCGGGCAGTAAAACAGAAAAAGATAGAAGCTTTTGAGATGTGGTGTTGGCTAAGAATGATCCGCATACCATGGACCGCCAAGAGAACAAACTAATCTATCCTTGATCAACTAGGCATAAAAGACAGACTAACCACGCTCTGCTGCCGAAGGATTCTCAGCTATTTTGGTCAAATTGCCCGTCGGGAACCAGACAATGTAGAGAAGTTGGTGGCAAGGTGTAAGGAAAAAGACATCGCGGGCGGTCACCTAACCGTTGTCCAGACTAGGTATATCTCGTAACCACCCTCACTGGACTCTCTGTTACAGTCGCCCTAAGAGAAGCAATTGAAGTGGTAGAACACCGTGCATAAATCCATTTGGGCCTTTCTGGGACACGACCTCCAGTAATGAAGAACGCGACCAAGAAGAGATCCTTCACCACCAGGGTGAAGGAAAACATCGTGAGGAAACCGGCATGTGTTAGAACCAAAAAATCGAAGACATGTGACATCCATCAACCCGCACTGGGCCCGCGTGATGGATTAAGGCCCATTACCTCTCACAGAGAGTATTCCTGTGTGCCAGCAATGACAACATTATAAGGTTGATGATGATGGTAGCTATCATCATCATCAGCCTTATTAGTTAGTTCATGAAATTGACAGTAACCAAGAAAAAAAAAAGAAGTCAGCAGTACTGGGGTCCGCCATGGTCTCAGCCATGACAGGTATATCATCGGCAAACTAAAGGTGAGTGATGTGCTCGCCGTTGACGTCGATGCTTGGCCTGGTCCGGAGCCTTGAAGGCGTCCTCCAGTGCAGCGGTCGACGGTTTTGGAGGTGTGACGTCTCCCTGTCCCGCACCTCGCTGCGGAGGGATGGGTTCCGGGGCCAGGTTGCAAGGTGGGACTAGCGTAGTGGCGCTTCGGTACTTCGATGTACCGGTGGTCGATTTGGCGCCGTTGGAGGGACTGCAGTGCAGCCCAAGTCGAGGACTTTCACGTGGTCCACAGACGCTCAGCGGAAAGGCAGGTTATACTCTTCGGGTCCCTGTATAGCTTGTCGCACCGTACGTATGTGGTCTACGGTGCTGGAGCCTGTCCGGAGGCCGACTTCTTCGGAAGTATTTATAGGTACCTTCGTGAAAAGATGTTCGCGTCCAGGAGCTTCATTTATAAATCTATTCAACTGTTTAGCTGAAAAACTCTTGGCTTTCTTCCCTTTAAATCCTTGAGACTTTCTTTTCAAGAACGCAATTAATTTTGAATATTTTTTCATATCGACTTCGTTATAAATTCATAATGTACTATTTAACATTGAGTATTTAGGCCAATGTGTAAACAATGCCCCGATGGTGCAACGAAAAATGAGATAGACTTCATCATGTCGACGAAGAAGCAAGTGTTCAATGATGTCTCTGTGATCAATGCGGTTAAAACGGGAAGTGATCACCGTATGGTAAGAGGCACATTGAACTAAAATATTAAGCTGGAAAGATCTCGACTGATGAAATCTACGCTCCGTCCAGCACAGATTCAGATTCAAAACCCTGAAAGCTTTCAGCTCGAACTCCAGAATCGTTTCGAGTGCCTAGGTAGCTCCGTGGACGATTACAACGATGGGTTCGTGGAAACTGTCCATACGGTCGGGTCTAAGTTTTTCAAGAACCGTCGTGCAAATAAGAACAAGAAACTATCTGATCCAACTCTCAAGCTCATGAAGGAGAGGCGTGAAATGATCCTGCAGTCTTCAGACGATGCGTGGAACTATCGGCGACTCAATAGACAGATCTCGAAGTCCTTGAAAAGCGACCTCCGCCGCTTTATACCTGAGCGTATGAAAGACGCGATTGAGCGGAATAAGGGCTCCAAGTTTTTTGCAAGAGATCTGGCTATTGGGCAGAGCCAACTCACGAAACTGAAGACCGACGATGGCAGAATCGTATCCGCCAAACCTGAGCTTCTGAGGGAGATCGAGGGGTTCTATGGGCAGCTGTACACGTCAGTCAGCAAACCTGTTGCAAATCTAGCAAAAGACCCAAGAACTAGATTGACGCGGCACTATACCGAAGACATCCCGGATGTCAGCCTCTAAGAGATTAGGATGGCTCTAAAACAACTTAAGAACAACAAGGCGCCGAGTGATGACGGAATTACGGCCGAACTCCTGAAGGCGGGTGGAAAACCGGTACTTAAAGCTTTCAGAAGCTGTTTGATTCCGTCATACTCGAAGGGTTTTCCCTTCGAGTATGACGGAATCAAAGAGCTTCTGCAGAGACAGAGACGTGGTCGCTCACAATGGGACTCATCAGAAAGCTTAAAGTCACCAAAAGGGCAATGGAGAGGACTATGCTCGGAGTTTCCTTGCGTGATCGAATTAGAAATGAAGACATCTGCAAGAGAACCAAGGTTACCGATATAGCCCGAAGAACAGATTGCCGGTGGGGCCGAAAAGTTCTAGAATGGCGACCGCTTACCAGAAGACGCAGCGTTAAAAGGCCTCCCTCCTCTAGGTGGAGCGACGACCTAGTCAAGACTGCGGGCGTCCGGTGGATGCAAAACGCACAGGACCGATCATTGTGGCGACGCTTGGGGGAGGCCTATGTCCAGCAGTGGACGTCTTTAGGCTGAAGTGATGATTTAGGCTATAATGAGGAACACTTGAATTTGTCAGACTATTCCTGTAAATAGGCCAATAGCTCGTTTTCCGAAAACGAAGCAGCCTTTTTGCATTTTCCATGCCATTATGTCGTGATAGCATTTATCTTTTAATTTACTCGACTTTGCTGGTAATCAATTAAGGGTAATTTCCGTCACCGCATCTAAAATATCGGGCGGAATCAAATTTTCTTCACATTCACTGATATCTTGTAATTTTTAAGCAAGAATTAGAAACTCATGAAATTCAGTACAACGCAAAACGTATGAATGGCGCCAAACCCAGCACATCACCGCGTTAACCGCGCATGCGCTAAAGCACGCACTGCGAATTTTATTCGCTCGTGATTTTTTAACAAAATTCGCGTGAATGTTTGTCCAAGTACTGAATTTAACTAACACGCACTGCAGATAAAATTCCGCGCGGTTTTTGTCACCTTCTACCTGTTCATAGAGTTCAAAATATTCGCGCGAATTAAATCCGCGCTGCGGTGCGATGGATTATGTGGCAAAACACGATTTCTTTTTCAAATTTGCGTGCAATTTTTATTTCCGCAGTACGTGCAGCTTTATACGATTCCATAGGTCGCAGAATGCGCGAATAAAAATAGCAGTGCGTGCTAAGCATAACGCGGGCTTGCCACAACAATAAAAAATTTAAATCGGAAGTTTTTATAATAGGTACTATAAAAATGGCGGCCCTCCATTTTCCATTACAAAAAAATTATTGATGGAAACTCCTTGGTGAAATTAATTTCTTGGATTTGCCCTGTACCATAATAGAAAAAAATAAAAACTACTCTCATAACGTAATATTCGAATTATAAACTTCAAAACGAGTTTATATTGACATTATTTATAAATCACAATAGCGAAATTTAAAAATAGAATCTTAGTATATAAAACTTTTTCGCTAACAAAATAATGCTATAATAGTAGTTTATGAAACTGTTGCATAATGAGGGGTATTAAAACATGAGTGTGTGTTTAAAAACCGAGCCGTAGGCGAGGTTTTTAATAGCTTTCACACGAATGTTTTAATACCTAGTTATGTGCAGTTTCATACACTACTTTATCTACACTCATAAATTGGGATTGAACCTACTAAATACCTCTTTTTGCATTTTCCATGCCATAAAATCGTGATAGCATTTGTCATATACTTTTCTCGACTTTGCTGGTAATAAATTAAGAGTAATTTCCTTCGCCGCATCTAAAATATCGGGCGGAGTCAAATTTTCTTCACATTCACTGATATCAGACATTTCACACACAATAATTTAAATAACTCATGAAATTCAGTACAGCAAAACTTGCAAAACGTATGACTGGCGCCAAAACCCAGCACATCACCGCATTAACCGCGCATGCGCTAAGGCTTAGCACGCACTGCGATCTTTATTCGCGCGATTTTTTTCCGCCCATTCTCCGACCTATGTAATTGTATGAAGTTGTTCGCATCGGTAACGAAATCGTGCGGAAATAATTCCGCAAGAAATCCGTGTTTTGCCACAGAATCCACCGCACCACGGCGCGAATTTTATTCGCCCGAATATTTTGAGCTCTATGAACAGGTAGAAGGAAACAAAATTTGCGCGAATAAAAATCACAGTGCGTGCTATGTCTAAAGCGGGCATTGTCATAGACAATTTAAAATTGGAATCAAATCTTTTTATAATAGGTACTATAAAATGGCATTACAAAAAAATAATTGATGGAAACTCCTTAGTGATTAACTTCTTGGATTTGTCCTGTATCGTAATAGAAAAAAAATTGTTTTATAGCATTATTTTGTTAGAGAAATAGTGTTATATATAAGATAAGATTCTATTTTTAAATTTCGGTATTGTGTTTATAAAGTATGCCAATATAAACTCGTTTTGAATTTTATAATTCGAATATTACGATATGAGAGTAGATAAAACAATTTATATAATTTCTAATGCATTTCGGCTACATAAATTTGGTCTTAAAAGTGTTGTAGTGCACATCAAAAGGCTAACTGAAATAAAAACGTTATTAAATCATACGGCAATAAAATCACACTACACTTTACTTATATATCTTATTTTTTTTTATTTTAATGCGTGGCGTCTCGCAGTTCGGCCAAAGTAGCCGTCCTCTGCTTAACCGGACTAACCTGTGGAGACTAAGCTATGTAGCCTCCGGCCAGGCTTAAAGTTTCTAAACCTAAAGCGACAGCACTAAGGGCTACCCCAGTTGGGGTCGGACCTCGGCTCAGGGCGTCGCTTGGGGGATGGCAAAGGCCGGATCTGATAAAGTGTACCATCTACTACTACCATCCGTTCGGAAAAGCCTACGTGGAGAAGAACGGACAATAAACTCCAATAATATCTGACTGGTATTTAACTATGGCTCAGCACGCGGGCTAGCTTATAGAATCGAAAAGGATTACGCGACGAGCCTCTGCGGTGAGGACGGAACGAATATGTAAATTAATCTTGTATGAACGGCGGGTTCGTACTATTTACGAACCCACTGACCGTCCTTGTAGACAAGGCTATCGAGCTCCTTAGTGATGGACTCATACCTCGAAAAGAGGTTGGCGCATTCAGCGGGAAGGAGAGAGCCCGCATTCCGGATTTCAGTATCCAGAGCACGGGCTTGAGGGGTCATGAAAATGGAGTACGCGCTAATTATATTTTTAGCGACGCATACATATGGCTTTTGCCCGGAGGGGGCGACAGGGGGCTGGCACTTAGCAGCAGGGGTGGTGGAAGCCACCTTCTGGCTTTGTGCGGTCATAGGGGCGGCCAAAGGGGCGGTGGGGGGCATTGAGTCGGGGATAATAATTGGCGCTGCGATGGGAGTAGCCATCAGCGCTGGAATCGGCTGGGAGCAAGACTGAGGAGCCACACTTTGGTGGTTCAGCTTGCCCCAGGGTGAAGGCCTCTGAGGGGCTAGTCTGGGGGGGGGTTGAGTGGTAGGGGCTTGGCGCGCTTGGCGCGCGTCATTACGCCTGGCCATTTTAGGCGCAAGTTTAGGGGCTCTTGGGCAACCACGGTAATTAGCCGGGTGCCCGACTTGTCCACAAAGCACGCAGCTGGGAGGCTCCGTGCATTGTGATCGGTCTTTTGGACGGGAACAGTCCTTAGTACTGTGCTCTCCCATGCACTTAACGCACCTGGGAGGAGCGAAGCAATTAGTCTGAGAGTGACCGTAGAGTTGGCAGTTGTGACACTGGCCAACGAGATGGGGACGGTATGGCTTTTCAATGGAAATGCCTGACAAGTTGCATACGGTCCTGACATTAAAAATGGGATTGTGACCCTGGAAGGGGAAACACACGACAAGGACCATGTCGTAGAGATCTCCGCCTCTTGCTTTATGCAATCGGTGGACCTCTGACACAGGGACTTTTTGCGCTAATAAATCCTCTCGGATTTCTTCCGTCGGGATTTCCTTCGGAACGCGCTTAATGACAACTCTAGTGTACTTTTCCTCCGGAAGGGAGTAAGTATGGAAAGATACTTTCCTGTCTTTTAGAAAACGAGTTAAACCTCGATAATCATTGGGAGTGGGGACTTGGATTCTGATGCCTTGTTGGCATGCAGTGGCCTTGGTGAAATTAATTTTACGCGCTACACAGGCGCTTGATATGTCGCTCCATTTCCCTTTATCTTGAAGATAAATGGGTGGAGGAGGAGGAGGCTTCCTAGTGGTAGTATTATTTACTACTACCATAGGGCTAGGCGAGCGGTTTGACCGCTGAGAAGGACTAGCGGGGGCGGGGGCGGGGGAGGGATGCCTGTCGGGCAAGGCCGGCGGCAGAACTGGCTGGGGAGAGGTCTTAGCTACTGGCTTTTTGGCCTTGGTAGCGTGAGGGGGACTTTTCCTCATTTTCCTCTTTCCTCCAGAGTGGACTATGAAGTCTCTGTCATCAGAGTCAGAAGAAGAGGACATGGTGGCATAGTCCTCTGACAAATCGGGCTTATTGGGGTCAATTGGTAACACCTGATCGATGTGGTCAGCTACTGCTGCCCATTCATCGTCGGTCATTCAGCCCTCAGGGCTGTGTCCATATCGATGGGAGAGTCACCTTCCTCATCGGCCCAAGTTTTGGATTTGGACCTAGTATCTGCGTGGAAAGCGGCTATGCGCTCCTTGTACTTTTTGTACTGAAGACGGTCGGACTTCCTACGAGGAGGAGGCTTAGTAGCCGAAGTCTGGGGCTTTAAAGGGCTACGGTCTCTCTCAGAGGGAATTGGATCTGACTTTCTAACCTCACCCTGGGAAAGGGTGGGTGATCTAGGCCCGGAAGTGGGCCTGACGGGTGGGGTGGGTGATCTGAGAGAGTCCTTCTCCTCACATGGCACGGGGGCCATGCTAGGTTCGGGTTCCAGTACATCATCCACGGTCGGATTTATGTTTGGTACTAGGGTTTCTAACACTGTGCCAAAAAGAGTGGCGAGTCTCGCTCGGAGATGACAGTCCTGAGCGAACCTCTCCTTAATTGTTTTAATGGCGTATTGCGCATTTTCAGGGAGATGACTTATGTCAGAATAGGGCGGGGGGACAGGGGCCCTGTACGGTGCACATCTGGCAAGGGAGGCAAGAATAATCTTGAAACGGGCCTGGTTTTCATGACGCGGACTGGGATCGTCCGACATCAAGTCCTTGACGAGCTCTATTAACACCTCAACGGGATGCATCGTTGTCAATAGAGCCAGAACAAGGAGAAGAGAAAAGAAAATCTAAAACTACTAAGGGGCTGATAACCTTATTCCCCGGGTGGATGGGCCCGGGGATGTGTGAATCCTACCCTCCCAGCCGGGTTAGACTGGGAGGTGAGTATCTGGTGAGCCCTAAGCTTGTTATCCTGCCACCAATCTTATTGGGTGGCAGGGGTCCTAAAAAGGTGGGCCACCCTCCTCCTGTGTACCGAAAGTCTGGCACGTCGGGGTTGAGACACCCGCCCGTGCCAGGTGAATCGCTGTGGGGCAGAGACAGGGGTTGACTAGGCTATCTACCAAGGCCAACTACCCTGCTCCCGACTCCTTCTGACTGCCGTGTCCAGACGGGACTTGGCAAGTGGGCGGGTCACCACTTCACTTGGCTTCGTTAACACCGTTAGGTATCCACCAAGGACCACTAAGTCGTGGTTTTAACCCGGAAGGGGCCAAAAAAGATGTCCCTACTAGTAACCGAAGTTACTAGTAGCGACACCTGTGGGCGGCGCGCGGAGACGCGGCGACCGCAGTGACGTCACGCAGTGGCGCGACGAGTCGGAGAGAGGGGCGCGGCGGGGCGCGCGGTGGGGGCGGCGAGAGCGGCGGGCGGCAGCGAGACGTCCGCTCGGGGGCGATGGCAGGCGAAGAGTGAACTTATATATCGCCCTTTGACGGCTTTTATAGGTCTGTAAAATTGCATAAAAAGTGTAAGAAGCCTCGAACGCGGTTCCGGTACTAACCTTTGGTCCTAACAACCGATCACAAACCACTATTCATTGTGTTCTATATTAGTAACTCCCACGAGAGGACTAATTGTGGACTACGGGATTTCTTGATAGAAGGGAACCTGGCTTATTTTGGGGAGAAAATTGCAGTGCTCGATGGATATGGTAGGTAATGTAATGACTTTTCGTCTGATACTTTTTCCAATGTTAGAACTTTCTGTCAGACAACGCTTTATCCTTAGAATAGTCACGGGGTCCCATTACTAAGAAAGAAAATTTGGTTCAAATAAATCTCACTAGATGGCGCGGCATGTCTTGATCTGTGGTTGAAGTGTGCATATTTTTTTTTTTTTTTGGTCTTTATTAAGGTTTAGCCATATAGGTATCATCAACTCCTATACTCACAAAATTATGGAATACTGAGCTCTTATTTCAAATTTCAAAGATGATTGGAATGGACAGTTAATATATAGATAGCGCTGTATTAAATTTCAGAGGTTAACCACTCGCCTTTTTAAAATTTGTAATAAAACGCATTTTTTTTTATTAATACTTCAAAGCAGGACAAAAAATACTATTTAAAAGAACTTCTCGCTTTAAAAAAAAACGAACAGAGTAACAATTATTTAACCACCACAGATTACTACGATCATGATCATAGAGGAACAACAAAACGCAAGTGTCAAGTCAACTTTGAAATTGAGCGACGAAATCTTTTCTGTGATCTTTTAACTTTGTTTGAATCTTTGAGCTTTCGTGATTTTTATTATTAAACTGGACATAAAACGGACTCTGATAAGGCTTTCTTCCTCGATCGACTTTTGGCACGTAAACGGACTCCGACTCCGCTGTTATTACGATTCACTAGTAGTAGAATCAGTAGTAGTAGAACCGCCGCGAATAACCTCCTCCTTTCTGGTTAAAAATACGTATAACACGAGCGCTTAAGGCATGCATATTTGGTTTTTGATACAATACTAACAATTATGCCACAGCATAATTATATTACTATGCTAATAAAAATTATGCGAAGACGTTATGCTAAGCAATATTACGCCTAAAAATTATATGCCCATTGTATTCCCTTGTCAAGCTGCTTCAGTTTGATTTTGCCCAGCTTGAATTAGGTCAAGAACCCGAGCTGCTTCCGTGGGGGAAGTATCCGTTTCTCAGTAACTAACGATAAGAACGATAAACGATACGTTTGATAGGTATCACAAAAATGCATAATCAGCAATGTTCGACCCAATTATGCTTTGCCGAACACTGGCTATAGCTAATGCGTGCATGTTATTTAAGAGAGTAGTTTTGGATAAAGCGTCAAAAACTCGACGGGGATTTGGTATACTTGCGCGAAGACATATTTGGTACACATGCTCGCTCATCAGCAGAGCGACCCCTTCACTCACGGACTGGAATGAGGCGAAGGGGGTCTGTAGTACTATGTTCAAGCACTGCAACCCATCCAATTCCTAACCTCGCCAATAACAACTAAACTAACTTAAAAATAACCTTTTTTAAGTTAGTTTAGATTTTAAAGACCTGATGCTTTTCCACAAAAGATGTGCTATGTAGCGAGGCGGTGCGCGAGGGAAATATCCACCAATGGGGGCTACTTTATTTTCTAAGCCAGGCCTTGCGTGGCTCTGATGAAAAAGGCAAGCACAGCTATGTATTTTAACATACCAAAAAGCGGATGTGTGCACCATTTATCTACACACATCTTCGCTACACATCCTGGCGCCGCGTTGCTATCTATCTTGCATAGCTTTGGTATAATCAGTCACATATTTTCACAAATTTGCTACGCATCCTCGGCACATATCGCATCTTTGGGTGAAAGTCGCACCTAATTTTAGAAGTTAAATTACATAGCATTTATAAAACGCAAAAATAATTAGTTTATTGACACATTTATTGGACCTTATTGTTGGGGTGGATCAGGGAGTGTCTTTTCAGTGGCACAATATAGTTTTCTGGAGTATCTCCTGATCCAGTAGTAGTAGTGGCTGATCTCAGTGTAGACCATCAGACTCCTACTGATAAGTGGATTTTTGTATGAAGCGATGCCAATCTGGATGTAGCCTCTCACCAACAGCGCGCTTCCGGAGTCACCACTAAATAAAAAAAAGAATATTTATGTAGGAATAACGTACATAGATTTTGGTGCTCCAAATTAAACAGCTATCGCGGAAGTTTTATAAATTCACTAGCTTACACCCGCGCCGTCGCCCGCGTGTCGGGCGACGGCGCAATGATTTATCGTTATAAAAAGTAATTTCCATTCAAAAATGTTGTTCCAGTTTGTACATACTGTAAAAGCCCAAACTATGGTAAAACCTAGAATTTACAGATAAATCCTAAGATTTACCAGGTATTGCTGGTAAAAGTCCGAAATGATCTATGATAATCGATAATTTCGGCGTTTCACCAGTAATCACACGGTAATACTTAGGATTTCTCACAGAATAGAATAGAATATTTAATTGCCAGAATATATTTATTTGTCTAACGGCATGCAAAATCAATTTCCAATTAAATGAAATGCGTACATCAAATTTCAATTTACATTACATTAATATTAAAACTTAAATATTATTTCAATCATTATTTTGTATCTATATACCACACACTTCCATTTTTACCATTTCATTAAATAAATCAATATGTTTAACGCAACGCTTTTTGACATGTTGTTGTAACTTTAACATATTATCGTTTTCCTTCACCGTTTTGAGAGCAGTGGTGATGAAATAAATTACACAAAGTAAAATCAAAAGTTAGTTAAAATCTTAATTCTTTTAATTTAATCAACCCATGTGCAAAGCACAATTGCTGGTAGCAAATCACAAGCCTACCAACTTTAACTATGACGTACACAACTTGAATCGTCAGTACTTATGCCCATAATATCAGTATCAGAATCAAGACCGAAACTTTCTTAACAGTTTTTTTATTAAACTCATAAATAATATGAGCATTACACGAGCCGTGTATTCTATTCAAACCCCCATTAACGTGTTTTTCTTTATGGTTTACATTCAGGTTCAAACAGCGGTATTTTTTTTGGAAATTCCATTCGTGAAAACTCATACATAACTTTTTTTTTCTTAAGATATTCGAACTCAATTATCAAGTCGGCTTTAATGTGGTTTGCAGAATTCGTAACTATATATCTTATGGGATTTGGTGAATAAGGTTATTGAAATCCGTTTGTCGAAAACCAATATCTCAAATCTGGCGATATACAAATAAATTGAGAGTCAGATGACGGTCTGTCAAAATAGCGTCATTTTGGCAGACCGTCCTCGAGGTCATCTTTTCCCAAAGAGCTTATACTTCTTACTACTAGACTGTGCACTATGGCGCAAAAACCGGTCCGAGCGAGAGGGCTCCCTTTGGTAGTGTGTCTCTTTCTAATGAGGTGACCATGACCAAACAGAACACGGGACAAATTGATTGTAAAAACGACATTTTAAGTATTCCGTTATATTGATGCTACCTAAAAGCGCTACCTAAACCTACCTAATTTATAGTTAATAAAAAAAAAGTTTTTTTTATATTTTTTGGTATCTACATCACTAACCGTATGGTGTCGGGCGTAAAGAATTTCACCATCCCATGTTTTCCCGTGGGTGTCGTAAGAGGCGACTAAGGGAAAAACCAGAGAATGGGCAGCAGCGTTCTCTGTGCATTTGTAACAACCATACTTCGATCGCCAACCCGCCTGCAAAGCACTCCCCATGAATAGCACAAATAAAACATAGCCCCTATTGCCCGGCAGCCTGTACCTTCGATTACGGTAGGGTCGAGGTTACGGTATGGCGGTATGGCAAGGGTTGCTAAGAATCTCGGACGAGATCCGGCTACCCCAACAAATACCGTTGAGTGAACCTGGCAACGTACAACACGCGCACACTCTGGACCGACGAAAATATCACCGAACTCGAAGAGGAATTGAGCAGTTTACGATGGAGTATTAAAGGGTTATCTGAAGTTCGAAGAGAGTCCTCCCCGATTCAATAATCCTCAAATCCCAAGTCTCTTTAAGTTTCATTCTTCAAGACCATCATGTAGATTGGAACAAAAAGCTCTCTGATCCTGTTTGTAATTGTTCGTTTTGGTATAACATAAAAAGAAACATATAAAATTTTCTACCATTTCTACCAAACCCAATGATTAGTTGTGCTAGCAATAGGTCAGACAAGGACACACTACCAGCGGAAACCCTCTCGCCAGGACCGCTTTTGGTTAGCTACCGCTTATAAGGAAATAGCTAGCCTAGGTGTATGATGATAGATTTCATTTTAGCTAAACAAAAAATGTTGGTACATAGTCTAGTAGTAAGAAATACGTTTAAGGTCTTTGTGTTTTCCATTGTTTTTCTTTCTTAAAATAACTGTCAATTGTTTTACCCTCTTTTCACGTATTTCTTCCTCACAGATAATAATATCCGCTGAGTCAGTTCTTGATGTGGATACTTTGGAAGAGCAGGTGGTGAATCAAAATTAGGACGTTTTAATCAACTACGAACGACGTTTCAGAAGTAAGTTTAATGGAATGTTTTGTACTCAAATGCGTTTTTAAAGCTTTATCAAAACCTTTACTACTTTGGAGTATATTAGAGCACAATGTGCTCTACGCGTTATCTTTTTGTATTTTTTTTTATAATTCCACACTACAATCATAGGAGGCTCAGCGTTGAACGACTCGCACACACACGAACCACGCGTTTAAAGTACCCACTTAATTTTTTATTTTGTTAAATGATTGTGAGGTTATATGCACAGTAAAATGAATTGCTTATTTTTTTGTCAAAATATTTGAATTTATAATAATGTAACTGTCGCCCGTACGTCTTTGACAAAAATATTATAATATTATATAAGTGTAATTGTCAGGCAAAGCCATTATTGCGTGGATCCTTTTGGGCTAAGAGTTACTTGTATATATGTACCTAGGTTCACAATGAAACTAATCACGTTATGTATTGAATAATAACGTAAACGACATTCCACCTAGCACGTAGTTTGATCTACACGAACAATCGGTCACTCTCACTGTATTTCTCCATAAGCCAGTTTTATCACAAATTAACAACTCAATCCAAAACGCCATCTTCTGACTCGATCTTCTGTCTAATCTCCTCTTGTTTGCGCCAAAAACTAGTGATTGGTGTTATGTGTTGTTGACATCTGTCAGTGTCATTCGAAACCATAGCTCTCTTTATTCATTCATTACCATAGTTCTCGCCCTATCCTGGCGACTAAGCTCAGGAGCCCACGCAGGGCACTCCTCGTGTGTTGTGCAGATTCAAGGTTGCCTCCGCAGTGGTGGTAATTTGCCGTGGTCTCTCGCCCAATACTTTTCAGGTAAGAAAAAGAAAAGAAAGAAAAAGTGTTTATTTGTCACAAAACGACATACATTATAATAACATGCTTATGCTAAACCCTTAACAATAGTATTAGTAGTACTTAAATTAAGTTAGTAAAGACGAGAAATAAATCAAACAACAATAACATATACTACCTACATTTTTTTATAATAGAAAATAAATAGGGTGAAAAAGATATTAGGCAGATGCATGTCGTGATTGTGGCAAGAAGGCTTCCACTCAGCATAATGCTGTGCCGTGGAGGACCCACAGCACGGCGCTGATTTTCAGTGGTCGCCTAGGACGTGACGTACGGAAACCAAATCTGTTGTGTAAGTTTAAATAGATACAAAGAACATAAAATAAATACGTATACAGAAGACAAAAATAAACCGCCCAAAATTATAATGGGCGGCGCCTGAGTCCTGTGCGGTGTGCGGTCATATGTGTATGAGTAGTCTGCGTGACCTCGATGCTTGAAAACAACAACAAAGGAAGAAGAGAAAGTGTGATGCTCAATGAAAGAAAGACTGCCCCCACATCGCTGCCTGTGAAGGACCTCATGTCGCCGCATCAAACCGCCTGGATATGATGCCAATGGATTATGAATCTTAAGTAAGTAATTTTAAAACCTAAAAAGATCTATTTATTAAATATAAGTTGTTCAACCTTGTTTTCTGTTCATCTAATAGTTTTTTTTTTTAATGAAATTTAAAACTTTGTTTTGTTCTAGGTACTCACCGAAGCACCCGTGCCCGGTGAATACATGAGTGAGCCTGTAGGAGATGCGCTCCTCTCTCTTCAGCCAGGCTTCAAAGTGCGGCAGGACGACTTCAAAAATGCGCTTGCGCGATATTTGCGGCTGCTGTAGCCGCTCGCGCCACCTCTCGAGCGCCGTTCCTGCCGCTTCAGCCTTACTACAGCGATTCTTGGCACGCTATAACCATTCCGGCGGATGGTGCGAATTCGGTTATAAACCCTCGCGTCCATGTCCGCCAGAATGCCAGCGGAGGAAAGCGTGCCAGGAGAGTTGCCGCCTCAAAAGACACCTTTCGGAATCCTCGTGCGATACGAATGGCCATTTTCCGCTGCAGGCTATTAATTTGAGTCCTGCATCGTCGGACGCCTGAAAGTCTGCTTAACCAGACAGGCGCCCCATAAAGGACCATCGTAGCGGCGGCGAACTTCTTCCCGGGGACCCCCAAGGTTGGGCAGCAGTTTAGACTGCTGCACAACCAAAGCACCCACTGCATTTTCAACGCGGGGGACCAGGCAGGCGCTCAAAGTGTTCTTCGAAGCCCTAACGACCGTCCAGGGTTAGGCCGAGATACTTAATGTATCGACCCACCTACCCCAACGAGCTGGGTGGCCCTGCTCCTCGGCAGTTTATGGAACCATAGCGACTCCGTTTTATGAAGCGCTATCTCCAAAACCCAGCTCGGCGATCGAGGCCACGACTCTTGCTACCCCGAGCTCGGCAAGCTTGATAGTCTCGTCGAAAGTGTCCCCGTCAGCCAACGCCACGGTGTCGTCTGCGTAACAAACGATGTTTACGCCGACGGGGAAGTCAACATGCAGGACCGCATCATCTGCGAGATCCCACTGGAGAGGACCGACAACCGACCTCTGCGGTACCCCACAGGTAATCTCCCTCAGATTCACGCTAAGAGAAAGTTAAAAGAGTGTGTTTACCAGTCTATCCAGCAGACCTAGATCCATCGTTTCAGTGATGGGGGTGACCCATGGACGTAATCTGGCCATGACCATCTTATACGGTCGCCCCTTGGTCCCTGTACAGTCCCTCAAGAAGCTCCCTCCAAGACCTCTACCTGGCATCCGAGATGGCGTGTTGGAGCTCCATGGTCGCCTCCCTGTACGCTCTATAGGTTCTGGCTATTTCTTCGACTGTAGCTCTTGGTTATCTTCTGCGTCGGGTGCGTTGATACTGGCGACCGAAGACAAGAAATGCGGAGCTACGCGATGTCTTCCGACCACCAGTAAACCGCACCCGGGCGCTGGGCGCACCTGACCGGGCATGGAGGCGTCACAAATCGACGTCATGCTGTACAGGAACCAAGCAGCCTCTTCTTCCTGATCAGGCGAGATCCCCTGGGAATGGATATCTTCTGACCACGCCACGACGTTGGTAGCTGCAATAAGCATATCTCAATTGAGCCGCTTGAGGACCAATGTCGCGCCGGTGGGCTAGAAACTAGGCGCCTCGGGCTGTCGGAATGGCGCATTGTGGATGTGGCGATGGTCAGAAAGTGTGACGATCTGCTCCACTACCCTCCATTCCAACACCATGCGGGCAACAGAAGGATTCGCTCATGAGAGATCCACAACTAACTCCTCCTGCCACCGAACACATTCCACAGCAACAAATACATGCCCCCTATGTAGTAGGGAGCAGTGAGGCCCACCGCTTCCACCAGCCCAATAGACGGCGGCAGAGTCCATAGCATCCCGGAACCAGCGAGGATGGTCCCTAATAACGTATGGCTCTGCTACCATCGCAAAGGCATCCAACCACTCCGCAACGGTTTGCAAAAATAGATGCTGCGCGTTGCAGCAATGGTTCAGGTTGCATTTATGGCTGGGAAGGCGAGATGTCCATTTCCGAAGATGTTCTTGCCTGCCAAAATGAAAACTATGGTGACGTATGCTACTTTGACCTGAACTTCAAAGTAGCATACGGTCTTACTGGATAAACTAGATAGGGTTTTGAACAACTGTATTAGATTCATATTTAACCTCAGAAAGTATGACTACAAGTATGTGTCGAAATACAAGTCTGATCTAAAATGGTTGCCGTTTCGCCAGAGAAGATCTTTACGCGCTTTGACCAAGGATTTCTCCCTACTCAATTCACCCAGCACTCCTTCCTATCTTATGTCTAAATTTTAATTTATATGTTCTTCACATGATCGGAATCTGCGTTCTTTTAATAATTGCTTGCTTTTTCTTTCTCATACTACTAATTTTGTTCACTCTTCCTTTAATATTCAATCTTCTTCTCGGGAACGCTACAAGTCGGCTTGGCATTCAAGCGGAAATTGCGGCTTTATTTTCAACACAACTAAGGAGAGTCATCTCACTTTCTTATATTCTGTTACTTCATATATATATTTATATAAGTATATATTATATATGTACGTGTATTTTACCTATTTTAGTATGTTAATAACAACTTTTTTTATTGTTTAAATAATTTACCTGCCATGATAAGATATTTTTAATTTAAAATATCTCGGGCAACGTGGCCTTTAAGGGAGTGCCGTAGAACGACACGTTGAGGTGTTTATATCCTCAAAGAATCTTTGTTTGTTTAACTGTTCCACACGTATACATGACACTCTCATTGTGTGCCGCAACTTTAAGAAAAATAAACAAAATTGCGATGACTGACTTGACCAATTTGAATTGATGAGTTTTTCATAAAAACACAATTTCTATTTTCAAAGTATTAGCCCCCTTACGCACTAGCGGTTAACCACGGGGGCGGCTAACCTCGCGGTTGGCCGCTTGTTCACTTTTATATGCAACCGCTTGTGATCGTATGCACTTAACCACCACAACATTTCAACCGTGGCGGTTGACCGCGGCCCGTTTTGCGGCTGGCCGCCCTCTTGTACGCACTGGGGTTTATGGGCGGTTTGGTTTTAAGCAGAGCAGGACTCTCGACCGTAAGGCTTTGCACACGACCTAATTATTTAGTACTCATTTTGTGCTGCCCAAATTATTTGGATTTAGATTTTGTGCTCCTAAGATGAAGGAATGGGGTTCACTTGAAGCAAAGCTACCGCCAGCAGGACCCTCAAGTTTTAACTATAGTAAAGGAACGAAATTTTGGTATTTATTTAGTGCATTAGGCTATATTTCATGTATCATAAACAAAAAAATATATACCAACAACGACGAGTAAAATAAAAATTCGTAAAATTATACAACAACAATTAGTAAGATAAAAATCCTTAATATGGTACTCACAACACTATTTTGTCGTAAAATAAACCAACTTGTAACTGTTTCTGAGTTTCAATAAACAGCACAATTATAAATTTATTAGCTTCTGCCAGCGGCTTCGCTCGCGTGATAATCGGCAATTATCCCACAAGAACGAACTACTGGGATAAAAATTAGCCTATGTGCTAATCCAGACTATAATCTATCTCTGAGTCAAATATCATTCAGATCCGTGCAGCCGATCTGTCGTGATTGAGTAAAAGACATACAACCATCCGAACTTTTGCATTTATAATATTACTAAGTACTGCCAGCAGCTTCGCCCGCGTGAATGTCGAAAGTTATCCCATGGGAACATCATCCCGAGATAAAAAGTATCCTATATGGTATTCCAGACTATAATCTATCTCTGTGCTTTGGATGAAATTTGTTTCATCCAAATCCGTCCAGCCGTTTGAGCGTGAAGAAGTAACAAACATACAAACAAACACACACACTCACTCACAATCTTTCGCTTTTATAATATTAGTGTGATACTAAGATTTTAATATCACAAGCCCTAGAGTCGAGGATCCCACTCTGCGTATGCACAGTCGATAACAGCTATTACCTGACCCATCCTAAAAACAAACGAATTTGAACCCTCCGCCTGTAAAATTAAAGATTATTTAATTTGTATGAGTTTATCAGATTCTCTACTCGATGAACAACTTAACTAAACTTAACTTGCGCTTGGCGCAGTGGTTGAGCGATTGACTGCTGCGCTGCGTGTCGCGGGTTTGATTCCCGCACGGAACAAATATTTGTATGACCTACAGATAGTTGTTCCAGCTCTGGGTGTTGTGTATGTGAGTTTATATGTTTGTAAACGCACCCACGATACAGGGAGAAATTCTTACTGCGAAAAAACTCTTTAGTTTCTTACTGCGCAACGTAAGAGGATTCGTTTCTGCTGCTGGCGCAAAGCGATCCTGTATCCATTTGCTTAAGCACTCGTTTACATTTACTTTTCTTCCACACGAGCAGATCGATGTAATGAAGTTCATTCGTACTTTGTTGGGGATAGGTTTCCTGTAAATATTATTTGAAATATTTTATCGTTACTATTTTAGTTAAATTTCACTTGTTTAAGAGGAAATGTGGTCGCAGACAACCGACTGAAATTCCTAAGTTAAAAGTCATAATTCGAGGTTTGGTAAAGTTAAAAGGAAAACATAGGGACACATTATATACCTTTATTTTTCACTAGCTGACCCTCGGAGCTTCGTTCCCGTCAACTGGCTACCTATCTAGGTAGATAGGTAGCCAGTTGGCGGGAACGAAGCAGGGTTGCAGGTTGCAGGGTATGCAGGGTAGGTACCCTGCAGGGTATGCAGCCCTACCCTGCTTACCTTGCCTACCCTGCCTACCTAGTCTACCCTGCCTACCATGATATACCCTGGCTACCCTGCCTACCCTAGCTACCCTGCCAACCCTGGCTAACCTGGCTACCCTGCCTACCCTGCTTACCCTGGTTACCCTGCCTACTCTGCCTACCCTGCCTACCCTGCCTACCCTACCTACTAATTTTATCTATCATCAATAGTTTTCTCAGCGCACGCCAAATAATATACTTTACAGGCAACATTTTGCTTGCTTGGGTTACATTATTGCAATTTTCATAAGGATCTGTATTTTTTTTCTAAATTATATTATAGCCTATGACACTCAGGAATAGTGTAGCTTTCTACTGGTGAAAGAATTTTCAAAATCGGATCAGTAGATCCAGAGATTACCCCTTACAATGTCACAAACTCACAAACTTTACCTCTTTATAATATTAGTATAGATATAGATTTAATAGAATATCTTTTGAATTGGTTCAATATTGCAGGCGGAAATAGGCGAGAACCAAACCTCGAATTATGACTTTTTACTTTGGAAATTCAGTCTGATGTCTGCGACCGTATTTCTTCTTAATAAGTAATGTAACGTCTTAAAAAATAACTTACTTTAACCAAACCCCAGCCTGCTAATTGTGCGTTTTCAAAATAAGGTGGGTTTTCCATTAAAGCTACTCGTTGAACGCCATCGTTAAATGTTAAACTCGTTTTGAGTTTCAATAATGCTATGTCATCAATACTTTTACTGTATCTTGAATAGTCATGTGCGAAGATTCTTTCAACACTAGACATGCCTCCTTCCATCCTATTCCTGTGGCCCACTGTTACAAACATTATGTTTTCGCTCCCGGCGGTGAACCTCTCCACGCAATGTGCCGCCGTTAGCATTATCCTCTGGTTGACAATAGATGCACCACATCTCCAGGAAATGTTGTTGCATTTAGCAAACAAAGCCGCACTATGTGGGAACTGCGTTATCGCCGCATCTTCACCTTCTACTACTAAAAAATCTTTGTCACATTTGATTATGCATGGCAAACTCAATATTAGAATAAAATACTTCATTTGTAATAAACTAATACACGTATTTCGCTTACACGCAGAAAACTCGTTGTAATCGTTGAATAAGGATATTAAATTTGGTTATCAGTTCTCTAAAAGCCGAGTCTCCTTAATCATAATTTTCTAATCAATTAAACGAATTTAACGACCATGTTAAAGTTTACAGAATACAGCTTATAACGAAATGGGATAATTTGGATCATAAAATCTTTTTTAGTTCCGTGCAGGAATCAAACCCGCGACACGCATCACAGCATCCGATCGCTCAACCACTTCGCCAACAGTATCGTCAAAGTATGAATGAAAGAAACTAGATGACAGTTTTATTTTGAGGGTAGACTAAAAATACAGACAATATCGATGCCTAATGGCCAAAAAGGGATAAGCAACATTTTTTTGCGAAATCGATTTTTATATATGGTTAGAATCGGCTTTATATTCTGCGTCTATTGGTCTAAGTTTCATGTATCTAAGACAAACTTTCTGTTGAATATGCGGTATTGTTTTGCGATAGTGTTTGGATAAAATAGTATTCAAAACTGACAGTTATGCAATTTTGGCTTTGCATAATAATTTCTTGCTTGGACGTTAACTGGTTAGGCCCATAAAATTATTTTGCAAAAAAAAAACATCTATCAAATTTTGCTTGAATCTTTGTTTACTAAACTGCCAGTTTGGATATTATGTTAGTTTGTGTGGACAGAATAATTGTCATTTATTACATTTAGGCCACATTTCTGAGACATTATTTGGCGTTTAGTGCTATTTTTCCAGGTCTCTATATCAATTATCGAAGGGGCTTAGGATAAATCGTCCCAACTAATGTCGCCTAACATATGTCGCTTATCCTATTTTTACTCCCAATAAATTTAACGAGTATGGTGGTTATATCACCATGACACCACCTATGATTTATCAGTGACAACATAAAGAGAAATCGGTAATCTTGCTGTTAAGTCACACGATAGCGTCCACCTCCACGACGTCTGACGTAGCCTGTAGTCCACGCGCCACTGGTATATGCGCCGAACAGAATATCTGCTCCCATCGACTTGTCGAGCGGTTTACTAATGATAAGCATAACATATATTCCCATAATATAAATTGGTACAGTGAAATTCAGCATAATGATCATTACGTATAATATTATTAGGCATAATAGTTTTGCCAAAATGTATATTGCCATAAATACTGTTGGCATAATAATAATGATGCATAATTGTATAAAGCTTAATGTAATAAACTCATAATGATATTTACACATAATGTTCTTTGGAATAAAACTAACACGTTCGCGGCTCAAGGATGGTCCAAGGGCCTCCTCTGCCACACCTTAACCTAATTCAAATGAGTTCTTCTACTACTATAAAAAAATACTATAAATAAATTTATATTTAATTAGGAAATGGAAACAATATATCGAAGTACAGAGTATCGAATGTCCTAAACATCGATATTAAAACACTTAAGTTGCTTCTGATACTTTAATGTTGCTTCTGCAAATTCGCCGGCGCTGCGGCAAGTGCAACCCCTTCGCCCTTACGTAACACAGGATAGGCTGAACAACTGTCTTAAGCGGTACTCCAGAGCAACCACAGCCAAAACCCTCGCTCGGCCAGTGATGCCATAAGGACCTGGTGCGGAGTTAAGAGCCCTCATACGTCGAACATCTCGGTCCAGCTCACCTTCAGTCACCGCCATCTCATCAGTCTAGTCCGAGGGTGTCACGAGCGACGAGGGACCTTTCTTGGCTACTAGAAAGAGTGTGTTTACCACTCCATCCATCGTTTCAGTGATGGGGGGGACCCATGGATGTAATTTGGCCATGCCAATCTTATACGGTCGCCCCCATGGATCCCTGTACAGTCCCTGAATAAAAAACATACTGCCAGCAGCTTCGCCCGCGTGAATGTCGAACGTTATCCCATGGGAACATCATCCCGAGATAAAAAGTATCCTATATGGTATTCCAGACTATAATCTATCTCTGTGCTTTGGATGAAATTTGTTTCATCCAAATCCGTCCAGCCGTTTGAGCGTTAAGAAGTAACAAACATACAAACACACACACTCACTCACAATCTTTCGCTTTTATAATATTAGTGTGATACTAACATTATAATATCAAAAGCCCTAGAGTCGAGGATCCCACTCTGCGTATGCACAGTCGATAACAGCTGTTACCTGACCCATCCTAAAAACAAACGAATTTGAACCCTCCGCCTGTAACATTAAAGATTATTTAATTTGTATGAGTTTATCAGATTCTCTACTCGATGAACAACTTAACTAAACTTAACTATCGGTTGGCGCAGTGGTTGAGCGATTGACTGCATGCTGCGCTTCAATCAAAATTGAAATAGCGGGTTCGATTCCCGCACGGAACAAATATTTGTATGACCTACAGATAGTTGTTCCAGCTCTAGGTGTTGTGTATGTGAGATTATATGTTTGTAAACGCACCCACGATACAGGGAGAAATTCTTACTGCGAAAAAACTCTTTAGTTTCTTACTGCGCAACGTAAGAGGATTCGTTTCTGCTGCTGGCGCAAAGCGATCCTGAATCCATTTGCTTAAGCACTCGCTTAAGCAAATGGATTAAATGAAGAAAAGTAAATGCTTTTCTTCCACACGAGCAGATCGATGTAATGAAGTTCATTCGTACTTTGTTGGGGATAGGTTTCCTGTAAATATTATTTGAAATATTTTATCGTTACTATTTTAGTTAAATTTCACTTGTTTAAGAGGAAATGCGGTCGCAGAAAACCGACTGAAATTCCTAAGTTAAAAGTCATAATTCGAGGTTTGGTAAAGTTAAAAGGAAAACATAGGGGCACATTATATACCTTTATTTTTCACTAGCTGACCCTCGGGGCTTGGTTGGTTGGTCGAAGCAGGGTTGCAGGTTGCAGGGTATGCAGGGTAGGTACCCTGCATACCCTGCTTACCCTGCCCCTACCCTGCTTACCCTGCTTACCTTGCCTACCCTGCCTACCTAGTCTACCCTGGCTACCCTGCCTACCCTGGCTACCCTGCCTACCCTGGCTTCCCTGCCAACCCTGGCTAACCTGGCTACCCTGGTTACCCTGCCTACTCTGCCTACTCTGCCTACCCTACCTACAAATTTTATTTATCATCAATAATTTACTCAGCGCACGCCAAATAATATATTTTACAGGCAACATTTTGCTAGCTTGGGTTACATTATTGCAATTTTCATAAGGATCTGTATTTTTTTTCTAAATTATATTATAGCCTATGACACTCAGGAATAGTGTAGCTTTCTACTGGTGAAAGAATTTTCAAAATCGGATCAGTAGATCCAGAGATTACCCCTTATAATGTCACAAACTCACAAAGTTTACCTCTTATAATATTAGTATAGATATAGATTTAATAGAATATCTTTTGAATTGGTTCAATATTGAAGGTGGAAATAGGCGAGAACCAAAGCTCGTATTATGACTTTTTACTTAGAAAATTCAGTCTGATGTCTGCGACCGCATTTCTTCTTAATAAGTAATGTAACGTCTTAGAATTAACTGACTTTAACCAAACCCCAGCCTGCTAATTGTGCGTTTTCATAATAAGGTGGTTTTTCCATTAAAGCTACTCGTTGAACGCCATCGTTAAATGTTAAACTCGTTTTGAGTTTCAATAATGCTATGTCGTCAATACTTTTGCTGTATCTTGAATAGTCATGTGCGAAGATTCTTTCAACACTAAACATGCCTCCTTCCATCCTATTCCTGTGGTCCACTGTTACAAACATTATGTTTTCGCCCCCGGCGGTAAACCTCTCCACGCAATGTGCCGCCGTTAGTATTATCCTCTGGTTGACGATAGATGCACCACATCTCCAGGAAATGTTGTTGCATTTAGCAAACAAAGCCGCACTATGTGGGAACTGCGTTATCGCCGCATCTTCACCTTCTACTACTAAAAAATCTTTGTCACATTTGATTATGCATGGCAAACTCAATATTAGAATAAAATACTTCATTTGTAATAAACTTATACACGTATTTCGCTTACACGCAGAAAACTCGTTGTAATCGTTGAATAAGGATATTAATTTTCTAATCAATTATACGAATTTAACGATCATGTTAAAGTTTACAGAATACAGCTTAAAACGAAATGGGATAATTCGGATTACATTTTCATTGACGCGACAAGCATCACAGCTTTCGATCGCTCAACCACTGCGCCAACAGTCTCGTCAAAGTATGAGTGTTAAAGAAACTAGATGATATAGTTTAATTTTGAGGGTACACCAAAAATACAGACAATAAGGGCAAAAAGGGATAAGCAATTTTTTTTCCTGAAATCGATTTTTATATATGGTTAGAATCGGGTTTTTTTTTTCTGCGTTTATAGGTCTTAGTTTTATATCTCTAACCCCGAGTTTCCCACCTTAAAATTATCGCAGAATTAATATGACAAATTGTCAAGCAAGCGTTATCTGCTGTGATTGGTTGAATGAATTTTCAACAGTCAATCACAGTAGATAATGCGGGCAAAAAAGGCTCTAGTACTTTTTCGTCATAAACGACAGTTATGTAGGTGTTTTTTTGTTATGGTGGTTGGATGGAAATAGTATTTTCAAAACTGACTGTTATGCAATTTTGCCTATGCATAAAAAAATTCTTACTTGAACGCTAACTCGTTTGGGCTATAAATATATTATGAAAAAAAATTAAAAAAATGCTTAGATCTTTGTTTACTTATGCTTTCTATACCTCCAGTTAGGATATTATGTCAGTTTGTGTGGACAGAATAATTGTCCAATAAAAACGAGTATGGTGGTTATATCAACATGACACACGATAGCGTCCACCTCCACGACGTCTGACGTAGCCTGTAGTCCACGTGCCACTGGTATATGCACCGAACAGAATATCTGCTCCCATCGACTTGTCGAGCGGTTTACTAATGATAAGCGTAAAATATATTCCCATAATTTATATTGGCACAGCGAAATTCAGCATAATCATAGATCATTACGTCATTACATTATTATTAGGCAAGAAAGTTTTGCCATAATGTATATTGTCATAAATACTGTTGGCATAATAATAGTGATGCATAATTTTATAAAGCATAATGTTCTTTGGAATAAAACAAACATGTTCGCGGCTCAAGGATGGTCCAAGGGCCACCACCGCCACACCTTAACCTAATTCAAATGAGTTCTTATACTACTACAAAAAAATTACTATAAATATATTTATATTTAAATTAATTAAAAAGGAAACAATATATCGAAGTACAGAGTATCGAATGTCCTAAATATCGATATTAAAACACTTAAGTTGCTTCTGATACTTTAATGTTGCTTCTGCAAATTCTCCGGCGCTGCGGCAAGTGCAACCCCTTCGCCCTAACGTAACACAGGATAGGCACCCATGCTCACCTCCGCAGCATTGGCTTGCTGGTCGCTTGTGGCAACCAGCCTCAGCCGCTACGGCTCGCCGGGTGTCTATGCTTTGTTACAGCGGGCGGGGGCTGCCCTGCCTACCCTTAGTGTGTATAACTCTAGGGGTAGTAGCCATAAAACTAAGTGCATTCGGAATGCCAAATTAGTTTTGGAACAGATTCGACCTATTTCTACTTACTTACCATTGAATGAGTATCATTTGTATTTCTAACGTAAATATAATGAATTTAGGTGTAATAAATGTTGACATTTTGACCGTGTTACATATAATGACTATCGACATTTTCAATCATTCAATATTTAAATCACTCGGTCAATCTTAGACATTTTAAGCTTAGGTATAACAATTTTCGATATATCGATACAATCGATATTTAAATTTTCGATGTTTTGAACATTGATGACGAATAAATATTATGCCTTATAAATAACTATGCAACTCCAAATGATGACAAAACAAATTAGACCAAATGACAGTTTTGTTATAATTTGGCTTTATGTCAAAGTATTGTTATGCCACAGTATAATTATATAATTATGCTAATAGAAATTATGCGAAAACGTTAAGCCAAACAATATTACGCCTAATATTTGTAAGCCCATTGTATTCCCTTGTCGAGCTGCTTCAGTTTGATTTTGTCCTGCTTGAATTAGATCAAGAACCTGAGCTGCTTCCGTGGGTGAAGCATCCGTTTTTCAGTATCTAACGATAAGAACCTTTAATCGTTTGATAGGTATCACAAAAATGCACAATCAGCAATGTTCAACCCAATTATGCTTTGCCAAACACTAGCTAGAGCTAATGCATAATTAAAGATTATTATTATTATTATTATTATTATAGATTATTATTAATGCGTGCACGTTATTTAAGAGATTACTTTTGGATATGGCGGTTTACACACGGCACCGCGCACCGCCGCGGACGCGGAGGGGAGAGCACAGGCATGCACAGCTCGACCCGCGCGGTCGGACGGTATACGTGTCTTAGGTATCAACGGATTTATTAGAGGCCAATGCGACATGAGATCCACTTCACCGCCTACCGCGGCGGTGCGCGGTGCCGTGTATAATGCCTAAAGCGTCAGAAACTCAAGAGGGATTTGGTACTCTTGCGCGAATATACTTGTGTGCGAAGCCACAGGCACAAATTTACTTGGTCTTTTCGTGCAAAAGTCCATTCGCCAATGCCCCAACCTATTTAACAGGCATCCCCTTCCAAACCTACCTTTCATCCTCCTTTACCTCTACACATCATGATGCACACTATGTTAAAGCGCTGCAACCCATCTAATGCCTAACCTTGCCTTTTTTTTTTTTTTTTTTGATCACGCTGGGAAAAAATGCATTACGCATACCCGCCCATTGGGGGAATGGGCGGGCTATGTGGGACTCCCCGGTATACCCACTAAAATAACCCAGCGGCACTCCCGCTTCGTCTGTGTGGAGGAGGACTGGGGAACCGGCAGAGCCTTGACTACCAGCCCTCCCCCGACGACTGCCCACCTTTATGGCGGGCCCTTCTCGCCCCTCCCTTAGTGGAGGGGCCCGGGAACGACCGCGAGTGCTCGGCCGTTCCCGCCCGAGGGTGGTGACTGTGCAATGCAGACAAGAGGCGCCCCCGCGCCTGTCGTCCGCTAGTCACCACCAGGAGGTGGGAGGAGACGGTCATACAACCGCCTTCTCCCGCCCCTTCTCCGCCTGCGGAGCGGCGGCGCGAGAGGATCATCCTCCCGCGCACGCTCCGCCGCCTCCTTTTGCGACATAACTTGCTCGCAAAAGGAGGCAACCGCAGCCCAGGCCTCCTCACTCCCCAGCATGGAGTTGACCACGCCGGGAAGTGAGAGGTCCTGCCCAACAACTAAAACTAGGACACGGCGCAACTCAGCCCAGGCTGGGCACACCTCGAGGGTGTGCTGCGCCGTGTCCTCTGCCGCGCCGCAATCGTGGCACGCCGGGGTTTCCTCCCTCCGGATCCGGTGCAGGTGCGTTCCGAAACAACCATGTCCGGACAACACCTGCACCCAACGGAACGAAAGGAAACCGTGGGGCCGCTCGAGCCAGCCCTGCAAGACTGGACCGAGCGCGTCCAACGTCCGGCGTCCAAAAGTGGCGGTGGCGAGGTCCGCCGCCCAATGAAGGACGATGGCGTCCCGCGCCTCTCGCCGCACGGCCTCCCGCTCCTCCGCGGCGGGGCGCTCCCCGAGCGCCTTCCGCCGTGCCGCCCACTCGTACACTCTGGCGAGCACCCATGCCTCCAACTCCCAGGGAGGGGTGCCGGCCAGAGCGCACGCCACCGAATAGCCCACCGAGCGGTAGGCCCTCGCCACCCGCTGTGCAATGGCCCTTTGGGGCCTGCGGATGGCGGTTGCATTCTCCCTCCTGTGGAGGGAGTCCGCCCAGATGGGTGCCCCGTAGAGGGCCATGCTCCGCAGGATGCCGGCATACAATCGCCGGCACCGTGCACTGGGCCCCCCCAGATTCGGCATGAGCCATGAGAGGGCGTCCGCGGCCTTCAGCAGGCGCGTCGACAGCCCGCTGAAGTGCGGGCCGAAGCGCCACCTGCTGTCCAGCACTATGCCCAGATATTTCATCTGGGCCTTCACACCTATTTGGACGCCCTCCACGACGATGTGGGCGGCAGGAGGGCAGCGCCGCCGAGGCCCGTGAAAGAACACGGCCTCGGTCTTGTTCAGCGCCACCCTCAAACCTAGCCGGCGGATCCTCCCTGCGACCAACGATCCGCCAGCCGAGGCCAAACAGGCCGCCTCCCCGAAATTCCTCCCCCGGGCAACGAGGAGAGTGTCATCCGCGTAACAGATGACACTCGTCCCCCGGAGGAGGGCTCCCCGCAAGAGCCAATCGAACCCGATGTTCCACAAGGGTGGCCCTAGCACCGACCCCTGTGGAACACCGGACTCCGCGCCGTAACGCCTGATCCTGGCCGTCTTGTCCACCAGAAGGACCTCTCGGTCCTCCAGGTAGCTGGCCAGGATCGCCCGCAGATATTGGGGCACTCCGTGGTACCGGAGTGCCTCCAATATCGTCGAGTGGGGGACGGAGTTGAAGGCGTTGGCTATGTCAAACGACACCGCCAACACTCCGCCCCCCGACTCGACCGCCTCCTGCACCTGGCCCCTGAGTAGGGCCAACGCGTCGACAGTCGAACGCCCCCGTCTGAAACCAAACTGGGCGTCCGACAGGTCCGGCCCTACCTCCCGCAAATGGCTATTTAGCCGGGTGGCGATGATCCCCTCGAACAATTTACCGACCTCATCGAGCAGAACGATGGGTCGGTATGCCGAGGGGGAGTCCACCGGACGTCCCTCCTTCCGGAGGAGGCACAAATGCCCCTCCTTCCACGGTTTCGGGAACCTCCCAGCCGTAAGACACGCGCTGAAGAGGTCCCGAAACCTATCCTCCATGAGGGACGCCGCGATGGCCACCACCCGTGCGGGGACACCGTCCGGTCCAGGGGCCGTCTTCTTCGCACGGAGGGCCAGAACCCCCGCGCGAAGTTCCTCCGCCGATACTGGAGGGACCTCCTCCACCGGCGAAGCCACCACCCCCCCAGGCGGGGGGTTCATCGTTGGTGGGGTGAAGTCGGTCCTGCACGGAAACAGGGACCGGACCACCCCATCCAGCAACGCCGGCTCCAGGGTCTCCGTTACTGGGGGACCAAAGGGGCGCAGTTGTTTCCGCGCCGCCTTATATGGCCGCCCAAACGGATCCCTGTCGAGGCCCTCCAGCATCTCGGCCCTCGCCGAGTCCTTGGCGGCGCACATAGCCGACTTGAGGACCGTCTTTGCCTCTAGGTAAGAGGCGTAGAGGCGGTCCTCCCCGGCCTGAGATCGGGTAGTGCGCCGCCGACTCCGCGTATAGGCCCTCCTGGCCGCCACGCAGGCGGCCCGGAGCCCCGCCAGCTCCTCCGACCACCAATAGACGGCGCGACGGGGAGGCGGACGGCGTGACCGAGGCATGCTTGCGTTGCAGACCTCGGTCAGGGACCCCCTGAACTGGACCGCCGCGCGGTCCACGTCCAGGACAGGCTCGACAGGGGGCGAGAGCCAGTCCTGGAGAAAGGCTGCCTCCTTGGCTGCCTCCCGGTCCAGGCGGGTGAGAGCCCACCGCGGGAAGGGAGATTGGCCCGAGCGGGCCGTGGGGGGGCCCCGAGGGCCAGTGGAGATGTCGAACCGCACGTATCGGTGGTCAGACAAAGTCTCCACCGTCTCCACCCGCCAGTTCACAACGCGGGTGGCTAGGGCGGGGGTGGCAAACGAGACGTCTACCACCGACCCTCCCCGTTGCCGCACACACGTGTGGACCGCCCCCCTGTTGAGGAGGGACACGCCGCACGAGGCCGCCCAGAATTCGACGGCGCGTCCCCGGACGTTACAGGAGGCAGCCGGGTTGCCCCAAGCCTCCGACTTGGCGTTCAGGTCGCCCATCACGGCGACCTGGCGTGGTGCCGCCCTCCCGGCGACTGCCGTAAGGATTTCCAGGAAGTCCTCGAAATCCCTTAAAGGGCGGTTTGGGGAGAAATAGACCCCCACCAGGGCCATATCCCCCCCCACGCGGCGGCCACGTATCCCGGTCCCCTCTCTAAAAGCGAGAGGGGAGGGGAGTCCGTGGAAGGCCGCGCCACCAACGCCACCAAGCCGTCCCGATCGCCCAGCCAGGTACTGGGGACCGAGTAAGGCTCGGCAACCACCGCCACGTCCACCAACCACTCGGCCATGATCTGCGTCAGTAGATCCTGGGCCACCCTGCAGTGGTTGGTGTTCGCTTGGAGGATGCGATGTTCGACTCTATGCATTAATCGGACATTGCACCCCCCTCCTCCTCAGCCAGGCCAGCAGCAGCCGAATGACCTACTTCCGCCACAGCGGCGGTAGCGGCAGGCTTTCTCGGCGCCTGCGCCTTTCCCTTCTTAGGGGGGGGATTACACATCATCCCCCCCATTATGTGGCCTGCCGGGCGGCCACTGGTGGCACATACAGCGCAACGCGGCGCGGCCGCCTCGCACGTTGCGACTTTGTGGCCCTCCTTGCCGCAGCGGTAACAGCTCTCTTTCCGATCTATCGTGGACGGACAGAGGGCACGGGTGTGTCCGACTCCGAAGCACCTGAAGCACCGCAAGGGCCGTGCTGCAAGTGCCCGGACCACACCCGAGCTGAAGCCGACTTGTAGCCGTCCTTTGTCAAGGACGGCTTTGGCAGCGGCAACTGGGCATTCCATGCGAATGGTGCCCATGCCGCCGCGGCCGGGCCTGATGTCCCGGCCTCGCACCGCTGCGACGCTACAGCCCCCTATCGCTGCGACCGCCGCCACCACCTCCTCCTTGGTGACCGAGTCGTCCAGGTCGGTCACCTCGATGGCGGCGGTCTTCACTGGCCTGGCCACCTTGGCCGCATCTGCGATAACCTCTTGCAGCTTCGCTGCAAAGAGGACCGCGTTCTTACCACCCTCGGCCCCCGGGAACTCGAATAATCGAGCCCCAGCTTGGGTCCGGCGGCAGGACACCTTGCCGATCCCCAGTTTTGTGGGATCGGCATTGGTACGCGCCCGCATCATAACGGACGCGTACGTTTCCCCCCGCTTCGCAGCCTCCGCGGTGAGCGTCACCACGACGGCTGTGGTTTTGGGAGGAACTAGGTTCCTTTTGCCGGCTGGGGGCGAACTCTTGCCTTTTCCCGCGCCAGTCGACTGCGACTGGCCGCTGCGAGGGACGGCTGGGGGTGAGCTTTTCCCCTTCCCTTTTCCCTTGCCAGTCGACTGCGACTGGCTGGGAGGGTTGGTAGCGGGGACGGCAGGGACCACTGCCGTCTTTTTGCCCTTCCCCTTCCCCTTGCCGACGACCTTCGTCCAGCCTTGCTGGTTGGTCGGGGTGGTGGAAGGGAGAAGAGCATCCTCCCTCTGGGATGTTGGCCCCGGCTCGCCTTGCCTCTTGTCCGCCGCAAGCGGCGGTCGGAGGCTTTTTTCCGGCAGGAGCCGGTCCTCAATGCCTGCTAGGCAGGCTCTTGTGAAGGCCCTCTCCTCCGTCACAACCCTGCGGATGATATCCTCAAGGTTGGAGGCGGAGGGGCCCTCTGTCTCTGGTTTCGGCTCGGCTTCCCTTGGCCGTGCCGTGGCATCAGCCAGCTTCTGGTGCAGCTGGCTGACCTCCGACTGCAGGCGGTCTATCCTCGCCTGCAGCTGTCGCGTCTCATCGTTGGCCTTCCGCTGCACCAGCTCTGCGATGATGCCACGCATGCTCGCGGCCCGGCACTTGAGGCACTTCTGGAAAGTGCCCTTGAGGTGCGAGGACTTGGAGGCGACCTCCACGATCCCCTCCTCGTCCTCCAGAGCCATCCTTTCCAATTCGGCCAAGGAGTGTTCCGCATACAGGACGCGGGACGCACCGTATCCGGACTTGGCACGGGCGACGCGCGCCCGTTCCTCCTTGGCCGCAACCCGCTCCTCCAGCTCTTGCTGGAGCTGCTCCCGCTTAGCCAGGTCCAACTGGCGCTGGGCGTCCGCCAGACCCACGTCGTGGGTATCTGCCTCAGTCACTGGCTTTTTGGCCTTGGCCTTTTTCCTCGACTCCTTCGCCGAACTCGACGCCGAGGAGCCATCCGACCCTTCCTTAAGGAAGGCCCTCTTCCGCAATCGCGATCGTGATCGAGTATCCTCGATCACCATCGCGCTCGCGTCCGACGCAACGGACTCACCGTCGGAGTCCGACAGTTCGTCCGCCCCTTCTCCGTAGAAGTTCCGCCCTTCTGACGCTGAAGCGTCGCTGTGGCCCTGAGAAGGGCCTTTTGGTTGGCCCTGAGAAGGGCCTTTTTTGATAAAATGCCCGAGGGCATCCCGAGCTGGTTTCGGCATAATAAAACAAAATAAAATTCTCCGCAATATCAATAGCAATCAAGGCAATTATTCGCTACGATGGCACAGCGCACTTTAGCCGCACCCAGTCTGCCACTCCGTTACGGTGGTCAGAACTGGGGCGTTGCCCGGGGGAAACGATCGAGGACGTATGCACTGTGGGGATCCCCCATGCCTAATCTTGCCTTTTTTTTTTTTTTTTTTTTTTGATCACGCTTGGAAAAAATGCATTACGCATACCCACCCATTGGGGGAATGGGGGGCTATGTGGGACTCCCCGGGCCCCCCAGCCCGGGGAGTCCCACATAGCGGGAGTGCCGCTGGGTTATTTTAGTGGGTATACACTAAAATAACCCAGCGGCACTCCCGCATCGTCTGAATGGAGGAGGACTGGGAAACCGGCAGAGCCTTTACGTCCAGTCCTCCGCCGACGACCGCCCGCCTTTTAGGGCGGGCCCTTCTCGCCCCTCCCTCAGTGGAGGGACCCGGGAACGACCGCGAGTGCTCGGCCGTTCCCGCCCGCAAGGGTGGTGACTAGTGCAATGCAGGCTAAGGCGGCCCCCACGCCCGTCGCCCGCTAGTCACCACCAGGAGGTGGGAGGAAACGATCGTACGACCGCCCCCTTTCCACCCCCTCACCGCCACCCCCTTTTGCGACATGGCGTCGTCGCAAAAGGGGGAAAACCGCCGCCCAGGACCCCCCACCCCCCAGCATGGAATTCACCACACCGGGAAGCGAGAGGTCCCGCCCGACATCTCCTCAGGGCACGGCGCAGCTATGCCCCCGCTGGGCACACCTAGACGGTGTGCTGCGCCGTACCCTCCACCGCACTGGACCTAACGGTCCCCTCCGGTGCGGCATCTGGCCCGCAAAGGACAGATGCCGCCCTCCGCGTGTGCGGCGGCGCGTCGAGACCGACGCTCCGCCGCCTCCTCCTTCCATCGACTTGTCCCTGCCGACCATCCCACGCCAAAGGAGGGCCGGCAACGACAAGTCATCACCACCTACCTACCTACCCAACCTAACTTAATCTACCTACCCAAACTAGCCTACCCAACCTAGCCCCCCTATGTCACGTCTGGAGTGTCCCCTGCTAATCAGGGGAACACCCAGAGTGACATCCCCCCCTGTCAGGTATTCGCCACCGCCAACAAGAACCCACGAATGGGAAGTTATTGACGGTGCCCGGGGTGCACCAGCCCAGCGGGTTGCTCTTCCCCCCGGACGTATCCGAAAGAGACCAGCAACCAACTAGGCCAACGTGGAGGTTACCTGACTCGCACCCCTGCCTAACCTTGCCTTTTTTTTTTTTTTTTTTTGATCACGCTGGGAAAAAATGCATTACGCATACCCACCCATTGGGGGAATGGGGGGGCTATGTGGGACTCCCCGGGCAAGCAAGCCCGGTATACCCACTAAAATAACCCAGCGGCACTCCCGCTTCGTCTGTGTGGAGGAGGACTGGGGAACCGGCAGAGCCTTGACTACCAGCCCTCCCCCGACGACTGCCCACCTTTATGGCGGGCCCTTCACGCCCCTCCCTTAGTGGAGGGGCCCGGGAATGACCGCGAGTGCTCGGCCATTCCCTCCCAACGAGGGTGGTGGCTAGTGCAATGCAGACGAGAGGCGCCCCCGCGCCTGTCGCCCGCTAGCCACCACCTGGAGGTGGGAGGAGACGGTCATACAACCGCCTTCTCCCACCCCTTCTCCGCCTGCGGAGCGGCGGCGCGAGAGGATCATCCTCCCGCGCACGCTCCGCCGCCTCCTTTTGCGACATAACTTGCTCGCAAAAGGAGGCAACCGCAGCCCAGGCCTCCTCACTCCCCAGCAAGGAGTTGACCACGCCGGGAAGTGAGAGGTCCTGCCCAACAACATCGGTCAAGGCACGGCGCAGCTCTGCCCAGGCTGGACACACCTCAAGGGTGTGCTGCGCCGTGTCCTCCGCCGCGCCGCAGTCGTGGCACGCCGGGGTTTCCTCCCTCCGGATCCGGTGCAGGTGCGTTCCGAAACAACCATGTCCGGACAACACCTGCACCAAACGGAAAGAGAGGAAACCGTGGGGGCGCCCGAGCCAGCCCTGTAAGACTGGACCGAGCGCGTCCAACGTCCGGCGTCCAAAGGTGGCGGAGGCGAGGTCCTCCGTCCAATGGAGGACGATTGCGTCCCTCGCCTCGCGCCGAACGGCCTCGCGCTCCTCCGCGGCGGGGCGCTCCCCGAGCGCCTTCCGCCGCACCGTCCACTCGTACACTCTGGCTAGCACCCATGCCTCCAACTCCCAGGGAGGGGTGTCGGCCAGAGCGCACGCCGCCGAAAAACCCACTGAGCGGTAGGCCCTCGCCACCCGCTGTGCAATGGCCCGTTGGGGCCTGCGGATGGCGGTCGCATTCTCCCTCCTGCGGAGGGAGTCCGCCCAGATGGGTGCCCCATAGAGGGCCATACTCTTCAAGATGCCGGCATAGAGGCGCCGGCATCGATCCTTGGGCCCTCCCAAGTTTGGGAGGAGCCATGAGAGGGCGTCCGCGGCTCTCAGCAGGCGCGTCGACAGCCCGCTGAAGTGCGGGCCGAAGCGCCACCTGCTGTCTAGCACGAGACCCAGATACTTCATCTGGGCCCCGACCCCTATCCGGACGCCCTCCACGACGATATGGGCATCGGGAGGGCAGCGCTGCCGAGGCCCGTGAAAGAACACGGCCTCGGTCTTGTTCAGCGCTACCCTCAATCCTAGCTGGCGGATCCTACCTGCCACTAAGGATCCGCCAGCCGAGGCCAGACAGGCCGCCTCCCCACAGTCCCTCCCCCGGGCAACGAGGAGAGTGTCATCCGCGTAGCAGATGACACTCGCGCCCTGGAGGAGGGTGCCCCGCAGGAGCCAATCGAACCCTATGTTCCACAAGGGGGGCCCTAGCACCGACCCCTGTGGAACACCGGACTCCGCGCCGTAACGCCTGATCCTGGCCGTCTTGTCCACCAGGAGGACCTCTCGGTCCTCCAGGTAGCTGGCCAGGATCGCCCGCAGATATTGGGGCACTCCGTGGTAACGGAGTGCCTCCAATATCGTCGAGTGGGGGATGGAGTTGAAGGCGTTAGCTATGTCAAACGACACCGCCAACACTCCACCCCCCGACTCGATCGCCTCCTGCACCTGGCCCCTGAGTAGGGCCTATGCGTCGACCGTCGAACGCCCCCGTCGGAAACCGAACTGGGCGTCCGACAGGTCCGGCCCTACCTCCCGCAACTGGCTATTTAGCCGGGTGGCGATGATCCCCTCGAACAATTTACCGACCTCATCGAGCAGAACGATGGGCCGGTATGCCGAGGGGGAGTCCACCGGACGTCCCTCCTTCCGGAGGAGGCACAACTGCCCCTCCTTCCACGGTTTCGGGAACCTCCCAGCCGTAAGGCACGCGCTGAAGAGGTCCCGAAACCTATCCTCCATGAGGGACGCCGCGATGGCCACCACCCGTGCGGGGACACCGTCCGGTCCAGGGGCCGTCTTCTTCGCGCGGAGGGTCAGAACCCCCGCGCGAAGTTCCCCCACCGATACTGGAGGGACCTCCTCCTCCGGCGAAGCCACCACCCCCCCAAGCGGGGGGTTCATCGTTGGTGGGGTGAAGTCGGTCCTGCACGGAAACAGGGACCGGACCACCCCATCCAGCAACGCCGGCTCCAGGGACTCCATTACTGGGGGACCAAAGGGGCGCAGTTGTTTCCGCGCCGCCTTATATGGCCGCCCAAACGGATCCCTGTCGAGGCCCTCCAGCATCTCGGCCCTCGCCGAGTCCTTGGCGGCGCACATAGCCGACTTGAGGACCGTCTTTGCCTCTACGTAAGAGGCGTAGAGGCGGTCCTCCCCGGCCTGAGATCGGGTAGTGCGCCGCCGACTTCGCGTATAGGCCCTCCTGGCCGCCACGCAGGCGGCCCGGAGCCCCGCCAGCTCCTCCGACCACCAATAGACGGCGCGACGGGGAGGCGGACGGCGTGACCGAGGCATGCTTGCGTTGCAGACCTCGGTCAGGGACCCCCTGAGCTGGACCGCCACACGGTCCACGTCCAGGACAGGCTCGACACGGGGCGAGAGCCAGTCCTGGAGAAAGGCTGCCTCCTTTGCTGCCTCCCGGTCCAGGCGGGTGAGAGCCCACCGCGGGAAGGGAGATTGGCCCGAGCGGGCCGTCCCTCCCCGGGGGCCGGTGGAGATGTCGAACCGCACGTATCGGTGGTCCGACAAAGTCTCCACCGTCTCCACCCGCCAGTTCACAACGCGGGCGGCTAGGGCGGGGGTGGCAAACGAGACGTCTACCACCGACCCTCCGCGTTGCCGCACACACGTGTGGACCGCCCCACTGTTGAGGAGGGACACGCCGCACGAGGCCGCCCAGAATTCGACGGCGCGTCCCCGGACGTTGCAGGAGGCAGCCGGGTTGCCCCAAGCCGCCGACTTGGCATTCAGGTCGCCTATCACGGCGACCTGGCGTGGTGCCGCCCTCCCGGCGACTGCCGTAAGGATTTCGAGGAAGTCCTCGAAATCCCTTAGAGGGCGGTTTGGGGAGAAATAGACCCCCACCAGGGCCATATCCCTCCCCCACGCGGCGGCCACGTATCCCGGTCCCCTCTCTAAAAGTGAGAGGGGAGGGGAGTCCGTGGAAGACCGCGCCACCAACGCCACCAAGCCGTCCCGATCACCCAGCCAGGTACTGGGGACCGAGTAAGGCTCGGCAACCACCGCCACGTCCACCAACCACTCGGCCATGATCTGCATCAGCAGATCCTGGGCCGGCCCGCAGTGGTTGGTGTTCGCCTGGAGGATGCGATGTTCGACTCTATGCATTAATCGGACATCGCATCCCCCTCCTCCTCAGCCAGGCCTGCAGCAGCCGAAAGCACAACCTCGGGCACAGTGGCGGTAGCGGCAGGCTTGCTCGGCGCCTTTGCTTTTCCCTTCTTTGGGGGAGGATTACACATCCTCCCCGTCGTTATGTGGCCTGCGGGGCGGCCACTGGCGGCGCAAACGGCGCAGTGTGGCACGGCAGCCTCGCACTCGGCGGATTTGTGGCCTTCTTTGCCGCAGCGGTAACAGCTCTCTGTCCGGTCCACCGTGGACGGACAGAGGGCCCGGGTGTGCCCGATACCGAGGCACCTGTAGCACCTCAATGGCTGTGCTGCAAGTGCCCGGACTGCACCCGAGCTAAAGCCGACGTGTAGCCGTCCTTTGTCAAGGACGGCTTTAGCAGCGGCGACCGGGCACTCCAGGCGAATAGTACCCATGCCGCCGCGGCCGGGCCTTATGTCCCGGCTTTTCACCGCTGCGGCAACGCAGCCCCCAATTGCTGCGACCGCCGCCACCACCTCCTCCTTGGTGACCGTGTCATCTAGACCGGTCACCTCGATGGCCGCCGTCTTCACCGGCCTTAGCCGCGTCCGCGATGACCTCCTGCAACTTTGTTGCAAAGAGGTCCGCGTGAGCACTGCCCTCCACCCCCGGGAACTCGAAGATTCGAGCCCCGGCTTGGGTCCGCCGGCAAGAGATTTTGCCGATCCCCAGTTGGGCGGGATCAGCATTGGCATGCGCCCTTAATAAAATTGACGCGTACGTCTCCCCCCGCCCCGCAGCCTCCGCGGTGAGCGTCACCACGACGGCTGCGGTCTTGGGAGGAACGAGTTTCCTGCTGGTGCCGGCGGTTTTGGCTGTGGAAGCAGCGCTGGCGGCCTTGGGTGGCCCTTTCCCCTTCCCTTTCCCGTTCCTTTTACCAGTCGTCTGTGACTGGCTGGGAGGGGTGGTGGTGGTGCAGGCGGCAGGGGCGGTGGTGGTGCGGGCGGCAGGGGCGGTGGCGGCAGGGACCGCTGCCGACTTTTTGCCCTTCCCCTTGCCGGCGACCTTTGTCCAGCCCTGCTGGTTGGTCGGAGTTGTGGCAGGCAGGAGAGGGTCCTCCTCCCTCTGTGAAGTCGGACCCGGCTCACCCCTCCTTTTGTCCGCCGCAAGAGGCAGCCAGTAGCTTTTCTCCGGCAGGAGCCGGTCCTCAATGCCTGCCAGGCAGGCTCTTGTAAAGGCCCTCTCCTCCATCACAACCTTGCGGATGATATCCTCAAGGTTGGAGGCGGAGGGACCCTCTGCCGCTGGTCTCGGCTCAGCTACACTTGGCCGTGCCGTGGCATCAGCCAGCTTCTGGTGTAGCTGGCTGACTTCCGCCTGCAGGCGATCGATCCTCGCCTGCAGCTGCCGCGTCTCCTCATTGTCCTTGCGCTGGACCAGTTCGGCGACAATGCCACGCATGCTCGCGGCCCGGCATTTGAGGCACTTCTGGAACGTGCCCTTCAGGTGCGAGGACTTGGAGGCGACCTCCACGATCCCCTCTTCGTCCTCCAGGGCCATCCGTTCCAGTTCGGCCAATGAGTGGTCCGCGTACAGGACGCGGGACGCACCGTAGCCGGACTTCGCACGGGTGACGCGTGCCCGTTCCTCTTTGGCCGCAACACGCTCCTCCAGCTCTTGTTGGAGCTGCTCCTTCCGAGCCAGGTCCAAATGGCGCTGGGCGTCCGCTAGACCCACATCGTGGGTGACCGCTGCCGTCTTCTTGGCCTTTGGCTTCTTCTTCGGCTCCTTCGCCGAACCCGAGGAGCCGTCGGACACTTCCTTGAGGAAGGCCCGCTTCCGCGACTGCGAACGAGAGCCTTCCTCTACCTCCATGGAGCTCGCCACCGACACAACGGACTCGTTGTCGGACTCCAACTCTTCCGGCCTTCCTCCATAGAAGGTCCTACCTTCTTCAGCTGACGCTGAAGCGTCACGGTGGCCCTGAGAAGGGCCTTTTGGTTGGCCCTGAGAAGGGCCTTTGGGTTTTAAAAATCGCCCGCGGGCATCCCGCGCAGGTTCCGACATAATAAAATTAAAATTCTCAGCAATGATCGCAGTTTCCGCAAATGATAGCTACGATCGCACAGCGCACTTTAGCCGCACCCAGTCTGCCACTCCGTTACGGTGGTCAGAACTGGGGCGTTGCCCGGGGGAAACGAACGAGGACGTATGCACTGTGAGGGGATCCCCCTGCCTAACCTTGCCTAGAACAACTTAACTAACTTATAAAATTACATACATTTAAATGTTTTAAAAATACCTGATGCTTTTCCACAAAAGATTTGCTATGTAGCGAGGCGGTGCGTGAGGGCAATATCCACCAACGGGGTTACTTTATTTTATAAGTCAGGCCTTGCGCGGCTCTGGTGAAAAAGGCAAGCTAGCTATGTATTCTATTTTTACATACCAAAATGCGGATGTGTGCACCATTTGTCTTCACACAACTTCGCTACACATCCTGGCGCCGCGTCGCTATCTTGCATAAATTTTGTGTAATCAGTCACATATTTTCTCACACTTGCTACGCATCCTCGGCACATATTGCATCTTGGGCTGAAAATCGCAACTAATTTTAGAAGTTTAGATTTACTAAATTGTTTTTTTAAGAAATATCTTTTCTCGTTTTCTCTTTTCAATCAATCTGCCTAGCGTTTTCCCAACTACATTGGGGTCGGCTTCCAGTCTAACCAGATTCAGCTGAGTACCAGTGTTTTACATGGAGCGCCTGCCTATCTGACCTCCACAACCCAGTAACTGGGTAACACGGTACCCCTTGGCAATACTGGTGTCAGATCTCAAGCTTCTGACTACTCGTTACAAGTTCAAAGAACACTCGTTCAAAGATTTTCAAATGACAGCCGGGACCAACGGCTGGACCAAAGGAAACTCGGTATGTTGAAATGGTCACCCATCCATAGACGGACCTCGTCAAGCTTTGCCTTAAATTTTAAGATCGACCCGTGCGGCTGTTATTATTTAGCCACGAGCTCCTCCGTTTTCTCTTTTCACAAGCATATTAAAAAAAGAACGTGCAAATGATTAGTTTATTAACACATTTATTGGACCTTAATGTGGCTGTGCTGGAACCATTAGTGTGTAAAATCATCGCTTATTATCAGGGAGTGTCTTTTCAGCGGCACAATATAGTTTTCTGGAATATTTCCTGATCCAGTTGTAGTAGTAGCCGGTGTCAGTGTAGACTATCAGACTTCTACTGACATGTGGCTTTTTGTATGAAGCGATGCCAATCTGGATGTAGCCTCTTACCAATAGCGCGCTTCCGGAGTCACCTCTAAGGAAAAAAAACAACCTTTATGTAGGAATAACGTACATAGATTTTGTTGCTCCAAATCAAATAGCTATCGCGGAACATTTATGAATTCACTAGCTTTCACCCGCGCCTTCACCCGCGTGTAATTTGTTTTATTATTGCAAGGGATCATTTAACGGTATAAAAAGTATTTGCCATTCAAAAATGTTCTGTCAGTTTGTACATTTGTTACTGTAAAAGCACAAACTGGTAGAATTTACCAATAAATACTAAGATTTACCAAGTATTGCTGGTAAAAGTCCGAAATGATCTATGATAATTGCTAATTTCGGAATTTCACCAGTAATCACACGGTAATTCTTAGGATTTCTCACAGAATAGAATGGAATAGAATAGAATATTTAATTGCCGGAAATATATTTATGGGTACATATTAGAATATCGAATATTAAAATACCTACCGTTAAAATGTCACTGTTCAAAACATCTAAATAATTTAAAAATATTCAACGCAGCATAGGTTAGAATTGCGCGTGAGCCGAGCGAGCGTAGCGAGCGGTGCGCGCAATTCTCGGCGAGCGCTACTTCCAAGTTGCTCGCAGAATTTTTTCACCATTTTCTAATTATGCGCGTTTAAGCAAAATCCGAAATATCAAATTACTCTGTGTAATAATATAATATAATAAATATCGATATTTTGGACATTCGATACTCTGTACTTCGATATTTGGGACATTCGATAGTCTGTACTTTCGATATTTAGGTCTTTCGACGTCACTGTTATAGCGGTTTGAGAAACCTCTTCATCCTTGTGTCTATCATGAAAAGTGGACTGTATTTGAAGGGTTCTGGCAATAGTGCGTTGAAAATAAGCGGGAAAATATTCACGGATCAATTCGGGCGATCTAGTATGGAAATGAGGGAAGTAGTACGCCTTACCTTGTAGTGGTCGATGCCAGCCCACGTGTGGCAGCGAGCTGGTGTTCTTCTACTCCAAAATGGCTCCTTCAGGATCCACACACTTCACACAATTGTTTTATATCCGCGAGGCGGGTTAATAGACACGGTTCACAAGGTTCTCTGCAATCTAACTAATTAGATGCATCAGTCTCCAGCCAGGTGGCTTGGAAAGCTGGCGGTTGAGATACGAGGCCCGTTCACGTTGAAGTTTCGGTTCGTTCTGGCGACCTGTCATTAAGGCGTACATAAAGGGAAAAGGAATGAGGAAGGAACGAGATAATTAAGATATCGATCGCCCGCGAAATCTCAAATGCGTTTGTCTATGTGTTTTCGGTCATTGATTTATGACATTTACAAGAGATGGCGCTACCATTTTCCCGGCCTTAAAGGGTCACCTTTAATGAAAATTAAACTTAGCCCTATGAGGTGTACTACCGTATACCTATTCAGCAATACGGACTAAGATGCGGATTTCAATTATTAAGATTTAAGATAAATACTGCGAGTTGCATAATACATTAAGTTGCATACCTATAGTTAAATCTTAATAGAAAATTATGTTGCGTCGCTAACTAACTAAAACTAAGAGACCTAACTATCAAGCCAGGCCTTATTGAGTCGGTAATGGACACAGACGCACAACAGGGCGCACATAGCTACCCTTTGCGGTTTTCACAGTAACAACACGGGTTGTATCTGGTTTATTGTTTTTTAAATTTAAAATATCGTTACGGAAATGAACATCCTGTACAGCTCGCAGCAATTTAATTTCTACATATTTCAGATCATAGCTTGATACAGTACGTGCACTAGGCAGTTGTCTTAAAAAACTTATAGACGTAAACAATAGCGCGTAGCAACTTAGACCACGACGAAACACGTAGTGCTAGCGCGTAAATTGGTGATTCCGTAACCTCAGAAACCACGGCATGAGCGACTGATTTCTGTTTGGGTACGCCCTCATGCAGTGCATTGTGTTCGAAAGTATGTATGGGCCACTCAGCTGGGTCATGAGAAACCCACGATGGTCCACGATACCACAATGGATGCTGCAAGAGCTTAGCTGGCGTGACACCACGAGACAGACAATCAGCGGGGTTCTCAGAACCTGCGACATGGTTGAAACAATTAGCGGGTATAAGCTCTATCAGCTTAGTAACCCGATTGGCAACAAAAGTTTGCCAGCGGTGCGGTGAGGAATTTATCCAGGCGAGCACTACTTTAGAGTCAGTAAACGCGTATACCTTATGGATGCGGTAGTGGGGCGATATTGTGTCTTGTACCTTGCGAAGCAACTTAGACAACAGTAGGGCCGCGCACAACTCTAGTCTAGCCACCGAAATGGTTTTCACAGGTGAGACTTTAGACTTCGCACTAACTAACTGCACGGAGTAGTTAGAACCATTGTATATTTGCATGTATACGACTCCACCGTAAGCACGCTCGCTGGCGTCAGCGAAACCTACTAAATTCATGGTGCATCCGTCGACCAACCCCAGATGACGCGGGATAATAATTTCATTAAGCGTAGAAAGCTCAGTACAAAACTGCTTCCAAGCGGTGACTATATGTTCAGGTGGTATGTCGTCCCAGTCACACTTTGCTAGCCAAAGTTCCTTAATTAAGAGCTTAGCGTACAGAATAGTGGGGGCGACAAAACCCATTAAGTCCCATAGCCGAGCCACTGTGGAAAGCATGGTTCGCTTGGTACATTTATCATCTGGTGTGGTGACGTCAAAGCGGAAACTGTCACAAGACTTGTCCCAGCGTAAACCCAGGACCTTATGCGGTATAGACTTCTCATACTCGATATCGGGCGGAGCCTTATGAGTATCAGGTATGTGTGCGAGAACCTCTTTCGAGTTACTTGTCCATTTGACAAGGTCGAACTGGCCTCGCTTGAAGAGCTGAATAAGCTCATCACAAAGCGAAATTGCTTGCGGTATGGACATGACACTACAGGCAATGTCATCCATATATAGGGCGGAAGAAGCAGCAGCAGACGCTGCAGGGAAATTATCGCCTTCATCAGCGACTAACTGGCGGACTACACGTAACGCGTGATATGAACTAGACTTAAATCCGAAGCAAACACGATTAAATTGGTAGACCATTATAGGTTCATGTTTACTGAATCTGTAAAAGATGCGTTGAAATCTACGGTCCGATTCACGAACGCCGACATTGAGAAACATTTGGCGGCAATCAGCAGACAGGGCTATTTGAAAGAGACGAAAACGAATTATAATATTAAATAAATCACCCTGTAGATTAGGGCCTGCATGTAGAATGTCATTGATCGACTGTCCCGATGTAGTTTGACTACTAGCGTCTAAAACTACGCGAAGTTTAGTGGAAGTCTTATCTTCGCGAACGACACCGTGATGCGGAATGTAATATGTCAGATTAGAAACGTTGTCATCTTTTAAAACCGGACTCAAATATCCCTTGTTAATGTAGTCCCGCATGACGTCATTGTAAGCGCTGCGTAACCCTAAGGACGCATCAAGTTTGCGCTCCAAACAATGAAAACGCCTAAGTGCGGCAGCGTATGAGTCGCCTAGCGAATAAGGGTCGTCGCAAAATGGCAGCGACACAATATATCTACCACTGTCATCGCGAACAGTGGTAGCGCGAAAATGTTCTTCGCACTCGAGATCCTTACGGCTCTGCGAGGGCGAGGCGGAAATTTCTTCAAGCTCCCAGAATCGCTTGAGAAGCGAATCTAAACTGGGATCTTGAAGAACAGAACAACATGAAGTTGTACTCGTACAGTGTGAAGTATGTGCCGTAGGTACGGAACCCATAACCACATACCCCAACACAGTTTCAATAGCGGGAGGTATATTATATTGCTCGCTATGCACTATGTTAGGCAAAAGCAAGCGCGGGAATATAGCAGCACCAATCAAAACATCGATACCGCTCGGCTCCGCAAACTTCGAATCTGCGAGCGGTAATGTTTTGAGATGTGTAAGTTTAGAGACATCGACGAGAGCGGTCGGCAATGTCTCCGTTATACGTTCAACAATAAGCGAAGAAACGTTAAAATTAATATCATTACTAAAACGAGAATATAATTTAATATCTACGGAACCTTTAACTGGTTTTTCCGACCCACCGATTCCTTTAACTATTAAATTAGAAGTATGAAAGTTCTTCCAAAGTCCTAGACGCTTAAAACATTCAGAAGTAATAAAATTACTTTGAGATGCGCTATCTAGTAAACAACGTATTATGTGCGGCTTATCATTTACATCGTAAATTACGACTTGAGCAGTAGCGAGCAGAACGGTTGTATACGCCGTACATTGCGGGCTATCTCTCGCCGACGGCGACGCCGCAACGCACCGAGCGTCAATCGAACGCGATCGAGCGGCGCCAGCGACAGAGGTCGTACACAACGATACCTCAGACTGTGAGGTAATAGAAGGTACTGTCGGCATAAGCGTTGGGACCGGATTCGGCTGTGACGTCACTACAGTTGATAATTGCGGGTTTTTATTAAAATGTAACAATGTATGATGACGTTGATTACATGCGCGACACTTTAATTTAGAAGAACAGTTAACCGTTTTATGTTTAATACTCAAACAATTGACACAAGCATTGTTGTCTTTCACACATTTGAAACGAGCTGTCGGAGTCAAATTATCAAAAGCGGGACATTTATATAAGTGTTTATGGATATATGCTTCGCACAGACACTTGTTTGAATTATTTAACTCAGAGCAAGCTACATAGGATTGTGGATTAGGAGCGGTCATTTTATTATTAAAACTACGCGATTTATTAGACTTATGTGAATTGTCTGAACTATTAGGCTTATTATTGTTAGCTAAGGGTGGTTGGGTATTACGGAATATCCGACACTGATCATTGATGAAGCTGACAAAACTATCTAGATCCCACTCTAGTCTTACGATTACGTTCTGTCATCTCAAAAGCGCGAATAGTTTCAGTGTCAAACTTTTTTATTGCGAGGTGCAATAAAATGAAATCCAGAAGGTCAACTAATTTTAGATTCTTTAGGGAATTAATTGCGGTGACGAACTTGTCCACAAATAGCTGGTAATTCGAAACAGACGCGGGACCGGATAATTTAAGATTTAAAGCTTGATCCAAATAGGTAGACGCGAGGACACGAATATCCTGGTACCTATCGAGGAGTGCCTGGAACATGACTTGGTAATTCTCAGCACACGGTGTGACTCCCGCGAACACAGACTGTGCCTTCGGCGACAGCTTACCTATTAAATAGTACAACCTGTCTGCATCCGTCAGCGACTTATTGTCATGAACTGTAGATTTAAAACTTGCATAAAATAATGGCCAGTTTCGTATATCACCGTCGAACGACATGAGTTCGATTGGCGGCAACCTTGGTCTACATGTTGCGGAATCACTCATACTGTGCCTCCCGGACGGCTTATCTTCCAATTGAGACATCACACGTTTCACGGAACAATACATATCCTCGAATGAGGCGTAGGCTTGATAGCTAGGCTTCGCATCGGGATATACAGCCAGTAACCTAGCATTATAATCATCCAATAATCTATGAAAGTCCGTTCGAATATCATCTATTGTTACACAAGAACTGAGAAAGCCTTCTCTCACCGATTCGGAAGTATTAGCGACTTTAGAACGATCATAAATTGACTGAATACGCTCGAAAAGTATATTACGCTTAGCTTCTAAAATCACTAACTGTTGATCTTCCGAAGAAGCGATTGCTTTCGCATCACGCGGCATTGTTATGTTATGTAGTTACAAATAACCACACAAACAAAACAATGTACGGTAATTATTTAAACGAACAACTATATGTAGAAAAGTAATACTACTGATTGTGACTGTACTGTGACAACGGGTTTCGCAATATTTGCGTAGTAACGAAATAAGTTTTTTCGTAGTACCCACTAACCAAAATAATTAGATAGTACAAAATGTTAATAGCATTACTATCCCAACCAGTTTTATTGTTAAGTTTGAATATTGTTTAAGATAAATGAATAGGTATAAATATGCAACTTATAGCCCGCAATCGTCTAAACGTATTCGGTAAAGTTATGATATTTATACTGCGTAGGTACCTACAAGTAGTACACCTATTTTATTTTTCTCTTATAGAATGAATGTCTACCCCGCGGTATTCGGAAAGTAACTTATTCCTAACACTTTATAATTGGAGGTAGGTGATTCCTATAAGGGCGGTTAAACTAAAAGACGCTTGAAATATGGAAATTTACAATACGACAAGTTAGTTTTAAATAAGAATTATTTTTAATAATAGCAGATACGTAATTATGAACCTGCTATAGCGGCGTTGATGGAACCACGTATTGGGTTTACAACTTGATTATGTGGGTAGGCGGCTAGGTGCCACGACCCTAGTAGGAATTTATGATTGATTCCTACGTAAGAAATAAAGGAAAATGGATATATTATAGTAATATATCCGGCTCGAAGGACCAAAAATGTTATAGCGGTTTGAGAAACCTCTTCATCCTTGTGTCTATCATGAAAAGTGGACTGTATTTGAAGGGTTCTGGCAATAGTGCGTTGAAAATAAGCGGGAAAATATTCACGGATCAATTCGGGCGATCTAGTATGGAAATGAGGGAAGTAGTACGCCTTACCTTGTAGTGGTCGATGCCAGCCCACGTGTGGCAGCGAGCTGGTGTTCTTCTACTCCAAAATGGCTCCTTCAGGATCCACACACTTCACACAATTGTTTTATATCCGCGAGGCAGGTTAATAGACACGGTTCACAAGGTTCTCTGCAATCTAACTAATTAGATGCATCAGTCTCCAGCCAGGTGGCTTGGAAAGCTGGCGGTTGAGATACGAGGCCCGTTCACGTTGAAGTTTCGGTTCGTTCTGGCGACCTGTCATTAAGGCGTACATAAAGGGAAAAGGAATGAGGAAGGAACGAGATAATTAAGATATCGATCGCCCGCGAAATCTCAAATGCGTTTGTCTATGTGTTTTCGGTCATTGATTTATGACATTTACAAGAGATGGCGCTACCAGTCACTTTTGTAGATAATTAGATTTTAGATATATTGGACGTAGGTTATCTAACCATTCGACATTATAAACATTCGTTATTTTAATTTTCGGTTAAATTGTCATTCGATATTTAAAGTTTCGATGTTTTGAACAGTGACATTTTAACCGTAGGAATTTTAATATTCGATATTCTAATATGTACCCTAAAACTTAAATATTATTTCAATCATAATTTTGTATCTATATACTACACGCTTCCATTTTTAACATATCATTAAATAAAACATTTCAAAAATTATATATATATCTTTATATATATATACATATTCAAACATTTAACATATTATTACTTAACTTAAATAATTAATTAAGCCTGTATACCAGAAAAGAGAAAAAAAAATTGAGTAAAAACACCGATACTGGTAAATGTTGAAAATATATAATGTCTATGACACACCATGATACGATATGATGAGAAAAAATAAGGATAGATCGATCAGCATAGCCAAAGTACTAACTGTTTGTTAGACGATTTTTTTTGCGAAGAGGTTAGTATTCGAATCACGATATATTTGTTTCATTTTTGTCTTTCTAACAATGGGCCTCATTAGAAGGATTAAAGTCACTCAAAGGGCAATGGAGAGGGCTATGCTCGGAGATTTCTTGCGTAATCTCATCAGAAATCCTAGGTTTTACCGTAGTTCGGGTTTTTACAGTAACATATTATCAATTAAAGCTTTATCGATACGCATTTTCGGTATATAAAATCTTGCTATCATAGCCAGTAAAATATTCCAACGTTTAAATAAGTCTAATTCTTTGCCTGTATCTGTTTATTTCACATACATTTGCAAATATATATTGTATCATTTGGGGGCCGAGTCATCCACGTCCATAGGAGTGTACCCTTTGATTCCCTACACGTGGTCCCCAGGTGGTGCAAATCAGGTGACACTAACTGGTGGTAGGTTTCGGCCGAAGGCTTGTGTACTTCAGTCCTAGAAAGATAAGGATGACCAGAATCCATTATTATTCATTGTGTCTTCGTCATCTGTATCATTATTTTATTAGGAAACCTTACAGCTAATTTGAAAACATGCTTTGTAATTACAATAAAATTGACTTACTTGACTTAAGACCCTATGGCCCCTAGCTGGGGCAGAGGGCTTCCACAGTAATCCTCCAGCGAGACCGGTCTTGAGCTTCGCGCTTCACCTCGCTCTACGCCATTCCGATACTCGTCGCTTCAGCCAATAAGGTGCGTCGCCAGGTTTGACGGGGACGGCCTCACTTCCTTTTTCCTTAAGGATTCCAATCCAAGGCCTGTTTAAGAATGTGATCGGAATCGCTCCGGAGTGTGTGACCAATCCAACACCATTTACGCCGCTTGATCTGGCGGTCGATTGGGGTCTCGTGGCATCTCTCCAACAGCTCTACTGTAGAGATTATCTCGGGCCAGTAAATTCTGACGATGCGACGCAGACATCTGTTGACGAAGACCTGGATTTGGCGTGAGATGTCCTTTGTTACCTTCCACGTTTCGCACCCGTAGAGCAGCACGGATTTGACATTGGGCCCGAAGATCTTGAGTTTAACCCTTCTGGTCAGTTCTCAGACACAGGTCTCAGCTGTGCGAAGGTAGCTAGTGTTTGGCGATCCGTGAATTGATATCCTCTTCAGTTCCTCTAGTCTCTGACACGAGACACCCGAGGTACGTGAATTTGTGGACGCGTTCCACTATCTCTGTGCCGATTAACATCGGTGAAGAATTCCTCACACCTGTACGCATCTCCTGGGTTTTCCGGATGTTAATTTTGAGCCCAGTTATCGCCGCATCCTGGCGCAGGTCGTTCAGTTTCGCTTGTTTGTCGGCATGTGTATGGCTCAGCAGGCATAGATCATCAGCATAGTACAGGTCTTCCAAGTCGTTGGTCAATCCCCACTCTATCCCGCGGCGCCTACTATCGTTAATGTTCAACATGATTCCGTCGAGAACAATTATAAAAAGAAGGGGCGAAAGAAGTCAGCCCTGGCGGACACCAGCGTGCACTGCGATGTCCTCTGAAATGAGGTCTTCGTGAGTCACCTTGCAGGAATATAGCCTGTAAATTCTCTCCAATAGGTGGGCCATTTTTGGCGGCACTCCTATGTTCAACAGGCGGAACCAGATGCTGGACCACTTCAGCGTATCAAAGGCCTTTTCGAACTCGACAAAAAGATAAATTTCCCTTTGCCATTATGTTGCTCGAGAATGATACGAAGAGTGTTGGTCTGATCCGTGTATGAGCGGCTCGAATGGAAACCCGCCAGCTCCCCGCGCAGAAGAGGTTCAACGGCCTTTGACAGCCTATCAAGTAGTATCCTACAGAAGACTTTAGAGGGAGTCGACAGCAACGTAATGACCCTCCAGTTATCGCAACTGCTGAGATCACCTTTCTTGGGCACGGTAATTAAAAGTCCCTTGTTCTAGTCGTCCGGGAGTTCTTCAGCGGTCCATACCCTTTCAATTAAATGCATCAGCATGTCGACGGCGGATGCTAAGTCTGCTTATAACATTTCCGCAGTTATTAGGTGGAGTCCAGGTGCTTTGCCTGCCTTCAAAGAGAGGATATAGCTTCAGTCACTACAGAGGCTGACGGTGGTTCCGTGTCGATGTCAAGAGGTCGAGGTGGTGTAGAACCGACCTGCAGCGCGTCAGGCGTCAGAGATGCTGACAATCGGAAGACCTCCTCAAAGTTTTGGCGCCAGCGATGCAGCCGCCCTTCCGACGTCACAATAAGATGCCCCTTTCTTGATTTAAGCGGCTTCTCCTTCTTGAGCCTTCTGTTTCCTGCCAAGATCTTCGAGGCTTTATACAGCTCTTTCAAGTTTCCGGTGTTCGCAACCTGTTGAGCACGATCAGCAATATCATCAGCCCAACACCTTCTATCTACAGGTACAGTTGCCTTGGTACAGTCCATCCTTAGTTACTGCATAACCACTTGGGGAGGAGCATGCAAAACAAAAATGATATTGCTTGAGAGAGCTCAAAGGATGATCCTAAAAGTGAGCTTATCAAAGCCACGACGTTTCCCTACCTCCACATTCTATGAGGAAACTCAAGTTTTGACTGTCCGTCAGCTGTACGTGATGCTGACTATACTTCGCTAGCGCTCCTATTTATCCGAAGAACTAAGAAAACGCAAAGCTCTCACTAGAAGACGCTATGCAGTTTGTGAGTCAACAGCTGTACGCACCCGTTTTGCTGAAAGATTCTTCTCATTTCGTGGAGGAGTATTGTTCAATAAACTCAATAAAGATATTAACCTATCTAACTGTCGCAAAACTGAATGCAAGAATACACTTAGAAAAAGGTTACTCGAGTTAAGCTACACGGACACTGAAAAATTGATTGAGATGATTTCTTGATTTTTGAATTTTATTAATACATTTATTTATTATTATTTAAAAGTAATTCAATATTCTTACATACATACAAACACTCATTTATAAATTTTATATATATACAGCTATAAGGTAGTATTGTATTTCAAACTGACACTAGCTCCAACATACACGTATACACACACACACACAAATACACACACATACATACACACATGCGCACGCATGCACATATTAGCTCATTCATCCACTAACATATCTGCTTACTCACTACGTCCGACAGTCTGAGCAACATAATTTAATGGGGGTCCTGGAGTTCTAAAATACAGGCCTAGCCTTAGTTTAGACTCCAGATCTCCCACAAATTACACACTTTGCCAATATTTCTGTGTCTGACTGTAATTTATGCTCACGTTGATATGTAATTTGTGGAGATAAATAAAGCTTTTTTTTTCTTTTTTTATTGTTGTTATTATCTGTACGCGTACTGCGATAAATCGCCTTGCGCTTCTGCCGGTATTGGGCATTGAGGTCGGCTCGTTCGGTAACATTACGCGTCTCAAGCAGTTTAAGGTGTAACTTCCTTCTATCCTCATTGAGGCTCCACGTTTGAAGTGACAACCAATCCTCGCGCGCATGATTTGATTCATGCCCAAGGACCACGGAGCTGGTTTCTGTATAGGCTTTTCTAATGCGGCTCCACTCCTCGTCAACTGAGTCCGCAGCATCCTCCAGTCCAGAGAACCGATTGCGTAGCTCAAGCCGAAAAGCCTTACGGGTGTCCAAATTAGAAACTTTACTCACATCGTACCTTCGCCCCACTTTGCCGTGTTCTCCAGTTGCACGGGTTACCGCAACCTTGAGCCGAACTTCAGCAACTACCAAATGATGGTCACTATCTAAATCGGCGCATTTACGGTTGCGGACATCAAGCAATGAAGTACACCGTTTGGAGCTAATGGCAATATGGTCGATCTGGTTCTTGGTGACTCCGTCGGATGAATTCCAGGTGTATTTGTGGTGGTCACCATGAATAAAGAATGTGCCTCCGATGGTCAAGTCGTAGTTCTGACATAATTCGATAAATCTATCCCCATTGTCATTGCACATTCCCATATGTCGTTCGCGGTTAGTGTTCACACTCCCAACCTTTGCATTCAGGTCCCCCATGACGATGACGATGTCTTGCTTCTTTATGCTCCTAAGGGTGGCGTTGAGGGCGTTGTAGAAGTCGTCTTTGCTATCCTCAGGTGATGCATTGGTTGGGGCGTAGCACTGTACAATTAAGGCCAATTAAAAGTTGCCACGTTCAGTAAAATAAAATATATAAAAACATTACAGGCAAGCGGCACTACATCATCATATCAGCTGAAAGATGTCCACTGCTGGACATAGGCCTCCCCCAAGCGTCGCCACTTTGTCCGGTCCCATGCGTCTCGCAACCAGCGTATCCCTGCAACCTTCACCAGGTCGTCGGTCCACCTGGTGGGAGGCCTTCCAACGCAACGTCTTCCGGTTCGCGGTCGCCAATCCAGAACCTTTCTGCCCCATCGGCCATCCGTTCTGCGAGCAATGTGCCCTGCCCACTGCCACTTAAGTTTGGAAATTCTTCGGGCTATGTCGATAACCCTGGTTCTCTTGCGGATCTCTACATTTCTGATTCGATCACGCAAGGAAACTCCGAGCATAGCCCTCTCCATTGCCCTTTGGGTGACTGTAAGCTTTCTGATGAGGCCCATTGTAAGCGACCACGTCTCAGAGCCATAAGTCATCACTGGCAACACACACTGGTCATAGACTTTCGTCTTGAGATACTGTGGTAAGTTAGACGAGAAGATACCGCGCAACTTCCCGAACGCTGCCCAGCCGAGTCGGATTCGACGGTTGACCTCTTTCTTGAAGTTGGCCCTACCCAACTGGATCGTTTGTCCCAGGTAGACATACTCGTAGTAGCCCACAACTTCGAGTGTATAGTCTCCGACCTTAATAGGAGTGGGTGTAACATGACTTGACCGTCTTCTAAATTACTGCATTCGATTTGTTTTCAATTTGCGTAAATATGATCATGTCTCTGCGCATCGGTCGCTTCTAAAGTGGTTTCCCATACGTCAGCGCAGAGAGCAAAGGGCTCTAACTACATTGTACTAATTTCTTGACTCGCCCAATTCCCCTAGTTCCCCTAGTTTTCCCCTTGCCCCTCACTTTCAATACATCTGCGACAACCACAATAAAAAACTACGATCTTCCAATAACCGTCTTCTTCAATGTCCTACTCACCGCACTGACTTCATTCACCGTTCTTTCTTCGTTCAGTCTATTTCTCTTTGGAATGCGCTCCCCCAGGAAATCAAGATGGCAACCAACCGACTAACCTTCAAAGTCAAAGTTCGCGAGCACATTCGCAAGAAGTTGGCAGCAGTGTCGTCACAGCGCTAAATTTTTCCAATTATCTATTTCTACTAATTGTATAGGTGTATTCCTAAATTTCATTTGTTATTTATTGTGTAAATTGTATTGTATTTATTAATTACTTCTGGCTTATATTTATGTATTGTATATATTTTTAAATCCATTCATTATCGTGATTGCACCTACCACTATTTATCTCTGCATCACCCAAAGGTTAACTGGTAGAAAATGCCTAAGGCATTGAGTCCGCCTCTGTACATTTATGTGCTTAAAGTATTAAATAAATAAATAACATGGGCATTCAGCATCGCCATGGTTTTGTCCTTGTTCATCCTAAGACCCACTCTTTCGGAAGCTCTACCGAGGTCATCGAGCATTATACTGAGGTCCTCCATGGTCTCAGCCATAACCAATATATCGTCGGCAAACCGAAGGTGAGTAATGTACTCGCCATTGACGTTGATGCCTAGCCCTCTTCAGTCCAGAACCTTGAAGACGTCCTCCAGTGCAGTGGTGAACAGCTTCGGAGATATAACGTCTCCCTGTCTCACACCTCGCTGCAAATGTATGGGTTCCGAGGTCTGATCCTGAAGTCGAACTGACATGGTGGCGTTTTTGTATAAGCACTTCAACACCTCGATGTACCGGTAGTCAATTTGGCACCGTTGGAGAGACTGCAGTACAGCCCAAGTCTCGATCGAATCGAAGGCTTTTTCGTAGTCCACAAACGTTAAACAGAGAGGCAGGTTGTACTCATCGGTCTTCTGTATAACCTGCCGCAGCGTATGTATGTGGTCTACGGTGCTGAAGCCTTTACGGAATCCGGCTTGTTCGGGAGGCTGGAAATCGTCAAACCAGCGCGCGAGACGAATCGTGATGACTCTTGAAAACAGCTTGTAGACATGGCTAAGAAGTGAGATGGACCTATAAATCTTCAGTAAGGCATTGTCACCCTTCTTGAAGAAGAGTACCACTACACCCTTGCACCATGCCTGTGGCGTCCTCCCCTCGAGTATGGCGGAATCAAATAGCTTCTGAAGGGCCTTATGGACCGGTTTCTCACCCGCCTTCAGGAGTTCGGCCGTGATTCCGTCATCACCCGGCGCCTTGTTGTTCTTAAGCTGTTTCAGAGCCATCCTAATCTCATACAGGCTGGCGTCCGGAATGTCTTCGGTACAGTGTCGGGTCAATCTAGCTCTAGGGTCATTGGCTAGATTCGCGACGGGTTTACTGGTTGACGTGTACAACTGCCCATAGAATCTCTCGATCTCCCTCAGAAGCTCCGGTTTGGCGGAAACGATCCTGCCATCATCGGTCTTCAGTTTCATGAGCTGGCTCTGCCCAATAGACAGATCTCTTGCAAAGACCCTGGAGCCCTTATTCCGCTCAATCGCGTCTTTAATACTTTCGGTATTAAAGCGGCGGAGATCGCTTTTCAAGGACTTTGAGATCCGTCTATTTAGCTGCCGGTATTTCAACGCATCGTCTGAAGACTGCAGAATCATATCAAGCCTCTCCTTCATGAGCTTGAGAGTAGGATCAGAGAGCTTTCTTTTCCTATCTGTACGGCGGGTCTTGAAAAACTTAGACCCGTGCGTATGGACAGCTTCCACGAACCCATCGCTGTATTCGTCCACGGAGCTCCTTAGGCACTCGAAACGATTCTGTAGTTCGAGTTGAAAGGTCTCGGGGTTTTGGACCTGGATTTGTGCTGGACGGAGCGTGGACTTCAACAGTCGACACCTTTCAAGCTTGACATTAATGTTCAATGTGCCTCTTACCAAGCGGTGATCGTTCCCGGTTTTCACCGAGTTGATCACAGAGACATCATTGAACATTTGCTTCTTGGTTGACATGATGAAGTCGATCTCGTTTTTAGTTGCACCATCGGGGCTTTGCCAGGTCCACCTCCTGTGCTCACGCTTTCTGAAGAAGGAGTTCATCATGTAGAGGCCCTCCTTCTCCATGAAACTGGCCAGTAGGTGACCCCGGTGGTTCCGACGTCCAACTCCAAATTGCCCCACTTGCAGCTCATCCTCGTCTCGTTTGCCCAGTTTCGCGTTGAAGTCCGCCATGACAACGGTGAAGTAAGTTTTGGAACCATGCATGGCTCTAGAGATATCCTCATACATGGTCTCTACCTCGTCGTCGGGGTGTGCCGAGGTCGGAGCGTAGACCTGTATGACCTTCAGCGAATATCTTGCGGATATTCTGAGTATAAGGTACGTCACCCTGGTCGACACACTCTCGATCTTCGCCACGTTGTTCACAAGGGACTTGTGGACGATAAAGCCGACACCACCCTGGGACTGACGGTCGCCCTCTCGGAAATAGAGCAGATTACCGGATTTGACGATTATCGAGTCCTCCCCCTCTCTTCGGACTTTAGATAACCCTATAATGCTCCATCGTAACCTGCTCAATTCTTCCTCGAGTTCGGCTATCTTCTCGTCGGTCCGGAGTGTTCGTGTGTTATACATTGCCAGGTCCAGTCGTCGGTGTTTATTGGGGTAGCCGGGTCCACTCCGGAGATTCTTTGCACCCCTTGCCACGCCATCGCCTCGACCGCTACCGTAGCCGAGGGTAGACGGGCTGCCGGGCACTCAGGGACCGTTTTTTTGTTGTGCTATTCATATTGGTTTGGGGGGGTTTGCCATAATCGCCACGCTTGGCAGACGGGTTGGCGATCGCAGTTTGTTGGTAAAGTGCACAGAGAACGCTGCTGCCCATTCTCTGGTGTGTCCCTTAGTCGCCTCTTACGACACCCACGGGAAGATACAGGATGGTGAAATTCTTTACGTCCGTCACCATACGGTACCACATACAAAGGCAATATTATTAATGACGATAGTGAAAAAAATAAAACTAGATAAAACATTAAATAATAAATGGTTTTTAAATTTAATAAATGGACAAATTGTTTTCAGTAAATTCTCGTTAATTAAATTAATTAATCTCGTTAAATTTTTTTTTTTTCATAATTTGTTCATGTTTATTTGGAGTCTACATTTTATAGCAGAACTTTTTAATTTATAATATTATTATGCATAACAACGGATAGCATAATATACTTCATTTCACAGAAAATCGTTTAGCATACACTCATTTATCATATATTAAAAATTAAAAATTTTGTAAGCCAGAATCATCTTTAGTCATAAATATCATATCGATAGTCATTAAAAGGCAGAACCATCATATCGCAGAAAGTTCACAGTCAGAATCGTCTTATGGCAGATTTCATATCCAAATTAATTGAAATACTCATCTATCACGTTACGGAAAATCCATAGTTAGAATAATTTTGTATTGTTTTACCGTAATAATAAATTTGTATCCACTAAACCTATCAAATCCATAGCCCAATACATTTTTCTCCATATTTTGAGCTTAAATTAATATGAGTACCTAGGCAGTATGATAAAAACTATTGAAATAATTAAATTGACCGGGCTTTCTGAATATGCCCATCACTTATTATCCACCACAATCACTAACTCTACCAGTGTAAAAAAATATTAGGAAAAACGTGGGGGCTCTGTCCAAAGATTACTCTGTGGCTATACACAGCGGTGATCAGGCCAATGTTGGTTTATGACGCTCTGGTTTGGTGGACGAGGACAGAACTCTCGACCTCCATCACCCGACTCCAACGGTTCCAGCGACAGGCCTGTTCAGCTGTCACCGGCTGCATGAGAACCACCCCAACAGCAGCCATGGAGATAGCCCTACAAATAACACCCCTGGACCTGTACATACAGCAAGAGGCGGCGCTAGCTGCATGAAATGCATCTAGGCATATGAGGCAAAAACCTCACGAGTCCACACGCTAAAATCCTGGACCGGGCGATTACACTACTAGAAAACTATAACATACAAATAAAAGAGGAAGAAAGGGATCAGTCAGGAGCCAATTAAGTACGAATTTACACAGATGACTCGAAAACAAATAACGGTTCAGATGCTGGCGTACACTTCCTTGACTTCAACATTAACTTTCACATACCGCTAGGCACACACAGTTCGATATTTCAATATGAATGTGTCGTCTTAACACAAACCGCAAAAACAGTAAAGCGTTTAGACATCCAGAACTACGTTTTCAGATTCCTATCTCATAGTCTGGCTGCGCTCAAAGCATTAGAAAACAAACTAACAACAAACTTATCATTGAGTGCCACCTCGCCCTGGAGAGTATATCAATATCCAATCGAATCACCCTCCAGTGGATCAGGGGGCATAGTGCATCCCTAGGCAATGGATGCCGCAGATGAACTGTCTGCAGTCTCCGAGAGGCTAGGCCCGTACCCACTTATCCCCTAGCCCTTCTCGCAATTTCGTGCGTGGATTCGCCAAAGATCAACAGAACTACACAATATTAGATAGTTACGGGCAACAGACTGTAAACAGTCGAAAATGGCTTTGGCAAATGTACACCCGCGCCTTACTAAAAAACTCCTTAGCATGAGTAGAAATAACCTCAAAACAATTATAGGGACAATAACGGGCCACACCCTTCTTAACAAACATCTATTCAACATAGGCGCCACGGACAGCCCACGTTGCAGGGGCTGTTTTAACGCCGAAGAATCAGCCGCCCACGTAATCCTGGAATGGTAGGCCGTGGCATCTCAACGCGAAGAAATCGGCACAGTAAGGTCGCTCCGTGAAGCCTGTGAAGCTCCCAGGAAGCTTCTGTGCTTTTGGACGGAGCTAGGCTGGCTATAATAGCCAGTACCCCCACGCACAACGGACTACATGAAAGTCTAAGTGCGGAAAAGGGAGTCCCTACCACTACCACTAGTCAAGATAGTCAACCTTACGCTCTGACCTTGTCGTCCTGATATTGTTTCCTTTGTCAGGTAATTTGGTGGTGGGTTATCGATGTTATCCTGCACCTCGGCTGCGTACTGCAGGTCCAAGCTTTCTGTGATGTAGGAGATTTTTTTTTCGCCCACACTGATGTTTGAAAGCGCGAACTGCGTTTACACTTGCAAAAATCAAAGTGACGGTTTTTCGGGGTAGAACGGTGGTACCCGATACCCACGCGACATGGTTCTTGCCCATCTTGACCTACTGCAGCTATGTTCCTTGTACCTTTGTCCGTCACTTTCGTTTTCTTGATCTTTGCCCGCGATTTCATCTGCGTAGCATTAGTAATTTTAAGACTTTTTAGTGTCCTACACACATACATTACACTATCATTGTATATCTCAACTTTGAGGATAAAATCAAAATGGCGATGAGTGATTTATCCAATTTATATTGATGAGTTTTTCATACAAGTCTATTCTAGTTCTATTCTATTAGTTATGTTCTATTTCTTTTTAAAAAATATTCCACTATTTAGTTTCTTACCCACTTATGTACGAGGATGTGTTTCTGCTGCTCGCGCATAACGTTCCTTTATATATACGCTTAGTCACTCGTTTACATTTACTTGTCTTCCATACGTATTGATCGACGTAATGAAGTTTATTCGTTTTTTGTTTGGGATCGGATTCCTGTAAATATTTTTTTTTTTTCTTAAGTTTCATTCGTTTAATATTAATATAACGTCTGAATCCGTGAATCCATCAGACAAATTATCTCTGGTTGTTCTCGTGTGACTAACGGCTAGTAGATTACACAAGTATAACCAAGTAGCCAGGATTATTCACCAGCAACTTGGTTTTACCTGCCATATTTTCGAGAACTAGGTTCAGCCCCCGTACCATGACGTATCAAAACTATTATGGTTCGACTGTGAAACAGGGACAGATGTATACAAGTCAGATACATCTGTCACTTACACACACTAAAAATAACCTTGCCCTATAAGCTTATTGAGACCACATACATACGCTGCGCCAGGTTATACAGAAGACTGGAGAGTATAACCTGCCTCTCTGTTTAGCGTTTGTGGACTACAAGAAAGCCTTCGATTCGATCGAGACTTGGGCTGTACTGCAGTCTCTCCAACGGTGCCAGATCGGCTACCGGTACATTGAGATTTTGAAGTGTTTATACAAAAACGCCACCATGTCAGTCCGTCTTCAGGATCAGACCTCGAAACCAATCCTTCTCCAGCGCAGCGTAAGACAGGAAGACGTCATTTCTCCGAAACTGTTCACTGCTGCGCTGGAGGATGTCTTCAAGGTTCTGGACTGGAGGGGGCTTGGCATCAACGTTAATGGCGAGTACATCACTTATCTTCGGTTAGCCGACGACATAGTTGTCATGGCTGAGACCATAGAGAGTCTAAGTAAAATGCTCGATGACCTCAGTAGAGCTTCCGAAAGAGTGGATCTTAAAATGATCATGGACAAAACCAAGGTCATGGTGAATGCCCATGTAACACCTACTCCTATCAAGGACTTTACACTTAAAGTTGTAGACGATTATGTCTACCTGGGACAAACGGTCCAGTTGGGTAGGTCCAATTTCGAGAAAGAGGTCAACCGTCGAATCCGACTCGGTTGGGCGGCGTTCGGTAAGTTGCGTGGTATCTTCTCGTCCAATTTACCGCAGTATCTCAAGACAAAAGTCTCTGCCCAGTGTGTGTTGCCAGTGGTCACCTATGGGACCGAGACGTGGTCGCTCACAATGGGCCTTAACAGAAAGCTCAAAGTCACCTAAAGGGCAATGGAGAGGGCTATGCTCGGAATTTCCTAGCGTGATCACGTCAGAAATGATGATATCCGCAGGAGAACCAAAGTTACCGACATAGCCCAAAGAATTGCCAAACTTAAGTGGCAGTGGGCAACAATAGTCTATGTGGGCTCTCTAGTGGGCAGCAATAACAATATTGCTCGCAGAACGGATGGCCGATGGGGCCGAAAAATTCTGGAATGGCGACCGCGAACCGGAAGACGATACGTTGGAAGGCCTCCCACTTAAAGGACTGATGACCTGGTTAAGGTTGCGGGAAGGCGCTGGATGCGAGAAGCACGGGATCAGTCAATGTGGCGACGCCTGGTGGAGGCCTATGTCAAGCAGTGGACGTCTTTCGGCTAAAATGATGATGATGATGGTAAGATTTTGGTCACGCCCCAGTTCTCGAAAATTATCATGTCACTTTGTACTGGGATCGGTTTATCATCACTGATAGGACTCTTGTTGCCAATAACCCGGATATATTGGTGATAGACCGATAAGCACGCCGCCCATTGATTAAATCGAAGTCACCATCCCGCATGACAAGAACTATGTGAAAGCTGAGAAAGAGAAACAAATCAAGTATCTCCACTTAGCACACGAGGTTCTCGACATGTAGAATCTGGATTCGGCAATCATTGTGCCGATTGTCATTACGGCCAACGGCCTGATGGCTAATAGCCTCGACAGCCATCTGTCGAGTCTGTCATTGCGCGGTTGGATCAAGGGCCTGATATAGAAGGCATTACTCCTCGATACGGCTCGCATTGTGTGAAGGTTCTTTCCTGTCTCTAGAACCGTAACCACCGGTAGCTTGGACCCTGCTCCCGACACCGGCGGACAACCATTTTATTATGACGTTAAGTTGTTTTTTTTGTGACTTGTTTTTTAGTTAAGAAATATTTAGATAATTATGTAACTAAATGTGGAAAAACTGAATAAAATAAACATAACGTCTTAAAAAATTGCTTACTTTAACCAAACCCCAACCTGCCAATTGTGCCTTTTCAGAGTAAGGTGGTTTTCTCATTAATGCCACTCGCCGAACGCGATCGTTGTATGTTAATCTCGTTTTGAGTTGCAATAGTGCTATATCATTAAGGGTTAGATCAATTGTATCTCTTGAATAGTTATGTGCGAAGACTGTTTGAACACTAGACATGTCGCCTTGCTTCTTATTTCTGTGACCCACTGATACAAACATTCTGTCTCCGCTCGCGCAACCGGCCACGCAATGTGCCGCCGTTAGCATTATCCTCTGGTTGATGATAGATGCCCCACATCTCCAATAACCGCCCGACCATTTTAATTTGCATATAACATACAAAGCCGCACAATGTGGGAACTGCGTCATTTCTGCATTTTCACCTTCCACTACTAAAAAGTCTTTGTCACATTTGTTTATGTGTAGTAAATTCAATATTATAAAAAAATACTTCATTTGTAATAATGTATTTGGCTTTCACGCAGTAAACTCGTTTTTATTGCTGACTAAGGCCATTTAGTTTGGTCAACAGTTCTCTAAAACGCGATAGTTATTATTTCCCAATTATTTAAGCAAATTTTACGACCACGTTAAAGTTTACAGCTTAAAACGAATTCAGATAATGCGGATTACAATTTCATTTAAAAACTTTGAGCCGTCGCGGGACGGTTGGCAGTTGTGAAACATCGAAACTTTTTTGTACAGAAAATAATAAGAAAGACATTGTTTTCTCTCCACAAAGGTTGACTTGTATGTTGCAAGATATACAATTTTTACAATGTTTGGGTCAGCGACCTGACGTAGACTTCTGAAAATAAATATCAATTTGCGGGTCAGGAGATTGATGTCGGGTTAATAACTAAGCCTGCTATCCATTATGACACCTAGGTATCTTATTCTATCAGTTTTGTGTAGTGTAAGGCAAGAGCATGAGGCAGAGTGCGAAGTGCAAGTGCAGGAGTGGGCAGTTATATTATGCCTCAATCATAATATAACTGCCCACTCCTGCACCTGCAGGATAGACTTTTTATGGATAAAGCTATATATTTTGTTTCTTCTACATAACGTTTAAGTTCGTTGTTAGTTAAACAGTTCAGGTCAATATTTAGACCCTGTTGTGCACAGCCTTATACCTCTTGCTATGTATCTCTCTCAAACAATTGTCATGTCGTTGGCAAAGGTTATGATCTGCCCACTTTTCCAAATCAGGTCACAATAACGTGAGCCCAAGGACGCTTCCTTGCGGAACACCATGTTCAATGGAAAGATCACCACTAGTCCAGTCTCCCACCCTCACTCTCTGAAAGCGATTTTTGAAGTAATTGAAGAAAAGATTGAGCTGTGTCTCCCTTACCCCAAGCATTTCCAGCTTTTTTAACAGTAGTGGGACGGGGATCGTGTCAAAAGCCAGGCCCATAAAGATTACGATAACCATGTTGTTTATATCGAGATTGTTTGAAACGAAGTCAGTTAATTGGTGAATGGCATCGCTCGCTGGTTGATTGGCCTGAGCGGGAATCAAATTGTTGGGATGTAAGGAGATAATGCTTTACAAGATATTTAACTAGACATAATTCTTCATTTTTCATGATTCTTCTTGATTCATTCTAGTTCATGATTCTTTCTAGGATCTTTGTAAGGGTTGATAATATGGATATTGGTAAAAAATAATTTACGCTTAAGTATTTTTTTTGCTATTCATATATTTAATTTAAAGATAGCGCAATCAGACCATCTTTTTTTCGGACAGTAGAATATTAATTGGAGACGAAGCAGACAAAGATTTTTAATACCATTAATATATTAAATAAACTTTTTTTTTTACTTTGATTAAATAAAACTCGTAGTTTGTCATGGGAACTTCCTTTTGCCGTGACGTAATTTAAATTCCGTTGACGTTCCAAATCGGTCGAATTGTATCGCATTGCGTCCATGTGAACGTACTTGCAATTTCACTAAGTAATAATCGTCTATCGGTGTGATATAAATCGAGTCGCGTCGAGTCATTAGGAAGGTCGCTAATTTGACTCCGTTTCAAAACGTCCTATTAGAAAAACGAGCAGAATGTTATATTCTCAAAATGGCCTATTAGCAAATCGTCAAATTACCACAAAGTAGGTTTTTTTATATTTTATTTATTTATTAATAATAGGCTTGCGCTTGACCACTATCTCACCTGATGGTAAGCGATGATCTGGTCGACGATGAAGCACGCTTGCCAAGAAGAAAACTATTCACTCTTAACTTAAATACTCCCAAGTTGTAGCTATCAGAAAAGACTTCGGCAGGAAATTCCACTATTTTGCTGTGCGCATAATAAAAGTATTTCCAAAACGTTTGGTGCGCATGGTGGCATGTCCACCATGTACCAATGACGCGTCGCCGTACGTCTTGTAGTCCGATGATGGAACGGGCTGGGAGGAGGAATCAGTTTATGAGATTCCAACTCCCCCTTCCCGAAATATAACCGATAAAAAACCGACAGGCTAGCAACTCGGCGCCGATGTTCAAGACTCTGGATCCTAGACTCGATCAGTATCTCATTGCCGATTAGCCTCTTGGCCCGTTTATCGATCGACTCAAGTGCATCCAGCTGGTATTTGGCAGATCCATCCCAGAGATGAGAGCAGTACACCACTTAAGCGGCGGCGCGCCTCAGTCCTGCCACAAAGCAAGCAAGCGGCGGCGGCGGCTTCTATTTTTGTGGTCCTACTGCCAAAGTACAGTTATACTGAAAAATTATTATTTATTTTTCGTCATGATTCAAGTAATTTATTCAATAAATTAAATTGAATCATAAAGAAGAATTAAAGCATTATTGCATTCTGGCAAGTCAACCATCTGAAGATGCTGTTAAAAATACTACCGGTCTGATGAAGGGTTAGATGGATCAGAAAACAGAAATGTGGGTGGAGGCAACGCCACCTGGAGATTTTCCCAGCCTAGGTTGTGAAGCTCCGCGATCTCGTTGCGGCAGTCGGTGCTGCGAATAACGACTCACTTCCGGTCGTGGTCCAGTCCATGGTTGGATGTGTCAGCGCGTGGGATACAGTCGCCCCCTTCTGCGAGGAAATGTAGCTCGCAAAGGAGGTGGCACAAAGGGAACGACAGGATATAATATCAGCATCCATCCCTACCTATCCGTAGCAGACGCACCCGTAACCGAAAATCGAGTCATGATGGCCGGCTGCCACAAGGTATGAAGCTGTGAACTTGAGGAGTTTGTCGGCACAACCAACCACCTCCCGTGGCGAACTTCGACCGTTTACGGCCACAGAGGGTGACGGGGTCCGCATCAGGTCATGCGGGCCAAAACCTAGCCGGGGAAGTTGATGAATTGCGCAAGCACTCCAACTCCCAGGTCTAAGGCATGAATCTGATAGGCCCCTCCACCCGCTCCAGGGACACATCCACAAGAATTTCTACAGTTATATTCGGACGGATTTATAACTTAAACTGGAAATTATCACTTTCGAACCGAACGCAAAAAACAACACATTGTATATTTTTTTTTAATTTTACTTATTTTTTTAAATATTATAAAAAAAAAGAAAATCAGAAAATTTTGAATACAATTATTTCTTTAAAATCTCATATGTGTGTGGTATGACTGCACCATTCCCATTCTTTTGTTAATAGGATTACTAGCTGACCCCCGGGGCTTCGCTCACGTCAACTGGCTACCTACCTACCTACCCTGCCTACTCTGCCTACCCTACCTACCTACTAATTTTTATCTATCATCAATAGTTTTCTCAGTGCACGCCAAATAATGAATTTTATAGGCAACATTTTGCTATTTTTTTATATATATTTTAAACTTTCAAAATCGGTTCAGTATATTCAGAGATTACCCCGTACTTTACCTCTTTATAATATAAGTATAGATTTTGCTACTAGGTCAATTTGAGAATAGGACGACTGCTCATATATTATGTCGTTTTGCGGACGTTTTGATGCGGAGTCGCTAATTTTACCCACTAACGTCACCGCTCGGTATTTTGATTTTAGTTATTCTGCCCATCAATCTGAATCAGCTTAACCCTGGAACTATTTAGAGGCACAGTAATTCGTTCTAGGGAACCACGTTGGCTGTAAACTTAAGAAAAACGAAATTCATTAACAAAATGATAAAGGCATGCCCCCTAGCCAAGTTACAAACGTTTCGTATCGAATTTCTTTCTACAATCGTTAACGCCATTTATTTGTTTGTTTGCCCCGTGATTTAACGTTCACTTTTATCATACACTAGAGGACGCCTCGTGGTTTTACCCGCGTAGTTCCCGTTCCCGTGGGAATACCGGGATAAAAAGTAGCCTATGTCACCCGGGGATAGAGTAGGTTCCCAACGGTGAAAGAATTTTTGAAATCGGTCCAGTAGTTTTGGAGCCTATTCGGTACAAACAAACAAATAAACAAAAAAATCTTTCCTCTTTATAATATTGGTATAGATTGCTTAGTTTACTACTGGCGTTATTGATTGTAGATTGTCAACATGGATTTTTCATAAAAGATGTGTTATGTATTGAGGCGGTGCGCGAGGAAAATGTCCACCAATGAGATTACTTAATTTTCTTAGCCAGGCTATGCGCGGCTCTGGTGAAAAAGGTAAGCAGAGCTATATATGTTTAAATACAAAAAAGGGATGTGGGCACCATTTAGCTACAAACAGCTTCCCTGCACATCCTAGCGACGCATCGATATTTTGCATAGGTGTAGTTCCTAGTCTATGTTTAAAAGCAAGTTAATTTTCAAACGTAGAGTTTTTGTTTTGACTTATGTCGTGAAGAAAAATTTTATGTAACTCGTTTTTGAGAATCGTTCAGAGCAAGCTGTAATTTTGAGTCGTTATATTTGTAGAGAAGATGTAGTGTTTTTATCAAGGTTATCGTATATTACTGAATAAAATGTATGTGTGAAATGGACTGAAGTCGTCGTTTATTTTCCTACTGGATCCCAATGTTGACTTCTCCTGGAGGGCAGATATCCGTAAGAGGTCATCGGCCCAGCACGCTTCCACTGCGCCAACAACAGATATTCATAACATTCACCTGCCAGTCACATACTTTCACAGCTTTGCTGTGCATCCTCGCTAAAGAGCGCGTTTTTTGTGGAAAATAACCCTTAATATTAATAGTTAAACCAGATTGTTTATGACGAAATAATTCTTCTTCTCTCCTCTTTTCACAAGAATATTAAAAATACCGCGAAAATTGTCGATTTATTGATACATTTATTGGCCCACTTTAATGGGGTCTGTCATATTATAACAAGTATTTATAATCATAGCTAATCAGGGACTCCTAGCTGTTCTGTGACACAATACAGTTTCTTGGCATTTATTCTGATCCAGTTGTAGTAGTAGCCCGTGTCGGTGTAGACTACCAGACTCCTGCTGACATCTGGCATCTTGTATGAGACGAGGCCAATCTGGATGTAGCCTCGCACCACCAGCGCGCTTCCGGAGTCACCTCTAGCGAAAAAGAAAACAACTTTAAGTAGGAATTACGTGTACAGTTTCGTTGCTACAAATCAAACTGCTATCCCTTTTCAGAAAAAGTATAAATTCTTTTTAAACTGTCATGGTCACTAACACTAATATTAACATTATAAGCGGGATATTTACCATGTTGACTGTTTGTAGCACAGCACCGAAATATCGGAAACTCGCTACAAACAGTAAACATGGTAAATATCCCGCTTATAATGTTAATATTAGAAGTATAAATTCATAGTTATTTTAAGTAGAATATAAGTATTTGCGTATAAAGGAACAACATCGTCTGCTTCAAATGAAGACAAAAAAAGATTTGATAAAGTGGTGGCTCTATTTCTGTTGGGTATAATCGCGGATCAATATATAGAGAAAAGAAAACTGCTGTAAACGCTGTAACCGACAGACGTTCATCGAAACTTCCAGTTCATACAGCAACTCCAAAATAATATTTAAAGAAAAACGCTAAACTTCTTGTTTTTTTAATTATCCTAATTCTTGCCAAACCGGTCAACCTACGAAATAGATTTTATTTTTAGGGTTCCGTAGTAAAGCCACAAAGAATCCTAATAAATACTTTTGCCAAGCCTGTCTTTCCGTGGTATAACTCAGAGGCCGTTGGCTCATGCTTATAAAGTTTTAAAATAAAAAGAAATTAAAAAAATCAGATTCAGACATATTTTTTGTTCGAATCACGTGTACGTCCACAAAAAACTGCTTACTAAAAAATTACACAATTTTCGGCACATTAATTATTGGCCCGCTTTGATAACGTTGGAACAACTAGCATGGCAAAAAATTGAAGTGCCAGTTTCAAAAACACAAGCAAGTTTTCTGGTGTTCCTTGTGATCCATTCGTAGAGGTACCCGGTGTCGGTGTACAATATCACGCTCAGAGAGTAACGGGGCATCTTGAAGAAGACGATGCGAATCTGAATTTAGCCTTTCACCATCAAGGCGCTGGCCGAATCACCCCTAGGGAAAAAGGAATGATAAAATTTAAGTATTTAATTAAAATAATAATAATAAAATTTGAGTGCGTATCAGATAATAAAATTTCTCACCCACGCAAGCTTGCACACTCCCGATTAATGATATAAAATATGCTTGTATTCGCCGCAACTTGCGAAACAATGCACAGAAAAAGCCTGTTATGAATTTTTTTTATCCAATGAATTAATTTATATTAAATATCAATCGAAAACTATATTAAAATCAGAGATGGTGTTGTGGTGATTTTCTATAAAGAAAATGTTATACATATGTTATTTCCTTATAAAATAAAATCAATTCAAATAAATATATTTATTTCAGAACAAAATTTGTTTGCTATGTTAACGTTATAACTACTTGATATTCTCACGTGTACCATTACCTCCCTTCGCCCAGTGCCTTTCGATAAGACTGTCCGGTCTGCCAACAATCTTTTTTGGATTCTGGTGTGAGAGTTACGTATGATGGCGTGGAAGCCGTCCGTGATGGCTTCAGCAAACACGTCCTTTTATTGCGACGCCGCGGCAGACGAAATATCATTTGCAAGCGTTCGTCGTCCAACGTTGTAGGTTCGGCTCGCTCGTGTATGTAGATAATTATACCATTTTTCAGTATTTTCTTTAGTTTTTACTCGCTATTTCGCTTTAGCCACTCTTAAAACGCTGACAAGACCTAAAACGCGCTCACTATCGGACTGCATACAGATGCGCAATGACACAACACAACGCGTGGAGTGTATTGCATTTACTCAAAAATATGTTAGATAATCGAAAATATAACAAAACAACCAAGTTCTGGATACAGCTGAAATGATACAAAAGGATCATTAATTTTACCAACATACGTTGTCAATTACTTTGATTTAGGTGTATATGTATGTAGTTTTAATTAAGTAATTAATACAGTGTGTTTTTTTTGACAAAGTAAACAAAAATCGAGGGACGATGACGAAAACGTTGACAAATAATTCAGAAGTGGTTTTTGAAAGTTAGAGGTAAGTTTACCGCTTATTTGTATCGAGTTTTTCTCCTAACATCAATCAATCTGCCTAGCCTTTTCGCAACTATGTTGGGGTCGGCTTCCAGTCTAACCGGATTCAGCTGTGTTTTACATGGAGCGACTGCCTATCTGACCTCCACAACCCAGTAACTGGGTAACACGGTACCCCTTGGCTAGACTAGTGTCAGATTTCAAGCTTCTGACAACTCGTAACGACTGTCAAAGATCTTCAAATGACAGCCGGGACCAACGGCTTAACGTGCATTCCGAGGCACGGAGGAAACTCGGTATTTTTAAATGGTCACCCATCCACGGACCGACCTCGACAAGCGTTGCTTAACCTTAAAGATCGACCCGTGCGGCTGTTATTATTTAGCCACGAGCTCCTCATCAGTTTTTCCCCTAATATATGTCTTGGATTAATATATATTTTATACGTCCTTAATGTCAATGGCAAAAACAAATGCTTGCTAGACAAACACTCAAAATAAGTGTTTGTATCATGTCTTCCCCTAAAGTAGGTATTGGGCAGTTGCTTTCCTTTTTGTAGAAATCAATCAAGACCCATCCGATTTGGATACATTTTTTAGACGGAAACTTTTATTCTGGTAGTACGTTGCTGGAACTTTACAGAAGTCTACTTACTGCAAGGCTTACCCCTCATAAAAACAGTATTTTACTGATTACTTTACGCTCTATGATACTTGTAACTGCCGGTATAAAATAAGATTAAAAAATCAACAATTTCAAATAATTTTATTATAGTACATATTTTGTTGGTGTGCTAACAACATCATAGTGGGCCAAAAATGGATCAATCCTACTAATCCAACTAAAATTACAGTACATTTGTATGTTATAGATGTTTGCTAATAAATCACAACTTAACGGCTGAGCGGATTTGGATGATATGGAACACTGGTAGGCTTTGGCCAGGATAAGGACATAATAACTTTTCATACCAATAATGTTATGGTCCCGTGACATAATTTTCAACTATCATACCTATTAGCCAAATAAGGTCAGCCGTCTTCAAGCGATACGGTTTACTAACACATATTATTTATTTTACATATATGTATTGCCTCATTTTTGGCCCACGTTCATGGTCTGGCTACGACACAGGTGTAAAAACTAAATTTTCGAAGCATGCTATAGATGCCCATTGGCACGACGAGTGGATTTTGCCGAGCGAATTGCAACGAGAAAAATGCACGGGCGGCTAGGTGACCCACGGGGGCCGCAGCACGCGTAAAGGCGATGTAAGCGGCGGTGGCTAGCGTCTCTTACCGGAATTGCGGAAATGTACCCGGAAGCGTTTAATAAAGTTGGTTTTTTATTGGTTCTTCAAATTACTTGATGTAATTATTATCTACACAGCTGCATATTATTACTTAGATTGAATTATAAACATAATGTTTTGTACTAATCGCGAATAACTTTTGTGTATAACCCAATTATTGCGACCGGAACGCCCTGTTGGCGTCCACAGCGGTTGCAACTGAGCATACGTGGACTGACCGTTGGCCAAATGTTACGCCACGTTTTACTAAGCCAAATGTCGTGACCAGGCCATGATGACGTTAGGACACCTAACCTGACAAAAAGTCACTTAAAACTATTCAATGTCACAATAAAAGTTTGCTAAGTTCTTTGTAATCCAGTTGTAGTGGTAGCCTGTGTCGGTGTATATTGTAAGACCTTGAATGGCAGAGCGCAACTTGAAGGACACGATGCCTATCTGGATGTAGCCTTTCACGATCAGGGCGCTGCCGGAATCACCGCTAACAAAAAAAAGAGAAATTTAATCCAACAACGGGCAGTCCATTCCGTGGCAGATGTTTTCATGCAGAAATTATAACAAAATGCAACTATTCTTTTAAATACTTCAAGATATTTCTCAGTTACAAACGAATTACTTCACTGAGCGTGAAGGAATAGGAGTAGAAGTCGATAGTGCGGGTAAAGGATTTAAGGACGTATCTAAGATGCGACCAGAGGAGCAAGCAGTGTTTTAAGAAACGCACACGCAATCTGTGAAAAAGATTTCTAATTTGAAATTTCATTTTAACAGATTGTGACTACGATGCAAATGTCACCGCATCAGAAGGAAAAGCGTTCCCGCTGGAAGGTGTGGCCTTTTTAGTGTGGTAAAGAATATGCAGTTGACACAAAATCCATTAAAGTAGCCTTTAAATTTTTACTTACTCAGCTGCGAAAGAATTGTACTTTTTGCTGCTCGCACAAAATGAGCCTGCGGGTAACTGGCTACTCGCTTTTCTACATTGCGGTGGCGTCCATACGTATTGATCGATGTAATAAAGAATACGTTTCTTTTTTTTTGAGTCTGCCTGGAAACATTGTTTAAATTAATAAGAATTTTTAATTTAGTTAATTTCCTTTCGTGTCTCTCCGAATGACTGTTGACTACCAGGCAACGGAGTCATACCTTCTATCAAGCGCTTTTCTCACAGAATATGCAGGTGAAGACCGGGAAGAAGCAAATGTTCAATGATGTCTCTGTGATCAATTCGGTGAAAACCGGGAGCGATCACCGCATGGTGAGAGGCACATTGAACATTAATATCAAGCTTGAAAGGTCTCGACTGATGAAGTCTACGCTCCGTCCAGCACAGATCCAGATCCAAAGCCCCGAGAGCTTTCAGCTCGAACTCCAGAATCGTTTCGAGTGCCTAGGGAGCTCCGTGGACGAATACAGCGATGGGTTCGTGGAAGCTGTCCATACGGTTGGGTCTAAGTTTTTCAAGACCCGCCGTACAGATATAAACAAAAAGCTCTCTGATCCTACTCTCAAGCTCATGAAGGAGAAGCGTGAGATGATTCTGCAGTCTTCAGACGATGCGTTGAAATACCGGCAGCTCAATAGACGGATCTCAAAGTCCTTGAAAAGTGATCTCCGCCGCTTTATTACCGAGCGTATTGAAGACGCGATTGAGCGGAATAAGGGTTCCAAGGTATTAGCAAGAGATCTGACTATTGGGCAGAGCCAGCTCACGAAACTGAAGACCGACGATGGCAGGATCGTATCCGCCAAACCGGAGCTTTTGTGAGAGATCGAGAGATTCTATGGGCAGTTATACACGTCAACCAGTAAACCCGTCGCGAATCTAGCAAAAGACCCTAGAGCTAGATTGACCCGGCACTATACCGAAGACATTCCGGACGTCAGCCTGTATGAAATTAGGATGGCTCTTAAACAGCTTAAAAACAACAAGGCGCCGGGTGAAGACGGAATAACAGCCGAACTCCTGAAGGCGGGTGGAAAACCGGTCCTTAAGGCCCTTCAGAAGCTGTTTGATTCCGTCATACTCGAGGGCAAAACGCCACAGGCATGGTGCAGGGGTGTGGTGGTACTCTTCTTCAAGAAGGGCGACAGTGCCCTACTAAAGAACTAAAGTCCATCTCACTTTTTAGCCATGTCTACAAGCTGTTTTCAAGAGTCATCACGAATCGTCTCGCGCGCAGGTTTGACGATTTCCAACCTCCTGAACAAGCCGGTTTCCGTAAAGGCTTTAACACCGTAGACCACATACATACGCTGCGGCAGGTTATACAGAAGACCGAAGAGTACAACCTGCCTCTCTGCTTAGCGTTTGTGGACTACGAGAAAGCCTTTGATTCGAAAGAGACTTGGGCTGTGCTGCAGTCTCTCCAACGGTGCCAAATTGACTACCGGTACATCGAGGTGTTGAAGTGTTTGTACAAAAACGCCACCATGTCAGTTCGACTTCAGGATCAGACCTCGGAACCTGTCTTTCTGCAGCGAGGTGTGAGGCAGGGAGATGTCATATCTCCGAAACTGTTCACCGCTGCACTGGAGGATGACCTGGTGAAGGTTGCAGGGATCCGCTGGATGCGGGACGCACGGGACCGGTCAATGTGGCGACGCTTGGGGGAGACCTATGTCCAGCAGTGGACGTCTTGCGGCTGATATGATGATAATGATGATGATGCAGGTTGAAGATGAAAGCAAACGAGTACCTACATACTGACAGAGATAAAACTTAAAAAATCACTCACTTTTCCCCACCCGGCTACATATGCCTTCTGAAAGTAAGGGGGATATTTTAACAATGCCACTCGCCGAACGTCATAGCTGAAGGTCAAATCCTTTTCTAGTCTTATTAGTGCTATGTCATTTTCGAAATACTCTTTAATATAGTTGTCGTGTGGAAAAGCGTTGTCCACTTCAAACACGGTACCCTTGTCACGGTTGCTGTGGCCCACTGACACAGTCATGGTGTTCTGATAGGAGCGACAGTCCACGCAATGCGCCGCCGTCAACATTATGCGCTGGTTGACAATGGAAGCCCCACAGATATGTCTTTGTTTCTTTTTGCTGCATCTAACACTCAATAACGCGGAATGTGCAAACTGCCTTATATTTGCAACTTCACCTCCGACAATAAAGGGTTCCATTTCACATTTGATAACACCTAACAAAGTCAATATTACAAAATAATGTTTCATTTTGTAACATTAAGCTAACACACGCAGGAATCGATTAGCCCTGCAGAAGTAAACTCGCGTCTATCGCTTAATAACGCCATTAAATGTGGTCGTTAATTCAATTAAACGCAATTCTTAATGAACAAATTAAAATCAATTAATAAAACGAATTTGATGGTCGCCAACCGACATTATTTTTAATTGAGTACCCAGGCTGTCTAAAAAATACATTAAATAAAACTTTATCGTAAATTTTGGTTGTTTACTACATTTTAATTACTTTGCATACTTTTTCTTTTTTAGGGTTCCGTACCCAAAGGGTAAAAACGGGACCCTATTACTAAGACTCCGCGGTCCGTCTGTCTGTCTGTCTGTCTATCTGTCACCAGGCTGTATCTCATGAACTGTGATAGCTAGACTGTTGAAATTTTCACAGATGATGTATTTTTTTTGCCGCTATAGCAACAAATACTAAACACAGAATAAAATAAATATTTAAGTGGGGCTCCCATACAAGCTAAGTGATATTTTTGCCGTTTTTTTGCGATAATAGTATGGAACCCTTCGTGCGCGAGTCGCCGGTTTTTATAAAAGCTTTTGTTACTTAAGAGACAGATGTGTTACTGGGGGTTTTGTTGTGTTAAAACACTAGGAAGTAGTGACGGGCGGGCGTTTGGGGGACTATGCTTTATATATTTTATCGTTCATTCTCAGCCTAAGCCTTTGTATATTTGTCAGTATTTACTTACATTAACGGTCCGACGTTAATTTAATTCCACGGATAAAAGATCGGACTTTGGTAATATCAAATTTGGTAATATAAAACTCACAAGCACATTTGTTTTGGTAAAAATCTTCACCCTTATTAAACACAAAAAAAAGTGTAATTATAAAAAAAAAACTGACGTTGTTACTCGAGACGTCCAGTCATGGTGATTGAATCTCAGTCGCAGGCATTTTGTATTAAAATTTTCACTACCAATTTGTCGAACGCCGTTTCAATTTGTTTATTATTAAAAATTGTATATTATATAAAAATCTAGATGTGTTTTCATTCCAGTTATTCTTGCTCCTCGTTTGATTTAATTCGTCTTTCAATTCCTTAAGCTTACAGGTACAATGCGTATTATCAAAAACGATGGTGGACCGTCGTGAAACACCACAAAAAATAGCAAAAAAACCTGATGTAAACACATTGAGTTAAATGTACTACGTACTAGAGGAAACTCATCAACTCAATTGTTTGTAACACGCGTTAGAGTAGTAAATATAAATAAAAGTCAAGGAATGAGTTTTCAACAGTAAATTGAGAACACGCTTAATTTAATTATATTTTTTATCTCGTGACGTCGCGTCACCGCGGAGGCGGGAGGGCGGCCATGTTTGTGTAAATGTCAAAGAGTAAGAAAAGGTTCATCTGCGCGCACTGATTGTTTATCTGTGAGAACATAACCCCCCCCCCCCCCTGCTTGCCCCGCTGTCACCGAATTACGCACAATCTTTTGTTTGAAATAGCTTCTCTAGTACGTAGTACATTTAACTCAATGTGTAAACAAAGTGAAAACGATTTTCTCTAGCGGCCATCGAGCCGCTAGCGACATCTATACTGAGCTTTGCACGTGGATCCACATTGAACAACAATTATGAATCCAAAGGGAAATCAGTAAAAAAGCCGTGAACCAGACAGAAAATTTTGGAAAATATCCCGCTCATAAAACATAATAATATTAAGTAGTGTCCATAAAAACTACAGAGCATGATCTGCATTGCAGTACACACAGCTGTATTACTTAGATATTCTTCAATCATGGTTACCATGACGCATTACTCTTCACGAAATGAATGCGATCAGAAGCATCATCATGCTGGGATGAGAACACTTCCACTTGGAGAGACCCTGCAACGAAACAAGTGCTGTCTACCGGGGCAGTAGTACCTCGAAGGAGATTAGCCGAGTGTTTTTTTTTAGAGAGTGTTTCTAAAGTTTCCTCTTTCTATACATGGCACAATCATTATGCATCGCAACTATGGAAAAATCAAAATGCCAATAGTTGACTTGGCTAATTTTAATTGATGACAGTTTTTCATAAAAAAATGTGTCGTTATCTATTTTACCTGACTGCCGAAGGAGGATAATGTGTTTATCAGTCTATGTATGTATGTTTGTTCTTATGTGGCGTTCCAGAGACCAAACGCGTTGGCCGATTTTGATGATTCTTACGTCAATCGATTCGTCATAATCTTGCTAGTGTCACTGGCTACATTAAAATTGGAAAATAGAAAAATGGCGGCTTTTGGGCGCCATATTGTGGGGCCCCAATTATTTTTTCTTCCAATCCCATCGTGTGGGGTATTAAAATAAAGGGTTTTAAGAGGCTATTTCAAAAATATAAAACACTTATATGTTTAAATGTACCTAATTCGAATAATATGTTAACCAAAAAGTATCAAAAAACCCGACAGCTTGAAAAGCAAAGAATAAAAATATGCTGTGCAGTCGGAGGATACATCTGGTTTTGGTCAGCCAGCTCGCGAATACGTATCCTCAGACTGCACAGCATAATTATTTTCTTGTTTACGTCTTTTTCGTTCGCTTTTTAAGCAGTCACGTTTTTTAGAGAGTGTTTTTAAAGTTTCGTAAAATATCATTATGTGTCCTCTTTCTATACATGGCACAATAATTATGCACCGCAACTTTGGAAAAATCAAAATGCCAATAGTTGACTTGGCTAATTTGAATTGATGACAGTTTTTCTATAAAAATAGTGTCGCCATCTATTTTAAACGCTTTAAATTTAACTCCACGCTTTAATTTCTTACCCACTAACGTAAGATGATTGGTCTGGGCTGCTTGCGCAAAACGTGCCTTCTGTTAATCCCCCGATAATTTGCTCACATTTGTCGTTGTTCCACACGTATTGAACGACGTAATAAAGTTCATCCGTTGATTCTGTGGGCTCGATTTCCTGTAAATATTATTTGAAATAATTTATCTCTTCTTTTCTTTTATACAGGTATAATACACTATTATCAATCATACATAATAATATCAAAAATAACTCACTTTAACAGAACCCCAGCCTGCTACTACGGCCTTCTCATAATAAGGTGGGGTTGAAATTAACGCCACTCGTTGAATGCGATTGTTGAATGTTAAACTCGTTTTGAGTCTCATAAGTGCTATGTCATAAGCCAAAGCTGATTCATCATAGTTTTTGTGTTGGAAGAAGCTGTGAACACTAGACACGGTCCCTTTGTAAATATTCTCGTGGCCCACAGACACGGTCAATCTGCTTCGACTGTTGCAATCCTCTATGCAATGCGCCGCCGTCAGAATTATCCTCTGGTTGATGATAGATGACCCACAGATAAATGCTTCATCGCCGCATTTTGTATTCAAGAATGCAGAATGTGGGAACAGCTTTATCAGCGCTTTTTCTCCATTCACTACTAGATATTCCTTGTCACATTGCATCATGCGTATCAAACTCAATATTATTAAATAACATTTCATTTTGAACAAACTAAGACAAGTACCGATCGGGTTTGAAGAAAAATACTCGCGTTCATCGTCAATCAGGCCATTAATTTAGTCATTAATTTCATCTAAAACGCAATTTTTATGGACGGGTAAAAATCTAAGTAATTAAAAAGGATTAACCGACCACCATGGTTCCAAGGTACAGCGATCATAAATTTTATTGATATTCGATGTTTTAACCAACTCAAGGGCAAGGCATTGCTTATTGTACTTTCTCCAGAATTGCCATAATAAACCAGTAGAAATTTGGCGAGGAGTGACTTATCCAAATTAAATTGATGAGTTTTTTCATAGAAATTCTAACATCTACTTTTAAAATATTATACTCTTTACATTCTTACACACTAACTTAAGAAGATGCGTTTCTGCTGCTCACGCAAAGCCTTCGTGTTATAGCCTAATCACACTTTTACATTTACTTATTTTCCACCCATATTTGATGATATTGAAAGTCATTCGTACTTTGTTTGGGATCAGATTTCTGTAAATATTGTATAACATATTTGATCTCTTTTATTAATATTATTGAAAGACTCGCGTTTGGCCACTATTTCGCCTGGTGGTAAGCGATGATGTGGTCGACAGTGAAACACCCTCTTCTCAAAGTACGTACTATTCACTTTAGACTTAAAGACCCCCAGGTTGTAGTATCAATAAACTCAGACTGCGGCAGGAAATTCCACCCAGTAGCTTTACGCACAATGAAAGTATTGCCATAACGTTTAGTGCGTATAGGTGGGTGCGCATCGCCCGTACGTCTTGTTTTCCAATGATGGAACAGGTAGGCAGTAGTCCACGCGATATCGCAGGTGAGAGTTCTGGCGGAGGAAGCGGTGTCCCGGGGTGGGGTGTTGTTGGCCGTGTCCTTGGACATTTCCAACGCCTTCAACACCCTGCCCCGGAGTTGTGTTCGGGAGGCCATGCGGTATCTTCGAGTGCCTCCCTACCACCGCCGCATCGTCGGGCCTTATTTGGCGGAGAGGTGTGTCACCTACGTGGGACGTGATGGCGTCCGAAACCAGCACCACATGTCGTGCGGTGTTCCACAGGGCTCGGTCTCGAATCAGGGCTCGGTCGAACTCCAACCGGAGACCTGACGTGTTACGCGGACGATATGCCGGTCACCGCCCGGGGGAGGTCGTACAGGGAAGCAGCGTTGCTGGCGACGGCTGCGGTCTCACAGGTGGTGAGCCGCATACGGCTGGAGGTGGCCCTCAACAAGTCGGAGGCCATGGTCTTCCATGGCGAGCGCCGCCGCCCGATGCCCACATCGTGGTCGGGTGGACTCGAACGCTGTCGAGTCTACCATGAAGTACCTAGGATTGGTGCTCGACAGCCAGTGGGATTTCGGCCCCCACTACCGGCGGCAAGCGCCCAAGTTTTTGAGCACGGCTGGGGCGCTGTCAACGCTGCTTACCAATCTGGGGGGCCCGAGCGCCGCCTGTAGGCGGCTCTACGTGGGGATCGTGCAATCGATGGCCCTGTATGGGGCGCCGATCTGGGCGACTGACCTGACGGCCGGCAGCATCGCTGTTCTGCGGAAGCCGCAGAGAGCGATGACCGTCAGAGTCATCAGGGGGTATCGCACGATCTCCTACGCGGCGGCTTGCGTACTGGCCGGATCCCCGCCCTGGGACCTAGAGGCGAAGGTACTCGCGTCACTGTATCGATGGCGCCAGGAAACGCGGGCGCAGGGCGAGGGGCTGATGCAGCGACATATGGAGTTGCGTCAGTCTCAGCTTCGCGAGGTCCTGGCGGCGGAATGGCCGGGCAGGCTTTCACGCCCTACCACCGGCCTCGTTACCATCGAGGCGGTCCGGCCAGTGCTCGAGCGCTGGCTTGGGAGGAGGCACGGCTAGTGATGGGAAATTCCCGAGAATATTCTCCTTGCGAGAACTTTGCTGTTAAGTTCTCGAGAATATTCTTTTGGAAGGGAATTTACGAGAATTTAAAAATTGGATGACGCTATTGTATCGATTTATTTTAGGAGTTGTAGTTTTCAGTGCATTTGAACGTTTTACAAAGTTAAAGCCAAACTGATCTCCTCGACAACTTAAATTCTCAGTAAATTCTCCTGAGCGAGAACATTCTCGAGAATATTTCCGAGAAAATTTTCATAAATTCTCTTAAATTTCTTATGGTGTGTTACAAAAGATTGTTTTTTTGAACTTTTTGTTTAAAGGTTTTGGTTTGTTCATAAATTTCCAATTGTGAGCAATCAGACAAATTTTGCCTGCTCTTTTGCCTTTTTTTTTAAACGGTTTTATTTAGCTTGCCCTGTTTTTCGGTATACCTAGACCTTTAGTTCCGAAGACAATAGAATGCAATATATTATTCATTTTATCATTGTAAATCTAAGTTGGCCGCCGCTACAAAATAGCGGCATACATATTATTTTTTTAACAACCCTTTCAAAATGAAAAATCTTGGAATGATAATCCAATATGGTCGCCAAAGAATTAAAAAAAAACTGCTCTATTCCTCTTCGAGTTCGTTGATCTTCTCGTCGGTCCGGAGTGTACGCGTGATGTATGTTGCCAGGTCCTACCATAGTCGAGGGTAGACAGGCTGCCGGGCAATAGGGGCCATTTTTTTCCTTGTGGTGTTTCATGGGGGTTTAGCTATAATTGATCGGCGGCTGTATGGTTGATACATATAGTGCATAGAGAATGCAGTTGCCCATTCTCTGGTGAGTCACTTAGTCATCTCTTATGACTCCCATGGGAGATATGGGCTGGTGCTATACTTTACGTTCGAAACCATACGGTACAATGGAATTCACATCAATTTATCTGGGACAAAAAGGTCTAGTTAGGTAAGTCTAGCTTCGAGGGAGAGGTCAACCGGCGAATCCGACTCGACTGGGCAGCGTTCGGGAAGTTGCGTAGTATCTTCTCGTCATACCACATTGTCTCACAATTAGTGTGTGTTGCCAGTGATAACCTAAGCGACTGAAACGTGGTCGCTCACAATGGGCCTCATCAGAAGGCTTTAAAGTCACCCTAAGGACGATGGAGAGGGATATGCTTGGAGTTTCCGTGTGGGATCGCATCAGAAATGAGGATATCCGCAGGAGAACCAATGTTACTGACATAGCCCGAAGAATTGCAAAACATAAGTGGGAATGGGCAGGGCACATTGCTCGCAGAACTCAATGATGGTCGATGGGGCCGAAAAGTTCTGGAGTGGCGACCGCGAGTTGGAAGACGCTGCGTTGGAAGGCCTACCACTAGGTGAACCGATGACCTGGTTAAGGTTTTGGGAATCGGTCAATGTGGCGACGCTTGGGGAGGCCTATGTTTAGCAGTGGACGTCTTTCAGCTGAAATGATAATGATGATGATGACTTAATATATGAAATCCGCCATATTTTACCGGCGGCCATATTAGATTTGGAATATTTCATTCTACTGGTCAAACCCTTACATTTGGTACCCATATTGAAGGGGTTGTTAGTATGCATGTCAAGAAATAAGGAAAAAGAGCGTTCCACAGAAACAGAAGTTGCTGAAGCAGTCAAAATTTTCAGAGCAACTGCTCCTAATTCAGCTTTTGAATATAAAGTTTGCCACCACGCAACTAGTTTGACTTTTTTTGCTCTTTCCTAAATATACTCTTTGCTCCAAAACCAGTGCCGCATATACGTTCAGACACTTCTTTGAACAGTTGTTGAACTGAAATACTGTGTTCTTGTATATACGAGTATATACAAGTTAAGAATAAACTTCAGTCAAGTTAAGAATAAACTCCCAAGTCCCATCCGTCTATGTTTTTCAATATTTCTTAACTAAAATGTAGTACCTGGGCGACCGAGCTCTGCTCGGGTGAAAATATAGAAAACGACGTTTTCTAAAAATTAAACCTAGCTAGATCAATTTAGCGCCCCCGAAAACCCCTGCAAACTAAATTTAACGAAAATCGTTGGAGCCGTTTCCGAGATTCAGATTATATATATTCAAGAATTGCTCGTTTAAAGGTATTAGATAGGTATTAAATTAGCAATTTCCACTCTGCAACCTCATAGAGTAACGTTTTTTCGAGTTAAGTATGATATAACAACAAAAGAAGTTGACTTTAGATCATGAAATCAAATATAGTGTATTCAAATTGAGCAATCTTACTTCCAATTTTAAATTCTCATAAATTCTCGTAAATTCTCTGTCGGAAGGAACATTGCAGAATATTGCAGAACATTCTCGATCGGAGAATTTTCTCCGTGAGAGAATATTCTCTCGACCCATCACTAGGCACGGCTCCCTGTCGTTACAGGTGATGCAGGTGCTCTCGGGGCATGGTTGCTTCGGGAAGTACCTGTGTCGCATAAACAGGGAGCCGGACGCCCGGTGTCACCACAGCGTCGACTGCCGGGAGAACACGGCGCGGCATACGCTGGCAGAGTGTGCCGCTTGGGAGGAGCCACGCCGTGCCCTCATCTTTGAAGTAGGCAGTGACCTGTCGCTGCCGGCCTTAGTCGAGTCTATGGTCGGCAGCGAGGAGTCCTGGGACGCGATGGTATCCTTCTGCGAAACAGTCGTCTCACATAAGGAGGTTGCGGAGAGCGAGATTTCATCCGTTAACCCAATCCACAGAAGATGCGCCGGGCGTCGGTGGAGGGCGGACAACGCCCTCTTCCAGCGCCCCTAATTGGGTTCAGGGGCGACGGACTCGGGGACGTCCGTCGTTCTCCACACATCAGGACTCGAGGTGGTGGCGCGTAGTGTTCCACGCGCGCCCCTCTTAGACGTCGCGGGGGGAGTCCAACACCTCACTCCCCCCCCCACCCGAGATCGTGGCCCGCAGAGGCACTAGCTGGGGGGTTGCGGAAGTATCGTTGTTCCCGCGACCCCCGGTGTAGGTGGGAGACGGAACACCGGGGTGGTTTTTAGTCAGTACGAGTCTGACAGACCCCACATCCAATGAGGATTTTCCACCCCGGAACACAAAAAAAAAAGGTAGGCATTGGTGGCCCAGTGGAACGGTCGTAACTTACAAGTTGTAGGTCGTGATTCCGAATCCAGGCAAGCGCTTTACTTTGTGTTAATTATTTCATAACCACTGCTCTCCAAACGCTGAAAGAAAACATCGTGAGGAAACTGGCATTTGCTAGAACAAAAATTTGAAGAAATGTTACATAGACCAACCCGCACTGGGCCCCGCATGGTGGATGATGGCACATTCCCTCTCATGGAGAGGAACCCTGTATTCCAGCAGTGGGAACATTAAACGGCTGACGATGAACGGGTTGGGCGGAATTAAATCATGCAGTTCCATCACACACTCCCCGAAATGAATCCGATAGGCTGGTAACTTCGTGTCGATATTCCAGAATCTGGAGCGTTGACTCGACCAGTTTCATTACCGATGAGTCTCTTGGCCCATAAATAGTAATGATATCAGCCAAAAGATGTCCAATGTTGGACAACTGCCTCCCCGAAGCGACGCCTCATTGACCAGTCCCGTGCGTCTCGCATATAGCGGACCCCCGCCACCCTCACCAGATCATCTGTCCACGTAGTGGGATACCTCCCAATGGAGCGTCTTCTGGTTCGCGGTCGCCACTCCAGAATTTTAGGCCCCATCGACCATCCGTCCTACGAGCAATGTGCCCTGCCCACCGGAACATCTCGAACGAAATTTTTAGTCCCACTCTTTCGGAAGCTCATCTAAGGTTATCGAGCATTGAACTGAGATCTTCAATGTCTCAGCCATGATGTCTCCCTGTCTCACACCTCGCTGTAGAAAGCTAGGTACCAAGGTCTGACCCTGAAGTCGGAGTGACATGATAGCGTTTTTGTACAAACACTTCAATACATCGGTATACCGGTAGTCGATCTGGCACTGTTGGAGAGACTGCAGTACTGCCTAAGTCTCGATCGAATCGAAGGCTTTCTCGCAATCCACAAACGCTAAGCAGAGAGGCAGGTTGTACTCTTTGGTCTTCAGTATAACCTGCCGCAGCGTATATATGTGGTCTCCGGTGCTGAAGCCTTTACGGAATCTGGCTTCTTCGGGAGGCTGGAAATCGGAAAATCTGCGCTTGAGACGATTCAAGATGACTCTTGAAAACAGCTTGTAGACATGGCTAAGAAGTGACATGAGTATAATATGAGATGACTATAATTCTTTAGCCGAACTATGTCGCCCTTCTTGCAGAATAGTACTACCACACCCCTGCAGCATGCCTATGGGGATTTCCTCTCGAGACGGATAACGGAATCAATCAGCTTCTGAAGGGCCTTAAGTACCGGTTTTCCACATGCCTTCAGGCTGTCAATAGTAATAGATACAAAATACAATATCAATATCATCTGCCTGCCCTTGTCCCATGTTACTTAAGGTCGGCGCTACACGTTTTCTTCTTCCATACCATCCTGTCCCCCGTCACGCTATCACTGACTCCATTTTCTTTCATTTCACTCCTCACACTGTTCATCCGTCTTTTCTTTGCATCCATCAACATTTATATTCATGACTCTTTTAGTGGCATCCGTTTCATCCCCCCTCATCACATGACCATGCCAGGACAAATGGTTGCCTTTTAACTTTTCTGTCCCTAGCGCCACTTTCAAACTTCCTCTTATATACTCTTTTCTCACTTTATTCATTCTCGTCACTACGCTCATCCATCTCATTATTCCCATGTCTGCTATATGGGAATTCTGTGTGGCAGTAGACCAGCCCCGGCCGACGGTTCCGGTTATAGAACCCCGTCGTTAGGACGTTAAGGTGAGTATGACTGACTCACTCTACCATGCAGCTTCACATGTATATATATAGTTTTCTTTAGACAGGGTGATGGTTTGGGTGTTTGGGTTGGAGTTTTTTGGATGGGACTTGTTAGGTGGTGTTTTGGCTGCTGACCAGGGACTTCGCTATGGGCGTGGTTAGCTTTATTCTTCAATAAGTTGTTACGGGAATATCTTCTACCATACCTGATGAATGATGCAATAGTTCGTTGATGCCTGATCTTTAAAAACAAAGGTGATGTGCTGGAATGCAACAACTATAGGGGAATAAAGTTCATGTCACATAGTATGAAAGCTTGGGCGAAAGTTATTGAAAGGCGGCTGAGAGAAGAGTGTGAAATATCATAGAACCAATTCGGTTTTATGCCTGGTACAACGGATGCCATTTTCGCAATCCGCCAGTTGTGCGAGAAATACAGAAGTGCACATAAAAACTTGCACATGGTGTTCATTGACCTCGAAAAGGCATACGACCGGGTGCCCCGTGAGGTTTTGTGGTGGGCCCTTAAGAAGAAAGATGTGCCTGGGAAGTATGTACAGTTGGTCCGAGCAATATACAGTCGATGCAGTACCCAAGTCCGATATACAGTGGGCACTACTGGCAGCTTCTGTGTGGCAGTCGGCTTACACTAAGGGTCGGCTTTCAGTCCTTACCTCTTCCTGATGATAATGGACGCACTGACGTCGAAAATACAGGAAGAGGTACCCTGGTGTATGCTGTTTGCCGATGACATTGTGCTGGTTGCCGAAAGTGGCCTAGAGGTCCAGAGCAGATTGGAGATGTGGTGGCACAGACTGGAGAGTGTTTGCTTGAAATTGAGTAGAACTAAAACCGAATACATGTTCTGCGATTTTGGCGGTCTCTCCAGTTCCGTGCCTCTAGCTCTCGCTGGAACACCCATACCGATGTACTCCGACTTCCGGTACCTAGGGTCGCTTGTCCAATAGGATGGCGAGGTAGACCGAGACGTAACGCACCGGATCAACTCAGGATGGATGAAATGGCGACAGGTCACTGGAACAACTTGCGACCCACGGATGCCTCTCAAGTTAAAGGGGAAAATGTATAAGTATGTGATTAGACCTGTCGTACTGTATGGATCAGAATGTTGGACTGTGAAAAAGATGGATGAAAAGAGATTGCATGTAGCAGAGATGAGAATGTTGAGATGGATGTGCGGAGTGACGAGAATGGAAAAGTGAGAAATGAGTATATAAGAGGAAGTTTGAAAGTGGCGCCAGTGACAGAAAAGTTGAAAGGAAACCGTTTGTCCTGGTATGGTTGTCTGATGAGGAGGTATGAAGCGCATGTTACTAAAAGAGTTATGAATATAAATGTGGATGGAATGGAGAGGGAAGGGACGGCCAAAGAAAATATGGATGGACTGTGTGAGGATTGATATGAAAGAAAAGCTCCATGCCACTTTCAATCATTTCTTGAGCCCTTTAGAGAAATCGCCGCAGGCTTTGCCCAAAAATATGTCGTTATATCGGTTTAAAGTGGTGGCCCAATGGTAAAGGTCGCGACTGACGTGTCGTAGGTCGTGGTTACGTAACCCAGGCCCTTTACTTTGTGTAAATTATTTCATCACCACTGCTCTCAAAACGACGAAAAAATTTGAAGACATGTGACATCCACCAATCCGCACTGGGCCCGCGTGGTGGGTTACGGCCCATTCCCTCTCTCACTGAGAGGAGGACTGTGTCCCAGCAATGGGAACATTAAAATGCTGATGATGATGATCAGTTTAAAATGCCCCGTTGTTGTTATTAAACCCCGATGTTTGATATTAAAGTTATCTTATCCTCCAGAGGTAAGGGTCTCCAAATATACGAGTAGGTCAACACGCATTCCTAATGAGCGGTAGCAGCTGATAATATGCTGGGATTAATTAAAATCTAAGTGACCCCTTCCGATCTTGAATGCTGGTATTTGTAACTTTACCACTGCTCTGCGACTGACCGGTTCCAACCTTGGTTGGTGAGGGTAGCGGGAGTCCGCTGGATGCGAGAGAGACAAAAAAAATCCTAAGCTCATGTATGGGTACTCAATTAAACAAATAAAACATGTTCGAAATATGTTGCGCTAGAATGCCTATTTGGAATCAAAGATCTCGGCAACTCGATGCTTTGGATGCGTTTTCGCTTTAACCAACTCCAGGACAAGAGATTTTTGAAATTGAACCTTCGACGGAACTTATTTAATTTTGCCTTATAAAACTATTACAAATCCCTCAAATTTCTGACAGACTATGGTAGGCCCTGCTGCTATAGCTACTCATACAAATCGTGCATTCCGTAAAATACGAAATCATTGTCTTTAATAGTTATAATTTGCACTGAATCTGCAATGAAGATATCCGCAAGAGCGACATAGCCCAAAGAATTGCCAAATTCAAGTTGCAGTGGTGGCCCAGTGGTAACAGCCCCGACTTACTTGTCGTACATAGGTCGTGAGTTCGAATCTAGGCAAATGCTTTTCTTTGTGAACATTATTTCATCTTCACTGCTCTTAAAACGGTGAAGGAAATCATCGTGAGGAAACCGGCATGTCCTAGAACCAAAATTTTTAAGACATTTAACATCCACCGTCCCAGCACTGGACAGATCTTCTGTTTGTTTTATCTCCTAGGTTGTCTGGAATCAATTCATATGTTACTCTGATTCACGTCAGTAAACTTTCTTAAGTTTCTTGCTGGTGAATAGAGACAAAATACAACCCTTACCACCCTTGGTTGACTGGTATAATGCGCCATTGTACTTTTGTGCATGAAATTTTTGAATAAATAAATACAATTAATTATAATATCTATAACTTATAAAAAAACAACTTACGTTACCCATCCAAGGCTGCCACGTTTGTCGTCTCACAGTAAGGTGAGTTTTCCATGAATGCTTCACGTCTGATATGATAGCTGAATATTAAACCCCTTTTGGTTCTCATTACTGCTTCGTCATTAACGAATACAAATTCATCATACGTTTTGTGTATGAAGACGATATGCAGATTAGACACGGAGGTCTTCGTGTTCTTGGGGATTGTGGCCCATTGATACCGACAAGCTGTTTCGACCGGTGTAATGGTCCATGCAATGTGCCGCCGCCCGTTAACAATAAATCCTCGAAATGTATCGGTAAGATTGGAATATTGAAAAAGGTAAAGACAGTATTCTTAAACGGTTGCCACAGATATAGTGCCCTATATATAGCGTCGTGTTGTCGAGATATATTTTAGACAAAGATCTTTAAAAGAACTTTGGGACCCCCCAAAGTTCTTTTAAAGAATCATCATGTTTGTAATTTCAAATATCACGCAATGTGACATTATAGAGAGTGCCACATTGTATGATGTCACTTATCCTCTGTGGTTTTTGGTTTGCTAAGTAACCTACACCCATACATGACACCATCATTGTGCACCGCTACTTTGATGAAAAATCAAAATGACGATGAGCGACTTGGCCAATTTGAATTGAAGAGTTTTTCATACAAATAATAACTACTTATTTCAAAATATTCTACTCTTTAGTTTCTTACCTACTAACGTAAGAGGTTTTGATTCTATTTCTCGCACAAAACGTGCCCTTAGATATTCTCTTTAGTATTTTATTACATTTATTTGTTTTCCACACTTGTTGATCGACGTAATGGAGTTCATTCGTATGTTGTTTGGGTTCGACTTCCTGTAAATATTAAAATATTTTATCTCTTTTTTTATTATTGTTGCAAGGCTCGCGTTTGACCACTATCTCACCTGATGGTAAGCGAAGATGTGGTCGACATTGAAGCACGCTTGCCTAAAAGTAATAAAATCACTCTTCACTTAAAGACCCCCAGGTTGTAGCTATCAGGCAAACAAACTCCGGAAGGAAATTGCACTCCTTAGCTGTACGCGCAATGGAAGTATTCCTAAAACGTTTAGTACGTTTGCCTGTGATGTCCAACGTATATCGATGGCGCATCGCCGTACGTCATGTAGTCCGAAGATGGTACAGGCTATTAAACTATGCATTTGTTCCATCACACACTCCTCAGAATGTAACCGATAAAAAGTTCTGGCGCTTTGACTCGAACAGTGCTTAATTGCCGTCATGAGCCTACTATTTTTGTTAAATTTCATTTATTGTAAATAATAAATGGATACAAAATACATTATCATAAATATACTAATTATAGTAATAACACATAAAAAAAAAATACTTACTTTAACCACACCCCAGCCTGCTAATTGTGCGTTTTCAAAGTAAGGTGGATTTTTCATTATCGCTACTCGTTGGACGCGATCGTCGAATGTTAAACTTGTTTTAAGTTGCAATAGTGCTATGTCATTAGTGAATTTCTCTGCATTAAACATCATGTGTTTGAAGATTCTGATAATACTAGAGACGGCCCCTTTCCTCTTATGCCTGTGGCCCACCGATAAAAACGTTTGGTTACCCCAGGAGCAACTGTCCACGCAATGTGCAGCCGTTAGTATTATCCTCTGGTTGACGATAGATGACCCACAGTTCCAGTTAACGTATTTTGTGCTGCACATAACAGCCAAAAATGCACAATGAGGGAACTGCGTTATCTCCACATCTTCACCTCCAACTACTAAAAACTCTCTGTCACATTTGAGTGTGTGTAGTAAACTCAATATTATAAAATAATACTTCATTTGTAATAAATTAACGTGCAAAAAACTAGCGTGAAAGTCAAATACGAGTATTTGGCTTTCATGCAGCAAACTCGATTTTATCGCTGAGGGTCATTAAGTTTGGTCAACAGTTCTCTAAAACGCGATAATTTTAATCTCCTAATTAATTAAACGAATTTAACGACCATGTTAAAGTTATCGGATAAAACGGATTATATTTTCAATTAAAAAAAATTGAGACGTCGTGGGATACAGAAAATACTAATAATAAGAAAATTATTGTTTTCTCAATCAAATATTAATGAAGGAAGAAAGAATATAAAAAAAAAAAAAAATATTAGGCACAGTAAATTAGACACCTGGAGAACACACCCCATCCCGATTAAACGTGGAAAGAACACATTCGTGAGACGGTTCATATAAGCCGCTTTAAAAATGACGCTATTGTGCCAATTCGCCGCCGAAAACAATATCCTCTGGTTGACGATTGATGATCCGCAGATTAATCCTTCAGGAAAGGTCGCATGGACAATTTAAGAATCCAGAATGTCGGCACTGTTTTATCAGCGCATCTTCTCCATTTACTACCAGATATTTCGCATCACATTTACCATGCGCATCAAAGTCAATCCTAATCCATACTGGATAGGGTAGATGAACCATATTTTCCACTCTTAAACTCCAATTTGGTCCGTTGTGCGTGCAAGCCTCCTCTCTATGTGAGGGGCAATGAGCCGTAATCCACCACGCGGGCCCAGTGCGGGTTGGTGGATGTCACATGCCTTCGAATTTTTGCTTCTAAATTAAGCCGGTTTTCTCACGATGTTTCCTTCAAAAAGTCTAATTGTTTTGACTGTTTGACATCTGACGTTTGCGCGCGTTTTAGACAAAGACATATACTTCTTACTACAAGAAGTATAAGGTCTTTGGTTTTAGATTTTCAGATTCTGCGCGATTTGAGTGTTGCACGAATTGAATATTTAAAATCACATTTTTTATTGGTCCACGATTGTGTGCAGTTACGATTTTGTTTCAGGATTATGAAAAAAATAGCGTTTTGATTAAATTTGTGTGCAGATCGGGGGAATACGTTTATTTCATTTAGAGTTTTTTACATCGAATATGCTAGGGATGTCAACTCATTGGAAGTGGAATGTCGCGCAGAATAAGTTTCGAATTTAATTATAAATAAAGCTGTAAGGGCTTTGCTTGATGTGATTGGGACTCAGGAAGGAGTATCCCACTAAAGAGAAATTGTTCCGTTTGATTACTTAGAGAATTAAAACTCTTGAAACGCTTTTTTGAGCCTCGTGAGTTTTCGTTGTCATTTTGGTGAGCGTCGTTCAAAACGGACTTGACGTCTGCCTTTACCACAAAGAAACATATGGCCCAGGGTGACGATCATCCGCGTGCCGCGAATTTCGAGAACGTTTTGGCAAAGCCCTGCTAAAGGGAAGTGGCTAAAACCATAGCCTGAGTATAAAGCTCTGTGCTGCTTGCTTCTTTCTGTCCGTACGTCCGCTGATGAACGGAGCTTGTGACTGTTTGGAGTAGCCGGTTCGCTTATGTTCACGTGTCTGTGTGCCGGCGACCTGAATGGCTGCTTGTGGCTGACGTGGTGTAACCCATAGCGTGATGTGTGTGTGGGCTCATCTTCCTCCGACGGGTACGTGTCCTTCTTTCTAGAGCCCTGTTTGTGAGAATTTAGGATTTCGGGCGTAGGCCCATATATTTTATTTAAATATGGCCTAGTATTTGTGGGTATCTGTAGGCAGGCTTCTTACTAATATTATAAATGTGAAAATGTGAAAGTTTGGATAGATGTGTGCGTGGATGTATGTTTGTTATATGATAAATGATTTTATTTCTGTAGGTTGGTTTGTACAAACACTTTTACATGACGATACATGTTACTCAATTACGCTAGAACGGATCTGGATGAAAGATAAAGACATAGATGGCGGTCTGGAATAGCACATAGGCTATTTTTTATCCCGGTATAATGTTCCTTTGTGATGATAAAACACTATTCACGCGGGCGAAGCCGCTGGCAGAAGCTAGTAATTCCATAAGTATGAGAATAGTAGTAGAGAAGAGTAGTATTCCACACTGAAGCGAAATCAACGTTACAACTTGCGAAGGACATACTTTTTTGCATAAAACACGAAGGGGGCAATGGGGGCCTTATTAGTTTTGTATGAAACTTCTTAGTATGCCTTAAACTGCTGAACCAATTTAGATGAAATTTGGTATGGAGATAGTTTGAATTAGTGACCGCCGTTCCTTCGGCAATACGGAAATCTTACTTTAACTGCGCCTTGGCATCTTTTGACGCTGTCAGTGATATTGGATAAATGGATACTCTCAAAAAAACTTTTTAACAAAAAAACAAACCGACTTCCAAAAAAAACACTGCAAAGCGAAAAATAACTTTCTTTTCCGAAGTCGGTGTCGAAACACGGAAAACAATAGGTACCAAAGACAGTCGGTTTGTTTTTTTGTTAAAAAGTTTATTTATTTATCTCTTTTTAGTTTTGATAGGTACCTCCAATATCCATAAAAATCATATATAGCCAAAGTACATCTCATGACGATTGCAATAAGCCCAAACACGACTAGGATAGTGTTTTATTTCGTAGTTCCAGTACCTACCTGCCGGCTTCATAATCAGTTCGATGGTACCATTTACATCAATACCATTTATTTATAAGTATTTGCTTCATCATAGTCGTTTAACTATTCGAGATATCTTATACCCATGATATACTTAGCATTAAGGAGTTCCATTGGCCATCTGTGGTCTTCTTCACCAGTTCCACATCACCAAATGATATTTTCTGAGTGCAAATGATTGCATTGTTGATGAAAATACCAAAATCGCTATATGTTTGCCTAGAATATTTGAGGAGTTCCCTCGATTTCTCCAAGATCCCATCATCAGATCCTGACCTGATGACTATGGGACCAACCTGGAAGTATACCCTTTCAAACAAAAGCAGAATTTTCTAAATCGGTCCAGGCGTCTTTGAGTAATCGGGGAACATAAATAAAAATAAAAAAAAGATTCCGGTGAATTGAGAATCTCCTCCTTTTTTTGAAGTCGGTCAAAAAGGGTCCTAGTACTGCAAGAAAACTATACCTATGTACTTATCAGACTAAATAGTCGCTGCATTACTTTCTATAAGAATGTTTGAAAACATTTTGTAGAAATAGTAAATTAAATATTTGGTATCAAAAAGGACTATAAATAAATAAATAATACTTAAAAGTGAATACAGAAGCCGGGGATAGAATGTACAACAAAAGGTTTGAAAGGTAGTTCTTAAACTATCAGCCAGTCTATGAATTCCAATGACAATTGCATAAATAGCCGATCTTAGATAATTTTCATCACACTTGCACGTAAAAAGTATCTAAACATACAAGTTAACTTGGCCGTAATGCCCCATATAAAACCCTCGGGCTTTCTTTTTGTCATGAAACCCTAGGGCGGTAATATTTTTTTTATTTATGGCACAGCACACAGGTCATGCAAGTTCAAGCAAGGAGTTTACACGCAATTGAAAAATTGTCTTAAAATGTTATCTAAACAGGAATTTCTTTGCAATCTCGCTACATGTTATTTAAATACTCAACTAATGTTCTTAATAATCGATTTTAATAGTTATAGTATGAAAACGTCGAAATTATTTAATTCTTTTTACACTCCGTCATGGCTGTATACCTACGTAAGTATTTGCCCTTAAAGTTTCTGAACTAAACACTGTATAATCTGTGGTGTGGGCAAAAATTTGCCAACCGCTTACAAAAAAGTTCACGTATTTCGTAATAACAGCTGTGCTGACTTGTGTATTAAAGCTATAATTCATAATTATTACTCGCAAATGTGATGAAAAACATTGTGTGTATCACGGGCGGTACGGGAATTACGAACCTCGACTCAGAAAGCCCTCAGTCTTCGACTTCGGGCTTCTACTAGAGCCTCGATCGTAATTCCTTACATACCGCCCTTAATACACAATGTACTATTTCGACATGGTGTAATAATTACTATGGTACTCCCGTAAGATCTGCGATTCTGTAACATTTTGTGCTTTCTTATAAAAATTCCGCACTTAAAACTAATAGTTTAAAACTGTAGAAAAATACGAACTTATTGTAACATTGCGCATCTACCATAGCATATGAAGTGATAATTTATAGCTTAGACTAGACTTTAGTCTTACGACTGTTCAGCTGTTGTTTACGTGGTGCGTGCACACAGGAATTATTGACTACCCTTTTAGGAATTATTTTTGATGAACAGATTTATAATTTGTCTAAAATTTTTATAATTTCTTTAAATGCATACATTTTATGTTTTGTCCATAGCAGCCATTAAAAATCGAAAATAAAAGTATCTATCTGCCTACCAGAAAAGCCCCGTATAAAATTTTCTTAATTATATCCTCAAGGAACAGACATCGCCGAGTTACAATTTTATTATATATCTAGCTAGATATAGAAGATATGCGAATGTACAATTTCTTATTTGTAGAGAACATCGCCTCACATTATATTCTAGTCTTTTTACTTTTGTATTTTGCGTTCTATGTGCTTTTGACTCAGCCTTCTTCATCATCATCAGCCTATAGCAGTCCATTGCTGGGCATATGCCTCTCTAATTGCACACCATTTGCTTCGATTTTCGTCAACTCTCATCTACCAGCCACCCTGCGAAGATCGTCGCTCCATCTTTTTTTTTTTTTCCGGGTTGGAAAATCCTCATTGGATGTCCTCCACCCTGGGGTAGCGGAGGGGTCTGTCAGACTCGTACTGACTAAAAACCACCCCGGTGTTCCGTCTCACACCTACTCCGGGGGTCGCGGGAACAACGATACTTCCGCAACCCCCGGCTAGTGCCGGCCCGCCTCTGCGGGCCACAACCTCGGGTTGGGGGGGAGTGAGGTTTTTGACTCCCCCGCAACGTCTGAGAGAGGCGCGCGTGGAACACTACGCGCCGCCACCTCGGGTCCAGATGTTTGGGAGTCCGTCGCCCCTGGACCCATTTACGGGGGCCGGAAGAGGGCGTTATCCGCCCTCCGCCGACGCCCGGCGCGTCTGCTGCGGATCGGGTTAGCGGATGAAATCTCCCTCTCCCTCTTTGCAGCTTCCTTCTGCGATACCACTGTTTTGCGTACAGTGACGCGAGTATCTTCGCCTCCAGGTCCCAGGGCGGGGACCGGCCAGTGCACAAGCCGCCTCGTAGGAGATCGTGCGATACCCCCTGATGACTCTGACGGCCATCGCTCTCTGCGGCTTTCGCAGAACAGCGATGCTGCCGGCCGTCAGCGTCCTACCTTACGTTTACCAGTTCGTGATCTACAGTATTCTTAAATTAGGTTAATAAGTTGAATAAATATATTTCTTACTTGCTCGCAAAGGTATTGGTGTCTCCACTGCTGGCGCAGATAGTGCCTTTAGGCAATGAGCCGCACAGTGCTTTGCAAGCACTAGGCTTCCACACATATTGATCAACGTATATCAGGTCGTTTGAACTTTTTTGTGTGGTTTCCTGCGGGTATAAAAAAAGGATGTATTTTATGAATCACTTGCCTTAATAACAATATATTTGAGGTCGGCGCAACATTTTCATCGTCTTCTACGTGAACTCAGTAGTCACCATCTTTCTCGACATATCATATGAGTATAGACTAGAGTATTTACTTGTAACAGAACATCGAGCGTTGGCCGTTTTCCGTTCGAAGTGCGTTTATTTAAAAACAACGAATGCTCGAAATTCTGTTACAAGTAAATACTCTAGTAAATACTCACCTTCATACTTCACACAATCCATCACTCATTTTTTTGGTATTCCCTGTCCTTATAAAACTTTCCTCACGACTCTATCCTCATATCTCCGCATCATACCAGGACAACCGATATCCAAACAACTTTTCAGTCACCGGTGCCATATAATCAAAGCATATATGTATGTAATTTTGGAGTTGTTTCACTCTGAGCCACAATCCCACAAATTCTGGGGGCTCGTCCGGGATTTGTGCGGCCCAGTCACAAGAAAGTAAACTAAAACTACGAAGACGACCGGCGCCGGAGTGCACGTGGTGTGGTGCACGTAAGGTGTTCAAAAGACGACAATAAGCCGGAAGACGAGGGTGATATTTTCTACGACACGGTGGCGGATCACTTGCCTACCAAGACGAAGACGGCAATGACGGACGACGGTAGCAAAAGTGGTGGCGCGAGTTCACAGGCAGCGGCCGCGACGGCGGCCATGTTCAACAATTTCGAGAGCGGCGTCGCGTTGCCCAATTTGAAGGCGAGGATAAATCATATTCCTCTACCAAATAGGCCCAAGACATTGAGAATTAATTGGAAAAGGGCAAAGTTGATACAGCGTGAAATAGAGTACTTGGGCCATATGATTAAAGACGGTGAAAAACGCCCAACTACTGAGAAGACGGATGCTGTAGTGAGATTTCCAGAACCCAGGACAAGTAAGCAACTTAAAAGTTTTCTAGGATTGACTACCTACTTTCGGAAATACATAGAGCGGTATGCTGTTATTGCCAAGCACCTAAACGATTTGTTAAAGAAAGATGCCGACTTTGTGTTTTATAAGAAGCAACAGTTGTGTTTGATAATGTGCAGGGCTCAAGCTGAAGGCCAAGTACAGTGAATAGTGTAAGGTTATGTTAAGTATAAGTTAAGTTTGTGTGTATTTAAGATTGCTAAAATAAACATGGATAATTGTAATGTGTTAGGGTTATGGTATCATGTGCCTATCTAGTAAGTAAGTATTATAAGTGTAGCATTGAGTCATTATAGTGTAATGTGATCTGTGTACTTGTACTACTACTACTGTCTCGCCCAGGGCACGCCTTGCAACTCGCGCAGTGTGCACGGGCGCATTGTCCTGCAAAAACAGCCAGTCCTTTCGCCAGTTTGCCTCTTCTTTTCAACAATCAATATTTTTTTGTTTTTTAGGTTTCCGTACCCGAAGAGTACTGCTGTCACTCACGTGCCCGTCTGTGTGTCAGTCTGTTTGTCCGTCTGTCCGTCGTCTGTCACACAGGTTTTACAGTCAAACGGTTAGAGCTACAGTCTTCAAATTTTCATAGTACAAACATCTTGTTGACCCAAAGCCATGCAAATTGACAAAAAATATGTTTAAATGTTTTTAAACGGGGCTCCCATACAGCTAAAGGGGGGCGCGAATAAGTTTGATCTACTCCATCGAGTGGTGTATCGTTATTCAGAGGTCGTTGGGGTAGATCAAATCTAGATAAATTCTGTGTTTTCCGTTTTATAAATATTGGAAAACAAAGAAATGAGAAGCCACTATTTCACTATTTTTTTGCTAACAAGAGGATCATATTATATTATACTCATTTCTTATTCTAAACATTTGCGTAAGGAGCGTCCTCACTGAGAGCATTCACTTGTAATGAGCATTCGACGTCGAATATTCGTGTGGTGTGGACGTTGAGCTGAGTGTTACAATGGTTGCACGCAAGCGCGAACTTCGGCCGGTGTGGACGTCGCAACGATTTTCGCCGAAACGGCTCGCATTCGAATTGTCACGCAAATAAAACGCTCGAAAGCGATCACTCAGATAATGAAATTAATGAGTATCTCTATATATATAAATCAATGCCACTTTTCGTTGTAATTTTATAAATCAAACCAAATGTTTTGGCTTTGTTCGGACTATTTAGTAGATGGTTTATGTGAAGTTTGCACAAAATCGGTCGAGCGGTTTTTCATTTATCACATTTTTTGTAACAAATGAATTCAATAAATTGCGGATTACTTTGTTAATGGGGATTTTGCTGTCAAATTGAAACTTTTTTCAGATGGGGATTGTACTGTCACATTGAAACTTTTTTCAGTGTTGACAGTACAAGCATGTTGTTATGTCATTCATTTCTCTTTGGACGTGCTTCGATTAAAGCAAATTATCAGCGATAATTATTGCTTTGTGTTTATATATTGTTGAGTCATTCATACAAACGGTGAGTCTTGAATTGTTCAAATGTACTATGTATATGTGTGCGTGGTGTGCGTGTACTTTTCTCAGTTTTTTAGCGAGCCGTCGGTGTCCTTAACTACATAGGTAGGTAGGTAGGTAGGTAGGGTAGGTAGGGTAGGTAGGGTAGGTAGGGTAGGTAGGGTAGGTAGGGTAGGTAGGGTAGGTAGGGTAGGTAGGGTAGGTAGGGTAGGTAGGGTAGGTAGGGTAGGTAGGGTAGGTAGGGTAGGTAGGGTAGGTAGGGTAGGTAGGGTAGGTAGGGTAGGTAGGGTAGGTAGGGTAGGTAGGGTAGGTAGGGTAGGTAGGGTAGGTAGGGTAGGTAGGGTAGGTAGGGTAGGTAGGGTAGGTAGGGTAGGCAGGGTAGGCAGGGTAGGCAGGGTAGGCAGGGTAGGCAGGGTAGGCAGGGTAGGCAGGGTAGGCAGGGTAGGCAGGGTAGGCAGGGTAGGCAGGGTAGGCAGGGTAGGCAGGGTAGGCAGGGTAGGCAGGGTAGGCAGGGTAGGCAGGGTAGGCAGGGTAGGCAGGGTAGGCAGGGTAGGCAGGGTAGGCAGGGTAGGCAGGGTAGGCAGGGTAGGCAGGGTAGGCAGGGTAGGCAGGGCAGGCAGGGCAGGCAGGGCAGGCAGGGCAGGCAGGGCAGGCAGGGCAGGCAGGGCAGGCAGGGTAGGCAGGGCAGGCAGGGTAGGCAGGGTAGGCAGGGTAGGCAGGGTAGGCAGGGTAGGCAGGGTAGTGTTTTTTTTAAATTGGCAGTGGGGGTATCCGGTCGGACTTACACCCAAGCTGCCTCACAATAGCACACACAGAATTCGATAAAAGCTGTACTGTGTTTTTTGTCTGCGATAAGTTTATTTAAATTCTCAGTTGTAATGTCTGTCCCTATTTTCTGTTCAAGCTCATACCTATCCGGGCCATAGACCGGGCAGTCGGTCAGTACGTGGATCGCTGTCTCATCTTTGTCAGGGTCACATACGCATGATGGGCTTTCGTTACACTTAAACCTGTTCAGGTATTCTGAAAACCCACCATGCCTAGTCATAACTTGGGTTATTATCCCTGTTGGTCTAATTTTTCTGACAATTTTATAAGGTAGGGTGGGTAGGGTAGGATAGGTAGGGTAGGTAGGGTAGAGTAGGTGAGGTAGGGTAGAGTAGGTGAGGTAGGGTAGATAAATCTTTGGTGTTTTTATGGCAAAACAAAGTCTGCCGGGTCAGTATTTAGGAATATTACTGGCCACTTGTAAAAAAGGAACAGTTCCTTGATCTTAACTGTTTGTGACCTTCTTGGTCAATCGTATTATCGAATGAATGACATTTATCGAGATCGTATTCGAATGCTCCAAGCTCGCAAGGGAATGGTTCGACTCGAACTTTAATAGTTTTGCTCGAACGTGAATACTGGTATCGTTGGGCAGCATTTGTTGCTCGCCTACGATTGCTCGTTTACAAATGCTCGCGAAAGAATGCTCCCAGTGAGGACGCTCCTAAAGGAACGTCGTTATTGAGAGCACTCACGTGTAATGAGCATTCGACGTCGAATATTCTAGTGGTGTGGACGTTGAGCCGAGCGTTACAATGCTTACACGCAAGCTTCGGCCGGTGTGGACGTCGCAACGATTTTCGCGGAAACGGCTTGCATTCGAATATTCACATTAATAAAACGCTCGAAAGCGAGTACTCGGATAACGAAATGAATGAATATGTATGTACGTAGGAATATTACTGTCCACTTGTAAAGCAAGGATTCCTTGATCAAGTGTTTGTGACCTTCTTGGTCAATCGTATTATTGTGTTATTGTCAATATCAATTTATTATAACTAAAAATTTAAATTGCTTTGAGTGTACCCTGAATTCTATTGTCAATTAAAAATAAACAACTATAAACTCAATAAATTATATTAATATTAAAATGCGTTGGACTAAAAGCTGATCTTTCCTTTACTGTGATTGCCTTTCTAAAATGTGTGTCTTTTTTCTGTATCAAGGGCCCAATCATATTAATTAATTTTTCAAAATTTGTAGAGGACATCCTTACAAACGTTTTATATAGGCCTTGACCTGTGAATGGGCAGCTAAATATTTAGCTGCCCATTTAATATAATGCACCTGGCATTAGATGTATAGATAGGTTAGTTTTATAATTCTGTTTTGGTATATCATAAAAACATCTTCTTCTATTTAAATATTATCGGAGCATTAAAAATGCTGCAGCCACGACTGCTCTATCCGATATTTTGAAATGAATGACATTGAACCCATTCGCTGCGGCGGACGCCTTTTGGCGTTTTTTGATTTAATATTCGGGTGCGAAATATCCCATCGGCGTTTTTAAATTGCTTATATCTTGGCAAAAACAAGTCAGACGGTATTGGAAAAGGTTTAGGAAAATTAATAAATGGCAATCAGAGTCATTCCACTTTTAATTATTGCATGCCCGGGTCATCTTACAAGCAAATAATGGAATCTGTGACAAAGAATATATATAAACCAGATACCAATTTAACTGTATTTGTAGGTAATAGTATAAAAGTAAAAAAAGATGACATCACTGGTGTGTAAAAGAGATGTTAAAGTTAAATTGCAGTAAAATTATTTTGTGTGCCGTCCCTTACTTGGATAAATTGTCAAATAGACAAAATAATCACATTCACATGCTTAATAAGCATCTGCACTTTCTTGTGAGTCACTATAGTGACAAACTTGTTTTTTTTGACATCAACATTTTTGTTGGTAAATTAAAGTCGACAGGCGATACTTTGTATCTGCCTCTTAGGGTAAGACATCAAATAGCTCGGCTATTATCTTATACAATAAACTCAGACATAAGTAGTATGTCGAAGTATCCAGTTATTATTGATATTAGTAATAGTACTAATTTAAAGGTGGTCAATACCTTGCATAACGTTAGCAAAAATGCTATTAATATTTGTTCTTTAAACTAGTTAATAGGACAAGGGAGGGTACCAATACCGGAATAGTTAAGAGTATATTCACCATCAAAAAGGTACCTTCTTGCTCGCAAAAATTTAAGTTCAAAAAAAGGTCTGAGCAGAATTCTCTGAAATTATTCCACCAGAACATTCAGGGTTTTCTTCAAAGGAATTGGAAATAGGAATAGGAAACTGTTTTTAGGAAAAACAATGTTTGAAATTGTTTGTTTCACTGAGCATTGGCTGAAAGATTATGAAATGCTAATCAATTATGAAAATTATACTGTGGGCAGTTGTTTTAACAGAAATATTATGTTGCGTGGGGGTTCACTTATATTAATAAAAATGGTATTAAATCAAAACCTCGTAAAGATATAGTAGACCTCTCAGTTGAGCATAGTGTTGAACTGTCCTGTGTTGAGCTGGATAAGCATGTCATAGTGTGCGTCTGCAGACCCCCTAATTATAAGAACTACTCTATATTCGAGTCAGTAATGGAAGATGTTTTGGCAAAACTTGCAATGGGTAATAAACTAGTAATTGTCTGTGGTGACTTTAATATTAATATTCTAGAAGATAATTCAGATAGCAGTAGGTTATTAAATCTCTTTAAATCATTTAATTTGTCACATGTGTTTACGGAACCAACCCGAACTACACTGACTTCTGCTACATGTATTGATAATGTTTTTTGTTGCTGCAACTACTTGGACAGATAATTTATAATGGCCTTCATTATAAATTATCTGCCTTCGGATCATAGTGGGCTACTTGTGACATTTGAGTCCAATATGCTAATAAAACAAGTGCAGATTCAATCCAGACCAATAACATCCGGTAAATTAAATAAATTTAACAGCACTTTAATCGGTAAGTTAAGCGATCAGGACCTCACAGTGAATGATGGTAATATTTTGTATGATGAAGTTTTTTCAGTGGTTCAAAAAGAGTTCAATAACACTTTTAACAAGATAACTAAAACTGTATGCCCTAAGTTTTTTTTCAATGACTGGGCTACTACAGGACTTAGAAAAAGTAAGGAAAGACTTTACGAGCTTTATGGCCTTAAGCCTTGTATTAACACAGAAACGTTTCATAAGTATGTTGCTATTTACTCGAGAATTTTTAAAAATACATGTAAGGCAACTAAGGCCTTGTACATTAGAAATAAGGTTAAATTAGCAGAAAATAAAATCAAGACGGTTTGGAAAATTATAAATAATGAAACGAACAGGAATAAAAGAAATAATACTGATTACACCCTCGAGACCACACACGGACTTATTAGAGATAACAAAAAAGTTGCGCAAGAATTTGTAAATTTCTTAACCAGCATCCCAATTAAAACTACTGAAACCTTAAATTCTTCGCCCTCGCTTGCTTTTGGATTACTAAACGCGAACGTTTCAGCCTGCCTGAATGTATTTAACTTTTCACATATAAACCCCATAACAGTAATAAAAGCTTTTAAGCAAATCAAGATCAAACCGACAGAAGATCTGTGGGGAATGTCCATCAAAGCTTGTACCTCCATTATTCAGACTATAGCGCCGTACTTAGCTTTAATTTTCAATTTGTGTGTGGATCAAGGAGTCTTTCCGGATCTAATGAAATATAGTAAGGTTATACCACTTTTTAAATCCGGGGACAGTAAAGACACAAATAATTATAGACCAGTATCCGTCTTGCCGGTTTTCAGCAAAGTATTTGAGAAGATAATGCTTGATCAAATGCTCATTCATTTTAATACGAATAACATCTTGCATGATAAACAGTATGGTTTCACCAAAGGACGTTGTACAACTGACGCTGGTGTCACCCTATTAAAACACATTTTTAATGCGTGGGAAGAGTCGCAGGATATACCTATGGCTATATTCTGTGACCTGTCGAAGGCGTTTGATTGCGTTAATCATGAAACATTACTTCTGAAACTTGAGCATTACGGGCTAGGTCAATCAGCGTTAAGTTTGGTTAAATCTTATTTGAATGATAGACAGCAATTAGTTCAAATAAACGGTGTGAATTCGTCGGGGTTAAACGTGAAAATGGGGGTACCCCAGGGCTCAATTTTAGGTCCTTTCTTATTTTTAATATACATAAACGATTTACCCCGTTTATTGGAAAACAAACTAAACATGGTGTTATTTGCTGATGACACGTCTTTAATTTTTAAAATAAATAGACTTACTTGTCAGGTTGACGACGTAAATAACGCGCTACGGCAGGTTCAGGATTGGTTCACTGCCAATAATTTAGTTTTAAATGGTAAAAAAACCAAGTGCATTAAATTTTCTTTGCCGAATGTCAAAAGTACTGATTGTGACATTGTATTAAACAAGGAGAAGCTAGAATTCGTCGATAAAACGGTTTTCCTGGGGATCACGCTAGACTCAAGGTTACAATGGGGTCCTCATTTAATATCACTTGCAGGGCGACTAAGTTCGGCAGCTTATGCTGTTAGAAAGATTCGTCAATTTAGTGATGTAGATACCGCTAGGCTGGTCTATTTTAGTTACTTTCATAGTATAATGTCTTACTTGCCATCAGAGCGATATACAATCTTCGCCGGCGCGATTCTCTAAGGGAACTGTTTAAGGGAATTAACATCATGACGGTTCCTTGTCAATATATTTATGAAAACATCATGTACGTCAGAAAGAATTTACATCTTTTTAGTAAAAACGGCGATAGACATAATTACATTACTAGAAATAGGGACCAATTAGTTCAACCAGGTTTCAGACTAGCTAAAGTAGCCTCATCTTTCATGGGGTACTGTACAAAATGTTACAATAAAATTCCTCCCCACATTCTAGAACTGAATGAGACGAAATTTAAAACTTGTATAAAACGCACACTATGCAGGCAGGCATATTATAAGTTGGGGGATTACATCACTGATAAAAATGTAAATGCTAGTCTTGTTCCACAAACACTAGGGCGCAAAAACAAGTGATATGCAGAACATTATTGTTTCTGAAGTATTGTTGGACCTGCTGAAGACTGTATGAATATATTTGTATTATATAGACTCAATTTATTTTAGTATTGTATAACTGCGCAGCACGTGTGTGAGTACTTTGTACCCAACTGTAGATCTACCATTTGCTGTACCTTTGTGTCGTTCTTTGACTTATGTGTGCCCTGGCAGTTGAGTGTGTCATGCTCTCTCAAATGTCTCTCTGATGGTGGCGCGTGTGTTGGATCATTCGGTTCCCTTCATGATGGTTGAGCTGGGTGGTGCCGATTCATGCGTCATGTTCGTGAACGGGCGCCGTCAGTTGGGATTGGTCTTAACTGCTTCGGATGCTAATGTTTTTCGAGTACCTATTGTGTAACTGCACGGTACATGTGTAGGTACTTTTAATACTTTGTACCTGTACGTAGTATAGTATGTAGTGATTCTGGGTGCATTGTCCTTACACATATGATTTTTTTAATTTATGTACTTATGTACCTAAATATTGTAAAAAAACTTTTTTTTTAAAGTATGGAGTTTCTTGTGCGTTCTTCTCCATAACAAGCTACTTTCCGAATGCACGGTAGAATCAATTTTTATTCCTTTTATTTTTTTATGTATTAACGTTCAAAAGTGCTGCTTGGTGGCCTAGTTGAAATAAAATATCTTTGTTTTTGTCTTTGTAGTCACAAAAAATTATACTTGCAATATATGCACATTATTTTTAAAATACAACAAGAAATTATTTTTTCGAAAAATAGCGAATTCCTTCCTAGGTGCAGGGTTTATCAACCTTTGATTCCTATTATGTTTTTTTGCAATATTTCCTAAATATATTTAGTTAATTTAGTTAATATTATTTATTTATTTATGCATGAATTAATCTACTCAATTTTATATAATTAGAGAAATTTTTAAGGAGCTCAAATTTTTACAAGTTAAAACTTGTCCGTTCTCTGTAGTGTCAACTAATTGCATCAATTCTTTCAACAAAAGTTAATTTTGACATTCATATTCAGGTTAAAAAAGATGTCTATAAAATTAAGGTCTGTATATAAATAATTTCTTCCTCTGATATTAATTTATACTGATAATTTAGCAATTCTTATCATTTGAAACTAAAATATATGAGACTGTAGTTTAAAAGTTAAGTACAATTCATCATTTCAGCCGAAAGACGTCTACTGCTGGACATAGGCCTCCCCCAAGCGTCGCCACACTGATCGGTCCTGTGCGTTTTGCATCCACCGGACGCGCGTAGCCTTGACTAGGTCATCGCTCCACCTAGAGGGAGGCCATCCAACGCTGCGTCTTCAGGTACGCGGTCGCCATTCTAGAACTTTTCGGCCCCAACCGCCATCTGTTCTGCGAGCTATGTGCCCTGCCCACTGCCACTTAAGTTTGGATATTCTGCGGGCTATATCGGTAACCTTGGTTCTCTTGCAGATGTCTTCATTTCTGTTTCGATCACGCAAGGAAACTCCGAGCATAGCCCTCTCCATTGCCCTTTGGGTGACCTAAGCTTTCTGATGAGGCCCATTTTGAGCGACCACGTCACTGTCCCGTAAGTAATCAATGGCAACACACACTGGTCATAGACTTTCTTCTTGAGACACTGTGGTAAGTTGGACGAGAAGATACCGCGCAACTTCCCGAACGCTGCCCATCCGAGTCGGATTCGACGGTTGACCTCTTTCTCGAAGTTTGACCTACCTAACTGGACCGTTTGTCCCAGGTAGACATATTCGTCCACAACTTCGAGTGTAGAGTGTCCGACTTTGAAAGGAGTGGGTGCAACATGGGCATTCAACATCACCTTGGTTTTGTCCATGTTCATTTTTAGACCCACTCTTTCGGAAGCTCTACTGAGGTCATCGAGCATTGTACTGAGGTCCTTTATAGTCTCAGCCGAGAGTGATGTACTTGTCATTGACGTTGCTGCCTAGCCAGTGCAGCAGAGAACAGTTTCGGAGATATGACTTCTCCCTGTCTTACACCTCGCTGCAGAAGGATAGGTTCCGATGTCTGATCCTGAAGTCGGACTGACATGGTAGCGTTTTTGTTCAAACACTTCAGCACCTCGATGTACCGGTAGTCGATTTGGCACCGTTGGGGAGACTGCAGTACGTCCCAAGTCTCGATCGAATTGAAGGCTTTCTCGCAGTCCACAAACGCTTAAAAAAAGAGGTACTCTTCGGTCTTCTATATCAATTGCCGTAGCGTATGTATGTGGTCTACGGTGTTAAAGCCTTTTTGGAAACCGGCTTTTTCGGGAGGTTGGAAATCGTCAAAACCGCGAGACGATTCGTAATGACTCTTGTAAACAACTTGTAGACATGGCTAAGAATTGAGATGGGCCTATAATTCTTCAATCGGTCATTGTCGCCCTTCTTGAAGAAGAGTACCACCACACCCCTGCACCATGCCTGTGGCGTTTTCCCTTCGAGTATGACGGAATCAAACAGCTTCAGAAGGGCTTTTCTCCGGGGATTCCTCGCACCCCTTGCCACGCCATCGCCTCGATCACTACCGTAGTCGAGGGTAGACGGGCTGCCGGGCACTAGGGGCCATTTCGTGGTTGCGCTATTCATCGGTTCGGGGGGGTCAATCCAACTATTAAAAGAACAAAACTTCACAAAAAAATCCTAATTGATCAAAATTCATTTTTTACACCATTTACGATCGTGAACGCACCACATGTTTGGCGTATTTGTAGTTTTTCCAAGATTTTAGCGTAAAAATGATCAATTTCTTTAAACAGTGCTGAAAACGCCGAGCGGCGTTTAATATTATCCTTATCAGGTGCAGAGGACGCCCATCGGCGTTTGCGACGAAAACCGTCCCGCACTTGGCTAATAAGCGTAATTTTGATCGCCGCTGCGAATGGGTTAACGAGATCGTATTCGAATGCTCCAAGCTCGCAAGGGAATGTTCGACTCGAACGTTCATAGTTTTGCTCGAAAGTGAATGCTGGGTTCGCTGGGAAGCATTTGTTGCTCGCCTACGATTGCTTTTTTACAAATACTCATGAAAAAATTCTCCCAATGAGAACATTCCTACACACACATCCCTCTTAGCATTCTCATCTCAGCTGCATGCAATTGTCTTTCATTCATCTCTTTTATGTTCAACATTCCAATCGATATACTCGGATTTAATTGTTAATTAAACCGACGCGACGATGATCTGGTTGTTTTATCAGAATTAATTGATAGCCAAAATATGCAGAGATGCGTGCACATACGCGAAACCATCTATCTCTTTTTCACCTTAAAGCTTAGCACGCACTGCGGTTTTTAATCGCGCGAAATTTTGCCCTCCATTCTGCGACCTATGGAATGACACGCATTGCGGTAAAAAGATCGCGCAGAAATAATACTGCAAGAAATCCGTGTTTTGCGACAGAATCCACCGCAAAGGGGCGCGGATTAAATTCGCGCGTATATTTTGAGCTCTGTGAACAAATAGAAAGAGACAGAAATGTTGCGGTATTGTATCCGCATGCCTAAAAATCGCAATGCTTGCCTTACACATCTTAAAATCCACATACAGTAAGAATGTCTAAGGTGAAAATAAATGTAGATTCGCCCAATCTTTAGCGGGGTTTATTTATAAATATAATACTTAAGCCATTTAAAGAATGTAAGTGAAATATACTTACATTAATCAGTCCCCAGCCGGCTATCTGCGCTTTTTCCATATAAGGTGGATTTTCCATTACAGCTATCCTTTTCACGTTCTTGCCGAAACGAATAGCAGTTTTAAACTTCACTAGCGCTATATCGGCGGACATTGCAGAAAAATCATAATCCTTATGTATAAAGCAATTGCGTACTCGAGTGATATAACCTTTTCGTAAATTTTTGTGTCCCATTGAGACTGTAAAGTTGCTTTCCTTAGAACAACCATGTATGCAATGCGCCGCAGTAAGTGCTATTTTTTGATTCAGAATGGACCCGCCACAGATCCAGGCGATGGTAGGTGCCTCCTCTTCAATGGGAACACAGCTTATATACATAAACATGGAATGTGAGAAATTTTGAATATCTGCCCCATTTCCATTAACTACAAACGGTTCCATCTGGCATTCGATTAAAGTTGTCCAACTAATGAAAACTAGAATAGATCTTAATTCGAGCATTTTTTTTAATGTCGTGTTGTCGAGTTCGACTGCCTGTGCGCAGTGTATCCTTATCACTTAATTAGCCAATGCATTAGGTCGTTATTGTTTTATGAATTAATAAAATTTTCTTCGATCATTTGATTCTACATGCTTCAGCAAAAAAACTAGCATAAAACATTATTTGTTTTATTGATAAATACTGGTGCGGTACCAGTTCTACTTGAATGTATTTTAAACTGATTACTATCAATAATTTAAAAAACCGGCCAAGTGCGAGTCGGACTCGCGCACTTAGGGTTCCGTACCATTATCACAAAAAACAGCAAAAAAAACACGTTTGTTGTATGGGAGCCCCACTCAAATACTTATTTTATTCTGATTTTAGTATTTGTTGTTATAGTGGCAACAGAAATATACCATCTGTCAAATCATCTGTAAATTTCAACTGTCTAGCTATCACGGTTCACGAGATACAGCCTGGTGACAGACAGACAGACATACAGACAGACAGACAGACGGACCGCGGAGTCTCAGTAATAGGGTCCCGTTTTTACCCTTTGGGTACGGAACCCTAAAAACTATCATCGATCAGCCATAGGTATGCTTGAAACCATATATTCATTTATTTATACTTAATTAAAACGGTACAAAACCAATTACATTAATTATCATGGAATATGAACATAATATTGACAATTGTACATAATACTATATAAAATATATAATAATCGAATATATAATATAATAACTTTATTTACATAAGAAAAAACATACAAATCAAATACATGGATTCCCTGACTCCTGTGCTAGGTGATTGACCTGTGTTACAGGAACCAGTGCCCTCTTCAAATAATATCAATACATATAATTAGCATGGAACAGTGGACACCCTCGCATATTTTTGTTCTCACAGAACACCAAGCACAGTACACAACAAATTTGGGGTGGCAGTGAAGAGGGCATTGAGCATCTTTAGAGAACGACACACTGGGGATTTAGCTCTGGCGTCAGTCTGGTACATACAGTCAAGCAGAAAAAGCCATGCACTTTAGGGCAGTCTATACGACCGCTCAGGGTGTTAAACGTTGAGCTGATCAATATCTCTCCTCACCGCCAAGCATTTAAAACCCAACATCCCTAAAAGATAATTAGTGGGGTAAATATAGGGGAAGAATTGGCATAAGAACCTTTGGAAGGTTTTCTGTTTAATTCGGGTACGAAAATTACGGCGCCATGGTTTGACCCAAAATCCCCCCAGTGGGTTCCCGCATTGTTGAGGCGGAGGGGCTCGATAGCCGTGACTTGGTCTCCCACAGTGAAGCGAACCCGAGGAGGGGCCGCTTGTCAGGGCTTTTGCCGATAAGCCGACGACGTAGCGGCCAACATGTAGATTACGGTGTTGCCTGGATGACATCGCAACTAAGGCGGGCCGCGATGTCATATGGGGTCTCCCATACCCATATGATTTTGGAGGGCACAGCGGGAGAGGAGTGCCGGTAATACAATGCGCCGCTCTCCCTACCTTCCGCGGCCCGGACGGGGTCGCCACCGTCTGACGGCGGACGCGGTGGGGCCGCAGGGGAGGAGTGTCGTTATAGCGTTGGCCGCTCTCCCTATACCCTGAGGCCGAAAAATGGTAGGTGGCGGGGCCATTGACCTTGACCCGTCACAAGCGGACCAATGGTGCCACACACGGGGTCGTCTGGCATTCATGTGCTGATTTCGTCTCTGGAGTGGTCACGGCGCACAGTGTGTTCCGGTGCGCCGGTGCACCCTCCTCAAATATCCTGTCCACTTTGCATTCGCCATGGCTAGTTCAGCGAGTTTTGAGGGCACTCCCAACTTAAAGAATGCGTATTTGCCACGAGTTTTTTTTTAATACTTTAAACAAACTTTCCTTCACAATAGGAATTTCTTCCTGTATCTTGGGTGCGTTTACGAACATAAAAACTCACATACTCAACACCCAGAGCCGGAACAACTATCTGTAGGTCATACAAATACTAGTTCCGTGCGGGAATCTAATCCGCAACACGCAGCGCAGCAGTCAATCGCTCAACCACTGCGCTAACCGTGCGTACTGAGCGGTTTGAGTACTTCTACCGTGCACACATCAGTTCCACAGATGGTATGTAGGTGTTGAAGTACCTGGCTGTCAGATGTGCCCTGCTTAACAAAGAAGAGGTGCAGGTATTTCCACCTTTCTGAGGCTACCAAATTGGTGGTACCTGTTGCTGCTGTTGTCCCACGCATAGAACACCGGAAGCGCCTGTGTCGTACTTCCTTCCATCCATGCTTGTCTGTGTCACTCATCGTAATGTTGTAATTTATAAAAAGGGCGCAAAAACTGATTCAAAAAATTATAGGCCTATTTCTTTATTGCCCACTTTAGCAAAAATCTTTGAAAAAGAATTTTAAAAACCGCTCAAATAGACATCTTTTCTTGAACAAAGTAATAAATTTAAGACAATTTGGATACCAGAAGAATGTTGGTTCAGGAGATGCCAATTATACGCTACTAAATTATGTAGTTAATAAATTAAATTGTAAAATGAGGGTAGCGGGTATTTATCTGGATTTAAGCGCGGCTTTCGACACCATGGACCATAAATTACTCATCACAAAAATGGAGCACTATGGCGTAAGAGGCAAAGCCTTCCAGTTACAACTCTTTTCATCATATCTCAAAATTGAAAAATGTTTGTAGAAATTGAATCTACACAACCAAACGGGTATAAAGGCAACTATAGGTCATCTATGTTAAACATTACAGCCGGTGTGCCTCAAGGATCAATTTTAAGCCCTTTATTATACATATTGTTTACTAATGACCTAATCAGTTTCATACATGAATTTTTACCTGACATACAACTTGTAGTTTTTGCGGGTGACACAAATGCTATAGTTAAGGATATTCAAAACGTCTTGTAGCTCTAAAACTGACATGTGGTTATTTTTTTATGGTGTTATATTGTGTTCCGTGTACATATGACATTTACTTTTTGATTATTAATTTCGTTTGAATTACTATTAATTTATTTATTGACATATGTATTTAATATTAAATTATTTTTTTTGTTTGCCTGGTATTAATTTTTTTTTTAATATAAAATAAATTCAAATAATATTTTCTAATTGAAATAGAATTGCATGTATTCTTATATATTGTACCTAAATCTAATAATGCTGATTATGTTAATGTTTCATGTTAGATTATATTCGAACGCAATGTGAATTGTTACTGAATTAAATTAAAATTGAAAAACAAAAAATGGAGCCGTCACGGGACGCCTGGTAGATGTGAAACATCGACGTTATTTCGTAAAAGTAGTATGCAGAAAAGAACAGATTGTGGTAGGAACTAAAAATGTCAATAAAATAAAATAAAAAATATAACGATTTTTTTTTCTAGATAACGATGATTTTTTATTAAATAAACATTCATTTTCATTAAATACAAAAATTTACATATTTATTTTAAATCGAAACTACTCAATTAGTTTAATCAGTGACTTCGGTAATAGTTACATTCGATGTTGCCTCTGAGAACGGTATTACTGTTACAGCAATTGTTTTAATGCATTAATTTCAATAAGAATGAAATTAAAATTAATAATTAATTTAAAAACATGATATGCAATGAAATTTATGTGAATTTTAATCTACCTAGAGAGTAGATTTTACATTTACTGGCGCTCAATACACACCAAATATACGCGTGCTAAATGCACAGATAAATGCATACTTTAATTATAAAAATATAATTAACTTACTGATGACTTGATAATGTGTCATAGTGTGATTTTGCTTTCTTTGCAGGAGGCTGATCACTTCCACTCTCTAAATTATCACGGTCAGACATTTTATTATCAGAACAGAAAAATGATTTATTTACCAGAAAAACACAGGTTATGAGTACTGTAATAAACAGAGTATACATTATAGGTATCCGAGCTCAGTGGAGCGAAAGAGATGGCTTAACGCCGGATCGAGTGAGAGAGAAACGCACAGTCGATTGCGCGTGGCGACGCGTCGCCACGCCAGAAATCGGTCTCACGTGCGCCTATAGATGTTTCACATCAAAAAAAGAAAAATTGAAGTTTGGGACATCGGTCGGCACTGGCACGACGACACGTGATTTGGGGTAACGGTGGGCAGCTGGTTCCGGGGTGCATAGCCCGCGGATTTGTCTCGCAAAATTGAGACTGAGAGTTACCATCACACACTACACCACTACACACTACTACTGCACTATTTCCATGGGTGCGAAGATTTTCTCGTCATCGTTTTGCGGGGCAAAAAATAGCTGTGCAGATGCCGAGTATGATTGGTGATTTGGGTTGTGATTTTCCCGTTGCCGGTTCACCAGATCCTTACACCTCGGCCTCACTGGCCCACCAGCTGGGCGCTTTCTGACTTCGAGCTCGGTGTTGGTTTTTTGAATGGCCGCACACTGGTTTTGATTTCCTTGACCAGGGCGGACAGGCTGTCTGCGTGGAAGGATGAGCATGTTAAATCATGCTCATCCTTCCATGCAGACAGCCTGAGGTCATTGGCATTGTCGACCCTCCATGAAGTCAACATTTGCATAAGATCCGAACATGTACAAGAAGAACGAATCGCCTGGTTGTTGGGTGAATCATCGATGCGCGGCCGCTTGCGAAGGTGATATTATTATAGGTGTCCTTGGAACTGGAGGCTGCAGGTATGTCAGGAATAGATTGTGATTGTCCTGGTTTAGGGGCCAACAATAAAAGTCAGCCAACTATCTTACTAATCACACTTCACACCAATCACACTAATATTATAAAAGCGAAAGTTTGGATGTATATGTGTGTGGATGTACGTTTGTTACTCAATTACGCCAGAACGCCTGAACCGCAGGCTTATTACGTATGAAACAGCGATTAGCAATATTTGCGCAGAGATTGTACAATCATCGCGCGTTTATCGCTTTACGCCAAAAAATTTGAAGGCTTATTTTTGCGAAATAATTGCTCTTCAATCGCGAATCCGCATTATATATGAGCTATAGCCACACCGTAATAATTTTACGACAGCACTGCTAACAATAAAAATCTGCTAACAGAAATGTGCATTTATTGCAAGGTGATCGCGATCATTACGTATGGTTTTTGACAGCCGCTCGACAGCGATCGGCAAGCAAATGTGGCTGTCAAATTGCGATTACTTTTTCCCTTGTTGTTGGTCGATTGCCAATCGCTCGCTGATGGCTGAGTTGGTACAGAAGTTTTTGAGTATTTGGCGGCTTTTTTCATGTGTTATTTTGTGGCTAATTTTATTATCCGCAAATTAGAAAAATAAAATAAAAGTAAATATTGAAATAACAAATTCCTAGTGAATATTGTAATGACAAATTGGTGTTGTTTTGTGTCTCTAATGTCGCAACTGGACTATTTGTTGAATCATTGAAACAGAAGTGATCTCGGTAAAGTGGAGGATTTTTATATACTGTAGTGTTGGCTACCTCACCGAAGCTTATATGTTTACCTACTAAATACTTACAAACACATTATATTGTGATAAGTCCGCAATAAGTATCTTCTATTATATTCTTTTTTTATATGGCAAGCACCGATGTCGCCTATTCTGCCAATGTCTAAATTAATTTGGTAAAATCAATTTTACGTTTTATAGCTCAAATTTGAGATAATGTAGTCTATTAAGTGATGTCCTAATGCATTATCGATTCGATTTCTTATAAAAATCGACAATTCGAAGAAATTGTAATCAATTCTACACATTGACATTTTAGTCATCCAGTTTTTCAAATTTATTATTATATTATGTAAATAAAATGAAAATATCCAATGTCTCTACCATATTTACTTTACACAAATACTTTAAATCTGCGAATATTAATTTACCGGAATATTGGAGCTAAATAGTTATCAAATTGACTATTGTAACAAAACAGCCTCCAAGAAGTGTTGCTCTTTCATAAGCTGGTTAATTCATCAAATGATACATATTATAAATCATCAGACAAATAAAATAGCTTCTGTTAAAAGGGACTGTCAAAAAAAAACACTTGACTTAAAGGCCTCATTAGCCAGGTCACTAAATTGATCGCGCAATAATTGTACAATTATTGCTACTTGCTGTTCCTTACGTAATAAGCCCGCGGATCTGGATACAATTTGGTACAGAAATAGATTACAGTCTAGCACATAGGCTACTTTTTATCCCGGTATAATGTTCCCTTGGTATGTTAAAACACTTTTACGCGGGCGAAGCTGCTGGCAGAAGCTAGTATTGTTATAAAACGGAAAAATTGTTTGTTTGTAAAATGTAACTCTGGAACTACTGAACCGATTACGAAAATTCTAAATGCATCGTTGGTCTAGTGGTCGTAAGCGCGACTGCTGTGTACTTGGTCTTGGGTTTCTGGATCGGGCAGTGTTATTGGGTTTTTCCATGTGAAATTTCTCAATAGCAGCCTCAGCATCTGAATATTGTGCCCGGTTGAAAGCTACTCTATTGCCGAGTCTCATCACAGGCTACTTTTCATCCCAAAAAATAAACAATTTAACAAAAAAAATAAACCGACTTCCAAACCAAAACATTAAAAAGCGAAAAATTGCTTTCTTTTCGGAAGTCGGTGTCTTTGGTACCAATTTTTTTTAGTTTTAACTCTGACTTCCGAAAATAAAGTTGTTTTTCGCTTTGTGGTGTTTTGTTTTCGAATTCGGTTTAATTTTAATGCTACATAGATTTTTATTTTTCTCTTTTAGTTTTGGTTACCTTATTTATTACCATGAAAATACGCATTATTAAGATAACTCAAAAACTACTCGTCAGATCTTGATCAAATTTATGAATGATATGAGAAGCACCAGCTTTCAAATAAAAAAGAATCATCAAAATCAGTTCACCTAGTAAAAAGTTTTGAGATAATTTATATAAAAAATCACAGTTAACTCTTGAGAACCTCCTTCTTTTTGAAGTCGGTTATAAATGCAAGGTTCTCTAGTGGTATACTATTGGTTATTATTATTGGCTACTAAATTATGAATATAAGCAAGGATTACGCTTATTTAACCGAAATTAATTGATTCTTGTATCAAAGTATTCGTTCATGATATCCCACCGTCATCAAGGCACAAAAAAAACTTTGTAATAAAAAATCAATCCGACTTCCAAAACAAAACACTACAAAGCCAAAAACTCTTTTGTCCAAAGTCAGTGCCTTTGGTACCTATTGTTTGGTACCTATTTTGTTAAAAAGTCAAAAGGTTTTTTTTTTACTTTTTAGTTTTGGTTTCCTCTAATTACTATGAAAATCATTTATAACCAAAGTACATCTCATGACGATTCCAATAAGCTCAACCACGACTAGGATATATTGTTTTATTTCGGCGTTCTAGTGCGGTAGGCACCCGGCTTCATCATCAGATCAGTTCAATGGTACCATTTTCATCAGTATAACTTATTTAGGTATAAGTATTTGCTTCATCATAGTCGGTTAACTAATCGAGATATTACCTTATACCCGTGACATACTTATCATTAAGGAGTTCCAGTGGCTTTCTGTGGTCTTCTTCATCAGTTCCACTTCAACAAATGATACTTTCTGAGTGCAAATGATTGCATTGTTAATGTAAATACCAAAATCGCTATAGGGCATATATAGATGCCTATAATACTTGAGGCGTTCCCTCTTTTTCCATGGGAACCTATGATCAGATTATGACCTGATGATCATGGAACCACCTTGGAAGAATACCCGATCAGTTCGCTATCTTAAAATCACTCCTCAGTCGTCATTCTTTTCTTAAGCTATCTGCAAAGCATTTCGATGACAATTTCAAAAAACCTTTTGTTTATAAAAGCCGATTATCAGCTGATGATAAATTTGTATTTATTGTGCAAAGTTTACACATCAATCTTTTTAGGGTTCCATAGCCAAATGGCAAAAAACGGAACCCTTATGGATTCGTCATGTCTGTCTGTCTGTCCGTCCGTATTCACAGCCACTTTTTTTCCGAAACTATAAGAACTATGCTGTTGGAACTTGGTAAGTAGATGTATTCTGTGAACCGCATTAAGATATTCACACAAAATAGAAAAAAACAATAAATTTTGGGGGTTCCCCATACTTAGAACCGAAACTCAAATATTTTTTTCTTTAAACCCGTACGTGTGGGGAACCTATGGATAGGTCTTCAAAAATGATATTGAGGTTTCTAATATCATTTTTTTCTAAACTGAATAGTTTGCGCGAGAGAAACCTTCAAAGTGGTAAAATGTGTGTCCCGCCCCCCTATAACTTCTAAAATAAGAGAATGATAAAACTAAAAAAATATATGATGTACATTACCATGTAAACTGCCACCGAAAATTGGTTTGAACGAAATCTAGTAAGTAGTTTTTTTTTAATACGTCATAAATCGTAAACCGTAATTTACCAAGTACGGAACCCTTCGTGCGCGAGTCCGACTCGCACTTGACCGGTTTTTTCGGACCATGTAAACTGCCACCGAAAATTGGTTTGAACGAAATCTAGTAAGTAGTTTTTTTTAATACGTCATAAATCGTAAACCGTAATTTACCAAGTACGGAACCCATCGTGCGCGAGTCCGACTCGCACTTGGCCGGTTTTTTTTATTTATTAAAACATTTGCAACATGATGAGGCCGGTCGCGGTGTTTCCTAGCTGACTACTCTAAGAAGAAACAACGAAACAAACTCAGTGTTCAAAGTATCTTTTAAAGGCCATACAATTAATGAAATGGTAAATCATAAGAGTGGTGGTCTTTCGAGGAAAGCACTAAATAGATTTGAGTGGACCTTTCCAGACTGTGCTGACAGCAGATTATATGCCTTGCATCTAAATGATCTTAAAACTCCAGTCTCCGATTAAATCTTACACACTCGCTGCACTGACGAACGAGTTATTTAGAGCTGACTACAACTTGTTGCCCGAAGCATGTTCGAAGCTAATTGACAGCTTGTGCAGGAGTATATCTTTATACACCTGAGATACCCTCAGTTTTGAAGAAGTCACTACTTGTCATCAAGTGGGCCGCCTGCCAACAATCCAACCAATCAGTAAAAAGAACAGTTTTGAAACTTACTGGGTGGAATAATCATCATATGTCCCGCTGCAGGCACAAATGGTGCCTTCAGGCGCACTATCTAGGTACTTCTGGCATTTGTCGTCAGACAGCACGTATTGATCGACGTATTTCAGTAGATCCGTCGTTTTCTTCTTTATTTCCTGTAAATATTTATCATGCAAAAGTTAAAATTTTAACTTATGCCACATCTGATGGCAGTTTTCTTTTCGTTTTAATAATGTTTGTGCAGTTCATGTGTTAGGTACCTAACAGTTTCATACCAGGGTCATATGTTAACACAAGAGTGTGAGTTGAAGAATAACACGAGTGTATTTTAATACATGTGCAGTTTCATAATATCACTGTTAAAAACATCTAAAACAATCGCTATGCTCGCGAACGCATATTCGTTATGTGAATAAATGATCGTTGCATAAACAAAAGCTCGCGCACCGAATGTAGCAAAAACAAATTCTCGCGGTGGATATCCTACTTAACGTTAATTCCTCATTATACAAATCTTATTTAGAAATAGAATCAATCAAAAATCTATCCTTACATCGATAAGTCCCCAGCCAGCTATCTGCGCCTTCTCAAAGTAGGGCGGCTTCTTCATCAGCACCACTCTCTTCACATTCTTGCTGAATTTAATCCTAGTGTTAAGCTTCACAAGTGCAATGTCATAGCTCGTTAGTTCCATGTCATATTCCTCATGTATCAGATAACTGTGGACAGTGGACGCCACGCCCTGGTCCTTATGGGAGTGGCCCACTGACATGCTGATGGAGCTGTTCTGACCGCATCCAGCCAAACAGTGCGCAGCTGTCAGCGTTACCGCCTGATTTACTATAGAAGCCCCGCAGATCCAAGACAAGTCCGGCTCGTCCTCAATAACGCAATGAACACTCATAAAAGCTGAATGAGGGAAGTGAGATATATTAGTGTAATTCCCACCTACTACAAAAGGCTCCATCTTACAGTTGGCGAAACTTATCAAGCACATAATGCCAATAAATCGTGCTTCTATCATTCTACCCAGTTTTGTGAGGCTCGGTGGCTCTGACTGCATACTCTTATCAATTAATGAAACGATATTTCCGATCGTTACTCCAATCATAGTTTTCCAGACTGTTAAATTTTCAGTATAACGTATTAATGTGACCTGGATTGTAGTTGACAGTTGAAGCCTTAAATAATGATGTGCTGTCATAGGGTGCGTATATCCGCGCACTGGTGACGTCTGCGACCTTTGGCTACAACTGAACCTCACAGGGCGATGGATCCTGTTGTATATTTTGAAAATACTAACTAAAGATTTACCTCAGTTAAGCACCAAGTCAACAAAGTGGTTGAAAACTAAAAACATCATAATTTAGAACCCACAATTATTTTTTGTATTATCGTAGATCTAGGCAGCAGGTAACGGTGGTCGGTAGTCGGTGGTTATTGGAGATTTTATGATATAGCTTAGATTTATAACACGGGGTATCGAGTGGCCCCAGGCCGAACCTGTAAGTACCATACTTAAAGTAAACACCCTTCTAATAACTTAATACCATGCTTTACTTAGAGCATACGGGTTCTCTTTATACTCTAGAATAAATCTGGGATATTGATGGCTGGATGTTTCATTTTAGCAAATAAGAAGAAGCAGTTATATTGTGGACAGTAAGAAACTATATCCTTAATTAGTTTCTTAACGATCAATTATTTCTTTTTCAGTGGGACGTCTTTCGAGAACGAGTGTATACAGTGGATTAAATTAGGTAGCTACAATATTATAAAGTATAAATAAGCTAAAGATAAACTACACGAATTTTAATTACACTGTTTGTCTTCCAATTCAACATACTGATGCATCATTACAGTAATTTAGACCACGTTATCGCTTACCATCAAGTGAGAATGCGAGTTTATAAATAATAAAAAAAAACTTGCAGTTTACAGAAACGAGACCAGCCTCAACTACAATCTCACAAATAAAACATTTTGTCCCAAAACGAACAAAAGAACAACATTGTCATCAGAAAGCGTCTAAACACGATTTAGTAGAAAATAATCCAAAATAACGAAACTGCTGGCGAACGACGTAGCCTGGTGAATGTACCTACCTACTCCATTAACTGCTGCGCTACCATCGGTCACTGGTACGATTCAAGTAAACAGCACAACAGAAAAGCCTCGAAAATGCCAGAACTGGTTCTAATTATAAATAATTTATGAATTGCCTGAAATATGGTACAACTGATGTTTTAATTTCTTCCGTATTTCTATAAACTTCTTAATTTTTTAAATGCATTTTCTTTTATATTACACTAGAGGAAGCCTCGCGGTTTCACCCGCGTAGTTCCCGTTCCCGTGGGAATACAGGGATAAAAAGTAGCCTATGCCACCCGGGGATAGAGTAGCTTCCCAACGGTGAAAGTATTTTTGAAATCGGTACAGCAGTTTTGGAGCCTATTCGGTACAAACAGACAAACAAAAAAATCTTTCCTCTTTATAATATTGGTATAGATGAACAGCAATAAATGTAAACGGAACGAAGGAGCCTGGATCTCACGACACAGGGAATCCTAGTGTGAGTTCCAGGAAGCAACGCATTTGTGTGTAATTTCTAAACAATAAATTATTCTTATTCTTTAACATATTAGTACTAAATGTCTGCTACTAATACCATCATCTATACACTAGTTCCACTGGACCCACACACACGCAGAGGAGGTTTGTGTCCCAGAAATGGAAAGGTTATGGTGCAACCTGATTCTGGAATCTGGTTGCCTTTCTTTGAAGACATCCTCGATAGTAAATAACAAACACGTAAAGACATTAAAATGGCGAGGTAATACAATCAAATCTACTACACTAATTTTATTTTTTTGCCTTATTCAATGATTTGTAGATTATTTATTTTTAGATTGCCTCAGGACATGCTTCCACAACATCAAATGTTAGGTTGGTATAAAACGTATTTTTTAAATAAAATAATAACGTTTTTTACGTCAGGTTTTGCAACTTAGAAGGCATATTACAGACGGCCTCTTCTCAAATTTCCTGATAAATTTATAACGTTACAGTTTAAAACGATAATAAACCGAGTTGCTACGTAGTTGCACTGTTAGTAGTCGAGCACAAAGAAAAAGTACTGCAAATGGTGGAACCGTTACTTGAGAGAAGAGCGGAATAACTGTCTCGTTCCGGTTCCTAGCGTTCTATTGCAGGCTTTGATTGCCTCGCCTTGCATCGCGAACCTGAGGCTTAGGAGCTATTGTTTTCAACCACAAAACGCTCAGATAACGCTCACACGCTTCAAAACGATATCTCTCCAGTCTAAACGGCCGAATAATTGCCTAGATTTGAATATTTCATGCAGAATATCGGAACAGTTTAGAACTTTTATTTTACAGCTTGATCTCTGACCTGAATGGAACAATTTTAAGATAGTTTTAGTCACGATTGTTTGGAATAAGATACTGTTTTGCAGTATTTAGACTTTTATTTAGTTAATGGTGTAGTAGCTAGCCGTTTTTATGGGTCTAACGGAGATTCTCGACTGTGCTGTTTTATCGCTATCAATTTTGATGAATAAGAATTTATAAAACATCTAGGAGATCGAGTTCAATGTCTCTCTGATAAAATACAAAATGTTATTTAAGGGAAACCTTGCAGATTACCATCACCATAACTGTCACCAACATAGGGTGCCTATTAAATAAAAAAAAGGATCTTTAGCAGCATTCATACTCATTCATTCAAAACTGAATTCGAAGTGACGGGATTAGTCACGAAAGACTCACGAGAAACAAACACAGTAGGTACTAAGAATTATATTGCAGCCTAATAACTTGATTCAATATTTTGGGAATAAGATCAGATTGTCCTTTGTTGAGCTTCATTGTCGGCACGAGTACGAGTAATTTTAATGTTTTTTATTATTTTGTTATGATCGAGTCGAGATACATAGGAATTTTGATCTACGGCCGGGGTTGTGAAATACAGTGAGGTACGTTACAGGTAACTCGTAGCTGAATTATAACAGACGCACGAGTCGTTCTTCAAGATTATTTTGCTTTTTTTATTATTCTTACAGCTAAAGAGGATTTTTTGTAGCGCCTTCCTGTCCGGGTATGGCGGAGTCTTCGAGCTAAAGGGTTCCCCGGACATAGTCCGAGACCTTGGGGACTCATTTATTCATGGTCAATTTTACACTTTACATGAATCTTAATATCTATAACATTAAATATCTATCACATATGAGTTTCTTAATTTACCTATTTTTACAGACTTATTTTACCTTATTATATAGCACGTTTTTAGCGATACCTAGATTATATTTTGTTCATAGATTATGTATCGTTCTGTACGCTTCCCATTGTATATATGTATAGAAAGTCGAGCATTGCTATTGTTATTTGTTTCTAACTACTGTTCTTTTTGCTGTTTTTACACAGTATTTGATGAAATCTGTACTATACTTTTTGTCTGATATAAGTTTACTAAGATTTTCAGGTAGTATTGTAATCCCCGGATTTTCTTCAAGCTCATACCTTTCACGGGCATATACCGGGCAGTCAGTTATTATCTGGATCGCTGTCTCGTTTTCGTCGGGGTCACAAGCGCATGATAGGCTTTCCTTACACCTGAACCTATTCAGGTATTCTGAAAACCCACCATGCCCAGTCATTACTTGGGTAATTAGCCCTGTTGGTCTGATTTTTCTGACGATGTTATATGCGTCCACAGCGTCCGGGAAGAAAAGTTTTGTCGTTGCAGCTGTGTCACCCGTTCTGTACCTCCGGACGTCAAGCAAATCCTTCCGGGTTTGTTGCTTGACGAATGACACCGGACACTGGTCGTAATCCGGCCTCTTTTTGAGGTGTAATGCCGCTTCTTTAGCCAAGTGGTCGGCTCTCTCATTTCCCTTCAATCCCGCGTGCGCCTTGATACAGAACTAAGCAACATGCTTGTTTTGGATGCTGCACTTTAGCAGGTTGTCCCTGGTCTAGACTGCGAGGGGATGAGAAAAGTGGTGGTTTGCGACCGTCTCCAGCGAAGATCGCGAGTCTCTGAAGATGCTAAAAGACCCTTCTGTGTAAGAAGCAGAGGGAGATCCATAAGCATGGACCTCCCGCGTGGCTTTGCATATGGCCAGCAGTTCGGCCTGGTAGACCGTGCAGTGGAGCTTTATTTTTTTGACATTCGGTTTCGGCGCCATTGCTCCAAAGAGACAATGCCGACCCCACCTTTCCATAAATTTTACTGCCGTCCGTATATATTTGCACTGCTTGTGTGCAGTGGTGTGCGAGTTGTTCTTGGTCTGCCAGGCATTTGAACTGCAGACTCATATGTTCCGCCGGGTGGGTTGTCGAGGTAAATGCGGTGCGTCGTTCAACGTCCATGTCTCCTAGCATTGGCTGAGGTACTCCCCTCCTAGCCTCATACAGGGCAGCTGCCTCTCGTATTCGGAGATCGAGGGGAAGTATCCCAGCCAGCACCAGCGCCGAGTTTAGGGATATGGTGCGATAGGATTTGCACAATTTCTGTGCAAATCCTCTTTGTACCGCATTTAACCTCTTCATTACACACAGCTTGGTGGCTGCGGGTGCCCATGCACTTGATGCGTACATTATAACCGGTTCGACGACTGCCGTGTACATGGTGCGGATGACGTCGCGGTGGAGTCCCCAGCTGACCTTCGCAGCCCTCGACAACTGATGGTAAAAACCAATCACCTTTTTGCACACATTCGCTAAGTGCTTGTTGAATCTAAGCTTGTTGTCGATAGTTAATCCCAGGATTTTGATCTCTTGCGTCATGCCAATGGCGACTCCTCCCATGCTCAGCCGCGGGGTGTCGTACTTCAGTTTCCGCGTTAATACCATCGCATTTGTTTTATGCGGTGCGAATTTAAACTTTTTACTAACACCCACTGATGAACATGGGCGAGGGCGTCATTCGCCTTCCGCTCAATCTCGATCGCTGAGTCGCTATCAAACACCACGTGGTCAGCAAAAGCTTGGCATTAGTCTCCCCATTCCTCCAGCCCCTTCAGTAGGGGGTCCAGTAGGGTTTGCCAGAGGATCAGTCCTCCAGTCGATCCCTCTACACAGCCCTTCGACGCCTCCCTTCTATCACCTCTTCTCCTGCATACCTGACCCTGACCCTTCGGTTATGATGTAGCTGTCGTACACACAGCTAAAGAGTGAGATTCTCTGCCGGACTCTGTATTTCCTGATAGCTACAACCTGGGAGTGTTTAAGTCAAGAGTGAATAGATTTCTTCTAGGCAAGCATGCTTCATCGTCGACTATTTCATCACTTAGTATCAGGTGTGATAGTGATCAAGCGCAAGCCCATCAAAAAGAAAAATCTGCAACACTTGCCAAGGTTGTGTCGTATATGGATGAGCATTCCTTACATACAGAGACTCCTCCCTGCTTCGGAAAATCCTGTTATCCAATTCCTGGATTGTGGGATGTCAGATGATGGCAGTTGCTCCATTTAGAATAGCGTTATTCTGCTGCATCCAGTTACACAGTAAGCTGATCCTTAAATAGTCGAGAGTAGGCTAGACAGATTGATCAAAATTGAACACTGGAACTGGACTTTTGTGATCTCTATCTGCCACTCTAGTGTTTGTTGTAAAGGAATGCCCATTTTTTGTATGCTCGCCTTTTCACATTATTCATTCGTATGTCCTGGCACTGGAACGCCTTGCAGCAATTAAACCAATGTAGAACCCCCCCTCCCTTCTTGTCCTTATATAAGTCCAGGTTTCCTCACAATGTTTGCCTTTACCGTACATGTCTACATGTACTTTATTATCAGACTGTACTGAATATTTTTAACCGACTTCCCAAAAAGGAGGAGGTTCTATGTTCGACTTCATGTTTGTTTTTTTTTTTTTGTTTATGTTCACCGATTACTCCGTCAATTGTGGACCGATTTTGAAAATACTTTTTTTGTTTGAAAAAGTATGTTCCGAAATTGGTCTCATTTTAATTTGGTGAAGATCTGATGAAGAACTTCGGCGACATACAACAGAATTCTTCAATAAATAACGGCAAATCTCTCGGGATTGCTGCAATCGCATGTCTGTTTGTTGTTTATAACATTTCATAACATAACATCACGCCAGTTCGCTCTTAAGGGGTAATTAGATCTCTAATTTCACCGGTTATGTTCAAGTTTCATGAAATCTATTCTGTCGAAATAGTTCCCTTACTAACTTGCCTATTAGGTACGTACAACTAAAAAGTGAAAAATAAAAAAACTTTTTGCAAAAAAATACAACCGACTTCCAAATACAAAACTACAAAGTGAAAAATAACTTTATTTTATGAAGTCGGTGTCTTTCGTAGGTACCATTTTATTGCGTTATGGAATTATAAAATGAGAATAAGAATATAAAATGAGACCAATTTCGGAACATACTTTTTCAAACAAAAAAAGAATTTTCAAAATCGGTCCACAATTGACGGAGTAATCGGTGAACATATACAAAAAAAAAAAAACAAACATGAAGTCGAACATAGAACCTCCTCCTTTTTGGGAAATCGGTTAAAAATATTCAGTACAGTCTGATAATAAAGTACATGTAGACATGTACGGTAAAGGCAAACATTGTGAGGAAACCTGGACTTATATAAGGACAAGAAGGGAGGGGGGGTTCTACATTGGTTTAATTGCTGCAAGGCGTTCCAGTGCCAGGACATACGAATGAATAATGTGAAAAGGCGAGCATACAAAAAATGGGCATTCCTTTACAACAAACACTAGAGTGGCAGATAGAGATCACAAAAGTCCAGTTCCAGTGTTCAATTTTGATCAATCTGTCTAGCCTACTCTCGACTATTTAAGGATCGGCTTACTGTGTAACTGGATGCAGCAGAATAACGCTATTCTAAATGGAGCAACTGCCATCATCTGACCTCCCACAATCCAGGAATTGGATAACAGGATTTTCCGAAGCAGGGAGGAGTCTCTGTATGTAAGGAATGCTCATCCATATACGACACAACCTTGGCAAGTGTTGCAGATTTTTCTTTTTGATGGGCTTGCGCTTGATCACTATCACACCTGATACTAAGTGATGAAATAGTCGACGATGAAGCATGCTTGCCTAGAAGAAATCTATTCACTCTTGACTTAAACACTCCCAGGTTGTAGCTATCAGGAAATACAGAGTCCGGCAGAGAATCTAACTCTTTAGCTGTGTGTACGACAGCTACATCATAACCGAAGGGTCAGGGTCAGGTATGCAGGAGAAGAGGTGATAGAAGGGAGACGTCGAAGGGCTGTGTAGAGGGATCGACTGGAGGACTGATCCTCTGGCAAACCCTACTGGACCCCCTACTGAAGGGGCTGGAGGAATGGGGAGACTAATGCCAAGCTTTTGCTGACCACGTGGTGTTTGATAGCGACTCAGCGATCGAGATTGAGCGGAAGGCGAATGACGCCCTCGCCCATGTTCATCAGTGGGTGTTAGTAAAAAGTTTAAATTCGCACCGCATAAAACAAATGCGATGGTATTAACGCGGAAACTGAAGTACGACACCCCGCGGCTGAGCATGGGAGGAGTCGCCATTGGCATGACGCAAGAGATCAAAATCCTGGGATTAACTATCGACAACAAGCTTAGATTCAACAAGCACTTAGCGAATGTGTGCAAAAAGGTGATTGGTTTTTACCATCAGTTGTCGAGGGCTGCGAAGGTCAGCTGGGGACTCCACCGCGACGTCATCCGCACCATGTACACGGCAGTCGTCGAACCGGTTATAATGTACGCATCAAGTGCATGGGCACCCGCAGCCACCAAGCTGTGTGTAATGAAGAGGTTAAATGCGGTACAAAGAGGATTTGCACAGAAATTGTGCAAATCCTATCGCACCATATCCCTAAACTCGGCGCTGGTGCTGGCTGGGATGCTTCCCCTCGATCTCCGAATACGAGAGGCAGCTGCCCTGTATGAGGCTAGGAGGGGAGTACCTCAGCCAATGCTAGGAGACAGGGACGTTGAACGACGCACCGCATTTACCTCGACAACCCACCCGGCGGAACATATGAGTCTGCAGTTCAAATGCCTGGCAAACCAAGAACAACTCGCACACCACTGCACACAAGCAGTGCAGATATTTTTATACAAAGTGAAAAATAACTTTATTTTTTGAAGTCGGTGTCCATAACGCAAAAAAATGGTACCTACGAAAGACACCGACTTCATAAAATAAAGTTATTTTTCACTTTGTAGTTTTGTATTTGGAAGTCGGTTGTATTTTTTTGCAAAAAGTTTTTTTATTGGTGTATACTTAAGAATTAATATAGGTGAGGTTTCTATTTACTTCCTGCGGCTGGGTGTAGCATCGATTTTCGCGGGAAGGCTGGTAGCAGCTGGATGAAAGGTGCTGGAAAAATTAAGATAATGATCATATACTAACTTTTGTCAAACATGTTTGTGTTCTGTTTCACTGCCATACTTATCTTATTTTACTTACGAAGATCTAAAACTGAAGGTTAGGGTCAGGTTTCTGAACGTCAAGGTAAATAAATGGATATCGTTCAGATTGGGTGCACAGTCATGTATTTTAACTGTTTAGATATTAAATTAAAAGCACTTGTGACTTCTTTAAATTTCTACGACCAATATGAAAAAATGAAAAAAGAAGAATGTAATAGAAAACATTTGATGAACATAGATATAACACAATAGCTAATGGATGGACGGATGGATGGTAACAGTTACAGAAAAATAGCAAATAATAGCTTAAATTGTGTCAATAATGTATTTTCCTCGCGACAATTTGTACATGCATGTTTTAAAGTTTCGTAACCATCCTCGTACTTCACAAGTCCTCTACATAACCGCGTGGGCCTTTTTCAATTACAATCCAAAGCACAATAACTCTTCGAAATTAGCTCACAATAATAATAGTGTGTTAGTTAGTGTTGTTCTCGTAAATCGCTCTGTTTCAACGAATAAGTTATTGACGCCACTCACTTTCAAACTGTTGCCTCATACAAATTGTTGTGAGGATCCATCGGCGACCATATTGGTATGAGAGCTGTGATGTAGGAAGAGGCTGAATATGGCTGTGAAGGAACGAGGGTGCTTAATTTGAATAATCTATACCAATATTATAAAGAAGAAAGATTTTTTGTTTGTTTTTACCGAATATGCTCCGAAACTACTGGACCGATTTTTAAAATTCATTCACCAATGGAAAGCTACATTGATCCCGAGTAACATAGGTTACAGTATATTTAAAACAAAATTGTGATGCCTATGAAAATTACAATAATGTAACCCAAAGTAGAAAAATGTTGCCTATAAAATTCATTATTTGGCGTGCGCTGAGAAAACTATTGATGGTACATACAAATTATGTACTACATGATTAAAATACTCATTATTACCTACAAAAAAGTCTGTGAGAGAATATAATACCTCACTATCATAGTTAAGTCACAATAGCAGCTTTTGTGTTCTAAACTTTAATAAGATCGTCGGTAGAAACAAATTTGGTTACATTCGTATTAATTCGTAATTCTTATTCAAATAGTTTAACAAATTGGTAGGTAGGTAGGTAATGTAGTGTAGGTAGGATAGGTGGATAAGTAGGATATCTGGGATAGGTTGATCGGTAGGGCAGGTGAGTAGTTTGGTAGGTAGGTAGGGTAGCCAGTTGACGGGAAGCCCCGGGGTTCAGCTAGTGTTAGAATAAAGGGCTGAACAGAGGCATCTTCAGTAACTGTGATGAGAAACAAAACAATACTGAAAAATGTTGATTTAAAATTATTTGGTTTTTATGTGGATGAAAATGTCATCAAAATCATCATCATTTCAGCCGAAGTACGTCCACTGCTGGACATAGGCCAACCAGATCATCGATCAAAATGTTATCACAATAAATTTTGGTCAACAATAAAGTACACATAAGTGTACAATAAAGTATATAATAAATAATAATAAATAAACAACATAATAAAGTCTTTCAAAGTTCACAAATCAGAACTTTTGGACAATTCAGAACGAATAAATCTTTAGAACAAGGACCTGCTTGATCAAGAAAACAAAAGTGCTGGCGAGGTACGACAACGGTACAACAACACAGCACCACAGTAAAGAGAAAAGAAAGCACTAAAACTGATGATAAATAGATTACCTCTCTCCCTGCTTCACCAACAACAAAAACTCGAGCAAAGCTAGTAAGCTGAACCAATTTTTTAGTCCACAACAGGCCAGTTTCCTGGCTCTGTTGTGTAAGAACGGGGCGGGGCTGCCATGATTTGTGTCCCGCGGCCGATCCCGCTTTCGCGAACACACGCCGATCTTGTCAGCGGGACTTACGAGCTCAAGAACTAGCCGCGGTGTTTATTAGAATTATTAGATGATTGCCTAGAAACTTGTGTTTGTTGTAATAATAAAGCGGTTTCCTAATGTCTTTGGGATATCAGAGCCATGAACATCGTCGCCGAGTTGCCAGTTTGTCGGGTTTTGATCGGTAACATTTCGGGGAGTGTGCGATGGAATTGCATGATCTAATTCCGCCTAGCCCGTTTCATCATCGGACTACAAGACGTACAGCGATACGCCATCGGTACATGGTGGACATCCCACCCATAAGCACTAAACGTTTTGAAAATACTTTCATTATGCGTACAGCTAAGGAGTGGAATTCCCTGCCGGAGTCTGTGTTTCCCGATAGCTACAACCTCGGGGTTTTTAAGTCAAGAGTGAATAGGTTTCTTCTAGGCAAGCGTGTTACACCGTCGACCACATCGTCACTTACCATCAGGTGAGATGGTAGTCAAGAGTGAGCCTATCAAAAGTAAAAAAAAAAAAACCTCGAAGCGCACCAAATGTAGCTCACCAAAAGTACTCCTCAAAAATCACCAACGATGAAACAAATAGAAGAGAATGAAGGTTTCGTAATAACTGATATTGGTAGACGTTTTAAAATGTAACTGTCCTAATTGATTATTTATTAAAACTACCCCATATCCCCCAAACCATATAACCATATACCCCATATATATAGTAATACCCCATATCTTTGTACTGAGTGTTACACAGGTAGATCAATTCTTAATTCTTTATTGTACACCAAAAACAATATTTAATACAATGTGATAATAAAGTACATGTACAAAGGCGAGCTTAACTCAATGTTGAGTTCTCTTACAGCAAACCCTAGAGTGACAGAGAATGATGACAAAAGAGGGTAGGATCCAGTGTACAATTTTAAAATAACAAAGTTATAATCATAAATATACACATATATACATAAATACAAATATATATAATATATATCTACTAACATTGCGTTAAAAGGAAATGCTCTTTAATCAACCGTATCTTTACTTGCACTGACAATGTAATTTATCTTTTTTTAAGAAAACATTTTGACGCGGGCGAAGCCGCTGGCAGAAGCTAGTAAATTATTAATTAGTAGCTTCTGTCAGCGGTTTCACAGCGTCAAAGTGTTTTCTTATCCCAAGGGAGCATCATACCGGGATGAAAAGTATTACGATATTATAATCTCTCTCTGTGCCAAATGTCATCCAGATCCGTTTAGCCGTTCTGGCGTGATTGAGTAACTAACAAACATCCATACATCCAAACACACACATTTATTTTAACAAAGATTTCATCAAATAACAGGACTGGTCTTAAATAGAGGAGTCTTAACTAATATTACAAACAATAAAGCCGCCAGTATCAGTTACACCACTATATTATATTCGTTCATCTTTCTACTCACAGATCTAGATACGAGTTACGAACATAGCTATGTCTATATTTCCTGTATCCTACAAACCTTGTTTACGTACAACAGCTGCCCAAATCCACGCAGAATATTCACTGTTTACATCATCGTATAAATCGCTAGTTTACAATTCCAGTCTTGTGCGTAAACAGGGGGAATTTTCTTGATATGTAGCGGGTGACGTAACAAGGTGTGCGCAGACGCAGACGCCGCAAGACCGCCGGGCGCCATGTTGCGACAGATTTATATCTAGCGCAATGACCCTTATTTATCACTACATCATAGTAATGTTGTTAAACTATAGAGGAAGGCTTGCTTGTTAGAGCTTTAAAGTTTTCATCGAATAGGATTTCGAAATCCTTAAGTATAGTTTCGATGTAGGTAAAGTGACATTTTTTCAGCTATGCAGATTATCCATCATATTATTATTATTATTTTACGACTATATTATTATTATTATTTTACGACTATATTATTATTCTTATTTTACGACTTTTGACTCATGTGTTCATTGAGAATAGATAAGTCAAAAACGTATGGTATTGATATAATATGTTACCGTCCCATGTTCGATCCCAAACATTCGGACATTTTCCATCGTGAAAATGTGTCTTTGTCTTGATTCCAAGACAGATAAAAGAACCCTCAGTCAAAACAGTCTATTGCAAGTGTTATACGATTGCAAATTGGTAGACAACCTAATGAATTACTATGTCTTCATATTCTTTATTGTGCACAAAACATATCTAAACTCTATTTGAAATAACATTAGACATGTTTCCAAATCTTTTTACAGTCCGTTCAACCGATTTTGAGTTCTATCCCGTAGACACAAGGATGACATAAAAAGCATAAACCTGTTACCAAAACCAACTGTTTACTACAGCTACCATTTGTCGTATCACCAACGCAATAGAAGTCAAAATCGGTTGAACGGGCTGTAAAAAGGGCAAATTTAAACGTCTAATGTTATTGCAAATGGAGTATACATATGCAAATACAGTAGGACAGCTTATGTACAAAGGCGAGTTTATCCCCTAATTGGGTTCTCTTAACCTTAGTTTCAAATGCACAATAAAAACTAAATAAACAAAACAAATACATGTTTGTATGTATAAGTACATGTGTGTATGTATTATGTTTATGCATTGTGTGCTGTTGTACCTACGTACATCACATAATGCATAAACACCAACATACTATATAATATTACTAAAACTAAAAACTATCTTTCTCTCAGTATCAGCTAGAGTACCATTTCGCGAAAGTCAAACATTATTTTACTTCATAAACACATTAAGTCATTTGTATGTTCAGTACAAGACAGCTGGGCGCCTGTCGCGACTCAACTAGCTCGAGACACAGAGCGTTATGTAATATTTAGGCGTTGGCTTTACACGTTTATGTATCTTAGTGGTAAGTTCAATTTATCTCACAGGTTTCGTAAAATTATACGAGTCTGGGTTTCAAATTCAAACACACATTCCTGCGTACTTATACACGGCTATAGTGCTGGCTAGAAAATGGCGGCGTAAAGAAAAAAGGCGGATGTACTCTTAGTAGAAAACAGATAAAAAATGTAAACGAGCTAACATTAGCTAAATACCTATACTGACTAACAGATGTCTAACAGAAAACACAAATGTTTCACGTCTATAATAAGCTCCACGGACACGCAAATAATGATTTTCGTAATTATTGTTCATCATAAAGCATAAAGAATGAGTGACATCGCGCTTTCTTTGACAATATCTGTCATTTGGGATGTCTTTAGTGATAAGATAAGATTTACTTCTGAGTGTGTGGTACATTAAGATCTTAATATTAAACAGTTAATTAGTGATGAAGAGCTTCCTGCTAGCATAGAGCTGATGGACACCCCAACTAGCACACAAGCGCTATAAGGAGCTGCACAGTAGCCGGATAAAAGATTTTCATAACGGCCTCAGCTCTATTAGTAAGAACTATAGTGGTTCTATAAGCGGCTACAGATGTCTTGTAGCGCCAAGTAGGCCCATATTATAAATCTTACAGGCTCTACAATGTGTCTACAGCGGTCATAAATATAAGTTATAATGGCTCTACAGAGGTTGTTTAAATGCGATGGTTAACACCATGAGATTTCGAAAAAGCTCTTGTCGCGCCACTATACCATCTTCACCTTATTTCGGCGCTCATGTATCGTCATATAAAATGTCAACGCTTTAAATTAGTGTTATGGTAGGTTTATAGTGGTGTCAACTAAATAAGATTAATCATACGTACACTTAGTGACAAGTGAGGAAACATTAATACAGATTGGATTATTAAAATAACTACGGTGACTCTAACATTGTTTTATTTCTTTGTGTACCTGAAATATCAGTGCGAGTACCAGTTTGCTGTCAATATATATGTATACTAGCTGTCCCACGCGGCTTCGCTCCCGTCAACTGGCTACCTACCTACCCATCAACCCTACCTACTCTACATACATGATTGTTGTGTAATTAAACCGTTTACGCAGCGCACGCAACGGAAGCTCTCAAAAAGGAATAATTTTGCCCGTTTTTGCAACATTTTTCATTTATGCTCTGCTCCTGTTGGTCGTAGCGTGATGTTATATAGCCTATAACCTTCCTCAATAAATGGACTATCCAACACAAAAAGAATTTTTCAATTCCAACCAGTAGTTTCTGAGATTAGCGCGTTCAAACAAACAAACAAACAAACAAACTCTTCAGCTTTATAATATTAGTATAGTATAGCCTATAACCTTCCTCAATAAATGGACTATCCAACACAAAAAGAATTTTTCAATTCCAACCAGTAGTTTCTGAGATTAGCGCGTTCAAACAAACAAACAAACAAACAAACAAACTCTTCAGCTTTATAATATTAGTATAGATTAGCGTCAACATTTTAACGCGCCCTCATAATATTCAGTTTTTAATGCAAATATTATATTGATATGTTGGTTATGAAATTGTATTTTAACATAAATCAGACTTTGAAGGTTGCATATAGTTTAATTAGGGTCACAGGTAAAAAATGGTGACTTTAATTACGTAAAAAGATACCAGTGTATGCATAAATACGATCTCCAAAATGTCGTGATAATCTTACAAAAATACGTTTATTTAGTAGTTATAGTTTTTCCGCCATTGGCCGATTAACACAAAGATGTACAGCTTTACATCACATTTTCGCTGTATAAATCTCTAATATAGCGTTTTGAGCTCTAGTATAAAGTTTTGTCTCTCCGTTAAAGAGTTGTAAGAGTTACAAGAGCGCTAGAATACTCAAAGTCTTATAAAACTATTCTGTAACCCCCATGGCTGTATAAAATGTTTCATTTGATTCCTTACACTACTAGTTGCCATACAGTGGCTATATAATTATCTCATATAGCGCTATACTGGAGCTACACAGCTCTGTTACAGATTATTAATACAACAGCTGTAAAAATCTCCGATATAGAACCTAAGGCATTAGAAAATGCCTCCCTACACCCTTTAGCGCTATAAAAGCAATTTATAACTCCTTTTAAACTCTTTTATCTATTAAGTACTCTTTAACATCTCACAGTGGTATAAAAGACTCCATTAACTCAATTATACTTCTTATTGCTGTCTACCGACACTATTGCATGCTCTTTTATCACAATAAGATTTATTTTTGCTACTAAACGGCTAGTGTACCACCTAGGTGTTAAAGGGTTTTTAAATATACTACTGTACATCTTAAGGAAAATTGAACAGCACTTGAACGACTCCTATACAACTACCAGGCTGTATTATGCCTGTATAAGCAGCTTGTGTGCTAATTGGGCCGTATTGGTTTAGTAATTCATATGTAAACTTTATGACGAACGGTCGGTTCTGTAAGCCTAACAATATTTTGATCAGTATGAATATATATTTGCTGTCTTTTATATCTAAACAATCATTATAACCATCATCTGCATTGTTCCATGTTTGTTGGGGTATAATATTAACAATATCATCTAAGAAAATTGTTTATAGTTTTTTTGGAAACTTGAAGTAATTAAAAATGCCATCAGATTACATCATTTACCTACTGCAACTCCAATCTTTGAAGTTTCCTAATTCATTAATTTAATAGCCTATGTTGCAATATCTGAGCCTAGCATAGCTGGCATTATGTATGGATTTGCAGATAGGTGATAGGTGCACGGTTGCGCTCGCGCCGATCACAGCCCGCTTTTCATATTGCCCACAGCGTGGCGATAGGCTTTGTGGAACTGTAATATAACGGTAACTTTTTAGTTCAGTTCCATTTCGAAAATTGTAATCTTTTTTTTTCTTAGTCAAAGATAAACTAGCGAGCTTGAAGCCTGAATGTAATTTGATGGTGACTTGTACCAAAATTCAACGTTGACATGTTTAATCACAAAATCATATTTACTTGTGACTGATGTCGTTAATACAACAGCATGAAATTAAATGTTTTATATATATCTGGTTAGCAGTAAGCTTATAAAATTGTTTTCAGTTAGAATAATCTTCAATAGTTAACAACCATGGATTTAACAAGTCTTACTGCACCGTAACTTTATGGTTAAACTCCTTGAATTAAAAAGATATTCTCAAATCATATTAGAGTCTGCCAAACGAAAGTAGAGACTGAAAAAGCGCGGAAAATTTAAAAAATATCAGCATAGTGTTAGCTTGATGAAAATTCATGTGCTAATTTAAAATAAATATTGCACATATATTTAGTTATTTTGCATTGTTTAAATGAAATAAGTCTTGAATTCTATTGAAATGTTTTGGTTGTTTTGGAAGTTTTTATTAAAACAAATATTAATTATTGTTAAATCTATACCTTAAAACATGTTGATTTTTATGTGGATTTCTGAATATGTTAACATTTTGAGTTTGTTATAATTTTTGATATTTTTCATTGTAAGTAGCTAGCTCAATGCTGACTTCCGGACAAAATGTCGTGTTTATTTTCCATTGGCTTGTACTGGTCTTTTTACTCGGTGTCAATCATCATTGAGCTATGAAAGAGTGTGGATCATGAGAATCAGAAAAATTGGAGATGTTCTGTAAAGCCGATAACAAAGTAATACAATTATTTTATGAAGTACTGTCTTTGAATTCTTATATCTGAAAGTTTTAACAATTGCAACCGCAAAACTAGTTTGAAATACCTGGCATAACCTAATTTGATACTTTAGAATTATTTATTTGACTTCGTCTGAATAAAAATACTATAGGTATTTTAGGTAGGTAATACTTTAGATATTATGTATCAAAGATAAATAGTGATTACGAATTAAAACAAAGTGTCAACTCATTCGCGTCATACTAACTTATGAAACCTAACATCACACGTAAACAATCTTGTTATTGTTTGAACTCGACGTCTTTCTCCTGTTGTTTTACTTGTTAATAAGACATCATGCGAAACGACATCTCCAGTAATCCACTTTTAATTATTTTGTTCATTTTTCACTTAATAAATGCTATTATCAAGACCACAACAAATCACCAAAAATTGATGTTGACATTAGCATGGCATTGCCATATAAAAAATAAATTTGCAAACAATTCGAGTGTCTACTTTCGTTTGCCAGACTCTACGTAAAGTATAAGATCAACAAAACACGTAGATAGAAATTACTTCCCATAATATCATAATTCATAAACCTCTTATTGTAATCGGCGCTCTTAATCCCTTAAGATCAGATTACATTACCAGAGTACATATTGTAATTAACCACTAATAAGTTCTCATGGGATAGGGTTATTATCATGGTGGTCTGCCTCATGGCTAGAACGAAACATGGGCTCTTTAATAGAGAATGTTGGGGTGTGGGCGTTGTAGAGATCGTGAACTATTGTTCGTTTTCGTAAATTGTTTTTAGTCTTCACGTAGAAGAAGGTTTTTTTGTTTAGTAGTGTATATTTTCAGGTACACTGTAAACATACTAATAGGTACTCAAATTGCCTGAATTGTACATACATATTTCTAGCAAAATCACATCTCAGTAATATTATAAAGGCATGAGTTTGTAAGTGTTTTTGTATGTTTGTTACTTCTTCACGCTCAAACGGCTGGAGGGACCTGGATGAAATTTGGCACAGAGATAGATACATTCAGGAATAGCACATAGGGTAATGCTAGCAAATTTTATCTCGGGAATATGTTCCCTCGAGATAAATAATTCATCTGCAAAAGACAATTTATTCAACAAAACGTTTCTCCATTACTTCGCATTATTGTAAAATCTGTATTCTTTACAATAGCCCCAATTTACAATGAGTACTTTCGAAATTATACTGTGCTATGCCCGCTATTATACATTTCTACAATCACAAAAAATGCCATTAAATTTAGATAGCAATAGCTACTGTACCGAACAGCGTTAACAAAACCCTGATTTATCAAAGATCCAATTATTTTCAGTTTTAGAAACAATTGTCCCACGCAATAAAATACTTATCTGGATATTTGGATTTAATCAAATATCCATTTTATTTGGTTCATAACTTCGTCCAACACGATTGCTTGGCTTAATAATATAAAATCAAAGTCAATCTCGGTGGAGTTAAATTGACGTTTTCTCTCGTGGTTTCAAATGCCAAATGAAACCGATGCCCATTACCGTTCAAGTTGCATGAGTCATATGCCAGCTTACTTATTGAAAATGTACAGTAAATATATAGATTTTTAGAGAAGAGAGTGTGTCAGCATTGTAACAGGACAAATGTACAATTAGATTGTTTAAATAATACCTACATAGAGGACATAGATTATCATAATGTTTAATTTAAAAATGGCAAATAACCAGAAGAATAAACCTAAAAACTTAAAAAGGTGACTGGGGAACCCAGGCTTCAGAAATGGATATTATCGCGCAATTTGGGATGGCCCAATCCAATCCAGAAGTGAACTGTCATATACCGTCTTGTTACAGGTTACATCAATTCAATTAATCCATTCACCAGTTATTCAGTGCAAGCGCAGCACATCTTTTTTTTTTTGGATTATAATTTTCACAAATTAACATTGGCGCATTTTTGACCCACATTTTATTCATGAAGCAAACATTACTTTGGTTTACGATTTGTAGGTACCTAAACAAAACATATGCTGTTCTTTGAATTAAGGGTGACACGTGCGCTTTTGTAGGCTAGTTTTTTGTTTTGTTTGTTTTTTTAGACTCGCGCTTGTCTATTATCTCACCTGATGGTAAGCGATGATGTGGTAGTCTTTCTTCGGTTCTTTTCTTTGCAAATATACTTTTTTTAGTAGTTGACCAACTTAGATATTTTCATTTCTGCTTCTAGTAGACCAATAGCCAACCTTCCATCTTGCGCCGCAGCCGCATGCTTTCTCACCTGTACAATGGGGATTTTAAGACTGTTAACTTTAATATATTAACTTCTATAACAACTTTTGTAACAATAAATAAAGGGACGTGTATATAAAAAAAAAGGAAAAAATCACTGTTTATTTTCTAAACTTCATCCTGATTGCCTGCTTACAAGATCCGCCTCTACAACATACATTCTAGTCTACACCAAAGAAATGACATTTAACCACAAGCACATTAGACCAGAACTATCTGACGCAGGTGTGCCAACATTCTTCAGCTCTAGTTAAGATAAACGCCACCATTAAACTAGTCGCCGCGACACTATCATTGCTTCCACTACTCTTCTAAATGAATATCGATTCAAATCAACGTCGATTGAGCAAAGTAATCGATGAACGGTAAAAAGGCAATGAGGATCATAGAGCAATAGAGACGGAAACGGCAGTTTGAACGATTTCTGCAGCTTGAGAGATGTCTATATTTTGCAATTACGTTGACAATCTACAATCGATAACGCTAGTAGAACGTCTGAACGTTAAGTAAAGTGGTCAGACCATACAAATAGAAGGCGTTAACGATTGTAGAAAGATATTCGATACAAAACGTTTCTAACTTGGCTAGGGGGGGCAGTTATACATGACTGTCTCTATTGACCAAGGTCTGTTCATTCTCTTCTTTGATATTTTTCCATACTTCTCCGCTGTTCTCTTTTGATTAATTTCGCTTCGGAATCCAAGAGAGTTGATGGTCTTTTCAGGATTCGTCGAGCTTCATTTGCCTCGGTGGTTTTCTAGAGGAAGCCAGCATTGATTCTAGCTTTCAGGAGTTGCAGACTTGCAGTGGTTGGAATAGTGTGTCATGCTTGTCCTAAGAACAATAAATACGCCAAATTATAGAGTTCTGCAAATAGGGTTTCATGTAAGTTTTGAAAAGCGGTGACCTTACATCTGCCAAAAAAGCTCCAAAAATCAACAAAGACAATATAGTATTTTTACTTATAGGTAAAGTATAACATAAATGAGCTGCAAACTAATCGATATCCCGCGAGGATCGATTCAATAGCTGCGTAAGTAATGTAGAATAAGACGCGTGGTATTAGGTGCCCTCGTAAATATGGCCGGCTCATTACCTACGTGGCCTTAACGAGCAGCCAGACCGCACGTGCTACGATATATTAACATGGATGATGCTCACACCGTAGCGTAATGTGAATAAGATGTTTTGTTAAGTGTTTGACGGGATAAGAAATGGCAGATTGTACACTTATCTTGTGTTTGCCTTAGTTGCTTGAAATTATCTGTAAAGAGATTTTAGTGAAAAGTGTAACCGATAAATTTAGCAGAAACAGACTTATGGCGCTACCCCGAGCAAAACGCCGCGCTAGCCGTTTTTCGTGCAGTTTTTAGGAGCTATCTACTCGTTATTTAAAATGAAATATCAACTAATAAAAATACATTAAATTACTAAATTCCAAAATTGTAGATTTCTTTTTTTGTAGTGTAGTATATGTTTCACTAATCTCCTTCCAACAAAATCATAAAAATGAGAAATAATGATTGATAGCATGCATCTCCTCGTAAAGTGTTCATTAATTTTTTTTTTGTACTAACACTAATGGATAGACAATTTGATAACGAACATTTTGTAAGTTTTACTTCTTTCAAAAGACCAATATTCGATTTTATAAAGATTTTATTCTAAAATCTGGGCGTATTCACTACTGTAATTCATGCGCCACCAGTGCCGCTAGGCCAATAGGAATGCTCATATCTCATGCTGATTTTTTGGTCAGGGTACGGCCTTAAGGAAAAATCACTAGATGTCATTTAAAAAGAAAAAAACAACGTGTATACTTTGCAATTGCAATCCTTAGGCCGGTTTCTGACATGAGAAAACACTTCTTGAATCTCAAAGTTTCATCAACTCGTTCTACATGTCTACAGCCCATTTAAGACGACTTGCAGAAAATCAAAATAAATAATATTTTAATATTGCAACTAGTCCCACGTTTCTTTTTGTATGAAACTTTAAACTTTATCAACGTTTGGTATAGTTAGTAAGATAAGATATAACATTTTTTTTTAAGAATTTAATTTTTTTCAAAAAACAAAACATCAAATAAATTACAAAGTAAACTTATTTATATCTGTCGTATAAAAATGGAACGATCTTTTACTCCGAAACATGGCAACCAAACAGGTAACTTATCAAAGGTTTTATTTATATTTCGAACTGGCTTGCAAATAGAAAGCTGTTTATTGAAAACAAAACAAACTAACACTTTAACGCGGGAAAAAACGGGCTATTTTGATAACTTTAGTTCTCCTGCGGATATCCTAATTTCTGATGCGATCACGCAAGGAAACTCCGAGCATAGCCCTCTCCATTGCTGTTTCGGTAACTTTAAGCTTCTGATAAGGCCTATTGTGAGCGACCACGTCTCGGTCCCATAGGTGATCACTGGCACACACCGGCCATAGACTTTTGTCTTGAGACGCTGCGGTAAATTGGGCGAGAAGATACCGCGCAACTTCCCCAATGCCACCGCCCAGCCGAGCCGATAACAATAAGGTACCAAAACTAAAAATAAAAATAAAAAAAAAATATAATCAAATCGACTTCAAAAAGTTTTTTTGTAACAATTTATTTCACGTTCTTCTTTGGTTAAGCTTCGGTGTAACACACGGCCTATTTAAGCGCACCCTGCATTGAACGAGTACACACGCAATTGTGGTTAGCACCGGTAATTATTGATTTTCTTCTGGGCAACATTCTCATAGTAATAGGGGAAATGTCGGGTAGGCCGGTGTTGCCAGCCTATTCCGATGTAGTTGGTTTCATTAAATAGTTTAATCATTGTTTATGATATGACGTTTCTTGTTGCAAGTATAGGTGCGTTGTAATGTTACTTTGGTAGCCATTTGGATACCGTTGGGGTTACCAAACCAATTTCTTCGCAGGATTTCTAGAACTGTCTGCAAATCAAATATTTTGCTCAAAAGATCCCTTATTCCAGTAACTGGGTAACAAGTACCTCTAAGCTGATAGGTGTCAGATTTTGATAACGGCTGTCAAAGACGATGAAATGACAGCAGGGACAGAAAATCTTGCCCAGGGATGTGTCCTAACAGGCGTTGCATAGCGGGGGTCCCTTCTACACGTGCTGATGGTGATCACCTGGGTGGTTTTAGTGAGATAAAAATCCCACACTTTTCCCCAAAATTCCAGCCGCCTTTTGAAGGTTTCCACAAGTAAACAAAAAAAGGTCGGAATATTTATCTTTGTTACTAATGGTCACCTCGAAGATTGAGCCTTGCAACTGTTAAAATTTAGCCACAAGCTCCTTAATCTTACCTTTACCAAGCGTAAAAAAAACCGGCCAAGTGCGAGACAGACTCGCGCACGAAGGGTTCCGTACCATTATCGATAAAAACGACAAAAAAATCATGTTTGTTGTATGGGAGCCCCACTTAAATATTTATTTTATTCTGTTTTTAGTATTTGTTGTTATAGCGGCAACAGAAATACATCATCCGTGAAAATTTCAACTGTCTAGCTATCTCGGTTCATGAGATAAAGCCTGGTGACAGACAGACAGACAGATAGACGGACCGCGAAGTCTCAGTAATAGGGTCTCGTTTTTACACTTTGGGTACGGAACCCTAAAAAGGGCAGTATATCTAGGTTTGTAATTAATGGTCACCTCGAAGATTGAGTCTTGCAACTGTTATAATTTAGCCACAAGCTCCTTAATCTTACCTTTACCAAGCGTATAAAAAACCGGCCAAGTGCGTGTCAGATTCGCGCACGAAGGGTTCCGTACCATTATAGCAAAAAAACGGCAAAAAAATCACGTTTGTTGTATGGGAGCCCCACATAAATATTTATTTTATTCTGTTTTTAGTATTAGTTTTTATAGCAGCAACAGAAATACATTATCTGTGAAAATTTCAACTGTCTAGATATCACGGTTCATGAGATACAGCCTGGTGACAGACAGACAGACGGACAGTGGAGTCTTAGTAAAATGGTCCCGTTTTTGCTCTTTAGATACGTATCCCTAAAAATCAAGTTTATAAGTCCCCTTGCTTGTAAGCAAAACTTGCAAAATGAGTGCTCATCTCGTCTGGTAAAATTGTTATTAATGGATGTGTGCATCCAGTAATTTGAAGTAAGTCACTGCTTTATTAGGTACAATGTAACTAAATATCTTAATCGAGTGAACTTGTCATCGTCGTAGTCACCTGTAGGTAGACCCACATCATTCATGTGGTCATATTTATCTAGATTCATGATCTGTTCATAGCATGATCATAGTAGGTAGGATCCTGTCCTGATCCTTATGTAAAGACACCTGTACCATGCAAGACCTTTGTGAGGCCAGCGCTAAGGCTATCGACGTGGCTGAATACTGGTCGAAGAAAATTTAGTGAAGGAATCATCGACACGAAGAAGAAGAAGAAGTAGGTACATCGTTTTAGTGGTTTTATTTTTTTTGTTCGTGACTGTTTCAACAAAATTTAGCTTGTATTTAGCCGATCAAAATCTCTCTGTCCTTGTTGCATGTTACCTGGGGTCGGCGCGTTTTCTTCTTCCACACCATCCTGTCAAACCTCACACTATCACTGACTGACTGTTGTTTTTTGCCGATGTTTTCGGGCAAGCTCAAGATGGGTTTATAAGAGCACTCTTTCTAAGGTTCCAAAACGAACTGGTATCCGGTATCAGCCATCATAAACATGGGTTTTCGGACAGATATGCAAAAAAAAGTTAATTTAAAACATCAATGCAATCATCAATGGAATGGAGTATTTCATTCCATTCTCCGACATTCCGCTCGGTCACAAATCCCGACCTTGGTATAATTCAGAATGTGCCCACGCTGAGGCCCAAAAAGAGTCTGCCTACCAAGCCTGGGTCGGGGCCCGCGACCGCAAAGTTAGAGCGCGTAGGGTTCGTGCGAGGAAAAGAGCTTTTAATTCAGCCACCAAGTTCTGCAAGCGGGTTTTGCGTCGGGCACGTTTTGACCATATTGGACGTATTGGGGCCAAGCTGGCATCGCACCCTCCGGGTAGTAAACAGTTTTGGTCCTTGTCTAAAGCGGTTGAATCGAATTTCTGTCGTCCCACTTTACCTCCAATGCTGAAACCTGATGGGTCGCTGGCTCACTCTGCAAGTGAGAAAGCAAATTTATTTACATCTCTGTTTGCTAGCAATTCACGTCTGGACGCTGGATCCAAGCAACCACCTACGGTTCCTCGTTGTGACTCTTCGATGCCGGAGATAGCTGTGCACACCTAAGAGGTCCGAAGAGTATTGTGTAGTCTAGACGTGAACAAGGCCAGCGGGCCTGACGGCATTCCAGCGAGAGTACTGAGGCAGTGTGCGCCCGAACTTTCTCCTGTGTTGACACGCTTGTTCCGCCTCTCTCTTGTAAAAAGAACGGTACCAAAGTCCTGGAAGCTTGCAAATGTGCAACCAGTGCCCAAAAAAGGCAACCGTGCAGACCATGTCAATTACCGTCCAATCGCCATTACCTCCATTCTGTGCAAAGTTATGGAAAGGGTACTGAACAGTAAGTTGCTGACCTACCTTGAAGACAATAATCTCCTCAGTGACCGTCAATATGGCTTTCGCCGGGGACGGTCTACTGGCGATCTTCTTGTGTATGTCACGCACTGCTGGGGCGAAGCCATCGAGAGACACGGCGAAGCACTTGCTGTTTCGCTGGATATCTCGAAGGCCTTTGACAGGGTCTGGCACGCAAGTCTACTTAGTAAGCTTCCTGCGTATGGCATCCCCGCTGGTTTTTGTAGCTGGTTATCAGACTTCCTTTGCGAGCGGTCGATCCGAGTAGTCATAGACGGCTGCTCCTCTGACCTTATGGCTATTGATTCCGGAGTTCCTCAGGGGTCTGTTCTCTCTGCAACTCTATTCCTGCTGCACATCAATGACCTACTTCAGCTTGGTATTGTTGGGTACCCAGATGACAGTACTGTTTCAGAGAGATACCTGTCCAGCGCAAGAACCAGCGTGGATGAAGTTCGTTCCTTGAGAGAGACTATGGTAGAGCGGACAGATTTGACCTTAAGCCTTGTCTCCCAGTGGGGTGATGACAATCTGGTCTCCTTTAACGCCACCAAAACACAGGCGTGTCTTTTTACCGCTAAAAGGAGTCTTTTCGATCGGACGCCTACTTTTCGGGGTGCGTCTGTTCCAGTGACTGATCGGCTTGAGCTCCTAGGCATGGAGTTGACATCCAGTCTTAACTTCGGCGCCTCCATTGAGTACAAGGCCCAAATTGCGGCAAAAAAACTGGGCATCCTAAATAAGGTGAAGCGATACTTTACGCCTGGACAGCTTTTAACCCTGTACAAAGCGCAAGTCCGATCCTGCATGGAGTATTGCAGCCACCTTTGGGATGGCTCAGCAAAGTATCAGCTTGCCGCGCTTGACTCGGTGGAACGCAAAGCTAAGAGGCTCATCGGTGACATTGAACTGGTGGATACCAAGCTTCACAGCTTGGCTCATCGCCGCAAGGTTGCCTGCTTGTCGGTCTTCTACAGACTGTATTTCGGTGAGTGTGCTCAAGAACTCCACGACCTCATCCCACCAGCCCCCTTCTACCATCGGACATCTAGACGCACTGCAAGTTACCATCCTTACCTTGTTGCCATTCCACCAATTCGCACCAAGCGCTTCCAAACATCCTTCATAATGCGCACAGCGAATGAATGGAACTCACTACCTGCGTCTGTGTTTCCGAACGCATTCAACCCGAATCTCTTCAAAGTTAGAGTAAACAGGCTCCTTCTGGGTAAGCTCACTCCATCGTCGACTCTGTCTCTGTCACCTATGACTTAGACTAGAGTCAAGAGCAAACCCATCTAAAATAAAAATAAAAAAAACCCGACTGCTTCAAAAGCGAACTAAAAAGATGTAAACAAGAAGAAAATCATGCTGTGCAGTTGGAGGATACATGTTCGCGAGCTGGCTGACCAAAACCAAATGTATCCTCCGACTGCACAGCGTGATTTTTTTATTATTTTTTATTAACGTTTTTTATTTATAACTTTTTAGTTAGGTATTTTTTTTTATTATTTACATTTAAACATATAAGTGTTATATATTTTTGAAATCACCTCTTAAAATCCTTTATTTTGATACCGCACACGATGGGTTTGGAATAAATTTTGTGCCGCACAATATGGCGCCCAAAACCCGCCATTTTTTTATTTTCCAATTTTAATGTAGCCCGTGACACTTGCAGGGTTAAAACGAATCGATTGACGTAAGAATCATCAAAATCGGCCAACGCGTTTGATCTCTAGTACACCACATAGGTACAAACATACATACATAAACTGATAAAAACATTACCCTCCTTCGGCAGTCAGTTAAAAACTAGTTGTCAATTTTAGAGAGGTCTATAACCACCATGTCATAGGCCTCTCTGCTGTAAGAATCACCTCATAACTTATAATGTTATATTCCTAAAGGGGCAGGCAGAGATGTACCATCCACCTAATTCCAAAAAAAAAACTGCACTTGGTACACCACCTTACTGCTAAACAAACCGCGAATGATAGCCTAATGCAGTCGTTAGGTAGATGACCACCTACTCACTTCATAACGAGGGTATGACAGTGTTACCATCATCAGCGCATTGGGCAGCCACTGGCCAATATTAGCCATTAGTCACCGGCCCACCCACAGGCGACCATTTAGTCCAATCATGTGTGCGTCACTGGGGTAATTTTATGGAGAGTTACGTTACGTTTGATGAGCCAGATCCATATGGTAATCACTGAGGAAGGAAGAAAGGAATAGCTATCATGTAATTCCTCGAAACTCTTACGTGGCAGCAGTATTTTCAATGCAAAATTATGTTTGGCGTTAGGTATTGCATCAATGTTGAACTTGTCTTTGTGCAATATTGCAGTGATTGGTTTTTTTTTCCAGGACCCTCTCTTCTTTCCAATAACTTTGGCGTACATACTGAAAGAAGATGGGGGTGATAACCCTAAATATCCTATAATTTTTCTGTTAGTGAAATTATCTTTTAGCCTACTTCTCCTACTTTATGGGTAACTACGAATTCATAATATAGGAGAAGAAAGACTAGAAAATATACAAATTGTCTTAAAGATTTTTCATCCTTACTACAATACACACTACAGGCGCATCAGTGCGAACATACATGTCATATCCAACATAAAAGTCTACCGTTGGTTTATAGCAGAACAAAAATAGCAGAGACATGCAGCTACTAAAAGTACTTCCTCACTTGACTGCCTCATAAAAGTGTCATAAAACAATTGTAGCCATCAGAAAGGAGGGCTTAAAGGGCACGTAAGCATGATATAAACTTAATAGTCAATTATAGAGGAGTATTGCACCTGTTGCCATGAGGCGGGACGGCCCACAGAGCGTGACGGTCACCCACCCGAGACCAAGTGAAGGATCTAACATTAAATAGATACCAAATTGCTGTTTTGATTCTGAGGTTACTTTGTATGTTGCGACGCTTATTTCTTAGAAAGTTGAGTAAAATTGTGTGTTTTATTCTACAGTTGAAACTTGTGTATTGTTTGATTGATACATCCTTATCAACATCATTTCAGCCTAAAGTCGTCTACTGCTGGATATAGGCATACCCAAGCGTCGCCATACTGATCGGTCTTGTGCCTTTCGCATCCACTGGACACCCGCAGCCTTTACTAAGGAGGCCTTCTAAAGCTGCGTCTTCTAGTACGCGGTCGTCACTCTAGCCAACGGCCCCAACGGCCATCCGTTCTGCGAGCAATGTGCCTTCCCCACTGCCACTTATTTTTAGCGATTCTTCAGACTATGTCGGTAACCTTGGTTCTCTTACGGATGTCTTCATTTCTGATTCGATCACGCAAGGAAACGCCGAGTATAGCCCTCTCCATCGCCCTTTGGGCGACTTTAAGCCTTTTGATGAGGTCCATTGTGAGCGACCACGTCTCTGTGCCGTAAGTAATCGCTGGCAAAACACACACTGGTCTTGAGACACTGTGGTAGCATTTGAGTGATTATTTTGATTAAATTAAGGAAGAGTATATTATGATGATATGATGTTGACCATGGCCAAAAATCGGGACCGTTTTATTACATTATAATAATTTTGTAAAAAACCGTACAAGAGAGTAGAGTACACACACATTACGTTACATTATTTAATACATTTAGTGTAGACAACTGACTTAATTGTTTCCTCACAATTAAGTTAATAGCTTAGAAACTTAGAAAAAATATTTTAATTCAGTTTTTTTTAAATTCTTTATTTAAAGAGACAGACAGTAAAAGTTTTACCAGAATATTAGTCCACATAAATCGTAAATACATCATTCTGGCTACCGAAAGCAATCAATGAATTTTATACCCTGATAAAGTCTTCAAAAAGGTCTGATTAAGATCCTTAATTGTTCGGATGTTAATAAAAAACAAATGAATCAAAACCAGAAATGAGTCTTGTTAATTAAAATTTAAGTAACTGAAGGCACTGATTTGATGGTATCATTAAAAGTGCATTTATTTAAAAACCGTCTGTCTTATGTTTTAACATCAAACCGATAATATCTGAATTCAAATTGCTGCTGTGCTTTGTGCATTGGGTGAAGGGCCAAGCCAATATGAAGAAAAGCTACGTTTCTACTTAGCAATGTTTCTACAATTTATTAGGATTCCGTACCCAAAGGGTAAAAAAGGACCCTATTAAGGTCCGTCTGTCTGTCTGTCTGTCAGCAGGCTGTATTTCATGTACCGTGATAGCTAGACAGTTGAAATTTTCACAGATGATGTATTTCTGTTGCCGCTATAACAACAAATACTAAAAACAGAATAAAATAAATATTTATTTCACATACAATAAACGTGAATTTTTTGTCGTTTTTTGCGATAATGGTACGGAACCCTTCGTGTGCGAGTCCGACTCGCACTTGGCCGGTTTTTTTTGTTTTTAAACTAGTGGCTTCTCTAACTCTACATATGATCATCTAACCCAGTTGTGTATCAATTGTTCTATAAGCATCCCAATGAGTTTGAAGAAAATCGCTAACAGTTCAATCTTGAAAATGTAGATTGCTCGACAACATAAACTAAAATACATCATCATCATCATATCAGCCGAAAGACGTCCACTGCTGGGCATAGGCCTCCCCGAAGCGTCGCCACATTGACCGGTCCCGTGCGTCTCGCATCCAGCGGATCCCCGCAACCTTCACCAGGTCATCGGTCCACCTGGTGAGAGGCCTTCCAACGCAACGTCTTCCGGTTCACGGTCGCCACTCCTGTACCTTTCTGCCCCATCGGCCAACTCAACTCAACTCAAACTAAACTAAAACCAACTCAATTAATGTTGTTGAATTGTCATTATGAAAAGAATTGCCATTGATTGTGTGTTATGCAATATCTCTGACCAGGCTCCTTTTTAAGGTTCCGTACTATATTATATTGCTGTCACTCAAGTGTCCGTCTGTCTGTCTGTCGTCTGTCACAAAATGTATTTTCGAAGAATTTTAACTTTTTATTATCACATGAACTTGAAATTGTGGTGATAATGTTTATTATAATATTAAGTATATTTTACTAAAAAATATCAACATATTATTCTACCTACACTTTTTGACACCATTTTCATTGTTTTGTTAAGTACTAGTCTTATCCAGTGTTAGATGAGCTCGTGGCTTAATAATAACAACCGCACGGGTCGAACTTCAAGGTTAAGCAACGCTCGACGAGGTCGGTCCGTGGATGGGTGACCATTTCAACATACCGAGTTTCCTCCGTGCCTCGGAAAGCACGTTAAGCCGTTGGTCCCGGCTGTCATTTGAAGATCTTTGACAGTCGTTTCGGGTAGTCAGAAGCTTGAGATCTGACACCAGTCTTGTCAAGGGGTACCGTGTTACCCAGTTACTTTACCGGTTGTGGAGGTCAGATAGGCAGTCGCTCTATGTAAAACACTGGAATCCGGTAAGACTGGAAGCCGACGGCAACATAATTGGAAAAAGGCTAGGCAGATAGATATTCTTATCCTGTTTTTTTTTTCCACTGAACTTGTTGTCTCATCTAATAAAAAATGTATAATAACTTAATTCTGCAGAAGCTTAATACTAAAACAGAATAATTTGAAAGATTTATTGCTGGAAATCTCAAAAATTTGTTAATTAGGTTTAGTAAGCATTAACGGTAAACAAAAACTCGCACGACGGTCATACTTATATTTATAGAGCTCGTCAATTATACATGATTGCAAATACAGCGGTCATTTACCTAGTATTTATGAATATTGCAAAGATAGGAGAATATTATGCTGACGATAATCGTTACACTTGCTCAATGTGAGTTTATGTTTCATATGCGAGTTTATACTACAATATAATACATACTATAATATTATAAAGAGGTAAAGTTTGTAAAGTTGTAGGGGATTATCTCTGGATCTACTGAACCGATTTAGATGACATTAGGCATGGAGCTATTTTGAGACCCTGGGAAGGACGGGTTTACTGTTTAATTTCGAATGTCATATGCCCGCCCAATTGCTAATTCCCCGAAGTCATTAGATCGAACGTCCGAATCCCCGAAATTCCATAGCATCAATGTAATACAATTTCGAATAGCCATAAGATCGAAAAGCCATTGCAACGATAGTCCTATCCATCGAATGTGTATTGGCTCGACGTGCCAGTAAGTCAAAAGCTATTCAACCTAAAATATTCAAGAAGACTAAAATAATGAAAGGCCACTAACGAAATGTATTTACAAGGCAGATGTGAATGGAAACGCCGGGAGGGGACGCCCTAGAAAGACATACATAGACCTTATAGGTGATGTTCTTTAAAAAGGCCAGCTGCGCAGTACTCATAACCGACGTGTGTGTATGACTAGATGCATGAATGTGAGTGAAGCAAAAGAAGTATGTAAGGATCGTAGCAGGTGGCGTTCTGTAGTTTCTGCCTACCCCCATGGGAAAAAGGCGTGAGTTTATGTATGTATGTATGTATGTAAGACTAAAAGAAGGAATATAAAATGGGATAAAAAACAAACCAGCAGGATTTAATCAACATAATATGTTTTAGGCAATATGTGATACCCAGGAATTGTATACAATTTCTAGAAATCTATAGAAATCGAGTCGAGCCAATAGACATTCGAAGGATAGGACTATCGTTGCAATTGCTTTTCGGCGAAACGGACGCTCAATCTAATGGCTATTCGAAATTGTGGTACATCGATGCTATGGAAATTCGGGGCTTCGGACATTCAATCTGATGACTTCGGGACATTAGCCATCGGGCATATGACATTCGAAATCAAGCAGTAAGCCGGGCATAGTTTGTATTCCATTGGAATAATAAAACACTTTTCACGCGGGCAGAAGCTAGTGTATCATAAAATATTAGAACTTGACAAGTTCAATTCAAGTCCGATTTATATCAGATCCAATACGACAAAAGATAATTGTGAACCTTAAAGTATTTTGGTGACTCTTCTGAATGTATCAAGCAAAAAGGCAATAGAATTTTCTAGTAGCCTGAATGTTATAAAAGCATGGAAAGTAGGGCGTTTTAAACGCGTATATAGGAATCATAGAGTATATAGGGCTAATCCCGTAAGATATTTCACACTTGGGATTGCTCTCTTGTACTGCTGTCAGAGATAGCCAATACCCAGATACACCTGCTGTAGGTATAAACACGTGGTTTTCAAGAAGTTATGTGACAGAACCTCTAAATTCTATCCCACCGCACTATTCCCAAACCACTGCAACTCCTGAAAGCCAGAATCAACAGTGGCGACCACCAGAAAAGCGCCGAGGCAATGAAGCTCGACGAAGTCCCGGAGAATAAATTTAACTGTCTTGGATCCCGCAACGAAATTAATAAGAAAAGAAAATGGAGGAGTAAGAAAAATACAAATTTCCACTTCCCTCCATATCAAGCAGGAGACAGAACAAACAAGACCAATAGGCACAAAGGGTCGTTTACAACTGGGATAAGCCCAGTTGCCTAGCACCACGGATAAAAATTAGCATTAATATTAATGGGTCCTAACATTGTGAGCTGTTATATTTGATTCCAATAATAGGTATGGCAAAAGCGCTTGAACGCACGGAAATTTGTTCTAGTTTCCACAAGGTCCGTATAGTAAACAGCTCCTGATACAGCCTGTACATTATTCAACATAACCTAAATTCTGGTAAAACAACTCATTTCAAAGCCGGGCACTTCAAAATACCTAAATCAGTCTGTCTTTTCAATCATCGTTAAGGTTAACCAGACCCCCATAAAGTTACCTGCTAGCTTGGTATCTCATAAGAATCACTGAATGGTGTCTTGGCTCTGAGGTGGATGGCCTGACAACCGGAGCGGAGCGGAGGGCGCCACGCTCCGCCGCTTGCGCCGCGGTAATGACACTGGATCTTGGGCCAATCATATCTCACGACTCAGGTTATTAATTCAAGCAGGTTCAACGGAAATTTTTATGAGATTTTTGTGCTGGACACCTTTTTTTTTGTGTGGAGAAATGCTCATGCATATTGCTCTACCACGGGGAGATAGCGCAGTTATGTGGGACTCTAACCCACTAAAACTCAACGGTGTCCTACTGTGCCGCTTATGGCGGGAACACGGGCACGTGTTAGCACTCACCGCGAACCCGCCGCGGCTGTCCGTCACCGGACCCTCCACTGGGGAGTACCCCCCATCATCAGCGCACTGTGAACGCTTTTAAGGTAAGAATCGGGTGCTTTTTAACCGAAAAACGGAGCAGACGAAAGAGGACAGAAGAGGTTCTCAAGGCGATCCAAATATTTTTTTATGTAATGTTAAGTGTAACTTTTGGGGTCAGTTAATGAGGTTCTAGTATTAGTGATGATATATTCAGTGAGTTGAATCTGAGGATATCAAGTGAACAGACGGGTCATGACGTCAAAGACCGTTTCACATCATCCTGTTCTAAATAATTGACGGTATCTCCTTTCGTAAAATGATTACTTACTTATGAACCATCACATCTTCTAGACTGACTACTAGTGGACTTTAAGTACATCTACCAGAAAGATATAGGCAGCAAAATTATACCTAACTTTCAAATTCCAAGATCAAAAAATAAAGTTTTAAATAAGTTGACACGTTCACAGCTTGTAACAATACAACATTGGTTTCTGTTCAATTTCTACGTAAAATGACTAAGTGCTGCTATGATGACAACTTTGTCATGATGAGACTGATATTATATTCACAAGAGCATTCTAAAAGCATTTAAATTTACAGAAGAATACTTTTGTCCACTTATGACGGAATGATAGTTGGTTCATGAATCTATAAATGCTAGTGAAATACTTTAGTATGTAGTTACAGTGGAAATGGTGGAAAGACAGCTTGATAAACTTATAATAGTTACTGAGACTGAGATGTTGCCAAGGATTGAATGAGGGCGAAATCTAAGCGAGATTTTCACATGACCGAATCCGTTAATTTATTTGAAAAGAAAGATGCTACACAAAATTTCATCTTCTTGTCCAACGACACAAGGCATGGCAAGGCAATGATACATGGGGTCGTCGCAACACTTTTTCTTCTTCCTTCTCTCATCGACTCTCTTTTCTTCCACAATCCATCAGTCTTTTCTTATGCCCTCCCTCTCCATCTGTCACAGATAACGCACGACATACAGATCAATAATGAAGATAGAGATAATGGATAGCATGATTGAACGTTTAGTTGATTTTGCAAGACTGCCCATCATGTTGACGATCCCATACAAAATAGATCAGGTTCCACTAATGAATGAAGACCTCTCTCCAATTGATAGACTTACACACATTACCACAAACGAATTATTAATTAATATAATCATGCGTGTTTGTCACGATGTTGCCTAGTATCGTATTCGTAGTAAATTCCCGATAAGTGCAGGCCTGTGATCGCTGCGTCTGCTCATTGAACGAGTATCTGTGGAGATAGAAGCAGGTCTGGCCGTTTCGCGCAAATAAATTAGGACACCGTTTGCGAAAGACGAGGAATATAAGGTAATCTTTCTCATGTCTTTTTAGTCTGTAGATGACTCCTGTCGGATTTTGGGCTTCTTTATAAGCATCTGTAATGAGCTGAACAGTATTAAGGGGCAAAGTGTCGGATTCAGATTTGAAAAGCACTTTTTGAGCATTTTGACCCTCGTTTACCCTTTTTGTTTGTTTTCCCTTTGTGTCAAGTTTGTTTACTCAAAATCTGCTTAAAACAGAAAACCCTTTAACTTTTATCTTTAAAATAGGGTTTGAATTCAGAAATCGGCTCTCACTTACATTAGAGAATTTGGCAGCCCATGTCTAGCCAACCAAAGCCTTGCCTTCTATTAAAATTACTGTCATCATAATCAGGAAGAACCTTATTATTGCCCAATAACCATCTATCCTAACAAGCCCTGTTAACAACCAGCCCCATTAACATCACACCTTTCAATAAATCGATCACCTGTCAAATTACAAATCCATTACAAAAATTGCCCAACCGCTGTGAACGGACCTCAATACTTAGTCAATTGATCTATGACACCTGTGCCCAGTAGTAACAAGCGAATCGGTACCAAAAGTGTTCACCAGTTCATCGGAAGTACCAGAGCGTAACTAGAGGGTACACGGTCTGGTGCGCGCGCGCAAGCTACGGCAATCGGGCGATCAACAACGCTCTATGAATGACATTTATGATAATGTAATTAAAAATAATGCCCGGTTATTGTATCTACTGAGGTCAGTGGATAAATTTAAGAACATATTCATTTATTTTTAATAGATAAATGGGATTCTATTAAATGTCTGCAGCTATGGTCGGAGTGGTGACGGAACCCAAGACAAATGTTGCCTCGAATGACTGAAAAATACACTAAGGTTGTACTGTATCGTCTTTCAAAAAATAATCTTGAAATTAGTTCCAACCATTAAAACGTTCGTCATAATTATCTTCACCTGGCTGGTTGATAAATGTAATAAAAATACATAATAGCTAAAGCAAACAAGACCTACTTTTCATTATTTAATCGGCATTTGGGCAATTAATCCAATCTTAAGATGACTTGTCTTATGCTAAGCGTGTCTAGTTCAGTAATAAGGAAGCGACAATTGAATTAGAGACAAAGTGACCGGTCTATGTTTAGGGCTGTCAGAATCAAAACCAGTATGTTATGGACGCTCAGTATTTTGTTGTCAGGTTTTTAGGGATTATTGTCGATTGGCCCCAAAGTCGATTCGTCACACTTTTGTAAGTTCCATACATTGAAAGTAAATTCGTCATAATTATGAAAAAGTATGCGTCAATACGTCACAGGTAGATTCAAGATGTTTTGTAAATTCGTCACATAAATTAACATTATACCATTTTTGAAAATTACCATAATTAAGCAATGTTCTAGCTCTAGGGTTTTAACATCAAACAAACTCTTTATGCTTCAGCCCTTGAGACTGGTTAATGGTTACAGTTAGGTATCCATCTAGTTACATAATCATCATAACACAATTATGTAGTTATCAAAAATCTGAAAAATATCAAATAACTATTTAAAAACATAAAATAAAATCTAGAATCATCGCCTAGGATGAAATCAACCTAGAATCATGAAATTGCGCAAGAAGAAAGGTCCAAAAGGCCGGGGGTGGCCAGTTGCCTCCACGACACTTTTTACTCCAAGTGGCATCGAACCTCTCATAATCCTTCTCGGCGGCCTCCTTCTGGACTCACATGGTTGAGCATACATTATACATTTAGGTACTCGTCCGTGATTTGGATAGCACTTTAAGCCGTTTGCTCCGGCTACCATTTGTATATCTTCGATAGCTCGGCTACTGCTTATTCTCGAGCTAGAATCAATACTCACCTTTTCAAAGTTTACTCATTTCTTTACCCACAATGACTACTATATTGAATGGGCAAATCAAAAGAGGAGGTTGATAATTATTCGCGAGCTGGCTGACCAAAACCAGAGATATCCTCCGACTGCAAAGCATGATTTTTCGCTTGTTTACAGTCGGGTTTTTTGATTTTAGAATTAACTTTTTTATTTGTAACTTTTAATTATCATTATTTTTATCGAATTACTTTTAAACATAGCTCCTATTTCATTCCCATCATGTGTTTAATTTTCCGCAGTATGTACAGAGAAAACAAATGTGACGAATTTAACAAAATAATTTACTAGAAAAATAAAAGTGTGACGAATTTACACAATATGCTTTTTTCTGTGACGAATCGACTTTGTGGCAAATCGACAACAACCCGTTTTTAGGTTTAAACTCATATTAAAGAACAAAATGAAATGCGAATGTCACAGATATTCATGATCATGAAAATGCCCATCGGCCATCAGATACGTCATCATTTTACGTTTTGTGATGAACTGGCAAACAATTGAGTGAAATAATTTCATGTTTACACCATGAATATGATCCCAGATAAAATCGAAATCGTAGTCACAGCGATTTAAAACAAAGAGATGACCCTAGTTATTATTATCTCTGTTAATAGAACAATAAAGTGTGTCATGATAGGTCGTATAGGTCGCGTAATCTACACATTGTCGTTGACAGGAGCGCACGGGAGTCTCCCGCGCAGATCAACGTCTGCAGTTCTGCACGTAATCTGAAGCATTTCATAATATTATTCCAAAAAGTTGACAGTTATTTAAATCGTTATTCCTTTTTCAATTTGACGTAATTTTTTTTTTTTACACGGAAGTGTTCAGCTATTCAGCCTGGTTAGTTCTTGTCGAAGAAGTTTTAATATTTTGTGTGGATGTGGAACTTTTTGGCGCGTAACAAGCAGGTAGCCGCGATGTTGGGGTTGCTGTCGGTGGCGGCGGTGGTGGCGATCATCATAACAACGAAGGGTGGCAGTAATGCTGCCGAAGACATTGGACTGGAGGAGACTGAGGACATCAGTCCAGCTAGTCACATCTTCTCAACCCACAAGTGAGATGTTATTTTTTTGTAATTAACGTTTGTATTTTTATTCAGTGCATCAGTTACGTGACGAGTTACACTAACTAGTTTTTTCCAAGGTCAGTAGATAAGAGTAGGTATCTACAAAACCTCTATAATATGTATATGTATGTATGTAGTATAGAGGTAACAGACTATTAGGTCATCGTTTGTTAGCTTAATGAATGAAATCATTCATGAAGTGTTAAAGAAGATAAAGCCGGAATATTAAGGTGGTTTAAAATGCAATGAGCATCTTATGTAATTGCAATCATATTTTTTTCTAAAAACTAACTGCCCTGGCTTCGCACGGGCGCATTGCAATTTCCGGTAGCTTTGCCAAAAAATCTTTCAATCCTCTTCCAGCCAAAACGGTCGAGCCGTTCTTATGTGATGATCTTTCATAATGTGGCGATTGATTTTTATCCATAAAGAAGGAACAATAACAGTTACACAAATATCGCCTTAAATTTTTCATCAACGCTGCATTATATTAAAGAACGCCTGTTATATTTTTCTTCGCAATAATCTAATAGCGCCTGTGGAAAATATTTGGGAACACTAAACGTTACCAATTTTGCCTAGGCGCTTTTAATGTCATTATCTTAATTTTTCTCAATAGTCTTTTCACCGCCAGAACAGGTTATTTTTTTTTAATGCGATTGTAGGAGATTACTATACTTCATAAAAGATAGCCTGATCTCTGCGACATATGTCAAACTGACGTATACGTTATTGTTAGCCTGTCAAGCGCTATTGTTACTGTATTGATACAGACAGCTATCGCAGAGATCAAGCTATCTTTTAGGAAGTATAAAACTTTTTTAAGATACTTTTTTTAGATTTCTAGTACAGAAAATAGATTTGGTATATTTTGATAACAATGTATGACTTTCTGCTTGATAAAAAATTAGATTTCTTCTGATCTTCTTTTATTTGCAGCCTACCATCAAACGACAAATTTATGCCATCAATTGGGAACGGCCACATAGCTACAAACGTCTTCAGTGACACAGTCTATATGAATGGCTTGTACAATGGCCGAGCTGGCTACAGCCACCGCGCCAGGATACCAGCATGGGCCAACATCAGGCTCAACTCCACCCTGACCCACGCCCCTTATAGCCCGGTATACAGCCTGGATACGAAGGAAGGAGTGTTCAAAGTGAGGGTAGATAGAGAACGGTCGGTGGTGACGCAAAGGATTTACGCGCACAGATTCTACACGAGGGCTATAGTGAATCAAATTCAAGTGTATTCTAAAACGCATTATGGTAAGTCTATCCTCAATTCGCTATGCACTTTTTATAAGGCACACACTTTCATACATATTCCAATGACTGCAAAATGATATGTCAATTTTGTCAGGCGCATTTGAAAATATACAGTAAATTCATTTGGCTATTTCAGACCCCAACTTCATCAACCAAGAAATCTGGATAGCAATCAAACTGATGCCAGGAGAAGCAAGCAAGGACATTGGCTTCCAGGATCCCGTGCCAGAAGTCATTGACGGCAGAACAGTTTGGAGTGCCTGTGGCCAGACGCAGGAATCCGAGGACCTGACCTACCAGCCGTTACCGGTAGACGTGTGTGCTTACTGGACGTCAGTTCCTGATCATCTCGTAGTCCCTCAACATGGATCCAGGGTCTTCACGTTTGTAATGACGGCAGATAAGAATAAGACGATCGCGAGACAGGAGCTCGTCAAAGGTTATTTGTGATTTGATTAGTTTTATGATCTCATCTTGTTAAGGATGTCGGCGATGGGCCGTTTAGATTTAGTGTCTTAATTCTTAGGAGATTGACGTGGTATTCGTAATTAGAGTTAATGTTACATTACATTATTCTATTAAAGTCGTCTGATCTAATTTTTATTTTAGTCTTAAGACACGAAATTGCAACTGCAAATGAGAACGGCGCATTTCATGTAAAAGATACTGACTGTTGACATTATATCGCGAGTGTGCCAGTCTAACCCATGTAATAGACACAGTTTTAATCCTGGATCTCAACCTCAAAATTGCGCGATAGATAGTTTTAAAGCTTTTCCGTTTTAGAATTAAGAGCTGGTGTCCACTTATGGTAAAGTTACACGCTTCCATAGTATTGCAGGAGGACGGCGAGAAGTTGTACCAGAGGCACGTGGAAGAATGGCAGAAGCTGTACCACCAGGGCGGGATCGATATTGAAGGGAACTTGGAGCTGGTGAGTGGTTTAATGTTTACTACCTTGTTTTTCTGCAATAGACTGGAGATCGTCCACAGTATACATGCAATAAAGAGTTAGTGAGAGTAGACAAAGAGAAGTAACCCTCAGTGAAAGACCCATCCTATATATTCTATTAAAATGCACCACGACTCCCTGTTTCTTCTAGCCTTAATTAGGACAACGCCGTTGGTCTTTAGAACTGTGATTAGCAGTAGGTACCTAATAGTAATGTTGCAATTTGCACAGCTTAACAATCTGCCTATTTTTTATTATTTACATATTGCATTTCAGGGTAAGATAGTGAAAGGCATATGGTATTACTTCCTGAGTTCCCTACCTTCGGAGGAGTCGTTCCATACTCCAGACCGGTACTACGGACTCAGCCCAACCGGTCTAGCTAGAGGAGGCACCTTCGAAGATTATGAGGGTACGATATTTTTATGTTAAGGGCTTTAGATATATAGCTGCACGAGTGGTATGAGCTGTCCTATTTAAATAACGGCTTCTGAATTGAACTTTTGGGATTAATATCGTGTCAAACCTTACTTTAATGTTTGATAGATTTTGAGGCTAAAGTTGAGTTTAACAAATAATTAACTTCAAATTCTTAATGCAGAAATCGGGGTTGTACCATCTTCAACCTCATATTTCAGAATTGCAAACTGTATTTGACGCATACGGCACATGACACATGGAGACACATCTCTTTATTTACCATAACATTGTATAATTTCAGGGCACAACTTCTGGGACACAGAAACCTGGATGTTTCCTTCAATCTTGCTGTTGTATCCGCAGTATGCAAACAAACTTCTACAGTACAGATTGGATACGGCGTATGTTGCTGCAGAGCTAGCAAAGTATACGGGAAATAAAGGATATAGGTAAGCTTATTAGGTACTGCAAATTCTAGTCTAAACATCTTTCTAACAAGCATCTGTTAACAATGCATAATTATCTTTGATTCAGTTACTTACGAATTAATTTCCTTTTAGAAATTAATTCAAAGATAGAGATCGACTATTTTATCAAACATTTGATGACTTTCCTTGATGCAAACCTTACGAAAACTAAAGCTAAGCTCAATACTATGTACGCCTTTTGTCTTGAAACTTTCCAGGTACCCTTGGGAGAGTGCTTACACAGGAGTGGAAGTGACGCAGCCGTGCTGCCCCGACGTGGCTATCTTCGAGCAGCATATCAGTGGATGTATCTCCTTCGCCATCAGGCAATACCTCTCTACCACTAGGGATGAGGATTGGCTGAAGGTAATTACGAATATTATACTCAACAGTGATTCAAAAGATAGATTCTTTTCATGTCCCTCGTAGAGTTATAAGGTGCTACCCATCAATGGGGTGGTGAAAGATGGATAGTTATGACGATGACGGATGATAGTTGACTGAAAATTGAATTTTAGAATTATCATGTTTTCAGCATGGCGGATGTGACATTGTGACAAATATTGCCGACTTCTGGGCATCCCGCGCTGTGATCAACTACAACACGGGCTTTTATGATATATCAAGTAAGTTTCCAAACAACCAAATGACCAGCAACACTCAATGATTTATTTATTATGGAGTGAAAACATTATTTTCTTCAATTCCAGATGTTATGGGCCCTGATGAAGATCACAGAAATGTCAACAACTCAATATTTACCAACGTGGTAGCTGGATACTCTTTATATTTGGCACAGTGAGTTGAAACGTTACTATTCATTCTTTTAGGCGCTTCTATTTTTTATATCTAGTTAACTTTTCCTTCTGATCTTCCATAAAAATAAAATTGTTTAAAAAATACAGTGATATCCATAACATAAATACTAGGAATAAACACAAATTTGTAGTACCTACAACAAGGCTCAAGAAAATAGGTGGCTCGTTTAGATGTCAATGTGTACGCTTTTATAATAAGCTTCCAAGCCACGTACAAGATCTAAGTCTTAATAAATTCAAATCTTTCATTAAATAATTAATAAATTAATAATCTTTCATTAATACAACTAAAGATTACCTTGAAGACAAAAAGGCTTGGGATTGAGCTGCTCCAATTAATTTTGTTTTATTTTATTATATTTTGCACCTTGAATTTTGTTATTATATTTTTTTTTTTTTGGTTTTCTTGCAATGACACGAATATTTACTTTTAAAGTATTATATTATTTTATTTTAATTATTGTGAATGTGAAGATTATGTGGATCATTCTTTTTTGTTTTAATTTAAATGTATCTTAGTTTATAATCACGGTCTGGTAGTTTGAGTACTTTATGCGGCCTACCCGAATGTACTTTCTTTGGTATTGTTCGTCGAATCGTTGAGCTCCTTAAATTCTGAGTTGCGCTGCTCGGTTATTGACAAATGCGTGCACTGACTGGACAGGTCCACTCAATCTGGCTGGTTCTTTCCTCGAAAGACCATTTCAGACATCAGTGTACATGGTCTTCACATGATCTAACCAATATTTTGTCTAAACTTTAAAAGAGACTGTGACCTCTGAGTTTGTTTCGGCCTTTCTTCTCAGAGTAGTCAGATAGGAAACGCCGACCTCATCTAGTTTTAAAAAATATGTTCGACATGTAAAAGTGTTTGTACAAACCAACTTACATAAATAAAATCATTTATCTATCAAAGGAACTGGGTTGGATAGTGAATATTGGACACCAACCAACTACCAACACTTAAAGGAACTCCAGTTTTTTACAACAGCATATAACAGGAGTGAGTACGCAACAAGCTTTTAGCGTGTCAGCTAACATTCTCGTTATGTACTTACCTTTTTTTTGTTGACGAGGGAATCCTTCAAAAGGCGCCTGGACTTTCGGGGAAAAGACCAGGGAGTATGGGCTTTTTACCTCACTAAAACCACCTCGGTGATCACCATCAGCACGTAGAAGTTTCGTTATGTACCTACCTGACACCTCGCCACAACAGATCCAACATTAAAAAATTCCAGATACGTATCCTGCCTCTGCAAATCATACTACATGGCTAAGGACCCTGACCACTGGGCCGACATCGCTTGGAGCTTGGCTCTGCCGTATGACGAGGAGTTCGACTATCATCCGCAGTTCTCGGGCTATGAACGTGGGGATAAGATCAAACAGGCTGATGCTGTGCTTCTAGGGTTCCCGCTGCAGTATGCAATGAATATGTAAGTAGCTGGGACTGATGTGCCTATATTTATAAAAAAGCAGAACCGGAAATAACGATTTTTTTAGAAGTTAGCATCCTGTATTTTTTTATGCCTGTATAGTATGGGAAGCAATAGAAAGATGATCTCGTATTGAAATAGAAAAAGAGAATGATACCGGAATAAAGACATCTGCGATGGCTTTTTCAGAAGAAAGGAAGAAAGTCTTGAAGGATATTATGGCAACAGTGTTCTTCTTCTTCTTAGCGTTTCGATATCATACACAGGCTCTTCTTAGTTACCGCAGGAGACGCCCTGGGCGTCAGGAGTCGCAAGCCGAATCCCGGCCTCCGTAGGCGCGGGCTTGCGGACGGCGAGTAATGGGTATGACCAGGCCCAAGTCAACGGCGAGTAGTGTTCCACGCGCGCCTCAAAGAGATGTAAGCAGCAAACCTGGCGGGGCCCGCTTGGGCCGATGCCTGTCTGGGTCGCAAATAAATGGGAAAAAGTTACCGCGGCGCTGGCACAAGCAACTGAAGGAACACGGGTGGGTTTTAGTCAGTAAAAGTCTGACACGCCCTCCTGCTTCACCCAGAGCAGGAGAATTGGATGATTTCACAAGCAAAAAATAAAAGTCTCTTCTTAATATTTTTATTACGACAAATATTTTTACACTGGAATCATGTATTTCCTCCTCACTGGTAATGAATTAATGATTAGTGTAAATAAGAGTTTCGATTTGTGATTCCAATTTGAAATCTGAATTTCGTCGATTCCAGTTCCACACGCCTCAACGACCTGACGTACTACGAATCAATGACCCGGGAGAATGGCCCAGCCATGACGTGGAGCATGCACACTATCGGCCATCTGCATGTAGACGACGGCAGCAAGGCTGACGCCATATTCAACATGAGTTATGAAGGATTTGTTAGAGAACCTTTTAAGGTAAGCAATCGGCTTCAAAAGTTTGACTGAATAAGAAAAATCTTGATAATTCTTTCACTTATACAATACCATTTTTTAGTTTTGTTTACTTAGTTTTGACGCGCGCTGTTAGGGATGTATCGGGAGACTAGTCGCGGAGGGTAGCGGGATCCGAGGCACGGTGTGCCGCTGGCCGACCGCAGGTAGTTGGGGGCCCAAGTAGTGTGCCAGCCACAGACGAAAGGCTGCCCCGCCAACTGTCGAAAAATCCCGAAATGCACCATCGTGCTGGTTGGCGACCAGATGGGGAGGGACATTCCGGGGGCCTCGGGCGTCCCCGCAGTCTCCGGACTAGTACCCCAATGATGCTGTCCTTTCAGTGCGTGTCTGAAGGTTAGCAGCGTGGAACCTCGTCTCACTTCCAACTCCTCTCCTCCGTTCACTCTTATAAAACATGAATGATGTCAAGGAAAAGGAAGATTAGTTTTAAACAGCGGCTGCACCCCCTCCCCCACAAAGTGCACCTCACCAACATTAGGGGTCTGCACTCAAATCTCTCTGCAGTCCACTACCACCTGGAGACTGAGAAACCAGCGCTGTTTTTCCTTACGGAGACGCAGATAGCGAGTCCGTCAGACGTGTCGTACCTGTCTTACCCAGGGTTTACCCTGGAGCACAATTTTAGACCACGGGCGGGCGTATGTATGTACGCCCGTGACGATCTTTGTTGTCGGCGTCTCCGTAACCTTGAGGACTCAAGATTCACAACGCTCTCGGTTCTGGTGACACAGGTCTGGAAAAAATTATCTACGCCTGTGTCTACCGTTCGCACAGTGGTGACCAGGAGGCACCAGGCTCACAGAGTACCTCAGTGAGGCGGCTGATGCAGCACAGCAGCGGTACCCTTCTGCCCAATTAGTGTTACTGGGGGACTTTAATGCCCACCACCAGGAGTGGCTCTTCCCATACCAGTGCACTGATCATGCTGGACGGGAGATGCGTAAGCTTGCGCTAGCGCTAAACCTCACCCAGCTGGTCCAGAGGGCAAGGAGGGTACCGGATGTTGATTCGCACACGGCGAATTGCTTGGACCTTCTGCTGACAACAGATCCAGACAGATACTCTGTGTCGATAGCATCACCATTGGGTGGTTCCGACCACTGTCTGGTGAAGTCTGTGTCCGTCTATTCCCCGCCCGATCCCAGCCCAAGAGGCACCCGGCGGGTTTGGCGGTACAGGTCGGCAGATTGGGATGGCATGCGATCTTTCTTCGCATGCTATCCTTGGCAGCCTACTTGCTTTTCTTCGACTGATCCATCGTCGTGTGCGGATGCCGTGACGGATGTGTTGCGTCGGGGAATGGAGTACTACATTCCGTTCTCTGACGTATCAATGTCTAGCGAAGACCGGCCATGGTTTGGCGCCGAATGTAAGCGCGCCGACGCGCTTAAACATGGGGCGTACCTGGCTTGGGTCGACGCTCGATCGCGTAAGGCGAGTGACGTGGGTCAGAAGAAGAAGGCCTTCAACAGGGCTGCCAAGTCCTGCAAGATGGTGTTGCGAAGGGCTCGGTTCGATCACATTGGCCGAATAGGGACCAAACTTGCTTCTTACCCAGCAGGTAGTAAAGCGTTTTGGTCTCTGGCTAAGTCGGTCGAGTCGAACTTCTGCCGTCCCTCACTGCCGCCACTGCTGAAACCCGACGGGTCACTGGCCCACTCCGCTGAGAAAGCAAATTTATTTGCCTCTCTTTTTGCGGAATCTTCACGTCTGAATCCTGGTGATTCGCGGCCCCCTCCTCCTCCTGATGGATGCGAGACGAGTATGTCGGACATTCGTATCCATCAAAAGGACGTCCGTAGGGTGCTGCGAAACCTTGACGTGAACAAGGCTAGCGGCCCTGACGGAATACCAGCACTTAATTGTTCTTAGAACCTGTGCGCCTGAACTGTCTCCGATCTTGACACGCCTATTCCGTCTTTCGTATGAGGCTGGAAAAGTGCCGAATGCTTGGAAGCAGGCTAACGTACAGCCCGTGCCCAAGAAGGGCAGTCGAGCTGACCCGGCCAACTACAGACCCATATCTGTAACCTCCATACTCTGTAAGAGTATGGAACGTGTACTCAATACTAAGCTCCTGGCATACCTAGAAGCAAACGATATCCGTAGTGATCGCCAATACGGCTTTCGCCGAAATCGGTCTACTGGGGATCTTCTAGCGTATGCCATTCACATCTGGAGTGAGGCCATCGAGAGGCCAGGGGAAGCGCTTGCCGTGCTTTTATCAAAAGCCTTCGAGAGAGGTCTGGCACGAAAGCCTTATTGCTAAGCTTCCTTCATTCGGTTTGCCCGGTGGTCTGTGTGATTGGATTGCAGACTTCCTGAGAGATCGGTCCATTCGAGTGGTTATCGATGGCTGCTCGTCGGACTACTTGGATATTAATGCCGGGGTCCCTCAGGGGTCGGTACTCTCGGCAACTTTATTCTTGCTGCACATTAACAATCTGCTAAAACCGGCACCTTTGGGTATGCAGACGACAGCACCGTTACTGAGAGATACTTGTCCAACGCTCGTGCTACCGGGCGTCAGATCCAGTCTCTCCGGGAGGCCATGGTGGAGCGCTTAAACCTGTCCTTGCAGGCAGTCTCCGAATGGGGCGATGCCAATCTGGTCAGGTGTAATAATAGCAAAAAAGAACTTCTATGCCTTAACGAGAATATCTAAATCTACGTGGGGTCTGTCTTTTTTGACTTTAAAGACTATTTATGGGGCTACTTACTTGGGTTGTGTCTGCTATGGGGCGCCTGTTTGGGCTGATAGGGCCACAATAGGGGCGGTACGACGTAAATTACTTCAGAGTCAGCGTTTGGCTTTGATATTCTTATGCAAAGCATACAGGACGGTTAGTACTGAGGCCTTACCGGTACTTGCTGGCGTACTTCCGGTCGACCTTGAAGTGCAGCGACGTGCTGCAATGTACTATTCCGCAAAAGAGACCATGGACGCGGACTTTTTAACGCGGAGTGACCGTGCCAAAATCTCTAGATTATTTAAACCACATATTGACGTCTGGGAGGAACTTTTATCCGAATGGCAATGTAGGTGGGATAATTCCATCAAGGGCCGACACCTCCACCAATTCTTTCCATCCGTTCGCGTGCGGCTGGCCAGGACGTGGCTGGAGGTGGATCACTGTGTTGCCCAATTTCTCACAGGGCATGGTAACTTTAAAAGTAAATTATTTTCCTTCAAGCTTGTTGCCTCGCCATTATGTCAGTGTTCTACATCTGACTGTGAATATATACAATCTGCACATCATATCTTATGGGAGTGTATTCTTTGGCAGAATGAACGCAATACTATGTTGAATAATGTACAGGCTGTATCAGGAGCCGTTTACTATACGGACCTTGTGGAAACTAGAACAAATTTCCGTGCGTTCAAGCGCTTTTGCCATACCTATTATTGGAATCAAATATAACAGCTCACAATGTTAGGACCCATTAATATTAATGCAAATTTTTATCCGTGGTGCTTGGCAACTGGGCTTATCCCAGTTGTAAACGACCCTTTGTGCCTATTGGTCTTGTTTGTTCTGTCTCCTGCTTGATATGGAGGGAAGTGGAAATTTGTGTTTTTCTTACTCCTCCATTTTCTTTTCTGATTAATTTCGTTGCGGGATCCAAGACAGTTAAATTCATTCTCCGGGACTTCGTCGAGCTTCATTGCCTCGGCGCTTTTCTGGTGGTCGCCACTGTTGATTCTGGCTTTCAGGAGTTGCAGTGGTTTGGGAATAGTGCGGTGGGATTGTCTGGTCAGGTGTAATGCTGCTAAAACCCAGGCGTGTCTTTTTTCGGCAAAAAAGAGTCAATTTCACCCGGCTCCAACTTTCCGAGATGTGACCGTGCCAATAGCTGACCATCTTGAGCTTCTTGGCGTTACGTTGACATCGACTCTCAATTTTGGGCCATACATTGAGGCAAAGGCTCAGCTGGCCGCCAAAAAGCTGGGGATCCTTGCAAAGGTGAGAAGGTATTTCACGCCAGAACAGCTGCTCAGCTTGTATCAAGCACAAATTCGATCATGCATGGAGTACTGTTCTCATCTCTGGGACGGATCTGCCAAATACCAGCTTGATGCACTGGAGTCGATCGAAAAGCGGGCCAAGAGGCTCATCAGCGATGAGGCACTGGTTAAGTCAAAGCTCCAGAGCCTTGAACATCGTCGCCGAGTTGCCAGCTTGTCGGTTTTTATCGGTTACATTTCGGGGAGTGTGCGATGGAATTGCATGATTTAATTCCACCCAGCCCGTTCCATCATCGGACTACCAGACGTACGGCGATGAGTCATCGATATATGGTGGACATCCCACCCATATGCACTAAACGTTTTGGGAATACTTTTATTATGCGTACAGCTGAGGAGTGGAATTCCCTGCCGGAGTCTGTGTTTCCCGATAGCTACAATCTAGGGGTCTTTAAGTCAAGAGTGAATAGGTTACTTCTAGGCAAGCGTGCTCCACCATCGACCACATCATCGCTTACTATCAGGTGAGATAGTGGTCAAGCGCGAGCCTATATTAGATTTAAAAAAAACCATACCTTTGTAATTATTTCTATTAAATACGGTTTACACTATGTAAATAATACCCTTATTTATAAAAAGCTTAGCAATTGATTATAATATACTAACTGAATGAAACATCTGATAAGCATCAGCTGAACACCATCGAGATTTTTGCCCCTAGTGTTTTGACGTAGTTTTACAGCAGAAAAAGGGAGGGAGAGAGATGAGAGGGGGGGTTTAGGTGAGATTCATGTAGGAATAAAATTCAATAGTTTCAGAAACTGTACGATTTATGTAGTAAAGCAATTCGAGAAATACACAGACGTCTAAAGACAAATATCGAAACGTACCTACGCCTCATTGAATGGCACGTAAGGTTACCTTTATTCTTCACTTTTCAGGTTTGGAGTGAGCTCCGTCGTCCTGACTCAGGAGCTGTAAACTTCTTCACCGGTATGGGAGGTTTTCTTCAGACGCTGATCTTCGGTTACGCTGGAATCAGCATCCATCTGGACCGGCTAGAGATCAACAAACCGCGGCTGCCACCTAATGCTACAAAGTTTACAATTAGAGGTAGGTAAATAGATAGTTATATTTTTTATTTGGGACAAAAACATGTGTAAAGTATACATAATTGTTTAAGGAAGTGGCCGCATTAGTAAGACTGTGTCGCATCCGTAGATAGGATAATGTGTACTGGAGGAAGCTACAGGAGCCTATGTTCCAATTCCTGACTTGAGGTGAAAGGCTCGGGTCGAAAGATTACAAAACCCTATTTTTTTATGAAGTTCATCTTTTTGAAAAATCTATTTGAATAATCTGCTAGGTTCTTATCCCAAAAACACCGTGAGGAAACCTTGATTTTTATTTAGCTAAAATAAGTCTAAAATAGCCAAGTCAGAGGCATGTGGGGTTCCCAAAGGCGGCTTAATTAACTCTGATACCAGAGCTGGCCACAGCATCCTCACACGAAAAGAAGAAGATCTCAAAAGTAGCTAAAAGCACTTCGAAACCACGCATAGGATATAATTCTATAGACTTTTCCGGCAGACTTTCCGTAAGTAAAAATAACTCAAAACAAAATTACACACTTCATTTCTTTCAGGCATCAAGTACCTCGGAGCAAATCTTACGCTAGAAATATCAGCAAACAGCACGAAACTAAGTGTGACCTCCTTGGACGATAATTGGCGATTAGTACTGAACGATGGCAAATACAACATCACATTAGCACCCGGTATAACAGGTGAGGTTATAAGTATTATTAAATTGATGCTCAAAGGTCATCTGTTAGTACTACATACTAATTTAGCATTTCCTGCGTGTTAAGGTCATTTCAAAGCGAGAAAAAAAAAATAGGGGAAAAGTGAGGTGGTAATTTTTTGGGTTGGTTTGTGAACCGATTACTAAAAAGAAGAAAATAAGAGCGTAAGAGAGCTGTGGGATGTGATTGAGTATACAAGACAATGTTTATTTGATTAGAGAAGACTGAGGTTCAGCAGAGAAGGCTGTAGGTTTGAGTGAGTTTAGACTGAATTTGAGTGTCTGAAGGCTAGAGGATTTAATTAAAAACTGGCCAAGTGCGAGTCGGACTTGCGCACGAAAGGTTCCGTACCATTATCGCATAAAACGGCAAAAAAATCACGTTGTATGGGAGCCCCACTTAAATATTTATTTTATTGTTTTTAGTACCTATTTGTTGTTGTAGCGGCAACAGAAATTCATCATCTGTGATCAACTGTCTATAATAGCTATCACGGTTCATGTGATACGGAATGACAGACAGACAGACGGATCGTGAAGTCTTAGTAATTGGGTCCCGTTTTTACCCTTTGGTTACGGAACCCTAAAAAGCGTGAATTATAGTTCTCGCCAAACTTCTTGGCCGCCCTGAAGTTGGCTACAATGGATGCGCAGTAGGAAATCTTATATAAAAACAGCACCGTTTCGTGCCTCGCGCATATGGTAAATTTCAGGGCGGCCAAGATGTTTGGTGAGGGCTATACACCGGCAAAGGCAGGTTTTTCAGGCAGGGTTTAGGTTAGCTCGAGCGAGGAAAAATAGGTTGTAGTGAGACTGACTATAAATGGAGAATACTGTGGTGTTGAATGGAGAAATACAAACACACTTAAAGTTGTGTTAAAAACACTGTTAAATCGAAGATCTAATACCCTAGAACAGGGATGGCAAACCTATGGCACGCGTGCATGTGGTGGCACACGACAAAATATTTTGGGCACGTTAAAATGAGGTTATTTAGAATCTAGGTAATTTGCAACAGCAGAAATGACACCAACTTCTACTTTTATTTAAATACAACATAAAACTGTAAATAAATATTAGGATTGCTGTAAGCATTTCTGGGTGCAAATTAAGAATTGATTAGTTCATAGCATTTAAAGTTTTATTTTTTGTCAATTAAGACAGTCGAAAAAATTTGGTGGCACTTCATTGTCACATAAAAAAGGTTCGCCATCCCTGCCCTAGAAGCATATGGATCCCTGCTGCTAATTCTCGTAAAAGATTATGTAATTCCTTATTTTATTCCAGTGATACTGCCGGGGTCCGGTCCATTCACAGTTTATTCGGAGCCGTGGAAAGATTGCAAGCTGCCAGCCGACATCATTGGACAAAACTATCTCAGACCTATCGGGACCACATAATATTGTAATCCATGTCATTTCTTAAGATCTCTTATTATAAACGAAAGATAATAATCAAACAGTAGAATTAAAATATTTGAATTTTTAAGTTATTATAAATTTTGGCATTCAAAAGGCTCGCGCTTGATCACTATCTCACCTGATGGTATGCGATGATGTGGTCGACGATGTAGCAGGCTTACCTAGATGAAACCTATTCACTCTTGACTTAAAGACTCCCAGGTTGTAGCTATCAGGAAATACAGACTCCAGTATGGAATGCCACTCCTTAGCTGTACGCATAATGAAAGTATTTCCAAAACGTTTAGCGCGTATGGGTGGGATGTCCACCATGTACCGATGACGCATCGCCGTACGTGTTGTAGTCCGATGATGGAAAGGGCTATAAAAGAGATAATTGAAATAAACAATATTGATTTTGTCTTTGAAAATCGTAACACACTGAACTAGCTAAAATACTGACCAACTCATGTGTAGTGCTTCTGACCATCAATTAGTCGGAAGACTGATTTGCTTGGACAATCACGGCTGTAGTTAACATGAATTACACTTCAACGCATAATTCTAGAGATAAGTTGGCTTATTCCGTTTATCCACCCTAAAACAGCTACCCTAAGGTGGATATTCGGAAACGCGTGTTCATCTATCCACCCTGAACGGGGTGGATAACGGAATTCACTTCTGATTGTTCTTCCGACTTTATACGCCAAGTACAGTCGACAGTGGAATAAACATCTATTAAAAGTAAAAATTTGCATCCTGTATGAAAAAAAAAACATTTTTAATAAACAAAACAATTTTTACTTATCTACCAACTTAAAATAATTTAAAAAAAGTACACCCGTGAAAAGAGTACACAAGTTTTTATTTTTTATTTTGCTCTACACTAGGAATTGCTTCCTCTATCGTGGGTGCGTTTACAAACATAAAACTCACATACACAACCACCCAGAGCCGGAACAACTATCTGTAGGTCATACAAATATTTGTTCCGTGCGGGAATCGAACCCGCGACACGCAGCGCAGCAGTCAATCGCTTAACCACTGCGCCAACCGTGCGCCCGTAAGTAGTCTAGTCTACTACCGCACTCTCGATGTGGTACACTATTATATTCAGCATAGTAAATGTCCTTAACAAGCCCGCGCTGTTGACTGTACACAAGCGGGGAGAGAAAATGAGAAGTAAGAAATTATGTGAATTCCGATTATCCACCCCGTTCAGGGTGGATAGATGAACACGCGTTTCCGAATATCCACCTTAGGGTGGCTGTTTTAGGGTGGATAAACGGAATAAGCCGATAAGTTAATCCAATATATTATTATTATTTTTTATATTTTCCTTCTATCATGCTCCTTTTGTAATAATATCCATGTTTTTAGAGAGGTCTGGCTCTCTGTGATACAGGACTTCCTAGTACAAGAGCCAGGGCTGCACTGATATTTGTGACATAAAGTGTGTGTTAATAAATAAATAAATCGCCAACAACTCAAGTGTCGACTTTAACATTGTATTTATTTTAAGTTCATTTTTAAAACAAATGTATTAAAAGGCTCCAAAAAATATTATGGGTTACAATGTAACTTGAACTTTGTTTTACATGACATAGAGATTGTTCTTCCAAGTTTGATAATTATCTCGAATTCGAATTCAAATTATTAACCTTCAGAAACCGGGCAATATATATGAAAGTATTGATATCATGCTTCAGTACATATACCATAGTTACCATTTATTAATGATAAAACCATCAAAGCAAATATTAACAATTCGAATTTATCATAACTTAATTTGGAATTAAAGAACATCTGAGAAAATTTTACTTTTTTGGGGAAACGATAATGTTAGCACAGATAAATATAATACTAGCATACAGATGCCTTATCCCATAAAAATAAACCGTGCCGACGTAAATAGCGTTTTTCATCTGATTATACCGATTATTTTTTGGAAATCGATCGCGTTCGGTTGCGGTCTACGGCTATAGATAGATAACCATCTATATCTATGGAACGGAACCAAACGCGATCGATTCATGTATTTAATTTTTTTTAAATATTATTTTTTCTAAGTCACTTAAAATCTATTGACACCTAATGTGTCAATTATAAATTTGTATGTCTTAATTATGACAAAACATAGCGCACCTCCTATTTTATGTAAACCCCTATGTAAGCACCTATGTTTCACAAATAAACTGATTGATTGATTGATTGATTGATGTACAAAAAATAGTCAGTATAATCAGTACAGTACGTCGGGACTAAGTGCGTTCGGTTGCGGTCTACGGCGATAGATAGATAACCATCTATATCTATGGAACGGAACCAAACGCGATCGATTCATGTATTTAATTGATTTAAAATATTATTATTTTCTAAGTCACTTAAAATATATTGACACCTAATGTGTCACTTATAAATTTGTATGTCTTAATTATGACAAAACATAGCGCACCTCCTATTTTATGTAAACACCTATGTAAGCACCTATGTTTCACAAATAAACTGATTGATTGATTGATTGATGTACAAAAAATAGTCAGTATAATCAGTACAGTACGTCGAGACAATTTCTTTGTATGCGATGAGACACCACTGATGTTAGTAAATAAGCATAGCTATAAGAAAACAAGTTACAAATGAAACAATAAGTAGACTTCAAACGCAAAATGTATTTTCAAATAAATTCTAAATGGTAAGTAGCATTCCAATCTAAATAAAACGTCGTTTATAATAGTACAATAGTCGCCACTTTTTATGATGACCTCGTTTTATTTAAAAAAATAACACTATACACACTTGTTCAAGTACCTACTTAATTAATTTTATCATACACATTTTATAAAAATATTTAATGTACGCCATTTTAGACTTTATTACAATACCATATAGGTTATTATGGCATTTTATTAGCACCATTAATGAGTATCAAAATGATGGTAAGAACGAAAAAGAAAATAGTTACATAGTAATAAAATAATATAACTGCAGACAAGCAAGGTCGCTACAACCATTAACTGTTGAATAAGACCAACAAGCAAAGCAAAAGGGGCTCTGGCCACGGTTCAAACTTCAAGGAATCAAGGTTCAACAAAGATTGCCGAGGTCGGTCCGTGGATTGGTGGGTCGCAAAGCACGTGAAGCAGTTGGGCCCGGTTGTCATTTGTAGATATTTTTTCAGAGCAGTGGTGACCCAGTGGTAACGGCCGCGACTAACAAGTTGTAGTTCGAAATCAAAATAAAAATATTTCTTTATTCAATTAGGCCATTATGCGGCACTTTCGAACGTCAAAAAAAATTAAATGTAATAATAATTGATTCTACCGTCCATTCAGAAATGTAGCTTGTTATGGAGAAGAACGGACAAGAAACTCCACACTTACACTTTAAAAAAAAATGTGTTTTATAATACTCACAACGGATCTTTGTGTCAGAGACACAAAGATCCGTTGTATTGGCTGCAAGAGCCTGCGCAGTAGCTATTTTTGTATCAATATTGAAAGTGAAGTTATCATTGTATAACTGTCTCTTTCACTCGCTTACGTTTGTCGCATCATCCTATCTCGCTTACTCTATGCAGTTTTATTTTTATTTTTTTATTATCAATCAGTTAAACTGTTACTTGCGCGTGAAGTGTCAAAACCAACTTCAGAGACACAAAGATCCACTGTGAGTATTATACAAGTATTTGGTTACAATAATCTTGTTGGAAAAATACATATATGTGAGAACGATGTAAATAAAAAAAAACGCACTTAAAAGCGTCTAGAGTAAAACAAACAATTAAAAATACAATAAATAGGTAATCAAAAACAGGCGGAGGCAGCTAAGTTATGACCAATCCCAACTGATGGCGCCCGTTCACGAACATGACACATGGATCGGCACCACTCAGCTCAACCATCATGAAGGGGTCGAACCACTTGAAGTCGCGGGTTCCAACCCAAGCAAGTCGCTTTACTTAAGTGTAAATTATTTCAGCACCACTGCTCTCAAAACGGTGAAGGAAAACATCGTGAGGAAACCGGCATGTCTTAGCACCAACAATTCGAAGGCATTTGATATCTACCAACCCGCACTGGGCCCACGTGGTGGATTACGGCCCAATTTCCCTCACAGAGAGGAGGCCTGCACACACAACGGACCAAATGGGAGTCTAAGTGCGGCAAAGGGGTCCATCTATTCTATCCTGTAGTTTTTAAAAGTTGTTACGGTCATTGACCTATGAACTTTAAATTTAGTGATAATGCTCATTATTACGTATATGTTAGTAAAATATACGTAATAAAAAACATTATCACCAAATTTAAAGTTCACAAGTCAATGAGAAGTTAAACAACTCTTCGGCACAAAATATTGTAAAAAATAAATATTATATATTTTTTTTAAAACAATAAATACAGTATGCATCTACCCAACGAGCTCCAAACAACGATACTTCACAAGATGGAGGAGGCAAACGCGATTTCCTTTATCTGTTAAGAACCCCCTACCCCCCTCCTTTCACATTTAAAATATGTTTTGAAAATTTGTAAGGCTTTGGGTCAACCAAGATGCTTATTCTGTGAAAACTTGAAGACAGTAGCTCCAACCGTTTGGCTGTAAAACCTGTGTGACAGACGACGAACAGACAGACAGACACGTGAGTGACAGCAATAGGGTTCCGTTTGCACCCTTCGGTTACGGAACCCTAAAAATTGAATATGGTGTCGTTTAAATTATAATTACTTTATACTGTACTAGTGGTCGCCTCGCGGTTTCACCCGCGTAGTTCATTTCCCGTGGGAATAAAGAGATAAAAACCTATGCCACCTGGGGATAGTGTAGCTTCCCAACGGTGAAAGAATTTTTGAAATCGGTCCAGTAGTTTTTAAGTTTATTCGTTACATACAAACATTCAAAAATACAAATCTTTCCTCTTTATAACATTAGTATAGATTGAAGCTTTATCTTTTTGTAGTACTTATCAACTGTTCACTAAATGCAACTAGCTTTGACCCGAAGAAAATGATAATACAACAGAACAAACTCTACAACAACGATAAGAATTGAATTTTAATTCTTGAACATTCATTGTTAGCAATATAAACTATAATGTAGCGACCTCTTACAGATAAAATAACAGATACCTATGTAGTGTTACATCATCTGTGTCAGAAAAATATTGTAGGTATACAAAAAAAAATAGGTCTCTCATCGCAAACTGTGCAAAATAATTACTTAAAAAAACAAGTGAACAAAATAATGCTGAGTTTGATTTTATTCGGCACAGCTGATGCAACACTTGATATGCGAAAAATATAGGTAACCCTATGACTGCAGTATAATTATTTTTATTAGGCAATAAGACCATTGCCAAGTACAAAGAGTTGACAAAAAGATTCGTATACTTAAATAAATAAATAGACAATCAGACGCAATATATTTAAGCAAAAATCAGATAGAAACTAACTTAAAATAAAAGTATACAAGATACAAAAAATCAATTAGATTTTTTATGAATTGATAGAAAAAATATTTACATAAAAAATTGCACAAACAGAAATAGTTACAATGCCGATAGCTGTTCTCATTAGCAACCACAAACAATTAATTATTAAAATTCTAAAGCAAGGTGATAAACATGATAAAAAATCTTATCAAATATAACTATATTATTAAAACAATTGTTATCAAACGTTTAATTAATCAGAGCTTATCACAGGGAGCTTTGGAATATCATTGTGGAATGTTAATAATAATAACTACTTTTTAGTTAATAATGCCTCCCTTTAACCTAATGAACGCCAAAATTATTAATTAAAACTTTAAATATTATACCATGATACCTTATCAGAAACTTAATTAAATTATTTTTGCCGAAACACAAAATAAATATATTATTATATTTTGCTTTTAACATAAATATATGACGCCAGCGTTCATAGGGTTAACTTGGTATAAAACAATTTTGTCTACCCAAACATAAAAATCTCTACTGGCCACACCTGTTGCAATAATATTAAAACTAAAATAATGTTGAAATGCACCTTCAGTGTTTTTAGAGACTTACAATAAAATTTGAGTTTAAGAAAGTTTTGATGTACACAACCTTTGAATGAGATGAAATAAAACATTATATTTATCTTGTAACGGTAATGGCGTACGATTAAAGAGACTTTTGTCTAGCAGGATGCTTTTGGCTGTTGATAATAATGATTATGAGAGGATGTCCAAAAGTTCGCGGAATATTTCCCTTAAAATAACATCTATAACTCCATTTGAAATAACATTAAGACATGTTTCCAAATCTTTTTACAGTCCGTTCAACCGATTTTGAGTTCTATCCCGTAAACATAAGGATGACATAAAAAGCATAAACCTGTTACCAAAACCAACTGTTTACTACAGCTACCATTTGTCGCATCACCAACGAAATAGAAGTCAAAATCGGGTGAACGGGCTGTAAAATGGGCTAATTTAAACGTCTAATGTTATCGCAAATTTTTACTTGTTACGAACAGATTCCAAGAACTTTTAGACCTCCCTATGTAACAATTTTACACAAAATTTTCAATTCGCAATCTTCAGTATAATTCTAACCTGAACAGTCCCTTAAATTTTAAACATTTTGTAGGCCACAACATTTTGTATAGTTAAACCAAACATAGTTGCACTACAGGAGCCCATATCAATTTATCATCATTGGAATAACAAAAATTTCTACGAAATATTATTGTATACAAAAAATATTTCGTAGAATATTATTTGTTAATCCAAATAGCAGTACCAAGAAGCATGCAGTGTTAAACACAACTAATTACAACTTTCTAAATTAACTTTTATGCTTATGCTCTCTAAAGACTTCATGACAAAAGAGAGTTTTTATAAACAAGTTTAATAATAGCCAGAAATAATATTTTCTTTGACTATGTGCTTCGTCCATTGATAATCGGCCCTATATTTAGTCCCTTGGGACTAAATAGTGTTGCCACTCATAATAATTAGTCTATCGTAGTCCTAATATATGGACTAGATTTTAAATTATGCGTGATTCGTTACCTCCAACAATTAATTATTACATTGATACGATACACTTGTACTTTTTAAGTTATATGTAAATAAAAGTATGCACCTTTGTAACATTGATCTTTCAGGTGATATAATATACCTTATTTTTAAAAGCATTTATATGTATAATAATGTGCTTTCTGCGTATTAACCGTGCAGTGACAACATTGACTACTAACAATACTCACAAATTCTAGGTAATCATAACTGCATCAAAATTCACGTCAAGCCAAATTAAAATCGGAACAGTCGGATACTTCGAAGTCATTGAATATATTTTATTACTTTAGATAAGTATTGTAGATAATACCGATATCAGATATTCAGAATCTACCGACTGACGATGTACGTGAGTTATTTTAAATAATATCGGTATCGTAAAATGTTATCGCTTGACGATGACAACTGTTTTAACCGTATCTAGATTAACTGCAGTGAATCAGATCTCATGAAAAACATAAATCGTTCCTAATCGTCATCTGTCTAGCCCTTATCCCAATTATTGTTGGGGTAGGCTTCAGCTGAGTACCAGTGTTTTACATGGAGCGACTGCCTATCTGACCTCCACAACCCAGTAACTAGGTAACACGATATCTCTTGGCAAGACTGTTGTCAGATCTCATGCCTTCTGACTACCCGTAACGACTGTCAAAGATCTTCAAATGACAGCCGGGACCAACGGCTTAACGTGCACGGGCACGGAGGAAACTCGGTATGTTGAAATGGTCACCCATCCACGGACCGACCTCGTCAAGCGTTGCTTAACCTTGAAGATCGACCCGTGCGGTTGTTATTATTTAGTATGTTTCAAAAAACAAAACAGTAACCTAATTGTGCGTTCACATATTTTGATAACTAAAATACCCTACTTAAAAACCTAGTTTATTTTTATTCGGGCGTTCTTTATCGACCGGGGCAAGAGCGTGACGGATTAGCCGGACAATCTAATAACTGAGTGACACACATTTAACTGAGACAAGAAGAAAAAAAGGTAAAACTTTTCCACGGCTCGCTACTTTGACTGTAACACGCAAAACATACTTTATCTTAAGAACTATGTAATGTACTTTCTCCAATTCCGACTCTAGGTTAATTAGTCTATTAAATATAATTAAAATTAAATTATCCATTTTCGGAGAACTTAATTCACTCAAATTATTCAAGAACACCGTCTTGGCTTGAACCAAACTCTTGTTCTCAGAGATTGCAGTATGAAAATTAAGTCCGACCGGACCTCCTGAAAACTGCCCCTGATTTGACAGACTGAGAGTAAAGTGAACTTGGAACTAAGCTATTAAGGCGCTACCCCGAGCAAAACGCCGTGCTAGCCATTTTTCGTACAGTTTTTAGGAGCATCTACTCGTTATTTAAAATGAAATATCATCTAATAAAAATACATTAAATTTCTACATATTATTGATACCAAAATTGTATTTTTTTTTTAATGTAATATATGTTTCAATTATCTCCTTCCAACAAAACCATAAAAATGAGAAATAATGATTGATAGCATGCAGATTCCTCGTAAAGTATTCATTAATAATTTTTTGTACTAACACTAATGGATAGACAATTTGATAACGTCAAAAGACCAATATTCGATTTTATAAAGATTTTATTCTAAAATCTGGGCGTATTCACTACTGTAATTCATGCGCCACCAGTGCCGCTAGGCCAATAGGAATGCTCATATCTCATGCTGATTTTTTGGTCAGGGTACGGCCTTAACTAAATCTGTTATTACACCGAACGAAAATGAAGTGTGACCTGCTTCGATCACTATTAAAAAACTTCTATATTATTGATCGAAGGTTACCTGACAAAAAAATGTATTCAAACTAAGTACTGAAAGTCACAAGTAAATCCTACGCTGTCACCCCGTGTCGGCATTTGGCTCTAAAAGCTTAGGCACATTCTGCAAATACTTAAAATCTAGTCTTACCCTAGATCAAAACCCACAATGTTGTCTAAATCGTAGTTGAATATCCTGTAGTCGTGTTTGTACAACTTGTACAGCCTTCTGATGAGAGGCAGGTCCAGTTGGGAGAAGTACTTGTGAAGCTTCTCGGCAGTTCCTGAGGTGTGGTCCAGACGAGGGAACTGTATGTGCGAGGCATTGATCGTGTGTAAGGCTAGCAGTGAATCGTCGAGCAGTGTCTCGTATTTACCTGGAAGTAAGGTAAAAAAAGAAATAAATCAATCAATCAAGAAGAAGAAAGAAGAAGAAAATATATTTATTTGTGACCCGCACAGGAGACACGAGAAATATGCATAAAATTAAACGATAATAAAAAAAACTCCGTGCGAGACCAAAAAGGCTCCTATCTCAGCATGTGCACCGATATCCAAAAAAGAAAATAACGCCGCGCTGATATTCTGATAGCTGACCCACTGTTGATGCCACGGACACACTTACGGAAACGGAAAAGACTTAGATAATAAAATATATATAAATAACAAACAAAATAGAATAAACACGGTGGGTCAAAGTAGTGACTAACATTGAAAAGAGTATGTTAAGATGGTTTGGCCATGTTGAGAGGATGAATGAAAGGCGACTAACGAAAGGTATTTACAAGGCAGACGTGAATAGAAACGCCGGGAGGGGACGCCCTAGAAAGACATACATAGACCTTACAGGTGATGTTCTTCAAAAAGGCCAGGTGCGCAGTACTCATAACAGGCGTGTGTGTATGACTAGATGCATGAATGTGAGTGAAGCAAAAGAAGTATGTAAGGTTTGTAGCAGGTGGCGTTTTGTAGTTTCAGCCTACCCCCATGGGAAAAAGGCGTGAGTTTATGTATGTATGTATGTGGGTCAAAGTATGATAAATCAATAATATCTTCAAGGATTTTAAAATGACTTGAACAAACTATCAGATAGTCATTTACTATTTTGAAAGTTACATTAGTTTAGGTTACTGGGGACGCTATAATATATTTTGTTACGTTACAAAAAGCTGACCCACAATGGCACGACGCTGAAGATTTGAATTCACTGTTGTTCTGACCTAAATGTTAAATCATCAAAACAGATACCAACATCATTTTATCATCTGCTAAAGCTATTATAATACAAGGTTCAATTAATGAAACGTTTGGTTTTAGTCCGTGACTAGCGTACGATGATGTGTATCAAATACTAGAGGACGCCTCGCGGTTTCACCCGCGTAGTTCTCGTTCCCGTGGGAATACAGGGATAAAAAGTAACCTATGTCACCCGGGGATAGAGTAGCTTCCCAACGGTGAAAGAATTTTTGAAATCGGTCCAGTAGTTTTGGAGCCTATACGGTACAAACAATCAATCAAACAAAAAAATCTTTCCTCTTTATAATATTGGTATAGATAGGCTTAGTGACAATCTGACAATAAAATCTGTAAGATGTGATAAATTTGATAACATTGGTTTGTAGCTGTTGCAGTTGAACTCTTCGAGTGCAGTTAGGCACAGCATTTGTTTTTGCTTGTGTGAAATCATCCAATGCCTTCTCCCGCTCTGTGTGAAGCGGGAGGACTTGTCAGAATTTTACTGACTAAAACCCACCCGTGTTCCTTCAGTTGATTATACCAGCAGCCTTGTTGCGTAATGAATTTAGCAAGGCAATAGGCAGAGTATGATCAATCAAACAATCACATGCGAGATTTTCCGTCTGTGATTTTTCATACTCTTTGCTGCAGAGCCTCTTTCAAATTTATGCGCGACCACAGCTATTAGGCCTGGTTCACTTAAATTGATGCATAAGATGGCCGATAGCGGAAATTGGAAATTTTCTGGTTTTAACCGACTTTTAAAGAGAGGAGGTTCTCAATTCGACTGTATACTTTTTGTCATTATGTAGCTTCTTCGAGTCAAGTATAACATTAGTCATGGCAAATTAAAGGAGCTTAGGGTCAAAACTACGAGCTCAAACCAAGTAAATGGAATCGACGTTATATTGTTGAAACTTGGCATTCATTGCAGTGTCGTGTCAGAGACTGGAGGAACTGAAGAGGATATCACTTCACGGATCGCCAAAGCGCGAGTTTCCTTCGCACAGCTGAGACCTGTGTGGCAATCGCGGCAACTGACCCGAAGGGTTAAACTCAAAATCTTCGGGTCCAATGTCAAATCCGTGCTGCTCTACGGGTGCGAAACGTGGAAGGTAACAAAGGACATCTCACGCCAAATCCAGGTCTTCGTCAACCGATGTCTTCGTCGTATCCTCAAAACATTTAATATGATCCCACCAACACCACCGAAACAAAACTTAGTCCTTTGTTTGACAAGGAAAAGCAAAAAGTCTAAAAATAACCTCAAAATTAATAAGCAGACATCGGAACGAATTTGGCCGGACGTAGCGTCAAGAGATCCCCGTTATTATAATATACCCATACTCAGAATTCCGTTTCTAAGAAAACAATGTTAAGCATTGAAACAGGCGGGTTCGTGACAGGATCTCAAGATGGAAACATGTAAACATGCTGATGGGTTTCGGATTCTTTACCTAATTAGAACGTGTTACGATATTTTGTGCTCATAGCACAGTTGTCCAGATCGATTTGTATTAGAACAGAAACACAGGAATTGTTTAAAGCTATCTACACTTATTGGGGTGCTTAAGTGCAAAAATAAATCAATGATTGAGTGCCATTTTCAGAACAGCACTTACTTAACAGGCTTGCAACACCTTTTAGTCTAACCAGTTTTTGCCGAATTTTTGGTCTTTTATCATTTTCTATTTAAAATCCATTCCAACATTACCACACGGTTCTATTTTTAGAGATAATTAATTTGTCTAATCTAGACCATTAATCTTTGTGATAAATCTAAAAATAAAACCGAGTGTCACCTCTTCGCTCATTAAAACCACTCAAATTGCTCGCTCTAATTAAAACTGTAGCAACTTTAAAAATGATAACGACATTATTTATTTTAATAACCAACACTTTTAAAGCCGCTGACTTTGTTCTACCGCTATTATTCTATCCTTTTCTGTCTCACCCAAAACACATATAACCTTCCTTTTCTGTCTGGCAATGGCTTCCCGAAATACTTAGGTTTTAAACAAGCTGCGACTGCCTAAAAATGTTCCTAGAATTGTGACACGCGATACCGTAGTCAAAAATATTCGGCCTAGTTACTGAACACAGGCATTATAATGGAAGACCGAGCCAACTGTATATTTTGTTTCAATAATAATCTTGAAAAATCTGTTTCTAAGGAGCCTTGAGTGGTGTTGAAGATAATAATGACGCAAGTTATATTTTTTGTGTCTGCTAATGCCTCATCCAAATGTCTTGAGAGTTGATTATTATACCATCAACGGGCAGTGCTGTGGCCTACAGATTTTATGCTACGAAAACCCATTTGACAGGCTTTGTTTTATTCAATGCAGCAAAATACAGCTTCCTTCTTGGCGTTGTTAAGAGAAATAATAATAACAGATGCATCACGCTTCTTTCTCAGGACAGGACAACCATTACATGGGTATAATAATTCCAACCCAACCACAGTTGTAGTACTCAAATGACTTACTTGAATTGCTTAAATCATATGTTATATATTATATTAATAACAGACAGCATCTTATTACGTTAGATTAGACGAGAGGACGTTGAATAGTCAACATAATTACGTTACGAGTGAAGTGACGTCGATGGCGTGGTTGCTGTAATTATACAAAGGTCAAGGCAACGTTAACTTGTATTTACTTCGTCGTACTGTCAGTCAGTGGCTGTTCAAAGCGAGAGACATACGAGAGACTTATTCCACGTAGATATGATTTCGTTAAGCATACTCGTGCATCAAGATCTCTGCAGCGGAAACATTGAAGTCTGTACTAGATTGTCCTACCGTGACCTACTCGTACTAGAAATTGAAGCAATTATTGCATGTAAAAATGAAGCGTGCGTGCGAAGTATTTAAAGAAACTACTATCGGTCACTACGATTGATACTTTATTATCTCTAGACGAAAATTATAAAAGAATAATTCCTTGTACAGATTATAAATGTACGCAAAAACCTCTGTATGTTATTATTTCATTGGAGGTGCAGATTTATTTAAAATCATTAGGAATCCCTTGAAAATATTCAACAGAAGACACACAGTCCGTAGTGTTAGTTCTACAAAACTAGATACAACGAATGAACACCGTCAGCCGTCCGAATTAATGGATGACAAGAAAACAACTGAAAAATACAGAAAAACAAGTACGTCAAGAGAAGACTCAACAGAAGATCTTCATCTATCAGACTAGGTACAGAAATAAACTGGGGTTTCCATTCTTCAATAATAAGGGAAATAAATATTGAGGTTATCAGTTTTACTTTTTTAGTTTCTTTTGTACGTTTCTTTTGAAGTAGAAGATAATATTTATTCCGAGAATCAAGGAATGTATTTACAAGCAAAACAAAATGTTATAGCTCCGGCTATAACATTTTGTTTGAGATTCCGTCTTTATGGCATAACTTTGGACCCATGAAATAAAAGCAAAACTTAAATGCAGACCTAAATCGGAAAACCGGATTTTGAAATCCTGGAAAGTTCTTTAAAGTGCCAATACATACATATGGATATGTAAATGAATACCACATTATACAAAATGTCATCGCCAAGCGAAAGATTTACGAATTTCAATATGTAATGGCATAGGTATTTTACAAACAACATAATTTATAACATTCAGGTGCATTGAACCACGGAACCCAAAAGGAGGCAACGTTAAAATTCATTTGATATTATAAGCAGCTATGACGTAACCATATAAGCAGGTTCCAATGAAGGCACAAAAAATAGTCAGCGAATAAAAACCGTATGTTCGATAACTGCTTGCTTTAGACGGAGATATCATCAGCTGTACAAGATTAAAGACTTGATGTAGAATATTTATTTAGTGTTGATTACGAATAAAGGAATATATCGAAAGAGACATCCGAGAATTTGATGAAAATATATTGTCTTGATATATGGGCAAATGACAGAATGCACAACACAATATACAGTTACAATAAACCCAACGAATTACTGGCGCATCAACTACGGTAACGTAGCGAAACGAATATACAAAAAATATGAGCATAACACAAAAAATATGTAAATGATAATAGTTTTGTAATTTTTAGAGTACAAGAATTTTAAGAATAGAAGGACCTAGTTAACTCATCCAATAGTTTGAAATTTCAGCAGCGGTAAAATGCCTATTTATAATTTTTTTGTCTCACATATTGTCAAATAAGTTGGAGAGTTAATTGTTTGACCATTTGTTAGACTTACAATTCATGAATAAACGCGTTTTACCGAAAATTTTAACCATTGGTTAGCATATTTAACCATTGGCTTGACTACGGAACAAAAACTAGGCCAAGGTCTTTCTTTGGATATCAGCCTATAACTTGGCGTAAAGACAGATGTGACTAATAACTATACAAGGATGGGCAAGGCCTGAGCGTGTGAAGGTCTAAATTGCAACCAGGTGGCTTAGATTTGATAGCAGTATCCGAGGAGGCAGTAACTGAGTCATTTATAAAAGACCTAGAAGTATTTTAATAGGTTGTGTCACTTGTTTTGTGTCCAAATTTGGAACTATCGAAATAAAAAATAAATAATAAAAATTCAAAAAACCCGACTGCGTAAAAAGCGAACTAAAAAGAGGTAAACAAAAAGAAAATCATGCTGTGCAGTCGGAGGAGACATATTCGCGAGCTGGCTGACCAAAACCAGATGTATCCTCCGACTGCACAGCATGATTTTCTTCTTGTTTACCTCTTTTTAGTTCGCTTTTTAAGCAGTCAGGTTTTTTGGAATTTTTTATTAACTTTTTTTATTTACAACTTTTTAGTTACCTATTTTTTTTTAATTAGGTGCATTGAAATCACCTCTTCAAACCTTTTATTTTGATACCACACACGATGGGTTTGGAAGAAAAAATCCCCCACAAAATGGCGAGCAAAATCCGCCATTTTTCTTTTCCAATTTTTATGTAGTCAGTGACAATCGCAGCGTTAAGACGAATCGATTGACGTAAGAATCATCAAAATCGGCCAACGCGTTTGGTCTCTACAACGCCACATATGAACAAACATACACACATACATACTTACATACATACATAGACTGATAAACACATTACCCTCCTTCGGCTGTCGGTTAAAAAAGTATGGTAGGTACTTTAGTAACACCGTAGTATGTGCTATTTCGTTGCCCAATTTGCGTTGCACATTTGAAATAAGAATTAATTAGAGGTACGAATTCGAAAGTTAATAAGTACCCTTACATTTCACAGATGCGAATGATCTTTGAGATTCTTCTTGTCTTTAATAGGTAAATGGTCAACTGCAGTTTAATTACTGCGTTTGTCACATATAATTATCTTGTTATTACGACAGTGTGTGCAGGATGTTTTTGCGTTTAAATTTACAAGGCAATTCACTTGGCCTGTAATAGTTCCTGTATCATGTCTAAATGAAGCTACTTTTTCATTGTCTTTTGAAAAGTAAAGCAGAACTAAAACTTAGATCCTAGACTTCTTGTATTCGAGTTAAAGGTTGTCCCTTTGTAGATACTAGGGTCCAGTGTATGCCTAGTACGTTTTTATCGGCATCAATGGCGTTCATCAAGTCCTCAAAGGAGCAAGGTTACTTCACTTACAGTACAGATCTGATTGCCAAAATATTAGATCCGCAGTTACTTTACATGGCCGAGAGTTCGAGAACCAATCACCATTCTTTGAACATATACATAATGCGTATGAGGGTTTCTCACAATATTTATATTTAACAGTTGAACGGAATGATAAACTACGTTAAATATGTGCCTGGAAGTCATAATGGTGTATTAACATTTTGAAATTTTCTCATACCAGTGTGATGTTCAAAGGTTTAAGAGTATATTGTTATTTTAAAAAATAACTGCGTGGTTGATCTTTCGTAGATGTACTAGGAGGTACTTTGCAGTTCTAGAGTGTAGAATATACAACGTACTAAGCTCTTCTTTTAGCTTTTGTGTACAGGAACATAAGGAACATTGACCCCTCAAGAATTTACGCGAAGTAAGAAATAAGTAGTATTTTTCTGTAATTAATTTTCTTACATTTCAAAAGTACCTTAATGGTTTAGTTCATATAAAATATTTTGATTTGATTGGACTATTACAGAAACATTTGACTGATGTTCTAACTAAAGCAAACAATAATAGAAAAGCGCTTCAAGAAAGACAAAAATAATTGCGTTCTTAATTGCTTGCTGGATTCAGAAACTACAAACTACTTTAAAAAAATACTTTATTTGAAAACTAAAAATTTTTGATAAAAATAACACGACAGCCAGCCTCTACGAAATAGAATCAAGACGTCTATTGTTAAGATATAGAACTTGAACTCATACAAAAGACTGATGTGAACGAACCAGTCGTGCCAACCTTGACAGATGATCCGAGGTTCGTAATTCGCTGTCCCCAATTTGTTTTTAATATATTCAATCGCGTGATATCAAGTATCAACAAGTGGGGAACCTGTTCTTTCTAATCTTTACTTTGTGCCCAGTTCCAACAAAATGGCCTCCACGCATTCGGGAGAGTGGAAACTGTTTCGAAAAGCAATTTGTGAATTTCAATCTCGCTATTCTTTATCTTCATTCTTTTTGAATGTATTGTCCCTGATGGTAATTGCTAAACCGCTTAAAATTAAGTACTTTAATAGCATGCCAATCTTCATTAGTATTTTTGTTACATTTGTAATCTTTAATCACCCGTGTGTATGCGTGAGTTTAGTTACAATGACAAAATCGCCATTGTAATGTCGTTTAGGTGCGCTATCGTGAGATTTCGAGCTATAGTTTCGCATTTCGAGGATACGTACGATTTTAGGACGACTGTCAAAACTAACACCTTGTTAGATAATTATGGGAGCAGGTATCTTAAATTTAGTTAAAATTTACAATCTCAAGCAATCCCTCATCATCATCATCATTTCAGCCGAAAGACGTCCACTGCTGGACATAGGCCTTCCCCAGGCGTCACCACATTGACCGATCCCGTGCGTCTCGCATCCAGCGCCTTCCCGCAACCTTAACCAGGTCATCGGTCCACCTAGTGGGACGCCTTCCAACGTATCGTCTTCCGGTTCGCGGTCGCCATTCCAGAACTTTACGGCCCCATCGGCCATCCGTTCTGCGAGCAATGTGCCCTGCCCACTACACACACAATTCTTCGGGCTATGTCGGTAACTTTGGTTCTCCTGCGGATATCATCATTTCTGACGTGATCACGCAAGGACATTCCGAGCATAGCCCTCTCCATGGCCAAGTAATCCCTAAGTTTCTGTTAATATAATAATCATTATAAAAGAATTTCATAATTGCACGCGATGGTTTAGGAAAAGTACATAAATTATAATTAAAATCTTTTTGTTAGCATCAACAAAAATGCTGCATACCCATTAATTATTAAAATATCTAGTAATAGGCAGTGGAACGATTGAATCTACTCATTAGTTTAGCATAACCGCTATTATAATTTTTGATCTAAATAACAAACTAATGAAGTGTTACAAAATGTATTAATGTTTATTTTAAAATTGATATTACATGCAGTGGCTCATAAATTAACACTTAAGTTCACCAATGTAGCCAATTCCTAAAAATAATAATGTAAAATAAGATGGACACATAAATAATTTGAATGATATATGGTGTAGAGTTATTTATTACTGCAAATTACAGGTTTAGGGAAGACTTAAATACAAATTTTGGTTCATAATTATAGAGCAGTCTCCAAATTACATTAGCATGGCTGAAAATTATCTATTCTTCAAAGTTAATAGATACGATAATGGTGGAGTTTGTTTGTGGCCGAAACCGGTGCGAGTAAAATGTAATGTTAGCTTTAGTCAATCATGAGAAGCTTCAATTCTGGCCATTACAGTTTATAATTTACTGTTAGAGGCTTATATTATTGTGGTTTAGCAACAATATATGATAAGTAACGTTTAAGCAACTACGGGATAAAACGAAGTCTGGGTTTGGACCACATAATCAAACAATACTCTTGAATGAAAACCTGTTTCTACACCATTCTTTAAAACGACTCTAAATTGATTTATAACTATAGCTTCTGCCCGCGGCTTTACCCGCGTAAAACATGTTTTATCATCCCAAGGAAATACAAACTATCCTATGTCCTTACCAAAGTCTCAAACTATCTCCATGCCAAATACAAACTATCCTATGTCCTTACCAAAGTCTCAAACTATCTCCATGCCAAATACAAACTATCTTATGTCCTTACCAAAGTCTCAAACTACTCCATGCCAAATACAAACTATCCTATGTCCTTACCAAAGTCTCAAACTATCTCCATGCCAAATACAAACTATCTTATGTCCTTACCAAAGTCTCAAACTACTCCATGCCAAATACAAACTATCCTATGTCCTTACCAAAGTCTCAAACTATCTCCATGCCAAATACAAACTATCTTATGTCCTTACCAAAGTCTCAAACTACTCAATGCCAAATACAAACTATCCTATGTCCTTACCAAAGTCTCAAACTATCTCCATGCCAAATTTCATCATTCATCATTTTAAATCGTTTCTGCAGATCCAGAGATTACCCCTACAATCTAACAAACTTTACCTCTTTATAATATTAGCATAGATAAACGGATATACTTTCCCATATTGAACTTAGGAGGTAAGTTCTAACAGAGACATGATATATAACCAAAAGGAGAATAAGACAGAACTCTTAACTTGTGACGTTCCAACTGTATACTTTTTTATTGTCAGTTGCGTCTCGTTAGGTAATATTTGTATGCGCTGATACATCTATTTATATATATATAAAAATGAATGCCTATTTCCCTTGGTCACGGCATCACGCGTATACGGTTGGACCGATTTCGCTTATTTTTTTTTTGTTGTGTTTTTTATTGTTAAGAGAACGTTCTAATAAAAAAAAAATAAGAAAAAAAAGGTTGTTACCTTACCTTCGTAAGTAGGGTAGAGTAGGTAAGGTAGGATAGGTCGGGTAGGGAGGTTAGTGTAGGATAGGTGAATATTTGGTGTTTTTATGGCAAAACAAAGTTTGCCGGGTCAGCTAGTCAATTTATAAAGTTAAAGCCAATATGCAAGGTTTGTCTTATTCTTAGCCAGTAGCAGACTGACGTTGGTAATTTTTATTACACACATGTAAGAAAAACTAAATCAACTATGCGAGATAAGCTTGTTCTTGGTCAGCAACTCACATCACATCATCAGCATATTAAAGTTCCCACTGCTGGGACACAGGCATCGTCTCTGTGAGAGGGGATGGGCCGTAAGCCGTAATCCACCACGCGGCCCCAGTGCGGGTTGGTGGATGTCACATGTCTTCGATTCTTTTTGGTTCTAGGACATGCCTGTTTCCTCAGTGTTATCCTTCGCCGTTTTTGAAAGCAGTGGTGATGAAATAATTTACACAAAGTAAAACGCCTGCCTGGGTTCGAACCCACGACCTATCTACAACTTGTAAGTCGCGGCCGTTACCACTGGGCCATCACTGCTCCTTGGTCTCCTTGGTCAGCAACTGGCTTTATTTTATTATACACGGAAACCACGTCATACTATCTACGAACGCTACCAACGTCATGACAATTGAACTGACGGCAAATATAGAATTAGGCCTGCAGGCTTATTACGTATCGTTTGCAAGAGCAAAACAATAGGGATCAATCGCTTTATGTCATAAGTCGGCATTACCTGCAGTGTTGGTATGGTAGGTCCTACACAATCGTTTGCTAATCGCTCGCTGTTTGTCAAATAAATTTATTTAAAAAAAAAACCGCCAACAACTCTAAAACTTCTGTATTGAAGAGTAATTATTGCACAAAAATCGCTATCGTTTTGCTCTTGCAAAAAATACGTAATAAGGCTGCAGATTGCGCCAGGGTACCTACCCTATCTTACTTACTTCGAGTTAGTGATTAACCCGGCCAGTAATGTGTGACATTTCGTGATCTTGTTAGCAACTAACTCAGAGTTAAGTTTTTGGTGCAAGTGGGCCTTAGAAATGTATGGAAGAAGAAGACATATTGCGCTGAGCTTATATAAATTGGAATATCTAAACTCCATTTGCGATAAAATTAGACTTTTAAATTAGCCCATTTTACAGTCCGTCCAACCGATTTTGACTTCTATTGCGTTGGTGATACGACAAATGGTAGCTGTAGTAAACAGTTGGTTTTGGTAACAGATTTATGCTTTTTATGGCATCCTTATGTTTACGGGATAGAAATCAAAATTGAACGGACTGCAAAAGATTTGGAAACATGTCTAATGTTATTTCAAATGGGGTATAGGGAGGATGACGAGTATTCATGTGCGTGATATTGTAGGACTGCGCAAATATAATATAGAGGCCTATATTGCCAAGTGTTAACGATATGAAAGAGAACCTAAAGCGATAGCCTCAATACATCAAGTATTATTGTAATATGAGTCATTTTGGAACAATTACGATCTTTGACCCATGATAAAGAATCGTTGTTGTTGAAAAAATCCTGTCATTTATTTGTTTTAACATAAGTTAGAAACACTACCTACTAGATTCTAGGTAGACAATAATATTGTTGATTACCAAAAAACCTACGAAATATCGGACGATGTTGTAGACCCAATCAAACTTCTTTATTCAAAACATATCTTTTATTCACACATTTACGTCCAATCGGGAACCAACAAAATACTCGTGACGCAACGTCATATAACGGAACACAAACAATTCTTTTGCATGTGTATAACTAACTTACCGAAGTTATTGTTATTTCATAAACTTGAAATTCCATTAATATCACATTCGGATAATCATGGCTTTATGAATCATATAGTACCAACTCGTATATTGTTTTCAGAAATGTAAAAATGTATGCTTGCAAACTTGCAATACATTTTTGGTTAATCTTGAAGCGAATTGAGCGTTTCATTTCGAGACAAAATCTCTAGCATCAACGTTTGGGGTGCTTTGCTTCCAGGGCCTTCTATGGCTGGTTAGCCAAAATTCACATTTAATACTTAAACAGGGTGGTTATCCTGTTTAAGTATGTGAATTTTAACCTTCCTTTTGTACCTCTTTATACCAATGTCCAAGGTCCTCTTTTGTACCTCAATGTTTGCGGTGTTTTGCTTCCAGGGCCTTCTTTGGCTGGTTAGCCAAAATTCACATATAATACTTAAACAGGATGGTTATCCTGTTTAAGTATGTGAATTTTAACCTTCCTTTTGTACATCTTTATATCTTTGCCTTTGTGCCTTTGAATTCAAACTAACTAAAATTTAACTTGATACACGAATTGCTGTGTTATAAAGAGTGTCTCGAATTCTTCGCTGCTGGTTCGGTTTTCGCTTAAAGATGTAAAAACAGTTTTGATACCATTTTCCCCTTTTGAATAATGTGGATTGTACATCCACAGACTGCATTGTGTTTTCAATTTTAATTATATAATAGGTGATCATGAACAATCTACATTCTACACTTCGTTTAGTATTCATTCCGGTTAATAACGAATACCTTGAAACTAAAACAATGGAGGAAGATGGCAGGAAATCCTTTCATAACAATTTCAAGTTCATATTATGTTACGTGGCAAATTATTTTGGTGCATACATAACGAAAACGTAACAATTACCAAATCTTCCCCTCCTCGCATAGTGTTCCTCATAACTGAGGGTCGTGATTCCCTGGTCTTCGTGGAAACAACTTCTCCTTCACCAATTTGTGCCATCTGCTTCTGTCTTTGGCGTCGTGCAGCCTGGTATTTAACGATGTGCGGACTTGGTCTGACCATCTCATTGGACTTCGACCTCTCGGACGTCCAGTCCGTTCCTTTCGATCTTGCCAGTAACCATCAGCTGATCGAGGTTGACAAATAAATGCACACAATTAAATAAGAGGTCAGAAATTGTTATATGCCATCTTTATTTATCAAGGAGGGAAAAGGTATACAAATTGAAGTTGACGCCCGTCTTCAAGTGGCCAATGTGGGAAGATCCTAGCCCACCAGTCCTTCAACATCCAGTTCGTATAGCTGAAGTTGACGCGACCTCAATGGTAGGTCACTGCTGATTTCGGGCTTTTATTAGCATTTAAGACGTCCTCCAAACTCAGAAATTCGTATTTGTTTTATACATAATGGGTTTTAGAGTTTGCTATCTGAATGTAGTCCCCAAACCCCACTCGTCATCGTCGTGACGAGTTTGTGTTTCTGACAATTGGCCGGTATAAGCAATAAAATGGATGAAGAAAATGAGAACTGGGAAAATATAGGGGAGGTTTTTGCCCTCATGATAAAAACATAAGATCTCTCTAGTTGCAAGTTCTTTATCGAAACGATTGCCATGAGTTTTCTTTTCTGTCAGACGAATCGTTTTAAAACGCATTTTTTTATCAATCAACACGGAATGGCGTCAATTAAATATTCGGCAACCATTATTTACTATCACAAGGTTATGCTCATAAATATAGATTTGAAGAACTGGTTGCTAGTGTAACCGAACGCAATATATCGGTTACAAAAAGTAGATAATGGCCATGAGGTCATGTTACTTTTAGAGACGGAATTATTTTATGCTAACTTTGACCGCAGCTCTGCTCAAACTTTATAATAAAATAAATAGCATTTGATAAATTTACCCTATGACTGAAAATTTATTAAAGAAGAATTTGACAGAGTGGTTAAAATCCATAGCCTACGATGCAACTGAACAGCTTCTGGTAACGTAACTAAACATAACAACTCACACATGCAAGCTCACCCACATACATTTTATATACACATAACCCCACACACACATACACTTTCAGCACACCCCTACACCTCAACATACACTTCACTTGAATTTTATTTTTTATTTTTCTGTCTAGTAACAAATTTTAGTAGTCTGGAACAAATTGTATTTTACTCTGTCTTGTTTTCGGGCGCTGATAGCTGCGTCACAGTTTATACTTCTGTAGCTATCATCGTTCCATTGTACTTTGTGTAATTCCTAAATTGTTCCAAATAAACGTTTTTTTTTTTTTTTGTGCAGTCGTTTGCCATATTCGGGGTTCAAAAAAATACCTACCTAGGTGCATTAACAGTAAGCAACCATACATTGTGAGTTGGTCTAGTTGCAAATAATGCAATTAGAAGTATTTAGTTAATATTTAAAATCTCAGAAACAATTACAAAACATCAAACACTACTTTTAAAATAAACATTTGAAAATGCTTGAAATCTTGTAATACGGATATCCTGTTTATACCAAGAATTAGGAGAAGTGTTGGTTCAGTCCAATCTTATGTTTACTTATTGTGTTGATGTTATTTCCTATAAATAGGCGTAGTAGCTAACATACAGAGATTTACAGTGTGTTATTTACAGCTTAGAAAAGCTGTATATCTTGGTTTGAGTCGATATGACCAATTATCTGGTAGACGAATCCTATGTTTATTTTGTCACGAGACACAAGAGACAGATTATACTGTAGATTACAAAATATGCAGAAAACCGGTTTGTGCTTTTTACGTCAGTTTGTAAGTATAGGTATTGTAATGGAGACGTAAATAAAGACTAGGTACTATGAAGCCATATCCGATAAAAAGGATGAGGCATACTGTTACACCAGTTGCCTAACCGGTGCGGTGGCAATGGCAGTAAAAAGATAACATAAAACATATCTATGATTCAACTTTTTACCCATAAAGATAAATAATCAAATATGTGTCAACGATAAGTCGATTTTTTGACGAAACATCGTGAAGGCTACAGGAAAACCTGGGTAATACCCCAACAGACGTAAATGGCAAATGTATACTTGCCTACATATTAACATCAGAAAATAGGCAAAGTAAGGTAATGTTTGTTTACAAAGACCACAGCCCTCCATTGAGTGCTAATACCGGTTGATAAACTAATAGAATACTAGACTTCTTAAGAATCTTGTTTCTAATATAGAAGTCAAAGTGGATCTTTGTGTCTCTGAAGTTGGCTGCAATACTCAGCGCAGTTGCTATTTTTGTGTCAATGTTGAAGTAGAAGATAGCATTGTATAACTGCCTTTTTCACTTGCTTATGTTTGTCGCATCGTCCTATCTAGCTTACTGTAGAATAGAATAGAATACTTATTTGCTAGAAACATGCTGTTTACAGAGGTGTTCATTTCATGAAATTGCATAGTGCTACATGTCTCACCGTTTTAACGGCATGCAAAATCAATTCCAATTTAAATATAATTTCAATCATTATATATCTATATACTACACACTTCCATTTTTACCATATCATTAAATAAAACAGTACATTTAACATATTATCATTTAACTTAAATAATCACTTAAGCCTGTATGTTGATACTGTATGCAGTATACTTGATGGCAAACTTTTTCTTGCGCAATGGTTCGCAAAGCCTACTTTAGAGACACAAAAAGCCGCTGTGACTACTATACTAGGAAGCAGAAATAAGCTAACTAGTTTTGACACAATTATCAGAAACCTGTGCAAGAGATATACTAAGTATTTATTATCGAAAACCAATAGAGCGATACATGGCTTTTTATCAGTTTCAGAAATCTATAATTATTTATATATTGCTTCAATAACCTGTCTGTAAAGTTGCTATTTAAATACTAATGACGAAACGCCGTAGACACAATAATTATGTACCATTATACAAATTGAAATTACATGCATAGACCGGCAGTTCGGTTCAGTGGATTGGTCAATTGTTATACAACACATTAAATGTCAAATCAAAAAGAAGTATTCGAAATTAAGTCGGAGGTTAGTCTGTCCTATCCTATATCATCAGAAAGAACTTACCAAATTGAGATAAGACCCCTAAGAAGTGTATGAACAATCTTTCAGGGAATATAAATTGTATGATAACTTCTCAGATATATGAGGGCCTTGACCCAACCTTGACTTCCAGTGGCAGTATATTTCGCCATTTTCAAAGTGCGCAAACACGTTGCAAATTGCAATATCATGATTCTCTTTACCTTAACATATCTTGTTCATCTAGGTATTCTTCTCTATTAGTCATCAGCTGAGAAGTAACGCAACTTTTTATACGCAGACCTATCCTAACGAAAGTTTCCCTTTTTTTTCTAAAATTAAATTGCCATATTGCTTCCACAATTGCAATATATACGGTAGGTATAGCCACATCTTGAACTTACACCTACATTTTCAATGCTCAAATAACTGATAAAGACGCTTTTTAATTGCCAAGGAGTCTGGCAGTCCGAAAAATGAAGTTAGTTGCACATTTCAAAGCGTAGATAATCAAAGATGAACGTGTAACAAACTCGAACCAAAATTTTGTATGCAATAGAAGTGGGCCGTCCTTTACAATATTCTGGCCCAGTGTCTCGCCAGCTACAACACATGTGAAGAATTAAGTACAGCTAACAACATAAGCAGTCGTACCACGTGGAGCCTCTAGCCATAGCCACTCCTATGGGGTCGCCGACATCCGTTTCGCACGCACGTCAATCAGCATCCTCTACCGGTCAATAAGATTAAGTTTCTTGTTCGCCACAAACCGCAAATATTGGTGTTTTTGCTTAATTAAGGTTTAAGGATTGAGCAGTGTTTTTGTAACACTTCATTCTCCTTTCTGCTTCCTATTCAGCTAACAATAGCAGCAGTGTAGTTTTAATTTTCAAATCTCGTACGCGATTTTCTATAGTTTAGGTTCTTCCAACTAGCACATTTTTTAAATCACTGACTAGTTTTCAACCCAGCCAATGATTTGTACATATACCGACGCGCGACGTTGACGCATTGCTAGAGCGTTTAAATATCTTTACAGCACGCAATTCAAGCAACATAGGCCTTGTCTCCTCGTCTCCTTGATTGAGATTTATTTGCCAATCAACATTAATTACTATTCTACCGACAAGCGGAGTAACTCTACTGATAATATCTACTATTACCTCATTCACTTGAACGGCAGTAGCTGTAAATGAATTGTGTCAATTTATGACGTACTCATTGATTCATTCAAAATCGTCGTTTTCAACAATTGATTCTAATTTAGTTAGTCGATATGCATAATGAGCATTTTGTGAATAGGTTAGTCGACGATTGGGTAGGGCACGGTCGATTTATGCTATTGCTGTCTGTGAATTTACAGCAACAGACTATATTTGACTAGGTATTTAATTTTTACCCCTTAAATGCCCGAAACGTGGCTCCACCGTTTAATATATGAAGTTGAATATGGAAAGCGTAAATTCATAATAATGACATATATTTTAATAGCGGTACTTATACAAACGTCCTGAGACGTGGATATGACAACCCTATCATACAGGCCCTAAATATCCCTGACAGACAGCGAGGAAAAAAAAAATGGACTACCGCCCCACCCTGGTGTTCAACCATGCGTAGAAGTCCTGAGAAAGAACCTGAGCATTTAGACAACCCAGAACAGAGCTCTCTGACCAACCCAAGAGCTCAGAGCTCTCTTCTCAGAACTGGAAAGAGGGTTGGACATATACAAACAGTAACACTGGAAATCGTTAACTCGATGACCCAATAAGGTTCACTGATTTACTTTATCACAAAACTAATTAGGTACCTATGTACTTGTAAAACAACTGCATTAAGATTAGTTATTCAAAACAAAATAATAATGTCAGAGATATCATAATTATGATTCTGTGAATTATGGAAATAGTAGGAACCGACACTTATTTTTATTTCGAGTTCTATTGTTGTTACGAAATAATAACAAAAAAAGTAGGATGGAAACAGAAGCTAGGCACATATTCCCATTGTCAATGCAACTAACTAAGCTTGAACACAGATAATATTATACTGCTAGAAGGATTTAAAAAGATAAATCAAATGCAACATTGGGAGCCTACGATGTCTAATCGTCAGCTGGGCAGTAGCTTTAGATATATTTCGATAAATATAATAAGATTAGCGTTATCAATGTATCTCACAACGCACGTACATAGGTAAGTACATACAAACCTACCTGTCTATTTAAACTTTGGACCGTCAAATCATGTCACATGGCAAATATTGCATTTCTTCATCATCCTTGCCCAAAATGTAAGACATTTTTTGAAGAACGAGAATTTGCGTGTAAATTATTATGCCGCAAAATGAGCGAAGGAATAAGGAAAATGACAAGGGAAAAGGATTTAAGCGTGGAAGACCAAGGAAACGATAGATAATGTGATAGATGATATGACTAGACAGGTGAACACTGAGGTGATATCTGATAGAGATAGAAGAATTACTGCTGCACTGAACGTCAATAAATTATTGAAAGAATTGGAGGATGATTCTCTAATGATCTACCCCAATTACTCTCGTAGTGTTATAAAAAACACTGACCTCAAGCAAGACGTCAATGCGATTATGAAGCTTTTTGACTCAGCCCCATATAAATATTCATATTTGCCCGAAGACTGACTGAAATAATTATAATCACAGTGATAATCTTGTGGAGGGGCCGAGAATTAACTCGGACACTTCGACATCACAGTGATAAACTCCAGTAGATAATGTTATTCTGATGGTCTAATTCTATTTCCATTCACACAATAATTAATACACAATATTCGGTCAACGGCACGAACTATTTTGTACGCGGGGTTAAAATGCATGCTGTCTCATCCGACAACACGTGCTAAAGAGATTGATGCTGTGATGAGCAGTAAGAAGCTAGTTCTCGTACGAATTAGCACTTTTGCAAGTTTGTAGCGAAATGGATGATGATTTAGGACGAAAACGAGCGCGTGAAATTTTATGAACAGACCTTTGGGAGTCTAGATATCATGAAATAACTACTAAATGTATATTTTCAAAATAAAATTATTTGCATTGTTGAATTAATAATCAATCCCTTTTTGGAGGCCGTTTTGCAATTTTCCTTCTTCTTATGGTATTTATTTCCGCCCAAAGATGCGTTAAAATTAGTGTTGAAATATGGAACTTTCGACGTTCATAACTTTCAAATATTGTATTTTTTTACTTTTCTGTTTCCATACAGGGCTAGATAATGATAAGACAAATTGATATATTTTTTTATTTTGAACGTACACCGTCAAACAGTGGCGTAATCGCCAGACTACGTTTGTATGGAAGAATTTTCGACTAGTGTAACCTTAAGTAACCAAAATGTCTAAAAACATGTGTGTGTAGACCAAGATTAGAAAGCGCTTACCACATATATTGACGATTATATGAATGGTGCTCATCATAACGAAGCATTGTTACTTTATGGCGTTGAAATCCCTAAAGTGTGAAGCAGACCCAAGAGACGTATTGTATGTATTTAGATTATGCGAGATTGTAAGAACATAGGAAAACTAAGTCCCGAGCTTCATGCAATTTATTTCATGTGAAGGTCTAATTTTTTTTGTCTACTTTGTTGATTATTCGGTGACAGACGTTGCTATCAAAAAATCACATCATGAGCTGGATTTGAGGCTTGGATGTTTGGGTAGGATAATTTTAATCGATTTTTTCCTTCTATAAAGACTGTGCGAACCTATGAAGACGTTCAAGTTTTTGAGGTTCTGATCAGCACCAGCTTGATGGTTTAGGAATCGTCGACACCAAAAGCAGATTTCTTTACTGTGCTGGAATATTTAATAATAACAATGCCACTAAACAGCAAGACGGCTATTTATTTTAACCGACTTTCCAAAAAGGAGGAGGTTCTATGTTCGACATTACGTTTTTTTTGTATGTTCACCGATTTCTCCGTCAATTGAGGACGATATAAAAAAAAAACATTTTTTTTTTGATAGAGTATGTTCCCAAATTGGTCCCATTTAAATTTGGTGAAGGTCTGACAAAGAACTTCGGAGATATACAACAGAACTCTTCAATAAATGACATCAAATCTCTCGGGATTGCTGCAATAGCATGTCTGTTTATTGGTTATTTTATACCATTTCATAGCATAACATCACGCCAGTACGCTCTAAATATAATGAGAGTGTACCTTGGTACACTCTCATTTCACCGGTTATGTTCAAGTTTCATGATATTCGGGTAATCTAAAAAACTTTTTTAACAAAAAAATGTAACCGACTTCCAAATAAAACACTTGAATTTTCGGCAATCATCGGTGTCAAAAAATGAAATTAAGAAAACAGGAACACCGACTTCCGCAAAAAAGAAGTTATTTTCACTTTGTAGTGTTTTTATTTGGAAGTCGGTTTTATTTTTCATGAGCATGCTGCTATCACTAAAGATAAACATAGAATTAATAATTATATAAAAGGACCGTGACGCATGAGTCTAATAGTAAATTCAGGCCAATGATAACTTGGTGCGCCTCTACTATGCTGATTGCATTTGATGTTACTACAATTTGTAAACGTTTCGTTTTTTAGGTACTCGAATAACAGCCGTGCACGATTTTGTGCCTGGCCGAAACGTAGGCAAAATCCGAACATCAGTTCTGCCAAATGTGTCTTCAGTAAGCAAGATTTTTACCAAACGAAATCGTTTAATTGAGAAAATCTCTTGTTTTAATTCATCAAAATACTATATTGTATTTTAGCTTTTGTAGTCGAATCTTCATCTTCCATCCCTTTACTTCCCTTTACCCAGGGTCGGGTTTCCAAGTCCTGTGGCGCCACTTGTGCCGCTGATAAGCATCGTCAGTAGATTAGACCACACCTATGTCTTTTAGTAGTCGAATGACAACATTAATAAAATTGATCCTAGCAGCAATAATCATCTCATGGTCGTCTATGACATTATGTCATATATGGTATGTAATATCGCAAGTTTTTCAATACCGATATTGATTTCTGTTAGCTCTCAATATCGGAATTTATTTATTATGTTCTTTATTGTACCCTTTATTGTAATTTCGATATTTATATCAGAATTGCGCACTTTCATTAAATATCACAATTTATTTTTGTTAATTTCTCAAATTCGGTATTAGGTTGGATTGAGTACAACCATAAAAACACGTTTCTGCTGAGACATATTAGGATTTTCTATGAAAAACTATCTTAGCATTCATTATCATCGTCATCGCCATCGTTGTTTCAGCCGAAATACGTCCACTGCTGAACATAAGCCTCCCCAAGTGTCTTCAAATTCATTCATTCAAGATCCCGTTGTTAAATCAATGAAAATATAATTGTTACAACGGGTTCTATAAAACTGTATTTACTTGTACTCTTAAATGTAACATTTTTAGCAATCAATCCGGAATTTATCAAGGCACTTAATTTTTTTTCATGAATTTAAGTTTAAGTAAATAAGCGCCCGATTAGTAAACAGATTATCCGACCACTGTTAATCTGTAGTTACTGTATTCACAGGTCTTAACCACGCTTTCTCGCTCAACGCTTCACAAGGAGCTAAAATAAGGTTTTTTACTGATTCCGAGATTCCGAAATTGGTTTACTCAGTATCGACCCGATATTCCGATATTCCGCGATTCCGACATTCCGATATTCACCAGTTTGCACTATACTAAATTGGGGTGTGGTGCGCCAGTCTGGGTGGTACTTCTGATTGACAGTGATTCATAAAAACATGCAAATATTATCGAATTACAACTTGATGTAAGTATACACTACCTTTAATGTTGGCACGTGACCACGTCTATCCGTATTAGAGTGCTCGGTCTGTATTTATAAACCTGAGCTATTATTATTGTTACTGATACAGAAGCCAGGTATATTACCAAATTCATGATCAGAGCCTAATAAAGAATATTAATTAGATACTTGTAGGTATGTGCTGAGGTTGAGTGACATCGGTTAAAATGTTAAGCAAAGCAAAAAAATACAAAATTGTCCACCCATTATTTGGCAACGGACTACATAATTTTGCACGGATCGCAGCACAGAAATAACTAAAGTATGGGTAAAAAAGCGAAACCACACCATGGGATACAAGATTTCTGTTCTGTGTTAGCGAGGCTTTAAATTGCTTTGACAGATTACATCAGAACCTACTTGTTACTTGCGAGACTTTGCCAGTTGGCATTTATCTTATGCCCACGTTTCACCAAACCAGAAAAAATTGTTAGTACAGCATCAAACAATGCCACAAGCAAACGAAACCATAAATTTTGCGTTGTAGGTATTGGTTAGATTTTGGTTGACACGGTTTTTACGGTAAAGGCAAGCTCTTCATATTTCAAAGTACTTTACTTGGCACTTGAAAAAACTATAATCTATTATCTCTAGGCATTTGAACTCTGGCACATCGTTACAGGCCGTTAGCCTCCATGGCGTGAACCCTCAAAGGTTAAACGTTAATGTCATGAGTACTAAGCTCGGTAGACAGACACACCGCATTAGGTGTGATATAATGAGCACATTATAGCATTGTTCTCAAAGCAACATGTAATCAATTACTAGGACTAATACTACGTGCCTCTGCACCTAGTATCGAACTAATAGAAAAGCTTGTGAGCTATTCTATTAGTTCAATACTACATCGTTTCTTTTCTTATTTTTGTGCCTCTGAATTCGATCACGGCTGACGGGAGGCGATGGTTGGCCAAGGAAGGAACGAGAGAGCCCAGAAGATGCCTGTTCACTCTTGCTATGAAGGGTAACGGGTCAGAGATGGTAGGGAGTACAGACGTTGGCTGAAAGTTCGACACTTTGACTATGATTAATTATTCTAAAGGTAGATATGGGACTACCAAAGTACGAGCGAGCCCAGAAGTTGCCTGTTCACTCTTGCTGCTATGAAGGGTAACGGGTCAGAGATGGTAGGGAGTACAGACGTTGGCTGAAAGTTCGACACTTTGACTATGATTAATGATTTTAAAGGTAGATATGGGACTACCAAGGAACGAGCGAGTCCAGAAGATGGATGTTCACTCTTGCTTTGAAGTGTAACGGGTCAGAGATGGTAGGGAGTACAGACGTTGGCTGAAAGTTTCTACACTTTGACTATGATCAATGATTTTAATGGTAGATATGGGACTACCATGGAACGAGCGAGCTCAGAAGATGCCTGTTCACTCTTGCTATGAAGGGTAACGGGTCAGAGATGGTAGGGAGTACAGACGTTGGCTGAAAGTTATATACTTTGACTCTAATCAATGATTTTAAAGGTAGATATCACAGAACTGTTCTCCATAATAAAATATTTCATATCAACTTACCAACTAAAGTGTACTTGATGAGGCAGGGATGGCACAGATTGGTGATGGGTTGCCAATGTTCGTTTTTCACAACATCGGCCAACTCCTCGGAGCGGTTAGTGAGGAAGAGCGCAAACTCCTTGAATGTGACGTCATGGCCAAACGCCAGGGATTCATTTGAAGGGTTCTCGCGGTATGCCTTGATGATGCGTCTTCCGACACGATCCTGCGGAAATAAGAAATTGTTTAGTAAGGAGTACATGACAATAATAATGATAAGTACAGAGATTTAAATCAGATGTATTTTCTTCTCGGGGACAGGCATCCGAACAAAAATATATGAGCATAATACGAGGTGCATTCAATAAGTACCTAGCCTCATCGCCAGAGGGCGCTGTAGTTTCAAAAGAGTTTTACCACAGTGTAGCTCATTCTTTTTTAATTCTTTTTTCAAATTTTCATTCCAATCCCTTCATTTGTTTTAATTTGACAAATTATGGAAGCGAACGTGTCGATCGGTTTTACAAAAATGGAAAAAGAGCAATATCGTTCGGTGATTCGATTCCTATTTTTGGAAGGGAAAACGCGCATCGAAATCAAAGAGCGCTTGGATGCTGTGTACGGTGACTCTTCTCCATCGATGGCTACCGTCAAGAATTGGTTCAACGAGTTTGCACGTGGCCGTACGTCGGTTTTTGATGAACCACGTCCAGGTGCACCGAAAACAGCTGCTACGGAGGAAAACATTAAAAAAATCCATGATTTCGTATTGGCAGATCGCCGATTGAAGGTTCGGGAGCTAGCTGAGACTGTAGGCATTTCAGAAGGAACAGTGCATCATATTCTTCACGAGGAACTCGGCATGAGAAAGCTGTCGGCGCGATGGGTGCCGCGTTTACTCACACCAGAAAACAAGCGCAACCGTGAGACCACATCGGAGACGTGTTTGGCGCTGTTTAAGCGGAATCCAGCGGAGTTTTTGCGTCGTTTTGTGACCGTCGATGAAACCTGGATCCACTGGTACACACCAGAGACCAAGGAGCAATCAAAACAATGGATCCAGACCGGGGAACGTGCCCCAAAGAAGGCGAAAACTGTAAAATCGGCCGGAAAAGTTATGGCCGCCGTTTTCTGGGATTCACAAGGTGTGATCTACATCGATTACGTCGAGAAGGGTAAAACAATTACAGGGCTTTACTATGCCGATTTATTGGGCCGATTCGACGACGAATTAAAGAAAAAACGACCCCATCTGGCGAAGAAAAAAGTGCTGTTCACACGTCTGCCGCTGCCATGGCCAAATTGGTCTAATTACGCTACTAATTGCTGCCCCATCCACCGTATTCTCCAGATTTGGCCCCTTGTGACTTCTTTCTGTTTCCTAATCTGAAAAAATCATTCGCCAGGAATAGATATGGATCGAATGAGGAGGTCATCGCCGCCACGGAGGCCCATTTTGCAAAGTTTGACAAAAAATATTTTTCCGACGGGTTAAAAAAGTTGGAGCATCGCTGGGCTAAGTGTATCGAACTAAAAAGAGATTATGTTGCAAAATAAATTGCCACTTTTCCAAAATTTTCGTTTACTTTTGTAGGCTAAGTAGTGACCCTCGTAGATGTAGTAACTCAAAAATAAAGCGTTTGCGAAATAATTTCCTAGAGTAAGAAATACTAACTGCACTTTCCAGACACAAATTATTGGACACATAAGGAAAAACTATACTATTAGGTATTTATTTAGCTGCAACTTTACGTCTGGCATACGTAGGTAACAGTTCATTAGATGAAAAACCGGCCTAGTGCGAATCGGACTCGCACACGAAGGGTTCCGTACTAGGTAAATTGCGATTTATGATTTATGACGTATTAAAAAAAAACAACTGACTAGATCTCGATCAAACCAATTTTCGGTGGCAGTTTACATGGTAATGTACATCGTATATTTTTTTTATTTTTATCATTCTCTTATTTTAGAGGGTTTAGTTTCTTAGTTTTTAGGAGGGGAGGACACATTTTACGACTTTTAAGTGTCTCTCGAGCAAACTATTCAGTTTAGATAAAAAAAAAATATTAGAAACCTCAATATCGTTTCTGAAGACCTATCCATAGATAACCCACACGTATGGGTTTGATGAAAAAAATATGTAAGTTTCAGTTCTAAGTATGGGGAACCCCCAAAATTAATTGTTTTTTTTTTCTATTTTTGTGTGGAAATCTTAATGCGGTTCACAGAATACATCTACTTACCAAGTTTCAACAACATAGTTCTTATAGTTTCGGGAAAAAGTTGCTGTGACATACTGACGGACAGACAGACGATAGTCAGACATGACGAATCCATAAGGGTTCCGTTTTTGGCCATTTGGGTACGGAACCCTAAAAAGGCCGTCTAGATATAGACATTACAAATATGATCCCGCCAACTAAGTTCACGGATACTTTATAGCAACTATTTATCACTGAGCAACGTCAAAAGTCAACGAGCCTTAATGACGACCAAATTATTATCAATTTGTATAAAAACAACAGCAAGGCCGAGTGGAATATTTGAGGAGTTAATCGAAAAACTCGACATGCGTAAACTTTAGATAATCCATGATTTATTTTTAAACGACTTCATGAATGAAGAGGTTCTAAATTCGTTTTTTTTTTTTTTTCATAATTTGTGGCTACCAATGGCACACCATCAAACTAGCCAGTGTTTAGTCTCCTCAACTACCACTAGAACGCACTTTACATAAGTAAAATTTCAAAATTTAAAAACCCCCGACACACTTTTATTTCATGCTACATAATTTATCTAGTACATAGTAGATACGCTTCAATCGGCAATCTATTGTACACGTAATTATGACATGACATCTTGCTAAAACACCCCGATTCAAACAGTAAAACGCCCATAATTTTTGAACGGTTGAACCGATTTTATTCAACACTCTCGATAAAATCAACTTACTAACAAAAAAAAATGAAATAAAAATCGGTCCATCCGCTTAGGAACTATGATACTACAGACAGGTACACAGCAACACACGTCAAACTTATAACACCCCTCTTTTTCCGATAGGGGATAAAAAGGACTATTCATTTCAGTATTGATATGGACGAATAATCTTGATGCCCAATCAGCATCTTCTAGTAATGAAGCGTTGAAAGGAAAAATAAGAGATTCTGGTATCAATTCTTCTAAGAATCTGAATTCTGATATAAAGGAACCAAACCCACGGTAGTAGGAATGGTGTTTTCCAGTGATATGTTAGAAGAATGATAGATCTACACAAAATAAACATAGTATACTGAGATCGTGTAAAACATGACGTACATGATGTTCTTGTGGAAGAGAAAGATGGCCATGTAGAGATGAAGTAAATAAATAAGCCTTAAGGTTACACTAGTCGCTCATTTTTCCTTACAAACGTAGGCTGGCGATAACTCCACTGTTTGACGATGTACGTTCAAAATAAAAAATCATATCAATTTGTCTCATCATTATCTAGCCCTGTATGAATATAAAATGTAAAAAAATATATATTTTGAAGTTATGAGCGTCGAAAGTTACATATCTTCTCATCTTTGGGCGGAAATAAATACCATAAGAAGAAGCAAAACAGCCACCATACATGGATAGATTAGTAGTTCAACAATGCAAATAATTTTATTTTGAAAATATACATTTAGTCGTTTTTCCATGATATCTAGACTACCAAAGGTCTGTTTATAAAATTTCGCTCGCTCTTTTTCGTCCTAAATCAACATCCATTTCGCTACAAACTTGCAAAAGTGCTAATTTTTACGCGAACTAGCTTCTTACTGCTCATCACAACATCTATTTCTTTCGCACGTGTTATCGATCTGTTAGCATGCCTTTTAACCCAGCGGACAAAATAGTTCGTGCCGTCAACTAGGGCAACCTTAAGTATTCACTGCGCTTTGTACGTTAACACCAGAGTCCTCTTTAAATATTTTAAAACAGAGCCCACAAGTTTTACAAGCGTTAAGACAAATGTTAATAGCGCTATCATTAGAAGGCCTACACCGAATCCAAAAGTAAACTTATGTGTTTATGGCAGAGCAGAGAAATAAACAATACTAAGTACTTAATTATCATTCCAATTTAAAAATAAATTGTCCAGTGGCAACTGCCGGACGTTCCTATCAGTTGATGTATTGTTGTTTGTTCGATGTTTAATAAATTGATGCGTTTTTTAGTTCGAACTCGGGAATTCCGAAAATTTGATTAAAATATTATAAATCATGATATCTATATTTCCAAGACCATCTTGAAAACTAGTTGATTGAGCGGGAAATCATTGATTTGAGTTTGTTGAGCAAAAAGTTTTGGAATGTTTTTGCAATGACGTTATTAAGGCCGTACCCTGACCAAAAAATCAGCATGAGATATGAGCATTCCTATTGGCCTAGCGGCACTGGTGGCGCATGAATTACAGTAGTGAATACGCCCGGATATAGAATAAAATCTTTATAAAAAACGAATATTGGTCTTTTGAAACAAGTAAAACTTACAAAATGTTCGTTATAAAATTGTCTATCCATTAGTGTTAGTACAAAAATTATTAATGAACACTTTACGAGGAGATGCATGCTATCAGTCATTATTTCTCATTTTTATGATTTTGTTGGAAGGAGATTTGTGAAACATTATACTACACTTAAAAAAAAAAAGAAATCTACAATTTTGGAATCAATAATATGTAGTAATTTAATGTATTTTTCATTTTAAATAACGAGTAGATAGCTCCTAAAAACTGCACGAAAAACGGCTAGCGCGGCGTTTTGCTCGGGGTAGCGCCTTAATAGGGTCAAGGCAATGTATCAAACAGCTCACACTACAAAACAAGGACTATCTAGAATACAGAAAAATGGCTGAAACCATGTCGATGTCATCTCCATTCGTTCCTTTTTAACCGAGTGCCGAAGGAGGATAATGTGTTTATCAGTCTATGTATGTATGTAGGTTTGTTGTTCCTACAGTGGCGTTCTAGAGACCAAACGCGTTGGCCGATTTTGATGATTCTTAAATCAATCGATTCGTAAACTTAACCTTGCGTGTGGCTCTGGCTACATTATAATTGGAAAATAGAAGAATGATTGATTTTGGGGCGCGAAAAATGTGTGGTATAAAAAAAATTGGCACCCACAATATGTGTGGCCCTCAATTTTTTTTCTGCCCAACCAATCGTGTGGGGTATCAAAAAAAAAGGGTTTTAAGAGGTGACTTAAAAATATATAACCCTTACATCTTTCGAAAAACAAAATGTTAACTACAAAGTTATGAATAAAAAAGTTGATTCAAAAAGTCAAAAAACACGACTGCTCAAGAAGCGAACTAAGAAGACGTAATCAAGAAGAAAATCATGCTGTGCAGTCGGAGGATACATCAGGTTTTGGTCAGCCAGCTCGCGAATATGTATCCTCCACAGACATAAACTTAAAAAGATGACGCGATTGTATGTACTTCGCGTGACAAAAAACGGAGTAAAGTTCACGGACCAATGATCGTAATCTGAGCTTTTCATTTACCCTCAGTTTCCCACCTTAAAATTATCGGAGAATTAATATGACAAATTGTCAAACACGCGTTATATTCTCTGATTGGCTGTTGAAAATTCATTCAACCAATCACAGCAAATAACGCGTGCTTGACAATTTTGTAAGTAAATTTGTTTTTAAATTGTTTGTGCTCGCTTGGTTTTCATATAGATCCCAACACAGTTGGAAAAAGGCTAGACAGATGATGATGATGGAGGGCCATGCGTTATCTAGTTAGATTTATTGTGGTATCCTCCGACTGCACAGCATGATTTTCTTCTTGTTAACGTCTTTTTAGTTCGCTTCTTGAGCAGTCGGTTTTTTGATTGTTTGAATTTTTTTTTTTTTGCTTATTAGTTCAAACAAACTTGACAATGCCATTTTGCCGGCTGGCTGTCCCGCCATTTCAAGGGTGGGATGAAATATTTTAATTTAGGTAGGTACTAAGTGCTGTTTCATAATCTGTCATTGGAACAAATGACGCCATGAAGAGAGCTTCGGAGCTAATGTTTTTTTTTTTTTTTGTTTGTGTTCACCGATATCTCCGTCAATTATAGTCCGATTTTGAAAATTCTTTTTTTGTTTGAAAAATTATGTTCGGCATTGGTCCCATTTTAATATGGTGAAGATCTGATGAAGAACTTCGAAGATATACTACATAAGTCTTCAATAAATAACGGCAAACCGTCCGTTTATTGTTTATACCTCATTTCATAACTTTACTTCACGCCAGTACGCTATTAAGGGGTACGCAGATCTCTCATTGCACCGGTTATGTTCAAGTTTCATGATATTCGGTTAATCTATTCTAGTGCTTTATAGGTACCTTACTAAACAACTTGTTTATTAGGTAGATACAACTAAAAAATTAAAATAAAAAAAAACTTTTTGCAAAAAAATACTACCGACTTCCAAATACAAAACTACAAAGTGAAAAATAACTTAATTTTTTGAAGTCGGTGTCTTTCGTAGGTACCATTTTTTTGCGTTTTGGACACCGACTTCAAAAAATTAAGTTATTTTTCACTTTGTAGTTTTGTATTTGGAAGTCGGTAGTATTTTTTTGCAAAAAGTTTTTTTATTTTTCACTTTTTAGTTGTACGTACCTAATAGGCAAGTTAGTAAGGGAACTATTTCGACAGAATAGATTTCATGAAACTTGAACATAACCGGTGAAATGAGAGATCTGCTTACCCCTTAAGAGCGAACTGGCGTGATGTTATGTTATGAAATGTTATAAACAACAAACAGACATTCGATTGCAGCAATCCCGAAAGATTTGCCGTTATTTATTGAAGAGTTCTGTTGTATATCTCCGAAGTTCTTCATCAGATCTTCACAAAATTAAAATGGGACCAATTTCGGAACATACTTTTTCAAACAAAAAAAGAATTTTCAAAATCGGTCCACAATTGACGAAGATATCGGTGAACATACACAAAAAAAAAAAACAAAAAAAAAAAAAAAAAAATACAAACTTGAAGTCGAACATAGAACCTCCTCCTTTTTGGGAAGTCGGTTAAAAAATACTACCGACTTCCAAAGAAAAACTACAACATACTTTATTTTTGGAAGTCGGTGTCCATAACGCAAAAAAATGGTACCTACGAAAGACACCGACTTTCAAAAATAAAGTTGTTTTTCACTTTGTAGTTTGTCTTTGGAAGTAGGTAGTATTTCTTTGCAAAATAATTTTTTTATAGATTTTAGCGCTTTTAGCGCACCTGTGTGGCTGTATCACATAATTATTTATGAAACCCAGACTACGGAAGAACTAAATATATAAAACAAGTTTTACGATGAAACAAAAAAGCCTTACGTCTGATGTTTTAAGTAATGTTTTAATTGGCGGGGAGTTTTTAATATTTCATCAGGCAATTAAGAAGTTGACCGTAAATATTTTACGAATTCGTCTGCCGTCATGCCATTGATCTAGGGACTGAACGACAACGTAGAATAGCTACTTAAGGTCGCAATGTAGTGAATTGGTCGTCATTTATTGGTTGTTATTATTCTGAGCATGTTGTACCTACATATTTTTGATTAACTCTTAGAATATATTGATCTATGCCCGCCTGATGAAGACGAGGCGTGGGTTGGCCTCCCACTAGGTGGACCGATGACCTATTTAAGATTGCGGGAATCCGCTGGACGCGAGTCGCACGTGATCGGTCAGTGTGGCGACGCCTGAGGAAGGCCTATGTAAAGCAGTGGACGTGATGATGAACGCCTGATGCAATTTAATTTCTTACATTTTGTAAATACCAACTTCTAATAAGTCAATCAATCTACCTAGGCTTTCCCCAACTATGTTGGAAAAAGCCGAATATCAGTGTTTCTGTATACCTACTACTAACAAGGAGGCACTGGGAGTGGTAAGGACTACCTTTTCCGCACTTAGACTGCCATTTAGTCCATTGTGCGTGAGGGTACTGGTTAACATAACCTCCGTCCAAAAGCACAGAAGCTTCCTAGGAACTTCACAGGCTTCACGGAGCGACCTCACTGTGCCGAGGATTTCTTTTACCACAGCCTCGCATTCCAGGATTACCTACGTGGGCGACTGATTCTTCAGCGTCAAAACAGCCCCTGCAAAGTGGGCTATCCGCGGCGCCTATGTTGAATAGATGTTTGTTAAGAAGGGTATGCCCCGTTATTGTCCCTATAATTATTTAGAGGTTATTTGTACTAGTCTGAGGCGTTTTTTAGTGAGACGCGGGTGTACGTTTGGCCATCTGTTATTGTGTAGTTCTTTTTTTTTTTTTTTATCTATTATAGGCTCGCGCTTGACCACTATCTCACCTGATAGTAAGCGATGATGTGGTCCATGGTGGAGCACGCTTGCCTAGAAGTAACCTATTGACTCTTGACTTAAAGACCCCTAGATTGTAGCTATCGGGAAACACAGACTCCGGCAGGGAATTCCACTCCTTAGCTGTAGGTACGCATAATAAAAGTATTCCCAAAACGTTTAGTGCGTATGGGTTCTGTTGACCTTTGGCGAATCCACGCATGAAATTGCGAGAAGGGCAAGGGGATAAGTGGATATGGGCCTAGCACTAACATCTCGGAGCCCCTTTTCGCAAGTTTATCTGCGGTATCATTCCCTAGGGATCCACTATGCCCCCTAGGCAGGAGGCCCTTTTATTTCATGATTTATCTTATTGTTGCTGATTTATTATCTAATCATCATCCGCAGCCTGCATAGCATAGGCCCACAACTGAATACAGGCTTCTCTTTTCATGAATCAGTCCCCTTGTTCCGGTGTGGCTGGCCTCATCTACGTTCTACCCAAGAAGGCAAAAAAATTGTCTGCCCAATTTGTTGCTTGACTTCAGCTAATTAAATAACCACATTTGTGAAACTAAATTCAACACACATTAATAAAATAGGCAGCAAGCAGGAATATCCAACTGGCAAACATATAAAGTAATAATTTGAAATTCAAATCAATTCTTATCTGCAAACTTCAATAATTTATCAAAATATAATGTTCCAGTAGACATTTATTTTGATAAATTTAAGTAATGTGATATCACTGTATTGCATGTTAAATGATAACTGATATGAATTAATTTTATAATCTGTAATATCAATGTGCATGACTCGTGAAGGAGTGAAAGTGTAGTTAGAGACTTTTAATTTAATAGGTGGTAGTTATAAAGAAAGTGTCCTCATCCATTTTTTTATCGGAACATGTTTTATTTTGCTTTTCCATTTAAAAGTCCTGCAATCGACCTAGGGGTCTTTAAGTCAAGAGTGAATAGGTTTCTTCTAGGCAAGCGTGCTTCACCGTAGACCACATCATCGCTTAACATCAGGCGAGATGGTGGTCAAACACGAGCCTACTGTGTATAAAAAAAAAAGATTGGATGTCATACAATATAGTAGTCCAGTTGTAGTAAATTATGCCATTGTTCATTAATTACTAAGACCACACAAATTAAACTTGGTAAGGCATTGTATACCCTTACAAGATACAAATAAAGGTAATAAGTTAGGCTCTTGAGTTAAGACTCCTATTTGGTTTGGTTGGGCTCCTATTTTAAATAATTGGACCTAATAACTTTATTTTACTTTTACGTGTATATCTTATGAACTTTAGGTACGTTTTTTTTTCATAAAATTCTTTTCACAAACATTACATTAATGCATCTTGCATTAAAATAATAGCAATAAACCTAACTTTGCTACTGACACAATGCAGTCTGAGAATTAAAAAACTAAACTTATGTCCCACACTAAACTGAAATTTGTCATTACTTTTAGAGAAGCAACAATTAAATGTAATTTAGCAAGCTATTAGGTAATAAGTAGGTACAAGATTTTAGTAAATAAATACCTATCAACCTGTAATATGAACTATTTAGTCTGCACTTACTTGACCTATATCAATTTCAAATATGATACTTACCTAATCAAATATTAATAAACTTCATAATAATTATTTAATATTGTTTACAACTCACCTGAAAATACTTGGCACTGGGCGCATCACCTTCCAGCTTATTCCTAAAAGCTGACAGCAGCCTTTCAAATGGATTTCTGACTATGATCATCTTGTGATAATTTTCCAACATGTAATCCCTTTCCGGCCGGCTGACTGTGCTCATGTTCCGGAACATTCCAGGAGTATGGGCAATACTGGCCGTAATGGACAGCACATCTGTATCGTTCCATTTACCAGCGAGTATCATCAGGATCCTCTTCCAGTTTGTACAGGCCACCTAAATAAAAATAATTGTATAAATTTTTGAAAATAGAATTTTCTTATTTGAAGAATAGAGGAGGAAGTGAGTATGGAGTGACAAACTCTAAATTGAAACATTGTTAGCCAAAAACCATTTTTGTATACTATTTATTTTAAAACATCTATCAACTTAACTACTTACCATCAATTTATTTTTTTGCTGTTCAAAGTATATAGATATTGTTATCAGTATAATGTACATGGACTTTGTGTAAACAAATTTTGGAAATTTGTGGCCTTGAATATTATTATACATAATTGATTATATTTAGTAACTATCTTGTAAAATATTAAGCCTGAAAATAATGAAATTGATATTGATAGCCACCCACGACTGAGTTATGTAACTTATTTATTTTTTTATAGATTGATAAGCAGATACAAAATATATTATTGGACTGCGTTAATGAAAAATATTCAGTCTTGACATGCATCGCCTATGGTCATTAAAATTACCTCAATATTAGTTAACTCCCCATAATCAGAAGTTTTTTTTTAAGATAATTTGAATATTTTGTTTATTATTATATTATAGAACCAATTTCAATAAAACTGGTCTTGTTCTATTTTCGTGTCTTTGTGTTATGTAGACTTTCCTTGAATATACTCATTTTAAATTGAATACATATGTTTCATTGTTTATTAACTTATTTTTATCACGACTATACTCTGTCGAGTTGCTAATCTGTCCAGTTGCGAAACTGTCCAGCTGAGAATCAAAAGAAATAAAGAGGGTTATTTTTGCTTTACTATAAAACGCTACGAAATCAAGATCATCCTAAGGAAGTAATAAATTATAAGGTCAGGAAGCTAACAAAATCAATGACAGCTATAAATATTACATGAATTATGTCATGAATATCTTCCAAAAACTAATAGTGGTAAGTTAACTTGTAGGTAATTTTGGATTATTATGACATGGTGTAGGTTCGAAAATCCGGTTTACCTTGAAAGACTCACCTTTGGCACGTAGCAATACAGAAGTTTGTGTTCTTCATCTATCAGGATATGCTCTAGTTGATTCTGAGGAAGCTCATCCAGCCCGTATTTCGGGGGAAAATGTCTGCAAGTCTCCTGAATCAACTCTTGCCGCGCCAAGTTCAAGGACTGGGTCAACTCCAAAGAATGCTCACTCACATCATTATTATTCACGTCCCCGCTAACCAAAAATAAGTTCAGTAACAACACTATTTTCACCTTCAAAACACCCATCTTCCAAATTTTCACATCACACAACAAAACAAAACTTTTGAAACTTTCTTTCGGTAACCTATGTTTTTAATGTAGGGCAACGCGCTGTACGCATTACTGTCTTAGAAAGTCTGTATAAAATGAATGGCCACAGCGAATTTGATCAACTTTTAGAGATAATATATATTTTTAATAATGAATACTGTTAATTAAAAGTAGTTTTGTATCGATGTAATTTACGTCAGAGCTTGCCCGTGAAATACGTTCAACACGTACCGCGTTGAAAGAAACACTGAATGAAAATGAATGAACGAGTTCATGAACAAAAACAAACCACGGATCGGATTCGGAATTTCGGACGAACGAATCGGATTCCACGCATGGAAGATGGAACGAACGCGGCTGAACTTTGATATTGATTCAAATCATTCAATTTTAGCATAAATTCGAATTATTATAATTACTAGTGTTGGGACTTGGGAAAACTTTGGTATTTTGACCTAGGTAGGTGGCAGGTAGGTACCATTGTTTCTATTTGTTTTCTGCAGATTATTGTAACCCATAACACATTTTTTTATCATGCTCGGGTTGATGCTTATTTTGCATTATTATGCGGGTTTACATTAAATCAGTTGATGGGACCTTGTACCCTCTTATTAAATAAAATTGTCACTAATTGCTTACCTCATGACATTTATTTTAAAACTACATAATAATTATTTCTATCAATAAGTAGTGGGTAACAGTATTCGGAATAGATATTTTTAAATAATTAATCATTTACCTACAATTTATTATATTTGTTATTTATCAACTTAAATAAGTCTACGTTTGTTTAGATTTACATATGTAAATCCAAACGGCAGATTTATTTACAAGTTAACACCATTAACATAAATTAAGGAAACAAGGTACCTTTTAATGAAAATTGATAATACGAGTACCTATGTATAGATTTTGTTAATCAAATAAAGATAATTGCCTAATTGAACTGCCGGTATGTTCAACAAACATAAATCACACTGAAAACGTGAGCCTGAAGAAAAGGTACATTGAGCTCAGTGTTGCCAGTGGCAGAGAGTCAAATACATGAGACATCTCAAAAAGTTAAATTTTCATGAGAAAAGTTACATTACCTTATTTTATGTGGCAAACGACACTAAAATAATAAAAGACTACAATTTGTTTTTTTTCTACTTATTTTCGCGCGGCCCGGCCGCGATTACTACGGGTAAATCCGTGGCGTTTAGTTTAGAACATTCAAATTACAACTAGTAACAACTATGTATCTAGGTACCTATTTGGTCGCATTAGCGAAAAGATCGATAAAAAAAATCTAATTTAGGTTACGCCGGCCGGTAGATATTCATCCCACTCTAGTTCTTGTAAACGAAACCAAAGTTACTTAAAAATGAGTAATAAATATCCAAATGAACTTCTTGAAGCTGCTTGCAGTGCATGGCACACATATATCACGCTACTTGATAATCTAGATATTTAGTTGACGATTGATACAAAAATAAACTTATTTCAGTTGCAAGACGACTTTGTTGTTGATTTACTGACAACACGAAGAACAAAAGCTTTCTTAGATGCGTTCCGTTTCACGATTATTTTTTTGTTTGCGGGCAAATATTTTAATATTTTTAATAAGTTCTAAAAGTTACGTAAAAGTTACATTTTGAGTCGTGTTACATGGAGGTTACATGAGACGGTCAAAAGTTACGTAAAATGTAACAAAAGTTACGTTCTGGCAACGCTGAGTGAGCTTGAAGTGAACTGGCATTCGACCGTGATTGGACGGATTGACAGCTCACTTCATGTTCACTTCACCCAAGTTTAAAGCGCTTATTACACTACATAGTAGTCAGGGCCATAAAGCCTAATTTAGGGTAGTATAAAATAACTGTTTGGGATTTAGGGTCCCCAAAATAGCGTCCGTAGCGACCCGGAATGGTGTCCGTAGTTACACGGTATTCAGGGCCCTTAATACCGTATAGTGTAATAAGCGCTTAAGTGGTGAGACTTTTTCAAAATAGTATCTACTTATTTTTACACCTAATCACTTCATTCGATTAACATTTTGTCGTGCTGTGTATCAATATCTAAGTACTTCTTGGTTGTGGTATAGTTCTCGCCAAACTTCTGGTGCTTCAGGGCCGGCTTTCCGAAAGCGCGAGGGACGAAACAATGCTGTTTTTGTATGAGATTTACTACTGCACAGCCATTGTAGCAAACTTCAGGGCGGCCAAGAAGTTTTACGAGAACTATGGGTAGATATTGCAGAAATATATCAGATCTGCTGTTAACTTTGATTGTTGAATTATATTACCTCACCAGGAAATCAAATAAATATCTGCTATCATGCCTATCATTAGTTCTAACTTTAAATTAAAAAAAGTATTTAGCGTTATTTAATCAGATAGATAAAATCTACTAATTAGTTGTCAGTTTTTCCGGGATGTTACTCTGAAAAAGAAAAAATTACATTATACACTAGGACTTTGACCTCTTCTTGTTACAGTAGAATTGCATCTTATTTCTCAAAACAACTTTAAAATATTCACACTTCAATTTTGGTTTTGTTAGTTGGTACTTACTCTTAAATGTTGAATGTAGCAGACTTGGTGATATTGGCGTATCAAAGCGAACGCCTCTTCGGCCACAGGTAATTGATGATGCTGCCAAGCTAGGACAGCGAGGCACGCCCAGAGCGTCTCGTCTTCAACAGTACGACAGAGCTAAAAAATGTTATTAGCCGGCATTAATACGCCGTGGGCAGAAAATTTGCTGCAGAAAGTTTTCAGATTTGCTCACCTGGAGTGCAGGCTGCCACATATTCGCGACAACGTGTTTCAGTAACTTTTCAGGGAATGCAGCAATAGACAGGTGTAATATTGAACCATTGCCGCGGCATATATGCGCTACACCATCCTCAACGCTTTGAATCGTTGGGTTTCTACCTAAGTCCCTAAAAATAACAAAAGGTAATTGATTGATGAGCATTATGATCTATTGCAACTATCTGTTGTATATTATGTAGCAAATACTTGGGTACTGACACGACATCTTTGCTGACGGTGGTGAGGGCAAGCCAGTCTGGTTGCATAGCTGCCCGAGGACAACACCACGCGACTACAGAGCTGGCACGTAAGCCAACCAGCAGCTCCGTCTCGCAGCTCCAGTTTATACTTAGAATTTGTGACCCTGGTATAAAATTGAATGGTCGAATAAACGTAATTAGAGATTGATAAAAGTTAATACACACACAAAATAAAAATCTAATCCCAGCTGGATAGGTGGTATGATTCCAGGTCCAGAGAAAATCCAGGGTGGTGTCAAAGAAAACCTTGATATACTGTTGCGTTGGGGAAAAAATGCCTTGCGCTATAAACAGTTCGGATTTTTATTACCTACATGGTTATTTTAGTGAATTTGTTATCTCAACAAACAACGTTTTATTCTGTTTTTTTTTAGAAATACCAGATTCTATCATTTTAATTCCACGAAAATCAAAAGTGGTTAAGTCATCACATCATCAGCCAAAGTTGGTAAGAAATTAATAATAACGAACGACAAGTTGACGTTTCCTTTAATTATCTCTTTTTATTCATTTTTAACCGACTTCCCAAAAAGGAGGATGTTCGACTTCATGTTTGTTTTTTTTTTTGTGTATGTTCACCGATATCTTCGTCAATTGTGGACCGATTTTGAAAATTCTTTTTTTGTTTGAAAAAGTATGTTCCGAAATTGGTCCCATTTTAATTTTGTGAAGATCTGATGAAGAACTTCGGAGATATACAACAGAACTCTTCAATAAATAACGACAAATCTCTCCGGATTGCTGCAATCGCATGTCTGTTTGTTGTTTATAACATTTCATAACATAACATCACGCCAGTTCGCTCTTAAGGGGTAAGCAGATCTCTCATTTCACCGGTTATGTTCAAGTTTCATGAAATCTATTCTGTCGAAATAGTTCCCTTACTAATTTGCCTATTAGGTACGTACAACTAAAAAGTGAAAAATAAAAAAACTTTTTGCAAAAAAATACTACCGACTTCCAAATACAAAACTACAAAGTGAAAAATAACTAAATTTTTTGAAGTCGGTGTCCATAACGCAAAAAAATGGTACCTACGAAAGACACCGACTTCAAAAAATTAAGTTGTTATTCACTTTGTAGTTTTGTATTTGGAAGTCGGTAGTATTTTTTTGCAAAAAGTTTTTTTTATGCAATAAGCAAGTAAGTAGCACTGAGTTGATACTATTACCACATCTATCTATTTTAATATTATAAAGCTGAAGAGTTTCTTTTTTTGTTTGAACGCGCTTGTCTCAGGAACTAATGGTTGGAATTTATATTTTTTTGTGTTGGATGGTCACGCTACAACCAATAGGAGCGGAGCATAAATGACAAATGTTGCTAAAACGGGCAAAATTATTCCTTTTTGTGAACTTCCGTTGCGCGTGCTGCGTAAGCGATTAAAGTTACGCAACATTCATTTATGTAGGGTAGGTAGGTAGCCAGTTGATGAGAACGAAGCCGCGTGGGTCAGCTAGTATGAAATAAAAAGTAAGCCACATGATAATGGTTATAGAATTTTAGGATCTATAGACTTGAAACTAAGGAGGCTTGTCTATTCTATACTGTACAATCACTCGCCAGAAGCTGATTAATATTCCTGGAATACTTCAGAATAAATTTTCTTACCCAATTTAACAAACTTGGGCTTGCTATCCTTCACAGTAACAACGTACAGGTCCCTGTTATAATCTAACAAAGCCAGTTGTCTTTCATTGATGGGTCCTGTTTGACTCAGTGCAATGCTGGATACTGTCATCTTGTGTGTCAGCTTCGTTACTGTATTGTCTGATGAGCTTCGGACTATCAAACCGGTGGGCAGGTCAAAGACGTGGATCACTGATGAAGGGAAAATGCAAATGAATACAAACCTAAAAGATTGCAACTCTGCTGGTGGTAATAAAAAGCTTTTTTTTTTTCAACATACGTTACATGAGAGGGTATTATACAAATCTTCTGCCAAACTGCAGGACAATTTGTCGGCAGTGTTCTCGTGAATACAGCTCTTAATTAAAACAATATTATTACATCATAAAGTTAAGGGAACACATCGTATTATTATGATATATCTAAGGGTCAGTACATAACCTTGTAATTCTAGTGCGCCGTATGCTCACACAGACGGACGAATATTATACCACGCCCAAATGCACGCATACTCGAGCTGCCCAGTTTGTATTTAAAAAGAGACTTACATAATTATACTGATTTACAGCTCGAGCATCCGTACATGTACACTGGTGTCTATAGATCGGCTCATATGGAATTGCACACCATGCCAACACGCTTAACTCACGACAAGAAAGGATTAGGTCTTGTAAAGGATAGATCAAAACTTACATTTTCTATCACCTTGATCGATAGCAGCCAATGAATCAGGACCCAGGGATACTGCAGCACGACCTAGAGATTCTGGTCGAGCACCCCAACGAGGACTGGCAAGCAAACGGCCCATATAACTGTATACTGAAAGCCCAGCTCTTTCTACAATGCAGATGCATCTAAAATATAAAGAAATAAAAGGGAGAATAAGGCAATAAAAAACCAAGGACACTTAAAACCAGCCGTATTGTGTAAGTGCGCAAATAGTTTGACCGCTATCCAATCGACCAAATCGGCCAATCACACAAGACGGGAATCCACATCGCGTCATTCATCTCGCATGTGATGATTCAAAGTCAAAGTCAAATATATTTATTCAATTAGGCCAAAAAGCGGCACTTTTGAACGTCATAATTACACAAATTAAAATTAAAATTTACAAGTAATAAAAGTTGATTCTACCGTGCATTCGGAAAAGTAGCATGTTATGGAGAAGAATGCACAAGAAACTCCATAATTACACTTTAAAAAAACAAGTTTCTTACAATATTTACATAAGTATATACATTAATAAATTCATATTTTATTTATTTTTTATTTTTTTTAAAAAAAAACGTTGCCCCACACTAGGAATTTCTTCCTGTATCGTGGGTGCGTTTACAAACATATAAACTCACATACACAAACACCCAGAGCCGGAACAACTATCTGTAGTTCATACAATTATTTGTTCCGTGCGGGAATCGAACCCGCGACACGCAGCGCAGCAGTCAATCGCTCAACCACTGCGCCAACCGTGCGCATATATGTGTTATATATGTGAGGACCATACACCCAGAAAAGCACTAAACACTATACTACGTACAGGTATAAAGTATTAAAAGCATTAACAGGCAAATTCATTAATTATATAAATAGGAACATGTTTCTCACATACTTACAAATATTGCAAACATAGGTAAAATACCTAATTCAACAACAACGGAACAGTGTGTGAGTCAATTTGTCGATTTGGTCGATTGGATAGCGGTCAAACTCTTTGCGCACTTACGCAATACGGCTGAATGTCCTAATTAATAGTTATCTTTACTTCTAATAAATAAAGATAGCAAATCTGTGCAAAGTGTGAATGCAATTAGACCTCCATCCTACGTAATTGTATAAAGTTGAAACTTGGAAAGCCCACATTTTACCTTTCGGCAAGCAAGATCATGCTGATAGTCCCTTCTTTGAGATCGAATGTTACTGGAGTATTCCATGACGTCAGCTTGTGTATGAAACACTGCTTCACCGTCGCGATGACCATGTGGTTGAAGCCCAGTGCAATTTGTATAACTCTATCTGGGTAATCCAGTTGATCACTCTGATCACTTATTATATCTCTTATAGCGATAACTTTCCGACCTACTTGATTGCAAGCGTAGTTCTTCCACGTATATTCTCTGAAAGGTAATATCTTAACTATACTTACACCAAAGGCATTATAAAAATCTATTCTCAAAATATCTAAGTATTCACCGATCAATGATATGAGCGAACAAAACATGTCCGTTAGCACACGCAGCTGCTAACTGCGTACCGTCAGAAGACCAGCCAACGTTGTAAATGCTTCCAGTCGATGGCCGATCGAGGCAGTGAGACCACTGGAATCAGTTGATTGTCATAAGAACCGGATCTATAGGTAGGTACTGGCAAAAGAGTAATAAAACGCTCGAGGAGCTGGAATTGATGACTGAAATATTCGGTAAAACATACCCCGTTAGAGTTACACAGGCGTATAAGATTGTAGCTGCCAACGACGAACATGTCACCAGCAGGAGACCAGCTAACGCTTGTAATAGGCTGGTCGTGCTTGACGCTAATTGATATTTGTTGACCAAATGTGTCCCAAATCTGAGAAAAGACACTTGACTCTTTACAGTATATTGATCCAAATATATGTTACTGTGAAAGCCCGAACTACAGTAATGCCTAGGATTTACCAAGTCTCACCGGTAAAAGTCCGAAATGATGTATGACCATCGCTAATTTCGGGTTTGTATTGTACTAACAATCACACGGTAAATATTAGGCTTTCTCTTAGAGACTTGACACGAAATGATGAAAACAATAATTATGGATTAATTGATTAGCTTCCCCAAAGTAGCTAATAAGTTGTTAGACGATTTCTTTTTGACGAAGTTGACTTTTCGGGACACAATATTTTTTTTTTCATCTATTGATTTCATGATTTCGTATATAATGTGTTATACAAAGACATGACCACTTTTTAAAATTTACAAATCTCTGAGAAACATCCTAAGATACCGTGTCATAGCTAATAAAAGCGCAGATTTGAGATTATTAGGTATAGATGAACTTCAACTCAAAGGATGATGATCGTACTCTTTCCAAATTAGTTTCGCAATACTGAAAAAGTTAAAGGAAATGATTCATACTTTTTGAAGGATCCAAACTCTTTCCTTTGGCGAATTCATTTACGCAATTCGGCTGCTGTAAGACTTGGTAAAATTGGCAAATCTTAGGTTTTACCGGTAAATCCTAGTTGTTATGCTAGTTCGGGCTTTTACAGTAACAAATACATTTAAGAGATAGGAATAAATAAGCGTCTACAGAGATATTGATTACCTTAGAATATCCATCTTCAGAACCAGACAGTATTAAATTGTTATTGGCATTCCATGCAATACATAAGATAAGGCCTTCATGGGCTTTCCACTGCAAATTAAAAGTAACAATTAATTTTTAACACCATGCGTTTGATTGAGCTAAACTTATTATCATTAATAAGTCCATTAATAAGTCACGAGTCTTTGGAACTCCTAGTCATTTCTAAAATAGGTAAATACTTACATTTATTTAAAAGCTACAGAGAGTACCTATTCCTAGAATTTGAAATGAAAATGTCAAACAAACTTTTATGTACTAAGTAGTTAAAGAAGTATTTTTATAGTTTATAAATTTTACAAAAGAAGCAGTATTTTTAACGGAACTACGATGTTAGATACCTACTTTTGTAATCTTATTACTAGAGTTCAATTGTTTTATAACGAGTGAATTTCCCTTCGTGTGTAAGATAGCACTGCTATCAGGGCTCCATACGGCGCTAAAACAAGGCACATCGGATTGTACAATCGTCGACCGTAGAAGACCATTACGAGACCATACTTTGACGAAACCGTCTTCACCAGCTGAAAATGATAAAAATTCTAGAAGAATCAGTTGCAAGGGCCAAAATTTCAATTTATTGTAGTGCTTATGAAGTTTTTACCCGTTAGGAGTCCAGCTCCATCTGGACTCCATTGTGCTATGAGACAAGCTCCCTGATGCGCGTTCACAGATTTCTCTATACGACCATTGTGATTAACAATGTGGAACCTAGAAAAACATAGTTAATTATTAAAATAAATGTGTTTTTTGTAAGTTGGTAGTATACCTACTACTTTGTACAGTTAATAATAGATACCCATTGCGTTTTAAGAGAACATAATAACATAGCAAAGACCCCGTCAAAGAAGATAGAGTCTGGTAAACGAAAGTAGACACTCGAATTATTTGCAAACTTTTTATATGGCAATGCTATGCTAATGTCAACATATTTTTTTGGTGATTTGTTGTGGTCTTGTTAGATTTCATATGTTAGTATGACGCTAATAAGTTGATACCTACATCACTCACATCTTTGATTCATAATACCTAAAGTAGGTACCTATGGTATTTTTATTCAGACGAAGTAAAATAAATAATTCTAAAGTATCAAATTAGGATAAGGCAGGTATTTCATACTAGTTTTGGGGTTTTTTAAATTTGCTGCGCTTTTTCAGTCTCTAATTTCGTTTGCCAGACTCTAGTTTGATAACTAAATAAATAAAACATCCCACTCACTTGCCATCTGCTGTCGAAATCAGAATAACATCATGTTGATGTTTATTCCCGCCAACATTGATTTTCGGAAACAAATGCATGTCATTCGGATAGAAATCATCAGGGAATGTTGTAACAACTATACATTCGCTGTTGACAAGGTTCCATTTCAAGAGTTTATGATCGTCTCTGCAAAAACCAACCAGCATCAAGTTTGGATTCCATTAAAAAATAATCTGGCCTTTCATAAAAATGCTATTCTAGCAGTTGGTTTATCATTATAAACATTATTGTAAAAATACAGATGTCAAGAGAAATTATTTATTAGTCAGCTCCATTCAATCCCCTTTTTAGTGTATTTTATGTTCAATGATTCAGTCCGTTCTAGTCACATCCCTATTATATTGACGGAAATATCATCACAAAATTTTCACTTACCCACATGAAAATACATCTTCAGTATTGTTCCAATTTACGCAAACAACAACACCGGTATGCTTCGGTTCTTTGAAAGTTGATATTTTTAATTTCATGATTATTCGATTTCAATAATGTTTAATGTACAGTTTTGTTGTGAAATTATTTTCTATAACGCCATGGCAACGGAACAAAAACAAACTTTCGCGCCGCCCAGGCGCTCAGCGTGCGCAAGACAGATTTCTTGGGGTTGCGAATGTAAAAATAACGATATTTTTAAAAAAGGTGGTTCATTTGGCACAGCATTTACTCTATAGATTAAAATTTACATGTCAACTTAGGGCGAAATGTGTAATTATGCTAATTATTTATTTTTACCAACTTTTGTACCGCATTTAAGGCCAATAAAAAAAATAACTTTGCGTTTTTTCGTTTGCCGTAAACGTAAATCGGGTAAGTTAATTAGTCTGAGATAATGATGGGTCCAAAAAGGCTAATACTCCTTACACTAATTCTGATAAATAGTCTATTACAAATAATAAGGTTGACTATTGAGTTGGCTTGGCAGTTGAAGACTTAATTATATTAACTCTACCCTCCATACCTCCTTATTATTATTTTACTCTTTGCTCGATACAGTTGACTCAGGTCCACAGAATATATCGAGATTGTGTTCTCAATCCCACATGTTTAATGAAGCCGTCGTCTCAACTTCAGAACAAAAGTACGAAAACGAAGATCGGCCGGCTCGCAAATGCAAATTGTGGCACTCGGTCACACATTCACAAGATAGATATTTGATAACTATTTTAAGAAACTTAAATGACGATTGAAGTTGTAGGAAGAAAAGAAGACGACGATGAAGTCACAAACTCTAAACCTGATGTACCTACGTGGAAGACACAATATTGAAATTCAAGACGCCCACGGCGGCAAAATGGTCGCAAGTTATAGAAGAAAATTCCGAGATATTTGGGCCAGTGTAATCGTATTAGTGAGTTTTGCCTTAGAGATATCATTATTCCCCAAATAATTCAATAATTCACTTAGATGGGAACAATAGAACTTAAATTTATTAGTTATTGTTATTGTTAGAAGTACCTATTATAGGCACTTTATTTAGTTTTGAGGGTAGTAGACCAAAATAGTAATGGTTTCATCAAAAAGTTCTTTGTCGTGAAAAATTACTGTTGTTCTTTATTCATTCGATTGACAGTCGTTCAAATTGTTTCGATTTGGTTTTGGATATTTGGATCGGTCGTATTGTTATTTCATTTGAAGTACAAAAAGTAAATTCTTGCTCTTGGCAGAACAGTCGACAATTCTATATATATTTATATGGCAAGCAAAGCTGATGTTGACTCAACATTGTCTTTGCTTCCTTTAGCAAAATATAGAATGGATTAAAAGAATCATCTTGATTCATCAAGAAACTTGTCATTTGTTCGATGATTGTGTGTTGTTGATTTTGATTCGTTTGAACCGAGAACGATACGAATTTCTTCGAGTTTGTTTTTTATTCATCAATTTTGGTTATTTTGTGTAGGTAGTTTTGTAAATTAATTTGAAAATATAAAAGTTTCGTAGCACTCTTAGGTTTTAAAATCGATTAATAGTAGTCTAAAAATACATTATTATCGATTTTACAATTATTATTATATTACTTTTACAAAGTAATTAGACATTTGATTAATCGCATCGATATTTATATCGCAGTTATAGTGGTGTTAAATCGATGCTGAAGTAATCGATTATTTTAATTATATCGATATTAATTTATGGATTATCTTAGTAATGGTATCAATAAATTGATTAATCGTGTCTGAAAAGTTGTGTGATTCGTTATTTAAATCATTTCGCTTGTATGGCTCATTCGTTAGAAAATTGTTTATGGAAATTCAAGTTGTTTCGGACTTGGGTTTCGATTACTAGATCAGTCGAATTGTTCACTCATTTGAAGTTCCAAACTACCAAAATAAACTAGGTCTTTGGAGACGGTATTTCTGGGCCTTCAATCACTATTATCTTATAGAATATATATATCTTTATCTAAATTTATACTAAAAAGTTTAATTAATGTTTATATCGATAATTAATTTTTTTAGTTTAATCGATAAGTTTTATAAATAGTTATCCATTTAATCGAATCGATATCTAACATCACTATACTTCATAAAAGATGTTGCGTGATCTCCGCGACAGCTGTCAGTATCAATACATTAAATAACAGAGATCTCTGCAACATATGTCAAACTGACGTATTACGTTAATGTTAGCCTGTCAAGCGCTATTGTTAGAACTTGCAAACTATCACTATTTCTTTTTACTCTATCTATTGCCTGGCTACCAAACTAAAAGCAAATATATATACGGATAAAATATGGACAAATAAAACTAGTCTTTTCAACAAAAATGATAATTATCAAATATTTATTTTGCCCAGTTTGGATGTATAGTTCTCGCTCGCCAAATTTCTTGGCCACCCTGAAGTTGGCTACAATGGCTGCGCAGTAGTAAATCTTATACAAAAACAGCACCGCGCCGCGCCTTGCGCATCGGAAAGCCAATTTCAGGGCGGCCAAGAAGTTTGGCGAGAACTATTTATTTCGAAACTGTCATATGTTGTAGCATGCATGGCCCTAATAGGTACATCTGAGAACATGTTTTTTTTTAAATTGTAGTTTGATAGTTCAGAAATGTAAAAATGGTGGATTTATTACTTTATGACTAAAGTTAGGTGCTTAGATAAAGGCTTTATCTAAAGTTAAGTGTAAATTTCATTGTCTATGATTTCTAAATAACTAGGTAAATAATAAAACAATAATGATTTATTTTATTTAGAGGAAACCTAAACTGAATTTTAATGTATCGTTGCTCCTTCCCGTATTTATTTTTCTGAACGAAAATTATTTTGACAGTGAGATAAAGAGAACTGTCATCGAAAATCAATGTCTGATTCTGATTCGAATTACGAATGAATGACAGACTGACAGTTCAACCTCACATGTTCGGGTTCCTATTTTGCAAAGCTTTTAGTTTGTGATATTAATACTTGAGAAAGTACAAAGTATTTACCAGTGTTTAATTAGAAAACGCAACAATGTCGGACGTGCCGGATCTCAGTAGTGACGAGGATAATTTCGAGGATGACGAATGGCAAGAAATGGAAACTACCGACACAACGGTAACATGCTTATTTTGTCCTAACGTTTTATCGAATATTGAAGAAGGAATTGCGCATTGCAAGTCGCTCCATAAGTTTGATTTGAACGAACTTAAATTGAAGTTTAATATGGATTGCTATTCATATATAAAGTTAATAAATTACATCAGAACGCACAAACCTACGTCGGAGGTTATAACTAAAATCAACAAGGCGCTTTGGGACGACGAGAAATACTTTCAACCTGTAGTCCAGGATGAGTGGCTCATGTACGATTTTGATTCTCTCACTGACAAGCCAAGTTCTCCGAAAACTTACCACGCAAATGTTGAGAATGGCTTGGTAACTCTCTCAGAAGCACACTTCACTGAACTCCAAAGGACAATACAGTTTTTAACGCAACAACTTAGTGAGAGTGCAACACTTCTTAAGAATGCAAAGGAAGATATAAAAACGATGCAGGATTCAATGCAAACTTTGGTAGAAGGTGGCCAATTAAGCAGAAATAATGATGTACCCACAACTAAGTTAAATTGTGTGGCAAGTGTTCCTCTAGAGATGGATGATGGCTATTTTAGTACTTACGCTCATTTCGGTATCCATTATGATATGCTTTCAGATAAAATCCGCACGGAATCTTACAGAGATGCAATTTTGAAAAACAAGGAAACATTAAAAGATAAAACTGTTTTAGATCTTGGTTGTGGCACTGGTATCTTATCAATGTTTTGTGCAACGGCCGGAGCAAAGCAAGTTTATGCATTAGATCAGTCAGAAATTATATACCATGCAATGGATATTGTTAGAGAAAATAACTTGCAGGATGTTATTACATTGGTTAAAGGGAGACTAGAAGATACCAAGTTAAATGAAAAAGTTGACATTATTGTTTCTGAATGGATGGGATACTTTCTGCTGTTTGAAGGCATGTTAGACAGTGTTATTTATGCAAGGGATCACTGCCTAAAACCTGGTGGACTGCTGTTACCCAATAGATGTAATATAAGTCTTGTTGCAAATGGTGATGTAGAAACGCACAAGAAGCTAATCGAGTATTGGTCCGATGTTTATGGATACAAAATGAATTGCATGAAATCTGAAGTTGTAAGGGAAGCAAGTATTGACATTGTTGGAGCAAAAAATATTATTTCAGAATCTTGTGTTGTTAAAGACATAGATATTAACTCGTGCAAAATAGATGTTATGGACTTTACATCTGATTTCAAACTTCCTATTGTAAAAGATGGTACTTTGACATCAATTGTTGGCTATTTTGATACCTTTTTTGATCTGCCTAATGTTGTAGAGTTTTCAACTGGACCTCATAAAACACCAACACATTGGAAGCAAACAGTTTTCTATTTCAGAGATTGTAAGGAGGTAAAGAAAGGAGACGTTATTGAGGGTACAATCATTTGCAATAGACAGAAAACTGATGTCCGAGGTTTGTCCATTCATATCAATATATTTGGTAGGAGTCATAAATATATTTTAAGTTGAACTACTTGTGAGTCTTTTTACAAAGTCTATTGAGTTTTGTAAGTAGGTATCAATATTAACTATAATTAACTGCTTGATGTGCCTTTGATAATTTTTAAATTGCAAAGATGATTTGCATTGTAATTCTGCTGTACTACTAAGTAATTAGTAAAATATGTTCTTAAATAGCTAAGAGATAGCATTAAATATGTCAGGATAGTTTGTAAAAATGTCACTAGATTTTTTTATCGTCTATTTTTAGGAAACTGAGATACTCACCAGCGAGTCAGTGTGTTCATCATTTATATCATACACATAGATTAAATCAAACACCTCACACAAATTATATCATGTATTGGAAGTTTGGATCCTTAATTACAAATAGATATTTTATTTTTGCTTTTACCTACATTACTTGGAGAATTTTCTAGAAAGCTTGTTAAAGTCAATAATCAACTAACCTGATTTTTTAATTTGTATTTGATGAAACATTCTGTTTATATTTTGTATATAATGAGATACATAGATCTTGAATAAAGCAAGTGCCAAAATAATGACAGCAGCTAAAGGAGGTTAATCCTAAAAGTGCTTACACACATTCAAATTTGGTCTGGCTGGACCACGGATTTGTGGGTGGAGTTAGTCCAGCCCGGACCATATCCGAGCGTGTGTAGATTGGTCCGCCGGACATTATTATTATTAATTGAGTCCGTCTCGGTACACACAAGCGTGTGTAAGCGAGAAAGGATTTGTGGGCAGAGTTAGTCCGGCCGGACCAAATCCGGACATGTGTTAGCACTATTATGTATAATCTGCTAAGGTATCATTTCATTGTGCTGGTTAAGGCAGATATCTTCATTGCATAGTTTTTTTATACTTCTATTTCTTAGAAATATAAGAGCATGCATCATGACTTTCATGCATCATGTAATAGTTTTTATATTGATTATCTAAGGGTATTAAAGTAAACATTTCGTCTACGAAAATCTTTATTTTATTTTACATATAATTTACACATAATTAAAAGGTGTTCAAATCTATTTACACATGTAGAAAAAGACTGTCAAGTTGATAAAAAAACATTAAATTTGATTTTGAGATTTCATTTTATTAGAGAGAAAATGCAGTTTCATACAAAGATCTTTGTGTTGTTTACATAAAATTATTGTGACTTTTTAAGATAAAACATTTATTAATATACATTCGCATACTTACATACATATAGAAAATTATCTTTAGCAATTGCATTTTAATTTCATATATTTATCATGTGGGATAATTATAATAATAGAAACGTTTAGGATTTTTACTTTGGTTGTTATAAATAACATTTCTTTATAAATTTAATATTATGATGAATGAGTTTGTATGTTTTATTTTAATGGTGTGAAACAATGTTTTATTTAAGCAGGACATTGTGTGAAAAATATTTGATGTGAGTACCATCCTACTTGGATCTATTTATATTTTTCTATCTTAAAACATAGCAGTGTACGGGTTTTTAAATAGCTTAATTACATTGACAATTGAATACTAAACACATTCGGAATGTTGAAATGTCACATTTAAAAGCAATATCTTGTACAAAAGTGGTTTCTATAAGACAGAGAGATTACATTATCAAGGGTGCCTATATATGTACTGCTCCAAGCTATGATACTGAAACAACAATTAATATTCATATAAGGCTCAGTATGCTAATTTCTACAATTTTATAAAGCTATATCCCCAATCTGAATGGCATTACTAGACTACATTTCAAATTAAGTAGGTATGTACCTTTATTGAATATCTTAATATTTATTACCTATGAACTATTAATAGGTACACTAAATGCACAATATACAGAATTTAATAAATCTCTAATAATTAAAATAGATGATAAATATATATAAAAAAATCTATTGTTAAATTTGTCTACAATAAGCGTCACCAGTTGGATTATAAATCTATCCTTACCATCCCTGAAATCAAATAGGGACCTAATATATCATGATTATGGATTGTTTTGATTTGATATTCAATGAGAATGGTCCCACGTACCTATCAGGAAAACTAGGCCTCTGTTATACGTTCGAAATATTACTGAATTTAAGTTCATTTTGTATGGTTACAAAAATTCCTATGTTAAGCAGATTCAGTTCAAATTTTAGATGATAATTTGGCATCTGTGAGTAAACACTTGGCCTAAATCTTAATATCTTTGTAATTATAAATTCAATGTTTAATTCCGTTCATCAATAGATACTCTAGTTGAAGGACGGTACATTTACTTTGTGTCCTCCACAAAAGCTTGTAGTGTTCAAGTCTAAGCCTAGTTAAGAATTCCTGTTCGTCCTCTGGCTGTGACGCCATTGCCTCTCAGTCTAATAGATCTAATAGGTAGTTGATGTTTACAGAAAGCTGTTTGACTCCATTTGATTTGAGCACGAGCTTTGAAATTCAATAAATATTTGAGTTTTTCTACTTTATCCTTAGCTATGTTGTATATAACAAAGACAAAATCTTAATTTGTATCATGAAGATTTACTAATGTACTATCTACCTATTTACTAGAATTTGAAATGGCGTTATCCTTTAGAAAATAATTTCATATTAAATAACATTTGGTCAAGAATATCAAGACTCCAATTTAATCGGAAACATTAAAATTAATAAGCGTATTCATCATATTATGGGTTAAATTTAACACTAATATTAAGCTACAATTAATTTATAGTTATGTGTTTGATTGAAGAGAAGTGCACATGTGTTTATGATAATATAAATTAATGTTGTTTGCTCCGTCACCAGCATTTGATAGTTACTTACAGATACATTTAGCTCTTAACAACTATATTTGAAATGAGTTCAGTACAGTTTACACATTAATTATGAGTAGAAAATAGTGTTATCTATCGATACATCCTCAAATATACAGCCAAGATTCGATTGCGAGTAACTTACTACAAGTGTTCGTCAGGGAGCAGTTATTGGACTGCATGCCCTAAACTTATTAAATATTGTTCTTATCCTCACAATGGAATCTTGGTAATGAGAAATCGTCAAAGCTTTAGACTTAATATTTAGGCTAGGCTAAAATCTTAGCAGCGAATAATAATGAATCATTTACACTACTGGCGTTACCGCTGAGCGGTATGTCGCCTGTTCGAATTAGCTCACTATGTTGTCTTCCACATAGAGAATCTTTATACATCCAGGCTTTTCGCATTGTGCTTCCAAGTCGTATATTTGTGCGTTACACACAACAATTTTATTTTAATAAATTAGCAACGTATAATATAGCTGGCACACGTATGTATATCATATGGTATGCTTTAACTTTTTTTCAACAATGAATAGTACATGTTGCAACATCTAGATCTAAGACTATTTACAAATGAGGCTAAATATTATTCCTCTGTTGTCGGTGGGACGCTGTTGTTCTCCTCCTCCTGCTTAGCTCGAGCCTCAGCATCTGGAAAATATTTTTGAATTTGTTTAGTAATATCATAAATAAATAAAAATAAAAAAAATATAATCAAATAACATTTAAGAATTTATAAAATGGTTCGTACGTACGCAAATAAAATATCGTAAAATAAAATAGATCCTAGTTTATAGCAGGAGGTCGGTTTTGTACCTGGCTGTTTGCATGTATTGCAGTGCCAGGAGTAAAATAAATATTAAAAAAAATACGGTTTGATTTAAGAACCTACGATTTATCCTCGTTTAAAAAAAGGTTATTTATTTTTTACTTTGCTTATTCTAGAATTTATTCCGATGGTTATTAACAGGGCATTAAAAAAAAAGCTTATAATTTCTTGTGTTCTTGTAAAATTTCGTCTCAAGGTTGAAAAAAGAAAAATAAAGTTACCCTTAGCAGCTTGCTCTTTCCAAATCTTCTTGTTGTCGCTGAGGCACGCGACCCACGGCTTCCTGATCTTGAATTTGTTGGTATTTTCATTTCCTGAAATAGAAGATATCAGTGACTAAATTCTTTTTTATTTTCGCTGTAAAATGTATTGACATTACAAGCTAGCGCCGCCGTATAATAGAGAGTGGTGGCGCCATCTAGTATTTAATAGAGGAAGCTACTAGACTGGTGCCGCCATCTCTTGTCGAATAGCGGTAGGTACTAGACTGGTGCCACCATATCTTATCGAATACAAGAAGTTGTGTTCTCGAAAGTTCAATTTAAAAGTTTTATCCATAAACTAGATTGTTGAACAAAAATAGTATGGTATTCTTTCTCTGTTGTAAAAGCTCCATAAAATATCTATGTCCAAATGAATGATTGTTTATTACCCGACTGCCGAAGGAGGGTAAAGGGTTTATACTTGGTGTCCTTCGTGCCTGTGCTGTCCGCATTTGTTAGAAAGACAGCAAAGTACGAAAATTAAAAGTTTTATCCACTAACTAGATAATTGAACACACATAATATCGTGGTAGTCTTGTGTTGTAAAAGTTTCATGCAATATCGTTTATATATGCTGGATGGGATATTTAAAGTAAAAGTTTTATCCACTAACTAGATAGTTGAACACAAATAGTAGGTATCGTGGTAGTCTTGTATTGTAAAAGTTTCTCGCAATATCGTTTCTATAAATGCTGGATGGGTTATTAAAATTAAATATTGAACGTATTATCCACGAACAAGATTGTGAAGAAAAATAGTAGGTGTTAGTCTTGTGTTGTAAAAGCTTGACCAAATATCGTTTGTCCAAATGCAGGATTGATTATACTTACTGTCCTTCGTACCTGTGCTCTCTTCATTGATAGGCTCAGCTGAACTAGTGGAGTTCTTGCTGCTGCTGGAATGTAGAGGTCCCAATATGCATTCGAGCATATCGGCACACACGCCCATGCTGGGTTCCACGATAAACTCGATGAAACCGATCTGCGACTCTGCTACTAAGGTGTTGTTTCTGTCGCACAGTGGACTGAATGGGATCCCTAGGTCCCTCTCCTTGTCGCCCTGGAGAAAGAACTCTTCCAGGAGGCTCATTGTCCATCTGTGATGCAGGTCCCATCTCTGAAACAGTTTGATAGAAGGATTAAGTTATGTTTCTATAAAATACTCGCAGATATTGTGTATGTTTAGGTAAGTTTATTTATAGTGAATCTTTCGTTACTATCATGATTGCATATTAGATTTTGCGGCGATCTTTCTGAAAACTTTATCTCTCAAGACATAAGGGTGGGCGTATTGCCCGGCAGGCTTATTACGTATGAAACAGCAATTAGCAATATTTGCGCAGAGATTGTACAATCATCGCGCGATTATCGCTTTACGTCAAAAAATTGGAAGACTTATTTTTGCGAATTAATTGCTCTTCAATCACGAATCCGCATTATTATATGAGCTATAGCCACACCATAATAATTTTACGACAGCACTGTTAACAATAAAATTCTGCTAACTGAAATGTGCTATTATCGCAAGGTGATCGCGATCATTTCGTATTACGTATGGTTTTTGACAGCAGAGCGACAGCGATCGGCGAGCAAATGTGGCTGTCAAATTGCGATAACTTTTTCCCTTGTTGTTGGTCGATTGCCAATCGCTCGCTGATGGCTGAGTAGGTACAGAAGTTTTTGAGTATTTGGCGGCTTTTTTCGTGTGTTATTTTGTGGCTACTTTAATTATCCGCAAATTAGAATAATAATATAAAAGTAAATATTAAAATAACAAATTCCTAGTGAATATTGTAATGACAAATTGGTGTTGTTTTGTGTCTCTAATGTCTACGCAACTGGACTATTTGTTGAATAATTGAAACAGATGTGATCACGGTAAAGTGGAGGATTTTTATATACTGTAGTGTTCGCTACCTCAGCGAAGCTTATATGTTTACCTACTAAATACTTACAAACACATAAGATTGTGATAAGTCCGCAATAAGTATCTTCTATTATATTCTTTTTTTACATGGCAAGCACCGTTGTCGACTATTCTGCCAATGTCTAAATTAAATTAGAAAAATCTATTTAACGTTTCATAGCTCAAACACGAGATAATGTAGTCTATTAAGTGATGTCCTAATGCATTATCGATTCGATTTCTTATAACAATCAACAATTCGAAGAAATTTTAAACATTGACATTTTAGTCATCCAGTTTTTCAAATTAATAAAAATAAATAATAATATTATGTAAATAAAAAGAAAATAACCAATTTTCACTGCCATATTTACTTTACACAAATACTTTACATCTGCGAATATTAATTTACTAAATATATTGGAGCTAAATAGTAATCAAATTAACTATTGTAAAAAAACAGCCTCCACGAAGTGTTGCTCTTTCATAAGCTGGTTAATGCATCAAATGATACATTTTATAAATCATCAGACAGATAAAATAGCTTCTGTTAAAAGTGACTGTCAAAAAAAGACTTGACTTAAAGGCCTCAGTAGCCAGGTGACTAAATTGATCGCGCAATAATTGTACAATTATTGCTGTTCCTTACGTAATAAGCCCGCGGCGGGTCGTTGTCAAAATTATATATTTGCTCTTTTAATATTGTGTACCTAGTTCAAAAAAATAACGTTTGTGACGATCTTTGTTCTGATGCAGTGTGTCGGATCCATGTTTTCAAAAATATTATTGGTCAAACGATATTTCAATTCTATTTTTGTAGTAGAGTTGAAGGTAAGGTTGTTGAACATGATGTTTTCAACATTTACATTATGTATCCCGGCTTTTTAAATTAATATAGACAAAGGTTTAGGAATTCTGAGACGCGATCTGGCTACTCAGTAATATGAAATAGGTAACTGGTAAAAAATAAAATACGACTGGACTGTCTAATTTGGTCAGACCCGCATCCAAAAACCATAATATATGTCCGGCGTAATATAGATGCCTGGTTAACCGACCTAGGTGTAGTTGTTCTTACGGTAATAAAAGGGCTCACCTTGGCAGGATGCGAAATATCACAGCAGTGAAGAATGAGTGAAGCCGCCTTCGACTTGTCCACGGTAGGCTCTGCGAGCGTCAACAGCGACCTCATGTTTTTCAGCTGCTGGAAGTGGAACGACATGTCAGTGGCGAGCACCATGTCGATGACCAGGGTCCGGAACTCCCGGAACTCTTCTCTGGATAAGTTCTGGAGCAGGTTGCACTCTTCGTCGCGCATCAGTCTGGAAATTGCAGAAAGTTTTTGTTAGCTGTTTGTGAAATGTGAGACTTGTTCGGTTTGGTTATTTTTGGGCTTTTTCCTAGGCAAACAAAAAAGTCTTATGATCAGCTGTGCTCAAGACGTTGCCTGAAGATTTACTTAGTTGTAGCCAAGTGTTATCTAGATGCATTCTTTCTTTCTTCTTGGCTTCGAGATGTTGCTAGTGTGGATTGCTGTAGCTATGTCGCTATCGTAGAAAACAAAGTATATTGTCATTAACTTTCTACATGTTGAAGACTTAAGGTCTATAATCCACACATATCAGGGCCGTGACAGCTCCGGGCCCAATAATTGAAGCTTCGTCATTGGCCCATGCACGGCCCGTGCACGGACGTGTGTGAACGAGTTCATATAAAATGTACCTACACAACGATGTTTTTTTAGCCTCTGACGGGGCATGGCCCGTCCACGTCCCGGGCACAGCCCTGATAATAATATGTGTGGATAGACCTTTAGCTGATCTATCAGACCTAAATCAAACTAATTAATCTTTAAGGACTTGAATAAACATTCAGGTGATTAGTCCACCTCCCTCAAAACAAATTTACTTAGGACAGACAATTCGATCGTTTCTAACTATGTCAGTGTTATAACTGCGCCATAAACATGTAAATTTCTAGACACCGGTGTCCTAATTACATGAAATTGCCAGTTGTCTGTGGTACTGACAGTACAACTAGTCGTTAAAGAAACGTTAAGGAACATTAAAGTTACGACAGGTTTCAAATAGATAAATTGACGATCATATTGGAGATAAAATTGTTACATACGACAAAACAATTGTCGGTTATACGCTTATAAATATGTATCTACTCCTTCTTGTCTTATTTTGTCAGTTTTCAATTATAGAAGTCGATGCCCCGTCCTTAGGGATGCGGGCCGCCGCTTGCGTACTTTGTGGGGAAGTTCACGTACCTGCCTACTACTAAATGGAGCGAAAAATAACATTGTTATTGTTGAATATTAAATAATTTTCAACTGGGTACTTATATAAAGCTTTTCAGAGCAAATCAGTAAATAACAGAAAATTCTCTGTGTTATTCATTTCATACTTTCTCTGGTGCAACAAAAGAGTCACTAAACTGTTTAAAAATAAAGTTTGCAATTTCATGCCTAGGAATACTTATTGATTTTTCAAAAATCCAATGGTGCAGTTTCTGTTTTCATCAAAATCGGATTATAGTTTCGGATTTGGGCATTCATTCAGTATTTCAGTTTTAGCGGTACCCCTAATGAATACTATCTATCGGTTGACTGTTGCCTGTTGCTTTCGAAACATCCGCGTACAACGCATTTGAGTACAACGCCGACAAAGAAATATCTCAAGGATATAACAGACAGATAAATTACACATACCTTAATAGATTAAGTCGTCAGTTAGTTAGACTGACGGTGAATTATAGTCGGGACATATCTTCAACTCGCTCAAAATTCATAGCGCGTTGCTACTGTCAATTACTGCCAATCACTGTGAAAAACACCATCGTACCTAGTACCCGACTCACGTAACCAATGGCTTGAACCGGAACCGTGGTAAATAGACTGATATTATATTATACTAAATGTTGCCCGTGTCTTTAATCGTATACCTGTAGACTTGTAACAAATCTGGTAAATAAAATGGGGTTTTTTTAGTTGTACGCATAATAAAAATGTTTTGTGCGTATGGATAGGATGTCCACCATGTACCGATGGCGCATCGCCGTACGCCTGGTAGTCCAATTCCATCGCACACTCCCGAAATGTAACCGATAAAAAAAAGACATAGACAAGCTGTCAAGTTAACTCGGCGACGATGTTCAAGGCTCTGGAGGTTTGACTTGACCAGTGCCTCATTGCCGATGAGCCTCTTGGCCCGCTTTTCAATCGACTCTAGTGCATCAAGCTAGTGATAGTGCATCCCTTTTCTAGCTGCATCCAGGCCACCAATTTTGATAACTAAGCCTGAACAGAGCTGCTATCTCTGATAAATTACCGGCTCCAGTTATGTCCACCATTTTGCACAGATGGGTCTTCACCTGCATATTTGAGGTATACATTTGACAACACCACGTTACCAATTCGCCCGCTTGAAAGGTGTTTTATTATCCCAAGATAACATTATACCTAGAATAGCCTAAGTGCTATTCCAGACTATAATCTATAGCTGTGCCAAATTTCATCCAGATCCGTTTAGCCGTTCTGGCGTGATTGAGTAGCAAAAATCCATCCAGCCCCATCTAAACTTTTGCATTTGTAATATAAGTTGGATCCAGCCTAGCCTCTGGAATGCACAATTAATGTGGCTGTGGAGTTCATTCAAGCAACCATAGAAGTGAATTAAATTCAATATATTGTAGATCGATAAGCGTGTTTATGGAGCATGATATAAAAACGAGGTTTTAATTTTTTTTGGGCTTTTTAGCTTTTCCAATTTTACTTGTTATTGTTGTTCTAGTAGCTACCACCTAGTACATACCATCAGGGTTACATAAATATTACTTAGTTTTAATTACTTTTTATTAGAACTTAATATAACGAATTATAGATCCATATTGTTAATAATTCTAAATGAGTCTTTTACGTTCCGACTTGGCGTTTCATTTGAGCTTTCGGAGTTCTATAGGTCATACAATAAACAATGTTTACAATAAACAAACTGTAACATTTTCGGAAATGGAGTAAATGTAACGAATGATCTATCATCTCGTTTAAAATGAATCGTGTCATCATTAAACTTTGCAGCATTTCAAGGAACAATTAGTTTCTTTAGTAATAAATGAAATATTATTTAAGGCCCTAAAAAACCCCAAATTTGTTTGGGCCTTAAAAAGAGCCCAACGTGGATATTTTTGCCAAAATTTGGGGCCAAAGCCCTAAGTTGGCAAGCCTGCATACCATTTACATTTTGTTTTATAAATGATTTTATCTACTCTCATATCGTAATATTCGAATTATAAAATTCAAAACGAGTTTATATTGGCATACTTTATAAACACAATACCGAAATTTAAAAATAGAATCTTATTATAACACTATTTCTCTAAGAAAATAATGCTATAAAACAATTTTTTTTCTATTACGATACAGGACAAATCCAAGAAGTTAATCACTAAGGAGTTTCCATCAATATTTTTTTTGTAATGCCATTTTATAGTACCTATTATAAAAAGATTTGATTCCAATTTTAAATTGTCTATGCCAATGCCCGCTTTAGACATAGCACGCACTGTGATTTTTATTCGCGCGAATTTTGTTTCCTTCTACCTGTTCATAGAGCTCAAAATATTCGGGCGAATAAAATTCACGCCGTGGTGCGGTGGATTCTGTGGCAAAACACGGATTTCTTGCGGTATTATTTCCGCACGATTTCGTTACCGATGCGAACAACTTCATACAATTACATAGGTCGCAGAATGGGCGGAAAAAAATCGCGCGAATAAAGATCGCAGTGCGTGCTAAGCCTTAGCGCATGCGCGGTTAATGCGCTGATGTGCTGGGTTTTGGCGCCATTCATACGTTTTGCAAGTTTTGCTGTACTGAATTTCATGAGTTATTTAAATTATTGTGTGTGAAATGTCTGATATCAGTGAATGTGAAGAAAATTTGATTCCGCCCGATATTTTAGATGCGGCGAAGGAAATTACTCTTAATTTATTACCAGCAAAGTCGAGAAAAGTATATGACAAATGCTATCACGATTTTATGGCATGGAAAATGCAAAAAGAGGTATTTAGTAGGTTCAATCCCAATTTATGAGTGTAGATAAAGTAGTGTATGAAACTGCACATAACTAGGTATTAAAACATTCGTGTGAAAGCTATTAAAAACCTCGCCTGCGGCTCGGTTTTTAAACACACACTCATGTTTTAATACCCCTCATTATGCAACAGTTTCATAAACTACTATTAATTCGGCTGATCTCTTAGTAATTTAGCGTAAGTTCTGGTATTGCGTCCTGCCGGCCGCCCAGATTGATGGATGATATGATCGGATCGTAAACAGTCTATACGGATTAACCCCTCCGTGATTCTCGGGTGATTAGACCCTTCATGGTAAGCTACTGGCTCGGTGACGAGAGAAGGTATAATCAATTTATTCCAAGTTCATATTCGGCCAATCAGTCTACTCCAATAGGAGTTACAAAAAAAAACCATTAGGTATAGATAAATACTATGGTCTGCCTTGAAAAACATACCACAGTTAACAGTTACTCGCACTGAGTTGAATATGGCAAAACTGCCACATTGTACGCTTTGCTTACTGCAGTAGAACACACCTACGCAAATTGTTTTACAATTTCGGGTAGAAACAAATTAACAAGAGTACGCACATGCTATGTATTATTAACTATGTCCCTGAGGAGTGCATTTGCCTAATTAAAACCTACCTAATTAATTATCCAGCATAGTCACGCTTCTAGAGGTACCTAATATAAAACGGTGAGATAATCCTGTAATCCTCAAAGGGATGGAGTCTGGTTGACGTACACAGTTAATCTCTATTTTAACGACATATTCGGACGCTTTCTAGATCTTTTTCACCTAGCAACTGCCCTCTGACCTTGGCAAATTCATCCTTATCTTTTAGGCAGTAATGTGAGGCTCTCGTGAACTAGGAAGGTTTATAACTTTCAAAGTAATAAGCCAAGTTATAGCGCTATGTTTTATCTTTTAGTGTAGAACTTTGTGTCATCATGTATCTGCCCTTCCTAAAGATAACCTTCATAAATTAAACTAGTTCTTATAAATGATTACATTGATGAAGTGTTGTAGAGAGGTTAAGAATCGAGTGCGATATTCTTTTTCTTCTTTGGCTCAATACTTTGCCACTTCCACGGCATCGTTGGTGGCAGCGCATATATCACTCTAGCTGCATCTTTTGGGACACAGAGGATCTAACAGGAGGTGGAGCATGGTTTGCGATTCAGCGGTTATCACCAAGCGAGCATCTTCGAGGGGGAGAAGGGTAAGTGTCCTGCCATAGTTTGCAGCAGGTGTCTGCCGGTTTCCTGACTACCGATTTCAGGAAGCTGTGTCTGCTTCTCATTCATTGCGTTGGTAGTTGTGCAGCCAATAGTGGGTTTTTAGTGTCACGCACCCAGTTTATGTTTCTCGACTGCACTTGCAAATTCTCTTCGGACTTTTGAACGGTAGCCAGTGTGCTACCGTTCGAAACACGATGTGATCTTTGAGTTTGTTAGATCATTTCTTTTAACATTATTATTTTTGATTCTACTAAGCTATCGTCGGTATAATTTCTGAAGTCATAGCTTGTTCTTTGGATTGATTTACTAATACGTCGTATATTTTAAACCATTGATGACGCTATCTGAAAAATTTACAACTAACCGCAAAGAATCAGAGTGCTAAGTGTAATCAATCTGCCTAGCCTTTTAACAACTATATTGGGATCGGCTTCCAGTTTTACCGGATTCAGCTGAGTACCAGTGTTTTACATAGAGCGACTGCCTATCTGACCTCCAAAACCCAGTATCTGGGTAACACAGTACCCTTGGCAAGATTAGTGTCAGATCTCTAGCTTCTCACTACCCGTAACGACTGAGACCGACCGAGGCACGGAGGAAACTCGGTATGTTGAAACGGTATGCACGGACCGACCTCGTCAAGCGTTGCTTAACCTTGATGATTGACCACGAGCTCCTCCAGAATGCTCAGAGTAGAGTGATTTAAAAAGTACAAGCTCATTAAAATATATTTTAAGTAACTTTTAATTCTAAAGGAAACCTTCAAGAAATTGTAGAAACAAGCATTTCTTGTTATGTTGTCAGTTCCCAATAGGTATATTAAACGGTCTGAAATTAATATCATGTTTGATATTGATATAATTGCTCCACGCTTGGAGCAAACCAATACGCTGGGATTAATCGGTATTCAAAGTATCGATATTATATGTTATTAGTCATTACGGTACCTAGCCATATAGGGTAGGTAGAGTTGTCAACTCTCAAGCCGGGATTTGTCCGGCTTTTTAACTTGGATGGCAAAACTCATCTCTCAGCGATAAAAACGCAAGCAACGCAACAGCAGTTATTTTATCAAACAACTTTACGTCATTGACTACTATTCCTTTGCCATTATATACAAATTGGAAATATATATTGATTCGCCCTTTTTAAAAAAAGTCTACGATCGATGTTATAAGTTTGCAGTGTGTACCTGTGTATTTACATCAAAGCTCCTAAACGGATAAACCGATTCTTATTTCGTTTGTTTGTTTGAAAGATGAAATTCGGTTCAGCCATTCAAAAGTTATGCGCATTTTACTCTTTGAATCGGGGTATTTTCGCAAGATATCGTGTTATAATTATGTGTTTCGATGCATTGTCGATTGAAGCGTGTCTGGGTTGATAAGCTTTCAATTTTTTTGATTTAATGATGAGCTTGTTAACTGAATGCAAAATGTCCAGACATTTTTTAAAGACCAGCTTTTTATCAGGACTTTTAAAATTTCGAAATAGTAACCCTAGTCCCATCTCGGCACACACTGCTTTAATAAGCCAGTTATAAAGTTAATCTTGACGAGTCGGCATTGTAAGTAAAAAATAAAAATAACTATGTTTAAGGAAAAAAAAGATTTTTATAATGACAGTAAGTCCCTAATACTTACTACGGTCGTCATATTTTCGAGAATATTCTGCATATCTTCAAGATATTTGTGAATTGACTTTGCTGCTTCAATCCTTGTACTCGCTTGTTTCGGACTCTGATTTTGCAACCACGGGCACGCATTTATTGAGCGTAGAGTTGAATGGGCAAAGAATACGACTTCAATAGTTAAACACACACCACACACTACCAAACACACACTACAAAAACCACACACACTGACCAAATTGAGTGAATGCCTATCGCAATTCACAAATATTGCCAGATTATTCTTATCGCTTATTCTTTGGTGAACTCCAGCTCGGTGCCGAGCCATCACACCAGGCTTTCTGATAAAATTGTGAACGACAGTCCTTTAGAGCTACGAGTATATCGTTTTTTTTCAGCCGTTTAAGTATTTCGTCAACTAAACCTTCGAGCGTCCTTTTAACCTATCTGGATGAAACCAAAAAAGGACGCAAAGATTTTCTCTCGAAATCAACTTCTACATACCTCATTACTTTTAACATCTGCTCGCGATGTACCTACCTAAACAGTTTTATATCAAACCTAAGACCGTAGTATTTTGATTTGCGTAATAAATATAACGGTATGGTATGGATTATTGTAGTGTACAAAAAATAATAATTGGCGATATTGCGACCCCTTTCGATATGCACCCAGGGCTCGTGCCCTACTTAGTACCCTATCCTAGTAACGCCTCTGGCCTAGCCACCTTGTATGGTCAAATATTCCTATTATGTATATTGAGATGGCGGGTATTTTTTAAGTTCTTTGTATGGCCTCGTTCATTCTACTATTATTTTCATCCGCATTTCCTGATCCGATCTGCTTGAATTTTGAGACTGTTTTGGTTTCTTGGTGTTTTAAAGATAGAGACTGCACCGCTCTGCCCATGTATCACCAGTAGACACGTCGACCAGGATTTTGAATTGTAATTAATATTTTATATGAACAATATTACAAGCATTTGGTATTTATCAATAGCTGCTATAAGGTGTATTGATAACTTAGCCAGCTTTGCCCAGCAAAGGAGGATTGTATTCTCTACGACGATCTTCTTCAATTTTTTGTGAGTTCCGGCTTCATTGAGAAGCACGGGACAGGCTCTACTAATATGGTTCCGCTTCCTGATGCAGAAGCTATGATAAATCTGAAGATCTCCCTTCTGCAATTTGATAGTCACAGAACCATATAATTATAATATGGCAGTTTTGTGATCCGGGGGTCGAGATTAGATGTATCTGCTCCCCAAATCTTGGGGAGCAGATAGGTGTAAAAGTATGAATTCTCCCTCTAGATGAATGCATTGTATAAGACCAGGTAGATACCTATCATAGAGTAAATATAATTTTAGAGGAGTGGTCTTATCATCTTCCAAAGCCGTAAAAAAGCTAAGCTTATAAATGAAGTCATACAAGATATACATGCGTATGCGCGGGTATGTTGAAGAGTATCTGAGTGAGTAATGGTTTATAACAGCGAGTGAGAAGACGAGTGTTACCCATGGCTGCAAGTTTGGACTACTATGCTGCAATAAAAAGGGGCGCAATTATATTTTGTGATCATTACGCTTCTATATTTCAACGAGTGATAGTCGCAGTGTCCGTGTGTCGCTTTTTTTTAACTTTGTCTGTTAGTTTTGTTTTGTTTTGTTCTTGTGTCTCAGTTGAAATCTTTGAGAGGTTCGAGAATTTTATGAACGGCATAAAGACGAGGCAAAATTGCAAAGGTAGAACAGGGACACCGCACGGCAAAATACTAAATGTTCTTCGAAGATAGGTACATACGCTGCATTATCTGATCAAAACTTGAGAAAACCATTACCTCTATTTACACTTGCCTCGTGGACATAGTAAAAAAAAACAGCCAAATGCGAGTTGGACTCGCGTACCGATTGTTCCGTACATATGAGTACTTGTTGTATGTAAATATTCGTCCACCACGAGTATCATCGAGTCTCGAATATTTTTCTCTCTTTTTCAGAGTTATAAGTCTGGATCGAAAGATGAAGGTTACTTTAACGTTGGAAAAGTTACGTTAAAGTAACGTTATTCCCATACATCGACATTGATTGCGGTTAGTTTACCAAGTGCAATAAAGTTTTTAAACGCAATTTTTTTTTGTGATGTATTTACCTAATAGCAGTTTATTCCTTTTGTTGTGTTATAAGATATTGGTTCTTGCCAAAATTCAGGATTCTAGTTTAATGGGATACCCTATAGGTTTTGATCTATATGCTTATAGGTTTTGATTTCGATTTGATTGAATGCGTTTACTTAGAAGTATGATTCTAAGCCAAAGTTCACAGCTCTAAGGGATTGCATACTTGAGTATTTTCAATTTAAAACCGCCACACGTTGCAAAGAAAAAGTGTTTTAACAGACGGACAACGAAGTCCATCCCATATGGGCTCCTTTTTTCCTTTTGAGATACGGAACCCTAATAATTGCATAAAGCCGAGCTGATGTCATCGTTCATATCAATCACGCGACGTCGTCGTCGGAAGATAAATAATCCTATTTCTATGAAAATAACAAAAAAAAAAATATACCCGCGTTAAGTAGTCTGTATGCAAACTGAAGGTTCTTTGAGAATGCCATCTGTATCGTTCTTTTTTATTGGCATCTGGAACGTTAAAAGTCTTGTTTGCAAGTATAGTATTATTTTAATTAAATAGGTAATTGTATTCTAATAATAGCCAACGGTTGACTTCGTTTTTGAAATTGCGTTTCTTGCGAGAACCTGGGCAATCTTTGCGCTACGTGCTCCGCCGGCTGTGATGACGCGGTGTGCTTGGATTCATTGTCACTCATTGTCAAATTCAAATGGTTTATTTTAATTAGGCCACTAAGCAGTGGTTTAATTAAATAGGCAATTGTATTCTAATACTAGCCAACGGTTGACTTCGTTTTTGAAATTGCGTTTCTTGCGAGAACCTGCGCAATCTGTGCGCTACGTGCTCCGCCGGCTGTGATGACGCGGTGTCCTTGGATTCATTGTCAATCATTGTCAAATTCAAATGGTTTATTTTAATAAGGCCACTAAGCAGTGGTTTAATTAAATAGGCAATTGTATTCTAATACTAGCCAACGGTTGACTTCGTTTTTGAAATTGCGTTTATTGCGAGAACCTGCGCAATCTGTGCGCTACGTGCTCCGCCGGCTGTGATGACGCGGTGTGCTTGGATTCATTGTCAATCATTGTCAAATTCAAATGGTTTATTTTAATAAGGCCACTAAACAGTGGTTTAATTAAATAGGCAATTGTATTCTAATACTAGCCAACGGTTGACTTCGTTTTAGAAATTGCGTTTCTTGCGAGAACCTGCGCAATCTGTGCGCTACGTGCTCCGCCGGCTGTGATGACGCGATGTGCTTGGATTCATTGTCAATCATTGTCAAATTCAAATGGTTTATTTTAATAAGGCCACTAAGCAGTGGTTTAATTAAATAGGCAATGGTATTCTAATACTAGCCAACGGTTGACTTCGTTTTTGAAATTGCGTTTCTTGCGAGAACCTGCGCAATCTGTGCGCTACGTGCTCCGCCAGCTGTGATGATGCGCTGTGTTCGGATTCATTGTCACTCATTGTCAAAGTCAAATGGTTTATTTTAATTAGGCCATTAAGCAGTGGTTTAATTAAATAGGTAATTGTATTCTAATACTAGCAAACGGTTGACTTCGTTTTTGAAATCGCGTTTCTTGCGAGAACCTGCGCAATCTGTGCGCTACGTGCTCCGCCGGCTGTGATGACGCAGTGTGCTCGGATTCATTGTCAATCATTGTCAAATTCAAATGGTTTATTTTAATAAGGCCACAAAGCAGTGGTTTAATTAAATAGGCAATTGTATTCTAATACTAGCCAACGGTTGACTTCGTTTTTGAAATTGCGTTTTTTGCGAGAACCTGCGCAATCTGTGCGCTACGTGCTCCGCCGGCTGTGATGACGCGGTGTGCTCGGATTCATTGTCACTCATTGTCAAAGTCAAATGGTTTATTTTAATTAGGCCTTTAAGCGGCACTTTTGAATGTCAAAATCAACATTGTTTTTCCTTGTTCGGCACCCCAGTTTGGAGGTATACGGAACAGGTTGTATGTCCTGCTTGCCTGTCTGCTCCGGGAACTGCCCGATGCGCGACGGTTGTTGTCGTACTGTTGTGTATCAAATAATTCATTGAGATTAAAAGTTAATTTAATTAATATAATAAATCCAGAGATAAGTCATTAGTTATAATAAACTTCTGAAGGTCATGAGAAGCTTTCTGGGTCTCTGATATCTTCCTTTCGTTTCCGTTTCCCGTGATCGACTTGGGTCATCAGTTTGGAGATATAAGGATCAGGGTGTAAGTCCCGCAACCTCAAATGAAAAGGGAGGATCCTTCGAATAGACATGTGCTGTGTTTGGTCCAGGCAACCGCCCGGCAATTGCCGGACTGTTTTATGTCAAATAATTTAAGGTAAAATCAATTTAAAAATACTCATAATTCATGAAATAAGCCATTAAACCTGGAGAGTTATAATACACTTATGAAAATGCCCAGTAAAGCTATCTGTATGTTCAAATCGCGTCGAAAACTGCTTGCGCTTGAACTTTAAACCAAGTGATGAAGTGAATCAAGAGGTTATGACAATGGTGTCTAATTCTTTGATTGTCTTGAAAAAGGATTTTCGAAATCGTCCGGGAGTTGCACAGAATAAGTCAATATCGAGAAATAACTTCCATTGTGCGTACAGCTAATAAGTGAAAGAAAGAAAAGATATTTATTTGTGACCCGCACAGGAGACACGAGAAATATGCATAAAATTAAACAATGATATAAAATAAAAATATTAAAACCCTATGCGAGACCAAAAAGGTTCCTATCTCAGCATTTGCAGCGATATCCAAAAAGAAAATAACGCCGCGCTGATATTCTGATAGGACCCACTGTTGATGCCACTGGTTACTTCTAGGCAAGCGTACTTCACCATCTACCACTTTATTGCTTACCATCAGGTGAGGTATTGGTCAAACGCGAGCTAATAAATAATAGAAAAAATATATTACACTCTTCGGGTACGGCAATCTCAATTTTAATGTCTAAAAAATCATCCAAAACATCCCTTCACTTTTTTCGAATATTCGTGAGGTTTAGGATTTTGAGAGTTTTGTAATTACTCGGAGTCTCTCCACATTTATTGAGTCCATATTGATGAATCTTACACGCGAATGATCGATTGAAATATCGCCAAAATCACCATCGTGATTGAAGGTTATTTTCATTACTGAAGACCAATCGACTTTAGAGATCCGTTTTAATGCCCGTCTTAAAATCTAAGTAGGTGATTCCGTTACATTATTATAACATTGGAGGATAAGACAAAAGTATTAATAAACTTTGTAATATTTTTAGCAGTCCGCATAAAAACGAAGTAAACTTTTTACTAAAGGCTGGTCTTTACGTGTAAAATATTTTACTTGATAGCCTACTGCCCACCACGTTTCGGTTATACTCAGACACACTTCGAGTGAGAAATAGCTAGAATAATGTCTCAGGGGAAATTATATCGTATTATGAAGAATTTTCATCCTAAAGAGAGTTTTTTTTTACAGTAGGTACTCAGAAATGCCATCCATTAACTACCTTTACTTTTCATTATATTTCTTTTTCTGGGCAAATGTTCAGCATATATCGTATTGAAAATCAATGTCATTATATCAATGAAAGGCACGTTTAAAAAAATATATATTTTAAATGGATAAAATCTTTGTATATTCAAAAATCAACCATTACATTGAAAAATCAACAATCAACCACGCAGGTCGATCTACAAGTTTTGAGTAACGCATGCCGAGGCATCCCTTTCACAGAGAGGAAGCCCTGTGTCCCGCCAGTGGACATATTAAAAAGGCTGACGATGATGCCGAGGCTGGTACATGGATGGGTCATTCCGACACCTCTCTCTACCTCGAAAAGCACGTTAAAAGTTGGTCCTGGTTTTCATTTGGTGATCTTTGACTGTCGTTAACTCGTTATTGGTACTCAAAAGTCTGAAAGACTATTTAAAAACTCTCTTTTGTACAAAGGAGAAGTGAAAAGAGATCATGCTCAAAAAGTATTTTAACAGCTTTTGTAAAAGCCAAGAATTCGATGACTGTACAGTAGGGCACAGTCAGTAAAATTATAATAATCCTTTGAAATAAACGTCCAGAAAGATATGGAAGAAACGAACGCGTTTGTATTTCATTAAAATGTAAATCGTTGGCGGGATCCAACGCACAATACTGAGCGAAAGGGGTTTTAGTTTTCTGTTTACAAGGCAAGGCTGGCCTTGGGTGAAGTTCGGGTAGATGAAATTTTAGAACCGTGAGTTATGGAATATATTTAGATTATCTTTATTAATGTTTCGTGACAAGGGAAAAGCCCTTAAATATCACTGGAACTTCTGGTTTCCGTCTTGTGGTGTTCCTAATGCAAAGTGTCTTATGTAGGAAGGAGTTCTCGTGTACCATTCTATTTGTTTCGATAACAATATTCTTCTCTTAATATTAAAGAAAGTAATATAACAAGGGGGAGATACGGATTAAACAGTAGGCTGTCTACTCCGTACCTTCCTCTCTCTCGCTAGGAACTTCAAAATATTTACATTATTTATTTCATTATTGTATTTTGAGGCTAAGATGCCACTGCAAGGCATTACCTCCCTTTCTTAGAATTAATATTTGTTTCGGGATATTTACCATGTATATTTTGTTTTTGGTTGTAAAGATCGTAAAACTACTGATCAATTGTCAAAAGTGGATACAGTGAGCATCGTTTGTCGTGAACAATATCGTGTAACTAGTGAGACGAGTGCTGAACAGTGTCGAGTAACTAGTGAGACGAGTTCTGGTGGTAGCGACATCGTGCGTGAAAAACGAGTGAGGAAGAGGGTAGACAGATATGTCAGCTCGTAAACAACACCCACCCGCATTGACTTTAGTTCTCGTGATCATGGCGCTTGTAACGGTGCCGGAATATCGAGCTCTCAACCAAGAACAAAATATACATGGTAAATATCCCGAAACAAATATTAATTCTAAAGATTGTGACCATGTCAGCTTAAAAACTTACCTCCCTTTCTTCTTTTCATTTAAATATTCAGCTAAAGAAAAGAAACTGACGCCAGATTGCATCAAGGATTAACTTCTACATCATCTAAAAAATCAAATCCTTACCTGAAAGCAGCACTTATATGGTGATTCTCGAGCACAGCCCTGTCGTTGTACAGCAGAGCCGTATCGGAGCCCGACATGACATGGAAGTTGTTGGTGGTGCCTGTGTGCTCGTAGTCATGAACCACGGCTGCCACCAACGTTGCGAAGATCTCCAGGTCTGATAGCCAGTTCTGTGGAGAAAAATATTACAGTGTCATTAGAATAGAATATACTTTACTGTACACAAAAAAAGCTACAAATCTCTTTTTCGAAAAACTTAAATCTATAGGTTCATTGTTGCTCTTGTTTCGTGTGAGATTTTTCTATTAAGGTTACTTGCTTCGAATTTCGTTCTGGATTGATGATTTGAGAATGAATTTAAAAAACATCACGCCTCGAGTCTTTGAAGAGCTAAGCAGAGATGTATAGAGGTACATCCATATTTCTCCAGAAAAATAATTCAGAACGTTAACATATGTATATCGAAAATTTAAGCGGTTGAAAATTATGTAGGTACACAAAAAAAATCTACAAAATCTCTTTTTCGAAAAACTTAATTCTATAGGTTCATTGTAGGTCTTGTTTCTTGAGAATGAATTTAAATAACACCACGCCTCAAACCATTGAAGAGCTAAGCAGAGATATATAGAGGTACATCCATATTTCTCCAGAAAAATAATTCAGAACGTTAAAATGCATATTTTAAATTAGAGCAAATGAAAATTATAATTAATTAATTAGCTTGAAGAATTAGCAATTAAGTCAAAATTGCTCCGGGACCGGAAGTTTGTTCTTCGAGAAAGTTTATGAGATAGCTTTCTAACTTTGTTTACAAGTAACAACTTGCGCACAAAGTAAATACCATCGGTTAAATTCGCCACGGGCCATTAACTCTGTTCTGATTAAACTAGTTAAATTAGTTCAGTTTCGCCTAGACGTAGTGGGGTATTGTTTATTACATAGTTTCTTATCTTGGTGTACAAGTTTGGCTGTTAAGAGAGCTCATTATACTTTTGATTTTTTATCGTCAACCATGTAATTTATTTGCGAAATATGAGTAAATAGATGGTACATAAAATGTTTCATCATCTGGTAAATTCAAATGTTTCAGTTTTGCTATATGGCTACAATTTTCGGGCCAACAGACTCTTTCGCCGAGCAACTCATTTGTCAAAGATGTGGTTACTTGTTCGTAAGCCCTTGCGGATCTTTTATGCAAGTACAGACTACCACTGCCCATCCAGTGCAACGCACGTAATACATCAAAACTTCTGTATTGGATCTGCGACCTTTAGATCCGCGTTCCTGTTTTTTTAGGTTTATTTTATGTTCTTCCAGTTGGTGCCCAATTAAAAACAAAAAAAACTGTAGCAGTTTTGCTTACACGAGACAACACCAAAAAAAAAAGAAGTAAAAAAACCCGTCTGCTTAAGAAAAGAACTAAAAGTCGTAAACAAGAATAAAATCATGCTGTGTAGTCAGAGGATACATATTTTGGTCAGTCAGCTTGCGATTATGTCAACGTGCATTCTAGGCACGGCCCTAATTTGCCTTAGGGATAGTCCGCTTCTAATTAAGGGCAAGTTTAAATTTGTTATATAAAGAACTACAAAAGTTGCGGTATCGGTTATATGAGGTTTTTAATATAAGAGACATTGGGAGACTCCCTGACTTGTAGGTGCATTCTGTCGCGATTGCGAAGGCATCGTATCATCCATGGTTTTAAAACAGTTTTTCTACGGGGTGTGCGAACAATTTCATATATTTTAATAATACATTATAAATGTATTGGACAAAGAAGCATGTTGTAGCATTCGCGTCGAGACGAGAGAACCAAAAACCCCACGTCTACCTTACTAATGTCCTTTATTCTGTTTCAACGATAATTCAATTGCATTGCACATTTGATGATGAAAATGTTGATGCTTCACCACATACAACAAAGTCGTAGCCCGCTGTCTGTCTGTCCCTATGTTTGCTAAGAACTTTAAAACTACGCAACGGATTTTGATGCGGTTTTTTAATAGATAGAGTGATTCAAGAGGAAGGTTTATTATATATGTATAAGACACGCGGGCGAAGCCGCTGGCAGAAGCTAGATTTTTAATACAGATGTTGATTATGCATGACTACTTCAATAATTGTAAGAAAATATATTATTACAAAACAAATCAATCATGTAATTGTGTAATTATCTGACTACAATATTAAATAAACACAGGCGCAGTCAGAAACAGAGTGGAATGACACTGTTAACCTCACTTTTACTTCACTTCAACTTTGCTTTTCAACGGGTTATTTTGCACACTAATTTGTAAGTAGTATCGATCCTATTTTTTTTATATCGTTTAAAACATGTCATTGTGCACTAAAAAACGCACGCACGCAGGCGCAGGCGCAGGCGATCAGCGCCGCCCCAATAATAACTTTTATCAGCAGCAGCAACAGCCCGATGTCGAACAGTACTGGGGCCAAAATATTCTAAGACTTTTCCATAGACCCACGGAGAAGAGGAGCATTACTGCAAAAACGATTAAAAGACACATAATGACTCTAAAGAGTATCATAATGTCTCTTCCTATGATCCAAGCGGGGAGGGCGATCAGTGCCGCCCCGATAATAACTTTTATCAGCAGCAGCAACAGCCCGATGTCTAACAGTACTGAGCCCAAGATATTCTAAGAGTTTTCCATACACCCTCGGAGAAGAGTAGCACCACTGCAGAAAAACATTGATGTCACATAACGACTCCAAAGAGTATCATAATGTCTCTTCCTATGATCCAAGCGGGGAGGGCGATCAGTGCCACCCCGATTATAACTTTTATCAGCAGCAGCAACAGTCCGATGTCGAACAGTACTGGGGCCAAAATTTTCTAAGAGTTTTCTATAGACCCACGGAAAAGAGTAACACCACTGAAAAAAAAAAGGCACATAACGACTCCATAGAGTATCATAAATGATAAATGATTTTATTTCTGTAAGTTGGTTTGTACAAACACTTTTACATGTCGAACATATTTTTAAAACTAGATGAGGTCGGCGTTTCCTATCTGACTACTCTGAGAAGAAAGGCCGAAACAAACTCAGAGGTCACAGTCTCTTTTAAAGTCCTGACAAAATCTTGATTAGATCATGTGAAGACCATGTAGACTGATGTCTGAAATGGTCTTTTGAGGAAAGAACCAGCCAGATTGAGTGGACCTGTCCAGTCAGTGCACGCATTTGTCAATAACCGAGCAGCTCAAATGTCATAATGTCTCTTCCTATGATCCAAGCGGGGTGGGCGATTAGTGCCGCCCCGATAATAACTTTAATCAGCAGCAGCAACAGTCCGATGTCGAACAGTACTGGGGCCAAAATTTTCTAAGAGTTTTCCATAGACCCACGGAGAAGAGTAGCACCACTGCAAAAAAAAATTAAAGACACATATTGACTCTAAAGAGTATCATAATGTCTCTTCCTATGATCCAAGCGGGGAGGGCGATTAGTGCTGCCCCGATTATAACTTTTATCAGCAGCAGCAACAGTCCGATGTCGAATAGTACTGGGGCCAAAATATTCTAAGACTTTTCCATAGACCCACGAAGAAGAGTAGCAACACTGCAAAAAAACATTAATTACACATATCGACTCCAAAGAGTATCATAATGTATCTTCCTATGATCCAAGCGGGGTGGGCGATCAGTGCCGCCCCGATAATAACTTTTATAAGCAGCAGCAGTAGTCCGATGTCGAACAGTACTGGGGCCAAAATATTCTAAGAGTTTTCCATAGACCCACGGAGAAGAGTAGCAACACTGCAAAAAAACATTAATGACACATAACGACTCAAAGAGTATCATAATTTATCTTCCTATGATCCAAGCGGGGTGGGCGATCAGTGCCGCCACGATAATAACTTTTATCAGCAGCAGCAACAGTCCGATGTCGAACAGTACTGGGGCCAAAATATTCTAAGAGTTTTCAATAGACCCACGGAGAAGAGTAGCACCACTGCAAAAAAACATTAATGACACATAACGACTCCAAAGAGTACCATAATGTCTCTTCCTATGATCCAAGCGGGGAGGGTGATTAGTGCCACCCCGATTATAACTTTTATCAGCAGCAGCAACAGTCCGATGTCGAACAGTGCTGGGGCCAAAATTTCCTAAGAGTTTTCCATAGACCCACGGAGAAGAGTAGCACCACTGCAATAAAATTAGAAGACACATAATGACTCTAAAGAGTATCATAATGTCTCTTCCTATGATGCAAGCGGGGAGGGCGATCAGTGCTGCCCCGATTATAACTTTTATCAGCAGCAGCAACAGTCCGATGTCTAACAGTACTGGGGCCAAAATTTCCTAAGAGTTTTCCATAGACCCACGGAGAAGAGTAGCACCACTGCAATAAAATTAGAAGACACATAATGACTCTAAAGAGTATCATAATGTCTCTTCCTATGATCCAAGCGGGGAGGGCGATTAGTGCCACCCCGATTATAACTTTTATCAGCAGCAGCAACAGTCCGATGTCGAACAGTACTGGGGCCAAAATTTTCTAAGAGTTTTCTATAGACCCACGGAAAAGAGTAACACCACTGAAAAAAAAAAGGCACATAACGACTCCAAAGAGTATCATAAATGATAAATGATTTTATTTCTGTAAGTTGGTTTGTACAAACACTTTTACATGTCGAACATATTTTTAAAACTAGATGAGGTCGGCGTTTCCTATCTGACTACTCTGAGAAGAAAGGCCGAAACAAACTCAGAGGTCACAGTCTCTTTTAAAGTCCTGACAAAATCTTGATTAGATCATGTGGAGACCATGTAGACTGATGTCTGAAATGGTCTTTTGAGGAAAGAACCAGCCAGATTGAGTGGACCTGTCCAGTCAGTGCACGCATTTGTCAATAACCGAGCAGCTCAAATGTCATAATGTCTCTTCCTATGATCCAAGCGGGGTGGGCGATTAGTGCCGCCCCGATAATAACTTTAATCAGCAGCAGCAACAGTCCGATGTCGAACAGTACTGGGGCCAAAATTTTCTAAGAGTTTTCCATAGACCCACGGAGAAGAGTAGCACCACTGCAAAAAAAAATTAAAGACACATATTGACTCTAAAGAGTATCATAATGTCTCTTCCTATGATCCAAGCGGGGAGGGCGATTAGTGCTGCCCCGATTATAACTTTTATCAACAGCAGCAACAGTCCGATGTCGAACAGTACTGGGGCCAAAATTTCCTAAGAGTTTTCCATAGACCCACGGAGAAGAGTAGCACCACTGCAATAAAATTAGAAGACACATAATGACACTAAAGAGTATCATAATGTCTCTTCCTATGATCCAAGCGGGGAGGGCGATCAGTGCCGCCCCGATAATAACTTTTATCAGCAGCAGCAACAGCCCGATGTCTAACAGTACTGAGCCCAAGATATTCTAAGAGTTTTCCATACACCCTCGGAGAAGAGTAGCACCACTGCAGAAAAACATTGATGTCACATAACGACTCCAAAGAGTATCATAATGTCTCTTCCTATGATCCAAGCGGGGAGGGCGATCAGTGCCACCCCGATTATAACTTTTATCAGCAGCAGCAACAGTCCGATGTCGAACAGTACTGGGGCCAAAATTTTCTAAGAGTTTTCTATAGACCCACGGAAAAGAGTAACACCACTGAAAAAAAAAGGCACATAACGACTCCATAGAGTATCATAAATGATAAATGATTTTATTTCTGTAAGTTGGTTTGTACAAACACTTTTACATGTCGAACATATTTTTAAAACTAGATGAGGTCGGCGTTTCCTATCTGACTACTCTGAGAAGAAAGGCCGAAACAAACTCAGAGGTCACAGTCTCTTTTAAAGTCCTGACAAAATCTTGATTAGATCATGTGAAGACCATGTAGACTGATGTCTGAAATGGTCTTTTGAGGAAAGAACCAGCCAGATTGAGTGGACCTGTCCAGTCAGTGCACGCATTTGTCAATAACCGAGCAGCTCAAATGTCATAATGTCTCTTCCTATGATCCAAGCGGGGTGGGCGATTAGTGCCGCCCCGATAATAACTTTAATCAGCAGCAGCAACAGTCCGATGTCGAACAGTACTGGGGCCAAAATTTTCTAAGAGTTTTCCATAGACCCACGGAGAAGAGTAGCACCACTGCAAAAAAAAATTAAAGACACATATTGACTCTAAAGAGTATCATAATGTCTCTTCCTATGATCCAAGCGGGGAGGGCGATTAGTGCTGCCCCGATTATAACTTTTATCAGCAGCAGCAACAGTCCGATGTCGAATAGTACTGGGGCCAAAATATTCTAAGACTTTTCCATAGACCCACGAAGAAGAGTAGCAACACTGCAAAAAAACATTAATTACACATATCGACTCCAAAGAGTATCATAATGTATCTTCCTATGATCCAAGCGGGGTGGGCGATCAGTGCCGCCCCGATAATAACTTTTATAAGCAGCAGCAGTAGTCCGATGTCGAACAGTACTGGGGCCAAAATATTCTAAGAGTTTTCCATAGACCCACGGAGAAGAGTAGCAACACTGCAAAAAAACATTAATGACACATAACGACTCCAAAGAGTATCATAATTTATCTTCCTATGATCCAAGCGGGGTGGGCGATCAGTGCCGCCACGATAATAACTTTTATCAGCAGCAGCAACAGTCCGATGTCGAACAGTACTGGGGCCAAAATATTCTAAGAGTTTTCAATAGACCCACGGAGAAGAGTAGCACCACTGCAAAAAAACATTAATGACACATAACGACTCCAAAGAGTACCATAATGTCTCTTCCTATGATCCAAGCGGGGAGGGTGATTAGTGCCACCCCGATTATAACTTTTATCAGCAGCAGCAACAGTCCGATGTCGAACAGTGCTGGGGCCAAAATTTCCTAAGAGTTTTCCATAGACCCACGGAGAAGAGTAGCACCACTGCAATAAAATTAGAAGACACATAATGACTCTAAAGAGTATCATAATGTCTCTTCCTATGATCCAAGCGGGGAGGGCGATCAGTGCTGCCCCGATTATAACTTTTATCAGCAGCAGCAACAGTCCGATGTCTAACAGTACTGGGGCCAAAATTTCCTAAGAGTTTTCCATAGACCCACGGAGAAGAGTAGCACCACTGCAATAAAATTAGAAGACACATAATGACTCTAAAGAGTATCATAATGTCTCTTCCTATGATCCAAGCGGGGAGGGCGATTAGTGCTGCCCCGATTATAACTTTTATCAGCAGCAGCAACAGTCCGATGTCGAACAGTACTGGGGCCAAAATTTTCTAAGAGTTTTCTATAGACCCACGGAAAAGAGTAACACCACTGAAAAAAAAAGGCACATAACGACTCCAAAGAGTATCATAAATGATAAATGATTTTATTTCTGTAAGTTGGTTTGTACAAACACTTTTACATGTCGAACATATTTTTAAAACTAGATGAGGTCGGCGTTTCCTATCTGACTACTCTGAGAAGAAAGGCCGAAACAAACTCAGAGGTCACAGTCTCTTTTAAAGTCCTGACAAAATCTTGATTAGATCATGTGGATACCATGTAGACTGATGTCTGAAATGGTCTTTTGAGGAAAGAACCAGCCAGATTGAGTGGACCTGTCCAGTCAGTGCACGCATTTGTCAATAACCGAGCAGCTCAAATGTCATAATGTCTCTTCCTATGATCCAAGCGGGGTGGGCGATTAGTGCCGCCCCGATAATAACTTTAATCAGCAGCAGCAACAGTCCGATGTCGAACAGTACTGGGGCCAAAATTTTCTAAGAGTTTTCCATAGACCCACGGAGAAGAGTAGCACCACTGCAAAAAAAAATTAAAGACACATATTGACTCTAAAGAGTATCATAATGTCTCTTCCTATGATCCAAGCGGGGAGGGCGATTAGTGCTGCCCCGATTATAACTTTTATCAGCAGCAGCAACAGTCCGATGTCGAATAGTACTGGGGCCAAAATATTCTAAGACTTTTCCATAGACCCACGAAGAAGAGTAGCAACACTGCAAAAAAACATTAATTACACATATCGACTCCAAAGAGTATCATAATGTATCTTCCTATGATCCAAGCGGGGTGGGCGATCAGTGCCGCCCCGATAATAACTTTTATCAGCAGCAGCAGTAGTCCGATGTCGAACAGTACTGGGGCCAAAATATTCTAAGAGTTTTCCATAGACCCACGGAGAAGAGTAGCAACACTGCAAAAAAACATTAATGACACATAACGACTCCAAAGAGTATCATAATTTATCTTCCTATGATCCAAGCGGGGTGGGCGATCAGTGCCGCCCCGATAATAACTTTTATCAGCAGCAGCAACAGTCCGATGTCGAACAGTACTGGGGCCAAAATATTCTAAGAGTTTTCAATAGACCCACGGAGAAGAGTAGCACCACTGCAAAAAAACATTAATGACACATAACGACTCCAAAGAGTATCATAATGTCTCTTCCTATGATCCAAGCGGGGAGGGTGATTAGTGCCACCCCGATTATAACTTTTATCAGCAGCAGCAACAGTCCGATGTCGAACAGTGCTGGGGCCAAAATTTCCTAAGAGTTTTCCATAGACCCACGGAGAAGAGTAGCACCACTGCAATAAAATTAGAAGACACATAATGACTCTAAAGAGTATCATAATGTCTCTTCCTATGATCCAAGCGGGGAGGGCGATCAGTGCTGCCCCGATTATAACTTTTATCAGCAGCAGCAACAGTCCGATGTCGAACAGTACTGGGGCCAAAATTTCCTAAGAGTTTTCCATAGACCCACGGAGAAGAGTAGCACCACTGCAATAAAATTAGAAGACACATAATGACTCTAAAGAGTATCATAATGTCTCTTCCTATGATCCAAGCGGGGAGGGCGATCAGTGCCGCCCCGATAATAACTTTTATCAGCAGCAGCAACAGTCCGATGTCGAACAGTACTGAGGCCAAAATATTCTTAGAGTTTTCTATAGACCCACGGAGAACAGTAGCACAACTGCAAAAAAAAAAGACACATAACGACTCCAAAGAGTATCATAATGTCTCTTCCTATGATCCAAGCGGGGCGGGCGATCATTGTCGCCCTGATTATATCTTTTATTAGCAGCAGCAACAGCCCGGTTTCTAACAGTACTGGGCCCAAAATATTCTATGAGTTTTCCATACTCCCTCGGAGAAGAGTAGCAACACTGCAAAAAAACATTATTGACACATAACGACTCCAAGAGTATCATAATGTCTCTTCCTATGATCCAAGCGGGGAGGGCGATCAGTGCTACCCCAATTATAACTTTTATCAGCAGCAGCAACAGTCCGATGTCGAACAGTACTGGGGCCAAAATATTCTAAGACTTTTCCATAGACCCACGGAGAAGAGTAGCAACACTGCAAAAAAACATTAATGACACATAACGACCCCAAATAGTAATATAATATCTCTTCCAGTGATCCACGCAGCGAGGGTGATCAGTGCCGCCCCGATGAGTGAATTTTATCAGCAGCAGCAACAGCCTGATGTCGAACAGTACTGGGGCCAAAATATTCATAGAGTTTTCCATAGAACCACGGAGAAGAGTAGCACAAACGCAAAAAAAAAAACAAATAACAACTCCAAAGAGTAACATAATATCTCTTCCAATGATCCACGCAGCGAGGGCGATCAGTGCCGCCCCGATAATATCTTTTATCAGCAGCTGCAATAGCCCGATGTCGAACAGTACTGAGGCCAAAATATTCAAAGAGTTTTCCATAGACCCATGGAGACGAATAGCACAACCGCAAAAAAAAAAGACAAATAACAACTAGTATCATAATAGAGAGATATTCTAAGAGTTTTCCATAGACCTACGGAGAAGAGTAGTTTTGGGAACGTAGGTTGGTCACTTAGCTATGTTGGCGTTACGGGAATCGCAAAAATGAGTACTTACTTGATTTACTTCGTGTTGGAGTTAGTTTATTACAAAGAATAAGAATGCCGACCGACCGCTTCTCTAGATTGAAAGAGACTGAATACTTTTACATGCAAGTAATTATTGAAAACTCTGGATATGATCGGAGCGGCACGTTACAAACTAAAAGTACAAAGGTTTTTACAGCTACAAAGGCTACACAATAAATATAGATCAGTTAACAAAAGAACCGTCGGCATCACAACAAAATCCTTCCGGCTAATACGCTAAATTCTTAAAGCTAAAACAATAAACAAATTGGGCAAGGCACAATCACATTAAAATAAAGTATTGTTATCCTCGGATACCCAAGGCAGAAAACAACACGCAATAAAACATCTGCGGGCTCGCTGTGAGAATCCTTAACCTAGCGGTTCTTTACAGTTAACTTAAAATATTATTTACATACTAAGTTCTCTAAAGTAATACCTATTATATTAATAAACAATTAATGTAGACGCTACAGTACCTGCCAGTGAGATCACGAAAAACTGGCCTGGTAGTAATCAGAAAATCGTACGCGTCTACCAGACCTTCGCGGTCCCTGCGGTTCTGGAACCTGAGGGACAGATGGTGAATTTTGGGGAACTGATTCAGATGCGGTTTGAGAACTTGAAGTGATTTCGAGAGCGTGATCTACGACAGTATTAGTAGCTGTCCAGATGACAATTAGAATCCCATAAAAAACTGGTTTTAGTCTATCGATTGATACCGTAACCTCGCGGCCACGTATATCTAATACGAATGTTTTATCCTTCCTAGAAATTACTCTGTAAGGGCCGTCAAAAGGTTGCTGTAATGGTACTTTGACTGCATCCTTCCGCACCAACACGTGCGTAGAGGTATTAAGGTCTTTGAAAATGAAAGTGCTTTTCTGTCCGTGTTTGGTACTAGCGACAGGCTTGAGCTTATTCAAATGCGAATGGAGCTCTTTAGCAAATTCAGCCTGCGTAGTTTCGTTGGTCGGATTGTCACCTAAAAATTCTCCCGGAAGGCGTAAGCTCTGACCGTAAACTAACTATGCGGATGTGTTTTTCAAGTCCTCCTTCCAAGACGACCTAATTCCTAGCAAAATGGTCGGGCGAATTCGCGTCCAACTACTGTTTGCTGCATTGTGACACTTTAGTGCACTCTTTAATTTACGGTAATGTAAGTCTGAAATAGTCAAGTCAGAGGCCTGTGGGTTTTCCCAGAGGCGGCTTAATTAACTCTGACACCAGAGGTGGCCACACCTCACACGAAAAGAAAGAAGGAATTTACGGTGGGAACGCTCGACCATGCCGCAGGGTGATAAAGCCGTCGTTCGAAAATGAGCCATACCGGTCAGGGTATTGAGATCTTTGAATAGGTGCGACTCAAACTGTTTTCCTCTATCTGTTGTGACTCTAAGTGGTATGCCAAAACTAGCAATCCAATTCGAATAAAATGCACGGGCTACTGTGTCGGCTTTTTGGTTGACAATGGGAATCGCTTCCGGGCAGTACAGTTGCGCTTAACATTACAATCGTCACGTGAGATGGTAACATTGTCAAATCTATCGCAGTTTACTGCAGTGTTCGATGAAGTATTGCGCTTAACATGACTATGATTACGTGAGATGGTAGCATTGTCATTTCTATCGCAGTTTAGTACAGAGTGATCGCTACAGTTGCGCTTAACATGACTATGATTACGTGTGATGGTAACATTGTCAAATCTATCGCACTTTACTGCAGAGTTATGGGTACAGTTGCGCTTAACATTACAATCGTCATTTGAGATGGTAGCATTGTCAAATCTATCGAAGTTTACTGCAAAGTTATCGGTACAGTTGCGCTTAACATTACAATCGTCACGTGAGATGGTAGCATTGTCAAACCTATCTCAGTTTACTGCAGAGTTATCGGTTCAGTTGCGCTTAACATTACAATCGTCACGTGAGCTGGTAACATCGTCAAATCTATCGCAGTTTAGTACAGAGTGATCGGTACAGTTGCGTTTAACATTACTATCGTGACGTGAAACGGTAGCATTGTCAAATATATCGCAGTTTACTGCAGTGTTCGATACAGTATTACGCTTAACATGACTATGATCACGTGGGATGGTAGGATTGTCAAATCTTTGGCAGTTTACTGCAGAGTGATCGATTCAGTTGCGCTTAACATGACTATGCTCACGTGAGATGGTAGCATTTTCAAATCTATCGCAGCTTACTGCAGAGTGTTCGATACAGATTCGCCTAACATTACTATTGAGACGTGAGATGGTAGCATTGGCAAATCTTTCGCAGTTTACTGCAGAGTGCTTGGTACAGTTGCGGTCAACATGTCTATGGTCACGTGAGATGGTAAGTTTTGCAGATAGTGGGTAGTTTAATATTCAATTTACCTAGTTTTTTAATTTAGTTTTGCCACTGCCTCCGTGATGTGCTCAACGGTCGTAATTAGGAAACAATTGATGTTCTATTGTTTCAGACCTGTTTCAGGTTTTACGACCCGTGATGGGCGAACAGTGTTTATTTTGACTGTAAGCTAGACCCCAAGCAAAGTATTTATTACTTTGCAAAGGACCACTTATTTTGCCACCATCAGAATGTAAGTAAATTTGATTGTGAGCGTGACATCCTAAGCATTCTTCTCTTATTATAAAATTTGTCATTTTCCAAGGCATATTACTCCAGTAATCAATTAGTGAAAATCGTCCTTTGTCAAGAAATTGTCTACATCCATATTCATTAAATATTGTCATGGTTCTGTAGAAAAACAAGTGGCCTAAATTCGGTTGAGAGGAGGATTGTATTGTACTTATTTACTTAATAAAATTGCTTACCATCAGTCCAGTCTGACACAGCATATAGTGGACTGTTTGTGCGACGTCAGCAGCATGAAGGTTATTGTGGTATGGGTTGTGGAATTTGCAGTAGCCTTCCTCTATCCTATTGAGGAAGTTTTCCAGCGTCGTTGGCGGGACCTGGTGGAAAGAGACCGGTTTATTATATATGAAGTATTTGACAATAGTTTTCGAAGGTGAAGGTGACCACTGGGGGCTGTCGGAGGATACATATTCCTGATCTGGCTGACCAAAACCAGATGTATCCTCCTTCTGCACAGCTTGATTTTCACCTTGTTTACGTCTTTTTAGTTCGCTTTTCAAGCAGTCGGGTTTTTTGATTTATTGAATTAACTTTTTTTATTGATACCTACATAGGTACTCGTATTGTACTATTTTCAATTCTACGTATTTTCCACTTTGTCTGAACTTTATAAAACCTTCTTCTGATTATATTTAAAACCGGGTAAATACCCGCGTTCTTTTTGGATTTTAGCGTTGCTTCTTTGCGTGCTCATTCTTTTAATTTTAGATGCTCAATCAGGCAGATTGAGGTATGTAAAATTATACAGCGTATAATTCTAAAATTCAATAAAAAATAAACAAGTATGTTTAGAACACAGATATATCTAATCTATCTAATACCTTTAAACGAGCAATTCTTGTATATATATAATCTGAATCTCGGAAACGGCTCCAACGATTTTCATGTAATTTTGTATGCAGGGGCGATAAATCGATCTAGCTAGGTTTAATTTTTAGAAAACGTCGTTTTCTATATATAAGATACCTTTTAAAATCACTTTTTCTAATAAAAATTATCACAAATTACTTGGCAGTACTAAACTTATATTTAACGGAATTTATAACGAACTAGCGGCCCGCCCCGGCTTCGCACGGGTATTTAACAAAATAATAATAATTATAATACACACACATTTAAAACCCTTATAGTCGAGTCAGGTTACTAAAAAAAGAAAATTATAAAGAAAGTGTGAATATTATTATTTTAATCTTTTATTTCTATTTTAATGATTTTTTTATTATTACTGTTTATTTATTTTTTTGTTATTTTTATTTGCGTCTCGATTTAAGCCTCTAAGATGAATGTATTCATCAGCCCACAGTCTCTGTTGATTACGACATAGTAATTCAATCTTTCTGATATAATTTTTGCCATCATATCGACAATATATTGACTAAATTAGTCCCTGTAATAATGCAATGGATTATAGCAGTTAGCTCTAACCATCAAACTAAATGCATAAAATTGCATGCACCTCACCGTTTTGTTACGCGCTGTACCTTGCTGAGGAATAGTCAAATAATAACTATCTTCTCCCATTACGAACTTTAAGGGATACTGTAGTGGATCATACGATCGGTGTAACTCAGAGACCCTATTAAGTTGGCCGTCTCTACCGTGCTACACTATATCTGTGGGGCCTTTTTCTTCGTCATGCAAGAGAACGGCTATTTCGTTTACAGCTGGAGCATAATATCTACCCGGGTGTTCTCTCTGGCCCGTGGGCGGTCGGAATTAATTATTAACTTTAAATTATCCTAAGAGTTATGTTCTAAGTTTTGTTTAAAACTTCGTATGTGTACATCGTAGCGATTCAGTGCGATCTGTAGTTCGTTAATTAAATAAATTTTTAGCGTTGGAGCTATGTCTGACCGCAAAGATAGGTGATCTGCGTCTGAAATGAAATATATCTACAAGCATTATAGATTTTAGCCTGATGGTGGTAAAAGGTTACCTTTAAGATGGTATACTTCTCCCTCTATTTTAAAAGTTGGCATTAAATTTTGTTCCCTAATTTCTTTCGCGCCGAACGAAGTCATTTGAAAGAGGCTATTGTACTTTCGCAGGTATGTTGTATCTCAAAGCTGATCTGTTACTGTGAGCTAAAACTCGATTACGAACTCTAGTCGTTGACGTCTGTTGTCTTTCTCTCTGATCTCGTAGGCGTTGGGAACGCTCAGAGCTCGATTCCATAGTGCGAGTCAAGCCGCTGCAAACGCTCTGTACTCGACTCTCGCGCCCGTACTTGAGAGGTTCCCAATTTTACTCAACAAGCCGCTGCTAACGCTCGATGTTCCACTCTCGCGCCCATACTTTAGAGGTTCTCAAATTTTGTTCAACAAGCCGCTGCGAACGCCCAATATTCGACTCTCGCGCGCGGACTTGGGAGTTTCTCAAATTTTGTTCAGTAAGCCGCTGCGAACGCTCGATATTCGACTCTCGCGCCCGTACTTGAGAGGTTCTCAAATTTTGTTCAACAAGCCGCTGCGAACGCCCAATATTCGACTCTCGCGCGAGGACTTGGGCGTTTTTAAAATTTTGTTCAGCAAGTCGTTGCGAACGCTCGATACTCGACTCTGGTGCCCGTACTTGAGAAGTTCACAAATTTTGTTTAGCAAGCCGCTGCGAACGCTCGATAATCGACTCTCGCGCCCGTACTTAATTTTTAAACTCGTGATATCTTTCGAATGGAATGTCTGAATTGAATAATTGTTACATAAAACGGGAAAAATAAATACGATAAAATTGTGAGCTTCTTTCTCCAAATTAACCAAAAGATAAACGAAAAAAAGCAAGGCAAACATCCCCGGCAGTAACAAACCGACAAATTGGATTAATGTCTTCCAAAACGAAGGTTAATTTAACTTATCTACGTTTCACGGAGTAGATTTGGCCCAATTGATTTTCCAAATGCTTTTGCTCAAGTTCATCGGGCTTAGAATTCTTTATCGTTCAACAGTAGCTTAATTCTATTTAGATCTGATAATCGTTAAATTTGATTATAACTTTAACCGACTGAAGTTGAATTCAATGTCCGTTTTGATTATTCACCCATTCTAGGTCCTTGAGATCATCGGCAAATCTAAAATCCTTGTTTGACAAATCTTTCACGATTCAAGTGGCTCGGTTGTGGATTGTTTTACCAATTGAAATAAAACGTGCTCAAATATCAAAAAAGTTCCAACAGGATCAACGATAGTGAGCGCTTTCCTAGAAGTAAATATTCGCACATGACATAACGGGATGACTTGAGGATTTAGTCGGTAAAATTCCAACAAAATCCTCCGTTCGTCTACAGATACGAGTACCGAGGGTATTCACTATGATTTCACCACAAAAATAAAAATAAATAAAAAACACAACGACTGCACAGCATGTTTTTTTTTCTTGTTTACGTCTTTTTAGTTCGCTTTTTAAGCAGTCGTGTTTTTACCCGACAGCCGAAGGAGGGTAATGTGTTTATTAGTCTATGTGTGTATGTAAGTTTGTATGTATGTATGTATGTTTGTTCCTTTGTGGCATTCCAGAGACCAAAGGCGTTGGCCGATTTTGATGATTCGTACGTCAATCGATGCGTCTTAACCCTGCGAGTGTAACTGGCTACATTAAAATTGAAAATATAAAAATGGCGGCTTTTGGGCGTCATATTGTGGGGCCCAATTTTTTTTCCCTTCCAATGCCATCGTGTGGGGTATCAAATTAAAGCGTTTTAAGAGGCAATTTCAAAAATATATAACGAATAAAATGTTAACTAAAAAGTGTTAAATAAACAAAATTAATTTTTTAAGCAGTCGGATGTTTTGATTTTTTTAATATTTTTTTTTTTGATCTTTTTATTTTTTTGTTTCATTTAACACTTTTTAGTTGACATTTTTTTTTGAATTAGGTACATTTAAACATATAAGTATTATATATTTTTGAAATCGCCTCATCCCACACGAAGGGAAAAAGAAAAAAAAAATTGGGCCCCACAAAATGGCGCCCAAGAGCCGCCATTTTTCTATTTTCCAATTTTAATGTAGCCAGTTACTGGCTCAAGATTAAGACGAATCGATTGACCTACAAATCATCAAAATTGGCCAACGAATTTGGCCTCTGGAACGCCACATAGGAACAAACATACATACACACATAGACTGATAAACACATTACCCTCCGTCGGGTAAAAAATAAGGTACCTACAAGCTATCGGAAAATGTAGAAAGTGTTTTAACCACCTTTATTCATGATGGCCATTGTGTCTTACCTTAAACTTGTGTATCATTCCGTATCTGTTCAGGAGCTCGTAACCAAGGTACTTGACTGGCGCTCCTCCTGATGCCTCGTGTAGAGCAAATACGTCGAAAGACCACTCATCCAGAGTCTGAAACAAAAGAGTTTGGTGTAGATTTACCGTCACTGCAATTTTTTTTAGTTTAGTCTATTTATTTTTACTGACTGTTATTGTTACTGATAAACTATCATTATTGCAATATTTAATGCAATGTGATTTAGGTTGCATGGCAGAATGTTTGTTCTTTGTACCAATAGTAATAAGAATACCGTTCGTTAAAAGATCTGCCGCTTTAGCCAAACAAAAGCTTTTTTTCGGTGTTACTGTCTGTTTTGGTGATTTGAATTACCAATTAGGAGTTTGCATGTCACATGTCGGTTAAGTCTTAAAGATTCAAGGCAGTACCAGATAGTACCGAGTGTTTTCCCTCTGAAGTCGGGTGCTGCCCCTGCGTTTCGCCTATGGTGTACGCTCTAATCCTACCGCGTGTCTAATTTATATCGACCATGTTGCAAAGGATTTGGCAAATATTTTACAGACGGCCGCCAGCCTGACACCAACTGTCCTTGGAAATGACATTCTAAGTCCGGACCCACACGGCAGCTACAATCTTTTATATTGATTTTGAACCCTTTGTTTGTTGATGTTCAATAAGACCACATTCTGTGGGAAGCAACTTAAAACAAGGAAATATTCTGTGTCCAGCCACAACAAGACAGAACTACAGCAACCAGCCAACCACATAAAACGAAAAGACTACATGCGTCTTCATCTAGTGATTTAGAATTGGAAACTACAAAATCAAATGCTATGGGAGGCAGATTACAAAAATGTTGATATCATGTACGCTGTGCAATAGTGTTTGGTTAAGTAGAAGAACTTTTACGGTTTATTATCGTAGTCAAGAACTGCTTAGGAAAAGATATAAAATATATTCAACCGACAATATACACGTTCTGTGGATGGGTGACCATCTGAACTTACCGATATTTTTGGGTTAGACTTGCTCTAGTGATACGCTTTCTATAGGAACGTTGGAAGGAAAGATTTAATGGTCTGACCAAGTAAGAAAACACCTGGACACTAAAATCTTCAACGCACTAAAATAGGCCACGGGACGGACCGCAGGGAGATGTTCAGAAAGTTAATCGGGCTCATGACGACGCTCAGTAGTGTTAAACCAATGAACGGGATAAGAGAAGGCCACTGAAAGATAAAAAATCTGATTCAATAAACATAAGTATTGTGCATTCAAAACTACATAATTTTCTGTTCGAACTTTACGAAAGGGCGTAGTGCAGCAATGTTTGCTCTACTGTGTTAGAGTAGATAATTCTTTTACTGCGCACAGTGTGGAAATCTCGCAATCTACGGGAATTTAATTCCAAATTGAATTAAATAAGATACAAGTAAAAAATAATATTGATTGGTATTCAAATAAATAACAATACTTATATTGTGATAGAAATAGAGTTGTACAAAAAAAATGCGATAGGAATACATTTTCTTATTTTATTCACTAATTTCACTTTCGGCCTCATTTACGGTGGGTATAGAAAGCAATTTTAGGACATCAGGATCTAGAGGCCTCCCTCCCCGGTGGGTTCCCGCTTTGTCGAGGCGGGGGGGCTCAATAGCCGTGGCCTGGTCATCCACAGGCCACGGTGAAGCGAAGAGGAACTCGAGGAGGGGCCGCTCGTCAGGGCTTTTGCCGATTAAGCCGACGACGTAGCGGTTAACAAGTTTGTTACGGTGCCGCTTGGTCCCCTGAGGCCGAAAAGTGGTATGTGGCGGGACCACTGACCTGACCCGTCACTGGCGGACCAAGGGTGCCATTCACGGGGTCATCTGGCATCCATGTGCTGGTTTGGTCCCTGGGGTGGTCACGGCGTGTTTTGGTGCGCTAGTGATGGGGGTATCCCCCCGAGGTGGATCCGGTGACGTACAGCCGCGGCGGGTTCGCGGAGTGATAACGCGTGCCCGTGTTCCAGCCGTAAGCGGCACCGTAAGGACACCGTGGAGTTTTAGTGGTGGGTTCATGTCCCACATAACAGCGCTGTCTCCCCGTGATAGCGCAGTTTGCATGAGCGTTTCTTCACACAAAAAAAGTATCTAGAGGACTCCGTTTTTTTAATTTATTTATACATATTTTTTAATTTATGTATTTTTTTTTGCCCTATTATCTCATATTGATGTGTTGATAAATCAGCATCTACCATCATGCACCAGTCAACGTCAAGATCACAGAATCGGCGAAGGTCAATTGTTTTTTCTATTGTCTTAGCTAATTAGCATTCAAGGGGTAGAACATGCTTCATCGGCCGACACAGTCACATGAAAGCTTTCGCTAATCATTATTTTACGTACACTTTTCATGACAGAACCGCTCTTCATAGAAAGTTCTTTAACGATAGCTGCAGAGTCCTACAAAACTTTTGTCTGGTCTTCCTGATGAATGGCTAGATGTAGATGGTATTTCATTTAAAACATTATCTGGTAATTTAATGCATTAATTCAACCAAGTGATATTCTTGTTTCAAAAGCGTTCACGATATCTACCGCTTGCTGTCCATTTTTCGTTAAATTTGTTTCATAACTCCATAAAAAGAACTTTATTTCATATATAGCATCTTCCGAAAATTAAACTTGAGGGTAATTACTTATTATAAAAGCAAACATAGCATCAATTCGCTCCTTTTGTCGCATGTGAGGTCCAAATATCAAAACATTGTTTTTTTTTTGTAATTTCGGCGGTCATTCAGAAAACCCAATAATAAAATGTATGCCAGTCGCACAAAACCGCAAGTTTTATCAATTGTTCTCAAAAGTTAAGACTCTAAACTATAAATTAAAACAATAAAAACACCGGGATATTCAGGTATTTTTTTTATAAACCTTTTGTTTTGCAAATGGTCTCTAAAAATGCTTAGTTTAACTATGCTTTCAAATGATGCTATTAGATCAATGTTATTATTACTATTACTTAAATAAAATACAATCTAAGTTACCTTGAAAGATATACGCAATCCAATAATAAAACAATAAACAAGACTATATGTCAATATGATCAGTAATCTCAAGTGAAGATTGTTGTTCGTATTGTAAGGCTACAACTCCCACTTCAACATATTTTATTTATTTTTTAACCTACCTATAAGAATTTCTAATATGTAGCTGTAAGGCACAAATAGGGTCTTAGGTATTAATAGGATATAACTATATTGTCAATTATATTTTTTTATTTTATTTGTGTCCAATATTGTTGTGTTTGAGATTGCGAGATTCTCACACTGTGCGTAGTCGACTAAAATAATGTTCATTTTAAAAAAGGCATTCATCGTTGAGCTAGCAAATATGTTGTTAAATTCTCGGCAGTCTCAAGCTCTTTTATTAAGCTTTGCAATATAAGTTTCTCGGTATTCCGCGTCTCTGTTAGCTTTGTGCATTCTTCTGTCTTGTTTTTTTAACTCGTCAATCATCATCAGCAGCCTTTTTAATGACTGCTGGGACTCAAGTCTCCTCGACAATCATAGAGAGGGATTGGGATATAATCCACCACGCGGGCCTAATGCGGATTGGTAGATGTGACCGTGCCGGTTTGCTCACGATGTTTTCCCTCGCCGTTTTGAAAGCAGTGGTGATGACATAGATTACACAAATTAAAGCGTCTGCTCGCTCGGGTTAGAAAGCACGACACAACTCGTAAGTCGGGGCCGGAACCACTGCGCCACCACTGCTCTCAATTGAAATGTATAAAAGTTGAAATAAAGTAGTCATAATATTAACAGTACTGTTAGCGTGATTAACTCATTATTACTAAGTATATTATTTTATTACTTGTATCTATCTGCCACAGACATTTTCTTATAAATTTATCGATTGTTCTATCGTATTAGTCACGGACGCGTAATAGACACAGCAAGTCTAGTGCCACTGTAAAAAATAGAGATTTTGGAAATCATGTCTTAACAAAGAATAATATTAAAAACTTTGCTACCATTGCTAGTGGTTGGATCACTACATAAATTCCACTACACAAGACGCGCGCTCTTGTGCCTGTAATTCACTAAATTAAGATAAATGTACCTACTCGTGTACAAATTAAATTCGCTCTTTGTAAGACTTAATTTGTTCAAACCTTAGTTTCTTGATAGTGAATATTTGATACCTGAGCAAGATTTGTGAACCCTCACTTAATTAACTGGAGACCTTGTTAAGTCCAATTACGGAGTTAATTTGTTTATTGAGGTTTTACATGTGATAATGGTTCCCTGCATATTCAGCGTATCTAAGCGACACTCCGCTGCTTGCTTCTCGCCCCATCAGAATAATTGACGTGGTATATGGCGAACATCACCGCCGTCTCCAAGTTGATTTTGGTTTTGACTCATTTTATTCCCATGATTAGCAAGGGAAAGTTTGTCCACACTCTACAATGGTAAAGCATTACAGCGTGGGTGCGCTGATGTGCTTGGTCCCAGATAACAGACACGCTTGCGACTAGATTTTGTCCTAGCCATGCGGCTCTCGGCACGGCGACCTTAGCTTGGGGGTGAGACGTTCGTACGTCACAGAGAGAAACCAAAGTCAAACCTCTGGCTATCCATTATTACCCCTGCGATTTGCAAGGGATAGTTTGCAGGTGGATCTTGACTTATAGATCACCCGGCTTGGTTATACAGAATTACATGTGGTTTTTGTTTAAACAATAAACTTTCAGCTTAAATATCTTTATTCCCATTACGACAATTGTCACTTACATGAGAACTATTACATAAGAAATATTGTCCCAGTGAGGATAAAATAAATTCTTAGTTGTCGATTAGTAAGAAACAAATTTGTTACATTCTTGTGATAAGGTATACTTTAATGTAAATCTGGTGTACCTACCCTAGGGAGTTAGCCGTGCTACCACCATGCTAATTCGCCACAAAATAGTTATCGCTGATACAATTAATCTTTTTCTAGAGCTTCTTTACCGCGGTCTACCTATTGCCGTTTACGGACCTTGTTAATTTACTCACTGCACAGTTTCCTGTCAAAGCATTGTAAATAGAAATTCATAGAATTCAGTCGAGGTGCTGCTGACTCGATTACTAAAGGTTACTGGGTTACTAGGTTAGCCCCAACTTTCCTATGTACGTACACTGTAGACTGTGAAGCATCACATGTCATACAATTATGAGATAAGAGTTGACACTACAATCGGCCGAGGTTTTGTTTAGATTCGATCTATCTGCAATATTTTGTGAATGGCGGCCGGCTAATAAAACAATTTTGTAATCAAAATGTCATATTTATAAATACACTGCTACGATCCTTACATAGTCGTTTTGCGTTCCTGCATCCGTTAGGGTTCTTGGAGATATTATTGACTCAATTGCTCCTGTCCTAACAGGCATATTCAATCAATGTTTGGACAGCGGCACTTTTCCTGACTTAATGAAACACAGTAAAGTAGTACCAATTTTCAAATCAGGCTGTAAGAGTGATCCTTCTAATTATAGACCTATATCCGTGCTTCCAGCATTGAGTAAAATCTTTGAAAAAATCATGCTGGAACAGATGTTGTCTCACTTCAATTCAAATGGGATACTGCATAGTCAACAGTTTGGTTTTACGAAAGGTAGGTCGACAACGGACGCGGGAGTTAAACTCATCAGCCACATCTTGGAGGCTTGGGAGAGGTCCCAGGATGCCATTGGCATTTTCTGTGATCTCAAAAGCTTTCGACTGCGTCGACCACAACACACTGATCAGAAATTACACCACTACGGAATTCGTGGAAAATCTGCTGATCTCGTGCTTTCCTATTTATCAAACAGACAGCAAAAAGTAAATGTTAATGGGGCAACGTCCTCCGGGTCTCTAGTCAAGATGGGCGTGCCCCAAGGTTCAATTCTCGGCCCTTTCCTTTTTCTTGTTTACATTAATGATCTCCCTTTTATGATGGCCAAATTATCGGATATAATTATATTTGCTGATGATACTTCGCTAATTTTTAAAATAGATAGGCAAGATACGGATGTCATAAATGTCAACGAAAGTCTAATTATTCTCTCAGAATGGTTCGCAGCTAATAATCTTTTACTGAATGCGAAAAAAACAAAATGTCTAAAGTTCTCTTTACCAAATGTATCACAACATGACCTAAACTTAAATCTTGACGGCAAAAATCTTGAAGTTATAACGGAAACTGTATTCTTAGGGATTACTATCGATTCAAAATTGCAGTGGGGCGCGCACATTAGAACTCTTTCGGGTAGGTTAAGTTCGACTGCATATGCAGTAAGGAAAATAAGGCAGCTAACCGATGTAGCTACAGCTAGGTTAGTATACTATGCTTATTTCCACAGTATTATGTCTTATGGCATTCTGCTGTGGGGATCAGCAGCAGACGTTGACTCAATTTTCATCCTACAAAAGAGGGCAATCCGCGCAATCTATAAAATGGGTCCTCGCGAGTCCCTCAGAGAAAAATTTAAAGAGATCGATATACTGACTCTACCTTCACTTTATATTTTGGAATGTATTTTGTATGTCCGTAAAAATCTGGGGCTTTTCAAAACTAGAAGCGACTTCCATAATTTAAATACACGCAGTAAGCACGAAATTGTAATACCCAAATTCAGATTAACGAAAACTAGCAAGTCTTTTCTTATAAACAGTATACGCTTTTATAACAAGTTGCCAAAGTCAGTTATAGAACTGACCGATGGAAGGTTCAAAAACTACATCAAACGTATCCTTATTAAAAAAGCATATTATAAAAGCAAGGACTACGTTGAAGATAAAAACATTTGCCCTTAGCTCCTTCTGCGCATGCAGCTTCCCTGGTAACTTGTAAACGGCACAAATATGTGGATGTCTCTAACTATTCTCAATCTCATTTTTCTTTCCTTCTTTTAATTAGACTTTATACAATGGTTTTCAATCATCTTTAAAGCCCTTTGCTAAGAATAGTTACAGCACTGATAACAAAATTTGTGCAACATGTTAAATTTAGTCTTGTTATACTTATTTTTATTATTTTTTACCTTTGTATAGAATCTTTTACCGATTGTTTTGTGAATGTGTGAACATTGTAGGCCTTCTAGATGCTAGTTAACATTTGTTAACTTTTTTATATAATCTTTTTCTTTTTTTTTAGTTTCTTACGACTTATTGTCATAATTCGGGCCTACGTTGTCCCCCCATATCTAAGTACTAATGCTGTAACATGGAAATATTGTAAAACCAAACCATTTTTAAAAGAGTAACCATGGAGTTTCTTGCCGGTTATTCTCCATAGGAAACGACCAACCTGAACCGTGCTCATTTTGTCGACGTTTTATAAGTGCCCATGTAGGCCTATGAGAAATAAAAAAATTGATTTTGATTTTGCATCTAGTCATACACGCTCGCCGGTTATGGGCACTGCGCACCAGGCCGTTTTGCCGAGTTTGTGACGTTGTAAGGGGTAATCTCTGGATCTACTGAACCGATTTTGAAAATTCTTTCACCAGTAGAAAGCTACATTATTCCTGAGTGACATAGCCTATAATATAATTTCAAAATTGAGATCCTTATGCAAATTGCAATAATGTAACCCAAGGTAGCAAAATGTTGCCTGTAAAATACATTATTTGGCGTGCGCTGAGAAAACTATTGATGATAGATAAAAATTAGTAGGTAGGTAGGGTAGGCAGGTCGACTCTTCGCCTGCCATCGCCGCCGAGCGGTCGTCTCGCTGCCGCCCACCGCTCTCGCCGCCCCCACCGCGCGCCCCGCCGCGCCCCTCTCTCCGACTCGTCGCGCCACTGCTTGACGTCACTGCGGTCGCCGAGTCTCCGCGCGCCGCCCACAGGTGTCGCTACTAGTAACTTCGGTTACTAGTAGGGACATCTTTTTTAGCCCCTTCCGGGTTAAAACCACGACTTAGTGGTCCTTGGTGGATACCTAACGGTGTTAACGAAGCCAAGTGGAGTGGTGACCCGCCCACTCGCCAAGTCCCGTCTGGACACGGCAGTCAGAAGGAGTCGGGAGCAGGGTAGTTGGCCTTGGTAGATAGCCTAGTCAACCCCTGTCTCTGCCCCACAGCGATTCACCTGGCACGGTCGGGTGTCTCAACCCCGACGTGCCAGACTTTCGGTACACAGGAGGAGGGTGGCCCACCGTCGGTGGGTTCACCGGTACCCTAGGACCCCTGCCACCCAAAAAGATTGGTGGCAGGATAACAAGCTTAGGGCTCACCAGATACTCACCTCCCAGTCTAACCCGGCTGGGAGGGTAGGATTCACACATCCCCGGGCCCATCCACCCGGGGAATAAGGTTATCAGCCCCTTAGTAGAATTAGATTTTTCTCTTCTCCTTGTTCTGGCTCTATTGACAACGATGCATCCCGTTGAGGTGTTAATAGAGCTCGTCAAGGACTTGATGTCGGACGATCCCAGTCCGCGTCATGAAAACCAGTCCCGATTCAAAATTATTCTTGCCTCCCTTGCCAGATGTGCACCTTACAGTGCCCCTGTCCCCCCGCCCTATTCTGACATAAGTCAACTCCCAGCCCATGTACAAGCGGCTATAAAGACCATAAAGGAGAGGTTCGCTCAGGACTGTCATCTCCGAGCGAGACTCTCCACTCCATTTGGCGCAGTGTTAGAAGCCCTCTAACCTAATATAAATCCGACCGTTGAGGATGTACTGGAACCCGAACCTAGCATGGCCCCCGTGCCATGGGACTCTCCCAGATCACCCTCCCCACCCGTCAGGCCCACTTCCGGGCCTAGATCACCCACCCTTTCCCAGGGCGAGGTTCTTAGAAAGCCAGATCCAATTCCCTCTGAGAGAGACCGTAGCCCTCTCTAAAGCCCCAGACTTCGGCTACTAAGCCTCCTCCTCGTAGGATGCCCGCCCGTCTTCAGTACAAAAAGTACAAGGAGCGCGTAGCCGCTATTCACGCAGATACTAGGTCCAGATCCAAATCTTGGGTCGATTGGGAAGGTGACTCTCCCATCGATATGGACACAGCCCTCAGTACCGACGATGAATGGGCAGCAGTAGCTGACCACATCGATCAGGTTATAGAAAATCCCCCAGTTGACCCCAATAACCCCGATTTGTCAGAGGACTATGCCACCATGTCCTCTTCTTCTGACTCTGATGGCAGAGAATTCACTGTCTACTCTGGAGGAAAGAGGAAGATGAGGAAAAGTCCCCCTCACGCTACCAAGGCCAAAAAGCCAGTAGCCAAAACCTCTCCCCAGCCAGTTCTGCCGCCGGCCTTGCCCGACAGGCAACCCTCCCCCGCCCCCGCCCCCGCTAGTCCTTCTCAGCGGTTAAACCGTTCGCCCAGCCCTATGGTAGTAGTAAATACCACTAGGAAGTCCCCTCCTCCTCCACCCATTTATCTTCAAGATAAAGGGAAATGGAGCGACATTTCATGCGCCTGTGCAGCGCGTAAAATCAACTATACCAAGGCCACTGCATGCCAACAAGGCATCAGAATTCAAGTCCCCACTCCCCGTGATTATCGAGATTTAACTCGTTTTCTTAAAGAAAGGAAAGTATCTTTCCATACTTACTCCCTTCCGGAGGAAAAGTTTACAAGAGTAGTCATAAAGCGCGTTCAGCGCGTTAAAGCACCGATTGCATAAAGCAAGAGGCGGAGATCTCTACGACATGGTCCTTGTCGTGTGTTTCCCCTTCGAGGGTCACAATCCCTCTCTTTAATGTCAGGATCGTATGCAACTTATCAGGCATATCCATAGAAAAGCCATACCGTCCCCATCTCGTTGGTCAGTGTCACAACTGCCAACTCTACGGTCACTCTCAGACTAATTGCTTCGCGCCTCCCAGGTGCGTTAAGTGCTTGGGAGAGCACAGTACCAAGGACTGTTCCCGTCCAAAGGATCGATCACAATGCACGGAGCCTCCCAGCTGCGTGCTTTGTGGACAAGTCGGGCACCCGGCTAATTACCGTGGTTGCCCAAAAGCCCCTAAACTTGCGCCTAAAATGGCCAAGCGTAATGACGCGCGCCAAGCGCGCCAAGCCCCTACCACTCAACCCCCCACCAGACTAGCCCCTCAGAGGCCTTCACCCTGGGGTAAGCTGAACCACCAAAGTGTGGCTCCTCAGTCTTGCTCCCAGCCGATTCCAGCGCTGATGGCTACTCCCATCGCAGCGCCAATTCTTATTCCCGACTCAATGCCCCCCGCCGCCCCTATGACCGCACAAAGCCAGAAGGTGGCTTCCACCACCCCTGCTGCTAAGTGCCAGCCCCCTGTCGCCCCCTCCGGGCAAAAGCCATATATATGCGTCGCTAAAAATATAATTAGCGCGTACTCTATATTTATGACCCCTCAAGCCCGTGCTCTGGATACTGAAATCCGGAATGCGGGCTCTCTCCTGCCCGCTGAATGCGCCAACCTGTTTTCGAGGTATGAGTCCATTACTAGGGAGCTCGATAGCCTTGTCTACAAGGACGGTCAGTGTGTTCGTAAATAGTACGAACCCTCCGTTTATACAAAATTAATATACATATTCGTTCCGTCCTCACCGCAGAGGCTCGTCGCGTAATCCTTTTCGATTCATATAAGCTAGCCCGCGTGCTGAGCCATAGTTAAATGTCAGTCAGATATTATTGGAGTTTCTTATCCGTTCTTCTCCACGTAGGCTTTTCCGAACGGATGGTAGAATCACTTTATCAGATCCGGCCTTTGCCATCCCCCAAGCGACGCCCTGAGCCGAGGTCTGACCCCAACTGGGGTAGCCCTTAGTGCTGTCGCTTTAGGTTTAGAAATTTTAAGCCTGGCCGGAGGCTACATAGCTTAGTCTCCACAGGTCAGTCCGGTTAAGCAGTGGACGGCTACTTTGGCCGAACTGCGAGACGCCACGTATTAAAAAAAAAAAAAAATAGGGTAGGCAGGGTAGGCAAGGTAAGCAGGGTAGGCAGGGTAGCCAAGGTAGGAAGGGTAGCCAGGATAGGCAGGGTAGGCAAGATAGGCAGGGTAGCCTGGGTAGGCAGGGTAAGCAGGGTAGGGAAAGGGTAGGCCGGGTATGGAGGGTAGGTAGATAGGTAGCCGGTTGACGGGAGCGAAGCCCCGAGGGTCAGCTAGTCGTACGTAAAACCGACTTGTCCTCCATTGTAACAAAATATGATAAAAAATAGGATCAAAGAACTATGATAATGTAATACACAGATATGATTCTAGAGGCCATAAATCTAGGATAAGGGAAAGGATCCTATGTTCTATGATCCTAGATATATGATAGTGTAATACCCACCTAACCAATAAACATGAAATTTTGCTTGCTGTGTGAATGAACGGTACATTACTTACATAATTTAATTTAGTTGATTATTAACATGGCTGCATGCTGCGATTTATTTATTTGTTCATCCTAGTTTTATTTTTGTGTTTTGTATATTTTTGTTTGTGCGTTTTATAAATTAATAGGTAGGTAGTATTGTTATTTACTGCTGTGTCTATTTACTTGTCAACAACAACTTAATCGGCCTTAAATTTTCCCACAGTATAGACTCAGTTTTTGTCTCTGTTTTTCTTGCTTTCTCTCTCCCGTGTTATTATTTTTATTACAAACCTAACGTGGAAAAACCATAATACTCTTTTCGGAAAGCTCCAACATCCTGGCGCGGTTTTTATAAGCCAAGTTAAAGTAAAAATTGGGTCACACAGCACAAAAGCCGCTCTCTGAACGTGTCACTCACAAAATGTTGAAAGCAGAGTTTCATTACAGTACAAAGTGGTGGAAGCCCTCAGAATCAAGTCACGGCTGTACCATTTTTACTTCCGGCTTTTGTAAAAATGTGAAATAATCTCGTATAGGCGCTATATACATTTTTTGCCAAATTTTCCTCCGTTTCACTTTCTTCTAGAACACCTAGTAAGTAATTATTATTAACTCACATATCGTCCTCATTTATTTATTGTTTACATATTCTAAAACAAAAGACTAAATAACAAAACAAATCTATGTACAAAGAGCACAGGGAAAAGGGCTCATTGCGCCTCAAAAAATTCGTCCACGTCGATGTCATTGGGAAACGTGCCTAGAACGCTGGCAGCATTGCTACGTTGAATGGCAATGCTGATTTTCTGAACGATGAAAAGGCCAGCCCTCTAGTCATGTGAAGAATCGACGAGCTTTTTGCTAATGTCTCGAAAAACTCGATGAGTACTCGGACCCCATGGACCTAATGTTTCAACTCCAAACGGCTCAAATATATAACTTGCAGTAAGGTAATATATTTGAGCCGTTTATGGTTTTCCTTATCGTTTAGGCCAGTAGATCTGTGGATTTATTGAAATCAACTACTGGAAACTCAGAAGCTACATTAGTGATATGTATTCTTAGCCAGTACAAAGTACTAAACATACACATTTTTTTTCTAAAATGTAAAAACAGGTACAGATAAAATATGTTTAACACTTTTTAAGTTATAATGATGCCTTAAAAATATACCACTACCAGCTAAAACACCGTGAGATAATCAACTTATCGCTTATAGCTGAACAACCAATTCTCATTACTAGGAACTTCCAGAACTAATTGGATTGTTCAGAAACACTCTTGCGGTATCCTAACGTTCTAATTGTTCACTTCGGATTCCAAGTGTAACTTCAACAGGCAAATTCTACGCGTGGTTAATCATTTAGTTTGGAGATATTGAATAAACTGTGATTGTAGTACGAGGCTCAATATTTATGAAGAAATTTTGTTTGATATTACTTTTGAAGGTAATATCTGTGTATTTGAACTAGTCATAGAAATTGAATCAATCATCGAAACAAATTTAATTGGATATATCTATCACAAGCTAGACGTGAATGCTTCACAAAATTTCGCATGACTATTTTTCTGTAGAATGTATTGAATTTAAATTCAATCACAGCGACCTCTTTTTAGCTTTGTTGAACGTAATTAAATATTTTGTTCATTACTCTATGTAAAGATTTGCCATAAAATTATCTATTATTAAAGATAGTATGAGATCTTTTTATATTTCACAAAGTAAGGATAAATCCCGACTGGGCGAGTTCACGATCATGAACCAACAGAGGTGCGGTTATGATCTAGTCACACCGGAGTCATTAACAGATATTTCTATCGAGACGACGTGTCAATTGCTGTGTATCGGTACCTGAAACCGATATGCCGAGCAGATCAGCCAGTAAAGTCGGCAATTTGGTTAGAGTTGGGTAAAAAGGAGACGAAGAGCTTTAGCTTAAAATCGAGACAATCTAAAAAGTCGGATTTGACAGCTATAAAAATACATTGTGTAGTGTTTGTAATCGATGTGAGTTAAAATAATTAGAGTTTGTAATCGACAATTGTATTTAGATTACTTAAAAACCCGATATACCGATTTCCGGCACGTTTATTATTTATACCAATAAAAAAAAAAAAAACAAATTTACAAATCAACTTACCTTAAGAACTCTAATGACATCTTGCGGGAACTGCATAAGTGCAGTACTGGTGACCCTCCTGTAGATCCTGTCCACGAAGATGCCAGCCCTGATCGCGTGTGCAACCGACCGGAACTTGGGCTTCTCGTCTGACTTCCGTTTTGCCGTCGCCAGCTGCCGCGTGAAGGTGGAAGCCAGCCACTCTCGGACTTCAGGAGGGACGGCATCTGGCTGGACCTCCGACAACTCGTCATCTTCATCAGCCAGCCGCCTGTGCACAGCACAAAGGAAAATTAGTTTCTGGTAAATTCTTAGCAATCAAGCTAATTTTTATAGCTCAAGCTTCACGTCCAACAATTCAATTAGCTCCATTATTGTCATGTCCTTATTAGCTCCATTTACCATTGAAAGCTGCGAAGCTGTTAGGATTAGGACAACGCTCATGACAATCAATGCTGCAATTAAAATATTGATATCAGTATTCTCGGCTATCCTTTATGTTTAGACGACGTTCTCATTTTGATACGATAATATCAGTCGGAGCTATAATTTTCAGTTCAAGTAATAAAACTTTAAAAATATTTCGTTTTCAACATCAAAAACTTCGGATAAATTAAAACAAATTACCTTCTTTTCCTATTGTATTATCTTGTTAACAAACTTACAACATTCTTAATAAAGCATTCTTCAAGATTTTAAATTTTTCTTATCATACAACTATATCTAAGCAAAACTTTATAAATCTAATTAATTTTAACTATGAAATGCTGTACATTGTTAGTCTATCAAAGTTATATAATCTTAATTAACTCACTAACAGCTACAGCTATTCGTATAACTAACTTGTTAGTATGAGTGTGAAAGTTAAATAAATTTGCTTGAATTTAACTACTTATGTAAAGTTATCAAATTAAATAAAGTGATTTTCTTTGCAGTATCTTCAAACAGTACAAAATTTGCTAGATAAATACGGTGAATACAAAATCCCACCCATAAGGTTCCAAGTGAATATATATTTATATTCAGATATTTATTAGTGTATACAAACATGTTTAAGATAGGCAATCCTTTGCGTGGGGCTTTGTAGAACAATGTGTTAGGTTTTTATCCAGAACTCTCGTGAAATCACTATTGTTGAGAATAAAAAATCAAGGTCCTGAAATTGAGAACAGATTTTTCCAAGTATTTGGTGTAGGATACTGATGTGTAGAAATTTTGTTTGCCAATCAAACCAAGTGTGATGAGGTAGACAGTTGGCAGATTTCAGAGCATGCTTCTTAGGGAACATTAGCTAAGGGTATCGGGTACCTATGTTTCATGCAGCGTGCTCAAGAATTCGTAATGCTGTTACATTGCTTTCCATTGGAACACCTTTTTTATCTGACGCATTGATAAAGTATTGCGAATTATTGATGAAGGTCTTGAGCTTGTTCCTACTTGGGATAACGTAATCATATAGTGCCAAATAATATAATCATTATAAAATTGTTAAAAATAATACAATCTACCACGCGAATACTTTTTCGTCAATTAAAGCTCAATGTAACTCAGGATTGACTCCCAGCACAGTTTTTAATCATGAGAGCAGATCACAAAAAAGCCGTCCATATTAATTGATGTCGAGGCTTTCGTTTTTTGGTTGACTACAAGAAGGACGAATCTCTATTCTCATGTACGATAGAGTGACACTTAAATATATTTTACCCATTTGTGAAGAATAATATTATTTTTCTCAGCATCTTTATTTATAAACATATTCTAAGATCTTTTTGTCTGACATCGGGATATATCATAGGTATTGAATTTTAGTCACAAGCTTTGAGGCAATGGAAAGCAATACAGTACACAAACAGCCACACGACAAAACAAGCGAAACTCTGGGGATGCTCAAGGTTAATTTGGGGTCGTATTGTCATTACTACTTGAATGAAACCGGAACATACTCGATGAAAACGTTCGTATATTTTGATGGAGAAATTTTGAATTTTGTTGAGGAATTCTGGTTTGATTCAAGCATTGTGAGTGGCATAAAAAGTGATAACATCGACACACCTAAACACCAGGGTTGGGGCCGACTGCTGACGCGCCACTGCCGGTCTAAAATAAAACACGCCGTCATTGGGACAGAGTCAGGGATCACACAAGGAATGGGATAATCGCGAACGACCTTTGCTTGTGGGAAAACTGGGTGTTCATCATTTTAATTTTAGATAATAAGTATTGAAAAATATTAAAAGGTTGTATCTTTAAAATAATAATAAAGTGAAGAATTAAATTAATGAACACACAGAATTATGTTTTTACGGAAAACAAAAACACCTGCAAAATTTACAATACACACATTTAAAAAAAAGATACAATATCAAAGTCATAAAATATGGAATCAAGCTAGTCGAAAAAATACCTAGAATAAAGAATCTTTGTTTAAATAAAATATTTGGAAGCAGTGGTAGCAGCTCTAAATAAAATAACACAACGTGTAAGTACATTATACTAAGTGTAAAAGGTTTCACCAAGAGTAAAGGTTGAAACCACAGGTATGATAAAGAAAATAAAATATTTCATAAAACAAAGGATAAGCTTCATGGAATGACGCTACGCAGGGGTCAACCCAGACACAATAATGAAAGGTGAACATGCCTAAGGAAAGGACAAACACAGACGGAGCTGAAGACTGGGACGATCACAAAGACGAGACGATCACACAGGGTCCAAACGGCACACGGGACTAAGTTCCAGAGCTAATCTAAACATAATCTAGACGCAGATAAAATGCTATTCTACCTGGGAACAAGTTACGCTTTACTTTGAGAAGTTTAGGAGTTACTGTAGCAAAATATCAAAAACAAGAAATGTATCACGTAACTTATTCACCGAAATTCGGTAACAAAGAAACAAGAAACCTAGAAATTGAAAGTCTGGATACAAATCCAAACTGATAAAAATAGCAAATGATACAGGAAACACTAAACTAATAGGAGGACAAGTAACTGAGAGAGTATTGTAAACTGAAGCTTAAACAGAACAGAAAGACCTAATCGCATAGATTGGACAGAAGGGAGGCGCGACTACTTGGCCATTGTCGGCGGTGTTGTAACGGTATTAACTTTGCTTCGTTTGGTTTCTCTACTGAGCACCTCGCCCAGCACGGGGTGCGCAGGCGGCGCGTGTGGAGCGTCGACTGCTGCGCGCGCGGCTGCTCCGCAACTCTCCTATCCCTGCGTTAGACATAATCACTGGCGGCGCGACGACACATCCGCTCACACCCATTTTTTATAAACACCCTAGAATTATGCTTTGGAGACAATCGTCGCGAATATGATCTTAAATGAATTCACAAATAAAATCTTCAAAAGCTTGGTCTTCAAATAAATAAAGCGTTTCGTATCGGAGCGTTTTCGTTTAGATTAAAAAATATATGAAATAAGTTACGAAGGCAATTACAACATTTCCTTGGTTTTAAGTTAATTTTACTTGAATCGAAGATTTGTAAGGATTCGTTTCAAGCGAGAACGTTAAAGATGTTGAAACCATTAAAGTTTGATTTGATTCTCAGTTCGAAACTAGACTAAACTTAATTAAATTTGTTTCTTCTTATAAATACTTCTCATTTTATAATGTGTTTTCTTACGAAATAAATTACTTTGTATAAGTTATTTTTTCTGCAACATTCTATGAAAAGTCAATTTAAATGTAAAACGGGACATCTATGCAAAATATTACATTCATATGCAAATCGTCTCACTGTGCTACCATAATATATAATTTAGTGGTGGTGCGAAATTGTTATTCACTGAAAATAATCACCTATTCTGGGGGTAAAATTTACACTTGAAGAATTTTTTCCTGTTTCCGTTAATATTCTTAGAATTATCAGAAATAAAAAATGTCGTCATTCCTATAGGTTGACCGCGACTTCGTTCGCGACATACTCGTAAAACAACAAAAATGCCACTGTAAACTAATAATTCTGTGCGTGCGATTCATTCCGAAAGGGTCTACATTCATTTATTTTACTTTTACATAAAACGGCCAAAGAGGTCAAAATGGCAATTCAATTCGGTAAATATGAACGTAAACGAAGCAATCTCGTTCCGTCCGGAATGTAACACGTTACGGATGCAGCAGAATAAAATGAACAAAAAAAAAAATTGTAGGTACAATCGGCCAAAGCTATATCTGATCACCGTAAGGACTATTTCTGCTTGCAGGGCTCGCCCGCTAAATTAACGCCGACTTATACTCATCACCCAATTGCATAGCAGCATCGGGTGACTGTTTCTCTAGTACCTGTCAGCCCCTTGTTTTTGTAATTAAAAAAGACGGCAAAAAAAACAAATAAGTCATTTGGCCATGGTCGATGCAAAAAGGGCGGACACAGCTTTGGTCATCTTGTGCACGGGATTTTGTTTTCAAAGTGATCAGATATAGCTTTGGCCCATAGTACTTTTGTGAGATTCGAACTCAGACCTTCGACTCTGCAAAGTAAATGCTAAAATCCTTTCGCCACGATCCTTGTAGACGTTTGATCAAAATAACCGTTCTTAAATACTTCATGAAAATACCAAGATAATTAACATTTCAGAAGCTAAATATATCTTCTTTTGTTTATATATAAACAAAGTCGGGTTAGTTAAATCATTTATACCTCGAGAACTGCTGGACCGATTTACATAATATTTAATTTGTTGGATTTATCTCCGCCCCGAATAACAGAATAACTATTAAAACATCGGGAAAATTAACGAAAAAAATCATTAAGATAATTCATTTGCCCATACGTTTTGCGAACACAGCGCCCAAGTACATAGCGTTGATGATTTTTCTAAAATACATCCTATAACATATAACATTAAAAAATGTCCGTATGTATGTATAATATATATTAAAAGTACGCAAAAACCCATTTTATTATTATTTTGTAAATATTATCTTAAATAAAAAATATGAAATAAATACAAAATTAATACAATATACACATTCTCTAATATATCAAATAATATTTGAAATAATCGCAATTTGTTCAGAGTTAAAAAGATTTTACAAAAACAATGTAAAACTTTTGCCTAACAGGGCAAAAGCTTTTTCCAAAAAAATGCATAGATTGATTGAAATTCCATTAAAACCTTATTCAGAGGGTAGTAAATGACAATTGGAAAACCGGCATTGCTCACGTACTCAAACAAAGCTAGGTAAATGAGAATTTCTAGGGACTGGCGAGGCATTGCAAACAAATGGTATGGCACTCGCTGTAGTGCTTTTTTAGTTTTATTTGGAAGCGAGCGGAAAATGATTTACCATTCATGTGTCAGCAGCTGTCGGGGAGATTGGTCATCGATCGTTTTTAGATGAAATGTTATTTCATCTGAGGAATGCATTTGTCATGTTTATCTTACAACACGTTCGGTATTGATCTTTGTCTTATCTTAAATACTGTGAATATTTGGAACTTTATTTCTAGTAGTTATTCCATACTCCTACTATACTAGTATATCATTTCAGTGTTAGGAATTAAATTAACCGATACTGCAATTATTAACTACGTATAAATACTGGCTCACAATGTCAGTAACGTTAGCTGTATTTATCGTATCAAATTGCTATCGAGCTAAATTATTACAAAAGCGAGCATCACATAGCCAAAATTGAGTAATTCTATCGTACAGAGGTAGAGGACTAAATTGATTACAATTTGCCGTTATTGTTATATGAGGGTTTCCAATTTCAACAATTCAATGCAAGGTAGGAAGGTCGTACTATAAAATTCTTATGTTTTACAAATGAGAATTTAACAAATTCGTCTTCGAACAAGGACTCTAATCAAAAAAGTAAACTATTGTTTAAGTCATCAAATAGAAAACTATGTAATTCGATTAGGCAAACTTACATGAATATTTTGCGTAAAAGAATTTAACAAATTCGTCTTTGAACAAAGACTCTAATCAAAAAGTAAACAATTGTTTAAGTCATCAAATAGAAGGCTATGTAATTTGACTAGGCACACGAATATTTTGCGTAAAATAAAGTTGAATAAAAAAAGATGATTCTTCATCAAGAATGATATTTTATACGAGATTTTGCAATTTACTCGTAAAACAAGGTAAGCTCGAAATGAAATCTTTGTCCATATTGTCGAATCGGATTAAAACAATGGTAATTTCTATTATGTCTGCTAATTGACACTTGAAGAATAGAACGTGTCAGATTTAACAAGGGTTGAAATTTTTAGGATTCTTGTTGATAAGTGGACCAACGTTTGCTATGTTTTGTTTTGCTTTCGCAATATCGTTCAAGAATTCTAGCTTTCGTTGTGAGATTATAGCTTTACTTTTATCAAGTTACTTTGTGTTTTAAAGTTCTTGTAAATGATGACAATGGTCAAACAAATTTGCAGCTACTAAAATTAAAATATAAACTCTTGGCACCTGAGTTAATAATAATAATACGCCATGTATCATCATCATACCATCGATTGTGGATAATACAATAAGCATGAATGTATTATTTAAATAATGAAAATTACCTGGGTTACTGTAATAAAAAAACACATTTGTGACATAACATTTTGATAAAGGCTTTTCTATTAAAACATTACATTTCCACGAGAAATAAACTTCTGTGCAAATTTACAACTCAATCGGACACTGGAAAATGGGCCAAATGTAACTTGCAAGCTTTGATATCAAATAACGCTACAGGTGAAACTAAATAAAAACTTGTAAGATAGTCTGTTTTTTAATTGGATAGTCTTATGATATTTGTCTAAAGAAATACACATCGATCTTATTATATTGACATGAAACCACTGTTGTTTATAAGGCCTGGAAAGTGCGCTGCGTCCTGATACAGGCTCGGTCTAGCTCAGGCGCAGTTGCTCATTTTCTATTCTTGTGCTTATATTGAACAGCTTTCATATTTAATTGATATTTAATACGCCAAGTAACTGATACGATCATGAACAATTTTAAATGCCCTGTTTTGTCAGAGAAACGAACAAAATAAATGTTTTAGCTAATAAGGTAATTAAGCAGACAATAAGTTAATCCACCAAGAAAGAGCAGCTGTTTTGTATTACTCTTTCGTGTTCGTTCTGGGTGTTGATATCTGTAAATTTCACCTAATTGCAGATTTTGCCCGTACAGTTGAACTTTACACAACATTCTGGTTTTGAGTTGCTGTCATATTGACCATAGCCGATATCCACAAATGTCAACAAACACGGCTTTGGGTTTAGAGCTCAAACGTAAGGTATTCGTTGATAATAATTTGGAGTTATGCGGAACAGGGTGGAAAATCCCGCAAACCTCCATTGAAAAGAGATAATGCTCCGACCAGACGGGTGTTGTATCTATTCCGGGCATATTGCCCGACGGTTGATATCGGCAATAGATCCTCTATGTCAGAGCTCTAGCCAGCAGTTTTTGTGTTTCTCTGTCGTTTTCGTTCTGGGTTTCGATACGTTTCAACTAGTCGCAGATTTCGTCTGTACAGTTGAGGTTTACGCGACATGCCATAAGATTCTGGTTTTTAGTTGCAGTCATATTGTTCGTAGCCTAAACTCACAAACATGAACAAACACGGCTCTAGGATAAGAGCTACAACGCGACGTGTTGTAGTTAACAATAAGTAATTCCTCCATTAAAGAGTTCTAGCCAGCAGTTTTTGTGCTACTCTGTCGTATTTGTTTTGGGTGTCAATATCTTGCATCTTCAACTAATCGCAGGTTTCGTCCGTACAGTTGAGGTTTGCACGACATGTTTTCTCAAGATTCTGGTTTTGAGTTGCAGTCATATTGATCATAGCCGATATCCATCCTCAACAAACACGGCTTTGGTTTAGAGCTCAAACGCAAGGTACCTTTAGTTTAGTTGCCAATACGTTAGTCCTTTATATCAGAGCTCTAGCCAGCAGTTTCTGTGTTTCAATATATTTAAACTTCAGTGAATCGTAGATTTCATCCGTATAATTGAGGTTTACACGACATCTCACAATATTCTGGTTTTGAGTTTCAGTCATATTGATCATAGCCAATATTAAAAAACATTAACAAGCATGGCTTTGGGTTTAAAGCTCAAACGCAACGTATTGTAGTTGTCAATAAGCAAGTCCTACAAGACAGCTCTAGCCAACAGTTTTTGTGTTACTCTGTCGGGTTCGTTCTGGGTGATATCTTGCATCTTAGTTGTACCGACGTAATTTGAGATTGAGGTTTGCACGACATGCCAAATACTCTGGTTTTGAGTTGGAATCATATTGATCATAGCCGATTTCCACAAACATCAACAAACACGGCTCTGGGTTTCGAGCTCAAACGCGCGGTATTGTAGTTGACAATAAGGTAAATTCTCTATGACAGATCTATCTCTAGCCAGCAGTGTTGTTTTTCGCGTTCATTATTTTCTGGGTGCCGATATCTTGCATTTTCTAACTAGCATTCTGTATATTTGATATGTTTTCCAATAGTTTTTTATCTTAGTAAATAATAATGGGCTTATATGCTACGAATATGAAGCCAGCCTCTGGCTTAATTTTTTTGACCAATTTGAAAGTTGAACCGGCGTATACCTTGCTACCTTTAGTTATTTTTCACTTAACTAAGCTTATACTCGTATTTGTTATTTTTAGTGTGTAATTGTTCTTTGAGATGTTTTACCGAAAAGTTATATATTTATTTAAGTTTTTTTTTATCAATTGATTGATTGATGTTTTCACTGTATTTTACAACTTCGTGTAGTGAAATTAATATGCTGTCGCGGCATTCCTTTAAGTTTTTTGTTGAACCTTTACGACCAGCAGCGGTCTAGAAAATATTCAAAATTAAAATAAGATGTCACCACCGTTAAAGTTTAAGTACCGCAATAGAATGGTTACCAGCAATATCAACACTCTTCCATTTACCTAAGTCGTAACAGTATGAAAATATCATTACGTTTTCTCCCTATTGTAACTACCAGTTATAACTACCCTTTATGTTAGCTCACCGAATGGGTCTTTATATATTTATACAGTTACGGGCCGTTTTTACGGCCGGTAACGTTTTTATTTTATACCATTTCGTTCTCTCAGGTTTTTATTTCTGCTTGTTAATGTTCTGTTAGCTTGTTATATAGGGAGTGCTATTGAAGTAATCAATTTCTCTGGATTATTTGTCTTCACAAGCTGCTGAAACAGTGATTTTTTCTGTCATAAGTAGACTGGGTGTGAATTATATGTATATTACGATCGATTTGCTGCTTGCTTTGACACCAAATAATAATAATAATGTTACACATGTTACCGTTTTGATGGTGGCATTTGTCATAGACTTACTCGTATGACTTTATATTACTACATGTGTCATTTGTCTTTCAGTCTTCATCAAAACATCATTTAACTTTCATGTTATCCTTTAGGTTTACTAACAGAAAGTTTTGAAGTGTTTTATACATTTCAAAATTTTACTTCCTTCATAAAAATATGAAGTAATAGAACCAAACCGCCTCTCAACCACTAGAAATCCCCACAGAAAGCATACATCGGAAACCACAATTTTCAATCTGAGACCGCCGACGTCGACGTCACGCGTCGTCGCCTGCTGTCAACCGTCGCGTTGGTCGCATCGCATGACGTCATCCTGTCTGCGCGAATGAGCTGGAAGCTCCGTGTGTCCGTTGAAATATGATTCATCTTTTTTATGTTTGTCTGGTACTTAGTGGATGGAAATACGATATGTAAGCTTGCGTTTTTATACGTATGGAGTTTATATTGTCTTGCGTGTTTCACCCAAAAATCATCCTTATTTTAAAGGAACGTTGTATTCTTCATTAACTCAAACTCTAGTCTCTACCATTCAGATTTAGTGAATAAACTAAAATATGTGAATATTTTATTATTATATTCACATTTTTTTTTTTTTTAGAAATTAAATTAAAAGAAGTATTTTATTTTATTTTCAATATGTATCGCGTTAACGCCTTTTGTTGAACTTTTTATCTGTGTAGAATAAATCTTTTCATCACATTCACGGCGGTACCGTTAAACTATTTCGTAAAATTACAAGGAACGTAGAACTCATATTGTTTGTGTAATCTGTTGGAAAATTATCTTCTAAGTTCACTTACTCTGCACATAATTCATAATTTTAGTCAGAGTTGTACTAAAATTAAGAGAAACGGAGGCAGGCTTATTTATTGAAGGCGCTGGTAATTTATACAAAGGGGTTAACTCCCGAGCCGGTTCACGGCAGGAATATTTCATAGCTATTGATTTATAAGCACTCTCTGCCACAGTTATGTTTCAGAGGCGTATGCGAAATTCAGTGTGTTCATTAATTTCAGAGATTGTTGCTACATGTTTTTTTCGGGATGTTTAGATTTAAGGTTATGTTCTACCAAGCCCTAAAACCAGAAAGAACATACCGGCTAGTCAAGCCATACTGAACCGGCCAGAAAAATGTCAGACATCTTATTTTTTTAAGGATGTTGTGCTTTAATTTTTAACCCCTTGTAGGCATTTGAGACACAATCAAAAAGCCATTCATTTAGGAGAGATTTCTAATAGTTTTTTTTACGGTTTGTATTTATGGTAATTGTGAACGAAGAATAGCGCCAAAGCTGTCAACTTTTGTCACTTTATGAGGCATTTTATGTTTTTCCTTAGGATTTAATAGCTTGTTCTGTACCATGCCACTGCTGCTCACTTCTTCGGTTATTTTCGGCACTGTCGGAGACCTCATGTTGCTGCAACACGTTGTCTAACTGCAGTCACTGGTATAAGAGGACCATTACTACTTTCCATTTAAAAACAGTCATAAAGCCGTAATACAAAATCTTTTGAATGTCCTTTAAGCACCAAACTGCATTTTACAAGTATGAATAAATAATGCAAAACTACTTAATTAAGTAAAACGAAATTCATTTAAAAGTTTACGTATGCAATGCAAATGATATAGTCTCTACGCCGAAAGTAACTTCATAACCCCTTTTGATTCCGCTGTTGGTCTATATTGCCTCTATATAAAGCCGCGTAGAACCGTACATTTCATTTGGTAGAGTCGAGGCTCGCATGAATGTAACAGATGCTGGCTCGTTTTAATTGTATTTTTTTGTTTGTTTTGATAGTTTTAGTACCGCGGCAGATGTGATAGCGCGCATTTTTGTTTGTTGAAAGGGAAACTAGTTTTTATTTACCGACAGGATGTTAAAAATGACATCCATTTTTAACCCCCGACGGAAAAAGAGGGGAGTTATAAGTTTGACGTGTGTTGCTGTGTATCTGTCTATAGCATCATAGCTGCTAAACGGATGAACTGATTTTTTTTATTTTTTGTTTGTAAGGTGATAATGTCGAGAGTGTTCTTAGCTATTTTTGAATAAAATCGGTTCAGCCGTTCAAAAGTTGTGGGTGTTTTCACAAGATATCGTGTCATAATTACGTGTTCAATAGGTTGCCGATCGAAGCGTATCTACTATATACTAGATAAATTATGTAGCATGAAAAATGTGTCGGCAGATGTGGTAGCGCGCATTTTTGTTTGTTGAAAGGGAAACTAGTTTTTATTTACCGACAGGATGTTAAAAATGACATCCATTTTTAACCCCCGACGGAAAAAGAGGGGAGTTATAAGTTTGACGTGTGTTGCTGTGTATCTGTCTATAGCATCATAGCTGCTAAACGGATGAACTGTTTTTTTTTTTTTTTTTTTTGTAAGGTGATAATGTCGAGAGTGTTCTTAGATATTTTTGAATAAAATCGGTTCAGCCGTTCAAAAGTTGTGGGTGTTTTCACAAGATATCGTGTTATAATTACGTGTTCAATAGGTTGCCGATCGAAGCATATCTACTATATACTAGATAAATTATGTAGCATGAAAAATATGTCGGGGGTTCTTAAAATTTTTAAATTTTACTTGTAGTTTGATTAAGATACATAGATCCTTTGTGTACCATATTTAATCGGGTGTGAAATCATCCAACGACTTCTCCCGCTCTGGGTGAAGCAAGAGGGCGTGTCAGACTTTTACTGACTAAAACCCACCCGTGTTCCTTCAGTTCAAATTTATCCGCGACCCAGACAGCCATCGGCCTTAGCGGACCCCGCCAGTTTTTGCTGACATCTTTTTTAAGGTGCTCTTTCTCCTAGTGGTGTGATCATGGGGTTCTAGAATCGATTCTGAGGACGGAGTAGGTGGTATGGGGTTAATAATTGTAGAACTTCTCAATAGCAGTACGTAGTCCGTGTCTGGATTTTTTCCTGGTAGATAGCAATGTACAGGTCATTCCCTTTTACATGGAACTTAAACATAACTAGGTAACGCACCTCTGGCTAACGCTTCGGCGTGGTATTATGTTTCTTATTTAAAATATTACATTATTCATAAAAGATTAAGCTTTAAAATTAAAGATTTAATAAGTCTACGTTTAAGACAGTCTGGAACTGTAATATAAATTGTGAGCAGTACAGCGTGGGTTCATTTATTATGTAGGTATTACAGAATTATAAGCTTTAATGTAAATAAGCCTTTGACAATTACCCGTTTAAATACATCTCGAAAATTCTCTTCTGATTAGCAAATATGCTTAGAAGCCTAAAAGTAATCTTTGTCGTGATGAAAGTTATACATGCAAAGATTACTTTGGCAATGTAAAATAATCTACCAGACAAAATATTGTCTGTTATTGATATATATTTTTCTAGTGCATCTCATCTTTTCATGCGACTATGCGAAAGCGCTGCGCGTCTCTTGTGCGCAGAGTGCGAGACAGCTCCAATGCCGTTCTGAGCATGATAGCCAATAGCTTGGACTGTCCTTATGTGCGACACTGTTGTGACAGACAAGTTACATATATTGTCGCACGTAAGAGACTACTGTAATCAATGTGATTATTATTGAATATGAATTTATTTGATGTGTTGTTTTTATTTGTTTGTATTTATCTATGTGTGAATGTATTTTATTGATTAATTAAAATCTGTTGTCTGATATGGGTTTAAGACCTGAAATAAATGAAATTTAATTTAATTTAAACATTTTAAGATTTTTACTTAAAATTTTAAATCTTTCTTTAGTAAGATTTTAAGTAAAAATCGTAAAATGTTTAAGATGCACGAGAAAAATATTTTGACGATAAAGATGACCTCGATGGGGTTACCCTTTGGATAATATTGCATCTACCAATGGAATGCCGTCCAAACTATACAGACAACAATATTTTGCTAAAAAACAACAGTATTTACATATGTCTGTAAAACTGTGTAACATATAAAAGAGTAAAATAGAAAGCTTTGGAAGTTTAATTAAGCTTCTAGACCTTATGCGTAAAATGTTTTAAAGGCGCTGGAACAAACCATTTTGTTTCCCTAATTAACCTGAGTCACTTGTTTTCGTGATTAGGGACACTCTAATTAGCTCCTCCCTTTACGGGTTAATTAAGAGGTCTGTTAGGCACATTTCAATGATTTTATTTTATTTAAAATATTTTCCTTGATGTCAGCTATAAGGTTTAATGAAAGATTCAGTCATACCTAAACTCCTTCAGTATTATTACAAAAAGCGGTTTAACTAAAAACCCAGGTTTAAATCTGTATAAACTGTGGTTTACACAAAAATGATATTACAAATAATGGTTTAGCGATAAACCATAGACCAAATCATGGTCTAACGCTAAACCTCGGCGGACCCTAGTTTAACGATGGTCTAAGTCGTAACTGTCAAAGTTTCTCTTTTAGGTTATAGCAGCTTTTTTATTGTGTTGTGTTGTTTTTACCCGAAAGTTTTCTAACATGGTTGATTTAATTAATATTGAGGATATTACTTTTTCCTCAGTACTCCAATTCTCAGATCGTATTTTTTTTGGTCCATCACAATATATTAATATATATTTTTAACAAAGAGGCAATTGTTCTATTAGAGACTACGATAACTTACAAATTCCAAAGTATAATGAACATTGTTGCCTGCGATGGTTTTGTTGAATGTTTCATATAACGCGCGAGAATGTTACGTTTCGTTACACGTCCGTTGATGTATTATTAGTAATTAATACGAATTTAAGTAATTGGCTTAAATCTAAACAAAACTTCAATCGATAAATAACAAATGTTTATATCCATGCAAAATAACAAAGTCTCAATATTTTTAACACTCCTAAACATCATTTAATCCTTATCATATAATCAAAACGTTTTCTTTTCTGGGCGAACGGAACGTTGCAATAGAATGATATTATGGTGAACGAATTATATTTTTATTAATCTGTGGTTGATGTATATACAATGGTTCAAATGACGGTACTAAGAAGACCACGGTTTTTTTGAGTTTTGTAATACGAACAAATTTAGACCATGGTTTTGCAGATAAGCCTAGACTTGATAGTACAGGTTTAAACCATGGTTTTTTTCGTTTTTGTAATAAGACTGCTTGGGTCTAACGAAATAAAATTTATTATTATTTGTCATGCCTTATTTGTCCACCATGCACATTATTTGTTATTTCTTACTCATTTTTGATGTATCATTACTTTCGTATTTAAAGTTATAAAAGTATTCGTAAGGCTTCAAAATTATTATTTTTGTTTTTAGCACAGACAGAGCAATCTCTGAAAATGTAGTGATAATAAAAATGAAACAATATTTTAAAGATATATCTGGCCAGAGAAGTGATAGTAAGCCATTTTCTGGATAAATAGCCCATTTGTCGCTGGAGTGGACTTTCGATAAGAGCTAGCAATATTGGCTCCGACCACTTTAGATATTGCAGGGAACATTCATTCCAATATCCGAAAGTAGTCAAAAGTCACATTTTGCAATACGTCTTGATGTCACAAATCGTGTACCTACTATAAATATTACTTATTGATGTATTGAAAAAGTGAAAACAGTTATATAGGTGTGTTGTCTTGTTGATTTTATAACCAAAATAAGATAAGCAATGGTAAATATAAGAAATATGCATCGTATGAGTTTAAAGTTTTTCTGTAAAATCGTTACCTAATAATTTCAATTATTAAATTAAAGCAGTCATATTCGTAGATAATGTAAAACCAAGGTATTTGTTTTGAAACAGCTTATAAAATATGAGGTACAACCAGAAACTACGCTTGTTACGTTAGACGCAACTTTTCAAAAACAAACGAAACCGCTCCGACATATCAAAATAGAAATACTGGGGGTGACAGAAACGGTATTTCAAAGCAAACGCTCCCACAACGAAAATGAATACTGTATATTGTGTGTCATGAATAAAATTTATGAACACGACGTAAAATAATATGAACTGCTACACAAATCTGAAACATACAAGTTATGAGATTTTTTCAGACTATACAATGTATTAGTTGAGATAAACTACGCTTCGTAGGGAAACTTGCAACTGTGAAAATGTCAAGCTGAACATTGTTGGTAATTAAAAAGTTACGGTAGATTTATCTGCCAACCATTTAAGTTTTATAGAAGTCGCTTAAGTAAACAATTTTAATGATTCGAGCAATGGTGGAGTTCGATTTAATGAGTTAAACAATGTTGTTTTCATTATTGTAGAATAAACAGTGGATTAAAAATCCATTATCTTGAAGTCCTAGTAACCTTAAAACAGTAATCATAAATAGCACCCCGCTCTGTGGAGCATTGTGACGTTCCGAAAAACCTTGTTTCCTTTTTTTAAATCTAACAACAAAACAAAACACTAACAACATATTTAGTTACAAGTTCCCTCGACAATAAATCTTTTAAAAACTCAAAAGAAACCGAGGCATAGTCTTCCTCAACACAGGTAAACCCACAACCAGTTACTACAAAAACCCAAAAAGAAAGATACATACTTGGTTTCATCAATGTAGACTGCTTCAAGAACTTTCGCAGCATATTGTAGGTTCTTTTGTAAAGTCTCTGCGGATATTTCACCCCTATTCAATTGTCTTAGGAGATAGCGTAATCTGTGAACAAAGAGAAAATAGAATTAATTACGGGAATGTCATTATGAAGTACATCTTATGTTTTGGAGTGGTAAGGGTTAATTAATACGACTGTGCTTCGTCGTGTTGAGGTAATTTGCTGAGTTTCGAAAAGGTTCTTTCATTTTGTTTTGTTTCGAATAAAGCATTTTACTTTTGCTATCAGTCTCTACCCATAGGTTTATATTGTAGAGAGTTAGTCCCAAAGCGTCACTGTTTTGATTCGTCCCCAAAATTTCGCTCCATTCAAAAACTTCCGATTGGTCATCATTAGAAAGAAACAAAGTTCTTGTTCAAAAGTACAGTTAAGTTCATAAGTTTTAGTTTTGTTTGCCTCTTAAATTAATTAAATTACTACAATTTAAATTATGAAAAGTACCTTTCGGTCGTAGGTAACGTGCAAACGCGCTTGTTCAAAAACTCACGCTATACGAATGTACCCCTCGCTGATATTCAGAAAGAAGAGGCGATTATTTAATTTTGAATTTGATCATAATACTTACATATAGAACCGAATATCGGCATAATTTGTTTGATTAAATGCAAAAAACAGATCACTCATACCAAATAGGGAGTCCAAGAAAAAATCATAATTACTACAAAGAATACTACTCAAAAATCGCAAGAATAAATTGACAAATTGTGTATATTGGAATTAATATTAAGCCCGTGATTTAATTAAATTATTTTGATTTCGTAATCTACAGATTTTACAAGGTAGTTGTAGAGGCCTTCTTTTAAATATGGAATATTTGTATCAGAATACCTCTCTCATCCATCTATACTAATATTATAAAGAGGTAAAGTTTGTGACGTTGTAAGGGGTAATCTCTGGATCTACTTAACCGATTTTGAAAATTCATTCACCAGTAGAAAGCTACATTATTCCTGAGTGTCATAGGCTATAATATATTACCAAAAAAATTAGAGACCTTTATGAAAATTGCAATAATGTAACCCAAGGTAGCAAAATGTTGCCTGTAAAATACATTATTTGGCGTGCGCTGAGGAAACTATTGATGATAGATAAAAATTTGTAGGTAGGTAGGCAGGGTAGGTAGGGTAGGCAGGGTAGCTAGGGCAGCCAGGGTAGCCAGGGTAGCCAGTTTTTGGGCAGGGTAGCCAGGGAAGGTAGGTTTTGGGCAGGGTAGCCATGGTAAACCAGGGTAGGCAGGTTTTGGGAACGGTAGCCAGGGTAGGCAGGGTAGCCATTGTAGCCAGAATAGCCATGATAGATAGGGTAGGGGCAAGGTAGCCAGGGTAGCCAGAGTAGCCAGGGTAGCCATGGTAGGCAGGGTAGGGGCAGGGTAGGCATGGTAGCCATGGTAGCCAGGATAACCAAGGTAGCCAGGGTAGCCATAGTACCCAGGGAAGCCAGGGTAGCCAGAGTAGCCAGGGTAGCCAGGTTTCGGGCAGGGTAGCCAGGGTAGCCATGGTAGGCAGGGTAGGTAGGTAGCCAGTTGACAGGAGCGAAGCCCCGAGGGTCAGCTAGTATAATATATACTCAAAATCAAATTCAAATGAAAAAATAATAATAATATTGAATTTCATCATCATCATCATCATTTGAGCCAAAAGATGGCCACTGTTGGACATTGGCCTTCCCCAGGCGTCGTCGCCACATTGACCGATCCCGTGCGTCTCGTATCCAGCGCCTTCTCGCAACCTTATCCAGGTCATCAGTCCAACTAGTGGGAGGACTTCCAACGTATCGTCTTCCGTTTCGCAGCCGCCATTCCAGAACTTTTCGGCCCCATCGGCCATGAGTTCTGCGAGCAATGTGCCCTGCCCACTGCCAGTTAATTTTGGCAATTCTTCGGGCTATGTCGGTAACTTTGGTTCTCCTGCGGATATCCTCATTTCTGACGTGATCACGCAAGGAAACGTATGTCGCAGTATTCCTACTGCGACATACTTCTTTTATAAGAAACCAACCACTGTCCACTTCCGCGTGACAGAGTTCTAAGAGGAATTGAGCCTTTTCTTTCTAAAATCCTTTAATGTTGATTGAAATAACACAAAAGGCTGATGAAGTTTATTCACGGAGAGAATGGATCATTTAGTTTAAGAGTAGAATCAAAACATAAGTTCAGAATTTTAACTGTTCTAAACATGTTATTAACAAAGGGCACTTTATTTCAACTAAAGGTCCTTGCTAATCTCAGCCAATTGTCTGTCGCCGTTTAAAGGTCTCCTAATATTGGTTCACACTACCCTACATAAATTGGATTGCCCTCCTAATGCTTTACAGGCACTTATCTGAGATTTCCGATATCTAATATTGCTCTTTTATTCGATTCCTACTCGGGAAGTGACAGGATAGATACTAACGATCGAAATAAAGTTACATCTATGTTTTGATCGTTATTATAATAAACTTTACGGCATCTATAACTTTAAACGTGAAAAAGAAAGTGGGTCGTTAGTAAATCACATTTATTTTCTCTGTGAGGTTTTCCTTGAAATAGTTTTCCTTGATTGCATCTCATCAATTGAAGTCTTTTAAATGCAGCAACTTCACACTTGGCGCATCGCAATGTGTATAATCATCTGGGATACCAGCTGCTGATCTATTGGTTTCTGAGGCTATGTAGTCCATAAACTGCCGATCCCATATGTCAACGAAAATGTCATACGGGTCGATACTTGGAGTCGTCAACTCGCAGGATTCGAAACTCTCTCCACTCAAATTCGTTCACACCCCAATGCCGCACCATTGGGATGTAATTGTATCTTTGCTTTAATATTTTTCTTATCTGTAAAGTTATTTGACGTATTGCTCTGATATGCGATTCTTTTTTGACCGATATCTGCTTGTTGTCTGAGTTGCGAAGTTTTTGGCAATTTTGCGGTCGTGGTTCATGTTCTTCCTTTGAAAACATACCAACTGGTGATGTTCACTATCGTCTTCTAAAAATCTTTGACAATCTTTTAAAGTGGTTCAACATTATTTTGTAACAAAGTTCATTTCCACTTTCTTCGCGTTAATTGATCAATATGTTGATTTTATTTATTTGTGCAGATGTGAAGATCTCTCAAGGTCAATTAAAATGTGTGGAGCCCCTAACTGCCGCAATCAGAAACATTTAACGGTTACTCAAGACGCTCTTTAGTATAGATTTTGTACAAAAAATCTATATTAGTGAGAGCTTTAAGTTACCGTTAACGTCTCTGCGTGTGGTAGTTAGAGTCTTCCCTTATTGGAAGCTATAAACATATAATCTCAGTGATCTCTCATTTTGCCGTACCTCTCAGCTATCGCCCCGTATAGTCTTGCTCAAAAACACTCTGGGTCACCTACATACTAGGCATGCTTTAATGCTTCAGTTATCTATATCATATTATTAATGTCTAGTTTTAAAGGCACAGTAGCTGATCGACAGATAATAAAAAAGAAACTGCTGCTCTAGGTGCAAATTGATAGTAAAGAACGTAAAAGCCCGGAGAGCAGCGATAAAAAAAAATCTGTTTAAGTAGGTATCGTTTCTCGCAAGTTATAAGGTCGTTTGAAACTCAACAGGTTACTCATTTCTCGTAAATAATTTCTATTTTCCTGAGATGAGAGAAGGTTAAGTGCCTTACGTTTTGCTTTTATTTTTAGGTTTTATTGGAAGCATGGTCTAGCAATATTAAATACCTACTTGACTATACCTATAAAAAGAACGTTATTGAGTTTGGAATATAAAGCAGCTGTATCAGATTGAGTTGTGCAATATGCTCAGCTGAACCAATACAAAGGCGCTATTCTGTTTAGGTTCTATATCATCAATATCGGAATGGGTTGCGATATCATCATTAACATTTACTTGTGTCTAAGCCTTTTCAGAATACAATATTGTATTTGGGACAGTAAGATCTGTTTCAGATTGGGTCTTTCAAGCATGCTTACGATCCAAAGCCACATAATTTTGTGCATCTAGCTATTCTATGCTTCAAATAATGCGTAATACTGGACGGCATTTTCGTTTACTCAGTTTTCGAAAACTTTCGTTAACATCCTCATTTAGTACACACAGATTACAAGACCAAACTAAACCTTTACCATGTTTTTTGAAATTCCCAAAGTCCGCTTTAACTGCGTTGTCAATTTCGATAGCTATATATATATATTTAGTTTGATCACTTTGTACGGTTCTTGTGCGTAATATGGCATCTGGTTATTTCTATGCTCGGATTTTGCCAGAAATGCTTCAAACCTGCCATGTAAAGTACTACTATCAGGGCATGAGCTCAATTTTTATAACGATTTTTTTTAATATAATATATTATTTATTCTATCAATAAAAAAGCAGCATGTGCATATGAACCGATAATGTCATACTGAGGTTTAGTATTCATTTGTTTAGCGACGTGAACCTCACTTATATCTTCTAGCTTTATTAAACATTATTTATTGATGCGAGCGCAACCTTATACAGAATAAACTTAATAAATACGCTCTACGATCGCAATATATCGCTGAGAGTAGAAAATAAAACACCAAACAAGCAATCATTCCGCTCACAAACCCTTAAAACCACTATTATTCAGAAAACCACTGAACTGCGGCGAACCTGTGATATACGAAACGATGCACCTATTCGTAAAAACGAGAGGAAAAATAAAAGCGGAAACGGCAATCGAAATTCAAAAGAATTGAGTGGACTCGTGTCGACACCTCGGGGGATTATTAAAAAGACGGCTGTAACCGTTATACGTTTAATTTGAATGTCCGACAATGCTGATGTTGGTAAAGAGGATTACTTGGCCAAACTTTGGTCGATAAACACGAAAATGTTTGAAATAAAAAAAGCAAAATGCATATATACAGTTGCATGTATATCTGACGTTGGATATATCTATTAAATTTAAATAGACCGTCTAAACAAAGTCTGTTACAAAATCTACTACATATATTATATCGACACAAGGCAAAAGTCTCCACTAACCAAAATTCTCAAAGTTCATATAACTAATCAATTACAACTCTAAATTAGTCAAATAAAATAGAAGCTTGGTTTATTAGTAAGTGTTCTGGCACTGTCTCAAGTGTTTTATTATTCACAATATTTATCTTTACAAAGTACACACAACGCGATGTGGGTATCCAGCATTCGAAGGACCATTATTATGTTATTCCTCTTAATTATTTTATACCATAATAGAAGATAAAATATCTGTCACACGTGATCAGTTTTTATTAGTGTTGAAGAAAAGGCCCAAAAGTCGATCAAATAAATGAAATATTATAAGATGAAACGGCAAACGAGTTTTATAAATGTAATAATGTCTTTTAGTTGGATGGGACAATTTGTTTCAAGAGTGTTGGATACCCTTGTCTAGACACGGTCGCTAGGGGCCAGTGATTGATGAATACATCTATAAGATACACATTACGCACTTATAGGGTGCTGAAGAGATTTTGCAATATTTATGTTGCAGAAAGTATTGGTAATTTATCTATATTACATTTAATCATAATAAATTATTTTATTTGTGGCTTTTCGCAAAACAAGGACAATAGGCAGCATTTCAACGTTTTGCACAGAGTAACACCAAGCGAGGAAATGTGTCCAAATGTTTACTGAATGAGTGCATTGCCTTGAGCTCGGCTATGTGTACCGAAAACTACTGGTCTAATTTTTGTCTTTCCCAGATATTATCAGTAAAGAAACCAGTAATTACAATCTCTATGTAAAGATTTTCTGCGTACGGTTTCTTCTGTTTTGTGTGCAGTCAATGCCTTGTGTAGTGTCAATCTATTTATTTCAGCGGTCACCCACTTCGTCATTAGTGTGTGAAGATGTGCACAAGCTTAGACAATGGCTAAACTATATTGATCTGTGTAGCTTCGTTCTCTCAACGACTCCGTTCCGAGATCCGAGAAGTTGTATGATATTGTACTTTCACAAAGTATTTGAGAAATTCTGTGATTTTGTTCTTCCACTTTTAGTGTCCGAGAAATTAAATGCCATTGTTTTTCCACTTTTTTCAGTGTCCGAAAAATTATGTATTATTGTCCTTTCTCTTTTAGATCCGAGATATTATATGATATTTTTGGTCTCAGAAATAGTGTAGAAATGGAGCTTGTCAGAGTACATGTTGTACCTACTTTATTTTTGACACTAAGCAACATTAATATATGGTTTTCCAGATCTGTCTGAAAAGATTCTATTGCCAAAATAGTAAGGGGTACATTTGGACGGAGCCTAGACTACATCAAACAATATCTCAACATTGAAATTGATATTTAGAGAATACAGAGATACTGATAAACATAGGTCATGTCAAGTCTTATCTCATTTTTGGCCACATTGTCAGCCTTCGTCGTGTCCATTTCCTTTCGGACTAATTCTTAAAGAAGGAAATCATCACGAATAGATCATCCTTCTCTAGGAAGTTGACAAGTCCGCAGGATCCCAGTACCGACTACTGATTCGCTGCAATTCATTAATCCCACTTTAGCGTAGGCGAAGGCTGCGGGCGTCCAGTAGATGCAAAACGCAAAGGAAGGATCAGTGTGGCGACGCTTGGGGGAGGCCTATGTCCAGCAGTGGACGTCTTTCGGCTGTAATGATGATGATGATGACTTTAGCGTAGAACATTAGGGTTATCTAAAGTTGTCAAAAAATTAAATGCCCGTTTTGACAGCTATAAAAATACTTAATAATAATGAAAGTTGATGCTTGCGAATATACTCGTTGTTATAGTGTATGGGTAACATAGTAATTAATTAGGATTATGAATTTAATTTTGCAATGTCTTAAGTAGAAAGTTATCGCAAGTAAAATGAGAAACGTCAACGGATTCTTAGATTGTGACGATTTTAGTTATCTTTTTAATTTTATTAGAGTTGTCTGTGGATAAGGTCAACAAGTTATTACTTTTGATTGCATATTTGGAACTTTATGATATGCGAGTTTTTTACGAAATAAGTTTTAATAATAATAAACTTATTCTTCCACAGCTGGAACACAATACTAACCAATAATCAACTTTCCTGATGAATGACGTCCTCGATCAAGAAATGCCTCCATAGTTTTACTTTGTTATTTTTTGTGTCATAAGAAACCCGAGAATAGTCGAACAAGATTTTTTCAATTTCTAGGAAATTCAATTCTTCTTCAAACCGCTTAAAGCTGAAAGAGTAAATATTGAAAAAAAATCTTGACTATACAAAATTATTGAACCATTTTCTGCAAAGAAAATGTTTTAAAAGGCTTTCCGAGTCTCATATTTCATTCAGGGGTAGCATCGTTCTAACACGCGATCGATCCTCAGCTCTGAGTGGTAACGATTCCATTGTCTTCTTCTTTAACAAATTTATTGCTCTCCACGTTTTATTGGTCTGTTTCCCTTTATTATTATTGAGGGGCTTACAATGAAATCTGTTTATTTCAGCCCCAATGTTTTTCTCAAAAAATCCGTGTCGATTTTTTTTCCAATGACGCAACCACTGATGACTTCGCGGTCTATCTGTCTGTCCGTCTGTCACCAGGCTATATCTCACGAACCGTGTATGTTATTTCACAGATGATGTATTTCGGTTGCCGCTATAACAACAAATACTAAAAACTGAAATATTTAAGTGGGTTTTCCATGCAACAAACGTTGTTTTTTTTTGCCGTTTTTGCGATAATGGTACGGAACCCATCGTGCGCGAGTCCGACTCGCGCTTGGCCGGTGTAAATTTCTGTGTTAAGCAATGACAGCTGTCATATCCATTAGGGCATTAACTTTAAATGGTGATAGTATAGGAGAAGATGTAAGCTGCACAGAGTTAAATGTTCATCGTCTGTCCATCGTAAATATGATGGGCATTCATTGGGTCCGTGCCCACTCGTTCCGATTAGACTCGACCCGAAGAATAATACCTGCATATTTCTATTTTGATAGGCGTAAAAACGTCGATGTATAGTCAGGCAGAAAAATGTTGATTTATTTAACACCTTACACCAGCACCTACCCTCTTTTAAAATAGTATACGCTTTGTACTTGGTAGTAAAAATCACAAATGATTGTTAATTATCATTACAATTCTACAGCTAGTGACAAGGTGGTATTTATTGGATCAGTCTTTATCAGCACATAGTCGATCGCTGTAATTTTTTCCTGATCTTCACCCAATTTGCTTAGGAGTCCAGACAATACTATGATGGCGAATATATTTAGGGTTGAAAAAAGACTTTTAAATTGTGGTTCAGCAGGTATTGCACCGCCAGCTGCAGAGGCATATGAGCACGTAGCAGCAGTTTGCAAAGGCGTGAAGAACGTGATAGAGTCACACAAGCAAGACTTGGAAATTCGTAAAACTATAGTGATGGGCTTCACAGAATTTGCAAGGCAAAAGGCTCTAAACCCGGAGCTGGTAGGATGCTTCGCTCCTAAGTCACAGTATTTTTATTAAATCCAAGATGACGGAAACGGAAAGAAAGTGAACGAAGAAAAGAAACAGAACAAACTGTATCTGCGGTATTAAAAGACCCAAGACAATCGAAATTGGTATCACTGGATGCGCATAAACGCCAAGAATGGAGTTAAAGGCACTGAGCTCAGTCACCTCGTTGTACCTATCCCGTTGAGATGAATGTCTTTTGAAAGCTTCAAACTGCAGCTTAATTTTATTGTATTACACCAAATCCTTTACTTGTGCTAGAACTATGAATATTACCACAATAATTTTTTGCCTGATTACGTCGTCCAAATACGTAAACTATAAAATTCATCAACACGAAGAGCTCGAAATACTTACGGTTCAAAGTTGTACCCAATTATTTATTGTTACTGTAAATGTTTATTTTCTAAATGTAGTTATTATACAACCTGTTTTGTTCAGAATACTAACAAACTATCTTTACAGAATATGTACATACCTACTTAACTAATTATACTATCCTAAACTATACTAACTTATTCTAAACCTGACTACGTACATATATACTCGTATAAAAACAAGATACACATTATTCCACTTGCAAACTTTGTATCAGAATTTGTCTAATGTTAAAACTTGCAACGCATAGACTTGACAAAAGCAAAGCCTTGATCAAGTGAATGCGTTGCAAGATATAACTTAAGTAAAATTCTAATAGAAGCTGATATCGCTTTGCAATGGTTGTTGTTAGGTACGGAACGCCCATTATTCTCCTTCATAGAATTTTATTTGGAAATTTAAATCTTCCTTAATCTTTCTATTTCCTTAAAAGATCGGCAATCATGAGGATTTTAAAGCAATTTATTATGATCCAAAGAACAAATCTTGCATCAAGAAAAACTGTGCTGAGGTCCATATAGGCCTGTCCCTTAGCGAATAGTGACTGACCTAATAAACGATGAATGTTTTATCAAAAGCACTCCCTTGTAATTTGTGCGTAGGTAAAAGCCCAAGCAAAGATAATTGGTAACATTTTGCATTGATTTTTTACCCTGATCACATTAAGCCGTCAATTTTAGTCAGACAAGATTCAATTCTAACAAGTCGCATCTTCACCGGCCTTTATCGTGAAATTAACAAATTGCATTAGAATTGCGCTTGGTTGTTCTCCGGGTTCCAGCTGATCACGATGCAGAGCAGGCCACAACAAATTTCTCATCAGACTGCGAGGGACACAGTATATACAACACAGCCCGCCTTGGTCTTGATCTTGCCCTGACAGCCAAGAACACCCCTTAGTAAGAAATTCGGACATGGTGATGCCCGAAGCCCTCAATTTGGCTTTGGAAAATAATTTTATATCCCGGACGAACGTAATACTGCCAACCAAGAAGAGGAAAGGCTTGGATTTTTTCCACCACCCGTTTCATCCTTGGAGATCGCTCATGTCAGCTGCAGTTTGTTACGGATCACCTCAGCGATCGTCTTTGCGGTGTCCTCCTTCTGCTCTTCACCAACTCCATGCCACAGCAAGATCTTCCTTCAACCTCATCTCAATTTGGTCACAAAATAAAGTATACAGAAACAGAAGGACCACTCCCGCTATCCTCGAAAATTGTTACTTGACTCACTAGTGTTGCTACTATATTGATTCTGAATTTAAAAAGATATATATATATATTTACAAATATAAATATATCAATACGTCTAAACATACATCATACATGCCTTAGGGGGTAGACAGAGCATCAAATATCCATTAAAGAGCATTACGCAACTTACGAAGAAGATTGGGCAACAAGAGTTTCATAGTTAAACAAAGCTACAATGTACAATTTCGTCTATGGACTTAAAATAATTTATAATTTTCTTAGTGTGCGGGACGGACGTGATCGATCAAGGCCCCAGGCTGACTGAAGGTTGTAAGGCTTCAGCTTGAACGCGTTGACGCCCCTTGCACCTATTGTTCAGTTGTTTTCGAGCAAATACCGACCCTGCAGTGGTTGGAAGGCTGCCAAGGATGTTGAGGGAAAGGCGTGATGTCCAGTTCAGAAAAAGAGTCAGGTTTTCATGTCCAAAAGCGACGTCTCTTCATGGTTTCCGTTATGCAAAGTGACGTGGATTTAATATTTGGAAATAATGGCTACAATTAGGACGGTGTCTCAGCGCACTATCCTACTACCATACTTGACCGTAACGAGGACCTCGAAACAACGACCGCGCATAAACTTTAATTATAAAATTAATACCTTATGGCTAGTCGCTGAAAACCAACAGAAACCCCCCTTCTACTGAACCGATTTTGATGAGACTTGTGTCTCTGGATAGGTCTCGAGAAGACCTTCCCTGCGGACCTTGGTCCAGGTTCATATCTGCTACCTTCACGGAGCCCTTGCGTGGAGAACGCCTAATTAGGGGAAGTTCTGTCAGTTTGTAGCTTTATATGCTACTTTACAATACAATGGTGCACTTTAGTGCCAGGGTACCAGCGAGGGACTTGTAGCCCTACTCCTGGACCATCGATCTGTGACAGTTCCACAGCTTCATCTGTCACCTTCACGGGCACAGCCACGTGAAAGTGCGAAAACATAGCTTCTGTGCCTGTTTTCGGCATATTTAGTGAGTTTGTACTCGAGCTGGTGGGCGGATCCGCATTCACCAACCGTCATCGGATAGCCCTCGCGATGGGCTACCCCATGGTGGAAGTCCGGTGGATACAGCTCCAACCCTCGATCCAGTATTCACTCTGATGTGGTCGACGATGCGAGAAAACCATGGAACCTCTTACTATATTAAGTCGGTTAGTTCCCTAACCACCAGAGCTAGGCTCCTTCCAAAAATGTGGTTGAGAAGCTGGAGAATTGGGCTATCGAATGGTAGTACCCTGATGGGTGTACCACCAGCCCTTCTGGGACTTCTGTTGCCGGGAAGCGGCCGAAATAGAAAATATCGTGTTGTTCCACGGCTTTAACGCCTCTGTGTGTGTATGTGTAGCTATATATTAGCTATGTGTTGTGACTGAGTCCAGGCGTGTGCCCGAGGGTCCCCAAAGGTAATGCTTCAGATAGCATATCAATAATCCTTCAGGCACCAAGTGTGTCTGAAGGTAGTGGGCCCTCTGGCAGACGCGTAGAAACGTCCACGCTGGCACATACAGACACATTATTTCAAGTAAGTAAGATCTATGTATTAGAATTACACAGATGCCATTTATATATAGGGCCTGGACACAGTTCCAGGTCACCTAGAAGCGCTAAAACGCTTATAACCAAAATTCTATTTACTTACCTGAGCAAAAATGCATGTATTTACCATCTCAGAGTGAAACTGTTTTAAACCTGGCTATGTACTGTTATTATGTACAGTTTTTCAGTCATAGCACCAAGGTATACTATCTAGAACACCTAGATGGTGTTTCCTAACAAAACAAATGTGTAAGGTAAATAATACGATTGGTAGGTGGGCAGAGCGCACCTATCGATACTTGCGACCCGGCCATTTTCGGGGGGTCCAAAATAAGTAAACAAATATTTTTTATTTGCTTAAAATACTACTTACACATTTTATCTATAGTATATTAATTCTAATTATACTAAATAACCGTATTTTAGGTACTATAGGCTATTATAAAGCCCTCAAAACGCTATTCTAAAATACCAAATTTGCCTGCTTACGCGCCAGACTATATATATCGTGCACCGCCATCTGACTGCTCATTTCGAACTAAACGGTCATGGCGGCCGGTCATGTTTACGGAATTTGACTTGTTTTGATTTTGCTTTCTTTCCGTAACTACCGCATTTAGTATGTATGTAACGATTCTAATTTACTCTTTAGACCCCATATTTACTTAATACATACTCATATACACTAAAACATAATGTTTAGTGCCTCAAAAAGTGGTCGAAATTTTATGTTTGAAAAAACTATAAAAGAAAAATTCTCGTCTAAAACTTTTTAGTACGAGCTCGCGCGCTGGGGTAAGCAGACGTGTGTTTTGTTTATTCTATTTATATCTACAAAACTATTCTAACATTTTTGTGACGCCTCGTCGCGAACATCTCTCCCGCCGTGCAGTATTGTGTCGACCCGATGTGTTGACGCGGCGCTGCATCACGCATAGTGAGCGACGCACGTCGGCAGCGCGCGTGCCACGACGCTCAGCGACACGTCGCTCAGCTCTCGCCGCGGGAACTCTGCTACGCTCATTTCGGTAGTGGAATGAGCTCCGTCACCGGACGCTTTAGAGTGCCGCCAGTGGTGCGCACCTCAGCGGTCCGGACTTCTTCATCAGGCCCAGGCTATATGGCCTGGATGCGGCCTCGCGGCCACGTGTTGCGTGGCAGCTGGCCGTCAGCGATAAGGACGGGGTCGCCCACCAGCAGGTCAGGCCCGCGGCTGTGGGGCTCCCGCCGATTTTGGAGCTCAGGCAGGTACTCTCGCACCCACCGGCGCCAGAACATGTCGGCCAGGATTTGTGACCGACGCCACATCTTCTTGCTGTCGATGTCTTGCTCGGTGAACACGCCGGGGGTTGGTAGTCTTGCCGACCCACCAAGTAGGAAGTGGTTCGGCGTGATAGACTCGTCATCATCGCCGTCAACTGAAACATGTGTCAACGGGCGACTATTTACCGTGTACTCTGCCTCACAAATCAGTGTGGACAACACCTCTTCATGTGGGTGTTTCTATGTGAGCACGGTATACAATGCGTTTTTCACGCAACGAACTAGGCGCTCCCATGCGCCTCCCATGAAGGGCGCTGATGGGGTGATGAAGCGCCAAGTGATGCCTCGGCGACTGGCCTCCTCACGGAAGGCCTCTCGTAGCTCTCGATCGGCACCATGCATGTTGGTGCCGTTGTCCGAGTGTATCTCGGTTGGACATCCTCTGCGGGCGGCGAATCGGCGCAGCGCTAGTATAGCACTGTCTGCGCTGAGGCTGGCCGCTATCTCGAGGTGGACAGCTCGCGTGGTGAGACATGTGAACAAGGCTACATATCTCTTGTGATGTTGGCGACCGACGGTTACTGATAGTGGGCCGAAATAATCTAGCCCCGTATACGTGAACGGCCTCTGATGATGAGCGAGGCGCGTTCGCGGGTGATCGCCGGTCGCTGGCACTGGAGCTTGTGCCTTACGTATTCGACACTGAAGACATTGCGACAGTACTTTCTTCGTCGTGGGACGCATCCTCACGACCCAATAGTGCTGTCGCACCTCGTTTATTGTGAGTTCCGTCCCGCTGTGCAGTAGGCTGCGGTGTGTCCAGTCTATATAGAGCTGTGTTATTTGATGGTCGCCGTGTAATATTGGCGGTCGCCTCACATCTTCTGTAATCTCGTCCGTGGCGGCTATACGGCTTCTTATGCGTAGTAGGCCATCTACTAGCTCTATTTGCAGCGAATGTAGTGGGCTATTCTTGTCCACTACTTCGTGCTCGTGCAATCGGGCTATCTCCTGAGCGAACGATTGCTGCTGTGCGACTCGTATGAGTATTTTCTCAGCTTCTTGGAGAAAACTCGCTTCAATATACTGCTTTCGGACTTGTGGCGCTATATATGACGGCTTTGTTGCTGCAGTCGCTGTCTTCTTTTTCTTCCGCCAGTCCGTGTCCTCTTCTGCGTTCTTCTGTGTTCTCTTATAGAACGTTTTCTCTGTTTTCTGTTTACAGAGAAAAATAAAACGTAGTACAGTCGCAGTCGCACGTAATAGCCGCTCCCATCTTGAAAAATTGACGGGATTAGGTATAGCTTCTATGAGCTTCGAAGTGTATGTATGTTTGGGGGTTCTGTCCTCCGAAACATCTTTTTCATACTCGTTGCTTGTGACAGTGAGAGTTCTTTCTTCTCCTGTCTCTTCAACCATTGGAGGCTTTTCTGATGGCCATGAAGTGGGGTCTTCATATAAAAAACTAGGGCCACAGAACCACTCGTGATTCGAATCGAACTTGTGTGGCACGTCACGAGTTGCTATGTCGGCGATGTTCAATTTTGTTGAAATCCATCGCCAATCCTCCACTTTGCTGCCTTCCTCTATGGCAGCTATACGATGAGCTACGAAGGCTTTATAGGTTCGTGCTCCTTTTCGTATCCATGACAGAACTGTTTTGCTGTCTGTCCAATACGTGACCGACGATCGTTCATTGTCGTGCTCACGTTTCACAGCTGCAGCCAGACGGGTTCCCATCACCGCTGCCTGCAGCTCGAGGCGCGGTATCGATTGTAGCTTCAATGGTGCTACTCTCGCCTTGGCCATGACTAGGCTCACCTTCTGTGAGCCTTCTGCTGTGGTGGCTCGCCAGTACACAGCTGCTGCGTACGCCATCTCGCTTGCGTCGGTAAATACATGTATTTGTATTTCATTGGCATCACTATACCCAGGATAGCATCTTGGTATGCTGATGCCCTTGAGCTGCCGCAGGTTTTCGATCCAGCTTCTCCACTGAGCTGCTTGATCGTCTTCTAAAAGCTGGTCCCATTCGATGCCTCGCCTCCATGCCTCTTGCAGTATTTGCTTGGCTCGAATCGTTACGGGTGAGGCGAGTCCCAGCGGGTCGTACAGTGACATGACGATCTTGAGGGCCTCTCTCTTTGTAGGGGCCTCCTTCTCTAGGATTCCTGGCGGCAGTCTCGCAAGCGTTAGGTTGAAACCTAGCGTGTCTTCACTAGGTCTCCAAATCAGGCCGAGAATTTTCTCCGTGCCTGTCGCGTCTCCGATGTTCACAACCTCAGCGCAGGTTTGTGTCGGATCTAGGTTCTCTAGTAGGCGCGAACTGTTCGATACCCATTTTGATAGGTCGAACTTCGCCTCTTGGTGAATTTCCTTCACCCTGGTCGCGACTTCTGTCGCTTCTTCGACCGTTCTATAGCTGTCCAGATATTCGTCCATATAATGGTTCTCAATGATAGCCTTTACTGCTACTGGATGCTGTTCGATGTGCCTTCTTGCGTTCCAATCTTTCGCAAAGATGGCGGTGCACGGCGAACTTGCCGCGCCGAAAATGATGGACGTCATGCGGTACTCTTCTGGGGCTCCCTCTCTCCTGTTGCCTCTCCATAGGTAACGAAGTGAGTCTCGGTCTTCACTCCGCACCTTCACTTGCATGAACATCTCGGCTATGTCTCCAGAGATGGCCACGCAGTGTCTACGAAATCGCATCATGACGCCGGGCAGCGACTGCAGCAAGTCCGGTCCAGTTAGCAGGAAGTCATTGAGTGACTTTCCTCTCGATTTGGCAGCGGCATCATGTACTATACGAATTTTCTCTGGCTTCATTGGGTTGAAGACATCGAAATGAGGCAGGTACCAGGTCCTTCCTGGCGTGAATTAAGTAAGCGACAACGGAAGAGTTTAAAAATAAACTTTATTTGATCCCAGTTACAGCAAGACAGTAATTACTTAATTCTACAAAATGTTGATCTTATATACTAATCTTATTGCTAACCAATCATCTCTGCTCATGACGCATGTCCTAGATATTATATGCTGACATATAGCTGTTATTCTAATATAATATAATTATTGGCTGATGAAGCTAATATTGGGGGATTGGGGTTCCTTAACTCCTCCCTCCCTAAGAGAGAAATTATCCGAAGGCGTCGCAGATGACTTCGGAGAATTTCGGCAAAAACGAAAAACATTTAATTTGTATGAGATGACGACAATAATTATTATGATAATGATATACTCTAAAATGGTCCATACGCTAATTTCTATTGTCACTATTTGGGTTGTATCGTCACTTTCACTAAATTTGGCACTTTGTAACAATTCTTTCACGTCACTAAAGTCCACGTTTCTTAGGTCGACCTTCTCCGTCCTTGTCTGTATGTCTTGTTGAAGCTCTGGCATCTCGACCAATGGGAGCTTGAAACTGGAAATTGTAGTGTTTGTGGCGGCACCAACAATTACTCCTCCTATTTGCGCCTCGCATTGTTGACTCAGTGTCACGATATAGGTCCCAAAGATGTTGTATTTGCGGATTTCCTCATTGCAGTTTTCGGTAATGATCAGGTTGTCCTCTGTGTAGACCAACCATTGGCTATCCGTTATCTTCTGCACCTTAGGCTTTTCTATCTTGATACGATTCTTTACGCAGCTATTGTAGTTATTCTTCATCAACATAATTTGTTCTATACAGGTCTCGACTGGATTCTGAGCTAAATTACTTTCATCACAAAGAAATCTGTCATTTTCAATTTCAGTACATGAGTTTACCACGGGCATGTATTTCAATCGATTCACCATTAGGTAAGGGTATTTGGGAATAATGGTAAAAGTGTCTGGAGAATGGAAAATAGGAATAGGAATAACCTTATAATAATTATATGTTTCGTTGTCTATTAGAGGGACTTCTAACACAAATACTAATCTATTGTTATTTAAATATGATTTGACTATGATATTACGTTCTAGTTTTATTAAATTACTTTTACTAACTGGATATATTGTCCTAGCATGTTTACTAATTGTTTCTAAACTGCTGTACAGTTCTGTGCTATTTATAATAGACTGGTGCAAAACATTTAGTTTGCTAAAGGCGATTGCGGACTCTATTTCTTGTATGTTCTCATAACAAGTTCGAAAGTTGCTTAAAATTTGGTACATAGTATCTATTATTCGTAGTAACTTGTTAAATTTGAATTCATTTTCAGCTAGTTTTTCTATGCCATTAGTGTGTGAGCCTAATCTTTTAATATTTGAATTTATGATTTCTGAGTCATTAACTAATTTATCGAAAGCTTTTTGCATTGATGACACTTTACGTTCGACTGCATGTTCTCTATTCTGGAGTAAAACGATTTCCTTATCATATTTAATTGCATCGTCTTCATCTAAATTACCAGATATAGCTTTTACAAATGAGCCCAGAGGGTTGAACAAAGCTCGTTTGTTTCTATGATTAAGGGGTAAAATTTGATATAATTTATCTTTAGTAAGTCTTATTAAATACTCGATTTGGTTTTCTATACCTAAAGTTTCATTACTTAATTTGCTTTCTATAATTTTCGATTTCATATTGCTAAAATCGCGAATATTATTATCTATTTGTAAGCTTAAGGATTCTAAATCTAAAATCTTAAATATAGTCCAATAATTATTCTTCTTCACCGCTACTCCCATCTTCAACGACGCTATCCCCGGATTCCGAGTGAAGTTCTGGAGTTCCAGCGTGAATCCTGACATCACTAGTACCAGAAGTACTAGGCATGACCTGTGGAGGACGTTTTACATTTTTTATCGCCACTCTAGTTGGTCTTTTATTTAATTCTACAGGCACTATATTACGTTCGGTTTCACCAGTGATTTCGGCTTTTTCATAGCGAGGTTTTTCCTTAGCTTTCCTAGTCCTAGTATTCTTCATGTAAATAGTATCTCCTGTCTTAAGGACTGGTGTTTCTTCACCTCCTTTCCTATCTCTTACCTTAAGTTTATCTGTGTTTAATTTATCTGTTACAAATTCGTATAGTACTTTGAGACGTTTCCTATGATCTAATAATAATTTCTGAGTTAAATTTTTCTCCCTATCGACATTAAATACATTTCCGGCATCGGTATGCCCAAAGACTAGTTCAAAAGGCGTAAAATCTGTCGCTGAGTGTATGGTGTTATTATATGCCATAATAGCATACGTCATAACGGAAGCTGCATCTAAATCGTTTTTTTCATATTTTGCTAATCGGTAAATTTCGATGATAGTAGAATGGAATCTCTCGACTATTGCCATAGAACTGGGATTGTTTGGAGTCCCTATGTGCAATTCTATTTTGTATAGACTTAACATTTCCTTAATTAACATGTTATTAAATTCTGTCCCTGAATCACAACTTATTCTACTGGGCAATCCATAAATACTAAAATATTTAATTAATGCTCTAACTATCTCTGGTGTACTCCTATTAGGTACCTCTATTGCCTGTGCTAATTTACTAAAAGCATCTACAATAGTTAAATAATATTTTCCTTCAATGTATAATAGATCCATAAAAGCTTCTTGGAATGGACTATTCTGAGTTTGGGTTAACTGAATTTGAGGTTTAATGGGCTTTCTATCGTACTTCATTTTTCTACACATTTCGCAGCTGTTAATAACTGTTGTAACTATTTCTTTCATGTTTGGCCACCAATAATATCTCTTAAGTTTAGCTAAAGTTTCCCTAATGCCTCTATGACAGGTTTTCCCGTCGTGGTATTTCATAATAACTTCTTTCTGATCCTCTTCTGACTCTGTCAAATTGATCACTCTTTCTGTACATTCTGTTAACTTAACTGAACCCTTTTTAAACAAGTTAATAACCATGTTTGAAAAAGATTTTCTAAACGATGGATGTTCAAAATAAATATGATATTTATGTTTAGGATCTATATATTCTTTTAGAAAGTCTTTAACTAATTTGTCATTATTTGTTGGTAAGTGAACTTCAAAAAATTTCTGTTTATTATTAGAAATATCCTTTACTGTCAATTTATCTTTAAACCATGAGTGAACTAAAATTTGTCTAGCTTTAGTATCTACAGCTTCATTTAAAATAGGAATACCTTCATGTTCCCTATTTGAAACTGAATTAGCTGTGACGCCATCATCAGAATCCGAAAGTTCTATCGTTTCTATGGGCGTTTCGTCAAATTGCAGCTCTTCATCTATAATTTTTTGTATTCGCTCTTTCCTATCACCTACGTTAACAAATATCGAATCTAAATCGTCGTTAATTGCATTAATTTTAATCCTAGATAAGGCATCTGCATTTGTATTTTGAGGCCCTTTCTTGTACTTAACCTCGTAGTCATATTCCTCTAAGCGTAAACGCCAACGCGTGAGCTTACTGTTGGGTTCTTTTAATGAATACAGCCATGCTAATGGTCTATGGTCTGTAAAGATAATAAATTTATTGCCATATAGATAAGGCCTAAAATGCTTAACTGCCCATATTATGGCTAAAAGCTCCTTCTCAATAGTACTGTATTTTACTTCTGTGTCACTCAGAGTCCTGCTAGCATATGCTACTGGCTTGTCTGAGCCTATTGATCCTTGTGACAATACAGCCCCAATTGCAAAATTCGATGCGTCGGTAGTTAAAATAAAACTTTTACTAAAATCGGGATACTGTAATAAAGGTGCGTTTGTTAAAAGTTTTTTACATGTTTCAAAACATTCCCTATACTCATCATTAATAATTATTTTACGACCTTTCTTTAAACAAGCTGTTAAAGGTCTAGTTATTTTTGCAAAATCTTTGATGAATTTCCTATAATAACCAATGAGTCCTAAAAAGCTTTTTATTTGTGTAACTGTTTCTGGAATAGGATATCTTAAGATTGCATCAATTTTATCATTATTTGGCTTCAATCCTTCACTTGTAATAGTGTGCCCTAAGTAAAGAACTTCCTTTCTAAGAAAATGTGATTTGTCGAGTTGTATTTTTAAATTTGTCGCCCGAAAACGATCAAAAACTGCTCTAAGTTTTTCTACATGCTGAGTCAGCGATTTAGAAAAAATTATGACGTCATCAAGGTATACCAGGCAATGTAAGCCCTGGAGACCTCTTAGAACGTTATCCATAGCCCTCTGAAATGTTGCAGGTGCTGTTTTTAACCCAAACGGCATCCTGTTAAATTCATAATGTCCTGAAGGTGTAATGAAAGCTGTTTTCGCCCTATCTTCTTTCTGGACCTCGATTTGATGGTATCCACTAGCTAAATCTAAGGTAGTAAAATAGGTACTATTGCCTAGCATATCAAATAAATCATTTATGTTGGGCAAAGGGTATTTGTCATCGGTAGTAATTTCATTGAGACGTCTATAATCAACTACCATCCTCCATTTTTGCTGTCCTGATGAATCTAATTTTTTTGGCACTAAATGTACGGGAGCACTCCAGGGGGAGTGTGATTCCTGGATGATATTGTCCCTTAACATTTTATCTACCTGATTCCTAATTTCTTTCGATTGAATGGGAGGTAACCTATGTGCTTTAATATTTATAGGATCTTCATTCCTTGTTCTAATTCTATGTTTTACTTGATTTGTAAACGTTAATGGAATATTCTCACAATAAAATATGTCCTTATACTCATTACATAGCCCTTCGATGGTTTTACGTTCCTCAGAATTCATGTGGTCTAACTGTAATTTTTTTAAATTATCTGTTAGCATCCTATCTATTTCTATGTTATTTTCTGTAAAATTAATGTGAACAGATGGGTTCTGCCTGTAAGGTTCGACCGTAAAAGATCCTGTTACCACTAAGGTTCTGGTTTCATCCGTATAATTCTGAATAACGGTTGATGCGTAACCTTTAATACACTTAACTAATGCGGTGGGCATTCGAATCCCTTCCGAAAATTGTTTAAATTGTAGTATAGCTTCCCCGTCTAGTAAGTTGACTGGCAATCTAACTCTTAATTCACTACGAGATGGCAATTGATATACCTCTCTCATAGGTGGTGCGTATATTATTGGAATATTCGCATTTTTTAAATGCAAAACTTGACTTTCCATGTTTATTTTTGCCTGTAACTGTTTAAGTAGGTTACTACCTATTAACCCATCATACCTATCATCGACACTGTAAACATAAAATTTATGAAATTCCTTACTGCAAAACGTAGCTGGTAAGGGAATAAATGCCGTTTCGCTATGAACACTCGATGCGTGAGTACTAACAACTTCGAAGGGTTCATATTGCAACCGATCCCTAAAGTACTTGTTTGCAATGTGTGGGCTTATGAAAGACCTAACACTGCCTGTATCTATCATAAACACTGCATTTAATTCTGGTACAACTATGTGTGGTAAGTTAAGACGTTTATTGCAATTAATTTTTATTCGCTCTCTAGGGTAGAGGCGGTTATACAAAAATTTCCCTGTCTGGGATCTTCAGGAATTTCCTGGAACTCATTATTTGAGTTGTCAAAACTTGGTTCGTTATAGCTATGATTATTAGTGTAATTAACACGGCGTGAACTTGCAGTGCGCATAGTAACGTCAGTGTTCGACTTTGAACCCGGCGGAGATGCTTGCGCTGCAAAAGGTGACGTTCGCGGTGCATATGCCGTGGACTGTTGGCTTTGTTGCGCCATCGGAAACTGTGACCTACTTGTCCTATTGTTATGATCATTATTATTTGTCCGATTGAAATTATTTTGATTATGATGTTGCCTATAATTCCTAAACTGCTGCGAATTGTTCATCGTAATTGAACTACTCGTGGCGTTATTCGGTGCAACTGCACTGGATAGGCTCTGCAAATTATACTTCGCACTATTGAAATCGGAAAAAATATTTTTATTAGATCTATTATAATTGCGGTGATCGTTTGTTTTAGAATTATAGACTGATTGAAAGTTCTGTTCTTCTAAAACAATTTTCAACGCGTCTTCCAATGTCGAAACGTCGCGTAAACGAACTAACCTAACTAGGAATGGCGGTAAATTGAATAGAAAAACATTCATCGCCCTATTACTGTAGATTATCTGCTTAGCCTTCCGTAAAGAGTCATCAGCAATAGTCTCTGATATTTTGGAAAATAAAATGCTTCTCATATGCTGTATCCTATGACACAAATCTAAGTAACTTTCACCTTTGTTAATTTTACAGGATTCTAACTCCATTGCTAGACAATCTTCAGTACGTGGGTCGCCAAAGTGTTGATTTAACAGCATTTTTAGCTCATCCCACGTATTTATAGAGTCCCTTTCGCCTACCAAACTAGCTGCTTCGCCTGTTAATCTACTTGTTACTACATGAAATAAATAATTGTTTTGTACAACGCTCCCTTGGAATGTTGTTAAAATGTATTCACATTTTTGAATAAATAAGGGTAACGCTCTAACATCGCCATTAAATACTGGAATTATGTTTACCATCTCTTGCGGAACACGGTTTATACCTTCCATTATGAAGTGAAATAACGAAGCTTCACAAAAAGTAAGCACAAAAATTAATAAATTATCCCTAACTATTTACTACAACTAACAATCTATAAAATATTATTACGGCGTTGTCCAATCCCTAATAATACACACAACATAGATTAATACAAGGTTGGGATGCAAATGGAAGAGCTGAGAGGAAGGTGAAAAGATTTACTCACAATTCCGCAGCTATCTTCATGATCCCTGAATTACTGCTTGGCTCCTGGTCCTCTCCTGGCTTGATGTGGCTTCTTAATGTATTTGTTTGTTCGGTGATCTCTGCTGAACCGTTGAAACGGACGTCGGCTGCTTCCCGTAGATGTGGATACGTGACAGACTGACTACAGAGATCCTACCGGCTGCGCCAATTAAGTAAGCGACAACGGAAGAGTTTAAAAATAAACTTTATTTGATCCCAGTTACAGCAAGACAGTAATTACTTAATTCTACAAAATGTTGATCTTATATACTAATCTTATTGCTAACCAATCATCTCTGCTCATGACGCATGTCCTAGATATTATATGCTGACATATAGCTGTTATTCTAATATAATATAATTATTGGCTGATGAAGCTAATATTGGGGGATTGGGGTTCCTTAACTCGTGCTTGATTTGGGGGCCCTCTCAGCATATCCCTTCTCGATTAGGGAGTCCATCTGTTGTGAATATTTCACACGAAGAGCTGGGTTTCTATCCAGCTTCTTTTCTATAGAGACCAGCCTTGTAAGGGCTGTCCCATAACTGTCGGGCATTTCTATGGCTTCTTCCCGCCATAGCATAGAGGTTTCTATGTGCCCGCTATCGAGCCGCCTTATGTCGCGGTTCAAAATATCTTCTGCCCTCTTCTGAGGGTCAGAAGCTGGCTTTCTTGGATTAATAGCCAGTGACTCGATGGCGAAGAATTCACGGAGCTGCTCGTTCAGTTCCGCATCTTGCCTTGACCGCCTTCTGTCGCGGTCCGATGCGTCTTCTGCCCTCTTCTGAGGGCCAGAAGTTTCGCTGGCGAAGAATTCACGGGGCTGTTCGTTCAGCTCCGCATCTTGCCTTGCGTCAACGGTCTGAGTGCCGTTGACTTGGTTTAACCGCCTTTTGTCGCGGTTCGATGCGTCTTCTGCCCTCTTCTGAGGGCCAGAAGTCTCGCTGGCGAAGAATTCACGGGGCTGTTTGTTCAGCTCCGCATCTTGCCTTGCAACGGACTGAGTGCCGTTGACGTTATGCACCCGCTGGCCCAGTGTTCTGGTGTGTGCACCATGCAATGTCCAGCCCATCATGGTCCTTGACGCGATGGGTTGGTCTCTTGGTCCCCTACGGACCTCAGTGGCCAGCAGCAAATGCCAGTTGTCCTGTCCGACGAGTATCTTCGGTACTCCCGCCGGATACATAAGCTCAGACGTCAAGTCTTGAAGGTGCCTGCATCGTGCCAGGTCCTTATGATTGACTGCCTGTGGAGACAGGTTGAGCTTCGAAATGGTGCGCGCCTTGAAGGGCACCCGATTCTTCAACTGGCTTGTGAGAACGACTGTTATTCGTCTCGATAGTGGAGTATCGATCCTGTTGTTTCCTATGGCATCGATCTTCAGTGGCTCAATTGGGCCCACTGCTCCTACTCGCTGAGCGATTGCTTCGTCGATCAGCGAGACGGTAGACCCATCGTCAAGGAGTGCGTATGTGTCTGCCTCTCCCGCCGGTCCAATAACCCGGACCGGTATCATCTTCAGGAAGGCTTTACTTGAGGCAGTTCGCGAACTGGCTACCGTCTCCTGAGACTCCTTCTTCGCATCTGGAACAGCAGGCTTCCTTGTCCTGTCTGTCTGAGGCTTCCTTGCCCTATGAAGAAGTCGGTGATGAGTAGCTATGCACCCCTTGAAGCCACACTGCTTCTTTCCGCAGGTGTGGCCCTTACGGTGGTTCCTTAGGCAGCGAAAGCACAAGCCATATTGCTTGGCTAGCTCCCATTTTTTGTCACATGCTGCGTCTGTAAACTTTATGCAATCAGACGAGTAGTGACCCTCTTTGTCGCAAATTCGACAGTGGCCTACCGGCTTCGCGGTAGCTACGTGCGTCCTCTGTGTGACGCGTTTTCCCGCCACCGAGTCCGTTTCTTTAATGTTCTCGGGCGGTGCGAATGCACTGCAGAAGTGAGCTTGCTCTGTTATAAAGTCGCTGAAGAGTGACAAGCCATAGTACACGTAGAGAATTGGGCAGCTTCTCAGTTAACTGGCGCATCAGCTCAGCATTGAGTAGGTAGTGTCCCTTCTTGAGGGCCCGCAAGGTGACGACTCCGCTCCTGATCCGACTTGCAAAGGTGCATATATCTTTGGGCTGTTCGCTGCAGCGTGGCAGCCCTCTGAGTCGGTCGGTTTCAGCCTGAGCTATTGAGTCGGGCCGTCCAAATTGTAGCTCCAATTCTCTCATGATCTCATCCGGTTTCGCGTTCCCGATGAGTTCTGAGCTCACTGTCTCCAGTGCGCGACCACGCAAGCTCCTTCTGAGTCTTGCTGTATTGTCAATGTCGCTGAAGTAGGCAACAGTTGCCTCGTAAATGGCTCGAAAGGTCAGCCATTCTGTGTGAGCTCCACCGAAGTTCGGCAGAGTCAACATAACCTGCGACGCCGTTCGGTTAGGCGTCCATGGTTCGATTTTTCTGTCGGCTAGCGACGCTATAGCGGTTGTCAACTCCGTTAGAAACGGACGGAGTGACTCTTTCGCTTCTATTTGCCCTGGTGGCTCCGTCTTGGACGGCTCTGTCCTAGACGGTTCTATGTTAGCCCTCGTCTGTGGTTGGTCTATATGGGTCTGGGAGTCCGCTACAGCGTCGCCGCTCGCAGGTGGAGGCCTATCTTGCTTCCCATTGGCGACGTCGTCCTCCCTCAACGGTGTGGGCTCTGGCGCCTCTTCGAGCCAGGAACGCACGTACTCTTCATTCGAGTCTCTGTCCATCATCATCCATATATTCCGCTTCAGAAGGTTCTTCTTCTGCTCTCTGAAGGGCTAACTGTGCAAGCTCCAACTTAATCTTCAGTAAGTCTTCGCGTGCCTTAGAGATTTTTCTCTGTGACCGGGTCGTCTTGCTTGTAGACGGCGGTCTCTTATGTTCATTACGGGCGTCACCCCGGGTAGCCATTATTTCCTTATGTACAAAGGTCTTGTCTTGGATCCTTTGTTTTTCATCAGAAGGCTTCAGTGTTCCTTCTGAAGATCCTTCTTCTCTCGATGCCTTCCTGCATGTGCTCGGTTCCTGTGGTTCCTCCTCTTGGTGTGTGGGCGTATTGTCACCTATCTGTGACACGGTTGGGCTCCTGTTCGGTACGGACTGTTCAGTCCCATCGGTCGTTGTCGGCGAGCGTGGGGGCAATTGATGGTGTATGCCTGCACCCGGTCGCTCCATGGCGACTGTCCACGCCTCAGGTCTCTTGTCCTGTTATCGGCATTCTGACTGGTCCAAAATGTCAGCTCGAAACGGTTAAGTCCAACTCTAGACTTCAGTTCAAAACGTCAACTCGTACGGGTTAAGTCCAACTCCAGACTTCAGTACGATTGGGTTAAGTCTATTTTCGAGCTTCCAAACGGCTATGTCCAAGTCCAGTCTTCGCTTCAAGACGTCGTCGACTCGAAACGGCTAAGTCCAAACTTCAAGTTTTTTCTTGAAAAACCTAAGTCGTAACTCCGGGTTAAGTCCAATTTAAATCGTTGACTCGAAGAGGGTTCGCTTCCTTTTTCAAATTGAAAAAATATTTTTAAACTCCGGGTTAACTTTTAACTCCGGGTTAACTCTGGCCCTCTTGACTCCGGGTTATCCTTCAGACTATAAGTTTTTATTCAGTCTTCAAAACTATAAGTCCCAAATCAGCTTCAAAACTGCTATGTTGACACGACACAGGTTCACTATATTACTATCGACCCACAAGGGGTAAGCACTTGAGTAAGTTTTCACTGTACTTACTGTTTTATACGTGTCAACCTGTCCAGCAGCCTCCAAGGATGACCAGCTGGTCTGATACCACTCGCAGAAAGTTCTGTCTAACACTTGACGTTAGTAGTCAGTCCAGACTCGATTGGACACAGACTCGACTGGTCCAAGCTTCGATTGAGAACTTCTATCTCTTATATGACTATTTGTTTCCAAACAAATTCTAAGTCAATAATAAGTCTTCAGCTATAACGCTTCAGGAAATTTACAGGAACTATTTTTCGTTCTATTTTTTATAGAACAAGTCGCCCACACGACTATACAATATGCCTCTGTGTGTAAGCCTCCTCTAGGATAGCGCTTCAGCGATAATCCTTCAGCCGTAATCCTTCAGGAATTCTATGAACGTTTGTATGTTCGTTCTATCTCCTAAACAAGCTTTCGACACGCTGTATATGAAATTTCCGATTTTGAAATTTCAGCGATAACTCTTCAGGGAATCTACTTGTTCCTTCAGGATACAGTTTCTATGTATTCTCAGATACTACTGTTTCTCAGTATGCAGGTTACACAACAGAGACAACTCAAAATTCCGTCTTTTTGCGACGGTAATCTAATCGGAACGAAATGCTTCTCTGGAAGCAGCTAGGCACCACAGGAAACGGCTCAGGAAAGGCAGTTGCGTCCCAGCAAAATGGTTGTGTTCTAGAGCTAGTCCACGCGTGGGTCCCAAACCACACGTGCACTTTTCACTCCGGTAGTCGCTCTAGAAGCTTCTACTAACCAAAGTCAAACGTACGCGCGCCTTTTGACGACGCTAATCTCCCAGTTACTGGGTTTCTACACTGTTTTTGACTGTTAAAGAAATATGATCTTAACCTCGACACTTGTAAGGTTTACGAGGGGGACGTCAGGTTTCTTTATTCACTGGAACTTTTCTCACGAACGTAACGTTACGTACCCCGGTCGGTACTTTGTGTGGGTGTGTACTCTTACCAGATTTATATTGAGGGTACATACGTTCTCAGCAATGGTCGTCAGGCTTCTTTGTTCTCAGGAATTTTCACTGGCTTGGGCCTCGGTTTTCTTTGTTCTCAGGCACAAGCTTCACAGGAACGATACGTTTGACTTTCGATAAAGAAATAGGAATGTAACCCCACTTAACAAGGTTACGGGACGTCAATCTTCTTTGTTCTCAGGAACGGGACAACGGTTTTCTTTGTTCTCAGGAACTAGGCTCTTCAATATTGGCCTGTATTTTCACTGGAACCCAGGACGCCAGGCTTCTCTGTTCTCAGGAACGGGACAACGGTTTTCTTTGTTCTCAGGAACTAGGCTCTTCAATGTTGGCCTGTATTTTCACTGGAACCCAGGACGCCAGGCTTCTTTGTTCACTGGAACTAGGCTCTTCCTATTGGCCTGTATCTTCACTGGAACGCTGCATAGGTCGTTTGCTCAAAAATTCGGCTCGACAGGACCAGCAAATGTGCGGGACGGACGTGATCGATCAAGGCCCCAGGCTGACTGAAGGTTGTAAGGCTTCAGCTTGAACGCGTTGACGCCCCTTGCACCTATTGTTCAGTTGTCTTCGAGCAAATACCGACCCTGCAGTGGTTGGAAGGCTGCCAAGGATGTTGAGGGAAAGGCGTGATGTCCAGTTCAGAAAAAGAGTCAGGTTTTCATGTCCAAAAGCGACGTCTCTTCATGGTTTCCGTTACGCAAAGTGACGTGGATTTAATATTTGGAAATAATGGCTACAATTAGGACGGTGTCTCAGCGCACTATCCTACTACCACACTTGACCGAAACGAGGACCTCGAAACAACGACCGCGCATAAACTTTAATTATAAAATTAATACCTTATGGCTAGTCGCTGAAAACCAACAGAAACCCCCCTTCTACTGAACCGATTTTGATGAGACTTGTGTCTCTGGATAGGTCTCGAGAAGACCTTTCCTCCGGACCTTGGTCCAGGTTCATATCTGCTACCTTCACGGAGCCCTTGCGTGGAGAACGCCTAATTAGGGGAAGTTCTGTCAGTTTGTAGCTTTATATGCTACTTTACAATACAATGGTGCACTTTAGTGCCAGGGTACCAGCGAGGGACTTGTAGCCCTACTCCTGGACCATCGATCTGTGACAGTTCCACAGCTTCATCTGTCACCTTCACGGGCACAGCCACGTGAAAGTGCGAAAACATAGCTTCTGTGCCTGTTTTCGGCATATTTAGTGAGTTTGTACTCGAGCTGGTGGGCGGATCCGCATTCACCAACCGTCATCGGATAGCTCTCGCGATGGGCTACCCCATGGTGGAAGTCCGGTGGATACAGCTCCAACCCTCGATCCAGTATTCACTCTGATGTGGTCGACGATGCGAGAAAACCATGGAACCTCTTACTATATTAAGTCGGTTAGTTCCCTAACCACCAGAGCTAGGCTCCTTCCAAAAATGTGGTTGGGAAGCTGGAGAATTGGGCTATCGAATGGTAGTACCCTGATGGGTGTACCACCAGCCCTTCTGGGACTTCTGTTGCCGGGAAGCGGCCGAAATAGAAAATATCGTGTTGTTCCACGGCTTTAACGCCTCTGTGTGTGTATGTGTAGCTATATATTAGCTATGTGTTGTGACTGAGTCCAGGCGTGTGCCCGAGGGTCCCCAAAGGTAATGCTTCAGATAGCATATCAATAATCCTTCAGGCACCAAGTGTGTCTGAAGGTAGTGGGCCCTCTGGCAGACGCGTAGAAACGTCCACGCTGGCACATACAGACACATTATTTCAAGTAAGTAAGATCTATGTATTAGAATTACACAGATGCCATCTATATATAGGGCCTGGACACAGTTCCAGGTCACCTAGAAGCGCTAAAACGCTTATAACCAAAATTCTATTTACTTACCTGAGCAAAAATGCATGTATTTACCATCTCAGAGTGAAACTGTTTTAAACCTGGCTATGTACTGTTATTATGTACAGTTTTTCAGTCATAGCACCAAGGTATACTATCTAGAACACCTAGATGGTGTTTCCTAACAAAACAAATGTGTAAGGTAAATAATACGATTGGTAGGTGAGCAGAGCGCACCTATCGATACTTGCGACCCGGCCATTTTCGGGGGGTCCAAAATAAGTAAACAAATATTTTTTATTTGCTTAAAATACTACTTACACATTTTATTTATAGTATATTAATTCTAATTATACTAAATAACCGTATTTTAGGTACTATAGGCTATTATAAAGCCCTCAAAACGCTATTCTAAAATACCAGATTTGCCTGCTTACGCGCCAGACTATATATATCGTGCACCGCCATCTGACTGCTCATTTCGAACTAAACGGTCATGGCGGCCGGTCATGTTTACGGAATTTGACTTGTTTTGATTTTGCTTTCTTTCCGTAACTACCGCATTTAGTATGTATGTAACGATTCTAATTTACTCTTTAGACCCCATATTTACTTAATACATACTCATATACACTAAAACATAATGTTTAGTGCCTCAAAAAGTGGTCGAAATTTTATGTTTGAAAAAACTATAAAAGAAAAATTCTCGTCTAAAACTTTTTAGTACGAGCTCGCGCGCTGGGGTAAGCAGACGTATGTTTTGTTTATACTATTTATATCTACAAAACTATTCTAACATTTTTGTGACGCCTCGTCGCGAACACTTAGATATTGATTTTTTACTTGTGATCTTGAAAATTTTAATGGCCTTAATAACTTTAACTTCAGGACTACGGTTAGTGTGTCTAAATTAAACTGTCCACTTATTGCTGACAATACAACCAATAAGCTAAATGCAAAAAATAATAACAAAACATAAGTGCGAGTCGGACCCACGCGGCCACGTGCGGAGTGTTTCGTTCCGTAGGACTTGGGATTTTCACTAGGTTGCCCTGTAAATTATGAGTGAGGCCCTTTATACCTTACTAGAGGACGCCTCGCGGTTTCAACCGCGTAGTTCCCGTTCCCGTGGGAATACAGGGATAAAAAGTAGCCTATGTCACCCGGGGATAAAAAAGTAGCTTCCCAACGGTGAAAGAATTTTTGAAATCGGTCCAGTAGTTTTGGAGCCTATTCGGTACAAACAAACAAACAAACAAAAAAATCTTTCCTCTTTATAATATTGGTATAGAAAAAATTTAAATTAGCTAAAATAGTAGTTATTTTTTTTAAAACAAGAAAGTGTATTTTATTATTTTAGTAAACAATGTACTTACCTATGTTGTGTTTAAAAAATAAAAGCGGGGCAGATTAGAACATCATTATTTAAAATATGCACAGGTTCTACAAATAATTAACGGAAAAATATTTTCCTCGATTGCGACCTTGTTTAAATGCACGATTAAAGTATTTCAATGAGTAGAAAATTGGCGTTCTCAGATAAATTTTCTTTAAATATATGATGGGAATACAAGTGCAAGGCATTGGAAATATATATTTATTATTAAAAAAAACTGAATTTATCTTCAAGTTCTTTCACAAATTGTCTTACATGTGACATTTGTATTGACAGTCGTGACTGAGTTTTTTTCAATATTGCCCGAATCACTGTAAAATCGTAATGTCAATGTGTGCGTGCAAAATGGCGCTTTGTTCGTAGAGGTCTCTCTGTCTGCGGCGCGCCGCCGCTTACTTACTTTGTGATTTGGTCAACACTGTGAGCAACAGACTCCAACCTACTTGTTGTTGGAGTCTGTTGAGAACCTGATTGATGTAAGCCCGGAACATTGTGAACTCCGCAGCCAGACCAAAAGTTGTGACTGGTGATTGAGGGGTCTTCTGTAACTCTTCTACAAATATGGTCATCTTTATGTGAAACATTTCTTTAAGTTCAGTCAGATTACTCGTCAGTGATTCCATGGCGATGATGTGAAGTGAAAGTAGATAAAAATGGTAAAAATGGGCGAAGGTATACTATATCACTATCAGTTACTATACCAGCAGGTATTAATTATGTTTTAGTAAAATATAGCATAACTAATTTAAAATATTGCTTCTATTATATTAATATATAAAAAAACGAGGCATTTTTCCTGTGTGAGTCCCTCTAGGTCACGGATTCTCTCGATGAAGCTGATTCTAGACTACATACTTGGTAGGCGTCAGTTCTCAAAGACTCGGGTCGTAGCTCTCTTGAGGCAGGACTTTCAAGGTTATTTGTGTTTATGTCTTCTTTTATCCGTGCGTCAGAAACTGTTGCTGTTTTTTTTTTATTTCGTGATAAAGCTGTGGCTGTGCCAATTCTCATTTTGATTTAACATTATTACCAAAACTTTTCATCAATATGTTAACCAGAAAAAAATGTATAAGAATATTCAGATACTCGTACTTGTTGTAGCAACAGGCAACGTTCTGAATTTCAGATATCATAATGTGGTACAGTAAATTTTCAGTTATGCATACATCTCGGTACGAATACACGGTTCTATATAGTAAGGAACATGCCCTCATTATTTTTAACAACTCCCTACAACAGTATCTACTTACCTATGCCAGACCTTCCAGAATCTAAGATCATCGAAATAATACCTAAGTAATCCTGGTTCAAATACTTCTTACATATTGTGCAGTTAAATATCAACTAGTAATATCTATTGTAATACTAGCACTGAGCCGTTCACAATCACGTTACGTCCAGTCGTTTGATCTGTGATGACCAATATCTGCTATTGTTTGCAGCTCAGAGGATTCGCTGGTGTATCTAGGTTCGTATTGGATGATATTGGATAATATTGGTTGGTTTCAAGGCAATTTTAATCAACGTTAGTATGATGAATAGTCAATGCTTGTAATAGGTTTTCTTTCTCTAGATGCAGCTTCCATATCTCCTCTTGGATAATTATTTGCTTTTCTCACGCTGGCTCGAAAATGTTTTATTTTACTTTTACAAGTGAAAAATGCCTCTCTCAACCTAGTTTTGTAAAAGAAAATGTAGGTAATATAAAGAATTATCCAACAATATCCATTCAGTGTGCTTCATAAGCTGTTTTCCTCCGCAATCCGGTTTACATTTTGATCTCCTGCGATACCGGACGAAATCATCCGGAATAATTGACCTTATTGCCACGACAATTGGACGGAAATGCCCGAGTTTACCGCAAACTTCATTTTGCCGGTTGTAAAGGGAACCGAACATTATTCAGATGGCGACGATTTTGCGGTCATTGGTTTAGGATAATGAAATTTTTGATAAATATGGTTTTCATTTGCAATTTCTTCAGTTATTATAGTTTCATGAAAAATATTTAGTACGTAAGCGTGATCGCGCTTTTAATATTGGAATAGAGAAGCAGTGGTCACTGCCCAATCCCAGTCCAATATTAAACGTTTTTATAGATGAAGTTGTTGACTTGAAGTGATGGTTAATTTTATAAAACAGTGGAATGAGGAATTTTCATAAAATCTCAACACAAAAAACGTGGAGGAAAAACGATTCACACTACGTTTATCTGCGTCACAATTGACAAAATAATGAAAAAGGTCTTCTTCTTTTGGGTCTCCTAAAATATCACGTTTATGTTTATGCTCCTATGAGAAGTTCGCGGCTAAATAATAACAGCCGCACGGGTCGATCTTCAAGGTTAAGCAACGCTTGACGAGGTCGAGCCGTGGATGGGTGACCATTTTCAACATACCGAGTCTCTTCCGTGCCTCGGAAAGCATGTTAAGCCGTTGGTGCCGGCTGTCATTTGAAGATCTTTGACAGTCGTTAGGAGTAGTCAGAAGCTTGAGATCTGACACCAGTCTAGACAAGGGGTACCGTGTTAACCAGTTACTGGGTTGTGGAGGTCAGATAGGCAGTCGCTCCATGTAAAACACTAGTACTCAGCTGAATCCGGTTAGACTGGAAGCCGACCCCAACATAGTTGGGATAAGGCTAGGCAGATTGATTGATGTTTATGCTCCTATAAATATTTCTACTTAGTCTCTTACGTCTGAATCTAGAACCACTACGTTGTGACAAATAAATGTAATCTCAGCAGGACAAACCTGGTATCAAATGTCTTTCATTAACTCTGTCGGGATTAAACTATAAATTTTACTGAGTACCAATCTCCCTGAGGTCGTGGTAGTTTTAAGATTAAAAGGAGATTTTATGATATATAGGCTTGACCTTTGGTTTATTTCAGGATGACTAATTCTGTTTTTTTTTTAATTTTGTCCGAACAGCTGAATGGGCAAATTAGCACAGATATTGAAAGTGACGTTCACAGTAGCGTAAGCTAAAACACTCATGGTATTTTTCATGCAAATAGTCCATGTGTGCATGGAGATTAAGTATTTTGAATCATGTTCGACGACACCTCTCTAGCATTTTGAATAAATGAATGGATAATTTCAAAATTGCCGTACCTAAATCTAAATGTTTTTCGGCAGCATCCATTTGTAAGCAGAAATTCTTTATTTCTGTATTCAAATCGTCTTTAACATATTATAAAGCATCTATTGCCTTAACACCTTTGATACTAGAGTTTCTATTTTGGTCCTACCTGGACAAATTGGTTCTTACGGCTTAGTTTTTTTAATATTTAGTAAAATATAAACTTAAAAAGCCAACATTGATAAATCGAAGTAATACTTTATTTCTAGTATAAAGAATAAACAATACTTTATTATAAAAAACCGGTAGCAATCCTAAACATTACTGTCAGTTTAAAAAAGAAATCAGCCAAGTACTTTTTTGCTTTTTTATTTTTCATAAAAAAAATGATTTTTGTTTATAATTCTATTGAAAAGAACTCGATTATTGAGATTTCTTGATCTGGGACTTTTCAAAGCCATACATAAAGGAACAGTTACAACGCTCACTTGTATAATTATTATGAATTTCTACTAAATATACTTGTATAATTATTATGAATTTAGTAGAAATCCATCCACTGCTAGAAATAGGCCTCCCACAAGCGTCTTATGAAATGATGATAATGATGATTTGTGGGTAAAATCGTTTGAAATACTTCTTATTGTTCTCGTTGCTTTGTGCCTAAAAGTTATTTGACTAAGATCTTAGAGCCCGTACATTAAAGACATCGTGGTTATTCAAAGTACAAAAGACTTACCAAACTCGCAGTCGTCCTAAGCTAACATAAGTGTGTATCCTGGTGACTTGTGCGTCGACTTTCGACGTAGTACTACTAATTTATATTATATATGTCAGATCCAGGTATATAGGATCATGATTTGACCTATTTAGTGACATACCGGTGTTAGATTATACTCATGGGCGCAGAATTTGGGATACGGGTAAACTAGAGAAATATCTCCTGTAACTTCTACACAGTTTAATTCGTTACAGAGTCAATTACTATCACTATGATACTAAGTACTACTCTGGACTTAAAAGGAAACACTGAGCAGTTCCTAGGCCAGTATGTTGTCACGGCCATGTCCGAACGATCACTGTCGCTCTCCAATACCATATCGACACCATACGACACTAGACTCCACCCAGTACCAAACTAAGGTACTTGTGTATCGTTTTAAGTAAACAAATAATGACAAGATCCGACACGGCCATCCTACGTGGCACACGTCCGCGTGTGTAAATCTGCAATACCAGATATTTCCAAAATAGAATAAAACCGTTCGGTCATTCTGACTTTAATTAACTAAGAAAGATCCTTAGTCTCTCACAGCCAGCCCTGTGGCTTCGGATAGCTATCCATGTGACCATCACGACAGTCATCCTTGTGATCGTCTCACAACCATAGTCAACTCAGTGACCAAATCACGTTACCATCCCTGTGGCTACAGCAGTCATCTTAGTGTATCAATCATAATCAACCCAGTGACCAAATCACATTACCATCCCTGTGGCTACAGCAGTCATCTCAGTGACCCAATCATGATCAATCCAGTGACCAAATCTCGTAACCATCCCTGTGGCTACAGCAGTCATCTCAGTGACCCAATCATGATCAACCCAGTGACCAAATCTCGTAACCATCCCTGTGGCTATAGCAGTCATCTCAGTGACGCAACCATTGTCAATCCATTGACCAAGTCTCGTAACCATCCCTGTGGCTACAGCAGTCATCTCACTGACCACTCACACAACCATAGTCAACCCAGTAACTAGGTCTCGGAACCATCCCCGTGGCTACAGTAGTCTTTACTTAACAGATTTTTCTGCATTATTCTTTGTAAGTAACATGCCTTCTTAAGCAAATGGTGAGCATTCACCTTTAATTACAATAGGTAACTTCATCAAAGATAAACAAGCTATTCATCAACATTGATAATAACATCACAACATAAACTACTGTCAGAACATCTTGTTTCGCTATTTCACTCTCTTCTTTGATACAAAATGCTATATCGAAACTCGGAAGAGCATATTTGCTTTCAACAATCTGCTTCTAATTTTGTCATCAAAAATTCCTTACAATGTCGTTATCGTACCCACTGTCTTTAGGCAAAAAGCCTGTACCTACGTAATATTTGTTTGGCTTTTCGGCACTCTACTTCAATTTCAAAGGATTAATACCAAACCACTATCTTTGTACTCTAGAACTAAAGTCAGCACTAAAGTTGACTAGTTGAGTCGTTCTATACCTAACGGATAGATTTATTGTCGTAACAAGGCATTTTCATTCATGTAAAATACTGCCTTAAAAGTTCAATAGCATTAACCACTGTGAAACGCCAACTCAATAGTACCGAGACTCCGCAACATTCATTTGCTATAATAAGCAACAACAAGTACTAACAAGGCTGTATTTGCTCCATATCATCACGATCAACAGCATCAAAATGAGTATCACAATAATTACAAAACTCACTAGTTACAATTATTTTTGGGATAGCCTTGATATTTGGTCCAAACCAAGTCTCATGTAAGAAGTTAATTTACCACCAACAGGCACATTTTAAATCAATTTGCCAAAAGAAACAACTAGACCTAAACTGTCTAAGCTATCTTACAGTGTCAGGGTATGGCAAGCAGCTAGTGACTATCATTTGGCATGAGTTTTATAATCACCACAGTATTCTATCTCATAGTCTTAAAACTCAATAAATACTTTCAGTAAAATAGCAATTCGTTTGGTTTACTAACCATGTAAATACTTCGGCTACATTATAGTCTTTCTAACCATTGCTCTATCGATGTCGACCCGACAGTCTCACGGCTAACGTAAACACTTACTTAGTTCAGTTTCTACGAGTCTGCAAAAATGGCTCTTTGAGCTATGGTGGTCATGTTACAAAGGCCCGGATGTATTATTTGGAACTCATGTTGCTTATCTGGTGTTATGAAAGTTAAGAGCAATCGATTCTACAATACAAAGACTTAAGCCGCCATAATAATCAAGCTCTGTAAAACTTTGTTTAGATTAGGCATTGAGTTCTCAGTGGTTCAACATTTATAAACAACGAACATTTGTTATTTTCATGACCAATCATGATAACATAGCTGAAATCTAATCCTTATGACTTTACATTATTCATAATCTCACAATGAAATCTGTTATGTGAACTTTATACTTTTTCCATTATTGGTTCAGTAAATAATTTTATAATAATGCTTTCTGACTGGGCTGCCACTGAGTAATTTCCAACGGAAAAACCCAATAGAATCCTGCCCGACCTTGGAATCGAACCCAGGACCCCGCACGCAGCAGTCACACTAGTTGGCACGAGGCAAAAGGGGAAATTAACAATGTAGTCGATGTAAACTAAGCAATTACACACAACCAACCATTAACCACAAATTAAGTTGACGTACTTTTACTTGACGTAAATTTTGTTGCACGCAGAAGCTCAGCTCACCAACATAAACACCCATCCTGGATGCACGGTAACTCGCCGTATCCTACTGCTTCTTAAAGCACCAAACAGTCGCTTGCTCGTTAATCTGCTAAGTGGCCTGTAAAGGCCTGGAGATAAGCGCTTACATTGATGTTATCTAATTTTTCCCATTCGCATCACTTCCACATCGATGTTTTGGACAACTTAAATTGCTTGGCTGACACCGACGTCGCCATTACACCCAAGGTACACACCTTTTTGCTTTCAATACGTAAAAGCTCGTCAAATAATAACAAAACATCACGCCCGCGCTGTGCTAAGGGAAAAGCAGAGTTACTCAAGCAAAACACAGACAGTACAAAACATATCACCAAATCTTGTAAGTGGCTATTGTTATAAATCGATTGATTCTTACAGTAAAGAAATTCTCAATTTCTGACCAATCGTGATAACAACAAAGCAATACTGACTCCGCTGTTTAAGGTCTCTAAGATGTTTCAGCAAACCAAATTAACAAATTCAGTAGCAATTATTCAATTTAATCAATCTCAAATGTAAATGAAACAAATTGAATAATGTTATTATAAAAGACAAACATTCAATGTAAATGACAAACAAAACATGAATCTCAATACCTGCGGTTTATGCATCTTTCTATCAAAGCCAATAAAATTGATTAAACCGTGTAGGTAATGTCGTAATAAAACTTCAAATTAACAAAGTCACATAGCATAGACTACCAAATGCATAACAGCACTTCACGAACCCAAAAAATACGTTTCATCAAAGAAATACAATCAATGGTAACGACTCACCAGGGATGTCACCATTCCTCGTTCTCACTCAAAGACACTAATTTCACAGACAAGATAGAGGATAGCTATCCCCTTGTCTTCCCATGGTATCTTACTCTCAAAATGGGAATCGAACCCATTCAGATTGATTGAGCCTCTCTATAGCTCTGGCTAAGTAATAAACACGCAAAATGTTTCAACACAACAATGTAGCAGATCTGTTATTAAACAGTCCACACTAATATCAATTCTCACTGTTTTCACTCATCAGGAGATTTCTCAGCCCGCTCGTATCTCACTTCTGATGTCAGATCCAGGTATATAGGATCATGATTTGACCTATTTAGTGACATACCGGTGTTAGATTATAGTCATGGGCGCAGAATTTGGGATACGGGTAAACTAGAGAAATATCTCCTGTAACTTCTACACAGTTTAATTCGTTACAGAGTCAATTACTATCACTATGATACTAAGTACTACTCTGGACTTAAAAGGAAACACTGAGCAGTTCCTAGGCCAGTATGTTGTCACGGCCATGTCCGAACGATCACTGTCGCTCTCCAATACCATATCGACACCATACGACACTAGACTCCACCCAGTACCAAACTAAGGTACTTGTGTATCGTTTTAAGTAAACAAATAATGACAAGATCCGACATATACTCGTTAAATATATCGTCTGTTCGAGTTTCTTAATACGATCCTGATTAGAGTATAAGATCAGCATTATAAAAAAAATATTTCAGCCGAAAGGACCTTAAATGAGTGCCAAGTGGGCCATAAGACAGTTTTTCATTTATTGGAGAAAGAAATATCAGCATTCATCGGACGTTTTAACTGGCATCTAAAGTTAGTGTTAAATTCATAAGAGTTAGTTTAAGAGTCGTTCTTTCGTGTGACAGTCTGGCATAGCACGTATCGGCCATCCGTATAATCATAACAGCTGAAAGAGTTGCGGTGCTACCACGCCAGACATTATTTAGGCCTGCCCCAAGCGTCTCCATATCGACCAGTCATATAATTCTCGCATCTAGCCAATTATCATGCAGACGTATGGCGAGAAATCATTTGCTGTTAAAAAATACAATACATAACATGTTCATAAGTGGGAAAAAGTCCACCTCTTTCGAATTTTTATACGACATTTATATAAAAGTATTGTTACCTAAGGGCGGCCTTGTCGCACGCGTCGGGCGTATCGACGGCGGGCAAGTGTTCGGTGTCCAAATCGAGGGAATCAAGTTGTTCGTCGGTAGGAGTTGGACAACTCTCTGCCTTACTGCGGCTCGAGGAGCGGCGCACGATTGTGAGGGCACCTTGTTCTGTTGACAAAAGAGGTGAGGTTAAAATGAGCTTTGTAGGAGAATATAAAGTATACGCGATAGAAAAGCAATGTTTTGTATTCAATGTAGTTGCATGGCTAGTCCATGCAACTACATTGAATGAAATTGCACATTTTTTTAATTTTAATCATAGTCCTCACGTTCCACCGTCACAAGAGCAAGCAATGCATCTTGTGATGAGAATCATGAATCAGTTTTATTAAACCGAAATGGCAAAACATTGCTATTTTATATAAACGTCTTCGTTTCTAGAAGAGACCACATGGGAAATTTACAAAAAAACATGTACAAGTTTCTACACTAAAATCATTCACATTTCATTTACATGCACTTTTATTTTGTACAATAAAAGTAGCTACGATAAAATATCTATTAATTGCAACTATTTCATACATTCGAACAGCAGAGTTTAAAACATGCACCTCAATACAAATTAAAACAAAATATAACATAGGCGAAAGTGAAGTGGTCGTCGATTGTTGTAAACTTTTAATAACTTAACCTAAAATATAAGGTATTTTTGATTTGATTTTGGTTCATATAAGGTATTTACTATAAATCAATTAAATAAAATTTCACAATGGAGTTCAATTTATACTCAATTTTAAGCGTTCACGACGCAATTCTAACTTAATACAAATTAATTACGTAATAGTTTGTTAAAGTCTCGAACATTTTGTTCCTAAACATAATGGAAAATAGAAGCCATAGCAGAGTAGAAATTAACTTGGCACTAATTAATTAAGTTCTCGTATTTAAACTAATTTCTGCGTAAACCAGAACTTTAGACATAATATTAATTAAGTTTAAATAAATTATTTTCACAATACACTTCATGCTATAGCATTTTACACAAGTCCAATTAATGGACTTGTGTTAAATGCTATAGCATGAAGTTTGAAAATATCAAATCGGAGCAACCAACCGCAGAGTGCGGGTATGAATGAATCCTATAAACTGAAAAATCCGCTGTTCAAAATCCGGCATTCGAAACTTGAATCGCGTTCATTGATTCATTCCGCGGATTTGGTCAGTTTATTTTACGGGATTCACACAATGGCACGTGCGATTTCCGTATTCAGAACGTGCGTTTGTTAGCTGCCAGTACACATGCGATTATTGTGTTTTTTTGTTCCTTTGTAAACCGGAATTTCTAGGATTTGAATTTTCACGAGTTCGTGAAACTGCAAACACATGCAAAAATATACGTGATGCGGTTTTTTTGAAGCGTTCTTTGTTAGTGTGTGTGTTAATAAGAATAGATTTCCATGTTAATTGGTTATAAACGTTCTCTATTTTTGTAATGATATACTCACGATTTTCTATTAGACTTCCGTGTTGACCTGAGAAAAGAAAATGACAATGAAAAGATGTTTTATTTCCATAAGTGACAACTATGAACTCGTAATTACATAGGCCTGTTACGAAAAAAATTATACTGATTTTCTTTCCTACTATTTTCTGAACGGGTTAATTGACTTTACTGGTGCCAAGAAAGTTTAAGAGTCTCCTGAGACTTGTCGAGTAGGGTTTGTGTCACGTTTAAAGCTTTGTCTTTACTTAGAAAACCTGGAGAAAATTGTGCAAAATTGTAATCGCTTTGCTTAGCTCTAAAACTAATCATTGTTAACTTTGCTGTTTCGAAAGGTGATCAGAGATGTATTTTAATTACCTGAGACTTGGTTCGGTTCGTTTGTACAAAAAGTACAGTTGGCAACTTTTCCTGTACCTTACTTTTAAATACAATACAAGAATCGCAAGAATATTCACAGTCAAAGCTTGCCAGTATATCGGGGAAGTGGGCCGGAATACTCTGGGCATTTATGTAGACTACATTAATGTTCCTGGAGACATCGGAAAACAGTGAAACAAGGATGTCAGGTAAAGAAGGAACACTTACGAAGCTTTCATCATCACTATTTAAAGAATGAATGCATACATTCAATTACTTTGTTCGCAGAATTACAATTGATCTTATTTATTGGATAGAAAAGCAGCTGTTATGACACAAAGTTGATAAAATAGGGCATAGCGACAATATAACCGTTATTAAAAATTCAAATCATAATGACAATAGTAGGTACAATAGCAGAAATTATAGGTTAGATATTACGAGTATTTTGATCCTTACAACACTGCAGACTAGAGCAAAAAGGGCCTCGGAAAATCCAGGAGGGTCGATTATACTGGTTCATACGTCTAGACGTCAGACCTTCATTGGATTACGAAAGTAATTTTCTTGTAAAGCTCTTATAAATTAATTTTTGTTAAGATATAAGTGTATGTTAAATTATATTTGTCTGGATTAGTTATTATGTCATACATTTATTTGTTGGTTTTTAATAATATTAAGTTATTTATTGAACAGACAACATAGTCCATACAGAATAACGCAACAGTTGTTATAAAAAAATACGTATAAACCTATGTTAGTTAATATAATTAACTTATTAATAAACGTAGACTAAGGTAAGATTAACTTTACTCCAAGCGAGAGTAAAGTTAATCTTAGCAAATAAAGAGGGATTATACTACTCTAGACTCTAGTCTTTGACTAAAAGTTAAACCAATGTGCTAGCTAATTTAAAATCGGATTAATTAGTGTTACTATGGCAACCAAAATAATTATAACACTCTAATTTTTTATTTCCTAGACAAAACTGATATTTGGTGGATTGCTAGTTGCTACTTTAACAAAACGTAAACATTGCGTTGTATCCTGTGTGTGAAAGTGAATTATAATAAATAGAGAATATTTTACCGAGGATTTAAGATATATGATAGATGATAAAGGATAGAAGAAATAAATGAGGTTGAAACCCAGCTAGATAATAATGATATTAACTAGGCGTGTTAAACTGTGCAAAGTTCGTTACAATCCACTGGAAGAACTCGAAGAAGCGGCTTTTAAATCAAAGTATAAATTTACCCGATTACCCCCAATTTTATTACTGATTTAGCTGGTGATGTGAGAGGTGGTTATATATCACCCTATATGAAAGTTTTGGGTGCAATAAGAACTTGGGCATGTGTAGCATGTGGAGAGGTAGTTGATATAATTACAATTTGGCAAAATGAGGGATTATAGATTCGTCCAACACCTGGTGCAAGTGTGGTGCCCATGTACAGACTATGTACCACTTGCTGGAGTGTCCTGGCTGTCCATTCACTTGCACCCTAGAAGACCTGTACAGTGCTTCTGACGCTGCAATAAGCGTGGCAACCTACTGGGCCCAGACAATCTAATTAAATGTGCCATCAAAACGAATAGAAGAAGAAGAGGTAGTTAAATGCATAAGAACCCATGACAATAAACAACCTTCCACTATTACTGGGTATTTATAGTTCTAAATGTATTTAAACCAATTTGTGATTTCGATAGATTCAAGGTTACACAGGAGATAATACAGGATCAGGAGCTCAGCCAACAATATCACATGTAGGCAAGCAAGTTGCTTTGACACTAGTTGAAAAAAGAGCTCAATGGATTAAAATCCTACAAAGTGAAACATAGCAGCCGGGCGAGCACGGCCTCTGTGATAAGCTTGAGTCACGTATTTTGCTTCCAAACTGTGTGCGGGGTGTGCTCGCCCGCCAGTTTTTTTTTTTCAATATGTGGATTTAGACAAGTGATTGGAGCTATTGACTGCACAAAATGTTGCACAGTACTATGTAAAAAGGAAAGGATACAGTTCAATAAATGTACATGTAACTTTTACGGTACCAAGCCTAACTGTGGCCACACATATATTATGATATTATTCATTATTTAGTCTTTTGGGTGCAAGCACTCTTTTTAAGACATGTTTTGATGTAATTTGTTCCAGGTCGTGTCAAATGCCAATTTAGAGATCATGGATATAGTAGCACATTGGCGAGGCAGCACTCATGACTCTAGAATATTTAACGAATGCCGCTTAAATAGCACATTGGCGAGGCAGCACTCATGACTCTAGAATATTTAACGAATGTCAATCCAAATTCACAAAAGGATGAATAATATAACTGGGCACACATGAAGACCCGTGTTTACTGAGTGGATTAAGTTGGATAATACAAAGCTGTATATTGTTGCCTTGGGAATTTTGCACAATATTGCAATACATAGGCAAGATCTATTTGAGAATGTAAAAGAACAAGATGATGGAAAATGTAACAGTGTACACAATAAATAATAATATTAGAGGAAATGCGTCACGGGAAGCATTTATTAATGTTTTTTTTTAGTTTAATATAAATAATAAAAACACACACACAATAATACAAAAATAGACCAAACTAAGATCTGATAAGTCAGCTGGAAGAGACAGCATTTTCGCCGAAGAGCTGAACAGTCTTGGAGACAGAGGTGTTAGGCTTTTGCGGGAGCTTGTAACAAGCTTTGGAGAATGCGTAGATGGCCTAAGGACTGGAAGGAGTCTCTCTTAATACCGCTGCACAAGAAGGGGTCAACCAAGAAATGCGAGAACTATCGGACAGTGGCACTCATATCCCATGCTAGCAAGATAATGCTATAATGCTGTACATAATTAACGGACGGCTCCAATCGTACCTACAGTGACAAATACCAAGTGAGCAGGCTGGTTTTGTCAAGGGTCGAGGCACGAGAGAACAAATTGTAAATTTAAGGCAAATAATAGAGAAGAGCCGCGAGTTTAATGTTCCAATGCTCTTGGGTTTTATCGACTACTCCAAGGCGTTTGATTGTGTGATGTGGGATTGCCTATGGAGAATACTCGAGGAAATGGGAGTACCTTCGCATTTGACAGCATTGATCGCAAACTTATACGAGGATGGTGAGTCGCTAGTCAGAATCAACAATGTGGTGTCGGGGCCTTTTAAGCCAGAGAAAGGAGTACACCAGGGCTGTATTCTGTCCCCTCTTCTTTTTAACATCTATGGCGAATACATCATAAGGAGAGCCTTAGAGGAGTGGGAGGGAGGCATAGCGGTAGGTGACAATAAAATCACCAATCTCCGATATGCAGATGACACCACATTGTTTGTATCTTCGGAGCGCTAATTTGCTGAGCTATTTGTGAGGATAGAGCGTGAAAGCGAGATGGTCGGACTGTCGATCAACAAGTCCAAGACCAAAGTAATGGTCATCGGCAGAGCTGGAGTAATAGCACGCACGGGGGAACGTGTAGATCTAGAGTTCGTCAATGAGTTTGTGTACCTGGGCTCCATGATCAGCGATCAGGGGGGCTGCAGTCGGAAAATTCGCAGACGTACGCAGATGGCCAAAGTTGCTATGAGCAAGATGTCGAGGATATGGCAAGATAGGAACATCTCTAATAACACCAAGAAGAGACTCGTTAGAACCCTGGTATTCTCAATTTTCCTTTACGGCTCCGAATCTTGGGCAATTCGCTCGGTGTATCGAAGAAAGATTGAGACTTTCGAGATGTGGTACTGGAGTAGAATGTTGCGCATATCATGGACAGCAAAACGCACTAATAAGTCCATTCTCGACCAGTTAAACATCAAAACCAGACTGTCCACGATCTGCTACCAAAGAGTTCTGAATTACTTTGGTCACATCGGCCGGCGACAGCCAGATAATCTAGAAAACTGGTTGTTGTAGGCAAAGTGGATGGGAAACGGCCACGCGGAAGATCACCCATTCGGTGGTCAGACCAGATCAGGGCGATTACGGGCCTCACGGTGACCACTGCCCCGAGAAGAGCCGAAGACAGAGTGGCTTGGAAGCAGAATGCAATTAATACGAGTACCTAGGTATTTTATTAACATTAGTATGAGAGGTACACTCTGCATCAGATCTATCAAAGCACTCCGAATATTAAATATTTTTATGCGTCCAGTAACCTAGCTGTTGTTTCAATTGAATACAGTAAAAGGGTTTAGACATACATATTTTAACTGGTTTGGTTAAGATTTTAAGATAATTGAAATCTGAAGTTGAAATTTACACGAAAATAAAATACAAAATAAATGTGTGTTTCATACATGTTTTATACATTTGTTATTTTATCTTCACAATTTTTTCTTAATGCCAAGATTTGGCTTTCTAATATGGCACATTTTAATTGTTCTTTATGTAACTCTTCTGCCATCTCTATACGCCTCTTGTGTTCTTCCACTTTTAACTCTCTTGACTTATCATGGCGCTCACATAGTAATGGTCCTGAAACCCCCTTAATAAACAGAAATTTGCTAAGGTAGACCTTGATAAGACTCATTTCCGAATGAGCTGTACGTTTTGCGGACATTAATTTTCATGGTCTCCCTCCCGCTGTAATTTATTTTCAGTTATTTCAGTTCAATCCATTAAACCTATAATTATGAGAAAATATGGTATGCATATTAAATAACATTCTACTGATATCTAAACGATGGATACATAATGAGGTATGCTGAAATGGCTAGACGATTTGTATTAAATTTGGTGGAAAGGTACATTATGACCTGATATAACACATAGTACCTATTCCTCGCCGTACATAGAACACCTTTTATAAGTCCACGAGAACGATGTCCCGGGTAAAAGTTACCAGATAGTAAAGCAGAAAATGTCTTACTTATTGCGGATTGCCTCCCACGCTTTATTTTTATTCTTATTAGTATTAGTGTTCATACTTTTGTCTTCTATGATGTGCACGTAATCTTTTATAACATTGCGAAGTAATTGCTGAAGCGATCAAAATTGTAAGTGTAAAAATACGTATTATATAATGGTCTTCTTCTTAATCGGGCACTCTTGGCAAAGTGTAAGTGTGTAAGCAGTCGACGGAATCCGCCTTCAATCCCAATCTCCAGCACCACATCTCCAGTGCATTGATTTTCCTCTTTTTCTTCAGCCTCAATGTCCACGTCTCAGCTCCGTAGAGAAAAATTAGAAAGACCAGACTTCGCATCAGTCGTACCTTAGTGGTTTTGGTTATTCTATGATCTTTCCAGATTTTTGTGAGCTTTTCGACGGCAGATCGCGTCACAGCACAACGCCTTCGTGGCAGCCTCCGGTGTTAGCAATGCCCAAGTAGATATAGCTCTGTTATCATCACAGTTGGCAATGGTTTTGAAAGTAGGTTGGTACCTATCAAATATAACACAGCTAGATATAGCTCTGGACATCATCACAGTTTGCTTTGGTGGTGAAAGTAGGTTGGTACATATCAAATATAACACAGCTAGATATAGCTCTGGACATCATCACAGTTTGCTTTGGTGGTGAAAGTAGGTTGGTACATATCAAATATAACACAGCTAGATATAGCTCTAGACATCATCACAGTTTGCTTTGGTGGTGAAAGTAGGTTGGTACCTATCAAATATAACACAGCTAGATATAGCTCTGGCCATCATCACAGTTTGCTTTGGTGGTGAAAGTAGGTTGGTACCTATCAAATATAACACAGCTAGATATAGCTCTGGCCATCATCACAGTTGACTTTGGTGGTGAAAGTAGGTTGGTACCTATCAAATATAACACAGCTAGATATAGCTCTGGACATCATCACAGTTGGCTTTGGTGGTGAAAGTAGGTTGGTACCTATCAAATATAACACAGCTAGATACAGCTCTGGACATCATCACAGTTGGCTTTGGTGGTGAAAGTAGGTTGGTACCTATCAAATATAACACAGCTAGATATAGCTCTGGCCATAATCACAGTTTGCTTTGGTGGTGAAAGTAGGTTGGTACCTATCAAATAAAACACAGCTAGATATAGCTCTGGACATCATCACAGTTGGCTTTGGTGGTGAAAGTAGGTTGGTACCTATCAAATATAACACAGCTAGATATAGCTCTGGACATCATCACAGTTGGCTTTGGTGGTGAAAGTAGGTTGGTACCTATCAAATATAACACAGCTAGATATAGCTCTGGACATCATCACAGTTTGCTTTGGTGGTGAAAGTAGGTTGGTACATATCAAATATAACACAGCTAGATATAGCTCTGGACATCATCACAGTTTGCTTTGGTGGTGAAAGTAGGTTGGTACATATCAAATATAACACAGCTAGATATAGCTCTGGACATCATCACAGTTTGCTTTGGTGGTGAAAGTAGGTTGGTACATATCAAATATAACACAGCTAGATATAGCTCTGGCCATCATCACAGTTGACTTTGGTGGTGAAAGTAGGTTGGTACCTATCAAATATAACACAGCTAGATATAGCTCTGGACATCATCACAGTTGGCTTTGGTGGTGAAAGTAGGTTGGTACCTATCAAATATAACACAGCTAGATATAGCTCTGGACATCATCACAGTTGGCTTTGGTGGTGAAAGTAGGTTGGTACATATCAAATATAACACAGCTAGATATAGCTCTGGACATCATCACAGTTTGCTTTGGTGGTGAAAGTAGGTTGGTACATATCAAATATAACACAGCTAGATATAGCTCTGGACATCATCACAGTTTGCTTTGGTGGTGAAAGTAGGTTGGTACATATCAAATATAACACAGCTAGATATAGCTCTGGCCATCATCACAGTTGACTTTGGTGGTGAAAGTAGGTTGGTACCTATCAAATATAACACAGCTAGATATAGCTCTGGACATCATCACAGTTGGCTTTGGTGGTGAAAGTAGGTTGGTACCTATCAAATATAACACAGCTAGATATAGCTCTGGCCATCATCACAGTTGACTTTGGTGGTGAAAGTAGGTTGGTACCTATCAAATATAACACAGCTAGATATAGCTCTGGACATCATCACAGTTGGCTTTGGTGGTGAAAGTAGGTTGGTACCTATCAAATATAACACAGCTAGATATAGCTCTGGACATCATCACAGTTGGCTTTGGTGGTGAAAGTAGGTTGGTACCTATCAAATATAACACAGCTAGATATAGCTCTGGCCATAATCACAGTTTGCTTTGGTGGTGAAAGTAGGTTGGTACCTATCAAATATAACACAGCTAGATATAGCTCTGGACATCATCACAGTTGGCTTTGGTGGTGAAAGTAGGTTGGTACCTATCAAATATAACACAGCTAGATATAGCTCTGGCCATAATCACAGTTTGCTTTGGTGGTGAAAGTAGGTTGGTACCTATCAAATATAACACAGCTAGATATAGCTCTGGACATCATCACAGTTGGCTTTGGTGGTGAAAGTAGGTTGGTACCTATCAAATATAACACAGCTAGATATAGCTCTGGCCATAATCACAGTTTGCTTTGGTGGTGAAAGTAGGTTGGTACCTATCAAATATAACACAGCTAGATATAGCTCTGGACATCATCAAAGTTGGCTTTGGTGGTGAAAGTAGGTTGGTACCTATCAAATATAACACAGCTAGATATAGCTCTGGACATCATCACAGTTGGCTTTGGTGGTGAAAGTAGGTTGGTACCTATCAAATATAACACAGCTAGATATAGCTCTGGACATCATCACAGTTTGCTTTGGTGGTGAAAGTAGGTTGGTACCTATCAAATATAACACAGCTAGATATAGCTCTGGACATCATCACAGTTGGCTTTGGTGGTGAAAGTAGGTTGGTACCTATCAAATATAACACAGCTAGATATAGCTCTGGACATCATCACAGTTTGCTTTGGTGGTGAAAGTAGGTTGGTACCTATCAAATATAATAATAATAATAATAATAATAATTCTTTATTGACATAATGAATACAATTTAGATTATAGGATTCCCTAGCACCTGCGCTAGTAAAAACTGTGTTGCAGGTGCTAGTGTCTTCCCCGTAATAAAGTGACAGTAATCTTACATCAGACAGAATAAATAAATGAATGAAAATAATAGAAAAGTTAACAAACGTGCTACTATGTTTGTGTGTTTTTGTGTATGTGTGGGTGTGAATTTGTGTGTGTTTTTGTACGTGTGTGTGTGCATGTGCTGTGCAGGGTGGGTTATGTTTTTATGAGGTTTTCTACATCAGTATAGTCCATTGACTTTAGCCAGGTATACAGAATTATTTTAAATTTATTGTTATTCAATTTGCTTACCTTCTGGACTTTAGTTAATTTATTATAGGTATGCGGAGCAAGATAAGCATAGTGTCTTCTAGCAAATGTTGTTCTAGTATGAGGAACAGGGAATCTTTCCACGCGCTTTTCTGATATTGGCAGGTAAGGAACAACTTGTTTGTGGTATCTTCGTAGTACTTCGTAGGTGAATATCTTTCTCACAGACAATACTCCAGCCAGTTCGTAGACTGAAGATGTGGGATGTCGATACGGTAGGTATAAAAGTACTTTCAGCACCATACGCTGTGCCCGCTCCACTCCTATCATATGAGTTTTTGCCGCACCTCCCCATGCGCAAATGCAGTATCTGATGATGCATTCGCACAAAGCTCGGTAGGTTTGTACAAGTAGAGTTCTATTTGCAACTGTGCGCAAGTCTTTAAAGATATATACTAGTTTTCTGATTCTAGCTATTGTCAACGTGAGATGCATAGTCCAGGTAAGTTGGTCATCCAGCGTGACACCCAAATACTTAATAGAGGCGACTCGTAAAAGCGTCGAACAATCACAGCTGGTTCGAGTATCTCTTCTGTTGCACGGGAAGGTATGTATTTTGATGGCTTGCGAGGCAGCAGGTTTGCCTACAGATGTTTTGCTGAAGCATACATATTTTGTCTTACTGGTGTTTAATGACAGGAGACTGTTTTCTAGCCAGGAGGTCACCTTTGCTAAGCCTGTCTCAGCCAGTTCAAATACCATGTCCCAGGTTTGAGCATGGAAGATCAGCACCGTATCATCAGCGAACATTAAGAGATCCAAGTATGGCATGGTAGCAGCTATCTTGCATAGATTATTAATGTAAATGAGGAATAATGTGGGTCCTAGCGTGCTACCCTGGGGAACGCCGTATTTGCATGTTAATTCAGAGCTTACATAGCCGGCAACTCTAACTCGTTGAGATCTATCGGTTAAATAATCTTTAAACCAGTCCAGAGCCACCCCTCTTATACCAACGCCCTCCAAGCGTGTTATTAGTATATTAACGGACACGGTATCAAACGCCTTTTGGAGGTCTAAAAAGACCCCCAAACACTTGCTTCCCCCATCCAGATACGATACCAGAGTTGAAGTCAGTGCCAAAACTGCATCCTCGGTTGATTTTCTTTCTCTAAAGCCGAATTGAAAGTCACTAAGCAGCTTGTTCTTCTCTAGATATTTCATAACTCTCTTGTTAACGATTTTTTCTAGAATCTTTGATAACGTGGATAGAAGAGAGATAGGGCGATAGTTACTAGGCTCAGTCTTGTTCCTAGATTTAAATATAGGACAAACAACAGCTTTTTTAAATATAGACGGAAATATGCCAGTTGCTAGACTAAGGTTGCACATGTATGTGATGGGCTGTGTAAGAGAAACAATGTTCTGTTTCAAAATTTCCGTAGTAATTTTATCCCACCCAGGTGCACTATGCGATCTTAGTCCTAGGATAATGCCCCTCACCTCGTAAGGATCCGTAGGCATGAAGGACATTGAATTTGTCGGTGAGGTATCCCTAGCAGCTTCACGTGATAGATCCTGCTCAGTTTTATTTAGCTTGGTCAGTAGTTTATTTGCCAATGCTTCTCCAACTCCAGTAAAATAGTTATTAACTTTATCCAGAGACTCAGTTGGAGTTTTGTCAACATCCAATAATTCCATAACGGATTCTTTATTTTTCTTCATGTCACAAACTTCTTTTATGACTTCCCAGGTTTTTTTTATGTTTCCTTTGTTTTCGTTTAGCCTTTCTTCATAGTATTGTTTTTTTAATTTTTTGATTATTAAATTGCACATATTTCTATATTTTTGATACTTATTTTGAAGAAGTATATTGTCCAATGTCTTCACTGCGACTTTGTGTAACCTATCCCTTCTTTTTATGCATTTAATTATTCCTTTTGTTATCCACGGTTTTAGAGGCCTATATCTATTAGATTTTCTTACAGTACTGGTATTATCCGTAATGATGTTTACAAGTCTTGACGTTATTATTTCCGATGCAATATTAGTATCGATAACTTTATATAGACTGTCCCAGGACTCATCATTTAGTGTGTTGTTTATCATACTGTAATCGACCATTACTTTATTGTGCACTTCAACCTTTTTTTGTATTTTAGAGTTGTTGATGTACAAAAGTATCGGAGAGTGGTCTGTTATAGGCTGCTCAAAAACTGCTGTTTTCCAAATGTACGAGCATTTAATCATGAAATGATCAATACATGTCTTGAGTCGTGTTGGTCTATCTATGCCTGGTCGTAGTCCATGCATGGCCATCAGGTTTAGGTAATCTTGGGTTACACTAGACAGATTCCCAGGCAAAATGTCAATATTTATGTCTCCGGTGAGAATCACATTTTTTGTTGAGGTTTTACATAGAATACTATCAAGTGATTCCAAATAGTGATTTGGATTTTTAAAACTTGGTGGCCTATACGAGCAAATGATTGTGTATTCGGGCTTAATAGTGACAATTAAACAATTTCCTTCAGTAATATTGGGCTCGTGGACACACGCCACGATATCACTGTGCACATATACTACTACACCATCGTTTTGGTTTAAGCTAGTTTTGCTCCAATATTTTATGTAATTATCCATATCTGGAGGTGGGTTGTTCAAATTTGTCCAACACTCAGATAAAACAATTATATCAATACGCATATTTAGGGCGGAAATAAAGGCCACCAAAAGATCAAAATTGCAGTTAATACTTCTAATGTTAACACTTATTATTGCTAATGCATCGTGAGTTTGAATATTATAATCAAACAATTTCGGGCAAAGACTGGTGTCACTAAGGGATATACATTCAATTGGGTCAGCTGTATCTACTTCTTCTGTTATATTTATATTAATATTGCGATCGAATTTTAATTATGATTTAATGCAATAGTAGTGACATCAATGACAACGACATTAAACAACTCAAACAAAGAATTGGAATAGGCAGAGTTCTTACCTGGTAGTAATGACTGTGATGCAGAAAGTATAGCAAAATAAATGTGGGTGTATATGTTAAAGAACTGGTGTAATGAATTGGGTACACTGTGTTTAGTATTTGATGTCCTGTGCAATGATTGTGTGTATTGTGTGAATAGAGATGTACGAGTAGTGTATTTGGACTTTAGTGTATAAGCAAGCACGTAAAAAAAACAAAAAGATATTACAAACAGAAAACCAAATCTTGAAACTAAGTTATATATAGAAAAGTTTTTAAGGCAAAGCATCTGTTTTTCGGCTGTGATTCGTTGTTGTGTATGAATCAGTGACCGTCCTCCTTTTTTATGTAGACTTTGCCATGCGATGTCCAATGATATGCATAAGCGTTCAGCTTTGTAAATTCTCTTGCCTGATAGAATAGCTTCCTGGCTTTAGTGGTGAGACTCTCTGATATGAAAATGGGAGCATTTCCCGCCATTTTAATATGCGAGCTGTTAAGCCGGTTGGTTTTGTGGTCACGGTTGTACTTCTTAATGCTTGTAAGGAGTTTATTCTTCGTTATGATTGACGTAAATTCTGCAGTTATATGCCCATCAGTTTGGGGTTTTTTGTTGCTACTGAGACGAAAAACATCTCTGAGTTCGCTTGCTTGTATTTCGGTGTTCACAGCGATACCTATATGCTTAACAATATTTATGAGGTCATCTTTAGACTCATTTGCAACTTTAGGCACATTGCGAATTTCCAGGCTAGAGGACTTTGCATTTCGTTCCATGTTCTCGACTTTTTCTTCTAGAGATCTAATGTACTCAAATGTGCTCTTCTTTTCATTCTCTAGATGGACCAATTTTACCATCAGGTCATCATATTTATTACTCAAAAATTCAACCGTAGTTTGTAATTCTATATTTTGAGCTTTTATTTGGTCTAGATTGCTTTGCATCATACTAAATTTATCATGCTGTTCCTTTCTCAAAATAGCAATAGAAGACATGATGTCTTCACGGAGAGATTTCAGCTCATCAGTTTGTTCAAAATTATGTTTACGCTTTTGCCGCACAGTGATTCTGTCTAGTGTTTGCACTGATTTTGGTGATGTTAAATCGGGTTCGGAACTGTGGTGGGGCAAGGGTTCATTAGCACTTTTGGGTGACGTCCGCTTCATTATTTTAAAGAACAAATTATACTCCTGACGCCTAAGCGTTACAAAATAGCGTTGGTGCACGTTGCTCAGTGTTGTTCGTCAGGCGCTTGTAACAGTCAGTATAGTGGGCGGGATCAGGTGGTAGTGACTCACGTGCGGTTGACAAGGATGGATAGCGTAGACACCTCTCGTCTCGCTAGCTGCAGGACTCGATTTCTTGCGACACTGCGCGCGTTTCTATCGGGCGGTGTCCTTGCATGAGTATAGCAAGCTGTCTAGCTCAGGTACCAGGCGCGCACGATCTCAGTTGGTATATTGTTGTTGGCTCGCAGTACTGCCGAAAGTAGCTGCAGTTGTTGTAAAACAACTCCTCGGCAATTATGTAATGGAACATACGCAGGTTTATCTTTAAAATCTAGCGCGTAGCACTAGTAGGCGGCTGCAGTCGTTCGTAGCTGATTGTTCGTAGCTCGTAGCACGTTGGCCGGTTAGCAGGCGCCTACGCCGAACGTCGGTCGAGCGCGGCGGGACAGAGACGGCAATTATGGCCACGGCACTCCTCGCACAGGCACTCTGCGTTCTCCAAAGTCGGGCTCGGCTTTCACTTTTGCTACACTGATTATACTAAGTGCGTGTGTATTGACTTTAATATAAGAACTACTTTAGAGTAACTAAAGATTAATTTTGCGGCAATATTTTAAATAAAAATTGGTAACACGTCTGCTCAGAATGACAGCACGGACGGAAGGGGGGAATATAACACAGCTAGATATAGCTCTGGCCATCATCACAGTTGACTTTGGTGGTGAAAGTAGGTTGGAACCTATCAAATATAACACAGCTAGATATAGCTCTGGAAATCATCACAGTTGGCTTTGGTGGTGAAAGTAGGTTGGTACCTATCAAATATAACACAGCTAGATATAGCTCTGGACATCATCACAGTTGGCTTTGGTGGTGAAAGTAGGTTGGTACCTATCAAATATAACACAGCTAGATATAGCTCTGGCCATAATCACAGTTTGCTTTGGTGGTGAAAGTAGGTTGGTACCTATCAAATATAACACAGCTAGATATAGCTCTGGACATCATCACAGTTGGCTTTGGTGGTGAAAGTAGGTTGGTACCTATCAAATATAACACAGCTAGATATAGCTCTGGCCATAATCACAGTTTGCTTTGGTGGTGAAAGTAGGTTGGTACCTATCAAATATAACACAGCTAGATATAGCTCTGGACATCATCAAAGTTGGCTTTGGTGGTGAAAGTAGGTTGGTACCTATCAAATATAACACAGCTAGATATAGCTCTGGACATCATCACAGTTGGCTTTGGTGGTGAAAGTAGGTTGGTACCTATCAAATATAACACAGCTAGATATAGCTCTGGACATCATCACAGTTTGCTTTGGTGGTGAAAGTAGGTTGGTACCTATCAAATATAACACAGCTAGATATAGCTCTGGACATCATCACAGTTTGCTTTGGTGGTGAAAGTAGGTTGGTACCTATCAAATATAACACAGCTAGATATAGCTCTGGACATCATCACAGTTGGCTATGGTTTTGAAAGTAGGTTGTTTGTTTTTAGCTCGGTCCACTATTATAATTTTTGATAATATAATGATACCTATCAAATATAACACAGCTAGATATAGCTCTGGACATCATCACAATTGGCTTTGGTGGTGAAAGTAGGTTGATACCTATCAAATAAAACACAGCTAGATATAGCTCTGGACATCATCACAGTTTGCTTTGGTTGTGAAAGTAGGTTGTTTGTTTTTAGCTCGGTCCACTATTATAATTTTTGATAATATAATGGTACCTATCAAATATAACACAGCTAGATAGAGCTCTGGACATCATCACAGTTGGCTTTGGTTGTGAAAGTAGGTTGGTACCTATCAAATATAACACAGCTAGATATAGCTCTGGACATCATCACAGTTGGCTATGGTTTTGAAAGTAGGTTGTTTGTTTTTAGCTCGGTCCACTATTACAATTTTTGTTAATATAATGGTACCTATAAAATATAACACAGCTAGATAGAGCTCTGGACATCATCACAGTTGACTTTGGTGGTGAAAGTAGGTTGGTACCTATCAAATATAACACAGCTAGATATAGCTCTGGACATCATCACAGTTGGCTTTGGTGGTGAAAGTAGGTTGGTACCTATCAAATATAACACAGCTAGTTAGCTGATGCGTGTGTGATCTGTCCAATCTGTTTTTTCAAATAGCTCAGCGTGGGACAACACTTTCTTGGAGCCTATTCCAAGCTGTGACAGCTCGGTTAGTCTGAAATTGCTCCAAACGGTTCTTCTTTGACGAATTCCCCATATCTTGAAAAAATACAATTTTTCCTCGTTTCTTCAAAGCACACTCTTCGTCCATCGGGTCAATAAAAATCTATTGTATCTGGATTTATACTGGATAAATATTGAAAATATGTTATATTTAAAAAATCAATACAATAATAAAGAACAAAATAAAATAAAAATCGTTCGCCAAAATCCTACCATATTTTCTCGTTTCTTCAAAGTATTGAGTACGTCCATTGCTGCCACAGTTTTTCTTTGGGTGCAATTAGAATACTCGTAAAACAAAGCATCACGGATCACATTTTATGTAAATAATTTTATTTTACGAGACTACCGTAGAACTTCTTGTTTGGTTTATGGAATGACTGGAACTTGTCAGTTGTTTATCCAAGTATTTTTTTCTCGTTTTACTTGTTCTATGAAGATTAGTACAGCTACGACATGCTTGCAGTGAGCATTAGGCGGCTCACCTGCACTGCAGTCCAACTGACAACTCTCCACAAAACCATGAACAGATAAGTGGCTATGTAACATAATCACTATAATATTAAAGATAATAATAATTTAAACCTAACTTGCAAATATTACCAGTACAAACAGATAACACGATTAAATGCGGGATAGAATGACATTACAAGCTCTCTTGCCAATAGAAAGTTTTCCCACACACCGAGCTATATTTTTGCTGCTACTTAAACTAATTTAAGTGCCTAGTAGAAGAAAAAGCATCTTTTTGCAACCGGTTTTAAGTGGAATACATTCGATTTACCCCTAGGGAATAATTGTTCTATTATATTGTGTGAACTTCCTCACTACCTCAGACTGATGACCTCACGGTCAGAGCCGGTAGAACAGTTCGTTTGAGACTAGCATGTTGAATGAAATTACTAGCATTTACCAGTCAGCCATAATATTTTTCTAGATTTCACTTAGTTGTATGACCATTCTGGCTTGCTTGCCCATTCATTCGTAACGAGGTGTAACGAGGTTGATTTAGGTTACTCGGTCATAAATATATGCAGCTAAGGCCTAGCGCCTACTCACAACTTTTAACTTAAAAAATACAGTGATATCCATAACATAAATACTAGGAACAAACACAAATTTGTAGTACCTACAACAAGGCTCAAGAAAATAGGTGGCTCGTTTAGATGTCAATGTGTGCGCTTTTATAATAAGCTTCCAAGCCACGTACAAGATCTTAGTCTTAATAAATTCAAATCTTTCATTAAACGTAAGTTGTGCCAGAAACCATTTTATACAATTAAAGATTACCTTGAGGACAAAAAGGCTTGGGATTGAGCTGCTCCAATTAATTAAGTTTTTTATTATATTTTGCACCGTGAATTTTGTTATTCTAATTTTTGTTTTCTAGCAATGACAAGAATATTTACTTTTTAAATAATTATATTATTTTAATTATTGTGAATGTGAAGACTATGTGGGTAATTTTTTTTTTGTTTTAATTTAAATTTATCTTAGGTTTTAATCATAGTCTGGCAGTTTGAGAAGTTTATGCGGCCTACCCGAATGTCCCTTCTTTGGTATTTTTCGTCGAATCGTTGAGCTCCTAAAATTCTGAGTTAAGCTGCTCGGTTATTGACAAATGCGTGCACTGTGTGTACAGGTCCACTCAATCTGACTGGTCCTTTCCTCAAAAGACCATTTCAGACATCAGTCTACATGGTCTTCACATGATCTAACCAAGATTTTGTCTGGACTTTAAAAGAGACTGTGACCTCTGCGTTTGTTTCGGCGTTTCTTCTCAGAGTTATCAGATAGGAAACGCCGATCTCATCTAGTTTTAAAAAATATGTTCGACATGTAAACGTGTTTGTACAAACCAACTTACAGAAATAAAATCATTTATCATTTACCTCGACCAAAGTGTTCAGTCGAGTTGAGTACTTTTCGTGAATTCTACACAACTAAACTGTTTATTTAGTCGATAGAGGTGCGCATACAATCGATCGCCGATTTTTTATCTCACGTATTTTAGGTACCTATATTTTTTCATTTTTGATACCGACTTCCTAAAAGAAAGTTATGCTTCGCTTCGTAGTGTTTTGTTTTGGAAGCCGGTAATATTTTTTTTGTTAAATTGTTTTTACTTTTCTCTTTAATCATTTACAGACAGAGGGCTTTTCATAACAATTCTAACAATCCTAAACACGACTGGGATACATTGTTTTATCATGGAGTTCCGGTGCCTACCTTCCGGCATCATCACCAGATCAGTTCGATGGTACCATTTCCATTAGAATCATTTATTTAAATTTGCTTCATCACAGTCAAGGTATCCCATACCCAAAACATACTTATCATTGGGTAGTTCCAGTGGCCATCTGTGTCAAGTCTGTGACATGCTTTTATTTCAGATGCTGCGAAATTCTTGAGGGCAAGTTTTGAACTTAGCACATCCAAGATCACAGCCGTGCAATCCTGGCTCTCCGCCTCAGGCAGTCCTTGGAACACCAACGCTTTCCGCCGCTGCCGGGTGGTTCTCCAAACTGTCGATTTGTTTAACACACTCAGTGATATGGCTTCGAAGCAGGCTAAGCATGGAGAACATGAGCTCCCGGAACGCAAGAAACACCTCCGCAATTTTCTCAACTGTGTTTACTTTAGCCGGCCCCGATACTGGATCTGTGTCTCAAGTTCGCCCATCTAGATAAAGTTCTCTAGGGAATTCTGAGCAGCCAGAACTTTTTTTTATGAAGTGCTGACCAATAATGATATGATGACAAATGACAGTGCAGTGATCAGCTGGCAGGCGGTTTTTATTTTAAGATTTATTTATTAAAACTATTACTATTATTATTACTATTTTGGCTTCTTTCTTCAGCAGTGATGTAAACTGGTACATACTGGGTTTAGATGGAATTCTCGAGTTGATCCGACGATGCCAACCCTCAACACCATTTGTTGTTCTGGTTTTCTGGTCATAACATTTTTACATGCAGCTTCACTGCTAATCTTTTTCTAAATAAGTAGTAAATTTAAATCTACTTTGCCATATTGGATGGATTCTTAGTTAAAGAAATTCCATAAGTCTTCTTTATATGCTGCCTCCTAATATTCTGCGTCAAATACCGTTGCCCGCAAATTTCACATTTGAACTTTCTCACGTTATATATTATAAACATAATATACAACTTACACGCGGTGAAACTCACCGCACTGCATTTTAGCGTGCAGCAGATATTTATTGATGTACATTTTCAATCCTTTTTTAAAGTTTGCATAATCATCATCATATCAGCCGAACGACGTCCACTGCTGGACATAGGCCTCCACCAAGCGTCGCCACATGCGTGCGAAAATTATTTCTATCAAAAAAAATTGGAATCTTGTCATAGAAACAAAATCAAGTTTATTGGATCTGATTGATGTCGTCAATGCATACCTACTACATTATTTCATGTTTGCATAAAATCTGACTATTTTCTTTGACAAGATTCCTATAGTTTTTGTCAGAACTACCCCTGCCTTTATGACTCATTTTCTAAAATGATGAGCGACAGTGAAAAACGCTTGCCTAGAAGTAACCTATTCGCCCTTGAATTAACACACACTCTTTCAAGAGATGCAATACATCATTTCTTGTGGCTGCTAACAGGTGTCCTCAAAAACTTCCATCCCCCTATGGCAGGGTCGTTCGATACTTTTGTCAAATTCTTGCTAGTTGAATTATCTATCTGGTTGAGCGTTTGTAGTGATATCGTATGACTTATGTTATTAACGATAGGCACACGTTAGACCGACCACGGTCTCTCTTGATGATAGGCGGTGATATGGTCGATGATGAAAAAAAGCTCCTAGGTTGTAGCTATCAGGAAACACAGACTCCAGCAGGTAAATCCACTCCTTAGCTGTACGCACAATGAGTGTATTCCTAAAACGTTTAGAGCGTTAGAAGGAAGCTTACTAACAAGGCTTTCGCGCTAGACCCTGTCGAAAGCTGAAGGCCTGTACGGCAAGTGCTTCCCCGTGCCTCTCGATGGCCTCAGTTCAGATTTGAATGGCATACTCTAGAAGATCCCCAGTTAACCGATTTCGGCGGCAACCATATTGCTGGTCACTATAGATGTCGTTTAGGGATATAAATAAGATTCATCGTTCAGATCTTTGACAAGGCTTGCATCTGGCTCAACTGTTCACCACCACAATTATGTGACCGTGAACAGAACATTTTTACTAAAAAGTAAAATCAACCAATAAAAAATTACATAATATCTGTAACGTGTTGCGCTGACCCCAAGTAACATGGGATAAAAGCAGGAAGATGATGATCTGTAAGGTGCACTTCATTTTTAATTTTAGCTTTCATTCGTACCTATTCGCACCGCGTTCTCGAAGCTTCGAGAACGCTGGTATATATGATCTGATTTCCATAATGTCCATAATTTTGAATTAGGTCCATTATGAATTTCGCTACTAACTTTAATTTTATTTTGCCACTCGCCTTTGACTGCTTGTCTTGCCTTTCTTTGTACTCAATTTTGCGGAATGTTCCCTATTGATAAAGTACTATCCCTACCACTATTCTATATTTCTTTGTCTCAGAATTCACTCGGTATAAATTTCACAGATCCTATCTACCGTTCTGTCTGTTGACGCCCTCGTAACCATGGCAACGGGAGGGAACCCAGAATTGCATTGCCGGGTGTAGACAAATTGAAATTGTAATTTGATTGCACACTGATTATTATTTTCAGAGAAATACTTCCACTTTGTAATGCTTTCCATGATTTGGAGATGTCTGGAGGAAATGGGTTTTATGGAAATTCTTGCAGAGGGGTGAGATATTTTTATAAAAATAATAACGGGAATGTAAATCTGTCTGGCCTGCTGCTAGGTAATAGCAAAATTATGGAGAAAATAAGGAACGAGAACTGACAAGTAGGTAAAGTCATATATTCCCATGTTGTGGCAAATACGACTACGTACTAATCAGTCGTCTGATGAAATTAAAAATATATTTGATCATTTGGAGAGTAGTTTTGACGCAGGTGCTTTCATGGAATCGTTTTGAAATAATAAAATTATTAAAATATTTTTTTGATGTACTTACCTATTCAATTTGATTTTTATGAAAGACTTGCTTCTGGCAACTGTATAAACGCATTTTTCAAGAATATATTAACTGCAGACAATTCTATTTTGTGTTTATTCTTTTGTCAGATATATTTGATGACTTGCATGAACATAATGACCGTCTATATTTGATGAGTAGTCGAGGGTATACGGGCTGCCGGGCACTAGAGGCCGTTTTACCATTGTGCTATTCATTTCAGTTTGGGGGGGTTAGCCGTTATCACCACGCTTGGCAGGCGGGTTGGCGTTCACAGATTGTTGTTAAAGTGCACAGAGAATGCTGCTGCCCATTCTCTGGTGTGTCCCTTAGTCGCCCCTTACGACAGTCATGGGGAAATATGGGATGGTGAAATTCTTTACGACCGACACCATACGGAACTTAAATAAACTAAATCCAAAGAACTTATATCTTCACATACATAAAGATATTATTAATAGAACAATATGATAAAGTAACCTAAATAACAAAGCAATTTCCAGCATAACTCCATCACTTACTAAACAGGAGAGTTTCCGCAGTCCATCACAAAGACAATAAATAGGCAATCTTTGTAACAAATAACTTATTTGTAGGAGTAATTTGAAGGGTATTCGTCTGATATGAGAATTCTTTTATCGCGCCTAGTATTTCATTAGATGTGTTGCTGGCTTGTGTTCATAAACTTGAATAATTGTGTGTGCATGCAAGAATTACTTATAGAATTTCTACTTCTTAAGGAATATTTTATAACATGAAGTCTTTTTATCAACCTCGATTGTCCCTCTATTATTTTCAATTTTATTTTCATATTGAATGTGTACGAGTATTACTAGAGTCGTAGAAATTAAAAAGTAATTTTTAAAATTGTTACATGTTGCTTAATGTAGTATATTTATACTTACTTTAAAGCGTAAAATCTGGTATATGTGATTGTACTTTAAATATCTAGATCAGTGTAAGTAAAAATATATGTCATAACGTTTCCAATGAACTATTAATGATCCTTTACAATCACTTGAATAAATGGTTCATTAGAAACGTCATTATCTACGTTATAAGAGGAAACCTTGTGGTTGCCTATTATAACGTAGGTATCTACTCGTAACTATACGCAGAACGAATTTCATCCCACTATCCTAACAACAGCTTTATCTCTACCAAAGAAAGTATCCAACTACCCGCCAAATGGGGTTAACGACACATCAGTCGCCACACTTCAGCGAAGAAGCAATCTTGTTCAGAATAACGGAAATAACTCGCGATACTTTTGTGCTATTGCGTTACAAGAAGATAGTGAACTCTTATGTTTCTGAGGATTTAATAGCTTCGCTAAAATAATATACTATAAAGAAAATTTGGCAATCATACATCTTGCGTAGTGTAGGAAAATTTCCAAGTAAACCAATTACAAAAAAAAAACTAAATTAGCATCGCACGCCTCCTTTTTAAAGGCTCTTATACCCTATAAATTACTTTTCAAACACCCCTTTTTTGAAGGAAAGCTTACCTTTCACGTTTGGGTAGTAAACCGATCGTTAAAACTGGTTTGTTTTGAGTGCTAAGCTTTTAACAACCTCGTTTATGTGGAAACGATCCACACACGAACCAGAGTTAGTAAAAAAAACATGGATATATCCGAGTCCAGATTTTTTTATGACATCAATAATTTTAGCTTTTCCTAAATGGGGTTTGATTTCATGTTGGAAAATGTCTAAATGGAATTGTAAAATACGTGTTCCGAGTTTTTTTTTACAGTAGGCTTGTTGATTGAGATAAATCTGATTGACTGATTATTATGATATTCTCTTTGTAACTAAATAGTTTACAATGCCGTTACCTAAGTTAAGATAAAAACACCTTCACAAGAAGCGATCCTTTTATCTACGTCCAGACTCCAGCGTACCTTAAAAGTGGGACAGTTCGTCTTGTTGACGGGTTAATCTTTTCACAGACGCTTGACCTATTCGTATGGCGTTTCGACATGAGAGAAAAAGAGGGTGCTAAAGGGATTGTGCTACTCAATGATATTTTTCCTGACAAATATGCTGCATGCTCTATAGGAAATGTATAACAATATGTATAATGATTGACAGCCGCTACACACATTTCTGCCGTTCTTTCTAAAGGGATAAACTAATTACTCAAGACACAAAAAATCACATAGACAATTAAGATATTTACATGTTTTCTCAGAGCGTAAGATTTAAGTAGAAGAAAACATTCACACACAACTCATGCAACACAACAAAGAGAATGATAATTTAAGTGAAGACACAATTTCTTAACGACATACACAGCACAGAAGAAGGGAAAACTGATTAGACAAAAACAATCGCAATAAAGAAAACTTTATTACTTACCAGAAAAATCAAATAAAGATTTAAAAGAAGAAGAATATTTCAAATAAATCTTATAAAAAAATGAAAAAAAAATTGTCAAAATATATAATAAAAAAGAAGGTAGCATAAAGTATGGAGAGCAAGAAAACTATAGATAAGAATATTCGAGAAAAAAGGGAAAGAATATGTAGTTAAAAAAGCAATTCTACATTTAAATCTGACCCACACAAAACACGTATGTTCTGATGAGATGTTTTATGGTTTTCCTTTATTTATTGCAGCTGTAAACACTACGGTTTGAATAAACAATGTATTGAAATGTAGAACAGTCAGTTAACATCTGGGTTGCCAGTGTTATTTGCCTGTTAATTTTGAGTAGTCGAAATGTTGCCAAGTGTAGCATTAAAATACATTGTGTTAGGGAATGCTTAACGTTGATGTAGTTAGTTGATGTTTTAGTGATATTTAGTTGGAATTTTATTTGCTTATCATTTTGTTGTAAGATTTGTTTGGTTTTGTGCTTGTTTTTTATAATTGAATTTGTGTACATCAATTCGAAATTAATTTCAGACAGACGGTTGCTTAGTGTTCAGCACATGCAATATCTTAATACAATTTGATTTAGGTTGCTGCGTGGTATCTGTTTAGTGTTAAAAAATCGAGTCCCTATCAACATTGTAGACCTTACCTAGGAGCACGCTAAACTACAGGGTTGCAAGCAATTCCGAATAATAAATCGTAAAACTACAATGTTTGAAAAATAATAAGTATGTGAAGAAATGGTAGGTAATATAGACAATGGAATAGGTAGGTGTTTTATGAGAAGAGGTGGGTAGGTTCACCTAAGTCCTGGGGGGACAATAAGCTCTTAGAGTAAGGTTAATTAATGTGTGTAATGGACAGTTGTATACAAGTCATTTACATCTGTCCCTTGCACATACTCAAAATAACCTCACTCTAAGTGCTTTATGGTCACCCGCCTGGACTCAAAAAAAAACTGAAGTAAGAATGTATAACTAGAAAGACTTTATACAAAATGGCCTTAATCACCCACATTTTGACAAAACAATATACACAGCTGCGTGTTCAGTTAGAAAGAACGTTTAAATATAATTTCAAAATGTGCCAGCATCGGCCATTGTGTAGAGAAACTTTAAATAAATTTTGTAGCAAGCGTGAAGTATTGATTGGATGCGCGGGAGTTGAAAAACAAACGACGACAGACGAAACGTGCACGAGACGTGGCGGCTGTGGCGATAGATTCATTGTTTTAAATAAATAAAGATACAATAATAGTACGAACCATGTTGGTTCATGTCTAAGTTACCTGGTAATTACGTGCTCCATTAGAAAAGAAGCTAGACATTTCTTCTTTTCTTTCAAAATCTTTGTTTGCTTTTTATGTCCACGTCCTATCAATTAAAACTTGTGAAATTATTAGCATTTCATACAATTAACGTTCCTACTTAATCTTACGCAAGATTATTCCAATGCACTTTAAAACAAAGTGGGGTTATTGGGCTTGTACTCCAGTATTTTAAATGTTTTTTGAGTTTCTTTACCACAAACTACCATTCAGAAAGTTTGGTCACGTGCGAGGAAAAATTACAATCCGAACACGTTTTTTCTTCGTATTTAACTCACAAATCAGTTTTGTAACTTCTGTATAACTGTTAATTTTAACCCTTTCAGTTTAAAACTCAGGTAATTAGTGCGGTAGACCAAACGAAAAATTTTACGAGAAAATTAAATAAAACTCTATTTCGCTTATGCAGTCCACTTTCATTTGATAATAATTTTCTGCGAAGTAACGTTTGTTAGGAAGCATGAAACATAGTAAGTACCCTTTTCAATATTTTGTATTCAAATTACGTTACGACCACGTTAATCACAATTTAATAAGTATACACAATTTTCTGGTCAACCTGGTATATCTACTTACTTCAGCTGTCATTATTTATTGATATTTCTAGATCATCAATGTATTGAGTTGGATTTAATGCCAGTATATAATGATTACCTAACTTTTATTTTATAAATGCTTCGTTGTAAAGAGAAAAGGCCTTTGTCCTGCAGTGGAACAATAATAGACTGATATTAGTTTAACCTATTTTTTATAATGTATCTTTAATAATATATGTTTCCCTTTCGCCACAACCGCCACATTTGTAAGACCGTGCTTACTGGGAGGGGTGCCGTTGCGGGGCGCGGGAGGCGGTGGGGGTCTCGGCGGCGCCTCTTCTCGAGGTGCACCCGCGCCTCCCGGTGGACTCGCCACTGCAACATCAACCAACAGCTTATGAAAGAAGAAGATGATACATTTAGTTAAAAGATGGTGTCTACTGCCTACAAAGCGTTAGTGTATCATGACGAGGCGACCTAAGAATTATAAAGTGTCATTATGATGATGTCGATGACTGAAATGCCAAAATGTAACGGATTGATCACGTGGAATTTTGGGCAACCCATAATTTGTTGACTTTTTACCAAACACTATCAACATCGATTTCGTTGATAGCATGTCACTGGCGTATGGCCTCAGGACTGTTGCAAATAAAACAAATCACGTAGGTAACAAGAGTCCACAAGAGTCAACTCGATTTGTGTATGAATTTTAGTGCTAAAGGTTTAGATCTCATAATTAATTACAGATGCTTAGGTTATACGAAAAGGACAACAATGTCTACTCCATGAAAACTACAATATGTGCATGAGTGTAATGCGCCTTCTCAGGCTAATTATTTCGGGTAGGTTTTAGTTTCCTTCTTGTAGGGGCTCCTTGGGAACATTTGATTGAGTCCCGACTGTTGGTCGTTCTGCGCTGCATTAGAATTTGCGATTTATTTTATGTGTGTATTGATTATAAAACTATTTCAATGGTGTAGTTATTCAGTATATCTTAACAGAATTCTGAACTACTGGGCTTGTTTCTTTCTTTCTAGTTTTTATTCAAAGTAATATTTTGCACAGTCGGGTTTTTGATATCTTTACGTATACTTTTATTTTAAACATTTTTGTTGGGATTATTAAGATTGTAAGACGGTAAATTTCGCAATCTTGTCATTTCATTTAAGGGAGTTAATATCGTGGGGATTATTAAGTTGCGGTAGTCTACACTACTGATTATTAGATTCTCTAGAGACCTAACCCGGCTCAGAGCTGCACTATGCTTGACCTTTAGCAAAAATACATGAACTTAAGTCAACCACAGCTCGGTCCAAAATAATTCCCTGGACTTCTGTACAGTTACACCCCAGCGCAATATCAATGGCAACATATTTCGCTCTATTTTTCCCTGTCCACGAAGTGCATCAAATTCTTTCGTTGATGGTTTATTCTGACTCCTACTCTGATCTGGTTTGATTCTGACTGCTTTGTCGTCAAATTCTATATAAACAGCCTGTGGCAATTCTTCGGGTTTCAAATGGTCCCTCCGAAGAGCTGGCCACTTAATTGTCCTTATAACTCCCTTTGCTCCGTTAACAAGACCGTGGTTAACTTTCAAATTGTGATCCTAAACCGATTGTAAAATATTTAACGATTCCTCCAGTTTTGTTGGGAGCATCAGAAACATACATCTGTCGGTTTTTACCATATGTCTTCGATTCTATATACTCGTATTATTTACATGGTATTTATATAGCTTAGTAGTCTTTTCCAATACAATTGCCATCTTTTGATTATTTTCATCGACCTGTTTAAATATTCTGAAAAATTCGAATGATTTCATTGAGTTCGTTTACGTCTACCGTTCGACCATCTAATATCTCCAGTGGTTGCATTGTCAGTTGTCCGACTCTAAGATTGATTAATATATTCATAAATGTAGTGTCACTTCCTTGTCTATATATTTTGGTAATTCTTAGAAATCAAATAGATGCCACATGTTCACTTCACCTATTAACGGCGCAGGTTGTCGATAACAATAAGCCTCCCCAGTTTTGGACACAGGTGGCAATTGCATTCGATCACCATATAAGGTAATATTACAACCACTAAAAGTAGTTGATTATGCTTCATTTCCTGAAGGCGTAGATCAATAATCCGTAGCGTTCAAGGTAAGGTACCATAGAAATCGTATCTATTGTCATATCACTCAGTCGTATCTATTGTCATATCACTCAGTCCCATAGTCGTCGTTCTCTTTGTTGTAGTCGTACCGTGATAGAAAAACAAAATTCGCTTAAAAGTCAAAAAAATAATTAGCGGGCACTTGGAACTAGCTTTTAAGCCTACCAAACGTCGACTGTGCAGAAAAACACGTGACTATGCGAAAGTTATTGCGATTCAACTACATCATGAATGCGTGTCATGACGTAGTTGAATCGGAGGACACAACGACTCGTCATGGACACAGTTGTGGTATCAGTAATAGTGCTGTCATGCATAGACATAACACTGGTAAATGTGATATTAGTAGTGAGGTTCGCCTTGCAATGGTAAACTTTCGCAGTAACATACATCGCGGTAATTAACTTCGCAACAATGGGGTACACTCTGGTTTTAAAGCCACATTGCCTGAGAAAAGCAAAGGATTATTTTAATTTGCAAACACTTTATTTCTGTTTGCTTTGCGGACAAGAATCTTAATGGTACTTTGTTTAAGTTAGTGTTTTTCAACATCCAGGTTACTTTACTGCTTTTGTTATTTGAGATTGGTTTGAACAACATTTAATCTTAACTAAGCTTTTCAGTAAACGTAAATGTCAAAATGACATCCTACTTTCATTTCTTTTTTATATGACTACTACTGCTCTACTACTTATTTGTTGTTGCCCTGTGGTTTTAGACAAAGTGTCAATCTATCAGCGATAGCGTTTGTCGAAATGCCTGAATGTAAGGCTCTAGATGTCTGGCTCTAGTCCGTCTGGGACTACATTACAATTGCTCTTCAACTGGAAATTTGCAGTCTGACTTTTTGACTGTATGTTTTTTTTGTATGTTTGTTACGCGATTAATCCGCTAATTGTTAATGATTTTGATGATTATTTTATTGTTTGAAAGAATATGCTCCCGAATTGCTGCCATTTAAATTTAGTGAAGATCTGATGTAGAACATCAAATATATATAACGAAACTCTTAAAAAAATACGGTAAAGTCGGGATTGCTGCAATCGAGTGGGCTTAGAAAAGTGTAACACCGAATAACACGTCCCCGTCTTTTCTTCAGAGGTTTGGTTATGTTCCAGCGGTGGTGCCATGATTTCACCTCATTTTTTTGTAATTGGAACAGTGGTCCGGACCCTATTGAGTTATTTACTGACCAGATGTTAGGCAGAAACAATGAAGGATAAAAATAATTTGTAATAATTGTGCATTTTCTTTGAAAACATTCGCGCTTTTAATTGATTGATTAAATAATTTATTGGTGTCTTTTCATTAGAGGTTTGGTTAAGCGAGGTCGCGTGGCTTCGGCGATAAATTTTTCGTAGAAGCACGCATTTGTTATTAAGTGATTCGAATTGGTGAATTAGAGATTTGGTTATTCGAGATCGCATGGCTACGGCGGCGCGGCGTTAAGTTTTTCGTGGTAGCGTGCATTCGTTGTTAAGTGTCATTTATTCCACATGTGAGTAAGATACTCCTGTACATAATCAACAACAGGCTACAACACTTTCTCGAGCCCTAAATCCCAGAAGAGCAAGCAGAGTTGGTTAAAGGCAAAGGCATGCGGGAACATATCCTGAACATTCGCCAAATAATCGAAAGAAGCCGGCTATTTAACAGTCCTGTGTTGTTGTGTTTTAAAGACTGCTATAGTAGGTAGGCTTAAAGACATGGGTATGCCTCAACATCTTGTTAAAGTAGTCCGATTCTCCTGTTCACCATCAAAAAAGGTATGCATCCTCTCACCAGACAGTGATGCATCCTCTCACCCCTGCTTTTCAATGTGTATGGAGAGTACAACATCCGGATAACTCTTGAGGGCTACAAGAATAGGTTTGCTGTTGGTGGAAAGCTCATCTCTTTGATGCAATCAATAACGCTGACGACACCGACCTCCTTGCTACTACACTTGATGACATGAAGTAGATTCTGCATAGATTGTAGGTGGAAAGTGGCAAATAAGAGCTTCTAATAAATAGGCAGAAAACCAAGCTTATGGTTATAAATCGTGCGGGCAAGTTATCGGGCGCCTTGAACATCCAATCATTGATACTGTGAACAGTCTTGTCTATCTAGGCTCGAATATCAATATTGAGGGCAGCGCCGTCCCAGAAATAAAACGGCGGAGAGCTATGGCTAAAGTTGCTATGAAGCGCCTGCCGAATATCTGAAAAAATCGGGCTATAAGTTATAAAACCAAAACCCGATTGGTCAAAGCACTGGTTTTTCCGATTTTTCTCTATGGAGTTGAGACGTGGACAATCGGAGCTCTTGCTCGGATTGTCCACATTTCAAATGCGTCTATCGTGATGCTCCGAATCTAATACCATGGACAGCCAAACGCGCAAATGTGTGTGTCAAGATCCGATTGTCAACAGTACAATAGGTACAGTATGCCTACAGCGTATCCTAACCTATTTTGGCCACATAATGCGAAGAAGAGATACCAGTCTCGAAAAGCTGTTCATTGCTGGAAATATCGAAGGAAAGAGAGCACAAGGCCGGTCGCCAACACGATGGTCTGACCAAGTAAAAGAAGCTATATCCTCAAGTAAAATTCAACAGGTGATAGTAACATTGGACCGGACTCTATGGAGACAGATTTTCCGCTTAAAGGAGTCCGCTTCCCTTGAGTGTGTGTATGACCACGATCTTTAGTAATGAGGAACGAATTGGAGAAGAAGAAGGTTGAAACAGGGTTGTTACAAAAAAAACTACGCATTACTTAATATTTAAAGCTCACTTGAATATTTTTCATGTTTTCAAGATGTTGCAAAGACAATCAAGTTAGGTATCTACAATTTAGAGTTATTTTTATGTGTGTATAATATAACCTTGTAGGTTTGTTTTTGTGTGTGTATTTTGTTGAATTTATTGTTGATAACAAAGGAAAAAAAACAATTTTAATTTATGTTTCCAAGTGTAGAAATAATCGTTCCTGTTGAACTGAGTGGCCAAGAAGCTTATATTTTGTTTCGAATGCAATGTAGGTTCACATCCGTTATTATTGTCTGGACATTAGGCATCCTGTTCGGATTTATTATAGATTTATAGGATTGATGATGTTGCACGGTATGAAACACAAGTCACTTCTGATGCCGACTGTTTTAAAGTAATTTTAGGCTGAAATATTTGGTAGTTTTATCTGGTATTTGTGTCGTTTTTCTCAATTTTTTACCCCCGCCGGAAAAAGAGGGGTGTTATAAGTTTGACGTGTGTTGCTGTGTATCTGTGTTACTGTCTGTGGCAGCATAGCGTCCAAATGGGTGAACCTATTCTTATTTAGTTTTTTTCTTTAAAAGGTGACTTAATCGAGAGTGTTCTTAGCTATGTTTAAATAAAATCGGTTCAGCCGTTCACAAGTTATGGGCGTTTTACTGTTTGAAGTGGGGTGTTTTCGCAAAATATCGTTTCATAATAACGTATTCAATAGATTGCCGATCGAAGCGTATCTACTATGTACTAGATAAATAAAAAAACTTTTTGCAAAAAAAATACTACCGACTTCCAAATACAAACTACAAAGTGAAAAATAACTTAATTTTTTGAAGTCGGTGTCTTTCGTAGGTACCATTTTTTTGCGTTATGGACACCGACTTCAAAAAATTAAGTTATTTTTCACTTTGTAGTTTGTATTTGGAAGTCGGTAGTATTTTTTTTGCAAAAAGTTTTTTTATTTTTCACTTTTTAGTTGTACGTACCTAATAGGCAAGTTAGTAAGGGAACTATTTCGCCAGAATAGATTTCATGAAACTTGAACATAACCGGTGAAATGAGAGGTCTGCTTACCCCTTAAGAGCGAACTGGCGTGATGTTATGTTATGAAATGTTATAAACAACAAACAGACATGCGATTGCAGCGATCCCGAGAGATTTGCCGTTATTTATTGAAGAGTTCTGTTGTATATCTCCGAAGTTCTTCATCAGATCTTCACCAAATTAAAATGGGACCAATTTCGGAACATACTTTTTCAAACAAAAAAAGAATTTTCAAAATCGGTCCACAATTGACGGAGTAATCGGTGAAAATACACAAAAAAAAAAAACAAACATGAAGTCGAACATAGAACCTCCTCCTTTTTGGGTTGTCGGTTAATTATGTAGCATGAAATAAAAATGTGTCGGAGGTTTTTTTAAATTTTTCTTTTAATATGCTTTTCTGTCTTTATGTGTTTTTCCACATCGGCACTTTATGTTAAACTAGCTGACCCCCGGGGCTTCGCTCCCGTCAACTGGCTATCTACCTACCTACCCTGCCTTCCCTGCCTATCCTGCTTTCCCTGCCAACTCTGCCTACCCTGCTAACCCTGACTGTCATGCCTACCCTGCCTAGCCTGCCTTCCCTGCCTATCCTGCCTACCCTGCCTATCCTGCCAACCCTGCCAACCCTGCCTATCCTGCCAACCCTGCCTATCCTGCTATCCCTGCCTACCATGCCTACCCTGCCTGCCCTGCCTTCCCTGCCTATCCTGCCTACCCTGCCTTCCCTGCCTACCTTGCCTACCCTGCCTACTCTGCCTTCCCTGCCTACCCTGCCAACCCTGTCTAACCTGCCTACCCTGCCTAACCTGCCTACCCTGCCTACCCTGCCTACCCTGCCCACCCTGCCTACCCTGCCTACCCTGCCTACCCTGCCTACCCTGCCCACTCTGCCTACCCTGCCTACCCTGCCTACCCTGCCTACCCTGCCTACCCTGCCTACCATGCCTACCCTGCCTACCCTGCCTACCCTGCCTTCCCTGTCTAACCTGCCTACCCTGCCTAACCTGCCAGCCCTGCCTTCCCTGCCTACCCTGCCTACCCTGCCTACCCTGCCTACCCTGCCTACCCTGCCTACCCTGCCTAGCCTGCCTTCCCTTCCTACCCTGCCTACCCTGCCTGCCGCGACTACCATTCCTTCCCTGCCTATCCTGCCTACCCTGCCTACTCTGCCTACTCTGCCTACCCTGCCTACTCTGCCTACCCTGCCAATCATGCCTATCCTGCCTACCCCGGCCAACCCCGCTTTCCCTGCCTACCCTGCTTACCCTGCCTAGCCAGCCTAGCCTGCCTACTCTACCTACCCTGCCTACTTTGCCTACCCTGCCTACCCTGCCCACCCTGCCTATTCTACTTACCTACTATTTTTTATCTATCATCAATGGTTTTCTCAGCGCACGCTAAAGAATGAATTTTATAGGCAACATTTTCCTACCTTGGGTTACATTATTGCAATTTACATAAGGATCTCTAATTTTTTTTAAAAATATTATAGTCTATGACACTCAGGACTAATGTAGCTTTCTACTGGTGAGAGAATTTTCAAAATCGTTCAGTAGATCCAGAGATTACCCCTTACAACGTCACAAACTCACAAACTCACAAACTCACAAACCCACAAACTTTACCTCTTTATAATATTAGTATAGATAGACAAATAGATGTCACAAATTTTACACTTTGCTTCGTTAATGATGCGTCCCTATGTTAAAAATGAGAATTGGAGATTGTACGTGTGTTCGTACGACGGCGATTAACGAATTTGTTTTTCATTTGATAACTCAAATGTCCGGATTCATCAATTTTCGAAATGGTAACCCTAACCAAAGTTTAGTATCTTTAAGCAATTAGTAGTTAATTCCAGTTCTGGAGGAGCTCGTGGCTAAATAATAACAGCCGCATGGGTTGATCATCAAGGTTAAGCAACGCTTGACGTGGTCGGTCCGTGGATGGGTGACCATTTCAACATACCGAATTTCCTCGGTGCCTCGGAAAGCACGTTAAGCCATTGGTCCCGGTTGTCATTTGAAGATCTTTGACAGTCGTTACGCTAGGTAGTCAGAAAGCTAGAGATCTGGCACCAGTCTTGCCAAGGGGTACCGTGATACCCAGTTATTGGTTTGTGGAGGTCAGATAGGCAGTCGCTCCATGTAAAACACTGGTACTTAGCTGAATCTGGTAAGACTGGAAGCCGACCCCAATATAGCTGGGAAAAGGCTAGGCAGATGAGTTAATTTCAGTTCGATGTGTACCTGTTTGATGTCAGTAATGAAACATCGCATTCATAACAGATCATAAAATTTCATAGTTACAAAAACTGACAAATCCACGTGTAAGCGGTTTATTCCGTTTAGTCGAAATGATATACAATTAAATTGGAAGCTACTATTAGCTAATAACTGGGCTTATACGATATGTGAGCTGGATCAAAATTTAGCCCCGCTATAGCTAGTTTACTAAAAACACATAATTATTACATACATAAACTAGATAGTTATGTAATGAGCAGGGAATTTGATCAGTAATCTTCTTGTGTTAGACAATGTTGGCATTATCATCAAGCGCTATTGGTCTAAAGCGTGTTCTTTGATATTGATTATAAGCTTTATCCAACAGCTCGCTTAATCATTTCGTTGAAGCAAAATATGTTTAATGAAACATAGATATCTTAGGATACTGTCATTTCAATGCCAATAATGGACAGCATTCAATTAAGTCCATTCTAATTCACAAAGCTTTGCAAACAGAATTCCGACAGTGTCTTGTTAGCTGTGTATCTGAGTTTTGGTTCATCTGTGCCTTTGAATCTGCCGTCATTATTAATGTATCTTACTTTGTACCAGCATGGATTTCGAAGAGAAACATTGAACTGAGCATTCCGGATTTGCTGGAGCCGAAACTGATAAGTTTGTTTGCAGTCAAAGTTAAAGAGAATTACAATCTCTTTGCCGAATGATTGGGAGTAGAATACATTTATTAGGGATGGTAGAAATGGAACTGCACTCTAAAATATTTGTTTAAAGTTTAGTGTCATATTCAAATGCGGATAATTGGTGCAGATGGTGAAGACGGCGTGTTTGTCACATCTTCCGCGTATCATCCAGGGTCCTGCTTTTTGACGTCGTAGACATAGATTTGAAGCTGTGCTTTTTGACGTCGATGTCATAGTTTTGAATCAGATGTTGTGGGACATATTCTTTAATTATCATCTTTTCAGTCGAAACACGTTCTCTCGCAGACAGAGGCCCGTAACACAGTAATGTTATCTATACAGTATTGTGACTACAGCCGCGCGATACATAAACACGCTATGAGGCTGCTCGTCCACAGTAATTTAAATTCATCTGTCTAATTGAGTTTCTTTCTAGTTTTGTGATGATATTATTATTATACATACATTAAAAAATTTGATGTCAAAGTCACAACGACACCTCAATAAGCGTTGTCTTAAAACTAGTCAAATAACCCGCCCCTAACTGTTCCCGGCGCAAAGGTGCCTATAACGCTTGCTGCATTGCCACGTTGGATGGCAATGGCTAACCTTTGCACCAAGATCGAGCTGGAGCGTGAGTCACCCGTTTTGTCACTTAGCCTATGCCCTATCTCACTAATGAGCTTCTTGGCCTCAGTGCCCCAACCGCCCATGGTCTCAACGGCAATGGGCACAAAATGGTAACGGCCCTCCAATGTTGCATTTCACCCTCTTCCTCTCAGCGGCGTCTTCCGCCGCTGCTGACGGCGAGAGGACGGTGCGACCAAGGTGGCTGGCGGCAACAGTGCTGACGCAAGTTGCGTCCCGTATTAAGCACTTGCCGTTTTTCCAAGGTACCAAGGTCAATCCATCCGGCCTCTTGCCGTCAGTCCTACACAGACCCGGAGGATCCAGCACGCTGGGGATATCTGCCGACACCAATACCCTCCGCACAATATCATTGAGCGCATGATGACGCGAGAACCTCCCCGAGCAACGACGACAACTCAAAGCGTGATGGCCATCGGCCTCCACCATGGAACCGCAGGTGCATCTGTGGGGTTCACACACCTTGCAGCCCAGGCGAAGGGCCACCGCCACCCGCAAAGAGTCGTCATCAAGCAACGTGCCTAGGTGAGGCGAAGGAAGCGCGTGCAATCATGCCCCTGATTCCGGCTGCGACACAGCCCTGAAAAGCCCTCGGGGGCTAAATCAGCCCCATCAACATCCGATCCTGGATCAGCCTAGACGTGACGTCGTCCCACGCGCGCTGAACATGCGTCGCGTCAGGACCCACTGCCCCCCTGCTGTGGACAGACAAAGCGGACCCGGTATCCAACATAAACGGTATGATTGCCCTGCCATCATTGGAATCCAAAATTATAGAGACGAGGTCAGACACCCCATGTGTCGACGCCAAGAAAGCCGGTAGACCTGTATCCTTTACGCACCGCATCCCAAGACCCCCGTACCGGACAGGAAGAGTCGCCTGCCTCCACTGCACATCATTAAAGGGGACATTCAGGATCGACTCAACCGTTGTTTTCAAAGCACAATCAAAAGAACATACCTCCTCTGGACACAGCCAGGTAGGGGCGGTCCGTAATAGATTCGTTACCTTGGGTAAGGCAAAACACATGCGCAACAACAAAATCGCAACGTGCGCGGATAGGTCCTTGAGACGCTCCCGAGCAGCAAATATATATATAATGTAAATATTATATTTTTTATTTAAAAAAAGAAATACGTTTTAAATATAACACCCCTCTTTTTCCGTCGGGGGTTAAAAATAGTAAGTGTTCAATAAAAATACATGTTGTGTTTTTGATTAGTAGATGTAATAAAAAAGACCGCCCATATAATTTGACACTAAAAAATGTTTGCGCCTCGACTGAGACGTACAAAAAGCTTCATTGTTAAATTTAATAGTATAAATATTCCGCTTTCGGATATTAAGATTAATTAAAGATACTTTTGGGAAACATGGACAAGGAGGACAAATATTAATATCTTTCACTTGGTTATAGATACCTGCAGCTACTTTACAATTGATATGTTTTGTTTTAAATGATGTTCGGCGTATTTCCCCCACTTTTTGCATCCCAAGTAGACCTTTAGTAAATGCACAGCTTGGAAAATATGCGTGTGCCTTCTCCTAAATTATATTAGAAGTGGGTATTGCTTGTTAATAACAGCTTTTCGTACAATATGACTTCAAGCTGTTTAATTTGAGGCACAAAGGTTAGGATTGTGGCGTCAAGAAAATTCCAAAATCACTACATGCATGCATGTATGTGAGAATCAAAACGAATCAAAAAAAAATATTTCAAAATCGTTCCACGATTGACGGAAAAATCGGGTACACAAAAAACCACATACAATCGAACATAAACTCCTCCTATTAAGGAACTCGGTTTTAATGTTGAAATACAACGCCTCGATGTTTTGTAAAACATATCTGCTTTTTAGTTTACAAATTTTACTCGTCATAAAAACGTTCGTTTTTTGTTACTATATATAGTTTCGTGATCCCCTTTGTATCAATTCATGCAACTTTTATGAATCTCTTTTATCCGTACTGTTTTATTCAAAGATATCAAACACGAGCATTACGGATGGTGAAATATTAAACCTACCAATGCCAGATTTTCATTTCATAGAATTCACGATATTAATATTAGAATCACCAAATGTGTGTTTGATCGTGCATACATAAACAAGTACTCGACAACGAATTTAATTACTTTATCAAATGATAAATGAGGAATACTGTAATCATATGATTAACTGGTGGTTTGGTGATTGCTAATTCTGATATTGTATTTATGGATAGATGAAATAGTTCAATATTTTATTTATTATACAACTAGCATCTGCGCATGGATTCGCCCGCGTATTTTAATATCCAAGGGTTAATTTTATAGCACATTATAGAATAGAATGAGATAGAGTATAGGTAGAGACTGATTTCGACATTCTTGTAAATTTTAATAAACACATTTCAATCACCAATAGTGATTCTGTCAATTCGCATTACAGGATTTTTTTCAATTATATCGCGAAGATTATTGGATCGTTACTATTATCATGTTTTCGTGTTCCCATAAAATAAAGTATCTTTATCAACATTATTATTTCCGATCTGCCGTCGGCAGGTTGCTTGTTGCACAAAACCGCGATCAACCATTTCAATTTCCCCCTCTCTACCGGTGGTTTTCAATATTTGCTCGCCGACAGCTTTGTTCTTGTGAAAACTTTGAAAGTCGTATTATTTTAACGTCGCAACTTCCAGAGAATATAATAGAACTTTATATGTTACGGCTAATATGTTCTTTGTTTCCTATAATGTTGTTTTTGATTGATTTTATCTAGCTCTCTTTTCATCTTCTGTAGTATCTAACATTCAATTTATTTGTATTAATACCTACTGGAATTGTACTTTAGTTTTTTCTGCTATCATGAGCATTTTAATGTTTTTCTGAATCGGCTGCACCATCTGTTGTGATTTTATCAACAGACTCTACCCTAGTATTCAACCCCTTTCCCAAATAAAATATGTTACCAGACACGTATTACAATTTTTTTCATAGTACCTAACATACAGTATATTACGATGTTAAACTACTACTGTTGGCAGTCTGATGTCGTATGAATACACGTTTATAACCCGTCCTGACACATTCATCAAGACTCTGGAATAACTTTGTTTTAAAAAAATGGAGATCAAAACTTATTTAGCTTTCGCAGTAAAAATATGACTGTATATTTGATGCTTAGTGTAGTTCAAATTTTCGTAGAAACGTCATGCGTGGAAATGGACATAATAATTTACGTAGAAATCATGTTCTCCCTGAAACTTTACTGAATAAACAATTATTGCGTAACAATGGTTAAATGGCAAAACCAGTTTGTAATTTTGCAAATATTCATTTGTTAATTCATCATTTAATTAATGTGGATTACAAAACACTGGAATTCGTCGAATTTCTTGTAATATGGTTAATTATATCACTATTAGTATCAGCTCAGTATCGGCTCATGCTTAACCATTGCTGGGCAAAAGCCTTTCTCTATGTCGTCCTACATATCTGTGGTCCGATATTGCAAACGAATATACCTACATTTATTTAATTCGTTTTCATATTTTCAGCCATTTTCATGTCACAAACCCTTTCATGTTACTCACAAATTCAATGCGGCCAAAAATATCTGATGTTTACCTGTAACAAACAAGAAAAACATTAGTAAATCGATCAATTTAAAAAGTGTTATCACAAATATTTTCCATTTTGCCATGAATCAAATGAAAAATCATATTGTGTGAGTGAACGACAAATTGTTACTCGTTACTTCTGCACTAAAACAAACAGTATTGGATATAAGCTAGTACTTTCCTATCGTAAGCTGAGCTGTTTATTTGCCTAAACATGAGTACCATAAATAACAAATTGTCAGCATGAAGAGATGTTACTGTACGGTACAGAGCATATGCTGAGGTACTTACTTTCTTACTGACAGACTCGACATGTGCCTTCCAATTTAACTTTTTGTCAATAATAAGTCCTAAGAATTTAGTTGTATGTTGAATTTAGTTGTATTTGTCAATGTTATTATAATTGATGTCATGATTATTTAATGTTAAGGATTGTTGACTAAAATTGTGATTTTAGTCTTATTTAAATTTATCATTAAATTATTATTATTTAGCCATTCTATTATTTTAGTAAGGGAATTAATAATGTCGCATTTATATGTACCTATGTTTACACTGAATTGCCACTACACAGACAAGAGCAAAGAAGCTCATCGCCTGCACAGTGGATTTAGGCAAGACATTAATATATATTGTAAACAGGAAGGTCCCAAAACACTTCCCTGGGGGACACCATACATAACCTAAAGCTCTTGCGACCGATGTGATTCTTCTAATTGAGTAGTTACATTTACCCTATTGACTTCTGTAATTTGATTCCTGTGCCGAAGATTTGACTCAAAAAGTTTCAGTACGTTACCCCTAATGCCATATGCTTCGAATTTTTAAGTAAAATTTTGTGTAAAATAATCAAACGCCGAGTTATATCACAGAATATACTACAAATTGGTTTATTTTCATCCATATTGCTCTCTTCTGACCTCAGATAAGTGACTCTACTCTACTCTAGGGTTTCCCTATAATACTCCATCGTAACCTGCTCAATGCCTCTTCGAGTTCGGTGATCTTCTCGTCGGTTCGTAGTGTGCGCGTGTTGTAACGTTGCCAGGTCCAGTCGTCGGTGTTTGTATTCTTACCACTACTTGCCATGCCGTAAACTCGACCGCTACCATAGTCAAGGGTAGGCAGGCGGCCTGGCATTAGGGGCCATTTTTTATTTGTGCTATTCATGGGAGGGGTCTTGTGGTTGGCGATCGCAGTATGGTTGTTACAAATGCACAAAGAACGCTGCTGCCTATTCTCCGGTTTGTCCCATTTAAAAACAAACAAAACTACAATTAAAAAAGTACTCAAATGAGATAGTCCTCTTCAAGCGGGTTTAGATGTAACAAGAATTCGCTTATATGGCGTCGTCATCAAAGCACATGAGGTGTACATGTTCACACTGGGTTCAATGGATGATTATAATTTAACATTTTATTACCAAAACCGTCGAGGACTGCTTACCAAGCTATATACCTACATTATTTATCTTGTCTTTTTCCTATGACGTATTCTTTCTTACAGAGACTTTGCAAATACCGAGCATATCCGACGGTGAGTTTATCGATGATCGATATTTAGTGTTTGTATGCGACTGCGACCGCTGCAGGCTCCACGGGGAAGCGTGACGGTGGCATTGCGGGGTACTGGATAGCCGTTCTACTCATTTTACGACTAACTAGCATTTTGACACGCCCCTCTCACGCTGATATAATAATATTTTTATGTAGTATCTTACAAAGTAATAAAATCATGAACATCGATAACCCTGGCCGGTATCTGAAATTCCCTACAGTGAAAAGCTTAGCGCGACTTATCCTATGTCACGTGTCAATCCCCAGAAATGCCAATATTTGCTAATTTTATTTACTCTATATTTTTGTCCTGCATATACTGGTTGTTTGTTTACGGAACTGAATAGGAGAGAGTATTTTTAACGGTGTTGGTTTGAAAACTTTTATTTTAAAACAAATCGTGTTTAAAATCTAAGTTGGCAAAGACTAAAAATCCAGTATTACAAAACACTTTCTTCCAAGAGCAACCTCGTCTGACCTTTAAGTCTGGCTTCCTTCAGTAACATACAAAACTCTAATAATATTCCTACAACCTTTTCCTACAAAAATCCCATTACAACATGAATACATTTCACATACATACACCAACATACGAGTATTTGTCGCAGCATATTCAGCTTGAACATATTATTTATTTATTGATACAAATGTTTCACAAGAGTTATTTACGTTCAGCAAATGAGTAGAACAAGTGTCCCGGGGTTATAGGAAAATAAACCTATATCAAATAGCAATTTAAGGTGATAAGAAAGAAACGTTAGGATCAAGGGAAAAATATTATAGTAGGTATGCATTAGGATGCAGTTCCGTACATTTACAGTTCCGAAATTAGTTTACCAAATTGGGCTCCTTAGTTTCAATAGATATTTCAGAATTTCTAATTTCGTACTAAATCGCATCCGGTACTACGTTTTATTTCTATTGTTTGGTAAAACTGTAGCAATTTTTAAAGGAATTAATTTAATGTTAGAAATGGGTTCTTAGGAACATTAGATTCTCAAGCAATCGGCTGCTGAGTTGGCTTCTCAGCCGGTTGAATATGTAGCCTGCTGCTGAAAAAGCTGTTTCAGCGTTGACATTTGTTGGTGGCGGCAAATAATTATATCTTTTTCAATTACATCTTTATGTACGAAACGCTTTTGAACATTATGACCCGTTCGTATTTGAAATTGTTCATAAAACGCCTGTAGTTCATCGAAATCATCCAATGTCTCGTCTTCTAGCTCATAGTTTTCATTTGATGTTTCGATTTTATTTACTTCTGCTTCTTTTTAATATCTGTATCGGCTACCTGTATACCATGCACCATATAAAGCTGATGAAAGCCATTATAACACTCGCCCATATTTCATAACACTTGCTTTATCAGTGGTGAAGCAAATTATATCTTGATGAAGATCCAATGCAAATTTATTGAGCCATTCTTCGTATCTCAAGGCAGTATAGGCTTCATGCTCTCTTTTATTAGGTCTTATCCTAGATTTTTATATTTTCCTTGACCGAAATCGGAGCAGTGCAGATTGATATTTATATATCGCGTATTGTTGACATTTGTCAATTCATATCATTATGTTATTTATTATGGAAAAGCGAGCACCAGATGATCATAAATTAATCATAAGTGTTCTCGGGTTTGTCGCTAGGGCTTCGTATTGGTCAAAAATCATTTTACTTATACATTTTGGTGACTTGAGTAGGATATAAAAAAAGAAAAACTACATACTTAAAACATAACATCCTACACCTATGCACCTATATATATATATATATAAATGAATCCCTATTTCCCTTGGTCACGGCATCACGCGTGAACAGCTGGACCGATATCGCTGATTCCTTTTTGTTGTGTTTGTTATTGTTAGGAGAAGGTTTTTATGTAAAAAAAATAGGAAAAAAAAAACCTTACCTACATAAGTAGGGTAGGTATGTAGGTAGGATATAGTAGGTAGGGTAGGGTAGGTAGGGTAGGGTAGGTAGGGTAGGGTAGGTAGGGTAGGGTAGGTAGGGTAGGTAGGGTAGGGTAGGTAGGGTTGGGTAGGTAGGGAAGGGTAGGTAGGGTAGGGTAGGTTGGTGTTTTTTTTGTTTTTTTTTTGTTGGCAGGAGGTGAAATCCGATCGGACTAACACCCATGCTGCCTCACAGAACGAGCCAGCCTGGGCAGTGTCAGGCTCCAACTGACTCCAACCCCTCCTGCCTTACACGGATCTCTCTCGGACATAATCTGAGACCTTGGTTACTGTTTTAATTTCTATCAATAATTTACTTTCCAACAAATGGCCTATATATTACATTTTTTGTTTTTGCGTTTTTGTTGATCACAGTTTTTATTACTATATTATACTACCCTATTCATCCTTATTTTATTTATCCTATTATCACATTTAAGTACATTTTACTATCACAGATTATGCACAATATTTATACAAACTCACCCGGGTAGGTAGGTCTTTTTTTTTGGCAGGAGGTGGAAATCCGTTCGGACTTACACCCAGACTGCCTCACAATACGAGCCAGCCTGGATAGTGTCGGACTCCAACCGACTAAAACCACCTCCTGCCTTACAAACTTATATTGCTGATACAGTTCAGCATTTAATCCTATTTTTTTTACGGTATACAGTAACAAATTGTTCTATTGACTAGGAAATACATATAAATGTAATAGTTTTTTTTATTTTTTTGTGATTCTCTTTATTCTTTTCTTTTCTTAATTCTTAATGCCATGGCATATTTACAATCTAAACAATAAAAACTAACCTTACAATAATCTTTTAGTTTGATTAACATACTAAACATATTTACAATCTAAACAATAAAAATTAACCTTACAATAATCTTGTAGTTTGATTAACATACTAAACATATTTACACCATAAAACAAATAAGTTAGTTTAGTAAGTTTTCACACATCGTTATGGGGACAGCTACCCTAAACTCTAAATTCTGCTCTGCCACAGATATCACGGCAGCGTAGAGCCATTAGCTTTTGCAGCCTTCTCCACGACCATTTCTGCGAACGCCAGAAAATGAGCCCGGCAATCGTCGTCACCAATCAAGTAGTCAAGAGCGTCCAGCGGGCGTCCCAGCCTCTGTTCACAGTCATACCTCTCCCGTGAGAATCTGTGACAGTGACAAATCAAGTGCTTGACGGTCTCATGGGATGTATCGTCGCAAACACAGGCTGAGCTCCCAGACAGCTTGAATCTGTAAAGGTATTCGCGGAAACCCCCGTGCCCCTTGAAGACTTGGGCCCTTAAGTTGTTCAAAGTACCTACTTTTTCTAAGATTTTGTAAGCCCGTCTCACGTCATCAAAGAATAGCCTGATGCCACGGTCATGGATCGTCCCTAGCGCATATCGCTCCTGCCAAACGTCCAGCGTCAACTCCCTAATGGTGCGCTTTGCGTAGGACAGTGGAAATCTGTCGTACGCTGGGATGGTTTTCCTGTGTAGGGCAGCGTGCTTCGCCAGCTCATCAGCTCTCTCGTTGCCTGGTATACCAACATGAGCCTTAATCCAGTAGAGACTTATTTGGTGACCCGATCGTTTAGCCTCGGAGATAGCATTCTGGATCTGTAAAGTGATCGGGTTTTTTGTTCGTGTATCGGCAATCGATTCCAGCGCTGATGTTGAGTCGGCGCCAACCCTCCCTTCAATTTTACTGCCATCGGTGTACAGTCGAGGCCAGTCGTTTTCTATGTTCAGAAGGTCTCGATCGCTAGTGACATTTTGAAATTTTATCTCGGTTCTCAGAGCAGGATGTGGTAGCTCAGATGGGTGCACACGTGGTTCCACCTTCCTGCCAGGCAGTTCCTCCAGAGGCCTCCCCCTTTTGATCTCATAGAGTTTAAGGTGTTCCACTGCCCTCAGGTCAAGGGGAATGACCCTCGCAAGGACGGCCGTGGCGATGAGTGACGATGTCCTGTGCGCCTTGGAGATCTTAATTGCAAACATCCTGGAAATAGTGTCCAGTTTCTTCTTTGCGTACTTTTTTCCAGCGATTTCCGCCCTCGCCACCATTTTAAAAATGTTGGCCGTTTTTATGGTTACATCTTCCAAGTGCGGAAGGAAGGTTAGCCTAGCGTCTATTGTCAGGCCGAGAAGCTTAACTCGGTTGGAGTTCTCAATGGGTGTTCCATGTAGGCAGAATCTTGGTTCCTCGTATTTTAATTTTCTGGTCGCGACCATGGCTTGGGTTTTGTGAGCCGCAAACCGCATTTTGTGGTTACTTCCCCATTCAGCAATACAGTCAAGCGCCCCATTTACGACTTCTTCAAGCTCGGAAGCAGTGTCTGCCTCAGCCAAGACAACCAGGTCGTCTGCGTATGCCTGGATGTGTGCCCTAAGGTTGTCCGCTGCAACCATGAGAGGGTCGAGCCGGACATTCCAGAAGATGGGACCGCAAATACATCCCTGGATGCAGCCTTTGGTGGTTGGTTTGGTGACAGTATGGGCCAGATACTCTAACGTGATGCAGTGATCAGAGAGATAACTGTCAAGGAGTCGTAGGGTACCTTTGTCAATGCTCTTCTCAAGCAGCTGTTGAAGAATGGCTGGCCAACAGGCATTATCAAATGCACCCTCGATATCCAGTGAGATGACTGCAACGATTTTCTTTGCCCCAATACCTCGTCTTATGAAGTTCACGACATCATATAGTGCGTCCTCCGTTCCACACTGTGGTCTGAACCCTTACTGCCTTCTGCTGAGTTGGCCCTCGCTCTCCAGCGTCCACGTGAGCCTGTTGGCCACAAGCTTTTCCAAGACCTTGCTCATGATTGGTAGAAGCCCGATCGGTCGGTATGCCTTGGCCGAGTAATAGTCCGGTTTGCCGGGCTTCGGGATCACCCTGATCCTAGCCTCTTTCCATGCGACGGGGAAATGTCCGATATCCAGGCACTTATTGAGCAGGGCCAGCTGGAACTCTGCGTTGGCTCTATAGGCCTTGTGGCAGATATCCGCCGTTAAGCCTGGTGCTTTTTGGGACTCATCTCCGCATACACACTTCGGAGCTCGGCTTGAGTGAATGGCGGTGCTGTTGGCGATTGGAGGCCATGCCCCTGGTGATAATGCCAAATCTTTTGCCTCACGCTCTCCCGCATTGTCCTTTGGGCTGTAGAGTCTGTTTCAGGGTCGTCAATGGGGAAGAAGGTTGAGGCGAGATGATCAGCTGAAGATTCGGCTGAAAGAATATTGTTGGTCCGTGGGTCTCTAAGGAGGCTTGCCTGAATCCGACTGGTATTTGAGCAACGAGTGATTATTCTTTGGGCACAGCTGCAGACGTCCTCTTCCTTTTGCCTTGTGCAGAACTCCTTCCAGCTAGCCGTTAAGGCCTCCTCAATATGTCGCTTGTAGTCATCTTTTACGGGAGATACGGGAGAATGACGATAACATCTAGTCAACCTCACCTGCACGCTCTGGAAGTTTGTACATACAAACAACCAGGGACGACAGCATTCAGCTATCGTGGTGCTCCCTGCTAGACAACTAACGAGGCAATGGCGACCGAGCTGTGGCGGAATAACCACTCTCCTACTTGGGTTACCAGGCAGAAGAGGTTTCAGCAGCCTTGGGGCCCAAATAGCCTCAAAAACGACTGATGCAGAAGGCAAGGGGAAACCACTGCATTATATTCCCAAGACAGTCACCATGAAAGTAGCATTAAATAGAGAACGATCGCCATGCGAGCCGCTTAGCAACCGGCGCCGTGTTGCGTCCGGGGCGCACGGTGTGAAGTTGGTTACCGGCCATGGAATAGTAGGAGACCAGGCTCTCCATGGAAATCCAACTACTGGAATCTCCATCAAGCTGCGACAAAGCCAGACGATAGGGACCTGGAATGTACGCGGCCTACTAAGACCTGGCAAACTCACCATCCTGGAAAGAGAAGTTGAAAGATGCGGCATAAACATCTGTGGACTCAGCGAGACGCACTGGCAAAACAACGGTCATTTCGTAACTGACGACCACGTCGTTTATTTCTCCGGCCACGAAAAAAACAGCCAGAACGGTGTAGCCTTTTTGATTCCCGTCCAGCGGAGGAGTAGTGTGATAGGTTACGAGCCAGTAAGCGACCGTATAATCAGCATAAAGCTGAAAGCGTCGCCAGTGAATCTGAACCTGATACAGATATATGCCCCTACGAGCACTGCCAGTGACGAGGTAATAGAAAGATTTTACTCCGAACTGGAAACCACCATAGCTAAAATCCCCAACAGAGAACTTCTTGTGATTCTGGGTGATTTCAACGCAAAAGTTGGAGCAAATGCTCAGCAGCTTGGCAGGTGCGTCGGAAGTTTTGGACTCGGTATTCGGAACGACAGAGGTGACAGGCTCATACAATTTGCGTCCGAAAATGATCTAGTTATTACAAACAGCTTCTACCAACACCACCCTCGAAGGCTATACACTTGGACATCACCCGATGGAAAATACCCCAACCAGATAGACTATATTCTGGTTCGATCGCGGTGGAGGTCATCTGTCACGAATGCCCATACATTACCTGGCGCTGACTGCGGATCAGATCACCAACTTCTGATCTCTAAGTTCAAACTCAAATTAACGGCTGCCAGAGCCCTCGAATATCAGAGAAGAAGGCTAGACGTGACAGATATTCCGAAATTCATGTCTCTAGTGGAACACAACTGGGCTAAATGGACGAATACGGATTTTGAGAGCGAACCACCGGAAGAACTTTGGAACAGAGCAAAGTCCCTTATAGAGCTGGCGGTTTCAGGATCTAAAACACCAACTGTGACACACAAACAGCAACACTGGATGACGGATGAAACGTTTGCGCTTGTTGAGGAGCATCGAAAAATGAAAGCAGCCGGTGCAAGTGTTCAAGCCTGTAATGAAAAGTCTGCCCAGATCCAAAGGAAATGCAGACAGGATCACAACGCCTACCTGCCCCATATATGTGAGGAAATTGAAGCTCATGCAGGTAGATACGAGTCGAGAGACCTGCATCACAAAATCCGGCTTATAACTAAAGCGCTCCCATCTAAAACTTGGGCCATTGAAGACGGTAATGGTCAAGTGGTCAGCGAACTGGAGCAGATATCTGAGGCTTGGAGAAGTTACTGTAGGTCACTATTTGAGGATACGCAATCGGAAGCCTTTACACCTACAGAACCTGAGAGTGATACACTGGAGCCAGATATTCTTGAATCTGAAGTCAGAGCTGCCATTAAGCATTTGAAGAGTGGAAAGGCTACGGGTTCTGATACCATCCCAATTGAGACCATTCGAGCATTGGGGGAACGCGGCGTTCAGATCTTTAACATCATCTGCAATAAGATATGGTTGGCAGGAAAATGGCCGACGGAATGGGCTCACACTGTTTTTATTCCTCTCCACAAAAAGGGTTCGACCAAAAAGTGCAGTAATTACCGTTTGATTGCACTGATCAGTCATGCAAGCAAAATATTGCTGCACATCCTTAACGAACGGCTGAAGGCACACCTGTCGAAAGAAATCGCGCAAGAACAAGCTGGGTTTGTGAAGGGCAAAGGAACTCGGGAGCAAATTTTCATTGTCCGTCAGGTTATCGAGAAGGCACGAGAATTCAACAAGCCGACCTACATATGCTTTGTTGATTTCTCAAAAGCGTTTGACTCCGTGAAATGGCCAACCTTGTGGAAGACGCTACTGGAAATGGGCACTCCAAAACATCTTGTGCACCTTCTTCGAGAACTCTACGAAGGAGGAACTGCATCAGTGCGAACAGATAGCCACATTTCGGATAGCTTCCATCCCAGTGCAGGTGTCCGCCAGGGATGTATCGTATCGCCACTTTTGTTTAATATCTACACGGAGCTCATTATGCGAATCACCCTCGAAGACTGGACTGATGGTGTTGCAATTGGCGGCTACAAAATTGCAAACCTTCGCTACGCTGATGACACAACATTGTTTGCGACTAGTGCTGACCTAATGGAGGAACTTCTCCTTAAGATGGAGCGCGTGAGTCTTGCATTTGGATTGAAGATCAACCGGAGTAAGACCAAAATAATGATTGTAGACCGTAGCAACAACAACTCGTCGGCTGTGACACAGATTGCCAACTGTGACGTAGTTCAGTCTTATATATATCTTGGCGCTATGATTGCGAGCAATGGCGGTTGCGTGGATGAGGTGAAACGGCGAATGGCGATGTCTAGAGGGGCAATGGATAAGTTAAGGAAGATATGGAGGAATCGCAGTATAACGAAAGCCACTAAGATCAGGCTCGTCCGTGCGCTTGTTTTCCCCATATTTCTGTACGCAGCTGAGACATGGACACTACGAGAACTGGAACGGAAAAAGATAGACGCTCTAGAAATGTGGTGTTGGAGAAGAATGCTTGGCATTTCTTGGACAGAATTCCGCACTAACGTCTCCATACTCCAAGAACTCGGCATCAAGCAGCGTCTATCAGCAATAGTACAGTCTCGCATACTGAAATTCTTTGGTCATGTCTCAAGGCGGAATAACGACTCTATTGAGCGCCTGGTGGTGCAGGGCAGAGTGAACGGTAACAGGCCACGCGGGAGGTCACCGATGAGGTGGACCGACCAAATTAAATCTGCGATAGGCGGTCCAGTAAATGAATGCGCTAAACTTTCATCTAACAGAGCCAAATGGAGGGAGATCGTGAGGCGAGTGACAAGAACACCAGCGATCGGACAAAATTCATCGTGACCACGACCGCTCTGTCAAGAGCGAAACGAATAAGAAGAAGTCATCTTTTGCCTTAGGATATTCGTCTAGGCAGAATTGCCTTCTTCTGGGGTTGGCGCAATGGATCCGTCTCCGCAGTGTTTTAACGGCCCCTTTTTGCGTCTCCAACTCTTCCGTCCACCACTGCGGCCTGGTACTGCAGGCAGTGAGCGGTTGGGACACTCGTGTGTCATGGTCCTCCGCACAAAAGCCATAACTAAGCTGCTGCTTACAGTCGCGCGCAAAATGCCCAAAACCCAGACAGTTATAACACTGCAGAATCGGGGACTGCTCGATCGCTAGGACCACCTGGTACCCCAGCTTGACACGGTGTCCGCTCAGGCGCTGCCAGAAGCCCACTCCCACCTCCAGAATAACATTCGTCGTGGCTGGTGTTCTGCCCTTGGTTCGTCTGACGACCTTCAGCTGCTTCTGGTCGGACGACAGGCCTTCGAGGAGACTGGCATTCTGTTTTGGAAGAGCTAAAACAATATCGCCATCCTTGAGGTCATTTATGACTCCAACAAGTCGTATAAGGGGGTTCCTCGGTGGGGGATTCACCACTGTGAATCCATCTCCAGCCTCCCTAATCGCATTTCCGAGCGCCTCTCTGTCACGCACCGAGGTGCAGCCGATGGCGACTTTCTGATTGCGCAATCTCCTGACGCCGCTTATCCCCACCCCAAGTGCCACAACGTCCACCTTAGCCTTAATTGACTTTATAATGTCATCGCTGGTGTGACGCGGGTCGATGGACTCCACCATCAGGTTGTGCGTCGGAGTGCCAAGAACCTCCGCATAGGACTTTGCAGGTGCCCGATGAATCGTTGAGATCTACTCAGGCACCCGCTTCTGCGTCAGTTCCGGGCTCATCCGGGTCTCCATCAAGCCCTGCAGGTGTTCAACCGTCCTCCTTATAGGCGCCGCCGTATCCAGTGTGGTATCCCCGAGGTTTCTGACTTCTCTCCGAAGTTTCTCAACCTTGGAACCCAGTAGTTCCACGGTCTCACTTGAGGGCAAGCTACCCTGAAGTGCCAGAAGACCCTGCTTGACCTCCACAACAGTTTCCTGCTTATAAGTGCACGTCTGCAGGATTTGTTGAATTTCCAATGTGGGCTTGAGCCGCTCGGAGCGGCTCAAGCCCTGCGGACATATCCGCCACCCTAGCCAGCACCGAGCTCGCCAGCTCGGGTGACTCCCTCAAGGCCAGCTGGGTACTCACCTTCAGCTCTCTGATAGGTTCGCACGCGTCAAATACGAGTATCTGGCGAAGCGCCTCGACATCGCTCGCAAGTTTGCCAACGTGCACCTCGAGTCTCCTCTACTCCGTCAGGGCGACCTCCAGCGTTCGGGCATGCTTCTGAGTCAGTCGCTCTCTTCCCCTGGCCACTCCCTCCCTCAGTCTGTGGCTCTCCACCATGTGGAGGTTTCGGGAATCCGAGAGCTTCAGGACCATCTCATACATGAGTTGCATGGCCGAAACGACATTATCCCGTATCTCCCTTTTCAAATTGCCCGAACTTTCCAGCGGGTAGGTTGTTTTTTTTTTTTTTTTTTGTGGCGCCTACCTCTCCGCGCTTTTGGCGCAGTCTGCGAGCTAGTAGTTCCCCGGACATAATCCGAGACTTTGGAGACTTATCTTTATTTCTAGATTTAGTTTCTTACATTACTTCTTATTTCTATTACATCTTATTTTCTAGTTTCTTTGATAAGTATTCTAATTATTCTACATTTTAGAGACTATTTACTAATTTTATTACTAACAATTTCTTAATTTTAACACTATTTTACTTTTATCCTTATCTATATGTTTGAGCTATTTACTTAATGCTTCCCATTATGTATATACACTATAATAATTTTGAGCATTTTTATTCACTATTTATTTATATTTATGACCTTTTGTGCTATATTATTGCAGTAATCTATAAAATCTTCCCTATATTTTTTGTCTTTAATTAGTTTACTGAAATTTTCTGGTATAACATCTACTCCTAGTCTCTGTTCGAGCTCGTACCTCTCCAGGCCATAGGTCGGGCAGTCGGCAAGTATTTGGGTCACAGTTTTGTCTTGGTCAGGGTCACATGCACATGATGGGCTTCCCTTGCACCTGAACCTGTTCAGGTATTCGGAAAACCCGCCATGGCCAGTCAAAATTTGGGTCATCACTCCAGTCGGTTTTATTTATTTATTTATTAAAACTTTATGCACAAGTACAAAGGCGGACTTAATGCCTTAGGCATTTTCTACCAGTCGACCTTTGGATGGTGCAGAGATAAAATAAGGCAGGTGCAACTAAATTAAGGGATAAATTGAGAAGAAAAAAAAAACATATATAAAAAATATATACTTAGATACATACATGCAAAAAACAATGCTATAGAGAAACCGAAACCAACAAATCAATTCTGTGATGATTCTGCAAACTTCTTGCGAATGTGCTCACGTGCCTTAAATTTGAAAGAGAACCGACTGTTTGCCATCCTGATAATCTGAGGGAGCGCATTCCAAAGAGAGATAGCCTGGACAAACAAGGACGAGTGGATAAACCCAGAGCGGTGAGAAGGACATTGTAGAAGACGATTATTGGTGGAGCGAAGATTTTTACTGTGAGCAGAGCAAAGGAATTGAACATGAGAAGTCAGATAAGAAGGAGAAGTGGGTTTATCAATAAAAGAAAACAGGGTAGTCAAGGCCCTCAGCGCTCTACGCTGACGAATGGGTAACCATTTTAAAAGTGATCGATGAGTGGATACATGATCATACTTACGGAGGTTGAAGACAAATCGAATGCAGTTATTTAGAAGGCGGTCAAGTTTATTGAGTAGATCTGCATTCAGGTCATAGTAGCACACATCACCATAGTCAATAATGGGAAAGATTATGGACTGTACAAGCATGGCCTTTATGTGAGCTGGGAGAATATTTTTTAGCCGATACAGTGAACGCAACGTTCCGGTGACCTTTTGGCTGACACTCGTAACCTGTTTGCGCCAGTCAAGGCAAGTGTCGATGAGCAGACCAAGATCCTTAACCTCGGAGTTGTCAACACGCGCCTGACAGTAGAGCTGTAAATCGTCAGCGTAGAGATGATACGCACACTGAAGCTCGGTGGTTATAAGATTTATGGTTTTAGTCTCCTGACTACCCCATATGCGTCGACCGCGTCTGGGAAGAAGATTTTAGTTACTGCGGCTGTTTCGCCCCTCCTATAGCGCCGGTTCCACTCGCCGAGCGAATCCTGTCGGATTTGGCGCTTGACGAATGAAACCGGACACTGGTCGTAATCGGGTCTCTTTTTTAGTTTTAGTGCTGCATCTTTGGCCAACTGGTCGGCTCTCTCATTCCCTTCCAGTCCCGCATGGGCCTTGATCCAGAACAAAGATATATCTTTGCCCTGGGATCTGGCGGGTAGGTAGGTTAGGTAGGGTAGGGTAGTTAGGGTAGGTTAGGGTTTCCCCCAATGGGTGGGTATGCGTAATGCATTTTTTCCCAGAGTGACCAAAAAAAAAAAAAAGGTAGGGTAGCGTAGGTAGGGTAGATGAAAATTTGGTGTTTTTATGGCAAAACAAAGTTTGCAGGGTCAGCTAGTATATTTATATATTATACACCCACATTTCGCCAGTTATTTTAAACTAGCGACCCGCTTCCTCGTTTATCACTCTTTGTATTGGTGAAAACAGCATAATAACCCTTTCAATATTTTTTAAGTTCATCGCGTACAAACGCGGCGTGGTCTTTATTTTATAATTTTTTAGTGATTTTGTACATAGAAAATTTGATACCAATATTAATTTTTGTTATGCCATAAGAGCACTTTCTGCCTTTTAGTTATACATACTAAAGGGACTTTATTACAATATTTGAGATAATATCAAGCCATCGTCTTCAACTCAAGCATCGACTTTAGCTTTGAATAATTAAAGTTGATTTTTAAGTGAGTTCTTTAAGATTTTTAAGTTCAACAATTTTCTATTTGGTTTCAATGGAATTTGAACTTTGTCTTGTATGACATAATTTTTTGTGTTCCAAAATTGAATGTCGAATATTGAATTCAAATAATTATGTTATTACGAACAACAATAATAATGTAACCAATCATTTTTAGGGTTCCGTACCTAAAGGGTGAAAACGGGATCCTATTACTATAAGACTCCGCGGTCCGTTTGTCTGTCTGTCTGCTATCTGTCTGACTGTCCGTCAATCACCAGGCTGTATCTCATGAACCGTGATAGCTAGGCAGTTGAAATTTCATTGTAGAATTACATCACAGATGATGTATTTCTGATGCCGCTATAACAACAAATACTAAAAACAATATAATATTAATATTTAAGTGGGACTTCCATACAACGTGTTTCTTTTGCCGTTTTTTGCGATAATGGTACGGAACCCTTCGTGCGCGAGTCCGACTCGCACTTGGCCGGTTTTAAACATAGGGATTATGACCGCTTCTTGCAAATAAATCTCTCAGCTCAGGGTTACTACAAAATTATCGAAAAATCAAAATACCATCGATCGAAACTTTAACCTAATAAACTCGAAATATACAAGTGTTATACAAGAGTTGAATAAAAAGTTAAGAAAGCGTGTGACGTTTAAAGTTCATCGTGTACCTACCTAAGTCGCAAGTAGAATAAGAGCCTCTTAATTACCTGGGAGCACCACAATAAACCTGTTTACCTTACTTAAGTCACTATTTGTCGAGGAGGTAACATATAGGTAATAAATGGAAAGCTGTGTATACTGACTGGTTGGTAGGTATTAAATATACATGGTTGCGATGTAAAAACCAGTGCTTTAGTACGTGCTTTAGTGCATAATAATATATCTTATTACATTTTATTGTCAGTTCTTTTTATCTATCAGTTTTCCTGTAAATTCTACAAGCAATCCCAGTGTTGAGTTAAGCTAAAAGATAACACTTTTTTAGTGTGCATAGTTTTTCCAAGTCCAGTTGAAAACCAAATCCTAGTTTACGTGGCTGAGACGCGATTGCGCTGCCACTATAAAAATGCCAATAAAAGGATTGTAGCCTGTCTGAGTTACGGGGGAGAGCGAGTTCTTGTATTTTAGTAAAGAACTTCGGTGCACTCGAGAAAAGCCCCGTCCAAACTGTGGCACAAGATTTCGTATTTTTTCCAATTAAGTATTCCTTTATAAAATCCAAATACGTAAACAACTTAAAATTTTACGTGACAAAAAATCATTCAGAATGCCGAACCTGTGGGAAAGGTTTTTTTTTCGATTTATAAGAGCCTGTAAGTTGAATCTCGCAGTTTTCTGTTATCATTTAGCCTAATGTTGAACTGATATGAAAGAGCGATAACAGATTTTTTTAAAGACAATTTTTAGGATTCGTAAGGGCATCAACTTTACCAACATAGTTAACTAAAGCAACATGCAATAAAGTCTTTAAATATATCTCTTTCGGAGATAAACCGTAATTCGCCTTTTGTCGGTAGCAGATTGTCTCTAAGTTCAACCTAGCATGAAACAAATCGCTTTTCCCTTTTCCCTTAGTCCATAATATTCCTTGCTTCTCGGTTTGCGAGCCATTCCCTTGAGTTTTGAACTAAGCTTTACGAGTACGAGGCCGCGTTATACCAATAAGATTTACGTTAGCGGCAAACCCGAGATGCCTTCCAAGGGCTTACACTTCAAAACATCGGTGTTATTTCTCATCATACGAACTTTTGCAGATTTCAATGTAGGTAGACTTGCTAACAGTTGTAAAGGGTTTCTCAGAATTGAATTAAAGTACTTTTAGGAAGGTAAATCTACATGTAACTGTTTTTTTTTTAAACGACTGATGTTATGGTCTACATTGCACTGTCTTAATAGTAAAGTTTTAAGGTGATAATTATTTCACTGTATTTATTGCCGCCCTGGGTTATGGCTAAATAAAGGCTTCTCCACGTTGCTTAGATATGTACTCGTTCCCGACCGTTTGGTACTCGTAACACAACTCTGCATTCGTCTTAGAACAAAACTTTGCCCCATTGCTCGGTGATCCAATTTACATGTTCGCGGACAAGTCGCGCCGTTTGGTGGTGACTTCAGTTCTGGCCCTCGCACTGGTCTCTTGTTTTTCTTCTGATCTTGCAATCTTGAACAATGACACCTTGGACCACTTCAAGCCGCCACCAAATCTATTTCGGAGGGAGGAAACGGTTTCTCAGTACTGTTAATATGATAAAACGTTCGTCGCGGGGCGAGGTGAACCTTACTTATCCACTGTCAGGTCACCATGTGTACAGATCCGTCTCTTGGTATCTTTTGAGGCCAAATCTTAAGGTGGAACGTGGCACGTTAAGAATGTGCCATTTCTTTATCAGTTAACATAACCACCTGAGCTACTTGTACAGCTTTGAGAGGTAGTCTCGTTCTCGGCTCGGCTCTTGATACGGCGGGTCCACTTAGAGCACTTTGAAGAAGACTGGCAGTCCCGTGCCATGTGTCCAAAACCCAAACAATTATAGCATTGGGTTACGGGTGATTGGTCTGAAGCCTGCACCTCTTGATATTCCAGCTTGATTCGCGGCATACTTAGTCGCTGCCAGATCCACTTCCAGTCGGCCCATATCCACTTCCAGGATCACGTTCATGGTGGCAGAAGATCTCCCCTTCGCTCTCATGATTACTTACAGGCGAAAGACCCACAAGGAGTTTGGCGTTTTGTTTGGCTATAGTCAACTCTATGTGGTGCTTGTCTAGCTTATTAATGACTTTCACCAGACGAATTAGAGGATTCATCAGTGGCGGACTCAGAACCGCAATCCCTACCGCTTGTTTTTTTTTTACGTCGTCGAGTGCCGCTCTGTCTTGCTCCGAGGCGCAGCCAATAGCCACTTTTAAATTACACAAAATAAGTATATTATTAAATAACACCACCCCCCACCCCAAGTACACTGACGTCAATCTTGGACTTATCTGTCTTTTTGTCGGGCTAGATCCACGTCTTTTTGCGCATTTGGGCGCTGCAATACGTGATGGGCCACCCACGTGTTCTGGATCAATTATTTTATAGGCTCGCATGCATCGAAGGCTTTGTCGCAAAGGTTTCGGTGTCACTCGCAAGTTTTTGTCTTAGCTTGAAGCTTTTTGCCGCCTCCAGTTCTTAACAGTATTACTAAGCATGTCTCTCTCTCATCGCAACCTCCTGTCTCAATCTATGCGTCTTGACCTTATGCAGGTTTTGGAAGTTTGTAAATCATCACATACATCAGATGTAAATCCGACGCTACATTCTCCCTTATCTCCCTCTTACGATTGCCTGAAACACTCTATTTCCAATTTTGCCTTTTGCAGGCTCGAACTAGCCTGACGTGGAATCTCGCTTAGGGAAATCCGTTTCTCATCAACCGTCCTGGTGGAGTCACAGGAATTGACCGACATATCTGAGTCATACGATTAATCGTATATTTCAGGAGCAATCGGTTGAACGTCTCGCTGTATTTGCTGTATTTGTCTTCGGCGAGCCAGCCGCCATACCTTGTCTTATCTGGGTCTGTATTCTTAGTTCGGCTGGGGTTAGTCTAGGCCCGATGGCACTTCCGAAGCTGATCGGCACAGCTTCCGCCCTAAGTCGGCTACTGCCGAATCTGGGTGGACCGTGTGTGAGCTTTACTACAAGGGGGTGGTGCGAGCGATGGCGCTGTACGGCGCCGTATGGAGACCGCAAAGATTCATGGCGGTCAGGGTAATATGCGGATACCGCACAATCTCAGCTCAAGCGGCGTTCAAATTAGCAGGAACACCCCCGTGGGATCTGGAGGCGCGAGTGCTGGCCGAAGTTTACTAACGAGGTGCGGCAGTTCGGGTAGAGAATGGCTGTGGCCCACCGCCTGAAGTGGTGATGAGGTGGCGCAGAGAGGCGCAGACTGCCATCATAAGACAATGGGCGGAGAGGCTGGAGACTCCCAAAGCTGGTCACAGGACTGTTGAGAAGTTGCGCGGTATCTTCTCGTCCAACTTACCACAGTGTCTCAAGATGAAAGTCTATGACCAGTGTGTGTTGCCAGTGATGACATATGGCTCTGAGACGTGGTCGCTTTCAATGGTCCTCATCAGAAAGCTTACAGTCACTCAAAGGGCAATGGAGAGGGCTATGCTCGAAGTTTGCTTGCGTGATCGAATCAGAAATGTAGAGATCCGCAAGAGAACCAGGGTTACCGACATAGCCCGAAGAATTGCCAAACTTAAGTGGCAGTGGGCAGGGCATATTGCTCGCAGAACGGATGGCCGATGGGGCAGAAAGGTTCTGGAGTGGCGACCGCGAACCGGCAGACGTTGCGTTGGAAGGCCTCTCACCAGGTGGACCGATGTCCTGGTGAAAGTTGCGGGGATCCGCTGGTTGCGGGACGCACGGGACCGGTCAAAGTGGCGACGCTTGGGGGAGGCCTATGTCCAGCAGTGGACGTCATTCGGCTGATATGATGATGACATCCATATTATTATGGGTTATAAACGAGAACATGAAACTTAAAACCTATGTACGTAAATTTATTATCTAGAAACTTATTTTGTAACTAGCTTCTGCCAGCGGCTTCGCCCGCGTGAAAAGTGTTTTCTTATCCCAAGGGAAATTATACCGGGATGAAAGTAGCCTATATGCTATTCCAGACTATAATCTATCTCTGTGCCAAATTTCATCTAGATCCGTTCAGCCGTTCTAGTGTGATTGAGTAACAAACATACACCCACACACACGTGTGGGTGTATGTTTGTTACTCCATTCGATACTTTTACATTTATAATATTAAGTAAGATAAGGTTGTTGCTCCGTATACATGATGGAGTTGGCGTTTACCCGCACTCTGCAAAAAAGGCAGATGGCGTGGATGTCATAGACTTGAACTTCTGCGAACATACCTGGTGCACTGTAGAAACGAGGTAGCCTTTCAACATCTTGAACCCGTTATTATATAGGACCAGTAGGGCGCTATAGTCCATTGAGTGTAGTTAGACCACAGGTTGCACGTGTAAAACACTTGGCAATAATTAAAAGCTTATGAATTTTATGCTTATGCGTAATTTTAACTGACTTTGCCAAACCTGCGAGCCAACATGTTACATCAATATATTTTGGTCATTCAAGCCGTTGGTGTCATAATACCTTGCAATTAAATTGGTAAACTACCACCACCACTGTTCTCGTTCTTGAAATGTAATGTTTGTATGTTGTTTTGTGGCAATTAAATATTTTTTCTTTCGTTCTTTTCTTTCTTTTATTCTGTCATTCCCATTCGGTTTGATTGTGGCACATATTCGGAACATTTTCAACCGTCGCGTCGTCGGCCTAAAAGAACTCGTTTTTTTAAGCATGATTGCCAAGCAAATTTGACTGTCCTTGCATTTGAATGTATGAAAAATAAGTTAAAATACTACACCGACATATTAGGACTTGCCCATCCTCGGATCAAAACTTTATGGCAATGAAGATAAAGAACAATAACGAAATTGCTGGGCCACCACATTTTTAAATGTTACTGATTTCATAGAATTCATACAAAATATATCAGCGCTCATATAGAACCAACTCTAGGTATATACGTTCCGTAACAAGGAAGTAGGTTACCACCATAAAGGCCGATTTATCAGTGATCGTGATAGCACAAATCGCGGCCGCATCAGGTTGTAAAAGGAGCCGGCGCTGGACCCCTCATAAATTTATCTCGGCGCCTTGTTATCGATACTGGTCTCCGTACTTCGGAGTGATAATATAGAACACTGATTGATGGGCAAGACACTTTTAGAAGCTGTCTTATGTACTTGCTTTGTAGTTTTTAGGGTTCCGTACCCAAAGGGTAATAACGGGACCCTATTCCTAAGACTCCGCGGTCCGTCTGTCTGTCTGTCTGTCACCAGGCTGCTGATCTAGCTACCACAAAGATTGAAATTTTCACAGAAGATGTATTTCTGTTGCCGCTATAACAACAAATACTACAAACAGAATAAAATAAATATTTAAGTGGAGCTCCCATACAACGTGATTTTTTGCCTTATTTTTTGCGATAATGGTACGGAACCCTACGTGCGCAAGTCCGACTCGCACTTGGCCGGTTTTTTATGATGTTGGAGAATCGCAAATATTCTGTTTTATTGGAATGTTTTTTCATGGAGCAGGTGGCGTTCTGTAGTTTCTGCCTACCCCGATGGAAAAAAAGGCGTAGGTTTATTTATGTATTTATGATTTCTACTTGTCAAGTTTTTTCAAAGATGTTCGATGCTACTACACACTAGTACTTGCAAATTGACCCAGAAACATCGAATATTTTAGTTGTTAAATGTTTCTCAAACATAAGCTCCAAAGTAAATAAGATACAAAGTATCTAAGGACCATTCCAAATGAACTCAAGACTTATTACAAAACTATAAATAAACTATTCAAACAGACTTTCATAAGACACCATACTTACATTAATATAATCGCGACAAAATCTTATTTTCAAACCTAAAGGTCAGATTTAAAGGGTTCAGCAAAAGCATATTTTTCTTTAGCCTGAACAGGCATCGTTTCAGGCGCCATTTTTGTCCATTAGTGCCCCAATTTGTTCTATCTATTCTCTTTATCCTGAGGTAAGTCTTAGTAAATCTTCACCTACCTACATAATTCAGGCCCTATTAGCAGTTTCCACGAAAAAAGGTAAAAGTGTATTATGTGAGAAATGTTTGCCTCTATGCAAAAAATATACGAGGCCAAATAAATTGTTTGATCATACGTAAAAGTTTCCGAAATATTTATTATACTGAGTACTTATGAGTTTATTGAAGTTTTCTCGTTAGGTGAATATTAACTTATTTTTGGCATGTTATATATTATATCTAGCTTCAGCATTAAAGCAGTATTTTTGAATTCTGCTTCAGTGATTTTGTATGTTTGGTGGGTTTGACATAATATTGTACCTATACGCGATATTATAAAAATACTGGCACGGGATCTTCCAATAGTTGTTTGTGTTCTGTTGGACCAAATGTGCTGTTGCTACCTCGTTGCACAGTAAGCAACAGATTTCTGGATGGGTCCACTTAAATAAACCGCACGAAATAATTACATATGTATCAAAACCTTAAACGAAAATATTGCACAAATTCTTTATATACGCAATACTAAACAGCACAAACGATAAACTAATATCAAATTACTTTCTTATTGCACGTAGGAGTGACATCGTGTAGCGGTCACCCTCATCTAAGAGGAAGTTATGATTGTGACATTATATTAAACAACGAGAAGCTAGAATTCGTCGACAAAACGGTTTTCCTGGGTATCACGCTAGACTCAAGGTTACAATGGGGTCCTCATTTAATATCACTTGCGGGGCGGTTAAGTTTGGCGGCTTATGCTGTTAGAAAAATTCGTCAATTTACTGATGTAGATACCGCGAGGCTGGTCTATTTTAGTTACTTTCATAGTATAATGTCTTACGGCATATTACTATGGGGAAGGGCTGCAGACATTCAGTCAATTTTTGTTCTACAAAAACGAGCCATCAGAGCGATATACAATCTTCGCCGGCGCGATTCTCTAAGGGAACTGCTTAAGGACATTAACATCATGACGGTACCGTGTCAATATATTTACGAAAACATCATGTACGTTAGAAAGAATTTACATCTTTTTAGTAAAAACAGCGATAGACATAGTTATGTTACTAGAAATAGGGATCAATTAATTCAACCAGGTTTCAGGCTGGCTAAAGTAGCGTCATCTTTTATGGGGTACTGTATAAAATTTTACAATAAAATACCGCCACACATTCTAGAATTGAATGAGACGAAATTTAAAACTTGTATAAAACGCACACTATGCAGGCAGGGATATTATAGGTTGGGGGGAGGTTGGCATCGCTGATAAAAATGCTTGGCCCAACGCTATTCCAGGTCCAGCTCCACAGCCACTAGGCCACAAAAACAACTGATAAGCAGAAAAGTTATGAAGTATTGTTGGGCCTGCTGAAGACTGTACGAATAATTATAATGTATATTTGTGTTGTGATTTAAAGGGTTCAGCAAAAGCATATTTTTCTTTAGCCTGAACAGGCATCGTTTCAGGCGCCATTTTTGTCCATTAGTGCCCCAATTTGTTCTATCTATTCTCTTTATCCTGAGGTAAGTCTTAGTAAATCTTCACCTACCTACATAATTCTGGATTATATAACTGCACAGCATATATGTGAGTACTATGTACCAACTGTAAATCTACCATTTACTGTAACTATGTGTCGTTCGTTGACTTCAGTGTGCCCTGGCAGTTGAGTGTGTCATGCTCTTTCTAATGTCTCTCTGATGGTGGCACATGTGTTGGATCATTCGGTTCCCTTCATGATGGTTGAGCTGAGTGGTGCCGATCCATGTGTCATGTTCGTGAACGGGCGCCATCAGTTGGGATTGGTCATATCTTAGCTGCCTCCTGTTTTTAATTACCTATTTATTGTATTTTTAATTGTTTGTTTTACTCTAGACGCTTTTAAGTGCGTTTTTTTTTACATCGTTCTCACATATATGTATTTTTCCTACAAGATTATTGTAACCAAATACTTGTAAAACACTTTTTTTTTTTAAAGAGTAAGTGTGGAGTTTCTTGTCCGTTCTTCTCCATAACAAGCTACATTTCCGAATGGACGGTAGAATCAATTATTATTACATTTAATTTTTATTTTTGACGTTCGAAAGTGCCGCTTAATGGCCTAATTGAATAAAGAAATTTTGATTTTGATTATGATTAAAGATAAGGTATGTTTATTTACATTCAGTCAAAGCATACCTTTTCATTTATTAGCTAATTTTTTGGGCTAATGAGCCTTTGTTTGACATATGAACTAGTCTTTTGATCCTCCGCGATAAACTTCGGGACACCTTCCTTAATAGTATTTCGACATCTAATTTGAGAGGAGCTTAACCAAACTCCTCATCTATAATCATACATCATACCAAAATCATACCTTAATACTGCGTTTTGAAATTGCAGAACACGAGCTCGGAATTCCACAATTCGAGCAAGAGCCATCAAAATAGGTGGATTAGTCGTTGCCATGGCAACGAGCTGTTTGGTTCGAGTCTGCTGCAATACGTGGCTCTAAATACAAACATTGAATAATTAATACCCTCACGGAGTTTATGGATGTGTTTGAAGATGAAGTGATTAGTCCTATCTCGGAAATGTTTCCTAATGGCACTTAAGTGAATGCGATTTCAGTAAGACGACAGTGTTTATTAGGACTGAGAATTTCGTAAGACTGGGATGGGATTATCAAGATAGTTTAAACACTGAACCTTTGTTTTCGATAGAACTCGGTGCGGTATTCTTATTGTGTAAAATTCCAAAAAAAAAAACGAGAGATACATAATACGGTCCCCAATTAAATGAGTAATATTTACAAAAGGGTAAAAGCTCTAGCATCTAGGCTAAGGGAATAGTCTGAGCTTATAGGAAAAGCAGCTGAAAGGTGGTAGGTGTCAGGTCAGTGGGCCCGAGCCACTGACCTGACCCGTCACAGGGGGACCAAGGGTGCCATACGTGGCGTCGTTTGGCGCCCATGTGCTGGTGGTCACGGCGTGCAATGTGTTCTAGTGCGCCGGTGATAAGAGGTTATCCCCAGAGGAGGGTCTAGTGATGGAAAAAAAGGGACCTTAACTGTCTAAGGTTTCAGACGCCTAGTTATTTCATGGATTCAAATAATAATAACTAGAAATCTTACCAGATCATTAGTTTTGTTTACTCAAATCTCTACTTAGGATCAGCTATAACTAGAATTCTAAAGTTTAATACATATACTAACCGCTCTTAATCTTTATTGGATGAAAATTTCTACATCCTTTTGGCAATATCTTCTGACCCATCTAAAGCGTACTTCAGTACTACCGCATTTTATACTTTAGACGTCTAACTTGATCCCATCGTGGCCACTTATCACTTACGAAGCTCGCTGAGGCAATTTCCTCACTTCTTAAACGTCTATCAGCAACGTCGACGTCAGACAGTTCAACGTCTCGATCTCACGACTTCGCCCGTTTCTTTTTATTACGTGTTGGTAATATTGATAGCCGTTAGAACAACTGTTTGTTATGAAGCTATGGGTGATAGGTTAGATATTTTCTATTATTAGATTTTTATGTTTATACACACTAGCCTTTTTCTGCACTTCACTCCAGTTGCCTATTCCACAGGGTTCGTGCATTTTTGGGATAAAGTAAACTACGGCACCTCGCAATAGTGTAGCTAAAAGAATATCAGTTAAAGAATTTGTATATATCGGGGCAGCACTTTCCGAGGGTTCTATAAAGAAACACTAAATTGTACATATATTATTACATATAAAACTAACATATACATAGCCCAAAACTTTACAACTTAAAGCTGTTGAGGCCATTTTAAGTGACACGTATACGCACTGATGTGTAAATTGGAAAATATTACTTACCAATCACTTTTTCATAAAAATACATAATCCATAATAATAAAATAATAAATCAGTTTTCCTACTGAAAATATAACCAGAAAGGTAACACAATATTTTAACATCGCTTTTGCTGTTCGGTTCACGTATGAGTTTGTTCAGAATATCAATTGAAAATAAAATCTTCCTTTTTTATTTTCTGTTCAACATGTTTGGAACGTACTTGTTTTCGTGTTATTTCATATATTTGTGAAAAAAGCAGTAGTGTTATAAAAGTAAATGTTTCGCGTTAAATAAATAAAGATGTTTGTGAATAACATATATTTTAACACGTTATATTGTAGCTCGGACCTTGCTGTTAACTTTTTTCTCGTCGTCAGTATGGACTCTTTCAGGGTGCACTAGGTACATACTTTTATCTTCAGTCTATGAAACAAAGTGCTGTCGCTTGCATTGAATTCCCTGCCGGAGTCTATGTTTCTTGAAAGCTAAAGCCAAGAAGTCTATAAATAAAGAGTGAATATGTTACTTCTAGGGAAGCGAGCTACAAAGTCGATTACATCAATGTAACTATCGCAGTCGGGTTTTTGATTTTTAAATTAACTTTTTTTATTTACAACTTTTTAGTTATCTATATCTTTTTTCGAATCGCATTTAAACATATAAGTGGTATATATGTTTGTAATCACCTTTAAAAATCCTTCATTTTGATACCCCACTCGATGGATTTCGAAGAAAAAAAATATTGAGTCGCCCCCAATATGGCGCACAAAAGCCGCCATTTTTGTTTATTTTTAACGTCACTTATCTAAGAACACTTGGGCGGCCAAGCCCTATCTAACGATGTATTAATTATGAAAATCCATCTAGCGGTTTGCAAGATATGAGGTAATAAAGAATATTACATACTTACAAACATACAAACATATGGCTGTTTTTGTTCTGTAATATGTTATTTAATTATTTTGTAAGTGCCAATTTATGGCCAGTGTCTTTACCTATAACATGAAACTTAAATGCTTGTTCATCGGTAAAATGTGGTTTATAACAGGCTCATCTTCAACCCTTTTGGGGATTACCTTTTAGGCAAATGTTATACGAGGAATATATGTCAAAAAAGTCATTGTGTTCGTAATCCGATCCCATATTTCATGGATGAGCTGAGTTTAATCAAGTGCCAATCATAGAGACCTTTGTGGGAACTCGTTACAAAGTTAAATAAACAATGATGTGTTATTTCAACACGACATGTCCAGCTAAATTAAGTTGAGTGTCACATTAATTGCGTTTGCGTGACGAAGGATGTCTCTTTATCGTGGTTGTTTTACATTTAAATAAATAATGTAATTCAGGCGCTATTGGTCTAAAGTTTGTATTAATACAAAACGACCAATGCCGAATCGTGTTTGGTGTTTGAATGCAAGATAATTAAAATTGTAGATACACGTAATACACATAGGTAGGCTTTTCGGGCGTTTTTAGTTCAGTAAACATACCAATGATATCAATATTCCGAGAGGAAAACCCTGTCGTCTGTCATCATCTCTTCTCCTTCGTTTTCCTTCCCATTCTTCAAGTCGTTACAGTGGATCTTTTACTGTTCGCGCTGTGCACCTCTGGAATACTCTGCCACACTCTATACGGTATAGCCCTTCATTAGAGGTTTTCAAGAGAAGAATTAAGGAATATTTCCTATCAACATGACTCATTAATTTATGTATTTATAATTGTAATATTTTAGTTTTGTAATAAATAGGTATATATTATGTTTATGCATTGTGTGTTGCACACGTATTTGTTTAGTTTATTTAGTAAGTATTTAAAACTGTTACGAGTTTTTAATAAGCTTTTGTTGTGCACATGGATGTACTATCCTCAAATGCATATTTCTCTACGCAACTGAGGTTTGCTGTTAGAGAACCCAACTATGGGTTAAGCTCGCCTTTGTACATAAACTGTCCTATTGTATTTGTATGTTTCTATGTTTTGTGTACAATAAAGAATAAAAATAGAATAAGAATTTCTGATGGATTAAGGCACTGATATGTTTTAAAAGTCCTTTTATTTCCATGTTGCACAGTGTATTTACTGGTAATTAAACTTCTGTGTTATTTATATCTTTTTTAAGTAAATATTATTGAACTAAAGTTCATGGGAGTGAGAAATATTTGATCATCATCATCATCATCAGCCTTGCTCCCACTTGCTTGCTCCAATGTTCCCACTGCTGGGAAACAGGCCTCCTCTCTGTGAGAGGGAATGGGCCGTAATCCACCACGCGGGCCCAATGCGGGTTGGTGGATGTCACATGTATTCGAATTTTTGTTTCTAGGACATGCCGGTTTCCTCACGGTGTTTTCCTTCATAGAATATTATTCGAATATTTGATTACTTAATGAAATTAATTCCAGGGAATATGATTTCAGTCTTATCAAGAGATACTTTAACCAGTTTCTGGGTTATGGAGGTAAGACAGGCAGTTGTTACATGTACAACACTGGTATTCTTCTGCATCCAGTTACACTGATAGCCGACCCCAACATGATTGGGAAAAGGCTAGAGAGAATGATTATGAAATACACAAAGAAAGGTTCTCCAAATATTGCTGAAGTGTGGAAACCATGCGAGCGTAACAATATACGGCAGAGCATCACGCGGAGCTCTAACGGAGCAAAAAATGCACATGACTGGCTATGCAGTGTGAGGTGCGTATTTTCTATTGCTCAATACTTGAAGAATGTGATGAAAATTTGTTTTGCGGTTTGAAGGGTGTTTGTTCGATTGAGGTGTAATTAAATTTTGTAAGTATTTACGCAATTAAACATGTATTTCGTGCAATATTTAGTAGGTATTAACTTCTGCCCGAAAATATTATTCAAAGGGATGGGATGGGATACTGGGATGAAAAGTATCCTATGTTATATTATAGCCTTGTTAAGTGTAATGAGTTTCATGAATATCCGCTTAGCGGTTTAGACGTGTTTTTAATATTTATATGGATATCTGTAAAATATCGTTTTACATTAGACGCGGTACGCAAGAAGGGATTTAATAAGTATTGGCGCCTCTAGCAGCAAAAATAAAGAGAAATGAAGACGAAGAGAGAGTGTGTGTGTGTGAAGAGGAGTGGAAGCTGCGTTCCATTAAAAAAATACCTGATTCCACAAAACTTATTAAATAACCCATCGTTGCTAAGCTACCAATACCACTACTCATAACATGAAAACACTTAACAGAGCACTTCAGTCCATCAAAGTCCTCCACATCATCACACAAGATCCATTTCCTTAGTAATTGGCGTCCATTATCAGTATTATCAATGACACATTGCACATCAAAGGTGATTAGCCGGTAATGGCTCCTAAGCTGTTAACGGAAAGCCTATAGATATGTACGTGTATTATGTTTGTGACATAGTATTATGTAGGTGAAGGTTATAGAAGCATCTACGGGAATGGGATTATGATTGTAAGCTATGGTATTCGTATCTCCAGCTAAACAGGTATTCCTGTTTGTGTGTTTGTTTGACTCCGAACATTAATACTGATAAATGTAGTTCCCGTCGTGCAGCCATTTCTAACATATATATGATGCCTCAATTGCATGAGGTTGCTTGGCTTCATATCTGATATTACATTAGCTTTACCGCAATCAGCAATGCAGCTTCCCTGGTAACTTGTAAACGGCACAAATATGTGGATGTCTCTAACTATTCTCAATCTCATTTTTTCTTTCCTTCTTTTAATTAGACTTTTTACAATGGTTTTCAATCATCTTTATAGCCCTTTGCTAAGAATAGTTACAGCACTGATAATAAAATTTGTGCAACATGTTAAATTTAGTCTTGTTATACTTATTTTTATTATTTTTTACCTTTGTATAGATTCTTTTACCGATTGTTTTGTGAATGTGTGAACATTGTAGGCCTTCTAGATGCTAGTTAACATTTGTTAACTTTTTTATATAATCTTTTTCTTTTTTTTTTAGTTTCTTACGACTTATTGTCATAATTCGAGCCTACGTTGTCCCCCCATATCTAAGTACTAATGCTGTAACATGGAAATATTGTAAAACCAAACCATTTTTAAAAGAGTAACCATGGAGTTTCTTGCCGGTTCTTCTCCATAGGAAACGACCAACCCGAACCGTGCACATTTTGTCGACGTTTTATAAGTGCCCATGTAGGCCTATGTGAAATAAAAAAAAATGATTTTGATTTTGAATCAAAGCAAATTCTTATGCTATTAATTTCTTAGCAAGCAATTGTTGTATGATTTTTTCTTTTATCTCTTAGATCATAAGACTGTCTAATAAGCGAACTCAAATAAGCGAAACAAAACTGCCCGTTATCACAGGCGACACCTAAGTATTTTTGCGCATACATTTAGTAGCGTAGTTGTCATGGGTTAGTTTTAGTAAAACAGGCATACCGCATAGTCGACTTTGTTTCTTTGCATTTTGTTGATAATAGTCGCCCGTGATAATATTAACCATAATACCATTTTAAAGTGCCGTAGCTGTTTGTAAGCTTAAAAATGTACAGCAATTGGTTTTATTACATTTATTGTTATATGAGTATGAATAATGTAGGTAAGGTTGTAAATAAAGGTTTTCCATTAAGGGTGCTCACAATTACATTTTGAGTACCACAAATACAACTCGGTGTGGTTACGAAGAAACCAGTTATGGAAGGTGCACGGTGATAAATAGGGTAGTTATTTTATTTCACCATCATTTCAGCCGAAGGACGTCCACTGCTGGACATAGTCCTCCCCCAAGTGTCGCCACCTCGATCAGTCCTGTGCGTCTTGTAACCAGCGGTAGTTATTTACAAAAACATATATAAAATCTTATAATACGTAATTTTTCTTCAAGTTCCGTGGAATGACGATGCGTGTAATACATCGGTATCGTGCGTTTCAGCTCGGCTCAGATGCTAAAAATCATTTGCTCAGGGTTATGGCCTTAAAAGACAGCTAAAACCTACATGTGTTCAGCTCTCATTCCTCCATTCAAGATATTGTTGAATGTCTTGGCAGCCAGAAGTGCATGAACAGGTGAAATTTGCTACCGAATATTAAGACATTAATTCCGCTGAAAAGGTCTTCATTTTTCTTTAACTGATCCAATGAGAGGAGGACGTATTCCACATTGGGTACCCGCTTAAACGGCACCTGAATGAATGGCCCATAGGGTATCTATCGATATTTTTCGCAGGTGCCATAAGTGTGTACCTATTATTTTAAACTTTATTCCACAAATGGCACCTACGAACAGAAAAAATATCGTTAGGTGCCGATAGTGTAATACCTCAGGTGCCATTCACTCAGGTGCCGTTTTAGCGGGTGCCCAATGTGGAATACATCAACAAGAGTCCACCATACATAACATATCGTAGGGCTTCATTGATATTTAATTTTATTCTATAAATAAGAATTCTATGTTCTTCCATTGTATTATCATTACTCTCAAATTCAAATAACGTAAAACGAGGTTAAATTGATTAATTTTGAAATTAAAATTGACATAACTATTTAAATTATATTTTGTAAAATTTGAATAAAATGCAGTATTGGCGACTTTACAAATGATTTTATATTCCCTAAATTTTTTTCCATTGTTTGGGAGGAAATAAAAAAAACGAGCCTATGAACGCTAAAAAAATGGGGTTACTTTGATACTCCATTGTTTTTTCATTGCAATATAAAGTAACCCCAATTTACAATGTATTTTTAATGAATTCACACTGTACAATTCAAAAAAAAAAAAACTGCCACAAATAAACTTATTCTTGCGATGAGGTTGATGAAAAACATAGCTGACATGACAGAGTAGCAAATTTTAAAAAGAAAATTGAGGTGCGTTTCGTTTTCACTGAGTTAGCTTTAAAAATCTAAAAAAATAAAGTTATCATCAAAGTTACCCCAGCCAAATCTCAATGTAACCCCGTTTAAGCGGTACCTTGTAATAAAAAGTACTATAACATACTTTGACCAAAATAGCTCAATGAAAACCCATACATCAGATCTATGAATAATTGCATTGAATTTCCTCGTATCCGCCAGGGATTGAAAACATGATTTTATGCATGTATCAGCGAAAACCAATTTCATTACTGCATTTAATGGTCAGCTGAAAAAAACAAAAACCGTGCTGCTGAAAAACTGAAACGATTCAGTGTTGTAAAAACTACCGTCGGGTTTTAGATCCCGGAGTTTCGTATAAAAAAATAATATCCCTGAGTTGGTTCGGTTGATTAAACGGGAATTGTCAGCGTTTGAAACCAGATGAGGTTGTAAACTTGATAGGTTTCGAGCAAACTGAAGTTGATTTTGCATTTTTCAAAGTTCACTCAGATATTTTTGTAAGTTTGCAGTTTTAATGACATATTTTAAGCTCGAAGGTTTCAAACGTTAGTAATTTGGAGATTTTAGATTTTTCGTAAAAATATCTAAAGTTAAAACGAAGTTAAGGGCTTTTTTGTCTTTATTTATTTGGGATTTGCAATCCTAGTTATATACGCTTCTTAAGACTTAACTAATCTTAATATATATAAATCTCGTGTCACAATGTTTGTCCTCAATGGACTCCTAAACCACTTAACCGATTATAATAAAATTCGCACGCCATGTGCAGTTCGATCCAACTTGAGAGATAGGATAGTTTAAATCTCAAATTATAGTCGCAATTTTAATTTATTGCTAATTATTTGTCTGTTATTATTTGACAGTCACAATAACCTGACGCTATAACTCCAGAACGCACGAACCGATTTCCACGGTTTTGCATTCGTTGGAAAGGTCTCGGGCTCCGTGAGGTTTATAGGGTAGGTAGGGTAGGGTAGGGTAGGGTAGGTAGGGTAGGGTAGGTAGTGTAGGTAGGGTAGGTAGGGTAGGGTAGGTAGGGTAGGGTAGGTAGGGTAGGGTAGGTAGGGTAGGGTAGGTAGGGTAGGTAGGGTAGGTAGGGTAGGTAGGGTAGGGTAGGTAGGGTAGGTAGGGTAGGGTAGGTAGGGTAGGGTAGGTAGGGTAGGGTAGGTAGGGTAGGGTAGGTAGGGTAGGGTAGGTAGGGTTGGGTAGGTAGGGTAGGGTAGGTAGGGTTGGGTAGGTAGGGTAGGGTAGGTAGGGTAGGGTAGGTAGGGTAGGGTAGGTAGGGTAGGGTAGGTAGGGTAGGGTAGGTAGGGTAGGGTAGGTAGGGTAGGGTAGGTAGGGTAGGGTAGGTAGGGTAGGGTAGGTAGGGTAGATGAATGTTTGGTGTTTTTATGGCAAAACAAAGTTTGCCGGGTCAGCTAGTAACTTATAAATAAACTTAGCTTAAATGCTTGAAGGTTTTGCCAGAATACATTGAAGTTTACCTAAATCATTTTACATACATTTAACTTTTATCGTTTATATGAATGTTGTTTTTTCTAGACTGAAAAACAAAAAATGTCCAACACCGTACGGATTGTACTCGTAATGAGTACAATCCGTACGGTGTTGGACATTTTCTATTTTATTACTGAAGTTACTGTTAGCTGAAAGGGATTTCTTCTGAAGTAAAGGTTAGTCACATAAACTGTTTATAATTTAATTGTATTTACCTATACTTACTTTCTGCCTCGCCACTCCAGAACTCTTCGACCCTAACGGCCATCCGTTCTGCGAGCAATGTGCCCTGCCCACTGCCACTTAAGTTTGGCAATTTTCGAGCTATGTCGGTTACCGGTGTCCACGTACCGGAGACGCAGCGTTGCAAGGCCTCTAGATGGAGCAACGACCTGGTTAAGGTTACAGGAGTCCGGCGGATCCGAAACGCACAGGACCGATCAGTGAGGCGACGCTTGGGGAAGGCCTATGTCCAGCAGTGGACTTCTTTCGGCTAAAATGATGATGATGATGACTTTTCGTCTCTAAATTACATCATATACTTTGTACCTGTATTGATGTCTTTGCTAATTACCAAACAAACACAATGTTAATGAACGGTTCTATAGCCACTGGAGCGATGTGTCTGTAGGTATGTACTCTAAACCCGTTAGGGTATTAGATGCACATAGCATACGAGATCGACCTTCAATTAGTAAGCCTTTATCATATTATTATGACGTCATCATATTAGTTTCCTAACGCAATTGTGGTACTGTCATTTTTATCACCTAGTCATCAGTTGCACTGTCAAAATATAACCTCTCTTATGAAATGGATTGCTTACGATTTTTTTTCCCTCTTACTGAAGGTGTTTTTTACTGAATTTTGACGCGAACGTGATATTTTTTTTATAAGCTAATTAGTTGTCTTTCAGTTTGTATCACTTCAGTCAGTGTTTAAGGTTTATGTGAATTTTACAGAATTACACTTATTTTGCAGAGGTCTATTTAAAAAAAATATGTTAAAAACCCCCGATTTAAAAACCTCTAAAAAGCAAAAAATAAGCCTCGTACTCGCGTCGGGGAACCGCCAACGTTTACAGCAGTTTATTTTATTTACTTAACGGTTCCCCGACGTGAGTACGAGGCTTATTTTTTGCTTATAAGAGGTTTTTAAATTGGGGTTTATTTAATTTTTATTTCATGTTTTTTAAACTATATATAATATTAATATTAACATTATAAGCGGGATATTTACCATGTTTACTGTTTGTAGCGAGTTTCCGATATTTAACAGCACCGAAATATCGGAAACTCGCTACAAACAGTAAACATGGTAAATATCCCGCTTATAATGTTAATATTAGTGTTAGTGACCATGACAGTTTAAAAACTTATATATATAATATACCTAGTAGTAGACACGCTTTAATCGACAATCTATCAAAACAAGTAATTATGAAATGATATCTTGTGAACAACAAGATAGACCTTATGGGTGATGTTCTTCAAAAAGGCCAGGTGCGCAGTACTCATAACCGGCGTGTGTGTATGATTAGATGTATGAATGTGAGTGAAGCAAAAGAAGTATGTAAGGATCGTAGCAGGTAGCGTTCTGTAGTTTTTGCCTATCTTGTGAACAAACCCAGATTCGAAGAGTAAAATGCGAATTACTTTTGAACAGTTGAACCGATTTCAATCAAACATAGCTAAAGACACTCTCGACAAAGTCAACTTTCAAACAAAAAAAAACTTAATCAAAATCGGTTCATCCGTTTAGGAGCTATAATGCCACAGACAGAAACACAGATACACAGCAACACACGTCTAACTTATAACACCCCTTTTTTTCCGTCGGGGGTAAAAATCAAAAAATCCCGACTGCTTAAGAAGCGAACTAAAAAGACGTAAACAAGAAGAAAATCAAGCTGTGTAGTCGGAGGATACATATTCGCGGGCTGGCTGATCAAAACCAGATGGTTTTAATAGTAATATAAACAAACTTTTTTATTTATAACTTTATATATTAATTTTTTTAATTACGTACATTTAAGTGTTATATATTTTTGAATTCACCTTTTAAAACCCTTTATTTTGATATCCCACACGATCCAAGTAGCACTGGGGGTTCTTTATCGGTTGACTAATGGTACACATTTATTCTTTAAGCTCTCTAAGTAGGCTGTATGAGAGCTTTATAGCACGCTATACAGCCCTTACCCCACCGGTTTGGGCACAAATTATTCAGCCTTAAGTTCACAAAAGGTACACAGTAGCTGAATGCAGCACTTTAACGACAGTTTAAGAGAGAACAGTGGTCTTTTAAGCTGATCAACGGACACTATATATGATTCCGTGTGGTTCTTCATACAGACAAGAGAGTTATAAGAAGTAACGTGTGAACAATTACACAGCCTCTATCTCGTATTAAGCTCACAAGTGTACCCTACAAACTATTAGTGGCCACTTTTTCTCCAAATTATCACTTGAGTACCACATTTTGTAATAAATATTTAGGAACGACGTATTTCGCTCGGGAGTGTCTAACCTAAACAGCCATTTTTATTGTGATATCATTATTACTGGTAATTACTCTGTTTTTATTATATTCTATTGTGTTAAAATGATGGGTAATGTAAATTTATTGTAAAGTATACACATATTTAGAGTTAAAATTTTCACACGCCTCAGAAATAATGCCGTTTTATCAAACCAAATCTTTCTAAATAAGCAGAGACGAACCATGCAATTTTTGATATTTGTGTTTTTATAGCATTATAATCAGTCTGTGATTTTGTATTTGAACATTAACCACAAAATTAATCACGAAATCTCCGTAGTATGTGATAAAGTCATAATTAATTTAGAAATATTATAGGTTATGTTTGAAAACAAAATGGTGGACATTGTCTCCAGCTACAGTGAACCATTATAACTCAAGATTAAAGTTGTCACCTCTTTAAAGTCTCACATGTGTACCATTATAGTGTCGTGAGCTATAGAAAGGTTCACATTGTGTACCATTATAATGCCAATTTCTGTACAACGTATGCTCGTTAGGCTTATATTCAGCCCTGGGCTGGTATGCAGTTCTTCAATAGTTCACGTGAATACCCTTTTAGATATTTTAGCACACTAAATTTTAGAAATCCGCATTGAAAATTTGAATTTTGTTTGAATACCTACTACAAGTTAGTTAGTACGAAGTCTTCGATAGTAAATGCGGTAGGTGGTACGATTGAAGTAATACACTAAACTCAGAATTTTAATTCGATTCCAGATTTGACAATTTCAGTGTTGCAACGTTATGACTTATGTTTATAATTTTACTCTCGTAAACTAAGTATATCAGGAAATTAAATATTTCTGAACCGATAATTTAGTTTTGACGATTAATTAACGATCTGAGACTTTTCTTTTATAATTGTGTGTGAAATAAATAAAAAAATGTGATCATGAAGGAACATGACAAATAAAACAGATAGATGTATTATGGTAATAATTTATTTTATATATTGTCGCCGTCATCGCTATCGCTATCGCTGTCACTTTCTGTAACATTTATTATAAATGTGTCTGTGATATTGTCAATTAACATATCTAGCCTACTCATGTTTTCCTCTTCTTTGACAACATGGGATACGCATTTAGATCATTCGGTAGCCGTAATTTTTTGAATGCCTTCCTGAAATAATTTTCTCACGTCTGTCAATTTGAAAGTTTTATTATTTTGAGCTACATGCCCCTTTACCTGCGCCCATATCAATACGATAGGGTTTAGCTCGCAATGGTAAGGGGGCAGTCTTAAAACCGTGATCCCATGTTGCGCTGCCATTTCGTCTACAGCGTACTTATTAAAAGACTCGTTATGTGGAATCAGTTCTAAAAGCGTAGCTTTAACCATATCTGGTTCGTAATGAATATTTTTATTTAAAAGCCAATCTTGAATGGCAGCTTTTTTCCAGCTCATTTTGTTTTTCGATTTTTTTTCGATTGTTTATCGATTTTTGTGTTCATCACTACACTATTATATGTGGTATCATTATTTCACAAAATGACAGTAGCTAATGTCAACTCTGGAATCGAATTAAAATTCTGACTATAGTTTTAATAGACGAGATGATATTGTTAGAATACGGACTGACAACAAATAGTAGTTTATGCAACGGTCATATAATACGGGTTAGGCGTAGGCGAAGCAGAGTGTGATAATAATATCTTTCTTTTTTCTGATTAGCCATATAAAGCTCCACGAAGAAAGTTGTTCAGTATGACTCATACTATAACCCGGCTCAGCATATCACTCCTTCACTCCCAAACGGAGCCCTATTGCTGTCACTCACGTGCACGTCTGTCTGTCCGTCTGTCTGTCTGTCCGTCGGGTGTCACATAATTTAGTTCCGAAGAATTTTTTAACTTCCTATTGACTTTTAAACATGAAATTTTGTGATAATGTTTATTAGTACGTATATTTTACTAAAAATATCAATATATTGTTAAATCTGATTTTTACTTTGGTACGGAACCCTTTATTAACGTTTCAAAGTGTTATAGAAAACCACGTTCAAATAGTTATTCAGCTCAGAGGATAACAATGTGGTACTCGTGAATAAATAAACAGCTGTCAGTATTATAGATATCAATAGTGGTGCTCATAATATACTTTTCAACACACTTGCTCATAAAGTGGCTCTAATTTCACCGCAATTAGGCACATAATGACACCTGTTATCAAACTGTGACTTTTTCATTACTATTATTCACAAGTGAGATAAAGAATTTTTTTTTTTAATTTATTGGTTGAGTTGCTTTGTTCTTAAAAAAGTTTCGATACAAAAAAGATCGTGCTCAATAGTACAAATGCAACACATTTCATGCAACGTCGTTTTTAAATAGACAATTTCAACGTGTACGTGTTTAATAAATAAAACTTTCACTTAAATATAACTTTTGTTTTTGTCTGTAATAAAGAAAACTTGAAATTCCCCATTTTGTACGTGGCTAAAACGCTATCCGCGAAAAGCCAAAAAAAAGATAACTCATTATTTTTAGTCTATGGCCGATCGCCATTGTTAGATGCGCGCGCATAGGAAAACTGATTAATTTTGCCCGCCATTGCAAAAAAAAATCACAACTCGTTTTCACTATTGGAAATGATTTTTTTGTATTATTTTCTTCACAAGTGTGTTGAAAAACGTCGTATGATACACGTGTGTATTGATGATTACCGTCCTCGGCTCTCTTAAGACCCCTCACCTAACGGCTCGGGTCTCAATGGCGCCTCAGCGGTAATCACCAACGTTACACACTTGTACCATAATGTACTATTACACATACTTGTGAACTCATTAAACGCTCTTTTATAGAATAATATAGAGGCTGATTAATATATCATAAACTAGACCCACTAGCTACAAGCTGAATAGCTAGCTAGCTCCACAAAAGGTTGTACATAACAGCTTTTGGCTGCAGTAATGTTCATATTTGTTGCATTAAAATGCCAGCAATATAACAACGTACATGTGGACCTTTAAATAGCCTGTGCCGTATTTTTCCCCTCTTAAAATGCTATAAATCACCTTTTAAAATAAAAGCTGGCTAGAAGATTAATGTTATCCTAATATAACACCAATAGTTACTTAATAGGCGAATTTAGCACTTCTATGCATGCCATAAACAGGTATAGGTGAATTTGTTCACTCTAAAAGAGAACAAAATGCTATGGGTTTGGAAGAAGATACAAAGTTGGGCCCCAACATTGTGGCGCCCAAAAGCCGTAATTTTTCTATTTTCCAATTTTAATGTAGCCTGTTGCATTCGCAAGGTTAAGACAAATCGATTGAAAGAAACATTAAAATCGGCCCATGCGTTTTGGTTTCCAGAACGACACATAGGAACAAACATACATACATACACACATACATAGAACGATAAACACACTATTCTCCTTTGGTAGTCATTTGATGGTCCTCTTGCAGTTACTTTAGAACTTCCAGGATGGTAGCTGGTTATTTCTTTTTTCAAGTGCACTTTACAGTTGAATAGGTACTGCTGTTTATTCATTCAGCACAATGTCTATGCCACCTCCCACACCCACGGAAGCTCTGCGGTAGGCTATTCTTAGCTAGGTAACCCTCAAATAAAAATAAACTTTAAGTGCCCTCATTAAAGTTGGAAATCGCTTGGCTCAATTGCAGCGCTTGTGCACGTTTATTGCGACCAAACCACAATACATTTGATGCTTCCTACATATAGTTGGAACAATATAAGATAATATCCGTTTGTGCCATTTCCATAATGCAAGTAAGGTACAATTGTAGTAGTCTTTGAAAGGGGATTGAGACGCAATGTTGTTCCTTGCATTGAGTTTCAATAGCCAAGTTATAGCTGTATTTAATTGTGTTTTGAATGGGAACATGCATACATTAGTCTAGTTCCATTAACAACCGGCCTAAGTTTATTTGATTTTCTAACGCAAGGTAGGTTAATTGTTGATGAAGTAATCATCAACAATTAACCTACCTTGCGTAACTTATATGTATTGTTATTTTACGCTGTAAGGAACTCACTGATAAAAAAATACTTTATTGAATTTTACAATTAATATTTAATATTATTACTAAGATTTAGAAATGGAATAGACTTGACATGTAGAGATTCGAAAATAGTAATTTAATGTGTTGCTCACAACACACAGTACATTAATATTTCCGAATTGCGCTTATATTGTGCTTATATACTAAAAGGGAAGGGAGTAATTACACATCGTTAGATATAATTAAAATAACATCTTAATGAGATAAACTAATGAGTTAACAAACTATTTGGAAGTAGAAGTAAATAATAGCATGCGGTAAATAACAAAAGTAAACAAGCAACTTAATGGTAAAAGATAATGATTAGTAAATAAATAAAAAAGTGTGGGTTCCAGCATTGTCGAGGCGGGGGAGCTCAGTAGCGGGGGCTTGGTCCCGAGGATAGAAGGATCGTTGGAAAAGAAACCCGAGGAGGGGCCGCTTCTCAGGGATTTTGCCGATTAATCCGAGCGTAGTATGCATGAGAGCAGTATCACGCAAAAAAAAAGGGGAATATATAATTTGGCATTGTCCGCGTACATATAGGGCATGGGAAGCTGCCACCTCCTTCTGCGAAGCAGTAATGTTAAGGACGAGGCGGCATGCCCGAGGGAGGCGCAACGGAGACGCCCTCACGGCTCTAGCCGCCGCAGGAGACGCCCTGGGCCTCGGGAGTCCCAAGCCGATTCCCGGCTACCGTAGGATGGGCTTGCGGACGGCGAGTAATGGGTAGCTCGCCGTCCGATATGGACCAGACCCGAGTCGACGGCGTGATGTGTTCCACGCGCGCCTCAAAGAGTTGTCAGCAAAAACTGACGGGGCCCGCTAGGACCGATGGCTGTCTGGGTCGCGGATAAATTTGACAGAGAATTACCGCGGCCTTGGCACAAGCAACTGAAGGAACACGGGCGGGTTTTAGTCAGTAATAGTCTTGTCAGACTATTATTGTGGGAGGGTGTGTCCACCCTCCTGCTTCACCCAGAGCGGTAGAAGTCATTGGATGATTTACACAAAAAAAAAGAGGCATCGTCCGCGTGAAACTCGGAAATTATCCGAAGGGAAAGTGTTTTCGGGATTAATATGCTATAAAATATAAAAAAAAAAAAAAAAAACTAAACTATAATATAAAAGATGCATTGCACATAATTCACCAATGTTTTCTTGTTACAGTGAAATTGCATATGCATCTTTAATTCCCTTAAACTAAGGTAGCTTTGCCCGCAAAACTCACACCTAAAATTCCTTTCGCCCGTATGTGTTGCCATATTATAAAAATCTTTTAACCGAGAAGGAAAATATCTTAAAGTAGAATCTTTTATCGCAAAGGTCCTATCACTGTGTTCACAAGGATGCCTTGCCATCATTGGGTACTTAACCGAATAGGTGGACGTATTAACAGTATGGACGTACGAGGTATTAAAAAATCTTAATATTTTTATCGTAAAATATGTAAGTAGCTAATCAAATTGCGTATCTAACTAAATGCTACCAACTACACCTATTATATTTATAATCCAGGTTGTTATCAGTTTGCGATTTAATTCATGATTACATAATTGTGTCAATTAGCTTGCTCATCTACTATTCATAATGGAATCTTCACCTACACTTGATCTCACCATCCTTGTCATATCGATTCAATATTAATATTCAAACTTACAATATTATACAGATGTGTGTCATTCAAATTAACCCATAAGCCTTTGTGGCTTAGCGAGTCAAGTGGAGTTATTTGCAGGGTTTTATTAGTTTGACTTCGGTGCCACTCGAAAAGTGCTGTTATTATTAAAAGTTTACGTATATCAATTCTTTGCAAAAAGTTTTTAACAAATAGATAGAAAAACAATAGGTAACTAAGACACCGGGTAGGTTAAGTTCAGCTGCATATGCAGTAAGGAAAATAAGGCAGTTAACCGATGTAGCCACAGCTAGGTTAGTATACTATGCTTATTTCCACAGTATTATGTCTTAATGCATTCTGCTGTGGGGATCAGCTGCAGACGTTGACTCAATTTTCATCTTACAAAAGAGGGCAATCCACGTGATCTATAAAATGGGTCCTCGCGAGTCCCTCTGAGAAAAAAATTAAAGAGATCGATATACTGACTCTACCTTCCCTTTATATTTTGGGAATTTATTTTGTATGTCCGAAAACATCGAAGGCTTTTCAAAACTAGAAGCGACTTCCATAATTTAAATACACGCAGTCAGCACGAAATTGTAATACCCAACTAGCAAGTCTTTTCTTATAAACAGTATATGCTTGTATAACAAGTTGCCAAAGTCAGTTCTAGAACTGACCGATGGAAAGTTCAAAAACTACATCAAACGTATCCTTATTAAAAAGCATATTATAAAATCAAGGACTACGTTGAAGATATTTTTTTTTTGGCTTTAGCTCCTTATGCGCATGCGGCTTCCCTGGTAAACTCACAAATATGTGGATATCTTTTACAATGGTTTTTAATCATCTTTATAGCCCTTTGCTAAGAACAGTTACAGCACTGATAACAACATTTGTGCCACATGTTAAATTTAGTCTTCTTATTCTTTTTTTTTCCTTTCTATACTTAGATTCTTTTACCGATTGTTTTGTGAATGTGTGAACATTGCAGTCTTTCTAGATTTCTAAATGCTTGCTAACATTTGTTAACTTTTTATCTCGGTTTACTTTCTTTTTTTTCTTTTGCAAACCATTTTTTAAATGAGTAACCGTGGAGATTTTTGCCGGTTCTTGTCCATAGGAAACGACCAACCCGAACCGTGCACCTTTTCTCGAGTTTTTATAAGTGCCCATGTAGGCCTATATGAAACAAAAAATGATTTTGATTTTGACCGACTTGGGCAAAAAAGTTTTTTTTTGCTTTGCAGTGTTTTGCTTTGGAAGTCTGTTGATTTTTTTTGTTAAAAAGTTTTTCCACCTAAAAATAATCCAGCACTTTATGAAAGTTTAAAATTACCACTTTTCAGATTTAGACCAAACAAGAGCTGGCGGTGTATTATATGAAAAGGCTCTTACGATGAGTTAATTACAGGCAGTATTAGTACGAGACTATCTATGAAAGTTAGCCGACTGCGCTGCATGATCCATAAGCAACATCCATTTATAATATTCCATTTGTTTTCAATTAATTTCTGCCGAATCATTCAAGGCCCAGATACCATCTTAATGGGAATTTCACTCATGCAAAAGTGATGAGAAAAATATTTTCTTTTATTAATGTTATATACGAATGGAACCTCCAAGGTTGAACGTCAATGTCAAGAGTCTCTTGGGGTTAAATTCTTTTACAAAAGGTTGACACTGATACTTTGATGCATTTCCGTCTCTTATTTTTAATCGCCTCGGTGAAAAGCCGCTTCATATGGCTTAAACTTTTTTAAATTTTTCATTTAGGTAGATTAACCTTCTTAAAAGAGCTTTCAGTTATGGGGAAGATACCTAATTACCAACCCCTTAGCAGTAATCTCTACTTCCTACCTTTCCAATCATTTTACTTCGAGTATCGTATGAGCTTTTCATCAATAGTTCTTGCCAGTACGGCGAAAACAAACGAAATGAATGCACATCAATTCCTCTGATCCAATTTCCTGATTTCGTCTTTACAGAGTTTACAATATCGACAAATAAAACCACAAGATTCTATAAAAGTTCTCATCCGTGACATCTGCTAAACTAGGCACCTACAAACGAAGGTAAGAGTCCCGTAATGAGTTTAGACGAAGCAATTAAACCTGCAAAGTGGGTCGACGGGTCCAATTTGTACTACTAAGTTATTGCCAACTGAATTAGATTAGTTACATGTAGTAATACTAACTACTTTAGTAATAAAAACAGTTTTAAAGAATGTTTTACGTTTTGACCGGCTAATACCTCGCCTTTTGTTCTTGAGGTCGTGGATTCAAAACTGGACAAGTATCAATATGACTCTTTCAATTCATATGTACGTCCTTAGTTTATCTTGGACATTGCTGACATCGGTCTCTTTTAGGGTGCTGACCTTAAAAGAAAAACGAACCCTTAGATCACTTTTTGTCTGACAGTCACTCAGGATTTCCTCAAGATATATGCAACATTGAAATTTGACATCGTAGAATTTATACCAATATCACCAGCTTCGCTTTGCTTTAGCCTTAACAATTAATCAGTACACCTGTATTCGACGATCGGTCCCTTCATTCATGACAGACCTAGTTACTAGTTTGATGCAGCCGTCTAACGCGAAGCCTCCATCTGCTATTATGTGAAGGCCTCTATTCAGACTTGCCACATGCAGCAGAATCCCAATATTCTATACAGAGCTACTGGCGTCTAACCAGACCGAAATCCTATTATTTAATCCAAGAGGTATACTAGACAGCTGATCTTGTAAATCATGAAGTCTTCTGACGACTAGAGCTTTTATTTAGACAGTTGCATTATGCCTATACTTTTTAAACAATGATATAATGTTATTGTAGACGAAACTGACATTTCCAATATCCATTAAGAATCGACTTATGAAAGGCGTTGCGCCGGCATTCTCACAGAGGCTCTGATGATCCATACCACCAAAAGTACGTCGGATTAGTGTCTTAGATTTAGCATAAGGATGTTGGAATTTGCAGGAGATGATTATAAGGTTATGATAAGAGAAGGCATCAGCTCTACATTGTCCATGCGTGGAGACAGGTTGAGTAGAAGAAACGGATATGAGACCAATCAGCGGAGAAGTACAATTAAGAATTTGGTAGAAGAAGAGGAAAATTGCAGGAACCTGAAATAGATCGGTGTGAGGAAGACCCCATAATTATAGTGTGACTGTAAGAAGGAATTAGGTTAAAGAGGAGACTTTCAAAAGATGAAAAATAGAATATACCTAAAGGGACGATTTTTAGGGTTCCGTACCCAAAGGGTAAAAACAGAACCCTATTACTAAGACTTCGCGGTCCGTATGTCTGTCTGTCTATCACCAGGCTGTATTTCATGAACAATAATAGCTAGACAGTTGAAATTTTCAGAGATCAAATACTATAAACAGTGTTTTTTTCTACAAACGTGTTTTTTTTAAGATAATGGTACGGAACCGTTCGTGCGCGAGTCCACCTCGCACTTGGCCGGTTTTCTTATAGTACTTTCGTATAGCGGCATCAGCAAACGCCTACATCTGACGTTGAAGATAGCTGAGCCTGGCGTATGAAGGTCTTGACTGACGCATAGTCGGCTGCTTTATCGAAAGAGTTGCTGACTGCAATTTCGCTGAAAATTTCGATGTTTGTCGTGAAATTGTGTCATCATCACACATAGTGGTTGTCTTTTGCTGTGAAATGCCAGGAATAACACAGAAATAGCAGGTTAAAAAGTACAATACATATAAAATGATGTACTTAGCCTATTAATATAAGTTACTATTTTTTTTATGAGCGTCTTTGTTTCGTACCTAGTGTTACATCTACCCGCCGCGCCGCTCGAGTTTCCGCTCCCTTGTGTTCTCTTCAGTATTAGGCTATTGAGGCGTATGACACGCCTCGTGGTTAGCTTCTTCACAAAACTAAATGTTTATTACTTATTTTTGTATGCAAATGACAGTTTATTCACATTATCAAACTATCAATCCAAGTATCGTTTATCCTTTCAACACAACATATAAAGATCTAACCGTCGCCATTTTCATAAATATAGCGATTACAACCACGACGTCAGCTTAGCGGGGTACAGTAGTGTAGAAAAACGAATGGCCTGTAACGCTGTAATATCGCAGACACTCCCTATAATATCGTCACATCACTTACGAGAGGGCGCGCCGGTACTGTCGCGTACAAAAGTGAATATGTTCATAACTTGTGGAGATTGTTATTAAACTGTCGCCAAGCAGAGAAATATTTTCTTCTTTAACTGGCTTTAAAAAAGAGGAGGTTCTACTTTCGACTGTATGTTATTTTTTTCACACAAACGTTGCAATTGTGAGATTGTAAGCTCTCCAAACAGCAAATTATTTAATCAATCGACAAACTCCATACCTATCACTATTTTGCCGCATATTAATGGTGAGTTCACAAAAGGAGAACTGTTGCCATATGTGAATTTCTGCATTTTATAAAACTGTCGCCAAGCAGAGAAATACTTTCTTCTTTAACAGACTTTAAGAAAAAGAGGAGGTACTATGTTCGACTGTATGTTATTTTTCACATAAAAGTTGCAATGGTGAGATTGTAAGCTCTCCAAACAGCAAATTATTTAATAAATCGACAAACTCCATATCGCTACTTTGACGCATATTGTGAGTTCACAAAAGGAGAACTGTTGCCATAAATGAATTTCTGCATTCAACCACGAAGGCTGTTTGAAACACCAATGAGATTTAATAGGTGGTAGCTGCAAATAAACAATACATGATTATTTTTGAACTCTTCATCAAGATATTCCATATCATATACTTTTGCAGTTCCGTTCTCAGTGTGTCTTGGAACGGTGAATTCAGAGGTGTGAAATCGGTCAAGACATTCCATATTTTATCCTTTTGGAATTCTGTTCTCAGTGTGAGTCTTGCATTCGGTGGCTTTTTTTACCGGCCCGTCTTTTTACGACGAATTCGTTATTCTGTTGGCATGATATAGTCATCAGAAAAAAATAATTAACCACAGACAAAAAAAATCATGTGATTTTTCACCGCAAGATTTTTTGGCTGTTCTACAATATGACTTCGCTTTTAATCTGAGTGTAATTTATTTTTCTTCGTACATGATTCCAAAAGAAAAGATGGCATAGAAATATTAAACTACACGAAGCAAGTATAAGGTTGTGCAGAACTTATTGTTTCAAAGAGTATTTGCATTGATAAATTAAATTATTAAGAAAAGATAAAATAAAATAATAATATATAAATAGCTTAAGATTAAGCAATGTATCGTTGTCATTCCTAAAAGTGTGGCACAGGTGCGGGATACTCCTGACGCCACCACCTGTCTACACCAATGTGCAAATGACAGACATTCGAACAATATTTCAGTCACTAACAGCTGTCAATTAAACTTGTTTGAGCAAAGCGACAGACGTACTACATGCGGCAACATGTCAAGTTAAAACTACTTAGAATTCCATAAAGTGTCTCAAAGAAAACGTCATGTCATACGAAAAATACATATCTACATCCTACAGCGCTGAATTGCTTTCTAGCGCTCTTCTTTTATCTTGCATACAAAGTGCAAAGGGGTGAGTGACGTCAGATTGTTGAGATAACGCTATCTCTTGGCGACAACTTTTAATTACTGCGACATAACAAAAGGCTCCGTAGAATTCATTTAAAGTTTAAATTAAAATTGACGGTTGTGAAGCGTGTTTGTCGGAGGTATGTGTCGATGTTTGTTTATTAGCTGGAAGTAGATACTAAAGTTCAGTTAGCGATTCGAGTTAATTGTAAATGTCTGTAAATCGAATCGTCATCATCAGCTTATTAATGTTCCCACTGCTGGGACACAGGTCCCCTCTCTGTGTGAGCGAATGGGCATAATCCACCACGCGGTCCCAGTGTGGTTTGGTAAGCTATAAATCAAATGTCTGTTTTCAATAACACTCGATGACACCTAAAATTCTTGTCTCTCTCTCTCGCAACGCTGAACGTTCAAAATCTTACTTAGCCCGTTGAGATTGAGAGACTATTCTACTCGTGTGCTACATTTTAGTAATATAACACGTCTAAAACTAGCCCTTAATCTTCCAGAAACATAAAATTTCCTAATTAATACAATACTGTTGACTTGTGGAATGTATGCTGTAGTAGACGAAAAATTTCATCTAACTTATAATACACAATAGGTGCCTGTTTCATTTCTACCCTTTTATTCAGTGTAGTACCCTTTCCTCGGTAATTTTTAATGGCTTCACCAGAAATAATGTGTTATTTAAATGCCTGTGTTTTGTTTTAATAGGGACACATAAAGTTATTTTGTTTTCACACAGTTTGGTAGAGTAAAATTTAAGAGGAGATTTTCAGAATTTACCACACTGTGAATTTCCTCTGCCTGACTTTTGTTACTATTAGTGACAATAGATCCGGTTGTGGGGTTCATGTCGCTAGATATAATTAACTAGCACTTTGCCCACCACTTCGTCCTCAAGGGTTTCATGGTTTTGCCTTCGGATTTCAACAGCGCTTTGTAGTTTAGAAAACCTTATTACTACGATAAAATCGATTTAAATTAACCCAAAGATTCCCACTTCCTGCACCATTTTATTACAGGGAAAAGAGGAGTGTTATAACTTTGACGTGTGTTGCTGTGTCTCTGTGTATTTGTGGGTATGTTTGTGGCATCATAGCTTCTTCAACGGATGAACCGATTTTGATATAGTAGTTTTTTGTTTAAAAAGATTGTCGAGAGTGTTCTTAGCTGTTTTATGAAAATCGGTTAAGCCGTTTCAAAATTGATACGCATTTTACTCTTTGTATTGGGGTTTTTCGCAAGATATCGTGTCATAATTACGTGTTGCGATGTATCGATCGAAGCGTACGTGCCTACTAATAGACATTGTTGTTTGAAAAGCATCATAAAATAAATATTTATAACCAAAATAATAAATATTTAACTTTTGGCGGGCTTTTTTTTACTTTTTAGATCTGCGGGATTTGATTATTTTAGGCTGTGTATAAAATCGTAAAACATAAATACATAAGTCAAAATCAAAGTGTAAGCTTTTTTTCTTTTGGCTACTGCCTATGCCTAAACATTAAGAAGTAACCGGTTATGTGCGGTTTGTTCGGTTTCCTGCTCACTGGGAGTTATAGTCTGATACTCCCGGCACGGGGTCTCATTGCTAATAAAGAAAATTTGGTTCAAATAAATCTCACTAGATGGCGCGACATGTACACACAATTCAATAGAATTTTGTAAAATTATCATTTTCTGGAATTGAACATAAAAATTGTATGTTCTTGTTTAATCGACTCTCCTAAGTACAAAGTTATGGAATATTGGGCTCTTAATTCACATTTCAAAGATTATTTGAACGTATCATTTAAAAACAATGCCAATAGATGGCGCATTTTTAAATTTCTGTGGCATTCCACACGATTATTAAAATTTGCATTGTAACACATTTTGGTGCAAAAAAACTTTAAAAACATGCAAAAAAATACTATAAAACGAACCTTCATTGTATTCAAAGAAAAACATATTCTCGAACCTAGTAAACCATTTTACTTGCAAATCGCTGCTAACACCATCTATTGCCGTGAAACGGGATCGAACGCGATTGATGTACTTACAAAAATAACAAGATTAATCAGATGAAAAACGCCAGTTACGTCGGCACGGTTTCTTTGTATGGGATGAGGCATCTGTATGCTAGTAGTATATTATCTGTGCTCCGGGCAACATTAGGGCAACTGCTTGGATAAGAACCTTTTGTATTATCTGTTCTGTTTGAGCAAACTATTACTCACTCATGAGTAAGAGTTACCTAGTAAACACTGAATAATTTCCAATATATATATTCAATCAAACAAGGTACATCTGTAGAATAAAATTATCATAATATTTAATCCTTTATCAAAATGTACATATAAACAATAACTACAATTTTACGTAATCATACTGTTTAGAATATAACTGAAGAAAATTATACTTGTTCTTTGCTCGCCAACAAAAAAAGTTCAAAATTCATCTTATCTCGTTACTTGGTAGCTGGGTGGCTTGGTGGCTTGGTGTGTGTAAGTAGTTGTAAGACTTTGGGTAGGTAAGTGGATATTCTATTTACCTACCTAAAATCTAAAAACTATTTACAAACACCCTAATAATTATATTGTGCTACATTTATTTTCCAGTGTGACACATTTTCCATTGTGCGATTACGTCAAAAATTTGGTCCTGACCCAGCTATTTCTTTTTGTAGGACATTTCTTTCAGGAATGTAATTAAATCGATGTGATCGAACGCTATCCGTTATAGATATCCGTTTTTAAATATATAAGTATTTAAAGTTTATTTCAAGGGATTCATAAGCGTCTTACATCTTTAAAGCTTCCATTATAACATGAAACGGTTAAACAAATACAATGTCTGTGGGTTGATGACTTACGTACGTCTGTGTGGTCATTAATTACATCCATCTAATTAAACCAAACCCTAAAACCCTTTCGGGCAAGCCAAGAACCAAAAGTATGAACAAAGGCCGCGCAAATACCACAGCAAGGATGTATCCAATTTAATTATCACCAAACAAAAGGGTTCACCGACCGTCAACCCCAATACCGTTTTGTATTTTGTCACCAGAAATCAAATTGACAAAATGTGGGCCGAATTATTTAATTCTACAACCCACGGGTTGAGTACCCCGCTGAAACCTATATAACAACAATCAATCAATTAACACAGCGCGAATCGTGAGGAAGTCCACAAAACGAAGGTACTCCGTGTCGGCCTCGGTAATTTTCAAAAGTAAGCAAATTAAGAATACTTACACGATACTAGTCATCCTTCTAAAGGTTCATTTTATTAAGAGTTTATCATTTTTCTATAGTAGTAGAAGTTTGTCCGTCGATCGCTTTATCTAAACTAATACTATGAAGAATGGAATATTATGGGAATTTAAAAGTGCTGCTTAATGCCGGAGGTTGGCGTAGCGGTTGAGCGATCGGCTGCTGCGCTGCGTGTCGCGGATTCGATTCCCGTATGGAATAATATTTGTATGGTCTACAGATAATTGTACCTGATCTGGGTGTCTTGTGTTTGTTAGTTTAATTTTTTGTAAACCGTACTGTATCGTGGGGGATACAGAAATAAATTTCTAGAGTGGGACACAGTTTAAAAAAAAATTGCCTAAAGAAATAAACGATTTGAATTTGACTTTACTTAAAGATTATTTATAAATGAAGTTAGGTACGAATAGGAAAACAATAACGTGACAAAGTTCACTAATGCCCGGAAAAATACCTGTTACCTGTCCTGTGACCTGACCTAGTACCTGTTGGAAAAGCCACGGGAGCGAAGCCGCGAGTAAAGACTATAGTGACTAATTATTTTGAGCTCGATCGGCGACACCAAGAGGCTGGACATCTCTGCAACAAACAGTCCTTATCAACCGGGACATAATACGTCCTCATAATGGACACAAATCTAATATGTGCAGAGGGCACCACACGTCCAACGCTTGTAGTACGTGATGAGGGTACAAATGTTTTTCTATATGTGTGGTACCGTTTTGGTGATGGGGTTGGTTTGCCGGTAACTTTTACAATTTAAATTTAAAGAGAACTTTGGATAAAAAGTTGAGATATAGCCAGCCGGCTTTTTTCAGTAGAAGGGCGATATAACGCTCGATTACACTGCTAGATTTTAAACCGTTTGCACTGTCTATAGTGGTCAGATTTATGCTAAAATCAAGTGGTTGGAGTGTAAAAAGCTGGAAGCTAAGATCTTGTTGAGTTTTATACCGATGTTTTGGCAGGGCCAGAGAAAATCGCGCGATGTACGTTTGTCTGTGTCTTACCCTACTAAGTCTCTTTGCATAAAGATACATAGTAGGGTTGAAGAAGAGAAAGATAAAGACCACAATATTTTATATACCTGTAAAACACACTATGTATAAAAAAAAACCTTTTTGCTTTTTTTGTTTTTTTTTATTTTTCACTTTTTAGTTGAACACTTTTTTTTTTTCACTTTTTAGTTGAACCTATCTAATAGGCAAGTCAGTAAGGTAACTATAACGCCAGAATAGATTTCATGAAACTTGAACATAACCGGTGAAATGAGAGATCTGCATACCTCTTATGAGCGTACTGGCGTGATGTTATGTTATGAAATGGTATAAACAATAAACAGATATGCGATTGCAGCAATCCCGAGAGATTTGCCGTTATTTATTGAAGAGTTCTGTTGTATATCTCCGAAGTTCTTCATCAGATCTTCACCAAATTAAAATGGGACCAATTTCGGAACATACTTTTCCAAACAAAAAAGAATTTTCAAAATCGGTCCACAATTGACGGAGATATCGGTGAACATACAAAAAAAAAAACAAACTTAATGTCGAACATAGAACCTCCTCCTTTTTGGGAAGTCGGTTAAAAAGTCAACGGGCTCTACATAACCTTCATATGGTTTAACGTAACAAAATACAATTTACCTACACAATATGAAAATACTGGTACACTGAAGAACATCCCTTGAGGATACTAAGCAGATATCCTTTGTAAACATGTTTATCAGAGCGGTATATCTCAATATAAGTACTGAAATAAAATGTTATTCATAACCTTTGCCTCATTCAACATCATTCCAAATATTTTATAATACATGTACAGACTTGTGACTTGTGTTACATATGAGACAACCGCTATTTGTGGCGAAAATTGTGAAAACAGGTATGACACTGTTTGCCAGTGTGAACTCAGCAAAGGGACATAAGACATTGTGGAATGATAAAATATTCTTGAGTCTTAGTCTTACATCCAGAAGAAGGGAAAATTATAATCTATACTAATATTATAAAGAGGTAAAGTTTGTGAGTTTGTGTTTTGATCCAGAGATAATCCCTTACAACAAGGGGTAATCTCTAGATCTACTGAACCGATTTTGAAAATTCTTTCACCAGTAGAAAGCTACATTATTCCTGAGTGTCATAGGCTATAATATATTTTCAAAAAAAATAGAGATCCTTATGAAAATGGAATGGAGGATGCAAGGGAGCAACAGTTTTGTTGCCTGTAAAATACGAGTAAATTATTTGGCGCTGAGAAAACTATTGATGATAAAAAATTAGTAGGTAGGTAGTCGGGGTAGGCAAGGTAGGCAGGGTAGGGTGCTCCTTTAGCCTGGTAAAAATTCGGTATATTTCTATTTATATATGTAAAGTCTCCGTAATGAGAAGCTGTAAAATGTGTAAATATGTAGCGACAATTCAATCAACAAAAAATAATCCCAAGTTCAATCAACTCAAAGTAACATACGTGTAATACGAATCTAACGAGCAATTCCACATGGTCGGGTTATATTTTAGCGATATAAAGCGCTGTAGTATAATGTTTTGTGATACTGGTGGAACCCGTCGGACGGGATTATTTGTTATTGATTGAATTGTAGCTACGTAGCTTAGTAGAAGTCCCTTATTTACAAAATTTTTAGTTTCCCGTGACTGAGATATTTTTAACTTAAAACTTCAAATTTCTATTGTAAAAATAAAATTTTTGTCAGTAGTAGCTTAACTGAAAATTCAGGAAGGAACAATTGGGCGAACAAAGCTGATGTTGATAATAACAATTTAGATTTCGTTGGGATCATTGAAGTCTACTGGTACCGGTAAGAACGTAGCTCGTAATCACAGGCTGATAAAATACGCATCCATGATATAGCAGAAGAAAATAATAAAACAATTTTGTTCTCAAAGCAATCTTAAAATAATCTCCCAAAATACAAGGTAAAAATAAAGAAAACAATTACTTACAGCCGAACAAAAAATTATACTTTAACGGAAAAATGCTCAAAAGTTTAATTCAGTAAATAGCTTTGGGCAACAATGCGCATAGACTAAGTTTTATTATCCCCTGCGGGATTGACCATTGTAATTTACGTAGCAATTGTATTTGTTCTCCCGCTGTTATAATAATTATTAAGAACAAGGTGTAGGTGAAATTGAAAAAGATTTTGGGAAGTAGCGGATTTATTTAAGCTTTTCGTTGCTGATTACTATTACTACCTTGTGGAAACTAGAACAAATTTCCGTGCGTTCAAGCGCTTTTGCCATACCTATTATTGGAATCAAATATAACAGCTCACAATGTTAGGGCCCATTAATATTAATGCTAATTGTTATCCGTGGTGCTAGGCAACTGGGCTTATCCCAGTTGTAAACGACCCTTTGTGCCTATTGGTCTTGTTTGTTCTGTCTCCTGCTTGATACGGAGGGAAGTGGAAATTTGTATTTTTCTTACTCCTCCATTATCTTTTCTGGTTAATTTCGTTGCGGTCCAAGACAGTTAAATTCATTCTCCGGGACTTCGTCGAGCTTCATTGCCTCGGCGCTTTTCTGGTGGTCGCCACTGTTGATTCTGGCTTTCAGGAGTTGCAGTGGTTTGGGAATAGTGCGGTGGGATTGTCCCAAATAAAAAAAAAAGCTTTTCGTTTAGTATTGTTTTGGCTAAGAATATAATGTTGGTAGTTTAGTGAAACCAGTAGATCAATCTTTCTGCTGCGCTTGTCATGATAGTTGGGACCATTGCGAGTACGGAGAGTATCGTAACAGACTAAAATCCCACCGCTAAAATACGCAGCTATGTTTTTAGGTTTTTTTTTGTTTTTATTTATTTAATTTTTTACTTTAATTTTTTTTTGGTGACTAAATCCAATGACAATCAAGTCCTAAGATGCTGAAATAAAGTCAAGTATTCAAAACATTGGATTATTAAACATACAACAGTTTGACTTATGAACTTACAACCAGTAAGTACTAGACTAGGACAACATGAAACAGAGTGCCAACAGTAAACATGAACTCTGAGCGAATACAAAAATGACAGCAAAGTTTCTATGAGTTTAACGACCTCAGCGTCTTTCAAGTGAACTAAAATGAAATTGTAATCTTATAAGTAAAACTGCAGTCAACTGCCAGAAACACTGCATTTTAGACGAGATAACTTTAAGAAAGAACACGTACAACTGTTTGATAGCTCAGCAGCTATTATAGCTAAATGCGATTTTGTTGGCCGTTTAAAATTCAGATGACTGAAAGGATGATCTGAGATCGATAGTAAGAGCGACATGGAGGAGGAAATCACATGTTCGTTTACTTTGGAATGGTCTGGGGGATGCCTATGCTGGAAAGCAAAGCAAACTTTTACATAACCGATATCTGAAATGTACAAAAATATGCAAAACTAGTTAAATGTTTGTAAATAAAGGCTCTTTGAATTTGATTGTAATTAACTACAATGTTTTGCAACTAGATTTAGCTGCTTCTGGTACGATTGAAAGCCGAACATAATTCTAAATTGGAAAAAGGTTAAGGCGTACATATATCCAAAATGTTAACGCGGTACTGAGTGTGCGCCCGCTCGGTGCCAGAATACCAATATTGGACATTCTTTTGGACAGTTTTGTTTGCAATATATTTTTTGATTTACATATCCTATGTAGGTTCAGAAGAAATTCCATTCGTATTTTTTTCTAGGGGTCTTTAAGTCAAGAGTGAATAGGTTTCTTCTAGGCAAGCGTGCTTCACCGTAGACCACATCATCGCTTAACATCAGGCGAGAACCAGTGGTCAAACGCTAGCCTATAGTTTATAAAAAAAAAGTTAATTATTTTTTTAAAGCAAAAGTATTTGTCATACGAAAAAACCATGTTTCACAAATAATGTTCATTAATCAAAAATACTTTTTTTTCAAACCTTTTATCCTAGCCGTTACTAAGGTGTATGCTTTAGAAAATAACCGTGTTACGGCACAACAGCGGAGTAAAGGCCTTAACAGATACAACCTTTATAATATTTTATTAATTTTTTGATACTATGTAATGCCATGAAATGCTACTTGGCCCTCTTCCTCTCTCCTAATATTTGCTGTGCCCGACGGGGTCCATATTGATCTTTTACCATGTCTATACCATCTATACAACACATATGGAATGCAATAAAGTATTGAGTATTGAGATTTTAATCACCGACCAATATCCCTTTATTTAAAAAAAAACCGGCTAAGTGCGAGTCGGACTCGCGCACGTAGGGTTCCGCACCATTATCTCAAAAAACGGTACAAAAACCCCGTTTGTTGTATGGGAGCCCTACTTAAATATTAATTTTATTCTGTTTTTAGTATTTGTTGTTATAGCGGCAACAGAAATACATCATCTGTGAAAATTTTAACTGTCTAGCTATCACGGTTCATGAGATACAGCCTGGTGACAGACAGACAGACGGACCGCGGAGTCTCAGTAATAGGGTCCCGTTTTTACCCTTTGGGTACGGAACCCTAAAAACGCTGACAACTAACATAAATCATACTGCTGAAATAAATCTTTAAAGTTATTAAAACCTTCGCACACGTGAAAATAGTGCAATTAAACTAGTTAATGACTTAGTACTAAAAGTCGGTTAGTTGTAGCTACCATCGTGGAAAAATCCATTAAAACGTTAAATGTTTAACGACACTTATTTTACGATTAGCGTATAGTTTTATCTCTTTTATATCGTCATAGATAACATGAAATATCCCTTTCTAACTATAACGATTAATAAAACACATAATCTAAAGAACAACCTCAAAAAAATATTCCTAAAATCAATGCTTTATTACTCATCGGTTTGACGATAGACTCCTCGCTAACTCACCGCTCCTTGTAATCAATATTATTATTTAATAAATGATTCAATATCATAATTATCTACAAATAATTTATCGTTAAAGTACAGACGCTTAAATAGAGTTTTTTGTTCTGTGACTGATGAATAAGTTATACCAAAACAATATGAGCCATATTTATAAAAAAAGAAACCTCTGTTCTATTTAGGAACTGATTAGCCGATCCCATATTTAATATCTGTATAGAAAATTTGAATTAAACATTTGCTAAGAAATGTCGAGATTTTTATAATAAAGGCAACATGTTAATAGCTGTCTATAGCATCTTGTTCTATATCTGCATAAAGTGGCATATATGTTCAATTAATGGAAACAATAACAACTGCCCACAATTATATCCATTCAGTGCCATCATAACACGATCACAATGACCAAGCTAAAATAAACACAGGACGCAGAATCTTTGTTTATCTTTTGCACATGTAGAACTGTGAAACCATTTCAATCAAGTCACCTGAAAAAATTGTACAACTGAAATAAAGGCTTCGACAAACCGTCATAGCACATGGCAGACGATATTGCAGTTACCGGATTGATGGATATACTGGGCCTTTTGCAGTCCCCTGCAGCTTACACCACTCTCATCAGCAATCTAGAGCATTGACCAGGCTCAAAAATAAAATCGTAGTGTCATCAGAACTAAAGGTTATAACAAAATATATGAACAAGTAAAAATTCAAAATTTTAAAAACCCCCGACACATGTTTTATTTCATGCTTTTATAATTTATCTAGTACTAGCTGCCCCTCGGGGCTTCGCTCCCTTCAACTGGCTAGCTATCTACATAGCCTGCCTACCCTGCATACCCAGTCTACCCTGCCCCTACCCTGGCTACCTTGGCTGCCCTGACTACCCTGGCCACCTACTAATTTTTATCTATCATCAATAGTTTTCTCAGCGCACGCCAAATAATGTATTTTACAGGCAACATTTTGCTACTTTGGGTTACCTTATTGCAATTTTCATAAGGATTTCTATTTTTTTTTAAATTATATTTTAGCCTATGACACTCAGGAATAAAATAGCTTTCTACTGGTGAAACAATTTTCAATATCGGTTCAGTAGATCCAGAGATTACCCCTTACAACGTCACAAACCCACAAACTCACAAACATTACCTCTTTATAATATTAGTTTAGATATAGTAGACACGCTTCGATCGGCAATCTATTGAATACGTAATTATGACACGATATCTTGCGAAAACACCCCGATAAAAAACAAACCGAAACAGTAAAATGCCCGTAACTTTTAAACGGCTGAACCGATTTTATTCAAACATAGCTAAGAACACTCTCGATTCAGTCACCTTTTAAACAAAAAAAAACTAAAGCAGAATCGGTTCACCCGTTTGGACGCTATGATGCCACAGACAGAAACACAGATACACAGCAACACACGTCAAACTTATAACACCCCTCTTTTTGTGTCGGGGTTTAAAAAATATGTAGTAACAAAATATAAGATCAAACTGTCAACAAAGGCGTAAAGTTTTATTTACTAAATTTGACCCAAACAAACAAATAAAAAACAGGGCAAGCGGTTTTGTGATTGCAATCATCATCATCAGCGTTTTTAATGTTCCCACTGCTGGGAAACAGGCCTTCTCTCTGTGAGAGAGGGAATGGGCCGTAATCCACCACGCGGGCGCAGATTGCAAGTCGATTGTAGATTATTTTGTCGAGGGTGTAATTTTTTATATGTCAAAAACTGGTTATCTATACCAATATTATAAAGAGGAAAGATTGTTTTGTTTGTTTGTTTGTACCGAATAGGCTCCAAAACTACTGGACCGATTTCAAAAATTCTTTCAACGTTGGAAAGCTACTCTATCCCCGGGTGACATAGGCTACTTTTTATCCCTGTATTCCCACGGGAACGGGAACAACGCGGGCGAAACCGCGAGGCGTCCTCTAGTTTGTCATAGTTTAAAGGTGCATTAGATTCTGACAAACATGTTCAAATTGTTCAATGACACGAAAGTAAAGAAACCAATAACTGTAGATATCAGGCATACAAATGTAGGTACGGAATAGCCAATTACCTGTGTTTCTTTAATTATTAGTGATTTGACTTAATGTCAATATCAGTATGTTCAAAAGTCGTCATTTACTAAAAGTATACCAACAAATTGTTCTAAGGGTTGTGTTCTAAGGGCCCAATCGTGTGGAAAGAAACCTATGAGGCGCCGAAGAGATGATAGAAAAGATTAATATTTTCTCTAGGGTAGAAAACGTTGCACTAAATCGGAAGACAGTTTATCATATTCTTATAAATGTTAATTTAAAGTTCCTTGGCGTGGACAAACTTATTCCTTTGATCACGTTTCTTCGCCCGCATTTTGGTTTATGAACATTAAAAACACTGAACTAAAGAATAAAAACTAGAACGCAAGAGATATAATGTGGCGAAGCACTAGAATGTGAATGACGAATTGACCACACTAAATCGGTAGGACGATGTCGGCGGACGGCCACAACACGAAACTCGCATTGTGGCCCTTGATAGAAACGACAACTCGTTCTGAGCTATTTTTTCGCTCAATGAGCGCTTTCGCCTGATATACTGGGTGTCTCAGGAAAAACTAACATTAACGAAGATGCATAAAATATTTAAAATTATATTTATATATACAAGTTCAATTACAAAATCAGAAACTGAAGACATGGGAAAATTATTTTATGGAATCAACTTATTTCAAATTTCGTCCATCGCGGCTCAGGCACTCTTCAAAGCGATCTCTAACATTCATGAAAACGCGACTCAGAAGTTGAGTAGCCCAGACCTACACTATATCTAACCTCTTCGAATGATATATTTCACATAATTGCTATCGAAAATCACTTACAGGTAAGTTCGTTTAATAATTAATTATTATTGCCTTAATGAGTGTACGGTCCTGAACTAACTTCGTTTGCTTATTACCCGACTGCCGAAGGAGAGTAATGTGTTTATCAGTCTATGTATGTATGTTTGTTCCTATGTGGCGTTCTGGAGACCAAACGCGTTGGCCGATTTTGATGATTCTTACGTCAATCGTTTCGTCTTAACCCTGCGAGTGTTACTGGCTACATTAAAATTGAAAAAAAGAAAAATGGCGGATTTTGGGCGCCATATTGTAGGGGACAACAATTTTTTTTCTTCCAAATCCATCGTGTGGGGTATCAAAATAAAGGATTTTAAGAGGCGATTTCAAAAATATGTAACACTTATATGTTAAAATATACCTAAATCTAAAAAAATAACTAAAAAGTTATAAATAAAAAAGTTAATTCAAAAAATCAAAAAACCCAACTGTTTAAAAAGCAAACTAAAAAGACGTAAACAAGTAGAAAATCATGCTGTGCAGTCGGAGGATACATCTGGTTTTGGTCAGCCAGCTCGCGAATACGTATCTTCTTTTTTATTATTTCTTTTTCGTAGTTTTCAAAAGGATTGGGGAGGGGTTATGAAGAATTGTCGCGCTATTTGATAGCTAACATCTATTACTGAAGATGAAGCTCTCATTTCGTTTAAATAAACATCTAAAGAAATGCAGGCAAACTGCTGATAAGAGTTCAGTATATTTAGCAAAACATTCCGAGAAAACATTCACGTTGTCACCTTTTGTGTAAAACATTATAAATTTGCAACCTTTCAGCTTCAGGCATTCCAACATTATTTTAATAAAAAATACAGTGTGCAATCAACCAAGCTTGCCGTTTGATGTTCGATACGGGACGCGTCGAGCCGTACGGAACCCAGCGCCCCGGTGACACCTCCAAACGGTGCTACCGGTAATTCATTATGTTGGATGAGTAGTTAACTAACAACAGCATAATTTGTGAAAACATTTTATGATGTTATATGATGTGTTAAGTTATTTTATAAAATGTGTGAGTGATATGTGTATCATAAGCAAATTCAAACCTAATTTTGTCCTTATTTTCGTTTCTTATAATTTCCTTTTCTTTCTTCTATTTTCTTTTTTTTCCATTCTTTTGGTGCTTATAAACTTTATAATTTTGTTTTCTTCGGTTTTCGTACTAATCTAATACATCTTTTATACCACTATTTTAACCGTCTTCAAAAAAAGGAGTCGGTTCTCAATTCGTCTGCATCTCTTTTTTATGTATGTTCACCGATTACTCATAGACGCCTGGACCGAATTGAAAAATCTTTCTTTTATTTGAAAGGGTTTACTTCCCAGGTGGTCCCATAGTCATCAGGTCAGTATTTGATGATGGGATCCTGAAGAAATCGGGAGTTCTTCTCAAATATTATAGGCATAGTTATAGTGATTTTGGTTTTTTTATCAATCATTAGATTTTTCACCAAATTACACTTTCATTTGGTGAAGAAGTGGAACTGATGAAAGAGACCTGAGACTGATAGATGGCCACTGGAAATCCTTAATGCTAAGTATGACACGGATGTAAAATATATCGAATAGTTAACCGACTATGATGAAGCAAATACTTATAAATACGAGTAAATAGTACTGATGAAAATGGTACCATCGAACTGATCTGATCTGATGAAGCCGGTAGGTAGGCACTGGAATTCCGAAATAAAACAATGTATGTATCCGTCGTGTTTGGGCAAATTGGAATCTTCATGAGATTAACTTTGGCTATAAATTATTTGCATGGTAGGTAATTGGCGGTACCTAACAAAACTAAAAAGAGATAAATAAAAACCTTTTTAACAAAAAAATCAAACTTATTTTGAAAACAATACACTGCAAAGCGAAAAATAGCTTTCTTTTCCGAAGTCGGTGTCGAAAAACGAAAAACACGACTAGGATAACTAATAATAAGATAAGGTAAACTAATAAGGTAAGCAGTAAAGTAGTACTTATCAATTTTGCGAGATCATTTTTCGTTTCACCTCTCCTAGGAGGAATATTTCTTATCTCTATGCTGGAGATTCTTTGCTATTCTTAACCGACTTACCAAAAAGGAGGAGGTTCTATGTTCGATTTCGAGTGTCTTTTTTTTTTGTATTTTCACCGATATCCCCGTCAATTGTGGACCGAATTTGAACGTTCTTTTTTATTTGAAAGAGTATGCTCCGAAATTGGTACCATTTTAATTTGTTGAAGATCTGATGAAGAATTTCGAAGATATACAGCAGAACTCTTCAATAAATAACGAAATCTCTCGGGATTGCTGCAATCGCATGTCTGTTTATTGTTTATACCATTTTATAGCACAACATCACGCCAGTACGCTCTTAAGGGGGACACAGATCTCTCAATTCACCGGTTATGTTCAAGTTTTATGATATTCGGATAATATATTCTGGCATTATAGTTACCTTACTAAAAAACTTGCCCATTAGGTAGGAACAACAAAAAATTGAAAAATAATAAAACTTTTTTGCAAAAAAATACTACCGACTTCCAAATAAAAACTACAAAGTGAAAAATGACTTTATTTTTGGAAGTCGGTGTCCAAAACGCAAAAAAATGGTACCTACGAAAGACACCGACTTCCAAAAATAAAATTATTTTTCACTTTGTAGTTTTTATTTGGAAGTCGGTAGTATTTTTTTCAAAAAAGTTATTTTTATCTTTTACTTACACTTAAAAGTGCGATAGTTTACTCGTACATTCAAATTGTTTAGACCTTCGAAGACCCTGGGGTCTCCTCAAATATATTGCCTAATGAGATAAATACAATAAACCTACTTAATATTACGTAAGTACAAGCACTGAAATATTTTTCGCTAGGCAACGTTAACATGTATTAAATGGTCAACTTTTCCACACATAATAAATGAACAATGTATCCATTATACTTCCATTCACCTATGAACAATACGTTAAATGTTTTATTAATCAAACAGGTTTCGAAAATCAGTGCTGGTTAAAACCATTGTGTTTTGATTAAGTGGACAAAGTAGCCACCGTTCCATTGTCAAGTGGAGGCTGCCAAATTGTTGACAATGCACTCCGCTTCGTTTTGAGGTGGTTGTTGATAAAACACAACGAATAATATTATTGGCAATATCAAAACAAGCTGTTTGGTATTTGGTGGGATTGATGATGGTTGAATAGTCCATTAAGTGATAAAATTCTAGGTAAATACTTAGCTACAAGATCATTTACACAATTTTGTAACTTCATTCATAGTATACTATGATTATTTGGAAGAACTGTGTCTCAGCATTTTAATAAGTTACCATTGAATCCCTTCTTTATTTCCTTCGATTTCCTCTCAACCCTGTCATAACTTTCTCCAAAACTTCGAAGCTAAGCTAAGCGAAGTTCATTTTTACAAACTAAAAAATAGCTCAATAATCTGGCAATGTTTTTTTCAACGACCTCATAAAATAAAAACTCTTCTCGCAGGACGCAGACGCTTCTTGCAGATCCTGATATTGAAGCGACTAGACGTCTATATGGCGATCGTAGAAGATTTTAAAAAGTGTTTAGTATATCGTGATAACTTTCTTTGTAAGGAATAGAGTAAAAACATTTTCAATATTATAAGAGTAACCAGAAAAAAAATAAAGTTTTCAATTATCTAATAATACAGGGTCGAATAAAATTAGCAGGCGAAACTCTGCATAATTAAAAAGTGGTTAATATCGCTGCAAATGCTGAGATAGGAGCCTTTTTGGTCTCGCACGGGGTTCGTTATTAATCGTTGTTTAATTATTTGTTTTTACCCGGTTGCAAGGACAGGGTTATGTTTTTCGCGCGTATCTTGTATGTTTGTATGTATGTAATATTCTTTATTACCGCGTATCTTTCAAACCACTTGACGGATTTTAATAATTAAGCCATCGTTAGATAGGTCAATGCCGCCCAATTGTTCTTAGAGGGCCGTTAAAAATAAAAGAATTATGGCGGATTTTGGGCGCCATATTGTAGTGGTTGCAATGTTTTTTTTTCGACTTCCATCGAGTGGGGTATCAAAATGAAGGGTTTTTAGAGGTGATTACAAAAAGTTATACTCGTACCGCCACTTATATGTATAAAAGACATTCGAAAAGAAAATTCTAACTAAAAAGTAGTAAATAATAAATGTTAATAAAATCAAAAAATCCGATTGCAAAGATGGCAAATAAGAAGAATTTATAGTTTTGGTCAGCCAGCTCGCGAATCCGACTGCACAGCATGATTTTCTTCTTGTTTACATCTTTGCAGTCGGGTTTTTTGATTTTATTAACATTTTTTATTTACTACTTTTAGTTACACTTTTTTTCTTTTCGAATGTCTTTTATACATATAAGTGGCGGTACGAGTATAACTTTTTGTAATCACCTCTAAAAACCCTTCATTTTGATACCCCACTCGATGGAAGTCGAAAAAAAAAACATTTGTCTCCTGTGCGGGGATCCAAATAAATAATTTTCTTTCTACTTACCTATACGCTGTCATTGTCTCATCCAAAAAATTACTTATCGCTAAAATAATTTATTTCTGTGCTACCCCAGACCCACGCCAATTACACTCTACACAAACAGACTAACTTGACATAAAGAAATCGAAAACGTTAAAGGTCTTATTATTATTTGTTTTGAGTTTGCTCTTGACTCTAGGCGAGGTCAGTGACAGAGTCAAAGTCCACGATGGAGTGAGCTTATCAATCTAATCTAGAACGCCTGTACCAAACAATGGCAATGGATTAAGTAACAAAGGACCACTGTTATCATGACTGAACTTCACGCCTGGATAACGCTCAAAGAAAACACGGAGTCGTTGCGGTATCAACTAGATTATGTTTCGGCTTAGCTTTTTGTTTCTGTGACAGAAGAAGACACGTGTAGTCGTGTATGTTCTGTTATCCTGGTAGTTGACGTGGGGTTTTGTGTTGAATCTTTAGGGTAAAGAATATACAGATTTTCTACAAATTTACTACTTGGACTACTACATTAATTTAAATCGAAAAATTACCACCTTCTTTCTTACCTCTCATACATGTTTTTTTTTTACCTTTTTAGGTAAAAATCTGATATCCAGTCTTTTGATCCTTTTGAATCAAATACGTAATAAAAAAATGTTATTGCAAAAAAATACTACCGACTTCCAAACACAAAACTGCAAAGTGAAAAATAACTTTATTTTTTGAAGTCGGTGTCCATAACGCAAAAAAATTGGTACCTACGAAAGACAAAAAAACAAACGTAATGTCGAACATAGAACCTCCTCCTTTTTGAAGGGAAGTCGGTTAAAAAACAATTTGTGGTATTCACCAACCAAATAATAATTTTCTCGATTCCATGTACATTTTTACCCGACTGCCGAAGGAGGGTAGTGTGTTTATCAGTCTATGAATGTATGTATGTTTTTTTCTATGTGGCGTTCTAAAGACCAAACGCGTTGACTGATTTTTATAATTCTTACGTCAATCGATTCGGCTTAATTTTTTTTCTTCCAAACCCATCGTGTGGGGTATCAAAATAAAGGGTTTTAAGGGGTGTTTTCAAAAATATATAACACTTTTGTAATTAAATGTACCTAACACAAAAAAAAAAAAACTAAAAAGTTATAAATATCGCTAAGTTATATATAATAAGTGTTAATATATCGCTTTTATATCTGGATCTAATTTCTTTCATCATTATTCAAAATATATTTTTAATTATTATTTTTTGTCTCTCCTTTCTCTGAATTTGTTAACATGTAATATTGTGTATGTTTATATTTAAGTATATATGTATGTAAGTATTTGTGTATTTAAGTTTATGGATAGTATTTATTGTAACAATATGGTTTTGTATATATTTATGTTTTAATGTACAGTACACCACAGACTACCCCCTTTCTCATTATAAATTCTTTAAGTCCACCCAAAGGTTGTCTGGTAGATATCGCTGTCAGCGATAAGACCGCCTTTGTACCCGTATAATTAAGTTTTTCTTAAAAAATAGATGTATAACTTTTATGGTGTACAATAAAGTATATTCTATTCTATTCTATAAATAAAAAAGTGAATTAACAAAATTAAATAACCCGACTGCTTTAAACGCGTACGTCGTGTCTTCTCCCTGCAGCTTATACAATTTTATTATGCACAATGTTCTGAACAAGCCATTTCTCCTCTACCAGGATCGGTCAACCTCTTAACTTTCAATTAGCATTAACCGCAATAATTTTCCATAACAGCATCAACTAACTACAAAGGTTATCTGGCTATTACTGGCTATAAACAATCATTATCTATGGAGAGGGAAATCATCGTCGTTATAATAAGCGGCCAAGACGAGATAATGTGGCACTTCTAGTGAGGTCGACAGTGTGATTATTGTGCTGGAATTGTGATTTTAATGCTACCCTTGGCCTTTTCCCGGTACAAGTATCTAATATAAGTGTTACATGACTTTGGTTGTTGGTGTCTAGGCGTATATGGTCCTGGCGTGGTTGGTGGTGGTCTATTTTTGTGTAGTATGTGATGAGAATTTTAGCTTGAGCCTTAAGTGACTGAATTTTGTATGACAGTAAAATCTGATCATGAACAAAGGGATTGACTGAGCATTGGCCATGCTTACGATTAGGCAAGGAAACGAAAATCGAGTCAAGAAGTGGAGGAGAAGAGTTTGGAAAATGGTGGTGTGTGGCACTTAGCAGAAAAATGGAGAGATTACTAGAAGCTGAAAATATTAGTTAGAGACGAAGAGTGATAGTCTTTTTTCAGGTGACGAGTATTAAAATTACCCATGATTATACTTTGACCGTATAAAGAATTAAGAAGGGATCAGTATATCAAAAGACGAAAACGAATAGATTCGTAGTGAAGGACATTAATAGACGCCAAGAAATAATTTGGAATGATGTAGATCGATTTCAAGAAATAGGTTCCCTAGTTAAAAGTGGTTTTAACTAAAGGCCTTTGAAGTTAAAAGCCAAGAATGCTAGGAACGGCGCAATCTTGTCCATCTCAGCGAGGGACTCAACTCGGTGTCTCGTATCATTGGGACTAAGGACATACACGCAGTCTGCCTCTGTCAAGCTGTCAAGCTTTTGGTCACCGCACATCTTTCACAACAGCAGCCAAGGACACGTCGTGCCGCCCCTTTGTAAGGAACTCGGACAAAATGACACTTGAAGCCTTTAATTTGGTTTTTGAAAACCAAATCTTATCCCGGACTGCAAATCTTGTACAAGATAGGCATAATATTATTGGCTCGGCCCATTCTGTGACAACGGCTAATTTTAACTACAGTTATGTCGACAGTAATTCGCTCTAATTCAGGACCACCTCAGTGATTGTCTAGGCAGTATTCTCCTTTGCTCTTCACTAATTCTAGGCAACAGAAATATCTGCAAGATCACGAAGCCCCAACTGCTGCTAAAGACTGTTGAGAGCCTGTGTGATGAATATTCAGAACACAAAGAACTCCGCAGCCAGGCCAGAAGCTAAGGGTCCACTGTAACACTTCCACAAAGACGGACATTCTCGTCTGAAACATTTCTTTTACTTCACTCATTAGTCATTGTGCTTGATAGTGAATCCAAAACCATGAAGTCTTTGAAAGATCAACTCTAAATATCTGTTGTCATAATTATTGATTCAAATACTTTGACATAGCTAGCAGCCAAAAAAGTAGGTTTATAATATGTTTCTAATGGACCACAACAAAGGAACAACATTATGCCTATACTGAATAGGGGAAAGGTTAGGAAAATCTTAGGATAATTCAACTAACATAGAGATAGCTTTGCATTAAAATATGATCCCTTCAAGTACCATAACGATTCCCAGTATGAACCTATAACAGTCAAATTACGTAGTTTCGCCTTAGTACCTTTTTATTATTCGTGTCTCGTAGCCGAAAATGCGGAGTCTTTTAAGATTTTGAACAATTCCTTTAATAGACACGTATGGAAGGTATGAAAACATTGTGGCTACGGAAAATATTCCTTTATATAGAAAAACTATTAACGCTGGCTTTATGAGCTCTTTATTAAATGTTATGGCATCTAAATAAGACTTATTAAAATCTCGAAACCAGAATATTGGACTCAGGCCTGTTTTTTCTTAGTCTGAGATGTTCAGCAAATCTACTGTCAAGTATGGGATTATGTTTTTCTGCTGATATTCAACCAATCACAACTGCAAACGCGAGACATTTTGTTAACGTAGTTACGCATTTTTTTAAAACAATACTTCATTTTTAAGCAAAAAAAAAAAAACAGCTTTCCGTTTCTGTGAATCGTTTCATGGTGATAGAGACAGGATAACGTTTTCAATGCGTTTTCGTTAAAGATTTGTTACGGACCTGGATCCTATTCTTGCCTTCGTCATAGAACTTCTTTAGGTTTTATGCAAAAAGACAAGAATATGGAATAACCAGTGAATTGATCCACTACGGGTACCCACTAGGTATCATAAGTACTTATTATTATGATGGTATGTACCTTTTGTAGTACCTACTTGGACTGCGGAGTTTGGGCACGTTTCCCTCATAAAGTGCTCTTCAGGGACTCTGTGGGTTAATAAGGGTCGGTGTGCTGAATTAAAGGGATGGTAGACGTCAGTACCTTGATGTTTGCTAGATAAAAATGATAGTTTATTATGTGACTTAATATTTTTACCCGACTACGGCGAAACCAAAAGGAAGGATTAGGATTTAAAAAAAATCAGCTGATCAAAATGTGTATGGGAGATACAAGATCAAACTATAGTACAATATTAACTACTACTTTTCTCATTAATTTGATCACATTATAAAATCCACTAAACAGTCAGGTCATTTTCAAATTACGAAAACGTGACATCCTTCCATCCCAAAGGCATTATATCATAGGATAGGATAGATCAATTTATTATTGATATATTTACTGAGATAATTCCAAAACATAAATTGGACTGTAAGTTTCAGTGAGGCAATTTAAACTTCAATATTGGCATGTATCAATGCGCAGTGGGAAATGAAATGTTATGATTATATCTGTTTTATTTTTGTATGTATATAGCTTTTTGATGATGTAAAAACAAGGATGAGATCGTGTTTTGTAAGGGAAATTAGGATTCGATATTTATATGTGAACTAGCTGACCCGGCAAACTTTGTTTTGCCATAAAAACACCAAACATTCATCTACCCTACCTAACACTATCTACCCAACTCTACCTACCCTACCCTACCTACCCTACCCTACCCTACCTACCCTACCCTACCTACCCTACCCTACCTACCCTACCCTACCTACCCTACCATACCTACCCTACCATACCTACCCTACCATACCTACCCTACCTACCCTACCCTACCTACCCTACCCTACCTACCCTACCTACCCTACCTACCCTAACCTACCCTACCTACCCTACCCTACCCTACCTACCCTACCCTACCTAACCTACCTACCCTACCCTACCTACCCTACCCTACCTACCCTACCCTACCTACCCTACCCTACCTACCCTACCCTACCTACCCTACCCTACCTACCCTACCCTACCTACCCTACCCTACCTACCCTACCCTACCTACCCTACCCTACCTACCCTACCCTACCTACCCTACCCTACCTACCCTACCCTACCTACCCTACCCTACCTACCCTACCCTACCTACCCTACCCTACCTACCCTACCCTACCTACCCTACCCTACCTACCCTACCCTACCTACCCTACCCTACCTACCCTACCCTACCTACCCTACCCTACCCTACCTACCCTACCCTACCTACCCTACCCTACCTACCCTACCCTACCTACCCTACCCTACCTACCCTACCTACCCTACCCTACCTACCCTACCCTACCTACCCTACCCTACCTACCCTACCTACCCTACCCTACCTACCCTACCCTACCTACCCTACCCTACCTACCCTACCCTACCTACCCTACCCTACCTACCCTACCTACCCTACCCTACCTACCCTACCCTACCTACCCTACCCTACCTACCCTACCCTACCTACCCTACCTACCCTACCTACCCTACCCTACCTACCCTACCTACCCTACCTACCCTACCTACCCTACCTACCCTACCCTACCTACCCTACCCTACCTACCCTACCTACCCTACCTACCCTACCTACCCTACCCTACCTACCCTACCCTACCTACCCTACCTACCCTACCCTACCTACCCTACCCTACCTACCCTACCCTACCTACCCTACCCTACCTACCCTACCCTACTTACCCTATAAACCTCACGTAGCCCGAGACCTTTCCAACGAATGCAAAACCGTGGAAATCGGTTCGTGCGTTCTGGAGTTATAGCGTCAGGTTATTGTGACTGTCAAATAATAACAGACAAATAAGTAGCAATAAATTAAAATTGCGACTATAATTTGAGATTTAAACTATCCTATCTCTCAAGTTGGATCGAACTGCACATGGTGTGCGAATTTTATTATAATCGGTTAAGTGGTTTAGGAGTCCATTGAGGACAAACATTGTGACACGAGATTTATATATATTAAGATATTAATCCTATTAGTCCTATTTTCCTTTGCGCTGAATGGACCATGATGACTAGAAACAATGCCTTCTGCGCTATGCCACTACTTAAACCTATGTCCAAATTAAAATACAATTAAAAAAATATCTAACAATAACAATATATATCGAAATGTTTGCAGAGTTTTGAAAGTATCATTGTTCTGTAATAATGACATGTAAATTCTCGTTTCTCGTTTTTTAAAAAAACGTTGTCTTACACTAGGAATTTCTCCTGTATCGTGGGTGATTTTACAAACATATAAACTCACATACACAAACACCCAGAGCCGGAACAACTATCTGTAGGTCATACAAATATTTGTCCCATGCGGGAATAGAACCCGCGACACGCAGCGCAGCAGTCAATCGCTCAACCACTACGCCAACCGTGCGCCCAAAAAATCGACAATATATTCAATTGAAAGGCTTTCAGAAACTAAACTCTTGTCGTAATTTTCCTATATATTTAAGATTACTCGAGCTTGTAATTCAAACTGTTTACTAAAAGATTTATCAATTTTTTAAATGAATTTCACCCGGCATGATGAAAAATATTCCCGCTGAAAAATATTTCCACTGAAACTCCAAGCTGTAACTAAACGGACTGAAGTGGGAACACTCAAGCGGAGGTATCCAACACGAATGAATACAAAATAAAAATGTATATTTTTTTTTTCTTTTGAAATTTCTACGTAGCTTTTGTTAGAAATGGTTTAACTTTCGACACCGCTATTTGATAATGATTATTAATTTAATATTTATTTCTAAAACATGCTTGGAAATTAGATCATTATTTTGACAACCTTCTTCGAGATAAATCGCAATTGCTGTACTGGCCATATACTTGCGCGCAGCGGCCGGCAAAATATGTATGAAAATCCATATCTGTCGTGTCTAGCGGCCAAATAAATTACATAGTAAACTCATATCTGTCGTGTAATGTCATTTATCATTTATTGAAAAAAAACAAATGAATACTTCACGCACTGCGATTTTTATTTGCGCGTATTTTTGTAGTATTATTGCCGCGTGATTTTTTTACCGCAATGCTGCTGGCTTCATACAATTCCATAGGCCGCAGAATGGACGGAAAAAAGTTGCGCGAATAAAAATAGCAGTGCGTGCTAAGCCTAACGCGGCAATAATTATTGTTGTTCGTTGTTCGTCATTGGTTTTGAAAAGTAATTGTATTTGACAAAATGAGTTCTAGTTACTACTTAGTTTTAATTTCCGCGCATTATTTGAGAAAAGCACTATACAAGCCTCGGCCACAACTAGGCATTGATGGACTTACGTATCTGTGCCTCGGCTTCGCCTCGGCCCACATTTACACGTTCGTCCATCAATGCCTCTTTTGCTGGCCGCTGCAGTAATGTAGTTTAGTTGGTTTCGAGTATAGGGCTTCTTACAATTATTATTTCATCAGAATAACTGTTAAAGGTTGAGATACTTTCACGTGCTATCCTTTTTTGCCTCTATGACGAAAATATCTTCAATTCATAGCGTTGTCGGTTTAGTCTAATAATGATAATACTATTTTGATCTAGATATCAACCTACAAATAACCCAAAGTACTTTTTCTGATACGAAATAATGACGCACGACTTTACGCGTATAAACACATTAGCCGAGACATCCTTCAGAGTGCAAAGACCTCAATAAGTCTGTTGTCGCGGAAGCGAGTGCATGCCAATCTCCTCGAGTGGTAGGCGTAGACGCTAGTCTATGCTAACGTACATTTGGATCTAAATAATTTTAGCTCTTATGGCAATTTAAAGGTCATGTTTATATGTTCTGAAGGAGACTATGGGGCATAGTTATCCAGGTTCAAGTGGTTGCTAAAAGAGGTCTGGTATGATTGGGTGGAGAAGGAGATTATTGCGATGTTTCAGGAGTTCGTGATCAATGTGAATGTCATTTTGTCTGGGCTTGTTCGTAATAAGAATCCGACAATCCTGATCCCGCTCAAGTCATCATTATTCAAGCTGTTACCGTATACCTAAGACCTGAACTCAGTTCAGGTTAACGCTCAGCCCACACTTGACCTTAAATCGGTTTACACGATTTCAGTCCCGCCGCATTGGGTCACTGGTGAGAAATTCTCTCGAGATTGTTGCCAAATAGTCGCAGGAAATTGAAGGCAAGTTTGGTTTCTTCTAAAGCGCTGCGATTTGAAGTCAATTGAAGGGATTTTATTAAGGTGGTTTCTTAGAACTGTGTTACTCGATAATATCACTGTAATTCTTTTTACTAACCATTATAAAAAGGCACCTATTTTCACAGCAGTTAGAAATAGTTCAAATTCATCTTGCTTTTTTTTTAACCGACGAAAAAAAGGAGGTGGTTCTCAATTTGTGTTTATGTATGAACACGCATAACTTTTTATAGGTACGATTTCAAAAATTCTTTTTTATTGGTAAGAGTATGTATACCTCAAGGTTGGTCCCATTTATAAAATACACTTCTAAAGGTAGAAAAAAGGATGTAATGATTTTTTTTCTACTGAGTTATCATTTGTGAACCGATTCTGTTGAAATTAAGTAAACTGAAAACTTTTTTCGTCGTATTTTTTTTTTTTAATTTTCAGGAATGCTATGTTTAAAAGGAACTGGTCGGTTTTCTACTAGCTTTGACAATTCTCGCTTCAATTTTTTCTTAGGGACTTGTTAACCATGTTTTAATAGACAACAACAACATTTCTTAATAACAACAAAAAACTCAACACACACAACAATTTCGGGTTCTCTTGATTTCGTGTATAATTTCTGTCTGGAACTCTTGTATAATATTTTTGATCCCGAAAAACTTTGTTAATGCTAAAGCCACGTCTGATAGCTGCAATAGCATTTTTCACATCATCTTCTGAGTAGGTAATTTATTTTAGTCTTTGTTACCTTACAACCTGTCTTGAAATTTGAATTATAAGAGTTATGCCCAGAGGCATTGCCCCACATATATTTAAACGTAAAGCACTTCTACCTATTTTTATTCACCCCATGAAACATAAATAAAAAACAAAACTGTTTTAGACCATACGTGAACTCTCACTGTACCTACCAAAATAAACCCAGATTTTAAAGAAAAACATAAATACGCAGCTAGCAAAAATTTCATCTCAATTTATAATTTGATGCACTCAATTTAACATAGTACACGTTGGCACCGCTCGAAGCGCTAAAGAAACGTGTCTTTTATGAAGGCTAAAACACACACACATATGCTTAAAATAGATGCACTTACATTCATATGATGCACTGAGGTTAGGGTTGTCAAATCAGATATCTAAATGTAATTTTTAAAGACTAGTAAGTATTTTATAAAGTAGTGTAGCGAGTTGTAGGTATCACAATTTTTCGTTGCCTTTGTTAAAATGCTGTTTTATTAATTCATTGTAATTTTCAGAAATAACATATGCGGAATTTTATGGATGTGGAAAACCAAGTCCTAAAATAATTTGCTAAGCTAACCTACAATATATTTTTTTAAACAAAATGATTTCTTCCAAAGGAAAAATATCTAACTACTTAATTTAATAAATTCAAAAAACCAAACATGGTTTTCCACTTAGTTTCGTAAAAAAATCCTTATCCTATAAATTTTTCCGTATAAAAGTTCCTGGAAAAACCACCCAATGTCACATTTTCGTGGAAACGTGGAAATATTTTAAAGAACTTTAGAATTTCACAGAATTCTACAAACCCTAACGTTAGCTTATGTGAGTTTCAGAAGTGGAATTTTAATAGTAAAAGGGTGGGACATAAAGACTGATTGTATTACTTCGTAGAATAAAGCTAAGAATAAGTAGCTTATTAAACATCAAGGTTCAAATTGGGTTCTTATTTTCTTTAATACATAAATAAACCAAGAATATTCGCATCCAAGTCGCAATTTGTCAATATGTTGTGCAATTAGATGTGCTTTTGATAGATTCCGACTGAGATTGGCCCACTGTTTGATTGGTTTAAATGTACAAGCAGCTTTGAAACTGACTAGATTTTATGCATTTGTTATAGATCTAAAATCTCTTTTCTTTCAATTTAAATAGTACTATTTTTCTACCTTGACACCGCCAATACCTGGCAATATCTTTTGTCCTCTCACGGAAAAGCGCCACAGCACAGCGTTTTGTGTTGCGAAGTTGGACTACTACGCACGTAGCCACGCGTCTACGCCCGCCACCGCCGTACTCAGTAACGTAGCGTTACTCGAGTATAACAACGTAAAGCAGTGTTGCAGTGTCCAGTTTAATACGCCATTTGCAATGCACAAACTTTATTAAACACCAGCATAAACTATTAACAACAACTCCCAACGTTCAACTTAACTACCTTTACATTTTCACAGCTTAATTCCATTCGTCAATGTTTACCCAAATTCGTCTTGCAAGAGCAAGCAAAATCGGGACTCAGCCTTACAAAACAACGGTGAATATTCCGACAACATTTCTCTCACATTTGACGCGAATGAAGTTCGAGTATTGAATGTGCTGAATAAATAATAGGTTGAGTAAACACGGGTGAAGTCGAACAATGTATGTATTGTTCATCTTTCTTGTTCAAGCTATATTACAGGAGGCATAGGTAGAGAAAACTCATAAATCTTCAATAACCTTTGTTTCTATGGAAGCTGGCATAGTCAACCCATCGCTATTTTGATTTTTCTTCAAGGTTGTACATCAGTTAACTCAAAACCAGTTCGAACACTTAAGGGGCTGTATTCGAACAGTTGACAATCGACATCTGAGGTTCTAAGCCACGCCCACTGTCATTGACAGCTTAGGGTAAAACTTTAAATTGGAGCGAAAAGTATTTGAAAATTAAATTCACAAGGCCGACCACAGAGGCCCGCATCATAAACGGACTCTTCCGATAGTTTTTACAAAAACATTACTGCGCAAGTTCTTATTTCAAACTGGCGGCTGGCATCTGACATCATATCGTTCACTGTTATTTTGCCTATGAATGCAACCTTATTGCTACGAAAATAAAGATCACTAAAATAGGTAATCTGGCTAGTGTCATACGAGTCTTTGCCGTGCAAATTGAATAAATATTATAATTATGTCTGCTTCTATGCGACTGCCACATATAAGAACACAGTACGTTACATTTTTTATATTGGTTTAATAGCTAGATAATTTTATTTATATTATTTTAATGAGTTTTACTATACTGAAATGGACTGTGCAATATTAAACTGGAAACTTTAAATTTGAATTGAGATTTGGTGCTTTCAGTAATCAATTTTATCATTATTTACAATAGGAAAGTCACATCAAATTGTAAAGACACCTTAAATTAGCAAATATCCAAAACTTACTAGGTTTGGAATTGTCTTTTTAGGCATGTTTAAAATATGCAATAGAATGTATGACGCTATTAATATCATTTGTACAATTAGTAGGTTTATATTCCTTGTTTAGTATTCTCTTGAAATCTTAATATATCATTTAGTTACTAATACAAGATGACTTTCCGCTCTCCTGGAATATAATAATTACAAAGCACTTACTGGGTTTTGATATACATCAGCCCTCTGTGGTGAGGTCACGTGGTGCCGCTTTTCTGTATATTAGAGTTAAAAAACAAATAGACAGGGCGCAAAAAACACGGTCATGTAAACTTTATCTATCTATATAAATAAAAAAAACCGGCCAAGTGCGAGTTGCACTCGCGCACAAAGACTCCGTACCATTATCGCAAAAAACGGAAAAGAACACGTATGTTGTATGGGAGCCCCACTTAAATATTGATTTTGTTCTGTTTTTAGTATTTGTTGATATAGCGGCAACAGAAATACAGCATCTGTAAAAAAAAATATTGCCTTGCTATCACGGTTCATGAGATACAGCCTCGTGATAGACAGACAGGGAGATAGACGGAACCCTAAAAAATGCTGTATGTGATTGTAAGCGTCTCACTAGAGAACGGCTGAAACTATTTGTTGCTATTGTTTGTTATATATCAATCAATCAATCAATCATTTATTTGCTATAAGTATTGGTACAGTGTGGGTGTTTAAAGATAATATAGAAAGAAAGAAAATGTTTATATGCGCCAGGCACAACGCATGCCATAAAAAAAACCGGCTAAGTGCGAGTCGGACTCGCGCACGAAGGGTTCCGTACTTGTTAAGTTGTGGTTTACGATTTATGACGTATTTAAAAAAAACTACTTACTTGATCTCGTTCAACCCAATTTGGTGGAACGGTGGAAGTTTACATGGTAATGTACATTATATATTTTTTTTAGTTTTATCATTCTCTTATTTTAGAAGTTTCAGGGGGGCGGACACATTTTACCACTTTGGAAGTTTCTCTCACGCAAACTATTCAGTTTAGAAAAAAATATATTAGAAAACTCAATATCATTTTTGAAGACCTATCCATAGATACAACACACGTACAGGTAGGATGGAAAAAAAAAGGAGTTTCAGTTTTTTCTATTTTTGTTTGAAAATCTCAATGCGGTTCACAGAATACACCTACTTAACAAGTTTCAACAGCATAGTTCTTATAGTTTCGGGAAAAAGTGGCTGTGACATACGGACGGACAGACAGACAGACATGACGAATCCATAAGGGTTCCGTTTTTTGTCTTTTGGCTAGGGAACCCTAAAAAGGAAAACATAAATACTAAAAACAGTGTATGCCTTACAACCACGTATATGTTACTGTAAAATCCGAACTGTTGTTTCAGTTTAAAAAAAAAAACTATGATGAAACTTATTATTTATCGGTAAAACAGATTTACTAAGTCTTACCGGTAAAAGTCTGAAATCATCATCATCATCATCTACCTGCCCTTGTCCCATGTTACTTGAGGTCGGCGCAACACGTTTTCTTCTTCCATATCGTTCTGTCCCGCACCACGCTATAATTGACTCCCTTTTCTTTAATATCACTCCTCACACAGTCCATCTATCTTTTCTTTGGCCGCCCCTCCCTCTTCATCCATCCCCAATTAAATTCATAAGAGCACACCTAAGTCATTCCAGACATTCTTTTCCCGCACCGTCTAGAACCAGCCCTCACGGTACGCGTCCAAATCATCCAATCACCTATTTCTGGACCGGCCTCAACGGTGCGTTCCATCTTCAAGATTGTGGAGGCTTGCCCAGCGCTCAATTTGCATGCTACTAACGTAAGCCGTAATGGCATTGGCCCATTTGAGCCGAACAGCCTTTTTACCAACGTCTATTATGCCCGTTTGGGAACACAGCGTGTTCCATATTCGGTCTGTTCTTTTTACATCCAGAATGCTGCGTAAATCTCTGGCAGTCCCCAAGTGTGTAACAAACTATTATTGTAGCCCGTTATTGCAATTGGGATAGTTAATTGCGAGAAATACAGGACTGATCAATGTGGTGATTCTTGGTGAGCTTTATGTCCACATGTGGACGATTTTTGGTTGAAACGACGAAAAATGTCAAATTCGTGAGAAATAGATTATCATTTCTCACGAATTTGACATTTTTTGGTCAGTTCTAGGTGCCGTATATTAGAAAGAAACAAAGATTGAAACAAATGGATACGAAGAATTTTATTAGTTCTGTCATTTCGAGACACTGCCAGCGTGGTTGGTACGACCATTCCATGTTCTGTGTTTTTTGCTTCTATTGTTTTCACATGAACGAAGAAGGTTAAAATAGTATTCGACCTTACCTATATTTTAAATATTGTTTAATTCAAATTGAGATGACATTTATTGTATTTTCAAAGAGGTTCAAATACTTTTTAGTTATGGACTTAGTAAGTAAACCAAACGACGTGAGTCGTTATAATACAACAAAAATATAGATGCCAGTGACAGCGGTAGTGCCAAAAAATAAAAATAATACAGCAACACAGACAATTTGGCAATATTACTTGTGATTTCGTTAGTTCCAATTAAAGCCACCAGGCTACATGATCTGGCTGCATTATACCTGATATTTTTTTGACAGATTGAATTGACGAGAAATAAATTGAATATTATTTTTGCTTTTTGCGGAAAAAAGCGACATACGTCCACCTAGCAACGCCGCAAAGCGGTCACTGTCGAATTGCACTGGATGGATAGAGAAGCACGATGGAATTTGTATAGACTTTTTTACAAAACATAATAATATGAATTACTTAAAAATAATGAATGAAACTTCAATATATAAGACAATGAAGTTTTGCGTCCTTTTATGATACGTTATTGTTGTTAATTGTACAAATGTACGCTGGTCAGTATTACCGGAAAAATATTTTGAAGATCACGGTAAGAGGTTACTTTGCCATTCAATTGTATCGAGGTTTTTGTGCGTAAACGTGTTTCGGCCACAACAAAGTTTTCGGAAATATGATCAAGATTAACATATATTTTTTCCGCTGCCACATCTTCAATAGATTTGGCTAAAAAATATTTAAAAGAAAGCCTATTTTGAGATTCAGCCCCTTAAGTTTATTAAGTTCGATATGATCGGATCGTAGATTCTAAAATGCGAAGTTCCTATTAAGCTAGTATTGGGAATGTACGCTACATCATTGCGACTGTCATAACTGAACTTCGAAGTTTAAAATATCGATGTACTGTATTAATTAGGTTTAAAGTACGATTTACGTGAATTAGAAAGTACGATATGACGAATTATTTAAATGAAATTTTTCATAATTGCGATGTACGGAACTTCATTGAGAATGATCATCTTCGCGACGTACAGAACTTCGAAAGATTGCTATGACGAATTACTGAATTTCGAAAATTTTATCTCGATGTATCAGACGATGACCAGAATCATTTCAGAGCGAACGGAACTAATACGTAGTAGCATGAAGGTATGTAATATAAAAAAACTTAAAATAATTTGGCTTAATTTAGGACATATTACAAAAATAAACTATTGTATATAAAAGAAAGATCATGTTTTTAATTAAATTATATACGCAACACCGCTTAAATATTCCATCAAATGCATAGTCTCTTTCTTTGTTATATGGTATTTTATCTTCTATATATGCATCGAGCAATTTTTTTTTTAATATTTTTCGTTATTCTTTCGATTTTCGAACACGTATTTTTTGCTCTTTTATTAATTCTTGTAATGTTTCGTATATATTCGTTTTTTTCCTATTTAAGAGACTGTTCCAATGGTTGTGCCAATTATCAATGGCACTCTGGGTTGTTAGAATATTTGTGATTACGCAATCCTAAACAGACCTCATCCGAGGAGGGAATCTTTTCAGCTGAAATATATAACTTGGTTCTCATTGATACGTGCCCTCTGTGTAATATTTTTAAAATCAGTCTGACACTTTTCCTGCATCATTAGGAATAATTTCATGGCGTATTATCTTAAACGCTTCAGATATTTCACCCGGATCTAAATAAGCCAACTTTGCTATATTGTGTCGCATTTTATGGGCATAATCACTACTGTCACTGGTATATTTTTCGCTAATCCTTCCTTTTGAATTTGCTTGAAAATATTCTGTGTCCATTGAAAATAACAAAATTTGTGTTGTACTTCTGGGAAGACACTGGCACAAGCTTTTACTGTTGCTTATTCAAAGTCTGTTATAATGAATTGTGGGCTTCGGTGAATATTTAAGTTATTTAATGCGTACCTTACATTCATTTCTAAAATAACATATATGTGCTTTGACATTTATTAGAAAGTAAGCCTTAACTAGAGGAACGGTTTGTTGTGTATCGTTCGTTCCAACCTGGCCATGTATGAAATAAAGCTGGTAAAATAATTTTGAGCAAAATTTGAACGTGCCATCCATTATCCAAAATATGGATGAGTCTATAAGACTAGTGAGACTAAGTTCTACTTCGTACTAAAAAGAAGAATGACGTCATCATCATCTATGTAGTGTCCTATCAAAAATAATTTTGGGCAACATTTGAACGTGCCATCCATTATCCAAAATATAGATGAGTCTAAAAGACTAGTGAGACTAAGTTCTACTTCGTACTAAAAAGAAGAATGACGTCATCATCATCTATGTAGTGTCCTATCAAAAATAATTTTGGGCAACATTTGAACGTGCCATCCATTATCCAAAATATGGATGAGTCTAAAAGACTAGTGAGATTAAGTTCTACTTCGTACTAAAAAGAAGAATGACGTCATCATCATCTATGTAGTGTCCTATCAAAAATAATTTTGGGCAACATTTGAACGTGCCATCCATTATCCAAAATATGGATGAGTCTAAAAGACTAGTGAGACTAAGTTCTACTTCGGACTAAAAAGAAGAATGACGTCATCATCATCTATGTAGTGTCCTATCAAAAATAATTTTGGGCAACATTTGAACGTGCCATCCATTATCCAAAATATGGATGAGTCTAAAAGACTAGTGAGACTAAGTTCTACTTCGTACTAAAAAGAAGAATGACTTCATCATCATCTATGTAGTGTCCTATCAAAAATAGTTTTGGGCAACATTTGAACGTGCCATCCATTATCCAAAATATGGATGAGTCTAAAAGACTAGTGAGACTAAGTTCTACTTCGGACTAAAAAGAAGAATGACGTCATCGTCATATATGAAGTGTCCTGTCAAAAATAATTTTGGGCAACATTTGAACGTGCCATCCATTATCCAAAATATGGATGAGTCTAAAAGACTAGTGAGACTAAGTTCTATTTCGTACTAAAAAGAAGAATGACGTCATCATCATCTATGTAGTGTCCTATCAAGAATTGCTCGCCTTCGATTTCGCTATATTGATCGGGAACAATGAAGTAAATTAAACTTTTTGGTAGGCTGAGTTCATTTCGGGTTCTTGCCCGACGAATGACCAATTGCATTGCTTCTTTTGAGGGCATATAGGGAGCTGATGTGGTTGTTTTTATCCAGGCTGATCAAAACTTTGACCAGCTCTTCTTTTTAACGAAGCCCTTACAACATTTGCCATCGCAGAATCTTGGTCTGGTTCGTGGAGGTGAGAAATGTTTGTTTTAAAACTGTACGCTCCGTCATTTGCCACTAAGGTTTTATTGGTTCGGAGTCACCCAGTCGACCTCGGCTATCGCTGAAAACCAGCGCTGTGGCTCTGTCTCGCACACGAGTCCCTGCATTATGCATACTTTGTAATTATTGTATTTAAGATTTTTATGGTATGCGTCGTGCCTGGCGCAAATAAACAATTATTCTTTCTTTCTTTTACTTACTAATATAATGATAATCGCCGACCGTTTTTGTAATTGCCGCAGCACCACAACTTGAAGATATTTTTCGAACACAACTATAAAATGTATTACCGCATTATTCAAAGTATAGAGAAATCCATCTTTCTACAAAAGGTCTTTATTTTTGCGCGATTTCACAAATTCACAACGAGCTTGCATTTTCATAGAATATCAAGATTCAAGATTATTTATTTGTGGAAACATGAGTACACACACAAAGCATGCAAGTTATTAAATTACATTATAGATAAAGATCAGTCATGTTTGGCCTTAGTGGCGTACAAATATTTAAATTTCAATAATAAAAGTCATTGGATAAATTAGTAAATTACATAACAACAAAATAGTAAATCTCAATTTCAAAAACAAATAAATTAAATACATGATTATTATTAAAGTAACAATTATTAAATGTCAATTAAAATTATCCGATGTCAAATAAAATGTCAAATGTATTACTTTAAAAATACAGAATAAAATTATTACATGTCAATTAAAATTATCCAATGTCAAATGTCAAATATATTACAATAATATGTTGCTAGAAGTACAGATTACGTCAAAGATGTATTGATAACATTGGTTACTACACGGCATTAGATGTTGTCATTAAGAAATTCTAGAATACTGTAGTATGCTTTCCCTTCTAGCAGTATTTTTAATTTATTTTTCAACTGACGGACATTAAGCTCCTTCCAACTATTTGGGAGTTTATTAAAAACTTTAGGGGCCATACAAAAAACACTCTTGTGCATTAATGCTGTTTTCGAGCTATGTAGACACAGAATACTGTCATCGCGCCTACTATGGTTGCGATCGACCACTTCTGATTGACGTGGAAATAAGTGTCGATTTGATTTTACAAACATAACAATTTCTGAAATGTAAAGGCAAGGCAGAGTTAATATTTTATATTTTTTAAAGTAGGGCTTACAACTTTCGGTTGACTGTAACTTAAACATAGTCCTGATGCATCTTTTTTGGGCTTTAAAGGGTATGTCCTTGTTGGTTGAGTTGCCCCAGAAAATGATACCATATCTTAGATGTGAAGAAACCAAACCGTGATAAACCGAGAGCAATGATTCAATGTTAAGCACTGGGACCAGTTTGAACAGCGCATAACAAGAATTACTAAATTTTTTACTGAGTTCTTCTATGTGTGCTTTCCAATTTAGCTTTTTGTCAATCGTGACTCCAAGTAATTTGGTGTGGTCAACTTCTGTAATAATTCTATTATTGTATTGGACGTTAAGATCAGTCATAGTTGATAAACGTTGACTGAAGTGCATTACATTAGTTTTATTAAGATTAATTTTTAGATTATTATTATTCATCCAATTTATTATTGATGTCAGAGAATTATTAATGTCGTTATTATAGCTATCTTTAGCATTACATTGAGTTGTGATAGTGCTATCATCAGCAAAGAGTGTAACTGGTTGGTCTACATGTTTAGGTAAGTCATTTATATATACTATGAATAGTGGGGGACCCATTACACTACCCTGGGGGACACCATACTTGACTACTTGCTCGTGCGAATGAAATATTTCTTCACATTTAGTTTTAACGTTTATCCTAGATATCTCCGTGACCTGTTTTCTGTTCTCAAGATATGTTTTTATTAATTCTAGAACATTGCCTCTTATACCGTATGCTTCCAACTTATTCACTAAAATATCATGCCTAACGTAATCAAACGCCTGCGTCATATCACAGAATATGGTACAGACGGCATTGTTTCTATCTACATTTACCATAACCTTATATAAGAAATCGTAAACAGCCATATTTATAGTTCGGTTTTCTCTGAATCCTTTTTGTTCGTTAACTAGTATACTATGTTTTTCTAAATAAGCACTTAGTTCTTTGTATATATACTTTTCATAAACTTTGGAGAAAACACTAATAATCGAAATAGGTCTGTAAAATTCCATGGATTCTCTATTTTCTTTTTTAAATATAGGTTTTACAATTGATTTTTTTAAAGCATCAGGGAAAATTCCAGTACTTATGCTTAAATTAATCAAATGGCTTAGATGCGTGCAAATTTCTAGCGCCACCAACTTAACTATTCTTGTTGATATTCCGTCATGACCAACGCTGTTCGTATTTTTCAATAGCTTGATTATTCTAAACACATCCTGCGGTAAACAAGGGGGCATAAAAAATGATTTTTCTCTATTTGGGATTTTTGAAGTGACTTGATTTCCTGAATCAACAAGAGGAACTACTTTTCCAATAAAGTAGTTGTTGAATTCGTTGGCTATTTTCTGGGGATCTGTTATAGTGTCACTGTTAACTTTTATTTTTGTGATAAGATTTCGTGGTATGCTAAGCTTTGAGTCATTGATAATTTGCCAACTGGTTTTAGATTTATTATTAGATTGTTTTATTTTATAGTTATTCTGTGCATATTGCGTAAGTTGTATAATTTTCTTAAATAGTTTAGAATATTTAGTCAAGCTATATTTATTAGTTACATTTGGGTCGCGTCTATATTTCCATAGAAGTTGTCGCTTCCTTTTGCTGCACAGTTTGATGCCACGTGATACCCACTTAGATTTATTTGCCGTATGTATGGTTATAGATACTACAGGAAAGCATAAATGGTAGAAAAGCGAAAAAGTTTCTATAAATGCATTGTAGGCTATGTTAGGATCACTTGTTTCGTATATCTCAGAGAATGACAACTCACTCAGGTAATTTTTAAATTTTAAAATGTATTCCGATTTATAATCACGCCTTTTCATACGCCAGTATCTTAGAGTGCAACAGTTTTGGACGGGTGCTTTTATTATTTGAGCTGTGTGGTCGGATAACGCAAATTCAAGTACTTCTACTTTACAGGCTCTTTTAAAGTTATGTACAATGTTATCTATACATGTTCGACTCTTCATTCTAGTGGGCTGATTAACAGATAATCTCAAATTATAGCTCAGCAAAAGACATTCAAAATCTAAAGTTTGATAAGATTTTTTTTAAATATTTACATTGAAATCTCCTGCCATCACAACATTTCGAAAAGATTTATTTCCGAGTTCTCGTAAAAACATATGTAATTTTTCCATGAACACATTGAAATTATTGGCGTTTGGAACTCTATAAATACAAGCTATTGCAATTTTATAGTTAATTAATTCTACAGTACAACATTCAAAAACACCAGTTTCTGACATTTTTGTAATTTGTTTCAATTCCTTATATTGAAGTCCGTTTCTTACAAGTATACATGCTCCACCTCTTTTACTTTCCTTTCTCGTGTAGCACGCCGCAAGCTGATAATTAGGTATATTTAGATACCGTTCATAACCCTCCATAATAAAGTGTATCACAAATCACAAATCAATATTGTAATGAACGTATTACGCACGGTAATTCCCTAATTTAATCGCAAAATATTTCGATGTACCCTCTCATAAGTATGAAACTAGATATAGAATTCTGATCGAGGTACATCGAGATCAAACGTTCGAAATTCAGTAATTCGTCATAGCAAGCTTTCGAAGTTCCGTACATATGTTCCGTACGCGATGATGAACATTCTCAATTAAGTAATTCGTTCGTACTTTTTTCATACAGTACTGAGTACATCAACATTTTAAACTTTGAAGTTCAGTATGATAGTCCATTATTGCGAACATTCTCAGAAATATGTGATAATTAAAAGAATGATAAGACTTAGTCGAGTGCATAAAAGGCCGTGATGAAAAATAATGAGAAAGCTCTTTTGTTAGTCGGTTCATGAATAGGAGTTTAATTAACGTCGAATGAATAGAAAGAACGCTTTATTTTTTTTACGAAACAGTACAGAGGTACTTTTAAGCGACTTTGTGAAAAAGCTTACTAATTTGTCCAATTCGTTTTGAGTTGTTTTTCTGTATCATTTGGTATTTTCTTTAATTTAAAAGTGGTGAAACGCAAAAATGGCCTCATACGAGTTTTCAGCAGTTAATCAATTAATAAAATACTGATAAATAAAATGCTGTAGGAACTTGAACACAACAGAGACACAGAACAAACATTCTCAATGGAAAATAGCAAACTGAATTCTCCAATCATGCTCTTTGTATTCTGGTCAGAATTTAACTAAACTAAGTTAAACCATTTTTAAGATACTGTTATAAAACCGTAATATCGTAGCACCTAGAGATATTAAATTACATTTACTCTCAATTTCTCATCTCGTCGCTCCACAGATGCGACAGTTTCTTGCACGAAGTTTGTCGAGAACTTACAAGGTAAATGATGACCTGCAATAACTCGGACCACTCATCTTCACGTGCAGTTTTTATTTAAGCCACGTATGCTGCTGCAATAAACTGTAGAAGTGTGATAAAAAACTTTAATGTTACTTTTTTGTGATGGTGTTCATTAAAACTTATATTACGTGAAGTGAAACTTTGTGACTGTGTTCATCAAAATCTATATTACGTGAAGTGACTATTGTGTACACCTGCTTGAGCATGTTGCGCGCACGGAGGAGTGGGAGATTCGGCATAGTAAAATTTGAGTGTAAAAAGATAAAGATATTTTTAGAAATTCACAAATAATATTTCAGCTTTCTGCTGCGAATGATGTTGCAGCTGTCAGAAATGGCAGTAGGCACTAGGGAGCGATGCTCACTCAATCCATTATTTAGAAAAATCTCTATTTCTCAATTCGTAAGGCAAAATAGATGCAAAGAGTGAAAAATCTTTTGAAAGCTGACCAAGTAACTTAAAAGATGGTATCCCATCCAAGCTAAATAGGCAAAGTGTTCAATACTGAGGAACCTACGGTAAACTTTCTCTGGGAACATCAAGTTATTAAACTTGATGTTCCCAGAAAGTTTAAAAACACACTATAATATAAATAACACAGTGTTTACAAGGTATTTTACAATTTTTTTATTAACTTGCAATGTATGTATGTTCGGGTTAAATCTTGTACGATGAAACAAACCGAGTATGATGAAATTTTGTTTACACTTTTTGGTTTGGATGACAATGGTAAGCTTAAAACTGTTTTTTTTATATTTTATTATTGCCATAAAGCTGAATTTTTCCATTAAAGTATTCTAACAAATTAGCGGTGTTCATCAAAAGCCTGATTTAATTCTAAATTATATTATAAAGCGTTAATTATTCTTAAGATTACGACCACGTAACACTGGAGTCATTCTATTCATGCCGTCTGGTCTGAATTGTATTTGAGCAATTAAGAAAATTTAATTTCTCGAGTAATTTTCGTGTCATTTTGATAATTAAACCAACGTTAATTTGTTTTCGCGACCTCGGCCTCTTGAAAAATGTTTTTGTAAAGAGTCTTTAAAAATATTCAGGATTCAGTAAATAAAGAGCTTCAGAATGGTTTTTTGTTTTTGACACTGTTGTGCGAATTTGGAAACATTAAGTTCGAGGCATTATATTTTAATGTTTGATCTAATATATAGCAAATTCGTATACATATTTAAACTTTGTAGGAACGATGTTTAAATGTCAATTGATTAAGGCTGCCTGAGTCTTATCTGTCAAAATCGTTACCTTAAAGCGTCGGTCCCTAAACATCACTAAATAGTCAATTAAACTATTTTATGCGCTAAATAATTGCGTTACGATATTTGTTAACGGTTACGTGAAAATTACCTTAAGTAAAACAAGTTCTACAACCTCGCTGTGGGTATTAAATTACGTCCTAATTTAATTAAAACTACGTTAACGTATCGGAAAGCAGTTCCACGGTTCTTAATAAAGCCGGCAATATTACCTGCACTAATTAATTGGACGCGTGTAAAAACGCCAGCTAACCGTAGCAATCATTCTTCAACCGGCATTCGTCAACCTCCGCTAATTGTTGTAATGTATTTACACTTTTATTTATTCATAACAGTAAGTGGAGCTATAAATCCATATTAATATTATTAATGAATTTCCTCTGTCGGTCTGTATGTTACCTTTTCACGGCTAAACCGCTGAGTCTGTGTTTTTAGCTGACATGTTTGTGTTTTTTTTTATATTTTTGATCTGACTACAAAAATAAGTATTTGCTGTATAATAATTATATCTTTCATAACTTATGCTGGTAGAATAATTGTATCTTTTCCTTTACAGCTGATCTCACTAACAAATCATGTAAGTTGTAAAAAACGTGACGACGATCGTCTTGGCGAAATGTGTAAGTACATAATAAGTATGTCTGTTTATAGACGCTATGAAAATATCACCAAGACAAGATTTGGGATAATGAAGCTTTTTCTACTGTAACTGTAACATTGAGAGGGAGATGTCAATGTAACCATATAAACTTGTGTTCTTTTATAATAAAGGGCAGTATAGCAACAGCATTCGTTGTATCACTTACTCCTAATATCACTCATCCGTACATGGCGACCGTGACAGGCCTCTATATAATTACGACAGTTACCCGCTTGAACTTAAGTACCGCCTACAGGTTTCTCAAACCGAAGCGCGGGAAAATTTGATAGCCAATAAAATAGGCAGAAAAAGTAGATACGACCAGCATGTAAATCCAATACGCTACAAGCCAAACGATCAAGTTTTAATTAAAAATGAAACTGGCAATAAACTTCAACAATTATATTCTGGACCTTACAAGGTGATTAGAGATTTGTCACCAAATGTTGAGGTCAATTATAAGGGAAAACCCGACATTATTCACAAAAACAGAACGAAACCGTATCATGTTTAAGATAAAAACAATAAGACAATTAATTACCAATGCTATAAGCACTTAACAATAGCTATTATACAGGTCAGCAGAAAACGGAGACGAATAATAAGCGCCAGCTGTGCGCTCATAGGTACTCAGGGATTGATTGTTATTATAAGTATGTAACTACTTATTATTGTATAACTTTGTATACCAAACATAACGAACATATGTACTACGATTATGTTATAACTATATTTTATACGTGTTAGCCTAAGAGTATCAATGTTTAATTTGTGCTTATATTGTATCCATGCAATAAAATAAAAGTAAACTTTTATTTTATTTTAGTTTTAGGGAGGAGATGAGAGGGAGATGTCAATGTAACCATATAAACTTGTGTTCTTTTATAATAAAGGGCAGTATAGCAACAGCATTCGTTGTATCACTTACTCCTAATATCACTCATCCGTACAACATCATACATAGATATTCGTGGTTATTTAGTTACCGAAAATCGTGAGCAATACGTTTCAACAACATAGATTTATTTACCAACAAACGGAACTTTTAATCATATGGATTATAAATTTCCTTGTCTTTCGGCATGTGATAGAAAGTGTGTTTGTGTTGTATCTTAAAGATTTTACATTAAATAAACATTCCCCTATGTTCCATTGCACACCACTTGAATATGCCATTCCTTTTTTCTATATAAAGGCCACTTTTCATTCGCCATTTCTAAAAACTGGTCCTTTGAAACAAAAATTTATATATTTTAGTGTCGGCCTTGGGTGCATTGGGTGGCTTGGATCCTGAAAAATCTGAATCATCCTTATCATCATCATCAGAATATGATGATAAATCAATGGATAGCCAAGGTAAGACTGCAGTGAAATAAGGATAACTGATATATATTTTAAATAAATCTTGTGTCTAAATTATGATATTTTGTCGATATGATATTTTGATTTTTGTAGTTTAAATTTGAGTGTATAATTTTGACAGTATAGCCTGAATAACAACGCTTCATGTTAATTATAATAAAAAATAAGTTTAAGTAACGTTTTAATTATAATAAATACACTCTTCTTACAGAAATCAAAAAATATTTGAATAAAATGGGTAAGTTTTGCTTTACTGTAACATTTATAAGAGAACTTTCATTGTATATATAATTGCCGTGTTTTTTTTTGTAATGTCTGCTAATTTAGATTACAAGTACACAGGGGGGTGACCACAAGCTCTTAAAGTAAGGTTATTTTGAGATCGAGTAAGTGACAGATTTATACACGTCATATACATCTGTCCCTTACTCGATCTCAAAATAACCTTACTCTAAGAGCTTGTGGTAACCCCCCTGATGTCTGTTTCACCAACACTAGATGACACAAAAAGGAACGCCTAAATTATAGAACTCTTGAATCTTCAACGCTCGAATCAATGCGGAGAGTTGAAAATTGCAGTAATATTTAGGCAATTATTTAGGTATTTCCCAGTGTGATTGAACTCGCAAATCAAAGTAATCCACTGTTGATTTTCGACATACACGTGGTATATTTATTTTTATTTGTTTATCCTCGCACTGGAACGCCTAAACTTACAAATACTAACTATAAGTCCAGGGTTCCTCACTATGTTACACAATCAATATTGTCTCTATGATGTTGATAAGCCGCAGGAACAGATGCATTAGCACCAATGGTGTTAATTCGTGTTTTTTTATGACTTCCACACTATTCAAAGCCACAACTATTCATTCATTAATTAATTTTAGCGAAAGACGAAGAAAAGGCTTACAAGAAAGTTATGCGTAAGTAATATTTATGTTTTGTAATAATATGTTATCTATTTTAAATTATATTTTTTATTTAATCCATGCATGCTTTCAATTTTAGAACACCAAATTAGTGCTGAAGGTACGAACACGGTTTTTTTTTATAAATTACCCAACATAGTTTTAACAGGTTCACAGTCCCATGACACGCATGGCATTAAAATTTGTGATTGTTTTAACTATTGTTTTTGCTATGTGGACAGTGAACCTAATAAAATAAATTGCTTTTAAAACCTGCCTTTTTTTGATCTTACAGAAAAAAATGAAGTCAAATATTACGAAAGTTTGCTGCATAAAATTAAAACTCTAAATGGTAAGTTGCACCTTATTAGTTTTTGTGAAATTACTAATTCCTAAATGCTTGAGTCAGAAGTAAGAAATAGCTGGATCAATATAAACATCTTATACACTGGAGATAATATAATGTAGGTACTACTCTCGATCATTCAGTCAATTGTAGTATTCAAGCATATTTTTATTTAGTGGCCTTCCTTGTGTCCCACTGCTGTGCAAAGGCGGGCTTTACACAGCAGTTTTTTCTTTCTCGTTTTTTACTTCAAACCCTATGTAGTTTCATCTTGTGCTTATTTTTGTTATAGCAGCTTTTTAATTTATCTGTTTCTTTTTTCCAGCCGACATTTAATGCCGTTATTTGAAATAAAAATATTGAATGTTTCATTATATGGTTTAATTTTACCCTGAACAATTAATTATAAATGTCCAATGTAGAGTGGTTGAATAAACGGATATATATATACAACGGATATATACAAAAACCTTCCTCGTTTCTTATTATTTCTATTGGTGAAAACCGCATGAAAATCCGTTCAGTAGTTTTTGAGTTTATCGCGTACAGACGCGGCGGGGGACTTTATTTTACAATATGTAGTGATAAAAAAAAAACATATATAATAAACCACTCAAGAGCGAGTCGGGCTGGTAAAATTAGGGTTCCGAATCAAAATACTCTAAGCAGCCAAATGTACGATAGCTATGGAAACCTAAGAAACGATTTCAGGTGTGTTAGGGGGAAATGCATATAAACAAAGTAATGTGACACTCACATCGTTTTTATTACAAGCTTTTAATTAACTTGCAATGTATGTATCAAAGACGTTTAGTTTGGATGACTATGCATGGTTAGATAAGGGACATCATTCTGAATCCATTATGGCGGACGGCCCAATATGGCGAACTAGTTATTTTTTGTGCACTGCCATGATATGGGTATCAAATGAAAGGGTTTGCTGAGAAGAATAAGAAAAAATCTTGATAAAAAAAAAATATTTTTATTGAATAAATTTTATAAAAAACATTATTTACAAAAATACCTGTTTAAACATCTTTGCATTGTTTTTTTATGGACAAATCCTTTAGTAAAAAGACAATGCGGTAACATGGTTTAATTTTTGCATTTGTACTTACTACCGTTTTTAGAATTTCAAGGAAGCCAAAGATAGAACGGACGCGACAGTGTACAACGCGTTTTATTAAAAAATATTTTACGGATGCAGTAACATCGTGTTGCATTGTGGTGTTCGCTTTCTTGGGGGAGATTTTATTAAAATTTGTATGTCGGCCTTGTCCAATTAGGTATATTTTTTCGTATATTTCGTTTCGTAATACGTGATTATAATTATTTTATAGTCGTATGTCGATGGCGACTTATTAACAAAAACATCATCATCAACATATTCGCGAGATGGCTGAGGAAAACTATAAATATTCTCCGACTGCACAGCATGATTTTGTTCTTGTTTACATCTTTGCAGCCGGGTTTTTTGTTTTTTTTTAACTATTTTGATAGATCTTATTGGTGATGTTCTTCAGAAAGTCCAGGTGCGTAATACTCATAACCGGCTTGTGACTAGATTTATGAATGTGAGTGAAGCAAAAGAAGTATGTAAGGATCGTAGCAGGTGGCGTTCTGTAGTTTCTGCCTACCCCCATGGGAAAAAGGAGCGAGTTCATGTATGTGTGTATGTAACTATTTTAATTTTCAACTTTTCTTTGTAAGTAAGTCCTTTTTACTTCTTAAAAATAACTTAACCGTGAGTTTATTGCAAACATAGAAACTTAATTGAAAATCATTTTTATAATAAAATTATCTGAAAAGGTCAATTTCAGGACCACGCTGTACTAGGCCCATTTAATTTTGTCCAATGTTTTAGAATTCAGTAGAAACCCGAATTTTGTTTGTATAAATTTGTAAATTATCTTGTACCTTGTCTACGTTAAATAAACATAATTTATTTCTTCTATTTATCATAAAACCCAAGGTAAATGTTATTAGTGCCAAGCAAACTATATTTTAAAAGACCTTAATTTAGTTCAACATCAAAGAAATCTGTTACATTTAAGCGAACATTTTGGAGTCTCGCCAGGGGTGTGCTGTGGTGCTAGCATTTGAATACTACCCTCGTGTTATTAGCATAAAGCTCTGGCGTTATAAGAGGTGTTCCTTGCAATCTGATGGAAAATAAAATGCAAATATTATGGCTACATTTTATGTAGGTTTTATTTTAAATTTTGCCACAGATTTTCAAACGAAGAGGCTCTTTGTTTTTTATATCAATGCAAAATTCAAGCTGCAAGTAAATTTTATTAATTTTATTGAGATAATATTAACGTATGTCAGACATTTATTCTTCAGATAAAAGTTATCTATAGATTGAAAAACATCGGCCCGCAACCTTTCTAGACCTTATGTTAATTTAACATAAGCTTAACTAGTAATAAAGTATCTAAAACAGTTCACTCAGTTTTCTCGAGTAAAAACAGTTTTCTCGAGTAAATATGATATATCAAGATTTAGAAATAGACTGTTAGAACAGGCATAATTGTCACAGGCAACACTATAAAAAGGCAGATTTTTTCTTAAACTCATCTTGCCATATTAATAGCTAGGGACTATAGGTAGTTTATCATCCCTGAATGACTCGTTTAGATTTGGTACTTTAAATAGTAATTCTTTGAAAACTGGATGGAATTTTGTATTTTGTTTCACCATCTGCAGAGTCTTCAGTCAGCTGGATCCGCTTGCTATTGAACCCGCGGGTCTACTTGAACACATAATTTATTTTCTGTTTTTTTTTTTGGTTAATTGAACCACATTCAAACTTACAAAAAAAAACATATATTGCTTAACCCGTAGATACAGCAGTTTCTTTACTCCGACATGATGTATGAGTCTATATGTTGTTTTAGAATTGTACTTTTGTATAGTATTCTGTGACTTCGAAGTTCAATTAAGCCTGTGCTCAGTACCAAAGTAATTTTTCAGTCCTTTGCAGTATCAAAATGGCGAAAAAAATAAATTGTGATTATATCTTAAACAATATACATGAATTACAAGTAAAATTTAAAAATTTAAAAAACCCCCGACACATTTATCTTGTGAAAACATCCCGATTCAAACAGTAAAACGCCCATAACCTTTGAACGGCTGAACCGTTTTTTTTTAAACATAGCTAAGAACACTCTCGACACAATCACCTTTCCAACAAAAAAAACTAAATCAAAATCGGTTCATCCGTTGAGGCGCTATGATGCCACAGACAGACACACAGATACACAGATACACAGATACAAGATACACAGATACACAGATACACAGACACACAGATACACAGATACACAGCAACACACCTCAAACTTATAACACCCCTCTTTTTCCGTCGGGGGTTAAAAATGTGATACTACACTAAACTAAAACACTGACAGTCTTATTACAAAAAACGAAATAAACCATGGTTTAAACCTGTACTATCAAGCCCAGGCTTGTCTGCAAAACCATGGCCTAAATTAGTCCGTATTACAAAACTTAAAAAAACCGTGGTTTTCATAGTCCCGTCATTTGAACCATTATCAATATATCAACCACAGATTAATACAAATATCATTCGTTCACCATAATATCATTCAATTGCAACGTTCCGTATGCCCAGAAATAAAAACGTTTTGATAATACGATCAGGATTAAATTACGTTTAAGAGTGTTAAAAATATTGAGACTTTGTTATTTTGCATGGATATAAACATTTTTTATTTATCGATTGAAGTTTTGTTTAGATTTAAGCAAATTACTTAAATTCTTAATAATTACTAATAATATATCTACGTACGTGTAACGAAACGTAACAGTCTCGCGCGTTATATGAAACTATAACATTAAACAAAACCATCGCAAGCTGAACAAAGTTCACTAAGCTTTGGAATTTTAAGTTATCGAAGTCTCTAATATTATAGAGCAATTGCCTCTTTGTTAATAATATATTGTGATGGACCAACAAAAAAATAAACGATCTGAGAATTGGAGTACCGCGGAATAAGTAATATCCTCAATAATATATTAAATTAACCATGTTAATATCCATCTTCGGGTAAAAACAACAAAACACAATAAAAAAGATGCTATAAACTAAAAGAGAAACTGACAGATACGACTTAGACCATCGTTAAACTAGGGGCCGCCGAGGTTTTGCGTTAGACCATGATTTGGACTACGGTTTATCGCTAAACCATTATTTGTAATATCATACTTGTGTAAACCACAGTTTATAGAGATTTAAACCTGGGTTTTTAGTTAAACCGCTTTTTGTAATAAGACTGTGATGGTTTAATTGGAAAGCCGCCATTATTCCTTAATACGGTAATTGAGTAACCAGAATTGTTCAAAAGCTTTAACAAATGTGCTTACGCTTAAACCATTTTACATGTCTACAACATTATACAGACGCCATAAAAGTAAAAAGGGAGTCTGAAAAGTAAGTCACCTGAAACCTTTTTTTCCCCTAAGGGCTTCCCACAGACAGGCAACCGACCAACTAAACTTCAGCAGCTACTAAGTTGGATTAAGTCTTCAGCACAAACTTTTGTCTAATCTAATTGTTTAGTCAGTGAATCGTGTACACGTACGAGTCTACCGGCTAGTCGCATTCGGACAAAGGAACTAGACACGTGGTGAAGGTTTTTTTAAGGTTAAAGTAAGATTGGTACGACTTGCACTAGGAAAGCAGCAACGGGGTGGTTTTTAGAAGAAGAAAAAAAACAAAAAACCCGACTGCTTAAAAAGCGAACTAAAAAGTACGTCTTTTTTGTTCGCTTTTTAAGCAGCCGGGTTTTTTGATTTTTTGAATTAACTTTTTTTTAGTTATTTTTGTTCAGATTTAGGTACATTTTAAAATATAAGTGTTATATATTTTTGAAATCACCTCTTAAAACCCTTTATTTTGATACCCCACACGATGGGTTTAAAAGAAAAAAATAATTGTCCTCCACAATATGGCGCCCAAAATCCGCAATTTTTTTTTTTCAGTTTTATTGTAGCCAGTGACACTCGCAGGGTTAAGACGAATCGATTGACGTAAGAATCATCAAAATCGGCCAACGCGTTTTTTGTCTAGAACGCCACATAGGAACAAACATACATACATACATACTTACATACATACATAGACTGATAAACACATTACCCTCTTTCGGCAGTCGGGTAAAAAGAGAGCATCAGTCAGACAAGGATAGTAGTGAGCAGGTCATACGTCAATAAAAAAAAACAATTTAGCTCTATGTAGAGTCGCCGACTTTTGTCCTGGCTGTATCTCTAGAGCTAGCCCTGCCCAGTTCTTCGGTGAAAACTGCGTCTCACGGTGACACCCACAGATATAAATCTAACCAGATGACGCGATTGTATGTACTTCGCGTGTCAAAAACGGAGTAAAATTAAGTTCAATGATCGTACTTTGAGCTTTTCATTTAGCATTATCGGCACCGGCAATCCACTGAAATCTAGAAAAATGCTTAATTGAAATTATCATATTGAGCTGTACAAACTGTATAGAAAAAGTTGGGCGAGGCATTGGAAATGTTTTCGTTGTTCGTAAGTAAAGTTTTAAAATTGTGTGTGAAAAAGTAGCACGCTTGGTTTTCATACAGATGAAGGGACTTGCGTTATCTGGTTAGATTTATGTCTGTGGGTGTTACCGTGAGACGTGGTGAAACCTGTGTGCGGAGCTATAAAATCCAAGATGGCGGCCAAATTGGCTGCTGAAAATTTCTAACGCAAATATGTCCTCACCGGTTTGTCGTAGCACGACAAGAAAAACGACGTTAAGATCGGCTTGGCAGGCTCTATTGATTAACTGAAAACATAATTTAAAAGTCAAGAATCAATCAATCAATCTGTTTAGCCTTTTCCCAAGTATTTTTGGGTTGGCTTCCAGTCTTATCGGATTCAGCTGAGTACCAATGTACAGAAAGTCAAAAATAAATTATCTGTATTAATTGTGAAAGATTTGTTGATTATCATCAACAAATCTTTTCCCCAGGGATTTAACTTTATGTTCATGAAAACTATTTGAACCTAACTTATATTGTCAACTAACCGCTAGTCTGCGCGAGCCCTAAAAAGCCAGAGTCACGTACAAAAAGGACTGGAAGTTATTTTGAGCCGAGTACACACAAGTTGAGGTTCTGGGTTAACATGAGTAGGCCTCCGCTTTGTTATTTATAAGATTTGTTGTAACAATTTGACGTGTCAGTTTTATAAATTAAGCAGATAAGATACCATTTTTTAGTTCTTTTGGACCGTCCTTTTCCTCTTGAATTAATGAAATTTAAACGCGTTAGTGTCTGTGACAATAAACTTATTTTGCTTACAGGTTATTTTTGTTTTAAAGTTTCTAACTATCAGTATGATTTCTTTGCTAACCGACTTCCCAAAAAGGAGGAGGTTCTATGTTCGACATTATGTTTGTTTTTTTTTTGTGTATGTTCACCGATAGCTCCGTCAATTGTGGACCGATTTTGCAATTTCTTTTTTTGTTTGAAAAAGTATGTTCCGAAATTGGTCCCATTTTAATTTGGTAAAGATCTGTTGAAGATCTTGGGAGATATACAACAGAACTTTTTAATAAATAACGGCAAATCTCTCGGGATTGCTGCAATCGCATGTCTGTTTATTGTTTATACCATTTCATAACATAACATCACGCCAGTACGTTCTTAAGGGGTAAGCAATTCTCTCATTTCACCGGTTATGTTCGAGTTTCATGAAATCTATTCTGGCGTTATAGGTACCTTACTAACTTGCCTATTAGGTAGGTACAACTAAAAAACTTTTTTGCAAAAAAATACTACGGACTTCCCAATACAAAACTACAAAGTGAAAATAACTTTAATTTTGGCAGTCAGTGTCCATAACGCAAAAAAAAATGGTACCTACGAAAGACACCGACTTCCAAAATTAAAGTTATTTTTCACTTTGTAGTTTTGTATTTGGAAGTCGGTAGTATATTTTTGCAAAAACAGTTTTTATATGTCCAAGATTATTGCAGACACCTTAAGTTTGTTATTAATCTTACGCGATAATAAATGCCGTATATTGTGAATACAATACCATTTCAAATACAATAAATCCCATACAAATTCGATGGTCAAAAAATATACTTGTGTCTTATTGAGAAGAAAGACTATAAAATCTCACGTGATCTATACTAATATTATAAAGCTGAAGAGTTTGTTTGTTTGTTTGTTTGTTTGAACGCGCTAATCTCAGGATCTACTGGTCCGATTTTAAAAATTATTTCACTATTCGATAGCCCGATTATTGAGGAAGGTTATAGGCTATAAAACATCACGCTATGACTAATAGGAGCGGAGTAGTAATCAAAGATGCGAGTGAAACCGCGAGGTTCAGCTAGTTTATTATATAAACTACTGCCGGTGTTTACCATAATCCAGTGACATACTGGTATATAAACAGTGAAGAGTGAAGGTGGGGCTGTTTTCTACAGTATATAAGACACTAAAGGGAAATGAAAAGCATTGATAACACATTCATCCAATGCAAATTAATTTCAGTCGGAGAATATTTATTAAAGCCCAATAAATAACATAAGTATTGTTCGTAAAAACACCAATATTTACGTTCGTTAATAAAAATATTGATATGAGATCATTAAAAGGAATCCGACACCACACAATATACGTAATTAGTATCATAAAAGCAATCAATTAACTCTAATTAATTGGATATATAAGGTTTCACGTGAACACAATGTTTCACAGGTATTCTGGTTTGTAATTTGTGGTTCGTTATGAACTGTTATAACAATATTTTATTTAACTTTCCTTGTTATCACACTTATATAATATTATAAAAGCGAAAGTTTGTGAGTGTGTGTGTGTGTGTTTGGGTGTATGTATGTTTTTTATTTCTTCACGCTCAAACTGTTGGACGGATCTGGATGAAATTTGAAAGAAGAAAAAAGTAAAAGTATTTAATTGCCACAAAATGACATACAAACATTACATTACAAGAACAAGAACAGTTGTAGTAGATTTTGAAAACTTAACCCTTAACGTTATTGTTAGTAGTTCTTTAATTATGTTAGAAAAGTAAAAATAGACAAAAATACAAATGCAAGTATAAATAAAAGTAGATGCATTTCGTGGCTGTGGCAAGAAGGCTTCCACTCAGCATAATGCTGTGCCGTGGGGTATCCCACAGCACATTTTGAGTGGTCGCCTATGACGTGACGTACGGAAATCAAGGTCTGTAGCGCATGTAAAGGTAGAGACAAAAACATAAAATAAATACAATAAGATATTTAAAATAAACTACTTAAAAATATGTTAAAATGACAAAACATAAAGTGCGGGTATTACGCCCGCAAAAACACAGCGCACATAAAATCATTCCGTGTTCTGTCTTGCCCACACTCGCATGGCATGGGACACTTTTTATGCCAGAAATATGTTCTCTTGGTATAAATTTCGACAATCACGCGGGCAGAGCCGCGGGCGGCAACTAGTCACACTAATAATATATAAGTTTGTAAGTGTGTGTTTGTTACTTCTTCACGCTAAAACGGCTGGACTAATTTTGATGAAATTTGGTATTGAGGTAGGTAACACCCTGGATTAACACATTCGATACTTTTATCCCGGAAATATGTTCCCTCGGGATAATTTTCTACATTCACGCGGGTGAAGCTGCTGGCAGAAGCTTGTTAGTATATATGGATCAGAACTTGCTACGAGTAATATAATAATTTTAAAACGGTTATCCTCAATCTCTTCTTTTCTTCTTCCTGCCCCCTTCCCAATTTATTTGGAGTCCGGCCTTTTTTTACTTTTTTATAATTTTTTATTATAGATAGGCTCGCTGACCACTATCTCATCTGATGGTAAGCGATGATGTGGTCGATGGTGAGCATGCTTGCCTAGAAGTAACCTATTCACCCTTGATTTAAAGACCCCGAGGATGTAGCTATCGGGCAACAGACTCCAGTGCGCCTACGACAGGATGGACTATCCTGGATTGGCGATGGTGATGGTTGGTCAATAGGTTATCCTAACCGATTGAGCTAAAAACATACACGTTTGGTTTGGACACGGGGTCCGAGCGCTAACAAAGAAAATTTGGTTCAAATAAATGTCACTAGATGGCGCGATATGCATCGATTTGTTATTTAATTTTGCGTAAAATTAACATTTTCTAGAACTGATCATAAAAATTGTATGATCTTTTTTAATCAACTCTCCTGAGCACAAAATTATGGAATATTGGACTCTTCATACACATTTCAAAGATTATTTGAACGGATCATTTAAAATTGTTTCCAATACATGGCGCGGTTTAAATTTCTGGGGGCGCTACTCGATTTTTTTTATTTGTATTGTAACACATTTTGGTACAATGAAACTGTAAAAACGTGCAAAAAAATACGATAAAAACAAATCGTCACTGTTTTTAAAGAAAAAAATATCACGAACCAAGAAAACCCTTTTACTTGCAAGTCGCTGCTAACACCATCTGCTAGCTGAGGAACGGAACCGAACGCGATCGAAGTACTTAAAATCATCGTAATCAGACGAAAACTTCTAGTTACGTCGGCACGGTTTCGTTGTATGGCATGAGGAATATGTATGCTAGTATTTTATTATCTGTGGTTTAGATGACAATACTGGCTTTTTTTGCATTCCCATGATATGGGTATGAGAAAGCTTGTTTGCATAAGAATACGAAAAAGCTTGTTTGTAAAAAGTTTTCTTAAATATATTTTTTGAAGAAGATAAACAGCAGATATTATATGTATGTCTATGGGTACAGATAATATAATACTAGCATACAGATGCCTAATCCCATACAAAGAAACCGTGCCGACGAAACTAGCGTTTTTCATCTGATTAATCTTGTTATTTTTTGTACATCGAATGCGTTCGGTTCTGTTTCACGTTGATAGATAGATGGTGTTAGCAGCTGCGACTTGTTAGTAAAAGGATTTACTAGGTTCGTGAATATTTTTTTCTTTAAATACTGTGAAGGTTCGTTTTATAGTATTTATTTCCACGTTTTTACAGTTTTTTTTTGCACCAAAATGTGTTGCAATGCAAATTTTAACAATGGAGTGGAATGCCTCAGAAATTAAAAAAGCACCATCTATTGGCATCCATTCTAAATGATCCGTTAAAATAATCTTTGAAATGTGAATTAAGAGCCCAAAATTCCATAATTTTGTACTTAGGAGAGTTGATTAAACAAGAACATACAATTTTTATGACCAATTCCAAAAAATGTGAATTTTACACACATTCAATAACAGATACGTGCATATCGCGCCATCTAGTGAGATTTATTTGAACCAAATTTTCTTTCTTAGCAATGAGACCCCGTGCTATGGGTTTAGTCAATAGTAAGGACGTCACTAGCACGCCCCTGGCGGCAATCAAGAGCATTGGCATGCTTTTTATTAGCGCTTGCGTGGTGGGGAATAGGGCAGTTGAACCTTAGAGCTAAGTCGTCGTAGAATCAGTGTCGATCCGTAATATTAGTAAGCAAGATTGTAACTCTGACTATTTAAAATAAACCCAGTGTATCGAATAACTTGTTTGATTTCATTTGTACGATTATACCCACCGACCTGCCAACACACGATGTCTTAAACTAAGGGAATACATCCTGACTTCCAGATGGTTTGCATCTATCGGCCAGCCTTGATGCGACATGTATATTCTTTATTTAATAGTTGCCTGTGTAGGAACATGTGTTTCGAGGAGAATTTGGATTCACGTATGAAATTTACGATTCTAACCACGTGCTATAGACGACTGCTAACCCTTTTTGATAAGCTTGAAGGACGCAGGAGCTGAACAACGAGGCCGTAGTTATTGGGCGTGATCGTCGAGCGGCGTTTCTCGTCGACTTTTTTTTTCACGTCCTTTTCCTTCCTCGTCAATCTTTCATGACCATATTTTCGAAATCATAATTATCCTTGTTGTTGTTTTTCGGTTTGGAACTTTTTTCTTGTTGGCATCATTTTGTAACTTATCTGAATAAAAACTTATCTGCCTTAAGATCGACAGTATTCACACGAAAGTTTTGAACATCGAAAATAGAGCACCTAAAATATAAAGAAAGAGAATCATTCAAAAACTACAAAGTGAAAAATAACTTAATTTTTTGAAAACGGTGCCTTTCGTAGGTACCATTTTTTTGCGTTATGGACACCGACTTCAAAAAATTAAGTTATTTTTCACTTTGTAGTTTTGTATTTGGAAGTCGGTAGTATTTTTTTGCAAAAAGTTTTTTTATTTTTCACTTTTTAGTTGTACGTACCTAATAGGCAAGTTAGTAAGGGAACTATTTCGCCAGAATAGATTTCATGAAACTTGAACATAACCGGTGAAATGAGAGATCTGCTTACCCCTTAAGAGCGAACTGGCGTGATGTTATGTTATGAAATGTTATAAACAACAAACAGACATGCGATTGCAGCAATCCCGAGAGATTTGCCGTTATTTATTGAAGAGTTCTGTTGTATATCTCCGAAGTTCTTCATCAGATCTTCACCAAATTAAAATGGGGCCAATTTCGGAACATACTTTTTCAAACAAAAAAAGAATTTTAAAATCGGTCTACAATTGACGGAGTAATCGGTGAACATACACAAAAAAAAATAAAAAAAATACAAACATGAAGTCGAACATAGAACCTCCTCCTTTTTGGGAAGTCGGTTAAAAATGGTGATGAATGATAAGGGTCGTCTTTTTAAAAAATTGCTTCAATATATGAACCAGTCGGTACCGCACGTTAACAATCGATTTAGATTTGTAGACCGCTCAGCTTTAGAACGAAGGCTATCCCCAGAGACAGAGTATCGTATAAAACAGCCACTCGTTTAAAATTCTATATCTTTTTCATGGAAATCTGAACGTAATGGAAGATATCGGAACGTCCTCCAATTTATGAAGATCCACTGGGAGAAATTCTGGAAAAATACATTTTATTCTAAATAAGTTTCTTTGACTTTTACTTTTATTGTTCTCTGATTTTATTTAAGGCAAATGGTTATATATAAGAAACATTATTAAACAACAAACTAAATCATAGAAAACAAGCTCAAATTAAGAATATTCTATCCATAGAACCAGCAAGGCGAGATGCTGGATAGCTATAGTATAGCTAGATGTAGCCAGGTTTAGCTGCTATACCCGGCTACGTCTAATGAGAATGAAAGCTAGAAAAAGTAGGATGACTCTCGCTGATTTCATGTTTAAGATAGAGCTTATTTTCTTATTTTTGTTTTAAAAAACTGCCCACACTAGGATAGGAATTTTTCCTGTATTGTGGGTGCATTTGTCTTACCTTAAATATACTATTTGGTTTAGTTTTGCACTGTCCAATCTAATTATTTTACAGTATTTTACAAATACCTACCTACTTTGTGTATATTGGCCCTCTGCCGAATATTCAAATATGTATGTTTCCAAACTTAAGCCCTCCCTTCTGAACCCTTAACTGCGGTTAACATTGTTGTTGACAGCTGAAAGCCAGAGTTAATTTGGTACAAAATATGGTAGGAACATATATCCTATCTGAAGCAATTTATTTTTTACCTTACATTGTAATTCAACTTTTTGTAACGTAAACGGTTTTGCCCATTATTTTAGCTACCTGTCACTGAAGAACCCTGATTTTCTTTTTTAAGAAAATATGTTTTGGAATTACTAACAGCAGTAGGAAAGCGAGATGATTAAATCTCCCATTTATGAGAAGAGTATGACATATACAGAACTAGCACAAAATAATGAGCAAATGTCTATGTCCGGCAGCTTCATAACTAAAACTAAATGGGTACTAATATTTTGCATATCACAACGTAAATAAAAATAACAAAGTAAATAAAAAATCTCGTTATATTTTTCCAGGACAATCACCTCAAACCGAGTCTTAGCTATAAATAGGTCCTGAGCACCGCTTCGTCTATCTCGGTTTTAATAAAGAACTTGTTAAGTATCTCATTACATGTCTGTCGGAACAAGTCGTCAGCTGTTGTGACCAGCATCGCAATATAAACAAAGAGTTATAAGAAGGAGAGAAGATACAGAAAACTGCCATTCCTGGTTATGATGATACGTATGATTCGAAGATGTGGTAAAGGCTGCGGGATGCCGCTGGATGCGTGAAGCGCAGGACCGGTCAACATGGCCACGGTTGGAGATGGTTATGTCCAGCAGAGGAAGTCTTTCCTATGATGATGACTTGAAATATGACTAAGATGGAACGGCCTTACACAATGAAAGTTCTAGCAGACAGTTGGCTAAGTTACTGAATTTCTGGGTACTGTATTTTAAGATATCTTTGTGTCACCTTTAGAGTGCAGGGATTTGACGTTATTTTACGATTAAAACTAGTTTGCTAGTTAAGAAATGGACTTACTGTTCTCTTTTATTATGGCGAAGCTGTTTGTCATAATCCATACAAGAAAGATAGGCTTTAATTTTTCTAAAGGATTCGTGTTTAATGCGCAAACAGGATTACCCAATATATTGATACCTCATTCATCGGCTTGTGAGTTAGCACGCCTTCGCTTTTGGCCAACTGCTAGTTGTTTGTGGTGTGACCAAAATCAAAATCTTCGCTGAGGATTTCTTTTTCAGATCCACTGGTTGACATTGTAGTATCCTCTTTAATATTTTTTAATGTATGGGTCGCCCCTCCACAGGCACTTATGTCTTGGAAATGGAGATTTTAAACAAGTTAAATTGTGACATTGGCTGGTTGTATTAATCCGATACGATACGCGTACTTTTGACTGATACTTACTTGGTTATAAAGTGTCGATACTAATATTCTTGGTATCTAAAGAAAATAATCCAGTAAGTAATTGTATTGTTTCATTCCTACACCTACGTGTACGCAAGTAGATACCTGAACAATATCTTTTGCGGCTTCATTTATGCTAGGCGCTACATTACGAGCTGTAATCACGACACCAAACATTTTATAGCAAAATAATTTCTAACGTATTTCCTGAAAATAAGGTAGGTACTTGTTTAATACACAATACGAGAGTGTACATAAATCGCATCAATTTTACATCTATCATGAGCACACCCTCTCCATATTCCATCAATGACAATTTTGCGGCCAAGTAGCGCCGCCATGTTTTATTCATACTGACGACGGGCGGTGTTGGCAGGGTTCCGTGATTCGGCCCGTAACGTTAAAAATAGTTGATTGTTTATCTAAGGAGCAAACAAATATTTTAAAGGCGAGAGTGTTTATTTTTTAATCCAGACGGGAGGATTCAAGTAGAATCCTGAACGCAGCGCGGGATTAAAAAGACGTCACTCGAGCTTAAAATAGTGTTGCTACCGAGATGGACACTACTTTTTATCACCTTCTATGAGAAAATAAGTAAGTGCAACTTATGAACAAGAACGTTACGTTTATTTATTTACATACAATTAGGAACCATAATATATAAATAATTTGAGGCTAATGTTTATATTGGAACAATTATGGAAGTGCATCGTAACAATTTTATTAGTACCATCCGTTACAGTTACAGATTTATTTTTTAATTTGGCTCGCGCGCAATTTTTCAGCCACTAACTTGTTCAATACAATTCAATACAAATTCGTCGTAATCGATTTTAGCGATGTAATCCTATTTTAGACCGCAAGTTTGTATTTCATCTCTTTGCTGATTGCAACATTTACTAACAAAATCCACATTCCAAATTCAAATCACTTTTAGTCCCTAGGGATTAATTAGTTATTTTAGTCCCTTATTAGTTAGTTTACGAAGTATAAACTAGCTATTTTTGAATGGATGTGATAAAAAAAAGATATTTAACCTTGACATTGCCTACTTTATTAGCTCCTTAACATACCTTTTAATTCACGTTTTGCAGCAACTTTGTTACATTTCCTTTGATATGTAATTTTCTGGAAATATCAAGTGCTTAGTTAGCCACTTTTCCCACTCTCATTTAGACACAATTATAAGAAATTATTACTCATTCTATTTTTAAAAAGATGAGCCAATCAGCAGGTTTGCAGCGCAGCCTAAATGCTCTATGTAGGTCATGGTAATAAATATGGCGAGTATATAAAAAAATAGCCCAAAGAAACAAATGAATAACTGATTCTTAAAGAGGAATAACACGCCTTAAATACAAAGTTTATGCTTACGACATCTATACCAATATTATAAAGAGGAAAGACTTTTTTGTTTGTTTGTTTGTACCGAATAGGCTCCAAAACTACTGGACCGATTTCAAAAATTCTTTCACCGTTGGGAAGCTACTCTATCCCCGGGTGACATAGGCTACTTTTTATCCCTGTATTCCCACGGGAACGGGAACTACGCGGGTGAAACCGCGAGGCGTCCTCTAGTGTTACATAAAATTACAAATCATACCGATGTTTGAACTTTGTACTTTGGTACAAAATGAGCCGTTTCTTAAAAAGCCAATTTCATAGGTTTGAAATTGGCGTTTTATGAAGAAACATATGATTATTTGTTGATTTTTGCAACAGATAATCATCTGTTTCTTCTTTTGAAGAGTTTTTAAGAATTATAAACGGCCTTGTTAGTTGTTCGTGTGACTGTAGCGATTAGCCAATCCCTCAACCACAATTCAACTGGTGTTACCTAATATAACTAAATATGTGATTAAATTTATTTTAGGTGACTCTGCTCTACGGGGACAGTACAGGGTTCCGTACTCGACCGCGATGAGACAAGTTATCCAACGGTACTAAAAGGGTAAGGGTTAAATATTTTCCCTTTGAATTGACATGAAGGCTTTTTGAAAGGTGTTAAGTTAATCTATTGGATTTGTGTTGTCATGTTTGAATGAGGGTAGAATTGTTTTTGTCATTTATGTGATAGAGCCAGTGAGTGGGTAAGAGTGGCAGATGGTGACAATAGGGAGAAATAACGATTGTGGACTTACGTTAATAGGTATGCAATGTTTTAATTATTCAGTCTGTGTGGTTATGATTGGTTGCCTTAATAATTATAATATTTATGTATTCTTATTTTTTGTCAGTCCTGAGGGCCTAGAAAAGTGACATTCTATCATCAAGGATTAACAAACGATATCGAAAAATCACATGAACAATTTCTTTCATTTTGACATTTCGACTATCGCTTTCGTTGACATCGAATGCCACTTGTCTAGAGCCTCAATACTAACCCACCAAGTTCAGCTGTATCAATCGAAGAATTTTTTGTGTCTGCAGTTGGTCCCGTATCCCGTTGTTTTTTTTAAATTAATAATATACACACGTGCTTTTCCAATTTACTTTAGACATTATCTGTGCTTTAGACATTGGCAGAAAAGTTGACATTGGCACTGCTTGCCATTAATAAAAAATAGAATAGGTGTGTTAAGTTTAAAAATAACCTAATTAATAGTTGTCACATTTTTATAACAAGTTCTTCAATATATTTCAAGCACTGCAGACGCAGTGGTGTGTTTTTCCATCTGTAAAAGTGTTATGACTACGGTACAAAATCCTTATTGCATGATCATTGTACCAATTTAATAGTCAGTGTTCTCTCATTGTAAATATTTAAATACAGCTGTGAATATTAGAAGTAAGTAACACTATAACATAAGCAATAAGTGATATGCTTTGCAATCTGCAGTTTACTGATATTCTGCTTTTTGACATCCGATACGGGTAATAAGATACAAAAAAATCTGACACCACACTTGCCAAAGGGTATCTGTTACCCAGTTAATGGGTTGTGGAGCTCAGGGCAGTCGCTCCATGTGAAATAGAGTATGACATAAGCAGTAGGTGATTTGCTTTGCAATCTGCAGTCAACTGATATTTTGCTTTTTGAAAACCGATAGGGGTAATCAGAAGCAAAAATATCTGATACCACATTTATCAAAGGGTATATGTTACCCAGTTGCTGGGTTGTAGAGTGCAAGGCAGTCGTGCCATGTGAAATATTGGTATTCAGCTGCATCTGGTTAGGCCAACCGGATCGGCCAAGTGGATCTGCGTTCGTAAAAATGTTACATTTAACCAAACTAATTCCATGCAACTTACAACAAGTTAAATCGATTTAATTTAGAAACTAGAATATATTATTAATCAGATAAGCAACGGAACTAATAATTAAACTATAGTACACTTCGGCCTAGCTCCTTGTGGGAATAGGCACGTTATTTATTGAAATAATTTTCCCGTCTCCCCGAAAAATATAGGATTGACGATTGGTCAGTAATTACGTAGGTAAGAATTTTTCAGTTATTGTGATGAAACTATTCCTTATATGGAGAATTATCAGCATCTCATTCAATTCGAGAATAATCGTTAATCAACAGTAAGTTTTCTGATTTCGAAATAGCAACGAACAGGTTAGTCAAAATAGGAAAAAACACTAAGATTAATACATTATGTTTCTAGCTCGATAAATGTGAAGCTAGAAGAAAGCAGCAATGTGAAACTCCCTTAACTACGACCTTTTATGTTTGTCATATAAGTTCAAGAATTTTAATTGCTCTTTTATAGCTATATCATAGCAGTTCTGGAAGTTTTTCATTGTTTGAGTGTAAGGAGAAAAGGTGAATGTACCAGAACATTCATATAAGGAGTTGATATTCACATACTTTCTGTTATTGCTATGTAGCTACTCGTATTTTTTTTTATAACTTTTTGTATAGATGCGCCCACATAAAAAGTCTGTATGTTCGGCGTGATTGATTAGTTCAAACTCGTCTCGGCTTAATAGATTTGAATGATATTTGGAACTCGGATAAACCATGGTGTAGATTAAAGGCTACCTAGTCCCTAATTTTCAGACAATCAATCTGCCTACCCTTTTTCCCAACTATGTTGGGGTCAGCTTCCAGTCTAACCGGATTCAGCTGAGTACCAGTGTTTTACATGGAGCAACTGCCTATCTGATCTCCACAACTCAGTAACTGGGTAACACGGTACCCCTTGGCTAGACTGGTGTCAGATCTCAAGAAAGGAATTAAGCTCCTGACTACTCATAACGACTGTCAAAGATCTTCAAATGACAGCCGCGACCAACGGCTTAACATGCTTTCCGAGGCACCGAGGAAACTCGGTATGTTGAAATGGTCACCCATCCATGGACCTACCTGGTCAAGCGTTGCTTAACCTTGATGATTGACCCGTGCGGCTATTACTATTTAGCCACGAGCTCCCCTAATTTTCAGACATTATTCATGATTTAGTTTCACGAAACCGTTAGACGCAATGAAATGAAAGTTTAACAACAATTCATGAGAATACAAACTTCTAATTTCATCTTGTTAGCATATCACACATTATGATAGCTTCATCAGAAACTTATTAAAGTAGAGGTGAGAATATAATCTAGCGTTTAGAGAGCGAGAGCTTAAGTTAATCGAGAAAGCTAGGGTTGTCCAAATTGAAGTTAAAACGAAGCCAATTTGCCGGTGAAAAGATTTAAGTTGGCATAAAACTTTGAAGCAGGTGTAGAACCTACAGAACATTGCGAGCGTGACTGCTAGTGTATATTGAAAATCAAATTGTCGAAATGCCGTACGCAAAATACGCGCTTGGTCGAGGAGTTGTGGAAACAGCTAATGGTGAAAATGACAAAATGGGACGCTTGATGGGAAGAAAATGAGGTATTTGCTTTTTTCGTTCCCTATAATTTAACTTGATCCTTCTGTCTATTTTTAGAATGATGGACCCTGTTGGTTCTATTAAATTATCTGCAAAAAAAGTAAAGTACCTATTCTTTAAAAAAGGGTAGTACTTTATATATCAGTAAATACAATTCTTGAGAACGTAAAAACCCTAGCTGCACCTGAAACCTGTTCGAGAGCTTAAAGCTGGACTTAATACTATCTACTGCATGTCTTATGTAAATTAAAAAGCTACACGGAACTCTTTGAAAGTCCTGCGTCGCTCTAGATACCGCTAATTAATTTGAGATTATAAGGTATCAGTATCGTGCGGTCGACGGCATAAATAAAACACGATGTGGTATTTTAATTTTAGAGAGTTTTTAATGCACTGCAGCTTATTACCCGACTACAAGGAAAGGATTATTAGATTATGAGTCGCATCAAACTTCTGACTTTGTGTTATTTATTTTATGGCTACTGCTCTCAAAATGACGACGGAAAACATCTTGGGGGAACTGGTATGTCCTAGAATTAAACTTTCGATGACATTTTAACAGGTATGAGCGTCCCAGTATTGGGATCATTGTTGGCTGATTTCACTATGCCATTTTTTTTTACCCGACTGCCGTAGGAGGGTAATGTGTTTATCAGCTATGTATGTATGTTTGTTAATACGGGCATTCTGGAGACCAAACGCGTTGGCCGATTTTGATCATTCTTACGTCAATCGATTCGTCTTAACCCTGCGAGTGTCATAGGCTACATAAAAATTGGAAAAGAAATAAATGGCGGTTTTTGGGCCCCATTTTGTCGGGGGATTTTTTTTTTCTTCCAAACCCATCGTGTGGGGTTTTAAAATAAAGGGTTTCAAGTGGTGATTTCAAAAATATATAACACTTATATGTTTAAATACACAATAAAAAAAATAAAAAAAAGTTTTAAATAAAAAAAGTTAATTCAAAAACTCAAAAAACCCGACTGCTTGAAAAGCGAACTAAAAAGACGTAAACAAGAAGAAAATCATGCTGTGCAGTCGTAGGATACATCTGGTTTTGGCCAGCCAGCTCGCGAATATGTATCCACCGACTGCACAGCATGATTTTCTTCTTGTTTACGTCTTTTTAGTTCGGGTTTTTTGAGTTTTTGAATTAATTTTTAAATTCTTTATAGGCTCGCGTTTGACCACTATTTCGCCTGATGATATGTGATGATATGGTCAAAGGTGGAGCACGCTTGCCTAGAAGTAATCTATTCACTCTTGACTTGAAGACCCCTAGGTTGTATGTGACTGTTTAAATAAATAGGGTTGATAAAACATTGGGTTTCTAATTTTACTGCTAAAACTAATAGCAATTAATAGTTACATTAATTACTTCCATATGTTTATTTTCCCATTCCACCCTGCCTATACGTGCCGAGTTTTCAATCATCCCTCTCCAATGTACGAACTTTGGCACAAAGCCTTCGGGCGAGGTCCAGAACCAAAGTCCGGTCGCTTTTATTAATTTCCGATCATCGTTTAAACTATGCATTTTGTACATGTTAATGATAAATGAAATAGTAGTTTAACTTTTTTCTTGATTTAAGCATTTTTACAGGCAGCCATAATGGCGAATGGCGCGTTAACGTTAGTTCGGCCGCCGAACCCGGCGATCTCTTTCAGTTTAACCGGATCGGTTATTCGAACTCAGTGACCGCTTTCGGTTCAACCAGATCGGTAAACCGAATTGGGTTGTTTACATTGGTTGGTTCACTGAATTCAGCGACCGCATTCTGACAAAATAATTGGCTATCCAACAGTCGAGTTGTAAGCATAATCATGGACGGCCTTGTGTTACATCTGCAAGGCATTTTAACTGTGTACGATTTAATAATACAAGAAGCGCTTGCGCTCATCGAACTGACAGCGAGCGTCTCCAGTCTCGCTCTCGTCACCGAATACGGCCAATCAAATACCGGTTTACACTAGTCGGTGACCGAATACGAGCTGCAGCCAAATACGGCTAACCGAATAATGTAAACGCGCCATTATAGAGAAGGAATACATAACACTTGACTCAAATGGTTTGAAACCTAGTACAGTGAGGGAGTAGGCATGATGATAGAAATCGCCTTCATTGACAAAGAAAGATCTGCTTTATGCAGTGAAACAAATACATTAGAAAACCTTAACTAGGCATTATGCTGAGCGATGGTCGTTTTGCGCTAATGTGACGCATACTTTGTCCATTTATACTTAAGTTTTTCTTCGACTTATATTTTCGCCATGCTTGCCGCAAATAAAATCTTTTTTAGGGTTCCGTACCTCAAAAGGTAAAAAAGGAACGCTTATAAGATCACTTTCTTGTCCGTCTGTCTGTCTGTCCGTGTGTCACCAACGATTTTCTTAGGAATCCCGTTCCTAAGAAAATAGTAAAGGACCAAAAAAGTTGAAATTTATACCAAATACTGAGATCTATAGTCCCTATTAGATGTATACAAATCAAGATCCTGAGTCAACACGATAAAAATATATAGCAAATTTAGATTTTCGTGAAAACTTGTAAGTACCAAAATTTACCTTAATTTTCAACATTTTTTATTTTTCGGTATTTTCCCTTTACTTGTGCTGTAAGAACTTCCTTTTAACCCAAAATTGACCATTCTAGATCAACCGGAAGTACCCCATAGGTTTTGGTTCGAAAACCTATATGGTAGTTCCCGTTGACCTAGAATCACGAAATTTGGCAAAAGGTAAGGTCTTACAGCACAACTAAATGAAAAATTCCAAAAAAATAAAAAAGTTGAATTTTAAGGTAAATTTTATTACTTACAAGTTTTCACGAAAATCTAAATTGCACATATCTTTAAAACTTAGCCACCAATAAAACAGATACCAAATTTATTATGGCGGTATAATGGGTAGATACGGAACCCTCGGCGCACGAGGTCGACTCGCACTGGACCGGTTTTGTGTGTATGTTAAAAAATAAATTCGCTTTAGAAACATCTCTAGCAAAAGTTTCATGTCTGAATGCAATAAGTGGTTTCCCTTAAAAAAAAAACTATAATAACAATTTCAAACAAAAACATATTTTCAAACAGTTAATAAACTACGCGGAAATATTATAATTGCTCCAATTTGAACTGACGAAAACTAATTCAACTCAACGACTAACTAAACAAATTCGCAAAAAAGATAACTTACTATTCCAGTTATTAAACTTTTAAATGTTTTACTTTGACGCATTGCACCTCTCTTGCGAATAAGAGTTTGGAAATAACGTTTGCGCTTATAGAGGTGAACTCTTTTTTAGTTTTCAACGATTTTATCTTGTTGTATTGATGTAAAATAACTAATTTGTTATTTTTTTATACTCAGTGTCACTTAGAAGATTTCAAATTAGTAATTGAAATTGTATTTCATAAGACTTCGAATCTAGCCAAATCATATTCTATTAGCGATAATGAAAAATGCATAATGTTTAAGACCAGGGGTTACCATAAGCTCTTAGAACAATGGTTTTTAGGGTTCCGTATTCAAAGGGTTAAACGGGACCCTATTACTAAGACTCCACGATTCGTCTGTCTGTCTGTCCGTCTGTCACCAGGCTGTATCTTATGAACCGTGATAGCTAGACAGCTAATTTTCAGAGATGATGTATTTCTGTTGACGCTATAACAACAAATACTAAAAACAGAATAAAATAAATATTTAAGTGGTGTTCCCATACAACAAACGTGATTTTCATGCTTTTTTTGCGATAGTGGTACGTTACGGAACCCTTCGTGTGCGAGTCCGGTTGGAACCGGTTTTTTTATTGTGCGTAAGGGACAGATGTATATGACTTGTATACATATGTCCCTTTTTCACAGTCGCACCATGATTGTTTTAACACGTCATGGTAAGGGGGCAGGTTATTAACGATTCTTCTTTATATTAAGTAATTCTAACCTAAATTCGATAGGCTATAGTAAGTTGCAAAAATGCTTTTGGTTTAGTACACAAGAGTCACACGAATAAAGCATCATACATTTTACTGCTTACATAACACTTAATCCCCTTTATCCAGTTTAGTGTAAACACCGCTTATTAAAGTCGTAGTATTATTCCGCCACCAGCAACTGCTGCCAGTTGCCCTGTTCCCGCAATGCGACTCCTATGGGAGTTTGGCGACATGCAAATATCGGTTTGGCTGCATTAGTATCCTTCGTGTGCTGCAGCGTCATTAGACGTTGTTTACGCCAAAATCGTGAGCAAGTCGCGTGTTGGTTTGGGGAATTTTACTGAGGGCTGAGAAAATATTATTTTAAATAATTATGTTGGCATTTTTGACGTTTGAGTGTTAGAGAATTCGTTACAGTTCCTGCGTGGTGTATATTGTTTTGTAGGTGTTAATACACTCATTATTACTTGGATAAACATACTTTAATTACGAAACCAATAAAAAACTTTTTTGCGAAAAAATACGACCGACTTCCAAATAAAAACTATAAAGTGAAAAATATCTTTATTTTTGGAAGTCGGTGTCTTTCTTAGGTACCAATTTTTTGCGTTATGGACACCGACTTCCAAAAATTAAGTGATTTTTCACCTTGTGGTTTTTTATTTGGAAGTCGGTGGTATTTTCTTGCAAGAAAGTTTTTTTTTATTTTTCACTTTTTAGTTGTACCTACCTAATAGACAAGTTTTTAGTAAGGTAACTATAATGCCAGAATATATTACCCGAATATCATGAAACTTGAACATAACCGGTGAATTGAGAGATCTGCGTACCCCTTAAGAGCGTACTGGCGTGATGTTGTGCTATGAAATGGTATAAACAATAAACAGACATGCGATTGCAGCAATCCCGAGAGTTTTGCCGTTATTTATTGAAGAGTTCTGCTGAGAATTTTTTAATTTTCAAAATCGGTCCACAATTGACAGAGATATCGGTGAACAAACATAAAAAAAGAAAAACTTACACGAAGTCGAACATAGAACCTCCTCCTTTTTGGTAAGTCGGTTAAAAATATAACAACAATGGCGTTTCACCACCGAACACACCCGGGCAGTCAGTATCTTGCTAAATATGCAATACAGTGGTAATTTTTTTTAAAACTTGCAAGTAAACTGGACTTGGTAATGTAATTTTGTAAAAATCTTTTAATTATAATAGATAGTTGAAACAGCAAACTTCTTTAATACATTCGCAAAATCCTTTACTACAAAGTCTAGACAGATTTTCAGGCAAAACGTAAGCTTCTTTTCTCTAGATTTTCATAATGAGTTCACCGTTTAATAAAAACATTTTGCGAATCCCCCTGTTCAATGTTTCAACTTGCAATAGTGGGATGTTAAATTATTCGAGGAAAAGCAAGTTAAGGGGATTTGTGAAAATTATTAATAGTTTCATGCTAACGTCCATACTACGGTACGGACGTTACAGTACAGTACCTATTTTAACTCATGTTATGAGTTGAGCAAATCTGCCAGTTACAGTTAGTTGGGCTTAAGCTGTTTTAGGAAATTATAAGGGGTGTTTAATAAAAGTTAGCCGTAAAATATTCAAAGAATTCAAAATTCTGGTTAGGTTAGTTATTTCTGAAATCTGAATCTGATCCTAGTTGTCTGGCATTTTACTGAACTGAAACTATTTGGCACAGCCGTGAAACCATTTGTTCTTTTTTTACTTTTCTTTCGTTAATCGAGAAAACTTGTTGTGATATGTGCCACTAAGTTTTTGCTAAATAAATGTTTGTTTTAAATATAAGTATAATATAGTACAACGACTGTGACCTCTGAGTTTGTTTCAGCCCTTCTTCTCAGAGTAGTCAGATAGGAAACGCCGACCTCATCTAGTTTTAATAATATGATCGACATGTAAAAGTGTTTGTACAAACCAACTTACAGAAATAAAATCATTTATCATTTAATTTGGCCGGTCATTTTACTATCGTAATCCGTAGTTTACCTATTTTATTTTACTGTAAAAAATATTTTCTATAAATTATATTCTAAATAGTTGAATTTTAATAATAATATAATTAATAAATAATTATTTTCGACATCGGAATATCTTTAATTCTTGACTTCCTGTCATAGCACATAATATAACTGAAGGCAAAACTGGTTAGAAATTCAAACTATACACTATATTTTCTTATACTCAAAGAAAATATTTTGTTTTGAGTTGAGGTATCAGAATAGTTGGTGAACGTAAAATTTGTGGCATAGAACGCATTGTGTGTCTGATGTCAATGAACATGCCGCAGATTCCGTTATATTTTTAAATTTTCTTTTGGTTATGTAGTATATTTTTCTATACTTGCATATTTTGGAAAATAATATTTTTTCATAAACCATGTGAACACTTTCTATGATGGCCACATTGAAATAAATCAACGTGCAGAACAACGTTTTTCAATGTAAGGAAATAGCGGCCAATCCTTTTTAAATTGATCGAAAATCTTTAATGTCTCTTCCGTAAACATTGTTACATTCACATCCGAATTACCTATTACAAAAAATCATGCCAACTCAAACATAATATTATTTATTTTATTAAAATGCTTTGTAATAGAAATATATGACAGTTGCACTGCAGATTTTAAAATTTTCTATAGAGCTTTGGAATTTGGATTCTGCTAATCAGATGCATACCTGATATGATGACATTTTTTTATTTGGAGACTCTCTCAATTCAACAACAAGGTTGTTGTCTGCAGAGGAAGATTAAAATACGAACGTTCCTTAATTGAAATTACAGGAATTATCCCTGAGAAATCTAATTGAAAAGAGAGTTTGATTTCGACTTTGTAATGACTGATTAAACACTAATAGGAAACTAATTGAACACTTTACACCTTCTAAGCATTACGTAATATGAATCAGTAACATCAAATTACCGAACTTCATGAATTATATATTGATGTTTACTTCTACAAGATATCAGGAGCTTCTGATTGCTAATTATCATAAATGAAGTTTGACAAATTCGGGGACGTCTGACAACCTTTGGATTATTGTTTCACAGCTTTCGTAAAAGCAATTATAGGGCATACTACTAATGTTACTTGAGATTGAGACTAGATTAGAATTACCTAAAATTTTAGGCAGGTAACTGTTGCCAACTCCAGATTCATAGGTGCCGATGCCAATGCTGTTTTTTCTACTGTGTTGTGGTTGGCTTCCAATTTCAACAGATACATCTAAATTCTTTAGATGGAGGGGTCTCGGTGTATTACAAATAGTCACACATCCACGGAACACGCGTTACCTTGTAGATCGACACGTGGGGTTACCTTACTTGAACCACGGATCCGTAGTCAGTACTTATTATGGATCCATATTCATCATCCTCACTTACTTATATGAAAAGCAGAAAACCTACATCAAAGATAAGTATCTTTAAGAATGCAATATGGGCTCTCACAAAGCGATAGCCTTTATACAGAATACTGTGCGTAGTTCAACTAACAATAAGCCATTTTCTTCAACAATATCGTAAGCTGATCTTCCAACAATGCAAAGTTTTCCCGGCCTACTTTCAGGACAGACTTCGCTTTCATGAACCGGTCGTTCATTGACAAGCGACCATTGTTATCAACCAGTTTTCACTGTCTATAATTCTGCAAGTTTCTGAATAACTCGTTTTGCAAGATTTACTTACTCAGTTATATGCACTGTACGCCCGCAGTACTCCTTTATCCTCAAAGTACAAAGGATTTCTTGGATAATCTAGATTTTTATTAAACAGGGACGTAGTAAGGGGAAAAATGTTATAACGAAAATCATGTTCAGCTTTGTTAGCTCTAGGAATGATGTACCTATGTACCATGATGTATCGGCAGAATAAATCCGTCGTATCTCTACGTTGACGACGTGGTGATGCTCGCGTGCCCCAATGAACGCTAGATCTTCTTATATCACATTATGTGATTTCGCTGAACGCAGTAAACATTTTATTTTTGATCTTCGATCGGATTGTTAAATTTTTGCTATCTTCAAACATGTCTAAATCTGAATTTGACTGTCACTCAAGAACAACACGGTTAAGTGATAATTTCGCGTAATTTTCCTAGACACCAGTAGAGATAAATAAAGATTTTAGAGAACTAGCAAATGAAACACCGAGCTTACGAAACAAACATTTATAATTGGCTCCAGATACCACAGGATCTTAACCGTATCTTGGGGATCGGTGGAATGATGTGGCATAATTCTCCACTACTTAAACACCTCAGGTTATTATGCTAGCTATCTTTTTGGCGTATTATTGAGTGTGGATGATACCCCAGGCTTCATGGCAAACAGGGGCCACAGTTCCTCCATAGTTCTAGGTAAATCAGTTCACTTTAATCACCCAAATCTCTAGCCCAGCAATTACTATGTTCTGCAATAGTTCTGCACCAACTGCAACCGGAAAAACTTACTTCACTTGGTAAAGTCGAAGTTCGGTCTGTGAATCTTGTAAACAGTTTCATGACTTATTCTTTGTAAAAAATAAAAGGAAATTTTCTTAGAAGTAAGTGCTGTACCTGAAATCACTTTAACAAAACTGCAATGAGTCTTCATTTTATTATCGAAAAGCTTCCTCTTTAGTGCTTCGTTGTCAAGAGTATTAAGTTGAGTTGACGTAAACTTAGGTTTCAGCGGAACTACGAGGAAGAAGAATTTTGTAATTATTTATTTATTCTGAAGTACAATGCCAAAGGAGGCACTTTCAAGAAATTGCTGCAGCTACGATCCACTTAAAAGCTTAAAAACTACAAGCTTCTACTTTCTTCTTTAGGTACTTACCTCTGATAGTCTAAAAAGGCTGCGTTCAAACTAAAATGGAGAAAGTATGAGTTTAAAGATTTTGGATTCAATCTTGTTTTATTCACAAAGTTTTTCTGGATATAAAGACAGTCATGCTTTTAGTTCACACAGAATTATTATCGACTGCGTTTTGTGGTAGGCTACTCAATTAGATATTCAAGAATATGAATATAATTATGGATACCCAAAATTGCATTCCAGCAAGAAAATACTATGGAAATTCAAAGCCAAAACGTCTGCGTCAACGGTAAGCCAGCAAAATGCTGTGCTATAAGAAACATTTGCCAAAAGTTGCTGCGCTGCAGTATGCCTTTATAGGTCCTCCATTTTTATTTGGGCAGCCCCGTTCAGTGCCTGCTCTCGGGAGCATTATGTAAGGTCGACGTCGACGTCAAACGTTTGCGTCAGGAGTGCACTTAGCGACGCGGTATCTTGTTTCTGTTAATAGCTTCAGTGACTCCTCGAGCAGTTCTGATTACGCGGCCATTTTGTCTTAATTTCGAATTACGAATTTTGCTCGTTGTTCTTGCGTTAGCTGTTTTTAGCTAGAAAAGTTGTTGCGACACTTTTGCTAAACGGCTTAAGCAAAATTAGAAGAAAATGTAAGGAGGCAAATTTTTGTCTAGGTGGAGTTTTGTGGCAAACTGCTGCTAGCTGCAATCAACCTGGGATAACAAGAACAGTTTACAATATAAAATAGTATGAAGTTTTAATTTTGTTCATTATTTCCTTAGATAAAAAGATAATTACTTTGTATATCCTAATATTGCCGAGGTTTTGTCCTGAATTCCTGCAAAAGCAAATTAAAAATCTAAAAAAAGCATTAAAAATCTTTTTGTACCCCAAATCTTTTTTCACAGGAGTGACGGCATTGTATCTCAAGTTTCACTGCAAATCTCTGCTACTTACTTTACCGTGAGGGTTGAAACAAAACAGCGTCTAAAGGTCTTCCTAATGAAGGCTCGAAAATCCGTAAACATCCCCTCGGTGGAGCGTTGACGGGCTGTTGTTGGGGTTCTATACATTGTTATGAGAATGTAAGTACGTTGGAGCGTTGATTTGCATGAAAAGTCGAGGCTATTTTTGAGTTCCTTTAACGATATTAGAGAGATTAGGTTAGTAAGTTCATTTCTTTGACCGACAAATACCTATTTGTAACATTTCAAAAGAATTGTTTCAACATCTAAAAGCCGCTTTACCAAACCCAATTTTTATCAACTTTTAGAAAAACTTGAAAGGATTTTTTAGGAGTAACAAAGCACATTACGTGGCTAATCCAATTTGTTCGAAGACCTGTGAAGATGAAGGCCTAAAAATACAAAAGGGTCGAAAGGACATTAGCCAGTATATATTATTTTATCCCAATATTATCGATGGTAGAACTTTCTTTGTGAAATCGTTCGCAAATTCGCCCCTAGGGGGCGAAATGGAATTTTTTCGTACCGCACAAAAGGGAATGATAAATTAAATTTTATTCGCAGTATTCCCAAAAATTCGTCGTTCGGCGGCGAGAATTTATCAAGCGCCTTGGATTACGTTTGTACGGAATAAACGAACTGGTTAAAATCATCACACTAATATTATAACGGCGAAAGTCTGTGAGTGTGTTTGTATGTTTGTTACTTCTTCACGCTCAAACGGCTGGACGGATCTGGATGAAATTTGGCATAGATACAGATTATAGGCTGGCATAGCATATAGGATACTATTTATCGCAGAAATATGTTGTTGTATAATTCAATGTGAATGCTGAAAATGTCACGTCGACACCTGACCACAGCTTTTCCAAGTAATTACAGAATATTACAATATTTTGTCTGAAGTTTGAACAAAATTATTTCACATTTTCAAATGGTTCGTACGAGTATCTGCTGACCATTGTTTGCTTATAGTTATTTGAATGAGAACATGAGCACATTATGAGAACTAAAATTCATAATGGTTTTCAAAGACTATTTCATTTTACAATAGGTTTTGTTCATTATTCTAGTAATCCAATAACAATGATCTGAATTTAATTTAAATAATTGTTTGGTTTGACTGTGGTGAGGCTACTGGGCACCAAAGGGTCGTGTTTGTTACTTGCTCTCAGTCACAAATCTTAACTACCAAAATACATATCTGCCTATAACAATTCTGTCATCCGTTAACGTCTTCCTTGACTATGCTCTGTCAACAAACTCGTAACAATACGCAAATAATCATAAGATCAAATGCTGAAACATGACGTTGACAAACATAATTAAATGGGTATGAAGCGGCCCATTTATTCCCTTCGACATTAAGACCTACACAGTGGAAATTACAAAATCTTCAGAATAATATAGTTATTTTGTATGTACAAAGTAAATTGACCGTGAATCGAGTCATCCGACGTAGTAGTCTGGTTATAGGGCATTAAGTTACTTGGAATTGTGGTTTAGGATATAAGAAAAAAAAGAATGATTTTGCCACATTCATGAACAATAATTAGAAAATGGGTGTAAAAAAAAAAAAACCTCCACTTGACTAAACCTTGACTCAGCCTGCCTCCCAATCAAATTGAAAGTTATAGCTTATCATTTATACATAAACGTCCTCGTCTCCAGTTTTTAACTCCCATACAGGTCACCTAGTAACAAAATATTAATGTCCGTTTAAATCATTGTGGGATACAATCCTACATCCGCCGTTATGTTTTTATTTATAACAGCATATCAGGAGTGGGCAAATAGGCTATCGGCGGTGGCGACCTCTCGCGTCCGGCCCTGGTTCAGTCCATGTACGGAGCGAGAGGGAAGCTGTCTCCTCTTTCTGTGAATCAGTAATGCTCACGAAGTAGGAGGCTGAACGCGTGTGGGAGACTCAACGGAGATGCCCGCCCCTAGCCACCACAGGAGACGCCCTGGGGGTCGGGTGTCGCACGGGATAACGGACACCGAGTAATGGGTAGCTCGCCGTCCGATAAAGACCAGGCCCGAGTCGAGGTTGAGTAGTGTTCCACGCACGCCTCAAAGAGATGTCAGCAAAACTGACGGGGCCCGCGAGGTGTCTGGGTCGCGGTTAAATTTGAAAATGAGTAACCGCGTAGAAAGTTACCCTGGCTCAAGCAACTGAAGGCACACGGGTGGGTTTAGTCAGTAAAAATCTGACACGCCGCACCCAGAGCGGGAAAAGTCATTGGGTGATTTCCCAAAACAAAAAAAAGCAATGGAGTGCGCAAATAGAAATTTATATAGGTCACACAGAAAAAGAACGAAAGAAATAGAGTTGAAAACAGAGAGACTAAGAGACTGGATAAATATTTTCCTCTGTCATTTCTAAATTAACGCCTTTATAGAACAAGCTTCGTAACTGAATACATCCCGAGGTCACGTGGGCTAAGTAATTATTTCCCACTTGTTAACCCTTCCGTGCTCACAAGTGTGTCGGACGGAATCTTACCGAGATGAGGGGTTAGCGGGAAGGAAATGAGCATCGTGTGAAATGGTCGTACGTTTTTCCTGTACAGGGTTATAGGGTCTTGGGTGTTTTTGTAATTAATCTATCTTAGATATACCAAGGCAGGCAGAGGAACGGGTGTTTTGTGGAAAATATTTATATCCAGCAGTGGACTGTGACAAGAGCTAGAATAATTAGGTGTAGGAAATTGTGTTCTTGAAAATTGAGTCTTTTTTTTTTTAGATATCTAAAATTTAAATTTTCATTGCGAATATGTGCAGTTGCACTGGAGAGCTATGTGTTCAGACAGTACTATTATTTCGGGCGTTAAATCCAAATCAATCTGCAATAGATTCAAAGGCTTGGGTCTTTCCCATCAGGTTTAGTTAACCTGATCAGAAACTTAACAAACATGTAATAAAAGCTGTTCTTATTTGACATAAGAATAGTTAGGCAGGTATAAAGTTTCAAGACGTGAACCAAAAATCTCATAGAATTCTAAAGTTGCAATATCGAGAAGCTAGAGCTTTAATATTGTGACGAAGATGCTATAAACTTCCTCGTCCATTGGGTAGCAGTTAAAATGTCAGTGCACAGGTTTTTCGTTGCAATAAGTATTATGTTGCCAAACATTTTGATAAAAGATGATTGATAATTTAGTAAAGCCCAGTTTTTTATCCCTAGAAAACTCAACCAATAGTTAAATATGCTACCATTGGTTGGGTCAACAACGGATCATAAAACTGGCCCTAAGTCTTTGTTAATAATAATAAGTAAGTAAGTAAGACTTAGGGAATACTTAATGAATACTCAACATATTATGTTGAGTATTTTTTGGCTTGTGGTGAGAAATAATATTTTTAATTTTTTTTTATTTATTAGTATTCTTTTAAAATAGGAATAGTATTAATATTTCATCCTTAAGTAATTTAAGGATAACATATCAACAAAATTATAACTTCAAAAATTGTAGACCATGATCTTCCTACAATGATAACATAGCAGTATCTCAGTATCTCGCATACCTGCTCTATTAAATTTTAAAAACTAGGTAGGTAGTGTAGGGAAAAGCTTTTTTACAAAAATAAAGGAACCATTTTCGGCCTAAAACCATACAATCAATCATACATAAAATCCAAACAAACCTTTAAGTTAGACAAACGGGAAATAAAACTGAATGAATGTAGGTCAACTTTCTCTTGAGACGCTCGTGAAAAATGTTCTTCATTTATTCTGAACATATGTAGGTACTTAATATCTACATACCTTGGTTAAAAGTTATGGTTTTACACATTGCTGGCGTCGTAAAGAAATTATCTTAGTATGTAATGGCATCTTTTAAGAAACATGCCTTAACGCGGATTAAGTGTGGCGTGTTCACTTAATCCGCGTTAAGGCATGTTTCTCTCTCAGAGATATTACTATGGTAGAAAAATAACTTATAATTAATTAAAGACACTTATATATTTAAAACTTGTATACGTTAATAGATTAGCCAAAAACTACTTAGTGTACATGGTTTAAATCACATTTGCACGTGATATACGAGGCAGATAGTGGTATCAAACTGTAGAGAACGGTTAAATGGCTACGGGCCGCTGCAGGCGCAAATTGTCCAGAATGATTGCAATAAAGGCACGAAATGATAATATACAGTTAATACGAAATGTAACAAGTGCAAAATGTATTAGCACTTGAACATAATATTAATGTGATAATTCGAGCACGGGTGCTAAATAATAAACAAAGAAAAAAATCGAAAGAAAATTACTTCAAAAGATCCTATGAAATATTAATACTGTGGGTCACTCATAAACTTAACCTTTAAAGGAAGATCAGAGTACCAGTACCTCATAAAATATTAATGGAGTCTAGAGGCAACAGGATTTATAGGCTGCGGTGATTTTAGACACTAACAAATACGTACTGTTTTCATTCCGTAAGAGATTAAAAAAATGGATTACATTTTCGTCGAAGAATTGACTTGATATATACGATTCGATGGTGAAAAGAAATATGGAGGTTAATTTAAACATGTAATAATGGTAGTAAATGATGATGATAATATTGAAGAAGAGAATGATTTAAAAAATAAATAAAGACTTTTTAAGAGAAAAAGCTCGTTGCCCACACTAGGAATTTCTTCCTGTATCGTGGGTGCGTTTACAAACATATAAACTCACATACACAACACCTAGTGCCGGAACAACTATCTGTAGGTCATACAAATATTTGTTCCGTGCGGGAATCGAACCCTCGACTCGCAGTGCAGCAGTCAATCGCTCAACCACTGGGCCAACCCTGCGCCCAACCGCCCGAATTTATTTCCAATACTCATAGAATTAGAAATAAATTTAATGGATGTGGTTATAATTATAAAGTTTATGTAATTTATTCAACTTAAATGGTAAATTTTTGTTTATTAAACATATACCCTTATTCCCTATGCAATACTTTATAATACTACCATTTAAATTCGTCTATGCAAATTTTCGTCAAAACTCAAACGAAAGTGATTATACTTTAAAATTTGACCCAGTTTTTGGAAAAACATTAAATCTTTGTATTACAATTTTTTTTATATCTAACTATTAAGTTTTCGACAGTTTACTTACGAGAACATAACAGATTTGGCTGCTTACCTGCAAAAGAAAAAAACAACAATGTTAGCATAATTTTACTAGAAAAACCTTTTAAAAATTACACTAGAAATGTAATGATTTTGTATAATTTAATAGACCATTCATAAGTAAGGAGTTAAAAAACACTTGCAGTATCAATTCTGAATATGAATATAAGGAACAGTACATATTTTGATAATATTACCACCAAGCTCGTTCCTGGTGCTATAAAATATGTAGAGGGTACTCTTACAACTGATGATATTACTGCATTAAATGAAAAAGGTATAACTATAACGACAACAGATGTCAGGGCTTACGATTTTACTGACATCATATCCATACACAATAACTTTGTTTTTGAAACTATAGCATTACAATGGATTGTCAAAAGAGAATCGAATATAAATACTATAATATTTTCAAACAGCAATTGTCATCTCTTCTGATATAAAGTCATAGTGCCTCACTCGTCTCATTTCAATTGTGGTCAGAAATGGAGTGACAGTTAATTTAAAAACCATTTTAATTCAACCAATAATTATTTCTAGAAATACTAATTCCAATGAATATCGTGATTTTGAAAAAAATACGTGCAACACCAGTGTTTTAAGATTGAAAGTAATTAAAGACAGTGCTTTCTTGCAGGTAAGGCTGCCAAATATTTTAAAATTATGTGACATTACTAGATGATTTTAGAGTAGGAAATGTTGTAAAAAATAGCGTTTCCTAATAGCAGATTTTAAGCAGCATTGGATATAAATGATCAAATTCTTGTTCGCAGAGCAAAGCAAAGAAATCTATTTAAATGTAGAGATGCTGTTTAAAATCTGCAAGCATTTCGGGCATGCATACATTTTCCGCAGTGCTTATTAAGTTTCACTTTGTTACTATGTGTCTAACCACAGCCTAGGCGCGTTTGCCGCCTGTCAGCCATTAATTAATTCCATTATCTGCGAACGTTGCTGCATTCTCTACACAGAATGCTAGTGCTTTAAATTCACTATTATCTTTTGTAAATTGTTCATTGATATATAGTGAAATGTTCATTGATATATAGTGAATTGTTCATTGATATATAGTGAATTGTATATAATTTTGTAGTTGAGATTGTAGTGCGAAGTAGCAATCTATGTATAACTGTCAGTTTATAATATTGGAACTATTGTGTCATTGAAACCGTCACAAAATGTTTCATGTTTTCTTTAATAGCTTGAGAAACTTGCTACACTGAAGAGATCAAGTTCAATTCACAATATTATGATAATTTAGGTTTTGGTTTTGCACTGCTGAAAGCTAAATATTATGATAGGATATCATACAATGTGTCCTGTTTATGAAACCGAGTTTTCCTAACTAGACATGGCAATTAATTTTCATTAGGTGCCATACCGTCAGTACAATCTAACCAGAAAATAAATGATTGCAACAAAACTACGTCTTAATTGTGTTAATTTTCGCAAAACATCACGATGTATTATTGGCTAGGTACTTTTTGATTAATTTACTTAAGTGTATTACAATTTTTGTTCATTTGATTACTGTTTCGAAAGTTCTGTAAACTTCGCTCTCAATTTTATTATTATTCCTTGTCATCTTCACTCAACTCAGTTTCCTCATCTTTCCTGAACTTATTGTTGTGGCGTCTCTGATGTAATGTTTAATTAGTTTTTAGCTTGTGCACATTCCGTTATAATGTTAATTTTGTCAGTTTCTACTAAAGCTGTTATTTTGCCATCAATCAATTCAAACGTTCGTCCAAAACAAATTTTAAAATTATTGCGCCTGAATTTTAAAATTATTTCCAGCGATGTGGCAGTTACTAGTTGTCGGTACCATAGTGGTGGTGGCACAAGGAAGATATGAAAATGTAAACGTAAAGCAGGACTGGTGGGAGACTGCAGTGTTCTATCAGATCTATCCTAGATCATTCATGGACAGTGATGGGGATGGAGTGGGCGATTTAAATGGTGAGTGTATTTACTTTAGTACATAAATAATAATAATAAGTTATCATGACGAATAACTACCGGCGATTTATTATGAAGGATGGCACGGTTGACATCTGTCGGGCATGTCACCGTCCGGGTAAATCAATCCGCCACATTATCTCTGACTGTTCTTCTCTAGCTAACGAAGAGTAATTGCATAGACACAAACTTGTAGCTAGGATTATCCATCAGCATCGCGCTCTGAAATACACTCTTGTGGCATCGGAGGTGGTACTAAAGGTATGTGCCCGACCAGTCGGGATCCTTCCATTATCACTGATAGGACTATTGTAGCCAATAAGCCTGATATTGTGGTGGTGGACCGAAAGAGGCATGCAATGATTGTTGACATTACCGTCCCGCATGAAGTCAACCTCGTGAAAGACAAGAAAGATAAACAAATCAAGTATTTTGACTTGGCTCGCGAGATTGTCGACATGTGGGATGTGGACTCAGCGATCATTGTACCGATAGCAGTGGCTTAATATCCACGAGCCTCAACCAACACCTTAGGAGGCTCTCGTTAGGCGGTTGGGTCATGGGTTTGATTCAGAAAGCTCGGCTCGTATAGTTAGGAAGTTCCTCTCTCTGGAGCCTTGACCACCGGTAGCTTGGACCCTGTTCGCGGACCGGTGGGACTCTATTTTTTATATATTATAAATTTATTTTCTTAAAATAAAAAATGTGGTTAATAAGAAAATTAATTAAAAAAAGGACATCCAATCCATAATAATAAAAATCCAAACCGAATTTCGTCAGGTGGCAAATCTGAATGCAGAATAGGCAAGAACGCAGGACATATTGTAGTTCACAAGAGTGTAAACGCAGAAACACTGTCTGTTAAGAGGAACAACGGACTATGAGGGTAAAGACTCCGAGCTAATACTAAAAAAAAATATGGTTAAACCCAATCTAGGGAATCGCTCAGAAGTAGCGTTGGCGACTACGACATCAACGGACAATTTTCATAGCGACCCTTTCATTGATTGCTTATCTGCACGATTATTTATCCTTAATTATTGTTTTTTGAGAATTGATATCACTAAAATCCAAACAAAATCTTCAAAACAAAAATGTTTAATGTTTTATATTCACAACCGTTTTCACTTTTCGCTTACGAAGCCTTTTTTATACAGTCATTCTGTCTTTGCATATCGTTTTTATTCCTTCTGCTATCATTTATCTACCTGACATTCAGACTTGGCTTGTTATCTACCCAGAATAGTACAGCACGCACGGGTTTGGAAATAAATTATCACCTTTCCTTTTACCTTGTGCGAACGAAATAAGGATTTATATGTTAACGTCTTAATTTCGACGGTAAAGGAACCTTCGTTTCAAAGACCCTTCTTTGAACTTGGAAAATAATGGCGATTTGGAACAAAACCCTGAAAAGGTCACTTTTAATATATGCGTGATAATTAAAGTAACTGGCAACAATATTATATACTTTCAGGAATAACATCAAGGCTAGAATATCTGAAGGAATTAGGAGTGGACGCAACATGGCTGTCACCGATTTTCAAATCTCCAAATCATGATTTTGGTTACGATATCTCCGACTATTATTCCATTCAACCTGAATATGGGACCACAGAAGACTTTGAACATCTTCTGAAAAAAGCTGGTGAACTAAGTTAGTACAAAATTATTATTCATTGAAATTATTGTAAATCTATGCATAACCCACAAACAAAATTATCGAAATTTTCTTCAACGAAATTCGATATCACGGCGAATCGGTTATTTGAACTTTCTTAATAAGATTTCCTTTTACAATTTATATTCGAAAGGGCCTGCCTGTTTGTATAATTTGAACAATTTATTCTAGTGTTGTTTTTCCTCGATTGTAATTATTCTGATTGGATGGTTTGAGAAATTCGAGAGTGGTTCCAACAATTGTAGTTTTGAGTGGTAATATTCTGTTGATTTTATCTTTTGTGTCGAAATTGAGAAGAGTTCACAAAGGTTTGATCAATTGAAATGTTTCCAATACTCCAGATACTTAGGTACAAAATGTAATAGAATAAATATGTAACGATGATAAATATAACACAAATTATTTCAAACAATTGAAGCTCAACAAATACACCTAACCTAAAGCTCCATAAGAGAGTAAAGAGCCGTGGAATAAACTAGTAATTTATGTCAACACACAAACCATATTTACCATATAATCAAGTTCATTTTTGTCACACTCAAGATATAGATTTCTCATATTATAATTACCTTCTCACTTACTAATTAATCTATCCAAGTAATTTCTCATGATACTATTGAACTGTCTAATATTCATTTCAGATATAAAGGTTATTCTAGACTTCGTGCCAAACCACTCAAGTAACGAGAGCGATTGGTTCATTAAGTCTTCAAACAAAGATGAGTATTACAGCGACTGGTATATTTGGGAAAACGGACACATGAATGATCGTGGTCAGAAAAGCCCGCCTAATAATTGGGTAAGGAAATTAAACTAGGGAAAAAATACTAAACTGTAATCACCCTTTTGATGACTACATATAGACTAAGCTCTACCAGAGCGTGTATTGGAATTCCTTCTTTCATACAATATTGTGTTCGACCTAGGTAGGAAAAGAGATGTTTTTTTAAATAGATCTGGGGACCGTAGTATGTATGGCTTTCATATTTTTTTAGTATGAACACTAGCACCGTCGAGATTTTATAAAACTTAAAGGGGCTTATTTAAATTATAAGTAATTTGTTTGCCTCAATAAGAGTACTCTTCCTTTGTTTTATTTTTAAATGGTGTTAACCATCTCTATCAAAAACTATTATAATTCCTTTTTTTTTGTTCTTATCATTTTTAAGGTCAGTTCATTCAGAAAAAGTGCCTGGTCTTACATGCCGTCTCGTGATCAGTACTATCTTCATCAGTTCGGCTCCAGCCAGCCGGATTTCAACTATCGAAATCCTGTCGTTGTTGAAGAGATGAAGGTAAGTCCATATAATAATATGCTAATGAACTAATACAAACGAATACAGATTCTCTCCCGAGTTAGTCCGTACCATTATAACCTTCGATTCACAAATTCAAACTATTATTTACACACGTGAACCATTTCGCTGAAAAGTTTGGTTACTGTCTACATTTGTTTTGTAAATTCACAAGGCAACATTATAAACAGATAGTTACTACAGACATTATCTAAATAAAGGTTCAGATTTGTAAATAACATTATTTTGTGACTCGGCAACATGTAATGAAGATTAATATTTTCGTAGTTCACAGCTCTCGGTAATGTTACCAAATATTTGAAAAACCCTTGTACACAATATATACTTGTAAAATGTTTCGTTCGAAAATATAACTGAAAAGGTTGTTAACTGAAGTATTGGTGTTGGGTTCTATGGTCACTCGACAAAGTGATGACAGCTTTTGATCACTTATGCCGTTTGAAATTAAGCCTAAATTAATTTAGCGCTAAAGACCCACTTCAACACTTTCAAGTAGGTCTTTATTGCAAAATACTCTGCTGAATTTATTTTAAAGATCATTAGGTTTTAATTTAAAAGCTTGAGTTACAACAAATAATGCCTTTGCCTTTCAGAACATCATAAAATTCTGGCTAGAAAAGGGAGTAGCTGGCATGAAAATAAATGCAGCCAATCACCTCTTTGAAGTTGACAAAGATTTATATGGCGGAAGGTACCCTAATGAACCGATTACTGGTAAACCAGGAGTTGGACCAGAGGAATATGAGTACCTCAACCATATTTATACTAAGGATCAAGAAGAAACTTATGACATGGTATCTCAACTTCGAGACGTATTCGATGCTATCACTATCAGGGATAATTTGACGCGGTAAGTTGAAAATTAATTACTTATTAAATGATTAAACTTGCTAAGTGACAGTACCCAGCTAACAGACATTTTGAAACAGCTATGTAGGGAATATGTAAAGTAAATATAAAAGTAATAGGTACTGATAATAAATAGCAAGGATATATTTCTCTCTTCCCTTGAGAAATCTGCCCTCACGACACCCAAAAAAATATGTCTGTAAAAGTAACGACCAAAGAAATTTTTTAGACTTTTGTGAAAGAATGAATAATCCATTTATATTTTTTGCAAATTATTATGAGGTATTTGCAAGATCACTTAAACAATTCACTAAGTAAAAGTCAATACAAAAACTAGAATTTTAAAAGCATATTCGCTCATCATATCTCTGTGATCACACTTAATTCAATATGAAGAAGTTTCCTTACTATCTCATTCCCTTATATATACTCTTGCAGAGTAATGATGTCTGAGGCTAGCACGAACATCAAAAATGCAGTGAGGTACTACGGCTCAGGTCGTCACGCTGGTGCTCATATACCATTCAATTTGGCTCTCATCGCGGATCTCGACAAGGACTACGACGCTAGGGACATTAAGTACGCGGTAGATAGATGGCTGACATACAAGCCCTTGAGGAAGCAAGCCAATTGGGTGGTGAGTACAACATGTATTTTTAATTTACGCTTCCTTTCTTGGCCTGGTTGTTGAAATGAAGACTCATAATTTACAGTCGTCTTCATAGATGACCATAATACAATCTGCTTTTGATTAGTAATATTTGTCAGCATAATATTTTTATAGACTTGAAATAACGCGACTAAATCAAAACAATTGTTGCACTTATAAATGTATATCGTGTATTTATATGAATGTAATGTGTAAACAATTGTAAGCTAACCTGAAATAAATAAATAAATAAATAATAAACAATTACGCCTATTAAAATTTACGCCAACATGACATAATTAGTACCTCTAATGAGTCTGGTTGCTAAGGTGAGCTTACAAATTGACACTTGTAACAACTTTGTGAACTTTATCAAACCGCCTCCGGCCTCCAGCGGTGTCGTCTAATTTTAGGATACATTTACTCTATGGGGAAAAGTGTTACAACAACCAGAATTAATTGCTACATGTCAACAAAATGTAACAAGGTCAACAAAATAAGCCATTTCGTTATACCCAATTCGACTGATATCTATCAGCCTTGGGGTATGTGCAGATTTCGTTTCTTTAGCAAACATTGTAGGCGTGTCTATTTTGATATTGATAAGGCCTTCCTTTCTACTCTTGGAACATAATAATATAATTATTATGATCGATGTTGCTGCGAATTCAGCGCCTCGGGAATCGAGTTGTGTGTCAACTGATAATGTGTTTCTATAATGGGAAGGTCGCTGGTTGATATTCAAATACAATATAGGATTTTGATGTGATCAAAGATGATGAACGAGCGCCCACAGGTGTACGACGAGAATTGTCAAATATGCGGAGTACAAAAAATATTACAAGGTTGCTGATACATAAAGAAGTATATGATTAGCATAATGTTAACAGGTATGTGTGTTTGAAATGTATGTTAAATATAGTATTCAATGGTTTTCTTTGACTTCCAGACCGGCAATCATGACAAGAGCAGAGTCGCGTCACGATTCAGACCTGAACTGGTAGATGCCTTCAATATGCTGGTGCTGCTTCTCCCTGGCATCGCAATAACTTATATGGTAAGCATATTTTACCTTATAACTTCCCTCATTAACAAGATTCATTGCTTTTATGAACATAACATTTTGTATAACCAACAAAGATGTACGTAAATATGCAATTACATATTCATGTAAAAGCTGTTAGATTGCAGTCCTTTTTGATCTTCGAATACCCTAATTACGTCCCCTAAAAGGCTAGGACCAACGCACGTGTCGCTTATACATAAAAAACCGGCCAAGTGCGAGTCGGGAACGTTAAAAATTCACGTTTGTTGTATGGGATCCCCACTTAAATATTTATTTTGTATTTAGTATTTGTTGTTATAGCAGCAACAGAAATACATCAGCTGTGAAAATGTCAACTGTCTAGCTATCACGGTTCATGCATGAGATACAGCCTGTGACAGACAGACAGACGGACATGGCTTAGTAATAGGGTCCCGTTTTTACCCTTTGGGTATGGAACCCTAAAAAGTCTGTTAGCTAAATGCTAAACTTAAATTCAAGTTGTTAACATTTCATTTATTAAAACTAACATAAATTATACGTAAATATTGAAGGGCGAAGAAATAGGGATGGCAAATGGATTCGTGCCATGGAGCGAAACGAGGGATCCTCGAGCTTGCCGTACGGACGATCCTGTTAATTTCATCGAAGTGTCCCGCGACCCTGTCAGGACCCCGTTCCAGTGGAGCAATGGAAAACATGCAGGTACCCAACCTTCTGAATATTTCTCATTTCCACATGAATACTACCGAGGTCAACTGACGACAGAAAAGGAAATGTACCTTTAATTTTATATGAAAGGTTACTGATGTCCATCAACACTCTTGGGGCCCTATTCATTCCACCGTTCGGACCTTTGTTGATCTTTATAGACCCAAAATTCTGTTCGAACTGTCTAGACAATTTTTCAACTTTTTCTATTAACCTAAAAAAGATACTAAAAATCAATCTTAAATCTCACAATCTTTGCGAGTTAAAAAAGGTTTCTGTTGATATAACCATCTTAACATGAGATCTTGAAGGGTTATTCCTGAAAGAAAAATATACTTTGCCTCGCATATTACGTTTCTTTATCCGATTTTGAATTTAAATGACCTAACCCTTTTGAATTAATGTTTTTATAAAGCTTCTTTCAGAAACTTAGGGAGTTAAATGGTGTCTACTGAGAGATTTAAAATCAGAATATTAATTCAAAGTGATCCTACTTATATGCAGCGTGGGTAGATCTCACAATGAACAGATTCATACCAGTCAGATACGGACAGATTCGGTATTCTTAGACAGATTCTAAGGTCTGGTGAAGGTTGCGAGAATCTACTGGTCTAGTCTCTGGGTGATATAATCTAGATGACTTTAAACTGTAGTGATGATGATTTTAATAGAATCTAATGATGTTATTTCGGTTTCAGGATTTTCAAATGCCGACTCTACCTGGCTGCCAGTAGCTGAGGGTTTCGAGCACTTGAATGTGGCTACCCAGAGATCCGCGGTCCGCTCCCATTACCAAGTTTACCGGTCTCTGACCACTCTTCGCATGAGACCTGCTTTCAGACTCGGCAGATACGAATCCTTGGCTCTCAACAGCGATGTTTATGCTTTCAAAAGGTTTGTTACGTATTATGTATGTTCTTTTGTTACATGTAAAGTTTATTTCTGAATTTCGATAACATAATTATGCTTCGTTTTTTACTTGTACTGTATGGTTACGACGATATTTGTTTGTTTATGTTTCTGAATCATGTTCAATTTCAATATTGTTAACTATCTTCTTCAACTTTTTTAATTTACGTTTTTATTTTACTGACTGCACTAAAAAAGATATGGTGGTAATCTGGTGGTGTCTGGTAATGGTAATCGTATGTATGTAATATTGTTGGAACTGCATAATATTCATATATGTTACTATATACGGGCTTAAACACGTGTGACAAATTTTATAAGTGTATGTATATATGTTTGTGTTTTTCAGCTGATATGATGATGATGAATGTTTGCTTGTATGTATGTTTGTCCACGCATTTCATCGAAACTAGTTATCAGATCGTAAGCATAATTTTTGTGTCAAAAATCAAAATCAAAATCAATTTTTTTATTTCACATAGGCCTACATGGGCACTTATAAAACGTCGACAAAATGTGCACGGTTCGGGTTGGTCGTTTCCTATGGAGAAGAACCGGCAAGAAACTCCATGGTTACTCTTTTAAAAATGGTTTGGTTTTACAATATTTCCATGTTACAGCATTAGTACTTAGATATGGGGGACAACGTAGGACCGAATTATGACAATAAGTCGTAAGAAACTAAAAAAAAAAAAAGAAAAAGATTATATAAAAAAGTTAACAAATGTTAACAAGCATCTAGAAGGCCTACAATGTTCACACATTCACAAAACAATCGGTAAAAGAATCTATACAAAGGTAAAAATAATAAAAATAAGTATAACAAGACTAAATTTAACATGTTGCACAAATTTTGTTACCAGTGCTGTAACTATTCTTAGCAAAGGGCTTTAAAGATGATTGAAAACCATTGTAAAAAGTCTAATTAAAAGAAGGAAAGAAAAAATGAGATTGAGAATAGTTAGAGACATCCACATATTTGAGCCGTTTACAAGTTACCAGGGAAGCTGCATGCGCAGAAGGAGCTAAGGCCAAATGTTTTTATCTTCAACGTAGTTCTTGATTTTATAATATGCTTTTTTAACAAGGATACGTTTGATGTAGTTTTTGAACCTTCCATCGGTCAGTTCTATAACTGACTTTGGCAACTTGTTATAAAAGCGTATACTGTTTATAAGAAAAGACTTGCTAGTTTTCGTTAATCTGAATTTGGGTATTACAATTTCGTGCTTACTGCGTGTATTTAAATTATGGAAGTCGCTTCTAGTTTTGAAAAGCCCCCGATTTTTACGGACATACAAAATACATTCCAAAATATCAAATGAAGGTAGAGTCAGTATATCGATCTCTTTAAATTTTTCTCTGAGGGACTCGCGAGGACCCATTTTATAGATTGCGCGGATTGCCCTCTTTTGTAGGATGAAAATTGAGTCAACGTCTGCTGCTGATCCCCACAGCAGAATGCCATAAGACATAATACTGTGGAAATAAGCATAGTATACTAACCTAGCACCAGGAGAGCAGCGGTGGCCCAGTGGTATCGGCCGCGACTTACAAGTTGTAGGTCGTGGGTTCGAGCCCAGGCAGGCGCTTTACTTTGTGTAAGTTATTTCTTCACCACTGCTCTCAAAACGGTGAAGGAAAACATCGTGAGGAAACCGGCATGTCCTAGAACCAAAAATTCGAAGACATGTGACATCCACCAACCCGCACTGGGCCCGCGTGGTGGATTACAGCCCATTCCCTCTCACAGAGAGGAGGCCTGTGTCCCAGCAGTGGGAACATTAATAGGCTGATGATGTGATGTGATGATACTAACCTAGCTGTAGCTACATCGGTTAGCTGCCTTATTTTCCTTACTGCATATGCAGCCGAACTTAACCTACCCGAAAGAGTTCTAATGTGCGCGCCCCACTGCAATTTTGAATCGATAGTAATCCCTAAGAATACAGTTTCCGTTATAACTTCAAGATTTTTGCCGTCAAGATTTAAGTTTAGGTCATGTTGTGGTACATTTGGTAAAGAGAACTTTAGACATTTTGTTTTTTTCGCATTCAGTAAAAGATTGTTAGCTGCGAACCATTTTGAGAGAACAATTAGACTTTCGTTGACATTTATGACATCCTATACCTAGACATGTGTTGGATTGAATGTCTCTCAACTTAGGAAATGGTGCATTTCATCAAAATCGGTCCAGCAGTTTTCAAGATATGGGGCATACAACCGAACTCCTTAGCGACAAACTGCACGAATATGTAAATTGAGTTATTATCCTTTAGGTACCTCACTACAAAACTTGCTTATTTTTAATGATGTTACTAAAACTATAAAGATAGAAATAAACTTCTTCACAAAACAATAAACCAACTTAAAAGCAAAACACTAACAAGTGCAAAATAACTTTCGTTTCGGAAGTCGGTGTTGGAAAATGATAAAACAAAAGGTACCAAAGAAACCGAAAATAAAGTTATTTTGCAATTTTTTGAGTTTTGCTTTGAAGTCGTTTTTTTTTTTCACCTTTTCTTAGTAACCATAATCCATGCAAAACTGTTCAGTGTTTAATAAGATAATTTGATTTTGTGTTTTTATTTCAGATGGTATAATGACGATGCCTATGTCGTTGTGGTGAACGTGGGCAGGGTCTATCACGTGGTCAACCTGACTGCCTTCGATCTGATCTTCGGACAGTTGGAGGTCGAAGTAAGCAGCGTGCTGTCTTCTAGGACCTACAGGTATGATATAATTCTCTTTATAACGTAAGTATTGGAAGGCTTCTTTTTCAGTACGCATAAACCCTTTTTAAATGCCTTTATTTATTATGTAAGTTTTAATGCTATTATTTTGAAAATCGGGCCCGGCTGATTTTATTTGACCGTAGAAAATTCTGTACAAAACAATTTCATACACTTGTAGTGTTTGGTTCGAAGCTTTCCGTAAGCCTTTCTTCCGCTCTTGACAAATGAAACATCGTGTAGCCACACGCGAAGAGTAAAAGGCTACACATGCCGACGATATACTGAAGATTTATATACTTTGTAAATCTATGGGCTATATATTCTTAACGAATAGATTTTCTTGTAGCCTACATAAAATAATATGCATATTATTGCAATTGAGCTCATAAAGCTGTCATATTATTATTTGTATTTTCTTTGTAATATTTTTAGTCAAAAAATAATTTAGCCCATTGGGCAGCTTTTTAGTCCTAAGCATTTAATTAAGATCAAATGTGCCCAATGTGTTAACACAACTGTTCTCTGGTGTAATCGCCACTTACACGTAACCACAGCAAACCATGTAATAATAAAAACTTAAAAAAAAAATACTACTGACTTCCAAATAAGAAAACTACAAAGTGAAAAATAACTTTATTTTTGGAAGTCAGTGTCTTTGGTAGGTACCATTTTCTTGCATTTTGGACACCGACTTCCAAAAATAAAATTATTTTTCACTTTGTAGTTATCTTATTTGGAAGTCGGTAGTATTTTTTTGTCAAAACAGTTTTTATTTTCACTTTTTAGTTGTACCTACCTATTAGGCAAGTTGTTTAGTAAGGTACCTATAACACCAGAATAGATTACCCGAATATCATGAAACTTGAACATGACCGGTGAAATGAGAGATCTGCGTACTCCTTAAGAGCGTACTGGCGTGATGTTATGAAATGGTATAAATAATAAACAGTCATGCGATTGCAGTAATCCCGAGAGATTTGCCGTAATTTATTGAAGAGTTCTGTTGTATAACTTAGAAAGATCTTCATCAGATCTTCAGCAAATTAAAATGGGACCAATTTCGAAACATACTTTTTAAAACAAAAAAAAAATTCAAAATAAGATAACTACAAAGTGAAAACTAACTTTATTTTTGGAAGTCGGTGTCCATAACGAAAAAAATGGTACCTACGAAAGACGTAGTACGACGTAGTTTTTTATTTGGGAGTCGGTAGTATTTTTTTGTAGATTTTTATCTTTTTATTAGTTAGGACAAAAAATAAAATTGCTATAAGCCTGACAAAACAATAATTTCCCTTTGAATAAATATTAATAGTCATAATATTTTTATTGCAGTGACAGTGTCCAAGCGAACTACTTAGATTTGGCGGCAGATGAAGCTCTCGTCCTTCGAATGCAGGTTTAAAGAGCTGGAGCCAGCTGTGTGTGAATACTATTAAATAGTATAGATTAATTTATTGAACTTATATATATTAATAAAGCCAAAAAGTTACCAACTATTTAATGTTTTTATATGATGTATTTATTTATTCAAGGCATATCAACTACACAAATACAAACATGAACATATTAAATTGTATGAGTTTTATTCTAGTTTTTTTTTTATCTCAATAACAGACATTCACAACATTTACATAATTAATGTCACATATCACAATAAAATTCTAATTTTACAAACGAAAAATTATATTATGATCGGTATCATTATTTTATCATACTGAATTTATAAAATGTTATAGGTACATATTATTAACTCTTTTTTGAAGTGTAACAATGATTTTCAAATAAACAGATATGTTATGACGGCGCGCATTGTGAATCTCGAATAGGTCACAATTGTGAACTTTAGTCTTTAGTTTATGTCACGCATGGTGAAGAGCGATAGGCTTTGTTGAAACAAAAACAAAATAAAAAAATGCCATCGTGTGTATTTAGAAATTGTACCAATTATGATACCAAAGTACATAAAACAGAAGGGATCTCATACCATAAGTAAGTACGCAATACGCCTCAATTTACTTTTTTTTTCCCCTAATATTCTGATATTTGAAGGTTAGAAAAAGATAACAACATTGGTGGTCAGAATAATGTTTGTTTACATTCACACGCAAGTGACAAACACTAGCTGTCTCTTTTTTTCTTGTCGGTTTTATCAAGCCATCCCTTTCGACTTGTAGTGAAATGTCAGATGAATGAAAAGTGTGTGTGCGGAACACTTTTTCAGTTGTTTTGTGAGTGTATAACGAATTTGTTTATTTGAATATCATTGAAGTGTAACTAATCAATACGTCATAATATGTACAGACTTTTTACAAGGAACAATAAACTAGTATGTTCCAGGCAGTTGCAACTTCTGTACATCTATAGAATATTAACTCATCTACTATAGACTAAACAATAACACTAAGTTTTGACAAGGAACAAGGGGCCTTGATATTGTTAAAATATTGGACGTTAAAAGATTATTGATTTTATAACATGTTTTTATCCTGAGAATATGTTCCCTTGGGATAATTTTCGACTTTCACGAGGGTGAAGCCGCTGGCAGAAGCTAGTTTGTTATGTAAGTTTTAAAGAGATGCTGTTGCTGGTAGCAAAATAATCGCAACAGATCTTGTAGTGGACTATTTTTATTTACGTTTTCAATCTTATCGTGTCAATGCAAACTGTCTTCGATAGTTCAGTGGAATTTTACATGATGGATAATTCCAAATGTTTCGATAACATAACATGCGAAAATACATTACCGTTGCATTTTTCCACTAGGGGCCCTACTATGACGTCTTAAATTTATAATGATTCTTGTGTAAAAGAGACACGGAGCCATACAAGATGAAAATCACTATCTCTTTTTTACAACGGAATCATGATGGTATTGGCACTTAATTGTACGGCCTTTGAATATAAAAGTCCTTTAAAATAGATACCTTTTTAGCGTTTATGGGTCGTGGTCCAACTATAATGTCCAACTAGTTGGACTACGGGTCTTCGGTAGGGGCAGTTGTCCAACAAAAAATAATAATTGGACAACTACCCCTACCGAAAACCCGTGGTCCAACTGATTTATTTTAATTATTTATATTTGTCAGATCCAGGTATATAGGATCATGATTTGACCTACTTAGTAACATACCGGTGTTAGGTTATAGTCGTGAGTGCAGAATTTGGGATACGGGTAAACTAGAGATTTATCTCCTGTAACTTCTACACAGTTTTAATTCGTTACAGAGTCAATTACTTATGGGTACTAAGTACTACTCTGGACTTAAAAGGAAACACTGAGCAGTTCCTAGGCCAATATGTTGTCACGGCCATGTCCGAACGATCACTGTCGCTCTCTAATACCATATCGACACCATACGACACTAGACTCCACCCAGTACCAAACTAAGGTACTTGTGTATCGTTTTAAGTAAACAAATCATGACAAGTTCCGACATTTTAATATTCATCATTTCACGATTTTGACAAATTCAGTAAGCTGATAAGCGTATTTAGTGAAAGACACAGAACAAATAATGTTTTGGAAGGGTCGCATGCAAAACCGGGGTTGTAAAAAATGATTTTTGCGGGGGGAGGTAAACGGTTAAGGCGGGGGGAGGGGGTAAATCCTATCTTGTTCTCCTGGATGAAGTAGCGAGGGGCAGGGGGGCTAATTTTTTGTCAGAAATGCGCTAACTCCGTTTCTGAGATATGAGGATTTTAAAATTTTTGTTGGTCGTCATTTTTTTGCCTTTTATCGGTCTCTCTGAGCTGTTTCTGTGACAATGGTGATCAATGTGGACCTTATGCAAATAAGAATAAGGGTCACTTTTGCTTGTCAAAGAAAAGCGAACTTATTTCAATGTGAATAAGGGTATTTTTGTTTTGTTTTTTAGAGTTTTATTAATCGTAAATAAATGCGGGTTTGGCTCGCTATGTTTTCGAGTTTTTAACGTTTTTAATTTTTTTGACGCATTTTCCAGGACTGGATCTAGAATAAGTGCTATGCAATAGCTTTACCGCGGCAGTCCCCGAGTGCAAAAAGACTTTTTTTTTCTTAAAAGTTAATTATTTGATTTGATTGATAATGATTTTTCTGAAATGTATAATTATAATTCAAAAACATTAATATGTTTTATTTAGCTGTTGATGTCCCACTGCTGGGCCATGGCCTCCCCCATATATTTCCAAGTGCTACTTTTAAGCGCCACTTCAATTTTAGTTATATAAGTATAAATAAATTAATAAAATAAGTCAGTTGGGCCACGGCTCTTCGGTAGAGGCAGTTGTCCATACATTATTTTTAGTTGGACAACTGCCCCTACCGAAGACCCGTAGTCCAACTAATTGGACATTATAGTTGGACCACGACCCCTAAACGCCTGTTTAGTCTCCATTCTATATATAAATTGAACTTTTTCCCAGACTTCTGTCACAAACAACACTTATTCAATAAGCCAGCTTGTAAACATGGACCTATAAAAGAAGCTCAAGGGAACGTCTTTTTTCTAAGTATAAATTCTTAACTTCAACTATCTATCCTCACAGGTATAAAACTTTGGGGACAACCTTCATTTTTCAAAGCTTACAAATGTAATATCAGAATCTGAATTATTGATAAAGGCATTCATGGAGAAAGTATGGCAATCAAACGTGTCAAACCTTATTATGTTTGATTGGCAATCTATTCAGAATGTATTCTACGATAAATTTAGCTTTGCGTAATTATTGGCCTTATGGATAATTTAGTTTTGGTAGATTAACATATATTTACTTAAATTTGTTTGCGATTGAACCATTTTATTACGGGCACTTAATTTAATTTTAATAATATTTAGGCTTTAGAGATCCGCAAGAGAACCAGGGTTACCAAAGCAACATAGCCCGAAGAATTGCCAAATGGCAGTGGGCAGGGCACATTTGCTCGCAGGACGGAACGCCGATGGGGCAGAAAGGTTCTGGAGTGGCGACCGCGAACCGGAAGATGTTGCGTTGGAAGACCTCCCACCAGGTGGACCGATGACCTGGTGAAGGTTGCAGGGATCCGCTGGTTGCGAGACGCACGGGACCGGTCAAAGTGGCGAAGCTTGGAGGAGGCCTATGTCCAGCAGTGGACGTGTTTCGGCTGATGTGATGATGATGAATATTTAAGCAGTGATGTTTAGATAAATGTCATATTCCTACACTTTTTGCAATGAAATAGTCTTCATAAATGTCCAGTAAATTTATTATTGGACACCTGCGTACGTTTTGCGAAACCCTATCCAATGCTTGAACCCTTATCTTGATGACCGGCTTATAATTTTTCTACGGCGTATGGTGTCCCTTCATCTGTCGTAATTTGCGAAACAGTAGTAAAACAATTAGTTGAGGAATTGTTCGTGCCAAACACGAGAAATGTAGAATCATCATTATCGGGCTCATTTTCACAAGAATTATCCAAATATATATTATCTAATATCCCTGCTTCACGAAACTCGTGAGTGACACCGGATTTACTGTAAGATTAATGTTATTTAGAATCTAGAGCGTGCTTATCATATTTCTGCTTGATAAGTAAGACCTACCAGCGCATGTGTCTGGCGTGATAATCTGTCTGAAAATTGAGATAGGCACTTATCTCCCCCACTGGAGACCATGTCTGCTCTTGAAAGTTTTATCTCATTTTAAGGTATTAGACGGATTTTAAATAACAAGTTAGGTGTATGGGTATGCACATGAAAATCCAGAAAAGAAAAAAAAATCACTGAGCCGATGAACAATTAAGTCTTTGTTTAAATATATTGACGGATCCTTATCCGGATCTCTCTTTTTACGATAAGCTAAAATTACATTGTATTTATCATGTAATATAGTCACAGACATTAACATAATAGATGATTTTACATGAAATCTTAATGAAACTGCAGGTTTTCTTCATTGCTTTAATTTTATCATAGAAAGCTTTTTTATTGGATAAGAACATGTGTTCCGTATGGTGCCGGACGTTAAGGTTCCGTATGGTGTCGGACGTTAAGAATTTCACTATTCCATGCCTTCCCGTGGGTGTCGTAAGAGGCGACTAAGGGACAAACCAGAGAATGGGCAGCGTTCTCTGTTCTTCTATAACAACCATACTGTGATCGCCAACCAGCCTGCCAAGCGTGGCGATTATGGCAAAACCCCCCCAATGAATACCACAAAAAAAAAATGGCCCCTAGTACCCGGCAGCTTGCCTAACCTAGACTAGGGTAGCGGTCGAGGCCACGGCATGGCAAGGGGTGCTAAGAATCTCCGGACGAGATCCGGCTACCCCAACAATCACCGACGACTGGACCTGGCAACGTACAACACGCGCACACTTCGGACCGACAAGAAGGTCACCGAACTCGAAGAGGAATTGAGCAGGTTGTGATGGAGTATTATAGGGTTATCTGAAGTCCGAAGAGAGGGGGAGGACTCGATAATCCTCAAACCCGGTAACCTGCTCTATTTCCGAGAGGGTGACCGGCAGTCCCAGGGTGGTGTCGGGTTTATTGTCCACAAGTCCCTTGTGATCAACGTGGTGAAGATCGAGAGTGTGTCAAACAGGGTGGCGTACCTTACACTCAGAATATCCTCAAGATATTCGCTGAAGGTCATACAGGTCTACGCCCCAACCTCGGCACACCCCGACGATGAGGTGGAGACATGTATGGGGATATCTCCAGAGCCATGCATGGTTTCAAAACTCACTTCACCGTTGTCTTGGGGGACTTCTACGCGAAACTGGGCAAACGAGACGAGGATGAGCTGGAAGTGGGGCAATTTGGAGTTGGACGACGGAACCACCGGGGTCACCTACTGGCCAGTTTTATGGAGACGAAGGGCCTCTATCTGATGAACTCCTTCTTCAAAAAGCGTGAACACAGGAAGTGGACCTGGCAGAGCCCCGATGGTGCAACAAAAAATGAGATCGACTTCATCATGTCAACCAAGAAGCAAATGTTCAATGACGTCTCTGTGATCAATTGGGTAAAAACCGGGAGAGATCACCGCATGGTAAGAGGCACATTGAACATTAATATTAAGCTTGAAAGGTCTCGACTGATGAAGTCCACGCTCCGTCCAGCACAGAACCAGGTCCAAAACCCCGAGAGCTTTCAGCTCGAACTCCAGAATCGTTTCGAGTGCCTAGGGAGCTCCGTGGATGAATACAGCAACGGGTTCGTGGAAGCTGTCCATACGGTCGGGTCTAAGTTTTTCAAGACCCGTGGTACAGATAGAAACAAAAGGCTCTCTGATCCTACCCTCAAGCTTATGAAGGAGAGGCGTGAGATGATCCTGCAGGCTTCAGATGATGCGTTGAAATACCGGCAGCTAAATAGACGGATCTCAAAGTCCTTGAAAAGCGACCTCCGCCGCTTTAATACCGAAAGTATTAAAGACGCGATTGAGCGGAATAAGGGCTCCAAGGTCTTTGCAAGAGATCTGTCTATTGGGCAGAGCCAACTCCCGAAACTGAAGACCGACGATGGCAGGATCGTTTCCGCCAAACCGGAGCTTCTGAAGGAGATCGAGACATTCTATGGGCAGTTGTACACATTAATCAGCAAGCCCGTAGCAAACGACCCAAGAGCTAGATTGACCCGGCACTATACGGAAGATATCCCAGACGTCAGCCTGTACGAAATTAAGATGGCTCAGAAACAGCTCAAAAACAACAAGGCGCCGGGTGATGACGGATTTACGGCCGAACTCCTGAAGGCGGGTGGAAAACCGGTCCTTAAGGCCCTTCAGAAGCTGTTTGATTCCGTTATACTCGAGGGCAAAACGCAACAGGCATGGTGCAGGGGTGTGGAGGTACTCTTCTTCAAAAAGGGCGACAATGCCCGGCTGAAGAACTATAGACCCATATCACTTCTTAGCCATATCTACAAGTTGTTTTCAAGAGTCATCACGAATCGTCTCGCGCGCAGGTTTGACGATTTCCTGCCCACCGAACAAGCCGGATTCCGAAAAGGCTTTAGCACTGTAGACCACATACATACGCTGCGGCAGGTTATACAGAAGACCGAAGAGTATAACCTGCCTCTCTGTTTAGCGTTTGTAGACTACGAGAAAGCCTTCGATTCGATCGAGACTTGGGCTGTACTGCAGTCTCTCCAACGGTGCCAGATCGACTACCGGTACATTGAGGTGTTGAAGTGTTTTAAGTTTTTAAACTTTCATGGTCACTAACACTAACATTAACATTATAAGCGGCAATTTTTTTTTTTTTGTCAGAATCGAATTGTGAGTGACAATGGTAGCGGTACCGAGTGCAAAAAACGAACAAGAAAGAGGGTAGACCCTTTTATCTCCTCATGAACACCCACCCGCAATAACTTCAGTTTATCCGTGATCATGGTGCTTGCAACAGCACCGAAATAACGGAAACTCGCTACAAACAATAAACATGGTAAATATCCCGCTTATAATGTTAATGTTAGTTGGAGTGTTTGTACAAAAACGCCACCATGTCAGTCCGTCTTCAGGATCAGATCTCGAAACCAATCCTTCACCAGCGCGACGTGAGACAGGGAGACGTCATTTCTCCGAAACTGTTCACTGCTGCGCTGGAGGATGTCTTCAAGGTTCTGGACTGGAGGGGGCTTGGCATCAACGTTAATGGTGAGTACATCACTCACCTTCGGTTTGCCGAAGACATAGTGGTCATGGCTGAGACCATGGAGAGCTTCAGTAAAATGCTGGATGACCTCAGTAGAGCTTCCGAAAGAGTGGATCTTAAAATGAATATGGACAAAACCAAGGCCCTTGCACCCACTCCTATCAAGGTGGGAGACTCTACACTCGAAGTTGTAGACGATAATGTCTACCTGGGACAAACGGTCCAGTTGGGTTGGTCCAATTTCGAGAAAGAGGTCATCCGTCGAATCCGACTCGGGGATGTTGCGTGGTATCTTCTCGTCCAATTTACCGCAGTGTCTCAAGACAAAAGTCTATGACCAGTGTGTGTTGCATGTGATCACCTATGGGACCGAGACGTTAGCGACCGCTAACAATGGGCCTTATCAGAAAGCTCAAAGTTACCCAAAGGTCAATGGAGAGGGCTATGCTCGGTATTTCCTTGCGTGATCACGTCAGAAATGATGAAATCCGCAGGAGAACCAAAGTTACCGACATAGCCCGAAGAATTGCCAAACTTAAGTGGCAGTGGGCAGGGCACATTGCTCGCAGAACGGATGGCCGATGGGGCCAAAAAGTTCTGGAATGGCGACCGCGAATCGGAAGGCCTCCCACTAGGTGGACTGATGACCTGGTTAAGGTTGCGGGCAGGCGCTGGATGCGAGACGCACGGAATCGGTCAATGTGGCGACACCTGGGGGAGGACTATGTCCAGCAGTGGACGTCTTTCGGCTGAAATGATGATGATGATGATGTGTGAGCTATGCGGTAACAAGCTGCAAAATGAGAGCAAAAATTACTGCCAGATTAAAAATGATCTGTCTAGATGCAAGTATTTTGTTAAGCCTGAGATATGAACAGTTACGTAACTTAAGACTCCGATACAATCGATACTTAACATGTTTGTGTACTTATTCTCAAGATTGGTCCACATGATCCATTTTATCAGACCACTCAGTTAGTATCTTATTTGATAGTAGATGCAGAATCTATATAAATCTTGCATTTCTGATATTCAGTAGCATAATTCGCTTAAAAGGGTTTATAAGGTATTTAAAATGAGGGCAGTAATATTGCTGCCAATTTTGTTGGTGTTTTCTAGTGGAAATATTTTGAAACATGAGGAAAAGGACCTTGATTGGTGGGAGACGACGATCTTCTACCAGATTTATCCCCGGTCCTTTGCTGATAGCAATGGTGATGGAATCGGCGACCTGAATGGTAGGCGTTTTATTATTTGTATCCTATTTACCAAAAAAATTATAATTTTCTCGTTTTTTAAATATTAATATCTACCCTCTACGTTAGCAAAGCTTCGTTTGCTACTTTTATTTGTCCCTCTATTGTAGTTCAACGCCTGTGTAGAGCGGATAGCTAAGTTGATTAATTGCTCCACATAGTGTCTCTAATTTCATTCTATTATCCGCATTTGTGTAAGCTCATACTTACAAGCCTTTCCTATTTCCCGAGTTGATCATTTGGCTTACTTTGAGCCACATTTCACAAATGGAAACGAAAATTTTGAGCTATGTCTAACAGTTCTTGTGGGAAATATTCGAGTATGTTAACGACAGCGACGATAATACTATGAAGAATTTGAATTATCATGTCTTTGGCAGGTATAACATCAAAGTTGGAATATATCAAAAGACTCGGTGTAGGCGCTATTTGGTTGTCTCCTATGTTCCAATCACCTATGTATGATTTTGGATACGATATTTCTGATTTCTATGCTGTTCACGATGAATACGGAACTATGGAAGACTTTGAAGCTTTAGTGGAGAAGGCTAATGAACATGGTGAGTGACTATACGATTTGACAACATATATTTTAAATTTGTAGGTAATAAATCAAAGTAAAAGTCATCTTTATATTAAAAATATTTATTGCGAAGGAAACTAAAGAATAGAAAAGATAAATACGTCAATTGCAAGAAAAAAAGAGTCTGAATAGCAATGTGTCGAAGTTATAAGTGCTTCTATTCAATTCTTAGTAATAAAGCCGCTGAATGTTAGCGTAGAAAATATTCTTAAAAAACCTTCTCAAAAGTTTTTTCAACGAGTCGTCAAGCATGAAAAAAGAAAAATAAATTATATAAGTGTGCTTTCTACAGGAATAAAAGTAGTTTTGGACCTGGTGCCGAATCACACATCAAACGAGAGCGTCTGGTTCCAAGAGGCACTAAATGGTAATGAGAAGTATTACAATTATTTCGTCTGGGAAGACGGAGTTATCGACGAAGAGGGCAATAGGCAGCCGCCAAATAATTGGGTAAGAGTTTTAGTACAATGAGACTCAGTATGATTGCTCTCAGTGGACTTAATGATTGTAATGAAGAAAGTTTATTGGGTGCCATTTTCTTAGAAAAGCTCATCTTTTGAACTTCAAATTAGATGAAAATGTGGAAGGATGTGAGTGAAATGATAAGAATAATTAACGTTACAAGATTCTCTCTTTGATCTAACAAAATTAAATAAATTTTCAACGGAGGTTATCTTTTGGACTGCATTATTATTTTTATGTGTGTCAGCTCAGAACTTTTACTAGGTGAACCGATTTTGATTATTCTTTTTTTTATTTGATTTCTGGTGCATCTCGTGTAGTCCTATTTAAATTTAGTAAAAATCTGATGATGAATTTTGGAGATATACAACATAACTCTTCAATAAACAACGCCAAAACTCTCAGGATTACTGTAATCGCATGTCTGTTTATTGTTTACGCTATTTAACAACATAACATCACGCCGGTACGCTCTAAAAGGGTACGCAGACGGGTACAGTTCACTCTGGTACACTCTCATTTTACCGGTTATGTTCAAGTTTTACGTTATTCGTGTAATTTATTCTGGCTTAACTTTGTGCATTTTAGGTACTATACTATAGAACTTGCTCATTATGTACCACAATTAAAAAGACAAAAATTAAATGTTTTTACAAAAAAAATACTACCGACTACCAAAAAAAATCACTACAAAGTGAAAAATAACTTCAATTTCGGAAGTCGGTTTCTTTTGGCAGTTATTTTTGTGTAAAAAAGTTAGTACTTACAAATATTTAAAAATAATATCTTTTCACTGTTATAGAGAAGCCATTTCCGCGGCAGCGCTTGGGAATTCAGAGAAGAAGTTGGAAAATATTATCTGCATCAATTTGTCATTGGCCAGCCTGATCTGAACTACCGTAACCCCGATGTTGTTGAAGAAATGAAGGTACCTATGTTACGTTATTTTTCAGTATTCAATACGACGTGTCTTAAATAGTACTAAAACATTGTTTTTGATTTTAGAACATTATCCGTTTCTGGCTAGGAAAAGGCGTAGCAGGATTCAGAGTAGATGCTGTTAACTGTCTATACGAAGTCGACAAAGAACTTTTCGGAGGCAAATATCCTGACGAACCTTTCTCTGGCAATGTTAACGTTGATCTTGAATCTCACGACTACCTCAGTCACATCTATACTAAGGATCAAGAAGAGACTTACTACATGGTTTACGAATGGAGAGATGTCTTCGATGAGTTCAAAGAAAAAGATGGCGTAACTAGAGTGATGATGACTGAAGTATACGCATCCATTCAAGATGTAGTAAGGTATTTCGGTGAAGGTGATAAGCTAGGAGCTCAAATGCCTTTCAACTTCGATTTAATCACCGACGTTGATGCTTCATCTTCAGCTGCTGACATCAAATATGCCGTAGACAAATTCTTGACTTACAAACCTGTTGATCAAGGCGCGAACTGGGTGGTAAGTTTTCGGTAACGATTTACTCAAATGTATTAAATAAGGACGGAATAAGAATAAATAGAAGGGAATATTTCGCAGGTCGGTAACCATGACAACAGCCGTATGGCAACTAGATACGGCCCTCCTTTGGTCGACGGAATCAATATGATTGTATTGTTGCTTCCTGGAGTGGGAGTAACTTATATGGTAAGATTTGTTGTTTATTTTAGGTTCTTTTGTATAGTTTTGACCATTGTTTGCTAATCGCAATATAAATTCAATTTATAGGTACGTTCACGAAACTCAGACCACACCCCAATATTTTTTATTTATTTGCGTACATCAAGTTACAGATTTACATACTTTTTGACGTTTACATAATCTAAAAAGTTCTATCACATGAATTTACAAATACTTTAATCCTCAGGGAGAAGAACTAGGATTAGTTGATGGCTACGTCAGCTGGGAAGATACAGTTGATCCATCTGGATGTAATACTAACGATCCTATCAACTATGTGTTTTCATCTCGCGATCCAGAAAGAACTCCATTCCAATGGAATGCGGATAAGAACGCTGGTAAGATATCATTTAGTTAAATAGGTGGTATTTTCTAGTAATTTCAATATAGTCGTCACGATAGAAAATTGTGTTGTAAAGTTATCTCACATGAATATGGCGATGGTGGTAACGATGAAAATAAGATCACCATAGCACCCAACGCAGGCAACAATATAGTGAATGAGCTGCCTTAAAATTTTATCGTACACTAAATACTTTGTTCAAGAACATTATTTAGTTATGTGTATCTATATTATTTATCGAAATAGGTAATTCTGCCAAAGTAAATTAAAAAGCATATTTCATTAAAAGAACACCCTCATTGGACAGGACGACTCTGTCGTCACACTACAGTAAAAAAAACTGAGTGAATAAAAACTGACAAATTCAACACAATCTTCGTTTGTAAGGAAAATGTTGAGTGCGCTTGTCATTCCGCACTGGATCTGAGTTTTATCAATGATATTGTGGGAAGAGACGATAGACAGCTTTTGATGATACTGAACGGTGGTGTAAATACGATTGGTGAATAAATAATGGAGTTGTTAGTTGCTTGAGAGATAGTTGAAGTTTACCATGTACATTCCATCACTATTGCAACAGTCTGTTTTGTAAAATAATTACAATCCACAAACACTCACGGCACACAAAGGTAAGAAAACCAAAGGTTTGTTGCACGTGTTTTCGATTTCCGTGTTGGTATTTTTAGAATGAAAAATTTTTTTGCGGGGGGAAGTAAACGGTTAAGGGGGGGGGGGGGGGTAAATCCTATCTTGTTCTCCTGGATGAAGTAGAGGCGGCGCAGGGGGGCAATTTTTTTGTCAGAAATGCGCTAACTCCAACCGTTTCTGAGATATGAGGGTTTTAAAATTTTTGTTGGTCGTAATTTTTTTGCCTTTTATCGGTCTCTCTGAGCTGTTTCTGTGACAATGGTGCTTGCAATTGCTTGTCAAAGAAAAGCGACCTTATTTCAATGTGAATAAGGGTATTTTTGTTTTGTTTTTTAGAGTTTTATTAATCGTAAATAAATGCGAGTTTGGCTCGCTACGTTTTCGAGTTTTTAACGTTTTTAATTTTTTTGACGCATTTTCCAGGACTGGATCTAGTTAATTTTTTTGACGCATTTTCCAGGACTGGATCCAAAATAAATGCTATGCAATAGCTTTACCGCGGCAGTCCCCGAGTGCCACACGACTTTTTTTTCTAAGGAAAGCTTAACATTTCAGAAAATAGAAAACGTAGTTAACTTTTTAACGGAAATACTATGCTCACAGTGAGTTAGTGCTACGAATTTTCTAATATAGTTTTTTTTATACTAGGTTTCTCCACCGGTGACAAGACATGGCTGCCAGTAGCTGAAGGTTACGAGACCCTGAATGTTGAAATACAGGAGGCCGCTGAGAGGTCTCACTTGAAGGTCTACCAGGCCTTAGCTGATCTGCGGCAAGAGAAGGTCTTCAGATATGGACGTTACGACTCTCTGGCTATGAACAAAGACGTATTTGTGTTCCGAAGGTATGGAAATAATATGCATCATAATTTAATTATTTTCTTGGTAATAATTTGATATTCAAACAAGGTCTTCTGAAAATATTTGACTTCATATTTCATAGGAATCCAATGTTTACCAGATCAGAAAAATAAATTGACGCAATTCTTTGAACAAGTTGAGTTCAATGGAAATACTTTGAATTGCAAAAGTATATCATTGTAAATCCATCTATGTATGTTAAAAATAATCATAATTTCCAATTATACGTGATGACCTTTAATTTATTGGCAATATTTCAGGGTGTGAGAGTACTCATGAATATAATTCACCTTATAATACGAAATGAATATCAAAATATGAAAAAATGAGATGTTTTCATTATTCTGTCCACAAATGCGAATATAAAATGGACATAACAGTAGATTATTTAAATATTTAAGACTTGATCCCATAGTAAAAGTTGTTTAAATATTTATCAGTACTTTCACCCCCAACGATTGCCAGTATATCAAAAGGCATCCTGTTTTATGTATCCATCAAAATTGTAACAGCGATCCAGTTTAATCCATATTCATTCGCTATAAATTCAATGTTTAAATTTCAGATGGTACAATGGTGAGACCTACCTTGTCATCGTCAACATGCGTGATGTGGACTATGTTATTGATCTGACGTACTTCGAAAATGTAACCGGTGACGTCAGCGTTGTACTGAGAAGCATCCAATCTCCGAAGAATGAAGGGTGAGTTTCACGCATCGTTGAAATTTCTGAATAAGACACTAATATTATAAAGGTGAAAGTTTGTGAGTGTATGTGTTTGTATGTTTGTTACTTCTTCACGCTCAAACGGCTGGACGGATCTGGATGAAATTTATATGATAAAATTTGGCACAGACATATATTATAGTTGAAAATAGCACATAGGATACTTTTATATCCCGGGAATATGTTCCCTCGGGATCATTTTCGACATTCGACATTTGTGGTTATAATTTTTTTGTGTGTAATTACTGATCCAGTAATGGTAGTCTGTAGATAAGTTTTAGATTCTGTTGTGGTAATAATGGCTTTGAAGTCGTTAGCTTTAGTTTTATAGGAGAAGAACTTTATAATAGTTTTCATTATAATAATATTGTTTCCTTTAGCTTCTCAACCACAAGATAAAATAACAAGATTTGCTTTTTAAAATAGCGTAGGCTGTAAGCCAATCTAAGTTGGGAAAATGTCTAGGTGGATTATATTAGTTTTGTGATGGCGTAAATTTTACAAATGTTTTTAATAATAATTTTCTTTTTTCAGTGACGTGTTCAACGCATCGGCTGTGCCAGTTGCTGGCTTCGAAGGACTTGTACTAAAACAGCACTAAACCGGAATAAGGAATGATGATTATATTTATTTTGTTATTTTCTTGATCACAACTTATTAACCAATTTTTGGTTTTATTTCAATACACCTAGCGTTTAACGATTTGGCTACTCCATCCAATCTCATGATTACAATACCCTCATTGTAACTGAATGAGCAAAATAATCATACTGAATGTTAAAAATAAGACTTGAGTAGGTGAGTAGGTAACATACGCCCGAAATTAACAAAGGAAGTACTTCCCTTGACCTTACTCGTAAGCAATTAATTATCAATGTGGGAGCTATGTATAGGGAAGTAATCAATGCTTGTTCCTCTCTTGTAACGGAAAAAAGAGTTTTGCCCTTTAGTTAGGACATACCCCTATTTGTCTACTGAGTTTTCCTATAGTGGCCTCCTTCACCAACCTTACGTTATGGAAAGCGGCACACTATACCAGGCAACCCCTTACGAGGTGTCTGGGACCATCTTCGGTAGGTCACGCCTCCGAGAGCACTCGCCCCTGGTACTCAAGAGAAAATGTGAGTTGCACCGTGATTACTCACTACCATTTGTCCAGAATGGTACCGGAGCAATAAAGCCGCTCACCACACGCACCCCAGCACGCCAGCACAAGTGCAAGCACCAGCACCAGCGCAGTTGGTGCTAGCGGATTCAATCCCCTTTAGTTAGGACAGTAACAGTCCTGGATTATTAAGTACGCGTTAGGGTGAGGCCAAACAACGGTAATTATTTGAGCTGTGAGTCGCGTAAAATGAGTCGCGGAACTTACTCTGCATTCGGTTTCATACTTAGAGTTGTAAAAATACTGTTTTTTTTTCCGAGATAAAAAAAATGTTTAAAAAAATATGAGTTGATATTACATTTTTTTTTTGCTTACTTAGAAAATACCCTTTGTTTTTTGTTAAATAGTACGTAAATGTCTTAAAATAATTGGCAAGATCCACTGAAGTTTACGATTTACGGACGGAGATTTTTCTCATTACAAAGAAAAGCTGATTCTGATTGTAACAAATTAAGTATTTTCTAAGTTCATAATAATAGGTTGTACCCATTGATTTAAACATAATTTGACTTTAATTAAAAGAAAACAACCAAATTTATTGCTTCACTTTTTATGAAAAAAAAACCGAATGTTGAGTGCCAAGTTTTTTCATGTTTTTTTTCAAGATTGTAAAAAAAACATTTTTGTTTTTTTAATTTACATCTCTATTCATACTCAAGTCCTGTTTGTACCACACGACGACGCAAAATGTGTGAAATATTCCCGTAGAATGTAAATCACGCGACTCAAAAAACACCACTCACAACTCATAAAATTACGTCCTACTTATCTATAAATAGTATAAAAAAGTCACTGTCCGTGTTTGTCGATGTCATTTCTGTTTTTCGCTAACTTCTTTTAAACCAAAAAACGGATTTTGATACGTTCTTCACTAAAAGAAATAGCGGTAAACAAGGAAGATTTTTGTATATAATTTGTTCCGTGCGAAGCCACTATTTATTATTATGAGTATAAATGTGTAATTCTATAGGTATGTTTAGATGTTTGTAAATCAATCACGCCTCAGCAGATCGGAATTGGATGGGAATACAGAAGACCATAGCCTGGATTAAGACGTTGGATACTTTTATCCCGTGAGTACGTTCTTAAGGGATAGTTTAGATTTTTACGTGGGCAACGCCACTGGTAAAAGCTAGTAACTTATTTGAGAAAATTATACACTTCACGAACCAAACGACAGATTTTATTAAAACTAAAAGAACAAAACTTATTATTTTAAACTTTTAGTTGTCATTCTTTTTACTAATTATTGTTAAACATATAAATAGTATATATTTTTGTAATCACCTCTAAAACCCTTCATTTAATATCTCACTCGATGGGTTTGGAAGAAAAAAATTAGGACTCACACATATAGCACCCAAAATCCGCCATTTTTATTTTTAATAACGTCACTTAATACACACCTACATACAAGATAACCCTTTCCTTAAGAGGCGCAAAAACATAACCCTTTTCTTGCACTCGGATAGTAATACCTGCAAATAATATCTAGGTAACTACTACTTTACTGCAATAAAAACTGAATTTTGACAAAACCCCTGCACCGTAACTAATTTATAATACAAGATCATAAAAGTAATCGTCTAGACAAAACTGAAAATCCCTGCGCTACCTATTATTTCCGAAGAAAATTAACAGAGCATCTTTATAGTTTCCAGTCCATTCCACGATCGAGAAAAGTAGCCATTATCACAATAAAAAATCACAGTAGCCATTATAAGATTTACAAAACCATAGAGGTATTATGAAATCCTAGATGAAGATAAAACCCAAGTGTTTTCTGTTTATCGGCATTCTATATCATTTATCTCAAATATAAGATATGTTTACCTATAAAGAGACTTGTAGGGAGCTCAGTTCACCCAGTAGCAGATATTATGGGGTAAGTAACATTTAAATATCATCATCATTATCATTATTCTATTGCCGACCCTTAAATTCAAAAAAAGGATTCCAATTTATTTAGGGTCGGCTAAAAACGTCTTCTTTTTCCATGCATTTTTTCTCTATTGGTCCTAACCCACCTCACTTCCTTTCTAGACATACCATCTTGCATTGTAGCCACCCAGCATTTCATTGGTCTTCCTTTACGCTTATATGTAACATTACAGCATCTATACATGTATAAACTTTCGCTTTTTCCCGTGGGTGTAGACGGAAACTACTGCACGATCCTTTTCCTTCGTCTACGCTGGTAAATCTTGTTACATACTAAGCGCTCTGGTTGACAATACTTACTTCGCATCTGACCTTTTTGAAGGATAACGCCAATACAATCGGTGTAAGTATATCTTCTTGGGCGTCCCCTTGACTTTTCTACCAACATCCACCTTATAAATTCGTTTGTGACTAGTTTTTCATTCATCTTCTCTACATTACGAGATCGTGTAGAATATGATATCTTTGCCTACAACGACAGAAGGTTATGATGACCAGAATAGAAATACATTAGAAATACGATACATTATACCTATGTATTTCCTCATTATTATTTGTATGGTATGAATTATATTGAATGGACCGTGACATCTACATGCACATAGCACAGTTTTGCATGCCAAGTCTTGACTTGTTCACGTTTTGATGATACTAATTATTTATCTGGATTTCCTCAGCTAGCTAGATAACAAGTTGTGTTTGAGTGAGTTTGTGGCAAGATGCAGTGATATTGGTATTTATTAAATACAATCTCTTCAAGGTATGTAATTACCTACACTGTTTTATCTGTTTTGTGCATTGTGTATATTATCTCCATAGTTTTGTGGCTTTTTATTATACACTGGGCGCCGTCCACCACTCAATTATAGATGTTAGTTTACTCTGAATGCTCATACTCCATTGGTCAGCGAATAATGCCAATTTTAGTTTTACCAATATTCCAACTATTGATACATTATTTCTTCACAGGGTCAGTATGAAGGGCCTCCTAGTTCTTCCGGTGCTGTTCGCACTAGCATTATGTGGCAACCACGACAAGGAACTTGATTGGTGGGAGACTACCATCTTCTACCAGATCTACCCAAGGTCATTCAAGGATAGCAATGGTGATGGCATTGGGGACCTGAATGGTAAGATATTTAAAAATATATTAGTTTCATTCACTCCTTACGCAAAAATCTACAACTTAAATTACTTCGACGATGTAGCTTACCCTAAATATAAGTTTTTGCTTATTATCATCATTTTGCCTTCAGGAATCACAGAAAGTCTGGAATACTTGAAAGAGCTGGGCGTTGGAGCTACCTGGCTATCCCCTATTTTCAAGTCACCAATGTACGATTTTGGCTACGACATCGCTGATTTCTATGCCATTCAAGAAGAATACGGAACAATGGAGGATTTTGAAAATCTTATGGCGAAAGCTAAGGAATTAGGTAAGTTTTATTTTAATGAGTATATAACTATAAATAATAAGAATAAAATTATGATGACGCTGCTATAAATATAACAAATGAATGAATGGAAAGTTTCATTAATAGAAAAGACCCAGACCCAGAATTTATTTACTCGTAAATAAAATATCACCGAGTTAAAGTAAAGAGTGGTATTAAAATTGCATTTGATGCTACTACCCACAACGAACTCTTTCAGAGAAAAATCACCAAAGGTTAATTCAGAACTGCCTATTTTACCTTAAACGAATAAAACCGAAATATAAATTCGAATGACATTTATAATGCCTACAGACAAAAGTTATCTGATTACTTTACTCTGAGTATTTGCTAACCATCTCACAAACAAACAAGAAATACAAACACTATCGTTTACCGTTCTAGATATTAAAATAGTTCTGGATTTCGTACCAAACCACACGAGTAACGAAAGTGTGTGGTTTGAGGAGGCGTTGCGAGGCCACGAGAAGTATTACGATTACTTTATCTGGGAGGATGGAGTGGTGGACGAAAATGGGGTTACGCATCCGCCTAATAATTGGGTAAGTTTGAATTTTTTTTTTTAATATATTTGAAAAGTATAAATTATACTAATATAATATACTTGAGTATATATGACGACCTGCTTGCCTGGAAATAAATCTTGTTGATAATTTAATTGAAGATGCACATGAATGATTAATTAGTCACATGGTGGAATATCATATGTTAATTATTTTATGTCCCATGCAGTTTTATTTTTAATAATATGAACCGATATTAATTTACAAAGGAAAATGTTTTTAAAGTTTTATTAATTTTGTAATTTCTATGTCAGGTCAGTTTATTCCGTAATAGTGCCTGGGAGTACAGAGAAGAAGTTGGAAAATACTACTTTCACCAGTTTGTTATCGGTCAACCAGACCTTAACTTCCGAAACCCAGATGTCGTCGAAGAAATGAAGAATGTTATTCGCTTCTGGTTAGATAAAGGCGTCGCAGGTTTCAGGGTTGATGCTATCAAACATTTGTTTGAAGTTGACAAGGCAGACTTTGGTGGCAAGTATCCTGATGAGCCTTTAACTGGCAATACTGAAGATCCTGATAGTTACGACTACGTATCCCACATTTACACCATAGACCTCGATGAATCTGTAGAAATGGTCTACCAATGGAGGGAAGTCTTCGAAGAATTTAAAGAAAAGGATGGATTTAGCAGAGTAATGATGACTGAGGCATACTCTAGTGCTCAAATGACGATGAGATACTTTGGGGAAGGTGATCGCAAAGGAGCCCAGATGCCTTTCAACTTTGTGCTGATTTCTGATGTGGACGGTGGTTCAAGTGCTGCTGAGATCAAATACGCTCTCGAAAAGTTCCTCACTTTCAAACCTATTGATCAACACGCAAACTGGGTGGTAAGACTTTTTACAACATTTTGAAGATTTGTTTGAAGATCCTCCAAATTCTTACTCAACTATTAATTATTATTTTTCAGGCCGGAAACCACGACAACAGCCGCGTTGCTTCAAGATTTAGCCCAGAGTTAGTTGATGGTATCAACATGATTACATTATTGATGCCTGGTATTGGTGTTACTTATATGGTAAGCATATCTGTTTATTTCAAAATTCTCATTAAGTAAAGCAGTTCCAATATGATTAATTAATCTTATCCTAATTTTTATATGTTAATCCTAAGAATAAGATGTTTATTGTGTGTGTTTAGGGTGAAGAAATCGGTATGGTCGATGGTTATGTAAGCTGGGAAGATACCGTGGACCCGAGTGGCTGCAACACTGATGACCCTATCAACTACTGGATATCGTCTAGGGATCCTGTACGTACGCCATTCCAATGGAGTGCTGATAAGAATGCAGGTATGAGTAAAGTGCATTTGGTCAAACCTCCATGATAATGGTATCAAAATGACAATCCGAATATAAAGGCTATCTCAATCGATGAAACTAAAATTGATACATATATTTATTCTACAGGTTTCTCAGACGGTGACAAGACCTGGCTCCCAGTAGCAGCTGGTTTCGAAAACCTGAATGTAGCAGTCCAGAGCGTGACAGAAAATTCTCACTTGAACGTCTACAAGGCTCTAGCCGCTCTCCGTACCGACAAGATCTTCAGATACGGCAGATACGAGTCTGTGGCATTCAATGAAGGAGTCTTCGCTTTTAGAAGGTAAATACTAAAATTCTGCTTGAGTCATTGAAAAAGTTTCGTGATGTTATAAAAATATTGAAGATACTTATTTCACCATTTTTTTTTTATTGATCTTATCTTGACATAAGGAATTTTGAAATACCAATATAAACAAAACAATAAACACTTGTAACTTTTTCGTAAGATATACATCATGATGTTATCAATCTTATCTGGATAACGGTGTGAGTTGCGCATTTATATCATGTTCTTGTAATATTAGTCATAAGTTTTCAATGTGTAACTGTTGGTTATTCCTAAATAAATAAATACTTACGTGACTAGAAAAAATTGTAAGCAATTGTAGCTCTAAACTGGAAAGTAGAATTCCCTATGTCATATGTTCCGTCGAGTACACATTACACACGTAATATTTACAAACATCCAGGCTCGGAAGTAATGTTTGCAGACCGAATGTGTACCTACAGGTATACACCAATTTGCTCTAATGCGGAAATTGATCCAATGTCCTTGGAAAATATAGGTTTTACAGTATTTAGGTCACAACATTAACATAAATTGGTTAACGCTATTTTTTTTATTTGCATTTATGATTGAATTTATTGAAATTGAACAGCACATTCGTTATTTCCATTCGTGCGTTTTCATAAGTCGACGGGAACGTTTAAATTAATCAACTTTTCGGTGAATTTATTCATTTCTTTCCTGGAAAACCATCAACGCGCTGACGTCAGAAAAAGTGGCATTATGGTGGTAGTGATATAAAATAACCAGTTGTATGCAGAAAATTCATCACCACTGCTCTCAAAAACGGTGAAGGAAAACATCGTGAGGATACATGAGGAATACATCGTGAGGCATGTCCTAGAACCAAAAATTCGAAGGCATGTGACATCCACCAACCCGCACTGGGCCCGCGTGGTGGATTATGGCCCATCCTTTCTCACAGAGAGGAGGCCTGTGTCCCAGCAGTGGGAACATTAATAGGCTAATGATGATGTTGATGTATGCAGAAAATACATACATTACAAAACATTACATTATTAGTTGACTAGCTACTACATTACAAAGGAACAGTTAATAATAGTATTTCTAACTTAAACCTCCATAATTATGAAGATTCAGATTTTGTTTCATTTAGTACAATGCCTGGACCTCACCACACTTTAAAGTAAGCAACCAGAAAATACGGCCTTAGACCGTCTTTGAACTGGTTAACATACAACATCGCGTGACGATAAGGTTTTCATTGGAAACGGTTACTTCATACATGAATATCTAATACATATACATACATACAATACATTTTTTGTTTGTTTGTTTGATTGTTTGTTTGTACCGAATAGGCTCCAAAACTACTGGACCGATTTCAAAAATTCTTTCACCGTTGGGAAGCTACTCTATCCCCGGGTGACATAGGCTACTTTGTATCCCTGTATTCCCACGGGAACGGGAACTACGCGGGTGAAACCGCGAGCCGTCCTCTAGTATGTAATATAAACGAACATTCAGTACTGGTCTACCACGAAATTGGTCCGTCAACAGCGATTAAAAAGGAGATATTGATGTATGCCTATGAGCTTTTCTTGAGTATGGACGCGTTGTGTTTGTTAAATTGCTTAATTAAGTAGTTCCTACTTCATCAAACTATGAATGCGCTATGAAAACATCGTTAAGAAAAGTAAACCAACTTATTTGCCAAGCAAACATAGCCTCTTACAGGACTTAAATAATTTTGCTATTAAATCACAATATTGATCAATCACTAATGATAAAAGTGTTGAAAAAACCTTAGTGACATATATTTCAAGAACGACCATATTAAAAATGCAATGCAGTAATTTTAGACAAACTACAAAATTACTGCACCGTTTCCCCCATCTTTAGACTAATAATACAGGTTTACAAGGTCATATCTTATTCCAGGTGGTATGAGAAGAAAGCCTACATCGTCGTCATCAACTTCAGACAAGAAGCCTACACCATCGACCTCACCTACTTTGAAAACGTCAACAAGAAAGTCGAAGTCGTTATCAGCAGCATCCAGTCACCCAAAACTACCAAGTGAGAACTAATAATTTTAAAGTACCGCGTAACAAAGTCCATTTCCCAGATCTTTAACAATAGAACTGGATAGGACAATGTTATTATTAAAGCCTACCCCAAACCCAAGATAGTTCAAAACTCCCATATTATAGAAGTAAGAAGTTTGGGCATAATGCCAGATTGCTAAAGATCAACACACTCAATATTACCTTAGAATTTGGAGCAAAACCGTCAACGATGATTATCTTTTTGTGTGCCAAAACTTCTTTAGTGGTTCCCTATATTATGTGTTCACCCTTTCCAGCTATTTTATTATCCTTTGAGCTCTTTTCGGAGACAAACTCTGTTTTTATACTATAAGGTTCTATTCCATTTAAATTAATATCAAAATTATAATTTTCGTTTACATTTTAATTATCTGTTTCTCTGAATTCAAACAGAAACAGGATTAACTTCTATTTCGTACAATTTATCAGCAAATCGTATTTACCTCCGTAAGTCTGATACCACTTGAGCAACGATCACTTGAGCAATGAGCATGTGAGATTCGATAACTTTCAAGACAAGAGACTTGTTTCTCAGCGGGTTAGTGCTGAAACTATTGTTTCGTGTCTTTATCGAATACAAAATCACAAATATATTATCGGTTTATGTGAGCAAGGTAGAAAAAGACTAAAGTATTTTTTTATATTAGTGTAAAGTACAAACATTGCATTTGGATTTAAGAGTATAGCTAAAGTTAATTTTAAAATTTCTAATGATTGTGATACCTATTGCATATACGGAATAAAAGAGTATAGCTTAAGCGTTCGTTTTCTAGAGGTATAAAATAAACGAAACAGTAGGTAAGATAATTATATTATGTAGTTTTTTGCAATTATACCTCAATGTGACAATTGAGACGTTGTCACGTGTTGTCTTGTCTCTAACTCCTGATTCGATTAGACTATTCAACCAAATTGAATGATGATCCATCAATATAGCTCACAGTAATAGATTCCTCGTCAGAATTTACAATTGTTTAGGTACCTGTATTGTTATCGTCAATATCTTTGCTTACCCTTACCGTAAGGTCTAAATGTAGTCCAACTTATATTGAAAATAATAAGAAAGCCAATAACACAGCTCCTGTATTTGTTTGTTTATTCGTAGTATTAATCTCAATAACCCAGTTTTTAATTTTATCTTTTCAGGGATGTTCTTCAAGCGAACCAAGTGGAGATTCTCGGCGGTGAATCTTTAGTGCTCAAAGTTGCTTAACTATCATCAACTTGATAAACTTCTATAAATTATTAAATAACAACTGTGGTCTACATTTACTTATTTAAATCAATATACAATTATTTAAATCTTGAAGATTGGAAGAAGCAAATTCTGACTGCAAAACCGGGTTATACAGCTGTAACAACTTTGTAAATGTTATTAAAAGTTTGCTATTGTGTACTGAAGAGGTATTCATTAAAATGGATTTTTTATTCATCCTGTTTAGTCGAGACTGGCTAAGCCAGCACTTCATACTTTTGAAAATAAAATGAAACGTCTTCACAAAATTGTTTTAACTTTACTCCGGATGAAGGTAACGAAATTGAGGCACCTAATGGGAAATTAATTTGCATTTATACATTAATTATGGATTAGCTGTGTAGGGCGAGAGATTAGTGTTAAATATTATTATGTAATTGCGACACGATTATGTATGTAACACTTGACTCTAATAGTGATATGTCGTTCATAATTATCTCTTGAAGTTATGAGTTAATTTGAAATCATAGAGGCACTTGAATATTAACTAAATTAAATGTGAAAGTGATTGATTAGTATTAGTGTAAGCCTGTTCAATGTGAATACTCTAATGTAAATTTTAATTGCTCCAAGTATAAAACAGGCCACCCATCTTGTATCTTGATAGATGTCAATGTATGACTTCTGTTCTTGCTAATAAAATTAAAGCTTTTCCTAAGAATGGTACGTTCAGTCAAACACCATAGTTTTTTAGAATACTACATTTAACAACTGGTAACTGAATGGTCTTATTGTGGCTATTTTAGCTAGATATCCGCAGAAGTGGTTACATTGAAGACAACCACAACTCCAAATATACAGACGGTAAAAAAACTGTAGATAAAATACGCGTTTAAACGTGAATTTACAATATCTTACATTGAAAACAATGAAACTCACGAAGGCTGCATAGGATACCTAGATATAAATATTTTGAGCTCGAATTATCTGACGCAGAATTTACTGAACATTGCAACGCGGTAAAGATACAATATTGTCCGGTTGACCGCGGCCACCGCACTCGCTTACTGTACCGTGCCTAACACGAATTGTAAAGGTGAGAATTGAGAATGCTAAAACGAAATAATAATGGGTCCCTGAAAAGCACCAGTGTGTTAGGCGAAACCATATCAGATTGTAATTAGAAACAGATTTAAATAACTAGTTCATAATAACAATTGCTATGTTCCTTTATTCGGTGACATTAACCAACAACGACATCAATATCAACAACAACTTTGAAATTTGATGGAGGATATTTAATACATGGACCTTTGTATTTAAGGCCATTAACAAACATTGTGATGGATAATAGGCATTACCAACTGTCATTTAAACTATTTAAGCATTCGGTGTCGATGTTCAGCTATGTATGTAAGCCAAGACTGCCCAAGATTTCATGTTCTTCTAAAATTATTCGTACATTCGTTTCTAAAACGCGCAAGGCATGTGCGTTCACACCTTAACGTGTATGGACACGATGTCAAACCGCGGTGCACGGCTGTTGCTCTAGACCACATGGGGTGAAGCAAAACCGAGCTTCGTCTTATGCGCTACTATCGACAGCGTATCGAATAAAATTGTTTGTTTTATAGAGCCCCAGTTATTGTTAGGTCGGTTTCACTGGCTTGGCGTTTTTGTTGACAGTACAGGCTTTTAGCGTTATTAGTTCGTAAAGTTTCGAGAGTTACAGCTGTTTTTTTGGGACAACTTTTTAGTATTGATCCTTGTGTGGTTTCTGAGGGAAACGTGAACTTAATACCTAATAGGAGATGTGACGGTCAGACAGGCAGTCACTCAATGTGAAATACCAGTGTTCACGTCAGTTAGACGGGAAGCTGATTCCAACATAGTTGGGAAAATGCCTTGAAGGTTTATTGAAACATTTGGTTTTGGAGAGAAGCTAAGGTTAGAATGCAGTGGCAAGCGCGAGACTAGCATTAGATTGCTCTTAGCTGATGATGGAATGATGATGATCGATTGCTAGATCTTCACATAGCGAGGAAAGCCATGTTTAGAAATATATAATTAGGATTGTATGTATTAATGACTCTTACAAGGAGTTATATTAAAATGACCACCAACATCGCCTTTGCCAGTGGTCCAACTTGAAAACTATATAATAGGTACCTAATTGAATGCTCGCAATTAGAGTATTAACTCTACTTGGGAATAAAATTAATTATTAAATCCTTTTTTAAAACAAGGTTGTTCGTATTCTACGCAGTAAACCCTTTTCATTTGATAGTGATATCATGGAAGTGCACAAAAATAAATGGTCCGCCATCTCGGGCCGTCCGCCTTATTGGATTTAGAATATCGTCACTTAATTAAACATGCATTATCATCCAAAATAAACGTGTATGCAAAATTTCATCTTGATCGGTGGAGTATAAACTGCTTTAAAATTCAGTTTCAAGATTTGACCCGAACACACTTACTTACATACATACTATATACATTGCAAGTTAAATAAAAAACTTTTTTGCAAAAAAATACTACCGACTTCCAAATACAAAACTACAAAGTGAAAATAATTGAAGAGTTCTATTGTATATCTCCGAAGTTATTCATCAGATCTTTACCAAATTAAAATTAGACCAATTTCGGAACATACTTTTTCAAACAAAAAAAGAATTTTCAAAATCGGTCCACAATTGACGGAGTTATCGGTGAACATACAAAAAAAAACAAACAATGTCGAACATAGAACCTCCTCCTTTTTGGGAAGTCGGTTAATAAAAGCTAGTAAAATACAACAAAAGCAGCTTAAAGTAACAGTAACAAAGATATCACCGAGACTAAATTCACATTGTAAATTAATTGGCAACGAACCTCAGTTCTCAAAGGTTACCAACGAGTGTAACCTACCTTTTGATCCTTAATTAAATGACTAAACAATGGAAAGGCTACCCTTTATAAGTTGTCAGAATGTGCCTTTATGTCTTGTTAATGACTTAGAAATTAGGCAGGTTTAGGTTTTGTTTTATAATAGGTATCAAAGGTTGTGCTTTACTTTGTGTCTCGCTGAATGTTACTTAAATAAGTGTTAAGCAATGTTTCATGTAGTTTCCTGTGGCTATTATTTGGTTAAGTAGCTTGTGTGTTCATTAATATGCACGAGACTTTATTCACTACAATATTATATGTACGTATTATGAATACCTATTTTAACAACACAAGATTCTCATTTGTTTTCATTTTCAGGTATAGGAAATGTTGGCGTGACAACTTGGAGGTGTTTTGATGGATTGGTCGGAGAAAAAAAACTCCGGGTAGAATGGAAGTCTATAAATTCTTACCCATAGACAAAATAGATTGACAAAAAAAAAGTAGAATAGACGGTCTTCCCCAACACTTGGCCAATTCAGAGATTAATACTTACATTGGTGTTGAATGCTGATTGTAATAAGCTTAAAAGCCCCGTATGGATATAATCGTATTTCGAATACTAGCCCCATTATCCTTACATGAATTTATCTAAAGCTGCAAGAGTCAGTTAATCTAGTTTAAAAGCTGTTTTTTTCCTGATCAATCTCAATTCTAAATTGCTAGTTGCTTGACCAAGATTTCAACAACCATCACGGTATGTAAAGATGATAACCATCATATGAAAATTAGTTTTCAGAAACAAACTGAAGACATCAAACAAGCAAACTTGTTTCTTATACAATGTACTTACATATCACAGGAACTATCAAAAACTTTACATCATATATAAGTCAGAGTTCATGTCAGTCAAAGTTTCGTGAACCGGTAAAGTATTTGTTCTCGACGGTTCAAGAGCAATGCGTACAAACTTGGGATGGATTCAGACAAAATGAAGGCAACTTTAGGAAAGTTTCTAGCACATATGTTCTGACGTAAAGTTTGCGAGTCAAGTAAGAGCTGTTTAAAGATGAAGTTGATATGAAGAAATTTTTTGTGTAGTTGTTGCGTATGGCAGGTCAATTTATCCACTTTATTTATTTGCAGGACATTTATTTGTTAGGGTTCTTACGAAGATATTTTCGAGTAAGGGTAAAGTAATGCTAAAACGACACAAGTATAGAAGTACTGTCTGACATCAAAATTGCAGCTTACCCTGGAATTAACGCACATAATTTGTTTTTATTTTGTATGAGAAATAACCAAAAATGTCCAACTTAACACACCTTTGTTGGCACAAAACAAACGTATCAAATCAAATACATTTATTTGAGAATTGCTCCCAGAATAAAAGTTGTAACCAAATATAAGGGCGTTCACCCCCTAAAGGATCCTGCCGGTCGATTCTGTAGACACGATTGACAGGTCAATTCGAGCTCACTTCCCCAAGTCATCACGGTAAGATTTTTACAGAATTCCACTACTGAAGGATTGCCAACGAATTCAAAATAAGCTTGTATACGAGTATATAAATATCTACAAGGGACCTGCGTCGGTTCTTGTTTATTTCAGCTTATTTTATTTAAGCGAAGTATGTTTGGAATTTCTTTGAAGGATAAATTTCTAAACGTAATTATCCGGCGAGAGAAGAATCTGGTGTCAGTGACATGGCTTGAAGGAGATACTACAATATTCTAATAATATATCATAAATGTGAAAGACTGCAGTATGTTTGGGTAACTCAATCACGCTTCAACGTCTGAACGTTATTTTTTATCTACTTAAGTTCCTGAGGGATAATTTTTGACTTTCACCGGGGTCTAGGTTTTTAATATCTAACTTTGTTTTTTTTATTAACTGCTGATAGATGATATTAATAATATAAGCTGCAGGAATGATTTCTAGGACAGGAATAGTCTTTGAGCAAAGCCAACATAGAGCAATTACCTAGCATCGCACTAAGGTGAAGCCAGTCTGCATGTTAAATGCAAAAACCAGGATCTTCCCTATCCTGCTTTGGTGGAGATCTATGTTCCACGCAAAAGACAAGTTTGATTGAAAACTTAGCAATAAATGGTTACAAAATAAATAAATCGTCTCACAACAGAAATTTGGCACAGACATATATTATAGTCGAAAATAGCACATAGGATACTTTTATATCCCGGGAATATGTTCCCTCGGGATCATTTTCGACATTTGTGGTTATAAATTTTTTGTGTGTAATTACTGATCCAGTAATGGTAGTCTGTAGATAAGTTTTAGATTATGTTGTGGTAATAATGGCTTTGAAGTCGTTAGCTTTAGTTTTATAGGAGAAGAACTTTATAATAGTTGTCATTATAATAATATTGTTTCCTTTAGCTTCTCAACCTCAAGATAAAATAACAAGATTTGCTCTTTAAAATAGCGTAGGCTGTAAGCCAATCTAAGTTGGGAAAATGTCTAGGCGGATTATATTAGTTTTGTGATGGCGTAGATTTTACAAATGTTTTTAATAATAATTTTCTTTTTCAGTGACGTGTTCAACGCATCGGCTGTGCCAGTTGCTGGCTTCGAAGGACTTGCACTAAAACTGCACTAAACCGGAATAAGGAATGATGATTATATTTATTTTGTTATTTTCTTGATTACAATTTATTAACCAATTTTTGGTATTATTTCAATACACCTAGCGTTTAATGACTTGGCTACTCCATCCAATCTCATGATTACAATACCTTCATTGTAACTGAATGAGCAAAATAATCATACTGAATGTTAAAAATAAGACTTGAGTAGGTGAGTAGGTAACATACGCCCGAAATTAACAAAGGAAGTACTTCCCTTGACCTTACTTGTAAGCAATTAATTATCAATGTGGGAGCTATGTATAGGGAAGTAATAACTGCTTGTTCCTCTTTTGTAACGGAAAAAAGAGTTTTGCCCTTTAGTTAGGACAGTAACAGTCCCGGATTATTAAGTACGCGTTAGGGTGAGACAAACGAACGTAATTATTTGAGCTGTGAGTCGCGTAAAATGAGTCGCGGAATTTACTCTGCATTCGATTTCATACTTAGAATTGTAAAAATTCGGTATTTTTTCTGAGATGAAAAAAAAAAGTTTAATAAAACATGAAAAAGAAAAGTAGGAGTAGGTTCTTATACAAGAATACGAAAATAAAAATATGGTAAGGCGGTTATTGTATATGAGTTGATATTACATTTATTTTTTGCTTACTTAGAAAATACCATTTGTTTTTTGTTAAATAGTACATAAATGTCTTAAAATAATTGGCACTTACCACTGAAGTTTACGATTTACGGACGGAGATTTTCCTAATTACAAAGAAAAGCTGATTCTGATTGTAACAAATTAAGTATTTTCTAAGTTCATAATAATAGGTACCCATTGATTTAAACATAATTTGACTTTAATTAAAAGAAAACAACCAAATTTAGTGCATCATTTTTTATGAAAAAAAAACCGAATGTAGAGTGCCAAGTTTTTTCATGTTTTTTTTCAAGATTGTGAAAAAAACATAAAGTTTTTTTTAATTTACATCTCTATTCATACTCAAGTCCTGTTTGTACCACACGACGACGCAAAATGTGTGAAATATTCCCGTAGAATGTAAATCACGCGACTCAAAAAACGCCACTCACAACTCATAAAATTACATCCTTAATCCTACGTTCTACTTATCTATAAATAGTATAAAAAAGTCGCTGTCCGTGTTTGTCGATGTCATTTCTGTTTTTTCGCTAACTTCTTCTAAACCAAACAACGGATTTTGATACGTTCTTCACTAAAAAAAATAGCGGTAAACAAGGAAGATTTTTGTGTATAATTTGTCCCGTGCGAAGCCACTATTTATTATTATGAGTATAAATGTGTAATTCTATAGGTATGTTTAAATGTTTGTAAATCAATCACGCCTCAGCAGATCGGAATTGGATGGGAATACAGAAGACCATAGCCTGGATTAAGACGTTGGATACTTTTATCCCGTGAGTATGTTCTTAAGGGATAGTTTAGATTTTTACGTGGGCAACGCCACTGGTAAAAGCTAGTAACTTATTTGAGAAAATTATACACTTGACGAACCAAACGATAGATTTTATTAAAACTAAAAGAACAAAACTTTTTATTTTAAACTTTTAATTTATCATTCTTTTTTACTAATTACTGTTAAACATATAAGTCGTATATATTTTTGTAATCACCTCTAAAACCCTTCATTTAATATCTCACTCGATGGGTTTGGAAGAAAAAAATTAGGACTCACACATATAGCACCCAAAATCCGCCATTTTTATTTTTAATAACGTCACTTAATACACACCTACATACAAGATAACCCTTTCCTTAAGAGGCGCAAAAACATAACCCTTTTCTTGCACTCGGATAGTAATACCTGCAAATAATATCTAGGTAACTACTACTTTACTGCAATAAAAACTGAATTTTGACAAAACCCCTGCACCGTAACTAATTTATAATACAAGATCATAAAAGTAATCGTCTAGACAAAACTGAAAATCCCTGCGCTACCTATTATTTCCGAAGAAAATTAACAGAGCATCTTTATAGTTTCCAGTCCATTCCACGATCGAGAAAAGTAGCCATTATCACAATAAAAAATCACAGTAGCCATTATAAGATTTACAAAAGCATATTTCATTAAAAGAACACCCTCATTGGACAGGACGACTCTGTCGTCACACTACAGTAAAAAAAACTGAGTGAATAAAAACTGACAAATTCAACACAATCTTCGTTTGTAAGGAAAATGTTGAGTGCGCTTGTCATTCCGCACTGGATCTGAGTTTTATCAATGATATTGTGGGAAGAGACGATAGACAGCTTTTGATGATACTGAACGGTGGTGTAAATACGATTGGTGAATAAATAATGGAGTTGTTAGTTGCTTGAGAGATAGTTGAAGTTTACCATGTACATTCCATCACTATTGCAACAGTCTGTTTTGTAAAATAATTACAATCCACAAACACTCACGGCACACAAAGGTAAGAAAACCAAAGGTTTGTTGCACGTGTTTTCGATTTCCGTGTTGGTATTTTTAGAATGAAAAATTTTTTTGCGGGGGGAAGTAAACGGTTAAGGGGGGGGGGGGGTAAATCCTATCTTGTTCTCCTGGATGAAGTAGAGGCGGCGCAGGGGGGCAATTTTTTTGTCAGAAATGCGCTAACTCCAACCGTTTCTGAGATATGAGGGTTTTAAAATTTTTGTTGGTCGTAATTTTTTTGCCTTTTATCGGTCTCTCTGAGCTGTTTCTGTGACAATGGTGCTTGCAATTGCTTGTCAAAGAAAAGCGACCTTATTTCAATGTGAATAAGGGTATTTTTGTTTTGTTTTTTAGAGTTTTATTAATCGTAAATAAATGCGAGTTTGGCTCGCTACGTTTTCGAGTTTTTAACGTTTTTAATTTTTTTGACGCATTTTCCAGGACTGGATCTAGTTAATTTTTTTGACGCATTTTCCAGGACTGGATCCAAAATAAATGCTATGCAATAGCTTTACCGCGGCAGTCCCCGAGTGCCACACGACTTTTTTTTCTAAGGAAAGCTTAACATTTCAGAAAATAGAAAACGTAGTTAACTTTTTAACGGAAATACTATGCTCACAGTGAGTTAGTGCTACGAATTTTCTAATATAGTTTTTTTTATACTAGGTTTCTCCACCGGTGACAAGACATGGCTGCCAGTAGCTGAAGGTTACGAGACCCTGAATGTTGAAATACAGGAGGCCGCTGAGAGGTCTCACTTGAAGGTCTACCAGGCCTTAGCTGATCTGCGGCAAGAGAAGGTCTTCAGATATGGACGTTACGACTCTCTGGCTATGAACAAAGACGTATTTGTGTTCCGAAGGTATGGAAATAATATGCATCATAATTTAATTATTTTCTTGGTAATAATTTGATATTCAAACAAGGTCTTCTGAAAATATTTGACTTCATATTTCATAGGAATCCAATGTTTACCAGATCAGAAAAATAAATTGACGCAATTCTTTGAACAAGTTGAGTTCAATGGAAATACTTTGAATTGCAAAAGTATATCATTGTAAATCCATCTATGTATGTTAAAAATAATCATAATTTCCAATTATACGTGATGACCTTTAATTTATTGGCAATATTTCAGGGTGTGAGAGTACTCATGAATATAATTCACCTTATAATACGAAATGAATATCAAAATATGAAAAAATGAGATGTTTTCATTATTCTGTCCACAAATGCGAATATAAAATGGACATAACAGTAGATTATTTAAATATTTAAGACTTGATCCCATAGTAAAAGTTGTTTAAATATTTATCAGTACTTTCACCCCCAACGATTGCCAGTATATCAAAAGGCATCCTGTTTTATGTATCCATCAAAATTGTAACAGCGATCCAGTTTAATCCATATTCATTCGCTATAAATTCAATGTTTAAATTTCAGATGGTACAATGGTGAGACCTACCTTGTCATCGTCAACATGCGTGATGTGGACTATGTTATTGATCTGACGTACTTCGAAAATGTAACCGGTGACGTCAGCGTTGTACTGAGAAGCATCCAATCTCCGAAGAATGAAGGGTGAGTTTCACGCATCGTTGAAATTTCTGAATAAGACACTAATATTATAAAGGTGAAAGTTTGTGAGTGTATGTGTTTGTATGTTTGTTACTTCTTCACGCTCAAACGGCTGGACGGATCTGGATGAAATTTATATGATAAAATTTGGCACAGACATATATTATAGTTGAAAATAGCACATAGGATACTTTTATATCCCGGGAATATGTTCCCTCGGGATCATTTTCGACATTCGACATTTGTGGTTATAATTTTTTTGTGTGTAATTACTGATCCAGTAATGGTAGTCTGTAGATAAGTTTTAGATTCTGTTGTGGTAATAATGGCTTTGAAGTCGTTAGCTTTAGTTTTATAGGAGAAGAACTTTATAATAGTTTTCATTATAATAATATTGTTTCCTTTAGCTTCTCAACCACAAGATAAAATAACAAGATTTGCTTTTTAAAATAGCGTAGGCTGTAAGCCAATCTAAGTTGGGAAAATGTCTAGGTGGATTATATTAGTTTTGTGATGGCGTAAATTTTACAAATGTTTTTAATAATAATTTTCTTTTTTCAGTGACGTGTTCAACGCATCGGCTGTGCCAGTTGCTGGCTTCGAAGGACTTGTACTAAAACAGCACTAAACCGGAATAAGGAATGATGATTATATTTATTTTGTTATTTTCTTGATCACAACTTATTAACCAATTTTTGGTTTTATTTCAATACACCTAGCGTTTAACGATTTGGCTACTCCATCCAATCTCATGATTACAATACCCTCATTGTAACTGAATGAGCAAAATAATCATACTGAATGTTAAAAATAAGACTTGAGTAGGTGAGTAGGTAACATACGCCCGAAATTAACAAAGGAAGTACTTCCCTTGACCTTACTCGTAAGCAATTAATTATCAATGTGGGAGCTATGTATAGGGAAGTAATCAATGCTTGTTCCTCTCTTGTAACGGAAAAAAGAGTTTTGCCCTTTAGTTAGGACATACCCCTATTTGTCTACTGAGTTTTCCTATAGTGGCCTCCTTCACCAACCTTACGTTATGGAAAGCGGCACACTATACCAGGCAACCCCTTACGAGGTGTCTGGGACCATCTTCGGTAGGTCACGCCTCCGAGAGCACTCGCCCCTGGTACTCAAGAGAAAATGTGAGTTGCACCGTGATTACTCACTACCATTTGTCCAGAATGGTACCGGAGCAATAAAGCCGCTCACCACACGCACCCCAGCACGCCAGCACAAGTGCAAGCACCAGCACCAGCGCAGTTGGTGCTAGCGGATTCAATCCCCTTTAGTTAGGACAGTAACAGTCCTGGATTATTAAGTACGCGTTAGGGTGAGGCCAAACAACGGTAATTATTTGAGCTGTGAGTCGCGTAAAATGAGTCGCGGAACTTACTCTGCATTCGGTTTCATACTTAGAGTTGTAAAAATACTGTTTTTTTTTCCGAGATAAAAAAAATGTTTAAAAAAATATGAGTTGATATTACATTTTTTTTTTGCTTACTTAGAAAATACCCTTTGTTTTTTGTTAAATAGTACGTAAATGTCTTAAAATAATTGGCAAGATCCACTGAAGTTTACGATTTACGGACGGAGATTTTTCTCATTACAAAGAAAAGCTGATTCTGATTGTAACAAATTAAGTATTTTCTAAGTTCATAATAATAGGTTGTACCCATTGATTTAAACATAATTTGACTTTAATTAAAAGAAAACAACCAAATTTATTGCTTCACTTTTTATGAAAAAAAAACCGAATGTTGAGTGCCAAGTTTTTTCATGTTTTTTTTCAAGATTGTAAAAAAAACATTTTTGTTTTTTTAATTTACATCTCTATTCATACTCAAGTCCTGTTTGTACCACACGACGACGCAAAATGTGTGAAATATTCCCGTAGAATGTAAATCACGCGACTCAAAAAACACCACTCACAACTCATAAAATTACGTCCTACTTATCTATAAATAGTATAAAAAAGTCACTGTCCGTGTTTGTCGATGTCATTTCTGTTTTTCGCTAACTTCTTTTAAACCAAAAAACGGATTTTGATACGTTCTTCACTAAAAGAAATAGCGGTAAACAAGGAAGATTTTTGTATATAATTTGTTCCGTGCGAAGCCACTATTTATTATTATGAGTATAAATGTGTAATTCTATAGGTATGTTTAGATGTTTGTAAATCAATCACGCCTCAGCAGATCGGAATTGGATGGGAATACAGAAGACCATAGCCTGGATTAAGACGTTGGATACTTTTATCCCGTGAGTACGTTCTTAAGGGATAGTTTAGATTTTTACGTGGGCAACGCCACTGGTAAAAGCTAGTAACTTATTTGAGAAAATTATACACTTCACGAACCAAACGACAGATTTTATTAAAACAAAACTTATTATTTTAAACTTTTAGTTGTCATTCTTTTTACTAATTATTGTTAAACATATAAATAGTATATATTTTTGTAATCACCTCTAACACCCTTCATTTGATACCTCACTCGATGGGTTAGGAAGAAAAAAATTAGGACTCACACATATAGCACCCAAAATCCGCCATTTTTATTTTTAATAACGTCACTTAATTCACACCTACATACAAGATAGGCGCAAAAACATAACCCTTTTCTTGAACTCGGATAGTAATACCTGCAAATAATATCTAGGTAACTACTACTTTACTGCAATAAAAACTGAATTTTGATAAAACCCCTGCACCGTAACTAATTTATAATACAAGATCATAAAAGTAATCGTCTAGACAAAACTGAACATCCCTGCGCTATCTATTATTTCCGAAGAAAATTAACAGAGTATCTTTATAGTTTCTAGTCCATTCCACGATCGAGAAAAGTAGCCATTACACAAGATATGGAACATTTCCAAAACCAAAAGGTATTATGAAATCCTAGATGAAGATAAAACCCAAGTGTTTTCTGTTTATCGGCATTCTGTATCATTTATCTCAAATATAAGATATGTTTACCTATAAAGAGACTTGTAGGGAGCTCAGTTCACCCAGTAGCAGATATTATGGGGTAAGTAACATTTAAATATCATCATCATTATCATTATTCTATTGCCGACCCTTAAATTAAAAAAAAGGATTCCAATTTATTTAGGGTCGGTTAAAAACGTCTTCTTTTTCCATGCATTTTTCTCTATTGGTCCTCACCCACCTCACTTCCTTTCTAGACATACCATCTTGCATTGAAGCCACCCATCATTTAATTGGTCTTCCTTTACGCTTATATGTAACATTACAGCATCTATACATGTATAAACTTTCGCTTTTTCCCGTGGGTGTAGACGGAAACTACTGCACGATCCTTTTCCTTCGTCTACGCTGGTAAATCTTGTTACATACTAAGCGCTCTGGTTGAGAATACTTACTTCGCATCTGACCTTTTTGAAGGATAACGCCAATACAATCGGTGTAAGTACATCTTCTTGGGCGTCCCCTTGACTTTTCTACCAACAACCACCTTATAAATTCGTTTGTGACTAGTTTCTCATTCATCTTCTCTACATTACGAGACCGTGTAGAATATGATATCTTTGCCTACAACGACAGAAGGTTATGATAACCACAATAGAAATACATTACAAATACGATACATTATACCTACGTATTTCCTCATTATTCTTTGTATGATATGAATTATATTGAATGGACCGTGACATCAACATGCACATAGCACAGTTTTGCATGCCAAGTCTTGACTTGTTCACGTTTTGATGATACTAATTATTTATCTGGCTTTCCTCAGCTAGCTAGATAACAAGTTGTGTTTGAGTGAGTTTGTGGCAAGATGCAGTGATATTGGTATTTATTAAATACAATCTCTTCAAGGTATGTTTTGTGCATTGTGATAATAATGTACTATATTATCTCAATGGTTTTGTGGCTTTTTATTATACACTGGGCGCCGTCCACCACTCAATTATAGATGTTAGTTTACTCTGAATGCTCATACTCCATTGGTCAGCGAATAATGGCAATTTTAGTTTTACCAATATTCCAACTATTGATACATTATTTCTTCACAGGGTCAGTATGAAGGGCATCCTAGTTCTTCCGGTGCTGTTCGCACTAGCATTATGTGGCAACCACGACAAGGAACTTGATTGGTGGGAGACTACCATCTTCTACCAGATCTACCCAAGGTCATTCAAGGACAGCAATGGTGATGGCATTGGGGATCTGAATGGTAAGATATTTAAAATATGTTAGTTTCATTCACTCCTTACGCAAAAATCTACAACTTTAATTACTTCGACGATGTAGCTTACCCTAAATATAAATTTTTGCTTATTATCATCATTTTGCCTTCAGGAATCACAGAAAATCTGAAATACTTGAAAGAGCTGGGCGTTGGAGCTACCTGGCTATCCCCTATTTTCAAGTCACCAATGTACGATTTTGGCTACGACATCGCTGATTTCTATGCCATTCAAGAAGAATTCGGAACAATGGAGGATTTTGAAAATCTTATGGCGAAAGCTAAGGAATTAGGTAAGTTTTATTTTAATGAGTATATAACTATAAATGATAAGAATAAAATTATGATGACGCTGCTATAAATATAACAAATGAATGGAAAGTTTCATGAATAGAAAAGACACAGACCCAGAATTTATTTACTCGTAAATAAAATATCACCTAGTTAAAGTAAAGAGTGGTATTAAAATTGCATTTGATGCTACTACTACCCACAACGAACTCTTTCAGAGAAAAATCACCAAAGGTTAATTCAGAACTGCCTATTTTACCTTAAACGAATAAAACCGAAATATAAATTCGAATTACATTTATAATGCCTACAGACAAAAGTTATCTGATTACTTTACTCTGAGTATTTGCTAACCATCTCACAAACAAACAAGAAATACAAACACTATCGTTTACCGTTCTAGATATTAAAATAGTTCTGGATTTCGTACCAAACCACACGAGTAACGAAAGTGTGTGGTTTGAGGAGGCGTTGCGAGGCCACGAGAAGTATTACGATTACTTTATCTGGGAGGATGGAGTGGTGGACGAAAATGGGGTTACGCATCCGCCTAATAATTGGGTAAGTTTGAAAATTTTGGTTTTAATATATTTGAAAAGTATAAATTATACTAATATAAATATACTTGAGTATATATGACGACCTGCTTGCCTGGAAATAAATCTTGTTGATAATTTAATTGATGATGCACATGAATGATTAATTAGTCACATGGTGGAATATCATATGGTAATTATCAGTGCTATTTATAATAATATGAACTGATATTAATTTACCAAAGGAAATGTTTTTAAAGTTATAATAATTATGTAATTTCTATGTAGGTCAGTGTATTCCGTAAGAGTGCCTGGGAGTACAGAGAAGAAGTTGGAAAATACTACCTTCATCAGTTCGTCATCGGTCAACCAGACCTTAACTTCCGAAACCCAGATGTCGTCGAAGAAATGAAAAATGTCATTCGCTTCTGGTTAGATAAAGGCGTCGCAGGTTTCAGGGTTGATGCTATCGCCCATTTGTTTGAAGTTGACAAGGCAGACTTTGGTGGCAAGTATCCTGATGAGCCTTTAACTGGCAATACTGAAGATCCTGATAGTTACGACTACGTATCTCACATTTACACCACAGACCTCGATGAAACTGTAGAAATGGTCTACCAATGGAGGGAAGTCTTCGAAGAATTTAAAGAAAATGATGGATTGAGCAGAGTAATGATGACTGAGGCATACTCTAGTCCTCAAATGACGATGAGATACTTTGGAGAAGGTGATCGCAAAGGAGCCCAGATGCCTTTCAACTTTGTGCTGATTTCTGATGTGGACGGTGGTTCAAGTGCTGCTGAGATCAAATACGCTCTCGAAAAGTTCCTCACTTTCAAACCTATTGATCAACACGCAAACTGGGTGGTAAGACTTTTTACAACATTTTGAAGATTTGTTTGAAGATCCTCCAAATTCTTACTCAACTATTAATTATTATTTTTCAGGCCGGAAACCACGACAACAGCCGCGTTGCTTCAAGATTTAGCCCAGAGTTAGTTGATGGTATCAACATGATTTCATTATTGATGCCTGGTATTGGTGTTACTTATATGGTAAGCATATCTGTTTATTTCAAAATTCTCATTAAGTAAAACAGTTCCAATATGATTAATTAATCTTATCCTAATTTTTATATGTTAATCCTAAGAACAAGATGTTTATTGTGTGTGTTTAGGGTGAAGAAATCGGTATGGTCGATGGTTATGTAAGCTGGGAAGATACCGTGGACCCGAGTGGCTGCAACACTGATGACCCTATCAACTACTGGATATCGTCTAGGGATCCTGAACGTACGCCATTCCAATGGAGTGCTGATAAGAATGCAGGTATGAGTAAAGTGCATTAGGTCAAACCTAAATGATAATGGTATCAAAACGACAATGCGAATATAAAGTCTATCTCAATCGATGAAACTAAAATTGATACATATATTTATTCTACAGGTTTCTCAGACGGTGTCAAGACCTGGCTCCCAGTAGCAGCTGGTTTTGAAAACCTGAATGTAGCAGTCCAGAGCGTGACAGAAAATTCTCACTTGAACATCTACAAGGCTTTAGCCGCTCTCCGTACAGACAAGATCTTCAGATACGGCAGATACGAGTCTGTGGCATTCAATGAAGGAGTCTTCGCTTTTAGAAGGTAAAGACTAAAATTTTGCTTGAGTTTTTGAAAAAAGGTTTCGGGATGTTATAAAAATATTGAAGATACTTATTTCACCATATTTTTTTTTATCGATCTTATCTTGACATAAGGAATTTTGAAATACCAATATAAACAAAACAATAAACACTTGACATAAACCAGCATCAAATAATCTATTTTCGTAAGATATACATCATGATGTTATCTGGATAACGGTGTGAGTTGCGCATTTATATCATGTTCTTATAATATTAGTCATAAGTTTTAAATGTGTAACTGTTGTTTATTCCTAAATAAATAAATACTTACGTGACTAGAAAAAAATGTAAGCAATTGTAGCTCTAAACTGGAAAGTAGAATTCCCCATGTCATATGTTCCGTCGAGTACACATTACACACGTAATATTTACAAACATCCAGGCTCGGAAGTAATGTTTGCAGACCGAATGTGTACCTACAGGTATATGCCAATTTGCTCTAATGCGGAAATTGATCCAATGTCCTTGGAAAATATAGGTTTTACAGTATTTAGGTCACAACATTAACATAAATTGGTCAACGCTATTTTTTTTATTTGCATTTATGATTGAATTTATTGAAATTGAACAGCACATTCATTATTTCCATTCGTGCGTTTTCATAAGTCGACCGGAACGTTTAAATTAATCTACTTTTAGGTGAATTTATTCATTTCTTGCCTGGAAAACCATCAACGCGCTGACGTCAGAAAAAGTGGCATTATGGTGGTAGTGATATAAAATAACCAGAAATGCAGAAAATTCATTACCACTGCTCTCAAAAACGGTGAAGGAAAACATCGTGAGGATACCGGCATGTCCTAGAACCAAAAATTCGAAGGCATGTGACATCCACCACCCCGCACTGGGCCCGCTTGGAGGATTATGGCCTATCCCCTCTCACAGAGAGGAGGTCTGGGTCCCAGCAGTGGGAACATTAATAGGCTGATAATGATGTTCAAATTCATTTATTTCGTATATGTTGATGTATACAGAAAATACATACATTACAAAACATTACATTATTAGTTGACCAGCTCCTACATTACAAAGAAACAGTTAATAATAGTATTTCTAACTTAAACCTGAAGATTCAGATTTTCTTTCATTTAGTACAATGCCTGACCTCACCACACTTTAAAGGAAGCAACCAGAAAATACGGCCTTAGACCGTCTTTGAACTGGTTAACATACAACATCGCGTGACGATAAGGTTTTCATTGGAAACGGTTACTTCATACATGAATATCTAATATAAACGAACATTCAGTACTGGTCTACCACGAAATTGGTCCGTCAACAGCGATTAAAAAGGAGATATTGATGTATGTGTATGAGCTTTTCTTGAGTATGGACGCGTTGTGTTTATTAAATTGCTTAATTAAGTAGTTCCTAGTTCATCAAACTGTGAATGCGCTATAAAAACATAGTTAAGAAAAGTAAGCCAACTTATTTGCCAAGCAATCATAGTCTCACAGTACTTAAATAATGTTGCTGTCAAATCACAATATTGATCAATCACTTATTAAATTAGTCACTTAAAGTGTTGAAAAAACCTTAGTGACATATATTTCAAGAACGACTATATTAAAAATGCAAAGCAGTAATTTTAGACAAACTACAAAAATACTGCACTGAGTCCCCGATCTTTAGACTAATAAGACAGGTTTACAAGGTCATATCTTATTCCAGGTGGTATGAGAAGAAAGCCTACATCGTCGTCATCAACTTCAGACAAGAAGCCTACACCATCGACCTCACCTACTTTGAAAACGTCAACAAGAAAGTCGAAGTCGTTATCAGCAGCATCCAGTCACACAAAAATACCAAGTGAGAACTAATAATATTAAAGTACCGCGTAATAAAGTCCATTTTCCAGATCTTTAACAATAGAACTGGATAGGACAATGTTATTATTAAAGCCTACCCCAAACCCAAGATAGTTCAAAACTCCCATATTATAGAAGTTAGAAGTTTGGGCATAATGCCAGTTTGCTAAAGATCAAAACACTCAATATTACCTTAGAATTTGGAGCAAAACCGTGAACGCTGATTATCTTTTTGTGTGCTAAAACTTCTTTACTGGTTCCATATATTATGTATTCACCCTTTCCAGCTATTTTATTATCCTTTGAGCTATTTTCGGACACAAATTCTGTTTTTATACTATAAGGTTTCTCCTTCCATTTAAATTAATATCAAAATTATCATTTTCGTTAACATTATAATTATCTGTTTCTCTTAATTCAAACCGAAACAGGATTAACTTCTATTTCGTACAATTTATCGCAAAATAGTATTTACGTCAGTAACTCTGATAACACTTCAGCAACGATCACTTAAGCAATGAGCATGTGAGATTCGATAACTTCCAAGACAAAAGGCTTGTTTCTCTACGGGTTAAATTCTGAAACTATTGTTTCGTGTCTTTATCGAATACAAATTCACAAATATATCGTTTATGTGTGCAAGGTAGAAAAAGACTAAAGTATTTTTATATTAATGTAAAGTACAAACATTGCATTTGGATTTAAGAGTATAGCTAAAGTTCATTTTAAAATTTGTAATGATTGTTATAACTGCCCATAACCCAGACGACAAGACCACAATGTTAGAAGAAAGTTAATTGAAAAGTTTAGCGAAATTGAGTTATTTTTTCGTTTAAACTCGTTCCAACAACAAGTAAGAGACTGTTAAAATCCCTTATTTGAACATTAAAATAAAAGAGTATAGCTTTAGCGTTCGTTTTCTAGAGGAATATAGTAAACAATCAGTAGGTAAGATAATTATATTATGGAGGTATTCATTATTATACCTCAATATGACAATTGAGACGTTGTCATGTGTTGTCTTGTCTCTGTAACTCCTAATTCGATTAGACTATTCCAATTGAATGATGATCCATCAATATAGCTCACAGTAATAGATTCCTCGTCAGAATTTACAATTGTATAGGTACCTGTATTGTTATCGTCAATATCTCTGCTTTCTTTATTACCATCTAAATCAAGTCCAACTTATATTGAAAATAATAAGAAAGCCAATAACACAGCTCCTGTATTTGTTTGTTTATTCGTAGTATTAATCTCAATAACCCAGTTTTCCATTTTATCTTTGCAGGGATGTTCTTCAAGCGAACCAAGTGGAGATTCTCGGCGGTGAATCTTTAGTGCTCAAAGTTGCTTAACTATCATCAACTTGATAAACATCTATAAACTATTGAATAACAACTGTGGTCTACATTTACTTATTTAAATATCTTGAAGATTGGACGAAGCAAGTTCTGACTGCAAAACTGGGTTATACAGCTGTAACAACTTTGTAAATGTTATCAAAAGTTTGCTATTGTGTACTGAAGAGGTATTCATTAAAATGGATTTTTTATTCATTCTGTTTAGTGGAGATTGGCTAAGCCAGCACTTCATACTTTTGAAAATAAAATGAAACATCTTCACAAAATTGTTTTAACTTTACTCCGGATGAAGGTAACGAAATTGAGGCACCTAATGGGAAATTAATTTGCATTTATACATTAATTATAGATAAGCTGTGTAGGGCGAGAGATTAGTGTTAAATATTATTATGTAATTGCGACACGATTATGTATGTAACACTTGAATCTAATAGTGATATGTCGTTCATAATTATCTCTTGAAGTTATGAGTTAATTTGAAATCATAGAGGCACTTGAATATTAACTACATAAAGTATGTAAGTGAATAGTATTAGTGTAAGCCTGTTCAATGTGAATACTCTAATGTAAATTTTAATTGCTCCAAGTATAAAACAGGCCACCTATCTTGTATCTTGATAGATGTCAATGTATGACTTCTGTTCTTGCTAATAAAATTAAAGCTTTTCCCAAGAATGGTACGTTCAGTCAAACACCATAGTTTTTTAGAATACTACATTTAACAACTGGTAACTGAATGGTCTTATTGTGGCTATTTTAGCTAGATATCCGCAGAAGTTGTTACATTGAAGACAACCACAACTCCAAATATACAGACGGTAAAAAAACTGTAGATAAAATACGCGTTTAGACGTGAAGTTACAATACCTTAAATTGAAAACAATGAAACTCACGAAGGCTGCATAGGATACCTAGATATAAATATTTTGAGCTCGAATTATCTGACGCAGAATTTATTGAACATTGCAACGCGGTAAAGATACAAACAATATTGTCCGGTTGACGGCGGCCACCGCACTCGCTTACTGTACCGTGCCTAACACGAATTGTAAAGGTGTATACGCACTTGAGAATGCTAAAACGAAATAATAATAGCTCCCTGAAAAGCACCAGTGTGTTAGGCGAAACCATATAAGATTGTAATTAGTAACAGATTTAAATAACTAGTTCATAATAACAATTGCTATGTTCCTTTATTCGGTGACATTAACCAACAACGACATCAATATCAACAACAACTTTGAAATTTGATGGAGGATATTTAATACATGGACCTTTGTATTGAAGGCCATTAACAAACATTGTGATGGATAATAGGCATTATCAACTGTCATTTAAACTATTTAAGCAATCGGTGTCGATGTTCAGCTATGTATGTATGCCATGACTGCCCAAGATTCCATGTTCTTCTAAAATTATTCGAGCCTTCGTTTTTAAAACGCGCAAGGCATGTGCGTTTACACCTTAACGTGTATGGACACGATGTCAAACCGCGGTGCACGGCTGTTGCTCTAGACCACATGGGGTGAAGCAAAACCGAGCTTCGTCCTATGCGCTACTATCGACAGCGTATCAAATAAAATTGTTTGTTTTATAGAGCCCCAGTTTTTGTTAGGTCGGTTTCACTGGCTTGGCGTTTTTGTTGACAGTACAGGCTTTTAGCGTTATTAGTTCGTAAAGTTTCGAGAGTTACAGCTGTTTTTTTGGGAAAACTTTTTAGGATTGATCCTTGTGTGGTTTCTGAGGGGAACGTGGCTTAATACCTAATAGGAGATGTGAAGGTCAGACAGGCAGTCACTCAATGTGAAATACCGGTGTTCATTTCAGTTAGACGGGAAGCTGATTCCAACATAGTTGGGAAAATGCCTTGCAGGTTTATTGAACCATTTGGTTTTGGAGAGAAGATAAGGTTAGAATGCAGTGGCAAGCGCGTGACCAGCATTAGATTGCTCTTAGCTGATGATGGAATGATGATGATCGATTGCTAGATCTTCACATAGCGAAGAAAGCCATGTTTAGAAATATATAATTAGGATTGTATGATTTAATGAATCTTACAAGGAGTTATATTAAAATGACCACCAACATCGCCTTTGCCAGTGGTCCAACTTGAAAACTATATAATTGAATGCTCGCAATTACAGTATTAACTCTACTTGGAAATAAAATTATTTATTAAATCCTTTTTTAAAACAGCTTTTTTCGAATTCTACTCAGCAAACCCTTTTCATTTGATAGCCATATCATAGAAGTGCACAAAAATAACTAGTCCGCCAACTCGGGCCGTCCGCCTTATTGGATTTAGAATGACGTCACTTAATTAAACATGCATTATCATCCAAATTAAACGTGTATGCAAAATTCATCTTAATCGGTGGAGTATAAACTGCTTTAAAATCCAGTTTCGAGATTTGATCCGAACACACTAACTTGCATACATACCTACATTGCAAGTTAAATAAAAGCTAGTAAAATAATTAAGTACTTTACCCGTAAATACAACAAAAGCAGCTTAAAGTAACAGTAACAAAGGTATCACCGAGACTAAATTCACATTGTTAATTAATTGGCAACGAACCTCAGTTCTTAAAGGTTATCAACGAGTGTAACCTACCTTTTGATCCTTAATTAAACGACTAAACAATGGAAAGGCTACACTTTACAAGTTGTCAGAATGTGCCTTTATGTCTTGTTAATGACTTAGAAATTAGGCAGGTTTAGGTTTTGTTTTACAATAGGTATCAAAGGCTGAATGTAACTTAAATATGTGTTAAGCAATGTTTCATGTAGTTTCCTGTTGCTATTATTTGGTTAAATAGCTTGTGTGTTCATTAATATGCAGAAGACTTTATTCACCACTATGTTATATGTACGTATTATGAATACCTGTTTTAACATCACAACATTCTCTATTTTTTTATTAATTTTCAGGTCTAGGAAATGCTGGCGTGACAACTTGGAGGTGTTTATGATGGATTGGTCGGAGAAAGCAAAACAACGGGCAGAATGGAAGTCTATGGGTAAGACTTTTTACCAGCAGTGGGACAAAAATTCTTACCCATAGACAAAATAGATTGACAAAAAAAAATAGTAGAATGGATTGATGAGATGTTAGGTCTTCCCCTACACTCGGACAATTAAGAGATTAATACTTAAATTGGTGTTGAATGCTGATTGTAATAAGCTTAAAAGTCCCGTATGGATAAAATCGTATTTCGAATACTAGCCCCATTATCCTTACATGAATTTATCTAAAGCTGCAAGAGTCAGTTAATATAGTCTAAAAGCTGAATTTTTCCTGATCAATCTCAAGTCTAAATTACTAGTTGCTTGACCAAGATTTCAACAACCATCACGGTATGTAAAGATGATAACCATCATATGAAAATTAGTTTTCAGAAACAAACTGAAGACATCAAACAAGCAAACTTGTTCCTTATACAATGTATTTACATATCACAGGAACTATCAAAAACTTTACATCATATATAAGTCAGAGTTCATATCAGTCAAAGTTTCGTGAACCGGTAAAGTATTTGTTCTCGACGGTTCAAGAGCAATGCGTACAACTTGGGATGGATTCAGATAAAATGAAGGCAACTATAGGAAAGTTTCTAGCGCATATGTTCTGACGTAAAGTTTGCGAGTTAAGTAAGAGCTGTTTATAGATGACATTGATATGAAGAAATTTTTCTGTAGTTATTGCGTATGGCAGGTCAATTTATCCACTTTATTTATTTGCAGGACATTTATTTGTTAGGGTTCTTACGAAGATATTTTCGAGTAAGGGTAAAGTAATGCTAAAACGACACAAGTATAGAAGTACTGTCTGACATCAAAATTGCAGCTTACCCTGGAATTAACGCACATAAATTGTTTTTTTTTTTGAATGAGAAATAACGAAAAATTACCAACTTAATCTAACACCGTTGTTGGCACAAAACAAACGTATCAAATCAAATGCATTTATTTGAGAATTGAATAAAAGTTGTAACCTAATATTCGCAAGGGCGTTCACCCCCTAAAGGATCCTGCCGGTCGATTCTGTAGACACGATTGACAGTTCAATTCGAGCTCACTTCCCCAAGTCGTCACGGCAAGATTTTACAGAATTCCACTACTGAAGGATTGCCAACGAATTCAAAATAAGCTTGTATACGAGTATATAAATATCTACAAGGGACCTGCGTCGGTTCTTGTTTATTTCAGCTTATTTTATTTAAGCGAAGTATGTTTGGAATTTCTTTGAAGGATAAATTTCTAAACGTAATTATCCGTCGAGAGAAGAATCTGGTGTCAGTGACATGGCTTGAAGGAGATACTACAATATTCTAATAATATATCATAAATGTGAAAGATTGCAGTATGTTTGGGTAACTCAATCACGCTTCAACGTCTAAACGTTATTTTTTATCTACTTAAGTTCCTGAGGGATAATTTTTGACTTTCACCGGGGTCTAGGTTTTTATTATGTAACTTTGTTTTTTATTAACTGCTGATATTAATAATATAAGCTGCAGGAATGATTTCTAGGACAGGAATAGTCTTTGAGCAAAGCCAACATAGACCAATTACCTAGCATCGTACTAAGATGAAGCCAGTCTGCATGGTAAATGCAAAAACCAGGATCTTCCCTATCCGGCAAGTTTGATTGAAAACTTAGCAATAAATGGTTACAAAATAAATAAATCGTCTCACAACAGCTTATTAACTAAAAGTTCCTTTAAGTGAAACTATGACGAAGCACCACCTTATAAAATCAAGAATGTGTCTTTATCTAGTCTCATAATCTTAAGATACTAAAGATTATTTTTATTAACGCCGTAGAATGCGCTCCATAACACGAGCTATGTAATCCAGATTGATAGACCACAAATATTTTGTGACATTCTACCTCCTAGTATCATGTAATATCTAACGGCTTAATAAATCACAAATATAAGGTGCCTAGGAAAAAAATCTAGCAGACATAAGCCTGCATACGAAAAAGGAAATACATGTCAATTAACGCGAGATTTTTCGCGTGAAGCCCATATCGACACAGTGTGATAACATCTATACAAATTCCTTGCCAAAGCTGACACTGTGTCCGTAAATGGAAACCGAATAGTTGACTTGGTTTTATAAGAATATTAGGATGAAGTTCCAGCTAAGTCTTTATAAAAATCTATGGCAAATGATTTGTTTTGTAGTAAATACTGCACCTAATCTCAACAACCAACAAACAATCAACAGCCTATTTATGACTTACTGATATTTTTCTGCATAAGATGAATTAGGCAAGAACGTGTCGGGCGTGAGCCGAGTCCCGAACGGGTCGCACGGACGCGGACATCGCCGCACGGTGTAGCATGAACCACATCATATAAAATGTTTGTGAAGTTTTTAATCCGTGCCCGTCCGTGCCTCGCACGGGGCTCGGCTCACGCCCGCCACGGTCTACCGTTGTTCATCCTTTAGATAAGATGACAAGAATAGACAAAGTAGGTCTTGTGGCGTTATAAAAAAAAGGGGAAATACTTGATGCCGCATTAATATGTATAATCTTGTTTTAAAATTAAAATACACCGACAATATATAAAATAATACAAAAACACTTCAATTAAAACGATTCAGAAAAACCGCTGTTATCGATATTGAATTAGTTATTTTAAATATTTGTAAGAAAAAACTTGGGAATGAAATTTTGCCTAGGTTTGAATCTATTACGCTGAACACACGTACCTATCCTCAACGCAATTGCAACCGGTTGTTGTGCATCCAGGTGGAAACCAATCTTATTATTAATTAAACGTAAGTTGTGTCAGAAAGCGTTTTATACAATTAAAGATTACCTTGAGGACAAAAAGGCTTGGGATTGAGCTGCTCCAATTAATTTTGTTTTTTTATTATATTCTGCACCGTGAATATTGTTATTATAATTGTTGATATTTTTTTTTAGGTTTTCTTGCAATGACAAGAATATTTACTTATTAAAGTATTATATTTTTTTTTACATTCTAAAATATAATTTATTTACATAGATACAAGTATATACAATGTAAAAAATACTTAACTAAGACTGCAAAAATAAACACTTAAACCAAAAACTACTCACTAACTAAACCTATAAATAAACTAAACTAAAAAATGGCGTCGAAAAACTCCTCCGCATCGTTGTCCACTGGTAATGTGCCCAAAAGGCTGGCAGCATTGCCACGTTGTATGGCAATGCTTATTCTCTGACCAAGGTAAAAGCCAGCCCTTGGGTCACGCGAAGTGTCAACTAAGCGTTTAGAAAGATCTTTAAACAAAGCGTGAGCACTCGGACCCCACGGACCAAGAGTTTCAACCCCAAACGGCTCGAAAATATAATTACCGATGAGGTTATCATATTTCCGCCGCTTGAGGTTCTCTGCAGCCGCAGTGGCAGCGCCAGCACAGCACGACGAGCTAGGAAGATGGGATGGCGCAAGAGTATCGACACGAGTAGCGTCCCATACTAAAGGCCTACCCAACTTCCATGGAAACAAGGACATCCCGTCTGGTCTTTTGCCATCGTTGCGTGCCAGGCCATGGGGTTCCAATACGGCCGGAACGCCAACGGTGACGAGAGCACGTCGGATGATGTCGTTTATGTTTCCGTGACGCGCTATGCGACCCGCACTTCGGCTGCATGAAAGACCGTGGTGACCGAGGCTGTTGACAACTTCGCCACAGTGACAACGATGAGGAGTACAACAGGGAGCGCCAAGACGTAGGGAAGCAGCGAGGCGGAAAGTAGTGTCGTCAAACAAGGTGCCTATGTTCGACGACGGTAGTGCGTGAAGCCAGAGGCCCGACTCCCACTCACCCACAGCCAGCAGGCGAGCGCGCTCGGCAGGAGTGGCAGAAGTGGCAATTTGGTGCTCCTGAACTGCTCTGCAGATCGGCTCATCCCACTGTCTCTGGGATGATGGGTAGTCGGGGAGATTACAATTCGGGCAAGCGAGTCTCCAAGCATCAACAGCCTCGGTGAAGCACGGCACATCAAAATTAATCAGTATGGGTGCTAGGATATTCCTGATTAATTTCTCAGTACCGTGGACCGAGGCTATAAATGCCGGTAAACTAATACTAGAAATTTTGCGGACGCCGAGGCCTCCCATACGGATGGGAAGAGTAGCTTGTGACCAAGCTCGGTCGTCCATGGCCACATTTAAAATTAAAGTTAGTGTATGACGGATAATTTGGTCCATTTTTTCTAAAAGAGGAGGGTGCTTCCATAGATGGATATTATATTATTTTAATTATTGTGAACGTGAAGACTATGTGGATCATTCTTTTTTTTTGTTTTAATTTTAATTTATTTTAAGTTTTTAATCATGGTCGGCAGTTTGAGTAGTTTATGTGGGCTACCCGAATGTCCTTTATTTGTTATTGTTCGTCGAATCGTTGAGCTCCTTAAATTCTGAGTTGAGCTGCTCAGTTATTGACAAATGCGTGCACTGACTGGACAGGTCCACTCAATCTAGCTGGTTCTTTCCTCAAAAGACCATTTCAGACATCAGTCTACATGGTCTTCACATGATCTATCTAACCAAGATTTTGTCTGGACTTTAAAAGAGACTGTGACCTATGTGTTTGTTTCGGCCTTTCTTCTCAGAGTAAGTCAGATAGGAAACGCCGACCTCATCTAGTTTTAAAATATATGTTCGACATGTAAAAGTGTTTGTACAAACCAACTTACAGAAATAAAACCATTTATAATTTATTACGACATAAAACCATGTTTTAATCCGTGGAATTTTGAAAGTAGAAACTTCCGCGTAATTGCTAGGTTAATGCCATCACAAAAATAAATATAACAGACATGATACGCCAGCCACAAGTCCCCGCTTCCCGCATTACGAAAAACATTGGTTACCGCTCCATTGCTGGATTACGAACTGAAACAGCACTGCTATTCTTGTAGCAAAACTCAGGCCGTTGAAAAAAATGTACGGAACTCGTTACAAAATGCACGAAACCACGAAGTCTGCTGGTTCACAAGGTTCTCGCGCTCTGCCCGTACGGTGAAACCGGAGTTCGGCTTCTAACAACTGATATCTACATACCAAGAAATGACTAATCAAAACCACGTTACAAAAAGGGACTCAGATATCAGAGAAAGCGAAACTCCAAAGAAAAATTAGGAAGAAACCACGATGCATACCAGTTTTCATAATAAGTACGCTTATATGATCAGCGCTATTATCGGGACCACACGATAGCACGCAAACAAAAAAAAATTATTCATTTTCCACGATAATGACGTTTTGTAATCAAAAATATTCACATGTTTTCCTGACAGCCGAAATATTCAAATTCGAAAAAAAATTACCAACCAGTTTGACAAATAACAAAATGGTTATAAGTTAACGATAAGTCTCAATGCTACCATAATCCTCAGCTGTTGCAAAACTTTAATAATTTCAAACCACTGGCAGAAGATTTAAGTTTGGGTTAGGAAACAGTTTCATTTTATTATTGTTTGCACTTCTAAGCAATGAGTTTTGTAGTTCCATGTTGTTCCTTGCTGCAAACCACTCTGTCTTCGCCAATGACTATTATGATCACAGAGCTGCTGAGTACTTGCCAAGTGTTTTAGGATTTTTTGCCCCATATATTCAGTAGAATGCTGGGGCATTCTTCAGAATCAAAATTTTATCAGCAATAACAATTGTCAAAGAGTCCAAAACATTTCGATAGCGCCGCTTTACCAGGAAAATTAACGTAGTTATATAGAATACATCAGTACTAACTACCTCTTGGAAATGTACATACGTACACATATTTATCGCCTATCTTGTACGGTAACTGGATCCTAACTCACTAACGATGTTCGACCCATCCAATACATTATTTACCTTATAAAGTGTTGTTAGATGCGATTCAAAGGCGCGTTCCGAACTTTGCGAGAAAACGGTCTTGTGCGGATCATTTGCTCCGAAAGTAGCTATGTGAAATGAGGCGTGAGACGTTACTTGCTGGTTGTTATCGTAGTTATAAATAAGGGGAATGTTTTTCTATTGCTTATTTTGTATTGAAACTTGATGTGAAATGTAACACTTCATGATATATGAAATACATTTAATGAGGCAGTCATATCTTAGATAATTATAAAATGATACCCGTAAGAATATTTTAGGATGTTCGTAGGATGTTTTTATTTTGAAGACAGTAAGGTTTTTTTTAAACTGGCAGCCCATAAAATGCTGCCCGATAAACAAGGAACCTTATCATGGAACAAAACTCAATGATGACAATCGAAAATAGCCACAATAACCCCGCGGGTGTATTGTAACACCTACATATTGGTGTAGGCACCACCCTACAACCTAATCCTATAGACTTTAATACTTTATAATTTACGTCAAATTCTGTCTCATTTTCACTTGTTATATTAGCTCTCTGTCTACGGATTTTGTAATAAAATTACTTACGCGTAAAGGAGTGATTTGAATTTCAAATTAAATTGTCTCCAAGAGCAATTTATTTACACTTTCTTACTTTGAAAATTGAGAAATGTTTCAGAATAATTATTATCTATGAAAATGAATTGGTGTTGATACACAAATATTTGTAGTTTCACTGTAAATAAGTGATAGAAATATCTAAAAATAAAATATATTTTTATTGCAAAGGCTTTTGCGGCTCCTTAAACCGCAAAAGCCCTTGCACTATAAGTCTTCCTATATTTTTTATATTGCAAGCAAATGTATATAGATAATACAAAAATTGTATCAACCTTTCCTTTTTAGATACCGCAATAATCGGCATCATAACAAGTTATATAATCTCAATAATTTTGTTGCTCAAATAATCTTATCAGGTTATGTATTGGCCTCCCAATGACCGCTACTACAACGGTTAAAGGCATCCTACTATCCTACTGAAATTCTATATGTTTGTTAATCAACCTTCTTCTTCTTTACGTGTCGACTTGTCGTTACTTGGACTCCAATTTTGATCGACCAGGATATGGCCACCTAAACTGCTCTGTCATTGGCCTCGTTCAAGTAGTGGAAGGCGCAGCTGGTTGTGCACCCCAGCCAGGAAAGGAGATGGTACATGTCTTCTAAGGGGGCTCCACACTGGCACCGTATTAATCAGTCACGCCTTGACTAACGAGCGAATTTGCATTAGGAAAATTTTGAATACGGGTAGACCGTGGCCTGGATTTAGAATAGTTTATCATCTCGATGGTACGAGGGCGAAGTCACTGTCCGTAGCTAGTATCTATACTAAACAACTAAATATCTGTATATATTAGTATCTATACTAATATTATAAAGAGGAAAGATTTGTATTTTTGTATGTAACGAATAAACTTAGAAACTACTGGACCGATTCCAATTCTTTCACCGTTGGGAAGCCACACTATCCCCAGTTGACATATGCTACTTTTTATCCCTGTATTCCCACGGGAACGGAAAATATGCGGGTGAGACCGCGAGGCGTTCGCTAGTATTTCCTAATAAACAACCGTACATCACTACAGAATGCAGAAGGCACACCAAGATGGCCGCCCCGACGCGGACCCCATTTGTCCCAAGCCCTTAAAAAATTATCATAATTTCGTCCATTTGACACGGTTGACGTTCATAATACTGATGTAATCTGAACAAAAGTAAAATGTGTTCCGTACAGACATTTTTGGGATTCCCAACACGACGACGGTTGTTTACGGTGTAACAAATCGGACATAGAAAAATGAGGCTTTTGATTTAATGTGTGCTACCGTACACAATTGGTGCATATTTTAGTAGGTATTCACTTTTCTCCAATAAAATCTTTTTAGCTGTTTATTTCCAGACACTCAGACTAATAAATTTTATATAAATGAAGTGAAGAACTAATTGGGCATAAGAAAATTCGTCCGCATCTCTGTCAAAGAGAATTGTGCCTAAAACACTGGGAGCATAACCACGTATTTTGACTTTTGTTTTTGCCACTTTACTGACGAGGCTAGTAAGCTCAACGTTTACCACCCACGTCGACAAAAATAACATCCTTCAGTCATTGATTTAACTTGCGTGGGAGGAAAAACAGAAAAGCTTATTTTTCCATTAAAGATCATCTTGAGAATGTGACGATGAAAATATCTGAAAATACATTTAATGTTTCATTCGATAATAATATTCCCTCTGTGCCCATACACAAGGCCCATTATTTTTCATCAATAAAATTTGTAAGTACCTAACATTGTAATCCAAAGGCAATGGAGAGGGCTATGCTCGGGGTATCCTTGCGTGATCGAATCAGAAATGTAGAGATCTGCAAGAGAACCAGGATTACCGACATAGCCTGAAGAATTGTCAAACTTAAGTGGCAGTGGGCAGGGCACATTGGTCGCAGAAAGGATGGCCGATGGGCAGAAAAGTTCTGGAGTGCGACCGCGAACCGGATGACTCCCACCAGGTGGACCGATGACCTGGTGAAGGTTGCGGTGATCCGCGGGATGCATGGGACCGGTCAATGTGGCGACGCTTGGGGGAGGCCTATGTCCAGCAGTGGACGTCTTTCGGCTGATATGATGATGATGATGATAACATTTTAATCGACAAACTCATATTTCGGGCTCAGAAATTAGTTACACCTGAGTCCACTAAACCGGTGAGGCAATATCTACTAAAATACGTCAATGCTCCAAATATCAAAAACCCTGTAAAATACGTGTTAATATTGTTCAAAACAAGTCATTTCAACTTATTTATTTTAGAATTAGCGAGTCGGACAACAAGGGTTTAAAAATACCTCATTTATTTGGAAATTTGTCTTTCCTAAAATACTAAAAGCTCCTTCTTGTCTACTTATTGCCCATTTCACCCCGTTCCACGTATTTCAGGGCAAAACCGGAACGTGAAAAATGATGTGGCGTGCGCTAATATAAATTAACTAAAACCTCCACAGAATTGTCTTGATGAATGTTTATACTTAATCTCATCGTGCAGTTACATATTATGGTTAATTTATTTTGATTAGAGGAAACTTCCTTGAGAATTATTCATAATTAAAACGGGGCAAAGTTTGGGGCTTTCACTAACAAAACTTAACTTGAAAGGTCTCTAGAAAATATGAAACTATAATAATGATCCAAAATGTATAGGATTAACTTGTGGCACCTAAATGTAAAGTCAATCGCAAGTTTTTTTAACCAACTTCAAAAAGGAGGAGGTTATCAATTCGACTGTATTTTTAAATTTCTTACCTCAGAACTTTTTACTAGTTTTTTTTTTCAATTAAATTTGATCAAGATCTGATGAAGAACTTCGGAGATATACAATAGAACTTCAATTACTGACGGCAAATCGCTCGGGATTGCTTCAATCGCATGTCTGTTTAACATAACCTCACGCCGGTACGGTATAAAGGGATATGTAGATGTGTACAGTTCACCCTGGTATACTCTAATTTCAAGGGATGTGTTCAAGTTTTATTTTATTAAGTAATCAGTTCTGGCATAACTGTGGACATTATATATATGTACCTACCACAACTAAAAAGTGAAAAATAAAAATAAATTACAAAAATATTCAACCGACGGACGTCCAAATAAAACCACTACAAAGTGAACTGTAATTACAGAAGTCAGTGTCAAATAAGTCGGTTAAAAAGGAGGAAACTAAAATAAGAACACCAATTGCTGAAATTGAAATTATTTTTAACCCCCGACGGAAAAAGAGGGGTGTTATAAGTTTGAGGTGTGTTGCTGTGTATCTGTGTATTTGTTTATATGTGTATCTGTGTGTCTGTCTGTGGCATCATAGCGCCTCAACGGATGAACCGATTTCTTAGCTATGTTTGAATAAAATCGGTTCAGCCGTTCAAAAGGCGTTTTACTGTTTGAATCGGTGTTCGTTCGGTGAATGTTTTCGCAAGATAAACGTGTCGGGGGGTTTTTTAAATTTTGAAATTTTACTTGTTGACTTTGTAGTGTTGTTATTTGGAATTCGGTTGTATTTGTAAAAAAGGTTTTATGTTTAACAAAAGATACAATGTTATTTTGCCCGGGCACATCAGGCGGAGTTACTTATATAGTTCAGTCTCTAGAAAAGTGTCATTCAACGTCAGCGCTGGCGATGGTCGAATTACCAAAATTTAAGGGATTGATGACGATAGCACTTGTCAATCACATACATTTTTGTCAATTTTTCAATCGCTTTCGTGACGGTTTCATTGTCACTTGTCTAGAGCCTCTGCTGACAACTTTGCCAATCGGAAAATCATTACAATAAACTCCAAAAACTTAAATCTTCTATTATTTTTCTTAGAGTAAAAAAGAATTACATTTCACAGAATAAGTACGGTAAATAATATAACAAAAACTACACATGAGAATAATTGATAATACAAGAACAATACCCCATAACCAGTAAACATCTGTGTCACACACCTCATTTACTAAATAATCTATCTAACTGAAAATAAAATAAATATTCTGCCACCAAGGCTAGCCGTAGATCGTTATTAATTGAATGCGACACCTAACGTCTGCGCCGACGCACCGACTTACCTAACGCTAATGACACATGCCGCGAAAGATCAAAGACTAACTTCGATGTTTTAATTGATTAATTTGTTAGCTGTTTTGTGCCCAATGAAGTTGTAACTTCTAGATGCAGTGTCTCTAGCAGAGTCTATAAGAACTCTGATATATAATTTTTAGTCGTTGACAAAAGTCAAGAGCAGTGAGGGGATAAACCACCTCACTGCTTTATTTTCAACTTCATCATTTCAGCCGAAGGACGTCCACTGCAGGACATAGCTCTCCCCCAAGTGTCGTCACCTTGATCGGTCATGTGCGTTTCGCATCTAGCTGATTCCCGCAGCTCTAACCAGGTCATCGCGCCACCTAGAGGGAGGCCTTCCAATGCTGCTTTATTTTACGTAACAGGAAATATTTTGTTGCTTACCTTAATACCTATCATCACATTCCGTTGGGGTTGACTACCAGTCTGAGCAGTCATTAACATGGAGCAACAGCGCTTGGGTAAAAAGTACCAGTCTGCCTAGTTAAATATCTTTTACAGCAGTAAAAACCAGAATGTTGGAAACATTTAAAAGTAAAATTAACTTTTTCACCTCAACACCCAGTGATTGAAAACTCTAGTGCATAAATTAACTCAAGGATTTTTAGGCTGAAAACTTTTATTTCACCGGTATACACTGCTAAAATAAAATAAAAGTTCTCACGTTTAAGCGTAATGAAGCAAAATTAAGCGAAAACTCCAGCTGTATGGACGAGGGAGCACTTTAAAATACAAGTCGAGTAATGACTTTAATTCACATCACGTAGTTCCCGCAAATCTCTGAATTAAGTACTAAATTGTGTTTCACTGATGTAACAACAGGCAACGGAAGAAAAACAGCACGGTTCGGTACTTGTAACAATCGACTTGAAAATTATGTTATCGTAAACACAGTCGATTTAGCTTTATGGAATTAAATCAAGGATCTTAAAAATGCTTCTGCACTTGGTGATATAATGTTCAGTTTACACTGTGCAATCAGCTCTATCTGCTTCGGGATGTTAGAAGCCTCGCAACTCGGGACCACTAGGAGAGAACTTTTTGAGTAAAATGTTTTTTTCCATTAGTAACCTTTATGCAAAATATCTTGCTAGTTTTTATGATTCTAACTCGAATTTAATGTCATTCAGAAAAACATAACCCTGTCTTTCTGAATGGGGGCATCCAATGCACGCTTGATACAATTTCGTGGTTTTCTAAAATACAAGGCCTTTTAACATTGTGGTCTGTACAAACATTCTATCATGAAAATACATGCCATGCTCTACGAGTAATAAACTCGCTTACCTGCAATGACTGACGTTTGTGTAATATTTTACATCAATCAACAATATTATAGACTTAACATTATGGATAGGTAATCTCTGCAAGTACTAATGTACTTACAAACATATTTAATATATAAAGAGCTACATACACTATAGCTGAGTTTTATACTCCAGAAAAATATACGGCATATGCCATTGAAGCAAAGCCACGGGAAAAGGCCAGTTTATTACATTATAAGGTAGGTAAAGTTACATTTTACATTAATTTTCTCGGTTTCACAAACATTTCGTTCCTAACAATTAACGATAATTTTGATCATAGTTAGCTATTTTTTACAAATATTGATGCAACTAATGCGAAATTCGCCAGCACCAAGCGGTACGTATTTTCTTTCAACTTTATCAATATTTTAATTCAATGCCTAAACACTCATCTATCACCTACTTAATCTCACGTGACGTCATTTTAAATTACATTCGTACAGCGAGCTGTTAGATACATGCTATTGCCTATTAAGTGAACCGGTTTTGAAATAATATGTATTTGCTACCGAGTCGAACTGTTTATCTGTTGTCTTTCGATTGAATTGGATGTTTCTAATTAGGACAAGCGGTTTTTGGCTCAGCAACTGTAGATATCCGGAGACCTTGGAATAGTTTTCTTTTGTACAGTTTTCTGTTTTAAAACTAGAATTTCTGCGGTTTCGCTCCCGTGGCCTTTTCCACAGAAACCGAGGTTTCGAGGATATAAGGTACTCTCTGGCACTTGGTAATATTTTATATTACAACCATTGACTAGTTTTGTAATCTGATCTGTAGTTCTATAGATAATAAAGTACCTACAAAAACACAAGAAATCTATTACACATCTTTATAAATTTAGCAACATCTATGCTAAAATTTTTACGCTCGATGTTTTTTCAAATCCTTTAAAGTCAATGTTCCAAACTTTTAATTTCCGTGCCAAAAGGCACTGTAATACCTTAACATTAATAAAAGTACCGGTGCGATTCAATTCCAAAAACACCATTTGTCTTCCTAATGCCCAAGAGATATAATCTACATTCGTATAGCCTCGTAACATATACAATCAGTATACTGTTTGTGCCACTCACTACTATAGTGCGTGCGTTTTATGATGATAGGTATGCATGACGGACCTTTTGGAAACTGCTTTATATTTAAGGAATTCAGGTTGAAACGTCTTGTCGGCGCTGCAAAGACGTGTAACTTCTAGATAAAGTTGTTTTTATTTACTTTTCCCTACATTAGGAATTTCTTCTTGTATCGTGGGTGCGTTTGCAAACATATAAACTCACATACACAACATCCAGAGCCGGAACAACTATCTATAGGTCATACAAATATTTGTTCCGTGCGGGAATCGAACCCGCGACACGCAGCGCAGCAGTCAATGGCTCAACCACTGCGCTAACCGTGCGCCCCCAGTATAACTTGAGAATTTTCAACAAGTCACGAATAAATAATCGGGTAGGTACGCGTCCATCTCGTGCGCTTACGCTGGCGTTGATCGAGTCGTTTCTTAAAATACCAGATATTGTGGTTCTATACTATCGCACCGGTACCTAACGCTTGTAAAATAAACATCCAAAAACAATCTTTATTTTTATTTTATCATTCGTGGTGTATTTCTGAAAGAGTTAGTTTTTTGATTTATTAATTTTGGCATGTGTCAAATAAGTCATCGTAGAATGGACAGAGTATAGTTGCCGGATTTCATCGTTACAAAACATTTAATATTTAACTTTCACGCCTCTAATATCCGTTTATCTTTGATGCAATGTCATTAACTGGTTCTACGCTGTATTTATAACATGATTTAGTTACCGATTGGAACATTTTGTAATGATAATTAATTTTCGACTGTATGGATGGTAAGAGTTTTAATTGAAAACTTTATGTTTTGATCCAGTGCTTTTAGTTGTATTGCTAAACAAACTACATATTAAATAGATCTATACTAATATTATAAAGAGGTAAAGTTTGTGAGTTTGTGACGTTGTAAGGGGTAATCTCTGGATCTACTGAACCGATTTTGAAAATTCTTTCACCAGTAGAAAGCTACATTATTCTTGGCTATAAAATATTTAAAAAAAAATTAGAGATTCTTATGAAAAATGAAAAAAAAAATGTAACCCAAGGTAGCAAAATGTTGCCTATAAAGTTCATTCTTTGACGTGCGCTGAGAAACCTATTGATGATAGATAAAAATTATTAGGTAGGTAGGTCCGTACGCAAAATACGCGCTTAGACGTGGAGTTGCGGACACCAGCCCGTCTTAATCTAATCTAGGTAGGTAGGTAGGGTAGGCAGGGTAGGTAGGTAAGTAGCCAGTTGACGGGAAAGCTGCTTAAGCTGCTGGGATCAGCTAGTAGCGAATGAAAGTGATAATACCCGTTCCTTTATACAGGTAAAATTTAATGGGTTCAATCAACTTACTTTCGATTCCAAGCTTTATCTTAATTTGAAAGATAAGTCTTTATTCCTGTAAGCTACAAACTACATTACCTAGCTAAAAACAAACTTTGTTGGAGCAAGCTATTTAGGTTGAAAATTCAAATAAATCAATTTAATATCGTATCAAGTAGTCTGTCACGAAACCACACGTCTATGATTGCCCTTCCTCAATTCTAATTCCCTAAATGGAAATCAGTTAGATCCAGCGTTCCAATTTCGAAAACTCAATATCCGTTAATCTTTGGCGACCATTAAACGTTAACCGACTATTTTAAGTGTCGGGTAATATGGACCAATGACGTCGGATCTAATAAGGGACGCAATTTTACAGCGTAATGGTCCAATAGGTCGAGAGGCCGCGCCTACTATTGCACATAGGTACATATATACATAAAAGCTCACAACAAATAGGAACTATGAAAGCTTTAAAACTTAGTTGATTATTATATGGTGTATGACCACGTACCCTATTTGTCTACTGAGTTTTCCTATAGTGGCCTCCTTCACCAACCTTACGTTATGGAAAGCGGCACACTATACCAGGCAACCCCTTACGAGGTGTCTGGGACCATCTTCGGTAGGTCACGCCTCCGAGAGCACTCGCCCCTGGTACTCAAGAGAAAATGTGAGTTGCACCGTGATTACTCACTACCATTTGTCCAGAATGGTACCGGAGCAATAAAGCCGCTCACCACACGCACCCCAGCACGCCAGCACTAGTGCAAGCACCAGCACCAGCGCAGTTGGTGCTAGCGGATTCAATCCCCGTTAAGGACGCCAGAGAAGCTGGCTCCCATTTCTCCAGAATGGTCCCGGAGCTGTAAGCACGCTCACCTCTCGAATACAAATCATCGCATCTACCCAATGCCTACAGCTGGGTTGCCGGAAAACTAATCCAACGGGTAGTCCTCTTCTTTCTATCCAGGAAAGTGCCGGAGATGCAGCTCGCTCACAGGAGCTCACTTGCTTGAGGGTTACTCACGAACCCCGCGTCTGACCACCAGGTGGCCCTTTGCCTTGGGCCGGTAACTTCAGACACTTGTTGCGCGCGAGGAATGACGCTCGGCCCACACATAGCCGAGCAGACAACATGCCACTCCTCTGCAACCACCACATAGACCACCGCGAGTCCAACCTCAATGTCAGGTACCACCTTTGCGCTTGCAATGGTGGAGGGCCTACCTGACCCCGCGTACCCTGATCCAAACAGCCGGACCCGTAGTTCCAGCTGCGAAAGCCCCCATCTGTTCGGGTCGTACAGATAGGTACGGATATGGTGTATGACCAGTTGCAAAGCTTTCCTGATCGAGATTGTAACTTCAGCCGGAAGACGTCTCCTGCTAGCTACGTCCGTCGGCCTCCCCCAAGCGTCGCCGCCTCACCGTCGTTTGGCCCTATTACTCTTGTATCCAGTGGATCGCATGGCCCACCCCATTGATGGCCTTCCAACGCTATAACCGGTTCGTGGTTGCCACTCCAGAACCATTCAGCCACAATGATCAACCGTCAGCTGTCCATCATGTCATCAATGTCATTGTCCTTTATTTAGTAACATGTACAGACAACTGCATCAATTGGGTACCCCTCACGAATTAAAATTTCTTCATAAAGAAGCACCAGTCGCGTATTAAGGCTATACACTGTTTCAAGTCAATAATATAAATTGAACATCTTTTTACAGGAGGAAAATTGTATTCTAACCAAAATGACAATACACTCAAACAATTTTATTTATTTCAGAAAGTAGTATGGGTATGCCATACTATATAGATTTGATAGACAGAAAATTTATAAAAAAGCAATTCTTTTTTGCAACCCATAGCAAAATGGGACAATTAAAAAGCAATACGGCTAAGTAAGAAAGTAATATGACCTGATGGAATCGCCAATCAGCTAATGCATTTACCGACAGCTAGCCGGTCGGGATGACGTAAAACGTTTTATAAATGACCCTTTACTCTAATAAGGCCCGTCTGTCTAATAAGGGCCACACGGGTGTGTTTCGACACGTATATGCCTACCAATTTTCTGTAGGAAAAATACTGGAAAAACAAAAAACGTTGGCACATACAACTGGATTGTCAGAGTCAGCGTTAGTTGGGCTTTATACGCAAAAAGATATATTTATATGAGGTACTGTTTTGTCGAGTAAGCCTGTGACCGTGTTTTTGCAAGTGAGATTGATAGGTGTCTGTGAATTCTGTTATTTTTATGTTTAACAAAGGCCTGGTTTATAAACATAACCAACCCGTTAGTAAAAGATAGCATGCTCAATTTACATAATGACATACACATAGGATTATACACCATGTAAATGTCTAGACAGGACTTCATTCGCTAGCATAATTATTTCCTCGTATGCGACTTTAATATAAAAATATTTTTAGAGCAAAATTCTAGAGCTGTCAGTGTGAATAGCAATGATGACATTGTCGGCTCTTAACTGGGTTTAGATGTGCTGATCGCGTTCAATTTCATCGGTGTAATTCGCCGTAGACACTTTTGCCATACACAACAAGGCTTTAAAAAAAATTGTCACAAAACGGATTTGCTTTTTTTTTTAAACAGATAATACAAGAGTTTTATCTATGACGAGTTCGTCATTGATAGTACGGCATCGTGCACAAATGTTAACTAAGCAATATAGATACTTAGCTGCTTCAATTCTATTTAAAAACATTACATATATATAAATATATCAGAACATGTATAACAGTGCGTCAGTTTTAAAATTAATCCTCTTTGAATCGCCGTTTAATCCGGTCAGCTTAGTTGCATGTTATGTGTGTCACATACCTATGGCATCATACTGTGTGCGTCTCTACCTTTTATTTTTGTTGAAGCGCTAGGATTACTTTTGTGAGATTTTAATCGGTCAAATTTTTTTGGTTATTTATATCAAAGGAATTAGGAGGAGGATGTAATTGCCTGAAAAATAAGACAGTTTTTCAATCTTTCATAAAGTTTAAGATAGATTGGAGGACACGAAACGTTAAAGTTTGATGACATAATAAAAATCAAAAAAAAACTCAACCAAAAATAAAACTTTATAGTGATTAAAAGTTAAAATGTTTGCATGAAATCCGTAAATTATGGGAAAATTAATGACTAAAATGGTAATTTTGTCGCAGCTAGTAAAAAGTTGGATGATGCATGCAATTATACAAAGTTCTCTTGAGAACGGTGAAATGTAACGACACGAGATGACACTAAACTTTTCTAGTTAGACGAGAAGTTCCTACTATCAAAACTTGTACCAACAAGTATCAGTGGTATCTCAATTATATTATATTTTAATTCTAGATAGACGATCCTGCGGCCTCGACGCCAACGTCTACGTCAAAACTCCGGGGGTCTCATGTTGAGAGTGCTCACCGATCCGTGATTTGACTTTGACAAACGCCAGCGGAATTCGTAAATCAATTGATTTGTGTGAAAGACAAATCGATGCTTTTTATTGTTTGAGGGGTTGTTTTAAATTTTATGTTTTCATAGTTCAAAATTAATCATAAGGAACTTTTCAAAGAATGTCTAGAATACTGATAGGTCTCTTTCCCAGTTAAGTTGGGGTCTCGTCTTCTAGGACGTCTGGCTTATAGAGTTCTTTTCTGAGTTGTCCGTGTACTCAGATTCTCCTCCATTTATGTAAAGGTTTAAAAACAAAGCGCCTTTTTATCACTACCGAAGTACCGACTTATTAAAACCAAATACACTTTTTACTGCAAACGAAACTTATCACGAAAACAAATACTAAAAATATACATCCATTCATACATAAACATTTATCTAGCTATAACGAGCTACGTAGCAGTCAAACTAGTTTGCAATGGGCGTTAAAACTTACGCTTCGACGATCAGAAGTGTATCGGGTTTCGTAAATAGAGCAATATTGCTTAGTGTGATGAGATAATTTCCCGTTTATGACATTTAGGATTTGAGTAAGAAACAGGTTTTATATATGTCCAAATTCATTCATGGAGTCTCAAATTCTTAAATCTATATTTCCTTTATAATTATTTGTTCTGTCATCTGCAGTTATTTTACATAAGGGACCTTGGTGTCCTGTTCAGAATTTAGTGACACTGCCAGTAATTTGGGCTCTCAGTGTCAAAAAATTATGCTCCCTTTGAACATTATCTTCAGAAACATTCGAAACATCCTAATATCAAGACACGCCCAAGCTGACGTTCATAAACAGAGGAGGTGTTAACGCACCTTCGGCAGTTAGGTCATAAATCTGAAACAAACTTAACCTTTCTCTCAATCATCACCCACTAAAACTCAATATCGCATCGTACAGAAATTATTTTGGCACAATTTTCTCATTAAATCGCTTATCAAAATACATTTCATACAAAAATAACCTCTATAATGACGTGTACGTACGTTTTGTATTACGCAGTGAGCCGGCGGTCTATTTATAAGAGCCGATTGTGTTCGATATTTTGACAGCCGATGTCAAACGCTAGAGGGGGTGTGAACTGTGCACCGCTAACAAATTGCCGCATGTAGGTACGAGCTTTAGTATTCCTGTCGACAAAATTAATGTCATCGGTGCTTTATGAAGACGAGTTTCAGAAACTGAACACAATTGAGAAAATATTAGAAAGACGAATTAATTCAAGCTTGAGGTGTTAATGATAATATTTATCAGAGAAAAGGTAAACAGTATAACCAATAAATAGGAGTGGGAGACCAATGCAGTTTGGTTGGATCCAGAACTTAATGAGATCTTAGATAGATACCTACCTTGCTAAGCTAATTCGATCCATACCAAGTACAACATAAACAACATTATTGGAACAACTGCTACATACACTACGCTTTAACCACCATGCAGAGTATAAACGTGAACTAACGCAAACATGAATTTAAACGAACTAACTTCAAATTAATTTCTCAAAGCGAGTCCAACTAGCTTTTTAAAGCGTTTAAATTCATCCTTTGAAACGATACTGAATATAATTTTGGAGATCTCGTCGGTAAACGGAACGGTCAAAACAAACAGGGGAACGGTGCAAACGGTTCAAATTGTCAATCTAGCGCGGTCTGCAGCGACCTAAAATCAAGCGGAAAATGTCAACAAAAGGTCACGTGCTGCTTCGAACGACGGTTTGCGGTATGCTGTTGTCCAATGAGGACAGATTAAATCTATCATCATATAGGCCAAAGGACATGGCCAGAATTTGTATGGAGCTGTGCCCTAACAAAAAATATTCATGTACATTGACATACAGTACGTCGTAATAAAGCATAAAGGTATGGCTTTCCAATAGTTTTTGTTTTATGATCAGAGAAGAAGCGAGAGACACTGTATAAAGGAAACAAAAAAAATGCCTTATCATTTTGAATAGCAATGATGTCGCTAACTAACAGTTTAAGTGACAGTTGACAGTGACATTTGACAATGACAGTGACATTTGACAATGGCAGTGACATTTGACAGTAGCATTAGACAGTGACAGTTGACATTAAAAGATGAGTTGAGCGCCTTTCAGAATTTAGAAAATGTACGATAGATAAACACTCTCACTGCCGGTGTGCAGACTTTCGAAGCGCAATTCTATGAAAATGCATTCATAGAATTAAGCTTCGACAGTCAGCTAGTGAAGAAACAGTCAAAGATCAAAATACCATTATCGTTATCCCATTGATGTAACTATATTGGTCTGTCCTTTGAAATATTGTTTTAGGGCTTGCCGCGATAGCGTAGAAGAGCTTCGTCGTCTACTTATATTACTGGACATTATGACTTCCTCATAGCAAATAAGCAAAAAATATACAAATAGGATATGCAATAAAACACGAACATAGAACTTGAATGTTTTATTTAGGTATTTAATTAAATACCGTAATTAAGTACATACATTTGCTTAAAAATATCTACATCTAAATATTTTACAGAACACATTTTAAGAAAAACATCATCACTGCAATTACTCAGACAAGACACATTTTCAATTACCAAGCCTATTCATCTTCAAATACCAATAAAATGTTATCAAGAAATGAGGCTGGTGCCGTTATATTTGCTTGATGCCTGGCCCAGCCCAAATACCATAATAGCGTCATGACATGGCAACAACATCCAACAGTCCGATTTCCAACAAGGCAGCTACAACAATAGCCTAAAATGGCATCCAAAGGATTGGGTGGCCCCAATGGCTCCCTGTCAAACAAAATATACGAAAAATATTTTTTCCTGTTAATATGCCGAGACTTTATTCTCCCCCTCAAAAGATAAGGGCTATTGCCACGCACTTGTGCAATCATATTTTGGGCATTTTGCAATTCTGGACATACTTCCACTTCGTAAATACCATTATTCCTAACATGTTCTCCATAGTATGAACGGGCTTGCTTTACTTGATAAGGCCCAAGGGACACTAACATTAATTGCTCATAAGTAAATTGAGGGAAATTCTCTAAGTCAGGTATATTTGCATCAATTCTTTGAAACATTACTCGCCGTCTATTAAGATTTTCTTCAGCAACATACTCAGCTAAAAAATTACGGGCGTGCAAGTAATGCCTAACTCTATTTATAATATCTGGAGCATCAGTCCTGTCTATGATTAGTGGATGGAATCTGTTGATGAGGGCTGCACCAATTTTAAAATCGGTCATTAAATGCTTAGATGCAACATTAAAAAAATCTTGTCTGAATAATTTGTAATCACGCTTGAAGCGACCATTTACCACCTCTACCACCCATCTACACAATGTGACACATCGGCTTTTGTTAGCCTGCATAGTTGTTAGTTGTTGTTGACCTGGGTCAACAGTTTCAGGCTTATGAATTCTATAATTGCAATACTCTAATAAGGGTATCGCATCCCTAAACCCTCTATCCAAAATAAAAACATCATTTTGCCTGTAGAAAGTCCTCATGGGGCTTTCGGGATTTTGAAATAAATCAGTCATAATATCTGCATCAGTTTGTGTGGCAGCATAAGGCCCTACAACATCTACTATATGACCATCTGTGCATACTATCATGAATGGTTTAACCAAGTTTTCATATTTGTGAAGACTGTAAGTTTGTTTCTGATAGAGATAGTTGGCACTTTTTTGAATATATATATAAGTCCCATCACAAACTGAAATAGCGGGCCTGGCTTCTATTGGAAGTTCTTGATTGCCATATAATGCATTAGGAATAGCTAGATTTCTTTCTGCTATTTGCTGTGGTGTTATATGCTCTAATCCAATGTGCCTTGGTACAAAATGTTCGCTTAAACATGACCTTACTTTGTTCATGTGTGACTCTAATGTTGATCGGGACATGTTAAATAGTGAGGCCAGCCTTCGATTACTCTCTCCAGTTCGAAGTTTAATTAAATAAATGGCTAATGCAGTTTTCGGTTCACTAACTAGATTTTCCATAGGAATTTCATTATACAATGCTAAAAAATCTGTCACTGTAAGTCCCGTCCAATAGTGACAAATGTGATGTGGCATTTGATCCACATTATTAAAATCAAAAGTCACTGGATCTCTTTTAAGAAGTCCTATTAAATCTTCTGACTGCTGAACCGTAAAATAAGACGAGGTATTTGTGTTCTCAGGTAATAAATGCCACTCATTAGCAAATAAATGCACCTCACATACTCGGCACCTTATGGGAACATAATAATTGTGTTCTTTAAGCAAAATTACCTTAATAAAAGTAGGAATTAAATGGCCTGATTGATTTTGACACATCCTAAAAATACAATGGCTAGAAGTATTCGGAGCACGTTTGTAACTAGGCAGATAATTCATTTGGCCAATCCTTCCTGCTTCAGGTGGATTATCAGCTGGAGGAGGAGGCGGTGGTGGATCATGTGCAACTCTAGGATTACCAGCTGGTGGAGGAGGCGGTGGTGGATCATGTGCAACTCTAGGATTAGCAGCTGGTGGAGGAGGCGGTGGTGGTTCATGAGCAACTCTAGGATTACCGGCTGGTGGAGGAGGCGGTGGTGGTTCATGTTGCTCTCTAGGATTAGCGGCTGGTGGAAGTGGAGGTGGTCCCGGCAATTCGGTTTCATTTTCCTCTAGTTCTTCAACCTGTCTTTGTGTATTCAGTACTAAGTGCCTATTAGCTCGCATCCAACAGGGATGACATGCTTGCAGATTTGTCCTCCGATTCTGTAACAATCATCATTAATTATTAAAAAGTATTTGCTTGACCTGACTGACCCTCAAGTCACCCAGATCTTACACAGATGTTCTGAAAAAATCAGGAGCTCTGATTAACTTCTGGAGGGAGGTGGGCTGGTTGTGATAACCATCAAACGGCTGCCATGGCCCACACACATTGGTCCAACTGAGTGACTAAGTGCGGAAACCAAACCCTCCTAACATAGAACATAGAAATAATTCACTTTATCATGGGAACACTGAATAATAAATTGGCAGCAGCCGGGGCAAAATATAAGTTCAACAGCTCACACTAACCTGATTGTGGGCTTCCCATGAGAAGAAAATATCGATTAATGGACTGTTTTCTTCAAGGGAGTGGTGTCGCACTGAGTAACGCCTCCCCATAACAGAGCATCCACAACCAATACACACCATTGGATAGCCCAGAACTCTGCTAGGTGTACCTTCTTCCGAGCATTGGTTTATCAATACATAACATGCATTACAAATCAATCCATCAGAAGGAAGCTGAAAAAAAATGAAATATTGTACTTAGTATGTAAGTAATACGAGATTTTTAAGTTATGCTAACACTCTTTAAGATTATGGCACATAACTGTTTAAAATGGCAGGTGAAGTTTGTAAAATATGAAAATAATGACTTACTACGTCGTACATACCTCTTGTATAGATAACCATTCAGTCAATGTATTTTGTAACTGCGGTGTTAAAGATGTTACAATATGCCTTCGCATTCGAGTAGTGGCCACACTACAATTCAGGCACCTTGACATCATGAAATCGTGAGCGTCCGAATCCAACCAAACAAGTCCAATATACACAGCACTAATATTCACGAAGAAGCGAAAACGAAAGTCCGACAAACGATAGCGTAGGGTCAAGCTAAAATATAAAACAGAATAACAAAATAGAACAGTAATACGTGACAATAAACAGTGATACGATCAACGCAAAACTGCACCACAGATTAGACAGCACCAGTGCAGTGCGCGCGCTTAGAAACGTCAAAATGACTAGGACGTTCGGATACACACTGGAACATATTGTCGATGTCGATCACAGATGTCGATGCATTAATCATTATGGTGACGCGCGGCAGCATGAAAAATGGTGTCTGCGATATTCATAAAATCTTAACTTTTATTTTAGAGGTATTTATCGTAGCAAAACAATTCATGCTGTTGTAGTTGTATTATATTTTAATCTGACCTTCAGGCGTACTTCAGAATCAGTGTTTGTCTTACTCGTGTATCCAAACGCAAATGCATTGCATACAATCCGCTCAAAAACAATTAACATACATATTTTTTGGAATTTTTTGTCGCCTGTTCTAGAGAAATGTAATTGTTGCGTTTAATTTTAATTTATTTTACAAATAATTTTCAAATATAAAGAATTACTGTACATTTACGTATTCTAAATTGATTCCAGGGCAGAATCTGGCCATGTCCTTTTGGTCTTAACAATTTTGAATCTGGCAGAGAGGACGATGATTTGATGATTTTGTATTTAGAACGATCACGGAGTTGTTATCGAGTAGGATTCTGCAAATGAAAATCTTGGACATCTTGAAGTATGATAATGTCTTCTGCCCAAAAATCTTACTATTTTTAGCAATTATGTGTTTCCATTGCTTCATTTGAAAACTTGAAAATAATCTGTATAAGTTTGTTGAAGGCGTTTTATACTGTATATTTTCTTATAGATTTAATGAGCTATAAAGGAATTAATATTTTTCTTGTTTTAATCATGACAAGCGTTAACTGATCAACTTCAAAGCGTTATTTTTTCGTGACTAGAACATTTGGATTATCGTAAATAGTGGCTCTTGTAAATACATTGATTGTATTAATTAAACCATGCCCATCTTATACCAAGTCTAGATCAGCAAAGAAACCAGTCTCACCAACTTTCCTTTGATTGCGTCCATTAATTTAATTAAGCTCGTTAAGAAACATATCTACAAAAGCGTTGGTAGTGAAGGCATCCATAATATTTAATTATAAAAAAGTATTTCGGCTATTATTACAGATGTTGGGCTTCATTCTTTTCATGGCTCGTTTCCAATCATACGTCATTTTGTATTAAATAAAGGTGAGGCATTAATACTTGCATGATTGGTAAGTATATTCGACGTTCTGTCAAAAAAAGTCGCATGAAACGGTAATTTTTTCTTTACTCTAACTTGTCAATAGGTAGCGTGTGCTGTCATGTTATAAACGACGTGAACACCTGAAGTGTCAGGCGTTTACCTACTTAATTTTTTTGTTTGTATGTTAAACAAAATTCTTAAAATCATGTGAGGCTATTGGCCTCGTTACTTGGGGTTTTAACATTGGTATATTTTTTGTATATTCACTACAACTACGGCTGTTTTTTTCCCGAATTTAAAATGATTTAGCTTTTGTACGTCTATTAAATTATATTTAGATCCATTAAATATTAATCCAGTTGTTTTGTTCTAAATAAGTCACTCCGATAAAGTTCTTAAAAGCAATCTTAAGACTAACTTGCAGAAGTTTATTCAATTAGTAGTTGTTTTTACAATAAGTTCTTAAGGAATTTCTATCAAACTGTAATAAAACTACTTATTTTTAAATAAATGTTGAGAAAAATAAAAGCGAGTCGTTATTAAATATAACTAGGATCAAACTGAAAACTCGACGACCCATCATAAAGTCAGACGACTTTAAAATATCATTGACGAAAAAATGTAAATAAAAATTCACTAGAAAATAATCACGTAGAAATAACAATGAAAACCAAATAAGTCGAACAATTGACGGCCGTACCCGCATTGACAAAATCGCAGAAACATATGCAAAGGACGTCACACGTCAATCATTTGCACAAACCAATATTCTTCTCCGCGAATTTGGTTAAATATGCACATACCAACCCATAAATGACTATGTATTCATGTATTGTAAGACGGTGCACACAATAAAGTTTTGTCTGTTGTAGACAGAATAGTTTTTCAAACAGTTTTGTATCGAGAATGCGCCAACATTGTTATCATAGATCGATAGTAGTCTGTATAAACACAATCTTGGCTCAGGTCTAAGCACGGCCTAATTATAGTCGTCAGTAGCATTTCAGTATAAAATATCACGTCTTAACATACAATGTGTTGTTGCATTATGTTTGACATCATTTAGTAGCATTCTACCATTGTTATGTGACACATGATATTCGTCAAGTATTAGCTTTGTGCTTTATTCTTAGGAACTGGCTTGACCGGTGTAGACTTGCATTTGGGTAGATGGTATTGTGACTGGAAACATTGTTAGTAAAACTTGATTAACAATTTCCTTGATTTCAATTTATCATGCGTTATTATTTAAATACTCATGTATAATATCGATAATTATCGTGAAAAAATTACAGGTAACATTTTAATAATAAATATATTTTATACTCTATATTACGAATCCCTTTTAACAAATTTTACGAGATCGGTCAGCAAATTAACAAAATCCATATGTAAATTTGTTCAAGTGTCGCTTATAAATTAATATTTCACAATATGTGATCAAAACGGTTACCTATGTTTGTGTACATTTTAAATTTTAATGAGTCATCAAATTAGTTAATTTATATTCAATACAAATTGAAATTTTCATGTGCTGCAATTTAATGGAGTATGTTCACCGTGGTGGTCATATCGATGAAACTGATTTTAATATGAAACCGCATCAATGAATACGTAATAGAGACTCAAGTATTGTCACCTACAATATTATTTCATTTAAAATAATATGCCTCAACGGATTGCCTCATTCGAAATGTTGATTTTATGGTTTTCTTCGAGTTGTGTGTTACGAAGGAGTGGAAGTTCATGTAATAGTCGCTTACGACTATATAAATGATGCATTTTTATGTGCATTTTTGAGTCTTGATACTTGATTAAAGATAATTCTAATAGTCTGTCTTTCCTGATAGTAAAAAAGAGTAAAAAGCGAACATTTAAATACAAATAAAATTTTAAAAAAAGTTAGGAAACCGCTAGAAAAATATTGGTATTACGCTTATCGGGTGTTTCTGTCTTGATGTATCAATTTGGACTAATTGATACATCAAGATCACCCGATCAAAATATGATATATAATCAAAATATCATTAACTTCGATCAAAACAGTTTTATCAGCAAAAATATTTCCACGATCGGTATATTGTTTGACCTTTAAAAACTAATTGAGCGAATGCAGTAAATTATCCAATTAAAACGACGCCGCTGCAATTAACGCGCTTTGCAGGACTTCATCTGTGTATCGTGAACTTGATTTATGGAAATATCAATAATTGTTCCTTTGCAACCTTTTGTTTTGAGTGAAATCATTTAGCGGAATGCTGAAAATAATTAAATTTTATTGTAAATAAATTGCTCGTTTTTTATTCTGTTCAGAAGGCAACAAATAGTTTGTTGTTTCGTCGTAAGATTTACATGATATATACAAATTTATAAAAGTGAAGTTATGATGATTCGGGGCACAGACAGTCCAGGCAGTGATTATCTTGACTACCAGTGAGTCTGGCAATACTGTGGGAATAGAGACACATGGACAGATCTACAATCAATGAAGATGTTGCAAAGAAGAGATGTAGTAACTTTGAAGTCTTTGAAGTCATTGTCAGCAGTTGATAGTAAATTAATCTTTTATACGGTAGAAGTAGATTACACTGGTGATAATAATGTTGTGTGTTAATTAATTCTGCTACCAAATTTGATTTGATCATAATGTCATTTTGGTCATAATTTCATTAAGGTCTCATAATTAGACTGTCATTCAATCTTCAGTCTAGAGGTTAGGTTCAATGTACTAGCAAACACGTATTTAGTCCGGCTCTTCTGAAAATAAGTATACAAAAATATCGGTTAGTATATGAATTATTATAATATGTATGTTTAATCTTGTACAAAAAATATCTTGAAAGTCAATTAGTTAACTCAATAATGCTTTTATATATTTGCTTTGAATAGCTTTACTATTCCAGATAGCAAATAATCTAATATTTTTGAAACGTGATCTTTCACATCACGAATCAAGCTCTTAACCTTTAAAAAAGAACATGACAGTAGATGCAAGACATGCGTTCACGTCAAAACATTGCATTGTTTGCCATCAAGTGAAGGCGGGCCCACTACTCTATATGGCCGCTTGATTCAAATCGACGCAATTACGCCTTTGATAGTTCATACATACGTAACATCAAGCTTACGATCAACAACAGGTTATTTGTAGATACAATTAGTGTCAAAGCTCCATTTGAAATTGCATTTGGTGTAGACTTGATATTTAATGTTGATAAAACTGTATTCAGTTCATCGCCTAATCTCAAACACTGTAATGGACAAAAATCGAATGAGTTATTGGTGTTTCTGAGCAAAATTGTATGTAAGCTCAGTAATAAAGTAACCATTCCACAGATAATAACTAAAACCAGGGAAAATCAACATCTTTGGGCCTTGCGAGCTTATACAGACTTAAAAACGGCATGTAAGCGATATTTACATGCATGCAACTTTTGCGTAGCACAGTGACTTGACGGCTCTTCATACGCACAACATGGATTTAAAAGCACTTGTAGTTAGCTCCATACTTATCTCTTGTATCGTCATGCCGAAAATAGTTATGAAACAATATTCCATACATTCTTACAAAACAACGTTTTCAACTAAGCAAAACGTGTTAACATTCGAAATTCATCAATCACGACGGTCAACCGTATAACAGAGTAGACGTGTACTTAATCCTTGCAAAATTTATTCAACTATTGTGCTTCAAATCTAATACTTAAAGTAAAGCAAATAATAACTATTGTGGTGTGAACTGTATACAGTGATTTGTGACTTTAAAAAAATACGTGAGTGCGGCAGTGCGCTGAGCAGCGAGCGGGGCGACGTGCTTCACCTCCGTGCGACGAGAGCGGTGGCTATTTTTTGACTCGCTCGCACAGTGACTCTGCGTGCGGTTGACGTACTTTACGAAAAAATAGCGATTTTGTGCTAGAAAAATTAAGCGTGCATTCGCCGACGGTGTAGGCTAGCGACTGACACCTGTGACCGAGCGAAAGCGGAGTGTGCGCACGCGCACGCTGGTTGACTACTAACACGATTGAACTTGTAAATTGTGAACGAAATATCTAGTTAAAACGAAACAATGAGTGTAACGCGGTCCCCACCTGGAACTCCTGCAACATTAGAGGTCTTGCCTAAATTCTCTGCGACCAAAACATATGTTACTGGAGCTAGCTCGCAACCTGACTTATCTAAATTAAGCGAAGAACTTAGCGAGGCTCAAATTACTTACCGTAAACGTAAACACTCGCCCGAACGTGAATGCTTATGCTCAGATGATATTAAACAAATGAGAAATGACCTATCACGCGTCTCATCCCTATTAGAAAAGTATATTGTTTCAAATGCGGAAATGATAAATCAAATGAACACGAATATGACCGAGGTCAAAAGTGAGATGGCCAACCTAAGGGCCTCTCACGAACAAGCAAAAAATGTAATCACCTCAAATGTAGCGGATATTAGTTCACAAATACAAGATATTAAATCCACCGCATTAAAAATTACTTCAGAACATGGCACTATAAAAACTCAGTTATCCCAAGTAGAATTAAAACTATCGAACACTGAAGATAAAATAAAGAAGCTTGAAAACAACCTTAGTGAGTCAAGATTGAACCCTATATCCACCGAAATCCAAACAAATCAACTATCTGTAAATGAACAAATAATACGCGAAGTTCAAGAGCGCAAAAAGAGAGAAAATAACATCATTCTAACAGGCATACCAGAGCAAAATGCGCAGAGCAGCCAAGAGAGAATTCTCAAAGACGAGTCTGCCGTGTTACATATTACCTCAAAAATAAGCGATAGCAAACCGATTAAAATATATCGTATCGGAAAGTATAATGCCGGTAAAACACGTAGAATTAAAGTTTGCTTTAATACGCCTGAGTCTGCAATGCTACTACTTCGCAATAAAGAAAAACATCCGGATAACATTAAAATTTTCTCTGACCAAACACCAGCCCAGCAAAAGTATTTCCAAGCCATAAAAAGTGAACTTACGCATCGTACAAAGGAAGGAGAAAGTGATTTAACCATAAAATACGTAAATGGTATACCGACTATTGTACGGCAACCCCCAAAAAACTACAACGAACAATAATAAACGATACACTACCGAATACTACAACTTACCAAATAGTAGACGATTACCGACAACTTAATACAAATAAATCACGCCTCTCATTTCTCTATTTGAATGCAAGAAGTATATGCAAGAAAGGAAAACTAGACGAGCTCAAATGTATTTTAAAATCAATACCTACAACTGTGCACATAATTTTACTAACAGAAACTTGGATACAGAACGAAAGTCAATGCCTACAGCTACAGATAGTTAACTATACACACTACTATAATTACAGAACGGACAGTAGAGGAGGAGGAGTATCAGCATACATACACAACGACCTAAAACATAATGTAATCGAATCAACATATCAAGATGGAAATAATTACCTTTGGATACAAATTGAGAAATTTGCTCTGGATGTGGGTGTGGTCTATTACCCTGGCAATACAAACTTTGAAAGATTTTTGGATTTATATGAATCACAGCTACAGCAACGGAAGAGAGCAATTGTGTTTGGAGATTTTAACATAGACCTTCTGACAAAAAATAGAGTTCTAAAAAAGTACCAGCAAAGAATAACTGAAACTGGATATAAAATACTCAATAAAATAAACAAAACCTACTGTACAAGAGTCTCAAAAACAAAGCAGTCAATTCTGGATCACGTCTCCACAAACCTAAAAGGAGAACATTATAAAATCGCTAATATCAATTCATCTATGTCGGATCACAAGCAGATTTATTTACAATTAAACAAATGGAAACCTCCTTCAAAAATACGCTTAAATTATGAAACAATACACTACGAGAAGCTGTATACGACGATTGAATCACAAGGACTTGAGGATGTGACAAGTAATTATATTCAGCTGGAATCAAAAATAAAACAGTATGTAGAAGATAGCAAAGTGATGAGAACAAAATACTTGAATCCACCCCAAGAAGATTGGATTAACAATGAGATAATTACTGGAATTAGCCAAAGAAATCACCTATGGATACAACACAAGAATAACCAGGAAGACAAGAAACTAGAAGATAATTATAAAGAAATGAGAGATAAAATTGCAGGTTTGATTCAAGCTACAAAGAATTCTTACTACTACAAACTATTTACAAATTGCAAAAATAATCCTAAAAAAATGTGGTCGCTTATAAATAACCTAACTAACAACAAAATCATACAGAGTAGTGCTCCTTCAAAACTTATAGTTGATGATACTAGTATCTCTGATGTAAAAGAAATTTGTGATGTCTTTAATAAATACTTCTCAACAATAGGATCTATACTTGCAGATGAAATACCCAGAAAATATCATGACAGCTCAAATCACCCTATTTTTAACTCAAAGAAAAAATACAATCATGAACTTACGACATTAGATCCATGTGACTCTAATGAAATTATCAAAATTATTAAAAATCTTGACTCAAATACAAGTAGTGGTATAGACAAAGTTAGCACAAAAGTAATAAAAAGTTTACAAAATTTAATCTCTGATGGTTTAGCAAGATGTTTTAATAAATTAATGATTGATGGTGAGTTTCCTGATACTCTGAAGGTCGCAAAGGTAACACCGATCTACAAATCGGGACCAAAAACCGATCCAGGGAACTATCGTCCAATCTCTGTATTACCAATACTGTCAAAAATTTTAGAAAAAATACTGCATAGTCGTCTCCTTAAATATCTTGACTCTTTTAACTTAATATCTGATCGCCAGTATGGATTTAGAGCCAAAAACAACACAACTGCAGCCACTGTTGATCTAATAACAAAAATAAAAGAAAATATGGATAAAAAACACTATGTGCTGGGTGTTTTCATTGATTTGAAAAAAGCCTTTGATACCGTAAGTCATAAATTACTTTCAGAAAAACTAGAAAACATAGGTATCAAGGGCAATGCACTTAAAATGCTAAAATCTTACCTAAGAAATAGATTTCAGATAGTTAAAATAGATAGTTTTGAGAGTAGTACATTGCCGATCACATACGGAGTCCCGCAAGGATCTATATTGGGGCCGCTATTGTTCTTGATTTACATAAATAGCATCACAGAACTAAACTTGCATGGTCATATAACTTTATATGCAGATGATACGTGCTTATTTTATTTCGGAGCCAATATGAACGACATTATTTCAAAAGCCCAAGAAGATCTCAACGTTCTATTCGAATGGTTTAAATATAACTTATTAACCATAAATATTGCTAAAACATGTTACGTTGTTTTTAAAGCTAAGAATAAAAAAAATCCGCAGCACGACACATTAACTATTAATAACATCCCACTAGATCAAAAAACCTGCGAAAAGTATCTTGGCTTGAGAATAGATCATCAATTAACATGGCACAATCAAATAGACCATATTAAAACTAAACTATCAGCACTTACAGGATCACTTCATAGTATAAACAAGTGCATACCTAGAAAAATACGTTATACTATATATAACTCTCTTATTAAGTCACATCTGTTATATCTCATAGAGATTTGGGGAAGCGCCGGAAAAACGAAGTTACAAGAACTACAAAGAGTACAAAATAAGGCCATAAAGATATTATTTCGCTATCCATACCTAACACCAACTTCTAAAATTTTTGACGAAACAAAATTGATGAATATTAAACAACTCTACACATACAATACTTGCGTTCTGATTAGAAAAATTATAGACAAAACCATTCACACTAACGTATCATTCACTAAAAAATCACAAATTACTAAACGCAGTCTTCGTCGACCAAGTCTACTTGTTTTGCCAAGAATAAGCACTAATTACGCTAGAAGGAATATTACATATGAAGGGGCACAACTATTTAATAATTTACCCACATTTATAAAAAGTGTTAGCTCACTCGGCAGTTTTAAATCTCGGCTATTGAAACACGTAATGGAAAACTGCCTTGACTAACGTCCTCCGGTGTATCACAATGGTTGAGACTAAACTGATGAATGAGTATGGAATAGTTATAATAATTAATATAATAATATTAGAGTAATTTTATTTAACACATACTCTTGTAACGGTTACCTAAAATAAGTTTACCGAATGTTTCTTGTATGTTCTCATGTAAGTGGCTTTTTTTGTCTTTATGAGAATAAATGATTTAAACCTAAATTGCTCCATCGGAATAGATCAATAGGAGTGAGTTCATTCTCGCTTCAGTTTACCCTCCAGCGGTTTGTGTCGCCTAAACTTAATTGTGTTTGACACACGATTAACAAACTTTGGATCCGTTTAATTTACTATTGAGTTTGCATATTCTATCATAATGGTTATATTGTCAATTATTTCGGCTTGTTGTGTGCTGGAACTGTCTCAATTTAAGCAGGTTTATGTGCTGATTTATTTACTAGAAGGCATAGGCTTACTATTTCATGCGAGTCAATATTGTCATGTATAAAATAAACGTTTCTGATGTCATGTTTATTTGCCTTACTTTCAGAGAGTACAGCCATTGTGTGTATATAACTGAACGACTATATTTCAAAGTAAGCGTGAAGGCTTCATACGTCAAACATAAAAATAAAGAGACCACGATTCGCCACGAGTTTCGTCCGGCGTTCTAAACAAAACTTTCCACAGTTGCCATACATAATACGTCCTAACACAGTTTTCACATTATTATCAGCCACGAGCTGGTAAAACAAAACTACAAACACATTCGATTAGTGATACATCACAGTTATCCGATAACGCGCTATCGCTTAGTTATCACTTATCTTCATGACGTCATCGAGGTAAACGCGTAGTCGCAGACGGGAGATAGAACGCCAGATTTTGATAATCACTGACGATATGAGGGCGACGGTCGGGCGCGTTTGAGCTTACACATATTTTGGCGGAACACATAATTATTTTTCCATTACTAGTTCCACATCATTTTCTTTTGAATTGTTTGCGATAAATATATCAACAAAACTTGTTGAAAGTTGGAACGGTGAAAATGTTCGTTCAAAGGTGCCTTTCAGTAAAAGCGTTTGAAGGCGAAAAGTTCAACGCTTTTTCTAGCATAGATCTAGTTATCTCCAGTCTATCGACTACCAATTATAAATTGTCAGTCGACTTTCTCTAGAAAACATGCAGCTTCCGTCCTAATTGAACGAAATTATTGGCCTTTGAGACTGTTTTATTATAAGCTGGTCTCTATCAAACCAATAACTACCTGAGAGCTAAACGGTTTACTTCAATTATTGTCACTATAACTCTTTAGAAATCAAAGCAACGAAAGTAGTTTGGAAATACGAGTATACTGTTGACTAGATATCAATGCCGTCGTATAAAGCCGAAATGTTCGTTAACAAAATCAATCTTGTTTTTCTCTCCCAAAAGACCTTCGCTATTTCCCGTCCCAAAGAGCTTAGAAGGATGATTACATTAATAAGTGGGCTACATCATAAGATTAAAGGCATTGTCATCGTCTAATCCTCTCTTACATCGCGTCCGTCGTCTTTGCTCCAAAATGATCTAAACACGCTTCATTTCCATGGCTTTTCTTTGAGAATTAGTAATAAATGAATTTTGGGGCTGTGATTTTGTCTGTGGTTATGCATAATGAAAAAAAGTTATTAGAAAAGCAACTCTGGGCGTATGGATAACATATTCCTTGAAATCCATTGAATACAGTTTCGATAGTTTAGAATTTATTGTAAACAAACGGCAAAATAGAGTTCGAGAGAATGCTTCTAAAGATTTTTAGCTGAACAATATTTTTATCAAACTAGTTAAAGAGTCACATAAACGCCATAGTTGATATTCTTTTGCATGCCGACGCAAGGAAATAAATAATCCAACGCAATCTTCTAGACAATTGTTTGTGCAATTGCTTACATGCCATTTAATTCTCGCTATGAATAAAAGCTGATGGTTGAAACAAATGGAGAAAGGAAAGGCATTCCTCCATTTTCATCTATATTAAGTCTTGAAGTTAACCTTAATACTGTCTATACTATAGTTATAAATAGAGCAAATAATAATACAGATTCTACATTGACCTTTTATATCTAGGAACACAATAAATATAAAAAAGATTTCAAATTAGAGAAAATAACCTAGAAACATGTAAAAAATAATAAAAGATAATGGTGAACCTATTTACAAAGTTCATGATCGTAATCACAAAGCTGTGTTTGTGGAAGGTTAGTCTAGATTTAAGAAAAAGGAGAGATAATCCTTTTTGATGTTAAAGCGGATCATAAAAAGAAACTGGCCACGACAAACCAACCGTGGCTGTTAATACCGCACTGGAAAAGGTAACAGAAAAAGAAAAACAAAAAGTGTTTTAGAAATGGAGTCTAATTCGGTATTTTTTAGTTCTTAATGGTTTTAGCAAAAAATAACATTAATTGTTTAGAAGAAGGTTAATACTTAATATTGGATGTAGGTTACATAGATAATATGAAAAAACTACATGAAATATATCGAATAGCTGTAAAAGAAAATTGGAATGTCATTAAAAATGTATCATTATTTTATATAGTTGAAATGGTACACCCAGCTACAATTTTGCAAGTCATACAAAAACTATATTAAAAAGCTTGATGGAAAAAACGGTATCTATTTATTAGACGCTACTCCCATATGGGCTATGGGAGTAGAGACTAATAAAATTCATATTAAATATACAGAACAATAGAAATAGAGACATGCCTGTTTAATATATATTTGACGACGAAGAAAAGATAAAATAGATACAAAGGGTAGCCAAGATTGACGTCCTGAAAGACACTTCATCTATCCTTGGTAGACTTATTAAACGGTGGGGCAAAGACAGGCTGATAATGAAACGGTTACAAGACTTTATTGGATGACGAGGCAATGTTGCACAATAGGGCAATGTCGGAAGTTTAATTAGGATCAAGTTAGCCTGTCAGAAAGTTCATTATACTGTTCAGGGTTTCATCCATTTTCTTGTTAAGTTTCATAATTATACTGTTTATACGAAAACCTTTAATTTGGAGACGAGAATGCGGCATATGAGGGCTAAACTTAAAGTAAAATATACTTACATCATTTTGTCATTGGATATAACAAAATCTGACTATTCATGTTTTATCGTATGATACAATAGTTTATTTTTTCGATTACTCACTGAAAAATATGGGTTTATTCATTATTATATATTTAACTACCAATAATGTTTTACTGTCAAGCTGTCATGGAAAGAAGTATGCTCTGGAAAAGGAGACTGGATAAAATGAGAAACGAAACAATCAGAAGACGCACAAAAATAGAAAATGTTGCACTTAAAGTAAAGAAATTAAAATGGAGATGGACTGGACACACAGTAAGGGGAAGGGAGAAATGGAGTAGAACATTGATGAATTGGTTCCCAAAATATAATAAACGAAAGAGGGGGAGACCGTTTAAAAGGTGGGAGAACGAACTAAAGGATATCGCAGGATAAACATGGACAAGGTCGGCGAGAGATAGAGAGGGGTGGAAGAGGTTGGAGGACGCCTTTGCCGATAATGGGCAAACAGATATTATAGGTGTCGATGTCATGTAAAAATATTGTAATAATTAAGTACTTTGGAATTGTCTGAATAAAAAGGTTTAAATAATAATAATAATGTTTTACTGACTTTAGAATTAGTCGTCTAATAAATCACTTGATTCTACTGTTTCAGAAAATCAGATACTGTATATTGTTATTCTACACGATTTACAATATTAGCTCAAAGGATTAAACGCTGCAGTATCGCAATGGAACTAACAACCTGTCATTACTTTATATTAAATCTCTCTTGAAATCCTTTGTAGGTATAATTAGCTTACACGACCACGAACATTCAACGTAGATTGAAGCGGTGCTCAAACACTTTTTAAGTTTTCTTTGAAACTATATTTTACTGAACTATAATCCTAATTTGTATACATACGTATTTTTACCTTCAACATCTGCTAGCCAATAAATAAGTGCGTCAACAGATTTGAGCAGCATCAAAAAACCGTTCTGTTTTTGATAACACCATAAATTGAATAAAGAATTTTTAATGAAAATAACAGTTTTAGTAATACCAGTAGCCGTTACAAAAATAAATAAAGTCACAAGATTGTAATTAAAACACGAATCATCGCTCATTAGAAGTGCCGCTACTGTCGGTCTCAAATTAATTGGTAACGCGACACGAGATACAGATCTTATAGAAATAAACCGTTAGGAGTGCTCGCAGCTGGTAAGAACCGACTCACCAATGACATATGAGTATCCATCTAAAGTCAGCACGCATTTCCTCGTCGCGCCTGACGCAGATCGATGCCTGTGCGTCCTCGGGGCGGCTCCAAGAGCGCGGCCACCACCAGGATCACTATGGCATTTGTGCACCAGCTCCTTATCACTAGCCACAGGAATGCCCTTGCTGTCGACAGAGCCCTGTCTGCTGCCCTCGAGCAGCACTTTGCCTCGCCTCATCATCACATCATACGCTATCTCCGCACTAGTTGTCACAAACACTTTCGTCACAAAATCACGTCACTACGTTCACTTCACACACTCGTTCACTAGTCAATCATTAAAAAAATCTGATATGTTTATGTTCAACACTATGTTTTGATATGGTACAGCACTAGCGTAAATTAAGAGTATGATTTAGACATTTTCATTGCTCGCCGACCTAAAACTCATAAATTGTGAGTTATTACTCAAACTGTTCTTTGACGGAGGTTATATGTTGATGCCAGTTTGGAATGGTTTTCATTTACGGCAATCTAACGAGGAAAGATTAGGTTAACCTGTGTTCAATTTGATAATACGTAAGGAAGGATTAACTATAAGTGATTAATGATTGGGTCATATATTACTATTAGATAACAATCATGCGGTAAATTGAAATCATTGAGTAGCCATTTATCACTCATAAAGTTTATGATAGATGTGTTCAGATAAAAATATAAATAGATTTCCCGGTTCAATGGAACTGGACTATTTTAAATCTTTAAACAGTTGGTCTAGTTTTCCGTTGTTTATATTATTGAACTCTTTAGCTCTGAATACGTAATTATCACCTGACTGTTGATCAAACCTTGAACTCAGTAAGTGTTATTAGTGAATGAGTTTCTATCATAATCAACTGTTAATTCCAACAGTTCAGACAGCTCTTTGTGCAAGTCTGAAAGAATCTGTTGTTTTAAATTAGCCGCGAATTTAGCGTCTACAAATTAACAGCGCTTGGTACTAAAACAATACGTCATATGTTGCTTACAATTTTTATATGTACGCACGCGGGCATTCTGGTGTTTTAAACAGATCGTAATTTATCTGACTTCAACTAAACTGTGTAATTAATGTTTGGTACACCGCAGGTGGAAACACGGAAATCTATTTTCAAGCTACGAGTGTTGTTTTTCCGCCATAGTAACGCAACGCAGGGCGCCCATAAAACGTTGCGTCATGACCCACGGGGGTGGTACCCCCTCTTGTAAACAGATTGTGACGCTGTCCACTGGACTATGCCAAATCGCGGCCAACAGGTGGTTTCCTTCCTAAATTCACGACAACAAACCGAACTTTGAACTCACTTTGTCTTGTACCGAAATGGGTTTATTTTTTTTGGATTTGAATTTAGTGTCGGTTGGATATGTTCGGACAGGTTCGGACGGAGCGTTCGGAGCGCGGTGAGCGGCCTGGCGGCGCTACCGAACCGCGTGGAAGCCTGCGCGCGACTGTCGCTCGCTCCACCGTCCACATGACCCGCTACAGGTAGCTCCTCATTAGTTCTAGCACTCAAACTTACAGTTCTAAATCCCTGGAACATTAAGCTTTTAGCACAGCATGTGTTTTCTTAAGCTTACTGAAAGATTTCAGCTTCTTCTCATGAGATTATACGAGTATATCTCCAAGTCACTGCCTTGAGAATTTTAGACTTGCTAACGGAGAGGAGAGACGATGTGCAAATAAAGTTGTGTTGTTATCGATGAACGAGCTTCATCGTCCAGTCTAGTTTTCAAAGTGTGTTTGGATATTTCATTTCTGTCCTCTTGCCGAGATAAAAGCTTCTCAAAACTTTATTGTAACTGCTGTTTTTATTCTGCGTTTTCTTACTTTTACTGCAAATAAAGTTTGCTTGGATTTTCAGCCGTATCAAATCTTAATGACTTTGTTCTGCATAATTAAGCAAATTAAACATTGTGTATGTTCTATTAAAGGAAATTATGATATTATTTCTGTTTTTTCTTTTTCTTTTAAGTATTATCTAAATACATACGTAATCAATTTAATACACTGTTTTTTTTATTTTCAAGGCTTCTCCGTTGCGTCATGTCATTGTCCAAATAACGTCGAAACTAATAACTCCTCAAACTTTTGTTCCATATTCAACATGAAATCAATTTGACAGAGTTATGGAAATAAAATTACAAAATGTAAATTATATGACCGTTAAGTTAGTTAACACTGTTTGAGTGTAATACGAGTACATTACGCGTATGAAATCAGTATCTTTTCCCTGCGTAAAAAAGTGTTCCTCAATTTTCTTAGGAACATTCAGATCAGTTTGAAATATTTTCTTGAAGTTAAGAATAATGGTTTGTAAATTAACGACTGTATTTTATATTGTGTGGGTGATTTACTTTTACTTATTACACTAAAGACAACGGTTTGACACCAACCATAATAAATAAAAGATAAAGGCGCAAAATGATAGATAGGTACTTCTTGAAAACGTATAAGAACATAAATATGTGAGAGCCACTATTGTTTACTTGTATTTTGTGTATATCATTTGTTTGTCTAGAATGTTTGTTTATATAAAGATACGTAATATATTATTGACCATGAACATTAAAATGGATGAACATCTCTGTATTGGTCTTCAAGAGAATAAAGAAAAGGTTTTTCTTACATATTTTCAGAATAATTTCATAAATCATTTTTATCATTATCATTTCAGTCGAAAGACCTCCACCGCTGGACATATGCCTCCCCCAAGCATCGCCACACTGATCGGTCCTGTGCGTTTCGCATCCACCGGACTCCCGCAGCCTTATTCATAAATATATGTAATATATAAAGATATAATTAAATATTATTTATATTTATTTTATGTGAGATTTTAATTCATATCTTCGTGTTAATACAGGAACGAAATGAATGGATGAAATACCTTTGCTAATTATCAAGTTCACTTGAATACCCTGGTTTTGAATTCTGCTTGAAACCTTAAACCTTAACCTTTACAATATCAAATGGTTTTTCAAGAAAGTAAAGTAATATAATTATTGATTTAATTAATTAGTATCCAGTGAATATTCATCAATTTGAGGGAAAAGGTTTGAAAAGGCTGGGTTTTCAATCAGGCCCATTGAATTATAATTAGCTACTTCTCTAAATAAGAAAAATACTGAAAGTAAAAATAAAGATGTACAGGCTACATTTTTCCACTAACTTTTTTATTAAGTACATTGGTTCATGTACAGCGGACTTATTTCGGCTCCAATGATTACGATGACGTTGATTATGACATAAAACCACCAGAATACATCTACATGGAGCAAAAATAAAAATCCTTGTAGGCCATCATTTGTATGGTTCAATGGGTACCTAATGATTACGAACATTTTGCGTGCAAGACCTTTTTGTTCATTTTTATGTTCGCAAGTATATCTTAGACATAGTGTCTAAGATATGTTTCTATACACCATTGGTGGTTCATTCCTCTCAAATTCTGACAATCTATAAAATCAAAATCATTTTTTTTATTTCACATAGGCCTACATGGGCACTTATAAAACGTCGACAAAATGTGCACGGTTCGAGTTGGTCGTTTCCTATGGAGAATAACCGGCAATAAACTCCATGGTTACTCTTTTAAAAATGGTTTGGTTTTACAATATTTCCATGTTACAGCATTAGTACTTAGATATGGGGGGACAACGTAGGCCCGACTTATGACAATAAGTCGTAAGAAACTAAAAAAATAAAATAGAAAGATTATATATTATATAAAAAAAGTTAACAAATGTTAACTAGCATATAGCTTGTTATGTATTCCAGAGACTACGTTTTATGAAAAAAATGAAACTGAAATGGAGTCCAATTATATTATTTGTGAAATGCTAGCCAAACACAGTGCACGTGTTATCTGCATACTGTCTATTCACTTTTATCTTGTTTTACACAAATTCAAAATGGAATCAACAAAATGCTCTTGTTTTAAAGATATCGAGAACACGACTCATGTCCTAATTGAATACATGCAACGTTTTCGCCAATTAAAAACATGAATAATAAAAACCTACTCGTGTTTCTACGTTTACAGCTTTTTATTAAGGAAGCTTCAAATATCACAAAGCTTTTTTTGTCGATTTGTTGAATAAGTATATGGTACGATCAACATCAAAAGCCGATATACAGGGTGAGTTTTTTCAGTGGGCATGGATGGCCAAATCCGAAACTGTGGGACATAACGCAAAACACACAAAGGTGTCACGTGGCCGATTTTGATGAAAACTAAAATTGCAACATTGATTTTTTGAAAAATCAATATTCCTAGCTAGGAATTGAACCCTTAATTCATGAAAAATCACACTTTGTATTATTACATCATCCGATAATGTCGCTAATAAGGATATAATTCTGGGCAGTAATCTCATATGGCTAAATTGAGGAAAGACCTAACTTTTAACAAAAAACTTTTGTTTTTGTAGGAAATCCATGAAGACTCGTATCATGCAATTGATGGCATGATATTTTTTAAAGAATATTCTAAAACGAATCAAAATTATAATAAAATTATGTCTTCTCTTTCTTTTCGTGTGAGGTGTGGCCACCTCTGGTGTCAGAGTTAATTAAGCCGCCTCTGGGAATCCCCACAGGCCTCTGACTTGGCTATTTCAGACTTACATTATAACTATATAAGTCCAGGTTTCCTCACGATGTTTTCCTTCACCGTTGCCTGTGATGTCCAAGATTAACTTAGAAAGTACATATGAATTTGAAAAATTCACATTGGTACTTGCAAAATTATGTAATTCTGAATGTAGTAGGTACAATGCTTGAGTTGTCAAAGCCGGCTATTTTTTTTTAAATAATTGTCATCTTTTCTTCACTTAAGTTTTAATAGGGATACTTAACGTAGGAAAAATAAGTATTTTGTTTAAAATGGGCTCTTTCCTTAAGTTTACCGTTAATTATTACTTCACAGAATTTGAAAAGAAATTCTGTGAAGCGTATGTTGTAATATTACAACATGTATTTTTCTTCAAATCAACGGGTTCGTTTAGTAATATTGATTTTTGAAACTCAATGATGCAGTTTTAGCTTTCATAAAAATTGGCCTCGTGACTCCTGTGAGTGTTCTTTACTATTCTTTATAGTTTCGGATTTGGCCATGCACGCCCACTTGAAAAGCTCACGCTGTACACTGTTATGTTTACTTAGATTAGATTAGATTAAGACGGGCTGGTGTCCGCAACTCCACGTCTAAGCGCGTATTTTGCGTATTATGTTTACTTATCATTCAAATCGAAATCCCTCTGCCTTTTTGTCAGATTATCGAATCAATTTGAATTTCATATGAGACATAAAAGTTATAATTCTACGAGTACTTGCATACTGTACAGTACTTACATATTGATTTAATAAAAACGTTGCTAAATAATGGAGATTCCAAAACTGAATTATTAATCGACTATGGAGTTTTTTGTACTTTCTTCTCCATAACAAGCTACTTTTCCGAATGGACGGTAGAATCAATTGTTATTACTTGTAAATTTTAATTGTTGACTTTAAAAAGTGCTCCTCAATGGCCTAGTTGAAATAAAAATATTTGACTTGACTTTGACTTTTTTTGCTGACTGTACCAAAGTACCTATTATTTTTGTATGCTTTCACACTTACATATTTTTTATTGATATCTGCAGAATTACAATATTTAATTATTTCCGGGTCATTGAATTTGCCGGTTCTTTTATATATTATCTTCGCAATTATTTTTTGTAAATAAATGGACAAATCTTAGTCATCGTAAGTGCTTACAATGACTTGAATCAATTGTGATACTCGTATCATGCTTCAATTTATCCAATATTATTTAGGTAAGAGAAGACACTAGAGTGAGACAAACACCTTTGTGAATGGAGACTAAAAAACTATAATATTAATTTGACTATGACTGCTGTAATGGCCTATTTGAAATAAATTATCTGACTTTGACTACCTTTTTTCATATTTACGCTTTACGATATGAATTAAGTTTTCGGCATAAAAAGCAACCTTTTTATTTTTAAAGAGAGTTAGATGAGTTAGAGTTATGTCGCTGTCTATAAGTGAAAAAAAATGACTAGAAAAAAATCGTAATCGGTTAAGCTGTACTTTCAAAGACTATGTAAAAGAGATTTGTTTGTTTGTAAAAGGTACATACACCTTTTACAAACAAACAAACCACTTTATAATACGCATAAGTCTAGGTAGTTCCAATTAGAATGGATAACCTTCAGAGGTACATATTTAACTTCTTATTCTTCATCATCAGCCTTTTTAATGTTCCCACTGCTGGGATACAGGCCTCCTCTCTGTGAGAGGGAATGGGCCGTAATCCACCACGCAGGCCCAGTGCGGGTTGGTGGATTTCACATGTATTCGAACTTTTGGTTCTAAGACATGTCGGTTTCCTCACGATGTTTCCCTTCACCGATTTGAGAGTAGTGGTGATAATAATTTACACAAAATAAAGCACCTGCCTGGGTTTGAATCCACTACCTACAACTTATAAGTCGCGGCCGATACCACTGGGCCACCACTGCACTCTCCTATTCATCAAACTAACTCATTTCTCTATCCAGAAACTACACACCAACTTCAACTACTCGTTAGAAAAAACCTAATTCTTCATGAACCAACACAGTTTGATCTCGTAACAAAACGAAGTGGAAACTAGCTAACAAGTGACGTCGCAGTTCCAGTCGAGCGGATTCCTTTGTTTGGACCTTAACCTTGGGATCTACAGCCCTTGAAAAGTAACGCGAGGGTCTTGGGAAGTAACATAAAGGACGCGTGAGAGTGTAAGGGACGATGAGTAAGTGTTTCGTAGTTGTTATAGTTTTGGGAGAGAATACTTTTGTTTCGGATAATCTGAAATATCATCGGGGGTTTTATTTTTTGATGGAGTGGAAAGAAGTCGGAGTTATTCTTAATAATAAGTGTTCTGTTCAGCCCAGTTTTCTATAACAGCTTGTTTCCTTTTTTATCAAACTAATAACAGATAATTAGAAACCGGATTATTGCAAACACCGTAAGTTTTTAATAAATCTTGCGAGATAATAAACTTAATTAGTTAAATAAATGTGTATTTTTAATTGTCGAATCTATTTTAAACACCAACCGCAGCTGTTGGTTCTACAAACGTAGGAAAAAATAATAAAGAATTTCAAACAGTATAAACACATAGTTGTATGAGTTGATTCTGTTTGAAATTCTTTCAGAATCAAAACATACAACCTTTATTTTTATTTCAGCATAAAAATAAACCTGAATGTTAATACTACGTGTCTACGAGTTCTCTTTAACCAACCAAAAACGGAACGCTATAAAACAAATTTAAAACAACAACAAAAAAATAAAGGGAAGTTCAAAATGGCGGGGAATTTCCACAACCCCGAGTTTATCTTGTGCAACGATAAAACAAATTGTTGCCGTGCCAGGTCGAAATGCGTCGCGTCACGCGAACTAAGGCTTACTGCTGATCCAATTAACGAGAATGTAACCTAGCCTTATGTTACACTATGTTCTTTAAATTATGTGCAGTGTTTTATTCATAATTCGGTGGTGATTTTATTATATTACACGCAAAAGGGTGTTAAATGCGCAAGAGGCAGAAACATTTATTGCGAAAATTCTCGTGAAAGTGGGTAGTTACAAGTACTAAAACGTTCTGCAGAATTTTGTGCCCGTTCATGTTGAACTAATAGCCTGTTTTGGTTGAGTTTTCGAATTCTTCTGTCTAAAAATATTGACACTTTGATATGGAAAAGAAAAAATAACTAACGACCCAATTTGTGTTATTATGTTGTTGTTATTAGGTGACTATTAATTATGCTAGTTTTATTTTAATGTATTACACAATTAGTCCACATACCATTTCTAAGAGATAGTGAAAACAATAAAATACCAAACACGTTGAAGTTCATTGAGAATAACAAAAGTACCTATTTGCTAAAAATAACTCATTGTCGTCACAGCACTTGCCAAAAATCAACATAAAATATCATAACGTGGTCGTTGTTACAATATTAATGATCTCAATGAGAAATATTGAGCCAGAGCATTCCAATCTGTCTACAACAATCAATGAAACTATTCCAACAGCTGATCGACGAGCGAGCCAAAACTGCGATCATGTTTATCGGCTCTCCTGTCCTTACACACGAAATATAGACGAACGAGCCAAGTGGATGTTCTTTATAGTTTCCGTGTCGTTTTACACTATCGTTATTCAGTTGGAAGACGTATACTGCTGGACATAACAGCCTCCTCAAAACATCTCCATGTGGAACGGTTTAGTGTTTCTTGCATTCAGCGGATTCCGCTGTATCAATTACACACACCACAAGATAGCACGTGTCTTCTGGGCGCTATTCCAGAACCTTCAAACCCCATCAGCCATACATTATACAAGCAATTTGCCAGTCAGCAGGTTATTGCAAGGACCGTGAGTTTATAATAAATTGGGAATGCGGTGAATCAACAAAAGGGTGTAAATTAATTGTATAATTCTAGGCTAACCATATACCACTCCAGGCGTCTTTTTACCGTAGATAATACAGCCAAATCTAGACAAAGTAAAATTCTGTCAGTGGTTTTGGCTTGCGCTTGTCAATGGGCGCTACCGCGTATGATTTCGCCGCTAAAGGCGCTGGCGAAGCGTAAGGTCTCCGAGGCCTTAGTGCGAGTTTTTACTCACGCTCACTCGTGATACGTAAACATCATTTTGTATTGAAACTGGATAAGCGCCGTCTGGTGACGGTAAGGAGAAACCACTTTTTTTGTATACATTTTGACATAAGAGATCGTTTACGTATCACGAGTGAGCGTGAGTAAAAACTCGCACTAAGGCCTCAGATATGTCAAACTCCACTGTTTGTGTCGTGACTGGGCGGGTTTTCCCCAATTATATTATTGTTGTGAATATTTTGCGATACCTCAGATTAGTTATGGAAAATATGAGTTACGGGTCGAATGTCAGTGAATATTAAATGTGATTTAAATGTAAACTTGGTTTTCACACTAACTTTGACAGCTATTCTTTTGGATCTTAGTCAACGTTCCAATTTTAAACTGACTTCAATTAGTTCATCTTCATTGTGAAAAGTCATAATGGAGATCATTGTCAAAAAGGAGCTTTTTAACCCCCGACGGAAAAAGAGGGGTGTTATAAGTTTGAGATGTGTTGCTGTGTATCTGTGTATCTGTGTGTCTGTGTATCTGTGTATCTGTGTGTCTGTCTGTGGCATCATAGCGCCTCAACGGATGAACCGATTTTGATTTAGTTTTTTTTGTTGGAAAGGTGATTGTGTCGAGAGTGTTCTTAGCTATGTTCAAAAGTTATGGGCGTTTTACTGTTTGAATCGGGATGTTTTCGCAAGATAAATGTGTCGGAGGCTTTTAAATTTTACTTGTTGAAAATGGTAGATGCTGATAGAATTTCACTTTGTATAGGCCCTCCTCTTGCAAGATAAGGGTAGGTTGGATTCTCGCCATTGTTTAATGACACAACAAAATTATCGAAAATCTAAATGTTATTCAATGGTCAAATTTAAATATTGAATGATACTCTCTCTATGTCAACTATTATATATATAACGATTACCTACCATTCTACACATTAACAGATAATATCAAAACTACATAATAGTTTCAAGTTCCACAACAATGCCACCTAATAAAATAATAAAACAATAATATATCACGTAACGAAATAAACTACACTTACATGCGTGTTCCAAATCTGTTTTAATGACAAATATCAGCTAATCAAAATAAATCAATTCTATTGAATCACAAATGTTGTTGTCACGATGTTGTGGTTCCGTAGAATGCTTTGGTACCGATCTACCGAAGCACGCGATGATTTGTTTATTGAAATTTATCAAAATGCTTTTTTTACTATGGCCCAGTTTCAGGAAAGAAAATTATCGCAAAATGAATGTGACAATTGTGTTACGCTAGTTAACTGCTCGGATTGGTTAAATAAATTTTCAACTGCCAAACCTATCACTTGACTTACGATTAATTTGTGACGCGTCGCTTTTATTATTTTCCAGCGATATCCTTATGTCCTTATGTATTTCTTATTATTATGTCCCTTGTCTCTTGGCAGAGCGATGCGATGCCATACCTCTATCGGCTGTGACTCTTGTGCTCTCATGCAATGAACCGCCTACTGCAGACTTGATCTGGTCGGTCCATCACACGGGAGACCTACGGCGTGCTCTGGTTCCTTCCACTCTACCCTAATCCACAAAGACGCTCAATAGAGTCGTTTGCCAAGAGTGTACCGATGAAGAAGAAGAAGATTTCCCTTGCCTGGTCTAGTAATTTAATTAATGATTCCCTTACACAATCATTAAAAAACAAAACATGTTACCTAAGCCTACGCTTTGTTTGTGATGCGAAAATGTCAAGTAGCTACCTGAAAGGTCTCGACATTTTCACATTATTTTTATCATGAGTCTGGAATAATATCAAATTCTATTATCAAGGAGAATAATAATCTAACTAAGCATATACTGGAAAACCTCAGGAAGACGCTAATTAATATTTTTAGTATCTTTTAAAAAGTTTGCCAGATGGCCAAGAATTAATAGCGACAAAATAATAACTGTGTTTTAATTTTAATAACCTATCGTAAACATTACTTCTTTATTGTTTTATTGCGGTATTATTTATTACTGTTACAATTTTAAATTCTAATAATAAAGAAATAAGTAATCATAATAAAGTAATGACGCAACCTTATTTATTATGTAATAAAATCATGTACATAATGATTATATTGTATGTCATCACATCTGTATAACTTTTATATCTTTCTGTTTATAAAAGTATTAAGTATATTGGAGTATCGTGCTCTATTTACCTATATGTTCAGGAAAATTGTTGTTTTATTAAAACTTATACAATAGTTCATTGATAAACTGTTTTTATTATTTTAAAATCATTAAGGGCCCCTTTTATATTTAAATGAAACAATTAAGTTTTAAAGAGTCTTCATATAAAACCAATAAAGATTATTTTGAATAGAATATAACGAGTAGACTTCACAATACGTCAATATGAATACCACAAATGTTTTTTTATTAAATACAATATAATATTCAACCGACTCACTTAGAAACACAGAATCATCTGAAAACAAAACCGTATCAAAAGCTTCCACAAAGCTCCGTCAACATCCAACTAGCGCCACTCGCAATCACGCGGTGGAAAACCAAACTAACTCGAACCTCACTTACCGATAGTGTATGTAGCGCCATCTATCTGAAACGTCGCGCTCTTGCACTTCTTGAAGATTTTGCCACTGACCACCTGTCGGGTGGCGCTGCCGTGCGTGGCAGGGTTCGAAGCGATTTCGTTCCTTGCCGCGCGCGGCGCGCTTGTGTCGAACTTGTTCCTCAACTCCTCGAACGATAAGTCGGTCGACAAATCGGGCGTTTTGTCTCGGAACCGACGCACTTGCCCGCACAACTGACCGCCCTTGCTGGCTTCGGCCGTGTTCTTGTCCATTTTGATCACTGTTCACTATACATCACTCGTCACAGTACACTTTGTCACTGGAAGGAAAGATAGACGTGTTAGGGAAATCTGGTAGTGTAGCAACTTAATATAGTTGGCAAGTTTTCAAAAACTTTGTTATACTTATTACAATTAAGAATTTTATCAGAAAAGAAATTATTAGAATATTTTTATTTTTTAAGTTTAAGAAATACTAGTTAATTCTTCAAACATATAAAATGTAGGTACTTAAATATAGATGCTACACGGTATCCGCTTATTTGTTAAAAAGTGATTTTTTGGCAACTTATTCGGCTTTGAGAATAAAATCTGCAGTGCGTACATTTTCCTAAAGAATATGCTTAGCACTCGAAGTAGCCACTATGTGAATATACCGATGGACTTTTGTTTTTATAGAATACTAGCGGACGCTCGCTGTTTCACCCGCGTCGTCCCGTTCCCGTGGGAATACAGAGATAAAACGTAGTCTATGTCACCCGGGGATAGTGTAGCTTCCCAACGATTAAATAATTTTTTAATCGGTCCAGTAGATTTTACGTTTATTCGTTACATACAAAAATACAAATCTTTCCTCTTTATAAATATTAGTATAAATAGTATAGAAATAGAAGAACACCAATTTATACTACCTATTTCATAACGGCCTTCTTTTGTTCTTCCTTGTGTTTGTTTCTATGATACTTTAATTTTTAACCGACTTCCCAAAAAGGAGGAGGTTCTATGTTCGACTTCATGTTTTTTTTTTTTTTTTTATGTTCACCGATTACTCCGTCAATTGTGGACCGATTTTGAAAATTCTTTTTTTGTTTGAAAAAGTTAGTTCTGAAATTGGTCCCATTTTAATTTGGTGAAGATCTGATGAAGAACTTCGGAGATATACAACAGAACTCTTCAATAAATAACGGCAAATCTCTCGGGATTGCTGCAATCATGCGATTCCTCTCGTCTGTTTTTTGTTTATAACATTTCATAACATAACATCACGCCAGTTCGCTTTTAAGGGGTAAGCAGATCTCTCATTTCACCGGTTATGTTCAAGTTTCATGAAATCTATTCTGGCGAAATAGTTCCCTTAGTAATTTGCCTATTAGGTATGCACAACTAAAAAGTGAAAAATAAAAAAACTTTTTGCAAAAAAATACTACCGACTTCCAAATACAAAACTACAAAGTGAACATAACTTAATTTTTTGAAGTCGGTGTCCATAACGCAAAAAAATGAAAAAAAAAAACAAAAAATTAAGTTATTTTTCACTTTGTAGGTTTGTATTTGGAAGTCGGTAGTATTTTTTTGCAAAAAAGTTTTTTTTAGTTCTATTGCATGGCCCATGGCCCTACTCGCGGCCAAGTTAATCCATTGGAGGAATTAGATACATTTTCATACACCTAATACGAAGGTACTGCAAGAGCTCTGAGCTTTTGAGGTGTCGTCGTTATAAATGGAGGCAGACATTATTTAGATGTCGTAATAGGGTTTATTCTAACCGTATGTCAGCCAACGGGGCTCCGTGTCGATACTTTGCGAATTAGTGTGTATCTAATATGCCATTAACTTCTTACCTTTTCAAAGAGACCGGTTGACCAGTTCTACAGTACTTATTAAAAAAACCGGGTGCGAGTCGGACTCGCGCACGAAGGGTTCCGTACCATTATTACAAAAAACGGCAAAAAAATCACGTTTTTTGTATGGCCCCCTTAAATATTAATTTTATCCTGTTTTTAGTATTTGTTGTTATAGCGGCAACATACATACATCATCTGTGAAAATTTCAACTGACTAGCTGTCACGGTTCATGAGATAGCGCCTGGTGACAGACAGACAGACGGACCACGGAGTCTCAGTAATAGGGTCCCGTTTTTACCCTTTGGGTACGAAACCATAAAAACCAGCAACATTTACGATAGTTATTTAAACCACAGCAATAATGTAGCATACAAGAGAAGATGAAGATGAAGGTAATTTCTTCTCTTCTCCGGCACGAGATTTTACAGCTTATAATAATGTCATGTAAAAAAGTTACAGCTTTCTACAAGCCTGTCCAGGTTTATTGTAGGTAATTTGAAGAGGCTCTTAATAATGCAGTTTATCTACACAGTAATAATATTGGAGACTTCCCTTGTAGAAAAATAAACATGGCAAAAGTTTATTTAAACACACATACAACGGAGACGCTTCAGCGGCCGCTGCTGAAGAGACGGTACTGTAGTTGCCTTTTTTATTTTTGTTGACCACTATCTCGACTAATGGTAAGTGATGATATGGTCGACGGTGAAGCACGCTTGCCTAGAAGTAACCTATTCACTCTTTAGCTAAAGTACCCTAGATTGTAGCAATCAGCAAAACACGAAATACAAGCGTATCACCTTATCAAGCGTGCATATAAATAACATTATAGAAACTGTCGGCTGTGAACGGCTACGATGATGTTACTAATCGCCTCAAGATAATGTATAATAATAATCTCTCAAAACACTCCTACATTAATTTCACACGCATTTTAAAGCTGAGCTGAGGGAAGCTTCGCGTACAACAATTCTTTATCCTGGGGTCACTTTTAAACCTTGTGAAAGATAGGGTAGTTCGTTCTAGCTGCAGTAAGAGAGGCAGGAGACTGCCTGATAGAATCTCCCTTTCATCGTACTTTGAAAGCCGTGCTGCAAAGAGGGTTTTAATTTTTGACCCATACGAGTGTTCAATGCGGTAAGTAAAATCTTTTACTATACCGACCGAGTACCCTGAAGTCAAAATTAAACTAAAAGTATGGTTGTTGGACCGGAGTTACGAGGAAACGGAATGTTTACTTTGTTGCACAAGTTAATACCCACACACACACACTCGGATAAAACATACACCTTCACTTACACTTCACTCTTACTCATCTGAATTGTTTTTCTGCACTGCCCTTATTAATATGTTTCTCTGTTTGGTCAATTTTGTGTTTATTATTATTGTTTGTAATTAATTGCCACGTAGCGCTAGCAGGACTTGTATACCTACATAAAACTAAGTTTAATGTTTGGGTCACCAAGACACAGGCTGTGCCTAGTTTGGGGCCCGTTGTTAAATTGTTATGGTCATTGTTAGTTTTATTTTCTTACCACACTGTGTATTGACATCATGTTATAACTGTGCACGTTAAATAAATGAATCTGAATTTTCTAATTAATCAGCATAATTTTCGTTAACATCACGCTATAATCCGCCTGACACAGGTTCCGGAGCGATAGCAAATAAAATTAATCATACGACCTCAGCCTAAGGAGCGGGTAATTTCTTACCTACTTAAGTTACTTAGAGAAAGTCAATTATGGTTTTTGCTATGATGAGGTGGAAATATAGAATTATGTATTAGTTATGAAAGTATTAGGTACATAATTTTTATGGGATAGAGAAATCAAATCAATCATTTATTTGTCTGAATATGGTCTTAAGATTACTAAATAATGGTAATAAAATATTTGCTACAACCTGAAAGCTATTTCGGTACATTTGCGAAATGTTCGGTACTCCAGTAAAACTCGGTACCCACGATCTCTTTAATTCATTTTCTAGATCTTTAATTTACGGACAATTCGTTGAAACGAAAACTATTTCGAGCAAATTGTTAGAATATCCTGTAAAATAATTCTAAAATCATCATGTTTCAATCTCAAGAAGTGTTTACGAACCAAAAAGATGGCAATTTTTTATGTTTATTCTAAGATTGAATTTTATTCTAGTAATTCCGCCTTTTTATTCCCATCTTAAGTATAATGCGATGATTCTGCGAATTTCTGATCAACTAATGGATGTTTGAAAGTTTCTTAATACCGGGTACAGACTTAGCGAACGAATGAATGCTAACAAGAATCACCGTACGCTCTTTCGCTTTCACATGCTCCCGTTCGACGCCTCAATAGCGTACGCCTGCCTTCGCTTGCTTGGATCCAGCCGAAGGCCAGAGCGAGCAAGCGGTGACTATTGTTGATCTTGACTCCCATTTTTTGCGTTTGATCGTTCGTTCGCTTAGTCTGTAGCCGCCATAAGCACTACGCTTGGGAAAATGTAATGAACATTATATTTTATATTGATCCGTGTATTGGGGCGATTATTGATAGATTGATTATGTTCTGGGTTTGAGCTGCGTGTTAAGCCAGGGTAATTAGTATGTGTCACAATATCGATCTATCATGTTTAATGATTTGTATAATTATGGTATTTAATATAGAAACATTTTGCCTAGAAATAATTACACATTACTATAATTGCATACTATACTTAAGCAAAATAATCAGCCTATAAAATTCTCACTGCGCGTCTCTTTTTTTTTTTTTTTTTTTTTTATAATCTATAGGCTTGCGTTTGACCACCATCTCGCCTGATGTTAAGCGATGATGTGGTCTACGGTGAAGCACGCTTGCCTAGAAGAAACCTATTCACTCTTGACTTAAAGACCCCTAGGTTGTAGCTATCAGGGAACAAAGACTCCGGAAGGGAATTCCACTCCTTAGCTGTGCGCACAATGAAAGTATTAGCAAAACGCTTTGTGCGTATGGGAGGGATGTCAACCATGTACCGATGGCGCATGGCCGTACGTCTTGTAGTCCGATGATGGAAAGGGCTAGGCGGAATCAAATTGTGCAGTTCCGTCACACACTCCCCGAAATATAACCGATAAAAAACCGACAGACTGGCGACTCGGCGTCGATGTTCGAGGCTCTGGAGCTTTGATGCGACCAGTGCATCGTTGCCAATAAGCCTTTTGGCCCGTCTGTCAATCGACTCACGTGCATCAAGCTGGTATTTGGCAGATCCATCCCAGAGGTGAGAGCAGTACTCCATGCATGACCGAACTTGCGCTTTATACAAGTTGAGCAGCTGTTCTGGCGTGAAGTACCGCAGCTAACTGAGCTTTCGCCTCAATGTAAGGACCGAAGTTGAGAGTCGATGTCAACGTTACACCAAGCAGTTCGAGGTGGTCCGCTAACGGCACGGTTACACCACAGAAAGAAGGAGCCGGGTGGAATTGGCTCTTTTTAGCGGAAAAAAGACACGCCTGGGTCTTAGAAGCATTGAAGCTGACCAGATTGGCATCACCCCATTCGGAAACCGCCTTTAAGGACAGGTTCAAGCGTTCAACCATGGCCTCCCGGAGAGACTGAATCTGAGGCCCAGTAGCCCGTGCGCCGGACACGTATCTCTCAGCAACAGTGCTGTCGTCTGCGTACCCAAAGGTTCCGGGTTTTAGCAGATCATTAATGTGCAGCAAGAATAATGTTGCCGAGAGCACTGACCCCTGAGGGACTCCGGCGTTGATATCTAACTGACCGGACGAGCAGCCGTCGATAACCACTCGGATGGATCGATCCCTCAGGAAGTCCGCAATCCAATCACACAGACCACTAGGCAGACCGAAGGAAGGAAGCTTACCAATGAGGCTTTCGTGCCAGACCCTGTCGAAAGCCTTCGAGATGTCGAGGGAGACGGCTAGCGCTTCCCCGTGTCTCTCGATGGCCTCACTCCACCTCCACTCACTCTTTTCGGTATCATCAAATTGTTTTCCTTCACCGTTGAGAGTAGTGTTGATAAAATAAGTGACACTAAAGTAAAGGTATATGTGCCTTTGTTTGAAACGAAAGTTAAGACTACTGGGCCGCTTAACTTAAATACGTCATCATCATTTCAGCCGAAAGACGGTTACTGCTGGATACTGGCTTCCTAAAATCGGCTTTTATAGACTTGGGGATTTCAATTTGCTAGTAGTTTTTTTGCCGGATATCGCTACTACGCAAACTTTGTATGAAACTAGTATGAAAAGATTTTTCATGTAAAACCCCCTACTCATTTTATTTCATGCTACATAATTTATCTAGTACATTGTAGATGCGCTTCGATCGGCAATCTATTGAACACGTAATTATGACACGATATCTTGTGAAAACACCCCGATTGAAACAGTAAAACGCCCATAACTTTTGAACGGCTGTACCGATTTTATTCAAACATAGCTAAGAACACTCTCGACAAAATAACCATTCAACCAAAAAAAAAAATTAAATGGAAATCGGTTCATCCATTTAGGCGCTATGATGTCACAGATAGAGACACAGATTCACATATATACACAGCAACACACGTTAAACTTATAACACCCCCCTTTTTCCGGCGGGGTTAAAAAAATCTATATATATATACCGTATAAACCCACCGAACCAAACCATATCCAAAATTCGTAGACGCTCAGACAATGCTACGAAATACGAATTCTCGAAATATCGGCGTAGCAAACATTTGGACCTCTACAAGTCGTAGCGTCGCGTCGCGTCGTCGTAGCAAATACATCTGTACATTGCCCGAGCCACCTACAAAATTGTAGTTGGCACAGAAGAGATAACCAGAGGTTGCATTTCAAGAAATTTAGTGCCCATTTTATGCTAAATACCGGCTTGCCTACCTCAACTTAAGTATAGTACAGCATAAATGTTACGATCTTTTTTGCTGAAACTGCTTTTTCAGGGAACATGTTGGCCCAAGCTTAATGAAGGTTAAATGTAACATTTTTCATGGGAGTATTTTAAATGTTGGTTTTTATGGTTGTATTTGTAGACGTTTCGTGCAAATAAACTGGGTGACAATTATGGCCATCTCAGTTATGAAGACAATCTCCGGTCGTCAAGGTTTGACAAGGTCAAAAATATTTAAATGAAATTACAATTTTGTTTTTAGATGTTCTAACTGAAGATTTTGTGATGTTCTTCAGAAAGGTTTGGTGCGTAGTAAGAACTGACGCGTGTATATAATAATAATAATAAACCCATTTATTTCCAATCATTAATAAAATAAACATCCAAATACATGCATTATAAAAACTATAAAATGTTAAAATTATTAAAATAAACATTCATTAAACATTATAATAGAATATTAGTTAAATTAATAAATTGTCATGAACAATTTTAATAATAAAATAAAATGTCAATAAAATTTTATGACGTGTGTACATACCAAACCATAATGTATGAAAGTAAATGAAGCGAGTATATAAGGATCGTGGCAGATTGCTGCCGCAGTTTCTGCCATATTTGAAAAAGATTAAGTTTTATGTTTCCTACGTCTACCACGAGTAAAAAAACTTTGGTCATGAAGTCTGTCAGTTTCCGATTTTGCTGCTGATTTTCTAACATTAACCTGTCTTAATTTTTACAGTAGAATAATCTTGATACAACAAATTGATTACGAAAAGCAACATTGCGATTAAACATCTTTTTCTTAACCGGGACCATATTCAAATAACCTTAAAAAAACATACAGAAAATACAATATTAAAAAGAGAGCCCATTAAAAAAGATACCAATATCATGAAAAGGAGTTTTACTTGGAAATTGCCTGTCCATTCAAACGTTTATTTCCGATAAGCCCTTGATAGAAATAAATTGGAAGTTTAGTCACGTTTAAAGCACGATTATGTGGAATTATTAATATTAAGTGGCTATTTAGTATGCATAGTGAGTAGTATTATTCTGATAATTTGAACCACTTAGAAAGTTATGTATTTTTACTCTAAAGTTCTAAAAGCTTCTACTATTTAGTTCATTAGTATGACTTCTTAGTTACAATAATAAAGTAACTAGAAATTTGTAATAACTTGATTTATAAGAGTGTCAGTGGACTATTATGCTTAGCGTCGTGGTGGCCCAGTGGCTAAGACCTCGCCGCCCGTATTTGAGGTCGTGGTTCAAATCCGGGCAAGTACCAATGTGACTTTTTCAAATTCATATGTACTTTCTAATTTTTAAGTTTATCTAGGACATCACAGGCAACGGTAATGGAAAACATTGTGAGGAAGCCTGGACTTATATAGTTAATGTAAGTCTAAAATAGCCAAGTCAGACGTCTGTGGGGTTCCCAGAGGCGGCTTAATTAACTCTGACACCAGAAGTGACCACATCTTCACACGAAAAATAAGAAGATCTTGCCCGTTATCCTCTATACAAATCTTCTTAAAGGTGAGTGTCAACCTCATTGGTCTAAAGTGAGAGGCGTGCTGGATTCAAATCCCCTGTTTAGCCACAACGTGATGTAAGATTTTTCCTTCAGGAAATTCATATAATATAAGCAGATTAGAGTCTACATAGGATTGTAGCAATAGATGAACCAAATAAATGTTTTTCACTCTATCAGTGTTCATGATATCAAATTTAACTGGACCGCCAACCCAACGCCTCAACCACTGGACTCAAGCTGTATTTTTTTACCAGACACATTGTTTAGCAATAAATCCCAGAAAGTTGCACAACACAGGCTGTTAAAGATTCCGATACAGTTTTACGGCCAGACTGTGTATATAAAGGTGATGTGTTTACAATAGCAGTGATACACAGAGTTTATTTCGGTCTGTTCATTTTATTTATTCCCTTCCCGTCCTACGACATTGGTGTACCTGGTGTTACGAATGTTGAGAGAATTTGTGTTCCAAAATTCGATGCTGGTTTAGATGGAACTAGATTATATTTAAACGTAGGTTTATTGAGTTTGTATGTTGAGAGGATGAATGAAAGGCGACTAACGAAATGTATTTACAAGGCAGACGTGAATGGAAACGCCGGGAGGGGACGCCCTAGAAAGACATACACAGACCTTATAGGTGATGTTCTTCAAAAAGGCCAGGTGCGCAGTACTCATAACCGGCGTGTGTGTATGACTAGATGTATGAATGTGTGTGAAGCAAAAGAAGTATGTAAGGATCGTAGCAGGTTATGTAGTTTTTGCCTACCCCCATGGGAAAAAGGCGTGAGTTTATGTATGTATGTTTGTAGATTTATTCGACACCCACCAATTTGCACTGGCCCCATTTTGTGGATTACAACCAACGTCCTCGTACAGATATTAGGCCCGTACTCCAGGAGTGGGAACATTATTCGATATAGTTCTCATAGTAAGCATAATTATTACGAGTACTATATCGAATGCATTTAAATACTTGCTATTACCATATTTTTCTAAATTTAAACAAGTACTTCGAAGACTCTTAATAAGTAACTTATTATATTGGTACCATTTACATTCTTATGAAACGTACACCACCGATACAAAATTTGGTCCCACCCTTTGATCAAAGACGCGGGATTAATTTGACACATAATAATTTCTCTTTGACGAAATTTCCACATAATGGTATGGTGTTTCCTTTAAGGTAAAAGCATTTTAATAGGGGTGGCAATATGGGGTGCTTCAGAATTTAATTTGTTGACAATGATTTTGAATAAAGCCATAGAGTGTATAGATACTAAAAAGAGGCATGCCTCTTATTAGGTAATATTACTGACGATGTGACATATTTATTAAAAGTCGACATAATTAACAACAAAAGAAGAAAATGTATGAAAGAAAATTACAAATATGTCGGATAGTCAGATTGTTACTGGTCGCCTATCAGTTATATTAAATAAGACCCTGGTTTTCGACTTGTTAGAAGGTATTTAATGTTCTGCTGCTATGTTCAAAAAAACAACGTCATATAACTACTTGTTATATCACATCTACAACTTTATTATGCTACTTATAATTTATTCTTTTTTATTACATCGTGAGGAAACCTGGACTTTTAGTTAGTGTTTGTAAGTTTGTACTCAATTGGTGTAATTGCTGCAAGGCATTCCAGAGCGAGGGTAAACAAATAAATAATAATAAATAACTAAATACATATTTCTTTGAAATTGTATTTTGCTAATATAATGTAATACACAATAGTTGTTATGATATTAAAGCTTAGACATATTTACATTATTTATGCATTTTAAAACTAGATAAATACATTATCATTCAATAGAACAATTAGTAAAATATTGGTACGAACATTCGCGTTTTACGATTGAATTGCTGCGTTACATTTTGGCATAATATTTTCCAGAATTAATAATGTAAAGTAATCTAAAGATATAATAAGAATATATAATTTATATTTTTAATATAAATGATTGTAAATATAAGCTTTAATCTATAAGATAGGTATTGAAGTGTGTAGGTGCCTACGTAAGTTTATTTCTTAATTTATTAAGATTCCTAATGTAAAAAGTTCCCTTTCTCACAATCCTCCAATTTCAAATTAATGAATGAACTGGAATGAATCAAGGAAACCGTTTTTCTTAAAGAAAAGATGTGCCTTTTAATCAAGGCTTTTGCAATTTGTAAATTAGTGCCAGTTCTTTAGAATTCTAAAATTTCGGTTTAAGTTCTTTAAACTTGAAATATATGATTAAAACAACGTGTAGCTAGTAATTCGGTTTATACGGAACGGCGATGACACACCATTCCCGTGACAGGCCATCAACAAGAACGATCATAAACAATAAGCAGGTTACCATACATTACACCTTCACCCTTAATCTAGAACCCTTTACATTTTAACAATCAATAAAAGGCTTTCAGAGCTTTAAAACTTAACTCATAAAAACAAAAGAAACTTAAAATGACTTCTACGCCTTCACCATAAATTATACCTAGCTGGCTTATCAATTCGACATTGACGAATGGGACGAGACTGGGGCGGCTTAGGAGAAGGCAAGGAAGGCTGTGTTGTGCTCTGAACCGGCTGTTCTACGCAGTCTTCAAAAGATTCTCCATCCCCGTCATCCTGATGTGTGGTCGCCGCGGTCGAGGCTTCGCTCCGTGGACCGCCCGGACTGGGCGCTCCCTGTTCTTGCGTTACCACAACCGTCTTGGAATTCTCACTGATCGGGCTAGAGGGAGAAGGACAGATTAGTGAACTCCGTATCCGTGGCTTCAGCTGATCTACATGTTTGTGGGATTCTCTACCTAAAGCATCTACTACCTTATAATCGGTGGTCCCCATCTTTTCTGCAACCTTTCCAGTTACCCATTTATCCTGTCCACGATATTGACGCAGCCAGACCTCATCCCCCGGGCGTAGTTGACGCAACCCATTTGCGCCGTATTTTTGTTGACGCTCCTGAGCATCTCTAACTCTACTGCCCCTACTTGGTCTTAGGGCGTCGAATTTTGTACGTAACCTACGACCAAACATGAGCGACGCCGGTGTTTCGCCTGTAGTACAGTGTTCTGTATTCCTATAATATAGAAGGAAATTATTTAAATATAAATTTATGTTTAAGTTCTCTCTAATTGCCTTTTTAATAGCTCTTTTAACTGTATGAACTGCGTTCTCTGCTGCCCCGTTTGAGGCGGGGTGATATGGCGCTGAAAATATATGTTCGATCCCGCTTGTACCGAGAAATTGAGAAAACTCATGGCTTGTAAAGGGCGGCCCGTTATCAGATACTATTTGTCTGGGTAATCCAAAACGTGCAAACACGTCACTTAAAACGCTGATTGTGTGACTAGCCGCTGTACTAGGTACTTGACTAACTTCTAACCATTTGGTCCTGGCATCAACCATTACTAAAAATATCCGCCCCGTGATAGGGCCTAAGAAATCAACATGTACACGGGCCCATGGTCTATCTGGCCAAACCCATGGGCAGGGCATATGTCGAGGCGGTGCCTCGCTCTCTGCAGCACAGACACTGCAACCACGGCACGTTTTTTCAATCTCTTCGTCCATACCCGGCCACCAGACATAGCTCCTAGCGAAAGCTTTAGTTTTTACTATGCCCATATGTGCCTCATGTAAATCCATTAAAACCTTATTCCTACACTCACCCGGTACGACCACCCTATGGCCCCACATCACACAACCTAACTCCTCGTATAGTTCTTTTTTACGATTAAAATAAGGTTGGAGCGATTTAATTTCGTTATCAGACGGCCATTCGTTGCGAAGATATGTTAGAACTCGGCCTAGCAACTGGTCTCGGCTCGTCTGTCTTTTAATCTCATTATAATCCAATAACATGGCATTTTGGGCGAAATGTAAATATGTTTGTTCCGGAACTTTAATAGGTTGTTTAACATCAGAAAGAGCTGGCAACCGCGATAACCCATCTGCCCCATTCTGCTTTGAAGTAACATACTCAATGTCGTACGTATAGGCTGACAACTTAATAGCCCACCTTTGTAATCGGCTCGCAGCCATTGATGGTATACCTTGTTTAGGCCCAAAAATAGTGACCAGTGGCTTGTGGTCCGTACGTAGTGTAAAACGTCGCCCATATAAATACTGGTGCAATTTTTCTAAGCAAAACACAATAGCCAAAGCCTCCCGCTCGATTTGTGAATAATGCTTTTCAGCTGCGTTAAGCGCGCGCGACACATACACAACAGGACGCTCATGCTGTCCGTCTGTGCTACTATCATTGAGTTCACCCATCTGACTTAATACGCCTCCTATTCCTCTCGCGCTCGCGTCACAAGTTAAAAACAAGGGTTTGTTTGGTTCGTAATGAGCAAGGACGTCGGCACTAATCAAAATATTTTTAATTCTCTTAAAAGCTGACTCACACTCATCATTCCATGTCCAAGTAACTCCCTTCTTTAGTAACCTGTACAAAGGTGCCAAAATATTGCTCAAGTTTTTAACAAATTTCGCATAATACATGATTGTTCCTAAAAAGGCTCTCAAATCGGTAATATTTTCTGGGCGGGGTATGTTTAATATACCTTCCACCTTTTCAGGGTCCACCTTAATTCCCTCGGCAGAGATAATAAAACCTAAATATTTAACCTCATTAGTCAAGAACATGCACTTTTTTTGATTCAGTTTCATTCCATTATGATGTAACCGCTCTAAAACTCTCTCTAAAATAACTAAATGCTCCCTAATATTGGGTGATCCAATAATAATATCATCGAGAAATACTTCTACGTTTGGAATATCGTTCAGAAGATTCGCCATAATTCGTTGGAATATACCAGGGCTTGACGATAAACCGAAGACCAATCTTTTATACTTAAAAAGGCCCTTGTGAGTATTAATAACCGTACAATTATCAGGGTCATCCAATTCTATCTGATTATATGCTTGCGTTAAATCAATTTTTGTAAATATCTTAGAACCATTTAATTTAACCAGCAAGTCGTTTATAAGTGGTAAGGGATATTTGTCCACCAATAGTACTGGATTTAATGTTATTTTGTAGTCAGCACAGATACAGAGTCCACCATCAGCCTTACGAACCGGTACAAGTGGAGTAGCCCAATCAGCGCACTCCACAGGCTCGATGACCCCGGCGCGCAGCATGCCTTCCAGCTCAGCCTCGACGCGCTCGCGGAGCGCGTACGGCACAGGACGTGCGCGACAGAAAACCGGCGTTGCTCCCTCGCGTAGTCGTAACCGAGCCTTGCCTCCCGTGAACCGGCCCAGTCCCTCCGAAAACAAATCCTTAAATCTGTGAAGTAATAATGTTAATTGATCATTACATGAAACATTGCTATTTCTTTTGTCTGTGCTCAGTGTGATCATATTTTGGTACAAAGGTATTTTAATGCCTAGTTCAGTAAGCCATTGTCGACCTAATAGCGCGGTGGTGCCACCCTCTATTACAAACAATTCCATTTGCTTGGACTTATTTCCATACTTAACCATTGGCCTAATCACCCCTATAGGTTTTGTAATAGTACCATCATAGAATCTAAAAACTAAATTAGAATTATCTAAAGGTCTATGGCTAAACAGTTGATCATACTTTTCCCTACTAATACATGATACTAAAGACCCTGTATCAATCTCCATAGACAATTGGGTTTGATCTACATAAATAGTTAAGCTCACCGGTTTGTAGCTATTCAAACTAAGTTGATGCAAATCTTCTACTACCCAATCCTCCTCGTCTGTCAAAGGAGGCTCATCCTCCCCTGCCTGGCTCCAGAGGTTTGACTGATTGGCTACCCCGCCTGCTGCTTGAACATGCGCCACCATGTTATTGGTGTCACATCGGTCCTTCGGCTGCCTTCCACCAGAACGCACCGGACAAACCCGACGTAGATGCCTTTCTGTCTACACATACCGCTGATAAACCGACTGTATCTACATCGCTCCCTCTGGTGATCCGAAGCTCCGCAAGCAGAACAATTGTTTCTCGAATCATCGGCGGTGACCTTCCGTGCCGCCGGCAGCCCGCGTGATCCATCACGCCCTCGGCGGCCCCCGCTGCCCGACGCCACCACCGTATGCACCGCTCCAGCCGCGTTATCACCGCTACCGCCCGAGTCGCAATTTTTCCCGACTGTTTGTTCCACTGCCGCTGCATCCCTCTCCGCCGATTCCATAGCGCATGAAATCTTAACGGCATTTGCATATTGCAGATTTTCTTCCGTAAACAATCTTTGCCTAATCGACTCGCTTCGCAACCCGCATACTAACTGATCACGTAAATTCTCTTCCAATACGGACGTAAATTCTCAAAATTTGGACATTTTCTTCAGTTCTGAAATATATTGTAAAATGGATTCCCCCGCATTTTGTCTTCGTTGTCGGAAACGGTACCTCTCTGCCATAAATGACGGCTTTGGTTGCAAGTGATCCGTCATAACCTTCACCACCTCCACATAGGTTTTTGCACTCGGTTTGCCCGGACTTGTTAAGTTGCTTAAAAGTTCATAAGCTTCGTCACCCATCGCCGCAATCAATGTGGGTAACCAAAATTCCTCCTTAACATTGTTGACCTTGAAGAACATTTCCATGCGTTCCACATACATTGTCCAATTGCCCGATCTTACATTAAACTCGGTTAGTTTTCCGATTGACATTTTGGATTAAATGTTTATTTAGCACGCTTCTAATTTTTATCCTCGTCGCCACTGAAATATATGAGTAAAACAACGTGTAGCTAGTAATTCGGTTTATACGGAACGGCGATGACACACCATTCCCGTGACAGGCCATCAACAAGAACGATCATAAACAATAAGCAGGTTACCATACATTACAAAACTTATTATACAAATGGCTTAAATTAACAGTCATTTACTGTAGATACTCGTATGTGCAATTGTTTTCCTATATACACTCGCAGAGAATAGGTAGAGTTTAAAATATAGAGATTCTATACCCAAAATTAAGATTTAATAAAACATTTTCCGATAGCATCTCAACTGAGGTGCTTAAATTTGTATGTCAACGAAACGCGGATTACAGCTTGTTGCAAAATAATCTGACACCACTAACTCGACGCTTTGGAAATAAAATAAAATCAATCCTTTACTAATATTTTATAAAAATATCGAATTATTTTGTTCTGGCATACTCTTAGGAATATCATTATACTAGCTGTTTCCCGCGACTTCGTCCGCGTAGTTATGAAGATATAAAGTTAAATGATGTTTAACCCAAACTATTTTTATATTTCAGTCAACAGAAAATGCCTATCACACTAAGCAACATTTTTTAAGACACCAATTAGAAAAAAAATACGTGGTTTTTATTTTTGTAAAACCTCTCTATACACCACATTTTTAGTTTTATTTTCAGGCTGCAGTATATATTAACTATCAGGCGAACTTACTCTAGAACAGGCCAAATACAATACAACTGACCGTGAGAGAAGCAATCGTTTCTTAGATCTATGCCAGCTACTTTTAACGTTTGGCCCTGGGCCTTATTAATAGTCATAACATAACACAATTTCACCGGAAATTGGAGGCGGTTAAATTGATTTTGGTAATCCGATGGTATTAAAGGGATCCGCGGTATAAAAACAATTTCTCCTTGATTCACACCAGTGAAAATGCATGCCTCAATTACGTCTTTATGTAGTCTTTATTTGAAGTCTAGTCCCATTACACAATTTAGGTGGGTTTAGATTCCGTAGCAAAATTATCGGCGCACCTACTTTTAGTTACAAAATATGAGGTGGAATTCCAGGTGGCTCGAGACTATGGAGGAACTCTACAGGATAATGTACAGTATCATCGACTTCATATAGAGTCCACCGATTCATATTTCACTTCAGCACCGGGCAATTTCGCTAGTAAATGTAGGTTAATGCTAATGGCTGTATCATTTTTTGGGGTTAGGATTGCTCTTTCCCATAGAAACGAACTATTACTATTATATATTGTATCAGTTAAAGTGTTTAAATCTTTTACAATGGTACCAAGACTGTAAGGGATTTGTATTATAAGTGATCAATAAATATTTGTTGAACACATAGGGTTGCAAAAGCGATTATATTCCCTTAAACTGGCCCTGTCGTAAAATCTGCTGCTTCCTGACATGTCTTAACTATATTCTATCTCTTTACCAATTTTCAGGTATAAAAAGCCAAGGATTTCATATAAACTTGCGAGTGGCCTTAGACTTCCTTAATCCGGCCCTGTCGCAATATCCGTTTTTAGCGGACGTCTACTAACTATAAACTACTGACCTGCCAAATTTCAAATTTGTAGCACAAATAATGAAGGACTTTCATACAAACTTGCGAGAGCCCTTAGACCTCCGGTCCTCCTAATCCGGCCCTGTCGCAAAATCCGTTCTTAGCTGACTTCTATTAACTATAAACTACTTCCATGCCAAATTTCAAGTTTGTAGCACAAAAAATGAAGGAGTTTCATACAAATCTGCGAGAGCCCTTAGACACCCTCAATCCGGCCTTGCCGCAAAATTCTTAACGGACGTCTACTAACTTAAAATTTGGACGGGATGTAGTATATCTACATCCCGTCCAAATTTTAAGTCTGTAGCTCAAAAAATGAACGATTTTCATACAAAATTGCGAAAGCCCTTGGACCCCTAAAACCGGCCCCGTCGTAAAAACCTTTCTTAACGGAAGTTTACTAAATATACACTACCTCCCTGGCAAATTTTAAATTTGTGACTCCAAAAATTAAGGACTTTCATATAAACTTGCGAGAGCCCTTAGACCCCCTAAATCCGGCCCTGTCGTAAAATCCTTTCTTAGCGGACGTCTACTAACTATAAACTACCTCCCTGCCAAATTTCATCTTTATACGTCAAGCGGTTTTCGATATTTCGTGATACGTGAATGAGTGACCTTTCGCTTTTATATATATGGATACCTACCCTATGGGTAGTACCGTCATTTTGCCAGTTATGTATAAGGCCCATGTATTAGGTTGTGGTTCTTTTGCCATCAACCAGGCACAAATAAAAACTCCGGGCAACTACTGATAAATTCCAGATGGGTAAGCCCAATAATATTTTACCCGAAAAGTGACTCAAACCTAGAGCTGGAACTCGGCGGAAGGTCTTGCGATAACTAGACCAATGAGGCAGTCAAGACACACTAGAAATAAGCTCGTTAAGTACTAGAATACAGGCACTAATCTAGGTATTTTTTACCCGACTGCAAGGAAAGGGTTATGTTTTTCGCGCGTATCTTGTATGTATGTATTATTCTTTATTGCCTCATATCTTGCAAACCACTAGACGGATTTATATAAATAAAACATCGTTAGACACGTCTTGACCGCCCAAGTGTTCTTAGATATAAAAAAAAATAAACATGGCAGATTTTGGGCACCATATTATTGTGGTGGTCTCAATTTTTTTTTCCTATCCCATCGTGTTTGGTATCAAAATGAAGGATTTTAAGAGGTGGTTACAAAAATATATAACACTTATATGTTTAAGTTGCAGTTGGAGGATACATATTCGCGAGCTGGCTGACCACCTGATCCTCCGACTGTACAGCATGATATTTTTCTTGTTTACATATTTTTTTAAGCTATAGTACAAACTAATCTCGGAAGTCACTGAACCGATAAATGAAACATTAATAGTAAACTACGCCGTACTTTGATCTTACCTAACTCAAATTAACTCAGAGTAAGTAAGTACCCATCACTTTGTAGACAACAGTTTGGATATATATGTAAATAAGCTTGAGACTGGAGGAACTGCCCAGAAATTGAGTAAAGTCATCATAATCTTGGGAAAAGTCTGTAGTAAGATTTTGGTAACATTTAGGGGTATTTCTCTATTGTTGGCCAAGAGGCTCATTGGCAAATTCTCAATGAAGTACTGGTTGAATCTAGGCTCCAGAACCTCGAACATCGGCGCTGAGTTGCTAGCCTGTCGGTTTTTTATCAGTTACATTTCGGGGCGTGTGCGCTAGAATTGCATGAACTAATTCCTCCTAGCCCGTTCCATCATCGGACTACAAGACGTACTGCGATGTGTCATCGGTACATGGTGGACATCCCACCCATACGCACCAAACGTTTTGGGAATACTTTTATTATGCGTACAGCAAAAGAGTGGATTTCCCTGCCGGAGTCTGTATTTCCTGTTGGCTACAACATGGGAGCCTTTAAGACAAGAGTGAATAGATTTCTTCTAGGCAAACGTGCTTCATCGTCGACCACAGCATCGCTAACCATCAGGTGAGATAGTGGTCAAGCGCAAGCCTATCAACAATTTAAAAACAAGTAAAATTTCAAAATTGAAAAAAAACCCCGACTCATTTATCTTGCGAAAACATCCCGATTCAAACAGTAAAACGCGCATAACTTTTGAACGGCTCAACCGATTTTTTTCAAACATAGCTAAGAACAATCTCGACACAACCACCTTTCCAACAAAAAAAAAACTAAATCGAAATCGGTTCATCCGTTGAGGCGCTATGATGCCACAGACAGACACACAGATACACTGATACACAGACACACAGATACACATATACAGCAACATACCTCAAACTTATAACACCCCTCTTTTTCCGTCGGGGGTTAAAAAAAGACTGACTGAAGATAAAAAATATATGAGAATCTGTAGATACAATGTATTCTGTATGATGTTTTGAGAAAGCCAGCCAACCCAGCAAACGTGGTGATGTGGTGTACTGGTAAATGTTCCCTTAAAAAGAGACCTCAGATAATATTATACTACAGTACCTCTACCCTGCAGTGGGATAGTAACAGACCAGTACCATTACCATCAGAGTATAGCAATCCACTGCTGGGCTTTCATCACATCGGCTACTCTACTGAAGCTCTACCATCCAGCTGGTAACTGTACTTCTTCTTTGCTGTACCTCTGGTATCATAGTTAATTAAGCCGCCTTTGGGAATCCCACAGGCTTGGCTATTTCAGACTTACATTAACTATATAAGTCCAAGGTTTCCTCACGATGTTTTCCTTCACCGTTGCCTGAAATGTCCAAGATAAACTTAAAAAGTACATATGAATTTGAAATATTCACATTGGTACTTACCCGGATATGAACCCACGACCTCAAGCACGAGATGTGAGGTCTTAGTCACTGGGCCACTACGACATAAGCTAACTGTACTAAGAACATCGTAGTCTGAGGGAGTCATGTTTTTTTATTGAAAATTTGTGTGACCGTCATACATCTTCATTCGAAACCTAAAATATAATAAGTAATGTTAGCTAGTTACCATCTACTTTTGCTGCAGAATGCCAATAAAATCTAAATCTGGGTATTAAGGTTCCCCAAGTCAACGGCACGAACTATTTTGTGCGCGGGGTTAAAATGCATGCTGTCTTATCCGACAACACGTGCGAAAGAGATTGAAGCTGTGATGAGCAGTAAGAAGCTAGTTCTCGTACGAATTAGTACTTTTGCAAATTTGTTGCGAATTGGATGATGATTTAGGACGAAAACGAGCGCGCTAAATTTTATGAACAGGCCTTTGGGAGTCTAGATATCATGAAAAAAATACTAAATGTAGGTATATTTTCAAAATAAAATTATTTGCATTGTTGAATTACTAATCTATCCCTGTATGGATGCCGTTTTGAAATTTTCCTTCTTCTTATGGTATTTATTTCCGCCCAAAGATGCGTTAAAATAAGTGTTGAAATATGGAATTTTCGACACTCATAACTTTCAAATATTGTATTTTTTTACTTTTCTGTTTCCATACAGGGCTAGATAATGATGAGACAAATTGATATATTTTTTTATTTTGAACGTACACTGTCAAACAGTGGAGTTATCGCCAGACTACGTTTGTATGGAAGAATTTTCGACTTGTGTAACCTTAAATCAAAGATCATAATGGTTCGTGTACCCGTTCAGATGATATAACTAAACAAATCAAGTAGGTGAAGATAAGTAGGCGTACCTAATTACTTACCTAAATAGTTTTAATTGACTCTGATTCTGAATAAAACTCACTCCTACGTTCAAACTTGGACGAAACGAAAATAAACTCAATGGAATCTTTAGAAAGTGATTTCAGCTGTGAAAAGTGTGTACAAATTGCTGTAGAACTCTATAAATTGAGCACTAAAAAGATCAATCTGTTTAGTTTATTTATTTCTCAGGTATTTTATTTAAGCGACATTTTCCGGTGGTTTCTGTAAAGTAATTCTAGAGGTTCATAGGTCAGATCGATTCTGTAGGTAAGTGTTGAATTTTTCAGTAAAAACCATAGTGCCAGTTGTAAGTTCATGATTTTTAACTGACACTATGATTTTTGTTACGACTTTTTCCATACTTAAATATACAAAAAGTATCAAAAACATAATGGGGGTTGTTGAACTAAAAATGATTAAGGCAACAAAGATGTCTGTTTTTATTCGCAGATAAAATATGTACCTAATTAAGTTTTTTTGTTATTTTTAAGTTTAGCACGATTTTATGCTGATAAAACTTTCAATAACTAATTAAATTTTCATTATTCCATTTATTTTTTAAAGAAAAAGAAAACTATTACTTGAAATATGTACTTAATAGCTTGAACATCTCTAAACTTTGATAATCTAGATACATTTTATTGAAAACCAAGCTTACTCAAGCCTAAGTAAAGTATTCTTACTAAATAATATCAAATTTTCTATTATAGAGGTATTTTACTAATTAAATTAGGCAAACTTTATCTTTCATTAGCACATTGAACAAAATATCCAAGATTATAAGTATCTACTTGAAATATAAGGGCTGAATATTAAGTTTAATATTCATTCAAGGTAAAGTTGGTACTTACTTCTTAATTATAAGACAAGACGATAATACTTGTTTTAAAGAGGGGTGGAGAGGCCTATTGTTTAAATTTACTAATGCTAGCTTTTTTGGAACAAAACTGTTATGAAGCCTCTTTTGTTGATAAATTATAAGATTTTTTTAGAACCAGTTACGAGTATTATTCATAAAGGACATGTTTGTTACCGACCCGGATTAAATGCTTGCAAGGTTAGGTATTGTCTTTGTCTAGGCCTGAAGCCTCAAAAAAGGCCTGCACTGATCTTACCATATAATAGTTTGTGCCACGAAGTAAAACCTTTGTGGCATATATTTATGTTTTTTTTATATTCTATAGGCTCGCGTTTGACCACTATCTCCCCTGATGTTAAGCAATGATGTGGTCTACGGTGAAGCACGTTTGCCTAGAAAAAACCTATTCACTTTTGACTTAAAGAACCCAAGGTTGTAGCTATCAGGAAACAAAGACTCCAAAAGGGAGTTCCACTCCTTAGCTGTGCGCATAATGAAAGTATTAGCAAAACGCTTTGTGTGTCTGGGAGGGATGTCTACCATGTACCGACGAAGCATGGCCGTACGTCTTGTAGTCCGATGATGGAAAGGGCTAGGCGGAAACAAATTGTGCAGTTCCGTCTCACACTCCCCGAAATGTAACCGATAAAATCTGTTTAACAAAAAATACAACCAACTTCGAAATATAAACACTACAAAGTGAAAAATAACTTCAATTTCGGAAGTCGGTGTTCCTGTTTTGGGATCTTCGTTTTTTGACACCGACTTCCGAAATTAAAGGTAATTTTTACTTTGTAGTGTTTTTATTTCGAAGTTGGTTGTATTTTTTTGTTAAAAAGATTTTTATTTTTCACTTTTTAGTTGTGGGTGCATAACGGACCAATTCTCCAAAGTGAAGCCAGAATAGATTAACCCAGAAACATGAAACTTAAACAAAAACGGTGGATTTAGAGTACACCAGGGTGAACTGTTCACACCTGCGTACCCCTTTAAAGCGTGCTAGTGTGATGTTATGATATGAAATGATGTAAACAATAAACAGACATCCAATTGCAGCTATCCCGAGTGATCTGCTGTCATTTATTGAAGAGTTATGATGTATATCTCCGAAGTTCTTCATCAGATCTTGACCAAATTTAAATGGGACCACATGACAAGCACCAGCTGTCAAATAAAAAAAGAATCATCAAAATCGGTTCACCCAGTAACAAGTTCTGAGGTAACACACATAAAAAAAAAAATACTGTCGAATTGAGAACCTCCTCCTTTTTTGCGAAGTCGGTTAAAAAACCGACAGGCTGGCCACTCGGCGTCGATGTTACCAGTGCAACGTTGCCAATAAGCCTTTTGGCCCGTCTGTCAATCGACTCAAGTGCATCAAGCTGGTATTTGGCAGATCCATCCCAGAGGTGAGAGCAGTACTCCATGCATGACCGAACTTGCGCTTTATACAAGTTGAGCACCTGTTCAGGCGTGAAGTACCGACTCACCTTTGCAAGAATCTGCAGCTTTTTTGCAGCTAACTGAGCTTTCGCCTCAATGAATTGACGCATTGCATGAATGAATGCTTTTTGCCGGGGAAGTACCATCTACTAGCTATTGGTTCAACAATTAGGATTGTAAGTATAAGAATTGTATTATTGTTATTTATTGTATCTCCGTTTTATTCATTGAATTCTCTATTAGTCGAAACTAAAGTTATGTGAAGTCAAAGTATGAAATATTCAGCTACGCTTTTTCTCATGGTACGTGTTCTTTATTCCAACGGGACCGAAATATTTCCGGGAGAATTTTCGTAATTGTATTAGTATTTTCCGGATGAGATTATCTGCTATAAATAAAAACACAAACAAGTTTAGGTCTCTTCATAACTTAGAACTTTTGTTTACAATAACCTGTACCTACTAACTACCCCAGTACATAACACACACTTAAAATCTCATTTACAAAGTAGCCTCAGAGGCACAGTAAGGTACGCACAAACTTATCTTATAAATCCGTCTCTGTAAGCGACGTGACATCAAGGTTCATACCCAGTTTTGCTTCACTTTGATCTGTGCCCTCGGTTACAGAAATTATCTTAATCTTAGTCGTCTTTGACAGCAGCCAGCCTTAATCATACAGCTTGAGAAGGAAACGCGAAAAGGAGAGAGAGAGGGGAAAACCTTTAAGGTTAATTTGAAAATAAAAGATGCATTTTGTGGCTATAATCTATCATTGTCTTGGCTATACGGAATTCCAAATAAATAAGTAGATTGATCTCAAAACCAAGAATATTGTACAGACTTATACTATGAACTTATAGAGAGAGAGATCTTAGTCAGTAAATTAGCACTCAGTCACTTTGCGAAAGCTTGCTTTGAACAAAAACCATAATCGAAATTCATGAAAAAATATGGCTATTACCAGATCAAAAGTCAAGAAATTCTAAAGTCAGGAAAATATTCCAGTTCCAAAAACACAAAACCCTTTATAAACAATACTATGAATTGCAGAAATCACTCAACTTCCCCTTAACCTAAGCCTCGCGTGCACAAACCCATTCGCGTATCGGTCGCACATGTAAACATAAACAAAACGACGCGTTTCCCTTAACTATTATTTGTGATTTTAAGCGGTCCGTAGTGGGAGTAATACTACCACAGACATAGAACGATTTATTACGGAGCACTTGCTTTAATGTGTGAAGGTAAACCCTCCCTTTTTCAGGTTGTTGAACTTTGCTTTAGAGTTCTAATACCAGCTATGATTAAGCAAACATATTTATAGTTCTACAGTATTTTGCTTGATAATGACAATACTCTTTATGAATGGAAAAAGGAATGCTTCTCGGCTTTCCCAATTATCTCCTTTTGCAGACTACTTTTTAATTAATACAATACTGCTTCTCTGGGAGAGAAGTTTCTACGATTTCATCAAATATGGCTTTTCATTCATAATTACTTTTACTACTGGTTCGCACTGCCGGATTTAAATGAGAATATTGTAATTTACGTATGGGTGGGATTTTATTCCAAATAAATTTTACATCCTGAATGTAAAATCCTATATCGTATACAATCGTCGGTATATCCTTACTTAAACGGTGACAGTTTTAGGTCCCAGTGAGATAAAACTTGTGGCCTTGCACGTCGCTTTTCTCAGGTGACGAATTTATGGATTTTAAGATAATGTATTTTTATCTTCAATATATATTTCTTTATTACGTTTAATGTCTGTGTTCTTTCTGACTTGTAATGATTTGAAAGTATTTTTAGGATGCCTGTAAAGAACCTCCCAAATATATTGCTTCCGTCTAGAAATGAAGGCTACAACCCCTTACTCTAAAACCAACAAGCGCTAAGCTAACCGTGACACATGCAACCGTTTCCATGAATCAATATATCAATATTTTTAAAACAGCAAGTTATGCTGTTGAAAAGAAAAAGTTTCATGAATAAATAGTTCGTGTTTTTTCAACATAAGATTATATTTATAGTCATGCTTAGTTCCACGACCTGCCGTTATGAACCAACACAAAGATACGAATGTTTGTATAAGTTCTGAGTTAAAAGAGCTACAAAACTTTAAAAATGCCAAGAAAATGTCTGATGACATTAAAAGAGTGCCCATTTTCATCTTTATTGCCGAAATTTAATTTTTTAAATATTTTAAGAGCAAAACTCATTTCAAGTAAATAAAAACCTTCACTTAAATTAATTTCTTTGTAATTACAAAGACGTAAAAAGTGGTCATTTTAAAGTTTCAAACGCTGCAAAATAATTTGTTGAAGCTACGATTTATTTAGCAGGTATAATGTGTTGTGCTTGAGAAATTATTATTTAGCTCGAGAAGCAAGTTTAAAACTGTCTTTGACGTTTTCAATGCTACACTGCAATGGAACGCGATAACTCAATTTAAAATGCAATCGTTAAGTATCAGTTATCGCTACGGTAGCAGACTTTTTTTTTTGGGTTGGGAAATTATTCAATGACTTCTCCCGCTCTGGTTGAATTGAGAGGGCGTGTCTGATTTTTACTGACTAAAATCCACCCGTATTCCTTCAGCTGCTTGAGCCAGGATCGCGGTAACTCTCTTTCAAATTTATACGTGACCTACGGTAGAAGTCTAGATTTCAGAAGGCAAGGGGTGTGAAGAATCTAAGATAAAAGCACCGGCTAAACTCCTCACAAAGAGGACCGATGGCCTTAACTGCCTTTTCACTGTTGGCATCAGGAATGCACTAAATGAGAGAATCACATGACTGGCTGAGTTGGCGACAGTGGCTAAACTAGCTAGCTTGCTAGCTTTAGTTCCTACAAATTTTACGCCGAATAAAACAAAATTTGTTCTGCCAATAAATTCGACTTAAGATCAATGATAAAGACGAGCATTAGAAATATAATAATCTTTCTTATATTCTGCATTGCATAACCCACGATTAACTGCCTTTTCAGTGCCCACTGTACCCAATGCATACGTTGTAACTGGCACTTGTGTATGTTACGATCAGCTTTAGTACCAATGCATATGTAATTTTATTAGTCTTTGTAACTAGCTATATTGTAGTTATAGAGAATTGCTTGGTATAATATCAAACTTTTTAGGTGACCTCTGCATTCATTATTGGGAATAAATACTTAACCATCTTGATGTAAGTTCCTTTGCGTCAATTCTCCAATACTGAGGGTCGCGATCATATCATGGTTTCAAAACATACCTTAATTATGTCTATTGTTTTCTTGATGTAGGTAATGGTTGTTTATTCAATATTTTGGTACAATATTTTCTACCTTGTAGCAATATAGCCAAACTTGCATAAAAGAAGTTAACCCAAACAAAAACTTAACACTTAAGACCTTTATTTGCCAACCACACGCATGAATAAATCCTTGAAAATTGAAACCAATGACTCCCAATCACGATTCAAAACAAATCACCCTATTTACAAACACGTAATTAACTAATTGGCTCAGCATGTAACTCGAAGACACTTCCTTGCTAAGAAAATCACCTTATTTTCTCCAACCTTCCCGATTAAGTATCCGTAATTCAGTATACTTAACCCACTCGCAGGTAAGGGCGGGCATTTCATTATGGTCGGCTTACGTGTAAAATTTATATGCCGTTATGGAGCCCCGGAGCGTCCAATACGGCCGCGGCATTGGGTTACCGAGACTCGAGAAGCGGGACGTTAAAATTAACAATTTGCGTTCGTGTTTTGTTTTTTATTAAGTATATTGGAAGGGAAATAGGAAAATAAAAAGCATTACATATTTCTGTTTCATAGTATATTTTTTGTATAATTCAGCAAAATGAAATGTAGTTGGGATAAGAATAACTAAAACAGTCTTATTTAGTAGATATCTGCGAATATTTTACGGTAGCGAAATATTTAACAATTTTAGTGAAAGTATAATTATTAAATTTTAACCATAAAATAAAAACGTTTAACTTATAACAAAAAAAAGAAAACATAATCTTTAAAATACCGTAATTCCGGTGCCCGGAACTGCGGACATCACTATCGGAAGCCCGGTGGCGGTAGATTATAACGCAATTTATTCTCGCCGACGTCATCTTGAAATAAACTTGTTAAAAAATATAAATTACTTGCTTTAATCGCGACTAGCCTGTACTTGGCAGGTTAGGTAGCAACTTGAAATTATAGTTTTTTTATTTAAATATGATGCTGCTTCATGGTTTTAGAAATAGTTTGAAAGGTAAATAGATAGATAGATAGATAAATCTTTTATTTAGTGCACACAAAAGACACAGCACAACACACAAAATCTTAATTAAATTATTACAATTTTCATGTATGTTTAAAAACAAGGTAACTTTGGTTCAACAGTCAATAAAAGCAGGAAGAATAAACTGACTAAGAAACTAGCAAGATCAGTGGCGGAGTCAGCGATCTAGCTGGGCATCATTACTTACAGCAGAACTTCATCATCTCTGCCAGATTAACCGAATGCAGCTGCATACCAAAATCTCACATGGAGTGACTACCACCACAGCCCAGTAACTGGGTAACACGATACTCATTAGTAAGACTGGTAGTAGACTGGTCTTCCTATTTACGATATGTAGGCGGGTTGAAGTCAAGAGGCCGCCATAAAAATAATTCGTAAAAATACACCAAAAGTTTCCTTACGCGTGTCATGAGCAATGTCTGGTGTAAGTCACAGAGGTACTTTCAGCCCCAACAGTATGTAGCTACTGATCTGCGTACCCCTTAGGGAAATTATGTTCTCACAACAATGTTGTCGGTTACCTGCCTACATGGTTGTCCCATCATGAACCCTTCAACGACTTTAAGACATGCGATAGACGAGGTGGCCAATTTTTCGACAGAAATAATCTCATTTATTTTCTGATTATTTTTCTTCACTCGCACGAGACTTAACTTAAATAAGAACTTTAATAAAAACAATTAATCCTCTCAAACCTTGTTATTACTTTTAAAACTTTTTTCAGTTTCACAATTTCCCGTCGTCTTTCATTTTTCTTTGGTGGAAACCCATTTATTATTTCATTAGTAACGTTTACTCGAGTTTCATCCTACTATTTGTCTTACTTGGGGACGGAAGATTTTGCGAGCAAATAAGACAGTTTCTTAGTTTTTACAAGCTCAAAGGAACTTGTTTTCTGAGTAAAGGGAATGTATGAACACGTGGGTTGAAGGAAAACTATCCTTAAGATAAAATTTTCAATCAATCCTTGATTTCCCTGAAGTTGAATTAAAATTAGCCTAGTCAGTAAAGACGGTCGGAATAAACAAGCTAAAATAAACGACACTTGGGACCTACAAAAATATAGCTTTCTAATGTAGGTTTATATTCCTAACTTGTTTAGAAGTTTGAATTTAGCTTACTTTAACATAAGTTTTTTTTTGTAGTTTTCGGATGGAAACCTACCAATGAAAGTTCGAGACGAGTTTAGGAGAAACTCTCACGCTACGTGAATTTTTATTACCGCTGCTCTCAATTCACATTCATACCATCTGGGATCTAAACTTACAGGCAAACTCAAGGTTTAAGGAAAAAATATGTTATAAATCATTGAAATCGCAAGAAACAGCTCTCTACAGACATACAGATTACCTTAACCTGGTTTACTGAACGGTTAATCTATGTCATGAGTATTGTCACTAAGCATTTCTAGAAATAAATTATCAACGCGTCATAAACTAATCTCAAGTCAAGAGATGCGATTGGCGGTTAAAAATTCACTTAACCAGTCACAGCAGCAAACGCTCGTTTGACGATTTGTCACATTAATTTTGAGATGATTTTGGTTCCAGAAACTGTGCATGATGTACTATGATATTATTGGTGGTGCCCATAGTTAGTTAATGAGTTTTAAATTTGTCGTTTAATGTTGTATTGTATACTTCTGAGGCAAGTAGATAGTAACCTTAAAATTATTACAGACTTCAAAATTTTGAGCTATATTAGATAGAACTTCACAGATTTTTAAGCTATTGCATAGCTTCTATCGCGGGCCTTGAGCGCGGGGACCGAATCCAGAAATTCCGTAACGAAAAAACCTCACGCTCCCCACTCCGACGGGCACGGCGGTGATACTTTGACTTTTAATAAGGTTTTTGAATTCTGTGGAATCTGAGTGGTGAGGGGCAGGGGGGCGGGGGGGGGTTGGTTTGTTTCACGTGTTTTCGATTTCCGTGTTGGTATTTTTAGAATGAAAATTTTTTTTGCCGGGGGAGGTAAACGGTTAAGGGGGGGGGGGGGGGTAAATCCTATCTTGTTCTCTTGGATGAAGTAGCGGCGGGCAGGGGGGCAAATTTTTTGTCAGAAATGCGCTAACTCCAACCGTTTCTGAGATATGAGGGTTTTAAAATTTTTGTTGGTCGTAATTTTTTTGCCTTTTATCGGTCTCTCTGAGCTGTTTCTGTGACAATGGTGATCAATGTGGACCTTATGCTAATGAGAATAAGGGTCACTTTTGCTTGTCAAAGAAAAGCGACCTTATTTCAATGTGAATAAGGGTATTTTTGTTTTGTTTTTTAGAGTTTTATTAATCGTAAATAAATGCGGGTTTGGCTCGCTACGTTTTCGAGTTTTTAACGTTTTTAATTTTTTTGACGCATTTTCCAGGACTGGATCTAGAATAAATGCTATGCAATAGCTTTACCGCGGCAGTCCCCGAGTACCACACGACTTTTTTTTTTATTGGGACATACCCACCGCACTATTCCCAAACTACTGCAACTCCTGAAAGCCAGAATCAACAGCGGCGACCACCAAAAAAGCGCAGAGGCAATGAAGCTCGACGAAGTCTCTGCGAATGAATTTAACTGTCTTGGATCCCGCAACGAAATTAATTAGAAAAAAATAATGGAGGAGTAGCAAAAAAATACATAATTTCCACTTCACACAGCTGGGCCAAACCACTGACGTGTTGTAATGTAGACTAATATGCTAATGTTGAACATCGAACTGTATAAACATGGTACGTTTCACATTACCCGTCGTATTTGTGCTCCTACAATGTTCGGACATGATAAATTAGGTGTACAGATAGATAGAATACCACCATCAAAATTGTAAAACAAATCTTTTACAATATTCATTATTCAAAGGGTACAAAGATGGTCTTATCGCTGATAACAATATTTAACAGACAATCTTTGGATGGAATGAATAAACTACTAAGGTAAAAGAAAGGTAGGAGTAATTCATCAACTCGTCCTACATGCCTACGGCCCACTTAGGACAACTTGCAGAAATCAAAATAAATAATATTTTCATTCTACAACTCGTCCCAATTTTCTTTTTGTGTGGAACTTTAAACTTTATTAACATTTGGTACACTTAGTAAGACAAGATATAACAATATTTCTTAAGAGTTTTTATTTTTACCTTTGTTTTTTTCATAGATTATTTAATATTAAGTATGTACTTATTAAAAAACAAAATTATAGAACAACAGATTATTGTTACATCTTACAAGCAATCGCACAAATGTTATCCGAAATTAGTACGAATGGTAGACATGTATGACTTTCGGTTATTAACAGGTAAGTAAACAATGGTTACGGTGGATACTTTTGTAGGACAGACCTATAAAAAGAATGAACACCCATCATACTCGGCGTCATCTTCACTCTATACTACGAATGTTCATTATTAGCTCCTGTGTTAGTTAATGTAAAATTTGTGGGGACTTAATATTTTCTGTTTATATGTGACAATGTTGTGATGAGTAAATATTTTATAACAAACTCTTTTTTATATTATTTCTACATTAACACTTTTGCTACTGATTGTACCTTTCTCATTTTGATAGTAACGTGGGACGAGTTGCAGAATTAAAATATTATTGTTTTTGATTTTCTGCAAGTCGTCCTAAATGGGCCGTAGGCATGTTGGACGAGTTGATGAATCACTCGTTAAATGAAGAAATTAATTTAGGTACATAGGTAAGTAGATACACAAAAAAGTAATGGTCCTAGATGAATATTTATAAGAAGCTAGTGACTGGGAATGGTTTAGCCATTTAGAAGCCTGTCAGTCAGAAGCAATTTTAAGAAATTACAATTCAATCGCTTACAGCATTAGTTCACAAAATAGATTGTTAATGTGGTTAGAAGAGAAATTATCGATGCTACTACCATCCCTTTTCACGAAAATGCCACTCATGATTTAGTTAGCGTGGGATGATTGGTTATGGTAGGAATTTGCGTATCAGCGTAATATAGTGACTTAGTCGGCCCGATGCTTACGTACATTTTGTCCCGTCAGCAGATTTTTCAAGTCAGTAACTTAAAAATCTACACTATATTATGTAGCATACTTTCCGTTTGGTTAAGAAAGAAAGAAAAATTTACGAAATCCAGTGTTTAATCCAAATTTTTAAAGCAGTTCAAGAATTTAAAATATTCGCAACGTCTACTGTAACGCGAGCTCTTAGCGGACAGACAGACGGCCCGAGTTCTGTTTATGTTACAAAATAAACAGCGTGATGTTTAGCTTAAGAAAATTTAGATTCAAATGGAGTTCAAGAAAATAGTTCTCCGAAAATTATTACAAGTTTGAAATGTTTATACTGTCCGTGTTTAAAGGAGTTAATTGTTAATTAAAATTATGTTTGAGATTGTTTTTGGTTTTAATTAGAAAATTAAAGGGCGAGTTAATTCAGCCTGCGCAATAATAATAAGACAAAATAGAATATTTTTCTCGAGTTCTTTTAAAAGTTATTTTAAACGAACGATAAAAAATAGGTGGCTTTCTGTTGTAAATTTTTTAGCAAAATGGTTGCGAGCATTTTACTGATTTCCATTTTACAGTTTCGAGTCTACAAAATCACCACGGTCGGCAAACAAATTAGGGAATAGTTATTATTGTATTGCAAGTAGTATGGAAGTAGTTCCTTAGCAAATCCGAAAAAAATGTTCAAGAAGTTCTTGACCTTTACCAATGATTATTAAGAAGAAATTTTTTTTTGCCAACAGATGCTTTTCAGCTATTCTAGTAACCTGCTTTTTAAAAGCGGCATAGTTTTTTTTTACATACAAACCTAGATATTGACTGCCTATACTGTATGACGCTACCAGAAAACGACCTGAGACCCAGTTTAGTGATCTGTAGTTAACTCAACCAATGGTAAAATATGCTAACCAGTGGTTGCAAATTTCGGTAAAACACTATTTTTCTTCAATTGTTAGCCTCGCAAACCATTTGTGAGGTTAACAACTGAAGAAAAATTGTGTTAAATAAATTAGATATTTAATATTTGACTATTTGTATATAAGACTAACAATTGAGGAATAAATGCGGTTTACCAAAATGGTTTCAAAAAAAATTAAATGTTCTAACTAATGGGTAGTTAGCACATTTTTTTTTCTTTCTTTATTTAATTAGGGACTTTTATAATTGCCATGCGTATGACAGTCCCTTGCATACCCTAAATACACACTATATACCTGCTATTTATCAGATTTGGGTCATGAACTTGAACGTCTCTTCGCTTATAAACCATTGGTTGGGTTAACTACGGATCAAAACACTGGGGCTTAGGCGTATGTTTCTTACGTCATAATGGGATGACTAGCAAAAAGCGTATAGTTTGCCTACTCATCTCTACAATATAACGGATCGTTATCTTTAATCATCAATTTCTATGAACTGCGTAGAGTGATTTTCAAGTCTTGCTAAACTGTATACGGTATAACAATGTTTCCATGAATTTATCATACAGTTACGCTCTATAACCGTGACTTGTTCATCATTCATCCAGACTAAACCATACTTAATTGTATAAATGCGAAAGTAACTCTGTCTCTCTATCTGTCACTTGTAAACCGCTGAATCAATTTTAAATAATTTTGGTACAGAGATAGATTGGACCTCACGAGAGTACATTCCATGGTATAATTCCTAGTGTGGGATCCAGGGAATTTGTCAATAACTAGCACTTAAGGGTTTCTATGTTATGTAATATTGTTTTAATATTGTACTGTGCAAAATGAACGGAATAAAATAATTTATTATTAAATTTATTATTATTATTATTTTTTTTTTTTTTGTTAATCACTTTAAAACACAAATATTGTAAAAAAGGTTTAAAAAAAAGAACAAATATAATTGCCGTTTACGCGGGCTCAAGCCGTTGCCAGAAGCTAGTAGTATTGTAAATGCGAAAGTGTATCTGTCTGTTTGCTTATTACATTTTCACTCCAAAACCGCTTAACCAATCACATTGAAAGACGTCATAGATACAGTACAGGATCTGGAGAACGACAGGATACTCTTTATAAATATACCAGGCGGTGCTATGGGCAAAAGCTCTTTCTTGAAAAAAAAAGTTCCCTGTAGAATATGAGTCCAACAATTTATTGCACGATTTTACTGTCTATATTTTGTTTGCCATTTACGACACCCCTGTGAAAAGGGCCTATCTATAGGTCCATACCTGAAAATGATTCCGGTCGAATTCAATCATAAAATTTTGGTATTGGTTTCGTCTGCAGACCTCATGATATTAAGTACGATTTTTAGAGGCTTTATTTAACAATTTATGTACACATAATACAAGGACAAGAAGATGGAACAGCGTGTTTAACTCTTGAATTATTTTTTGGACTATTTAAAGGCCACAATCTCACCTGATGGTAAGCAATGATGAAGTCGGTCGACACGCTTGTATATAAATGAAGCTTTGTGTAACCTAAACTATATCATTTCAATATAAACACTGTATTTCATAGTAGTATAGTCTATATATTGCTTAAGATTTCTGTGATCAGAGTTTGTATTATGAGCATTTATTTATCACATAACAAGTCTCCGCTGGGCGCCAACGTGTAAATATTAATCACGTTGCGTTCAACACTGATACTAAATATATATAAGGTTTGTTTCCTACTGTGCAAGATATTTATAGCTAAGCTTTGTCGATGCTTGTAGTGAATGTAGATTTTAAAGAATCGGGCTATTTGAAACAGTGATCCATTCATTAGTTGTTCATGAGTTCATTATAGTAATATGGCAATCATGGGGCTGAAACTCACGAATTCGATTGCAAGCCCACTTCCAAATACAACGATATAAACATCTTTAAAAACCTTAGTTTTCTATACGAAGTGACCTTTGTAAACGGATCGGAGTCGGACACTTCAAACCATTGAATCAAAATAACACATCAACAACACTCACTCACAGGTCTCTGACGTATTCAAAGATTGAGCGGAAAACAAGACTTACGCGAGTACAGGCTAAAGCAAAACAGTCAAACTAATTGTTGGCGGTTTCATCGAGCATTGATTGTCCTTGCAGGTAGAAGCCCGAATTTTTGATAACCTTTCTTACCAAGAAGTATCGTGTTATCCAGAAATTGAGTTGTGGAGATCCAATGGTCAGGCAGTCGCTCTATATAAAATCCTGGTACTCAGCGGCATTCGGTTAGACTAAAAGCTGATCCAAAATTGCTAGGTAAAAGTCAAGGCAGATGAGCGAGAAAGGTTTTGAAACCAAAAGGAGAGTCAGTATAATATCAGATCCTTTGTTAGCGTAACGACAGATTCGCTTTACGCCAGATTCGCGTTAGGTCAGATTCGCATTAGGTCAGATTCGCTTTAAGACAGAAGATGTACAGACCGCAACATAAAGTTCTTTCCTTGAAAACTACTTTTCAAAATGTCAAAGATGTGCGGTTGTGGTTGAAAATTTAGTTTTATTTGATGAAGGTGAAGAGGAAAAATAAAACTTGATTTCGCCTTTAGCTAAAAAAAAAATATACTATGGCGACGCGACATATAAGCGACGTCGAAACCATTTAGCCAAATTTATTTGGGAGTCGTTGGGTGAATGCCCGAAGTCATAAGACATCCAACATCCTACGAAAACATGTGATCTCTAAATCGAATCTGGCTTCTGTTTACACTAACTGTTTATCTACTACCGAAATCAAATGATCACTCCCAGATCCATAAGATTGACAAGAATGTACCAGTGGGTGTCCCACCCACGCTTTATCGTCCTATCCGCAAAAGAATTAATCTCCCATCAATCAACACAATACAGAACAAATTGTTTTCTTTCATTGCCCACGAAAGTAATTTCGTATCGCTCGTGTTCGTGTCTGTAGTGAGGTGTTAGTGTTTTCATCAAAATGTTCGATAGTAATCGGTCAGTAATCGGTTGGTATCAATTTGGATCCGCGTTCGGTTTCTGCCGATGTTAGCTGTTGGTAATGTTTGTTTTGTTAACCCTTGCTGCGGCTATAAATACGTTATTTTCACTGCGTCATGTTGTTTGGTCAATACTTCATTGTGTTGAAAATGTTCTTGTACGTCTATTAACAAAGGATGAAGAAGACTTACAATTGTTATTATTTTTTTAAACTTTGTAACGGCTGGAAGTTTTTAATTTGCAAATAGCTACGTTTTCTATTCCGTTCAACTATTTAATTGTTTTAAATACCCAATTCCTACCGATGTTTGAAAATATTACCGTTTCATAAAATCAGAATTTATCGTGAATATAAAGTATAATAAGGTGGTTTTTACCGAAAATTATGATGTATCCATTGTTTTCGCTAGTCACAATAAGAATAGCCAATAATATTTATTTAAACTAAACAGCGCAATTTACAAAATAGTTTCAAAATAGATTCTAGTCCGCAGTTTACAAGCTAAGTCTAAAATAGTATGACATGGAATTTCAATATATTTTATAACTAGTATTTGTACGACTATTGTGATGTCTGACAAAATGAATACCAGCCGGCTTAAGGCTACGTTTATTTGTTGCTTGAACTGAATTCCACAGCGATCTTATTACTAAATGCATGAAATTTTTATTACGGTTTGTGCTGAACATTGCACACAACAATGTTCAGCACGTTAGAATAAACAAAGTGAAAAATAAGGCGAAAACCGACTTTGTTGTGTATGTAAAATTAATAAAATTGACACGCTAGTTTAGCTAGTTTTCAGTACTAAGAGAGTTTTTTTGTCATTTGTCGTAGTATTTGTCAGTAATATCAGTTACAGATTACTGAAAAATAACATGTTATAAATTAGCTGTCTTAATTTATGTTTCAAAGTGAACATTTCACGATACGTTTCACCAATCTGTACCATGCCTGCATTCAACAAATTCCAATGCGTCAGGTTCGACAACCACTTAGCTAGTAATAGTTCCTTTGGCAGTAAATGGATTAAAGATTTGTTCAACCTCAAACTGATTAAGTACGGGTCCCTTCAAGACCACTAGTTTCTTGAGCAACACCACTTGGCAACGAGCACTTTAAGTAGTACTGAAAACCGAAGCACTCGTGCCTAAAAATGGAAACGGGTACATCTAATCAGTACAACTCTATGAAGTTACTTATGTAGGTGTTATCTATTATATATCTCTGAATATAATAGCAATTGAAATAATCTAAACTAAAATGACAAAAAATAACATAAAATCACGCCTGGCTCCCCGAAAAGTTACTTAGGCAGAGTTATTTATCCTAGTTATATCTTTCTTTATATAGTAACTTTCACATTCTCATCAAATCTATTATAATAAATATTTATTAACATAGTTATTTTACAAATAAATTACAATACAAAACAATTTGTAACTACAGTACTGTCAAATTATTGATTAATTATCTTATAAATATGCTTAATTTCAACACACTTGCTCATAAAGTGGCTCTAATTTCACCGCAATTAGGCATATAATGACACCTGTTATCAAAATGTGTCTTTTTCATTGCTATTATTCACAAGTGAGTTAAAGAGATTTTTTTAATTTATTGGTTGAGTTGCTTTGTTCTTCAAAAAGTTTCGATACAAAAAAGATCGTGCTCAATAGTACAAATGCAACACATTTCATGCAACTTCGTAATTAAATAGATAATTTCAACTTGTACGTGTTTAATAAATACAACTTTCACTCAAATATAACTTTTGTTTTTGTCTGTAATAAAGAAAACTTGAAAAGCCAAAAAAAAAGAAAACTCATTTATTTTAGTCTATGGCCGATCGCCATTGGTAGATGCGCGCGCATAGGAAAACCGATAAATTTTGCCCGCCATTGCGACAAAATTTACACAACTCGTTTTCACTGTTGGAAATGATTTTTTTGTATTTTTCTCTTCACAAGTGTGTTGAAAAACTTCGTATGATACACGTGTGTATCATACTCTCTTAAGACCCTCACCTAACGGCTCGGGTCTCAATGGTGCCTCAGCGGTAATCAGCAAAATTACACACTTGTACCATTATGTACTATTATCCATCGCGATATTTTGTAATCTTCATCTTGGTTCGTCGGCCGCATCCACGTCAGTGTTGTCTAGGTAGGGCTGCTCCATCGTCGAAGCCGAATAACTTGGCTATTGGTTTAAATTTATGTCTTGTGCCGCGAATGTAAATGCCAGTGGCACGGCTTATTGAGATGATGATTCTTGATCTTAGCCAACCTCTCACTACGCTAATGGACCTATTCCAGGTTACAGCGATTGCAGCTCCAAGACGTTTTACGAAAATAGACATTTGTGGAGCGAAGACTCCGTCAATGGTCGTCTCCTTCGCAGATGGTGGGTTATTTAACTACGTTTCCCCATGCAAGTTGACATAAGTCACAAAACAAATCTCTAACTGCATTATGAGGACGTGTTATTCGACCACTCTTTTACCCGACTGCCGAATGTGTTTTTCAGTCTATGTAGGTATGTATGTTTGTTCCTATGTGGCGTTCTAGAGACAAAACGCGTTGGCCGATTTTGATGATTCTTACGTCAATCTATTCGTCTTAACACTGCGTGTCACTGGCTACATTATAATTGGAAAAGAAAAAAATGGCGGATTTTAGGCGCCATTTTGTGGGGGTAATTTTTTTTTTCTTCCAAACTTCTTGTTTGGGGTATAAATAAAGGGTTTTAATAGGTGATTTCAAAAATATATAACACTTATATGTTTAAATGTACCTAATTCTAAAAAAAATAACTAAAAAGACGTAAATAAAAAAAATACAAAATTCAAAAAATCCGACTGTTTAAAAAGAGAACTGAAAATACGTAAACAAGAAGAAAATCATGCTGTGCAGTCGGAGGATACATCTGGTTTTGGTCAGCCAGCTTGCGAATATGTATACACCGTGAAATTTAATTGGTTGTTTTCCCGCGGCAGAACGACTTGCCTTAAGGAGTACTTTCGAAGCATAGAGTTAAAGTAAAAAAATAACGATGTTTTTGTTTTAAAATAATTAAAAAAATATTCATCAACTCGAAAAAGTGAGTTACAATAGTAACTTGTAGGTACTAGGTACTACTCGCGTCACCACCGGCAAAGAAAAGCGATGCACAAGATAATGTTCAAACCAAAATAAACTCTCGCACGTAGTGATACGTCATAAAATAGTTTGCAAGGAACAATACCACCGCTAAGCCGACAAAGCAAATACCGATTTATTAAATGTTTAAAGTAAAATAAGCTCTCGCGTGTAGTAATACGGCGTATACTAGCCCGCGCGCAACATTATCAAACGGAGCCGCCTTCGAACCTAATCCTTTTGACAGTGATCCTGACCTACTTAGCACGCGGGTCAACGCCCCGCTGTCGTTCGGCCGTAGATATCGGGAGGTATTACTATTGGTTCGTGATCGCTTTCGAGTTAAGTTTTTCACAATGTTAAATATGCCAGTTTTTGTTTCTAATATTTTACATAACTACGAAACGATTGTATTACATAGAAAAAACCATTTCGCTGCGGGAAAACAACCATTTAAATTTCACGGTGTATACTATATCTCCGTCAATTGTGGACCGATTTTGAAAATTCTTTTTTTGTTTGAAAGAGTATGTTTCGAATTTGGTCCCATTTTAATTTGGTGAAGATCTTCGGCAATATGCAACAGAACTCTTCAAAAAATTGCGGAAAATCTCTCGGGATTGCTGCAATCGCATGTCTGTTTATTGTTTATACTATTTCATAACATAACATCACGCCAGTACGCTCTAAAGTGGTACGCAGATCTCTAATTTCACCGGCTATGTTCAAGATTCATGTTATTCGGGTACTCTATTCTGGTGTTATAGGTACCTTACTAAACAACTTGCCTATTAGGTAGGTAAAACTAAAAAGGGAAAATAAAAATTTTGTACAAATAGTTTACCCACATTAGAGCCAGTTATGTTTACGTCCCACGTAATGGGATATGAGTCTGCAGTATGAGTTAACAATGGCCTATATAATTTTGAATCAGGTATGTAGTAAAATAAATAACCATTCTTATATTTTTCTCTTGTCAAGCTAGCAACATACATTTTTAATTTACTATGTCATTTTGATATAACTAATAACTTACTAAGATACAATATTGTCCTTGACTCACCCTAAAATTAATCAAATCGGGCTTACAAACGCTTCTGTATTGACAAAGATAGACAAAACAGAGCTAACTCTATTACTCAAGTTACAGGACCAATTAACTTTGCCTTAACGAGGGTTTATTTACTGGTACGCAAGTTAAACATCTAAGCTATAAATAGTTGTTTATGTTATGGGAAACGTGCCAAACGTCATCACAGAAATGGTACCTCAGAGGAAATGGGGTTCGATTTTCATCCATTGCAATTTCAAGAATAAAATGATGCATCTAGCTCTATGATTGAACGATTGGTTTTCGTAGTTGTGGGTTAGATCCCAAAGGAAAAAAGCATTCTACAGCTTCTGTAAGCCCAAGCACATAAATTAAAAAACATAAACAAATATTTATTAGATCCTAATTTCAGTGCTAGTGTAGTCGGAGGGACAATAGTCGTAGTTTTAAGGAACATTCGCGTCTCAGGAACAATTTGTCAATAACACCAGACCACCTAATTTACAGGCGTGTTAAATTCTTAAAAAAATATTTTTATATCTTGCCTTACTAACTGTACTAATCGTTGATAAAGTTTAAAGTTTCACACAAAAAGAAACGTAGGACGATTTGTAGAATGAAAATATTAATAATTTTGATTTTCTGAAAGTCGTCCTTAATGGACCGTAGGCATGTGGGATGAGTTGATGAATTACTCCCAATTTCCATCAGCATATTTTTCCAGCTTTTTCGCAACTTTTCTCCTACTAACACTCATCTTCAAACACATACATAAAGGTTAACACATAAGATTTATAGCCCCGATCCTTCGTAAACGACGTGATTGATACCTGCCTACAAGACTAAGGCGTCATTACGTGTTCAATATGTCTTCTTCAAAGCGTTTCTTTCACTGAATAATTGCTTTGGCAAGTGAATCTAAACACCATGTTATGGAAGTGCTGGAATTGCTTATCATCGTGATGTGTTCGTCAATAGTTCTTGGTAGATCATTCTGTTTGTTTATATTATAGTAAGGTGAAAGCACGTGTAACATTGGCTGTTTTGGAACTAAAAAGCTACATTTTATCACTATATGGTGGGTAGTTAGATAACCAAGATAAGTTCTTTTTTAGGGTTCCGTACCCAAAGGGTAAAAACGGGACCCTATTACTGAGACTCCGCGGTCCGTCTGTCTGTCTGTCTGTCTGTCACCAGGCTGTAACTCATGAACCGTGATAGCTAGACAGTTGAAATTTTCACAGATGTGTATTTCTGTTGCCGCTATAACAACAAATACTAAAAACAGAATAAAATTAATATATAAGTAGGGCTCCCATACAACAAACGTGATTTTTGTGCCGTTTTTTGCGATAATGGTACGGAACCCTACGTGCGCGAGTCTGACTCGCACTTGGCCGGTTTTTTATATTTTATAGGTTGCGTTTGAACACTATATCACTTGATGGTAAGCGATGTTGTGGTCTACGGTGAAGCACGCTTGCCTAGAAATAACCTGTTCACTTTTGACTTAAAGATCCCAAGGTTGTACCTATTAGGGAACAAAGACTCCGGCAGGGAATTCCGCTCTATACCTGTGCGCACAATGAAAGTATTAGCAAAATGCTTTGTGCGTATGGGTGGGATGTCAACCATGTACCGATGGCGCATGGACTTACGTCTTGCAGTCCGATTATGGAAAGGGCTAGGCGGAATCAAATTGTGTATTTCCGTCGCACACTCCCCGAAATGTAACCGATAAAAAAACCGACAGGCTGGCAACTCGGCGTCGATGTTCGAGGCTCTGGAGCTTTGAGGCGACCAGTGCATCGTTGCCAATAAGCCTCTTGGCCCTTCTGTCAATCGACTGAAGTGCATCAAGCTGGTATTCGGCAGATCCATCACAGAGGTGAGAGCAGTACTCCATGCATGACCGAACTCGGGCTTTATACAAGCTGTTCAGGTGTGAAGTTGCATCTCACCTTTGTAAGAATCCTTAACCTTTTTGCAGCCAATTGAGCTTTCATCTCAATGAATGGACCGAAATTGAGGGTCGGTGTTAACGTAACGGAACGTAACGTCAGCATGCAGTGGAACAACTATCTCGACCCAACTCTTCTAGTTGCTACACCGAGCATCGTACCGGTACACTGCTAGGCCGGTTGGCGGTGGTTGGCGGTACGTCTTTGCCCGGTGGGTGGTCGCAAGTCATCGACCGAGACCTACCACCAGTTAGTGTCTCCTGATTAGCAGCACCCGGGGACCACGTGTAGGATAACAACAAAAGAGGTAACTCTCCTAAGGACTCAGCCCCCACAAAGATCAAATTACATCTTCCAAAACCTGAAATAAGTGCACACGTTTTCCTAATCTTCAGTGAGACATCGGTCGTACAACTCTGAGCTTGTACTGACCCAGTGTCGTACTGAGTTTCAATAAAACGAGAAACCTGCTTGTACTGGTTTTGTTACCTCTTACAGCTTACTTTAACTACACGTTGGCTATAGAAAACTGAGTTATTTAATTCTATCATTTTGTCGAATTCCCGTCATACACATAACACTTTGCGCACTTGCGTAGCCAAAAAATATAAACTTAAAATATAGAAAAGTATTAGGCTAATAATGACTGAAATAACACACTATCTCAACCGCTAAAAGCCGAAATACGTCCATTTGAGGTTAAACCAAACAATAGCGCGTACATTTTGGGTAACAGATTGCCTATTGTTACGAACTTTATACAGTGTAATATATTTTGTTACCGGTAAACCGGGATGGTTTATACAGGATACACTGAGCTGGTATACTATCTAGTATTATAAACCAGACGATTTTTTCAGAGATAACGATTGCCAAAGCTCCAAAATTTGTTACACTAGGATTGACATGCACCATTGAAGTGTCGCTTGGTAGTGTCAACACCAAGCATTTTGGACTTATGATAATCGTAATCGCAGGGAGTATGTCACTTTATCTAGACTCTAAATAAGTGTCATTCGATTAGTGATAATCATAGTCAAAAGTACCAAATGCTTGAAATTATAAAAATGACATTTCAGCTGCACTTTTCCTTCCCATGTATTGGTGTAAAGTTTTATCCGCTTTGAGTAGTGGCACGGAAAAATCCTGTATTTATAAATATAGCTGTTTGGCGTCACCATACCTTGAACAGAGTGATCAAATAATTAACAAAAGCAATTAAAAGGACAGTTTAATCGAGCTCAAATAATAGAACACCTAATAAAAAATTATTAATTAGTTATTTTATGGCAGCGAATAGCCACTAAATATTGTAGGTCCATACACAAACAGAAATAACAAAGAGAATGCTCTATTTTAAATAAAATGGTAGTAAAGTAAAATATTAGTAATCCTTTTTTAACCGACTTCCCAAAAAGGAGGAGGTTCTATGTTCGACTTCAAGTTTGTTTTTTTTTTTTTTTTTTTTTGTGTATGTTCACCGATATCTCCGTCAATTGTAGACCGATTTTGAAAATTCTTTTTTTGTTTGAAAATGTATGTTCCGAAATTGGTCCCATTTTAATTTGGTGGAGATCTGATGAAGAACTTTGGAGATATACAACAGAACTCATCAATAAATAACGGCAAATCTCTCGGGATTGCTGCAATCGCATGTCTGTTTATTGTCTATACCATTTCATAACATAACATCACGCCAGTACGCTCTTAAGGGGTACGCAGATCTCTCATTTCAGCGGTTAAGTTCAAGTTTTATGAAATCTATTTCGGCGTTATAGTTACATTACTAACTTGCCTATGAGGTAGGTACAACTAAAAAGTGAAAATAAAAAAACTCTTTTGCAAAAAAATACTACCGACTTCCAAATACAAAACTACAAAGTGAAAAATAACTTTAATTTTCGAAGTCGGTGTCCATAACGCAAAAAATTGGCACCTACGAAAGACACCGACTTCAAAAATTAAAGTTATTTTTCACTTTGTAGTTTTGTATTTGGAAGTCGGTAGTATTTTTTTGCAAAAAAGTTTTTTTTGTATCAATTCAAAATACACATTTACTATTTTCAGCACTAAAATATTTTTTATGCAAATCACCGTTCATAAATCTGTTTAGATAGATAAGTGACAGTCACCTCGACTAACCTTTATTTACCCTATGTGTACAAAATCGTTTCTACGAACGCGACGCATGTTTCAACACGCGAGATGACAGATACCATTCAGCAAATTACTTATCACCTGAATAATCTTTAGTGCGAGTGCAATCACCCTGTTACAGGGTTTTTTACACGACTACTGAAGAAGGATTTTTCAGTCTATGTATGTATATATTGTATTGTTCATATGTGGCGTTCTAGAGATCAAACGCGTAGGCTGATTCTGATGATTCTTACGTCAATTGATTCATCTTAACCTTGCAAATGTCATTGGCTACATTAAAATTGAAAAATAAAGAAAATGGCGGAGTTTGGGTGCCATATTGTGGGGATCCCAAATTTATTTTTCTTTCCAAACCCACAGTGTGGCTTATCAAAATGAAGGGTTTTAAGATGTGGTCACAACAATATATACGACTTACGTTTGAAATCAATTCGTAAAGTTGTTAATAAAAAAATATATATATAAAAAACAAAAATCATAATTATATGGTTTTGGTCAGTCAGTTCGGGATGTATACTCCGACTATACAGCATGTTTTTTTTCTTGTTCACGTCTTTTTAGTTCGCTTCTTAAACGGTCGGGTTTTGTTTTTTTTTTATTTACTTTTTTAAATAAGACCCAGTTTCTAGAACGGAAATTATTGCAAAATGAATGATATGAATTGTCAAACGCGTATTAGTTGCTGTGATTGGTTGAATTAATTCGCAGTCACATCACTTTGGCGTTTAGTTTGTGTGTTGTCGATAAATTTGTTTGCAGAAACCGCGGCTTAAGCAAAAAAAAACATGTTAATCCCTTAAGGTACAACAAAGGTTAAATAAAAATGAAGAGTATTTTTTCATGCCATTCACAATTCAAATACAGTTTTCAAAAACCTCTTCTTGCCGAAAATAGGCTGAAATTGTCTGCTTTGTCCAAACAAAGAGTAACACTTGAAAAATGGAAAAGCACACGAAAGCGCACCGATACCGGTCAGGAAGGCGCCTTATAATAACAAACCCAATAGTGGCAAACTTTTACATATTTAGGTTAAAATGTTCACTATAATATTCAGGTGTCAGGTTATTATTGATTGAAGCGTTGTATCCCGAGGGATGGCTACGACCTTGGGAGGCATGATTCATTCAATAATGTTTCTAATAGGCCTATGTGGAACACGTGTAATATACTACCTATCTTTATATGTAGCATAGAATATGTGAAAATTTGGTACGTGTACTGTTAACCAGCTTTTGTCAGCAGCATCGTCAGTCCGCATGGAAGTCGAATATTATCACAAAATAACTTTTTATATCGATAAAAAGTATTGTATTGGTTTATCCAGGTTATAAATTTTCTGTTTGCTAAATTTCATCCAAATCCGTTTAGAACATTTTGCATGAAAGAGTAAAAAACATACATCAATCCTCACAAACTTTTGCATTATAAAACTCGTAGTAGTAGGCAATTTTAAGTCATTTCCTCCGATCAAATTGACAGTTATAGTTTGTTATTTTTCATCACACTTGCACGTAAAAAGTATCTAAACATACAGGTTAACTTGGCCGTAATGCCCTATATAAAACTCTCGGGCTTTCTTTTTGTCATGAAACCCTAGGGCGGTAAGTTATATTTTTTTAATTTATGGCACAGCACACAGGTCATGCAAGTTCAAGCAAGGAGTTTACACGCAATTGAAAAATTGTCTTAAAATGTTATCTAAACAGGAAATTCTTTGCAATCTCGCCAAATGTTACTTAAATACTCAACTAATGTTCTTAATAATTGATTTTAATAGTTATAGTATGAAAACGTCGAAATTATTTAATTCTTTTTACACTCCGTCATGACTATATACCTACGTAAGTATTTGCTCTTAAAGTTTCTGAACGAAACACTGTAGGTATAATCTGTGGTGTGGGCAAAAATTCGCCAACCGCTTAAAAAAAAGTTCACGTATTTCGTAATAACAGCTGTGCTGACTTGTGTATTAAAGCTATAATTCATTATTATTACTCGAAAATGTGATGAAAAACATTGTATGTATCACGGGCGGTACGGGAATTACGAACCTCGACTCAGAAAGCCCTCAGTCTTCGACTTCGGGTGTCTACTAGAGCCTCGATCGTAATTCCTTACTTACCGCCCTTAATACACAATGTACTATATTGTCATTAATTAAGGGTCTTTTTCAGTTGTCTTAGGGATTATGACGATTGGAGATAAGAAAGTTTCTAAGGCTAAATCTCACTGTTTAAGAAATTATCTCCACTTGCCTGTATCTTCCCTGCTTTTTCTTCGAAGCCAAGTTTGAAGTTTTTTCCTTTCATTAAAAGTTCGTAGTCTCATCTTCTAAACAAGTATATAGCATCCATTAAACTAGCATTTTAGTAGATCTATCTCAATATAGGGCAATACTTATTAGAACTTCGCATTCTAAATGGGTATAGATTAAGCATGAATGAATTGTAAGTATAGTGGCCAGTTCACACCTCATTTTTCATAATATACCATATACTCCTCTAACTGATAGGATACATAATATTTCTCACTATATCCCTTCACCCACCATTTATTTTTTATATAGTAAAAAAAACTAGGGCGCTTCTAAACGACAATAGGATAGAAGTCCATTCTGCGGCCGACCCTAATGGGCCTAACCGATATTGGGCTCACATCAGATAAATCTTCTCGGCACTTTCCAATTTCCAGCTCAATTTATCCTTTCTTTCGATTACGATGTTATCGGAAGCGGTTACCGAATTAATCTAAATAAGTATCTATGAGCATTTTGAAGACTGCCGCTGCCGTTCGAATGCCCGATATTGGGCTGATAAGGTTTGAAGTTAAAATTAGGATGTTTTGAAAGGCTATAAAAGGTCACAGTTATTTCCGAGAATGGCTTTTAAAATTAGTATTTGATTTGTGAACTTTGAGTTATTTTAGTTAGTTTAGTATTGGAAAATAAATTGATCACTTAGGTCAAAAAAAAGCCAAATAAATTTTTTGGTACAAGGAAAAATCTGCGCTGGTACTCGTAAAAAAATTCACGGGTGATTTCACGCGACGCCATACTTGGTTGTCCGACATAGATACATAAAAATCATCATGTATTATATGGATTATAGATATCAGCTAGCGATTAATTTGTTTATTTAGAAACTGTGAGACGTAAGTACTCCAGTCTCTGAATTGATCTTGTCAAATTTCAAAATCAAAATATATTTTTTTATTTCACATAGGCCCACATGGGCACTTACAAAACGTCGACAAAAGGTGCACGGTTTGGGTTGGTCGTTTCCTATGGAACCGGCAAGAAACTCCATGGTTACTCTTTTAAAAATGGTTTGGTTTTAACGTAGAGTTTCACAAGTTTTAATAATACAATGGTATTGACTACTCGTATTAAAATCTGTTAACTAGTTCAAGCAGTTGAACTAAATAGACACCTAAACTACCAACATTTTCTCTAACTCTAACACAATTTAGGCCACAGGTGTACAAAACACTAACATCATTTGAAACCGTAAAACAATTCGCGACGCCACATATTTCTTAGTGTAACGATCCTTTATTTCCAGAAGTAATTCCACCATGTTTATAACTTCCTTCAATACTTAAAACATGTTAATTCTGTATGGTCTATTTGTATCTGCCCTATATCTATTTCTCTTGACTTCCCAGTTGGTCACACGACTCCACAGTGGGGGAAAGGTCCTGGGTTCGAATCCCTAGTTGGAAAAAGTGTAACCCCCGGTTACACTTTTTCTTCTGTTGTCTGTTCCGACTGTAAATCTACCATTCACTGAACCTATGTGTCGTTTCGTTGACTTATGTGTGCCCTGGTAGTTGAGTGTGTCATGCTCTCTCTAATTTATCTCTAATGGTGGCACATGTGTTGAATCATTCGGTTCCCTTCATGATGGTGGAGCCGAGTGGTGCTGATCCATGCGTCATGTTCGTGAACGGACGCCTTCAGTTGGGATTGGTCATAACTTTGCTGCCTCGGCCTGTTATTATACTTAATTTTTATTTTTTTATTTTCGTTGTTACTCTAGAAGCTTTTACATGCACGTCTTTTTTACATTGATCTCACTTATATGTATTTTTTCAACAAGAATGATGTTACCAAAAAATTGTAATTAAAACTGATGGAAAAGAGTGTCCGTTGAGTTTCTTGCAAATTCTTCTCCATTGAGACCTACTGACGCGTGCGAATTAGAGTCATCTTATTTTTTGTTTGACAATTCAAAAGTACCTTTTAGGTTTATTTGAAATAAACTATTTGATTTTGATGGTTACCGGTGTTTTCGCGTACTTGGCAAATCGCCTAATTGGCCGAAATTCGTTTGAGAGGATTATTAATTAGGATAGAGATAGAGGATTATTCCTATATTTATAGTATGTATGTATGTGTTTCTATACCGAGTTGAATCAGCAAAACTCTAATAAAATTTGTAGTGCATCTAGTTCTGAGTATAGTAGCTGAATTAATCGGGGCCGTCTGTGGCGTATTGAATTCCCTTGAATTCTGTTGAGATTGGTCAGCATTCAGTGCATGAATAGCGGGCTAGTAACGTACATGCCTGATTCTGGGGAATCAATACTGACTGGTAGTCAGTAACGCCAGTATTACCAGCTGCGCATCAGGCTCTTTCTTGATTGGGCGACGTAATTAAATTGCTTCGATAGGCGTTATCGCACACGAATTTTCGAAGAAAATTTAATTTTAACATATTTGCAATTCTACTTAGTAAAAATCAATTATCAGTGTGATATTAATCGAATCGCGTCGAATCATCAGGAAAATCGCTAAAAATAGCAGGCAATCCTTTATGCAAAATATTCCTCTGACTTAGCCTAAGTCAGGGGATTTGATTTTCCAGCTTCACAACAAATCTCAGTTAATAGACGCATCAACACCTTGTTGTTTCATAACCTGTAAGTTACATATAACCACAAGGTCAGAAATAATTGTTTCTTTTTCCAGACTTAACAGTTAAAGGACACAAGAGCAGCCACAATCATCCAATGCTAAATTATTTGAAGACAAAGTAAAATGATCCACAACTGATTTAATCTATAGTTTAGATCAAACTAGTCGTGGACCTTTAATTAACCTTTATCTACAAAAAAGCTTTAGACACTTAAGTCACCTTCGTTTTGGTAGAGAGCAACTGCACTTCTGACCCTTGACTGTACCACGGGGTCCCAGCGCTAACAAAGATAATTTGGTTCAAATAAATATCACTAGATGGCAGGATATGCATCCATTTGTTATTTAATTGTGTGTAAAATTCCCATTTTATATCATACAAATTTTATGTTCTTGATTAATCAACTCTCCTAAGCACAAAATTATGGCATATTGGGCTCTTAATTCACATTTCAAAGATTATTTGAACGGATCATTTAAAATTGTTTCCAATAGATGGCGTGGTTTTAAATTTCTGAGGCATGACACTCGATTTTTTTAAATTTTATTGAAACTCATTTTGGTAGAATGAAACTGTAAAAACGTGCAAAAATACTATATTTTTTTATATACTTGCAAGTCGTTGCTAATAACATCTATAGCCGTGGCGATCGAAGTACTAATAAAAATAATCAGCATAATCAGACGAAAAACCGCTAGTTACGTCGGCACAGTTTCTTCGTATGGGATGAGGCACTTGTATTCTAGTTTTGTATTATTTGTGACTGTACATACCTTCCTACTGATATATTAAAAGATAGCACGTCAATCTAGTATGAATTTGCTTTTAGAATCGTTTACAAATAATTTCCATACACTATTCATGCCCAGAGCTGCCAAGTTACACAACTGATAAGTACGGTCCATATTTTGGCCATAGAAAGCAAACATTTCACGAAGTATAGTGCTCCATACAAAATAGCGTTTTCGTTTTTTGGCAATACGCCGACAAAAGGAATGAAATGATTAATATACAGACATTTATGTCGTCTGTATTCTAAACGTATTATTATTAAATTGAGGGCGAGTAGGACAACTACTGACCGCCAATGGTCCATTGGGAATTCTGTGACGTCACATATTCATTATTTTTATTATTAACGCGAATAACGCACTTAATGGGGGCGCAATTTAATGAAAGACAGAGAAAGAGACGGTGATAAAAAGAGATAGCATGTGCATGCGTTCATTCTGTGGTAATGCTTTTTTTGAAGGACTGTTGAAAACCAAAACAAATCTTTAACATATACTGTTCATTTACCAATAAAATATAATCAAAGCGATCCTTCCTTATAATGAATAAGGAAGGATCGCTTTGATTATTTTTGAATATTGTCATAGACTAAATACGTGTTGCTTGGTTACCGTTGTTGACTGAATATATGTCATTCATTATAATACTGATATCTAGAAATAATATGTTTTAATTCATATATAACATCTGGCGACGATGCCGTTCGATGTAAAGAAAGCAAAACGTTCGCGAGCCATCCTACGCGGTGTGCTAACGAAAACTAATAACGCATTTCAAGCAGAACATGTATATACTCATGAAGAAATAGAAACACGATTACTGACACTTCAAAATACATACCAAGGACTGCAAAACATACAATTACAGATAGAACAGGAGACCGAAGACGAATACCTGGAATCCGAAACCGATTACAGGTACGAAGTGGACGAACTTTCGTGTCATAGACTTAATAAGTGTTGCTTGGTTACCGTTGTTGACTGGATATATGTCATTCAAAATAATACTGATATCAAGAAATAATATGTTTTAATTCATATATAACATCTGGCGACGATGCCGTTCGATGTAAAGAAAGCAAAACGTTCGCGAGCCATCCTACGCGGTGTGCTAACGAAAACTAATAACGCATTTCAAGCAGAACATGTATATACTCATGAAGAAATAGAAACACGATTACTGACACTTCAAAATACATACCAAGGACTGCAAAACATACAATTACAGATAGAACAGGAGACCGAAGACGAATACCTGGAATCCGAAACCGATTACAGGTACGAAGTGGACGAACTTTCGTGTCATAGACTTAATAAGTGTTGCTTGGTTACCGTTGTTGACTGGATATATGTCATTCAAAATAATACTGATATCAAGAAATAATATGTTTTAATTCATATATAACATCTGGCGACGATGCCGTTCGATGTAAAGAAAGCAAAACGTTCGCGAGCCATCCTACGCGGTGTGCTAACGAAAACTAATAACGCATTTCAAGCAGAACATGTATATACTCATGAAGAAATAGAAACACGATTACTGACTTCAAAATACATACCAAGGACTGCAAAACATACAATTACAGTTGACTGAATATATGTCATTCATTATAATACTGATATCTAGAAATAATATGTTTTAATTCATATATAACAAATATGAATCAGTGTATTTTTAGAAAACTAAGAGCCCCTCCATATACCAAAACAAAGCTTGATCATAAAATCTTTCAATAGTTTTCTAAGGACACACATCTTACATAAAGCGTCACTACGGAAACCTACTTATATGCTGTAAGTATACCACAAGATCTAATTTTGCGTGCGTCTTTATAAGCCAGCTCACGTCGAACGTACTATAACGTAAAAGAGTTTCCATACAATTTCTCGCATTACACGCTAAGCACTACACTGGGCCTACGCAAGAATTCGTGTCGTTTCTACACACTAAAAGTGTACACTGTCACGGTGCTGAACAAGAAAATAGGTATCTTGTCTGCGCTAGACAAGAGTCGCGCCTAGGTCCGACGTAATTCTTTTCTTGTACATGTTGAATTGGTCGTGTCCGACACGAATGCTTGCCTAGGCCCGGTAAATTTTCTTAGCGTTTACAAGCGGCCTAAGGCATTGCCGCTGTAGCGCGAATTTTTTTGAGTAGTTACGATTTTAAGCCGAGTATTTTATTTGGATGTTTAAATGGAGCTTCAACTTTGATACGCCTATGTTACATTTTTAAATCAAGAGGGTATTTTAAGGTGGCTGGATTTCTGTATTACCTGATGAAAAAATATTTAGTGTATTTCTTAGAGAATAGCTAAACTACTTCAAGTTCATATTTGAAAACAATATATTGACACATGAATCAATAAAATTACTACAATTTAGATCTAAAATCATGCAACAATGACACATATTTCACTTTATGATTTTCTCTCAAACTGTTCCTCCAAATATTTTTTTGCAAGCACCTGAGATTCAATTATAACAGGTTTGCACTGATGGCTATGGAGGGTTGGAAGCTATCTCATAAAATATTCGTGCCCCAATGAAGCTGTGCCGACGTTATAGGAGCCGAGGATACCCGCTGAAGATACCTATCTATGTGTAGGTACAGACATAGTAAACTTTTCTTCATCACTTTAAGGTATGTTGTGTTTGCTTCTTTCACGATAAAATCTGGTTTACTGCTTGACTTATCTACATTATATATATATTAATATATACCTATATTCTATACTAATATTATAAAGAGGAAAGATTAATATTTTTGTATGTAACGAATAAACTTAAAAACTACTGGACCAATTTCAAAAATTCTTTCACCGTTGGGAAGCTACACTATCCCCGGGTGACATACTTTTTATCCCTGTATTCCCATGGGAACGGGAAATGCGCGGGTGAAACCGCGAGGCGTCCGCTATTATTTCATAAAATGGCCAGTTCATTTAAAAGTTTTAACACTGACTGATAAAAAACTGACGAAGGTATAAACGACTCGCCTGTAGCTTTGTGTGTCAAGATGTTTACCATCACTTTGGAGGTTAAGAAAAATCTGGATAAAAGGAGGGCTTCGGGAGAATATTGATCTGTTTTCAAAGGCTTTGTGATGGTTAATGATGTATTGTGAGGTTCAATCAAAGTTTCAGATGGAAACAATTTATTAGGCAATGATATTTTTTTTTTGTTGATTTATTATACATAATTATATGCGTGCAGATCTCAATTCTATTATTCTAATAATGTTATCAATGTGTGTATGATGTCATGTTTGGTATTCGTGAATTTGGACATCTCATCTCAACAGTTGAACGGAGTTAGATGTTTGGAACATGTATGTTTGTACTTAGAATATGCCTAGATTTGAACATAGGATTAGTAGACGTTGATTCAGGTTAAGACAGTATTTTTATACCGGTACATACATTTCCGTGGGATAATCATATTGACTTAGACATTCATACTGACGAAATCACTGACAATAAAAAAAGTTTTTACAAAAAAATACTACCGACTTCCAATTAAGAAAACTACAAAGTGAAAAATAAACTTATTTTTGGAAGTCTGTGTCTTTGGTAGGTACCAATTTTTGGCATTATGCACACCGACTTCCAAAAATACTTCTTGGTTGTACCTTAATAGGCAAGTAGTTATGGAAGGTAATACCCGAATATCATGAAACTGAACATAACCGGTGAAATGAGAGTGTACCAAGGTGAACTGTACACATCTGTGTACCCCTCTAGAGCGTACTGACGTGATGTGTTGTGTTGAATGTTATGAAATGGTATAAACAATAAACAGACATGCGATTGCAGCAATCCCGAGAGATTTGCCGTTATTTATTGAAGAGTTCTTTTGTATATCTCCGAAGTTTTTCATCAGATCTTCACTAAATTAAATTCAAACAAAAAAGAATTTTCATAATCGGTCCACAATTGACTGAGATATAACATACACAAAAAAAACGAACATAAAGTCGAACGTAGAACCTCCTCCTTTTTGATAAGTCGGTTAAAAATAATTTTACGTAGATGCAATATTAGTCCTCAGTCCGAAATCTATAAATCTGCAAATCGAAGTTCTATCAACTAAAAACTCCAGCTCAATCTTATTATAACTTAAATTCTTCTTTAGTTACAAGAAGACAAAAATTATTATAACTTTTTGTTTCTACCCAGATTATATTAGCCTGAATGTATCTCATTTACATTTTTAAATTCTCTTTTATCAAAAGGATCAAAACCTAGTTACTTTAACCACCATTTTTGCGTCTTAAACACATGGTTTACTTTTTATTATCCAAAATTGTTCTAAGCTCCTACAAATTAGATTTGTCAGCCTCTTAACTTGCTAATACGACTATATTTTTTTCTGAAATTTGGTCTGCTTTGAATTTGGTTAACGTCCTAAGTTTTAAGTCTTAAAATTCTCTTTAGGGCATCAAGTCAAGCTGTTTTCACTTTGTTTCGTAAGTTGAAGTTTTAAGTTTACAACATATCCGCAGTTTCTTACGTAAGTATTCTTGTATGTCGTAATAATCTTAGTTTCATTAGACTACAAACATTTGCAAATAACGGCTATTGTATAAGTTTTTAAGCTGACATGGTCACAATCATTAGAATTAATATTTGTTTCGGGATATTTACCATGTATATTTTGATTTTTAAGCTGACATGGTCACAATCATTAGAATTAATATTTGTTTCGGGATATTTACCATGTATATTTTGATTTTTAAGCTGACATGGTCACAATCATTAGAATTAATATTTGTTTCGGGATATTCACCATGTATATTTTGTTTTTGGTTGAGAGCTCGATATTTCGGCACCCTTATGATCACGAGAACTAAAGTCTTTGCGGGTGGGTGTTGTTTACGAGCTGACATATCTGTCTACCCTCTTCCTCTCTTATTTTTCTTTGCTCTCAACCAAAACCAAAATACGTATGATAAATATCCCGAAACAAATATTAATTCTAACGGCTATTGTTTTCAATATTTTGGTAAATCATTATTATCTTGTGCGTTTTCATTTATACCTATATGCTCCCGTATAAATTGAGCATTTTGTCGTTCATGTAAACAGAAAATAAGAGGTAAAACGAAAAAATGTTGGCCATGTTCATGTTTTCCCCTTTTTATGATCCTTTGTGTATGTTACTTAACTTTTCCGAGGAATTAATTGAATGACGTCATAACAGAAGTCAGACTCGCTTTTCTTAAAGTATAATACATACATAATAATATTCAACATAATATTTAGTATGCAAGCAATGTAGGGAATACTAACGTGAAGTTATTTGTGGAATTTTTGCATCATAAATATCTTGCTTTGTGATATTGAAGATTACCAGTACCAGGAAGAGGGATAGTATTCGTTTATTTTGGTACAATTTTAACATCAGTGATGATATTGAATGTTGGGGCAGTTTTAAACGTTATTGAGATTAATCTTTCTTCTACCGAAATATCCGTAGTAGATACACTCCCGCTCCCAAAAAGGGTGCCAATGATCTCAGCGCAAAAAATACTAACCGCATCAATTTATCTTACCAATAACGAGACTTCCATCTTCCGGCCTCATCGCGATAAAGCTCAATACATACACAAAACTTGTCTTTCACCTCTATTATAAACTCTAACACATAAACAATAGGGTTGTAATTTACAGTGCCGAGGTATGATGTCGTCAGTTGCCCTATAGTTCAGTCTTTAGAGCAAGTCAATATAACTAACGAAGCTAGAGACGTATCTGTGTATGCCTTTTGTAGGCTTTCCAATAGAATTTCTATGCGGGACGTGATGCATTGTGTTTTGTGACGTCATACCTATAGAAATTAGGAGAGCGCGGTTATTGGAACGAACGCTTTCTGTTAAGTGTTTTACATGAACATGAAAATGGCTGAAAGCTTATTTACAAATGAATGTAAGCTAGCAATACAAGTTTTTGAATGCATTACTTGCGGACAGACATTATAATCTGTCTGATTTCACCCACCTTTTTTTGCGAAATCAACGTCAAACCTTTCTTTATCATCATCATCATTTCAGCTGAAAGACGTCCACTGCTGGACATAGGCCTCCCCCAAGCGTGACCACACTGATCGGTATTGTGTATTTCGTCAAAGATTTACACAACTAACATATTTAGTGTCTAAAGTGCCTTATAATGATTTCAGAGATACATTATAGAGAAAAAAAAAGAAACTGGAGTTATATTTGTAACAATTTTTGCAAAGGAACTATGTTCTTATAAAAACTTCAGACGCCAGAAGCCGATTTTCGTTATAAGACACTTCCCAAACTTACACACAAAGAACGTTCATGTTAAACTTTCGTATTGTGTTTAACTTCTACCAGAATTTCAGACAATATTCTTTTATGGCATAAATAGGAAGACACCTACACATGTTTGAATTTCCATTAATTTTCACACAAATTTCGTTAACTTCTGCGGTACTTAAAGGTTGAATTTGGTTACAAATTAGATGCGAAGATCGGTATCATTAGGAAGAAGTTGGTCTGATATTCTTGCAAATTAAATTCATTTTGCTAATGAGTGCGAAGATGGGTACATGGAATTTGGCACATTCCTCTGATTTGACTTCCAAAATTTCGCAGTGAAATCGGCTGTTTCACTAATAGCTAAGTGCTATTCGTGAAACAGCCGATTTCACTGACATTTCGATAACTGTTTTGGAACAAAAAAAATCGTACACTTGTAGAAGGTAAATTAATTTTTAGTGTAACATTAACATTACATTTGGTCTAGGTAAATATAATGTAGATTATGATCCCATTTTATTTTGTGCAGCCATTGTCTTCTTTTTACCCGAGTGCCGAAGTAGGATAATGTGTTTATCAGTCTATGTATGTTTGTTCCTTTGTAGCGTTCTAGAGACCAAATACGTGGACCGATTTTGACGATTCTTACGTCAATCGATTTGTCTTACGAAAGTCACACGACAGTAATCAAAGTCCACCACAGCGACAACCAGACGCTATACCTATTTTAAAAATAAAAACGGCGGCCTATGTCAAGTGGAGTATCGTTGAATAGGTATTTCAAAATCATTATTAGGTTCCTTTCATCATTTTTCATTTTAAATAACAGTTTAGGATATATAACGATTTAAAGTTGGTTAAAAGCCATCCTCGCTTATTACCTCTTAAGTCATATCTTTCAAACCGCTAGACGGATTTATATAATCAAGAAATCGTTAGATACATCTTGATCGCCCAAGTGTTCTTAGATAAGTGACATGGCCCTAAATGGTTAGGTACCCAATTTTCTTTCCAACCCCATTTAGTGGAGTAACAAAATGAAGGCTTTAAAGGTAATTACAAAACTATAATTAAACTACCTATATAATGTTTAAAAATAATATTAACTAAAATGTTATAAAAACAAACAACAAAAACGACTGCTTACGAAGCGAACTAAAAAGACGCAAACAAGAAGAAAATCATGGTATTGCCGACTGATTAGCATGATATCTTGTTTGCCGTCTTATCATAAGTTACCTTCTTTCCAGCTGTCGTTTCTTTGGCCTCCCTCTACCCCTAACTATCCACCTTCATACTCAATACTTTTCTCATGTGTGTACTGAAATATTCTAGGTAAAAGACACCTACTCACTACCTGCTCAGCTTGTATCAAGCGCAAGTTCGATCATGCATGGAGTACTGTTCTCATCTCTGGGACGGATCTGCCAAATACTAGCTTGATGCACTAGAGTCGATCGAAAAGCGGGCCAAGAGACTCATCAGCGATGAGGCACTGGTTAAGACAAAGCTCCAGAGCCTTGAACATCGTCGCCGAGTTGCCAGCTTGTCGGTTTTTTATCGGTTACATTTCGGGGAGTGTGCGATGGAATTGCATGATTTAATTCCACCCAGCCCGTTCCATCATCGGACTACCAGACGTACGGCGATGCGTCATCGATATATGGTGGACATCCCACCCATACGCACTAAACGTTTTGGGAATACTTTTATTATGCGTACAGCTAAGGAGTGGAATTCCCTGCCGGAGTCTGTGTTTCCCGATAGCTACAATCTAGGGGTCTTTAAGTCAAGAGTGAATAGGTTACTTCTAGGCAAGCGTGCTCCACCGTCGACCACATCATCGCTTACTATCAGGTGAGATAGTGGTCAAGCGCGAGCCTATATTAGATAAAAAAAAAAAATATTTTACTCATCTTTTTTTACAAATGTTTTAATAATATTTTGTAATTTTACATCTCGGTTTTAATTCATCTATACGGTTTCTCTGAAACATGTCCCGATCCAAATTGTTAATAGCATGTTACTGGCTGTAACATTACCTTTTAGTCTTTATTAAACTTTTTTTTATAAGAAATGCTGCTGGTATGGCGAGTCCAAAAGTTTCAATAAGGTTGAGATAATCCCTGTAAAGGAGATACCCGCGCTGCTATCATGTTTCGCTATGTGTTCTTTAAGCCTTACTATTTTAAACTGTAAAGAAATGAAAACTGAAAATATTACATGGTTCAAATATTATATTAGTCAGTCAGTACAAAGGTAGTAGGACTGACTGCCCAGTGTGTGAAGGACAACTTTCATTTTCGGCCATGAGATTTACTTTTATCTAAATGGAGGAAAAAATACCACGAGTCGAGGATAAATATTCTATCGTGGATTTAAGCCTGATTTCTTGTGCACAAAAAGTTATAGTTTTTCAATTATTGCCATATTATATTCAACATGGCGTCTCATAGTTTGAAGGGGCGCTTTCGTTCTGAAATCATATCATATCAAGCATAAAAAAACGTAGACGCTAAATATGGAAGGGTTTTTTTCTTTTATTATTGACAATCATTATTATTTTGAAAACATTTTATTCGACTAAAAGCAAATGGGTCAATTTCATCGTTAAAAAATATTTATTCCATATTTCTGAAGTGTACTTCTGAACGAATAATTCAAAATCTTTTATATGATTTCTAGGTAAGGTAAACGTCATTCTAACACCTCTCATGGCTGTCTTATCTCTCACGATAAACGTCAAGCATTTAATCTTTTAATGATCGCATTAAAATCATTTGATAATATGGAAAAAAATACAATTCAGGGGTTAGTTTCCAATTTTTCTAAAAGGTAAGTCCCATATAATAATTAAATATCTCCAACAACAATTTAGCACATTTCAATATTTGCACAGTTTAAGTTTGCGCCTAATGTCGATTGTTCGGTGGAAAAAAAACAGTTTATTTGTGAAATAGTGTACCACAAGAAAAATTTCAAAATTTAAAAAACCCCCGGCACATTCTTATTTCATGCTACATAATTTATATAGTACATAGTAGATACGCTTAGATCGGCAATCAATTGTGCACGTAATTATGACACGATATCTTGCGAAAATACCCCGATTCAAACAGTAAAGGTTAAGCTCCTTAAATTCTGAGTAGAGCTGCTCGGTTATTGACAAATGCGTGCACTGACTGGACAGGTCCACTCAATCTGGCTGGTTCTTTCCTCAAAAGACCATTTCAGACATCAGTCTACATGGTCTTCACATGATCTAACCAATATTTTGTTTGGACTTTAAAAGAGACTGTGACCACTGAGTTTGTTTCGGCCTCTCTTCTCTTCTTTGTTTCCTGACTACTGTCAGATAGAAACGCCGACCTCATCTAGTTTTAAGAAATATGATCGACATGTAAAAGTGTTTGTACAAACCAACTTACAGAAATAAAATCATTTATCATTATCATTATAACTTTTGAACGGCTGAACCGTTTTTATTCAAATATAACTAATAACACTCTCGACAAAATCACCAGTCAAAGAAAACTAAATCAAAATCGGTTCATCGGTTTAGGAGCTATGATGCCCTAGACAGACAAACAGATACACACATACACAGCAATACACGTCAAACTTATAACACCCCTCTTTTTCCGTTGGGGGTTGATAAATAAATAGTAAGACGACAAAGCATGAGGTCTTGGGATCGATTCCCGGTCGGACAGTGCTATTGGGTTTCCCTTTTGGAATGTCTCAGTAGCAGCAGCAGATAAAAAAAAATGTTCATTGTGTCTCAAACGGTTACATTCACAAATGTGAATGAGACAGCCCAGTAAGTAATCATTAATACTTGTGTTGGGGTTGTCTCGCTCCTTCCCATAATAGATAGATAACAGTATTCAGACTTAAATTAAGAAATGCGTTTTTAAGAACACAGAGGAACAATGACTTAGAAGTAATTAGCAGCTCTGTGTAGTGTGTGATTGTGAGAATGCGTATGTGTGTCTATAGTAGTGTGTGAGTGTGGGTTTATGTGTGTTTTTGCTGATAAAATCGAAGAAAAAAAAATGCGTCTGAATGTCGAATTGTATAGAGTTGCAAAACCACAATATTTAAATTTTATCATACTCCTAAAAATTTATTAATAAAAATTAAAAACGTTAAAAACTCGAAAACGTAGCGAACCAAACCCCCATTTATTTGTGTTAGGTTATTTTTGTTACGGAATTTCTGGATTCGGTCTCCTATCAAGGCCCGCGATAGAAGCTATGCAATATGCAAACGAAGTTGAAAAGTATACCAACCATGTAATTACAAGGTTTAACATTATGATAAAGAATTGGTTGATGGCAATAGATTTGTCCATTATTATATAGATCTTAAACATTAATGGTGCAGTACGAGGACACCCTTACCTAACCCTTCGGGGTATGCAGACTATTACATTGTACTCAAAGCTATCATTATTTTCGAGAGGCAAAGGTTAAACTAAGTAAGTTTTAATGTCTAGCAATTGTTCTGTCATCAATACAAAACCACTAACTTCTATTGAACTACTATTCGGTCAACTGTAATAACATTAGTTCTGAAAACTGGCACTGAAATTACTCAGAATTGAATACTGAAACTTGTACAGTTAAAAGTTTCTACAAACTGTGTTTGGCAGTAATCAATTTTAATAAAATATTCGTTCTGGCAAGCAAACGTGTTTGCAAGATAATCAAATGAAGAGAGTTGTCGAGTATCTTAGGTTGTACATACGACTTTGTACTTAGTAAGTTTGTCAGGTAGCTTAGATTCAGATAGTTGTTGGAAGCTCCCGGCAACTTATTCGTTCGCTTTGCCTGAGTGAACAGTGGTTTCACAAGTTAAAATAATAGCTAGGTACATAACCGGTATAAAAAGTATTCTGCATCTTCAGGTTATGGTCTGCCCGTGTGCCAAGTTTCATCAAAATACACTCAGCCGTTAAGACGTGATTGATAAAAAAACAGCCGAACTCGTAAACACTCAAACATCCAAAATTTCACCTTTGTAATATTAATAGGATAACATAAAAGCAACCATGAAGATTTAAAGCGTCGTATAAAACGCTTGCATACTGCTTCGAATTTGAATCCGTAAAGAATTTACCGAGACCGGATGGTCCAAGAAAACTCGGTAACAAATCGGATTCGGATCGGATGAAATGCATAAACTGTAACTACCGGACCTGTATGTCGGATCGAGTTATCTTGATTCTCAAGTTGTCTTTGACTTTGTATTAAACCAGAAAATAAGACAACCAGTTCAGCTTCATCGCGCCATTGCTACTGAGTATAAACAGAAGTCTGCCAACATTTTATAATATCTGCCCCTAATATAAATAGTTTAAAAATAAATGTCAGGAAAAAGCCATTATTTGCATGGGTTCTTTTCGGGCTAATACGAGTTAGACAAACCAACTTCTTCGCTTATATGTAGGGTCACATTATGTATTGGCGAATAACGTAGGTATATGACATTCCACTAAACAAGTAGTTTTATATACACGAACACTCGGTCACTATCACTGTATTCAAGTCCAGTTTTTATCACAAAATTAACAATTCAATGAAACCCGCCATATTTATTTATTTATTTAGACTTCATGCACAAAGGTACAAAGGCGGACTTAATGCCTTAGGCATTCTCTACCAGTCAACCAAGGGTGGTGAAGAGACAACATGGCGGTGCATAGTTTAATAATAAAAAACTAGTAATTATTATGCTAAAATAGGTGAAATACACGTACATATATATTGAATATAATATATACCTATATAAATATACATATTATATATATTTATGGAGTAACAGATAAGAAGAAGGTGAGATGACCCTGCTTATTTGTGTTGAAAATAAATCCGCAATTGCCGCTTAAATGCGTACCGACTGGTGGCCGTCCTGATCTCGGCAGGAAGCGCATTCCAAAAAAGAATGGACTGGATATGGAAGGAAGAGTGAACGAAATCAGTAGTATGAGAAGGACAGAGTAAGAGGAGATTATTGGAAGAACGCAGATTGCGAGCGTGTGAAGAACTTAGATATTGAAAGCCAGAGATAAGATAAGAAGGAGGCGTAGGCGAATTAAGTAGAGAGAATAGCGTGGTCAAAGCGCGTAAGCTTCTTCTCTGGCGAATGGGCAACCATTTTAACTCGGACCTGAAGCTCGATACATGGTCATATTTCCGAAGATTAAATATGAATCTAATACAGTTGTTCAAGACCCTATCTAGTTTGTCAAGCAAGACCGCGTTCAAGTCAAAGTAGCACACGTCCCCATAGTCGATGATTGGGAAAATTAAAGCCTGCACAAGCATTGTCTTCGTCTTCACAGGCAAAAACCGTCTCAAACGATACAAGGATCGCAAAGTACCGTTGGCTCTCTGACTGACACTAGATACCTGATTTTGCCAGCAAAGTGTCGAGTCAAGATGCAAACCGAGATCTTTCACGCTAGGACTAATGGGAATGACAGAACCATTGAACAAGATCGATGGAAGAGAGCCTACCGCCACTCTACCCATCATGCGTGAGCTTCCAATTACAATAGCCTGGCATTTTGAGGGGTTAACGGACACCCCAAATCTATCAGACCAGTCCTTAATAGCATTCAAATCCCGGTTTACATCCTCTATGGCGTCCGATAAATTTTCTATCCGCGCCGTTGTATACAGTTGAAGATCATCGGCATAAAGATGATACGAACACCGAAGACAGTGAGTTATAAAATTAATGAAGATTGAGAATAATAATGGAGATAGAATACCGCCCTGTGGAACACCAGCATCCAGGTCACGCCAATTCGACGAACTCTCATCGACGCGAACCGACTGCCGACGACCCCGAAGATAAGAGGAGAACCATTCCAACGCCTCGGAAGAAACCATAAGATGGGAGAGGATAGAAAGGAGTATATCGTGACTGACGGCATTAAAGGCATTGGAGAAATCAATTAATACTAACACAGTTACCTTAGTATTCTCCATAGCTTCTCTAATGTCGCCAGTCACCTTAAGGAGAGCAGAGGCTGTACTGTGTCCAGGTCTGAATCCAGACTGGAATGAGCTTATGAGGTTGTTTCGGTAAATAAACCCCGAAAACTGCTTGTGCACGCAGGCCTCGAGCACTTTGGATAAGAAAGGGAGAATGGAAATTGGTCGAAAATGATTAGGCAGGGAGGGATTTGAAATTTTAGGAAGTGGGCGTACGTATGCCATACGCCACAGGGATGGGAACTGTCCGGAATCGAGAGAAAAGTTGATGATGTGGGTAATCGGTGGGAGAAGAAAGTCGAGGATCAACGTGACCATGTAACGACTGACGTCGTCTTGGCCCACAGCCTTGGATTTTATGGATAGGATCATCTTTTTAACTTCATCCTCGGTGGCTGGAGAAAAGCGAAATGGTTCTATGATAGGACCGGGTAGGCTAGCAATGAAATCAACCGTCTGAGATAAGATTTGGGAATCCATAGGACAAGTGGTTGTGAAATGACGGTTGATTTCGTCCAGGCCAATCGTCTTGGGAAAATCCACATGACGATTCCTACCGATACCGAGAGTTCCGAAGAATTTCCAGATATCAGCAGGAGAAGAGCATGAAATGTTTTCAAGAATATGGCGGCGTTTGGCGTTGCGTATCACCTGATTACACCGATTTCTTGCAGCTCTGAAGAGGTTCTTATTTCCTTCACTGCGATCCTTTTTAAACTTCCGAAAGGCTCGATCCCTACGTCTCATCGCCATACGTACCCCCGCGGTCAGCCAAGGAGCAGGTGGACGCCTGAGTTTAACTTTCTTCACAGGGGCATGCCTGTCATAAAGAGCAAGGATTGTCGTATTAAAGCTACGCACTTTGTCGTCAACGCCTGTTGCCGCTTCAAGATGTTGTTGCTTCATATTCTTACTGTTCGATCCTTGACCTCTCTTCTTCGCGCCAAAAACTAGTCTTTAGTGTTACGTCAAGTTGACATCTGTCAAAGTCGTTCCAAACCATAGCTCTCGTCAGAACGAAATCGTTAGAAGTGCCTACATACTTATAACTACGTCACCTTCATATGATTTGAGGTTATTATTTTGATCAAACTATCACAGATGCTTTAAAGGTTAAAGCTGCCGTCTTTTTAATTAACAATCATGAGATTTTTTGTAATGTATCAGTGTTGAGTCTTTATCATACTGGTATTATTCATTCAAAATTCTAAAAACCTTGACTCCCAAACTTCATACAGGTTTTACAAAATAAATATTTGTTTCGCAACTAAAGGTAAGTAATTTCCTTTCAAGTTTCTTAAGCATATTAAAACTCTGGGAACCAATTCTTATTTATTTTTGCGAAACGAAAAAAAAATTAAAGAACTTTCAAGATTCTTTATAAACAATTTTCTTAAGTTAATTAATGATGTTTCGTTTTTAATAAATTGGGCACCTACTTGATTAATTGCTCTTTTCTTTCAACGCTTCTTGATTTGCTTTCCGATCTATACAAGGTCGAAAGTTAAACAAAATCTTATACCAAAGGTAGTAGCAGTATTTGGTCTGGGCCTGTATTAAGACACGATATATTCAATATTATATCAGTGTGAGATCGTGATGTAGCTAGCTATACAGAACGAATTGCATGTTCCTGCCATGGGGACCGCGAACTGGAAGACGATGCGTTGGAAGGTAGACCGATGATCTGTTTAAGGTTGTGGGCGATGCGAGACGCACGGTATCGATCAATGTGGCGACGCCTGGGGAAGGTCTATGTCCAGCAGTGGACCTCTTTCGGCTGAAATTATATGAACAACAGGAAATCATCATTCTACTACTTCAATTCATTTGGAGTACTGTCTTCTTCTACCATTAACATAGTTATTCACAACGGAACAATAATGGCTTTAAACTTAACTATACGGTCCCTGAATTGATTAGAAAATATGTCAAGAAAACGGACGGATCTTCACAGCATTGACATCAATTATACTACACTCAGGTAACCAATTAATTATTTATTTTCCACCAGCCCTTCAGAATCATTCGCAAACTTCACAAACTTGTACTACTGAAGTACTGACAACAAAAGAACTGAAGTTCCGAACTCAGTCAACACTAGCGAGCAATAGAGCCGACAACTGGACAATTAATCTTACTTCATGACGTCCGACGCTAACGTCGACGTCGGCCGTTCCAAACGTTACTAAGAACTAACTTTCAAAGTACTGACAACAAAATCAATCTGCCTAGCCTTTTCCCAACTATATTGGGGTCGGCTTCCAGTCTAACCGGATTTAGATGATTACCAATGCTTTATATGGAGCGACTGTCTGTTTGACCTCCAATACCCAGTAACTGCGTAACACGGTACCCCTTGGCAAGACTGGTGTCAGATCTCAGGATTCTTACTACCCGTAACGACTGTCAAAGGTCGTCAAATGACAGCCGGGACCAACGGCTCGGATGAAACTCGGTATGTTGAAATGGTCACCCATCCACGGGCCGACCTCGTTAAGCGTTGCTTATCCTTGATGATCGACTAGTGCGGCTGTTATTATTTAGCCACGAGCTAAAGTAAATACTAAAGTACTGCCAACAAAAAAATAATAAGTGTCCTGGCTAGGTTTAATTACTTTGAACCTAGAAGCACGTCGTGTACTGAGTTAAGTGTTCGTTGCCGTTAATTTTCCTACTAACTGATGTCAACTCAGTCCAGCAAAAGCATAATTAGCATAGGTACTTGATGGGGTTAAGCGAAATACTAGTAGATCGCTATCCAAGTGCGGTACCTTTTACCAACTAAGTTGGGTTGGACTTCGAGATTAATCGGAATATGCTGAATACGAGTAGGTATTTTGCATAGAGCGACTGCCAATAATATCTGACATCCATAACCCGGTATTAAAAGACATCCTGAAGTAGAGGTGCGGTGCAGAACGTTCTACTGACGATACCCACGTGGCACGTGACCATACCTCTCCTTCAGCTCAGCTAAGCGGTAGGCCTAACGTGCAGTACATAACAAAAACTAATTTCTTTAAAATAATACATCAACAAATTTTATTAAACGTTATTAATAACGTATTTTATCGCCTACATACCCGACAATCTTGCCAACTGTACGCTCCAAAGGGGATGACATTCAACATTCTAACATTCTACACGGTCGCACACAAAAGGTATTTGACAAGAATTCAGTAATACTGTTGGACTTCAGCTTATAGGGACCGTGCAGTCGAAGTCGGACTCTGAAGTTGTTTCATTACCTTTCACAATGCAATATGTAGATTTTGTACAGTACGTATGAACGTTGGATTTTGTTGATATAAGTAATTTTGGACTGTGAGACTTTCGTAAAGATCGTTTTAAAGGAAATTTCGGGGTTGCAGTGAATAAATGAAAGGACATAGCCGTCTCCTAAACACCAAACTGCAGGTTTGAATGGACTTTATGAATGATTGTTATTTAAATTTATAGATATATTATTTTTTTCTACGACACGACTGAATTTCACATATATATGTACATTGACACAAGCACGTGGAGATTGGCTCAAGGAACGAGAGGCATATGCCCAGCAATAAGTGATGTCTGGCGGTTGATGAATCTTCTTCTTTTTTGTGTGAGGATGTGGGCCACCTCTGGTGTCAGCGTAAATTAAGCCGCCTATGTGTTGGGAATTCCACATGCCTCTGACTTGGCTATTTCAGACTGTATGTCATTCCAGGCTATATAAGACCAGGTTGCCTCACGATGTTTTCATTCACCGCTGCTTGTGATGTCCAAGATAAACTTAGAAAGTACATATTAATTTGAAAAAGTCACATTGGTACTTGCCCGGATTTACCCACGATCTCAAGCACGGAAGGTGACGTCTTAGCCACTGGGCCACCACGACATCTATGACAATAAGTCGTGTAAGTTGATGATGATAATAAGTCTTATTGTTTAGTAATCGCCTTCACTTGCTGCTCTATTGTTACCTGTCTAACGTAGACTATCAAAACCTCTATAATAATTCCTTTTACACCAATCACACTGTCATAATCCCACAGAAGCTTCCAGCATCGACACATGCTCATAATAAAGCGTCAGTAACGAGCTCGTCCAGTGGCGTTCAAGAGATCATTCAAAACCGGGGACCATTCAACTAACAAGCATTATTAAGCTTATTGGATGGGATGATAGAATGTAAGAGCTTTTGGTTGAAGATGAAACAAGTAATTTGTGAGGAGAGCTTGTTTGGAATAAGGATTAGCTAATACAGCGGAAAATTTCTTTAATTTTTTGTGAATACCTACTTAGAGACTTGCTAGAAGAGATTTGGAGAGAATTGTTTGCTGATAACTTCTTTTAAGAAAATGGTGGATGCTTTCATAGATCTTGATTAATATAAGGGTGAATAATGGTATAGAAAACACACCACCAGACTCAGTAAGTAGCGTGTCAGGGTTATTTTATTAACGCCGAGTTATTGCAGGCATCAGGTTTATATGAAGGTATATGACATATCACTAGTTGTCTCTGCATCACCCAAAGGTCGACTGGTAGAAAATGCCTAAGGCATTGAGTGGCGGACTTAACGCCTGTACGTTTGTGTGCATGAAGTCTACCTATACCAATATTATACAGAGAAAAGATTTTTTTGTTTGTTTTTTTTATATATATAACTCACGCGAAAAACTGAATCCTGGCCTCCTAGCATTATCCTCAAGGAATATAATAGCAAGGTTTTTCAGTTCAAGTTTGCCTAATTGTTGTTGGCTTTAACAACCCAACCATTAGGTCATATTTATAGGGTACATTAAACAAAGGTGTTCAAAGGAGCTTGCAAGAAATCCAAATAATAAACCTATCTGGTAATACTTTCATCTTTGCCTACACACATAGTCGTGCCTGTATCCGCAGAAATGTATACCTATATTATCAGACCTAAACTTCGCCAGTTACTAGACTACAGTTAGTGGTTAGTTACTATTACGTTTCTGCATGGGACTGAAACTGCCATCAGCCTTCTCTCTCTTTTTCCTTCGTTATTATTTCTAAAATCACATTCGAAAACTAAAACCATGCATTTGAGAAGCAGTCCGCAAATTATCCGTGCACAATTCACGCGGTCGTAGTGGCATCATTAAAATGTTCCATCGGTCTGCGACAATGCCTCTGTCTGCCTTTGTTCCCAGCCTTTGTGGAGCATCTGATAATTCAGATCATACGCTATAGGTTCCTATTTGTAGTTATAGTTGGTGTGGAGGTTTTGAATTGACTTTATGATAATGGGTGACCCCATTATCATAGTCTTAGTAGTTCTTAGCGAGGACTTCAAGCGTCTTTTTTTTTGTAGGTATGTTCATGTTTGAGCCCATGCTTCAAATCCAATGCATCAAACGGGGATAAAAAAAATAGATTCACAAAGTAGGTGTTTTCACCAATAAACATTCGTATTTATGTTAATAAATTACGGAACAATGAGCTAAAGTATATTGCACTTTACTTTGTGTAAACTATTTCGGTGAAGGAAAACATCGTGAGGAAACCGGCATGTCCTAGAACCAAAAATTCAAAGACATGTGACATTCACCAACCCGCTGGGCCCGCGTGCTGGATTAAGGCACATTACCTCTCTCACAGAGAGGATGCCTGTGTCTCAGCAGTGGAACTATTATAAAGCTGATGATGAATTTGTGCTACACTTGTTTTAAAGTCTTAGTATAAATACAACAGAAAATATCGCCGAATAATGCGGCTTGTTTGCCATTCCCTTGAGCATTGTGTGCACAATTAGCTACATCGATGCCCGTTACAGGGCACAGTTAAGTAATTAGTCCACTAGACTAAGTGATAACAAAATAATTGTTTTGCTACCCAATTATGGCAATTAGAAGGTTGAAGTTGAAACTATAGTAAGTAATGGATGTTTAATAACACATTTCAATGTAGAAAATAGATTACCTGAGACCGAAATTCAAGTTTCTTGCCTCAACCGAAGAATCGCTAGCCACGGCTAAATAATTGTTTTACTTAAAAAAAATGTTTTATGGTTAGTACCTAGTTGCAGGAAGAGTTGATTTTAAAATAGTTTGCTGTTAACAGTAAATAAGCCTCTCTTGTGATCGAAATCTTAAATCGAGAACATGATCTTCGATAACAGCAACTTTTTTATTCCTTGTGTATTGATGTTACCAATCAAAACACACAGTTTGCTAATAGACTGTAGAGGTTAATGCAATGTACTATATATTAAGAAAAAAGGTTTTGTTAAAAACACGTTTTTTATGTTTCCATCTACATATAAACTTTCAAAAGACTCGTTTAATCGACGGCAAAATAAAACAGAACACTTTATTTCTTCCATATCTGCTCCCAAAAATAATCACTTGATGTTCCAAATACATTCACTTAGCAAGAAAAAAAGAGTAATTCTCCCGAAGATAGGTCATGAGAACGAACAAGTGTGAAGTGTCGTAAGTACAAAATGTTGCATGTATGTATTACGTTCATGTATTTGTGATGCATGTAGTGGTAAGCGATCTTGTATTTGCATCTAAGTATAGTATGAAATATGTAGGCAGTGTTGAGGAAATCCTCAGTCTTCTTAGTCTCTTAGCATTGTTTATAAATATAAGCAGTGCTATGAGACTCTGTTGTGCAAACGTTATGGTACATATATTTTAGAGTATGATATAATGGACCGACAACACAGTGCCAACTCCTTTCCTGCCCATTATGCCCAACCAACTGCACCTACCAGATAACATGGCAAATCAGAGAACTATCAAAGTAGCCGTTTAATAATAATAATATCAGCCTGTAAATGTCCCACTGCAGGGTAAATGCCTCTTCTTCTATATCTATCTCTTCGCTTGCTCAAGATTGGTTGGCGATTTCAAACTTATATTAACTATAATATACTTCCTCCCGATTTTTTCCTTCACCGTTGTCAGTGATGTCCAAGATAAGCTTAGACAATCACATACGAATTTAAAACATTCACATTGGTACTTGCCCGGTTTTTAACGCATGATCTCAAGCACAGGAAGTGAGGTCTTAGCTACTGGGGCCACCACCACATTTAAGCCGTATACTTTTTCAAAATTTGAAAACTTAAGTAGTCAAACAGTTGATATAAAAAGAAGAACATAGATACATATTATTATTCAGGCATTAAAATATGAAATGGCTAGAAAGAATATGATGATAGAAATAATGAGGCAGATAAGAAGACATCCTACGCCGAGACAGAATATGTTGAGTAAGGGCATGGGGATGATGAAATAGGTAAGCATATTTATGCATTATGGGTGAAATTCATGCAATAAGCAATCCTTCACGAAAAAAAAATTATGCTCTTCGGAAATAGAAATAAAAAACATTTTAGTAGTCTCATTATTCATTCGACAAAGGATTTGCCAAATTCGAAGCAATAACTTTATTTTATTAAGGCCATTCCGTTGGAGTTTCAAATTTTCAAAAGAAGCTAAATGGCCTCATTCCCATTACAAAAAAAGAAGTATTTAAGGGGTTCGGGGGTTACCCGCACAGTCTCTTTGTATTAGTTGTCCAAGAAACTATAAATTGAATAGGCACAGGTATTTTATTCGTAATAAATATATACAAATGGGATATTATAAATTGCATATCAAATAAATAATCGCCTATCAATACATACTCATCATTTATATTCTTATTTACATCTAATAACTTACTTCACTACAAATAAACTAAATGTTTAACAAAACTCAAACTGCAGATAAAACGAAATTATACATCAATATAACATTACTTTTTTCCTCATAATGCAATACTGTTAAATTTATTTTTGTACAAAATTACTACATACATAGCATAAATACTGACTGCACAGCAAATTTTCCATATTCCAACAGTCCAAGAGCGATCGAAGCGAGCTCGGGAGCCTAGGGCACCCCGACACGGACAGGTTAGGTTCGAACGAGATGACGGGAGCTGAAGTGAGCGAGCAAAGCGAGCGAACTCAGCTCCCGTCATCTCGTTCGTGTTAGGTTACTTTAGACCCTGCGTACAGAAATAGGAGCCACGCGCAGCGGGGCTCCGTCGACATTGATACATAATATAAAAATAGCAGCTATATTTAAAAGAAAAAGAGTTAACATGTATAATGTGCATTAAGATCATTAGCTGTGCATTGATGAAAAAGCTTTTGCTTCAGGAAAAATCGCTGTACGCTGCGAAAATAAATTGTAGTGTGTTTAGTGATATTTTGAGTTGAATATTTTGCTGTGCAATCAGTAATTTTGATGGGAATTCGGAATATTATTGCGTAGAAAAAGGATATTTTTTGATTTGCGTTTAAATACTACCCTATACAAATCAGATGATCAATCACAACAGCAAAGCCTTGAATAGTAGGTAAATAATAGGACAATCCCACCACACTATTTCCAATCACTACAATTCCTGCAAGCCAGAATCTAGAAAAACGCCGAGGCAATGAAGGTCGATGAGGCCTGGTGAAGCAATTCAACTATCTTAGAACGAAACGATTCAGAAATTATTTTCTGAATCGTTTCGTTCTAAGATAGTTATAGTAGTGAATGTTATTCTTACAAGTGACAGGTATTAGAATATAAGTCACACCTACCACCAACACCTAAAAACCTTTTAGAACTTGACCTTCCGTGACCTGACGTCCCCCAAGCCTGTCTGTCATTGTTAGTAAAAAAACTCATACAAAAGGCCTTGTTTACAAATGTCAATATGTCATATCAAACGGTTCAAAAAGTTCAGCCCTTTATCGAGAGCGTAATGAAGGACGAACAAATTGGTCTAGAAATAAAAAGGTTTTGAGGATTATTGACTCTCGTGATTCCAACACAATACGAAAATAAAAATACCTACGCATATTTTTGAGGTACGACTACGAGGTTTGAGTGCGTATTTATATATTTTTCGTTTTATTGTTTGCATGGATGATTTTGTTTATTTTATTTATTTATTTATTATATTCTTTATTGTACACCATTAAAAAATACATACAGAACAAACATTTTCAAGCACAATGTACAATGGACGGTCTTATCGCAGAGGGCAATCTCTTACAGACAACCTTTGGATGGACTGAACGACAGGAGAATTAAGAGCTGTCAGTGTACAATAGATGATAAATAATATAACTTACTTATACATAATAACATAAATTACATACATACTATACTACATATCTGATATACTAATAAATATTGAATATATGACAGAGAAAGGAAAAGACTAAACATTATAGTGAAAGGTAATGCTCCTTTACCATTTTCTTAAACTTTGGCAGTGATTGAGCGCGTCTTATTTCTATAGGTAATACATTCCACAATCGAACTGCTTGAATCGTACAAGATTTGTCAAACAAGGAAGTGGAATGCATACGAACACTCAATTTTAAATTCTCCGATGATCTCAAGGACTTAGAATGGGTGTCACAGAGAAACTGAAAACGTTATTTAAGATAAAAAGAAGTAAAAGGATTAAAGAGCACATTATAAAGCAAAGAGAGTATGTGGGCATTCCGGCGAAGGCGAATAGGGAGCAATTTGAGCTTAGTACGAAATTCAGAAACTTGTTCATATTTGCGCAAGCCAAATATAAATCTAATACAGAAATTTTGAAGTCACTCGAGCTTATCATTTATCAGATTTTTTCAGTTTAAAGGCAATGAGCTTTTTTCAGTGGTATGTTATTTCTGCTTTGCTTATAAGAATACTAGCGACGCACGTGACAACAAAACAAAACCTTTCTCGTTTCTCACTCTTTCTATTGTTGAAAACCGCATGAAAATCCATTCAGTAGTTTGTTTTGTTTTTCAGTAGTTTTTGAGTTTATCGCGAACAGATGCGGCGGGGGATTTTGTTTTATAATTTGTAGTGAAGAAGTTCGTTTAGGCGATTGATTTTTACCGACGCAAAATGATGTTAAAGTAGTACGAGTGGTAAACTTTTTGACCCTTTAACTTAATACCTAGTCATCATCATCATCAGCCTTTTTAAAGCAGTGGGACTGCTAGGAAACAGGCCTCCTCTCATAGAGGGAGTGGGCTATAATCCACCACGCGGACCCAGTGCGGATTGATAGATGTCACATGTCTTTGAATTTTTGGTTCTAGGACATGCCGGTTTCCTCACGATGTTTTCCTTCACCATTTTGAGAGCAGTGGTGATGAAATAAATTACACAAAGTAAAGCGCCTGTTCGGGTTCGAACCTATGACCTACAACTCGTAAGTCGGGACCGTAACCACTGGGCCACCACTGCTCTCCCAATACCTAGTACAGTAGCACATTCTGTAAAAACCTAACTGTGATGACTTAGGCACAGATAATATAATACTAGCATACAGATGCCTCATCCCATACAAAGAAACCGTGCCACGTAACTAGCGCTTTTAATCTGATTATATCGATTATTTTTTGTAAATCGATCGCGTTCGGTTCCGTTCTACGGCGATAGATAGCTAGATTACCATCATATAATCAATCGATCATCATCATCTTCCTGCCCTTATCCCACGTTACTTGGGGTCGGCGCAACACGTTTTCTTCTTCCATACCGTTATGTCCCCTGTCACGCTATTACTGACTCCCTTCTATATACTCTCCTTCATATCACTCCTCACACAGTCCATCCAACTTTTCTTTGGCCTTCCTCTTCCTCTCCACCCATCCACATTTATATTCATAACTCTTTTAGTAACATGCGTTTCATCCCTCCTCATCACATGACCATACCAGGACAAACGGTTTCCCTTCAACTTTTCTGTCACTGGTGCCACTTTCAAACTGCCTCTAATATACTCATTTCTCACTTTATCCAATCTATCAATCGATATCGATAGATAAATCAAATAATCAGAAAAATCAATACAGTACGTTAGGACAGTTTCTTTGTATGGGATGAGACCCCACGACATAGGTAAAGTGAGCTAAAAGTGAGATCTTGGTCTCTAGCATCGGTTGGGCTGTCAGCTCAGTCTAAACCCACTACACCTACGGTGAGATGTCTACAGAATGACCCGGCTGTATAGTCCTTTAAACAGTTCGGAAAGCAATTTTACTAGTTAAAAAACATTGATGTGGTGAATCTAATAATTTTTCGAACAGGCCAACTCTACTGACACAGTTATTACCAAAATGGGGCCAACAACTGCCCGTCTCCGGGGTATAAACAAACAAACAAACAAATGCCTATAACTTAGCATAATATAAGCGACATCCTGCGTGTCAAGTCAGTATTAAGTAGTGATGGATTACTTAGCATGTGGTAAGCAATAAAAATATACCTATACAGTTACTGAAATATATGCACGTTTTCACGTCATAAATGTAAGTACGCAAAAAAAACTGTTGACGATAAAAATGGTTTGGTACCTTCAAGGAGAGAAAATTTTCTTTTTTCGGGTCGCGAAGTAAATTGCTATTTGACTGTTAAAGTTTATAGAATGTTTATATTTTTCACTTGAAATAAAATGTGTTTGATTGTGTTCAATATTTGTTGACTGTCTGAATCCAATCATCGAACTTCAATAGACACAAACATATAAAAAAATCCATTGTATATTTTTATTCCATTGCTGCTTTTTACTGCATAGTTAGTGTGCGGTGTTTTGGCGTAGTTATCTACATTGAAGCTTATTCGATCCATCTATCTACATAGGAATTCAAGGTATCCCACAAAAAAAAACTTTTTTGGAAAAATACTACCGACTTCCATTTGGAAGTCGGTAGTATTTTTTCCAAAAATGCTTTCTAAGTCTGTGTCTTTCGTAGCTACCAATTTTTTGCGTTATGGACACCGACTTCAAAAAATAAAGTTATTTTTCACTTTGTGGTTTTGTATTTGGAAGTCGGTAGTATTTTTTTGCAAATAAAGTTTTTTTTTTTTTCACTTTTTTGTTGTGCCTACCTAATAGGCAAGTTAGGCAAGGCCCAAGTAGCAAAAGAGTCATATAGTGATCGACTTATAAGACTAAACGTCTAATAAGAATCTAATAGACGCTTTGACTGAGATTACTGATCGCACAACAGCATCTCATAAGATCATTTACGCTACGGGTACTTTCGATCCTATTACTTAGTTTTATAGACGTTTACAGGTTATCGAGATACGAATCTTACCAGACCTTGGAGTTATATAAGCGCATAATATAAAACTAATTAGCACGTATCGCATTTTGATCCTATAAACGCATTTTATAAGATTGTTTATGCTTGTTAACGTCTTGTTACATTCTTCTATAAGACATGCACTTAAGGGGCTGACGACAAACAGTTGACAATCGACATCTGAGGTTCTAAGCCACGCCCACTGTCATCGATAGTTTAGGGGAAACTTAAATTGGAGCGAAAAGTATTTGAAAATTAAATACACAAGGCCGACCACAGAGGCCCATATCATAAACGGACTCTTCCGATGGTTTTTTTACAAAAATATAACCGCGCAAGTTCTTATTTCAAACTGGCTAGCATCTGACATCAGATCGTTCACTGTTATTTTGCCTATGAATGCAACCTTATTGCTACGAAAATAAAGATCACTAAAATAGGTAATCTGGCTAGTGTCATACGAGTCTTTGCCGTGCAAATTGAATAAATATTATAATTATGTCTGCTTCTATGCGACTGCCACATATAAGAACACGTTACATTTTTTTATATTGGTTTAATAGCTAGATAATTTTATTTATATTATTTTAATGATTTTTACTATACTGAAATGGACTGTGCAATATTAAACTGGAAACTTTAAATTTGAATTGAGATTTGGTGCTTTCAGTAATCAATTTTATCATTATTTACAATAGGAAAGTCACATTAAATTGTTAAGACACCTTAAATTAGCAAATATCCAAAATTTACTAGGTTTGGAATTGTCTTTTTTAGGCATGTTTAAAATATGCAATAGAATGTATGACGCTATTAATATCATTTGTACAATTAGTAGGTTCATATTCCTTGTTTAGTATTCTCTTGAAATCTTAATATATCATTTAGTTACTAATACAAGATGACTTTCCGCTCTCCTGGAATATAATAATTACAAAGCACGTACTGGGTTTTGATATACATCAGCCCTCTGTGGTGAGGTCACGTGGTGCCGCTTTTCTGTATATTAGAGTTAAAAAACAAATAGACAGGGCGCAAAAAACACGGTCATGTAAACTTTATCTATATATATAAATACAAAAAACCGGCCAAGTGCGAGTTGCACTCGCGCACAAAGGTTCCGCACCATTATCGCAAAAAAACGGAAAAGAACACGTATGTTGTATGGGAGCCCCACTTAAATATTGATTTTGTTCTGTTTTTAGTATTTGTTGTTATAGCGGCAACAGAAATACACCATCTGTAAAAAAAAAAATTGCCTTGCTATCACGGTTCATGAGATACAGCCTCGTGACAGACGGACAGACAGACAGGGAGATAGACGGAACCCTAAAAATGCTGTATGTGATTGTAAGCGTCTCACTAGAGAACGGCTGAAACTATTTGTTGCTATTGTTTGTTATATATCAATCAATCAATCAATCATTTATTTGCTATAAGTATTGGTACAGTGTAGGTGTTTACAGATAATATAGAAAGAAAGAAAAAACTTTATATGCGCCAGGCACAACGAATGCCATAAAAAAACCGGCTAAGTGCGAGTCGGACTCGCGCACGAAGGGTTCCGTACTTGTTAAATTGTGGTTTACGATTTATGACGTATTTAAAAAAAACTGCTTACTTGATCTCGTTCAAACCAATTTTCGGTGGAAGTTTACATGGTAATGTACATCATATATTTTTTTTAGTTTTATCATTATCTTATTTTAGAAGTTTCAGGGGGGGTACACATTTTACCACTTTGGAAGTGTTTCTCACGCAAACTATTCAGTTTAGAAAAAAATATATTAGAAACCTTAATATCTTTTTTGAAGACCTATCCATAGATACCCCACATGTACAGGTAGGATGAAAAAAAAAATGAGTTTCAGTTTTTTTCTATTTTTGTTTGAAAATCTTAATGCGGTTCACAGAATTATTATTATTACACCTACTTACCAAGTTTCAACAGCATAGTTCGTATAGTTTCGGAAAAAAGTGGCTGTGACATACGGATGGACAGACAGACAGACAGACATGAAGAATCCATAAGGGTTCCGTTTTTTGCCTTTTGGCTAGGGAACCTTAAAAAGGAAAACATAAATACTAAAAACAGTGTATGCCTCACAACCACGTATATGTTACTGTATAATCCGAACTGTTGTTTCAGTTTAAAAAAAAACTATAATCAAACTTATTATTTATCGGTAAAACAGATTTACCAAGTCTTACCGGTAAAAGTCTGAAATCATCATCATCATCTGCATCAACCTGCCCTTGTCCCATGTTACTTGGGGTCGGCGCAACACGTTTTCTTCTTCCATATCGTTCTGTCCCGCACCACGCTATAATTGACTCCCTTTTCTTTAATATCACTCCTCACACAGTCCATCTATCTTTTCTTTGGCCGTCCCCTCCCTCTTCATCCATCCCCAATTAAATTCATAAGAGTACACCTAAGTCATTCCAGACATTCTTTTCCCGCACCGTCTAGAACCAGCCCTCACGGTACGCGTCCAAATCATCTCGGCACCTATTTCTGGACCGGCCTCAACGGTGCGTTCCATCTTCAAGATTGTGGAGGCTTGCCCAGCGCTCAATTTGCATGCTACTAACGTGAGCCGTAATGGCATTGGCCCATTTGAGCCGAACATCCTTTTTACCCACGTCTATTATGCCCGTTTGGGAACACAGCGTGTTCCGTATTCGGTCTATTCTTTTTACATCCAGAATGCTGCGTAAATCTCTGGCAATCCCCAAGTGTAAGTCTTTGAGTTTACTCTCCAGGGTGATCGGCGGATTTTTTGTTAATAAATAAGAATTGTCAGTGCCGATTTGGCAAAATGATAAGATCAATTAATAATTAGCTTAACAATATTAATAGACTAACTAACTATTATTGTAGCCCGTTATTGCAATTGGGATAGTTAATTGCGAGAAATACAGGACTGATCAATGTGATGATTCTTGGTGTGCTTTATGTCCACATGTGGACGATTTTTGGTTGAAACGACGAAAAATGTCAATTTTTTGGTCAGTTCTAGTTGCCGTATGTTAGAAAGAAACAAAGATTGAAACAAATGGATACGAAGAATTTTATTAGTTCTGTCATTTCGAGACACTGCCAGCGTGGTTGGTACGACCATTCCATGTTCTGTGTTTTTTGCTTCTATTGTTTTCACATGAACGAAGAAGGTTAAAATAGTATTCGACCTTACCTATATTTTAAATATTGTTTAATTCAAATTGAGATATCATTTGTTGTATTTTCAAAGAGGTTCAAATACTTTTTAGTTATGGAATTAGTAAGTAAACTAAACGACGTGAGTCGTTTATAATACAACAAAAATATAGATGCCAGTGACAGCGGTAGTGCCAAAAATAAAAATAATACAGACTTTGACAATATTACTCATGATTTCGTTAGTTGCAATTAAAGCCACCAGGCTACATGATCTGGCTGCATTATACCTGATATTTTTTTGACAGATTGAATTGACGAGAAATAAATTGAATATTATTTTTGCTTTTTGCGGAAAAAAGCGACATACGTCCACCTAGCAACGCCGCAAAGCGGTCACTGTCGAATTGCACTGGATGGAAAGAGAAGCACGATGGAATTTGTATAGACTTTTTTACAAAACATAATAATATGAATTACTTAAAAATAATGAATGAAACTTCAATATATAAGACAATGAAGTTTTGCGTCCTTTTATGATACGTTATTGGTGTTAATTGTACAAATGTACGCTGGTCAGTATTACCGGAAAAATTTTTTGAAGATCACGGTAAGAGGTTACTTTACCATTCAATTGTATCGAGGTTTTTGTGCGTAAACGTGTTTCGGCCACAACAAAGTTTTCGGAAATATGATCAAGATTAACATATCTTTTTTCTGCTGCCACATCTTCAATAGATTTGGCTAAAAAATGTTTAAAAGAAAGCCCATTTTGAGTATTCAGCCCCTTAATATAAACGTCTTAGATATGGGTGCTATAGGTCAAGTATATTAAAGGATTGATTTATCTGAGAAATGACTTCTAATGGATAGGTAACACGAAACTAGCATGGCCACCGACGTATATAGGTAAAATTCTGCTTATATTTGTCCTACATTTGCTATTACTAGAGTTACTGGCCATTTTGTTATACGTTTTAGAAAGCAAAAAAACTAAAAACGGATGGAAACAAATGGAAACGATTTAAGCATAGTGCCAATTATCGAAGAAGACTTTCAAAAATGTTACTTGGAATGAAATCAGGATCGGAGTGCGGGTCGATATTCTTCTTAAATACAAGAGAACCTCGTGAAGGTCGTGATGGTTCCGTACAACATAAAAATGAAATAGTCCAAGAAGACTGCGAAGTTATTTTTCTCAAAGTTCTAATAACCAAAAAGATAATGAAAGTAATAGCGGGAGCAGTGATAATGAATTTAATGATGACAACCGCCCTGACTTTGAAAAAAATTGTGAAATGCAGGAGGATGTAAAAAACAAAGAGCCATCGAATGTGCGATCCTATTGTCAAATCAAGACGTAAAATAAAAATTACGTATAATAACGTAAAAGTAGGTACTGATGACGAATGTACTGAATAATTCAAAATATAAATTTATCGTTTTGCATATATACACTTGTTATACACTGCCACTCTTCATCTATGTCGAAATCAATTTTATGGAGAAAGTGTTATAAAGTAATTCTGAGACTATTTATAAAATATTAGTACTGATTAAGACATAACAATACATGTATTGTCATGCGGGATAGTTCTGATGTATTTCTCTAAAGGAACCCTAAAGCTAAAATATGGTGGCGAAGTAGTAGTCCTATAGTAGTCTTAACTTTGACTAAATAATATTGTAAAGGTTTTGATAAATGCAATATAATGGCACACGATGCGTCCCATGGCGCCCTATATATGTATGTTAATTTTTATCGAATAAACAATTAATAAATACGTTTAATTTGGAAGGGGCATGAATATATATTTATTATCTTCGACCACTTTATCAATAAAATTAATTTCGCATTTTGGTTAGACATTCTTTACACAAAAAGTAAAAGACAAAATTCACCTATGTTATGCTAATAGATAATATATTTTATTGTGTTTAAAGTAGTTACCCCTTAAACAATTTTTTGTCAAGACTCTTGTCAAGACTCTCGTTAATAACATCACGCTGATCAATGTGGGATCAATAACACCAGTAGCGGCACGCACTAGAACGTTACAGGACTAATTACACCAGTACGTGTCACGCACCAGATTGTTAGAGGACTAATCGCGCTTAGTCAGTGCGTTTACCGGACCTTTATAGGATAATGTATCCTGTAAAAGCACCTAATAAGATAATTATAAAATCCGATTGCACTTTACCGGACTGTAACACAACGATCACAGGATTTAATAGTCCTATAAACTGCGCCCAAATGCGGTTCTATAAACGTTTATAGGATTTCTATAGGGCAAAAAAATTCATGCTCCTAGAATAACTACAGGACCAAATTTTGCTACTTGGATATAACGCCAGAATAGATTTCATGAAACTTGAACATAACAGGTGAAATGAGAGATCTGCGTACCCCTTAAGAGCGTACTGTCGTGATGTTATGTTATGAAATGGTATAAACAATAAACATACATGCGATTGCAGTAATTCCGAGAGATTTGCCGTTAATTACTGAAGAGATCTGTTGTATATCTCCGAAGTTCTTCATCAGATCTTCACCAAATTAAAATGGGACCAATTTCGGAACATACTTTTTCAAACAAAAAAAGAATTTTCAAAATCGGTCCACAATTGACGGAGATATCGGTGAACATACACAAAAACAAACATAATGTCGAACATAGAACCTCCTCCTTTTTGGGAAGTCGGTTAAAAATATAAAAGAAAACAGAGGATACTTACTTTTCATCCTTCAGAACTTTTCATCTTCCAAAACTTTCCGTCCTCGAGAACTTTTATGCGATCCGAGACACAAACACAACTTCCAACAAACTATAGTATAAAGATTAGATAGTAGTACAACTATACGTGAACACCGCGTAGTAATTCGTATAGAACAACTATTAATAGTTTCTGTTGTGACATGGCTTCACAAGTGTGTTGATAACGTATCTTGTAATCTGTTTCAATAGACAGTAACACCTGTATTGCTAGGCAACGATGTATTTGTTCATATTTGGTTATAAACAGGCTTTATACTCTACTGTTGAATGTGGATAATTACAATAGAAGACCAAAGAAACGATTGAGATTGACTTTTTTTTTGGAAAATCCCACTGCACTATTTCCAAACCATTGCAACTCCTGAAAGCCAGAATCAACAGCAGCGCTCACCAGAAAAGCAACGAAGCAATGAAGCTAGCGCCCATTCCAAGAAAATGGGAAAAGTTCACTGCTATACTACTGCTACTGCTAACAGGATTCTAGTAATTGACACGCTTAGAAGAAGAGATAAAAAATGTTAAAGAGAAGGAATACTCTACCATTTCTTTTTTTCTCAAGACGATAGTTATATTTTACATAATTTAGGCACAGTTCGTGGTCAGGTTAAAACCAGTGGCAGTCGTATTCATTAGGTCTTCAAGAGTGCAGGTGTATTACCACTTTCAGCCACTACCGAAGCGTCGAACAAAGTCTTAGCATTGAGTATGAGTATTATATTAAATCTGCATAAGCCTACAAGCTTTCAAGCGCTAACTGCAAACGATAATGTAATTTAAATCTCTTGCAAATTGCACAACGCGATTAACTAAAGTCTAATGTCATTTGCAGCCATTTTAACAGGACCACTTACAATTAAACTACACCTTATTTTAAAGGACTTAATTATAAATTTTGCATACACTGTATTTTCTAGCCAATGCTTATTTCTTAAACAGAAACCAAAGCAGCAGTGGATGGTGTATTAGAATTTCGAACGTGTGTTTCTCTAAGTAATTTCCCTTCCCGTTCTAGCTATTTCCTGCGGTAGGTACTCGACTCGAAGCACATGTGCACATAGCTAATATACGACGAGTAATCGACGGGGCTATTACCAACAGGCGGTACATTCCGCCTTGAGCGCAATGATGCTCGAGATAGGCTTAAAAATGGAGCTATGAAGGAAGCGGAACAAAGTCTCAGTCGGGCAATTCATATGAAAATGTTGTGGTACCAAGGCAATTAATATATCTCACACATATTTGATATATGCCTGGCTTTAACAACTTCACTGAGTTAGATTTTTGAGTAGCTACCTACAAAGCTACAAATTAAAGACCAAGAATTTCTGAAGCCGTATTTCTAATTAATTCGAGTTAGACGCTTAATGAAAACCTGAAATAAAACGACACTATATAAATATACCGTATGAAATCTGAGAAAGCTCTCAAAACAGTATTTATTCACTCTGCGTGATATTAGGCACACTATTATTTCGGAGAGCAACAAAATTACCGCAAATTATAAAAAAAACTGTTTTTAGAGCTCCAGTCTAGACAAAACATTTACACGCTTTTATAGGTACTAGTCTAAATACCTATGAGTAGGTATATACTCCACTTTGTAGTTACTTGTACTGATTGGCGATGTTCCGACGATGTTATGAGCTTGAGAATTTGATTTCAGCACAATGACACTCAACGTTCATTGAAAAGCTTAAAAGGTTGTGATCTAGTTATTAGAAGTTAATTAGTTAGATAATTAGGTTTTATTATTTCGTTTTTTTTGGCAAAAATGTAATAAGTAGAACAATAGTTACTTCACCTAAAGATCTATATAGATATCTATGAAAAACGTTAGCGTATCTATTTTATATTTAATTTCCTCAGAAATAGTATCAAAGAAATACCAAATAGTTGACTCAATTCCAGATAGTAGCCTTTTCATGAAAAATCCTGGAAATATATCACTGGCACAATAAACGGTCTACAGATCGTGTTCAATTAAGTTGATAAATAAAAAAAAAACTGGCGCAGGAAATTGGAATGTTCGTATAAAATGGAAGGACATTTTCGGACATCTCAGGGGTCACACAAGACTGGGTAGTATACATTTCGTAACGTAAATATGACAGTCGAGTTTTTCCGGTGCGAAAATTGATGAAAGAATTGGCAGAAGGTTTGTTAGAGAAAAACTGGCTTTTATTAGAGTTGTAAGCGTATGTGTTTGCTTTTTTTAAAGTTACCTCGTAGTTTGAGTATGTAATAGCTATAATGTATTTTAGTTGAATTTTAGTAACAATCATTTTTTTTTTATTTCTCATAATTATGATGTCGCAACCATTTGAAAAAAAATTGGCATTGCCCGTGAAATATTATTGATATTTATTATTACAAAACATTGCCCCATGGCTTTATATTTTTACTAGCTTCTGCCAGCGGTCGCGTGAAAGTTGAAAATTATACCGAGGATAAAAAGTATCTTATATGCTATTCATGACTAAAATCTATCTCTATGCCAAATTTCATCCAGATCCGTCCAACCGTTTCAGCGTGAAGAAGTAACAAACACACACACACACACACTCTAAAACTTTCGTCTTTATATTAATAGTGTGTTAGTGTGATTATTGTGATAAATGAGTTTCGGTATTATCATTACGAACAATATCGTGTCGTATTTAATTTCATATGAAATATTATACCAATATTAATCAATGCTGTATATAAAATAATCATCATTATTCGTGTCATTCAGACACAAACAATTTCCTGAAATATTGTCCCACAGTACTGATGTTGAACAAAAAATCGCATATATTTTATATAAAAATTATCAGTCAACGCCACAAAAATCCTTCACCCTTCGACAAATGACATGTCATACGATTCAATTCACACGAAAATAATATTCAGGTGTGACCCTTTTCAGGAAAAAGATAAACAAAAAAAAAACAACATCTGTCTTTTGTCGAATCTATTTATTTTATGTATGGCTTTCATATATCATCGATCATTTAATTTGGGTTGTCAATTTTAATGGTATATTTTCACGCTAATGTGGAAATAAAAACATTTGCTTTATCAATCTTTATCATATTAAAACCTATGCATGGTACAAACTATATTTTTGGTACAACATATTTGTATGTAGGTAAAAAAAACAAAGATGAGATGAGAATCCCATGATAGATGAGATCGCAGCAGATCAAGATGAAGATGGAGAACTTGACTTTTACCAAATAGACAATGCGGGTCCATTGGCAGAGAACAGATGTGTGCTAAAAAACTGAGAGGGAGACTGCCCAGCATTGGGACATAAAAGTCTAATTTTATTTACTCAACATGGTAGAAAGCAAAGAAAATATTCCTATTTAATGGTGTAGGAATTAATCATAACGACACTCAATCTGCGACAATTCTACACATTGTAATCAGTTATGGGGCAATTTGTTACGGAGTAGTTATTTCCCAACATCTGGAGCAATAAAAAGTTAGTCAGCTACTTTGACAAAGATTTTAGTGTCTGAAACACAATTTGAACGAAGCGTTACGTATTTTGTCGACTTTGTTACTTTGTCGGTGGACTATTTAAATATCATTTCATGATTTTAAAAACAATTAATCTTCTGTTACATTTAAATAAAGAGCTTGTTGCATAATGTGTTAAAAAACTGAGATATCGTTCAAAGTCTTCATCTTTGCTGTAATGGAAAATTACTAATACAAGTTGTACCGTTCTACTAGACAGGACAGTAGACAGACAGGCAGTCACTCTATGTAAAATCTGGGTGTTCAGGTAGGTGCATCAGGTTATATTGCAAGCAACTAGTTGGGAAAAGGCTAGGCAGATTGAATGTTGATATTCCCGTCTACTTTAAACTAGTCTGCAATGGTTTTATTCAGTAAAATAATCTTAATTCAACTTGAAAAGTATTATTAATTTAAACTAGCGGACAGGCAATTCTAGAAACGGTCTATCTAAAGAACACCTTTTCGCGGCATATACGAATTGCTAAAATTACAAATTGGCGAAGTGCCAAAAGGTAAGAAAATAATGGGGTTTTAAACTAAATTGTGTTAAAAGGGTTTTCGATTAGTCAAAGGTGATGATTATGTGAGGAATGTTATGAAATAAAAGGGAGTGAATGTTATGAAATAAAAGGGAGTGAATGATAGCATGATAAGAGGAGGATGGAAGAAGAATCTTTCTTGCCCCGACCGAAGTGACAAGGGGCAAGGGCAAAAAGGGTATGATGATGGGTTTGAGATTGGACTGGGGTTAAAGTGAGATTAATTTATTTCCGTAAACGCCTTCAATACAGTAAAATTACCAGTAGAAAAGTTTGTATTCAATGAAATTATGGAACTATATAAATATTGTCAAGATAAGTGAAAACAATAATTACTACTGTCTGTGTAACAGTAATTATAATTATCACAAAATAATTAACGAGGCCACGGGCGAAGGTACTAATACAATTTGTGACAAGTCATTACTCACATAGGCAAAGGTAAATTGTAATTAAACGAAAGTACAGCTGACGTCATTCAAAGAAATAGGTATATACAGGAAAGGGCTTGGTCATCGGTCAATTTCAAATATTAGTTTACCATGAATATTCATTTCTAACAAACAAATACTCCTTTGCCAGGAATATGCTGTTTCATCCCAAGGGTACAGTAACATGCGACAATAACACCTATCACTTTGACCACGATGGAAAACTAGGCAATCGAAAGAAAAAAAACAACCCTTTTAGTTCCACCCCCACTTATAAGATATTCCCTCTTCTTTCCATGGTCCTTCGAGCCAAGACCTTCATTATTCAAACTCGCTTTTGATGCCTAACACAGACGGTACTACCAGATGTATTTAAATCGCAGAATATGAATAACTTTTCTAAGGAGGCTTATAATCGAAAAATCCGTGTAAGGAACAACTGTCGAAGACAAGGAAGGTTGGTTGTCATTGGCAGGTAAAGACTGCCAACGACAATCATAGACCTTCATTTTCCTCTTCATCTTAGTCAAGTCATCTCCAGGGACGACTGTCTTAAACATACGAAGCTTGCTTCCGACAGCGGTCGACTTCAATCTCCGGGCCGATCCCGGGGGTGTTTGAAACAATTAATTTTGCTTAAACAAAAGAAGATCGACATTTCGATCACGAAAATGTTGGACACCGCTGACCTTTGCGTTTGATGGAGATAACGTTTTAATTAATAGGGCGGTTCTCGTGTTTTGGTGGCTAGCGTAACTGATTATGTTGTAACGGAGCATAAGCTTTTTTGCAAGAACATATAGGATTGTAGAAAATGTAGGGCAGCCATATTTTGTAAAGGAATAAAAAGAAGTAGCGCTCTAGTTAGAGGGAGGCCTTCCAACGCTGCGTCTTCCGGTACGCGATAGCCACTCTATGCAGCTCAGGACCTTGAAGACATCCTCCAGTGCAGCGGTTGCACAATTTACCTGGAGAAAAAGCGTATCAGTACGAAAAACCGGACAAGTGCGAGTCGGACTCGCTTACGAAGGGTTCCGTACCATTATCGCAAAAAACGGCAAAAAAATCACGTTTTTTGTATTTGAGCCCCACTTAAATATTAATTTTATCCTGTTTTTAGTATTTGTTGTTATAGCGGCAACAGACATACATCATCTGTGAAAATTTTAACTGTCTAGCTATCACGGCTCATGAGATACAGCCTGGTGACAGACAGACAGACAGACAGACAGACAGACTGACGGACCACGGAGTCTCAGTAATAGGTTCCCGTTTTTACCCTTTGGGTACGGAACCCTAAAAATTAATAGAAATACTAGATCAAGGCATTTCATTGCTAACAGTATATAAAATGACTGAATTTCAGGCTAAAACTTTTGCCACATCCTACCTTTTCTGTTTTTTAATAAAAATCGCAGTACTAAAAAGTGCCAATACAATTTCCAATAAAAATAAAATTAAGACAAACCACTCTATCAGCCCCACTTAAATAAATCCCGTGACATGCTTTGTCATACAGATTTGAGAGCTGCATATTGATCGGCACCTCTCAACGGCGTGGGATTATGATGCGTAGCCTAATTTGGCTGTGTCCACAAAGTAAAATTTTTGAAACCGTGGACCGCGGCCAAACGCTTGTGTTATGCGGAGTGTTGGCTGAATTACGAGCGCAAAATCATTGAGTTAAATGTACTACGTACTGGAGGAGACTCCTCAACTCAATTGTTTGTAACACGCGTTAGAGCACGCGTACTCCACTTAGTCTGTGGCAAGCGCTCGCTGCAACGTGACACGCTTGAGTACTAAGTTTTGTTTCTTATAAAATGCGTTCGTGTGTATTGAGATACTGTTTAAACAACTCGAGAAATATAAATAAAATTCAAGGAATGAGTTTTCAACAGAAAGTTGAAAACACGCTTAATTTAATTATATTTTATCAAATTATTGTATCTCGTGACGTCGCGTCACCTCGGAGGCGGGAGGGCGGCCATGTTTGTGTATATGTCAAAGAGTAAGAAAAAGTTTATATGCGCGCATTGATTGTTTATCTGTGTGAACATAACTCCCCCCCACCCCCTGCTTGCCCCGCTGTCACCAAATTACGGGCAATCTTTTGTTTGAAATAGCTTCTCTAGTACGTAGTACATTTAACTCAATGCGCAAAATTTTGATGGGTTTAGACGATATATGACGATTCGACGATACGGTTGGCGTAGTGGTTGAGCGATCGGCTGCTGCGCTGCGTGTCGCTGGTTCGATTTCCACACGGAACAAATATTTGTATGGCCTACAGATAGTTATTCTGGATCTGGTAGTCTTGTGTATGTGTGTTTAAATTTTTGTAAACGCACCCGCGATCGAGGCAGAAATTCCTAGAGAATGGCAACGTGTTAAAAAAATGGGGTTACGAACTAGGAAATATTTATATTCATAATATTTACTGTAAAAAAAAACATAGATATTCAAATACAGTAGGAAAGCTTATGTGTAAAGGCGAGCTTAACCCACAATTGGGTAAAGTATAGTATCGAGTTTATTTATCTGCCAAATATTTTCAAGGATATGGATACCGTGCCAGACCTTGTCAAAGGTCTCATGGAGGCGATGGGCGAGAGGAATTGGGAAGCTGTCACGAAGGAGGAGGCGGAACGCATGAGGGAGTCGCAACGGAGACGCCCGTGAGCCCCACGCCACCGCAGGAGACGCCCTGGGCGTCGGGAGTCGCAAGCCGATTCCCGGCCACCGTAGGCGCGGGCTTGCGGACGGCGAGTAATAGGTAGCTCGTCGTCCGATAAGGACCAGACCCGAATCGACGGCGTGTAGTGTTCGACGCACGCCACTAAGTGCGTCAGCAAAAATTACCGGGGTCCGCTAGGACCGATGCCTGTGACACAAGCAACTGAAAGAACTCGGGTGGGTTTTAGTCAGTAGCAGTCTGACACGCCGCTTCAGCCAGAGCGGGAGAGGACATTGAATGATTTCCGACCCAAAAAAATAATAAAAAAAACACCTTGTTAAAGGTAATGGACCTGAATGGGGTAAAGAAGTAGTACAAATAGTGGGAAATGGTATTGAATTTAACTTCTTATTATCAACTTTTATAGTCTCACCGCTGGGCTTAAGCCGGGAAGGCGTATTGTCCTCTTCCTTCTTACCAGTGTGTTGATCTATTATCAAATTTGACTATCAAGTCAGACCTGAGAGCAATATTGTTAATACTGTATCTCAAGTTTTAAAGTAAAAAGAGTCACAAAACTTGGAATTCCTTTGACACGAATTTTTTTGTTGGGCTCTTTCTTATTTTTAAAGAGTAACTCATGACTTTGTGAATACATTAGCCATTCAAAAAAGTTTGTGCCGAGGCTAACTTTCAAACGCCTTTTGTGGAGGGCTAATAATGGCAACCAAAAAGTAGATATAAAGGCTAAGAAACTTGCTTTCTTTTTATTTTACATAAGTCCTTTCAAACGATTGGCTTAACGCAGATTAAAAGACAGTCAAAGAAGAAAGCAGTCTTTTAAAATTAAACCGACTTGTCTCTCCGTCTTGTCTTGACTCGGAAGTCGTTGTCTTTGGTTCTTTTTTTCGTTTTTGACACCGACTTAGGGAAAGAGACTTATTGTTCGCTTTGTAGTGTTTTGTTTTGGGAGCCGGTAATTTATTTTCGTTTAAAAGTTTTTTCGATTTTGATGCAGTTTTGGGAACTGAAAAGTGCGTCAAAATCGGACTAGTAGTTTTGGAGAAAAATGGCAACATGGATTTCCACAAACAAACATACTCTCACCCCAAACGCATATACCGTCTCCGTTCCGTCGTGGGTAAAAAATGTTTATTATAATAATTCGGGTTTGATTGGTGCATGTTCTTAGATAGGTGTTACGGTGACAACTCACCAGGGGGCGCTGCAGCAAACATTGTTTGTGCAAATCCATGTTGCCATTTTTCTCCAAAACTACTAGTCCGATTTTATATACATCCGATTTAATATATATGCTATCTAAGAAGTTTAAAATAAAAAGCATAATAAAAAATTTGGCAAATACCCACTACGATTGAAAAAAAGATAAAATAATTAAAAAACCCAAGAATATCCATCGGGGGCTGCCATCACTATTTTAAATTTCATCGTAAATAAAAATAAGTATCATTATCAACTTCTAAAGATCCCCACTGTAGGGGCTTACCCATTAAGGGTGTAAATATAGCGCTAAAAACCTCCAATTATTCACATTACTATAAAACTGCAAAACTAGTTCATTTAATGGCAGCCCCCGACGGATGTTCTTGGGTTTTTAAAATATTTTATCCTTTTCCAATTAGTTTTTAACCGTCGTGGATTTATTAATTTCATTTTCACTTTTTAGTTTTGGTACCTTGCATTATCATGGAGATACGCATTATTAAGTATAAATTAAAAACTGCTCCTCAGATCTTGATCAATAAGACCACATGAGAAGCACTAGCTTTTAAATAAAAAGGAATCATCAAATCGGTTCATAATTGCCCGAGTAATCGCGTAACAAACATACAAAAACATACAGTCCAATTGAGAACCTCCTTTTTGAAGCCGGTTGAAAATTGTTAATTAAGGTAATGGAACAATTTACTAGGAAAAGCTAGCTTACTACCACAAAGTAATACAAAATAAACCTCAACTAATAATGCCAAGAAAATGAAGCAACAAAAAAATAATAGGTTTTACTTCGACCCCAACTACAAAGATCTAAAACATAAAATAAAGTTTATGTAGGCGAAAGTGTATTAATTAAAACGAAACATGAATGAACATGTCTACACCCACTGTGGCCCTTTAATTAGCGATGTGGACGTTTAATCATCAAATTGATAGCCCATATCGCATTGTTGTACCGAATTACGCAAGTAAAATGACGTTATCGCCGCCATTTTCTGCAAACTAATCGTGGTTTAGAGCTAGACATAGGGAACTAGACTGAGCATTACCGTTTCAAAATTGACTAATATTTAGAAAGAGAAAATGGAAATATGCGGCCACTTAATGTCTCTTTTCTTTAGATCGTTGTGACGCATGTGACACTGTCAGCCTATGTCATGTTCGTCACGTGGACGGTCAAAATTCAGAGATCGCGTCGTCTCTCTCACAAATTTCAGACCATAATCACTCGATAGCCAATCAGGGAACGCTTATTACAGTTCTCTTCTATATCTATGGTTTAGAGCTATAGAGCCCTTATAGACTAGGGTTGGGGTCGGGCTTTCGTATATTCTAATTTAGTATGCGTCACTACCCCAAGGAACCGAAGAGTAGATAAAAACTTGGTACTGGGTATGTGGGTAAGGATGTCTCCAACGAATATGAGTTGTGTGATTTGAATCTTATACGCTCTAATTTTCTAGGCGTTACCAAAGAACCAAAATTTTTTGCTGAAGCTTTTGTTAGTAAGATTAACGGTGCGACTACCTATCTACGGGAGTCTTTATAATGTCAATTTCAAGCCATGTTCGGAACACTATTTTCAGTTAATTATAAACTTCAGATGACGCTATTGTTAACATTTTGACAGCTTCTGTTTGGGGTTCTGCTTTCAGCGAAGGCTTTCAGGCAAGAAGTTATTGATTAATTAACAAACATCAACCTTGGGAAGGTATTTAGTATAAGAACAGAGCTCATTATCCGACTGCAAGAAAAGCATCATGCTTTCCACCCGAATCTTGTATGTATGTAATACTCTTTATTACCTCATAATTATATTTCAAACCACTAGACGGATTTATTGAGAAATCATTAGATATGTCTTGACCGTCCAAGTGTCCTTAGATAATTAATTTCAAACCAAGTGGGGTATCAAAATTAAGGTTTTTAGTGGTGATTACAAAAATATCCACTCAGATGCAATAACGTAATTAATAAAAAACTAAAAATGTTGTAAATAAATAAAGAAGTCAAAAAACCCAACTGCTTGAGAAACAAACTAAAATATGTAAACAAGAAGAAAATCATGCTGTGCAGTCGGAGGATGCATGTCATATGGTTTTGGTCAGCCAGCTCGTGAATATATGAATATATACTTCAGGCATACGGTTTGTTACCCTATGTTTTCCTACAAAACATATAATTTCAAAAGTACAATTGTGGTGCGTCCATAAAACCGTTCTTTTGAGCCAGGAGACACAGTTACTTATTATTCTTCCGTCTACAACTTGTACCTTTTCTTCTTTTTGGGCACGTATTCGAGGATTCCAAAGGCGTTAGGAAATTCCGTATTCATTTAAGATTAAAAGGCACCTAATTGAGCGAAAACCTGCCTAATTCTTAAATATTTTCGTGAAACTGGCTGACCAACAACTGATTTTTATTTTAAGCGGTATTTTATTTTGTTATCAATAATTCTTCCCATTTCTCTTCTAACTTTTTTAAAATTTTTGGGCTGGTATTTAGAACAATATATTACCTGATGGATGATGTGGTCCTCGATGGAGTACGCTTCATCATCATCATCAGCCTATTAATGTTCCCACTGCTGGGACACAAGCCTCCTCTTTGTGACAGGGAATGGGCCGTAATCCACCACGCGGGTCCATAGCGGGTTGGTGGATGTCACATGTCTTCAAATTTTTGGTTCAAGGATATGCCGGTTTCCTCAAGATGTTTTCCTTCGCCGTTTTGAGAGCAAAAAAATAAAAGAAAAAGATAATGATGAAATAATTTACACAAAGTAAAGCGTCTGGGTTCGCGTCGCGTTCTACGACCTACTAATTTTAAGTTACGAGCACGCTTGCTTCATGTAAGTACACAGCACATAAAATGGAAATTATGTGTTTGCCCGTAATCGGAAACTCTTATATTTCTACACACTGCGAATGCACCCTAAATTACCCCCAAGTCAGTAGCTATTACAGAGAGCCATTAACTGTCTACAAACACTGCATTTGAACCACGAAATCTGTTAGTTAGATCTACGGTAAGCACGATACGGGTAGTAAATTCACGGGTTTATGTTTAACGACTCGGGTTAAATAATGAGATGCAGTCGGTATTTTGTTCAATCTAGCCTTATGAATTAGGAGAGATAGATTTTCTATTTAATTCATGACAAATATGTGAATTTCCGTTATTTTTTAAAATTAATTAAAATTAACCTCTATTAAAAATGAATTTAAATTATCTATCTAAATTCATTTTTAATAGAGGTTAATTTTTAGGGTTCCGTACCCAAAGGGTAAAAATGGGACACTATTACTAAGACTCCACGGTCCGTATATTTTTCTGTCTGTCGGTCACCAGGCTGTATCTCATGAACCGTGATAGCTAAACAGTTAAAATTTTCACATATGATGTATTTCTGTTGCCGCTATGAAAACAAACAAAATAAATATTTAAGTGGGGCTCCCATACAACTAACGTGTTTTTTTTTGCTGTTTTTTGCGATAATGGTACGGAACCCTTCGTGCGCGAGTCCGACTCGTACTTGGCCGGTTTTTTTTTTGTTTAGGTATGACTTTGTAAAAGCGCTAGATTATCACCGGAACTACTGATTCGATCTCAAATATTCACACGGAAGCCAAACATCAAGTGTCATAGCCGATTTATGCTTCAGTTATAAACAGTGCCGTCGTAGTTAAAAACATGGAATAATTATATTCTGCCATTGTAATTGTTCCTCTGAACCGCAAGTACTAAAATGGCGAAAGCAAGAAATTGCTTTACATAACTATATTCCTGGTTTCTACATTTAAATCTGCGCATTGTTTTATTATTCATCAACACTTTTCCATTTTTTCTGATTTCAATCTAGCATAATTTAGTCGACACGCTCTGGTTCCTGTTTCCATCTTCAGTTATGAAATAAATACACCTAAACAATAAAGCAGGATATGAAAACACTCCGAAACCGCAAAACAAAGGAAAACGCTGAAATCTCGAGCTTAATATTAATAATAAAAATATAAACAAAACCGCTTGTAGCATCGCCCATAATATTACTCTCATCAGTACTCTGAAATTCGTATGAATAAAACATTGGGTGTTTTTAAAGCTTCCTTTGGTGAATTTCTACGTGGCTTGTGTTTGTGCAGGGATGAAGATAAGTGTTTTTATTGCATTTAGATGTTAAGTTGGAGTGTTTTGAGAAGACGGAAGTGATTTTTATTTTAAGAACCGGCAAAGCAGTCTAACTAAGAAAGGGTTTATTTTCAGAGTACCTACTAACCCCGGATTTTTGAATAAACAATTTGAATTTGATATTTGTCAAACTTTACTTTAATTATAATAATAATTCAACAACATTAACACCTTAGGAGGATCTCGTTAGGCGGCTGGGTCAAGGGCCTGATCCTAAAAGCAGTACACGACTGGCTGGACACGGCTCGTATTGTTAGGAGGTTCCTCTCTCTGGAGCCCTGACCGCCGGGAGCTTGGACCCTGTTCCCGATACCGGTGGGCTTCTATTTTTTATATTTTCAAATGTTTTTGCTTTTTAATTAATTTTATAAAAAAAAAAGTAAATAATAAGAAAACAGATAAATAAAGAACATAATAATTCATTTATTTTCAGACATACGTACTCCATAATATTACATTCATTAACATTAAATTATATTAAAAAACACATTGTTCTCAAAATTTGAACTCCAAAATTTCAATTTAGAAACCGAGCTTTAATAAAAATCTTTTTATTTAGGTACGATGGTTAGTACACCCTGCGATAGTTATCATTGCATGTATATTCCTTTTTTTGAATATGAATATAAAAGCATCTCTACTACACAATAAGTTAATTACCTCACGACAGTTACAACCTTTCATGAAAATACAATCACAGGTTTTATAAACCTTCCCTTGTCTAAGAAACGTGACTTTAAATTCACTTCAACCCTACAACAAGCTTGTTAGCTTAAGCTCGAAACCAAACAACCATGTAACCATGTAAGTACCCTCAAGGACGGATTAGCAGGGACAGGTACACCAGACTCAGGACCGCATACTAAGCAGCTCATTTGGAAAGTGATCAGCGCTAACCTTGACCCGTGTCCCGACTTGGGATCTCAGAGAGTGATATCCCTTTATGTGTAAGTCATTTGAATGTAAACATGGCCTTAAGTGAGTTACTAAGTGAGGTTTTGATTCAAGAACCTTTAACTTGAAGTCAGAATCGTAAGTTGCTGATTCTTGAATTTATTAGCTAGTCGGCTACTGCTGATTGATCCACTTTTTCAAATGGAATCCGGTAGGATTCTATTTGTATGGAACTTTTGATACTAGGCTGTAAAAAACTACCACTTGTGACCGTGATTGTTTGATGATTTTGATTTTGAGAAAAATTTGGTGTAGATGGGTAAATGTACATAAACCATAAGCTTTCTGTAATAACTTTAAGTACCTACTCTATGTAAGCTGACGTGTTTATTTAAGTTATTATGTGTCACATATTTGCTGCAAGGGCCGACTTATTCACTGCCAACGCCTATTAATATTGTTGAATGTTCTATTTAATACAGACTTATTAATTACTATGTCGCAAGACCTAAATAACTACCTAAATATACTGTTTTGACCTACTGTAAATTTTATTCTATACAACACCTACTTTACCAAGAATTTATAATTTTATTTACATAGATAAAAGTATAAGCAGTGTATAAAATATTTCATTAACTAATACTATAAATATATACACTTAAACCAAAAAAGACTCACTAACTAAACCTAAAAATATAATAAACAAAATATGGCGTCGAAAATCTCCTCCACATCGTTGTCCACTGGTACTATATTACTTGGTACTTTACCTAGTATTGTTCAGAATTTAATGCAGGTTCTTTTAGAAAATCAATTGGTAAATGCTTCTTGTTTTAGCTACTGAATATTCAACCGCACTTGGTAGGACCGAAATCCTCTCGTGGAGGCGATCGGCGGTGGCAACCTCTCGCGTCTGGCCCTGGTTCAAGCCATGTTACGGAGCGAGAGGGTATGGGAAGCTGTCTCCTCCTTCTCCGAAACAGTAATGCTCGCGAAGGAGGAGGCGGAACGCGTGAGGGAGACGCAACGGAGACGCCCTCACGCCCCTAGTCACCGCAGGAGACGCCCTGGGCGTCGGGAGTCGCAAGCCGATTCCCGGCCACCGTAGGCGCGGGCTTGCGGACGGCGAGTAATAGTTAGCTCGTCGTCCGATAAGGACCAGACCCGAGTCGACGGCGCGTAGTGATCCACGCGCGACTCAAAGTGCGTCAGACAAAATTGCCGGGGTCCGCTAGGACCGATGCCTGTCTGGGTCGCAGATAAATTTGAAAAAGAGTTACCGCGGCCCTGACTCAAGCAACTGAAGGAACACGGGTGGGTTTTAGTCAGTAAAAGTCTGACACGCCCTCCCGCCTCACCCATTGCGGGAGAAAAAAAAAAAAAGGACCGAAATCCTAACCCGAGATATTTGGGGGACGGCCAAAGATAAAAACTAGATTAGTGTTAGGATCTTGGGAACAATTTCTACCGTCCAGCTGTGAGTAAAAAAATATGAAAAGGAAAACAGTGTTTGCATTAAAGTTCAGTGTTGACTATTATAATTGCAAAAGTTTACTAACAGTGAGAACAAAAGGTAGAAACTTAAGTTTCTACATTTTAGGTCAGTTGAAGTTAGTCGGCAAATGTAGATTAAATTAGCCGAATAACACCATCTAAACTATAGTGTATTGCTTAAAGAAATTACAAACTTAGCTATAATAGTAGGTAATCCATAATATTATCGAAACCATTTGCAAAATTCTTAGGGAAATTCCTCTTTTTTCAACGCAACTTGATTTATATCACACCGATAAGCAATTTTTACTAACCGTTTACATCCACGCAATGAAAATGTTGTCTTAAAATTGCGCTATGATACCCGAAACAAAAATCATTCTCAACCGCCAGCCAGGCCGATGCGCCAAATTTAAAGTACGTGCGCGATATCGCCCATTTACGCAATATGAACTAAAATGCCAACATTAGTGTTGTTCATTTTCATAAGATAGTCAAAACTTCAAAAGTACAGATGAATGGACACTCAAAAGTTCAGTGTTGACTATTATAATTGCAAAAGTTTACTAACAGTGAGAACAAAAGGTAGAAACTTAAGTTTCTACATTTTAGGTCAGTTGAAGTTAGTCGGCAAATGTAGATTAAATTAGCCGAATAACACCATCTAAACTATAGTGTATTGCTTAAAGAAATTACAAACTTAGCTATAATAGTAGGTAATCCATAATATTATCGAAACCATTTGCAAAATTCTTAGGGAAATTCCTCTTTTTTCAACGCAACTTGATTTATATCACACCGATAAGCAATTTTTACTAACCGTTTACATCCACGCAATGATGGATATCGCCCATTTACGCAATATGAACTAAAATGCCAACATTAGTGTTGTTCATTTTCATAAGATAGTCAAAACTTCAAAAGTACAGATGAATGGACACTCCAGAAGATTTTTTATTTATTTTAGGCTCGCGCTTGATTACTATCTCACCTGTTGGTAAGCGATGATTTGGTTGACGGTGAGACACGCTTGCCTAGAAATAACCTATTCACTCTTAGATTGAAGCTGTCGGATTGAAGTATGTCATGTGCCGAGTTTTCTTTGTAATAAGTGGATAATTTGACAAAACTACCCAATAAACCGAGTAAACAAAGTGTTTTAATACTCCAAGCAGTATTATTTGACATTTACTACAAAGGCGAATAATGGCCGGTCGCTAAAGGTAGTAATTTCTTTCACATTTCAAATACTGTTTCTGCCGAAGTAATTACTTGGACTGCCATAACTTGTTTTATGTTTACTACTTAAGTTGGTACTACTTAGTGCTTCAATGATGTTAGGGACAACTTTGTAATAATATGAAATTGGTTTGCGTTTTACGACCGAATGGTTTGGCAATAAATAGGTAAGTGGGTTATACGTTGACTTAGACGAATAGTTAAAGCGCTTTTTTTACTTTATGCAGAAATTTTGCGATAGTTCCTATAGACAATTTTATTTTAAACTAACTTCCGCGGAAATAATGCCAAGGCAACATATTGTCGAGATGAAAAGAAAGCTTTGTCTTAGTCCAGGACATGGTCTTCCTGAGTGCCAATACTTATTTTCACACTTATAATATTAGTATGCATGTCCAGCAGTGGACGATTTTCGGGAGAAATTACTATATAGGGCCGAGGCAGCTAAGTTATGACCAATCCCAACTGATGGCGCCCGTTCACGATAATGACACATGGATCGGCACCACTCAGCTCAAACATCATGAAGGGAACCGAAGGATCCAACACAAGAAGGTGCGAGAGCATGACACACTATCAACTTATTATGTTCTTGTTTTAATTTTAACTCATTGTATGATGAAATTGTACACAACAGTCAACACTTTAATTGGTCTAAAATGCACACTGTTACCTATACGTACCTACATGGTATAGGCAAAATGCACAGCAAACATTCAAATATTGGCCCGACGTTATGCAGTCCAATAAAATACATAAAATATTGATACAACGTAGAAAATCTCCAAATCTCTGACGTCACTCGATGATAGAGTTGTTTGTAAACGCAGACGTTTTATTTATATTTCAGATCTATTTAGACGCTTTGCATCTATGATTTATATATTTGACTGGACGAAAACTTTTTGCAAAGTTCTTTCATTCATAATTTTACAACATTTTTCACTGAGCATTTTTGGTTTTTATTTTTAAATCTCATTGATTAAGTGCTGTTGAATCGGCGCTGTTTTTACAAATTTTATATTACCTTGCTTTTGTATATGTGTACGACGACTAGTAATCCATTTTCAAGCACTTCCTGTCATCCGATTGATCTGATTAAGCTGAAACTTGGCGTATCTTAGTATCTTTGGAAATAAATTAATAATATGGTACTGTGGACCTGGTCTCATGATAGAGCCGGAAGGTGGCCATAGCAACTCCACAACCAGACAAGATAGCACCATCGTGTTTGGGCTTATTATAGCCCATATATGTGTATTGACAAGTGATATAAGATTTAGTACCATTCAGTTCAAAAAGCTTGTTTTGAAAATAGTTTTAGTTAATATTGTTTATCTGTAACTGGCTTTTTCTCACGGCTTTGCTCCAGTAGCCTAATTTGCAGAAACCGTACTTTTTTGTGAGATAAAAAACAGCCTATAACACTCAAAGCTTTTTATAAGTCAGAAAGAATTCACAATCGGATCAGTACTGTCAGAGATTACAAACAACGAAAAAAACATACTTACAGATTTTCATTTTCATTATAAGTATTAGTTAAAGATCAAGATAAAAAAAAAACACTATTTCACGATATAGTAATCAAAAAATGCTGAACGACTTTGAATAGCAATGTAAACTTTGGAACACAACTACAGGTGCAAACAATTTACAATATTAATTTATTTGCTCTGTTTGAAATTCTAAGTAGTCCAATAATAACTTTAAGTGGTTTACACTTAAGTTTAGTCTCGCGTTTACGTATAATAATGTACACATCCACTTCCACATACTTACACACCGTTCAAGTTATACGAATGTACACGTTCGGCTATCGTTCGCATGCGTGTAGAAGGTCTTACAACCAGTTATGTTAGTTAGTTCGTGGTTTGCGACATGCTCCCGGCTTAGTTACGACTTAAGGAATTCCCTTGGAGATGGCTTAGGCCTATATACTTAATAAAGCTTACTAATGAAGTTGTGATTGAGTACGGTGGGTCGATAGCTTGAGTTTTGGCAATAATAATTATAGACTTCATCACTCGTTGATTAAGAAAGAAAGAAAGAACTTAACTAGCTAGCATGTTGTCAAAAGAGCAATAAATTACAGAACGAAAAGTTACTCAAACATTAATTTAATTAAACAAACGCAAGACCAATAATTAAAACAACTGAATAAAGAACCTTCCTTTGACAAGCCGTTAAAAGCTATCCAATCATTGGTTCCAAGCAAATTGAATTTAAAAGCGCCAAAGACATCGAAAAGAATGAAAACAAATGAAAACCAAGTCCCTCTTAACTCTGGGCTTTTAAAGAATGACACTTCTTTGGACATTAATAATCCCCACCGTTTTCAATTAGCGGTGTCTTCATTTGGAACTGAATTAACAAACCGTTGAGGAAACGAAAGGTCCCCTAGAATTGTATCATTTGAAGCAGTATGAATAATTCAGTAGGTACTGTGTCTACAATGAATGAAAAATTTAATATTTATTAAGACTCCGAAGTTCGGTTAGCCCGAATAGTGTGAAAAGGTCTATTACAATCTCAATTTAGAAATGAAGAAACAGCTGATGTAATTATCTTTTGTTTTGTGTCATGTGTGAAACAACCTGTGGATTAAGGATCACAGGGGACACTGGTCCCTTTCCAGTAGCATCCAAAAGATAAGCTATCAACCTTAGCTGTCGCTTGACATGTTACACCACAATTCTCGACGGTAATAAGATTTTGTTTGGGATTAATTATGTCACTTAAGGCATAAATTGAATTATAGAAAGCTAAAGTTAGTCCAACAGTATTTAAATTCAGTTTAAAATCCTTTATTTCTTTTACATTTAGGTAGGAAAATATGGAGGAACAAACTTGACCGACCCGCATAGCAAAGGCCAGACGTTTGTGAAAAAGGCAGAAGGCCTTTGTCCATTCAAATGGGATTCGGGAAAGTGACAGAGTGTTCTAAACGATAAAGTTGTCACATGGCAAAAGCATCAGAGCTTTTTTCAGTAAAATTGTATTCGTGTGTTTTTAAATCATTTGTAACTGCGGCACTTCATTCCAAGCACGCACGTCCATTAGTACGGTTTTTCAACCGTGATTTTTTAAACTACATTTAACTGCTAATTGAATTTTCATTGTATCGTTAATTGGGGTTGATTTTAAGTTGAATTTTCAATTTAAAAATAAAAGAGCAGATGAAGCTATCACAAACTGGATTGATTGTAATCGGACCGTTTTTTTAAAATAAACTGAATTTGCTTGCTGTTTTGTGACTAAAACGGAATTCAAATTTATTTTACGGGGCTGACATTACCTCTAAATCAGTCTAAAACTCTTTAAAAGTCTTAATGATTACAAGTTCCAAATAATAAAGTTACAGTTTATTCGTTATGAAATGAAGCCAAACGAAAAAGACCGGAATTTTATAATTTAGGGCGTACCGTACCTACACATAAAATGACCGAATATTTCATGTCATAAAAGCATCTTATAAATAAATAAATAAATAAATCTTGAAAGCAATTCAAAGTGGCTGTTAATACATGCATTTCCGTTATTAATAAAATCATAATATTTTAGCACCAACTGCACTTTACTCAATGGCAAAAACATAAAATAAAATAAAAATGCCTGAAATAAGTCGTTTCTCGTCAGCGAAAATTGCCCAAGACCGCTTTCAAAGCTGGACATAAAACAAATGTAAGTCATGTCACCATTCCAACGTTTATTCATTTTCTTGAAGAATAAGAATCCTATATGATGGGCCTTGATATTTTACGCTCTATCACAGATAGCTGTAACACATCTACGGATTTTATAGTCACTGAAATGGTTAGCAATAAAAATTTCATCCTCATTACATAAAGCTTTTGAGATTCTATCAGGTATTAGGGTTATAACCAAATTATGAGGCTAATAAATATGTAGTTTAGATAAAATATTTTAAAGGTTTGGAAGGCAATCGATATTCCATTTAGCACTTTAGAGACGATTACATGGAGAAAATGGTCAAGACGAATAAAAATATAATCAACAAAGTATTGAAATCTGGAAATCAACTTCAGATACTTTTAACAATCTGATGTATTTTTTTACTGTTGTTACATAAAATGCACTTGACTTCTCAAATAGGTATCTAAACTGTATGTCTGCTTAGGGTAATCTCTGAAATCCTTATCCGATTTAAAAAAAAACTGTTCTTTTGGGATAAGAAACGGAATCGGGCCACGAAAAAGAGCTAGTGTTTTAATTAAAATGGCCTGAAGATGAAGAAAACAAAACCATTCTGCATCGATAACCATTTTATTGATGTAAGAACAACAGAATAATTGCCGCCTGATTTCGTGCCGTAGCGCAACGGATCGTGAAAATACGGAATTTTATTTAACAGTTCCGATTTTGCGTATTTATAGAAATTTGATGCTTCAGAATTACGTTGTTGTTGAAGAAAATATGTTCGAGTTTTGCGTACTTGTGTTTGTTTGTATTTGATGAATTAACTTGGTTCGACAAACCCAACAATGGAACATAAATTCAAAAGTATAAAGTCAACAAATATTTTGGATATTTTAAATCAGATAATTAATTAATTGAAGGAATACACAAACTCATCAAGTAGGCAGAACCTAACTTCTACAGATATTACGTCATATCACGAGAAAGTACATAGTGCCTTAATGTTGTGCAAATCATGACATTGAATCTATGCCATGGCTATAATTTATGACTAACATGACAAATTACATTTATTATGTGATTTAGGTTTGCTCGACCTTAATCAAAAGGATGTATCTGTTACTCCAAAATTAATTCACTTAGAAACTATAAATAAACATTTCTCAAACATGCATGAAAATATTGTCATTATTTTCGAAAACAGAACACGCGATGTATCGAATATACGGACAAAGAAAATCAAATGCATTGCAGGAGCGTTTTTTGAATTTGGAACATTACGACGCTCCAGCAATGTTGATCAAATCCATTGCAGGATTGTTTTTTGAATTTGGAACATTACAACGCTGCAATGTTGTTTTAACTTTTAATAAATTAAATGTATAATATAAAAATTATGTTTTATTTCCCTGCATTCCTTTGAGAAATGCACTACATATGCCTCGGCGGAAATGGCAATTGCCTGGCTCGTATTAGTGAAATCTTCACCTACGGCTCGGCCTTCAAACTCATACTCGACCTGCAATTGCCTATTTCCCGGCCTTTGCAATAATGTACTATTAAGTTATTTTTTAAACAAGCTTCTTGAACTAAAAGATATTAAATGTAATATCACTTGTCAATACGCATCCAATGAGCCCAAACACGATGGTGCTATCTTATCTGGTTGAGAAGTTGGTAACGCCAGTTTCCAGCTCCATCTTGAGAACAGCTCCATAGTACCATATTATTTTAATTTTTCCCATGGTACTTAAGTACGGCAAGATCAAGCTTAATCGGAAGTTCTCGAAAAATAGATTACTGGTTGCCGGACACACTCACGAAAGTAAGTTAATATAAAGCTTATAACAAAACGCAAAAATACTACTCATTACTGTTTTCACCTATTCTTAACTCCACTCAAAAACTGTCCTTTGCAAACAGCTTCCAGTTTTTGCTCAAAAGCTAAATTAAGTCAGAACCCTACAAAGACTTGGTAGCTACCCAAGTAGTTGAGTAAATAGAGAGACTGCGGAATTACCCAGCGTTTGCATCAAACATGAAGTGTGCTGGCAAACCGCAGGCCTCAGTAGGTACAGTCGAACAAAGAAATTAGTATACTTACCGGCTACAGCTAACTTGTACTTTTCACAAATGTTGTGAGTGTGTAGAGTGTGTGTTATTTACGCCTCGTTTTAGACTTCCTCATTGCTCTAGTTGTCGCAAGCACTAGTTTGCTGAGCAAAGGCATAGTGTTATTCGATTTAACCCGTCTGGAATTTCTGAGTACTAGCTCGGTAGCTCGGATGTAAGCGCACAAGCTGAACATAATTGCAAGCGAAATGTGGATGTACTTTTTGTATAGCTCTGCCTTAACCTTTGGTCGAATACAAGCGCGACGTTATGTTTTTTCTTATAAGGTCAATACAAATGAATATTGACCTTGTACTTTAAAGATACATAATAAATGTTTGCCTATACACCAAACCCTTTGCTCGACTGTACGTAGAACTGAGTGCCAAGACGGACAGGTCTATATTACTCATAGATTCGCTATCTGTAATTCCTACTTTTGAAATGTTTATGCTTTATCTGTATTCAAGGAATTTACTGCTTGATGATTTCAGAAATACATTTGATGATCGTAAACTAGTTTTAATGGCGAAATTAGCGTTGTTCGCAATCAAATATCTAGTGGTACATGCGGTTAAAAAAGTTAATTAAACTACATCATAATTAACCGACTTCCCAAAAAGGAGGAGGTTTTATGTACAACATTACGTTTGTTTTTTTTTTTTTTTGTTCACCGATATCTCCATCAATTGTGGACCGATTTTGAAAACTCTTTTTTTCGTTTGAAAAAGTATGTTCCGAAATTGGTCCCATTTTAATTTGGTGAAGATCTGATGAAGAAATTCGGAGATATACAACAGAACTCTTCAATAAATAACGGCAAATCTCTCGGGATTGCTGCAATCGCATGTCTGTTTATTGTTTATACCATAACATAACATCACGCCAGTACGCTCTTAAGAGGTACGCAGACCTCTCATTTCACCGGTTATGTTCAAGTTTCATGAAATCTATTTTGGCGTTAAGTTACCTTACTAACTTGCCTATTAGGTAGGTACAACTAAAAAGTGAAAAATAAAAAAAAAAATTGCAAAAAAATATTACCGACTTCCAAATACAAAACTACAAAGTGAAAAATAACTTTAATTTTTGAAGTCGGTGTCCATAACGCAAAAAAATAATGGTACCTACGAAAGACACCGACTTCAAAAAATAAAGTTCTTTTTCACTTTGTAGTTTTGTATTTGGAAGTCGGTAATATTTTTTTGCAAAAAGTTTTTTTATTCGATGCAAGATTCTTTATAAATGTTGTCTATTTTACTCTAGCAGTTAATACAGTCAGGGAAAATATATTTTTATCACTAAAATAGATATCACTTGCATGACATAAAACGACAATGGGCCTATTTAATAAAGTCATCAGCCCCCCTAGCCAAGTTACAAACGTTTCATATCGAATTTCTTTCTACAATCGATAACGCCTTCTATTTGTATGGTCTGACCACGTGACTTAACGTTCAGATGTGTCATTCCCATACATTGATTAATTTTCTACTAGCGTTATCGATTGTAGATTGTCAACTTGGCTACAGTTGCAGGTGACAAGAGATTGATGTGATAATGATTACCCAATTTTGTAAATAATACAAATAGGTCATTTTTTTTTCGACAAATATTTCGCATTGACAGTTACATTAAATAGGATCTACTTTTTACAAAAAGTTTTCCTGACGTTTCATTTAAAAAACCGGCCAAGTGCGAGTCGGACTCGCGCACGAATGGTTCCGTACCATTATCGCAAAAAACGGCACAATAATCACGTTTTTTGTATGGGAGCCCCACTTAAATATTTATTTTATTCTGTTTTTAGTATTTTTTGTTATAGCGGCAACAGAAATACATCCTCTGTGTAAATTTCAACTGTCTAGCTATCATGCTTCATGAGATACAGCCTGGTGACAGACAGACAGACGGACCGCGGATCCCGTTTTTACCCTTTGGGTACGGAACCCTAAAAAGTAACGTACCTTTAAGATTATGATAATATTCTAATCGCCCAGTTTTCTCCTAAAATGCTCTCTTTTCACATCCAAGTTTATTCAAGCATCGAGTGATTTGGGTCGTTGGAAAATCTATTCATGTGAAACTCGAAGTTTGGCAGGATTTGTGCCAAAATCTATAAGTTTCTTCTAAAATTGGCACCATATCGGTTTAGAACAAAATAATGTATTAGGAATATGAGTTAGTAAATTGGTCTGAATACTATCCTACTAAATTATTATTATTGTGAAACTTTATGTTTGGATGTTTGATAATATCAGTGGCGCTGGCGTCCTAAAAGCTGAGCGGATTTATATAAAATTTGGTACACGGGTACAATACAATACATTTATTGCTTCCACATGTGAACTTAGATGGTTGGTTACAATTAGGGGACAGGGAATAGGGGGCGGAGGGTTAGGTGAGGGGGTAGAACGAGGCCTGAATCGCCTTAGCGTATCGAAGACAATGTAAAAAGAGTTACCCCAAAATTCGGTTACGGGTTTGCCAGCATCAATTCCTGGAAGGATCAAGCAACTGAACACACAGAGCTGGATATTAAGTGGCCCATTTTTTGTGAAACATGGCATTGGTAAATACACAAGATACTTTTTATCTGGTACGTTTCCGTGGGATAACTTTTGACATTCACGCGTTCCAACCATTGGCAAAAGCTTGTTAATCAATATCGAATGTTTATCTAGACGAAAGATTCCATTTAGTGCTTCTTGATATCTCCAACTTTACTAATCAATCAACAAAAGTTTATCAAGATTTGTTTCGGTATTTGATTGATTGACTTTACCAAGAAAAGAGTTTTTCTACGGCTTACTAATTGCGTCGGGAGGGGATGCCTTAGAAGGACATACAAAGATCTTATTGTTGATGATATTCACAACGATCAGGTGCGTACCCAAGCAGGAAATTAGCGAAAATCACATCCACAAACCAGCTATATTATAGTCAAAGGCTCTTTTGTAGCTGTACTAATGGATAAGATGATTCTTGAGGCTTTATGAGGGGTGACCTCTACACTATTAAACAGCACAGCTGAAAAAATAACAAAATGCATCTTGGTAGAATAATCATCTTGGTAATTTGAAAGAACTATTGTCCAGCCTTTGGCTACCTATAATGCTATCTAGTTAGTAGCATTATAGGTTTGCTTTGGTGCATGCAAAAAGAAGCAAAAGGAGCATGGATTCGTAGAAGGCGGCCTCCTGCAGTTTCTGCCTACCCTCACGGAAAAAGATCAACACCTAACGTTATAACCCTTTTGAATATATAAAGGGGGAAATTAGAATAACTAGCGAAACGGCGCAGCCGTGATGATATTGATATGTATTGACGAAAAAACAAAAAAAACCTCAGTATTTCAAGTAACTACCTACACTAACGTAGCCAGCTCTAGTTTGGTTTTTTTTTTTCATCGCATTACTCATCCTATCTGCCGAGTCTCGCTAGTAAATTTAATTTGATCCTTTACACTAGTGAAGGAATGGAAGTGTCTTAACGGAAGCAGAAACGGAAACAGATGTAAAAAGTATATTGAGACGGAAACGGAAACAGAAACATATGCAGAGTATTGAGAGGCATTGTAAAATACTATGAAAATAAATATTATATTTTTAATAAATCAGTATTCAAAACTAAATGAAGGTACCTTAGTTTTGCTGCTTTTGTACCTAGCAATCTGCTTTGGTAATCTTCATAAATTGCTAATCCAGTTGCCCAACATCAGTCATAATGTTCCGTGTAAATTTCTGTTTTAAATGTTGCAGAAGCAGAACAAGAAACGCATGTAAAAAAGCGTGCAGAACCTCCGCAGTTGCGGCAACAGAACTGCTTCTGTTGCATCACTACTTTACACTGCCTGAGTACACTAGCACTTAGTTAAAGTTATTGCTTCACCTAGCATCTTGCAATATAATCAATATCAGACTTCAATTAATACACTCCAGATTGGCATCTATTGTGGCTCTAATTAAGTTTGTTGTCAGTTTCAAGACTGTTTATTGTTTCTTCGGTACGTTGATTTAATCAAGTGAATTCTCTCGAAATGTCAATTCAAGATGCAGCGAGAAGATAGTTTAGAAAAAGGATAATTTGTTAACTAACCAGTGGTGAACGGAGACAGCTTAAACTTAAGAGAAATAGAATTAACAATCTTCCAATATCAACCCAAATGAGTTTATTAGCATTCCAAAGCTGATGCAAAACAAATTTAAATCTTTATTGCATATCACATGTGTTTAAAACATTCGGGCACAGCAATTTAGTAAAATAATAAATAAATTTGATTAATTAAATGATGCTACAGAATAACAATGATACAATAAAGAATGTGAATTAAAGTTTAGATAAAAGTCAATTAAAATGGTAAAATTTCAATCAATATAAAAATGGCAACAAGATGAAATACAATATTATTGTCAATATGTCGAGCACAGTAATTTAGTATAGTCATGAATAACTAGCTTGTTCATGATTTTAATTTTAACGACTCTAAAAATACAGGATATACACACAATGAACCGACTAGATCATTCATTGCACGAGTGCACCCAAGTAACAGCCGACAGAGAGGGTTGGCTTCGTCGTATCGTGAGGCGAATCATGTCAGCCCGAAGTCCTGCTGCAATATGATGACCACGACCGCTCTACCAAGAGTACACCGATGAAGAAGAAAACACGAAGTTGTTCTTATAATATTAATGTATCTTCTATACCAAAGATTAGAACCGCGTTTTTTACCGCCAAGTCATGCATCCTTAATGTCGCCTTCCAACCTGACCTTTGCGGTGGTGGATTTCAGTTCAGTTTCTTGTCGACTGTCCTAAATAATCCGGGATTACTTCCTACGACCCTGTCAGCGGTAGTTCTGTTAGTCGTAATTTTCACTGGACATAAAAAAAAGATTATGTTAGTACTTAGTAGAACGCTGATCTCGAAATGTTTTGCATCATTTTTGTGTTTGGCTTTTCGCTCTTTTTCACTTGGTTGCCATTATCATCGGTAGGTAACCGATAGGCTGTTGATTCTACTAGGTGTCATATAACTGTTGAAAAATTCAACCCTACCCGAAAAATACACGTTACAGGTAACACCCGAACTATACCTATTTTTTTAGAAACTTTTTATTACCTTTTTCCATCTTTGTCATTGTAATGTGAAAGAATAGATTCAAAATCTATATAGTATTATGGTAGGTATAATGATGGTATGGTTTATGTAAAGGCGTTACAATAGGAACCTTACAGCACGCGACAACACCGATTTTCTGTGAAAAGACATATGTGGTCCGTCATCAATAAAAATATGTACTGGTTGTGTTAAGATCCGTTTGCGGTATCTAAAAATAACCGGAGAGCAGTAAATCTCGGTTTGGTTGAACGGATTTGACTAGAGAATTTCGATTTGGAAACTTTATGATCTTTAGTTAGGCGAGATTTATAGTTATTTATATATCACTATTTTCACGTCTGTTTTCTACAAATACTACAGAATCTTATTCAGGTGTCTGTTTTAGTTTGAAGGTTGCAGTTTTTGGAATCAGTTTGGGTATAAATTAGTTTGTTGCGATTTAGTTAATGGTTAATGTGCGTCTTTAGGCTAATTTATGTGGTTTATTTCGAGGTCGTATCGGAGATTTAGTAGAATGAAAGAAAATGTAGTGTTTATGTTTTGGAGTATTTATCGTACTGGCGTTGGTAGGCACAAGCGCCGGGCGAGTAGGCAAACTTAATGCGTAGTGTTTCTTCCTTCTGCTTACCTTTTTGAAAATTGTATTTACATGGGTCTATGAATTTCAGTTCAGTGCTATCTTACAATATCGTATTTACCCTATATATATTGCCACCTTAACAACGCTATACTGTGATCTGGTTTCATTAAAGTGAGCCTAAAGATGATCCTTATTATCATAAAGTAATTTTGAAAATTAATTTTGCTATACTAATTGTCATTAAAGTATTTATATCACTCTCTCAAGCAACCAAAATGGTAATTAAGGTTTTAATTATTGCCCAGGCTCTAAACGAGGCTATTAAGATAGGACCTGTTGATAAAATATTAAAAGACAAACAACTAAAATTAATAATAAAAAGTTTAGATTAATTTTAATCCATTTATAAGAAGCGACATGGCCAATAGAATACATTAACCTAAACATACATAATCATAGTATTAGTAATAATATAAACTTACCAAACAAACCAAATTAACTTTAGGATGATGCATGTTAAGATTCAATCATGTGTGGTTATAAAATGATTTGTTATTTTGTTTCATATCACTGTTTAGTCACGTTTTTATATACGCAATCTTTAATGGGCTGCTTATATAATAAGCTCCAAATTATTTTTCATTTCATATTATGTTGTATTAGAAGATCAAGATCCGGTTGTCATTTGAAGGTCTTTGACAGTCGTTACCGGTAGTCAGATGCTTGAGATCTGACACTAGTCTTGCGAAGGGGTACCGTGTTACCCAGTTACTGGGTGGAGGTCAGATAGGCCGTCGCGTACCAGTGTTTTACATGTAAAATACTGGTACTTAACTGAATCCGGTAAGACTGGAAGCCGACCCCAACATAGTTGGGAAAAGGCTAGGCAGATGATGATGATTATGTTGTATTAGATGAGTACTTACAGGCTGTTCCTATTTATTTTTTAGGTATGAATTTTAATACATTTTGCTATTGTTTTCTAAAATATAACTTTGGAAATCAGTATCAACAGTATTTTAAAAAGGTGTTTTTTTATTATAAACAGATTGACAACATTACAACAACATTTACAGAAATGAACAAGAAAATAATTCGTGTTCTCAACAACACACCTTACATGAAAAGAAAAGTGTTCAGAGGAAGAAACAACGTAGGCTTTATAGAAGTGAATCGAATTTTGGTTCCCCAGAGACCACAGTCTGATTTATCCGATATAAAAACGAGCAAGGCAATGAAGAAAATATCTCACCTCCTATTACATGGCAACTGGTAAAATGTGGATGTACTACACACCTCCCTGTATCCATCTTTTGGGAATACTGGCGTAATATTATGATAATTTTTGTTACGTAATTCAGACACCTGTCCTAGATAAAGCTTTGGTTAGATTCCCAGATGGAGAGGTGTCTTATTTATTTTTATTAAGAGTGGCTGAATAATTGATGAAATAAAATTACTTCTTAGTGTTTTTGTCTCACCTTGTGCTTAAACGACCAACCTTTTGTGGTTGATAGCATAATTAATGATAACACTGAAAAACCGTGGTCCAACTATTGAAGAACGTCCTTTAGCTATTCACGGCATGAAAAATCAAACACCAATTTATTAAACAAACATAAAAGATAACTTTTCCCCCCGATTTATGAATACATTCAAAACAGTACAGGAGCCATTCATCAAGAAAAATTTACGATCGTAAATAACGAAAAAAGTTTTTAGACTTTTGCGAATATATTGAAATATCAGTTTGAATGGCTGAAGCTTGCATTTTCCAGTACTTCAGGATTTATTGCCTAAAGCTGTGGCCTGATATGGCGGATTGGCTAACTGTGAACATCTAAAACTTGGTACAGATAGATTAAGTTATATGTATGCGAACTTAATCGCTAAATTGCTGAAGAGGAATGTACTCGTATGTATTCTTAGAGGAGTAGATGTCTATTATGTTTGTGTGGAAGTAAAGGCGAGTGACAGTGACTAGATTGCAATAACGTGATTAGATGTCGGCTATCATGTCTGGTCGCAGCCTTATACATGACAAATTGTTATTTAAAAGTACTTGGTTCTAGAAATAGTATTAGAAAAATTGTCTGCGTTTTATTTTCAGAAAAATAAAAGTCTAAGCTAGTTTTAAGTTAAGTCATGGTTCAGTTTAGAAATGAAATATTAGACTTACTAACTTAACTCATTGGTCTAGTGAGGCAAAGAAGAGACTGTGGCTCCTCAAACATCCTTACTGACTAAGTTGAGACTGGAAAAAAGGTCCAACTTCCATGGCCCACCTAGAAATCTTTAAACCGCCTCCGAAGCCAAGTTGGTCACTGCAGGCACAACTTGGTTAGATGGGGGTACTCCAATGACCCGCAGTGCGATTGCGGAGGTACGTCCCAAACAATGCCCACCTCCTATCGTGCTCTCTGTGCAACAACACCTGCACCCTGAAAGACCTTAGTGAGGCAAACGCTGATGCCGTGGCTGAATTCTGGTCAAAACGTATATAATTGAGGAATCATCGATACTAAGAAGAAGAAGAACTCATGTTTGTGTATACTGTTTAACTTTCATTGGATTATTCAAATTTTAATTGATCATCCAAATTCATAACTGAGGTTCTTGGACCAAAAGACTGAACAATATTTCTATTCATCGAAGAACCTTGAAACATTCACAAAATAATAATAATTTGCGTTTACCAACAAGAAGTGGGATGAGACGATACTGATCAATCCATCACAGACTGGTTGTACCTGTCAACCAATAGTGATCGATGTCCTCCAGGCATGGTAAGCAAAGTCCTCTCATGAGGATAAGAAATCGTTCGGAAAAGGCGAATGAAGAAAATTATGAAAATAATTATTATGGGTAATTATGAGCATGTTTTTTACATTCGAAAAGGTAAGTATATTTTTTGGATAATAACCTAATTGTCAATTAGTAGATTTACAAGTAGTATTAGGTTAAAGCTCGTGGCTAAATAATAACAGACGCTCGGGTCGATCATCAAGGTTAAGCAACGCTTGACGAGGTCGGTCCATGGATGGGTGACCATTTCAACATACCGAGTTTCCTCCGTGCCTCGGAAAGTAAATTAAGCCTTTGGTCCCGGCTGTCATTTGAAGATCTTTGACAGTCGTTACGAGTAGTCAGAAGCTTGAGATCTGACACCAGTCTAGCTAAGGGGTACCGTGCTACTCAGTTCTGGGTTGTGGAGGTTAGATAGGCAGTCGCTCCATGTAAAATACTGGTACTCAGCTGAATCCGGTTAGACTGGCTAGGCAGATTGATTGATTACTGAAATTTAAGTCGTTCCAAAATATTTGTAAAAATCAGAAACATGTGTTATTTACTTATGGTGTACATAAAGTATGTAATAAATTATCTTGTAGATACCGCCTTTCTGTTTCGGACACTGGGAACTACAGAATACAGTATGAAAGTACTAGGTATACACCGTTATTTTTTACTCCATAAAAGCTCTTGTATTCCAAATTAAACCAATTCACACCTCATAACATAAATGACCATAGCTGCCGTTTATTACGCCCCTGATGTTCGATCAGATTACCTCGGGTGTCGAATATTGACTACAGTATTAATTTCATACTCAATTAAGCTACAAGAGCCTATCTTCACTTCTATCGAATCGACACGACCGTATTACCCTTGGCAAAATGGCCGTTTTGGGTAATTGTGTAAAATAATACAATATTTTGTTTTCCACTTAACAATGTCCTAATTAGAAAGGGGCCCCGAAAATATGATCCACGTTGCAAATATATGTCAAGGTAGAATTTTTTTCCCCTTGGGTGAGGTTTTTAATTTATGGGTGTTATTAACCACATCGCACACATAATGGTAATAATAACATACACAATAACACAATTGTTGGAATTTTTTTAATCCAAAATAGCAGCCCGCTTATTTACTCGTAACTTTTAATATATTTTGTCTACGTGGTTTACCTATGAGACAGACCCTCACTTTATGAAAAATTCAATTTTGTCAAATGTAGCTATTATTGATATCATACACTATTAGTTAGTGTATGATTTTAATAGCTATATTTGACAACTGAATGAATATTGATATGGATTGTTACTGAAACACCGTCAAAGGGGTGACGCTTTGTCAAATTCAGTGAAACTGAAAAATCTATTTTACATAAGATGGAGCTATTCTGGCAAAACTGTTTTACGTGCTCAATGTCTCTGCTGAAAAATTACAAATCTATTTATGATAATAAGCAAACAACATTAATTGTATGGATATACGTGGTGAAATTCAGCTATTCTCAATGCAGTCAGGTTTTTGCTCTTATTCCAAACCAACCCTTTTGCAGCATTAATTCATCTCCAAAGTATTTAGAGCAGGAAGTAATATGACACTGCCAGAATGTGCCGCAGATGCCAAGTCCCAAATAGAGGAATTTGATCTGGTAATAGAATTCCCCTGAACCAATCCCGCAGATGCTCAGCGCCTCGCAAATACGATTATTTCCATATTTAGAGAAGTTATTACGCTTAGTAATGTTTATGTAGGTTTTTATGTAAATGCAGTGTTTTTGCGATGAATAATGGTGGTCTCATTATTATTTCGTCATATTTTATGATGTCATCTTAATAGAATTTATTTGTCATTTACTTATCGTTGGTGTGCCAATATTATTTTACTATAAGAATGTGGAAACGAAATAATTATTAAGAAGTTAACTGTACAGTGTAGGTACTTCATGTGGTAGGTAAACATGGTGTGGTTCCGCCAAGTCCATGTACCCTATGCGGTACATGATTCCAGTGAAACTATGGGCTCTGGTGGTACGTAGATACTTGTGAAATTAGTGTTTACTTGCTGTACATTTAAAGTCCCAAAACTAATAATGATCTTTTACAGGAACAAATGTCCACCTAGGTATTCTGCTACATCAGTTAACTGTACGTCAACACGTCAACTCCAAAGTTCTGCTCCAAAGGTGAGACAGATGATGATGAAAATGCCCGCATAAAGTAGTACTAGTAACACTAAACTAGTATAATCTTTAAAAACTAAAAAGGTGTTGAAAATACATCAAGATTGATACGAACGGACTCAAAGTAGATTATAAAGGGACACTAACTTATAAATAATTCTGTTTATGTATGACGTTGAATGATAATATGTGAACTAACTTTGTGTAGTTTCTAAACAAAATATTCATTCTATTTTCGTTCATGTTCCGTATAGTTATGTATTTATAGGACTTGGTAATCCTTAATAATTATGCCATACTAAAGAAAATTATTAAAGAATTTTGTTTAAGAATAGGATAAGTATTTCAGGAAACCATTTTGTGGGAAGAATAAATAAAAAATATGTAAATGCACAATCACGTCTCCTTTTGCTATTGCTTTACCAATAACTTACAGTAGAATACCATAAAAAAATCGTATAACATATTTAATATTCTCAATTCGGTAATATATATTTTAAATAAAATATAATTAAAAGTGTAATGAATTCCTTCCATAAATCAAATATCGTATAACGCGTAAATTGAAGTAACCTGGGAAAACTTTAACCTTAAAGGTTTGCATAATACGAAAGCTGAATAAGTTTTCGTCCAAAAACCGAGTTATTAATATAATTCATTCCAACGTCGTTTGACAACGTCGATGGAAGTAAAGGTACCATGTAGCATCCTATATTAATGACCAAACTTTTAGTTGATTAAAAACTTACAAATTCAAAAACTTTTTGAAGAAGAAAAAAATATCACAAACCTTCTCACATAATCCACAAAAATGCACAAAAAAATCTTGTAACAAGTTCACTATAGTACACTTGCTTGCATTTAAATACACCGCTCACACGAAAAGCGACGCGACGCCTTTACGTAACTCGGATCGCTCACGTTTCCGCAGCCCGTGCTTTCGCTAAAGCGTTATCGGCGCGTCTGGCGATTTTGCCCCACGCCGACCCCCTTACAACTACTTCTATAACTGCATTGCGCCCGTACAAACCCAAAACGCTCATTATTGCTACTTAATTTTTTATCTTTGTTCGAAGTTTGAAGAGAGAAACTTTGAATGGAAACGTTTAGTGCATTAAACGCTAGAAGCAGCTTTACCGTTGCGCGTGGTGTTCATAATTGCGATTATTAAACGGATTTTCTCTAAGCGGATTGTTATCGCCGTAACGAGTGCTGGCATAATCCTTTTCCGCTAACTAACTAGCACAGGATGATCTCTGTTGATAGGTATAGTAGGTATACCTAACATTTCTACCCCTTCTACATGTAATTTTACTCTTTAATCATTGTAAAGGCTATTAGATATCCAATAAAGGACTCGTTTCGCCTAATGGCTAAGATTTGAGTGGTGAAGTCATAACATAATATGGCTTTATTGCAGTAATTCGGCTCTCCTCGCCTTTTGTGGTAATTTAATCGTTTCCCGGATTCCCCGGCGAATTAATGGCAACTTTTTTCATCCGCACGGTTTTTCCGCTAATGAAAATTAGGGGAGTTATTTTGTTTTCGTCTGTTGCCGACGCAGACGAGTTTAATAAACAGTCGTTTTGAAATGTCAACGGTGTTTTTAACGAGTTTGAATAGACTGGCCCAACTTTGCTTTGGAGAGGTGAAAAATCGTCGGCTATTTTTAATGTTTTAGAGAGTGTCGCTTTAGTTTTTGTGCACTGATTTGTATCTATTCAAATTTTAAGCACTTAAAAACCGTCTTGTTACAAAACGAGTTTTAACTTTTGTTCTAGTTAGTTATTTTATTTTGAACTTGATTACGACTGAAATAACAAGATATAATGTTTTTGTTTAAATGAAAATTAAAATGGTATTAAGACATTCAATTATTTTGGCTTTTTTTAAAGTTGGTAATATACCCGAGCACCAATATTATTTTCTTACAAGATAAAAGAGTATAAGAATCGTGTCAGATTCTCACCGTTTGACCCTCATATTTTTATGTCAACCCCTAGCGGAATATGATAGAGACTTATTGTCGCGTTTGAAATCCCTGTATCTTGATATAAAAGGGCATGCCAAAGGGTAATATTACAAACCCGCAATGAAGCTCACAGTTTTATCATGTCTACAATCAAATAACATTGTTTAGGTGGGGTAAAAATATCTCAAGTATTTTTATTTTTCATGAAATTCATCTTTTTTAGACGGATTTTTCCTGTGCCAGAAAAGGAATTCCAACATACGCGGATGTGGCATGAATTCGAAACAGACATGACGTAATCTGACATCAGATGAACAAAAAAGTGACAGACCATAGTCAAGTTAGACTTCACCACATTTCGCATTTTTGTGTAAATGAAGCCTAGCAGTACTCTAGTGCCTACATTATGTAGGTAGGCAACTATGATAGTTGCCTATGCTTGCGTACACTACCCGTTTTCCTCAATTAACTTTTACTACAAGCGTGGGGAAATCACCACCTGACTGTTCCTGAACCAAATCAGTGTTAAAATCTAAGCTTTCAAACACGTATTTACATTCAGGATTTTACGTTTTTGTTAATCGTGTTTTGTGTGCGCGTTTTGTTCAAAATTGCCTTTCACTTCATGAAAAGTACTACATAAAGCAAATTTTGTTATATTTTTATTTTGGTGTATACTTAGAAGGCCTACAGTTCATAAGATCTAGGTCTCAACCGCAATTCTTGTGCATGTCATCCATCAACTGTTTAGTCAAGACTTGCCATCACGGCAGTCTTAAATCAACTCTATCTGTAACCAATCAAAGTACATAATTGATTGTCTATCCTCAAACAGACTGTCTGCATTAATCGTCGCAAGACCCTAGTTTGTCTTTCATCTGTAACACGATAAGGGCACAGTGTACAAACAGATTTGGGCCATTGCTAAATTTTTAGACTGTAACTTGATTGATTATAAAGGCTATCGAAGTATTCCTTGCCTAGGTTTTTCGATTTTGAAGCTATTTGGAATGCACTGTTAATTATGCTTTACACTTTTTAGGCTTTTGGTATCTAAAACATCCGACTTTCTAATATTTTGTTTCGGGGTCCGATCGCAGTCACATCTTTTTATACGCCATTGATAGGTCACCAATCAAAATCATATTTGTGGGAAAAAAAATTGCATTTGTTTTTCAATTGATACGGGTTATAAAATAAAGGGAACCATATTAGGACTATTAAAAAAACAGGAAGTTTAGATACATTATATTAGTAGTAGCAATAGTGAGCGTAATGTTTTTATTTTGGTCAATAGTGTATCGTTACGAGATATAATCGAAGGGTAGAATCCTTTATTCAGGTCAAGAGTCACGATGTTGCTAAACTGTTTGAGGATTTATTTACTATCAAGTATCATCCTGAAGATCCATCTGATATAAATGGGTATTCTTTAGTACTTTTACCAAAGATTTCTTTATATATTTAACCATATTGCCAAATGCATCATCTGTGACAAACAAAAGCAGATGCTTCACAACCCTTACAAACGATCTTTATTGCAATTTAACTACTTGTAACATTATCACTAAATAAATAAATAACAATATGTTGATAAATAAATTATCAACATATTGTTTTTTTGGAATATACGTTTTTAAAAACAAATCATTTCACGTTATTTATTTTAAAATCTACGATCTTGGGGTTAAATGAAAGCATCGTTCTAAATCTGTCAATCGCTTGAAGTACCTTTAGCGTTAAAGGCGTTTAGTGGTTTGTGGTGCAATCGGGCCCTAGACTATTTATGTACATTCCGCAAGCTAGACAATACCAACCAATAATAAAAGACGACTGGTAGAAAATGCCTAAGACATTAAGTCCGCCTTTGTACTTGTACATACAGTTTTAATAAATAAAAGCAACCATGTCAAAATATTTTTGCAAAACACAGCAAAACGAATAATACCAATGGACAGAAAATTAAGTGTCTTATATTGTATTGTATGTGTCTCAGAAAATTAGATATCTTAGAAAAATATGTCGAGAATATTACAAAACTATATTTTTAGATAGGAGTGGATATTTTTATAACTTTATAATATTTTTTAAGATCATTATTTAGACCTAACAAACATACATTTATTTTAGGCATTGATAGATGAAAATATTAAGATAATGGTTGAAAGATACGAAAAAAAATACATTATTGGGCGGCCTCAAATAAATTCCGATAAATCAACACAAAAACTTCGAGTTGTGGCATTTATTTCACAAAAAGTGTCACATAATATTTAGTAGCTACTCTATAGTACCGTTATTATCATTCTATCCTCATTCCCCTATCCTTTCTGCGATCGTAAAAAGAAAGTCGGTACCTTTCACCCACTTATCTGAAACCGCTAATCTTTGGAGAGTAGATACAAAGCAAGTTAAATTGGAGGGTCTGGCAGACCTGCTAATCTGTGTTGGGTAATTATGAATTAATTGAGAACAAAGTTGTACAGTACAATTATATGTTAATGAAATGCGGATATTGAAGCGAAAAAACTTTCGTGAATTTTTAATTCAGTTTTTGCACGAGGTTCTATGACGCAGAGTTTATCCTTAAAAACAAGGAGGCCATTCAGAGCACTTTTCGTAAGGAACAAAAACAAATGTTTGAAAGAGGCTATATACAAAAGTTGCGGTGCGGTGCGTTTGTTGCTTTTTTCAAATACAAAGTGGAGGGTGTGGTCGTTAAAAATCAAAACAAAAGCTAAAGTTCTTTATTTTCCACAAAAACAAATCACCACAGTAAGAGGGCCTAGACAAACTGGTATCCTATCACCAATAGCGATTATGATATTGTCATGCAGTGTCGAAATGTCGCTACGCCATTATCAAATGCTTTGGACTTTGATTAGAATCCAAGGTTTTAGCTTATTTTTTTATTTCACGTTCAAAATATACCTAGAATCAGCTAGCCGATTTTGTATAAAAATCATCATGAAAGCAAAGGTGAGGTGAGCATAAAAAGAGCTGTCAGTCATGTTAGGTAGGGTCGAAATAGTACATTTACAATCATATCGACAATCGGGTTTACCCAATATGATTAAAGATATTGAAAACTCGTATTTATGAGTTTAAACATTTACTACAAAGAAAAACAAGAATCTTATTTCATTTATCTACTTTATATTTATATTTATTTATTTATTTTAACTTCATGTACATGGGGGGGACTTAATGCAGCAAGGCATTCTCTACCAGTCAACCTTTGGGTTACAAAGGACACAACAGGTAGTAGGAGTACAAAATAAAAATAAAATATGAACAATAATTAAAGGTGGATAAAACAATAGATTAATAAGTATTATAATAAATATAATATTCTAAATGAAACAGAAATTTTAATATAATAACAATGACGAAGACCGAGCTACGTAAGAGAGGATTAGTGCCGGATTCTACGCTTAAATGAAAATTTACTCTCAGTTTTTTTTTGTTACGGGAAAGGAAGTTCCAGAGTTTTATAGTAGAGACAGTGTAAGAATTAGATAGAAACCCAGTGCGGTGAGAATAAATATGGAGAAGTAAGTTTTTGGAAGCTCGAAGATTAAGATCGTGAGAACTGCCCAACACTTTAAAATACTGTTTTAAATAATCAGGAGAACAAGGATATTCTCTCACTCGAGTTTTTTAATAATTATATATTTTTATTATAAAATACATTTATAAAATCATATTCAGCAAACAAATGTCGATATGATTGTAAATTTAATAAATTTGGCAATCCCTAGCATCATTGATAGCTCACTCCGCTTTTTCCCCTTCGGCTGAATCATCACGGTAAGATTTCTACAGAATAGCACTGCAGTTTATGGTGCGTTCCTTACATTTTCAGTCGTTCTTCTTCAGTTTGCTTCGCAGTCTGCTGTACTAATGGCAACGCTTAAAAGATAAGGGGCTTAAAAGGTTATGTCTAATTTTACCTTTTAATACCTTGCAATAAAGACTTCTAGTTGAAGTAATGGAAACTGCAATTACCTGGAAAGAGCAAAGGGTTTATGTTAGTTGTGAGTTTTTTAATGTTAGCTTTTATTCTGATTAACATTCAAGTTAAATTAACTTCGTTGAACATAGACAGTAAGGCATCAATGTACGCTTGATAGTAATATAGGTAGAAAAACATAACTTTAAAAGCCGACTACAAAATATCGCGCTCTGAAAAGTATGAAACAAGAAAATATTTTTAGAGGATAGCCGTGGTCTTATGCCACCGGTGTGTGACGTCACACTATGTAACCAGCAGACAATCTAACAATAATTCATTTGTCAAATTATGATAAGTAGTTTAGAAGTTATGGGGGAACAAATACAATACATACATACATACCAGTTAAACTCATTCCTTATTTTGGCGTCCCCGTAGTAGGGTTAAAAAATATGGTAGTTCGATGTCGTAAAAATATAGGGAAATCAATTACGATTTAAATCGTACCACATTAAACACATTTGGTACCAGCTTGTGGAACAGTTGAAGAAAGTGGAAGAGCTCAGGTGCTTTTGAACTAACTTTGAACATCAAATGCACATACTTATTTTACTTACGAAGAAAACTACTTGGAATAATTTCCTCCTAGTGCAACATGTGCTAATTTAGTTGAAGGCCACGAAGGTAAAGAAATTTCTACAACATTGATGCCAAAAAGTAAAAAAAAATAACTGTTTGTTTTTCCTTCCATTTTATACAAAAATAACTAATACTACCTTTACGCGGTTTTGCTAATACTAGAGAAATCATAACTTTTTTCGGGATAAAAAGTATCCGTGGTAGTTAGTAGACAGTGGCTCAGAAATTGTGTAGCTTTATTTATTTATTTAACCATTAATGTACTCACACATAAAAAAACAGACAAGAAGAAGAAGAAACAAAAAATAGGTACATAGATATACTTATTTCAGCGAAAGAATCAGAAGCTTTTACGTTATCAGATCAGTACTTCCAGAGACTACCTTTAACAATTTTACCTCTTTATCATATCAGTTTTCAACCCACGACGGAAAAAGAGAGGTGTTATAAGTTGAAGGCTGCTCCCACTCAACCCATAATGGGTGATCTGCCTTTCGACCGAGTGACGGAGAGCAGACTATTTGCTTCGGTCGGAATCGATTTCGCTGGTCCCTTCTTGGTGAAAACTTCTCAACTTCGGAACGCCAAGGCTGTCAAGGCCTACTTGTGTGTGTTCGTTTGTCTGGCCCCCAAGGCGGTTCACTTGGAACTTGTAACTGCCCTCAGCACAGATGCGTTTGTGGCAGCGCTAGGTAGATTTGTTTCCCGCCGAGGAGTACCATCTTTGATCCGTTCCGATAACGGTACTAATTATAAGGGCGCTGATAGATATTTAAATGATATTTGTAATTATCTAAATAAGGATAAACAGAATTTGAGATTTGCCATGGCGCAAATGGGAATTAATTGGCAATTTGACCCCTCAGTGTGCCCACATTGGGGTGGCATTTTTGAGGCCGTTGTAAAGGTGGCAAAAACGCATCTCCGCCGTGTTATTGGTGAAACAATTTTGACCTTTGAGGAACTTGTTACGCTATTTTGTAAAATCGAGGCCGTCCTCAATTCACGACCCCTCTGTCCGATCGCCTCAGACCCAAATGACCTGGAAGTTTTGACCCCTGGTCATTTTTTGATTGGTTAGCATCTTAACGCCCTGCCGGAATATCCCTTCAGGGAAATTAAATCTTCGCAATTGCCTCGCATTGAGTTGCTCCAACAGATGTCCCAAAGTTTCTGGCATCGTTGGTCTTTGGAATATTTGCATATTTTGCAGCAGCGCGTTAAGTGGACTGACAAAACTGATCCTCCCAAAGTCGGAGACCTTGTACTTGTTAAAGAACCTAACTTGTTACCTTTGTATTGGCGTCGTGGACGCATTGTAGTTTTGATTTATGGGTCTGACGGAGTTCCCAGAGTTGCGGAGATCATGGTCGGAGATTCGATTTTGAAGCGAGCAGTGGCGAGTTTAGCACGCTTGCCCATTTATTAGCGGACATAACTCCTTATCTCCGAGACGGGGGGATGTTTCATCCCGAGTTTATATTTACTTGCAACACCGTGTCGGTGGGCTGTCAACGATTTTGACAGATGACACTTGACAGAGTAGGAAGAAAATTTGTAATGAACACACGAGAAATTCGGTGTCTTGTGATTTGATAAGCTAATCGAGCGATATTTCGTTGATTTGTAATAGCTAATAGCGCCCGCCGTTCGCAATTGGTGTGTGGGGCGCCCGCGAAGGTGGTTTAGAATATATTTTCACGCGCAGCGAAGCGCTTTTGTGGGAAACGCGTGTGTATCTGCCTGGAAGCCGAAGCCCGGATCAGAACGCGTTGGTGGTCCCAATCCAATCATTGTCCTTTATTATATATATATATTCTCCTATCCCTAACCTCACGGCACGATATCGATCGACCCCAAGGAGTCTACCACAGGAATCTAAGGTAAGTCCTTTTGATACATCTTGTATTCGTCCCACTTCCCACCTGTTAGATAGGTACCAGGATATCTACCAATAAGGAGCAAATTCCTAGTTTTCCACTGCTGCGAACCGCAGTTTCGTGGGGTACAGGTTCAGACCGGGGACCATAGCGGCGTTGGGACTCCTGGACCCTGCCAGGAGTCCCAACGCCGCTATGGGCCCCGGTGTTTAACTCCTGGCTTGGGACCAGAAGACCTGTATTTAACAGGTATGTTTGATGAAAATCGGTTCAGCCATTCATAGGACATGCTTCGATCGACAATCTATCGAAACACGTAAATATAACATGATCTCTTAGCGAAAATACACCGATACAAAGAGATAAAATGCGCATAACTTTTAAACGGCTTAACCTATTGTCATCAAACATACCTATGATCGCTCTCGATAGGGACACCTTTCAAACAAATAAAAACTTAAATCAAATAGGTTCATCCGTTTAGGAGCTATGATGCCACAGACAGATACACAAATACACAAGTCAGACTTATAACTCTCCTCTTTTCTGTCGAGGGTTGAAAGATCTTTTTCATAAATTTCTTAAAAACAAAACACAAGCGCTACCTGGTCAGTGAAAATAAAACTGGCCAGACAAATGAATAGAGCTCAAACCTTACTCGTACCTATTTGAAACGACATGAAAGGAGCAACATGACGTGAATGAGATTGGAAATTGTTCTGCAGGCTTTGTGTAAAGTGATTTGCTGAACAAATGAACGTGGCACTATCAGACTTACAGATAAAGAAACGTGTATATTGTATGAAATGGTCTGAAACTGGTAGTTGCTTGAAATCCATACTAATACATGTGATAGTAACTCTGACTTTCTGTCTGACGAGTGTCATTCTTAATTTCGACAGTTAAATATTTCGACAGAGTCTCAATTTCGAAAAACAGTAGTTCGACAACTCGTTGCTTCGACAGAAGGCTAAACGGATTCGTATAAAACGTGCCACACGAATGGACCATGCCCAGGATTAGGTCATAAAATATTACTTTTTATCTGGGAGTGGCCTTTGAGATAGTAAAAAATAAATACGCGGGCGAAACCACGGGTAGAAGTTAGTTGTGTCTCGGCGTTAAGGCAGTACCCCGAACAAAACGCCGCACTAGCCGTTTTTCATGCAGTTTTTAGGAGCTATCTACTCGTTATTTAAAAAGAAATATCAACTAATAAAAATTCATTAAATTTTAATTTTTTCAATGATATATGTTACACTAATCCTCTTCCATCAAAATCATAAAAATGAGAAATAATGATTGATAGCGTAAACGTTCATTAATTTATGTACTAACACTAATTGATAGAAAATTAAATAACGAACATATTGTAAGTTTTTTTTTCAAAAGTCCAAATTTCGATTTTATAAAGATTTTATTCTAAAATCTGGGCGTAACTCATGTGCCACCAGTGTGCCGCTAGGGCACTAGGAATGTCCACAGCGGTGTTTTGGTCAGGGAACGGCTTAAAAAGAGACGATCTTGAAAGGGAGAGAGGAATGCCGACTTCGGTTCATTTGTGAAAATAGTGATAAATAACAAGCATAAACACGACTGGGATATTTTTTTTTATTTCGGAGTTCCGGTGCCTATCCTTCATCTGGCTTGGTTTAGGCTTCATCACCAGGTCAGTTTGATGGTACCATTTTCATTGGAACCATTTATAAAATTTGCTTTATCACAGTCATTTAACTATTCAAGATGTCTTATACCCAAAACATATTTAAATCATTGAGAAGTTCCAGCCATCTGTGGTCTTCTTCATCAGTTCCATTTCACCAAATGGTATTTCCTGTATGCAAATGCTAGCCATGTTTATGCAAATATCAAAATAGCTATATGTATGCCTATAAAATTTAAGGATTTCCTGGATTTCCATGAAATCTCTCATCAGATTCTAACTTGGTGACAATGGGACCACCTCGAGAGTAAACCCTTTCAAACTAAAAAATAATTTTCAAAATCGGTCCATAATTGACGGAGTAAACGGTGAAAATACCTACAGTCGAACATAATAATCTCCTTTTTGGAAAGTCGATTAAAAGTGATTATAGCCAGATCCTTCTTCTTCTTAGTCGTTACGCTCTTGTCAGAGCGGTCGTGGTCGTCATGAAGTATTGGTGATATATGGGACAGATGTAATGCGTCTCACAATGTCTCGCCACCTTGCCCGATTAGAAGTCATCCGGGTACATTCGTGCACGGGACCGCCCACAGCAGACTTGATCTGGTCGGTCCAACGCATGGGTGACCTACCACGCGTTCTAGTGCCTTCCACTTTTCCTTGGACGACTAAACGCTCTATGGACTGACTGTCTCGCCTTGAAACGTGTCCGAAGAAAGTGAGTATTCGGGACTGTACTATTGTGGACAGACGCTGCTTGATGTGGAGTTCTTGGAGTATCGAGACATTTGTGCGGAACTCGGTCCACGAAACTCCGAGCATTCTTCTCCAGCTTCACATCTCCAGAGCGTCTATCTTTTTTTTTTCCACCTCCCGCAACGTCCACGTTTCTGCAGCATACAGAAATATGGTTAAAATTAAAGTGCGCACGATCCTGGTCTTCGTGGCTTTGGTGATGTCTCTGTTCCCCCGTTTTTTTTTTCATTTTGTTCATTGCAGTTCTTGTGATCGCCATACGCCTTTTTATCTCGTCAATGCAGCCGCCGTTATTCGAGATTAAAGCTCCAAGGTATACGTAGGATTGGACTACGTCGCAGTTTGCGATCTGAGTAACTTCTGGTGAATTATTGTTAGCACGGTCCACAATCATCACCTTGGTCTTGCTGCGATTAATCTTTAACCCGAATTCAAGACTCACTTGTTCCATTTTGCATAGGAGTTCTTCCATATGGTGAGCACTAGATGCAAAAAGAGTGGTTATGCGCATTATAAGCTCTGTGTAGATATTAAATAAGAGCGGCGATATAATGCATCCTTGGCGGACACCTGCACTGGGGTGGAAGTTACTGGACAGAATGTCATCTGTTCGTACCGAGGCTGTGCTTTCTTCGTACAACCTCCTCAGAAGATGAATTAGTGTTTCGGCGTGCCCATGTCAAGTAAAGTTTTCCACAAGATTGGCCATTTTACTGAGTCAAATGCTTTGGAGAAATCAACAAAGCAGATGTATGTTGGCTTGTTGAATTCACGAGCTTTTTCAATAATCTGGCGAACAATAAGAATCTGTTCCCGTGTACCCTTTCCCTTCACAAATCCAGCCTGTTCAGATGCGATTTCTTTGGACAGATACGCCTTCAGCCGCTCATTTAGAATATGTAACAAGATTTTGCTGGCGTGGGATATCAGTGCAATAAGGCGATAGTTGTTACATTTCTTGGTGGAGCCTTTTTTATGTAAAGGGGTGAAGACTGTATGAGTCCATTCAGATGGCCAAGTTTCTGTCTGCCATACTCTGTTACAAATGGCATGGAAGATATGGACGCCACGTTCTCCTAAAGCCTTTATGGTTTCTATGGGAATTCGGTCTCTTCCCGTGGATTTTTTAGTTTTAAGATGTTTTATGGCGTACTTTAGACAGAAGAATATCCGGTTTCAGTTCCTCCCTGTTTAACTCTGTACTTGGAAAAAGACGCGACTGTGGGTCCTGGAATAGTGATTGACAGTTGTTCTGCCACGTTTCTGGGATTTGGTCTAGTTCTGTCAAAACTTCGCCTTTATCGTTCTCGATAGCCCAGGTTTTAGTAGGTAGAGTTCTTGTGATATGACGAATTTTGCGGTAAAGATCCCCAGATTCATGCTTCCCTGCGTGTGCTACGACTTCTTCACAAATTTTGCGAAGTTATGAGTTATGATCTCGTCTGCAGTTAGCTTGAATTTGAGCGGATAGCTTGTTCAGCTCTCTAACGTCCGCTCCTCTCGCATTTTTGTGTCTTCGATCCTCAATTAAAGCAAGAGTACTATCTTTTATCCAGTGTTGCCGTTTATGTGTTTCAGTTGATGGCTTTGATTCTGCGACCGCTTCCTGAATAAGATGTTTTGCCTGGTTCCATAACATTTCTGGTGTTGCCACAGTGAGGTTTGCGTCGGTTCATTTTGACCAATTCTGCTCAATTGCCGTAGTAAATTTTGCGGTGTCTCTGACTTCAATTCTGCTTTGTTTATTAAGGGTTCGAGCAGCTGCCAATTTTAGTCTTAGCTTCACAGTAAGGAGTTCATGGTCTGTTCCGCAATCGGCACCAGGCAATGTATGAGCATTGATGATAGAGGTTTGCCAGCGTGATCGTACTAAGATATAGTCGATTTTATTACGGTAGGTGCCTCCTGGCGATGTCCAGGTGTACAATCTCCGTGGATGATGTTGAAAAAGACTATTTGTTATCACTAAGTTGTTTTTATCGCCAAATTGCATCAATCGCTCACCACTATCGTTGCGTGTACCGAGTCCAAAATCTTCTACACTGCGGTTAAATTTCCGGGAATTGGCTCCTATCTTAGAGTTAAAATCACCCATAATCAAAAGTAGCTCTCGGTTGGGCATTTTAGCGATGGTCTTTTCCAACTCCAAGTAGAAGCCGTCTATGACGTCTGGCTTCGCACAGCTAGTAGGGGCATAAACCTGTATAAGGTTCAAGTTCATAGGCGACGCCTTCAGCTTGATAGTAGTTATACGGCCACTGACCGGCTCATATCCCAACACGTAATTCCTTAGATGTTTTGGAATCAAAAATGCTACTCAATTGCGGCTGTTGTTGTCGTTTCCAGAAAAGTAAATAGCATGGGTGTCGGTGAGAAAATATCCGCTTTCTTTCCAGTGGGTTTCAGCCAATCCACAGACGTTCAAACCACACCGAGTTAATTCACGTTCAACGGTGTCGAGTTTCCCATTTTCCAGTAGCTCACGTACGTTCCACGTTCCTATCTTATGAATATGTCGTAGTCTAAAGGGATTTCCAGTAGCATAGTTTCCATGGCAAAAGAAAAAGCTTATGAAATGGTTTGGAAACACAGGGTTCTAAAATTGTTACAAGATATTAATATCAAAGGGAATGTCCTAGCATTCATCAGAAATTTCATGTCAGGAAGATCAATTAAAGTAAGAATAAATAATACTTTATCTAACTCTGTTCCCATAGAAAATGGGCTACCTCAAGGAGCGGTGCTTAGTGTAATTTTGTTTTTAATAGCTATAAATAATGTTTTGTATTCTATGGAAAAACCAGTTAAAGGATTTTTGTTTGCTGATGACCTGACCTTAACTTGTAGTGGAAGGACACTGAATCCTACGTTAAAATTAATACAAAACACTCTAAATAATCTTCAAGATTGGTCCGCGAAATCAGGATTCAAATTTTCTAAAACTAAAACCCAATTCATAATATTGTCTAATAAGAATAGTAAAACTAGAAACATACAATTAACCTTAAATGAACATAGTCTAAAAGAAGTAAATAATTTAAGAATTTTAGGATTAACTTTTGATAAAAAAATGACTTGGAATACACACGTAAATAAACTAAAATCTGAATGTCATAAAAGGTTAAATATAATTAAGGTACTATCATCAACAACTTGGGGTTCTGATAGAAAATGCCTGATTAATACATATCGTGCTTTAATTAGGCAAAAGCTAGATTACGGCTCTGTTATATATGATTCTGCCAAAAGTCGTGTCTTAAATTCCTTAGAAAGCATTCAAAATACTGCTCTTCGTCTTAGTATTGGTGCGTTTAAAACAAGCCCTATTAAAAGCATTTTAGCTGAAGCTGGAGAAATGCCATTAGAATTTAGAAGAAAGGAACTTGTAATTGTGTACGCTATAAATATACTATCCTGTCCTGAAAATCCAACTTATAATTACTATAGTAAATCAACTTCTACAGATGTAGAATATGAATTTCGACCTAATTTACCGCAACCTTTACGAATTAGAGCACCTAAATATTTGAAAGAATTAAAACTTAAGATCCCCCCGGTTTTTACAAAAAAATTACTTACCTGCGGTCCATGGGAAACCATTGAATTCCCAATTAACTTAGAACTAGCCAAAGCTAACTATACAAAAAATTGTATAATGAAATTAATAACAGATATCAGGATTATAAAACTTTCTTTACCGATGGATCAGTTATGGATGGAAGATCAGGAGCCGCAGTAGTGTCTGATGATAAATGTTATCGATATAGACTTTGGCATTTTAATTCAATTTTTAGTTACGAAGCAATAGCTATACTTAAAGCTTTAGAAATAATACATACTAAATCTAATTCAGAAAAATATATTATTTATACCGACTCGAAATTATGTCTAACAGCATTACAAAATTTAATCAATACAAATCCGCTTATTGTTGATATTAAACAAAAAATGATAAATCTTCTTAATAATAATTACAAATTTCAAATTATATGGATTCCAAGTCATCAAGGTATAGTTGGCAACGAAAGAGCGGATAGTGAAGCTAAAAATTCGACCAATGAAAATGAGATTTGCAAAACAATAAAATCTACTCCAACCGAAATAAAAAAATACTTCAAACATAAAGTCAAAATTCTTTGGGATCATTACTGGAAAATAGAAAATACAACAAAATTAATTGGCATAAGAAATTCAATTTTTGACAAATCTATTTCATTCAGATTCAGAAGGGATCAAGTGGTAATTACCAGATTACGTATAGGACACACAAACTTAACTCACATTCATCTTATAACTAAAGCTAATAAAAACAAATGCAAATGTGGAGTGGACTTAACAGTTATACACCTTCTAGTTGAATGCACGGCTTACAGTCAAGAAAGACAAATTAGCAATGTACCTTCTAGTCTAAAAGATTGTCTAAATAAGGATACACGAACCTTAACATTTTTGAAATTGATAAATATGTATAAACTAATGTAACCTATTCTAATTATAAACTAATGTAACCTATTATAATATAATGTTTACTGTGGTCGCTAATGACCTTAGATGTTGAAAAGCGACCTAAAATAAATAAATAAAAAAAATAAAAAAAAGTTATAGCGCTATATTTATAAAAAAAAAAATTGGTTTTAAGTCTTTCTTTTTGCCGCTGGCAGTGTTATTTATCACCATTTTTTTGCCTTTATTGTCCTGCTGGGTAAACATCTTCCCTATATTTTTTCATCTCTCTTTGTTACTTGACTTCTCCGACTAATCTTTCAGGATTTCCCTCTGGAGCAACTGGACAGATTCTCAGCTGGACAGTTTCGCAGCTGGACAGATCAGCAACTGGACAGCAGTAGTTCACATGGCTCTGTAAGTGATACCTGCTCAGTCAAACTTCAGCCTTTTAGATTTTTCTATCTTTGGTAGCGCCATCTCTTGTAAATGTCATAAATCAATGACCGAAAACACATAGACAAACGCATTTGAGATTTCGCGGGCGATCGATATCTTAATTATCTCGTTCCTTCCTCATTCCTTTTCCCTTTATGTACGCCTTAATGACAGGTCGCCAGAACGAACCGAAACTTCAACGTGAACGGGCCTCGTATCTCAACCGCCAGCTCTCCAAGCCACCTGGCTGGAGACTGATGCATCTAATTAGTTAGATTGCAGAGAACCTTGTGAACCGTGTCTATTAACCCGCCTCGCGGATATAAAACAATTGTGTGAAGTGTGTGGATCCTGAAGGAGCCATTTTGGAGTAGAAGAACACCAGCTCGCTGCCACACGTGGGCTGGGATCGACCACTACAAGGTAAGGCGTACTACTTCCCTCATTTCCATACTAGATCGCCCGAATTGATCCGTGAATATTTTCCCGCTTATTTTCAACGCACTATTGCCAGAACCCTTCAAATACAGTCCACTTTTCATGATAGACACAAGGATGAAGAGGTTTCTCAAACCGCTATAACATTTTTGGTCCTTCGTAGCCCGATATATTACTATAATATATCCATTTTCCTTTATTTCTTACGTAGGAATCAATTATAAATTCCTACTAGGGTCGTGGCACCTAGCCGCCTACCCACATAATCAAGTTGTAAACCCAATACGTGGTTCCATCAACGCCGCTATAGCAGGTTCATAATTACGTATCTGCTATTATTAAAAATAATAAATATATTATTAAAAAACTAACTTGTCGTATTGTAAATTGCCATATTTCAAACGTCTTTTAGTTTAACCGCCCTTATAGGAATCACCTACCTCCAATTATAAATTGTTAGGAATAAGTTACTTTCCGAATACCGCGGGGTAGACATTCATTCTATAAGAGAAAAATAAAATAGGTGTACTACTTGTAGGTACCTATGCAGTATAAATATCATAACTTTACCGAATACGTTTCGACGATTGCGGGCTATAGGTTGCATATTTATACCTATTAATTTATCTTAAACAATATTCAAACTTAACAATAAAACTGGTTGGGATAGTAATGCTATTAACATTTTGTACTATATAATTACTTTGGTTAGTGGGTACTACGAAAAAACTTATTTCGTTACTACGCAAATATTGCGAAACCCGTTGTCACAGTACAGTCACAATCAGTAGTATTGCTTTTCTACATATAGTTGTTCGTTTAAATAATTACCGTACATTGTTTTGTTTGTGTGGTTATTTGTAACTACATAACATAACAATGCCGCGTGATGCGAAAGCAATCGCTTCTTCGGAAGATCAACAGTTAGTGATTTTAGAAGCTAAGCGTAATATACTTTTCGAGCGTATTCAGTCAATTTATGATCGCTCTAAAGTCGCTTATACTTCCGAATCGGTGAGAGAAGGCTTTCTCAGTTCTTGTGTAACAATAGATGATATTCGAACGGACTTTCATAAATTATTGGATGATTATAATGCTAGGTTACTGGCTATATATCCCGATGCGAAGCCTAGCTATCAAGCCTACGCCTCATTCGAGGATATGTATTGTTCCGTGAAACGTGTGATGTCTCAATTGGAAGATAAGCCGTCCGGAAGGCACAGTATGAGTGATTCCGCAACATGTAGACCAAGGTTGCCGCCAATCGAACTCATGTCGTTCGACGGTGATATACGAAACTGGCCATTATTTTATGCAAGTTTTAAATCTACAGTTCATGACAATAAGTCGCTGACGGATGCAGACAGGTTGTACTATTTAATAGGTAAGCTGTCGCCGAAGGCACAGTCTGTGTTCGCGGGCGTCACACCGTGTGCTGAGAATTACCAAGTCATGTTCCAGGCACTCCTCGATAGGTACCAGGATATTCGTGTCCTCGCGTCTACCTACTTGGATCAAGCTTTAAATCTTAAATTATCCGGTCCCGCGTCTGTTTCGAATTACCAGCTATTCGTGGACAAGTTCATCACCGCAATTAATTCCCTAAAGAATCTAAAATTAGTTGACCTTCTGGATTTCATTTTATTGCACCTCGCAATAAAAAAGTTTGACACTGAAACTATTCGCGCTTTCGAGATGACAGAACGTAATAGTAAGATTCCCACTCTAGATAGTTTTGTCAGCTTCATCAATGATCAGTGTCGGATATTCCGTAATACCCAACCACCCTTAGCTAACAATAATAAGCCTAATAGTTCAGACAATTCACATAAGTCTAATAAATCGCGTAGTTTTAATAATAAAATGACCGCTCCTAATCCACAATCCTATGTAGCTTGCTCTGAGTTAAATAATTCAAACAAGTGTCTGTGCGAAGCATATATCCATGAACACTTATATAAATGTCCCGCTTTTGATAATTTGACTCCGACAGCTCGTTTCAAATGTGTGAAAGACAACAATGCTTGTGTCAATTGTTTGAGTATTAAACATAAAACGGTTCTTCTAAATTAAAGTGTCGCATATGTAATCAACGTCATCATACATTGTAACATTTTAATAAAAACCCGCAATTATCAACTGTAGTGACGTCACAGCCGAATCCGGTCCCAACGCTTATGCCGACAGTACCTTCTATTACCTCACAGTCTGAGGTATCGTTGTGTACGACCTCTGTCGCTGGCGCCGCTCGATCGCGTTCGATTGACGCTCGGTGCGTTGCGGCGTCGCCGTCGGCGAGAGATAGCCCGCAATGTACGGCGTATACAACCGTTCTGCTCGCTACTGCTCAAGTCGTAATTTACGATGTAAATGATAAGCCGCACATTATACGTTGTTTACTAGATAGCGCATCTCAAAGTAATTTTATTACTTCTGAATGTTTTAAGCGTCTAGGACTTTGGAAGAACTTTCATACTTCTAATTTAATAGTTAAAGGAATCGGTGGGTCGGAAAAACCAGTTAAAGGTTCCGTAGATATTAAATTATATTCTCGTTTTAGTAATGATATTAATTTTAACGTTTCTTCGCTTATTGTTGAACGTATTACGGAGACATTGCCGACCGCTCTCGTCGATGTCTCTAAACTTACACATCTCAAAACATTACCGCTCGCAGACTCGAAGTTTGCGGAGCCGAGCGGTATCGATGTTTTGATTGGTGCTGCTATATTCCCGCGCTTGCTTTTGCCTAACATAGTGCATAGCGAGCAATATAATATACCTCCCGCTATTGAAACTGTGTTGGGGTATGTGGTTATGGGTTCCGTACCTACGGCACATACTTCACACTGTACGAGTACAACTTCATGTTGTTCTGTTCTTCAAGATCCCAGTTTAGATTCGCTTCTCAAGCGATTCTGGGAGCTTGAAGAAATTTCCGCCTCGCCCTCGCAGAGCCGTAAGGATCTCGAGTGCGAAGAACATTTTCGCGCTACCACTGTTCGCGATGACAGTGGTAGATATATTGTGTCGCTGCCATTTTGCGACGACCCTTATTCGCTAGGCGACTCATACGCTGCCGCACTTAGGCGTTTTCATTGTTTGGAGCGCAAACTTGATGCGTCCTTAGGGTTACGCAGCGCTTACAATGACGTCATGCGGGACTACATTAACAAGGGATATTTGAGTCCGGTTTTAAAAGATGACAACGTTTCTAATCTGACATATTACATTCCGCATCACGGTGTCGTTCGCGAAGATAAGACTTCCACTAAACTTCGCGTAGTTTTAGACGCTAGTAGTCAAACTACATCGGGACAGTCGATCAATGACATTCTACATGCAGGCCCTAATCTACAGGGTGATTTATTTAATATTATAATTCGTTTTCGTCTCTTTCAAATAGCCCTGTCTGCTGATTGCCGCCAAATGTTTCTCAATGTCGGCGTTCGTGAATCGGACCGTAGATTTCAACGCATCTTTTACAGATTCAGTAAACATGAACCTATAATGGTCTACCAATTTAATCGTGTTTGCTTCGGATTTAAGTCTAGTCCATATCACGCGTTACGTGTAGTCCGCCAGTTAGTCGCTGATGAAGGCGATAATTTCCCTGCAGCGTCTGCTGCTGCTTCTTCCGCCCTATATATGGATGACATTGCCTGTAGTGTCATGTCCATACCGCAAGCAATTTCGCTTTGTGATGAGCTTATTCAGCTCTTCAAGCGAGGCCAGTTCGACCTTGTCAAATGGACAAGTAACTCGAAAGAGGTTCTCGCACACATACCTGATACTCATAAGGCTTCGCCCGATATCGAGTATGAGAAGTCTATACCGCATAAGGTCCTGGGTTTACGCTGGGACAAGTCTTGTGATAGTTTCCGCTTTGACGTCACCACACCAGATGATAAATGTACTAAGCGAACCATGCTTTCCACAGTGGCTCGGCTATGGGACTTAATGGGTTTTGTCGCCCCCACTATTCTGTACGCTAAGCTCTTAATTAAGGAACTTTGGCTAGCAAAGTGTGACTGGGACGACATACCACCTGAACATATAGTCACCGCTTGGAAGCAGTTTTGTACTGAGCTTTCTACGCTTAATGAAATTATTATCCCGCGTCATCTGGGGTTGGTCGACGGATGCACCATGAATTTAGTAGGTTTCGCTGACGCCAGCGAGCGTGCTTACGGTGGAGTCGTATACATGCAAATATACAATGGTTCTAACTACTCCGTGCAGTTAGTTAGTGCGAAGTCTAAAGTCTCACCTGTGAAAACCATTTCGGTGGCTAGACTAGAGTTGTGCGCGGCCCTACTGTTGTCTAAGTTGCTTCGCAAGGTACAAGACACAATATCGCCCCACTACCGCATCCATAAGGTATACGCGTTTACTGACTCTAAAGTAGTGCTCGCCTGGATAAATTCCTCACCGCACCGCTGGCAAACTTTTGTTGCCAATCGGGTTACTAAGCTGATAGAGCTTATACCCGCTAATTGTATCAACCATGTCGCAGGTACTGAGAACCCCGCTGATTGTCTGTCTCGTGGTGTCACGCCAGCTAAGCTCTTGCAGCATCCATTGTGGTATCGTGGACCATCGTGGGTTTCTCATGACCCAGCTGAGTGGCCCATACATACTTTCGAACACAATGCACTGCATGAGGGCGTACCCGAACAGAAATCAGTCGCTCATGCCGTGGTTTCTGAGGTTACGGAATCACCAATTTACGCGCTAGCACTACGTGTTTCGTCGTGGTCTAAGTTGCTACGCGCTATTGTTTACGTCTATAAGTTTTTAAGACAACTGCCTAGTGCACGTACTGTATCAAGCTCTGATCTGAAATATGCAGAAATTAAATTGCTGCGAGCTGTACAGGATGTTCATTTCCGTAACGATATTTTAAATTTAAAAAACAATAAACCAGATACAACCCGTGTTGTTACTGTGAAAACCGCAAAGGGTAGCTATGTGCGCCCTGTTGTGCGTCTGTGTCCATTACCGACTCAATAAGGCCTGGCTTGATAGTTAGGTCTCTTAGTTTTAGTTAGTTAGCGACGCAACATAATTTTCTATTAAGATTTAACTATAGGTATGCAACTTAATGTATTATGCAACTCGCAGTATTTATCTTAAATCTTAATAATTGAAATGTAAAAATCCGCATCTTAGTCCGTATTGCTGAATAGGTATACGGTAGTACACCTCAAAGGGCTAAGTTTAATTTTCATTAAAGGTGACCCTTTAAGGCCGGGAAAATGGTAGCGCCATCTCTTGTAAATGTCATAAATCAATGACCGAAAACACATAGACAAACGCATTTGAGATTTCGCGGGCGATCGATATCTTAATTATCTCGTTCCTTCCTCATTCCTTTTCCCTTTATGTACGCCTTAATGACAGGTCGCCAGAACGAACCGAAACTTCAACGTGAACGGGCCTCGTATCTCAACCGCCAGCTCTCCAAGCCACCTGGCTGGAGACTGATGCATCTAATTAGTTAGATTGCAGAGAACCTTGTGAACCGTGTCTATTAACCCGCCTCGCGGATATAAAACAATTGTGTGAAGTGTGTGGATCCTGAAGGAGCCATTTTGGAGTAGAAGAACACCAGCTCGCTGCCACACGTGGGCTGGGATCGACCACTACAAGGTAAGGCGTACTACTTCCCTCATTTCCATACTAGATCGCCCGAATTGATCCGTGAATATTTTTCCGCTTATTTTCAACGCACTATTAACAGAACCCTTCAAATACAGTCCACTTTTCATGATAGACACAAGGATGGAGAGGTTTCTCAAACCGCTATAACAATCTTAATTAGTTTTTTTGTGATTTTGTTACAAACAATGGATACTTAATCACTTCTTTGATTACCATACTAATGATGTTTAAGGATAACACAAAGTATCTTGTAACTGCGGGCCATCCCATTAAATGAGCCATTTAAAACATTTCTCCCATTTTTATTTTTCTGAGTAATTTGTTTGTTCTAGGGATTTTTCTTCTCAAATATTTATTTGGTATATCTTTCTCTGTCAAGAACTTCTAGATTTTGTGTGGGGTAAGTGGTCTTAACAATGTTTTTTTGGGTTTCTTGATACTAAAGAATCACTACAAGATGAAATAAAAGCAATATAACTTCCGTCCAACTATTCGAGTTACCCTTTACTTCGTCGATAACTATTAAAGTTTTCGTTTTTAATATTAAGGGTTTTTTTGGAACGTTTCTTTGGTAAAGTAAACGAACTGTCTAAATAGTGATCCTGGGTTTATTTAAGTAGAATTTGCTCAAGCAAATTGCGAAGCAGAAAGTCCTTTTATTTTTCTTAATAAGCCTATAATTTTGTAGGCCAAAAATTTAGATAATCTCGAATAGAATCGGCAACAACTTCTAACTACAAGGTGTCAAAAGTCATTTAGAAGTATTAATTGCTTGATTTTGAAGAGATACCCATGTTATTACAACTTGCTCCTCAAGTTCAAAGTAACTATATGTTACTTCCACAACATAAAGTTACCAAACAACAAATTAAACTTTAACTTTTTGATAACTTCAGAATCCACTTATAATATCCAGACATGAGTCTTACCGCAGATACATAACTACAATTTAGGTGAACATCTACTCTTGTTAGGTATTTTAACTCTATTCACTACCCGTAACTTACGACACCACCAACCGATTGGCGATCGGATTATTAGCCTATACCGTTCGCACTGCTGTGACACAGCACAGGCCTCATCTGTGAGGGGGGTGCACCATAATCTACTTCGCGAACCAATGCTAGCTGGTAGATGTCACGTTTTGTCGAGTTTTTGTACTAGAACAAGACGGCTTCCTCGTGATGCTTTCCTTCAGTTTTGAGAGCTGTGGTGATGGAAGTAAAGCGCCCGGCTTTGTTCAAACCTATGACATGTACGTAAGTCGGGGCCATTACTACTGCACCTACATCTTTATTATTGCAGTGTTTTATTAGATTTGCTTTTTATATACTTATTTTTCTCACGTTACCGAAGTCTTCTATCGCTTGCGGCATACCCCTCAGCCATAATAAAACTACTTAGTTCAATACCAAACTATTTTGCGGAAGATCAATCATGTCACATAACTGAAGCGACGCCGAGAGCGTGACTCTGCATCCCGCTAGATGCATTAAAAGCACACTCTTACCTTTGCTCAACAGATAGTTTGTGTTCATTGACACTTCTTGACTTCAGTGAATAGTTAACATTGACATCATAATATACACATACGATGATTTTGATATAGCCTGAAATACGTTTTTTTGTGCCAAGGTTAATTAAAATTGTTTGTGTAAATTGTTTTTAAAGAATTATAAAACAAACAGACAGGCAAAGTCAGTAAACTAACTGGATAATGTGTTTTTCCTAATGCAGATATCATTAAATAAATATGTTTATTTTATGCTAAACTGTCATATGACAAATTGATAGTGATTTCGATCTTCGAAGCCAGTTTTCTTCATTAACTACCTACTTTTTTTTGCGTGGGACATCATCCAATGACTTCTCCCTACCTAATGTCTTAAAATAATCCATACTATCCATACTAATATTATAAATTCGAAAGTAGCTCTGTCTGTCTGTGTTACCTTTTCACGCTTAAACCGCTAAACCGATTTAGATGAAATTTGGTATGGAGAAAGTTTGAAATCCTGGGAAGGACATACGATAATTTTTGTCCCGGAATTCATACTTAAAGCGGTGAAAAGTGTGGTGGATTTTTTTTGGTGAACTAATCACTGCCCAAGTAAGGCGGCCCAAGCAATATTGGTCAAAAATAATAATATAATGAATATAAAAAAAAAAATACAAAAAAATGGCTATTCCAAGTACGAATGCTACGCAGACAAAGTCGCGGGCAACTAGTAATTATTATAAACCAATAATATTGTATGTCTTCATTAGATTTTGAATCCGCAACCCTTAACTTAAAACTAGTAGTCTTAACTTATTAGTCCGTGAATTCGACGCATTAATCCCCGATGAATTCTTAATAAAATTGTTTTTTTTTTTATAGAAACGAATTGGGTGGGAGAAGTGGAGTAACCCCATTATTTTATCTTCCTAATTGAAAATTGTAATCAGAGGTCTTTGTCCTTCGTCGGTGTACATTTAGTTGTTCAAAGACACAGGATTGTTTAACGCACATTTCTCTTGGTAACTGATTGCTTCACATATTTTATGTTCATCGTTATTTACTGCGTGGGCTTATTGTTACGAGCTGTATTTAGTATCTAAGACTAATGATTAAATCTTAACTTAAGTTGAATCTTGTAAACGGCATAATTTTGATTCAATTAACTGTCCATTAATCCAACAATCAATTATTAACGACATATCTTATCCTGATAATTGATAATAATAATACTATGCCGACAATCTTTTGCAATGTTTTATACCTATCTTTTATCTGTTACCTCAAAGAGAAAAATGTTTATAATAGAACACCTTTAATATTAATTCGTTCATCTATACATTGAGACGCCATCATTTGGATGATGAAGATGACAGATAGTTGAAAATCGTGAATATGAATTCATTTAATGTTCTCATTCAAACTATATTTCTGTTCCAAATATATCTCTTTACCAGACAATATCTAGATATTAGACAGTCGTAATCAGAAACTCTTTGTTTCCACCCGTATTGTCATCTATAATTGGGCTAGTGAATTATAACAACCGCAATTATAATTTCACTGATTTATGAGTTAGAATTAATTGGATAAGAACATCTTAAATGTTGGATCAAATTAGTTTTACGTCGAGTGGGTACCCATTTTGCTTAACGCTGTTAGGAGAATCAAATGGCCGAGATTCGCAAAGTTTCTTAGACTAACTGGTGTAATTGTTAAGAGTTTCTCAATCATTGATATAGTTTTCTCAATCCAGAATTGCCAGCACCTTACCAAATTTTATAAATTTACAACCACATAAGTTTCCGTGCACGACTGGACATCTACTGTTTCATTAATTTATTGACTGACAACCATCAAAAACCGCTTTGTCTAAAGGTATGAGGTTTTGCACTTGAGTTCCTTAAACAAAAGTGAGCACTAATAATAAATTTAAAAAAGATTCAAATGTGTTAAATAATGGATGTTGAAAGTTTGAATGGATATTCGTCATTTTTGCCGACGTTAAAGATATCGGACGGCTTACAACAATATAAAATCATGCCTGTTTATACCAAAAGGGTACGACGCAAACGGGGTAGATTGAACACTCAGTTATCCCTAGTCACGTTTTAGTCCCACGTAATTGGAAGGCCTGCCTAATGCCAAGATATGTAAAAGTTTTGTAAAAGTCAGTGTCGATGCCAAAAATCAGCTAATAAAAATCTTAGCTAGACGCAAAATAGTTATGAGCATAAAGTCAGATATTTTTATCCCAAAAATACACGTGTCAGTCGTGTCAACGGTACTTATTTTATTTGGAGCACGAATAAATTGTGCTTCGATAAATCGTGCTTCAAGTGGCTTGTCTTCCAAACCGAAAGTGATAATATCTTATCTTTATTCTAATTTATGTTCATAGTTATTTTAATACACAGCTCGTGGCTAATTATTATAGCCATATGGGTCCATTATCAAGGTTAAACAATGCTTGCAGATATCTGATATATAGGATACTGAGACTCCTTCATACCTCGGTGAGCACAGGAAGCCATTGGTCCCTTGTAATTTGTACATTTTTAACAGTCGTTACGTTCGTCGGGAGCCAGAAAATCTGATACCAGTCTTACCAAAGAGTATAATGTTACCCAGTTCCTGGGTTGTGGAGGGCAGATAGGCAGTCCCTCCACGAAAAACACTGGAACTCAGTTGCATTCATCATCATCATCATTTCAGGCAAAAGAGGACCACCTCTGGCCACAGGCCTCTCCAACCGTCGCCACACTCATCGGTCCTGTGCGTTTTGCATGCACTGTAATTACGCAGACTGATTTTCAGAAGGAGGGCTTGCAAGACTACGTCAGCGGCAGCTACATTCGGTTAGATTTAAAGACGATCCTTACATAGTTGAGAAGGCTAGGCTAATTGTTTTATACAATGGACCCTGTATCTATAATCTACATACATACATATAATATGACATTTGTACTATTACCGAAATAGATCACTATTCCGATTACTAGCAGATGTGACAACTGAATTGGACGTATCTATTCAATTACATCATGTTCATTACAGTACGTAATCAAAGGCTTATTACAGGTTAGATGACGATGAATTGAGAGCGAGACGACAAGATGCATATTGAATCATACTGTCTCTTTCTAATCAGGATTGTTTGATGTTTAATGAGTATCTCTGCGACTACAACATAATATACATAATAAATTCCATAGTTTTTTGTGATTACCCGTTTGCTGCGTGGTCCTCTGTTCGATTCTTGCTCGGTGAAACGAATTAGTTTTCGTTTTCGCATTAGGTAGGTTGATGTCAAAAAGCCTGCCCCTATTAATAACATGGGTTTATTTCATCTGATGAAGTGAGACAGTCATATCTGTCTATCCTTCACGTGGGACTACGCACATGCTGTTTTTAACCCCCGACGGAAAAAGAGGGGTGTTATAAGTTTGTAGTGTGTCGTTGTGTATCTGTGTGTCTGTCTGTGGAATCATAGCGCCTCAACGGATGAACCGATTTTGAAATAGTTTTTTTTTTGTTTGAAAGGTGATTGTGTCAAGAGTGTTCTTAGCTATGTTTGAATAAAATCAATTTAGCCGTTAAAAAGTTATGGGCTTTTTACTGTTGGAATCGGGATGTTCCGGCAACATAAATGTGTCGGGGGGTTTTTAAATTTTGTAATTTTACTTGTTCAAATTCGTTTACGTAGCACGAGTATTTCACCAAACATTACTGCTATCTTCACACTGTTTCTCAACGTCTTTTACAACTACTTCGACGTATCTTTGAACGAACTTGCTCTGTCTTCAGAGGATAAAGAACTAAATGGAAAGATGATTCACAAAAGTTTTAACAACAAATATACCGATTCAAATCGTACCATGTTTATTCTGCGCAGAAAAGTAGTTGGAAATCGTCCAGACAAAGCAAACATTGGGGAACGAGTTTGCTTGGTAAACTGAAGATCTAGATTTTAACTAGAGAATGTTTTGGGCGTTTCTTTTTTGACAACTTGTCTCTCTCTTGTTCGTAATGTGGACGCAGAATAGTACATTGTGTATTAAGGGCGGTAAGTAAGGAATTACGATCGAGACTCTAGTAGAAGCCCGAAGTCGAAGACTGAGGGCTTTCTGAGTCGAGGTTCGTAATTCCCTTACCGCCCGTGAAACACACAATGTTTTCCATCACATTTGCGAGTAATAATTATGAATTATAGCTTTAATACACAAATCAGCACAGCTATTATTGCGAAATACGTTAACTTTTTTTTTAAGCGTATGGCGATTTTTGCCCACACCACAGATTATACAAATGTTTCGTTCAGAAACGTTAAGGGCAAATACTTATGCAGGTAGTCAGCCATGACGGAGTGTAAAAAAAGGAATTTTTGATACAAATAACTTTTAAAATCGATTATTAAGAACATTAGTTGAATATTTAAGTAACATGTAGCGAGATTGCAAAGAAATTCCTATTTATATAACATTTTAAGACAATTTCTCATTTGCGTGTAAACTCCTTGCTTGAACTTGCATGACCTGTGTGCTGTGCTATAAATTAAAAAAATATTACTTACCGCCCTTGGGTTTCATGACAAACAAAAAAGCTCAAGGGTTTTATATGGGGCATTACGGCCAAGTTAACCTGTATGTTTTGATATTGTTTACGTTGAAGTGTGATGAAAAGGTTATTTTCTTTTCAAGTGAATTCTAAATATATATCACGCAAGGCTGTAAACAGTACTTTAGCAGCCGTTAGCAGTTGTTAGTTTTTTTTTACAATAGTTCTAATAAGTGCCTATTGTAACTGAATTATATCAAAAGATCTAGTCGGTAACCATATTAAGTATAATTTTCTCTATAACATAGTGAAGTCGGTCAGTAAAAGCCAATTCTGTGCCTAATTTTTTTTTTTTTATATTATTCACACTGAGAATATTATTATCCAAATTTATAATAAATACATTTAGAGATTATATAATTTCAATGATTCACGATTTGATTCAATCCTTTTTTAAATATTACTGAAATGTATGAATGTGATGCAAAAATTTGGTACATTTGCACACCATTTGGTTATGATACAGTGTATCTGTCATCGACCAAGTGATTAATCAGGGTGCTTTGTATAATGCCCGGGCATTATGAATCTAGTCAAGTCAAATCGGGCAATCTTATGAATACTGATTTAAACTTCTACATTTATCTTATTGTCTGGTCATTATGAATATTGCTACGTAACGGTTGGGTAATTCGATAATTACTGTCAATGAATTAGTCCAAGAGCGAGCTCGGGAGCTTAGGGCACCCCGACACGGATAGGTTAGGTTTGAAGGAGAAATCCATCTCCTTCATGTTAGGTTACTTTAGCCTCCAAAAAGAAATAGTCGTCGTCGACATTGTTGCTGAAATAGTAATCGCACTTATCCAATATATTTTTAAACCAATGTCAAAATTAAAATAATTTTAAAATACATATTTTATTACCCGGCCCGGTGATAGGCATTATTCAGAAAACCCGGTCAATTTAATTATTTCAATCGTTTTTATCATATTGCCTACTCATATTGGGCATTTTTCAAATAGCGGAATAATGCCTTATTAGTCACTTGGTCCATAACAATCCACTATTGTTTTGTATTTTTTTTTTAACCTGCATTATGCAAATAATTGATTTGACTTTGATATTATTCTATAGCGTAATCCAAAGCCTGGAAAAGTCGGTCAATTATTTTAGTAAAAAAAAACAATTTTGAGTAGATACCCTTTAGTTTGTTCAGGACCAAAACTTTGTGTTATTCCTAATCCTTCATTTTGAATACCCACAAACTATCCGAAGCCCTTACAATGAAACTGAATACCTGGTACATCGTTCGAACAACTTTCATACAACTCTGAACGAATAAACTATCTCCGACAATTTCAGTGCTATCCTCGAATTGAATGGGGCCACGATTGATCGGATTTAAACCAGCTTCGGAATGTTTTCATGAACTAAGCTCAGCAAATAATTATGTTATACTCAATAACTGAGTTGCTTTAAAGTGATTTAGTTGGGAAAGGAATGTAATAATGAAATTCTGTATCTTTCTCATAAAAATACTTCTCTGTGCTAAAAACTTTATTCTTGAAACAGTAAAAGCTGGTATAGTATGGTATATACGTATGGTATATACGGTTGATGGATCATAGTCAGTTTTATGTTAGTCTTGACTACGGTTGCACACGAAAGTTAAGTCAACTTTTGAGACATCTTGATAAACTTGAAAGTATTTAGGTACATACAGTAATAAAAGCGCTTTTAGTGTGAATATGGATTGCTATTAGTAAAATTATTAGATAAAAATTAGGACAGATTGTGTAAAATATGATGGTACTGCTTGCTGTCTTACGGCTTAAAATAAAAAGTACACAAACAATACATTGTACATACATATAGTAAAGATCAAATTAATAAGAAAAGAATTAAATTAATGGAATATGTACCAATTGTGATCCAAGCGCTAAGATTTAAACGAAAATAATTTTATCAAATTCCTGAAATCAAAATAAGTCCACCTAAACACAAACTGCGCAATCCAAACCCTGTGGTCCAGAACAGCTTACTTCACAGCCGGCAGAGCGCGATGAACCGAACACCGAATTTATGGACCCTTGGATTGTGAGCACAAAAGATGCTCATGTGAGCTCACCCTTAATTGGTTATTTGAAATGGGAAGTGACATTTACGATTCAGGTATTTGTTACATTTGATGCGTGTTTTTGTATTTTTATTTTAAGAGGGTTGTACATACATATATGCTTTGTAATATGAATAATGAGAAAAGCTTTTCAATACCCTCTTTGTCTGATCTTTTTCTTGTCAAAACGCAAAATGTAATAATTTTATCTTATATGTTGAATTATTTTTAAGACGGGCCACAGAGTCAACAATATAACGTCTAAGAATCTCTTTGTATTTTGTATAAAAAGTAGGTATGGCAATGCTCATTAGAGGTGGTTACTAGATGGTCAGTGGTTGCACGCGGTACTGAGCTTAAAGCCCTTGGTCCGTCTCCCGAGTTAGCCAGTGTTTTTGGATTCTGCCGTCTGGATTTGTGCCCGATCACTAGGATCTCCTTAGGTACTTGTGCTTTGGTATCCAGATGTAATGTCGTTAGACATAAGTCTTGTCTTACTTTTAAACATACATGAATATTGAAAAAGGCCAGGTGCGCAGTACTCATAACCGGCGTGTGTGTATGACTAGATGCATGAATGTGAGTGAAACAAAAGAAGTATGAAAGGATCGTAGCAGGTGGCGTTCTGTAGTTTCTGCCTACCCCCATGGGAAAAAGGCGTGAGTTTATGTATGTATGTATGAAAATTGAAATAATTTAATTAAGATTTTGTGTGTTGTGCTGTGTCTTTTGTGTGCACTAAATAAATGATTTATCTATCTTGTACATTAGATTTACAGTATTATGCTCAAAGATAATATATTGGAATTATTTATTAAAAATTCGTATTCATCTCAGCAAACTCTTTTATTTGATACCCATATCATGGAAGTGCACAAAAATTAACTAGTCCGCCATATTGGATTTAGAATGACGTCACTTAGCTAACCATGCATTGTCATCTAAACTAAACGTGTATGCAAAATTTCATCTTAATCTGTGGAGGATAACTGCTTCAGAATTCAGTTGCAAGTATTGACCCGAACACACAACAGTCATTGCAAGTTAAATAATAGTTTGTAAAATAAATCAAGTCTTCGTCCCGCTGAATTTCGAAGCGGACCGAAACCGCAAAATATCCTGCCTCCGATGCACCAACCGCAGATTGAATGTTCAATGACTGTGACAGAGCCGCACCTACGTACAGATTCTCTATTTTACTATGTGATGAAGATTAAAACATTTTTAGTCCGATTGTGATATATTTCTGCCGTCAAATTCTGTTGCAGTTAAAGTACAGTTTTTCATGTTTCTATGGATAGGAGACACACGCACTACGAAAAATATACTGAAGATGGAATCGACTAAATATAATATTATTCGAGACCGTGTGGACATGGGCCAGGTTATAGGCATTTATATCCAGGAACTGATGGGGCGAGAGACTGATAAAATGATTCAGAGAGCTAATCGCCGTAATTTTAAGGAACATTGGTATTCGTATCGCAGTCGCCATTAGTCATTTGTGCTAAGTTTCAAGAATATTAGATTAGAATTCGATTTTTCATACCAACTTTGAACCCCTTTTTCACCCCCTTAAGGGTGGAACTTCCATAAATCCTTTCTTAATGCTCACTGACGTTACATAATTTCCAAATTTTCTACCTAATTTCATCTTTATACATCAAACGGGTTTCAATATTGTGTGATGTGTGAGTGAACTTTCGCTTTTATATATTTAGTAGGTTAGTTTTAGGTAGTTATTTTGTAGGTGTTTTCGATAGATTGCCTCTGAGATGCGAATGTGAACCTTCTTGCTGCGGATACAGAAATAAACCTGTTAAGTACTTCTTATAAGGTTTACTTCTCTAAGTTTTTAAACTAACGATACATTTTCTTTCAGTTTAAAACAGCTGACTTTCTGCATAATCTGTCTTTTATATTCGCTTTGTTGCAGCAAGCTTTCAAATTCTATAGATTTTTCATTATCGATAAATTATTCTGTATAGTGGCCATAAAGAAATAACGCTCATAAATCTAGATTTACTGACTATATCTAAATCGTTGGTTGAAAAACAGGCTTTATTAAATAGCTCTATTGTTGCCATTCTTTACAAACTAAAATCGAATCAGGTTTACTGTCAATAACTTACCTAATGATCGTACCTTTTGATTGTTTAAAATACACATTATTGGATTTGTTTTTCAATAGAAACTAGTTATAAAATATAGGGGAACCATATTAGGACTATTAAAACATACATAGTGGGGGAAGCGTAAGTTTTCATTTTGGCCAATAGTGTATCGCTACAAGATATCGAAAGGTAGAATCCTTTAATCAGGTCAAGAGTCACGATGTTGCTAAACTGTTTGAGGATTTATTTACTATCAAGAGTATCATCCTGAAGGTCCGTCTGATATAAATTGGTATTCTTTAGTATTTTTACCGAGGATTTCTTAATATATTTAACCTTATTGCCCAATGCAACATATCTGTGACAAACAAAAGCAGATGCTTCACAACCCTTACAAACCATATTTATTACAATTTAAGTAATTGTAACATTATCACTACATTTATATTAATAAATTATCAAGATATTTTCTTTCTGTAATAAACGTGTTCAAAAACAAGTCATCACACGTTATTTATTTTAAAATCTACGATCTTGGGGTTAAATGAAAGCATCGTTCTAAATCTATCAATCGCTTGAAGTACCTTTAGCGTTAAAGGCGGTTAGTGTTTTGTGGTGCAATCGGGCCCCAGACTATTTATGTACATTCCGCAAGCTAGACAATACCAACCAATAATAAAAGACGACTGGTTGAAAATGCCTAAGATATTAAGTCCGCCTTTGTACTTGTGCATAAAGTTTTAATAAATAAAAGCAACCATGTCAAAATATTTGTGCAAAACACAGAAAAACGAATAATACCAATGGACAGAAAATTAAGTGTCTTATATTGTATTGTATGTGTCTCAGAAAATTAGATATCTTAGAAAAATATGTCGAGAATATTACTGAACTATATTTTTAGATAGGGGTTGATATTTTTATAACTTTATCATAACCTTTAAGTTAATTATTTAGACCTAACAAACATACATTTATATTAGGCAGTGATAGAAGAAAATATTAGGATAACAGTTGAAAGATACGAAAAAAAATACATTATTGGCCTCAAATAAATTCCGATAAATCGACACAAAAAATTCGAGTTGTGGCATTTATTTCACGAAAAGTGTCACATAATATTTAGTAGCTACTCTATAGTACCGTTATTATCATTATATCGTTATCGTTATTACCGTTATTATCATTCCCCTATCCTTTCTGCGATCTTAAAAGGATAGTAGGTACCTTTCACCCACTTATCTGAAACCGCTAATCTTTGGAGAGTAGATACGAAGCAAGTTAAATTGGAGGGTCTGGCAGACCTGCTAATCTGTGTTGGGTAATTATGAATTAATTGAGAACAAAGTTGTACAGTACGAGTATATGTTAATGAAATGCGGATATTGAAGCGATTTTTTTTTCGTGAATTTTTAATTCAGTTTTTGCACGAGGTTCTATGACGCAGAGGTTACCCTTAGAAACAAGCAGGCCATTCAGAGCACTTTTCATAAGGAACAAAAACAAATGTTTGAAAGAGGCTATATACAAAAGGTGCGGCGCGGTGCTTTTCTTGCTTTTTTTAATACAAAGTGCAGGGTGGGGTCGTTAAAAATCAAAACAAAAGCTTATAAACATTTTTCCTCCTTCCTCTCTTAAAGTTTTTTTTATTTTCCACCAAATCAAATCACGACAGTAAGAGGGCCTAGACAAACTGGTATTCTATCACTTACAGCGACTGCTAAGTAGTCCAAAATTAATGATATTGTAATGCAGTGTCGACATGTCGCTTCGTCAATCTCAAAGGTTTTGGACTTTTGATTAATAATTCTGTAGTTGTAGCTTATTTTCTTATTGCACGTCCAAATTGTACCTAAAATCACCAACAACCGAAAATCGGCTAGATTATGTAAAAAATCAACATGAAAGCAAAGGTGAAGTGAGCATGAAAAGAGCTCTCAGAGATGCTAGGGGTGGTCGAAATGGTACATTTACAATGATTTAGACAATCGGGTTTAAGAAATATGATTAAAGATATTGAAAACTCGTATTTGTGAGTTAAAACATTTTCATTTATTTATTTATAATTCATGTACATGGGGGGACTTAATGCAGCAAAGCATTCTCTACCAGTCAACTTTGGGTTAAAAAGGACACAACAGGTAGTAGGAGTACAAAATAAAAATAAAATATGAACAATAAGTTAAAGGTGGATATTAATAAACTATCTAACTAATAAAATAAATAAATAATTTCTAAAACAATAGACTAATACTAATATTATAATAAATATAATATTCTAAATGAAACAGAAATTTAAATATAACTATGACGAAGACCGAGCTATGTAAGAGAGGAAAAGTAAAAGTGTTGGATTCTACGCTTGAATGAAAATTTTCTCTCTGCTTTTTTATTTCAAGGGGAAGGACATTCTAGAATTTTATAGTAGAGACAGTGTAAGAATTAGATGGAAACCCAGTGCGGTGAGAAGTAATATGGAAAAGTAAGTTTTTGGAAGCTCGAAGATTAAGATCGTCAGAATTGTCCAACACTTTAAAATATTTCGAGTTTTTTAATAATTATATTTTTTTATTATAAAATTATATTCGGTAAACGATTGTCGATATGATTGTAAATGTAATAAATTTGGTAAACCCTAACATCATTGACAGCTCACTCTACTCCGAGCTCACTTCACGTAAGTCACAGTGAGATGTCTACAGAATAGCACTGCAGTTTATGATGCGTTCCTTACATTTTTATTCCTTGTTCTTCAGTTTGCTTCGCAGATTGCTGTACTAATAGCAACGCTTAAAAGATAAAGCTTTTATTCTGATTAACATTCAAGTTAATTTAACTTCGTTGAACATAGACAGTAAGCCAATGTACGCTTGATAGTAATATAGGTAGAAAAACATAACTTTAAAAGCCGACTACAAAATATCGCGCTCTGAAAAGTATGAAACAAGAAAATATTCTTAGAGGATAGCCGTGGTCATATGCCACCTGTGTGTGACATCACATTATATAACCAGCAGACAATCTAACAATACCTCATTTGTCAAATTATGATAAGTAGTTTAGAAGTTATTAGGGAACAGATGAAGATACATACATACCAGTTAAATTCATTCCTTATTATGGCGTCCCCGTAGTAGGGTTAAAAACATGCAAGTTCAATGTCGTAAAAATATAGGGAAATAGATTACGATTTAAATCGTACCACACTTAAAACTATTGGCACCAGCTTTTGAAATAGTTGCAAAAACCATTTATTTTTCGGGATTAAAAGTAACCGTGGTAGTTAATAGTAGTATTATGCTCAGAAATTATTTAGCTTTATTTATTTAATTAACCATTAATGTACACATCTAAAAACAGACAAATAAAGAAGATACAGAAAAAAGGTACAAAGATATACTTATTTCAGCGAAAGAATCAGAAGCTTCGTATTATAGAAAAAAATTACGATATCAAATCAGTACTTCCAGAGACTACCTTTTATAATGTTATCTCTTTATAATATCAGTTTTAACCCCCGACCGAAAAAGAGGGGTTTTATAATTTTGACGTGTGTACCTGTATGTTTGTGTATATGCATGTATTTGTGTATTTGTCTGTGGCATCATAGCTCCTAAACGGATGAACCGATTAAAATTTCGTTTTCTTTTTGTTTGAATGGTGTCTCTATCGAAAGCGTTCTGAACCGATTTTCTGAACTATGTTTGATGAAAATCGGTTCAGCCTTTCAAAAGTTATGAGCGTTTTATATAATTAATCTAGTAGTAAACACGCTTCGATCGACAATCCATCGAAACACGTAATTATAACACGATATCTTACGAAAATACCACGATTCAAAGAGTAAAATGCGCATAACTGTTGAACGGCTTAACCGATTGTCATCAAATAAAGCTATGAACACTCTTGATAAAGTCACCTTTCAAACAAAAATAAATTAAATCGAAATATCATCTAAAATCATCTGTTTAGGAGCTATGATGCCACAGACACATTCAAAAATACACAAAGACACAGATACACAAGTCAAACTTATAATACCCCTCTTTTTCAGTCGGGAAATCTTGTTCTAAAATTTCTTAAAAACAAAACTCAAGCGCTACCTGGTCAGTGTAAATAAAACGGACCAGACAAATGAATCGCGCTGAAGCCTTACTCGTACCTATTTGAAACGACATGAAAGGAGCAACATGACGTGAATGAGATTGGAAATTGTTCTGCAGGCTTTGTGTAAAGTGATTTGCTGAACAAATGAACGTGGCACTATCAGATTTACAGATAGATAAACGGGTATATTGTATGAAATGGTCTGAAACTGGCTGTTGCTTGAAATCCATACTAATACATGTGAAAGTAACTCTGACTGTCTGTCTGACGTCCTAAAGGCTGAACGGATTCGTATAAAACGTGACACACGAATGGACCATGACCTGGATTAGGTCATAGAATATTACTTTTTATCTGGGAGTGGCCTTTGGGATAGTAAAAAAATAAATACGCATGCGAAACCACGGGCAGAAGTTAGTTGTGTCTGGGCGTTAAGGCCCGAGCAAAACGCCGCACTAGCCGTTTTTCATGCAGTTTTTAGGAGCTATCTACTCGTTATTTAAAAGAAATATCAACTAATAAAAATACACACATAACACAATACTTTTTAATGAAGTATATGTTTCACTAATCCTCTTCCTACAAAACCATAAAAATGAAAAATAATGATTGATATCATACATCTCCTCGTAAAGTGTTTATTAAAATAACGAACATATTATAAGATGTTTTTTCAAAAGTCCAAAATTCGATTTTATAAAGATTTTATTCTAAAATCTGGGCGTAACTCATGCGCCATCAGTGTGCCGCTAGAGCACTAGGAATGTTCACGGCGCTGTTTTTGTCAGGGAACGGCCTAAAAAGAGACGATCTTGAAAGGGAGAAAGGAATGCCGACTACGGTTCATTTGTGAAAATAGTGATATATAACAAGCATAATATTACACACAAGATATTTTTTTTTTATTTCGCTGTTCCGGTGCCTATCCTTCATCTGGCTTGGCTTAGGCTTCATCACCAGGTCAGTTAGATGGTACCATTTTCATTAGAACCATTTATAAAATTTGCTTTATCACAGTCATTTAACTATTCAAGATGTCTTATACCCAAAACATATATAAATCATTGAGAAGTTCCAGTGGCCATCTGTGGTCTTCTTCATCAGTTCCATTTCACCAAATGGTGTTTCCTGAATGCAAATGCTAGCCATGTTGATGCAAATACCAAAATAGCTATATGTATGCCTATAAAATTTGAGGATTTCCTGGATTTCCATGAAATCCCTCATCAGATTCTAACTTGGTGACAATGGAACCACCTCGAGAGTAAACCCTTTCAAACTAAAAAATAATTTTCTAAATCGGTCCATAATTGACAGAGTAATCGGTGAAAATACCTACAGTCGAACATAATAATCTCCTTTTTGGAAAGTCGGTTATAAGTGATTATAAACAGATCCTTCTTCTTCTTAGTCGTTACGCTCTTGTCAGAGCGGTCGTGGTCGTCATGAAGTATTGGTGATATATGGGACAGATGTAATGCGTCTCACAATGTCTCGCCACCTTGCCCGATTAGAAGTCATCCGGGTACATTCGTGCACGGGACCGCCCACAGCAGACTTGATCTGGTCGGTCCAACGCATGGGTGACCTACCACGCGTTCTAGTGCCTTCCACTTTTCCTTGGACGACTAAACGCTCTATGGACTGACTGTCTCGCCTTGAAACGTGTCCGAAGAAAGTGAGTATTCGGGACTGTACTATTGTGGACAGACGCTGCTTGATGTGGAGTTCTTGGAGTATCGAGACATTTGTGCGGAACTCGGTCCACGAAACTCCGAGCATTCTTCTCCAGCACCACATCTCCAGAGCGTCTATCTTTTATCTTTCCACCTCCCGCAACGTCCACGTTTCTGCAGCATACAGAAATATGGTTAAAATTAAAGTGCGCACGATCCTGGTCTTCGTGGCTTTGGTGATGTCTCTGTTCCTCCGTTTTTTTTTTCATTTTGTTCATTGCAGTTCTTGTGATCGCCATACGCCTTTTTATCTCGTCAATGCAGCCGCCGTTATTCGAGATTAAAGCTCCAAGGTATACGTAGGAATGGACTACGTCGCAGTTCACGATCTGAGTAACTTCTGGTGAATTATTGTTAGCACGGTCCACAATCATCACCTTGGTCTTGCTGCGATTAATCTTTAACCCGAATTCAAGACTCACTTGTTCCATTTTGCATAGGAGTTCTTCCATATGGTTCCGTATGGTAGCACTAGATGCAAAAAGAGTGGTTATTCGCATTATAAGCTCTGTGTAGATATTAAATAAGAGCGGCGATATAATGCATCCTTGGCGGACACCTGCACTGGGGTGGAAGTTACTGGACAGAATGTCATCTGTTCGTATCGAGGCTGTGCTTTCTTCGTACAACCTCCTCAGAAGATGAATTAGGTGTTTCGGCGTGCCCATGTCAAGTAAAGTTTTCCACAAGATTGGACATTTTACTGAGTCAAATGCTTTGGAGAAAGCAACAAAGCAAATGTATGTTAGCTTGTTGAATTCACGAGCTTTTTCAATAATCTAGCGAACAATAAGAATCTATTCCCGTGTACCCTTTTCCTTCACAAATCCAGCCTGTTCAGATGCGATTTGTTTGGACAGATACGCCTTCAGCCGCTCATTTAGAATATGTTACAAGATTTTGCTGGCGTGGGATATCAGTGCAATAAGGCGATAGTTGTTACATTTCTTTGTGGAGCCTTTTTTATGTAAAGGGGTGAAGACTGTATGAGTCCATTCAGACGGCCAAGTTTCTGTCTGCCATACTCTGTTACAAATGGCATTGAAGATATGGACGCCACGTTCTCCTAAAGCCTTTATGGTTTCTAAGGGAAATCGGTCTCTTCCCGTGGATTTTTTAGTTTTAAGATGTTTAATGGCGTACTTCAGACAGAAGAATATCCGGTTCCAGTTCCTCCCTGTTTAACTCTGTACTTGGAAAAAGACGCGACTGTGGGTCCTGGAATAGTGATTGACAGTAGTTCTGCCACGTTTCTGAGATTTGATCTAGTTCTGTTAAAACTTCGCCTTTATCGTTCTTGATAGCCAAGGTTTTAGTAGGTAGAATTCTTGTGATATGACGAATTTTGCGGTAAAGATCCCCAGATTCATGCTTCCCTGCGTGTGCTACGACTTCTTCACAAATTTTGCGAAGTTATGAGTTATGATCTCGTCTGCAGTTAGCTTGAATTTGAGCGGATAGCTTGTTCAGCTCTCTAACGTCCGCTCCTCTCGCATTTTTGTGTCTTCGATCCTCAATTAAAACAAGAGTACTATCTTTTATCCAGTGTTGCCGTTTATGTGTTTCAGTTGGTGGCTTTGATTCTGCGACCGCTTCCTGAATAAGATGTTTAGTCTGGTTCCATAACATTTCTGGTGTTGCCACAGTGAGGTTTGCGTCGGTCCATTTTGACCAATTCTGCTCAATTGCCGTAGTAAATTTTGCGGTGTCTCTGACTTCAATTCTGCTTTGTTTACTAAGGGTTCGAGCAGCTGCCAGTTTTAGTCTTAGCTTCACAGTAAGGAGTTTATGGTCTGTTCCGCATTCGGCACCAGGCAATGTATGAGCATTGATGATAGAGGTTTGCCAGCGTGATCGTACTGAGATATAGTCGATTTGATTACGGTAGGTGCCTCCTGGCGATGTCCAGGTGTACAATCTCCGTGGATGATGTTGAAAAAGACTATTTGTTATCACTAAGTTGTTTTCATCGGCAAATTGCATCAATCGCTCACCACTATCGTTGCGTGTGGCTAAATTTCCGGGAATTGACTCCTATCTTAAGATTCACATAAAGTAATTTATTTACATAGATACAAGTATATACAATGTAAAAAATACTTAACTAAGACTGCAAAAATATACACTTAAACCAAAAACTACTCACTAACTAAACCTAAAAATATACTAAACTAAAAAATGGCGTCGAAAAACTCCTCCGCATCGTTGTCCAGTGGTAATGTGCCCAAAAGGCTGGCAGCATTGCCACGTTGTATGGCAATGCTTATTCTCTGACCAAGGTAAAAGCCAGCCCTTGGGTCACGCGAAGTGTCAACTAAGCGTTTAGAAAGATCTTTAAACAAAGCGTGAGCACTCGGACCCCACAGACCAAGAGTTTCAACCCCAAACGGCTCGAAAATATAATTACCGATGAGGTTATTATATTTCCGCCGCTTGAGGTTCTCTGCAGCCGCAGTGGCAGCGCCAGCACAGCACGACGAGCTAGGAAGATGGGATGGCGCAAGAATATCGACACAAGTAGCGTCCCATACTAAAGGCCTACCCAACTTCCATGGAAACAAGGACATCCCGTCTGGTCTTTTGCCATCGTTGCATGCCAGGCCATGGGGTTCCAATACGGCCGGAACGCCAACGGTGACGAGAGCACGTCGGATGATGTCGTTTAAGTTTCCGTGACGCGCTATGCGACCCGCACTTCGGCTGCATGAAAGGCCGTGGTGACCGAGGCTGTTGACAACTTCGCCACAGTGACAACGATGAGGAGTACAACAGGGAGCGCCAAGACGTAGGGAAGCAGCGAGGCGGAAAGTAGTGTCGTCAAACAAGGTGCCTATGTTCGACGACGGTAGTGCATGAAGCCAGAGGCCCGACTCCCACTCACCCACAGCCAGCAGGCGAGCGCGCTCGGCAGGAGTGGCAGAAGTGGCAATTTGGTGCTCCTGAACTGCTCTGCAGATCGGCTCATCCCACTGTCTCTAGGATGATGGGTAGTCGGGGAGATTACAATTCGGGCAAGCGAGTCTCCAAGCATCAACAGCCTCGGTGAAGCACGGCACATCAAAATTAATCAGTATGGGTGCTAGGCTATTCCTGATTAATTTCTCAGTACCGTGGACCGAGGCTATAAATAAACTAATACGAGAAATTTTGCGGACGCCGAGGCCTCCCATACGGATGGGATGAGTAGCTTGTGACCAAGCTCGGTCGTCCATGGCCACATTTAAAATTAAAGTTAGTGTATGACGGATAATTTGGTCCATTTTTTCTAAAAGAGGAGGGCGCTTCCATAGATGGGAAGCACGAAGGAAGTATGTTAATTTGGGGCCAAAACAACAAAAGCGAATTATGGTGATAGCCGAATGCATGTTAATTTGGAGCAATCTTTCCGATATGTTGTTGAAATTTTGATTTTTTTCCTCAATAAAATTAGGAAAGGAATCATCGAAGACTGGCGACCCAAGGAGACGAAGAGAGCTTTTTTCAATAATTTTGATTTCAGGGGCTATTTTATTGAATTTTGAAAGTGTCTCTTGTCTGTCGGTACTGTCAGATAAAAATAACTCACATTTCGAAAAATTTAGATCTAGTCCTATATAATGTAGTTGGTGTTTTAAAAATTGCAGGTCATCTAAAACTGTGTCTACATCGCCTCCCAGGGTTCCATCATCGAGATACCAAACGTTAAATTTTGAATTTAGCTGTCGAATAATTGGGTGAATAGCCAGACTGAAGATCACTGGCCCGAGAGGGTCACCTTATTGACAGCCAACAGCGGATTCTAGAAGGTTGTCCCGATAAAGTAATTTAGTTGGATGCCTATAACATTGCCAGAGAAAACTAAAAATTTGAGGTATTTCTTTTTTAGTTTCTGCCAGCAAGGTGTCCCTATTAACCGAATTAAATGCATTTTTAATATCAACCTTCAGGATGACCTCTGCTTTGCCAGAATTTAGGTAGATCGATAATGCATGTACGGCAGCCTCACAGCCCCCTTTGGAGCCGTAACCAAGCTGCAGGGGCTGAAATTTATCCGAAACTACCTCACTATACAATTTACAGCAAATCTTGGCTGCCATACGCCGGTAAGTAGTTCCTACGGCAATGGGACGAATCCCGCCATCCCTCTTGCGCAGGGCACATAAATTGGCCCCGTACAAGACGTCGATGACGGACTCGTTTACCTTACCGGAGAGCATAAGGTTCATCAGAGCCGTAAGCTCCTTCAAGAGCAACTCACCAGCTTCCCCAGCGCCTGAACAAATAAGGTCCTTTAAGTGCTGAGGACTCAGGCCGTCGAGGCCACCAGCAGAGCCACTCCGGAAAGAACACACGGCTCTGATCACCTCTCGACCTGTAATGGTGAGGGTATTAATATCTGGATCTGGGGAGTCGGGAAAAGAAAGACCATCCACTGGGGCAGGGTGTTTGCTCTCCAGAGCAGCAAAAGTGTCTGGAGAACACGGTGCCACCACATCACTACTAAAAATAATCCTGGCTGCTCCGGTAATATCACCTTCCCCTAATTTTGATTCGACCAGATGGGATATACCTCTTGAAGAGCTAAACCTCTGTGTCGATAATTTTGAATCCAAATTATGGGCCGAAATATTACAATTTTCTTTAATTTGTGCAGTTAACGTCTTTTTGCTAGCCAAATTCTTCAGAACGTTTAAAATTCTGTAAGGGAAGGTGAGAAGTTGTTCCCAAGCACTATCTGAGTTCTCCCGAGCGGCAAGGCGGATGCAACCTGCAAGATGCTGTGCTACTAGAGGTCTATCGCCACGGGGAACTCTTTTTAAAACCGGAATAGAATTTTTCAATTTTGATAGTGTTTTCCAAAAAGGATCACATGTGGAAGTAGATGGTGTAGGAGTAGGAGGTGTAATAATAACAGGGTCTGAAGTGGTTGCATTTTGGGGCTTATGTGCCTTCCCAATATGCACGTTCAGACCCCGCTTACCTTTAAAGAAACGTGCCTGGGTGCACAGAGGACACCTCTCCAGGATATTGAGTGATGAAGAAGGTTGAGACGCAGTATTTACCACCACATCACTGCTACCACTTAACATGTCTATTTTTATTGGAACACTTAATTAATATTTACAATTAAAACAAATAAAAAACTAAACAATAATTAAAAATAACACTAATAAAAAAAAAGTCATGTGGCACTCGGGGACTGCCGCGGTAAAGCTATTGCATAGCATTTATTCTAGATCCAGTCCTGGAAAATGCGTCAAAAAAATTAAAAACGTTAAAAACTCGAAAACGTAGCGAGCCAAACCCGCATTTATTTACGATTAATAAAACACCGCATCTCTACGCCGACGACCTGCAGCTTTACCATCATTTTCTTAGTGCTGATGCGGAAGCTGCCGTGTCTGCCGTAAACAGTGACCTGGAGTTGATTGGGGAGTGGTCGCGCTCCTTTGGCCTGCAAATCAACCCTAGGAAGTCTTAGGCCATGGTTATCGGCGGCAGGTATATGCGGAACAGGCTTGATATTGTGTCGCTGTCTCCACTCTGGTTGAATGGAGTACAGATTGGGTACACTAAGACGGCTAAAAACCTGGGGGTAATCATGGACTCCTATTTGTCGTGGACTGCCCATATCGCTGAGGTCAGTCGCAAAGTGCACTACTCGTTCCACTCGCTGAAATGCCTCCAGAGCTTTTTGCCCTTGAAAACCAAAATTTCCCTTGCCCAAACTCTCATTCAGCCCATCATCGACTACGCCGACGCCTGTTATTTGGATGCCACCGAGGAGCTTTTAAATAAACTTGAGCGTTTGCAAAATGTATGTATTCGTTTTGTTTTCAACCTTAAAAAGTATGATCACGTTTCAGATTTTCTCAGGTTACTCAAGTGGCTCCCTATTCGACTTCAGGAACTCTCGCATATTGTGTCTTTTATTTAACCTCTTGCATAATCCTAAAACGCCTTCCTACCTCCGCGAACGCTTTTCCTACTCCCATCCTCCCGATGCACTTTTCAGATCGCATCTTAAAAATCTCCTTAATATCCCTTCTCACTCTACCGACTTCTACTCCTACTCTTTTACTGTGTACGCCGTGCGCTTGTGGAACTCTCTTCCGCCTGACATTAGAGACTGCCAAACTCTTGCAGTTTTTAAAAGAAGAGTGAAAGATTCTTCTTTTCCTTTCCATTCCGTCATAGTTGCATTTTAATTATGTATCTACGTATATGTATATTATCTTTTATATATATATAGGTATTAGTATGTATTGCTTTAATATTTATTTTACAATTATGTATGTATGTCTATATGACAGTATATTTAATTTGTAATCAGTATTGTTTATCAGCTATTACTTAGTTATGAATCGTTTTGTGTTTTTTATTTTTTAAACTCTACACACTATGTCTACATCTCTTTTTTTCATCTTTCCTTTCGCAGGTGTGCTGGAAGAGATTTCTATAGAAATAAGCATCACCTATGTACCTATTTTTCTGTTTCTTCTTCTTGTCTGTATATTATGTGTGTGTGCATAAATGGTTAAATAAATAAATAAAACTCTAAAAAAAACTTTTTTGCAAAAAAATACTACCGACTTCCAAATACAAAACTACAAAGTGAAAAATAACTTTAATTTTTGAAGTCGGTGTCTTTCGTAGGTGCCAATTTTTTGCGTTATGGACCTAATAGGCAAGTTTGTAAGGTAACTATAACGCCGAAATAGATTTCATAAAACTTGAACTTAACCGCTGAAGTGAGAGATCTGCGTACCCCTTAAGAGCGTACTGGCGTGATGTTATGTTATGAAATGGTATTAACAATAAACAGACATGCGATTGCAGCAATCCCGAGAGATTGGCCGTTATTTATTGAAGAGTTCTGTTGTATATCTCCAAAGTTCTTCATCAGATCTCCACCAAATTAAAATGGGACCAATTTCGGAACATACGTTTTCAAACAAAAAAAGAATTTTCAAAATCGGTCCACAATTGACGGAGATATCGGTGAACATAAACAAAAAAAAAAAAAAAAAAAAAACAAACTTGAAGTCGAACATAGAACCTCCTCCTTTTTGGGAAGTCGGTTAAAAAGGAGACAGGAGTTGACAACTTGTGTCAAAGCGGCGCACATAGACTAATATATATAGATTGGTGGCGCAATCGCGCTGGCAGCCTGGGGCGCCGCGAAGTCCAGAAGGCATTTCCGCACTGGAGCCCAGGGCTCATTGCAGCTGAGCACGCAGGCTGGCGTCGCCTCGTCAGCTCCACCCGTTTAGAACGAGCGCGCAGTGACGAGGCCGATTTTTCTGTTCCTTCACGAAGGTGACGCTGTCCGATAAATTATAAACTAACCAATATTGGTTTTATAGAGAACAATAACTAAATTTTCTCTCTCGGGAACACTTGAGTTCGATTATCATGGATCGAAGAGTTTTATTAATAACTGAGATGAAAAATCAGGAAAAAAGAAATTTAGGCTTTTTAGTTCGTTATTTCGTCGATATTTTATAATTGTATGGAATAAATACAATTATTTACTTCGCGTGAATTCTGGAGATGGAATTGAAAAAAACCGACGAATAGAATATGTCTGTTTGATTTAAATGAAGCCCTTATGAAAACTGAGAAATGGCAAGTTTTATTTATTAGAATTACTGAATAGCAATGTGCTAAACAATCTAAAATTGAAGTTTAGAAACTTGTTCAACAAATAATTTAAACAAATTATTGTAACAAAACGACAAAAAAAATAAGAGGTACCAAAGACACCGACTTCGGAAACGAAAGTTATTTTTGCTCTTTTTAGTGTTTTGCTTTCTTCTGTAATTACCCATAATCAAAAGTAGATCTCGGTTGGGCATTTTAGCGATGGTCTTTTCCAACTCCAAGTAGAAGCCGTCTATGACGTCTGGCTTCGCACAGCTAGTAGGGGCATAAACCTGTATAAGGTTCAAGTTTATAGGCGACGCCTTCAGCTTGATAGTAATTATACGGTCACTGACCGGCTCACCAACACGTAATTCCTTAGATGTTTTGGAATAAAAAATGCTACTCCATTGCGGCTGTTGTTGTCGTTTCCAGAGAAGTAAATAGCATGGGTGTCGGTAAGAAAATATCCGCTTTCTTTCCAGTGGGTTTCAGCCAATCCGCAGACATTCAAACCACACCGAGTTAATTCACGTTCAACGGTGTCGAGTTTCCCATTTTCCAGTAGCCCACGTACGTTCCACGTTCCTATCTTCTGAATATGTCGTAGTCTAAAGGGATTTCCAGTAGCATAGTTTCCATGGCAAGCCTGGTTGCCTGCTCCACCATGGCCGGAAGCCCATTTATCACCTTCTGCCCCGGACGCGGGTAGGCGCCGGTCTCTAATCGGGTCGCAAGGCAAACGTGATTCCTTTGTCTTAACTTGCATGACGATTTTCTTGGTAGAATAGTTGCAGTGGTTTCCCCTTGCCTTCTGCACCATGGTTTTTGAGCCCCAAGGCAAATGAAGCCTCTTCCAACCGGTTGCCCATTCAGGTGTTTGGTTATACCGCCAATCACCCACGTCTTAATTGGGTTTCAGTGGGCATTACAAAATTATAGCGCTATATTTATAAAAAATATTTTGGTTTTAAATCTTTCTTTTTGCCGCTGGCAGTGTTATTTATCAACATTTTTTTTGCCTTTTTTGTCCTGCTGGGTAAACACCTTCCCTATATTTTTTCATCTCTCTTTGTTACTTGACTTCTCCGACTAATCTTTCAGGATTTCCTTCTGTAGCAACTGGACAGATTCTCAGCTGTACAGATCAGCAACTGGACAGCAGTAGTTCACATGGCTCTGTAAGTGATACCTGCTCAGTCCCACTTCAGCCTTTTAGATTTTTCTATCTTAATTAGTTTTTTTGTGATTTTGTTACAAACAATGGATACTTAATCACTTCTTTGATTACCATACTAATGATGTTTAAGGATAACACAAAGTATCTTGTAACTGCGGGCCATCCCATTAAATGAGCCATTTAAAACATTTCTCCCATTTTTATTTTTCTGAGCAATTTGTTTGTTCTAGAGATTTTACTTTTCAAATTATTTTATTTTAAATTAAATTATTTATTTCATAATCAACAGGTTTTACATAAAAGTTGTAGATGACCTCTTTTAGGTATGGATATACCTGTACCAGAGGACCTCACTCTTCCATATGCAAACATAACTTAAAGAGCCTGTTAACAACATAATTATAATCAAAATCAAAACGAAAGTTAAAATGGAATTACATAAAATGAGAAATTAAATTAAATAATAATGAATAAAATAAAGTTAAAATTGAATAACACAAACAAAAAAAAAAAACACTAAATCAGTCAATAATCAAAATAAATTAAAATTAAATTAACATTAAATTCAATTCAATTATAATTGGTTTAAATAAGAATAACATTGGATTAGATAAGAAAAATAATAATCAATCAATTAAACAAAATTAAATATAAAACAAAGTAGGTGCAGACTATAAAACTGAACTAAAGACTTGTGGAGTGTCACAGTGTCAGTGTGTGTGTGTGTGTGGTGTGTGGGCTGTGTGTGTGTTGTGTGTGAGCGTTGTGTGTGTTTGTGAGCGTAATTCCCTCCATTAGTTTAAGTATTTATTATGTAACTGGGTGTAGAAGTAACTCAGTCTCTTCATAATTAAGAGTCTTTGGCCATGCGGTCAGGGATCCCTTACATTCATAGCGCGTGTTTTGGTACAGAGCCCTTCAGAAACCTTTTTACTAACAGCGCTGTAAAGAATAGAAGCTTGAGCAATAAATTGCCGTCGTGCGAATGCAGTGCGAACCCTAATCACAGGAATACGAAAGTAAGTTCTTCTCTTACTCAGTATACCAGGATCAAAAACCATTGTTTTATGCATCTTTAAGATTGAATTTAGAATAAACAACTTCCTAACAGTTAAGAGGTCGCATAGGTTGTACAGCTCGAGTGTAGGAAATCGATAAGGTTTGAAGTAGATAGGTTTGAGAAGGGCGCGCTGTGATCTTTCAACATCAAGAAATTTAATCTTGGAGGCACCACCCCAGATAGGAATGCAATAGGTTAACACAGATTGGGCTAGAGCAATGTATATTTGTTTAATTATACTCGCTGATGCAACATATCTCAGTGACTTGAAAATCCAGATTAATTTTCTCAAACGATCACTAACCAATGATACATGAGAATGCCAAGAGAGGCGCTCATCAAGTACAATACCCAGGTACTTGGTTTTCTCCATTTTTTCAATAGTTGTACAAGCACAATTGGTATCCTGGATATTGTCACATTGGTGTATTTTTACTTTAAAATTTGTATGCGGCTGGGTTCTATCACTTATAGAGAAGCACATATAGATTGTTTTCTGGCTATTCAGCGTAAGTAAATTACTTTTTAGCCAGGAGGCAACTCTCGATAATCCCACTTCCGCATCCCTCCGCACTGAATCCCAATTATAGCCGGTAAAGACCAGCGCAGTGTCATCAGCATAAGAGAAGACCCGAGAACCACCTGCCTCCAACCCACACAGATCATTGATGTAGATAAGAAACAAGGTGGGCCCAAGTACGCTTCCTTGTGGTACCCCGAATGTTATATTTGAGTCACTGCTTGTATACTGGCCGATTCTAACTTTTTGCGTTCGAAATGTTAGATAGCTTTTAAATAATTCAAGGGGGGTGGCTCTTATTCCTATGTATTCAAGCTTGCGTACAAGAATGGGAACAGAAACTGTGTCAAAAACCTTTTTTAGGTCGAAGAAAACTGAGAGGCATTTCTTTCCACGATCAAGGCTTTCCGTAATTAGAGATGTTAAAGCTGTAACTGCATCTTCAGTTGATTTCCCCTGTCGAAAACCATACTGTGTATCGGATAATATATGATATTTATTAAGGAATTCAGTTAATCTTTTATTTAAGAGTTTCTCTAGTATTTTAGATAGAGCCGGTAGTACTGATATAGTCCTGTAATTACTAACATCATCTCTGGCCCCACTCTTGTACACAGGCGTAATAGTGGACTTTTTTAAGAGTTTAGGGAAGATACCTTTACTAAAACACAAGTTTGCTAGGTGAACGATAACTGGAAGAATTTCGTGCTTTGCCAATTTGAGAAAACTGGTTGGGATGTTGTCCCAACCAGGAGCACTACTCGATTTTAAATTCGTAATTACATAGTTCACCTCGTCAATGTCTGTATCTAAAAGAACAAATGAAGTTAATTGTGCCCTGTTTCTCCCTAAGCTAGTCTCAGCTCCAGATCTGGTACCCGGCACAATTGTCTCTGCAAGCTGTTCACCTATTCCCACAAAATAATCATTCACATGATTTACTACCTCAATTGGAGATGACATAGATTCTAGGGGTCTGGTACTATCTGCGTTAGTTTGTTTCATGTGAGTTATGTTTTTAATATTTGACCAAAGTCTTTTGCTGTTTTGGGTGGAATTTGCCAACTGTGCCCTTTCGTACCCGCGCTTCAGTTTTTTAATTAATTGATTACAAAAGTTGCGATATCTTTTATAACTAATTTTCAATATGTCATTGTGAGGTTCACTTTTTAATTTCTTTTGCATGTTGTTTCTATTTCTAATACATTTTAAAATGCCGGGTGTAATCCAGGGTTTTATAGTTCGTCTATTTTTGGGTATGGTAGTCTTGATAGTGTTCTCCTGCAGTGATTTTGTAATTTTATCAATCAATAGTTCCACGATAAGGTCAGGATCATTAGAAAATAAGAGGTCGCCAACATTTTTATCTACTAAAGACTTAAGTGCCTTACTGAAATCAGTAGTTATTTTGGTTTTCTGTATTTTATTTTTTAACTTGATTTTGGATAAGTTTAGAAATAATAGAGAATGATCAGTCACTGATGTTTTAAGGACAGCAATCTGTGCTTTTCCTTATTAAGCTTTATCATAAAATGATCCAGGCAGTTATTTAGTCTAGTAGGAAAAGTGTGTCCAGCCATCAACCCATGCATAGTTAACATTGAAGTGTAATTTTGTCTATTATTGCGCTCCTGGGTCTGTTCTGATAGAGGTGGAGTAAGATTTATATTTATATTACCAGCTAAAGTAATACAGTTGAAAGATTTTATGGAATCCAAATATGTGTCGAGCGAGTTAAGAAACATTTCTGCGTTGGTAGTTGAAGGGGATCGATATACTCCCAATATCACATAGTTATCATTAACTTTAACTTCTAAGGCGGAGGCGTGAGTCAACTTAATTTCTCTGACGTTAACTGTAATATTATTACAGACGTATACAACTACGCCATCGTTTTTATTCATGTGGTTTGTAGTTTGAAACGCTGAGTAGTTTTGAATAATTGGTACCGGCTTACTAGGATTAAGTTGACTTTCAGTTAGAATCAGAATATCAGGTTCGAATTTTAGACAAGACAGACTCAACTGCAGATCATCAATGTTACTATAAACGCTACGTATATTTTGGCAGAATATTTTGCAGTCTTTCTTTTGTACATTTATATGTTTAGACAAATCTTCAATGTCACAGTGGAAAGACTGAGCGATATTTGCATTGTCTATTTCGTTGAGTGTTTGAAGCGAGCTATCCATTTATTTTACGATTGAATGGGACCGAGGGTGATCTTTAATACATATTTGCATGAAATATATGCATATAGCCGGCGTCACGACTGATAGCCAAGAGGTATAGTATACTCTTTGTGAATTTTCCAAGTAGGATTGTTCATACAAAATAGGTGTATATGAGTTGAGATTGAGGGGGTGGTGTTTGTATATGAGTAAGTTTCGGTAGTTGTAGATATATAGAAATAGAATGATATGTTGTAGAGTGGATGTTTGTGTAGTATTACAACTATTTATGATTAACCTAGTAAATATAAATAAAAAATTCAGTACATTAAAACCAAATGAAAAAAGTAAGTGAAAAAAGTAAGGAATTGTTTAGAATAGGCGTGAAGCCAGAGCGAACATAATCGGGCAAATGTTTTTGGCCCAGTCATGCTCCTTGTGTCAGCTGGTGGATCTGCGCTTCTGACTTGACTAATACTCTATGTGATGTTTCGTCCTTCTTTAGGTATACTTTGCCATAAGCCGTCCAGCAAAATTTAAATTTCTTGGATTTTACTAGGTCTCGCGCAAGAAAGTGTAGACGAGAGCCTTTCGCAGTCAGCTGCTCCGACACAAAGATGGGAGTTTCTGTATTTGTGCGGCATCCTACATGTTTTGCAGAAAGCTTAGTTTGGTGTTTAGTATTAAAAGACTTACACATCTGGAGCAGTTCAGTCTTCAAAAGCGTCGAAGAGGTTTCCACAATGATGGGGTTATTTCGTTCTTCCTTCTTGCTACTCACTCTGTAAATATCTTTGATTTTCTCAATTCTGCAGTCATTTTATTTGGTATATCTTTCTCTGTCAAGAACTTCTTGATTTTGTGTGGGGTAAGTGGTCTTAACAATGTTTTTTTTGGGTTTCTTTATACTAAAGAATCACTACAAGATGAAATAAAAGCAATATAACTTCCGTTCAACTATACTGGAGTTACCCTTTACCCATTACTTCGTCGATAACTATTATAGTTTTCGTTTCTAACATTAAAGGTTTTTTTGGAACGTTTCTTTAGTAAAGTAAACGAACTGTCCAAATAGAGATCCTGGGTTTATTTAAGTAGAATTTGCTCAAGCAATTGCGAAGCAGAAAGTCGTTTTATTTTTCTAAATAAACCTATAATTTTGTAGGCCAAAGATTTAGATAACCTCGAATAGAATCGGCAACAACTTCTAACTACAAGGTGTCAAAAGTCATTTAGAAGTATTAATTGCTTGATTTTGAAGAGATACCCATGTTATTACAACTTGCTCCTCAAGTTCAAAGTAACTTTATGTTACTTCCACAACATAAAGTTACCAAACAACAAATTAAACTTTAACTTTTTGATAACTTCAGAATCCACTTATAATATCCAGACATGAGTCTTACCGCACATACATAACTACAATTTAGGTAAACATCTACTCTTGTTAGTCATTTTATCTCTATTAACTACCCGTAACTTACTACACCACCAACCGCACTGCTGTGACACAGGTCTCATCTGTGAGAGGGGGTGCACCATAATCTACTTCGCGAACCAATGCTAGCTGGTAGATGTCACGTTTTGTCGAGTTTTTGTACTAGAACAAGACGGCTTCCTCGCGATGCTTTCCTTCAGTTTTGAGAGCTGTGGTGATGGAATTAAAGCACCCGGCTTTGTTCAAACCTATGATATGTACGTAAGTCGGGGCCATTACTACTGCACCTACATCTTTATTATTGCAGTGTTCTATTAGATTTGCTTCTTATATACCTATTTTTTTCACGTTACCGAAGTCTTCTATCGCTTGCGGCATACCACTCAGCCATAATAAAATTACTTAGTTCAATACCAAACTATTTTGCGGAAGATCAATCATGTCACATAACTGAAACGACGCCGAGAGCGTGACTCTGCATCCCGCTAGATGCATTAAAAGCACACTCTTATCTTTGCTCAACAGATAGTTTGTGTTCATTGACACTTCTTGACTTCAGTGAATAGTTAACATTGACATCATAATATACACATACGATGATTTTGATATAGCCTGAAATACGTTTTTTTGTGCCAAGGTTAATTAAAATTGTTTGTGTAAATTGTTTTTAAAGAATTATAAAACAAACAGACAGGCAAAGTCAGTAAACTAACTGGATAATGTGTTTTTCCTAATGCAGATATCATTAAATAAATATGTTTATTTTATGCTAAACTGTCATATGACAAATTGATGGTGATTTCGATCTTCGAAGCCAGTTTTCTTCATTAACTACCTACCTTTTATTTGCGTGGGACATCATCCAATGACTTCTCCCTACCTAATGTCTTAAAATAATCCATACTATCCATACTAATATTATAAATTCGAAAGTAGCTCTGTCTGTCTGTGTTACCTTTTCACGCTTAAACCGCTGTACCGATTTAGATGAAATTTGGTATGGAGAAAGTATGAAATCCTGGGAAGGACATACGATAATTTTTGTCCCGGAAATCATACTTAAAGCGGTGTAAAGTGAGGTGGATTTTTTTTTTGGTGAACTAATCACTGCCCAAGTAAGGCGGCCCACGCAATATTAGTCAATAATAATAATATGATGTATATAAAAAAATATATATAAAAAATGGCTATTCCAAGTACTAATGCTACGCAGACAAAGTCGAGGGCAACTAGTAATTATTATAAACCAATAATCTTGTATGTCTTCATTAGATTTTGAATCCGCAACCCTTAACTTAAAACTAGTCGGTGAATTCGACGCATTAATCCCCGATGAATTCTTAATAAAATTTGTGTTTTTTTTGTATAGAAACGAATTGGGTGGGAGAAGGAGAGTAACCCCATTATTTTATCTTGCTAATTGAAAATTGTAATCAGAGGTCTTTGTCCTTCGTCGGTGTACATTTAGCTGTTCAAAGACACAGGATTGTTTAACGCACATTTCTCTTGGTAACTGATTGCTTCACATATTTTATGTTCATCGTTAGTTACTGCGTGGGCTTATTGTTACGAGCTGTATTTAGTATCTAAGACTAATGATTAAATCTTAACTTAAATTGAATGTTGTAAACGGCATAATTTTTTTCAATAAACTGTCCTCAATTATTAACGGCATATCTTATCCTAATAATTGATAATAAAAATACTATGCCGACAATCTATTGCAAAGCTTTTATACCTATCTTTTATCTGTTACCTCAAAGAGAAAAAGGTTTGATTAAAAGATGACCCTAACATCGTTGAGAAGGCTAGGCTGATTGTTCTAAACAATGTACCCTGTATCTATAATCTACATACATACATCGTGACATTTGTACTATTACCGAAATAGATCACTATTCCGATTACTAGCAGATGTGACAACTGAATTGGACGTGTCTATTCAATTCCATGTTCATTACAGTACGTAATCAAAGGCCTATTACAGGTTAGATGACTATTTGAGTTGAATAGTTGTTAGTCTATTTTATGTTTCCTTATTTCCTTATACAAACTGTGTCTTCGTATATCATCCAACTTTCCTGTCGCAGGTCTGCTGGAAGAAATTTCTACTGAAATAAGCAGTACCTTTGTGCTCTTCTATCTGTATAATTTATTTTCTCTGTTAAGTGGTTTGTGTGTACATAAATAAATAAATAAATAAATGACGATGAATTGAGAGCGAGACAAAGAGATGCATATTGGAACATTCTGTCTCTTTCTAAACATGATTGTTTGATGTTTAATGAGTATCTCTGTGACTATAACATATACATAATATATTTTATAGCTTTTTCAGTGATTGTTAGCACGTTAGCTGCACGGTCCCCTGTTCGATTCTTAATTTTCGTTTTCGCATTAGGTAGTTTGATGACAAAAATCCTACCCCTATTAATAATATGGTTGGTTTATTTCATCTGATGAAGTAAGAGAGTCCCTGAAGGATAGACAGGGACTACGAAGGTGCTGTTTTTCAAATACGTTTACTTAGTACGAGTATTTCACCAAACATAACTGCTATGTCAAGGACTCTTCACAGATTCTCAACGCCTTTTACAACTACTTCGACGTATCTTTGAAAGAACTTCCTCTCGTCTTCAGTGGATAATGAACTAAATGGAAAGATGATTCACAAAAGTTTTAACAACGAATGAACCGATTCAAATTGTACCATAATGTTTATTCTGCCCAGAAAAGTAGTTGGAAATCGTCCAGGCAAAGAAAATATTGGTAAACGAGTTTGCTTGGTAAACTGAAGATACGGAATTTGAAATAGGGAATGTTTTGGGCGTTTCTTTTTTTGACAACTTCTGGATGTTCGTAATAAGAACGCAGAAAGTACATTTTCTTTTCATGTGAATTCTAAGTATTTATCACTCTAGGCTGTAAATTTACGTAACTTTAGCAGAAAATGTTGAGGCTTAGTTTTTTTTACAATGGTAGAACCTATTGTAACTGAATGCCTATTGTATGAATAAGTGCCTATTGTAACTGAATGCTATCAAAAGATCTAGTAGGTAATCATATTGAGATTTTTTTTCTCTTTTTAGTAAAATAGGTCAGTAAAATCTAATTTTGTGCCTTAAATGATTTAGTTATAAAATTACAATGATATATTATTTATTTAATTTCAATGATTAATGATTTGATCCTAACGTTTTTAAAATTTTTAATTTTTTTTTAAATTTATGAATGTGATGCAAAAACTTGGTACATTTACAGACCATTTGGTTATGATACAGTCTATCCTCTAATGGTTTGTAATATCTATTTTTAACCTGCATTATACAAATGATTGATTTGACTTTGATTTTGTTCTCTAGCGTAATCCAAAGCCAATTATTTTAGTGAACATTCAATTTTGAATAGATACCTTTCGTTTGTTTAGGATCAAAACTTTGTGTTATGCCTAATCCTTCATTTTAAATTCGCAGTAACTATCCGAAGCCCTTACAATGAAACTGAATACCAGGTACATCGTTCAAACAACTTTCATACAACGTTGAACGAATAAACTATCTCCGACAGTTTCAGTGCTATCCTCCAATTGAATGGGGCCACGATTGATCAGATGTATACCAGCTTCGAAATGTTTTCATGAACTCGCTCAGCAAATAATTATGTTAGGGCAGTCTTACTTGTTTTCTGAGAGATAGTGCGGTGAGCTGAGTTGCTTTAAAGTGATTTAGTTGGGAAAGGAATGGAATAATGAAATTCTGTATCTTTCTCATAAAAATACTTCTCTTTGCTAAAAACTTTATTCTTGAAACAGTAAAAGCTGGTAAGGAAAACGGTTGATGGATCGTAGTCAGTTTTATGTTAGTTTTGACTACGGTTGCACACGAAAGTTAACTCAAGTTTTGAGACATCTTGATAAACTTGAAAGTATGAAGAACATACAGTAATAAAAGCGCTTTTAGTGTGAATCTTGATTGCTATTAGAAAATTATTAGATAAAAAATATTATATATTATTATTATTTATTATTATATATTATTATTATTTATATAGTAAATATATATGTATGTTTATTTTAACTACAATATATATATATATATATTGTTTTTCAATTCAACTTCTCAATTTTTATGCACCTGCCATGTTATCTCTCCACCACCCTTGGTTGACTGGTAGAGAATGCCTCAGGCATTAAGTCCGCCTATGTATCTGTATGTTGCATGAAGTTTTAAATAAATAAATAAATAATAAATAAAAAAAATAGGACAGATTGTGTAAAATATGATGGTACTGCTTGCTGTCTTACGGCTTAAAATAAAACGTACACAAACAATACATTGTACATACATATAGTAAAGATCAAATTAATAAGGCAAGAATTAAATGAATGGAATATGTACCAATTGTGATCCAAGCGCTTAGATTTAAACGAAAATAATTTTATCAAATTCCTGAAATCAAAATAAGTCCACCTAAACACAAACTGCGCAATCCAAACCCTGTGGTCCGGAACAGCTTACCTCACAGCCGGCAGAGCGCGATGAACCGAACACCGAATTTATAGACCCTTGGATTGTGAGCACAAAAGATGCTCGTGTGAGCTCACCCTTAATTGCTTATTTGAAATTGGAAGTGACATTTACGATTCAGGTATTTGTTGAATTTGATGCGTGTTTTTGTATTTTTATTTCAAGAGGGTTGTACATACATATATGCTTTGTAATATGAATGATGAGAAAAGCTTTTCAATACCCTCTTTGTCTGATCTTTTTCTTGTCAAAACGCAAAATGTAATAATTTTATCTTATATGTTGAATTATTTTTAAGACGTGCCACAGAGTCAACAATATAACGTCTAAGAATCTCTTTTTATTTTGTATAAAAAGTAGGTATGGCAATGCTCATTAGAGGTGGTTACTAGATGGTCAGTGGTTGCACGCGGTACTGAGCTTAAAGCCCGACTCCCGAGTTAGCCAGTGTTTTTGGATTCTGCCCTCTGGATTTGTGCCCGGTTGATAGCAATAGGCTCGCACCCAAATACATGGGACATTACGTAAAACGTGGCAAAGTGCGTGTAGTTATAGTTAGGTACACTTGTGCCCGATCACTAGGATCTCCTTAGGTACTTGTGCTTTGGTATCCAGATGTAATGTAGTTAGACATAAGTCTTGTTTTGTTTTTAAACATACATGAAAATTGAAATAATTTAAATAAGATTTTGTGTGTTGAGCTGTGTCTTTTGTGTGCACTAAATAAATGATTTATCTATCTTGTACATTAGATTAACAGTATTATGCTCAAAATATATTGGAATTATTTATTAAAAATTCATATTCATATCAGCAAACTCTTTTATTTGATACCCATATCATGGCAGTGCACAAAAATAACTTAACTAACCATGCATTGTCATCCAAACTAAACGTGTATGCAAAATTTCATCTTAATCTGTGGAGGATAACTGCTTCAAAATTCGGTTGCAAGATTTGACCCGAACACACAACAGTCATTGCAAGTTAAATAATAGTTTGTAAAATAAATCTAGTCTTCGTCCCGCTGAATTTCGAAGCGGACCGAAACCGCACAATATCCTGCCTCCGATGCACCGACCGCTGATTGAATGTTCAATGACTGTGACAGAGCCGCACCTACGTACAGAATCTCTATTTTATTATGTGATGAAGTTTAAAAAAAATTCAGTCCGATTGTGATATATTTCTGCCGTCAAATTCTGTTGCAGTTAAAGTACAGTTTTTCATGTTTCTATGGATAGGAGACACGCGCACTACAAAAAATATACTGAAGATGGAATCGACTAAATATAATATTAATCGAGACTGTGTGGACATGGGCCAGGTTATTATAGGTTATAGGCATTTATATCCAGGAACTGATGGGGCGAGAGACTGATAAAATGATTCAGAGAGCTAATCGCCGTAATTTTAAGGAACATTGGTATTCGTATCGCAGTCGCCATTAGTCATTTGTGCTAAGTTTCAAGAATATTAGATTAGAATTCGATTTTTCATACCAATTTTGAATCCCTTTTTCACCCCCTTAAGGGAGGAATTTCCATAAATCCTTACTTAATGCTCACTGACGTTACATAATTTCCAAATTTTCTACCTAATTTCATCTTTATACATCAAACGGGTTTCAATATGTTGTGATGTGTGAGTGAACTTTCGCTTTTATATATTTAGTAGGTTAGTTTTAGGTAGTTATTTTGTAGGTGTTTTCGATAGACTGCCTCTGAGATGCGAACGTAAACCTTCTTGCTGCGGATACAGAAATAAACCTGTTAAGTACTTCTTATAAGGTTTACTTCTCTAAGTTTATAAACTTAAAGGTCCAGCGATACATTTTCTTTCAGTTTAAAAAAGCTAACTTTCTGCATAATCTGTCTTTTATATTCACTAAGGCTTTGTTGCAGCAAGCTTTTAAATTCTAAAGATTTTTCATTAACGATAAATTATTCTCTATAGTGGCCATAAAGAAATAACGCTCATAAATCTAGATTTACTGACTATATCTAAATCGTAGGTTGAAAAACAGGCTTTATTAAATAGCTCTATTGTTGGGCATTCTTTACAAACTAAAATCGAATCAGGTTTACTGTCAATAACTTACCTAATGATCGTACCTTTTGATTGTATAAAATACACATTATTGGATTTGTTTTTCAATAGAAACTAGTTATAAAATATAGAGGAACCATATTAGGACTATTAAAACATACATAGTGGGGGAAAACGTAAGTTTTAATTTTGGCCAGTAGTGTATCGCTACAAGATATTATCGAAAGGTAGAATCCATTAATCAGGTCACGATGTTGCTAAACTGTTTGAGGATTTATTTACTATCAAGAGTATCATCCTGAAGGTCCGTCTGATATAAATTGGTTTCTTTAGTATTTTTACCGAGGATAATATATTTAACATTATTGCCCAATGCAACTTATCTGTGACAAACAAAAGCAGATGTTTCACAACCCTTACAAACGATATTTATAACATTTTAACTAATTGTAACATTATCACTACATATATAAATAAAATATCAACATTTTGTTTTTTTGGAATATACGTGTTTAAAAACAAGTCATCACTTGTTATTTATTTTAAAATCTACGATCTTGGCGTTAAATAAAAGCATCGTTCTAAATCTGTCAATCGCTTGAAGTACCTTTAGCGTTAAAGGCGTTTAGTGGTTTGTGGTGCCTAGACTATTTATGTACATTCCGCAAGCTAGACAATACCAATCAATAATAAAAGACGACTGGTAGAAAATGCCTAAGACATTAAGTCCGCCTTTGTACTTGTGCATAAAGTTTTAATAAATAAAAGCATCCATGTCAAAATATTTTTGCTCAGCTCAGCAAAACTAATAATACAAATGGACAGAACATTAAATGTCTTATTTTGTATTGTATGTGTCTCAGAAAATTAGATATCTTAGAAAAAAATCGAGAATATTACTGAACTATATTTTTAGATAGGAATGGATATTTTTATAACTTTATCATATTCTTTAAGTTCATTATTTAGACCTACCAAACATACATTTACATTAGGCATTGATAGAAGAAAATATTAAGATAACGGTTGAAAACGAAAAAAAAAACATTATTGGGCGGCCTCAAATAAATTCCAATAAATCGACACAAAAAAATCCAGTTGTGGCATTTATTTCACGAAAAGTGTCACATAATATTTAGTAGCTACTCTATAGTACCGTTATTATCATTCAATCCTCATTCCCCTAACCTTTCTGCGATCGTAAAAGGATAGTAGGTATCTTTCACCCACTTATCTGAAACCGCTAATCAAGCAAGTTAAATTGTAGGGTCTTGCAGACCTGCTAATCTGTGTTGGGTAATTATTATTTAATTGAGAAAAAGTTGTACAGTACGAGCGGGGGCACACGATGCGTTGCGGCGGCGGTACGGCGCCGGAGCGGTGTCGCTGCGTCGTCTTACATAGAAATATCTGTGGCATGTCACACGATGCGCTCCGTCGCCGCACCGGACTTGCAACCACCAAGACGAGGCGGGGAGGTGTGAATGCGTTGCGACGTCGGAGCGGCACCGCTCAGTTGTTTTGCGTCACAAGGAAGGACACACGCTCGCTCGTTTCGAATTTTTTCTAAGTATTTTTGTTTATTGTGATTGAGGTTTTAAAAAATGAGTGCCAACCTAGATGTTATTGATATAGACTACCTAATTACATTAGTCCAAGAACGGGAAAACCTTTGGGATAAGTCCAATGAAGACTTTAAAAATAAAACAATGAAAATAAAAGCATGGGAGCAAATTGCCAAAATTTTATTTCCAGACTATGATAATTTTGCTCCTGATATAAAGAACCAGATAGGTAAGTAATTATTTAATGTTTTTATGATGATCAAATCTTCTGTAACTGCCATTGTAGCGACCCTCTGTTGCTCATAAAATAGCTTGCAAATTCATTCAATGAGTGAAATTCATCATCAGTTATTGCCAATTTATCCTTTTGCCGAAAACCATCCCGATCTGCGACAAAATTGTGTAGGACACAACATGCCTTCACAATGTCAGTAGCAAAATTATAGGACACGTCTATCGGTCTGTGAAAAATGCGCCATTTATTCGCCATAATCCCAAAAGCGCATTCGACATATCTTCTGGCTCTGCTGAGACGATAATTGTAAATCTTTTGTTTAACATTGAGATTGTTACCTCCATATGGGCGCATAATGTGGTTGCTCAATCCAAAAGCTTCGTCACCCACAAATACATACGGGGTTCGTCTATTGGAACCACACAGTGGCTGGGGATCAGGCAATGGTAGGTCATTGTTAATGAGTTTCTCATATAGTTTTGAATTTTGAAAAACAGTTGAATCGCATTCTTTACCGTATGCGCCAATGTCAATAAAAATAAATTTGTAGTTTGAGTTCACAACAGCTAAAAGGACTATTGAGAAAAAGGCTTTGTAATTAAAAAAAAGCGAGCCACTATTAGCAGGATTACGCATGCGAATATGCTTCCCATCGAGGGCACCGATGCAGTGAGGAAAATTCGCCCTTAAATCGAAACTAGATGCAATATTTTTGAGTCTTTCTGTTGTTAGTTCGGGAATGTTGTCTTGAAGAATATTTTTCCATATAGCACGACAAACTCTCCTAATCATATATCTAATCGTAGATTTGCCCCGTTTGAATTTGTACTCCAAATCTTGTAGTGAATTTCCACTTCCTAGATACCTGTAACAAAAACGTTTATTTAAATAATAAAATCTCATGTAATCTTAATGTTAATATTTTATTTTTAGGTAATGATATAGTGAAGAAATGGAGAAGTGTCAAAGATAACTTCTATAAATATTTAAAAAAGTTAAAAGAAGCTTCTAAATCTGGCTCAGCCGCTAAAAAACTGAAAAAATATCATTTTTACAATCAACTTTTATTTTTAACAAAAGTGGCACAAAATGAGACAGACAGTAGCTTAGACGTAGCTGGAGAAACCAACACCGATTCTACAAGTGATATTGCACCGGAGTCTTCGCGTTATGTTCCTATCACCCGCAAAAGAACAATGCAAGCTGATGATTTCGAAAAGGAAGCATTAAAAGCCCTTAAGGAGCCCGAAGATCGCCACTTGTCATTTTTTAAGGGTATTTTGCCATCAATTCAAGATTTCACAGACCTTCAAACTCTCACCTTCCAAAGCAAGGTGTTACAAATTATCACTGAAATGCGGTATGGCTCAATGTCCCAACAATCATCATCATTTAGGTTTGAACAAACGTCTCAACAGCCTTCATCACACGGGTATCATACAAGAAGTTACAGAAGTACATACACTCCAACAGACTTGAGCTCAGATTATAATTTATTGACATCTCCAGGTGAAACATCTCAAGACAGCGTAGAGTACGATTTTGCAAATTTGTAATTAAGATTTATCAAGATTACTATTAAGAAGATTAATAAGATTGATTATGATTATTAACATTTCCTTTTTTGATCGTTTTGAAAATTAAAAAGTATTATTATTCAAAAAAAAAATTTTCATTGCTTACCTCAAAGTGATGCCCAGCATTTCTATTGGCTCCACTGGATTCCTCATGTTAGTGTACTGTTTCCGTATATGTGATTCTAAAGATTTCAATAAACATTCGAAACTTAACACACTCATTCGAAAGAAATTGTAAAACTTCTTTTCGTCCAACAGCAACTCTTTATATTCTTGGAGAAAAAACTGTCCATCACTGTTCCTTAGTGCAATAAAAGGACAGATCCAGTATCGTCGTACGCTTCTACGTCGATTTCGGCGGTGGCGTAATAGTAGGGCCAACAATAGACGTCTTTTACGATCCATTTTCATTAACAGACTGTCCAACGGTGCTACGGCGCCGCTGCGACATAACAACGTTACGGCGCCGCACCGCTCGTGTGCCCACTGACACGGTGAAATCTTTGCGGTGCGGCGCCGCAACGCATCGTGTGCGGGGGCTCTACGAGTATGTATATATTAATGAAATGCGGATATTAAAGCGAAAAATCTTTCGAGAATTTTTAATTCAGTTTTTGCACGAGCTTCTATGACGCAGAGTTTATCCTTAGAAACAAGCAGGCCATTCAGAGCTCTTTTCATGAGGAACAAAAACAAATGTTTGAAAGAGGCTGTATACAAAAGGTGCAGCGCGGTGCGTTTGTTGCTTTTTTAAACACAAAATGGAGGGTATGGTCGTTAAAAATCAAAACAAAAGCTTATACACCGTTTTCCTTCTTCCTCTCTTAAAGTTCTTTATTTTCCACCAAATCAAATCATCACAATAAGAGGGCCTAGACAAACTGGTATTTTATCACCGACAGAGACTGCTAAATAGTATAAAATGTATGATATTGTCATGCAGTGTCGATATGTCGCTTCGTCAATCTCAAATGTTTTGGACTATAGATTGTTATCGCTGATAGCATGTCATTTTGTTTAGAGCCCAAGGTTGTAAGCTTACTTTTTTATAAAACGTCCGAAATATACCTAGAATCAGCTAGCCGATTCGACGAAAATCACCGTGAAAACAAAGGTGAAGTGATCATGAGAAAAGCTGACGGTGATGGGTAAGGGGTGGTCGAAATGGTACATTTACAATCTTATCGACCATCGGGTTTCCGAAATATGATTAAAGATATTGAAAACTCGTATTTATGAGTTTAAACATTTACTACTTAAGCATTAAAAAAATAACAAGAATCTTATTTAATTTATCTACTTTATATTTTTGTTTATTTAAACTTCATGTACAATGGTGATACATAGGCGGACTTTATGCAGCAAGGCATTCTCTACCAGTCAACCTTTGGGTTAAAAAGAACACAACAGTTGGTAGGAGAAAAAAAAGAACAATAATTGGTGTTGGATATTAATAAACTATCTAACTAATAAAATAAATAAATAATTTCTAAAACTTCATATTCAAATAGACTAATAAATATCATATTCTAAATGAAACAGAAATTTAAATATAATAATTATGACGAAGACCGAGCTATGTAAGAGAGTACATGTAATACTTCCAGATTCATCGGTTAAATGAAAATTTACTCTCTGCTTTTTCATGACAAGGGGAAGGACGTTCCAGAATTTTATAGTAGAGAAAGTGTAAGAATTTGTTAAAAACCCAGTGCGGTGAGAAGGAATATGGAGAAGTAAGTTTTTGGAAGCTCGAAGGTTTTTTTTTTTTGTCGTATGCCACTTGTGTGTGACGTCACATTATATAACCAGTGGACAACCAAGACGCTTCTAACAATACCTCATTTGTCAAAAAATGATAAGAAGTTTAGAAGTTATGAGTGAACAGATGAAGATACATACGAGTACATACATGCCGGTTAAATTCATCCCTTATTTTGGCTTCGCCGTAGTCGGGTTAAAATATGGTAGATCAATGTCGTATTTAGATAGGGAAATGCATTGAGATTTAAATCGTACCGTACTTAAAACTTTTGGTACCAGGTTTTGGAACAGTTGAAGAAAGTGGAAGAGCTCTGGAGCTTTTGAACTAACTTTGAACATCAAATGCACATACTTATTTTACTTACGAATAATGGAATAATTTCCTCATTGTTTTTATCGTTGCGTAATTCTCATGCATACTGCACTACCACGGGGTGATAGCTCAGTTATGTGGGACTCCTCCTAGTGAAAACTGTGCTAATTAAGTTGAAGGTCACGAAAGCTTCAGTAGATGAAAAGCCATGATTGCTTTTTTCGAGGGTTGTTTAAAGAAATTTCTATCACTTTGACGCCTAAACCTAAAAAATAAATTAACTGTTTGTCTAAAATAAAAAAATTACAAAAAAAAACTACCGACTTCCAAATAAAAAGACTACAAAGTGAAAATTAACTTTATTTTTGGAAGTCGGTGTCTTTGGTAGGTACCAATTTTACGCGTTATGGACACCGACTTCCAAAAATAAAGTTATTTTCACTTTTTAGTTGTACGTACCTAAAAGGCAAGTTGTTTAGTGAGGTACCTAAAATGCCAGAATACATTACCCGAATAACATGAAACGGAAGTCGGTTAAAATATCTAATACTAGCATACTAGCTTTACAGCATACTACAGAAACCATATTTTTTTTCGGGATTAAAAGTAGCTCCGGTAGTTAGTAGTAGTGCTCAGAAATTGTGTGGCTTTATTTATTGATCTAACCATTAATGTACACACGCATAAAAAACAGACTAGAAGATGAAGAAATAGAAAATAGGTATTAAGATATACTTATTTCAGCGAAATATTCAGAAGCTTCGTATCAGAGAAAAAAATTACGTTATCAAATCAGTACTTTCAGAGACTACCTGTAACAATTTTACCTCTTTATAATATCAATTTTTAACCCACGCCGGGAAAAGAGGGGTGTTAAAAGTTTGACGTGTGTACCTGTGTGTTTATGTATATGCGGGTATATGTGTATCTGTCTGTGGCATCATAGCTCCTAAACGGATGCACCGATTTAAATTACGTTTGTTTTTGTATGAATGGTGTCGCTATCGAGAGCGTTCTTAGCTATGTTTGATGAAAATCGGTTCAGCCGTTCAAAAGTTATTGGTGTTTTATATAATTAATCTAGTAGAAAACACGCTTAGATCGACAATCAATCGAAACACGTAATTATAACACGATATCTTAGGAAAATACCACGATTCAAAGAGTAAAATGCGCATAACTGTTGAACGGCTTAACAGATTGTCATCAAATAAAGCTAAGAACACTCTTGATAACAAAAATAAACTAAATCAAAAAAGGTTCATCTGTTTAGGAGCTATGATGCCACAGACAGATTCACAAATACACAAAGATACAGATACACAAGTCAAACTTATAACACCCCTCTTTTTCAGTCGGGGGATCTCGTTAAAAAATTTCTTAAAAACAAAACTCAAGCGCTACCTGGTCAGTGTAAATAAAACGGGCCAGACAAATGAATAGCGCTGAAACCTTACTCGTACCTATTTGAAACGACGTGAAAGGAGCAACATGACGTGAATGAGATTGGAAATTGTTCTGCACGCTTTGTGTGAAGTGATTTGCTGAACAAATGTACGTGGCACTATCAGATTTACGGACAGATAAACGTATGAAATGGTCTGAAACTGGTTGTTGCTTGAAATCCATATACATGTGAAAGTAGCTCCTTCTATCTGTCTGACGTCCTAAAGGCTGTAGGGATTCGTATAAAACGTGGTACATGAATGGACCATGACCTGGATTAATTTATAGAATACCTTTGGGATTGTAAAAAAACTGGCCAAGTGCGAGTCGGACTCGCGCACTAAGGGTTCCGTACCATTATCGCAAAAAACGGCAACAAAATCACCTTTGTTGTATGGGAGCCCAACTGAAATATTTATTTTATTCTGTTTTTAGTATTTGTTGTTATAGCGGCAACATAAATTACATCATCTGTGAAAATGTTAACTGTCTAGCTATCACGGTTCATGAGATACAGCCTGGTGACAGACAGACAGCCAGACAGACGGACCGCGGAGTCTTAGTAATAGGGTCCTGTTTTTACCCTTTGGGTACGGAACCCTAAAAATAATTATAATAATAATAATAATAATAAGCCCCCTAAACAACCACACGTCCTGATTGACCATCTAATCACGTGGGGGGCGGACACACGATTGAGAAATTACTGGCGTGGCTAACGTGGCTCTGGAAACCCATTCAACATGGAGACACGTTAAAAAAGAAAACGTATAGGACCGCTGCCCGGGGGCGATCGCCGGGGCGCACCTGGAGCTGACGCTGGGTGTCACAGCATGCGAACCGTCAGCGGTCAGGAGTTGAACAGGCGGGCTCCCACCGACAAAGATACTACAGCCGAAATCAATGACGATGGTGACAGACTGACTAACAGGACAGACACCCCTGTAGAACCGTATAGTCCAAGCACAGTTTCGTACACACCTTCAAGAACATCATCACCATCTATATCATCGTCACCATCTTTACCATCTTCACCCCCCATTAGTATTTTAAATACAGTTCCACCCACGCCAGCTTTGAATGTTGCGCGGGAAGTATCTAACTTCTTACCCGCGTCCACCAAGACTGGTAAAGCAAGAGTTCGCATGAGATGGAGTAAAGAAGTAAACCTTTTTATCATGCGAACCTACCTATACATTACTAAATTAGAGACCGATATGACCACCTACAGACAACAACTGCACTCACTCTTTACACGACAATATCCAGAAATCACGGTTACAGAGCAGAGAATATCAGATCAAAGAAGAGCTATAGTTAGGAATAAACTTCTATCTCAAGCAGTTATAGAACAACTAACAGAAGAAGTACGAACACAAATACTACAAGAATCAGTAAATTGTTCAGACAATAACACCATCAGTCAAAACATGAGCGAAAGTACTCTTGACGAACAGCCACAAGTGCTCGTTCAATTACAACCTATTAATCCTATTGATTTTCAATCTCAACCACACAACCAATCGCAACCTTACACGCAAACGTCACATATATCCACACAAACTGAATATTTAACTCATACGCTAGAAAATGATATTGAAACTTTAGTCGCCGCAGATGAAAACCTAATAACAGATAGTTTTATTCAAGAAATATACGATAAACTTAGAACAACTCTAGCTCAATATTCTGGTATGGACCCATTAGTTCGTCCAAAATTGCCAAAACTTCGATACAGTCCTAATCTTTTTCGTTTAGTAAATTTATTTAATGAAAACATACTAAGTCAATTTATTTCTGATGACACCAAACTTTTAGATATTCACACTCTTATATATTGCACGGCGGTAGTCATATCTGAAGAACTTAAATTTAAAATCACGCAACACACAAGAAACACTAGTCCAAAACAGAATGTCAAACCAGCATGGCAACAGAGGTTAGAAAAAGATATAGAAAAACTTAGAGCAGATTGCGGTAGACTTACACAATACATCAATAATAACAGATCAAACAAAGTAGTAAAGAGAGTTGAGGTCATACTTAGAAGCAGTTATACACACACTAGGCATGAAGACATTAACAGAAAACCTGAAGAATTTTTAGACACATTAAAACAAAAACTAGCCCTTAAAGTTCATAGACTCAGAAGATATAAGAAAGCACAACAGCGTAAAGCCGATAACGCTATATTTGCCACAAATGAAAAGATATTTTACAGAAACCTACACAAACCAGAAACCGATGCAAGTGAAGAGAATGAAACAGACACAGTTGAATTACCTACAAAAGAACAACTAGAAACATACTGGTCTAGTATTTGGGAAGAACCTATACAACACAACGACAAGGCTACATGGATAATGGAAGAACAAACAAAATGGAGAGCAATAGAAGAAATGGAATTCGTAGAGATCACAGAGTCTGATATTACACACATAACAGGCAGATTACATAACTGGAAATCTCCTGGTATAGATAAAATACACAATTTTTGGTACAATAAATTAACTTTATTATACAAACCCTTAGCAAAAAATTTAACAGAAATCATTTTAGGACAACAAAGTATACCGGAATTTATTGCAACAGGCATAACTTACATGCTACCTAAAACTAAAAATTCACCGCAACCTTCTCAATATAGGCCAATCACGTGCCTACCCACGATATATAAAATATTAACATCATCGATTACAACAAAGATCAACTCACACATTGAACGACACAACATAATGGCAGAAGAGCAGAAGGGATGCAGGCGGGGCCACACGGGATGCAAAGAGCAATTAATTATTGATTCTACAATTCATAAACACGCCACCACTAAAAATAGAAATCTTCATTGTACTTACATCGACTATAAAAAAGCTTTTGACAGTGTTCCACATTCTTGGTTGATAAAAATACTAGAAATTTACAAAATTAATCCGAAAATAATACACTTCCTACGCAAAATAATGCCACAGTGGAAAACCACACTTCAACTATATAGCAATAACAATAGTGTTACAACGCGACAAATTTCTATCAAGAAGGGTATATACCAAGGTGATTCACTGAGTCCCCTGTGGTTCTGCCTCGCACTAAATCCTCTATCTCATCTGCTGCAAAGCTGTCGTGCCGGATATTGTTTCAAACACACTGCAGACCAAACAATAATTTCACATCTCATTTATATGGACGATATTAAATTATATGCACAAACCGAAAAAGATATGAAGAAACTAGTAGAAGCCACAACAGATTTTAGCCAAGATATTAACATGCAATTTGGTCTGGATAAATGTAAAACACTTCACATCATACGAGGCAAGATACGACCCGGCAGCTATGTAGTAAATAACACAGACACCATAACAGCAATGGAAGCGACTGATTTATACAAATATTTAGGGTATACACAACTTAAAGGATTAGATCATGTTAGAATTAAAGGTACACTTACGACAGAGTTTAAGAAGAGACTTAACGCTCTTTGCAAAACTCAACTTTCGGGTAAACATCTCATCAAGGCCTTAAATACATTTGCAATCCCCATATTAACGTACTCGTTCGGTGTTATTAAATGGACAAAAACAGATACAGAACAATTAGAGCGAACCACCCGCACCACACTTACAAAACATAACAACTTACACCCTAAATCTGCAATAGAAAGACTTACGATCAAAAGACAAAACGGAGGGAGAGGCCTAATAGATATCCAGCATCTGTGGCGAAAACAAATCTGTAGACTTAAAACATTCTTTCACTCAAAATCTCGTACCAGCAATATTCATAAAACTATAGCCCTAAATGATTTCAACTACACTCCACTTAACTTAATTGAACAGTCAGATCCACTAGATAGCACCAACATTAACCCACAGATACAAAAAATTGAAAACTGGAAGAAAAAAGTACTTCATGGCCGACATCCTCACGATTTGGAACAATCCCATATAAATAAAGTCGCGTCAAACAAATGGCTTAAGATAGGTAGTTTGTTCCCTGAAACTGAAGGATTTATAATTGCGATACAAGACCAAATAATTAACACAAAAAATTACCGAAAATATATTATCAAGGATCCTTCAGTTACAAACGATAAATGTCGTAGGTGCCACTTACAGCCAGAAACGATCCAGCACATAACTGGGGCGTGCACAACTCTCACGCAGACAGACTACACACACAGACACAATCAGGTGGCAAACGTAATTCATCAAAAATTAGCCGTTAAATACACACTTATGCAGGACGCAAACACCCCTTATTATAATTATACACCACAAACCATATTAGAAAACGACACTCATAAACTTTACTATGACCGCGCCATTCTCACTGATAGGACAATTCATTACAATAGACCGGATATCACTTTGCAGGATAAAATAAATAAAATTACCTACCTAATAGATATCGCTGTTCCCAACACACATAACATACAGAAAACAATAACCGAAAAAATCAGTAAATACGCAGACTTGAAGGATGAGGTAACTAGAATATGGCGTCAAGAAAAAGTTTATGTTGTGCCTATAGTCCTCTCCACAACAGGCGTTATCCCAAATCATCTTCTTCACAGTTTAAAATTACTAAATCTAAATGAAACCCTCTATATTACTTTACAAAAAGCTGCCATCTTAAATACATGTCGTATAGTTAGAAAGTTCTTGCAAATAGAAGAAAACGAAGTAGGTCCACATCAAAACACACCCTCCTCATAACACACCACACGCTGCATTTACTTGGTTTTGGCCCGTAAATGTAGCTTAAACCAGCCTAAGAGCTGAGTAGTTAAAAAACTTTAAAAATAATAATAATAATAATAACGTTTATTGTGTCTAAAAAAATATAAACAAACAATTTTGGGTTTGGAGTCTTCATTTAAGCAAATAATGCCTGTATTAAAAGACTCCGCTCCTTCACAACAGTAGGTACTTACTTAAAACACAATAAAAACGGTACATGGGAGTAGTTAAACAAAGTATAGTTATGTAAACGTGTGTGTGCGTATGCATGAGTGTGCGTGTGTTGTTTCATTTCATTTCATTTATTCATAAAACAATCTACATTGTGTTGAATATATACACATGCAATTTACACAAAAAAACAAAGAACTATGATTTATTAATTAATATTTCAAGTGACATTCAAGTAAAGTGCTAAAACAATTTCAAATATAATGTCCATAACTTTTAAAATAATGTCAAACAGTTATAAAATATAATAATGTCAGAACAGGATTAAAATATAATGTCAAACAGATTCAAATATAATGTAAAACAGATTCAAATATAATGTCAAACAGTTATAAAAATAATAATGTCAAACAGTTATAAAAATAATGTCAAATGATTCTAAATTATATAAAGTCAAAAGAGAAAAAATAATAATTAAAAAAAGGTATATCATTTATTATTGTTTGACCTTAGTTCCGATATATTATATAGACACTTATCTAATAAAAAAGCTTTTAATTTTGTTATAAACAAGTGGGTGTTATAAATCAGGATCTTTATCTCCGAAGGCAACCTATTAAATATCTCCACAGCTTGGTACTTTGAACAATGCTCTACTATATTAAATTTTGGTGATATTAGTTGCTTAAAAACTTTTCTCCTCGTGCTCTCTCTAATCTCACGTTCTTCTCTTGATTCAAACTCATGTAGATACTTAGCAAAATGAGTCAAGAAGACCAATATATATAGGCTAGGTACTGTTAATATGCCCAACTTTTTAAAGTAATCTCTGCATGAGACGCATTGTGCAATTCTGACTATAGTCCTTATGGCTCTTTTTTGTAAGATGAAAGCTCTCTGCCAGTTATAACTGTAACTATTTCCCCAGAGCACGATGCTATACCTTAACCTTGACTCGACCAGCGCATAATATACAGTCTTTAACTGTTCTATGTTCAGTTCATCCCTAAGGCTCCTGAGAGCGTAACATGCTGATGATATGGATGATTCAATAACAGCAAGCTCCGGTTTCCAATTTAAATGCGAATCTATGTTAATTCCTAAGAATTTAACCTTGTCTACTAATTCAATCCTGTCTCCATTTATTTGTATATCTAATTTGTCATTATGACGAGTCGTAGTCTTAAATAATATGAGGTTAGTTTTACCTGTATTTAGCAATAAGTTATTAGCTGTAAACCATTCGCAAATTTTTTCTATAATTATATTTGTATTTAATGTCAATTTTTCTATGTCTTTTGCCCCAATAATTATGTTTGTGTCATCTGCGAAAACAACAAGGTTCTCGTTCGGCTGAGTTTTATTCATGAAATTGAGTAAGTCATTTGTAAAAATAATATATAGTATAGGTCCTAAAATTGAGCCTTGAGGCACACCACGTTTTACGTAGGTCATTTTTGACTTGTATATTACTTCGTGATTATTCTCGTCTATACCTTTAATTTCTACATACATTCTTCTATTTTGCAAGTATGATGTCATAAGTTTTAATGTCTTGCCTCTTATACCATAATGTTCGAGTTTAGCAAGTAGTAGTTCATAATCTATGGTGTCAAAAGCGGAGCTGAGGTCAACAAAGAGTCCAGCTACTTTCATTTTTTCATTTAACTTATTAACTATATCATTTATTAAAGTGTTCATAGCATCCGCGGTACCAACGCCTTTCTGATAACCAAACTGTCTCAGATTGATAATTTTGTTAATACCTAAATGCACCATCAGTCTATCTTTAATGACTTTTTCAAAGAGTTTTGATAAGGTAGGTAACAAGGATATAGGGCGATAATTTTTCGGATTGGTCTTTTTGCCCTTTTTGTGTATTGGAATCACCTTGGGCAATTTTAACTGGTCAGGAAAAATTGACTCATCGATGCATTTATTGAAGAAATTGGAAAGAGGCGAAGCCAATATCTCTACATTCTCCTTTATAATCGATATCGGTACGTCGTCGAAGCCGCAAGAATGTTTATTAGCCATTTTGCTAACTAACTTTGCAATCTCATTTGGTGTAGTTGGCTTGAAAGTTATATCACTTTCAACTCTTTTTGTCGCACCCATCAGAAAAGTCATCGCTCCATCCCTATCTTTATTAGCCATCGATGATTTGAATACGAAACTGTCGTTAAATATATTTGCAATATCCTGAGGATCAGTGATTACTTTATTGTCTATATTTAGGATAAAATTTTTACGTTGCCTGTTTTTCTTCTTTTTAGTATATTCGTTTACTATTTTCCATGTTTCTTTAACAATATTTTTTGCGCTGTTCAAATACCGTGATATAGCTTGCTTTTTGGCTTGCCTAATAACTTTTCTATGAATTCGAACGTAGTTTATTTTATAATTTTTGATGCTGACATTATTCAATGTTCCAGAGCATAGGACTCTTTTCATTTTACTTGATACTTTAATACCTTTTGTAATCCACTTTATTGTATTGTTATTTTTGGACTTTATTTTAATTGATTTTTTGGGATAACAATCTTGGAATATTTTGCTGAAGTAGCTTAGAAACTGATTTATACCCATATTACTCCATGTTTTTTTAGTAAGACTCCTTTTGAAAACGGAGTTATTTTTCTCATTAAAAGATCTTTTAATTACCGTGGTGTACTCCACCTTTTTTGATATTTTGTTGAATCCATCAAGAGCCACATAACAGAAAAGTCCACCATGACCATCAGCTAAACCATTATGATCCACAAAACACTGCTCTATGTAGTCACTATCAAGATTTGTGATTACGTTATCTAGACACGACTGAGAGTTATTTCTGATAAAGGTCGGAGTTCTCACAAGATATTTAAAGTCATAACATGTCAATGTGCTTAAAAAGTCAGAAGATTTTTTGTTTTCAACAAGTACGTCAACATTGAAGTCCCCACATATAATACAGTTCTTGTCAATAAAGTGGTCTAACAATTTTTCTAAGCTAGAAATAAAGCTTTCGAAGTTGTTATCATAGGGACTTCGGTAACAACAACAAATGTATAACCCGGTTGCAACATCTTTTGCACCACATATCTCGAAACTTTCGGCTCTGTAAAACTTACTGATTGACTCAATGTTTTCGCATTCTTTCATTTTATGTGCCAAAATAAGAGTACCTCCCCTTTTCTTGTTCGGCCTTGTGTTACATGCGACTAAATTATAATTTGACATAGCAAATACATCGGCAGATTTGTCATTCAAGAAATGTTCTGATATACACAAATAGTCTACGAGATTACCTGATGTTTCAATATATAATTCGAGTTCAGTTTTTTTATTGCTTATTCCACATACATTCTGATGAAAAATCTTTAAACAACTAGTATCTGATAATAGGGTGCTATTACTTACGTCATATGACATTACCTCTTTATTCTCGAAAAAAATCACTATCATTTACAATTGTAGGTGAAACATTTGTTTGTGAGGACGAATTTACAAACACTCTAGATGTAGGTGTTTCCCTCGCTTTTAGTACCAAATTAGGAGTAGTTTGTGTAGAAACATTTTTAAACATCCGTTTTGCCTTTTGATCTATGAGCACATTATGCACATATTTTTGATAGTTGATCCTGTACTGTAACCGCAATATATCCCTATAAATTAATTTGCATGCAGTTAGCTTGTTCAGTAAAGGTTTTCTATTATAGTCAAAATCATTATGATCAAGTGTAATAAAATTAGAATTTTCACAATTATTGCATACAAGTTTTAAGGTACGATTAACATTTGATACATTTAAATATTTATTATGATAAATTTTACTGACAAGGACGTTTGTATTTTGTATATTTTGCAAAGTGTGATGCAGATAACTTAATATATTCAATGGATTATTGTCGCTAACACCTCCAATTATTAAAACAAAGTCAGATTTTGTGAAGTCCTTACATATAGTTGCACATGTGCTTAATATGTACGACGTAACACTAAAACTATTTCCCACTAATTTTTGTAGTGTATCTCTAATTTCATATCCGGTCTGATCAGCGAAGATAGCTATTTTATGCTTTGGTGCCATTTCTTGCAATAGTTGTTTACAGGATCCAATATCTGTCAGTTTATCTACGCTTCCATTAGCGTCCATGTTTTGTGTAGGTGTTGACCGTGACTTGTTCTTGCTTGTTCCCTGTATTTCCCTATCCGTCGATATATGTATACCTCCATATTCTTGTTCCTCCGCCTTGGATGTAGTTGACTTATAGATATAGCTGACTTGTAGTTCTTTGTAACTGTTTGTAGGCGACAAGTTCCCTGATCCTGTTACTGAAGACTTATCCAAATTGTTTTTAATTGGTGACTTATGAATGAGTGCTTCTGACGCATTCACATTTCGGTTCATTGACGTTATGGCATGCATAGTAAACTCTCTAGAAGAAGTTCTGGGTAATCCTGTTTTCATAGTCATTGTCCTGAGTCGACGTTGATATTGTGGTGAATAGAACCTCATAGGTGTCGCCGCTGTATCTGAGGTAGTAGAATCCTGCAATCCCACTGATTTAAAAATCTTTATTTTGCTTTCATACTTTCTAATTTTGTCTTTTAGTGAAATATTTTCTAAGTTTAAATTATCTATTTCTGAGTTGGCAGACTGTAGTTCCAATTTTAGTTTGTTAATTTCCTCATTCTTTGCGATGATATCCATATTTCCAGAGTTATTATTGTTGGGTAAACTTTGATAAGATATATCCATGTCAAATTCAAACTCGCTTATTTTTAAATTATGTTGCATTTGTGTTCTTTGCGTGACGTATATATTATTATCATCTTCCATGTTTCAACTTCAGAATATTTACAAAAAGTCCAACCTATATCCAGTTCCGAACCAGCGACCAACGGAACCTCAGTCCGAACGGATACCAATGCGCCACCTGTGCTGTTATCTTTTACGACGAAAATGTACGGTAGCTTCCACATGCAGACATCTGTCTATCTGTTTTATCGACTGTCGGTTTCGGTGTTCTTATATTAGAATACTAGATGTCGCTATTTGCTGTTACGTTTGGCACTGGTATATTTGAATTATTCTTTTTTCGTAACGGTTCAAGTAACATCAATTTATATGAAAAAACTCACAATTTCCGCAGTACTACTTGGCTTGTTTGGTCCCAGCACGTATTTATTTGAGTCTTTTAGTCAAACACGGCACAATCATTGTTTATTATGTAGTAAAATTGCGTCATTGAGAAATGTTAACACTGAGGTAAGTTTATAAAAATAACTTGCAATTTCCACAAAGTTTACATCGGATAACACTGTCACTAAATGTTTATAGTTTAAACATTAGATCAAATATATTAAATGATCCAAAAACTTATCTCACTATTTTTAAAACAATTAAACTACAGAGCCGGTGTAACTCGTGACAGCAGCGCCATCTTGAGGAATGTACATGAGTGTTGTGGATGTGTGGTTGTATGTGTATGCGTGTGTGAATGTACGTGTGGCTATGAGAGAGTCTCAATGAGTGTAAGAGTTGGTCGTGCACTTGTATTAAGTTACGTTTGTTGTAGGAGAGTCTCAGTTTTTTCATATGTCAGTGGTTTTAACCAGTCAGTCAACATTTCTTTACATATATGATAAGATTTTGAATATACGAAAATTGCTTTATTTATTTTGTTATATAATTGAGCTGATCGTTTACTAAATTGCATAGATCCGAAATTGGTCTTGGTTACAGGTAGTTGAACTATATTATCTTTTCTTCTCCTAGCGTGTATATCCGCATTATAAGGTAAGGTTTTGTGTTTTTTTTAAATTATTTGAGTAATGTATAGTTTCCTAACTGACAATACATCACTAAGTTTGTAGAGGTTCTCTGTAGAATATCTCCTTTTTTTAAAATACATTATTTTGAGCAGGGCTCGTTGTGCTCGCTCCAATTGAATGAATTTAGATTTTGTTGCCCCACCCCAAACAGGAATACAGTATATCAGTATTGATTGCGCAAGAGAAATATATATTTGCGTGAGCACATTTCTAGCAGGCTTACCGCTTCTCTGTATGGACCTAGGCAGCACGTGACGCAGGGTCTTAAAGATCCAATTTAGCTTGCGGACTCTATTTGCAACTTGCTCAAGATGGGGGTACCAGCACAATCTCTGATCCAGCGTTACCCCTAGATATTTTGTGCTAGAAACTTTGCCAATGCTAGAACAGCTACATTTATCAACATTAGTACCATCACAACTGTGAATAGTGATACGAAAATCGCAATTTGGTTGTGTACGATTGCAGATGCTGAAACTTATAAAGTTTGTTTTGGATGTATTTAATGTGAGAACATTGGCATTGAGCCAATTCGCAATCTGGGACATTCCTGATTCAGCACTTAGCTGCACATTATGCCATGTCTTACCAAAGAAGATGACAGCAGTATCGTCGGCGTACGACAGGACTTTGGCATTAGGAATTTTCATGTTACATAGGTCGTTTATGTATACTAGGAAGAGCGTTGGACCTAATACACTTCCTTGGGGGACGCCGTATGACACATCCGTGACATCACTTATATGTTGCCCTACTTTGACACTCTGCTTCCTATTTGAAAGATAGTTCTTAAACAGATCAAGCGCGTTATCTCTAATACCAATTTTTTCCAGCTTGTTTACAATTACGCGGGTGAAACCACGGGCAGAAGCTAGTTTTGTCTGGATGTTAAAAGACACTATCTCGAGAGGGAGAAAGGAATGCCGACTTCAGCTTATTTGTGAAAATAGTGATATGTAACAAGCCTAAACACGGCTGGGATACATTGTTTTATTTCGGAGTTCCGGTGCCTATCCTTCTGGCTTCCTCACCAGATCATTTTAATGATACTATTTTCATTAGAACCATTTATTTAAATTTGATTTATCACAGTCATTTAACTATTCGAGATATATTATACCCAAAACATACTTAAATCATTGAGAAGTTCCAGTGGCCTTCTGTGGTCTTCTTCATCAGTTCCAGTTCACCAAATGGTGTTTCCTGAATGCAAATGCTTGCCATGTTGATGCAAATACCAAAATAGCTATATGTATACCTATAAAATTTGAGGATTCCCTAGATTTACATGGAATCCCTCATCAGATTCTAACTTGGTGACAATGGGACTATCTCGAGAGTATACCCTTTCTAACTAAAAAAGAATTTTAATAATCGGTCCATAATTGACGGAGTAATCGGAAAAACTAAAAAAAAATACCTACAGTCGAACATAGAACCTCCTCCTTTTTGGAAAGTCCGTTAAAAGTGATTTTAATATCATACAATTCTATTCATGCTGTAATGTTCTACGAAACTGAAACAACGATAAAGAATCGTAAAATAATTGGGGGGCGTTTTAAAATTCCAGTCTGTCTTCTCAGGGTAAAATCGAATAAATAATAGCGCTGAAGCGAATAATTTTAACAAAATTGCATTCAGTTGATTAACTTGTCAAATAAATTGCCCACGTCCTAATTGGGTTTCAGATGGCATTACAAAATTATAGCGCTATATTTATGAAATATATTTTTGATTTTAAGTTTGTCTTTTTGCCGCTGTAAGTGTTATTTATCAACATTTTTTTGCCTATGTTGTCCTGCTGGGTAAACGTCTTCCCTATGTTTTCCATCTCTCTTTGTTACTTGACTTCGCCGACTAATGAAACTCAGGATTTCCCTCCGGATCAACTAGACAGATTCTCAGCTGGACAGTTTCGCAGCTGGACAACATCAGTTCACATGGTGTGAGACCTGCCCAGTCCCACTCCAACCTTGTAGATTTTTCTATCTTAATTAGTTTTTTTGTGATTTTGATACCAACAACGGATAATTAATCTCTTCTTTTATTACCAGACTAATGATGATCAAGAATACCTTTAACACAAAGTATCTCGTAAGTGCGGCCACCCCATTAAATGAGCCATTTAAAACATTTCTCCGATTTTTATTTTTGTGACCAATTTTTTAGTTAGGGCTCTTTCTTCTCAAATATTTATTTGGGATAGCTTTCTCTGTCAAGAACTTCTAGATTTTGAAAGGAGTGAGTGGTCTTAACAATGTTTCTTTTGGTTTTTCCTGATACCAAAGAATCACTACAAGATGAAATAAAAGCAATATAACTTCCGTCCAACTACTCGAGTTACCCTTTACTTCGTCGATAGCTATTAAAGTTTTGGTTTTTAATATTAAGGGTTTTTTTGGAACGTTTCGTTAGTAAAGTAAACGAACTGTCCAAATAGTGATCCTGGGTTTATTTAACTAGAATTCGCTCAAACAAATTGCGAAGCAGAAAGTTGTTTTATTTTTATAAATAAGCCTATAATTTTGTAGGCCAAAAATTTGGATAACCTCGAATAGAATCGGCAACAACTTCTAACTACAAGGTGTCAAAAGTCATTTAGAAGTATTAATTGCTTGATTTTGAAGAGATACCCATGTTATTACAACTTGCTCCTGAAGTTCAAAGTAACTTTATGTTACTTCCACAACATAAAGTTACCAAACAACAAATTAAACTTTTAACTTTTTGATAACTTCAGAATCCACTTATAACATCCAGACATGAGTACCGCAGATACATAACTACAATTTAGGTAAACTTTTACCCTTGTTACGCAATTTATCTCTAATCACTACTCGTAAGACACCACCAACCGATTAGTGATCGGATTACCAGACTATATTGTTCGCACCGGTCTCGTCCATGAGAGGGGGTGCACCATAATCCACTTCGTGAACCAATTCTAGCTGGTAGATGACATATGTTGTCGAGTTTTTGTACTAGGGCAAGACGACTTCCTCGCGATGCTTTCCTTCAGTTTTGAGAGCTATGGTGATGGAAGTAAAGCGCCCGGCTTTGTTCGAACCTATGTCATGTACTTAAATCGGGGCAATTACTACTACACCTGCAGCTTTATTATTGCAGTGTTATATTACATTTGCTTCTTATTTACTTATTTTTCTCACGTTACCGAAGTCTTCTGTCTCTTGCGGCATACCACTCAGCCATAATAAAATTACTTAGTTCAATACCAAACTATTTTGCGGAAGATCAATCATGTCACATAACTGAAGCGACGCCGAGAGCCTGACTCTGCATCCCGCTAGATGCATTAAAAGCACACTATTATCTTTGCTCAACAGATAGTTTGTGTTCATTGAAACCTCGTCACTTCGGTGAATAGTTAACTTTGACATCATAATTTACACATACGATGATTTTGATATAGCCTGAAATCCGTTTTTTTTGTGCCAAGGTTAATTAAAATTGTTAGTGTAATTTGTTCTTAAATAATTATAAAACAAACAGACAGGCAAAGTCAGTAAACTGGATAATGTGTTTCCCCTTATTCAGATACTATTAAATAAATATGTTTATTTTACACTAAACTGTCATATAAAAAATTAATGGTGATTTTGATCTTCGAATCCAGGTTCTTTCACTAACTACCTTTTTTTTTGAGTGGGACATCATGCAATGACTTCTTCCTACCTAGTGTCTTTAAATAATCCATACTAATATTATAAATTCGAAAGTAGCTCTGTCTGTCTGTCTGTTACCTTTTCACGCTTAAACCGCTGAACCAATTTAGATGAAATTTAGTATGGACAAAGTTTGAGATCCTGGGAAGTACATACGATAATTTTTGTCCCGGAAATCATACTTAAAGCGGTGGAAAGGGTGGTGGAAATTTGTATGTTGAACTAATAATTGTCCAAGTAAGGCGGCCCACGCAATATTAATGCGCGATATAAAAAAATGGCTATTCAAAGTACTAATGCTACGCAGACAAAGTCGCGGGTAACCAGCTAGTAATTATTATAAACCAACAAACTTGTATATCTACATTAGATTTTGAATCCGTAACCCTTAACTTAAAACTAGTCCGTGAATTCGAGGCATTAAATCCCCGATGAATTCTGGTTTTAATAAAATTTGTGTTATTTCTATATAATATAAACGAATTGGGTGGGAGACGGGGAGTAACCCCATTATTTTCTCTTGCTAATTGAAAATAGTAATCAGAGGTCTTTGTCCATCGTCGGTGTACAGAATAGTGACTAGCAGACTTAATGATTAAATCTTAACTTAAATTGAATGTTGTAAACGGCATAATTTTGATTCAATTAACTGTCCTCAATTATTCGCGACATATCTAATCCTAATAAATGTCAATAAAAATACTATGCCCACAATCCTATCTTGTATCTGTTACCTCAAAGAGAAAAAGGTCTAAAAAAGCCTCTAATATTAATTCATTCATCTATAACTTGAGATGTTGCATCGCTAGGCATTAAATTTATACCATGAGACGTCATCATTTGGATGATGAAGATGATAGATATAAGTTTTTAAACTGTCATGGTCACTAACACTAATATTAACATTATAAGAGGGATATTTACCATGTTTACTGTTTGTAGCGAGTTTCCGATATTTCGGTGCTGTTGCAAGCACCATGATCACGGATAAACTGAAGTCATAGCGGGTGGGTGTTTATTAGGAGACAAAACGGTCTACCCTCTTTCTTGTTCGTTTTTTGCACTCCACTGCAGCACCTAAATTTCGGAAACTCGCTACAAACAGTAAACATGGTAAATATCCCGCTTATAATGTTAATATTAAGATGATAGACATTTGAAAATCGTGAATATTCATTCATTTAATGTTCTCATTCAAACTATATTTCTATTCCATATATATCTCTTTACTAGACAATGTCTAGATAATAGACAGTCGTAATCAGAAAGCCTTTCTTTCCACCTGTATTCTCATCTATAATTGGGTTAATGAATTATAACAACCGCAGTTATAGTTCCACTGATTTATGAATTAGAATTAATTGGATAAGTTCATCCTAAATTTCGGATGAAATTAGTTTTACGTCAAGTGCCATTTTGCTTAACGTCGCAGTTAGGAGAATCGAATGGCCGAGATTCGCGAACTTTCCTAGAACAAATGTTTTAAGAGCTTCTGCTAAGAGTTTCTCCATCATTGATATAGTTTTTTAATAATTAATGTTCTCAATCCAGTATTTCTAGCACCTAACCAATTTCATAAATTAACAACCACATAAGCATCCGTACATGACAGGACATCTACTGTTTCATTCATTTATTGACTGGCAACCATCAAAGACCAAACCGTTGGATCTAGAGGTATGAGGTTTTGCACAAGAGTTCCTTAAACGAAAGTGAGCACTTAAGACGGACTTTTGAAAATTCAACTGGCTCAAATTAGGGTGAGTTTGAATGGATGTTCGTCATTTTTGCCGACGTTAAAGATATCGGACACACGCCTTACAACAATATAAAATCATGCCTGTTTTCCCAAAAGGGTAAAACGCAAACAAGTATATGTCGCGCTCAGTTATCCCCAGTCACGTTTAAGTCCCACGTAATAGGGGCGTGCCTAATGCCAAACTACGTAACAGTTTTGTAAAAAGTCAATATCGATGGTAAAGATCAGCTAGTGAAAATCTTAGCTAGGCGCAACATAGTTATTAGCATAAAGTCAGATATTTTTACCCCAAAAATACAGGTGTCACTCGTGTTAATGCTACTTATTTTATTTGGAGCACGAACAAATCGTACTTCGATAAATCGTTCTTCAAGTGACTTGTCTTCCAAACCGAAAGCGATAAACTCTTATCTTTATTCAAGTTTATGTTCATAGTTATTTTTATACAGAGTTCGTGGCTCATTATTATAGCCATATTGGTCGATCAGCAGGTTTAAGCAATGCTTGCAGAGATCAGTGGATGGGTGACCACCATCCATTACATACTGAGACTTCTCCATGCCTCGGTAAGCACAGTAAACCATTGATCCCGGCTGATTGTTTTACATCTTTGATAGTCGTTTGTTCGTCAGAAGCCAAAAAATCTGACACCAGCCTAGCCCAAGAGTACGTTACCCAGTTACTGGGTTATTGAGGGCAGATAGGTAATTGCTCCATGAAAAATACTGGTACTCAGCTACATTCATAATCATTTCAGTCCTGTGCATTTCCCGTACACTGTATTTCCACAGCCTTGAACAGATCATCGCTTCATCTAGAGGGAGGGCTTCCAAGACAACGTCATCGGCAGCTGCATTCGGTTTGATTAAAAGACGACTCTAACATATTTGAAATGGCTAGGCTGATTGTTCTATACAATGTACCCTGTATCTATAATCTACATACATACATACAATGTGTCATTTGTACTATTACCGAAATAGATCACTATTCCGATTACTAGCAGATGTGACAACTGAATTGGACGTGTCTATTCAATTCCATCATGTTCATTACAGTACGTAATCAAAAGCCTATTACAGGTTAGATGACGATGAATTGAGAGCGAGACAACAATATACATATTGAAACATACTGTCTCTTTCTAAACATGATTGTTTGAAGTTTAATGAGTTTCTCTGCGACTACAACATAAACATAATATATTCAATAGTTTTTTTTGTGATTACACGTTTGCTGCGTGGTCTTCTGTTCGATTCTTGCTCGGTGAAACGAATTAGTTATCGTTTTCGCATTAGGTAGTTTCATGTCAAAAAGCCTGCCCCTATTAATAACATAGGTTTATTTTATCTGATGAAGTGAGAGAGTCAACTCTGTCTATCCTTCAGGGACTACGAAGGTGCTGTTTTTCAAATTCGTTTACTTAGCACGAGTATTTCACCAAACATAACTGCTACGTCAAGGACTCTTCACAGGTTCTCAACGTCTTTTACAACTACTTCGACGTATCTTTAAAAGAACTTCCTCTCGTCTTCAGTGAATGAAGAACTAAATGGATCAGTCACAAAAGTTTTAACAACGAATGTACCGATTCAAATCGTACCATGTTTATTCTGCGCGGAAAAGTATTTGGAAATCGTCCAGATAAAGAAGATATTGGGAAACCAGTTTGCTTGGTAAACTGAAGATCCGTAATTTGAACTAGAGAATGTTTTGGACGATTATTTTTTGACAACTTCTGGATGTACGTAATATAGATGCAGAAAGGTCATTTTCTTTTCAAGTGAATTCTAAGTATTTATCACGCAAGGCTGTAACTTACATAACTTTAGCAAACAATGTTGAGGCTTAGCTTATTTTTACAATGGTTCTAATATGTGCCTATTGTAACTTAATTCTATCAGAAGTTTTAGTAGGTTATATTGAGTATAATTTTCTCTTAAACATAGTAAAGTCGGTCAGTAAAAGCCCATTTTGTGCCTTAAACGTTTTATAAGTTTTTAAGCTGACATAGTCACAATCATTAGAATTAATATTTGTTTCGGGATATTTACCATGTATATTTTGATTTTGGTTGAGAGCTCGATATTTCGGCACAGTGATATTTCTCGTGATCATGGTGCTTGTAACGGTGCCGAAACATCGAGCTCTCAACCAAAATCAAAATATACATGGTAAATATCCCGAAACAAATATTAATTCTATTAAAACGTTTTAGTTTTAAAACATGCACACTATCTAAAATTATAATAATCACACGGAGAATATTATTATCCAAACTTATAATAATCACACTGAGATATTATTAATTAAATTTCAATGATTAGTGATTTGATCCTATCGTTTTTAAAATTTTACTGAAATTTATGAATGTGATGAAAATATTTGGTTCATTTGCACACCATTTGGTTATGATACAGTGTACCTATCATGGACAAGTGACACTATGTATAATGCCCGGGCATTATGAATCTTGTCAAGTCAAATCTGACAATGTAATGAATAAAATTTGGTTCATTTGCACACCATTTGGTTATGATACAGGGTACCTGTCATCGACAAGTGATACTATGTATAATGCCCGGGCATTATGAATCTAGTCAAGTCAAATCCGGCAATAATCTAATTTGAACTTCTATATTAATCACATTGTCTGGTCATTATGAATATGTATACGTGGCGGTGGGGCAATTCGATAATTATGGTAAATGAATTAGTCCAAGAGCGAGTTCGGGAGCTTAGGGCACCCCGACACGGATAGGAAAAAACCTATTGAAGGAGAAATCCATCTCCTTCATGTTGTGCAGGTTACTTTAGACCCTGCAAATAACTCGAGCTCCGTCGACTTTGTTGCTTAAATAGTAACCGTTCTTATCTTTTCTATATCAAAATCAATGTCGACTTTAAAATGATTAATAAAACACATATTTTTAATACCCGGCCCAATAAGTGATGGGCATTATTCTTAAAGTCCGGTCAATTTAATTATTTCAATTGTTTTTATCATATTGCCCACTCATATTGGGCATTTTCAAACAGCCCGGCCATTATATATAATGCAGTATTAATCACTTGGTCCATAACATATCCACTATTGTTTTGTGATATCTTTCTTAACCTGCATTATGCAAATAATTGATTTGATTTGATTTTATTCTCTTGTCTAGAGTAATCCAAAAATGAAAACCTTAATCATTTACTTAGATTATACTATTTGTGCCAATTTTTAAGAATATTAGATTCGAATGAAATTTTTCATACAAAATTTCAAACCCTGTGTCACCCCATAAAGGTGGCATTTCCAAAAATCCTTTCTTAATGCTCACTTATATATATTATTTCCAAATTTTCTACCTAATTTTGATTTGGATTTTAAAATAAATAACATGAAATGACTTGTTTTTAAACACGTATTTTACAGAAAAACAATGTTTTGATTATTTCTTTATGTATGTAGTGATAATGTTACAATTACTTAAATTGTAATAAATATGGTTTGTAAGGGTTGTGAAGTACCTATCTGCTTTTGTTTGTCACAGATATGTTGCATTGGGCAATAAGGTAAAATATATTAAGAATGCAAACATACATTTATGTGGCATTGATATAAGAAAATACTAAGATAACGGTTGAAAACGAAAAAGAAACATTACTGGGCGGCCTCAAATAAATTCCTATAAATCGACACAAAAAATTCGATGTGTCATTTATTTCACGAAAAGTGTCACATAATATTTAGTAGCTACTCTATAGTACCGTTATTATCACTCAATCCTCATTCCCCTATCCTTTGTGCGATCGTAAAATGAAAGTAGGTACCTTTCACCCACTTATCTGAAACCGCTAATCTTTGGAGAGTAGATACGAAGCAAGTTAAATTGGAGTATCTTGCAGACCTGCTAATCTGTGTTGGGTAATTATGAATTAATTGAGAACAAAGTTGTACAGTACAAGTATTTATGTTAATGAAATGCGGATATTGAAGTGAAAAACTTTTGTGAATTTTTAATTCAGTTTTTGCACGAGGTTTTATGACGCAGAGTTTACCCTTAGAAACAAGCAGGCCATTCAGAGCTCTTTTCATAAGGAACAAAAACAAATGTTTGAAAGAAGCTATATACAAAAGGTGCGGCGCGGTGCGTTTGTTGCTTTTTTAAATACAAAGTGGAGGTTGTGGTCGTTAAAAATCAAAACAAAAGCTGGTAAACCTTTTTCCTCCTTCCTCTCTTAAAGTTCTTTATTTTCCACCAAATCAAATCACCAGAATAAGTGGGCCTAGACAAAATGGTATTTTATCACCGACAGAGACTGCTAAATAGTATAAAATGTATAATATTGTCATGCAGTGTCGAAATGTCGCTTCGTCAATCTCAAATGTTTTGGACTTCAAATTGTTATCGCTGATAGCATGTAATTTTGTATAGAGGCCAAGGTTGTAAGCTTTATTTTTTTATAACACGTCAGAAATATACCTAGAATCAGCTAGCCGATTCGACGAAAATCACCGTGAAAGCAAAGGTGAAGTGAGCATGAGAAGAGCTGACAGTAATGGGTGAGGGATGGTCGAAATGGTACATTTACAATCATATCGACAATCGGGTTTCCGAAATATGATAAAAGATATTGAAAACTCATATTTATGAGTTTAAACATTTACTACTTAAGCATTAAAAAAAAAACAAGAATCTTATTTCATTTATCTACTTCTATTTTTATTTATTTAAACTTCATGTACAATGGTGATACATAGGCGGACTTAATACAGCAAGGCATTGTCTACCAGTCAACCTTTGGGTTAAAAGTGACACAACAGGTGGTAGGAGAACAAAATAATAAAAATAACAATAATTAAAGTTGGATGTTAATAAACTATGTAACTAATAAAATAAATAAATAATTTCTAAAATTTCATATTCAGATAGACTAATAAATATCATATTCTAAATGAAACAGAAATTTATTTATAATAACTATGACAAAGACCGAGCTATGTAAGAGAAGACAAGTAATACTTCCAGATTCTACGCTTAAATGAAAAATTACTCGCTCTCAAAAGTATGAAACAAGAAAATATTCTTAGCGGAAAGCCTTGGTCGTATGCCACTTGTATGTAACGTCACATTATATAACCAGTGGACAACCAAGACGCTTCTAACAATACCTCATTTGTCAAATTATGATAAGTAGTTTAGAAGTTATGAGTGAACAGATGAAGATACATACATACATGCCGGTTAAATTCATCCCTTATTTTAGCTTCGCCGTAGTCTGGTTAAAAATACGAGTATGTTAGATCAATGTCGTATTTAGATAGGGAAATACATTGAGATTTAAATCGTGCCACACTTAAATCTTTTGGTACCAGCTTTTGGAACAGTTGAAGAAAGTGGAAGAGCTCAGGAGCTTTTGAACTAACTTTGAACATCAAAGGCACATACTTATTTTACTTACGAAGAATGGAATAATTTCCTCATTGTTTTTATCGTTGCGTAATTCTCATGCATACTGCACTACCACGGGGTGATAGCTCAGTTATGTGGGACTCCTCCTAGTGTAACCTGTGCTAATTAAGTTGAAGGTCACGAAAGCTTCAGTAGATGAAAAGCCATGATTGCTTTTTTCGAGGGTTATTTAAAGAAATTTCTATCACTTCGACGCCTAAACCTAAAACATAAATTTGCTGTTTGTCTTTAATTAAAAAAAACTTTTTTACAAAAGATTCTACCGACTTCCAAATAAAAAACTACAAAGTGAAAAATAACTTTATTTTTGGAAGTCGGTGTCTTTGGTAGGTACAAATTTTACGCGTTATGGACACCGACTTCCAAAAATAAAGTTATTTTCACTTTTTAGCTGTACGTACCTAATAGGCAAGTTGTTTAGTAAGGTACCTAAAATCTATTCTAGATTACCCGAATATCATGAAAATTGAATCCGGTGAAATGAGAGTGAACCAAGGTGAACAGTACATCTGCGTGCGTGAGTAATTTGCCCTCATTTGTTGAAGAGTTCTGTTGTATATCTCCGAACTTTTTCATCAGAATTTCACCAAATTAAATAGGGCTAATTTCGGAACATGCTCTTTCAAACATAGAATAATTTTCAAAATCGGTCCACAATTGACAGATAATTCGGTGAAAAAACAAATAAAACACCTAATGTCGAACGTAGAACCTCCTCCTTTTTGGAAGTCGGTTAAAAATATCTAATACTAGCATACTAGCTTTACAGCATACTACAGAAACCATATTTTTTTTCGGGATTAAAAGTAACTGTGGGAGTTAGTAGTAGTGCTCAGAAATTGTGTAGCTTTATTTATTTATCTAAGCATTAATGTACAAACGCATAAAAAACAGATTAGATGATGAAGAAACAGAAAATAGGTACTAAGATATACTTATTTCAGCTAAATAATCAGAAGCTTAGTATCAGAGAAAAAAATACGATATCAAATCAGTACTTCCAGAGGCTACCTTTAACGGAAAAAGAGGGGTGTTAAAAGTTTGACGTGTGTACCTGTGTGTTTATGTATATGCGTGTATATGTGTATTTGTCTGTGGCATCATAGCTCCTAAACGGATGCACCGATTTAAATTACGTTTTCTTTTTGTTTGAATGGTGTCGCTATCGAGAGCGTTCTTAGCTATGTTTGATGAAAATCGGTTCAGCCGTTCAAAAGTTATTGGTGTTTTATATAATTAATCTAGTAGAAAACACGCTTCGATCGACAATCAATCGAAACACGTAATTATAACACGATATCTTAGGAAAATACCACGATTCAAAGAGTAAAATGCGCATAACTGTTGAACGGCTTAACAGATTGTCATCAAATAAAGCTAAGAACACTCTTGATAACAAAAATAAACTAAATCAAAAAAGGTTCATCTGTTTAGGAGCTATGATGCCACAGACAGATTCACAAATACACAAAGATACAGATACACAAGTCAAACTTATAACACCCCTCTTTTTCAGTCGGGGGATCTCGTTCAAAAATTTCTTAAAAACAAAACTCAAGCGCTACCTGGTCAGTGTAAATAAAACGGGCCAGACAAATGAATAGCGCTGAAACCTTACTCGTACCTATTTGAAACGACGTGAAAGGAGCAACATGACGTGAATGAGATTGGAAATTGTTCTGCACGCTTTGTGTAAAGTGATTTGCTGAACAAATGTACGTGGCACTATCAGATTTACGGACAGATAAACGTATGAAATGGTCTGAAACTGGTTGTTGCTTGAAATCCATATACATGTGAAAGTAGCTCCTTCTATCTGTCTGACGTCCTAAAGGCTGTAGGGATTCGTATAAAACGTGGTACATGAATGGACCATGACCTGGATTAATTTATAGAATACCTTTGGGATTGTAAAAAAACTGGCCAAGTGCGAGTCGGACTCGCGCACTAAGGGTTCCGTACCATTATCGCAAAAAACGGCAACAAAATCACCTTTGTTGTATGGGAGCCCAACTGAAATATTTATTTTATTCTGTTTTTAGTATTTGTTGTTATAGCGGCAACATAAATTACATCATCTGTGAAAATGTTAACTGTCTAGCTATCACGGTTCATGAGATACAGCCTGGTGACAGACAGACAGACAGACAGACGGACCGCGAAGTCTTAGTAATAGGGTCCCGTTTTTACCCTTTGGGTACGGAACCCTAAAAATAATTACGCGGGTGAAACCACGGGCAGAAGCTAGTTTTGTCTGGATGTTAAAAGACACTATCTCGAGAGGGAGAAAGGAATGCCGACTTCAGCTTATTTGTGAAAATAGTGATATGTAACAAGCCTAAACACGGCTGGGATACATTGTTTTATTTCGGAGTTCCGGTGCCTATCCTTCTGGCTTCCTCACCAGATCATTTTAATGATACTATTTTCATTAGAACCATTTATTTAAATTTGATTTATCACAGTCATTTAACTATTCGAGATATCTTATACCCAAAACATACTTAAATCATTGAGAAGTTCCAGTGGCCATCTGTGGTCTTCTTCATCAGTTCCAGTTCACCAAATGGTGTTTCCTGAATGCAAATGCTTGCCATGTTGATGCAAATACCAAAATAGCTATATGTATACCTATAAAATTTGAGGATTCCCTAGATTTACATGGAATCCCTCATCAGATTCTAACTTGGTGACAATGGGACTATCTCGAGAGTATACCCTTTCTAACTAAAAAAGAATTTTAATAATCGGTCCATAATTGACGGAGTAATCGGAAAAACTAAAAAAAAATACCTACAGTCGAACATAGAACCTCCTCCTTTTTGGAAAGTCCGTTAAAAGTGATTTTAATATCATACAATTCTATTCATGCTGTAATGTTCTACGAAACTGAAACAACGATAAAGAATCGTAAAATAATTGGGGGGCGTTTTAAAATTCCAGTCTGTCTTCTCAGGGTAAAATCGAATAAATAATAGCGCTGAAGCGAATAATTTTAACAAAATTGCATTCAGTTGATTAACTTGTCAAATAAATTGCCCACGTCCTAATTGGGTTTCAGAGGGCATTACAAAATTATAGCGCTATATTTATGAAATATATTTTTGATTTTAAGTTTGTCTTTTTGCCGCTGTAAGTGTTATTTATCAACATTTTTTTGCCTATGTTGTCCTGCTGGGTAAACGTCTTCCCTATGTTTTCCATCTCTCTTTGTTACTTGACTTCGCCGACTAATGAAACTCAGGATTTCCCTCCGGATCAACTAGACAGATTCTCAGCTGGACAGTTTCGCAGCTGGACAACATCAGTTCACATGGTGTGAGACCTGCCCAGTCCCACTCCAACCTTGTAGATTTTTCTATCTTAATTAGTTTTTTTGTGATTTTGATACCAACAACGGATAATTAATCTCTTCTTTTATTACCAGACTAATGATGATCAAGAATACCTTTAACACAAAGTATCTCGTAAGTGCGGCCACCCCATTAAATGAGCCATTTAAAACATTTCTCCGATTTTTATTTTTGTGACCAATTTTTTAGTTAGGGCTCTTTCTTCTCAAATATTTATTTGGGATAGCTTTCTCTGTCAAGAACTTCTAGATTTTGAAAGGAGTGAGTGGTCTTAACAATGTTTCTTTTGGTTTTTCCTGATACCAAAGAATCACTACAAGATGAAATAAAAGCAATATAACTTCCGTCCAACTACTCGAGTTACCCTTTACTTCGTCGATAACTATTAAAGTTTTCGTTTTTAATATTAAGGGTTTTTTTGGAACGTTTCGTTAGTACAGTAAACGAACTGTCCAAATAGTGATCCTGGGTTTATTTAACTAGAATTCGCTCAAGCAAATTGCGAAGCAGAAAGTTGTTTTATTTTTCTAAATAAACCTATAATTTTGTAGGGTGAAAATTTGGATAACCTCGAATAGAATCGGCAACAACTTCTAACTACAAGGTGTCAAAAGTCATTTAGAAGTATTAATTGCTTGATTTTGAAGAGATACCCATGTTATTACAAGTTGCTCCTCAAGTTCAAAGTAACTTTATGTTACTTCCACAACATAAAGTTACCAAACAACAAATTAAACTTTTAACTTTTTGATAACTTCAGAATCCACTTATACCATCCAGCCATGAGTACCGCAGATACATAACTGCAATTTAGGTAAACTTCTACCCTTGTTACGCAATTTATCTCTAATCACTACTCGTAAGACACCACCAACCGATTGGTGATCGGATTACCAGCCTATATTGTTTGCACCGGTCTCATCTGTGAGAGGGGGTGCACCATAATCCACTTCGCGAACCAATTCTAGCTGGTAGATGTCATATGTTGTCGAGTTTTTGTACTAAGACAAGACGGTATCCTCGCGATGCTTTCCTTCAGTTTTGAGAGCTGTAGTGATGGAAGTAAAGCATCTGGTTTTGTTCGAGCCTATGACATGTGCGTAAGTCGGGGCCATTACTACTGCACCTGCATCTTTATTATTGCAGTGTTTTATTACATTTGCTTCTTATTTACTTATTTTTCTCACGTTACCAAAGTCTTCTATCGCTTGCGGCAAACCACTCAGCCATAATAAAACTACTTAGTTCAATACCAAACTATTTTGCGGAAGATCAATCATGTCACATAACTGAAGCGACGCCGAGAGCCTGACTCTGCATCCCGCTAGATGCATTAAAAGCATACTCTTATCTTTGCTCAACAGATAGTTTGAGTTCATTGAAACCTCATTACTTCGGTGAATAGTTAACTTTGAAGTCATAATTTACACATACGATGATTTTGATATAGCCTGAAATCCGTTTTTTTGTGCCAATGTTAATTAAAATTGTTTGTGTAATTTGTTCTTACAGAATTATAAAACAAACAGACAGGCAAAGTCAGTAAACTAACTGGATAGTGTGTTTTCCCTAATGCAGATAACATTAAATAAATATGTTTATTTTACACTAATCTGTCATATGGCAAATTGATGATTTGATCTTCGAATCCAGTTTTCTTCATAATGACTTTATTCATTAACTACCTACCTCTTTCTTTGGGTGGGACATCATCCAATGACTTCTCCCTACCTAGTGTCTTAAAATAATCCATACGGATAGTATATATAGTAATATTATAAATTCTGAAGTAGCTCTGTCTGTCTGTCTGTTATCTTTTCATGCTTAAACCGCTGAACTGATTTAGATGAAATTTGGTATGGACAAAGTTTCAGATCCTGGAAAGGACATATGATAATTTTTGTCCCGGAAATCATACTTAAAGCGGTGCAAAGGGTGGTGGAGTAAGGCGACCCACGCAATATTAATGCGCGATATAAAAAAATGGCTATTCAAAGTACCAATGCTACGCAGACAAAGTCGCGCGTAACCAGCTAGTAATTTTTATAAACCAATAAACTTATGCGTTGGTTGGTCGCGGATTCTAAATCTATTGAATACATACGTCTTCAATTGATTTTGAATCCGCAACCCTTAACTTAAAACTAGTCCGTGAATTCGAGGCATTAAATCCCCAATGAATTCTGGTTTTAATAAAATTTGTGTTATTTCTATATATAATATAAACGAATTGGGTGGGAGACGGGGAGTAACCCCATTATTTTGTCTTGCTAATTGAAAATTGTAATCAGAGGTCTTTGTCCTTCGTCGGTGTACATTTAGCTGTTCAAAGACACAGGATTGTTTAACGCACATTTCTCTTGGTAACTGATTGCTTCACATATTTTATGTTCATCGTTAGTAACTGCGTGGAATTATTGTTACGAGCTGTATTTAGTATCTAACGCTAATGATTAAATGTTAACTTAAATTGAATGTTGTAAACGGCATATTTTTGATTAAATTAACTGTCCTTAATCATTAACGACATACCTAATCACAATAATTGACAAAAAAAATATTATGCCGACAATCTTTTGCACAGGTAACTTATATTTGTACCTCAAAGAGAAAAGGGTTCTAAAAATAAAAATAAACCTCTGATATTAATTCGTTCATCTACACATTCGACGACGTTTGAAACGTCATCGACATTAAATATATGCCAAGAGACGTCATCATTTGGATGATGAAGATGATAGATAGTTGAAAATCGTTCGTTCATTGAAACTATATTTCTTTGCCAAATAATATATCTCTTTACTAGACAATATCTAGATAATAGACATTCGAAATCAGAAAGCCTTTGTGTCTACCCGTATTGTCCTCTGTAATTGGGCTAGTGAATTATACAACCGCAGTTATAGTTTCACTGATTTATGAATTAGAATTAAATGGATATGAACATCGTAAATGTTGGATCAAATTAGTTTTACGTGTGTAAAGTAAGTAAGTAAATTGTAAGTGATCCCGGCTATTTTTTTTTTATCTTTGATAGTCGTTTGATCGTCAGAAGCCAAAAATCTGACACCAGTCTAGCCCAAGAGTACCGTACGTTACTCAGTTACTGGGTAGTTGAGGGCAGATAGGCAATTGCTCCATGAAAAATACTGGTACTCAGCTACATTCATCATCATCATCATTTCAGCCAAAAGACGTCCACTGCTGGAAACAGGCCCAAGCGTTGCCACACTGATCGGTCCTGTGCGTTTCGCATGCACTGTAATTCCACAGCCTTGATGTCATCGCTTCATCTAGAGGGATAGCTTCCAAGACTACGTCAGCGGTAGCTGCATTCGGCATGTCGGTGACCCTAACATAGTTGAGAAGGCTAGGCTGATTGTTATATAAAATGTACCCGTATCTATAATCTACATACTGTATGTATCAATGTGACATTTGTACTATTACCGAAATAGATCACTATTCCGATTACTAGCAGATGTGAATGAATTGGACGTGTCTATTCAATTCCATCATGTTCATTACAGTACGTAATCAAAGGCCTATTACAGGTTAGATGACGATGAATTGAGAGCGAGACAACAAGATGCATATTGAATCTTACTGTCTCTTTCTAATCAGGATTGTTTGATGTTTAATGAGTATCTCTGCGACTACAACATAATATACATAATAAATTCCATAGTTTTTAGTGATTACACTTTTGCTCCGTGGTCCTTTGTTCGATTCTTGCTCGGTGAAACGAATTAGCTTTCGTTTTCGCATTAGTTAGGTTGATGTCAAAAAGCCTGCCCCTATTAACTAAATGGGTTTATTTCATCTGATGAAGTGAGACAGTCATCTCTGTCTATCCTTCACGTGGGACTACGCACATGCTGTTTTTAACCCCCGACGGAAAAAGAGGGGTGTTATAAGTTTGAAGTGTGTCGTTGTGTATCTGTGTGTCTGTCTGTGGAATCATAGCACCTCAACGGTTGAACCGATTTTAAAATAGTTTTTTTTGTTTGAAAGGTGATTGTGTCGAGAGTGTTCTTAGTTATGTTTGAATAAAATCAATTTAGCCGTTCAAAAGTTATGGGCGTTTTACTGTTGGAATCGGGATGTTCTCGCAACATAAATGTGTCGGGGGGTTTTTAAATTTTGTAATTTTACTTGTTCAAATTCGTTTACTTAGCACGAGTATTTCACCAAACATTACTGCTACGTCAAGGACTCTTCACACTGTTTCTCAACGTCTTTTACAACTACTTCGACGTATCTTTGAACGAACTTGCTCTGTCTTCAGAGGATAAAGAACTATATGGAAAGATGATTCACAAAAGTTTTAACAATAAATGTACCGATTCAAATCGTACCATATTTATTCTGCGCAAAAAAATAGTTGGAAATCGTCCAGACAAAGAAAACATTGGGAAACGAGTTTGCTTGGTAAACTGAAGATATAGATTTTAACTAGGGAATGTTTTGGGCGTTTCTTTTTTTGACAACTTCTGGATGTTCGTAATATCAAGTGAATTCTAAATATATATCACGCAAGTCTGTTAACATTACTTTAGCAGCCAATGTTGAAGATTAGTTTTTTTTACAGCGGTTCTAATAAGTGTTTTTTGTAACTGAATTCTATCAAAAGTTCTAGTCGGTAATCATATTGAGAATAATTTTCTCTACATAGTAAAGTAGGTCAGTAAAAGCCAATTTTGTGTGAAAATGTTTTTTATTAAATAAAAGTCACACTGAGAATATTATTATCCAAATTTATAATTAACAGATTGAGAAATTATTTAATTTCAATGATTAACGATTTGATCCTATCCTTTTTAAAATATTACTGAAATTTATGAATGTGATGCAAAAATTTGGTATATTTGCACACCATTTGGTTATGATACAGTGTATCTGTCATCGACCAAATGATTAATCAGGGCACTATGTATAATGCCCGGGCATTATGAATCTAGTCAAGTCAAATCGGGCAATGTAATGAATACTGATTTAAACTTCTACATTTATCTTATTGTCTGGTCATTATGAATATTGCTACGTAGCGGTTGGGCAATTCGATAATTATGGTATTATAAGTACTTACATATTTTTATTACCCAGCCCAACAAGTGATGGGCATTATTCAGAAAGCCCGGTCAATTTATTTATTTCAATCGTTTTTATCTTAATGCCTACTCATATTGGGCATTTTTCACTTGGTCCATAACAATCCACTATTGTTTTGTAATATTTTTTTAACCTGCATTATGCAAATAATTGATTTGACTTTGATTTTATTCTCTAGCGTAATTCAAAGCCTGGACAGTCGGTAAATTATTTTAGTAAAAAAAAACAATTTTGAGTAGACACCCTTTAGTTTGTTCAGGACCAAAACTTTGTGTTATTCCTAATCTTTCATTTTGAATATCCACAAACTATCCGAAGCCGTTACAATGAAACTGAATACCTGGTACATCGTTCGAACAACTTTCATACAACTCTGAACGAATAAACTATTTCCGACAAGTTCAGTGCTATCCTTCAATTGAATGGGACCTCGATTGATCGGATTTAAACCAGCTTCGGAATGTTTTCATGAACTCGCTCAGCAAATAATTATGTTAGGACAGTCCTTACTTGTTTTCTGAAACGTAGTGCGGTGAGCTGAGTTGCTTTAAAGTGATTTAGTTGGGAAAGGAATGGAATAATGAAATTCTGTATCTTTTTCTCATAAAAACTACTCTGTGCTAAAAACTTTATTCTTGAAACAGTAAAAGCTGGTAAGGAAAACGGTTGATGGATCGTAGTCAGTTTTATGTTATTCTTGACTACGGTTGCACACGAAAGTTAAGTCAACTTTTGAGACATCTTGATAAACTTGAAAGTATGTAGGTACATACAGTAATAAAAGCGCTTTTAGTGTGAATCTGGATTGCTGTTAGAAAATTATTAGATAAAAAATTTAGGACAGATTGTGTAAAATATGATGGTACTGCTTGCTGGCTTACGGCTTAAAATAAAACGTTCACAAACAATTCATTGTACATACATATAGTAAAGATCAAATTAATAAGGCAAGAATTAAATGAATGGAATCTGTATCAATTGTGATCCAAGCGCTTAGATTTAAACGAAAATAATTTTATCAAATTCCTAAAATCAAAATAAGTCCACCTAAACGCAAACTGCGCAATCCAAACCCTGTGGCCCGGAACAGCTTACTTCACAGCCGGCAGAGCGCGATAAACCGAACACCGAATTTATGAACCCTTGGATTGTGAGCACAAAAGATGCTCATGTGAGCTCACCCTTAATTGCTTATTTGAACTGGGAAGTGACATTTACGATTTAGGTATTCGTTGGGTTGGACACGTGTTTTTGCATTTTTATCTTTTTTATTTTAAGAGGTTTGTACTTACATATATGCTTTGTAATATGGATAAATATGGCAATGGGCCCACGTGGTGGATTACGGCCCATGCCCTGTCACAGAGAGGAGGCCAGTTCTTCCCAACAGTGGGCACATTAAAAGGCTGATAATGATGATGCTGAAAATGAATAGTGAAAAAGCTTTTCAATACCCTCTTGTCTGATCTTATTCTGTTCAAAACGCAAAATGTAATAATTTTATCTATACTTATTGAATATTTTTTAAGACGGACCACAGAATCAAAAATAAAACCTCTAAGACTCTTTGTATTTTGTTTAAAAAGTAGGTATAGCAATGCTTTAGAGATGGTTACTAGATGGCCAGTGTTTGCACGCGCTACTGAGCGTTAAGCTCTGGGTCCGACTCCTGAATCAGCCAGTGTTATCGGATTCTGCCGTCTGGATTTGTGCCCGGTTGATAGACATAGGCTCGCACCTAAATACATGGGACATTAACGTAAAACGTGGCAAAGTGCGTGTAGTTATAGGTACACTTGTGCCCGATCACTAGGATCTCCGTCTCGCTTAATTTCGAAGCGGACCAAAACCGCACAATATCCCGCCTCCGATGCACCGACCGCAAATCGAATGGTCAATGACTGTGACAGACCCATACGTATGTACGGATTCTCTATTTTACTATGTACTGAAGCTTAAAACACTTTTAGTCCGATTGTAATATAATTCCTGCCGTCAAATTCTGTTGCAGTTGAAGATATATAGTTCATGTTGCTCTACAAAGCAACACGCACTACAAAGAAAAAATAAAGATGGAATCGACTAAAGGAATTTGAATAGAAAGAATGGAAGAAAAGTATTGAATTGCCACAAAACGACATACAAACATTACATTAGAAGAACAAGAACAATGATAGTAGATTTTGCAAACTGAACCCTTAATATTAGTTAATCGAGACTGTGTGGACATGGGCCAGGTTATAGGCATTTGTATCCAGGATCTGATGGGGAGAGAGACTGATAAAATTATATCAGAGACCTGATCCCCGAAATTTTAAGGAACGTTGGTATTCGTATCGCAATCGCCACTTGTCAAAATATTATGTGAAAATAGGTGTTTTTGACAGATTCCTTCTGAGATGCGAATTCGAACGCTGCGGATACAAAAATAAATCTGTTAAGCACTTCTAATAAGGTTTACTTCTGAACTGTAAGTTTAAACTTAATGGTCCAGCGATACATTGTCATTCAGTTTTAGAAATCGAACTTACTGCATAATCTGTCTATTACTTTCACTAAGGCTTTGTTGTAGCAAATTCTAAAGATTTTTCATTATCGATAAATTATTCTCTATTGTGACCAAAAAGAAATAACGTGGAGCTCATAAATCTAGATTTACTGACTAGATCTAAATCGCAGGTTGAAAAACAAGCTTTATTAAATAGCTCTATTGTTGGGAATTCTTTACAAACTAAAAAAGAAACAAATCAGGTTCATTGTCAATAACATACCTAATAATCGTACCTTTTGATTGTTTAAAATACACATTATGTTTGCCTTTCGGTTACTGGACAAGAAAAAAACCAATATAAGTTTAATGCCACTATAGATAAATCAATGCACCGCCAATGCCTACCTAGTTCTTTTACTCATGTAACAATAAGCTTAAATTTGAAGACTTAATTAGACGAGTATTTTTGCTATGTTTGAAATTTACAGAATTATACACAATGTTTCAATTTTCCAAAATTCATAATACCTACCTATGTAAGTCTAAACAATTTAATATAAAATCATATTTATAAGTACATTTTGAAAATTCAACATAAAAATGCACCATTTATTGTATATCAGGTGTGATAGAAAGCAATGTGGTAAAACGTGAGCCTATTCTAATAAATTTAAAATAAAAGTAAAATCCTAGCGAATGTTGAATGTATAGAGCGAGAAATTTTAATATGATACGTGATGCGTTACGTTTTATTACTCGTTGACTATAAAAATCTCATAAAACCGTTATTACAGAGCCCATGGTATGTCCGGTGATCTAAATGTCACTGGTCACATTTCCAATTTCAGAATTGTTTTGGTCATCACCGTGGAAAAATATGACGCTATATTGGTATCGATTTGTGGTAGCCCCTCATCTGGTTCATTCCAATTTATAATATAAATCGAAAATCATATTTGAAATTATTAAATAAACTAATGTTTACCCGATTAAAGTCTATTTCAGGCAATCATAACATTTGAGGGTAAGTCAAACGAGAAATAATAAGTATATAATAATATACTTAATACTTTTTTTAATAATATGAGACCTAAAACTGTGTTTTTTTAAACTCTCTCGCTACGGTGGCTATTTAGTTTAAATAGTCCTTGATTGTATTTTATAATGGTGTACAATAAAAAACATTATATGCGTCTATCTTTTGCCTCAAACTATTTTGCCACCATTCATTAAAACTTTTTCAATGCACCGCTATGGAGATAAAAACCTAATAGAAAAGGCATCATAAGCAATTTCTACTATCTCATAAAGTGGTTATAATAAATACGTATAATCGTATTCATGCAATCAAACATGACCACCAGTTGTCTACCAAGCACTTTCCATTAAAAGCCTCAAGTTGATGGGCCCATAAAATTTCATAGCTTTCGAATGTTATTGCAGAGAACGTTGAGTTGCGGACGTATACACGACAAGCGGTATTTGTGGAGGACGTGGGGAAAGCTGACATCGTTAACATGCAACGATCTAGTGTGATGATTGATCCTTCTGGGAATAATAATTATGAAGAGGAATAGAATGTCGAAACTTTGCCAGAATTAACAACGTCAAACAAAAATTTACTTTACGTTAGAGATATCATGACCCTCAGTAATGTGGATTACGATTCGAGTAGAACGAGGGTCAGCTTATGATTGTCAACATTCAAGTCATAGATGATGGTTTCTATTTATTCGATAATATTTTGTGTAAGAAACGAGAGAAGAGTTGTTGATATTATAAAATAAAATGTTGGGTTTATTAAACAATGAAACAAGTGAAAATAATTTGCAAATCCACAACCGCTCATTTGAGAGATTAACACAAACTACAAAAATACTAGTGCGGTAAAGTTACAATAGTAAGAAAGGTCTCGAATTTATAATTACATCAATAAATGGCTCATATATGGAAAGTCCTACAAAAAAATGTCCTAACTATGCATAAATAATGTTTTTTAAAATTAAGTCACCAGCTTACAGTAGTTTGTCTTTTAATTCTCGCCAGCAGTGAACCAAGTCAACAAAATTTGTAAAATCTTACTAAAATTAAAAAAAAAAAGTTTGTTACTCAATCACGCTAGTACGGCTGAACGGATCTGGATGAAATTTAGTACAGACATAGATTATAGTCTGGAATAGCTCATACGCTATAATACGCTTTTCATCCCGGTATAATGTGCCCTTGGAATAAAAAAAACACTTTTCACGCGGGCGACGCCGCTGGCAGAAGCTAGTTCATTATAATCCTGACTCTATTTACTTTATGTTATGAAAATAATGGGAACTTTCTAAGTGTAGTAAGGTTACTTATAAATGTTATAATATTATGAGCTCGTCTTTAATATTGGTAGAATTTTTGATGATTGCTGATAGATGATCGATGAAAACGTCTCGATAGGCCTAAACTAACAAATTCCACATTTTTTTTATATACAATAGTATTTTTTGTTGCAAGTAACAATACCATTTTGGTTACAATCAATCTTTTCAAAAATTTAGGGTAAATAAAGATACTTTTGACAGATTGGGACTGAGATCAGAATGCAAACGAAAATCGGAAATTGCCCCTTTGAACAATCTGTGAGGAAGATACGAGGTATAATTTCTACTGTAATGTTGCTGAGATACTACACAATAGCAAAAAAACAAAAAACAAAACCACGCAAGCAATAGTCACTAACCGATTTTACCCAGTGACGCCTCAAACCCTTTATATAATAATTTATCTTTATTACCCCAATAAAGAGGTAACACGTATCTCATGGTGAACTCTGAGATTGCATAATGACAGTCTGAGGAGGGTCGAGGGTTAATGTGTGTGAAGATTTGCAACGTGGTGAGATGATTATGAGCTGCCAGTATTTTTGGGTTGCATCTTAACTGCCTTTATAAGGCGGGAAAACTTATCGGATACTTATAATTTATTTTTATCACATCTTTTCGAAAAGAGCTAGTTTATTCTTCGTGAACAGGAACTAACATTCACTCATTAATCCCTAGGGACCAAAAGTGATTTGAATTTGGAATGTGCATATTGTTAGTAAATTTTCCAATCAGCAAAGAGATGAATCACAAAACATGCGGTCTAATATAGGATTACATCGCTTAAATCGATTACGACGAATGTTTGAGATTTCGGTTCAAAATTAATCAGTTTTCCTATGCGCGCGCAGCTTCTAACAATGGCGATCGGCCATAGACTACAAAAAAATGAGATTTCTTTTTTTTGGCTTTTCGCGGATAGCGTTTTAGCCACGTACAAAATGGGGAATTTCAAGTTTTCTTTATTACAGATAAAAACAAAAGTTATATTTGCGTCAAAGTTTTATTTATTAAACACGTACAAGTTGAAATTATCTATTTAAATACGAAGATGCATGAAATGTGTTGCATTTGTACTATTGAGCACGATCTTTTTTGTATCGAAACTTTTGTAAGAACAAAGCAACTCAACCAATAAAAAAAAAAAACTCTATAACTCACTTGTGAATAATAGCAATGACAAGTCACAGGTTGATAACAGGTGTCATTATGTGCCTAAATGCGGTGAAATTAGAGCCACTTTATGAGCAAGTGTGTTGAAAAAAAATGAATCTACATGTTTCGTCCCGATTTTTTATATTTACTTGCAACACCGTGTCGGTGGGCTGTCAACGATTTGACAGATGACACTTGACAGTGTAGAAAGAAAATTTGTAGTGAGCACAAGGTGAATTCAGGATTCTCGCCACGAGTCTCTTGGCTTACACGTGTGTTCCGAGTGCCTAGTGGTGTTTAAATCAATTTTTGCTACTTTTGTGACGTGTTTGTGTATTTTAAGTGTGTTGTCCTTGTTTGTAAACAGGTTTGTTCTGTGACTGTCCTCCTTTTACCAAAACATGGATAAAAATAAACCTCCCGACCCCGATCCGCCTGATATCCCAGCCTCCTTATATCCTCTTCATCCCTCTCCGAATCCTCTCTCGCAATTTGCTGATGTTGTCTGCAGCGTATCCGATATGGAAGTCCTGCAAACTCAGCAAATCTCGCGTAAACGTCCTGGGAATTCAGAAACCCCTAACCCGTCATCCAATAAACAAGCTAAGAGCCAAATTGGCCGAGTTAAGTATTCTGTCATGGATAAGGGTCCTTATGTCGTCCACGTTTCTCGCGTGGAAACGCAACAAACCTCAGGTACCACACTTCACCCTGTTAACTTTGGCAAGTTCCTAATAGGCAATAAGATTGCAAACGTTGTTCGCGGCGGAGTCAACAGAGTGGGTCGCAATAGGGTATCCGTGGAGTTTACATCCCCTCAGGATGCAAACGCCTTTTTAGTAAACTCCTTGCTCTCTAAACACAGCTATACTGCAGCAATCCCAACCTTCAACATCACCAGGATGGGTGTTGTGACAGGAGTTCCCGCAGATATTAATGAAGAAGAGGCCCTATCTTACTTGTCTGTACCCTCAGGTTGTGGAGGTATCTTAAAAGTACGCCGAATCAACCGTAAGGTTCATAAAGAAGGCATAGTTGAATGGAAACCCACAGAAACCTGCGTTCTAACTTTTGATGGTCAGGTTCTACCTAAGCGAGTATACTGCTGCTACACATCCCTCCCTGTCGAACAATATATCTTTCCCACCATCCAATGCCGGAAATGCTGTCGTTTTGGACATATTGCAAACTTGTGCAGATCGAATCCACGCTGCAGTAAATGTGGCCACGATCACCCTGGTGATGGTTGCAACATTTCAGAGGGCGAGGCCTTCTGTGTGCTTTGTTCGGGAAACCACTTTGCTAATAGCAAGTCTTGCCCCGAGCATGGTAGACAGAAAGCCATTAAGACTGTAATGGCGGAGAAATCCATTTCCTACGTTGAGGCTAGCAAAGTCATCCCGATTGTCACCCGTAACTATGCTAATGCCACTAAAACGCAGTCTTATCGTAAGACTGTCACCCTCAAGCCCAGGACCCATGCCCCTCTTTCTCAATCTTTTGATCAAGCTGCTCATCAGCAGATAGTAAGCACTCCCCGATCCTCACAGCCTAATGGCTGTGGTCTTAATAGTAATGTCCCCAGCAATAACACTGTTTCAGTCCTTGAACTCCTAGTAAAACTCTTACCTACTCTTATTTCCTCTTCTAGTAACTCTCAATTACCGTCCAACGTTGCCGATCAACTTATTTCTCTTTTACTGTCCATTAAAAATGGCGTCCCACCAAACATTTCTTCAGTGGAATGTGAGGAGCGTGTGGCATAAAAAGCACGACCTCATATTCCTCTTGAACAAATACAAGCCATTGGCTTGTTCCATAGCTGAGACTTGGCTCACCCCAAGTCTCAGCTTTCGTATACCACATTTTAACATCCTTAGATGCGATAGATCCGATGGGTACGGAGGGTCGGCTCTCTTCGTAAATAATCGGGTCCCACTTTCCCCTTTATCCCTTCCTCCCCTTCAGGGTAATTTGAGTGTAGTAGCAGGTATGGTTGAAGGTATCACAGTGTTTTCCATCTATATTGCGCACCCTCACCCTGATTTTCTAGTCATATTAAAAAACACTTTTAGTAATGTACATGGACCATTGCTTGTTATGGGTGATTTCAACTGCCACCATTATAGATGGGGGTCTGAACGCTGTGATGCCTTCGGTATAGCTCTAGTGGAGATCCTGGATGACCTAGATCTCTGCATCTTAAACAATGGCTGCCCAACCCGTAGATCACCTCCTGGACAACAGAAGAGTTGCGTTGACCTCACTTTCTGTTCAGTTGACCTAGCAGCATCAACCCACTGGGAGTGCACATCATTGTCGCATGGTAGTGATCATTACCCTATAGTTATATCTTTAATTAATAAAACTTATTTAGAAAAAACTTCTCCTCCACTTTTGAAATATAACTTGTCCAATCCTGATTGGACTAAGTTTGTATCATTATTGGAGCAGAAAATTGATAATCTTCCAAATTTAAATTCTAGTTTATTTGATTTTTCTGATCACCACCATGCCAAGGGCTGCTATGAAGGTTTTATTGAGTCCGTAACCTCTAGTGCAGATTCCTGTTTCCCTCTGAAAAACAGTGCCCGGAATAACATCCCCTCACCCCCATGGTGGGATCATGAATGCACCTTGTGGGTCAAGAAGAGGAATGAAGCTGAAAAACAATATAATCGGGCGATGAACACCCAAAACCTGTTGGCCTATCAGCAGGTTTATGCCAGATCTAAACGTCTCCTCCGTAGGAAAAAACGTGCAGGTTGGGTTAAATTTTGCTCATCCTTATCTCCGTCCACCCCAATCTCAATTGTGTGGAAGAACATTAACAGGTTTAGACGTGGTTGTTCACCATCAATCTCTTCACCGATCACTAGGGAAACAGCTGAACTTTTTTTTGACAGAATTGCCCCACCATATGTCCCACTCTCTTCTGAATGCATTAATGTTCCCTCACATATTGATTCTGTTGACCCCTTTGATGCGCCATTTACTTTGAAAGAATTAAACTTAGTACTCAGTCATGTCCAGGATTCAGCACCTGGTATTGATGGTATACCATACTCTTTTATTAAACATTCTGGGGATAAAGCAAAACAATATTTTTTAGATTTAATAAATTTTTGTTTTAATCATGGTTGGGTTCCAGACCAGTGGAAACTACAAATAATCATTCCCCTATTGAAACCAGGCAAACATGTGGATGATCCGAATGGCCTTAGACCTATTGCTCTGTCTTCAGCCTTAGCTAAACTAATGGAACACCTTGTTAAAAATCGATTGGAATGGTTAGTCGAATCAAGAGGATTACTGCCGAACTACCAATTCGGTTTTAGGAAGGGCCTCAGCACAATGGACAGTGTTGGTATTCTATTAACAGATATTCGCTTATCTTTTTCCAAAAACGATTCTGTTGTAGCAGCCTTCCTGGACATCTCTTCTGCATATGACAGTGTTCTTCTTCCTGTCCTCAGGCAGAAACTGCATCAGCTGAGTATTCCAGTCAAGATGATCGAATGCATATGTGGACTTCTTTGGTCTCGCTCCTTGGTTCTGAGAGTCCAGGGCGAGGATTTTGTCAAGAGGCAGACTTGGAGGGGACTCCCGCAGGGCTTCGTCCTCAGTCCTTTACTCTATAACCTGTATACAGCCGATATCGGCTCCTGCCTAAACAATAATTGTCATATCCTGCAGTACGCTGATGACTTAGTTCTGTATGTGTCAGATTCCTCCATAGTTGACGCCGCGTCTTCTCTTTGTCTGTCTCTGGACTCTCTGAACCATTGGCTTTTAAGCCATGGACTGTCGCTATCCGCGCCTAAAAGTTCGGCAGTAATCTTTTCTCGGAAAAGATTAATTCCTCATATATCAGTGACCATTTCAGGCAATATTGTTCCTTTAACAAATAAAGTTAAATTTTTAGGCGTTTTTCTCGACTCTAAATTAACAGGTAAGCATCATATAAATTTCCTAATCCAAAAATGTGAACGAGTCATTTCGATTCTAAAAGTTCTTGCGGGTGTCTGGTGGGGTGCCCACCCCTACACTTTAAAATTAGTTTATAATGCCTTAGTACGTAGTATACTAGATTATGGGACATTCCTTCTCGTTCCTTGTAACAAAGGTGCCTTGGTAGGACTAGATAGGATTCAATCTAAGTGCCTTCGGATCATCTCTGGTTGTATGAAGTCCTCTCCCGTTAACGCGTTGCAGGTCGAATGCGCTGAACCTCCGCTGACCCTAAGACGGCAGTATCTAGCCTCCCGTTTTTTATCTAGGATAATTTGCAGATCATCCCACCCTCTTATTGCAAAACTGTTCGAGCTAAATGACGTATGCAGACACTCAAATTATTGGAAAAATAAAGAAATCCCTTTGATCATAAAACATTTTCGCTTTATCCAAAATTTAGAATGTCCGATCGTCCAGTACCCCAAATTACCCCTCTTTAACTTCGAATACGAGACTCTATGCTTTACTCCGAAAATTCTCTTTAATATCGGCATATCTAAAAAGTCCCTTTCGGCGAATTCGGCTTTCAACGCGGTGGTGGGCGAACGATGGAATGGTTTCCAAAAATTTTTTACTGACGCTTCGAAGTTCACTGACTCTAGTTGCATTGGGGCTGCAGTTTATTACCAAAGCTCCAGGATTATTTTGCAATATAAATGTCCTAAGGAGTCCTCCGTGTTCACGGGCGAATGTGTGGCTTTATTGGAAGCATGTCTTTTTATAGAGTCACACCATAACATTGATAAAGCCGTTGTTTTCACTGACTCCCTTAGCTGCCTACAGGCTTTGGTTCAAAGCCCCTTCAAAAGTAAAACGCACAGCACCCTAATTTTAAAAATAAAAAAATGCTTATTTTCGTGCGCTAACTATTAGCGAAAAGAGGTTCAGTTAGTTTGGATACCTAGTCACTGCGGTATTAAGGGCAACGAATGCGCTGATATCTTAGCCAAGGATGCTTGCTCGTCAGTTACAGCTAATCTCTCCCACTATTCTTATCAGGGGTATGACTTACTAAACATGCCAAAAGTCAACCTTCTATGTTCATGGCAGGAACAGTGGAATTCCACGGGTAGGAAGAAGGGTAGGTTCTACTATGCAGTACAACCTACTATAAAACCAAAACCTTGGTTCTACCCATACAAAAAAGTATCTAAAACCGTTGTATCCGTAATCTGTAGAATCCGCTTAGGTTTTTGTTGTACTCCAGTTTTTCTAGAAAAAATTCGCGTTCGTGACTCCTCCCTATGTGAATGCGGTTTGGTAGACGGTACGTTAGACCACATATTTTTTGAATGCCCCAATAACATCCCTCCTTTAGATTTATATAGCCGTCTCCCTAAATTCAAGATCCCTCTTCCAATTAATTTCCCATCCCTCCTAACATATTCTTCCCCAGATCTGCTTGTGGCGCTGATGAGCTTTATCCGCCACAACAGTATCAAATTATAATTCTAACTTCGATTATTGCCTCTATGGTGTTGTGGTATATGTATTTTAATGTTTTAACAATTTTAATATTTATGTATTCTTATTTTTTGTTTGTTTCAGTCCAGTACTAACGCAACAAGTGTTCAACTGTATCAAAAAGAACTTAGTTTTCGTCTTCAGTTTCCCCTCTTATAATTAAATTACAAATCTCAGACACACTTGTTTTCCAATTTACTTTGGACACTGGCAGAATAGTCGACATCGGCTTTGCTTGCCATAAAAAAATATAGAATAGAAGGTGAATTCAGGTTTTTTGTGGAAACATATCTAATCGAGATATGTTTCGCCCATTGTAAATGTTAATTGCGCCCGGCGGTCGCAACCGGCGTTGTGGGGCGCCCGCGAGGTCGGTTTTGAATATATTTCACGCGCAGTGAAGTGCTTTTGACGGGAACGTGTATGTGTCTGCCTGGAAGCCGGAGCCCGGCTCAGAACGCGTTTGTGGTCCCATCCAATCATTGTCCTTTATTATATATATATTGTCCTAAAACCCTCGGCCAGGCGCGTGATTGAGCGAGCCCAGAGGATCACCGCGGGCATCTAATGTAAGTCCTATTGTTAATTCTCGTAGTCGTCCCACTTCTCACCTGTCCGACAGGAACTGGTATATCTCTCAATAAGGAGCGAACCCCCTAGCTTTCCACTGCTGCGTTACGGCAGTTTCGTGGGTACAGGTTCACACAGGGTCCAGGAGTCCCACGCCGCTATGATGGGCCCCGGTGCTGAGCTCCTGGCTTGGGACCCGAAGACTTGTATTTAACACTACAACTGTAACGGATGGCACTAAAAAATGTTTGCAATGCACTTCCATGATTGTTCAAATATAAATATTAGTGTCAAATTATTTCTATGTTATGTCTTATGGTTTCTAATTGTATGAAAATAAATAAATGTTACGTTCATGTCATAAGTTGCACTTATTTATTTTCTCATAGAGGGTGATAAAAAGTGGAGTGTCCACCCCGGGAGCAACACTTTTTTTAATATCGAGTGACGTACTTTGAAATCCTTCGCTCCGGTCTGGATAAAAAAAAAAAACTCTCGCCTATAAAATAGTTGTTTGCTACCTTAATAAACAATCTACTATTTTGTGTACGAAAAGATAATAATTTTTTGTAAATAAATCCAGCTTACCAGAAATAGCTAGCCTATCCTAGTAGCTTAGGAAGATTTCCTATGCGATAGATGACTTGTTGAGGGTCGCGGCAATCCATTGGACGCGAAAATATGACGATGATGCAAAATATGGACATATGTGCCAATTATTCCAATCTTAGCCCCGTAAAATGCATAATATTACAATGTTTTAAGTTAACCAGACTTTGAATTAAATGAAAGATTATCTCGAAGATGTCATCCCATATGATGTCATAACATCGATGAAAATATTGAAGAATATTGGATTTTGTTATGCTTGTGAGGTTTAATCTAATGCAATCTGAGTGCCAATGCGCTTAGCCGTCAAGATAGTTTGTGAAGTTCGCGGCAGTGTCAACTTTAATTTAGAAACTCCATGACGTTGAAGCTTTACTTTAAAAAATGGATGAACTTCAAAATAATTTACGAAGAATAATGAATTCTTCGTAAATTATTTTGGAGTTCATCCATTTTCCGAATAAAATATAAAACACAACCTACGATCTCCTACGATTAACCATATATATGTGGGGAAGGAGAATGATTTTTTATGATAATGATTTGAGTGGTTGACAGAGAGTGTACAGTTGGCTGTGGAGGGTATAGTCTATGGTGAGGAATGACGGTGTTTGTGAACGAAGAGTAGACTTCGACGATGAAATATTGTAAAATAGTGTTTATTGAAATAAATTAAGTTAATACAGAGATATTCAAGCTTTTGATTGCCCGATCTCCCACATATATAATTACTAGCTGTCCCACGCGGCTTCGCTCCTGTCAACTGGCTACCTACTACCCATCTACCCTACCTACCCTACCCTACCTACCCTATCCTACGTACCCTACATACATAATTGTTGCGTAACTTAAACCGTTTACGCAGCGCTTGCAACAGAAGCTCTCAAAAAGGAATAATTTTGCCCGTTTTTGCAACATTTTTCATTTATGCTCCGCTCCTATTGGTCGTACCGTGATGTTATAACCTATAACCTTCCTCGATAAAGGGACAATCCAAAACAAAACAAAAAAAAACCCAACCAGTAGTTGCTGTGATTAGCTCGTTCAAACAAACAAACAAACTCTTCAGCTTTATAATATTAGTATAGATTATAATGAGATTGAATTGTTTGTTTAAATTAATAGCAGGTACCAACCGAGTTCCGACTAAAAACTGTTTTTATAATAATACCTGCATTGTCGTCGAGCGCCAAAAGCTACTTTTATATCGGCAAAGTGTATGGTGGAGATAGGCAAAGTGGGAGAGAAAACGCAAAGTGTTTTACGATAGCGGTTAGATAATACCCTTGTGTTCGGAAGAGATAGTCCATTCTTTATATCCACAAATTGTTCCAAGCCTAAAATAACCCACAATAGGCAGCTCTAACTCTATTGTGGAACTACGATACCGATTAAATCGTTTAATTCTAATCCGAAGCCCGCTTAGCACAACAAAGCTATTCAAACACCATCCGTTGTACCGTAAAACCTATTTCGTTGGGCCTGCAATCTGGGTATAATGAAAATAGACAGTAGGCAAGTTCATTTGGTGAGGAATTTATATCGCCCCTTCCTATATCTCTGTGGATTTGTTAGGGAATAGGAAGCGGTCGACTTGGCACCTTAAAGACAGTCTATCCAGGGAATGAAAAATGGTTTTGATTTGCCCTACTACTACTACTTGAAGGGCCCTACTTTTCTTTTTTCCTTGCCAACGGCACTTTGAATTGATAAAATATTATTTTGGTTAAGCCCAGTAGGTGGCCCTCGGTGACCTTGACTGCGGCATCAGTTTTATAGGCCGTCAAAGGTCCAAGAGAACGGGTACTCAGGAAACTAACAAGTGGACCGTGGTTGAATCAGAAGCATTTGACGAGTTAGTATTTTGATACTTCATCATCATCATCATTTCAGCTGAAAGACGTCCACTGCAGGATCATAGGAAACTTCTTAGCAGGAAATCTTATCCACCAAACTCCTACCGCTGTTCGTAACCCTAATGGGGTTACAACCGATCACGCCTTTTTTTTAATTTATTTAATAATATTTTAATACAGAGGTGTTACTTAATTTTAAAACTCGCCAAACTTGCAAACATGCAACATGCATAGGTTTAAGTAAGAGCACAGGTTACAATATGCATGATGTATGTACTAGTACAAGTAGATACTGTGGGTAATGTCTTTAATAAATTAAAAACGCACGGCTGACTTTATCAATATTCACTTAACAAAGTTACATCTTTTTACCAGCACGCCTACTCGTAAATCAAGCTTGCCTTGAGGCCCACTTGTTCTGGGCCTTAGAACTATTTATCTGCCAGTCTGCATGCTGTAAGGTTCATTACAGCAGACAACTTTCACAGTACTGTTTGTTTGTAGAATACACGCATACACGCCGCCAATGTATCTATTGCACTATAGACCACAACTAATACACGCTTACAATATGTAAAGAAAGAAAAGAAACTAGAATAAACTAGTTTATTTGGCACACAATGTTGGTATAAATGAAAGGAACTGAATGTAATAAATACGTTGTACAAAACTCTTGTGAGAAATATCTATTCGTCTACATTGAAGACACAGCCCAGGGAAAACTTAGTGAGAAAATATCTATTGTGTTTGGATTTGACGTGCGATCGATGGCTATGAAATTTTCCTTATACTACCTGAGGCCTGGCATTCTGTTCATGACGGTTTCCTTAAGAATTTATTTATAACTCTTTGTCCTATTATGTGTTTAGACATTTAATCAAGAAATAGTATATTCTCTTTTGTTATAAATTTTTCTAGGATTATTATTGCTGCCTTTGAACGGAATTGTTCTTTATGGGTTGAAATTGGTCTAGCTCAATTTATTTAAGGTTGGTCTAGACGATTTTAATAGGCATTTTGTTCGTTATCCTAATACGCAGACCAAATAACCTTTTAGTCATGATAAACTACAAAGAAGTTTATAAACGTTATAATTTTTCGGTAACGGTGCGAACAATTGATGCTAATTAATACCTTTGTCACTGGTTAGTAGTATCCATACTACTAATAATATAAATGCAAAAGTAACTCCGTCTGTCTGTTTGTTACGCTCTCAAGCCTAAACTGCTTAACCAATTTTGATGAATTTTGGTGAAACATAAAGAAGGACACCAGATCCCAGGAGTACATACTCCTTTGCGATAATTTTAGATTTTTAAGCGGGCGAAGCCGCTGGCCGAAATTTTTAACATTTGAATAAAAATCGGGACCGGATTGACTTGGATCTCGATATCTTAAGTACTCGTATTTACCACCATGCCAGGGAGTATTACTTTGATGGTCGATTGACTTACCTTACAAAATAATTATTAAATCACGCTCCTCTTACCTTTAATATCAGCTACAACTTCCCCAAAATATTCTGTTCACTTAATAAAGAAGACAACGACCCATTTCTAAGATAACCACGCAAATATGTCATAGTACTGAACCGGAACGTTATCTGATGTCTGTGAACATGAAGCTTAGTCGACGTTTTCTGAGCGCCGGAGATTTTTCGCGACTATACCCTGCATTGTCCAGATAAAGGGGCTTATTCCGAGCTGGTTCCTCTGTTGACGGACTTAGGATTATGTTTATGCCATATATGGAACCATGTTGGACGTTTGTTAGTCTTTTTAAGTGGCTATTGTCTTCGATAATGACTTGAAATATTGTTTTAATATTTTGATAGGATTGCAATACAGCCTGTTACCGTCCCATTGAAGGAAAAATGCTTTTTTAACCTCCACCAGAAAAAAAGGGGTGTTATAAGTTTGACGTGTGTTGCTGTCTGTGGCGTCATCATAGCGTCCAAACGGGTGAACCGATTTTTATTTAGTTTTTTATGTTTAGAAGGTGACTTAATCGAGAGTGTTCTTAGCTAAGTTTGAATAAAATCGGTTCAGCCGTTCAAAAGTTATTTGCGTTTTACTGTTTGAATCGGGGTGATCGCAAGATATCGTGTCATAATTACGTGTTCAATAGATTGCCGATCGAAGCGTATCTACTATGTACTAGATAAATTATGTAGCCTGAAATAAAAATGAGTCGGGGGTATTTTAAATTTTGAAATTTAACTTGTTCATATAGATATTGTGCGACCTAAAGGTAAATTGGTTAATTCAGACTTACACAACCTTGTGCGTAAAAGGCGTGCCTTTCCTCTGGGTCATTACGATATTGAAAGTATTTACTAGAAAGAATAGTAACTATATGAATGTTTGAAATACTCGTATGTTCGTTGGTATATTAAACTCACTTTACTACAAAGCAAAGAAGATTTCATGCTAGCATAACTTTTCGGTCTCAATTCAACATGTATGTTTTTAAAGAGTGGATCGATTTCTATTTTTTTATTACAAAAAGAATACCTCAAAGTTGGTCCCATTTAAATATGAAGAATAAAATCAACCCGTAAAGACAGGAAAAATAGGATTTATTGATAATTTTCCCACAGAATATTCAATTGTGAACTGATTCTGTTGAAATAAAGTAAACTGAAAACCGAAAAAAAATCTTAGCTTTAAAATATTGAACCGACGAAATAACGAACAGAAAAGCAACAATTAATAAAAAACTTTTAGGTCTAGCATTAGTTAGGGCCAAACAAACAAACTTGCAAAAAGCGTAATCACAAAGCGTTGAATGATTGTAGCTAGGTCAATCTTCGTTGATTGTTTGTTTGGCGCCGCCTCAAAATAATTTTTGGTTCGTTATTCCGTCGGTTCTATTTTTTGTTAAAAAGGTTTTTATTGACTTTAGTCATACTTTCTTACTTCATACCTATAGCCAAGTCAACACTCATCAAGAGATTTTAACTATCAATAAACAATTAATTTCACAAGCTTTCTATTCTTTTTTTCCCTGTTGAAAACTGCTTTTTCGAGCCAAAGCCAGGCTTTCAAACCGCAAGCCTTCATCAATGCACTGGATTAAGTTGCACGTTCGCGCTTCAGAAAAGAATGAGCTTAATCCAAGCGGTATACTTTAGGTTACATTCCTGTACTTTGAGATAAAATCTAGATATCTTTACTTACGAATGCGATAAAATCGTTCCTGTATAGGATAATACTTTAGGACAGAACCCACAAACCAATCAAATCAAAACTAACCAGAGAACCAAATTAAAAAAGACCTAATAAGTTTTAAATTTGAGTTTTTGGGGTTAGTAGCCAGAAGCATTCATCATATTTAAAACCGTATTGTACAGTCTAAGACTCTAAGGTATATAATATTCTATAAGTCACAATCTCAAAAACTAGTAAAGAATATAAAGATATAAAAATCACGTATAAAATAAAATATATTTTATCTAAAATATATTTACATTCACACTTCAACTGCAAATCTCTCACTTAGTTAACATTGTTCACATTGTGTTGTCAAGTCAATATCCAATACATATTGTTCTACAAAAAATAATTTTGTTTTATTCATTTTATTATATCGTATCTTTGTGATCTTAAACACAATGAGAAAAAAGGGATTTTGCCTTTATCCTTTTTGTAAAAAGCATCGTACGTAGTAGATCATTAAAAATGTGAGTTATGCAAGGCAAACAATACAAACAGATAAAAATCGTACGATTTAGATATGGAGTAAGAGACTAGAATTTGCAGTGACTAATATTTTGTTTTTGTATTTTGACTTGATTGAAACACATTTTTCTAATTCGCATTTTTTCGCTTTATTCAACTTTGAGGCAATGCAAACTTAGCACTGTTCCGTGCCCACTCAACCCGAAGAATAATACCAGAAGTTTTAGTACCAATTCATTGTCATTTGTACAGTCAGACAAAGTGATATTTAATTTTAAATAACTTATCTTTGGAAGTTAGTATCTACTTATTAACAAGCAGGTACTAACTAGATAACTATTAACTAATTATTAGGATAACCTAATAATTATGATCACTTTTATAGACTGATCCAATAAATGCCACCGTGTCAATAGCTACAAGATTGTAATGATAATTAACAATAATCTGATTTTTTTACTACAAAGTACAAAGCGTATACTATATTAAAAAGAATAATTACTTACTTGTTTAATTATTGATTCATTTATCCAAACATTATTTAAATTTTACACTCTTTGTGATGCAAGCGTTAAATCAACACTTTTCGGCCTGACTATACATCGACGTTTTTACGTCTATCTAAATAGAAATATGCAGGTATTATTCTTCGGGTTGAGTCTAATCGGGTTGAGTGGGCACGGACCCCTTAGCACAGCACAGACCAACGTAACATAGATACCGAACTTTATCAAAATCTTACAGAAAGTACTTAATGAAATATACAGAAAAGTAGGTACCTATCACAAAACAGAAATATGCCATCATTTCTTCATTTTTATGGCTAATACGTGAACCGATTCATAAGTATATAATCCCATCCCTTATTTTCATCAAGCAAAGAAATTTGCAAACAGACCGCAAATCCATTGACCAATCCGAAAATTCATTTGCATGAACATAAAAAAGCGTAATTAGCATAATTCCCATAAATATTTCTATGGTTCAATGCGGCTTTTAGACCAGAGATATTTGGCTATGTAGCCAAAAGATACTTCCTATGCTACATAAATATAAAAGTCTGTATGTTTAGATTTTTCATGTTAGTCGATGAAATTCGGATCACGAATACACCATGGCCTTGATTGGCACATAGCATTGTTTTTTTCATGCGAAAATGTTCGACTTCCAAGCGGGAGAAGCCACTGGCAATGTATGTTGCCCTTAAATATTTCTATGGTCTAAGGCGACCGAGAAAATAATTTTAGTAGTAGTTGGCTGCGTAGCCAAAAGTGTACCAGATATAAATAATGTAGGTAAAGTAGTATGAAATATGTGCTAGTAAAATTTAAATGGTATGCGTGGCGTCCTTTATCCTACAAGCCTTAGATCTTTTATTACACTTCCTTTTACATAGATCCATAAAGATACGAACAAGCTTGAGAAAAAGCGGACTAGTAGTTCATGAATGCATATCCGCAAGAGGACCAGGATTATCGACATAGCCCGAAGAATTGTCAAAATTATGTGGCAGTGGGCAGGGCCGATGGGGCAGAAAGTTCTGGAGTGGCGACCGCGAACCGGAAGACGTTGCGTTGAAAGGCCTTCCACCAGGTGGACCGGTGACCTGGTAAAGGTTGCGGGGATCCGCTGGATGCGAGACGCACGGGACGAGTCAATGTGGCGACGCTTGTGCGACCTATGTCCAGTATTGGACGTCTTTCGGCTGATTTGATGATGATGATGATATACTAATGCATAACTTGCGTATCATCTACACGCAAGTTTACAGCACTTTTTCTACGGCCTTCATTCCTGAACAGCACAGGTTTCTTAAAAACTGATCGACCACTACTAACCTACTGTCTTTTGTCGACTTCACCACATCCTGTATGGACGATGGCGGTCAGGTAGACTGTATTTTATTGACCATAATATACTTTTACAGAAGATTTTTTATGCAGGTATTCATGGTAACTTATATCGGTGGATAACATCTTACATAAAGAATCGTTCCCAGGCTGTCGTAATCAACGGTGCTGTGTCGAAACGACATGTTGTCCCTTCAGGAGTTCCCCAGGGATCGCTTCTTGGGCCCTTGTTATTAAATATTTTCATAAATGACATTCACACATGCTTTCAAAATTCATTATTTTTACTTTACGCAGACAACATGAAAATCTTCAAGCATATACACAATGTCGAAGATTGCGACGCGTTGCAACAAGATCTTGAAAGACTAGAAAACTATTGTTACACAATTACGTTCACTCGCAAGACCAGCAGCATATACCGCACATATACTCTACAGAATGCCCATCTAAAACGAGTAGATTTCATACGAGATTTAGGTGTGGTACACGACTCTTAACTTACCTACGAGAAGCACATAGATCAAATAGTTAATAAAGCTACCAAAGCTATGGGGTTTTTAAAAAGATCTTGCTTCCAGTTCACGGATGTCAAAATAATTAAAATATTGTGCTGTTCCTTCGTCCGTAGTTCACTTGAATATTGTTCACATGTATGATGTTTATATCTCGAGATTGGAATCTGTCCAGCAATACTTTACAAGGTACCTGCAGTACAAGTGTAAAACCCTCGATCATAATTACGAGTCGAGATGCAAAAGGTACCATTTGCTTCTACTTAGGGAGAGAAGGAGTATATCAGATATCTCCTTCCTCATTAAGTTAGCGCAATCTTTCATCGACGCCCCGCAACTTCTCTCTAAGGTTAATTTACGCGCCCCTACCAGATCCGCTAGAATACCGTTTCTTTTTCTTGACATCCCCCGCTGCTGCTTAAATTACAGACAGAATTCGTTCTTTATAAGATGCGCTAAGTCCTACAATAAATTGTTTGACTTTTCTGAATTTGACTTATTCACTACTAAGCCGCATGTATTCATTCGAATACTTACTAAACATTGGTTCGATTTGGTTCAATAACTGTTTTTTTTATTGCACCTTATGACAAGGTAATATTGTGATTTTTGTTGTTTAAAGTACATACCACCATTGTAATTCAATATTGTTTTTTTCTCTAACAGGCATGCTTTGCATAGTAAATTAAATGCGAAAACATGTAATTGGTTACTAGTTGGTTAATTTGATGTTATATTTGTTAGTTGTTAATACTGTTTGTTTTCCGATTACAATAAAATAAAATAAAACGAAAATTTTAAGTACTTAAAATATAAAAAATATTTTTTGCCAAAAAATACTACCGACTTCCAAATACAAAACTACAAAGTGAAAAATAACTTTAATTTTTGAAGTCGGCGCCTTTCGTAGGTACCATTTTTTTGCGTTATGGACACCGACTTCAAAAAATAAAGTTATTTTTCACTTTGTAGTTTTGTATTTGGAAGTCGGTAGTATTTTTTTTGCAAAAAAGTTTTTTTATTTTTCACTTTTTAGTTGTACCTACCTAAAAGGCAAGTTAGTAAGGTAGCTATAACGCCAAAATGGATTTCATGAAACTTGAACTTAACCGGTGAAATGAGAGATCTGCGTACCCCTTAAGAGCGTACTGGCGTGATGATATGTTATGAAATGGTATAAACAATAAACAGACATGCAATTGCAGCAATCCCGAGAGATTTGCCGTTGTTTATTGAAGAGTTCTGTTGTATATCTCCAAAGCTCTTCATCAGATCTCCACCAAAAAGAAATGGGACCAATTTCGGCACATACGTTTTCAAACAAAAAAAGAATTTTCAAAATCGGTCCACAATTGACGGAGATATCGGTGAACATACAAAAAAAAAAAATAACAAACATGAAGTCGAACATAGAACCTCCTCCTTTTTGGGAAGTCGGTTAAAAACAATCTTTAAACACGGCAAAGTTGCTATAAATAGGTAATAGGTATTTACGGTATCAATCAGACAGTAAATTTTGCGTATTTTCACTTACCTAACCACTAAATTCTATAAAGAAATTCACAGCAAGGAAAGGAGCGAGCCTATAATAATAACATTAATAACTGAAAGGTCTATCAAGTCGAGAACATACGACCACAAAGGACATATCATTTCCAGCTTTAGTTCTCTGTGTTCTTGGGAGTTACATCGATTTGGCAATAAGGATGTAAGCCTGTTTCATGGGAGGACGTACGCTATGCTATGGTCAAGGTCTTCAGATATCTGTATGCATTGGGTTAAGAAAATATATAAGAAAATGCTAGAAACTGTATAGTTTACGGTGGAGATATTACTTGTACAGCTTGCGCTTGCTTTATAAGCGGGCTTTTTAGGGTTGAAAGAAGTTGAGTTTTGCAAAAGGGTATCGCACTATCCAATTACTAGTTGTGGAGGTCAGATAAGCAGTTGCGCTTTGTTAACAGGAAATCATCTGCATCGGGTTAGAAGCGTTCCAGAAACTAAGCTTAAACCTTGTATTCAGAGTTAATGTGCAGAATTATTTCGTCGCTCTCGTCAACGGCCTGTGTGCCAGGGTAGGTAGCAAGGTAAGTAGGATAGGGCCTACTCTACTTACCTTGCTACCTGTAACTTACCATACCTACCTACCAATTTTGTTTTTTAGGATCATTCTTCCGCGGCGAATCTTAACACCGCCATTTAGAAAATGACGTCATATACACAACGCCATCTATCGAATATGGAGTTAAACTGTCCGAGTATCTGAATTGCGTGTGTTGTGATATTTTACTTCTTGAACACTTTAAGTTCATCTAACTTTTGATAGAGTGGACCGATTGCGATGAAAAAAAAACTTAGTATTACTTCAAGTTACGCATAATGTTTATGTATAAAAGTTATAAACATTAGTTTCGTACGTTTTAAGTGATGCGTGCAAAACTAAACAGACAAGCAGACAAAAAATCCAAAAATTCTGGATTCTGTTGTCAATACTTTAACACCCTGGCTATTTTTTTTTTTTATATTTTCGTCGTACAAAAACGACTTTTTTAACCGACTTCAAAAAAAGGAGGAGGTTCTCAATTCGTCGGAATCTTTTTTTTTTTATGTATGTTCCCCGATTACTCAAAGACGCCTGGACCGATTTCAAATAATCTTCTTTTGTTTTGAAGGGTATACTTCCTAGTTGGTCCCATAATCATTAGGTTAGGATCTGATGATGGGTTCCTAGAGCAATCGAGGGAACTCCTCAAATATTATAGGCACACATATAGTAATTTTGGTATTTTCATCAACAATGTAATCACTTGCACTCAGAAAGTATAATTTGGTGAAGTGGAACTGATGAAGAAGACCACAGATGGCCACTGGAAGTCCTAAATGCTAAGTATGTCACGGGTATAAAATATCTCGAATAGTTAACCGACTATGATGAAGCAAATACTTATAAATGAATGGTACTGATGAAAATGGTACCATTGAACTGTTCTGATGATGAAGCCGGAAGGTAGGCACTGGAACTCTGAAATAAAACAATGTATCCTAGTCGTGCTTGGGATTATTGGAATCGTCATGAGATGTTCTTTGGCCACAAATGATTATCATGTTAATTGGAGGTACCAAAACTAAAAAGAGAAAAATAAAAAACTTTTTAACAAAAAATCAAACCGACTTCCAGAACAAAAAACTACAAAGCAAAAAATAACTTTCTTTTCCGAAGTCGGTGTCGAAAAACTGAAAAAATGGGTACAAAAGACACCGAATTCGGAAAAGAAAGTTATTTTTTGCCTTGTAGTTTTTTGTTCTGGAAGTCGGTTTGATTTTTTGTTAAAAAGTTTTTACAAATATTATATGTATTGAGTAATTTAAGCCTAAAAAATAATGTCTACGAATGTCTCAACTTTTGCCTGTTTGCTTTGCTTGTTTGCACTTCTTTCGAATCTTACAGTCTAGATTAACAGAAACACTTTGTGTCTTGTTTTGTATTTAATAGGCTCCATATCAAACTTCATATATCTTAGGAGCACTCGAACAAATCTAACGCTACAAAGGAACATACACTTAGATACTACCATACTCATAACCTTCCCAGTAGTCGGGTAATAAAGAGAAAGCAGAGATTGGTGAATTTTATTAAAAGTTCAAACCCCTTTAAACCCTAAGCTCTAAAGCTATAAAACAAGCTTATCTCTCATCCTTCAATACAATCTCGTACATTATGCATGGAAATCCAATACACGTCATTTTCGCTGCAAGGTGTTTATGCAAAAACGCAGACGCGGCGCACATGCTAAATAAACTTGACTTCGGAATATTGTTAGTATAAATATTTTGTTCATTTTTTACTGCAAGCAAGATTGAGGTATTCTGAACGATTGTCTGAATGAAATGCTTGCAAATTGACGGGTTGTTGAACTATGTTTCAATGTTATACTTAAATATAATTAATTGGGACTTTATTTTGTTTTGTTTCTGTGGTGACTTTTGATTTCATTTTTTTAATATTTATGGCATAGTACATTCAGTTTTCGTGTATATCTCTGAGACGCGTTTCTTTGCGGCTTTTAGTGCTGTTTTCCCATATAATTTACAGTTATATATGTTAAGCATGGAAACTAGTCTTAGTTGACATTATTTTTGTATGAGCCCAATTAATGTTAAGCCAATAAGTTAAGGCCAAAAAGGCCGCGGACACAGGGATCTTTGTGTTTATCTCTGAATAGGATTAAACTTAGACCTATGTTTTTGTTTACAAAAACTTTGTGAGCTAATTTTATACTTGTGGTTTTACTGGGATTTAAAAACTCATTACTCATTGCCATTGTTGTTCATCCATTTATTGTAATTAGTTCACCAGACCTAGGTATAATTCGACTGATATCATTTAAAATAATATTATGTAAACCTAATTTTTGTGTAGGTTTGTAGGAGGTTGTTTTTAGAAGCACTAATAAGATTATAAAAAGATGTATAATTAATGATAGAGCAGTAGTGATGGCCCAGTGGTAACGGCCGTGACTTACAAGTTGTTAGTCGTGGGTTCAGACCCAGGCTGGCAATTTTGTGTTACTTATTTTCATCACCACTGCTCTCAAAACGGTTAAGGAAAAAATCGTGAGGAAACCGGCCAGTCCTAGAAATAAAAATCGAAGACATGTGACATCCATCAATCCGCACTGGGCCCGCGTGATTGTTTACGGCCCATTCCCTCTCACAGGGAGTAGGCCAAAATCAAAATCAAAATCAATTTTTTTTATTTCACATAGGCCTACATGGGCACTTATAAAACGTCGACAAAATGAGCACGGTTCGGGTTGGTCGTTTCCTATGGAGAAGAACCGGCAAGAAACTCCATGGTTACTCTTTTAAAAATGGTTTGGTTTTACAATATTTACATGTTACAGCATTAGTACTTAGATATGGGGGGACAACGTAGGCCCGAATTATGACAATAAGTCGTAAGAAACTAAAAAAAAAGAAAAAGATTATATAAAAAAGTTAACAAATGTTAACTAGCATCTAGAAGGCCTACAATGTTCACACATTCACAAAACAATCGGTAAAAGAATCTATACAAAGGTAAAAAATAATAAAAATAAGTATAACAAGACTAAATTTAACATGTTGCACAAATTTTGTTATCAGTGCTGTAACTATTCTTAGCAAAGGGCTTTAAAGATGATTGAAAACCATTTTAAAAAGTCTAATTAAAAGAAGGAAAGAAAAATGAGATTGAGAATAGTTAGAGACATCCACATATTTGTGCCGTTTACAAGTTACCAGGGAAGCTGCATGCGCAGAAGGAGCTAAGGCCAAATGTTTTTATCTTCAACGTAGTCCTTGATTTTATAATATGCTTTTTTAACAAGGATACGTTTGATGTAGTTTTTGAACCTTCCATCGCGGCATCGGTCAGTTCTATAACTGACTTTGGCAACTTGTTATAAAAGCGTATACTGTTTATAAGAAAAGACTTGCTAGTTTTCGTTAATCTGAATTTGGGTATTACAATTTCGTGCTTACTGCGTGTATTTAAATTATGGAAGTCGCTTCTAGTTTTGAAAAGCCCCCGATTTTTACGGACATACAAAATACATTCCAGAATATAAAGTGAAGGTAGAGTCAGTATATCGATCTCTTTAAATTTTTCTCTGAGGGACTCGCGAGGACCCATTTTATAGATTGCGCGGATTGCCCTCTTTTGTAGGATGAAAATTGAGTCAACGTCTGCTGCTGATCCCCACAGCAGAATGCCATAAGACATAATACTGTGGAAATAAGCATAGTATACTAACCTAGCTGTAGCTACATCGGTTAGCTGCCTTATTTTCCTTACTGCATATGCAGCCGAACTTAACCTACCCGAAAGAGTTCTAATGTGCGCGCCCCACTGCAATTTTGAATCGATAGTAATCCCTAAGAATACAGTTTCCGTTATAACTTCAAGATTTTTGCCGTCAAGATTTAAGTTTAGGTCATGTTGTGGTACATTTGGTAAAGAGAACTTTAGACATTTTGTTTTTTTCGCATTCAGTAAAAGATTGTTAGCTGCGAACCATTTTGAGAGAACAATTAGACTTTCGTTGACATTTATGACATCCGTATCTTGCCTATCTATTTTAAAAAATAGCGAAGTATCATCAGCAAATAGAATTATATCCGAAAATCTGGCCTGTGTCCCAGCAGTGGGAACATTAAAAAACTACAAAGCAAAAATAGTAGATTATTGCATCGAGCACAAAGTAATTTATTATTGCACCGTGTGCCTGATTTAGAGCCCGAGCGTTAGCGAGGGCTCTAATCTAACAGGCACGAGGGCAATATAAATTACTTAAGGGGCTGAATACTCAAAATAGGCTTTCTTTTAAACATTTTTTAGCCAAATCTATTGAAGATGTGGCAGCAGAAAAAAGATATGTTAATCTTGATCATATTTCCGAAAACTTTGTTGTGGCCGAAACACGTTTACGCACAAAAACCTCGATACAATTGAATGGCAAAGTAACCTCTTACCGTGATCTTCAAAAGATTTTTCCGGTAATACTGACCAGCGTACATTTGTACAATTAACAACAATAACGTATCATAAAAGGACGCAAAACTTCATTGTCTTATATATTGAAGTTTCATTCATTATTTTTAAGTAATTCATATTATTACGTTTTGTAAAAAAGTCTATACAAATTACATCGTGCTTCTCTTTCCATCCAGTGCAATTCGACAGTGACCGCTTTGCGGCGTTGCTAGGTGGACGTATGCCGCTTTTTTCCGCAAAAAGCAAAAATAATATTCAATTTATTTCTCGTCAATTCAATCTGTCAAAAAAATATCAGGTATAATGCAGCCAGATCATGTAGCCTGGTGGCTTTAATTGAAACTAACGAAATCCCAAGTAATATTGTCAAAGTCTGTATTATTTTTATTTTTTGGCACTACCGCTGTCACTGGCATCTATATTTTTGTTGTATTATAAACGACTCACGTCGTTTAGTTTACTTACTAAGTCCATAACTAAAAAGTATTTGAACCTCTTTGAAAATACAACAAATGTTATCTCAATTTGAATTAAACAATATTTAAAATATAGGTAAGGTTGAATACTATTTTAACCTTCTTCGTTCATGTGAAAACAATAGAAGCAAAAAACACAGAACATGGAATGGTCGTACCAACCACGCTGGCAGTGTCTCGAAATGACAGAACTAATAAAATTCTTCGTATCCATTTGTTTCAATCTTTGTTTCTTTCTAACATACGGCACCTAGAACTGACCAAAAAATGTCAAATTCGTGAGAAATGATAATCTATTTCTCACGAATTTGACATTTTTCGTCGTTTCAACCAAAAATCGTCCACATGTGGACATAAAGCTCACCAAGAATCACCACATTGATCAGTCCTGTATTTCTCGCAATTAACTATCCCAATTGCAATAACGGGCTACAGTATGTTAGTCTATTAATATTGTTAAGCTAATTATTAATTGATCTTATCATTTTGCCAAATCGGCACTGACAATTCTTATTTATTAACAAAAAATCCGCCGATCGCCCTGGAGAGTAAACGCAAAGACTTACACTTGGGGATTGCCAGAGATTTACGCAGCATTCTGGATGTAAAAAGAACAGACCGAATACGGAACACGTTGTGTTCCCAAACGGGCATAATAGACGTGGGTAAAAAGGTTGTTCGGCTCAAATGGGCCAATGCCATTACGGCTCACGTTAGTAGCATGCAAATTGAGCGCTGGGCAAGCCTCCACAATCTTGAAGATGGAACGCACCGTTGAGGCCGGTCCAGAAATAGGTGCCGAGATGATTTGGACGCGTACCGTGAGGGCTGGTTCTAGACGGTGCGGGAAAAGAATGTCTGGAATGACTTAGGTGTACTCTTATGAATTTAATTGGGGATGGATGAAGAGGGAAGGGACGACCAAAGCAAAGATAGATGGACTGTGTGAGGAGTGATATGAAAGAAAAGGGAGTCAATTATAGCGTGGTGCGGAACAGAACGATATGGAAGAAGAAAACGTGTTGCGCCGACCCCAAGTAACATGGGACAAGGGCAGGTAGATGATGATGATGACGATTTCAGACTTTTACCGGTAAGACTTGTAAATCTGTTTTACCGATAAATAATAAGTTTCATCATAGTTTTTTTTTAAAAACTGAAACAACAGTTCGGCTTTTACAGTAACATATACGTGGTTGTAAGGCATACACTGCTTTTAGTATTTATGTTTTCCTTTTTAGGGTTCCCTAGCCAAAAGGCAAAAAACAGAACCCTTATGGATTCGTCATGTCTGTCTGTCTGTCCGTCCGTCCGTATGTCACATCCACTTTTTTCCGAAACTATAAGAACTATGCTGTTGAAACTTGGTAAGTAGGTGTATTCTGTGAACCGCATTAAGATTTTCAAACAAAAATAGAAAAAAAATGAAACTCATTTTTTTTTTCATCCTTCCTGTACGTGGTACGGGGTATCTATGGATAGGTCTTCAAAAATGATATTGAGGTTTCTAATAATTTTTTTTCTAAACTGAATAGTTTGCGTGAGAGACACATCCAAAGTGGTAAAATGTGTCCCCCCCCCCCTGACACTTCTAAAATAAGAGAATGATAAAACTAAAAAAAATATATGATGTACATTACCATGTAAACTTCCACCGAAAATTGGTTTGAACGAGATCAAGTAAGTAGTTTTTATTAAATACAAGTACGGAACCCTTCGTGCGCGAGTCCGACTCGCACTTAGCCGGTTTTTTTTATGGCATGCGTTGTGCCTGGCGCATATAAATATTTTCTTTCTTTCTATATTATCTTTAAACACCTACACTGTACCAATACTTATAGAAAATAAATGATTGATTGATTGATTGATATATAACAAACAATAGCAACAAATAGTTTCAGCCGTTCTCTAGTGAGACGCTTACAATCACATACAGCATTTTTAGGGTTCCGTCTATCTCCCTGTCTGTCTGTCACGAGGCTGTATCTCATGAACCGTGATAGCAAGGCAATTTTTTTTTTTACAGATGGTGTATTTCTGTTGCCGCTATAACAACAAATACTAAAAACAGAACAAAATCAATATTTAAGTGGAGCTCCCATACAACATATGTGTTCTTTTCCGTTTTTTGCGATAATGGTACGGAACCTTTGTGCGCGAGTGCAACTCGCACTTGGCCGGTTTTTTTTATTTATATAGATAGATAAAGTTTACATGACCGTGTTTTTTGCGCTCTGTCTATTTGTTTTTTAACTCTAATATACAAAAAAGCGGCACCACGTGACCTCACCACAGAGGGCTGATGTATATCAAAACCCAGTAAGTGCTTTGTAATTATTATATTCCAGGAGAGCGGAAAGTCGTCTTGTATTAGTAACTAAATGATATATTAAGATTTCAAGAGAATACTAAACAAGGAATAAGAACCTACTAATTGTACAAATGATATTAATAGCGTCATACATTCTATTGCATATTTTAAACATGCCAATTCCAAAACCAAAAAAAAAAAGACAATTCCAAACCTAATAGTTTTGGATATTTGCTAATTTAAGTTGTCTTTACAATTTGATGTGACTTTCCTATTGTAAATAATGATAAAATTGATTACTGAAAGCACCAAATCTCAATTCAAATTTAAAGTTTCCAGTTTAATATTGCACAGTCCATTTCAGTATAGTAAAACTCATTAAAATAATTTATATAAAATTATCTAGCTATTAAAACAATATAAAAAAATGTAACGTACTGTGTTCTTATATGTGGCAGTCACATAGAAGCAGACATAATTATAATATTTATTCAATTTGCACGGCAAAGACTCGTATGACACTAGCCAGATTACCTATTTTAGTGATCTTTATTTTCGTAGCAATAAGGTTGCATTCATAGGCAAAATAACAGTGAACGATCTGATGTCAGATGCTAGCCGCCAGTTTGAAATAAGAACTTGCGCGGTAATATTTTTGTAAAATCATCGGAAGAGTCCGTTTATGATGTGGGCCTCTGTGGTCGGCCTTGTGTATTTAATTTTCAAATAATTTTCCCTCCAATTTAAAGTTTGCCCCTAAGCTATAGATGACAGTGGGCGTGGCGTAGAACCTCAGATGTCGATTGTCAACTGTTCGACTACAGCCCCTTAAGGCGAGGTGCATAATCTGCTTTTCTTTCAACTATTACCTATAGGAATAGTAGATAAAAGAAACTCATATCAAACAGTTAAAATAGAAGTTTAATTATTGAAATTAAAAGATTTTCTATAACACTGTCGGCATCATTTAGAATGTTTTCCGGAGTTAATGTGTCGCTTCATTTTAATTCGAAGCCGAAGCACTCAAAATCAGATAGTATCACACTTTATCGTTTCCAAAAATATTGTCAAGCAAAATTAACAAAGTTCCCGCCAAATCACTTTTTTAAATTTCTTTAATTTTTAATCAGAGTTAGCAGCAATCATTTTTTAAATTTGGAACAAGTAGGATAGAAACGAATAATACGTACGTAAAAAAAAAGTATTGATATCGGCTGGCTGAATAGAGCTAATCCATTGAGATTGGCACCTTTTGGTGCGATTAAAAAATAAACTGTGCAATAATGAAATTTCATACATTTTTATTGCTCTAGGGCATTAAAGACTCGCTTTGTACTGAGTTTTTAGTGTGATTGTGATGAAATTAAAGCATAGTTGGAAGAAGATACATTTCTTTTCCGAAGTCAGTGTCTTTTGTACCTACCCATTGTTTCCCGTTTTTCGACACCGACTTCGGAAAAGAAATTTATTTTTTGCTTTGTAGTTTTTTGTTCTGGAAGTCGGTTTGACTTTTTGTTAAAAAGTTTGTATTTTTCTCTTTTTAGTTTTGGTAGGTACCTCCAATTAATATGATTATCATTTATAGCCAAAGTACATCTCATGGCAATTCCAATAAGCCGAAACACGACTAGGATACATTGTTTTAGATAAGAGTTCCAGTGCCTACCTTCCGGCTTCATCATCAGATGAGTTCGATGGTGCTATTTTCATCAGTACCATTTATTAATAAGTATTTGCTTCATTATAGTCGGTTAACTATTCGAGATATCTTATGCCCGTGACATATTTAGCACTTAGGAGTTCCAGTGGCTAAATAATAAGTATCTGTGCGATAAGCTACGGGAACAAAGCCGTCGACAATAGCTGTTTTATACTTTTTCACGCACCATGCCCAGACTGATGAGCCCTTAGCTAACCATTTAAAAATAAACGATTTTCAGAAAGCCTTTGACTTAATTTTTGCCTTTCACCATTGTACTAATGAGTTTTTCTTGAACTATCCACTTGGAAAATTCCTTTGTCTTAGTTTTAATTATGAAAAAAATATGAATTGAGGACAAGTTTCTAGTAAAGTGGCATTTTATGTTAGTTTATGTTTCATTAACTTGATATTTGAAAATAGTATGCTAAGATGGTTCGGCCATGTTGAGAGGATTAATGAAAGGCGACTAACTAGAGGTATTTACAAGGCAGCCGTGAATGGAAACGCCGGGACGGAACGCCCTAGAAAGACATACATAGACCTTATTGGTGATGTTCTTCAGAAAGGCCAGGTGCGCGGTACTCATAACCGTATGTATGAATATGAGTGAAGCAAAAGAAGTATGTAAGGATCGCAGCTGGTGGCGTTCTGTAGTTTCTGCCTACCCCCACGGGAAAAAGGCGTGAGTTTATGTATGTATGTAACTTGGCATTTAAATATTATTTTGAGTAAACCAGGAGTTGAAGCTGAACACCAGTCAACAGTCGTTCCGTGGATGGCTGATGTTGGCCATCCATTGAAACTCCTCCGTGCTTCGGCAAGCACGGCAAGCACTTTCAGTCTTTTTCCTGCTGTCATTTGATGATTTTTAGGATTCCGTACCCGAAGGATCCAAACGGAGCCCTATTGCTGTCACTCATGTTTCCGTCTGTCTGCCTGTCCGTCGTCTGTCACACAGGTTTTACAGCTAAACGGTTGGAGCTACAGTCTACAGATTTTCACAGTAACATCTTGTTAACCCAAAGCCATACAATTTTTTTTTTTTTTTTTTTTTCTCTTTATTTATTTAAGGGTCTTTTACGCATAGCGTATGTCAGTCCCATCGTATCCTAAGACATTGTACTTTCACAACACGTGGGCCATGAATTTGAACAAATCTTTCGCATCATCGTCATTTGGTTGGGATAGAATAGTATGGAACATGCCTACATCAGTTCTGTTCAAATTCAGGGATCTTACTAAATTATTTCTACTGGACTCATATTGGACACATTCCATCAATAAATGTTGTAGGTCCTCGACAACTCCACATTCTTCACAATTGGGTGAAGCGATTTTCTTCATCATGAAGGCAAATTTTTTGCATGGAATGTGTCCAGATCTGAGTCTAAGAGCAGTAACAATAAGTTTTCTTCTAGCATCACTATTCATGAACCAGGGCACGCGAAGAGGTTCACACTGTATGGTTTTATACCATAAACCTTTCTCTAACGACCGTTTATTAAAATATTCTTTCCAATAATCATAGCATATATTTTTAAATTTTGGTAAAATTTCTGAATAATCTAATATAATATTTATTTCTTTTCCATTCCTAGCTGCTAATTTCGCCAACGTGTCAGCCTCTTCGTTGCCCCGCAACCCGATATGCGATGGAACCCACTGCAACCTCAGTTGGATGCCTTTTATAGTAATTTCATCAATTTTAGATAAAATAACATAAGCTATCGATGCACCTCTGTGGCCAGAGGCGCATCGAGCTATATGTTGTAATGAACTTTTACTGTCTGTACAAATGACAACACTTTTATATTCGGAACGATTAATTATATAAGTCAAAGCCTCTGAGATTGCAATGAGTTCCAACGTCATAATGGATGTAGGTTCACTTATTTTAAAACAATTATCCTGAGTGCTTATATCTATATTAGGTATATAATATGCAGACCCATAACCTTCTACGCTCTTCGACCCATCTGTAAATATGTGAAACCAACCACTATACTTTGTATTTAACTCACTAATAACTTCATATTTTAATATGTTACTATCGTATGAACGTTTACATTTTTTTATTGATTCTAAATTTACTATAATTATTTCATTCACATTAATATTAGTTATCCATGTTCGTAAAGTATACATTAATAATGGACAGGATGAAGCTACCTGTAACTCTTTAACCTCATTCGCAACAGATACTAATAAAGGAATGTTTTTATTTTTCCAATAACAATTTTGTCGAAGAGCGTAGAGATTATCTAATAACTGACAATTTAAATTATTTTCCATAGACTTAGACTTTAGACAGAATTTATAAGCTAAATATTTCCTTCGTAAGTACAGCGGAACTACACCTAGCTCGCTTTCCATAACGTGAATCGGTGAAGTTTTGATAAAGCCTCCTATTATTCTCATAGCCTGATTTTGAATTTTATTTAATTTATCTAAATGGCATTTTGCGCTCGCATCATATAAATAACAGCTATAATCTATGCGACTTCTGATTAGTGCAATATATATACGTCTTAGGTGTCTAGGATGTAAACCCCAGGAAGCACCTGCCAAAACTTTAAGTAAATTAAGGCTCCTTTGCACCTTTTCAACAGTCATGTTAATGTGTTTACTCCAGCGCAAAGATCTGTCTAACCACACACCCAAATATTTATAATTGTCTACTATCTCTAAATTGTCCATATCTAATTTAAGTTCTATTTGTAATCTTCTAAAACCTCTACTAAAAATACAAACCTTTGATTTATTGCCTGATAATTGTAACCCCATTTCATCCAGAATGAGACAAAATGCATTTAATGCTGTTTGAAATTCTATTTGACTTTCTCTTAGGTTTCTGGATGGGGAATATAATACAAAATCATCTGCATATTGACACATCGTTACATTTCTAATTTTCTCAAAACATTTAATTGTAATTACGTTAAATAGGACAGCCGAAATAGGCCATACAAATTGCCAAAAAAAAAATTTTTTTAGGGTGGCTTCCCATACAGCTCAAGGGGGGGGCGCAAAATTGCAATTTTGCCCTACCCTATCTGGTAGGGTATAGTTGTTAAGAACTCTTTGAGTAGATAAATACTGTATTTTTTTATTAAAAAATATTAGAAAATAAAGGAATGAGAAGCCACCAGTCAGCTTTTTTTTACAAAATTTATATTACGAAAAATTTATTAATTTCACATTGATGAATTACCAAAATATTGAAAAATCTGATTTTTCTTTTAAAAAAATCTCATTTTTTCTATTACAACCAACTTGTTTTTGCGGTTTGGTAAGGTACCCTAAATGTGCGACGTCCGACACGCACTTGGCCGGTTTTTGTTAGTTAGACCTCAGAAGCCAGAAAATCTGACATCAATCTTGTCAAGAATTGTTGTTTTATCGAATTTCTGTGGTGTGGAGGTCAGATGGAAAGTCACTCCGTGATAAACCAGTACAATAATTGTGTTAAGCTTCATTCAGTTTTATGTTTGGGTAAACATAGACAGATTGATGAAAGATATAACGGTTTTCTTAGTTCCCACCAAAAAAAATAATTTAGTAAAACCTAACAGTTTTCTCAGTAGCCAGCCGAGAATTAGCGGCGTTTATCATTATAATTTATGACAAGTTCAGATCGTAAATCTTTTGGAAACATCTGAGCTAGTCCCTTCAGTGCTGAATATTTTCAAATTAATTTAAATTTCATTGAAAACTTAAAATATTTTCATGAATCATGATAATTTCTTTAGCGAATGGAGTGGTGAAAAAACATTCCACTTCCATAGTGTACCTTTTCGTCATTAAGTTTTAATAACATGGGTAATGATTGTGTGCTAATTAATAACAGATATTTTACGTCTACTTTTATTGGTTTTGAATATAATTAAGTATTTACTTTGTTTCTTATTCAGCACTTCTGCTTAGTGTTAATAATAATAATCCTCCAGACCGAATGTTGGCCACAGAGAGAACAGGAGCTTCCTGATGCTCTTTTAATAGCGCAGCTCGTAGTACGACGATAGTCTCTGGTCTGTGGCGGTGCGGCTTCTTCACGCCGCTTTTCTCCGCTTACTTGGAGTCTGCTTTGTACACGCCAAATTGTTTCATTTAATTTCATTTTTAAACTAACGATGACAATTGTGTAAACAAACAGACGAGGATCTTAGCTTAGCGGGACACTTAGATCATTTATAGTGCAGAGTGAAGCCGACTTTGCAGCGTTCGCAAGATAAATTGTTATTTATGCGCATATCGTTTTTGTATTTAGATAATGAGTCATAGAAAGCCTTCTAGGAATTTCAGATCGTATTTATGTTCTGAATAATCTGTGGTATGACATCGAAAGTGGGTCATCTTAGACAAGGTTACAACAAATTGCATGTTTTTAATTAATTCTAAGCTCGTCCGTGCCTAGATTCCTACAAAGCAAGCGTCATGTAATCTAATTTTTACCGGACTGCCGAAGGAGGGTAATGTGTTTATCAGTCTATGTATGTAAGTATGTATGTATGTATGTTCCTATGTGGCGTTATAGAGACCAAACTCGTTGGCCGATTTTGATGATTCTTACGTCAATCGATTCGTCTTAACCCTGCGAGCGTCATAGGCTATATAACAATTGGATAAGAAAAAAATGGCGGATTTTGGGCGTCATTTTGTAGGAGGAAAAATATTTTTTCTTCCAAACCCATCGTGTGGGGTAACAAAATAAAGGGTTTTAAGAGGTGATTTTAAAATATAAAACACTTATATGTTTAAATTAACCTAATTTTAAAAAAAATAACTAAATAGTTGTAAATAAAAAAAGTTAATTAAAAAAATAAAAAATCCCGACTTTTTAAAAAGCGAACAAAAAAGAAGAAAACAAGAAGAAAATCATGCTGTGCAGTCGGAGGATACATCTGGTTTTGGTCAGCCAGCTCGAATGGACTAGCTCCAAATGAACATTATAATATAACGAATGCCTAGGTTTCTTAATTGTTTATTGTCTTAACACCAAAATTTTCTGAATTTGTACAGTTCGATACAAAAAGAAAAATAATCGGATTGTCATATTTTTTTTAACAGATAATCAAAAATCAAAACCATCTATTTATTTCAGCAAAAAAATCATTGAAAGAAAAAGAAAGTGTCTAGAGCTAAATATAAACGTTATACTAACTGTTAAGCGCATTTAGATATGTTAAAAACATTCTTACGTGTCGAGTACAAAGAGTTCTTTATTGAAGAAAAATAAAATGCTTTACAGTTATTACTAGAAAAGGAATCATTTTCAAATTCCTCCATGCAACTCTCGTAAATTTCATGAACTGATTTGCACTCAGTACGGCATCGTTTTTTGTCAGGTGTCGATAGCCTCAGTGATTTTAGTTTTTGAAAATTTTGGTGATGGAGTAGGTAGGTGCTAGACTCCACCTAGATAACTGAAAATGAATTATTGTAATTATTTTGGCGGTGGAGTAGGTACTAGACTCCACCTAGATAACTGAAAATGTATTATTGTAATTATTTTGGCGGTGGAATAGGTACTAGACTCCACCTAGATAACTGAAAATATATTATTGTAATTATTTTGGCGGTGGAGTAGGTACTAGACTCCACCTAGATAACTGAAAATGTATTATTGTAATTATTTTGGCGGTGGAGTAGGTACTAGACTCCACCTAGATAACTGAAAATGTATTATTGTAATTATTTTGGCGGTGGAGTAGGTACTACTGGAGTCTACCACCTAGATAACTGAAAATGTTTTAATGTAATTATTTTTATTAACCTATTCAACTACGCCTGACCAGCCTTTTGTGGGAATCCGGTGGATGCGAAACGCACAGAACCGATCAGTGTGGCGTCGCTTGGGGAAGGCCTCTGTCCAGCAGTGGACGTCTTTCAGCTGAAATGATGATGATGATTCAACTAGGTACTTTGTCACTAATATTGATGTATACAGCTCTGTATTATTGATAATCTGCCTAGCATTTTCGAAACGATGTTGGGGTCGGCTTTCAGTCTAAACGGATGTATCTGTATACTCATGGAGTGACTTCCTATCGCACCTTTACAACAAAAACATATCTGGGTACCTATCACAATTATAGACCAGGGCTTAATGAAGCATTTGAAAATGGTTAAAAATATAAAAAATAATAGTAGGATGAAACCCATTGGAAAAGGAAGAAAATATAACAAAAATTAAAGGAAAAATAATTTACGGGCGATCTGAGGTCGGGAAGTGGCAAGGGGTTAGTTTTTAAGAGTAAAATCGTTTTATCTCGATTTCCGACAAAACTACAAGTTCTATGGAAAAAAGTTAAATGGCAAAGTTGTAGGTAATAAAAAGATCTACAACCTTTGTATTTACAGTTATTTCACATAAACTCAAAATTCTCACGTCAAAATATCTGCTTTTTAAAAAAAGTTAGTGAGCTTTTTGTTTGCTGAAATCTCTACTTTCCGATGGTGTAAAAAAAGTATACAGTGTTTCATCCTACTATTATTTTTATGTTTTCAAAAATCGACCCTGGTCTCCCCTTGGAAAGATCGGTGTCAGATTTTCTAACTCCTGTACCCGTAAAGAATGTCCAAGATCAACAAATTTCAGCCTTGCCGAGACATGAATTAATTTATTTTTTGTTTTGCGGCCTCAATTTTGTTCTTCTTTTTTGGTATTTTTGCAATCACATGAATTTACTTTTTAAAGTATAATATTATTTTAATTATTGTGAATGTTAAGACTATGTGGGCCATTCTTATTTTTCAGCTATTTATTTTAATTTTTCAGTTAGTTTTAATCATGGTCTAGCAGTTTGAGTAATTTATGCGGCCTACCCGAATGTCCTTTCTTTAGTATGGTTTATCGAGTCGTTGAGCTCCTTAAATTCTGAGTTGAGCTGCACGGTTACTGACAAATGCGTACACTGACTGGACAGGTCCACTCAAATTGGCTGGTTCTTTCCTCAAAAGACCAATTCAGACACCAATCTACATGGTCTACACATGATCATGATGGTTGAGCTGGGTGGTGCCGATTCATGCGTCATGTTCGTGTACGGGTGCCGTCAGTTGGGATTGGTCTTAACTTAACTGCTTCGGATGCTAATGTTTTTCTAGTACCTATTATGTAACTGCACAGTACATGTGTGAGTACTTTTAATACTTTGTACCTGTACGTAATATCGTGTGTAGTGATTCTGGGTGCATTGTCCTCACACATATAAATTTAATAAAAAAACATATATTTTTTTAAAGAGTAAGTATGGAGTTTCTTGTGCGTTCTTCTCCATAACAAGCTACTTTCCGAATGCACGGTAGAATAAATTTTTATTCCTTGTAAATTTTAATGTATCTAACGTTCAAAAGTGCCGCTTGGTGGCCTAGTTTAAATAAAATATCTTTGTATTTGTCTTACCTCTGAGTTTGTTTTGGCCTTTCTTCTCAGAGTAGTCAGATAGTAACCGCCGACCTCATTTAGTTTAAAAAAATTTGATCGACATGTAAAAGTGTTTGTACAAACCAACTTACAGAAATAAAATCATTTATCATTATCATTTATCATGAAGGAGTCTCAGAATGGACGGTCACCGATCTACGGAACGACCTCAGCAAGCTTTGCTTAACCTCGAATATTTGTGCTGCTGTTATTATTTAGCCGCGAGCTGCAGCTGAAAAGTCACTTAAATGCTTATCTTTTTCCTCGCACCCACAAAAATGCAACTTCGCAAAGTAAACCAAAACAATGCCAGCACAAGTAAGAAAGTTTAAATCGAATAGAAACTCCACCAACACCACAGAGTTAACAGGATTGCGGAGTTAAAGGCTGGAACGTTTTCCTTCTAAAGAAATTATCACTGTAAACAAAGATTTAACAAAAAATAAATTTGAATAGTTTGTCCACTTGTGACTTTTGGTTGCAAATTAATACTTGTGTACTTTTAGAGCAGTTTTTACTTTATTGTATTTCGAGTTTATAATTTAATCAGACTCCAAGTAATTCTTATTTTAACTTTGCCTCGCTCTTCTTATTCGTTGTCTTCATTATTGAAGGTCGTACCCGTCTTGGAAAGTTTTCACGGAGTCATTGATGAGCTGCTTCCAAGCCACTCTGTCTTCGGCTCTTCTTAGGGCAGTGGTCACCGTGAGTCCCGTAATTGCCCTGATCTGGTCTGACCAGATCTTGAGCGTCCGCGTGGCCTTTTCTATCCACTTTTACTACAACAACGAGTTTTTCCAGGTTAACTGGCTGTCGCCGGGCGAAGTGACCAAAGTAATTTAGGATTCTTTGGTAGCAGATCGTGGAGTCTGGTTTTGATGTTTAACTGGTAGAGAATGGACTTATTTATGCGTTTTGCTGTTCATGATATGCGCAACATTCTCCTCCAGCACCACATTTAGAAAGCCTCAATCTTTCTTCGATCCACCGAGCGAATTGCCCAAGATTCGGAGCGGTAAAGGAATATTGAGAATATCAGGGTTCTAACGAGTCTCTTCTTGGTGATATTAGATATCTTGCCATATCCTCGAGATCTTGCTCATAGCAGCTTTGGCCATCTGCGTACGTCTCCGAATTTCCCCACGGCAGCCCCCCTGACGCTGAACCACGCTGAGGTTTATTCCCATCGGCCACCCTCGATTGGCCACCCCGGTGGCCGATGGGAATTATTTAGTGAAATTTGCCACCTTCATTTATTCCAATCTGCCACCGGGGTGGCGGATGGTACTAACTAGTGGCGTTGCCGGTTTATTCCCACCTGCCACCTTCATTAGTTTAGTTGGGTGGTCGATTCTCATGACCGTAAAAGAAAAAAAAAGAAAAATGTTTTGAAGGTTCATATTTGACTTATCATTGAAGGATTTTGGTAGAATTTGAAACAATTACACATCAACATTTTTTCTATGCGTTGGCAACAATTTCATGTCATTTTTTTCTGCGTTCTTTTAAAAACCTCCTCTTGCTCTGTCCTTCTCATACTACTGATTTTGTTCACTCTTCCTTCCATAATAACTAGTCCATTCTTCCTTCTATATTCAGTCCATTCTTCTTTGGAACGTGCTTCCTTTCGTGATCAGGACGGTTACAAGTCGGTTTGCATCCAAGCGGAAATTACGGATTTATTTTCACAACTAAGGTGCTTGTCCCATCGCCGAGGATCAGCCAGCAGCCAGTAGAGTTAGAACCTAGATACGAGTTGGCAAGAAGCGAGTGTGTAATTCCGTTAGTTTTACCGCTCGGCTATGAGCTAGTGTTTTTGTGCGACGGGCGATTACTCGCACCACTCGCTCGTGTGGTCAGTCCTGCACGCGCTTTCTTCTTTTCTGTTACTTCATAAATGTATTTTCTGTTTTTTAACTATATAGGCTCGCGTTTGACCAACATCTCGCCTGATGGTAAGCGATTATGTGGTCTACAATGAAGCACGCTTGCTAGAAGTAACCCATTTACTCTCGACTTAACTTAACCCAAAGGTTGTTGCTATCAGGGAATATGACTCCAGCAGGAAATTGCACTCGTTAGCAGTGCGCACAATGAAAGTATTAAAATCGCTTTGTGCGTATGAGTGGGATGTCCACCATGTACCGATGGTGCAAAGCCGTGCGTCTTGTTAGTATATTACCTTATTAGTATCTTTGTGCATGAAGTCTAAATATATAAATAATAAATATCAAAATTGACATTGACCACATCGACCTGCGTAACATTATCTATAGCATCCGTAATAAAATTTAATTATTTTAATAATATAAAATAATATAAATATAAAATCAAATTAGAATTGGTAGACCGTCCTTTTAAAAATCCGTGTTGAAAGAGCTAGCAAGGGCGGGTATAACCTAGTTATAAACAATCCTCTCAATTTTTTTGCTATAATGCACAGCTTGGATATAGGCCCATGATTAGTAATCTCTTTTTTAGACCCCTTCTTATGTACGGATTTCTATTATTTGGGGACAACACTTTGAGTCAGACTTCCAAAAAATAAAATTGAAATAGGTAGAGCAATGCAAGGCGCGCATTTCATTAGAAATTTAGATGAAATTATTATGTTATCAGGGACAGCACCTTTAGTTGGATCCAAGTAACAAAGTAAACCGGTCACAGCATCAACATTCACTTTTATGTGACAAATGTCATGAGAATCGACCACCACCCCGGTGACAAATGGGAATAAAAGATGGTGGCAGATTTCACTAAATAAGTCCCATCGACCACCGGGGTGGCAAACGCCACTAGTTAGTGCCATCCGCCACCCCGGTGGCAGATGGGAATAAAGGAAGGTGGCAAATTTCACTAATTAATTCCCATCGGCCACCGGGGTGGCCATTCGAGGGTGGCCGATGGGAATAAACCATCGCTGATCATGGAGCCCAGGTACACAAACTCATTGACGAACTTTAGATCTACAACATCCTCCGTGCGTGCATTAGTCCAGCTCTGTCGATGATCATGACTTTGGTCTTGGACTTGTTGATCGACAGTCCAACCATCTCGCTTTCACGCTCTATCCTCACAAATAGCTCAGCAAGTTCGCTCTCCGAAGATGCAAACAATCGATTGATTTGAGATTGCTGATTTTATTGCCACCTACCATAATGCCATTCGCCATAGATGTTAAAAAGAAGAGGGGACAGAATACAGCCCGGGCGTACTTCTTTCTCTGGCTTAAAAGGCCCCGACACCACATTGTTGATTCTGACTAATCCTCGTATAAATTTGCGATCAATGCTGTTAACTGCGAAGGTACTCCCATTTTCTCGATTATTCTCTATAAGCAATACCACCTCACACAATCAAAAGCCTTTGCTTCGCACTAGGGTTATTTTTCCCGTATCGTGGGTGCGTTTACAAATATATAACACCACATACATAAACACCCAGAACCGGAACAACTATCTGTTGGCCATACAAATATTTGTTCCGTGCAGGAATCGTCCCTCGATACGTAGCGCAGCAGACAATCGCTCAACCAACCGCCAACCGTGCCGTCGGTATAAGCCAAGGACAGGAAGATGAGTTGATGACTTCATAGGATGCTCTTCAAGAGCTGGTCAGAAACGAAATATCTTTATTATTCCAAGATATTTTTTTTTTTTTTTTTTTTGTGTTTGCAAAAATGACATTAATGTAGGATTAATGCAGTAGAAATGCGCTCCTTGCAAAGTATGTGTGGGGTAACTTTAAATGATAGGTTGAGGAATGAGGTAATAAGACAACGTTGTGGTTTAAAAGAAGATGTAGTGACTAAAATTGAAAAGAGTATGTTAAGATAGTTTGGCCATGTTGAGAGGATGAATGATAGGCGACTAACGAAATGTATTTACAAGGCAGACGTGAATGGAAACGCCGGGAGGGGACGCCCTAGAAAGACATACATAGACCTTATAGGTGATGTTCTTCAAAAAGGCTAGGTGCGCAGTACTCCTAACCGGCGTGTGTGTATGACTAGATACATGAATGTGATTGAAGCAAAAGAAGTATGTAAGGATCGTAGCAGGTGGCGTTCTGTAGTTTCTGTCTACACCTATGGGAAAAAGGCGTGAGTTTATGTATGTATGTATAATTGCAAACTAAGTATTTGCATGTTACTTTAATTAAAGCGATGAGTTTTTTTGTTTTTGTGCTCACACCATAAATTATTATTATAAGTCTATACATGAGGATTTCTTTGATAACAATCTTTCTGTTGATAATGGTTTTCTTTTTTTTCTGTATTTATTAGTTGTAAGTCCTCCATGTACTAAAATAAATAAATAAAATAATATTGGAGCTATACAAATTAGCAATGAGTCTTTATCTTAGTAACTCCAATAACTTTACTGTTTCCATTAGAATTATTAGCACTACTACCCCCACTATTAACACACAAATTCAGCACTTTAATTCAAAAATAAATTTATTATTACTTAGACCCAGTTCCTGAAAATTATAGCAATCATATTGTGACACAATGTCAAACGCGCGTTAGCTGTTGTGATTGAAATTTTAACAGTCAACCACATCACTTGACTTTGTGACGCGCCATAATCTCGTCCGCTGAAAGTGCACGCCCCAGTATCCGACTTTTGATTTTTGACGATGCGAGGGCAAATTTAATGGTCACTACTTTGTTATAGAGTAGAGCCTTAGTAGCCTTCGATTTTTATTACTGCTGGACTATAAACCAGTATTAGGTACTACTGCTGTCTTTCTCACTGAATGAGCTGGTAGAAATCCCAACGCTTACAATTCTGGACATGTTAGAAGTCGTGCAAGACATGCCTGATTAGCTACATGAATTCAATGGAAATTATGTTCGCGATGTCACGTTGTGCAACAAGCTTATAAAAAAAAAATATGATCACCAATGTGTCTAATGGTCCTTTAATATTTTAACCTACATAAAATCCTATCATAAAACATTCGACCCCTCATATTTCATTCATAAGTCCTAAAGGTACCACAGATTACATAAAATGCTTTGACTGGGTGGGGAGTCAAAAGCCAGTGTAATATTTTTGACAGAACGCTTGCCATGTGCGCATTTTATTTATTTCGTAATGTAACCTTTATTGCATCGTTAAAAGGGACTTATTCTCTGTTTAACGTCCCCCTAAAGTTTTTATTTCAGCTGAAGTGTCAGATCAAAAATGTCTGACATAGATGGTGAGAAAATAAATCGAGAGTAATATTGTGTCGAGTTCTAAGTGCGAATTACTTTCAGAATTGCTTTTTTCTTTACGGGGGATTGAAATTGGAAGAGTGCTGTGAGAAAACGTGTGGGGGACATGCGATAACACGTGTTGAAAGAAACTCTTTTTAGACTAGCAGCCTTCGTTGCTCTTTGAAGTTTCAAACCTATTAGAGTTTCCTGGAAATTCTCTAGAATTTGCTTTGGTTAAAAGTTGTATTGTTTGTTTATTTAAGGTTAGATTTTTATTCACCGACGGAAAAAGAGACGTGCGTACCTGTGTGATTGTATATTTGTGTATATGTCTGTGGCATCATAGCTCCTAAACCATTCAATCAAATTTTCTGTTTCAATGGTAACTTTATCAAGAGTGTTCTTATCTATGTTTGATACCATAACTTTTGAATAGAGCAGTTTTCGCAAGATATTGTTTCATAATGACGTGTCAAATAGATTGCCGTCTGCTGCAGAGTATTTACCGGAAATATTCCTGTAAGGTTACTCATAACGGCCTCATATCGGATGAGGTAACAGTGCACGCGGGTGTCCGCCAAGGCTGCCTCCTATCGCCGTTCTTCCTAGTCGTTCTTGATGGAATTATGCTTCGCATCTATGATTCAGGCGCCGCGGCAAAGAGTGGGGATTATCCAACGTCTTCGAAGACTTGGATTATGCCGATGACCTATGCCTGCTGAGTCATACCCACGCCGATATGCAAGCAAACAAAATAATTAATTCTTGCAAACTCCACACCACACATGATAACCTACACATCACTCTGTTTTATCCGATACTATCAAAACACTATTCTATGTATCCTTTTCGTCTGGTTTATTTACACTTATTTATTTACACTATTTCATAACATAATTCTTTTGACAGCCGACCATAGATTTCCTTTTTCTTTTTTTTCTCTTCCTTTCTAAGAAATTTAATATATTACCTTTTGGTCCGCGCGCTCTGTCATTTGTCTATGGTTTTGACAAATGATCATTGAGCATCGCGGACTTTGTACATAGGTCTACCTACATTTAATATGATTTTATTTATAGATCTGTATCAAACTTACACATAATTATAATATACATACTTTGACCCACCTTCTGTGTTTATTCTATTTTGTTTGTTATTTATATATTATTTTATTATTTTCGGTTTCCGTAAGTGTGTCCGTGGCATCAACAGTGGGTCCTATCAGAATATCAGCGCGGCGTTATTTTCTTTTTGGATATCGCTGCACATGCTGAGATAGGAACCTTTTTGGTCTCGCATAGGGTTTTAATTTTTTATTTTATATTATTGTTAAATTTTTTGCATATTTCTCGTGTCTCCTGTGCGGGTCACAAATAAATATTTTTTTTTCTTTCTTTTTCTTTCAAGCAAAGCTAAACGATCTACGTCAGGAAGCGGCAAAAACGGGGCTCAAAATAAACATCCGAAAGACTCAGGAAATGAGATCTGGTGTGAAGAACCACTCACCGTTGCTGATTGGCACAGAGACAGTGGAACGTGTCTACAAATTTACGTACCTCGGTAGTGTCGTGTCAGAGACTGGGGGTAGTGAAGAGGACATCGCTTCTAGGATCGCCAAAGCCCGAGCAACCTTCGCGCAGCTGAGACCTGTTTGGCAATCGCGGAAACTGACCCGAAGGATTAAACTTAAAATCTTTGGGTCCAATGTCAAATCCGTGCTGCTCTACGGGTGCGAAACGTGGAAGGTCACAAAGGATATCTCACGCCAAATACAAGTCTTCGTCAACCGCTGTCTTCGTCGCATTCTCGGAATTTACTGGCCCGAGACCATCTCCAATGTAGAACTGTTGGAGAAATGTCACGAGAGCCCGATCGACCGCCAGATCAAGCGTCGCAAGTGGAGATGGATTGGCCACACGCTCCGAAGGGGACCCGATCACAAGCAAGCTTTTGACTGGAATCCCCAAGGGAAAAGAAAGCGTGGCCGTCCCCGTCAAACCTGGTGTCGCACCGCACTAGCGACGAGCATCGGAATGACATGGAGCGAGGTGAAGCGTGAAGTTCAAGACCGATCGCGATGGAGGACATCTGTGGACGTCCTCTGCCCCATCTAGGGGTTATAGGACATTAAGTCAAGTCAATAGATTTTCGTTAGAAGCGTGACAAGATAAATAATGTATAATGTAATTTTTAATTTCGTCGACTAAACTGACATTTGGGGGGTTGTCACTTTATCGTTACAAAAAAATAGTGTCGTACCCTGACTATTCTGAGTGATCGAAAGTTTATCGAAAATCGAAGTAGATCGAAAATGCAATATTTCACACCATAAAAAATTACATTTGTTAAAAAACTAGTGGCCCTTATTTATTAGTTTCTACTCATTTATTTCATTATTTTATTGTTGATTTCTTATTTAACATAATAAAAGTTTATGTAATTACTGTTACATTAAAATATATTACGTTTATATTTATAAAACATTTATTTACAATAATTAGTCAAATTAAATTGATAAGTCATGTCACATCGATTCGATGATTCACTTATGATTGAGCATTCCCTACTATACTATGTTCCGCTCTTGCAACATTTAAAAAAAATATGGTCATTGGAAGCTGTCAGATAAGTTCACGAAATTAAAAATCACATTTTAGCATGAAATAAAAATGTGAGAGCTGTGGTGGCCCAGTGGTAACGGCCGCGGCTTACAAGTTGTTGTGACCCAACCCAGGCAGGTGCTTTACTTTGTGTAAAATAATCATCACTACTGCTCGCAAAACGGTGAAGGAAAACATCGAAAATTCGAAGACATGTGATATCCACCAACACGCACTGGGTTCGCGTGGTGGATTACGGTCCATTCCCACAGAGAGGAGGCCTGTGTCCCAGCAGTGGGAACAATAATAGGGTGATGCTGGAATAAAAATGTGTCGGGGATTATTTTTTATTTTACTTGTCTTCGAGTCGAAAAAGTTTTAACAGTTATTTGTTCTGAATAGACCGACAAAAAAACTGACGGTCACATATGATGCTACGGGGCTGTTAGCGCTTATATGGTCGTGCGCAACACTAAGCAGTGTGTATTTTAGAAGATTTTTTTTATTGGTAGGTACAACTGTTAAAGCTTCCAATAACATTTTTGCCCAATATTTAAACCGCTCGTTCATTCATAGTGAATAAATAAATAATGTTTGATAAGTGGAAATTATTTTAAGCATCATTCAAGTTTGGCAGAAAACAGTAAATTGTTTTATGTATCTAAAAATATTAAAATTTATTCTCGTTTGTTTTCCGTTGACTGCACATTTGCGACTTTGCCAAGAGGTTTTGGCTACTTCTAGAGGACAAACCATTATTTAGGTACAATATTGAAAGTGAAAAACACTTAAAAAAAGCGCCTATAAAGAATTGTACGAGGGTAAAGTTGTCACAACATAAATTGAATTGTGCAAGGCTGTTGTTTTCTATTTATCCTTCATAGGTCATTGATTTTCTTTGTTTGCGCGTGTCATATTGTAGATGGAAGGATACTCGATTTTTTGTAAAATAGATAGATTCTTTGTAACTAAACTAAGTGTATGAACATTTTGGTTAACAACCTAGATTAAAATTTTCAAGTTGTTTTACAGTGAAACACCATTGTCTAGCAGCAATTGGTGCTTCGATACTCTAGTAACATTTCCTTTACTGAAAAATATGATTTACAACAGTTTCAATATATTCAAAATTAGAAGCCGCATAAATATAAAATCGTAACATGTAGCGTTCTGTGGTTTCTGCCTACCCCCATGGGCAAATATGTGTGAATTTATGTATGTATGTATAGTATGCGTATAGCGTATATAAAAATCCCTGCAAGCAAAGCAACCTTGATTACATTATAATAACCTTACTAACCCCACGATAGATGGCGTTGTCTTCAAGAATAACATTATGAACTCGCCTCTAGAATGTATAATCATTTACTTCCTAGAGTGACACTCAATTAAGTGTATTGAGCATGAGCATTAAAAATATGAGCATCGTTCATGATGGTGTAACACGTTACGTGAATATTAAAATATTTTTTTCCAGTTAGTATTTTTTATTATGATCAAGCTTTTTACTTACGTGCATTTTCATCCAAACCAAACGTGTATGTCAAATTTCATATTAATCGCTTGAGGATAACATCTTTAAAATTCAGTTGCAAGATTTGCAATTTGTGCATACATACATTGCAAGTTAAATAAAAGCTTGTAACAAATGCAATAAGAAGACTCTTCTGTCGTCTTCATAAATAAAACTTTTGTGAGTCTTTTGTCATGACCACAATGTGAACATCATTTTACTCCAGGATTTGTTTAGATTGTCTCAATATGCCGCGACAGTTGGTCACAATTTCAATAAATTCTGCTCGTTATTCTTATCATAATACGCGAGTATCAAGAAACTTGGCTACATTACCAAATGAAAATTCATTTATCAAAACGTAATAAGATTTTGCGAATAAAGAAAAGGCCTTAGTATCCAGGATCCAGATTTTTAGGTTGTTAGGAGTTGTTTTTATAGGGGTTGTTTTCTCCTTTCAAATGATAATCCTAGCAAACGCGTAGCTTTTTTTATTTGTATTTTAAGATACGTGCAATGGACCGTCATTATGCGTTTACATGTTCGTTTTTGAAGTTTTATTTTGTGCTTTTTTTATATAATAATTTATTATTATCTTAGAAAAATAAATAAAAAATAATTATTATTTGTACGATCATGAAACGGAACGTTTGCCGCCATTTGATGGGTCAGTGACCTGATATGACGTAACATTCATACCGTCCCTCTTGAAGTTACATTTATATTATTTATTACACTTCATGGTTAAAATAGGTCGATTCTGTTCCTAAACCGAATCAGGGCACCCCGACCTCACGTAGTCTTTAGGCTGATATCACTAGAGTCTATATAAAAACCGGAGGCGCGAAGGGAGAGCAGCAAGCCGAAGCTGCGGCGGTAAGCATGGGTGCTTGTTACGTAAGGGCGATGGAGTTGCATTGCCCGCAAGAAACGATGCAGAAACATCTATAAAGTTTTCTAAACGCTGTTTATTTCGTTGTTTTTGAGTACATAACATCAAAATTTAAATATTATGAAAACTATTTATTTGCTTACAATGAAAAATATCAAGAATTATAATAAACTAAAAATGGAAATATTTTCAGAAAATCCACAGTAAAAATCAACAAGAAGACCTGAGAATCAGTAAGATTTAACAATGATTAATATTTGTTTGAATACAAACTTCCGTAATAAGCAGAACGTTATAGTAAAATTCAAGACTTATTTTTACTAAATGACGCAAAATAACTAAAACTATGTACAATATTTATTTGTAATTGTTACATGATTTTTTATCAAACTAACAGTTGAGTTCAAAGTTCGGACTGAGTTATTTATAATCATTTTCATGATCATTTTAATGTTCCAACTTCTGGGACACACATGCCTCCTCTCTGTGAGAGAGGGAATGGGCCATAATCCACCACGCGGATCCACTATAACTATTTCAATGTAAAATATACCACCCATTCTAATAATCACCAGTGAGGCTAGATAGATGTCATGTCTTCGAATATTTGGTTCTAGGTCATGCCGGTTTCCTCACAATGTTTTCCTTCACCGTTTTAGAACAGTGATGATTAAATGATTTACACAAATTAATGCGCCTGCTTGGGTTTAAATCCACGACCTACGATTCGTAAGTCGGAGACGTGCCACTCAGCCACCACTTTCGCCACTGGGTTATTATCAGAGCCATATTCATTGCTTGTAGAACTCGATAAACACCCAGTGAAGGAGGCATGACCTCAGTAGTGCTATTCTGTCAAAATCGCACCGTGCAAACTTAGGTGAAGTGAACAATGTAAGCATGATATGAGCGGTCAATCCATTTAATTAAGTTCATCTTGACTCATGCCACCTAACTTTTTACGGTGAGATGTTAACAGAATAGATCGGCTGGAAGTATGGCCTTTACCACGCTGTGAGCAGTTCTGAGCTGAAATGATGATGATGATGGTGATTATTATGTTAATTGGAACGCCCAAGACAATATGATTTATATCACATACTTAAAATCATCGCTTACAGGCTCTGCCCCCTATATAATTAACCTCATCCATCTCTTCTATCTTCTTAAACCTAGCTTATAATAACAGCAGTGCATGCATTCTTTCTTTTTCGTGTGAAGATGTGGCCACCTCTGGTATCAGAGTTAATTAAACTTGGCTATTTCAGACTTACATTAACTATATCTGTCCAGGTTTCCTCACGATGTTTTCCTTCACCGTTGCCTGTGATGTCCAAGATAAACACAACATGTCATGTCATGTCTCGTGTTCTTTCTAGCGCGATCAAATTCTTGCGAGATACCGTTACAACTGAAATACTGTTATGATTATGCCACTTTTATCTTATACCTACTTGAGTAGGGTTATTTTAAAATGATTGCTATTTTTGAAAGTGGTGTCAGTGACAGAAAAGTTGAAAGGGAGTCGTATTACCATCGGGAAGTTGCCTTCCAGACACAGCACCCGTCTGGTTGGAGGATCCTTTCTTTTCCATGGAGGTAGTGGGACTTTCCACCCTATGCTTTATACCGCTTTAGTCCTTTACAGCAGCTTTCTATAAAGTGATACCTTTTACCTCTTGCAACACAACGATACATTCCTCTTGTAAATAATATAACTTCACATCAAAAGCACCATAACCCCTTTCATCATATTCATCACATACCTGGTATTGCATATTTAACTTGAAACATGGAGTAAATAAGCTCTTTTATAAGCTTCTTCCTCGAATTTTACTTTACATTTGATTTTATCTACATACGCTTATGTGCTGCACGGAATTAGAATTTAGGATGCGAATTACGTTTTGGCAGAAACTCGTCCTGAGTGTGGTGTAATTTTCTATTCATGGAAAAAGTAAAACTGGAGCTCCTTTTGTAAACTGAAAACTTATGTAACCGGACTGGATAACGAAACGTAATGTATGTGTTTGTTGTGTGTTTTTTATCTAGTCTAATGTTATAAAGAGGTTTTATTTGTAGACTACTTCTATGTCGGAAAAACGCTTAGTTACTGTAGTGTAGGCCACGGGTACAAAGTCGCAGGCAATTATTAATCCGCTATTCTACCTTTGCGTTGTGCATTAATTCTAAATAAATCTATGCTAATTTACTAATATAATTTTATAAACCTGAAGAGTTTGTTTGTTTGAACACGCTAATCTCAGGAACTACCACTGGTTGGAATTGAAATAGTACATTGTGTATTAAGGGCGGTAAGTAAGGAATTACGATCGAGGCTCTAGTAGAAGCCTGAAGTCGAAGACTGAGGGCTTTTTGAGTCGAGGTTCGTAATTCCCGTACCGCCCGTGATACATACAATGTTTTTCATCACATTTGCGAGTATTAATTATGAATTATAGCTTAAATACACAAGTCAACACAGCTATTATTACGAAATACGTGAACTTCTTTTTATGCGTTGGCGAGTTTTTGCCCACACCACAGATTATAAAAATGTTTCGTTCAGAAACTTTGAGGGCAAATAATTACGTAGTCAGCCTTGACGGAGGGTAAAAAAAAAAATCGACGTTTTGATACAAATAACTATTAAAATCGATTATTAAGAACATTAGTTGAGTATTTAAGTAACATGTAGCGTGATTGCAAAGAAATTTCTGTTTACATAACATTTTAAGACAATTTCTCAATTGCGTGTAAACTCCTTCCTTGAACTTGCATGACCTGTGTGCTGTGCTATAAATTAAAAAAAAATACTTACCGCCCTTGGGTTTCATGACAAACAAAAAAGCTCAAGGGTTTTATATGGGGCATTACGGCCAAGTTAACCTGTATGTTTTGATACTGTTTACGTGCAAGTGCGATGAAATTTTTTTTTCGTGTTGGATAGTCCATTTACCGAAGAAGGTTTTAGGCTATATAACATCACGCTACGACCAATAGGAGCGGAGCATAAATGAAAAATGTTGCAAAAACGGAAAAAAATCCTTTTTCAGAGCTTCCGTTGCATGCGCTGCGTTAACGGTTTAAGTTACGCAACAATCATGTATGTATGGTAGGTAGGGTACGGTAGGTAGCTAGTTGAAGGGAGTGAAGCCGCGCGGGACAGCTAGTTCTAAATAAATAAACAATATTTTATAGTTCATTAGTATACATTAAGATAAAGCAGGTGAGCATATTTGAAATAAAAATGACGTCATATGTAAATCGCAGCCCAAATCTTCATCAGGTACATTTCATGTATATTTTCATATTTTATCAGCGAAGCATTGAGGCGTCTCAAGTTAGAGTCACGTAACATCATCCCTCTGTAGGTTCTCATTAACATAAAGTTTCACTGGAAACACCCGCGAACTTGCCTCATACAATATGGAGGCTTCATTTTTAATTTAATTACTGTGTCTGTTTGTGACCCGTTTTGAATTATTTTTCTGTGACGTTTAAACAATCTTGGCGTGATATGACAGAATGTGATACGAGGTTGTTCGCATAAAAAAATCATATAAGGAAAGACTTATTGGTTGAAGGCTTCAGCTTTGAAAGGCTGATGCTAAAATGTTCTGGTAAATGCATATTTGTACCTTGTACCTATATGCGGCGACAGTTGAAATAAATTCAAACAATTACCAGTACTTACACGATTTGACAGGTAAATACTATTATTTATTAGTATATTGACGTAAAAGTAGAGGCGCTAGTCTTTTACATCTTGTTACTATTTAGGTACAAAAGCAATGTACAATGTAAGTAGCAGGGTTCGCAAGGTGTGATACTTAAATATTATTATTCTATGCCATTACCATCATCATGGAATAGAATAGAATATACTTTATTGTGTGTTAAATAATATGTTTTGCATGCCCATGTGACAGTAGAGCATGGAAGAATCTTATAATCAAAACCATATTTGCAAATCAAATCATTTATTGGTTTGCAAACATGGGTATTTAGTACATAATAATACCCATGTTTGCAAACAAATAAATGATTTGATTTGATTTTGTACATCATAAAAGTTATACACATTTACAATAAAACTTATTTATACGGATACAAAGGCGGTATTATCGCTGACAGCGATATCTACCAGACAAACTTACCGCCATCATCATCAGCCTTATAATGTTCCCACTGCTGGGACACAGGCATTCCCTCTGTAAGAGAGGTAATGGGCCTTAATCCGCCACGCGGGTCCTCCCATTATACCTACTGATTATGGAGTTCTCCATAGTCCATATTATAGTATTATAATCTTCTAAATCTCACAGGCAAACCCATACAAATAAGCTACTTAATTAAATGCAGATTGAAGTCTTAAAGAGTCACCTTTAAAACAAGCTTGGTTGAACAAACTCAGTCACACAAGTTCAAGTCACTTTACTGAGGCCTTAGTGCGAGTTTTTACTCACGCTCACTCGTGATAACGTAAACGATCTCTTATGTCAAAATGTATACAAAAAAAGTGGTTTCTCCTTACCGTCACCAGGCGGCGCTCATGCAGTTTCAATACAAAATGATGTTTACGTTAACGCGATTGAGCGTGAGTAAAAACTCGCACTAAGGCCTCAGAAGTCTGTTCACATTGCCACCCGTTTTGAAAGTTCAGATAAGTGAGATAGAACAAATTAGAGTCGATGTTCGAGTTGACAGGGAGTTTTAGTAATAACTTTGAGCTCTATAATTTTGAATGTTTTATGTTTTATTGGAAGTTTGAATTTGGAATTTGTCCTATTACTTCAACGGTAAAGAATACCCATGCACTGTGTTTGATAAGTCAAACAAAACAATCACAATTTTAAAACCATGAAGCTATGGTGAATATAAAATCTGTAATAATTTTCACACGTCATAAGGATTTGTCATAAACTTTGTATGTTCTGATAAACCGCTATTTATAACCTGAACACTAAATACCGGCAAAATTAGGGGACCAAAATAAAAATGACGTTGTTTTTTAAAAAGACGATTTAGTTTTTAAAACTTATATTAAGACAGGTTTCCTTACTTAAAAATACACCTTTTAAAATAAAAATCAGATCGTATTTAGTTTTGCTTGCGTGAGTAACATGATTTTATGTGGAAACTGCACATCGTTGATTTTTAAGATTAATAAGAAAAGTTGAAAAAAATATTTACGATAAACATTAAAACATATATATCGAGCGGTTCCTCCACGTTCTTTTATTTAAGGTTTCACTCACCTAGACATGTTGAGAATAATGTTATCCGTAGTCTCGTGTGGTAGTCTCAATCATTCCTTTACAACGGCGCTTCGTAGTTCACCCACATTGACAGGTGTAGGTATTATTAATTTTAATATTTGTTTTAGTAGGTCCCAAACGTGTTCTATAGGATGTATAACTGGTGATCTCGCCGGCTATTCCAAAACTGCGACATATTGACATTTTTTAGTTAGACTGTAAAACAAAATAAAAACCAGCCTGTAACGGTAAAAAAGAAGTTGTACGATATATTTTTCTTGTGCCGCTTATTTTGGCAGTGTGTGTATATTTGCTAGAAAGCAGTAAATATTTAATTCATGATTCCTACAAATCCCCTAAGTCCATCACTAGCCTGTTAACCCCGGCTTACAGTGAAGGAAAACAGCGTGCGGTAATAAGAAACTCCCTCGGGACTCGATCCCGGGATAAAGTGAACTTGTTCATATTTATCTTGTCAGTTTCACATGCTTGGACAAGAGCAGACGTTATTTAATTTAGTTGGTAGAGGAATAGGTTTGTGTGGAAGCGACTCTAGAAGAATAATAGGAAAAAATTAAGGATCGTACCAGGATACTGGCGTTTAGTAGCCTACCCCCATGGGAAAAGGCGTCAGTTTGTTTTTAAATTTATGCTTAAAAAATGGATAGAATAATTGCATACATGCATATGACATAAAAACGCTGCAAGTTAAATAAAAACTTGCTAAAAGCGAGTGAATGTCACACAATATTGTGTGAAATTCTCTTCAGCAATCTTATAAAGAAGTAAAATTGTTTGTTTGTAGGTGGTAATCCAATCTGCACACAAAGTGCCATAGGGCACTCAGGAACACTGCAGTCGTGCGGTGAAAAATACTCAATCCGTGTGGTATAGGTCCCCGGAAACGAAGCCGCTTGAAAAAGCTCTCTTCGTAATTCGAATTCTTTGTTGCTGAAGGTCGTGCTAAAGCTTTTCAGAACGGAAAAGCTTTGACGGATTCACTGATGAGTTGATCCAGAGACTCTTTTCGCTGGTCACCAAAGTCTTGTCTTGATTTTGTCTGACCAGTGTGTAGGTGAACGGTCGCGTAGTCTTTTTCTCGACTTCAAAAAAAAGGAGGAGATCATTTTGACACGTATGTATGTATTATTGTTGGAATTGCACAATATTCACTTTGTTAACCTATATGGCCTTCCAAAAATGTGTGTCAAATTTCATAAGTGTATGCATTATTGTTTTGTATGTATGTTTTTCCACGCCTTTCTCCGAAACTACTTTTCGGATTGTGGTAATTCTTTATTGGATTTTGTATCTCTCAACTTAGGTTACAGTGCAAGTGTCAAGAAAATCGTGAAATCATAGCAGTTTTCTAGATTTATATCATACAACCGAACTCCATATTATTATTTTATTATTTTTGATAGGCTCGCGCTTGACCACTATCTCACCTGATGGTAAGCGATGATGTGGTCGACGGTGAAACACGCTTGCCTAGAAGTAACCTATTTACTACATAGCGACAAACAGCACGAATGTGTAGTTATTATGGCTATTTTGTCAATCCTTTAGGTATCTTACTATAGAACTTGCTCACTTTTTAGTGATACGGTACTAAAACTAAAAAGAGAGAAATAAAAACTTTTTCACAAATAATAAACCGACCCCTAAAGACAAACACAAAAAAATGCAAAAATAACTTCCGTTTCGGCAGTCGGTGTTGATAAACGATAAAAACTAGAGGTACCAAAAATACCAACTTACAGTCAGTTTTTTTTTTGTAAAAACGTTTTTATGTCCCCTTTGCCACTTTACAATCTGTTTTTTCCAGGTTATTTGTTTATCTGCCGGCGATATGAATAAAATATTTTAGAACTCGTTGGTAGCATCCGTTGAAAACGCTATTGAATTACAAAACTATTGATACTTATCTAAAAACATCATTCTGTAGCCAATTAGTTGTTTAGCTTTCAAGAGTTTTATGTTTTTTGGAAGTTATTTTATCTAATTCTTAACTTCTGTGAGCGGATAGTTTATTCTATCCGCTCACAGAAAGACCTTGGTTCATCGCATAAGTACGACGTTTGATCCTACATACTCGTACAAACTTTGTGATTTCATTCACTACAAACTATTTGCACTTTTCCACGAGTCGATCCAATTTAACCCTGTGGATAGTCGAGGTAGATTTATAGGATTTTTCAAGTTTGCATGGTGTTTTTTAGGGTTCCGTACCCAAAGGGTGAAAACGGGACCCTATTACTAAGACTCCGCGGTCCGTCTGTATGTCTGTCTGTCTGTCTGTCTGTCACCAGGCTGTATCTCATAAACCGTGATAGCTAGACGGTTGAAATTTTCACAGATGATGTATTTCTGTTGCCGCTATAACAATAAATAAGAAAAACAGAATAAAATGAATATTTAAGTGGGGCTCCCATACAACAAACGTGATGTTTTTGTCGTTTTTTGCGATAATGGTACGGCGAGTCCGACTCGCACTTGGCCGGTTTTTTAACATACCGTTACTACCCCTGATCTTAATAAATCCTTGCTATAAAATAACAATGTATTCTTATCGTATCGTGTTTTCTTTGCTAACTTACTTTTAGGTTCTGTAAAAACGAAACCCTTAGGATCACTCGTGTGTCTGTCAAACCTAATTTTCGCCGAACCTACTGGACTAATCCAATGGTTTGGTTATTTCTGTTACCTAAACCCGGACGCGTAATTTATATAAATATTTTAGTCTAAATCGAATTGAAAATTATTTCATTTCTAATATTTTCTAAAACATTTACCTTTCCAATAAAAGGGTAACATTAACATTAAGGCCCTTACTCCACTTTAGTGCCGTAAAATGGTTTCTTTCTAACTTAACCAAACTTCTTAGTAACGGCTAGGTTAGGTAGGTAGGATTAAAAAAATAGTATTGATTCATTTACATTGTAAAACTTGTTTTTTTGTATGCCTAAAACATTTGCTTTAAAAAAAATACTTGGATGTTGTTTTTTTTTTTACTCTTAATATGGTTAGGATTTCTTATTATCCTACATAGGATATACAAATCAAAAAATGTTTAGCAAACAAGACTCCAAAAGGAGGTCAATAATTGATATTCTGGCACCGAGCGGGCGCAGGGTCAATACCGCGTTAACATTGGGGAATATATACGCCTTAAGACAAAGCCTTCGGTTCAGCAAAGTTTTAATGGCTTTGTTTAGAAATTTATAATTTGACGCAACAACAATTGGCTTCAGTTAATAATAATTCATTCTGCTAAAGTTTATAGGAAATGGGATTAGTTATTCAAACGGGAGATTTACGGGATTTGGAAGAGGCCACGCAATTCGTAAAAGCTTTTTAAATGAGTCTTCTATTATAATAAGCATTAATTTCTTACAACATTTGTAAACTTGAACTGTTAGTTTCTAATGCCTAGCAAATGTCCCAACTACTACTTTACAATCTATGCTTTGTTGAGCAGCTTCCTGTCGAACCGAACCAGATAAATACCAGTTTTTATTTATCATTATTTTATTTTTCATTATATAAGTAACATGAAAATGAGGCATTCAAAAACTAGTATATTCCTTGTAAACTGAAGTTTACCACGCTCAATATAAACACGTCAAAAGCATTATGGTCTTTACTAAACAGCCTAAGACCAAAATTTTGTGTTTTCCAGTCACGCACTTGAAAACTTTTCATTCGAAAAGTTTGATGTCGTGTTCTGGATAAACAGAGAAGCTGACCTTATTTTTTTGTTCAAACATGTAGACTTATGAATAAATCAAGATTATTTTGATGAGAACACAAAATATTATACAATTTTACAAGATAAAAAAGATTTGTCAGCCTGTCGGCTTTTTATAAAGGTTAGATTTCGGGGAGTGTGCGTTGGAATTATACAATTTAATGCCGCTAAGTTCTTTCCATCATCGGACTACAAGATGACTATTGTTACATGATACAGACATCCCATCCATACGCACTAAACGTTTTGGGAATACTTTCATTGTGCGTACTGCTATGGAGTGGAATGCCCTGCCAGAGTCATAATTGCCTGATGGACCTGGAGCACTTTTAGCCATATGTAAATAGGTTTCTTCTAGGCAAGTGTGCTCATAGTTCACCACATCTTCGCTTACCATCAGGTCTGTTAGAGGCCTTGCCAACAGTAAAAAAAGTCCTCCAACGTACGCAGTAAAATATCAATCAGAGTACAGCATAATCATAAAACCTAGAACTAGAAATATCCCGAAACGTACCAATAAAAATTTGCTCAACAAAACTTTAGTAGGCCAACAACCGGTCTACTAGACCCCCGGGGATCACAGTGGATTGGTCACATGTCCTCAAAAATTGTTTTATGTTACAACCAGCCTATTTATAACCCTTGTTGCTGCAGAGGGTTGATTAAAGTGTATAATTATTTTAGACACGTCGCTGATGAAACAGTTTGCAGTCAGATAGATAAAATTATTCGGGTATTTTTAGCAAGAGGTATGGGCTTTTAAAATAGTAAGGCGTTGTAAATAATACCTTTTACATAAGCAGCAGGTGAATGCTGTGTACAAACAAGTAAAAAAAATATCATGTTCCCCAAAAGTTGTACCGTTTTTCTAATTTTTTTCGTTTTTTTAACTTCCATGGACAAAATACTCCATCGAAGTTTGGTTTAATATTCGATGAAGACGGATCAGGTTCCGCGATCATTTTCTATCTATGTCTGGAAAATAATTACCTAATTATCAATTTTTAACGCTGGGTCACGATGGATTGATTGCACTTAAAAATGTTATGCAAATCGTATATGTACTAATAAATACTCATAATTAAGTTGTAGTGACAGCAAATCGAACGCACCAAGCACACCTTCATCAATGATTAGGTGGTTAAAAATAACAAAATAATATACATATATTGCAAAGGTAAATAAACATTCCATAAAAATATCTGAAAAGCTTTTTCCTTATGCCTCAGGTTTTGTGTAAAAGAGTATTCCGCCAGGTATTGAGCAAGACAGACAGTTTAACAAATATGCGAGGATTTGTTGGGAAATGTATGAGAATTTTGTATTTTTTGTGCTAGCAAAATAACATATTTAATGTAGTCATGACTAAACATTTTGAAACTTTGGATTACTATTGAGTATTTCAGGGATATGTCGATGCTATGAAAAAATTCTTATCGAATGTTGTCTGTTTGGACACGTCGGAATTGCACAGACAATTTTATAATAGTAGGTACTTAATGACAATAATCAGGTTTCTCTGTTCATCATTTAGTCTCGATGCGGGAAAGTAAGGGACTACATGGAGGGTTTGCAGTCCCTTACTTTAAATTCCGCAAACGTGTTCCTTGCGACATTAGTTCATTCATTTTGGTGTAGATGGCACTGTGCTGGAGCTTTTCGCGTAGCCTCGACCGTGGCTGAATGGCGTTGGTGCCTCGGGCTGTACTAGGATCGCATGATAATAAAGAAAAGGCAGTTTATCGCCGTGGAAATGCGAGTGTTGATAGTAAACAAAACATACTAACAAAGGGTATTTTTGAGTAACAAACATACATCCATCCAAACTTTGGCATTTATAATATTAGTAAGACAAGATTTTTCTTAATGGAAAGGATCGCACGATATACAGAGAAGAAAGTTTGTCGCAATGAAAACGCGTGGGTTGATTAGTAAACAATACATAATACCTAATAAACATATGTGTAGAGAATCCTGTGTAATTGTCAGGAAAAGCCAATATTGCATGGGTTCTTTTCGGGCTAATACAATTTAGAAAAATCAACTTCTTCACTTGTATGTAGGGTCACCGTTATGTATTGGCGAATAACGTAGGTATACGACATTCCACTAGGCACGTAGTTTTTTCTACACGAACAATCGGTCACTGTCACTGTATTTCTCCGTAGTTTTATCACAAATTCACCATTCAATCAACAGACTACTTAGAGATATCAAACCCGCCATATTCATACTCTTCCAATCTTGACCTCCCTTCTTCGCGCCAAAAACTAGTGCTTAGTGTTATGTCAAGTTGACGTCTGTCAAAGTCGTTCCAAACCATAGCTCTCGTCAGAACGAAATCGTTAGAAGTGCCTTCATATGTATAATCCCAAAAGTTTGTAATTAAACTGATAATGAATATGTTCTTACGACCGTTATGAATATGTAGAATTTTACTTTTTAGGTCATCATTAGCCTCATAATTTGCCCACTACTGGGACACAGGCCTCCTCTCTGTGAGAGGGAATGGGCCGTAATGCACTACACGGCCCTAATGCGGATTGGTGAATGTCACATGCCTTCTAATGCCTTTTTAGGTAATTTTACAAAAGTTTTGGCTCTACAAACGCTAAGTCTCGGTGCGGGAAAGTAAGGTACTACATGGAGGGTTCAATTCTTTACTTTACTTTCTTTAAACGTGTTCCTTACGGTGTTAGTTCATTAATTTTGGTGTAGATGGCGCTGTGTTGGAAACTTTCGCCTGTGCTTTCGCGTAGCCTCGACTGTGGCTGAATAGCGTTGGTGTTCCGGACAGTACTAGGATCGCATGATATTATAGATAAGGCAGTTTATCGCCATGAAAACGCGCGAGTTAAGGAACCCCAATCCCCAATCTATCTATCTATATATATAAAAGCGAAAGGTGACTGACTGACTCACTGACTGACTGACTGACTGATCAATCAACGCACAGCCAAAACTGCTACGCCTAGAAGCATGAAATTTGGCAGAAAGGATCCTCAAGTGACGTAAGTGTGCACTAAGAAAGGATTTTTGGAAATTCCACCCCTAAGGGGGTAAAAAGGGGGTTGAAAGTTTGTATGAAAAATCTAATGCCTTCTGCCAAAATTCTTGAAACTTAGCACAAATAGTATTCTAAGTAAATGATAAGGATTGACATTATTAGTTTTTCGAAACTACCCCCAAATGATGATTTAGGGGGTGTTGAAGTTTGTATGGAAAAATCTGATTTCTTGGGTCAAAAAACTTTAAACTTGCCACAAATACTAACCTAAATGAATAATAAAGGTAGCATTTCATATTTTTTGAAACTACCCCTAAAAGACGATTTAGGGGATGTTATATTTTTTTAAAGAATCTTATATCTTGGGTTAATAAACTTGAAACTTGACATAAATACCAATCTAAATAAACAATAAAGGCTTTCATTGTCAAACGCCACCCTTAAGGGGGTAAAAAGGGGGTTGAAAGTTTGTATGAAAAATCTAATTCCTTCGGCCGAAATTCTTGAAACTTAGCACAAATAATATTCTAAGTAAGTGATAAAGATTAACATTTTTGGTTTTTCGAAACTACACCCAAATGATGATTTAGGGGATGTTGAAGTTTGTATGGAATAATCTGATTTCTTGGGTCAATAAACATGAAACTTGACATTAAAAGCAAACTAAATAAACAATTAAAGTTTTCATTATTAGTTTTTCGAAACACCCCCAAATGATTATTAAGGGGGTGTTGAAGTTTGTGTGGAAGAATCTGATTTCTTGGGTCAATAAACATGAAACTTGACATAAATACCAAACTAAATAAACAATAAATGTTTCATTATTAGTTTTTCGAAACTACCCCTAATAGATGATTTAGGGGGTGTTAAAGTGTTTTTAAAAAATCTTATTTCTTGGGTTAATAAAATTAAAAGTTGACATAAATACCATCCTTAGTAAACAATAAAGATTGTCATTATTAGTTTTTGGCAACTACCCCCAAAAGACGATAAAGGGGATATTAGGTACAGTATTTTTGAAAAATCTTATTTCTTGGGTTAATACATTTGAAAGTTGACATAAATACCATCCTAAGTAATTAATAAAGGTTGTCATTATTAGTTTTTCGAAACTCCACCCAATTGACGATTTATGGGATGATATTTTTTTTAAATCTTTTATCTTGGGTTAATAAACATAAAATTTGACATAAATATCAACCTCAATAAAAGTTAGTAGGGTGTTGAACTTTTTATGGAAGAAACTGATTTCTTGGGTCAATAAACATGAAACTTAACATAAACACTAGCCTAAATAAACAATAAAGGTTATATTATAAGTTTTTTGAAACTACCCCCAAAAGATTATTTAGAGGTGTTAAAGTATTTTTGAAATATCTTATTTCTTGGGTTAATAAATTTGTAAATTGACACAAATACCCATCCTAAGTGATCAATAAAGGTTGTCATTATTAGTTTTACTTATCTACTCCCAAAATTCGTTTTAGGGGGTGTTAAAGTGTTTTTGAAGAATCTTATTTCTTGAGTTAATAAATTTTAAACTTGGCACAAATACCAACCTACGGTAACAATAAAGGTTGTCATTATAGGTTTTTCGACACTAAACTCTAGCTTAGAATCTTACTGCACTGGGTTTCGTTTTTTACGTAGGTTTCTAGGGGAGCACAAAGTCGCGATTTTACGGTCGTTCCTTTAGGGAGGTGAAAAGGGTAAAAATTAGTTTGTATGTAAAATCCAATTCCTTGGGGATAAGATTGATACTCAAAATTTACATAAAACATTTTTAAAACTCTGTCCCAGATAGGGTTAGGGGTGTTAAAGTTTTGTTTAAGGAATCTCAATGCGCAATCTAATCTGATTAACATAAACGACAAATAAAAAAGAGTGAATAGCATATTTAGGTTGTTCAAAACTCGACCCTCAACGGGGCAAAAAGGGGTTGATAAGTTTTTAGGGGAGGATTTTACCTACTTTGTGGCGGTAACCTAAATTTATTATTCTTTAAATCAAATAAAGAATCGTCCCAAACCAATAAAACCTGTTTACCTACGATACCCAGTTTTTAATTGTTTGATTAATAGCTTATTTTTGGTTGCCTTCACTAACTGCATATAACAAAATCATTTATAGGATAAACGAAATCACGCGAACGAAGTCGCGGGCGGAGTGCTAGTATGTAATATTTTTCTTATCAGGTACCTGTACAAAACTTTGGTAACATCTTTTTTATTTAATTTGCTTTAGTTCCCAATGCACATACCCATGTGTTATCATATATTTGTTTCTGTATATGTTAATTTAAAGTATAGTTGATCGCAAACTCTGGTACCCAAAAACACGTGAAATCGCCTAAGTATATTTAGATATTAAGAATATACATAGAATGTAGTTCTGTCACATTTCAAGTTCATGTCAGATGGCGCTACGTAGAGTGCTCCGGTCAAACCTACTAGGAAAGCATCACTGGTCAAAGTTTGAAGTCGCCATGGAAACAGCAATGGGTATACCATTCAAACTTGGCATCTAATTCATGAAAGCAGAAATAAATCGTGTGTTCTCACAGATTTTATGTAATGAATTAGAGAAATCGACTTTTTGCATCGTTCTCACATGTAATTTTCAAACAAGAATGATGTAACCAAATACTTGTAAAATTAAAATTTACAGATGGAAAAGAGTGTCCATGGAGTTTGTGCACATTTTACTCCATAGAGACACCTACTGATGCTTGCGAATTTGCAACTAGCTTCGTTTTAGTTTTTTATTTTGTTGTCAATTCAAAAGTACATTTTAATGGTTTCGTTGAAATAAAAATATTTTGATTTGATTTTGATAGAATGTCACTTTGTCTAGAGCCCCTGCCTCGTGACAAATGCGCCATCCTGGGCTATTTTACTAACTCCGAGTTAGCAGCTAACACGCCCAATGTTTGACATACTTGTTATTTAATGTCGTGTTAGCAACTCACTGTGAGTAAAGTCTTTGGCGCAAATGATTTATTATTATGGCTAATCATTTTATACACCCGAATTTAAACGCAAGCTCAGCGAAACTTAAAACTCTAACATAATAATATGGCGCCGCGCGTTAATATTTCGTAGCATTTCGTGGTGAGAACATGAATCGTAGCTCCATAGTGGAATGAATATTCGTAGCAAGTAATATTTTGAGTTGCTTACAGATGACGCTATAAAATCGTAGCTCGTAGCGCGCTGTGGTACCTTGATCGTTTTTTGTAACGACGATCGCGAACGAAGAGTTCAGCGCTCCAAAGATACTAGGGTCGCATGAACAATCAGAGATAGTAAGGAAAACCTTTTCCGTAGCCAAGTATTTAACGCGTAGTCTGAATTGCCATTTCCATGAAATGTTTACAGTCATGTTCGTTTACCTTGCCTATTTCATGGTAATGATAACCGTGAGCGTAGAATGTAAAAGTTTAGTATATAATAACATTGAGGACTTAGGACAAGCATGAGGTTAAATAGTCTTGAAAGTTTTAAGCCGATTGAGTAACTTAATAGTACAATAATCATAATCAAAGCAATAAACAAGTTAATATTGAATATTATCTGCTTAAACCTGTTACTATAAAACTCGTACCAAATATCTTTCGTTTTTTGTTACCGATAATTGCGACCGCAAAAATTGCGAAGAGCCTCGTATACGGACCCGCGCCTTACGTTTCTGCAGCGATACCTTGATCGCATCCAAAGACTTCGATATTCGGTTTAAAGTACTAGGATAGCATAAAATAATTAAAGGTAAAAATCTTTTTAAAACAAGCTTTTAAAGCTGGAGACAAAATGATCTAAACTGGATTAAAAAGTCAATGCATATCCAATGAGGCCAAACACGATGGTGGTATTTTGTATGGCTGTGGAGTTGCTATGGCCACCTTTCAGTTTCATCATGACACCAGCTCCATAGTACCATATTATTTAAACGTTTTCAAAGTTATATATGTACGCCAAGTTTTAGATTAATAGGATGCCAGAAAATGCTTGAAATTTGATTACAAGCAAGGCAATATAAAGATTGAAATAATAAAATGAAATTTCTCATGTCGTAGAGCTTTGGAGAGCAGTGGTGGCCCAGTGGTATCGGCCGCGATTAACAAGTTGTGGGTCGTGGGTTCGAACCCAGGCAGGCGCTTTCATCATCATCATATCAGCCGCAAGACGTCCACTGCTGGACATAGGCCTCCCCCAAGCGTCGCCACATTGACCGGTCCCGTGCGTCCCGCATCCAGCGGATCCCTGCAACCTTCACCAGGTCATCGGTCCACCTGGTGGGAGGCCTTCCAACGCAACGTCTTCCGGTTCGCGGTCGCCACTCCAGAACCTTTCTGCCCCATCGGCCATCCGTTCTGCGAGCAATGTGCCCTGCCCACTGCCACTTAAGTTTGGCAATTCTTCGGGCTATGTCGGTAACCCTGGTTCTCTTGCGGATCTCTACATTTCTGATTCGATCACGTAAGGAAACTCCGAGCATAGCCCTCTCCATTGCCCTTTGGGTGACTGTAAGCTTTCTGATGAGGCCCATTGTGAGCGACCACGTCTCAGAGCCATAGGTCATAACTGGCAACACACACTGGTCATAGACTTTCGTCTTGAGACACTGTGGTAAGTTGGACGTGAAGATACCGCGCAACTTCCCGAACGCTGCCCAGCCGAGTCGGATTCGACGGTTGACCTCTTTGTCGAAGTTGGCCCTACCCAACTGGATCGTTTGTCCCAGGTAGACATAGTCATCCACAACTTCGAGTGTAGAGTCTCCGACCCTAATAGGAGTGGGTGTGACATGGGCATTCAACATCAACTTGGTTTTGTCCATGTTCATCCTAAGACCCACTATTTCGGAGGCTCTACTGAGGTCATCGAGCATTGTATTGAGGTCCTCCATAGTCTCAGCCATGACCACTATATCGTCGGCAAACCGAAGGTGAGTGATGTACTCGCCGTTGACGTTGATGCCTAGCCCTCTCCAGTCCAGAACCTTGAAGACATCCTCCAGTGCAGCGGTGAACAGTTTCGGAGATATGACATCTCCCTGCCTCACACCTCGCTGCAGAAAGACAGGTTCCGAGGTCTGATCCTGAAGTCGAACTGACATGGTGGCGTTTTTATACAAACACTTCAACACCTCGATGTACCGGTAGTCAATTTGGCACCGTTGGAGAGACTGCAGCACAGCCCAAGTCTCGATCGAATCAAAGGCTTTCTCGTAGTCCACAAACGCTAAGCAGAGAGGCAGGTTGTACTCTTCGGTCTTCTGTATAACCTGCCGCAACGTATGTATGTGGTCTACGGTGTTAAAGCCTTTACGGAAACCGGCTTGTTCAGGAGGCTGGAAATCGTCAAACCTGCGCGCGAGACGATTCGTGATGACTCTTGAAAACAGCTTGTAGACATGGCTAAGAAGTGAGATGGGCCTATAGTTCTTTAGTAGGGCATTGTCGCCCTTCTTGAAGAAGAGTACCACCACACCCCTGCACCATGCCTGTGGCGTTTTGCCCTCGAGTATGACGGAATCAAACAGCTTCTGAAGGGCCTTAAGGACCGGTTTTCCACCCGCCTTCAGGAGTTCGGCTGTAATTCCGTCTTCACCCGGCGCCTTGTTGTTTTTAAGCTGTTTAAGAGCCATCCTAATCTCATACAGGCTGACGTCCGGAATGTCTTCGGTATAGTGCCGGGTCAATCTAGCTCTAGGGTCTTTTGCTAAATTCGCGACGGGTTTACTGGTTGACGTGTACAACTGCCCATAGAATCTCTCGATCTCTCTCAATAGCTCCGGTTTGGCGGATACGATTCTGCCATCGTCGGTCTTCAGTTTCGTGAGCTGGCTCTGCCCAATAGTCAGATCTCTTGCAAAGACCTTGGAACCCTTATTCCGCTCAATGGCGTCTTTAATACGCTCGGTATTAAAGCGGCGGAGATCGCTTTTCAAGGACTTTGAGATCCGTCTATTGAGCTGCCGGTACTTCAACGCATCGTCTGAAGACTGCAGGATCATCTCACGCCTCTCCTTCATGAGTTTGAGAGTAGGATCAGAGAGCTTTTTGTTTATATCTGTACGGCGGGTCTTGAAAAACTTAGACCCAACCGTATGGACAGCTTCCACGAACCCATCGCTGTATTCGTCCACGGAGCTCCCTAGGCACTCGAAACGATTCTGAAGTTCAAGCTGAAAGCTCTCGGGGTTTTGGATCTGGATCTGTGCTGGACGGAGCGTAGACTTCATCAGTCGAGACCTTTCAAGCTTGATATTAATGTTCAATGTGCCTCTCACCATGCGGTGATCGCTCCCGGTTTTCACCGAATTGATCACAGAGACATCATTGAACATTTGCTTCTTGGTTGACATGATGAAGTCGATCTCGTTTTTAGTTGCACCATCGGGGCTTTGCCAGGTCCACTTCCTGTGCTCACGCTTTCTGAAGAAGGAGTTCATCATATAGAGGCCCTCCTTCTCCATAAAGCTGGCTAGTAGGTGACCCCGGTGGTTCCGATGTCCAACTCCAAATTGGCCCACTTGCAGCTCATCCACGTCTCGTTTGCCCAGTTTCGCGTTGAAGTCCCCCATGACAACGGTGAAGTGAGTTTTGAAACCATGCATGGCTCTAGAAATATCCTCATACATGGTCTCTACCTCGTCGTCGGGGTGAGCCGAGGTCGGGGCGTAGACCTGTATAACCTTCAACGAATATCTCGAGGATATTTTGAGTATAAGGTACGCCACCCTTGTCGACACACTCTCGATCTTCACCACGTTGTTCACAAGGGACTTGTGGACGATAAACCCGACACCACCCTGGGACTGCCGGTCACCCTCTCGGAAATAGAGCAGGTTACCGGATTTGAGGATTATCGAGTCCTCCCCCTCTCTTCGGACTTCAGATAACCCTATAATACTCCACCGCAACCTGCTCAATTCTTCCTCGAGTTCGGCTATCTTCTCGTCGGTCCGGAGTGTTCGCGTGTTATACGTTGCCAGGTCCAGTCGTCGGTGTTTATTAGGGTAGCCGGGTCCACTCCGGGGATTCTTCGCACCCCTTGCCACGCCATCGCCTCGACCGCAGGCAGGCGCTTTACTTTGTGTAAATTATTTCATCACCACTGCTATCAAAACGGTGAAGGAAAACATCGTGAGGAAACCGGCATGTCTTAGAACCAAAAATTCAAAGACATGTGACATCCACCAAACCGCACTGGGCCCGCATGGTGGATAACGGCACATTGACTCTCACATAAAGAGGAGGCCTGTGTCCCAGCAGTGGGAACATATATAGGCTGATGATGATGAGCTTTGGAACTATATGAAATCGCTTACCATCAGGTGAGATCGTGGTCAGACGCCTAGTTATTAAAATAAAATGATGTCACTGGTATCGTTGCGACGACCATCAATTCAGTGAATAAATAACATAAACTCTAATCAATATTATGAAATATTTAATTCAGTGTAATGTAAAAAAAACATAAGTACTACTATTAAATAAATTTTGATTTAAAAAAAATGATTTTGTTGTGTTAGGACTGGTGTCCCCTTTACTTGGAGGTAATTTTTTCTAATAAGATAAAATAAACCAATACCAACGAGTTCCAAAACGGATAGTCCATCCTTAATTAAATAACAAAAATGCTGCCATCTGTTAACTTATGCCTTAACTTGATAAGTTAAAGGCACTCTTAAAGACTCATGCTAGCGCGCGTAGATGGCGTTACAGAAGCAATGTTGAAACTTGCTAGAGTGATGCAACAACACAGTGGCAAGTACTAGGATAATATAAGCTGTTACAGGTGGCTGCTTTCTTTGACAATAGAAAGTTGGGTGAAAATTGAATGTCACTTCGTCGGCCACTGTGTGACGTTGAAAATGACGTGTTTGTTGGGCGAGGTCTAAGCTGGGAACAAATTATCGGACGCGGCTGACGGACGCGACTGACAGCCGTGACTTATAGAGTATCTGCGTAATGAATATACATTACATGGTGCAAACTATCGGCCGTAAGTCGCGGACGTGACCTTGGGCGTTCGGACTTCCGATAGACATCTGACCCGTTGGATGTTTTTGTTTGTGCACACATATCAGTCGCGGCTGTAAGTCGCGTCCGTCAGCCGCGTCCGATAATTTGTTCCCAGCTTTAGTGCGTCGGGAAAACGTACTAAGAGAGCATACATTTGAATAGATGGTCAATACAAACAAAAAGCTTCAGGTTGAATATTATCTTCTATACTTTAAACATGAATGATTATTCTTACCATCTTGTCTGTCTTGATTTGTATGTATAATTCAATCATTAAATAAACTTTTATTGTGTTTTAAGCTCTGTTAACAGGTATGATACATGCTAAAGACAGAACCAAATGCAATATTGGTTTTATTCAAAATTAAAATACAGCATGAGAAAACAACAGAGAGTGACAAACATAGAGTATGACAATCTATTAAAAATCTTTTAAGTGGGTAAGGAGTTCATATCAAAGTACAATAATTTCACTTATATAGTGTGCTTTGAATACCAAGTTTTATGAACGTACAATAGAAAGTTATGGGAAAAAATTATGTTAAACAGTTTTCCGCTGAGTGACGGTCATTGGCAGTGACGTTTTCGAAACGGAAGTTTCAATTCTTCTGAAAAGGGTATTAGGGTAGTTTAAAGGGACAACCTTCACCTGAAAGTTCATCTGGATTCATTTTTCCTTCTTAAAAATCGTTTCCCATATGAGTCACATTAATTTAAATCTATTTAAATGAATGTAATAATACAATTTATACTTATTTATGAACACTTAACACAAAAACAAAACATTAATTGTTAAAGCATCACTGCATTTCTCGGCTTCATAAATATGTTTTTTATAATAACGTTTTTTGTTTTTATGATTTATTTCATTATTGTGGGTCGAACCATTATTTCCTTTCCGAAGGATGTCACTACCTAATGCTAAAGTCGTTATTCTTGCTTAAGCAGTCATTAAGTATCATATTATGTTTCTTAATTAAAAATTTGATATTTTGTCCAATAGTACTTACTTTTGCTCCACCGTCATCACCTATTTCAGCGGAGACTTAGCGCTCCAGTCGGATGTACTAGGTCTTAAGAGGTCAGAATCTTCGTATCCATGGAAACTTGACGTTAGCGTCGTAAACAAATTACCTACCTATATCTATATACAGAGTGCGGTAGTTCATATATGCTGAGATCTCCCTTTCTGGTCTCGCACAGGGTTAATTTAAAAAAGAAATGTATACAATGTGTCCAGTAAACGTAATTTCACATTTTTTTATTGCATTTCCTAAAATATTACAAAAATGTTAGGGATTAACACATGTCTTTTATGGGTTTATTGTTTGTCTTTAAGTTGTAGACCAACTTACCTAACACACTGACAAAAGAATCTTAGCTCTAAGCCAATTCGTTTTAATTTTATTATTGCCTAAAAAGAACCCGTGCACATTTTTAATAATTTTTGCTGAATTTTAGGAAATGCAATACAATTCGTTGGGATTAAGCCCCGTAATTTTATCGATCAGTGTTTTATCGATAAAATGTTGTGTATTTTACGACCTTAAAGTTTTATTAGTACAAGTCCGGACACATTGCATAAATATATTTTCACAAGCTTTAATTTTTCTTGCTTTTGCATGTGTGTCCGTTAACTAATAATCCACTTTTCAAGCACTTTCTGTTATCCGATTAAGTTTAAACTTGGCGTACGTAACTTTGGAAACATTTAAAATAATATTAGGTACTATGGAGCTGGTCTCATGATGGAGCCGGAACGTGGCCGTAGTGACTCCTCAACCAGACAAGATATTACGATCTTGTTTGGGCTCAATGAATGGGTATTGAAAAAGACGAGTACATATCCAATGAACCCAATTATTTGAAATACACATTACTGTGGAGTTTGGTGGCCATCTGTGGTATTTTTCATCAGTTCTACTTCACCAAATGATACTTTTTAATGGAAATGCTTGACTTGTTGATGTAAATACCAAAATCACTAATGCTTGCCTATTATATTTGAGGAGTTGCCTCAATTCCTCATTGGTCCCGTCGTCAGAACTGTATTTTGAACAATCTGCTCTCCTTTCAAATATATATTTTTCTCAAATAGTTTCATAAATGACACAGGTCTGAGAAGACAGACTTTAAAAAAAATACAACCGAATTGAAAACATCCTCCTTTTTTAAATCTGCTAATAAACAAGAACCTTCATCACTGATAACGTAGCTGAAATGACATTTTCGATATCGGAGTCTTCAGTTCATTGCGAAGGTACTACAGTAGCATAGACAACAATATTTCCTAAACTACTTCGTTGTGCTTAACTTGAAATTCAGTTCGATATAAATTATGACTGCTATAAATTTATTATTACATCAAATCACGATCTTTTTCTTTTCCTTAATTACATTGATTTAACCTTGCAAATGCAGGCCCAGAAAATGTCAGAGTAAAAGTTTCGTGACGAGAAAATTGAGTAAAAGTTTTCCGAGGAGCATGTGACGCGTGCTGTGTAACGTTGACAATGACGTTTTTGACGTGGAAGAAACGGGGAAACGTACTAGGGCAGCATAAGTCGAGGAAGATGGATTATAAAAGTCGTCCCGAAAGTTTCGGTACGAATTTTCAGTGATAACATGTTTTTAACTTTGTCAATTAATGAATAAAAAATCTCTCTAGTGGTTGAATTGTAATTTTGAAGTTTGACAGCACAAACATTGAATGTTTAATCAAAAAAATTAATTCCTATTCCTAGAATCTATAAACAAATGACTAAAGTTAAAGTTTTGTTTCTTAATTATGTTAATTAAACTATAAAAATAACTCTATATATATATTAATTTATAATAACAAGATAAGGAAATAATGATATCATAATTTATCATTATTGATGATACTTGATTATCTAAAGATAATGGTATCAGACGCGTCGTGACGTCAGCAATGACGTAATAAATGCGGGACCTTTCGGCAAAGCGGGAAAATATACTAGGCTAGCATAAACTGCAAGAGGTGGTGTTTCAAGACATGAAAAGGCTTCTTCATTCGGGCGCATGGTGACGTTGAACGTGACGTTTACGAAGACGTGGCCGTTTCGGCGTTTGGATACAAAGTATTAAGTTTGCATAAACAGAAATGGGTGGGTATCCCGTCATAAAACTTCCAGGATTTGTAAACAAGTCTTGGCAGTGAAAAGCTTTTATAAAAGTTCTTTTATCACTTCTATACGACTCCCTAAAAGGAGATATGTTTATTGGATTAACGGTCGATAGTAGTTGGAGAAAAAAAATTTTTTTTTAGCCATATTGGTTTTTCATCGCTTCACACAGCCCCAAAATTAAATCAGTCACCGCTACTGATTTGGTCCAAGGAACTCAATATTTTTTAGCCAAAGCCTATTCGAATTGATGTTTCTTACAGAAGTCTTATTTTTTTACATCTTGAACATTCTATAAAGAATAAGTTTGGATTTATAAATATAATAAAGTTTTGTAATAAACAATCCCAAACCCAATATGTACGTAAATAGTGCTACGGTGCTACGTAGCTACGATATTCGTAGTGTGCTACGATGCTACATTTTTCGTAGCCGTGTGCTCTGTGACGTCGGACATGACGTTACAGCAGTGAAAAGCTTCAGACCATGCAGAATAACATACTAAGGTCCCATAAATGAACAACAGGTTTTTAAGCTCTGCTCTATCTACCACAGGTGGAAACTCCGCTATCGTTGGAGCTAAAACAATTTTGTAAACACACAACAACTTCACTATTATTTTTTATTACTGGTGGTGATCTAAAGCATACATGAAGTAAAACTGAAGCGGAGAATTATAATATTGTAACGATTAATCACCTCGGCTACGAATTCGTAGCTCGTTGCTACGCGTTCCGTAGAAAGTCAAACAGATATGTTTACGACGAATATTCAGACGCGACAGTTTAAAAAAAACTTGTCATTGATATTTTTTGGTGTATTACTGGGTTTTTGGTTGGTTTAGATGGCTTTTGTTTTAACAAAAAAAGAAAACAAATAAAAAAATAAAAAAAAAAATTTGGACTATCCCTTACACCCACAATTTATGTTACCGACAAATCTTCGCCAGCCGAAATTTAATTTATTTTTTTAATTTATTCAATTCAATTAATTAAGGTACATAGAATGTGCAACAATTTTTATGAACTTAAGCTAAACAAAATTCCACAAGACGTCGGAATCTGAACTAGATAACTTAATATCTGTATCCTAGACAACAGTGCTCTTCCGTTATACATTTAAAAGCTTACGAGTTCAATCCTGCTTATAAACATTATATTATATTAAATTATACATAAACTAGGAGCAGTTAAAAAATAAATTAAAGAACAATAAAAGTAAAGTGGTGTGGTGAAAATTGTGAATACATTAAATTGCTGGCACACAAACTTAGTTCCGTAGGTTTAGTACGTTCTCGCCCACCTGTCGATGGTTATGAAATAATAGAAAACACACTAGCATAGGAGGGACGTTTCTGTTAACTGAGAGAGACAAGGCTAGTGACATCCAGCAACATGGGGGTGAGAGCGAGAAAGGCATTCAACGCACGTGGTAGCTGCTGAAGTTGCGCCTCTTAGAAAGTTATGATATCCTAGTATTTCGTGTCGGAAAACTGAAGCCTGTCACCACGGTAACGTCATCTTCTACGTCACGTAGCACTTCGTAGCAAGCGGCTACGTAAGATTTTACTTGGCTACGACTTTCGTAGCGTAACGAGACTTTCGTAGCAATGTCCGCTACGGGATGTAACAGGAATGCAGGCGGCACTCTTATTTTGAACTTGTTTTTCTTTCAATGAAAACTAAAACCCTTGGCTTTGGTTGTTAACCTATTATTTATTTTTCGCAAATAAAAATAAGTGTTTCCTGATTAATATAACTGTAATAATTGATAATCCGACTCTTTTGAAAAGTAGATGAAAACAATTTGAAGATTATATCACCGTTAAATAAACTTTTAATTGGTTCATAAAATAAAAAAAAATGGAGCCGTCACGGGACGCCTGGTAGATGTGAAACATCGACGTTATTTCGTAAAAGTAGTATGCAGAAAAGAACAGATTGTGGTAGGAACTAAAAATGTCAATAAAATAAAATAAATTATTAAAATATGCAGAAAAAATTTTTAAATGGCTTCAATATATTAGTGAACTCAAGAATCTTAGCTAGTTATTTCAATATACTACTAAAGATCGTAAATTATAAATATAAATAATGAATGTTTCACTATAAACTCCATTATGATTAGAAAAATTAATTAATTTTTTAAAGTTTAAATTAATAACAAATAAGAAAAAGATTCGTGCGCTGCACGCCATCAGCTGATTTTAAAATAAAGTTCTGTCAGTCTTAATAAATTTATTCTCTAAGCAATTGTTTTAATGCATTAATTTCAATAAGAATGAAATTAAAATTAATAATTAATTTAAAAACATGATATGCAATGAAATTTATGTGAATTTTAATCTACCTAGAGAGTAGATTTTACATTTACTGGCGCTCAATACACACCAAATATACGCGTGCTAAATGCACAGATAAATGCATACTTTAATTATAAAAATATAATTAACTTACTGATGACTTGATAATGTGTCATAGTGTGATTTTGCTTTCTTTGCAGGAGGCTGATCACTTCCACTCTCTAAATTATCACGGTCAGACATTTTATTATCAGAACAGAAAAATGATTTATTTACCAGAAAAACACAGGTTATGAGTACTGTAATAAACAGAGTATACATTATAGGTATCCGAGCTCAGTGGAGCGAAAGAGATGGCTTAACGCCGGATCGAGTGAGAGAGAAACGCACAGTCGATTGCGCGTGGCGACGCGTCGCCACGCCAGAAATCGGTCTCACGTGCGCCTATAGATGTTTCACATCAATAGCTTTTCCCTGCGGCTTTGCTCCCGTGGCGCACCCCACAGGACCCGTTTTCGGGATGGAAAAAGCCTATATACCGCTTAGGAAAATAATGTAGCTTTCTACTTGTGAAAGAATTTACAAATGCTTTATGGTTAAGTATTTTTTGAGTTTATTCGTTATAAAAAATATTTTTTTTCCTCTTTATAATAGTGTAGATGTAGATAGAAAACAGGAAAATTTGAGTATCAAGTTTCTGCAGAGTAAATTCTAGTCCTGAGTTATTAAGCAATGAGATTGATCGTCCCCGTTGCCCGTAGCAACTCGACGCTTGCAGCCGAAGAATCGAAGACTCGGCCGAAAAATACTAGGGTAACATGAATAATGAGGGGTCGAAACGGCCTCTGAATTTGGTGAAATAATTTGTGGAGAGCCATAATATTGTTGAGGAACTTATTTTTTAATATTCAGATAACTTATATTTTTTTAAAGATAACGAAAAAAAAATACGGCCGTTTGCCATATTTTCGAAAGATTGCAATAAAACATTGTATAGTAAATTGCCAGTGAAGGGGGACAAGGAATAACTCTTACAGCAATCCTTGGTCATAACATAAAAAATAAACGGCTTGCCTTGAGAACCTCCTAGGATATTTTCGTTGGTTAAAAACTCCAATGCGCATCACAGCGTTGATGAATCTTAGCGGCTACGTCAATACCTGTACCAATGGAATAGTAAATAGCATATATATAGTCTGCGCCACGTCTACGCAGCCCACGCCGATTGACCTCGACCCCTGGCGCCAGAAACCTGCGCATTCGGGTGAAAACGTACCAGGCAAGCATAAAACTGAAGGAAGTGTTGTTCGTGTACTTCATCCATAACTTCAGTCTGAAGTCTCAACTATTCATAATCAAATTGGGTTTTAAAAAGCTCAAGCGACGCAACAATGAATATTTAAAAAAAAACTGAAGTATGTAAATGTTTTTTGCATATTCTAAAAAGTGGATGCTTTCTTTTTGCCGTAACAACGATAAACGTTTTAAGTTGTTTTTTTTAATTGTATTCAAAATTATTAATTTAGAAAGCATATACAAACAGTTCACAATAAGCCACTTTATTTTTTAGATAGTACCGAGTACAAAATATTAGAGGTAACAAAACTACAACCATATTTTGATCACTTTAAATCAAAGGACTACCGACTAACGGCTTAAATAAAGCGTTGTTATAAAAAACACAAAACTTTGTCGGGTACGCGTACTCCAAAAGCCTGAAATGCTTAAAAAGGTTTCAGCGCTCCGGTCATTTGTACTAGGAGAGCACTTTATAAAGGGTATAAAATTTACTGAAATTACTTTCATGAAAGCACACCGACTGCACACAGTATGATTTATGACAACACAGATAAAAGAGAGAGTGATAGTGAGTGAGTGTGAGTGTTACAGCCATTTAATGGAATGAGACAGCAGATAGATGACGTAGACAGCCACGTGCCTCGCAGGTAGCAACTTAACTTTGATAATAAACTTTTCAATGGAAATCGCTATAGATTTTCACACGATGAAAAATTCATGTAGTGACAATAAGTCGCTGTGAAACTATAGGTAAATATTTAAGAATATTTAAATAAGAGAATAGTTTATTTATTTTACACAAAAATGTTGTGACATTTCTTTGTTAGGACAAGTTTAGTACAATAGCAAGCTTAACCTAGAAGAGTTTATACTTTGGTTATGATTTTGCAAATTTTGTACCATCATGCGTATTAGACCGTCGACCACATTATCGCTTACTATCAAATGGGAAAATAAATACGGCTCAATTTCAAGATTAAAAATACTGCTACTTCATTAATGAAGATATGTTTATTATAATACGTTTGCAGCCTAGAAAGCGTCAACGCCAAAAAATAATAAAATTCGCGCGCCATCCATAGCGACAGTCAAACGAACGTATCATTTCTGTTCCGTTCAAATATAAAATTTTTGTCCAACTAAATTGTCACTTTTGCTCCGTCATCACGTATGTCAGCGGAGATTTGAGCGCTTCGATCATGTGTACTAGGAGAACACGTTATACAGAGGGTCATGGAAACTTTCGTGAAAGCACATGGATAACACACCGAGAAATACAATTTCACACATTGAAGTGATAGAGAGAAAGAGATACAGAGCTTATACAGAGAGAGTGAGACAGCATATAGATAAACAGATAACATAGATAACCACGTGCGCCTCCCTTATCCTACTTAGATAGCAATCAACAATATAAGCAACAAGGTGAAAACATAACTCAGTATCCCACCTCTTGTTATCTTAGAAGGTAGACGGGACGATCTGGACCCCACATTTCATTCCTTATTTTCATAGGATAATCTCTTAAGTACATTTGTAGCATTACTATGGAAAGGTATCACACAAATACTTGTTTTGTGTGAAACCTTTCAATTCCTACTGGAAACAAAACATAAAAATATTCAAGTTACTCGTCAAGTTTTTTAGGATTTTCATTTGGTTTAATTAATAGGGATCATCATCATCATTTCAGCTGAAAGAAGTCCACTGCTGGACATAGGCCTCCCCTGCTTCTCGCATCCAGCGGGTTCCCGCAATCTTAACCAGGTCATCGGTCCTTAAATAGGAATGTTGACAGAAATATCTATTTAGTCCTTCATTTAGATAACCTAAACATTTTGGGATGGTTATTTTTCTTTTGCCACGTAAACAAAAAATTACGACGTTTGTTGAAATATCGTATGACGTCACGTGTTGCTAAACTTTATACTGACAAAGTGATGTCACAAGGCCCCACTCCTGAACTTTGATGCGTTTTATGATAATCTCACTGATGGACTAAAAATTATTATTTTTCTACCCAGGAAACATCCGTTCAATACGGATGTTTCCTTAGTTAGAATAATTAAATATATTTGGAAACTTAATACAAAAGTGCTTCTAGTACTAATTCTTTACGAGATTACTATACCAAAAACAATAAAATAGCAGAGTTACTCGCTAAAATAGAATTATAATTATTATGTAATTCAAAACGTAATAAAACAATGAGGGTTACCGTTTTTTTGCCAACCATTTGGCGCTATTGGCGAATAAAGTCTTTAAATTTTGCTGCTAAACGATTTTATTATGCGCACGGAAACATAGTTTAATTAAAATCATTTTTGATGCAGTAGAATTGCGATTAAATATAACATCAAATATTGCAGTTTTGCGCAGTTCCTTTCTTTTCGAAAAAAGGGGGAAATAAATTTCCGGAAACATAAAACTCTATTATAGCACTGGTTAGTGAAACCCGTATCAATCTTAATCTGTCAAATTTGGAAAATATACATTTCAATAAAAAGTAGTAGGTAAACAAAATCACGCTAAAAGCCAAAAAAACGGTGACATTTGACATAAAAAGTCTATAAAAATCAAATGTCACCGTTTGTTGACTACACTAGCGCCTCTAGCGGCAGATTCAAACGCGATACTTCATTTCATCCCTACGCGGTCTCTGTAGCGACGGTCGAATAGACGAAGCCTTCAGCGGTCAGCCGACATCACGATGTCAGCGGAGACTTGAGCACTCCGGTCATGTGTACTAGGTGAGCACGTCAAAGGCGAGTTATAATGTTTAGGGAAAATCGAGGTAAGCGCGCGGACTACACAGCACAATGCCATGTGGCAACACAGATAAACATTTAAGTTAGAGAGGGACAGCGATTGGCTGAAATGGTTGAGGGAATGAGATATCAGTTAATAACAAAAAATAATTTTAGACGTGAGCCGCTGAAACCGTTTCAATGTTCATGTAACAACAAAAAGCCCTGTTCTTCCGCATTATTGTGCAACTATGGAACCATATTACTGCGCGTGGCCCGACACGCACTTGGCCGGTTTTATTTATTTTAAATGAAAAAAGTTTATTACATGAAAGTCCTATTTATTTGCTTGTTTGCAAAACACGAATTGTTTCGTAGAAAACCATTAAAACTCGGCTAATTTTATCTTTTTTTTTTAACCGATTTTGAAAATTCTTTCACCAGTATAAAACCACATTATTCTTGAGTAACAACACGTAGCCTCGGGAAAAAGCTAGTTATTGATAAAAAAGCAAAGCGTGTTTTACCGTCGACCACATCATCGCTTATCATCAGGTATTGATGAGTTAGGGGTCAAACGCGAGCCTAATAATCATCATATCAGCCGAAAGACGTCCACTGCTGGACATAGGCCTCCCCCAAGCGTCGCCACTTTGACCGGTCCCGTGCGTTTTGAAACCAGCGGATCCCTAGTCATCGGTCCACCTGGTGGGAGGCCTTCCAACGCAACGTCTTCCGGTTCGCGGTCGCCACTCCAGAACCTTTCTGCCCCATCGGACATCCGTTCTGCGAGCAATGTGCCCTGCCCACTGCCACTTAAGTTTGGCAATTTTTCGGGCTAAGTCGGTAAACCTGGTTCTCTTGCAGATCTCTACATTTCTGATTCGATCACGCTCGTTAATAATAAAACATACTATTAATAAAAGTTTTATCAGTTTGAACCTTGGCAAGATGATATATTTATATTTCATGATTTTTTTTTCATTCAAAGAAAATAAATAAAGAGTAGTTCAACTATTATCATCTTAATTTTATAAAATTCATCTCGATACCACGTTGCTCACCAAAAACACACTGTCGTGATTTCACACCAGCACAGGTAAACTTTCATATAGGCTAAAAATCTAGACGGATCGAGATAACAATAAGACAACCCCGTACAAAAGATGTACATGCAACATAATTTTATTACTGGAAGATCACTTTCGCCTAAAAACATACACACATAAATAAATACGCATTTTAAATAAAGAAATCCATATTGGTTTTAACAACTTTTTATATTCAAATATTTTCATTTTTATTCCCAATATTTATGGTTAAAAAACAATATTTGGGCATGAATGTGTATGTATATAATGGTATTTAATAATTGAAATTATTTCGTTTCTTACATAGAAATATAGCTATGAAACCTATGAAATAGAACCTGTTGCTACGTGGCTACGCAATATTTGCAGCGACCACCTGTCCGAAGCCTTCAGTGCTCCGATCATGTGTACTAGGAGAGCACGTTACGAAGAAGTCTACACTGATCCTGTGGGAGTGAGATGGTATTCCTGCGATAGTGACGACCATGAGCGTTACCCTGAAATGTCATGTCTGGCTTTGACTCACTTGTTTTCGAGTAAGCTTAGAAACGATGATAACGCTCTCCAATCTGCATGGTGTTTGAGTAGTCAAAATACCTGAAAACCAAAAAGAAAATATGTGTCAGGATATTTAATTTAACTTTATTGGTACCTCTGAATAAAACATTATTCATTTTAAAACAACATAAATAAACATATAACCAAAATTAACATCCTCCAAACAATATTTAAAAAAATGTTATTATCGATAGGCTCATGCTTGACTACTATCTCACCTGGTATAAGGTAGATGGTAAGTGATGATGTGGTCGACGGTGAGGCACGCTTGCCTAGAAGTAACCTATTCGCTCTTGACTTAAAGTTGAAAACGAATAGCCGAATAATATATATGAAACCAAATGCAGCGTAAATTTCGCGATGCATTTTACGCTACTAACAACTCTCAAAATTACTTTTGTTTGGCCTAACCTTAAAATCAATCAGAAGTTTATGAATTATTATTGTAATATTAATTATATTTTAACTAGCTGTTGCCCGCGATTTCGTCTGCGTTGCATTAGTAATTTGAATAACCCATTTTTATATTGCGCCATGATATATAAATATGTGTTACACATATAAATAAGTGTGTGCGCCGCCTTACATGAGAAATTATTATATATAAGTATAATTCGTTCACCACACAAACTTCTACGCCCCTGTCGACCCCCTTACGTATGATTTCCGGGATAAAAACTATCCTATGTTCTTCCCAGGGTCTCAAACTGTCTGCATACCAAATTTCATCTAAATCGGTTCAGCGGTTTAAGCGTGAAAAGGTAACAGACAGACAAAGTTACTCTCGCATATATATATAAAGTTAGGATTTCCCTTAATCATAATACTGAAAGTAAAAATTGCAAGTATGTTTCAACACTTAACTTTTATAAATAAATGCGGCAAAGTTTTGGATGATGTTGCGTTCATAGATTATGCCAACCACTAGTAGATGGCGTTAGTATCGAAGTTGAAGTTCCATCGTACACCGCGCGGTTCGGACTATCCAAAGTACTAGGGCAACATAAACCAGACAGAAATCTTCGGAATTTCTACAAATTATTCGTTGTATTTCTCTTTGTTTGTCGTAGTAAATTGTAACCAATATGTATTGTTATTTTTATTCGACTCTTGAGTATTTTTTAAATTAAAATAAATATAAAACCAATGCATTGAATGGTTTCAGATATGTTTGAGATTTAAGGGATGGGAAAAATCAGAGGTAAATCACTTTTTTATAAAGTTTTTTAAATAATTAAAATAAAGGCAGAGTATTTAAAATGTTATGTTTTTCTTAGTATCATTATTTTGAAACTATAAAACAGATTTCAGGATAAATCTGTTTTATAGTTAGGATATACACGGATTTTATTAATGATATTCTTCAAAAAGGCTAGGTGCTTAGTTCTCATAACGTACATGTATGACCATATGGTATTGTAAGGATCGTAGTTGTAGCAGGTGGCGTTCTGTGGCCTCATCGAAAAAAGGCTTGAGTTTATCCTACTACTTTTATAAACGTGAAAGTTTGTGAGGATGAATGGATGGAGGGATGGATGATTGTTACTTAATAACGCCAGAAGGGCTGAACGGATCTGGATGAAATTTGGCAAAGAGATGTATTATACAGAATGAGTTTGCAAGTGGGCGTGGATGGCCAAATCCGAAACTATGTGGCTTAGCGAAAAACAGTAAAGGACTCACGAGGCCGATTTATATGTAAACTAAATCTGCATCATTGGTTTTTTTTTTAATCAATATTCCTACCTAACCAGAAATCGAAACCGTTGATTATGTAAAAAAGAAACTCATCAGCATGAGTTTCTTTTTTACAGCAATCGATAGTGTCGCTAATAAGGATAAAATTATATGAAGTAATGACATACGGCAAACTTAAGAGCAGGGCACATTTTTAAGAAAATACTTATTATTCCTCATTTAAGTACCTCCCTACTCATTTTTTTTTAAATAAAATAGCAGTATTCTATTACTTAGGCACTACATTCAGCATTATAACAATTATGATTCCGTATAGAATATTCTGCAAAGATCTATTGTAGGATACGAGTCATCGTAGGTGTCCTAATAAATAAAAAGTACATATTTTGTTAAAATTAGATCCTACCTCGTGATATCCGTATGACATTACTTCCCACGAATTTATACTTATAAGCGACTATCGGATGGTTTAATAATACAGAGTGTGTATTAAAAAATCAACGGGTTCGATTCCTGGCTAGGAATATTGATTTTTCAAAAGTCTAATGATGCAGTTTTAGTTTTCATCAAAATCGGTCTAGTGACTCTTTTAGTGTTTTTCGCTATCTTCATAGTTTCAGATTTGGCCATCCACGCCCACATGAGAAACTCAAGCTGAATCTACAGACTATTCTGGAATACACAGCACATTGGCTAATTTTTATCCAGGTAGTCTGTTCCGTGGGATAATTTCTGCCACCCACGCGGGCGAAGTCGCTGGAAAAAGCTAGTGTGTGTGTAAAACAGCTCATGGTCGAAACCGATCACATGTTTGATGCTACGTAAGTCGTAGACCGGTGCTACGCTACTACGCTTTCCGTAGCGACAGCTTAGTATGAAGTATATGAGCTTGCTGCACTATAGGATTGTTATTCGTCATTTGTGGCGCCATCTACGCAACTTCTGGTTCATTAGGTAACTATAGTGCACGCCAAACTTCTGGGCCGCCCTGAACTTGGCTTTCCGATGCGCAATGCACGAAACGGTGCAGTTTTTGTATTAGATTTACTACTGCGCAGCCATTGTAGCCAACTTCAGGGCGACCAAGAACTTTGGCGAGAACTATACATATGTAGTTAAGTCTGTGTAGTCTTCAGGTAGTCGTATACCTTGTCGCGACAAGCGTTTAATATTTTTATGATTTACCTAACTAGATTCTGCCCGCGGCTTCGCACGCGTTTTAAGTGGTTTTATAATCCCAAGGGATCACCATACCAGGATAGTAACCCATGTGCTATTCCAGTCTATAATCTATTTCTATGCCAAATTTCATCAAGATCCGCTCTGCTATTCTGGTGTGAGTAACAAAATTCCATCCAAACTTTCAATCAATTCAAATTCGAATTTATAATATTATTAGGATGAATGCATATAAATTAAACTACATTTGATTTCCAAATAAATTAGTGATACTGACTGATTTCACTACCGTATTTTGAGTTTAGTCTTTACGTAGTTGGATAGATCAGAATTTTGATATTACTGTCCAACAAAATTGACACTTTTGCTCCGCCATCATATGCCAGCAGAGACTTGATCATTCCAGTCGTGTATACTAGGAGAGAACACGTTTGAAGAGGTCTCCGTATCCGTATCCATAGAAACTTGATGTTAGCGTCATAAACACATTCTTAGCACTTATATACAGAGTGGCGTTAGTTCATTTCTGCTGAGATAGGAACCTTTTTGGTATCGCATGTTTCTTTGAAATTCTTGTATGTATGTTTGTTCTTTTTTTGTCAGTATCTCTTGTGCGAGTCACAAATATTATTTTCTTTCTTTACAGACCTCTTATATGCTTGATAATATTTCAAACACCATCTACCCTGTAGGTATTCCTCGAACAGTTGGGCAGAGCTGGTGTTTATTTTACTTTTGTTTATTTTATTTCCACATTTTGCCAGTTGTTTGTTTGGCCCTGATATTAGGCAATTATATTACTGTCAAACGAAATAAAAAGCTTTGAACAACTTGAAAATCAAACCTCATGCTAAACAGTCAAGCTTACCACCACTGGACCAGCGGAGCAACTTATGTTCCAAATAAATACTGATATTGAGTAAATAAAATAAACCTTTTTATTTAAATTATAAATATTTTAAATCGTCCTACTCCTGCCGAGAGGAAGGCACCGCGTTATTCTTGCTCAAGTAGACTTTAAGTATCATATTATGTTGATTCCCTATTTAGGAATTAGATATTTTTGTCCAACTAAATTGTCACTGCTCCGCCATCACGTAAGTCAGCGGAGATTTAAGCGCTCCGGTCACATGTACTAGGAAAGCACGCTTAAAGTAGGTTAATATTTCCAATAATAAATAGCTCTACCTCAAAACACGGACAATCTTCACACAGACATGATATATGACAACACTGGCAAATATTTAACTGAGAGGGATAGTGATAGGTTGTAACTGTGTAAAAGAGTGAGATGACAGATTTACTTCCACGTGCGCTACCCCAATCGTTCAACAGGTGGGATCGACTTTACGTCTCTATTTTCCGAAGTGGCGCGATAGACAGAGACAACGAGAAATTGATGTAATTTAGTAAAATTTTGTCATAAAAAACTACTTTTACTTTATTCCTACCCATATCTCTCGTATCAACGTATTGCTTTGTAGTAAAATATCATTATTTGGTTTTGCAAAAATTTGCATGTTAGGAAATTTTCATCGTAATAACTGCCGACAGAGAAGTGAACTTTAAGTTTAATATGTCTATTATAAAAAAAGTATCTCGACTTGAAAGTAGAAGCAATTGCATCCATTCCGGTAGAATTGCCGGATTTGAACACTGATTCGTTAAGCACCGATCCAAAATACCTGTCATCAGATGTGCTCCGCAATTTCTGCTGGTACTCGTACGGTCTCATCAACCTTGGTTAACAAAGACACAGGAAAACTGCCACATTTTCGATGGCTGACTGATTAAGGGAACACATCCTGACTTCCCGATGGTTTGCATCTATCAGCCACCCTTGATGCGACATATAATATAATATTGTAGAAACAGTAGGATATTTTAATTATATTCTACGTTGTTTGCATATAAACTGTTAAATTAATATGATTTATTTAAAAGCCTACTAGTGTGATAAAAACGCTATAGTCCGACAAATAATTTAAAAAAGCTATAGTGCAACTACCGGCGAAGAAAGAAATTTAATGTGATGAAAATCTCTCGTTGCTTCGCTCCCTTCGTAGCAACCGTCGAACAAGCGGAAGGCTTCAGGGCTCCGGTCATGTGTACTAGGCAAGCACGTATTAAAGCGGTGCCAGTGAAAGCCTGAAAGCAATTGTGCTACATTTCTTTCGTACACACAAGTAAAGTACATACGAGTAGTAACGAGTGAGATAGCAGATTCAACTGGAGATAGCAGATTGATGACGTAGAACTTTAACTTTACTTTCCATCCCTGGAAAAAGATATTACTTTTATAGATAACTAAAAAGCAATATCTTTTTTTATCTCCAAAGGAATATCTTAAATTATATACAAACATTGAAAAGTAATGGAGACTGTTTCAAGTCTACTTAATATTCATAGCGATCATCACAAGTCTGACAGGCTTCAGTGCTCCCTCCGGTCATTCGTACTCGTATAGAAGAGCACGCATTTTTTTTCAGTCTGACGTATCTGTTTCTGTGTACTCAAAGGCAGCTTTCACTCCTAACAAAACCCACGGCAATGACTACGTCGACCTGTCGTTGGCGTGGCATACTATCGCGGCCTTTAGTTGATGGTGGAAACGTTCAACTAACCCATTAAAGGATGGGTGGTATGCCGTAGTCCTATTATTCTCGAAAATGGCAAGCTTCGACAAGCATTGGAAGAGTGCCGACTCGAATTGATGGCCACGGTCGGTTATGATCTCCTTAGGTAAACCGAACCGTGCTATCCATGTCGACAGCAGCGCCTTTGCCACAGTTTCTACCGTAATGTTTTGTATAGGTACTGCTTCTGGCCATCGAGTAAATCGATCTACGGCTGTTAAGCAATACCGATAACCTTCAGAGTAGGGTAACGGCCCGATCAAATCGATATGTATCTACTTGAAGCGTATGCGTTAGCTAATAATTGCTAAATGGAGAACTAACGTGACGAGTGACTTTGGTTCGCTGGCATTGAAGGAATGAGCGTGCCCATCCTCTGCAGTCCTTCCGGATTCTCGCCATACGAATCGTCCGGCTACCAACTTGGCCGAAGCGTTAGCGCCAGGATGACTTAATGAGTGCAGGCTATCAAACAACTGCCTCCGACAAGGTTTCGGTACATAGTGCCTGGAAGTTGGTGTACTTACGTCGCAGTACAAGGGTTGACAACTCCCAGGGGCACTGAGTTTCTTCAATTGCAACGAAGATCCATTGCGGAGAAACTTTTCAAGCACGGGAAGGCTTGACTTTCGGCTAATGTATCGAGGCTAAGCCGTGTTCCCAGTTCTTCTATATGTGACAAGGCGTCTGCGTCAACATTATCCTTGCCGGATATATGCCAAATGTCAGTCGTGAACTGGAAAATAAAATCGAGAAACGCGTGGAATGCAAAGCTGATCGGGTTTTGGTCAGTATAGACGACGAAATGCCTCGCCTCGAGCATATGCCTATTTGATCGCCTCATAAATGGCAAGCAATTTTCTATCGTAAGGCGAGTATTTCGTCTGCAAGGGGCTCAATTTACGGGAGAAGATTCCCAATGGCTGCCGATCGCCGTCCTTGAATTGCTGCAAGACCGCACCGATAGCTTTATCAGAAGCATCTGTCACAACCGCGAGTTTATCAGAACAATCAGGATAAGCTAAAAGGGCGGCGTTAGCGAGACTCTCCTTGCAAGCCTCGAACGCAGCTAAGGTGTAAACTGATTGGATGCGATCCCTTTACCGACCCTGTTAACAAGACATGCAATGGAGCTTGAATTTCTGCTGCTCATGGATGGAATCTCCTGTAGAAATTTAGCATGCCGAGGAAGTCTCTTAGCTGCCACACGGTCGTGGGTGCGGGAAAAATTTTCACAGCCTGCACCTTGGAATCCAGGGGCTTGCAACCGCTCTCGGAAATGAGATAACCTTAAAATTGGACTTCGCTGACTTCAAAAATACACTTACCACACACTCACTTTCACTTACTTTTACCTGTAACCCAGGCTTTTTCAAAAACCTACTTCAGGCACCAGTCTCTTACAATGGTGGAATATAGCAATTTTAAGGTAACCTATTATTGTAAAGAGAGAACAAATAAATGAATTGAATTGAATTGAATGACTTAGACGTGTTAACCAACATACCATACGCTGAGAGAGAGACGTCTGAAGACCTCGCGCAGGTGCTCATCGTGCTCAAAACGGCTGCGCGAAAACACGAGAAAACCGTCGAGATACGTATATATGAAATCAAGCCCCCTGGTCATTTCGTCGGCGAAACGCTGGAAAGTTTGGCCCGCGTTTCGAAGACCAAGTGTCATATATGGGATTTCGAACAAACCGAACGGTGTCGTGTTGGTCTCCTAAGTGTTTCTCTTACAGTACCTGCTTCATCTTGTTCTCGTTGGGGAGGCTGAGGTGCTTTATTAGCTTGGCCTTAATCTTTTCTTACATGTTGGTGACAGGTGGGCTAATAATGACGTCCTTAACTTCTTTTGCGAATTGTCGCTCCAAGTTCGAGACGATGTAACTAAATTTAGTGGCGTCACTTACAATGCCTGCCTGAATGAATTGTCCTTCTACTTGGGCAAACCAAATCTCAGGTTCGTCGGGCCAAAACAGTGATACTTTTACTCTGACCTTACAAATATCTTGAAGTGACGACATTGTCCCATCGCTAGGTCTGGTACGAGGTTAAAGGGTTTACAGCACGATATAAATACAAAGGCAACAGTTTAGTAAAAATGTGGATTACTTGATTAAATTTTGTTCAGTCTGACGTATCTGTTTTTTGTGTCTCCTAGCAACCTGACGGTTACAAACCAACTGGTGTAACTGGGTACAAATAAAGTTTATTTTTAAACTTCGTTTCCGCATACTTAATTCGCGCCTTAACCGGCCAGTGTGTTCCGTAATTAAAAACTCTGTGCAGGAGAAGACTACAAGTTAACACAAAAATATATAAACACTAACAATAACATTATAAGCGGGATATTTACCATGTTTACTGTTTGGTCTCGGTTTTAATGTTAATGTTAGTGTTATTGACCATGACAGTTTAAAAATAAAATATAAAGTTTACCGCCGTTTACGTACTTTGTAGCAATAATTAGTTTTTATTTCCATTATAACTCCATGCACACACAATCTTCAATCAATATTCATAAGCATTTCTGAACTGATTTATTTTTATCTTTGTTGCCTTTTCAGCAAGTTATGTTAGTTAGGTATAAGTTACCAAGCAAAACTAAATCCGTTGCTATGTTGCTACGCGACATTCGTAGCGACCCTAAAAGAGGCGGAAGGTTTCAGTGCTCCGGTCATATGTACTAGGAGAGCACGCTTTAAGAGCTTTTCGTTTCAGTAGCCATGGTAGTATACAAGAAGTGCTTGAGGTAGGTCAAGTCGGACTCTTTGAATATTGAATTCTAACATAAAATAGGAACTCAGTATTAAACGTCGGGTGAAATAGGTAAACAAATGAATCGAAATCATCGCGTTAAATACCCGTGGTATATTGTTTCTCAATATTATTACAGACAATAAAAACAAACATCATCATCATTTCAACCGAAGCACGTCCACTACTTGACATAGGCCTCTCCTAAATATCGTAACGTCGTGTAATTTAAAAATGGAACGATCTTTTACTCGGAAACTTGGCAACCAAGGAGGTAACTTATCAAAGGTCTTATTTAAATTTCGAACTGGCTTGCAAATAGAAAGGCGTTTATTGAAAAAAAAACAAATAAAAAAATTTAACGGGGGAAAAAATATTATTGTTCGTTTGTTCGTCATTGCTTTTTGAAAGTAATTGTGTTTGACAAAATGAGTTCTAAGTACTAATTCGTTTTAATTTCCGCGCATTATTTGAGAATGTCCTATACAAGCCTTGACCACAACTAGGCATTGATGGACTTACGTATGTGTGCCACGGTCCAAATTTACACATTCGTCCATTAATGCCTCTTTTGCTGGCCGCTGCAGTAATGTACTATAATAAGTTCAATCCAAATGTATGAGTGTAGAAAAAGTAGTGTATGAAACTGCACATAACTAGGTATTAAAACATTCGTATGATATTATTAAAAAAAACCCTCAATACCCCTTATTATGCAACAGTTTCATAAACTACTATTATTACGTTAATTTCCTACTTAAGAATGTGATATTTTTGTCCAATTGAATTGTCAATTTTACTCCGCCATCACGTAGATATGTCAGCGGAGACTTGAGCACTCCGGTCACTTCTACTAGGAGAGCACGCTAAAAGAGGATTATATTTCCAATAATAATAGCTCTCCGCCATCAGTATGTCTGCGGAGACTTGATCGCTCCGTTCGTGGGTACTAGGAGAGAACAAGCTTTGAAGAGGTTTATAATTTCCCGTAACAGATAAAAATTCGACAGTGAAAGAGACATCGATAGACTGTAACTGTAGAGAGAGTGAGATGTCAGATTGAATTCTACGTGCGCACCCCAATCCTACATGTGGAAACAACACCACGCCTCTGTTTCCCGACGGGGAAACACAGGGGTGTGTAGTAGAGCCACGAGTTTCCAATTATGTAAAAGTCCCAGAGTAATAAGAGGTGATCATGTTATGAATGGGGCGCCAAGACAGAGCTTGGACTAAATGAGTAATAGAGAACTTATAAACTATATTCCGCCTAGCCTGTAATTTTACAATTACACGGCCTATAGTATAAACTGGGTTAAAAATTTAGTTCTTCCTTTCTTCTTGTTTGTTTGTTACTAAATGTATATTATGTGATTAACTGTTAAATGTTTTTTTTTTTTTTTGGATTTTACTTTTAGTAGACATGATTCGATCGATAAACATTGTAGTTTAAAAAGCCCCAGCTTTAAAAAAAAAAACATTGTGTTTAATAGGTACCATTTCATGTCTTAAGCGACATTCATAGCACCCATCAAACGTCCAAAAGGCTTCAGCGCTTCGTTCATTCGTACTAGGAGAGCATACTAGAAAGAGTTTACCATTTCCACTGAAAGCTTTTCTGAGAGTACACCGATAGCAAACCTTCAAGCAAAAAAGAGACAGTGATACGCTATAGCGGTCCATCGACCTCTTCCACCACGTGCTTTTCACAAGTGTAAACAAATACTACACTAATTCAAGAATGTTAAAAGACACATTATATAAGATATTCAATCGGTGCCTTTTCTTTTTTCAATAGTCACTCTTCTCGTGTTTTAGATCTTTTCGATGAGTTTTGGGTCTTCTAACCAAAGAGTTCTACAGTAAATTGTAGAAAATCTTGGTTGAAATTAAAAACCGTCAAAAATATCAGATTGTATTTCTATAAATGTTAATTTGCCGTTTCAGCAGCGGACAACTTACAAATCAATGAAACTCATTCCGTTGCTACGCTACTACGCTATTTTCGTAGCGACCGACACACGAGCGGAAGGCTTCAGCGCTCCGGTCATGTGTACTAGGAGAGTACGTTATGCAGAGGTGTCTCTGAAAGCTAGCTGAAAGCACACACAAGTACAAAGTCCTCCTTTCGCGAGCCGGCGTCGTATTTCTAGTTTTGGTGAAATCTGTGTTGTCCATCCCGCCAAGTCATCCGTTCTAGTGGATTATATTCGTCTTTTTATTAATCAATGAGTGTTTCATACCAAATAATATACTGAAATGAATTTTACAATATATGTCCTCGAAAAGAGCGTTTTCCAAGCAGCCAAACTATGCGGAAAGTGTCACTTTTTTCACTAGTGCTTTTTACTTTTCTGTATTTTTTTAATTTTTGACTCCAACGTCAGACCGACAGCACGCATAGCGTTTTTATTATTTGAGAAAAATTTAAAAAAATTGTTAAGTACAGATTATCATTCATATAAAACATAAAATAAAACGAATACTTTGTTAAAGTCGTTTTTAATTACTCTAGATTTAGATTTTGATCAATAAGTTAATTTTAAATATTCATTAATTAAGTTTGGGTTTTTACTCGTGCCTTTTTACGTTACGATGTGACAGCTATTTGCACATGCGCAGTAGATATGCCCGAGGAACTAATAGTTAATCTGTGGATATGCTAAACGCGAGCGCGCTTGAATAAGCCCGCCATTTTATTAATGTCTTGCTTGTTTCAGATATATTTTTTATTTCCTCGCACAATGCATAGTAAAATGTTGTATGATACACGTACGTAAGATGATTCTCGACTCATGTCGATTTATTCACTCATCGGAAATCACCTACCTTCCGCACTTGTAGCATAAATAACTACAAGTTGGTAACTTCAAGCTACATCCACAAAGTAATAAGAAATAGGATTAGTTTTATACTCGATTCCTAGATGGCGCTTAAAATCGTCGTTAGGGCCCCGCGACGTAGAAATTCCCCAAACCAAAGGTACTAGGGTGGCACTAAATGTAAGCGGTGGGCTAAATGTCAACCCGCCATATTTATTCTTCAGCTAACAGATAACTGACAATTGAAAAATCAGCCCTAAAGTAATAGGGGATGAAAAACGATTAGAAAATAAATAAATATTTTTCCGCAAGTAAATTCCTAAAAAATTGTGTACACGTATTTTTCTTTTGACACGTAAACAAAATATAACGACGATACAGTGGATTCAAATAGTAGTCTAAATATAGTAGTCTTTGGTCAGCTACTAAACTTATTACAAAAAAATATACTTCACAAGCCTCCCCCCCACTCAATGACCAGTGGTGGCCCGGTGGAAACTGCCGCGACTTACAAATTGTAGATCGTCACTTCACGTCGTAAATTATTTCATCACCACTGCTTTCATAACGGTGAAGGAAAACATCGTGAGAAAACCCGTACCGGTTTGTCTGGCAATATCTTAGAACCAAAAATTCGATGACATGTGACATCCAACAACCCGTACTGAGCCCGCGTGATGGATTACGGCCCATTCCCTCTCACCGAGAGAAGGCCTGCACGCAAAACGGACCAAAAGGGAGTCAAAAAGCGAAAACGAGGGTCTATCTAGCCTATCTCCCACTTATACCTTTGATGCGCTTTATCTTTGTAAATTTTTATTGATTTGATAAAGCAAAAAATATATATTATTCTTTGTTTATTAATAACTAAACGAACTAAATGGAATTATTATTTTATTACCCATCAATCATGTATATTGGTTATTTCATGGATATGTCGGTTCTGTGAAAAAAATTAAGTCCTGCGTTTCTGCGTAGTGGGTATCTTCTCTAGCTTTCTCTATTTATAAATGGGTCTGCAAACGTTGAGTCTTGGTGCGGGTAAGGGACTACAACCAGAACAATATCGGAATATTCTCAAACGTTGAATGGCTGAATGGCTCCGGGCAGTATCAAGAAAAGAAAATGGAGAATATATATAATACTAGCTTCTGCCAGCGGCTTCGCCCGCGTGTATTATAATATAAACCTTGCTCTTGCATCACTCTTTCTATAAAAAAAACCGCATCAAAATCCGTTGCGTAGTTTTAAAGTTTTAAGCATACATAGGGACAGACAGCGGTAAGCAATTCCGTTTTATACTATGTAAGGAGGATATCGTGGAAGAGAATGGAGTTTGTCGCCATGGAAACGCGTGCGTTTGATAGTAAACAATACATGCGACCAAATAAACTTAGGGGAACGTGTTACGTATTCCTAGGAATCTGCTGACATTGTGGAAACTAAGTGTTCATAGACCTTACAACGGTGCAGTTACCTTGAACACGAAATGCATAGCTCAGAGATTAGCTAACTTGCTGACTCAGAAACTACGTAACATCGAGACACCAAGTTACTGACCATCGTCAATGCGTCGTGCAATTACCTTGAAGCCAATGCACCCTTGAACGTCAGTAAATCAATCGATTTTTTTTTGTAAGGAGAAGGCATTCCATATTCCTACATCGTGTAGGATGGATTCTCGTAGGCTAGTTAGTTATAGTTAGTCTATTTAATTATTGTAACCGCTCCATGTCCTGACATCGGCTTGAAATGGACATTTTTAGGTTAGCTAGTTGTAGTTAGTAGTTGTAACCATTCCATGTTCCAACCTCGACTTGGAATGGGCAGTTGTAGGATAATTAATTGTAATTAAATTTAATAATTAAAAGTTTAAAATCATTTCGGGTTTCTTTCCAATCCTTCGGCTGTGGTAAACGTAATTAACGTATAATCGCCAAGTTTAATTTAGACATAGCAGGCGTGTTTTTTTATTAAATGTGTGGGTATTCGTATGTTGTATAATTTATTTACAGTATCAGAACTCCAAGGGCCGGTTTCTGAAGTAGACGTCACATCTCAAATTAGCTGACAATTTGTCACAAATTAACCAGCCGTCAGTTGTCAGTGAGTTTCTCAACTCTGCATCATCGATAAATTACGTAATCGCTTGTTATAATAAATAATCAGCATTAATTTATTTCGGTTGGCCACCCTAGCTGGTATTCATTCACTTCATTCGCTACTATAACGTAATCAGTAACTTTTAATAGTATTTTATCTTGAGCGGCAGGGTTGGTTTAGCTGCCAAGTTAAGCAAACCTTATTGGCGATTTTTGGATGGGAAACCACTTTTTTTTTGGTTTTCTTGTTTTTGGATAGGTACCCGAACACAGGTTAAGCAACACTTAGCAAGGTTAGTCTTTGGATGGGTGACCGCTTTCTTTTTTGTTTCCTTTGTTTTGGATGGTTGACCCCGCCAGGGTAAGCAACACTTACCAAGGTCAGTGATTGGATGGGTGACCACTTTTTTTGGGTTCGTTTGTTTTTGGATGGGTGACCTTGGTAGATGTTGTTTAACCTAGCGGGGTGACTTTAGGATGGGTGATCAAATTTTTTGTGGTGATGGTCACCCATCCAAAGACTGACCTTGGTTAGTGTTGCTTAACCTGGCTGGGTCACCCCAGCCGCTTCAAGTTAAACACAAACCTATACAGAAACTGAACTTGTAAGTACTAAGTACAGGATACAGTCAACACTGACCATCGAACCTTCCTCACGCGCATTGGTGTGAGGTAGGTTCGATACCCAGGTCAGTAACAGTTTTTTTTTTTTTTTATTTACATAAATACAAAATAAGCTGTCATTTGAAGATCTTTGACAGTCGTTACGAGTAGTCAGAAGCTTGAGATCTGACACCAGTCTAGCCAAGGGATACCGTGTTACCCAGTTACTGGGTTGTGGAGGTCAGATAGGCAGTCGCTCCATGTAAAACACTGGTACTCAGCTGAATCCGGTTAGACTGGAAGCCGACCCCAATATAGTTGGGAAAAGGCTAGGCAGATGATGATGATGATAAATACAAAATAACTATTTTTGATAATTGTGTCAAGTTTTTATACTGTAATTAATTTAAAAAGTTTTCAATTTCCTATTTTTTTTAAATCTTTGTAATTAAATAATTGCTCTAAATTAACATATTTTTTATAAACTAACCCATACCATAGTTTTCGCCGACCCCTGTTATCTTTTTATCGTAATATAAGCCTTTAAAATCATAATATTAATTTTAATCTGCGAATAATCGACCAATTTCCAACAATTATAAATTAGGCTCGTTGACAAGAGATTAACATTGAAAATGGTTCTCGGAAACCCAAACCTGCTGTAACATGTGGTTAATTCGAGATTTTTCTCAAATGTGACAAATTGTTAAACGCTTGTCACATTTGGGTGTTGAGAAACTGAAAGTAGAATTAACAGGCGATTAATCGTCGATTACGTTAACAGCCCGATAATTGAGACCTGGGAAACTGGCAGCAAGAGTTATATTCTTTTCTTTAACTTATTAAAAAAATTAATATGCAAATCCTTACCAGTATAAATCATTGAACCCAACGTCACTACTAACATATGTAGATCAATTATAAAAGTAGTAATTTTTGTTTGACAAAAAAGAAAATAAATAATAAGAATTGCAATGACACTGTTTCTTGTTTATTGTGAAATTCGCGACCGTCAAAAGTCCTTCAAAAGGCTTCAGGGCTACGGTCATTCCTACTAGGAGAGTAGGCTAGAATGAGGTTAACATTTCCACTGAAAGCTTTTCTGATAGTACACCGATAGCACACAGTCATACCGTCATATCAACACAAGGAAGTTTTTAAGCGAAAAAGAGACAGTGATCGAATGAAACGGTTGGGGGAGTAAGATAGTAGTTCATTGACCTCTACGACCACGTGTTTTATATTTACTTCATAGCCCAAAAATAAATTCAAATGGTAAAATATGTTTTTTTTCGTTTTCTACAATCTGAGAAGATTGGGAATAACGATTTTAAACTGTAATTTTTTAATTATACCTCAAGTTAACCAAAAATGTTGATTTTATAAAAAAACAAATACTGTTTAGGTAAAATAACATTTCAGAAATGCTTACAAAATTATTTTATGTAAGTACCTATAATCAATTTTTAGATTATGTGTGATTTTTTTTTCATAGGGTATATTTAGGTTTTATTTACTTTATAACTTTTCGGTTTCCTAAAATAATTATGTCAACCCGATATATTTATTCTTCAGCTAACAGATACCTGACACTTGAAAAATCAACCATAAAGTAATAGGGGATGAAAAACGATTAGAAGATGAAAAACTGATTAATAATTATTTTTCCACGAAAATGGAGGAAATATATATCGTGGAAGAGAATGGAGTTTATCGCCATGGAAACGCGTGCATTTGATAGTAAACAATACATGCGACCAGATAAACTTGGGGAACGTAGAATCGCCAAGTTTCTTTTAGACATAGCAAGCGTAATTTTTGTTAAATTTGTGCGTATTGGTATGTTGTATAATTTATTTACAGCCTGCTGTAACATGTGGTTAATTCGAGATTTTTCTCAAATGTGACAAATTGTTAAACGCTTGTCACATTTGGGTGTTGAGAAACTGAAAGTAGAATTAACAGGCGATTAATCGTCGATTACGTTAACAGCCCGATAATTGAGACCTGGGAAACTGGCAGCAAGAGTTATATTCTTTTCTTTAACTTATTAAAAAAATTAATATGCAAATCCTTACCAGTATAAATCATTGAACCCAACGTCACTACTAACATATGTAGATCAATTATAAAAGTAGTAATTTTTGTTTGACAAAAAAGAAAATAAATAATAAGAATTGCAATGACACTGTTTCTTGTTTATTGTGAAATTCGCGACCGTCAAAAGTCCTTCAAAAGGCTTCAGGGCTACGGTCATTCCTACTAGGAGAGTAGGCTAGAATGAGGTTAACATTTCCACTGAAAGCTTTTCTGATAGTACACCGATAGCACACAGTCATACCGTCATATCAACACAAGGAAGTTTTTAAGCGAAAAAGAGACAGTGATCGAATGAAACGGTTGGGGGAGTAAGATAGTAGTTCATTGACCTCTACGACCACGTGTTTTATATTTACTTCATAGCCCAAAAATAAATTCAAATGGTAAAATATGTTTTTTTTCGTTTTCTACAATCTGAGAAGATTGGGAATAACGATTTTAAACTGTAATTTTTTAATTATACCTCAAGTTAACCAAAAATGTTGATTTTATAAAAAAACAAATACTGTTTAGGTAAAATAACATTTCAGAAATGCTTACAAAATTATTTTATGTAAGTACCTATAATCAATTTTTAGATTATGTGTGATTTTTTTTTCATAGGGTATATTTAGGTTTTATTTACTTTATAACTTTTCGGTTTCCTAAAATAATTATGTCAACCCGATATATTTATTCTTCAGCTAACAGATACCTGACACTTGAAAAATCAACCATAAAGTAATAGGGGATGAAAAACGATTAGAAGATGAAAAACTGATTAATAATTATTTTTCCACGAAAATGGAGGAAATATATATCGTGGAAGAGAATGGAGTTTATCGCCATGGAAACGCGTGCATTTGATAGTAAACAATACATGCGACCAGATAAACTTGGGGAACGTAGAATCGCCAAGTTTCTTTTAGACATAGCAAGCGTAATTTTTGTTAAATTTGTGCGTATTGGTATGTTGTATAATTTATTTACAGTATCAGAACTCCAAGAGTCATTTTCTTTTTCAAACTGATTACAGTTTCAATATTCAAATACTTGCCAGTATAAATCATTGAACCCAATGTCACTACTAACATATGTAGATCAATTATAAAATGATCAAACAAAAAAGCAATAACATATTAAAAATTACATTGACACTGTTTCTTGTTTATTTTAAAATTCGCGACCTTCAAAATTCCTTCAAAAGGCTTCAGCACTACGGTCATTTCTACTAGGGGAGTACGCTAGAATGGTTTTAACATTTCCACTGAAAGCTTTTCTGATAGTACACCGATAGCACACAGTCATACTGTCATATCAACACAAGGAAGTTTTTAAGCGAAAAAGAGACAGTGATCGAATGAAACGGTTGGGGGAGTGAGATAGTAGTTCATTGAGCTCTACAACCACGTGTTTTATAATATTTACTTAACATCTTCTTAACCCAAAAAAATGCTTTTTAACCGTAAATTTTAAATGATTCCTCAAAATAACCAAAACAAGGTAAAATAACATTTCAGAAATGCTTTTAAAAGGTTAGTATGTAAGTGCCTATAATCAGTTTTTAGATTAGGTGTGAAAATACCTGTAATCAGTTTTTAGATTATGTGTAAAAAAAAATATCATTGGTAATATTTAGATTTTATTTACTTTATAACTATATGTAAACACAATAACAACCTCATAAGCATTTTAGAACTGGTTTATATTTTTCAGCAGCAAATAAGTTTCAAAGTAATGAAACCATATCCGTTGTTCCGTTACTTCAACTGACTATGTTGAGCCTACATAAAAGCTCCCAGCTAGCTATAAACTGCCATGGCCCACATGGAAATCTCTAAAGCGGCTACGATGCCAGGTGGGCAACTGTAGGCATAATCTGGTCAGATGGAGGTATTCCGGTCAGCCACAGTAGAGATGATTGTAGAACCACTCAACAGACTCCTGATCTCCTGTCCTGCTCCTTATGCAAAAGCACCTGCACCATGCGAGACCTTTGCGGGGCCGGCGCTAAGGACTTCGGCGTGGCTGAGTACTGGTCGAAGAGAATCTAAATAAGTGGGAATCATCGATACGAAGCAGATTCGTATAAGCGACCGTCAAAAAGACGGAAGTTTACAGCGCTCCGGTCATGTGTACTAGGAGAGCACGCATTAGGAGGTTTTTGTTTTTGTAGCCATGGAAAGTTAGGGTTAACAATAAATGATTGAGGTAGATCAAATCTGACCCTTTGAGAAATTAATTACTTGCAATTTAAAACATCTGAAACAATGTTTCTTATGCATCATTTAATTCGAACACAAAATAGGAACTCAGTTACCATATTCAAGATACCATTCACCTTAATATGCGGCATATGCGAGGATCAAATGCATACTACTAAGTGCATGTTCAAACCTTATTGCCATGATAAAGAATTTAGGCCATCCTACATGGTTTCTTACTTTGAGCTGCAATGATCTAAATTAGGACAATATACTGAAAGCACCTCTAATTGCTGCAGGAAGACCCCACGAAAGCTCAAACAAGTTAAGTTTTATTGGCAGACAAAAATTAGTAGACGAACATCCTGTGACTTTGAGTCGTCAATTTATGATACGTATTAATATTTTTATGAGATTTTTGAAGAATGACGATCGTAGTTTAGGAGGAAAGCTTAAAGATTATTGGTAGAGGTTAGAATTTCAAAATCGTGGTAGTCCATACTTACATATATGTTATGCTGGATTAAAAATGCACCAAATTTTGACACTCCTGAAGGCAGTTGTTTGATTAATGGGATTGTTTTGTGTTCTTTTCATACTGAAGATGAAGAGTTAAGCGGGTTACCAGGAATGATCACCACTGCCGGTTTTATTTTCCAAGGTAATTATTTGCCGTTTCTATGGAAATTTTAAATCATCGAAGAGTCTGAGCCTGTGAATGTGCATACAGATTATGCAACCTCAAATTAAGAGACAGTTCACGAAAATTAGTTTTTGTCAATCGAGCCGATCCAACATGAACGATACAGAATTTTACGGTATGACAGTGATCAAGGTCAAACAATCAAAACATATTTGACAAACATATCCAAAGGCCAACAAATCTAGAGCATCTCAGTTCGGCAGAATTTGCCATAAATTATGAACACCCAATTCGACCTAGCGACGAAGAAGAAGGGGACGTGGAAGCCTAAAGACTAGAAGGCGGCGCTGACTATTAGATTTCTAAATGGAAGCATTATGAAAAAGCGAGAAAATCCTACCATTCTGAGGACTCGCTATCATACGCAAATGGGAAACAGAGAAGGCTATTTTTAACTGACTTCCCAAAAAGGAGGAGCTTTTATGTTCGACATTATGTATGTTTTATTTATTTTTTTGTGTGTTCACCGATATCTCCGTCAATTGTGGACCGATTTTGAAAATTCTTTTTTTGTTTGAAAAATATGTTCCGAAATTGGTCCCATTTTAATTTGGTGAAGATCTGATGAAGAACTTCGGCGATATACAACAGAACTCTTCAATAAATAACGGCAAATCTCTCGGGTTTGCCGCAATCGCATGCCTGTTTATGGTTTAGACCATTTCATAACATAATATCACGCTACTACGCTCTTAAGGGTACTACTCTTCTCATTTCACCGGTTATGTTCAAGTTTCGTGAAATCTATTCTGGCGTTGTAGTTACCTTACTAACTTGCCTATTAGGTAGGTACAAATAAAAAGTGAAAAATAAAAATAACCTTTTTGCAAAAAAATACTACCGACTTCCAAATACAAAACTAAAAAGTGAATATTAACTTTATTTTTTGAAGTCGGTGTCCATAACACAAAAAATTATACCTACGAAAGACACCGTTTTTTTTATTACAGCTAATTTGTTGCTCATGTGCCATTTAGAAATAAAAATGATTTGCAAAATTTTGTAAAAAGGCTGACTTTTGTGGCTTCTCATTCCTTTGGTTTCCAATATTCTTTAAAACAAGAAATATAATATTTATCTACTCAACGATACATAATAATAAAAACAACAAATAATAAAAACAAAATAAAATAAATATTTAAGTGGGGTTCCCATACAACAAACGTGTTTTTTTTGCCGTTTTATGCGATAATGGTACGGAACCCTTCGTGCGAGAGTCCGACTCGCTCTTGGCCGGTTTTTAATATTAGTATGGATATTTGTAAGTACAGTCAATTCCAATCACAAACAAAAAATGGGGGTACCAAATTATATTTTTTTTAAAGTAATATGCATTGATTTTATTATTAAATTTAAATTTTATTTTGTTTTAGGTTGATTAATAAAATTAAATTGATATAAAATAGATTGATTAGGTAATATTAAAATAAAATTACGAAAATTGTACCATTAAAACTAATAAAAACCTCTCGTGGTGGCATGCATGAACCTCTCATATGTTGAGAGTGAAAGCCTTGAAACACTTAAAATATAAAAAAAAAAATACAATTTGCATAGCTTTGGGTCAACAAAATACTTATACTGTGAAAATTTGAAGACTGTACTCTAACCTTTTGGCCGTAAAACCCGAGTGAAAGACGACGGACAGACAGACGGACACGTGAGAGACAGCAATAGGGTTCCGTTTGGACCCTCGGGTACGGAACCCTAAAAACATAATTACAAAGACTCCAAACACGATACCTCTACTGTAATTTAGTGAGGAGTTGGGTATCCTGCTGGTTCTTGGTGATTCCCCAGTCTCAGTTCAAGATTATTATGTTTTTGTAATAACATTGAACTGACATAATTCCAAATTTCGAATCGATCAGACCTATCGAAGTTTCTCGTAAAAATATTCTTAGTCGTTTGAAGATAATCAATTATTAAATAGCTGATTATCTTAAAACGGCTGAGAATATTTTTTAACCCCCGACGGAAAAAGAGGGGTGTTATTTGAATCGTACTTAAGAACACTATCGATCAAGTCACATTTTAAGCAAAAAAAGGTAAATCAAAATCACTTCATTTGTTTCGCAGCTGTGATGCCACAGACTGATACAAATACAGAAACACACAGATATACACGTAAAACTTATAACACCCCTCTTTTTGCATCGGGGTTAAAAATACAAAAACCACAAAACATGTGGCATTAGTTTTCTCCTAGGAAGAAATACTTGGATTTGTACTTCGCAGGAAAATTCTTAGAAACAGTCGGGTCGTCCATAACATTGGTAATGAAAATCATCCGTTGCTACGCGCTCTTCATTGCGACCATTAACTGGGTGAAATTTTTCAGCGCTCCGGTAATGTGTACTAGGAGAGCACGTTATCAAGAGGTTTGTTTTCAGTGAAAGCCACGTGACAGAACACAGATTGCACACAGGTACGATTTGTATCAACACAAATAAACAAAGTGAAAGGGTGACAGAGATAGCCTGAAACTATTGAGGGAGGAGGATAGCAGTGCAATGGTTTAGATGGCCACGTGTGTCGCTTCTGTCAACACAAATGTGGAAAATACACTTCAAGCTTGAGTATAGTTTGATATAAAAATCATCTGAATTTTATGATGCATTGCGGTGATTCAAATCACGTTTTTTGGGCAATTAGGTCATGCTGTATCTTTGAAAGCAGCTGCTGGTGCGGCGACTAACGCTCATTTTGCTGATAATTTGAACGTTAGACAACAGCTTAATAGATAGTCCAAATGAATTGTCACTTTTGCGCTGCCATTTCGTACGTTAGCGGAGACTGAGCGCTTCAGTCGTGTGTACAAGGAGAGAACACGTTTTAAAAGTCAGAGTCTCCGTATCCATGGAAACTAGATGTTAACATCGGAATCATAAATTAGCACCTAAACCTATACAGAGTACGGTAGTTCATTTATGTCGAAATAGGAGCCCTCTTTGTTCTCGCACGGGTGTAATTTAACAAAAATTAAATGGTATGAAATTTATTCAGAATAAAATAACTAGAAAAAAACCACGCTGCCTCCGTACTATTATGAAATCAATATGACGAAGACTTTAAATAATTCAGGAAAACATAAACACCTTGACAGGTTCTAAGCGCTGTAGGTATGCCATTTTAGAAAACCTTAAATTGCCAAGTGGCTTTGCCATATTTGTAGCTACCATCAGACTATATTCTAATAATGATCGTTGTTTATTCTGCTAAATAGTACAAATTATAATAATACTGAATCAGTCATTACGTTGCTACGCGACATTCGTAGCGAAGGTCGAAGAGGCGGAAGGCTTCAGCGCTCCGGTCATGTGTACTAGGAGAGCATATTTTAAGAGGTTATCGTTACCGTAGTCAAGGAAAGCTACAAGTGGTTGAGGTAGGTCAGGTTTAACTTTCTTTTGCGTATGTTCTTCAAACACAAAAACATACTTCAATCAAAAAATAAATCACAAAAGTTACATGGTTTTGCATAACAATTAACGACCTATCTGTTATTTCATTAGAACAAAGAAAATAAAAATCTAGATCTTACTAAATAGTTTTTGCATTGCTTTCATTTTAGATTTTTTTTATATAAACAACTACCGCAAAGTTTAGTATGGTGTCATTATTTTGTGTAATATTGTTTTCTGTTAGAACACATTTAGGGTCCAGCACCAAAAAAAAAAGATTTTCAATATATTGGTATTTGTTACTGAAATTTACGTAGTATTCAACATTATTACCAATTTTCAAATTCATAGGTCAATAGGAAGATAAAAAGTCTTCGGAACACAATTGTGTGACAGACGACGGATAGACAGCAGACACGTGAGTGACAGCAATAAGGATCCATTTAGACCATTAGACCCTTTGGGCACGGAACCTTAAAAATCACTTTGATTTGTACTAAGCGGCTAATTCCGGGAACAGTCGAGTTGTCCATAAAGAAGTGAAAATTAATCCGTTGTACGCGTCCTTCATAGCGACCATCAACCGGGTTAAATCCTTCAGCATTCCGGTCATGAATACTAGGAGAGCACGTTATGAAGAGGTAATTTTCAGTGAATTCTTCATGTAAGCAGGAACATTTTTACCAACACGAGTAAATAAAGTGAAAGGGTGACAGAGATAGGCTGAAACTATTGGAGGAGTGAGATAACAGTTCTTCAAGCTTCAGCATAAAAAATATTGTTATTTTATGTTACTTGTGTATGTTGTTATTTACACTTGAAATTAAATCATTAGAATACATATTGTGATGCATTATGCTTGTTTAGCTTTATGTACAATCCATAATTATTTTTAATTATTGCCGTTTTTTTCAGTATCAAATAAGTTTCAAGAAACTGACTCTGTTGCTACGTGGCTACGCGACATCCGTAGCGACCGTCTCAAAGGGCCAAGATTTAAGCGCTCCGGCGATGTGTACTAAGAGAGCACGCTTTAGAAGGTTATTGTCTCCTTAGTCGACGAAACTTGCGCAAGAATCAAGTGGTTCAGGTAGGTCACATTCAGCTTTCTTTTACGAAACCTTTTTTCTGAAATAAGTACAAGGACAGGTTCAAAGAGGATCAGGTAAAGAATATCTGGGAGGCCTTTAACTTAAAACAATTAACTTAGGCAACTTAAAACAATTAACTTAGAAATGAAAGGATGCAATTGTTAACAAAAAACTGGTATAATTTAGATTATCACAATATCGTGCATTTTTGTGAATATTAGATAGGACAAATTTTATATCGTTTATAATTTTGATTTCAGTTTAATTAGGTACCATGCTTCGCTAAAAATTACCAATATGCTGTGATAAACGATTACAGTAGAAAATAACCCTTAGTTTCTTACCTTAAAATTATCGCAGAATTAATGTGACAAATTGTCAAGCACGCGTTAGCTGCTGTGATTGGATGAATGAATTTTCGACAGCCAATCACAGCAGCTAACGCGTGCTTGACAATTTGTCACATTAATTCGCCGATAATTTTAAGGTGGGAAACTGAGGGTAAGACTCATCTCTAGTTCAACAGAAATAAATAAGTTTTTGTTACGGCTCTTCTTATCACCAGAAAAACCGTTGTTATGTTGCTACGCGATATTCGTAGCGATCGTCAAACGAGCGGAAGGCTTCAGCGCTTCGGTCATATGTACTAGGAGGGCACGTTGTGAAGAGTTTCAGCATCTACCAAACAAGCACCTAGTATTCGTCACTTATTTTATAGGTAGCGAGTTATTGCTTTTAACCGGGCATAATTCTACTGATAACTTGTCTGTGAGAAAACACAATAACATTTATAGTAATCAGTAGTGTGAAACGATTAGTGCCACGCAGTAGAATAACTTTAACGGTTAGTCGAAAGACGACTCGGACCTTAATTCGTCTCAATTGTCCACTGCTATACATAGACCTCTCCCAAGCGTCTCCACATTGACCGGTCCAGTGCCTCTTGTATCCAGCGGACTGCCGCCACCCTAACCAGATCATTTATCCACTGGTGGCCTTCCAATCCAGTGACTGCCGGTTCGCGGTCGCTAGAACTTCTCGGCCCCATCGACCATCCGTTCTGCGAGCAATGTGCCCTGCCTACTGCCACTTAAGTTTGACAATTCTTCTGGCTATGTCGGTATCCCTGGTTAAAGAAACTCCGAGCATAGCCCTCTCCATTGCCCTTTGAGTGACTAAAAGCTTTCTGATGAGGCCCATGCACTTTTTGGTATGAAAACAACACTGATTCATGTTGGTAGAAAAAAAAAACAAGTTCTGTAACTGTCGCGCCATCATACAACATTTTTATGTTTGGTCTTTTTCCTACATTTGAATTATTTTAAATGTATCAAATAATGAAATAAATTATTGCGTTTTTTAGTTCCAGTTCCAAAAGCGATGATGAAAGTGATCCGTTGCTACGCCACAACTCGTCCTTCGTAGTGACCGTCAGCCGGGTTAAATCCTTCAACGCTCCGGTCGTGTGTACAAGGAAAGCACGTTATGAGGCGGTTTATTTAGAGAAAGCTTTCATGAAGGCACACCAATAGCACACATAAATACATTTATGTCAACATAGATAAGCCTTAAAGCAAGACACAGATAGCGACAACATAACAAGAATGTTGACAGTGCCCTCGTTTACCACGTGTTCTTCTCCTGTCGTGTTGTCACTATACAACATTTAATATGTGATATTCTTAAAAAAATTGAGCGTAAATTACTCATTACAAAATAAAGCAAATTCATTTTAACACATTTAGCAAATAAACATAATTGTTTGGACACTGGACCATTGATATAATTATACATATATAACTAGCAGGATAGGTGTTTAATTTTGTATATATGAATAAATTCAACTCGATAAAGAAAATGTCTTCAATCTCTTTCAATTCTTGTGTTTTTTACATGTTATGATTTTGATAGGATCTGTTTTTCCTGAAAAAACACGGCGATATCTGCAATAAAAATAAATAAAATGTATATTTATGAAAATGAATGAAACCCGAATCTATTACGCGCCCTTTGGTCGCTTAGTGACCGTCAAACAAGTGAAAAAGCTTCAGAGCTCCGGTCATGTGTACTAGGCGAACACGTTATTAAGAGTTTATTTTCAGTGAAAGCACACTGAAAGAAAACTTGTCTAGGTATATATCACAGTAGAAATTGACTGTAAAAAAACGTGTCTTTTTAAGACTAAAATCGCAAAGCATGATAGTAGTTCTGATTTATTGGTAGACAAGTTGTACGGACCTGTTAGGGTAGTGTGAAAGCTCGTTGCGTACCACACGAAAAGCTGCGAAATCTTGGGACTTTTTCCTCTAAAAGTCATAAACTATATGTTTTTCGACATACAAAATTAATTAAACTTGGCAACTGCTTGGTGGGGCTGACTCATTGTTAGTTGCTAGTGGGTCGAGGTCGCAGGAGTCATTTTACAATCTCACTTGTTGGGGTTCTGCTCCACCCCCAGCCATTTTTTAACTTGGTGGTAGCTGCCGAATGCATGTAAATCTTCAAAGGACTATAGTTTAGCCTCCATAGTGTTTATAGAGCTGCGGTGGGGCTTAAATTTTTGCAAAATTAATGAACTATAAAAAGTACGAAATTTAGTTTGTCGGGAAACATAATATATTTTGTGACTTTTAAAATGATCCCAAATTTTTGGAGTTTTTCGCGTGGTTCGCAGCGAGCACATGTTTTTCGTTGTTGCAAATTTGGATTAACATTACCCTAACTGGCTCATACGAGATACTAAAAACCGGTCAAGTGCGAGTCTGACTCGTGCACAGTGGTTTACGCACCAAAATAAATAGGTAACATTACTAACGTTTATAAAAATGAAAGCACCGAACGTTGCTCTAACGAAGGGACAAAATTAACTTCGTCGTTCGAAAACGGTTGGTCCCATAAATCAATATAATTTTTTTTTACTTTTCTAAGTATGTTTTAATAAATTGGTGGACTATTTATTACTCGTAAATTTGTAAATCCTATTTAGCTGTGATAGTTTTCCTTTTGATTTCGCTATATATTATACTAATCCCCGTGATTTTTTTCACATTTCTAAAAGCAACCAATTAGTTGGGCACATGACGAACAAAAATCAGTGCAATAGCAATTTAAAGCTTTTTTTACGCAAGGATCCCTGAATCGAAAAATGGTTTTCACAGACCCGTATTATTTTGAATGGCCTATCCAACGATACCCCATACCATGAGTTAACCGAAAAACAAAACAACCCCACTTTACATGCACGGCAGGTATTTTTTTTTTTGCCTTATTTTATTTTATCCTCTTTGTCGGCGTGATTAATATGTATATCCATGCAAAATTATAGCTTTCTATATAGTACTAAGAGTCTTGAGCCAAGCTGCAAACGGACGAACAGATGGACATGGCGAAAATATATACATATAAAACTGAGAAGAGACAGCTCACATTTAACGTTTTTCATAAGTCTCTTTCGTTCACGAGGTCGTAAACTGTTTCTTTTTATCGAATGATCATCACGCAAATTAATTCTAATTCTGGATTGAATCGGAATAATTATCTTGCATGACAAAATAATAAAAATTGTTGCATGCCGTTGTGGGACAGATAAGCTAAATAAATAATATTGATAAGCAATCGCAATAAATCATATGTGATAAGTGTATCGTATTGTATGTACTAATATTATAAAGGCGAAAGTTTGGGAGTGTGTGTATGTGCGTGTGTTTGTTACTTCTTCACGTTCAAATGGCTAGACGGATCTGGATGAAATTTGGCACAGAGATAGAATACAGTCAGGAATAGCAGCACACCGGATACTTTTTATTCCGGGCAAATTTTACCACAAGATAATTTTCGAGCTCAACGCGGGCAAAGCTGCTGGCAGAAGCTAGTCAAAAACATAAAAAATATAAATGTCATAATTAATTTAAATCACAATAAAAGATCCATTTAGCAAAAGATTTGTGTACAACACTAAGTTTAGAACCGTACAGCACGTTCGCGCGCGAACCGTAGCATGCTCGCGTTGCATGGCTACGAGAATATACGTAGCAGTCGATCTCGTAGCATTCATGAAGTTCAAATGTGACTTATGAGACACATATGACGTAAGCATTGACACAAAATCTTGGAATGGCCTCAGCGCTTCGCTAGAATTACTAGTGTAGCATAAATTACGCGGATATGCCGCGCGATCGTGGCACATTGAAGTTCAGAAAAGGTTTTCAGCGATTGTAGCGCTTTCAGAATTCGGCGAAAACTAAGAAGTGCCATACAAAACGTCCAAATTAATAACTATTACTTAAATTCTAGCGTTCTTCTGTAAATTTTATTTTTTTGTTGTCGATCCTAGGACCTCATGATTTCTGAAATTCAATGATAAATAATAAATGATTTTATTTCTGTAAGTTGGTTTGTACAAACACTTCTACATTGCTTTAACGAAAAGATTTTTATTTCATTGTTAATGATTTTCAGTATTTTTAACCCCCGACGGAAAAAGAGGGGTGTTATAAGTTTGAGGTGTGTTGCTGTGTATCTGTGTATCTGTGTATCTGTGTATCTGTGTATCTGTGTATCTGTGTATCTGTGTGTCTGTGTATCTGTGTATCTGTGTATCTGTGTATCTGTGTGTCTGTCTGTGGCATCATAGCGCCTCAACGGATGAACCGATTTTGATTTAGATTTTTTTGTTGGAAAGGTGATTGTGTCGAGAGTGTTCTTAGCTATGTTTAAAAAAAAACGGTTCAGCCGTTCAAAAGTTATGGGCGTTTTACTGTTTGAATCGGGATGTTTTCGCAAGATAAATATGTCGGGGGTTTTTTAAATTTTTAAATTTTACTTGTTAATAATTATTTTGGTGAATTAGCTCTTTGTACGGACCCATCGATGCGCGAATCTGATTCGCACTCGGCCGGTTTTGTTATTTTGATCTTGATGATTACATATGAGTTATTTTTTTTTTTATTACTGAGCCCATCCCATAGTTCTCATCTATCTTTATATCATTAAACCAGCCTTTAAAAACATCATAGTATTCATTTTAATCTTCGAATAATATACCAATATCCAGCACATATAAATAAGCCTCGTTGATAGTACATTGAAAAAGCTTTCCAGAAATTCGATGAGGCCAAAATATTTGTTGGTAACGTCTAACTGTCTGGTTTTGACTCACTGTTTTCGAATAAGGTTAGACACGATGATATCGCTCTCCAATCTGCAGAGGTGTTTGAATAGTCGAAATACGTGGAACAAAAAAGAAAACATATTATTAACCGAAATTTATTTGAACTTTTTTGAACCCAACATAAAATCGTGTGTATTTTACATATCTATTTAATCTTTGTTATGTTGGTGCACATTTCTTACTTCACTTAATTTCATAAAAAACAGTTTATGCATATTTCTTACTTTTTTTTTTTTCAAAGAGGCTTTTTGAAAAAAAAAACGTGGTCAGACATTATTTTGGCAGTCGGCATTTAAAAGCAATCAGAGGTGTAAGAAATACTATTTTAATTTATATGTTCACCTCTCGTAAACATTATATTTAACGTCAAAATTGGTATATTTTTTAAATTATTTAATATAATATGTTTCAACACCCTACTTAAGCTCAGTTTATAAATTCTACTAAGTTTTGGTACTAATCCATAGGTCGCGTCAACGCTGATAGATGGCGTTAGTATCAAAGTTGAAAGTTGTTTTGTCTTACACCACGTGGTTCTGACTATGCAAAGACTCACTGTTTTCGAATAAGGTTAGACACGATGATATCGCTCTCCAATCTGCAGAGGTGTTTGAATAGTCGAAATACGTGGAACAAAAAAGAAAACATATTATTAACCGAAATTTATTTGAACTTTTTTGAACCCAACATAAAATCGTGTGTATTTTTTCATATCTATTTAATCTTTGTTATGTTGGTGCACATTTCTTACTTCACTTAATTTCATAAAAAACAGTTTATGCATATTTCTTACTTTTTTTTTTTTCAAAGAGGCTTTTTGAAAAAAAAAACGTGGTCAGACATTATTTTGGCAGTCGGCATTTAAAAGCAATCAGAGGTGTAAGAAATACTATTTTAATTTATATGTTCACCTCTCGTAAACATTATATTTAACGTCAAAATTGGTATATTTTTTAAATTATTTAATATAATATGTTTCAACACCCTACTTAAGCTCAGTTTATAAATTCTACTAAGTTTTGGTACTAATCCATAGGTCGCGTCAACGCTGATAGATGGCGTTAGTATCAAAGTTGAAAGTTGTTTTGTCTTACACCACGTGGTTCTGACTATGCAAAGTATTAGAGAAAAATAAACCAGATAGAAATAGTCTTCGGCATTTTCACTAATGATTTATTGCATTTCTCTTTGTTTGTCATAATGTTATAAAAGTCTATTTTGCAAGAACTCAATTACAATCATTCAGGAATAGAAATATTTTAAGAATGTTTTAAACCTACTTATTTCAGTTTATTTATTCGGCAAAGTTTTGGTTGGTGTCGCCTTTTTAGGTCACGCCAATGCTTATTATAGATGACATTGTCACGTTAGTATCGAAGTTGAAGTTCCATCGTACACCGCGCGGATCTGGCTATCCAAAGTACTAGGGCAACATAAACCAGATAGAAAATAATCTTCGGAATTTCTACAAATTATTTGTTGCATTTCTCTTTGTTTGTCTTAGTAAATTGTAACTGATAAGTATCGATAATATTAATTTATCTTTCAAATAGTATGTGCCTGAATTTCATCCGATGCTTGGGTTTATTTTTTTTTTGGTTTCAGTCATTTATTTATGTAAACACAAAACACTTAAAAGAGAAAAAGTGATAAAGAGAATTGTAGCTTTTTTAAGAAAAATGTGAGAGCAGTGGTGGCCCAATGGTAGCGGCCGCACCTTACAAGTTGTAGGTCGTGAGTTGGAACCCAGGCAGGCGCTTTACTTTGTGTGAATTATTTCATCACCGCTGCTCTCAAAACGGTAAAGGAAAACATCGCGAGGAAACCGGCATTGCCTAGAACCAAAAATTCGAAGACAAGTGAAATCCACCAACCCGCACTGGGCCCGTGTGGTGGATTACGGAAAATTCCCTCTCACAGAGAGGAGGCCTGTGTCCCAGCAGTGGGAACATTAAAAGGCTGATGATGAAGAAAAATGTATAGCTTTCTATTCACTTTTTCCTAAAATTTGTTAAATAATAAAAATAAAGGCAGAATATTTAAAAATGTTATGTCTTTTCTTAGTATCATTATTTCGCCCGATCAAGCTCAAAAGAATTTACAAACTCTGCGGGATATGAAAGGCTGTGTGTGTGACTTCCGTGTTCATGATTGTTTCTATTGGCAATACTCCTTTATTTCTCCCTTCACTTCTTTCAAAATGTCAGTGTTGAATATGTTGACGATTTCATTTTAGGTGCAAGAATTTTATTGTTTTTGCACATCGTTTTCACCTGCCATAAACATAATATTGAAAGTTAAGTTGAAATATTTTTAACACCCAATTTTAAATGTGGCAAAGTTTTGGAGAATGTCGTCGTTCATAGGTCACGCCAACCGCTAGTAGATGGCGTTAGTATCAGAGTTGAGTTCCATCGTACACCGCGGGATTCGGGATATCCAAAGTACTAGGGCAACATAGACCAGATAGATATAGCCTTCGGAATTTCTACAAACTCTTTGTTTGTCGTAGTAAATTGTTAAAAATAATTAATATCGATAGTCTTTATTTATCTTATAAAATAGTATACTTACATTTTAGCTTTATTAGAAAAAAAAAGTATCTAAAGCAAATCACTTATTCCTAAAGTTTTTAAATAATATAAATAAAGGAATAATATTTAAAAATGCGGTATCTCCTCATTCAACTTCCCACAGTGTCTCAAGACCAGTGTGTGTTGCCAGTGATTACTTACTGGACAGAGACGTGGTCGCTCACAATGGACCTCATCAGAAAGCTTAAAGTCACCCAAAGGGCAATGGAGAGGGCTATGCTCGATTGCTCGGCGTTTCCTTGCGTGATCGAATCAGAAATGAAGACATCCGCAAGAGAACCAAGGTTACTGATATAGCCCGAAGAATTTCCAAACTTAAGTGGCATTGGGCAGGCCACATTGCTCGCAGAACAGATGGCCGTTGGGGCCGAAAAGTTCTAGAATGGCGACCGCGTACCGGAAGACGCAGCGTTGGAAGGCCTCCCTCTAGGTGGAGCGACGACCTAGTCAAGGCTGCGGGCGTCCGGTGGATGCAAAACGCAAAGGACTGATCAGTGTGGCGACGCTTGGGGGAGGCCTATGTCCAGCAGTGGACGTCTTTCGGCTGAAATGATGATGATGATGATTTAAAAATGCTTTGTCTTTTCTTAGTATCATTATTTCCAAACTATAAAATGGATTTCAGGACATACCTACACGGATTTTATTGGTGATTTTTTCAAAAAGGCTCATAACGTGCGTGTAAGACCGTTATAACGTAGGTGTTGGTTAGTAAGGATCGTAGTTGTAGCAGTTAGTATTCTGTGGCCTCATCTAAAAAAGGTGTGACTTTATAAGTATGTTTATAACAGCTCATGGACGAAACCAATCAACTGTATTCGTTGGTAGTTAGACATAGATGTTGCTACGCTTTCTTTAGTGCTCTTTTGAGCATAAAAACATGATTAAACTAGCCTAAATTAGCATAAGCACAGATTTAGTACAAAGAAAAAACACAAAAAAAATATATTTTGGGTCATATCTTGAATAAACTTGCTCTGAGTACAAATTGTAGTAAAATCAAAACTTTATGAGAATCAAGCAACCACATGATTTTTGGGCCCTTTAACCTTGAATAGCTTACGACGCAGACACGAGATTTTATGAGGCTTTTGAGACCGCTTTCAGAACGCCAAAAAAGGAGGGGTTTAAGATTTTCCAGCTTATTATCTCTTATTCCGAGATTGACCCTATAATACCAGTTGGTGAACTGACCGCGATGTCAGGAACGTCGATGTATAGGATCTACAGTTTATCAACGTCAAAGTTAATTTTGTCCCTTAATTCTGTTTATCTTATCGTAAGAGCAATTTTCGTTGCCCTCCTAGTTTTTTGGCCGATTTCTTTTTGTATTTGGGTGTGAATGTTTGTAAACAAAGGTATTTGATAATATAAATTATTTCGTTCTTCTTCTTTTCGTGTGAGGATGTGGCCACCTCTGGTGTCAGAGTTAATTAAGTTGCCTCTGGGAACACCACAGGTTATTTTACACTTGGCTATTTCAGACTTACATAAGCTATATAAGTCCAGGTTTCCTCATAATATTTTCCTTCATCGTTGCCTTTTAAGTCCAAGATAAACTTAGAAAGTACATATGAATTTGAAAAGTCACATTGGTACTTGCCCGGATTTGAACCCACGACCTCAAGCACGAGAGGAGAGGTCTTAGCTACTGGGCCAACCGGACATATTGAAATAAATTGGACTCAAGAGTGCGGGACGATCTCGACAGGCCCGCACTAGCAAAAGAATGTCATGTTGAATTGTGGTATAGGAATAGGACCTCCGTTTTGTCTTTGCCTTCGCGATACGTTCTATTTAACTAGCCTACGAGTATTTTGTTAATAGACTATATAAATAGATCGTATCGCGAATATTTGTGCTTATACGTCAAGTAACACGTAAGGCAACAACATTATCAACAATACTTTGCAGTTTGGTGTGAATAATAAAGTAATAGGGAAAATGTATGTGCCACGTTTATCTTTAAAGGATTGCAAACGATTCACCTATAAGTGAACGAATATTTTTTGTACTTTTTTCACTGTCTATATATTATACTAGAACTTCACCCGCGACTTCGTTCGCGTGATCCGTATTTTATCCTACATATTATGACTTTTTAGTTCACCCATCTTAAAGGTTGGATAACCAAAAATCTCTTCTTAGTGTTCGCCTACATCATAAAAAGGGCTTTTGTACAGTAAAATTGGGGTGTAGATTTAAATCGACTTTTAGGAGAAGTTTTAAAAAACTAAATAGGTATAGGTACACGGGGCATGATATAATCTAAACTAGAGAAAATATCCCGTGTGTTGGGCAGCACAATCCAATCCATTTGCATATCCAGTCTTTAATTGGTTTGCCTTACTTTCGCCATAATATATTTTCGATAATTCTATGTGCCTGACTGTTGGTGTCACTTCACCGAGTATAAGCTTATATTTACTTTACTTTATTTCATTGTTGTCTAAACTTAGCTTCAACGTGTTTGAACCGTCGTGGAAAAGAAGAAAGCCCTGTATGGACTGTGTACGTAACGCTGCGGATGCCCATAGGGCAGAGTCCAGAGCTCCGGGTGAAGCGTGAAGCACGTTGTAGCAAGGCGGGGCCACGTCGATACTTTCATTATGCGACAGTTCTCTTCTCCAATAGGTATAACTATGAACCAAACATGAAATATAACCTGTTGCTACGTGACTACGCAACATTCTAACGGCCACCTGTCCAAAGCCTTCAGCGCTCCAGTTATGAATACTAGGAGAGCACGAAGAGGTAAATACGTCCAATAAAAGTTTTCATGAAAGCTCACCGACTGCACACAGATATGATCTATTTCCACACACGGTAAGTCTTCGTAGCGACCACCTGTCCAAAGCCTTCAGCGCTTCGATAATGTATACTAGGAGAGCATGTAACGAAGAGGTAAATACGTCCAATAATAGCTTTCATGAAAGCTCACCGACTGCACACAGATATAATCTATTTCCACACACAGTAGGTAAGCCTTTGTAGCGACCACCTGTCCAAAGCCTTCAGCGCTTTGATCATGTATACTAGGAGAGCATGTTACGAAGAGGTAAATACGTCCAATAATAGCTTTCATGAAAGCTCACCGACTGCACACAGATATAATCTATTTCCACACACAGTAGGTAAGCCTTTGTAGCGACCACCTGTCCAAAGCCTTCAGCGCTTCGATCATGTATTCTAGGAGAGCATGTTACGAAAAGGTTAATACGTCCAATAATAGCTTTCATGAAAGCTCACCGACTGCACACAGATATAATCTATTTCCACACACAGTAGGTAAGCCTTCAGTGGGATAGAGAAAGTCGCTCATGCAGTAGTGTGAGTGAGATGGCATCCCAGCGACCTTGACGACCACGTGCGTTACATTGAAATATCAAAAACAGATGCAAGATAACATTAAATAAATGAGCGGTTCACTATCAAACTATTTATTTAGTCGACCGTCCAGATCGCCGAAACGAAAAACAGGAAAAGTGTATTTTTATTGCTTTTTTATACAACAATCAGTGAACGACCATGATTTTATTTGCCTTTCCTCTTCTTTTCAGTGTTGATTTGAATCTAATGAGTACAATGTGTAATGTGTGTGTAGTATGTGTTGCGTGTGTGTAGTAGTGTGTGGATAGGGTGCCTTATAGCCACCCTATAGCTCTGTCGTTCATATTGTTTAAGTATTTTCGTATATTTTTTGCGGTTAACTCACCGTAATACAATAATGCATTGATTCTTCTTTTTATTTTAGTTTTAATTTTAAAATAAATTATATAATTAGCCACGACGAAAAATCGTTAATAATTTTTGAGCATAACTGTACTTTGACAGTAGGACATTCTGCCAATAGGCCAATTAGCTAATAGGTTATTTTATGAAGATCTGCTCATACGTCCTTTTGCGAATATGACGTAACATGATATATGATATGGTGTCTGGGGAGACACGAAATGAAAGATGTTATCGTTTTCCGTCCAGGAAACTCGAGTGAAAGCTACTCACAACCACGTGGAAGGCAGACAGTCTCACTACACAACAACAGTAGTAAACAAAAGGGACAGAGCTATGCGTTACGTTTATCGTGCGAGTGAGATAGACACGTGCAATTATGTGTACTGCTAAGCAGAGTGACCCTTTTCCCATTGTTGTGAAGTACGCGCTATAGTTATGACATTGCCATCGCCCAAAATAATTCTAATTATGTATTTTAACGTAATTATTGTCGTGTATGAAAACATTAGAAATTTTTTGCCGACGTTATAATACAAGATAGGCTAAAAGTAAATAACAATGACAGATAATCTTAATAAATACGTACGACGTACGGCCATACGCCATCGATACATGGTGGACATCCCAATCATACGCACTAAGCGTTTAGCTAATACTTTCATTGTGCGCACAGCTAAGGAGTGGAATCCCTGCCGGAGTCTTTGTTCCCTGATAGCTACAACCTTGGGGTCTTTAAGTCAAGAGTGAATAGGCGAGCTTCACCGTAGACCACATCATCGCTTACCATAAATGATTATTAAAAAAAACCATAAAAGTCAAAATTAATCAAATTTGTACAATAATGTTCATGTGGTATAGATTAGTTTTCATGCTTAGTAAATAAATTTGTATACGCGTCGTTTACTACGCGTAGCGATGGCTACGAACTACGTAGCAATAGATCTCGTAGCAGCTACGATGTTCATATATCACAACATAATATAAGCAATGACGGAAGTTTTATCATTCGTGACAATTAAGTTTTATCAAAAACAAAATATATGTAACTGCAGATTTTTGCGGTGGGATCTCAAATTAATGGCCGCAAAATTAGATTCAAAGTCATTTCCACCATGCGCCATTCGCCGTTCGTGACGATAAGTTTCAGCGCTTGTCTGAAAACTACTAGAACACTATAAATCTAATGGATAAAGACTAGACTAGTAGTAGTCTGAATTAAACATTATGAAGCGAGAATGAGGCTTATTTTTTTACTTTTGAGAGGTACTCGAGACGGGGTTTTTTTAATTTGGAATTAAATTTTCATTTCATGCTTTTTAAACAACAATTAAATATAATTTACCTATTAATATACATGCGTCGAAAGAGAATCTAGCGAAACAATTATGACACGATATCTTGTGACAAAACTCCGTTTCAAAGAATAAAATGCGTATAACTTTTAACGACTGAACCGACTTTCATCAAACATAGCTAAGAATAAAAACACTCTCGACAAAGTCACTTTTCAAACACTCTCGACAATGTTACTTTTCAGTTCATCCGTTTAGGAGCCATGACACACATATATACAGATCAAACTTATAACACCCATACGTCAACAACACACGTCAAACTTTAACATCCCTCGCGACCATTCAACTACAAAGTACTAGGTCAGCATAAACTTGATAGAAATAGCTTGTTTTCACTGGAGTCATAAGACAAAAAAAATCTGACACCGGTCTTGCCAAGGGTTACCGTAATACCTAGTAATCGGTTTGTGAGGTTACATAGGCCACGCACAACCCATGTAAAATTCTCAGCTAGATTTTAGACTGGAAGATGAACCCAATATGGTCGGAAAAAGTTATGTAGATTGATTGTGTTTGTTGCATTCTTAATAATTGTGTATTCTTAATTATGACGTATGGGGAATAAGTTTATTTTGTACCTTTTTCAACATCGAAAGGGCTGGGTATTTAGCAAAACATTGTATTTGACTGTCAACATTTTAAATCAATCAGTTGTGAATGAAATATTTTTGTAATTATTTTTACATCTTAATCAATGGTTGAGTAAACAATAAACAGATATACAATTTTTAGAAATGTTTGAACTCATAATTAAGTCAGTTTACAAATTAACCAAATGTGTAGAAAATATTTATATTTTAAATAGGCAGTAAGTCGTATCGAAACCAAGTTTTCCTAGTAAAGGGTACCGATAAATAGTTTGAGTGAAAAATAATCACATTATAATTTTATTTAGATTTTGTCATGTCGTTTTTTATTATTAATCAATTCAAAATTAAAGCATGTGAGGATGCAGTAATATTTTCAGGTTTTTATGGTCAAATAAATTTTGATTTGTGTAAGAAACTGGTAATGCCACTGGATTATTTCTAACGTTACTCTCTATTTCATAAAAAAAATACATTCTCGTCAACATTTAAAAATAGCAGGCATTTCACACTATTTAATAAATTATTTGGTATGAATTATCATGTTCCGATTGATCCGGACAATCGTCGCTACTACGAAACTTGTAGACCGTTGCTACGTTGCTACGCGTTCTGTAGCGACAATAATGGCCAAAGTCTTCAGCACGCCGTTCAAAAGTATCAGGCTACTATAAGTATAAAGCAGAAAACACTTTCCTTAGCATGAAACTCGCTCAAAATCAGGACCTCCTCACACCACCAACATGTTGAAACATACATGTACACAATCAATAAAGGGGTGGAGTGATTCATTCTAAGTGATTCATTCTTGTGGTGAGCGAGAGATCGGTGTTTTTGTTCCTGTCTCACTTTAGGAACCCTGACCTACGACAACGTGTAAATGAACATAATGTAACTAACAAACACAGGCTGGATTTTATCTTAGAAGATTTAGACAATATTATTTTTAGATTTGATATTCTTTTCAAAATATTATCGTTACAAAATTATATTTTATTTTATTCTTAACATTCCGATATTCTGCGGTTTACGATAATTGGAATCGAAATCAAGTTCTTTAAATATTTCCATGCCCTGTTTAATTCACAGTAACTTATTACCTTATTGATTTCGTTTGTTAATTTTTTATCCAAATTACAATACATTTTATTATTGTTACTAGCTTCTGCCCGCGGCATCAATCGCGTGAATAGTGTTTTATTGACCCTGGGTAAGTTTATGTCGGGACGAAAAGTTTCATATTTTCTTCCCCAGGATATAACAAATTTCCGTACGATCTGGTCAGCCTTAAAGTCGTTAAAAGGTAACAAACAAACTTAGTTAATGTTGCATTTACTCATATAATATTAGTATGGATCCATTACTGTAATAGTTTATAAGTATGTTTCAACACCATATTAACTCAATTCATAAATTTAACTGTTTTGCATGATGTCGCATTTATAGGTCACGCCACTCACTGGTAGATGGCGATAGTATCGAGGTTGAAGTTCCATCATACGCCGCGCGGTTAAAACTAACCAAAGCACTAGGGCAACATAAACCTGATAGAAATAGCTTTCGGCATTTTCACAAATATCTGTTGCACTTATTTTTCTTTGGTAGTAAATTGGTAGTTAATTATTTGACTCTTGAGTTTTTGTTTTTGACAAAATAAATTCGAAATCAATGGTTTCAGTAATGTTTGAGAGATAGAGAGAATTTTTGGCTTTATTATAGAAAAGAAAAATGTATCTAAAGTTATTTTTAGGGTCCGTACCCAAAGAGTAAAAACGGGACCCTATTACTAAATTTCCACGATCCGTTTGTCTGTCTGTCAGTCTGTCTCCAGGCTGGGTCTCATGAACTGTGATAGCTAGACAGTTGAAATTTTCACAGATGATGTATTTCTGTTGCCGCTATAACAACAAATCTATCTATACTAATATTATAAAGAGGTAAAGTTTGTGAGTTTGTGAGTTTGTGAGTTTGTGAGTTTGTGAGTTTGTGACGTTGTAAGGGGTAATCTCTGGATCTACTAAACCGATTTTGAAAATTCTTGCACCGGTAGAAAGCTACATTATTCCTGAGTGTCATAGGCTATAAAATATTTTCAGAAAAAATAGAGATCCTTATGAAAATTGCAATAATGTAACCCAAGGTAGCAAAATGTTGTCTGTAAAATACATTATTTGGCGTGCGCTGAGAAAACTATTGATGATAGATACAAATTAGTAGGTAGGGTAGGTAGAATAGGCAGGTTAGGCAGGGTAGGCAGATTAGGCAGGGTAGGCAGAGTAGGCAGGGTAGGCAGGGTAAGCAGAGTAGGCAGGGTAAGCAGAGTAGGCAGGGTAGGCAGGGTAGGCATGGTATCAGAGTAGGCAGGGTAGGCAGGGTAGGCAGGGTAGGCAGGGTAGGCAGGGTAGGCAGGATAGGCAGGGTAGGCAGGGTAGGCAAGATAGGCAGGGTAGGCAGGAAAGGCAGGAAAGGCAGGGTAGGCAGGAAAGGCAGGGTAGGCAGGATAGGCAGGGTAGGCAGGGTAGGCAGATTAGGCATGGTAGGCAGGGTAAACAGAGTAGACAGGGTAAGCAGAGTAGGCAGGGTAGGCAGGGTAGGCAGGGTAGGCAGGGTAGGCATGGTAAGCAGAGTAGGCAGGGTAGGCAGGGTAGGCATGGTAAGCAGAGTAGGCAGGGTAGGCAGGGTAGGCAGGGTAGGCAGGGTAGGCATGGTAAGCAGAGTAGGCAGGGTAGGCAGGTTAAGCAGGGTAGGCAGGGTAAGCAGAGTAGGCAGGGTAGGCAGGGTAGGCAAGATAGGCTGGGTAGGCAGGAAAGGCAGGGTAGGCAAGGAAGGCAGGAAAGGCAGGGTAGGCAGGATAGGTAGGGTAGGCAGGGTAGGCTGGGTAGGCAGGGCAGACAGGGTAGGCAGGGTAGGCATGGTAAGCAGAGTAGGCAGGGTAGGCAGGTTAAGCAGGGTAGGCAGGGTAAGCAGAGTAGGCAGGGTAGGCAAGATAGGCTGGGTAGGCAGGAAAGGCAGGGTAGGCAGGAAAGGCAGGGTAGGCAAGATAGGCAGGGTAGGCAGGAAAGGCAGGGTAGGCAGGGTAGGCAGGGTAGGCAGGGTAGGAAGGGTAGGCAAGGTAGGCATAGTAGGCAGGGTAGGCAGGAAAGGCAGGGTAGGCTGGGTAGGCAGGAAAGTCAGGGTAGGCAGGGTAGCCAGGGTAGGGGCAGGGTAGGCAGGATAGGTAGGGTAGGCAGGGTAGGCTGGGTAGGCAGGGTAGGCAGGGTAGCCAGGGGTAGGCAGGATAGACAGGGTAGGCAGGTTAGGCAGGGTAGGCAGGGCAGGCAGGGTTGGCAGGGTAGGCATGGTAAGTAGAGCAGGCAGGGTAGGCAGGGTAGGCAGGGTAGGCAGGGTAGGCAGGGTAGGCAGGGTAGGCAGGATAGGCAGGATAGGCCGGGTAGGCAGGATAGGCAGGGTAGGCAGGAAAGTCAGGGTAGGCAGGGTAGGCAGGGTAGCCAGGGTAGGGGCAGGGTAGGCAGGATAGGTAGGGTAGGCAGGGTAGGCTGGGTAGGCAGGGTAGGCAGGGTAGCCAGGGGTAGGCAGGATAGACAGGGTAGGTAGGGTAGGCAGGTTAGGCAGGATAGGCAGGGTAGGCAGGGCAGGCAGGGTTGGCAGGGTAGGCATGGTAAGTAGAGCAGGCAGGGTAGGCAGGGTAGCCAGGGTAGGCAGGGTAGGCAGGGTAGGCAGGGTAGGCAGGATAGGCCGGGTAGGCAGGATAGGCAGGGCAGGCAGGAAAGGCAGGGTAGGCAGGAAAGTCAGGGTAGGCAGGGTAGCCAGGGTAGGGGCAGGGTAGGCAGGGTAGGTAGGGTAGGCAGGGTAGGCATGGTAAGCAGAGTAGGCAGGGTAGGCAGGATAAGCAGGGTAGGCAGGGTAAGCAGAGTAGGCAGGGTAGGCAAGATAGGCTGGGTAGACAGGAAAGGCAGGGTAGGCAAGATAGGCAGGGTAGGCAGGAAAGGCAGGGTAGGCAGGGTAGGCAGGGTAGGCAGGGTAGGCAGGGTAGGCAGGGTAGGCAGGGTAGGCAAGGTAGGCATAGTAGGCAGGGTAGGCAGGAAAGGCAGGGTAGGCAGGGTAGACAGGAAAGTCAGGGTAGGCAGGGTAGCCAGGGTAGGGGCAGGGTAGGCAGGATAGGTAGGGTAGGCAGGGTAGGCTGGGTAGGCAGGGTAGGCAGGGTAGCCAGGGGTAGGCAGGATAGACAGGGTAGGTAGGGTAGGCAGGGTAGGCAGGGCAGGCAGGGTTGGCAGGGTAGGCATGGTAAGTAGAGCAGGCAGGGTAGGCAGGGTAGGCAGGTTAGGCAGGGTAGGCAGGGTAGGCAGGATAGGCCGGGTAGGCAGGATAGGCAGGGTAGGCAGGAAAGTCAGGGTAGGCAGGGTAGCCAGGGTAGGGGCAGGGTAGGCAGGATAGGTAGGGCAGGCAGGGTAGGCTGGGTAGGCAGGGCAGGCAGGGTAGCCAGGGGTAGGCAGGATAGACAGGGTACGTAGGGTAGGCAGGTTAGGCAGGGTAGGCAGGGTAGGCAGGGCAGGCAGGGTTGGCAGGGTAGGCATGGTAAGTAGAGCAGGCAGGGTAGGCAGGGTAGGCAGGGTAGGCAAGGTAGGCAGGATAGGCCGGGTAGGCAGGATAGGCAGGGCAGGCAGGAAAGGCAGGGTAGGCAGGGTAGGCAGGAAAGTCAGGGTAGGCAGGGTAGCCAGGGTAGGGGCAGGGTAGGCAGGGTAGGCAGGGCAGGCAGGGTTGGCAGGGTAGGCATGGTAAGTAGAGCAGGCAGGGTAGGCAGGGTAGGCAGGGTAGGCAGGGTAGGCAGGGTAGGCAGGGTAGGCAGGGTAGGCAGGGTAGGCAGGGTAGGCAGGGTAGGCAGGATAGGCCGGGTAGGCAGGATAGGCAGGGTAGGCAGGAAAGTCAGGGTAGGCAGGGTAGGCAGGGTAGCTAGGGTAGGGGCAGGGTAGGCAGGATAGGTAGGGTAGGCAGGGTAGGCTGGGTAGGCAGGGTAGGCAGGGTAGCCAGGGGTAGGCAGGATAGACAGGGTAGGTAGGGTAGGCAGGTTAGGCAGGATAGGCAGGGTAGGCAGGGCAGGCAGGGTTGGCAGGGTAGGCATGGTAAGTAGAGCAGGCAGGGTAGGCAGGTTAAGCAGGGTAGGCAGGGTAAGCAGAGTAGGCAGGGTAGGCAAGATAGGCTGGGTAGGCAGGAAAGGCAGGGTAGGCAGGAAAGGCAGGGTAGGCAAGATAGGCAGGGTAGGCAGGAAAGGCAGGGTAGGCAGGGTAGGCAGGGTAGGCAGGGTAGGAAGGGTAGGCAAGGTAGGCATAGTAGGCAGGGTAGGCAGGAAAGGCAGGGTAGGCTGGGTAGGCAGGAAAGTCAGGGTAGGCAGGGTAGCCAGGGTAGGGGCAGGGTAGGCAGGATAGGTAGGGTAGGCAGGGTAGGCTGGGTAGGCAGGGTAGGCAGGGTAGCCAGGGGTAGGCAGGATAGACAGGGTAGGCAGGTTAGGCAGGGTAGGCAGGGCAGGCAGGGTTGGCAGGGTAGGCATGGTAAGTAGAGCAGGCAGGGTAGGCAGGGTAGGCAGGGTAGGCAGGGTAGGCAGGGTAGGCAGGGTAGGCAGGATAGGCCGGGTAGGCAGGATAGGCAGGGTAGGCAGGAAAGTCAGGGTAGGCAGGGTAGGCAGGGTAGGCAGGGTAGCCAGGGTAGGGGCAGGGTAGGCAGGATAGGTAGGGTAGGCAGGGTAGGCTGGGTAGGCAGGGTAGGCAGGGTAGCCAGGGGTAGGCAGGATAGACAGGGTAGGTAGGGTAGGCAGGTTAGGCAGGATAGGCAGGGTAGGCAGGGCAGGCAGGGTTGGCAGGGTAGGCATGGTAAGTAGAGCAGGCAGGGTAGGCAGGGTAGCCAGGTTAGGCAGGGTAGGCAGGGTAGGCAGGGTAGGCAGGGTAGGCAGGGTAGGCAGGATAGGCCGGGTAGGCAGGATAGGCAGGGCAGGCAGGAAAGGCAGGGTAGGCAGGAAAGTCAGGGTAGGCTGGGTAGCCAGGGTAGGGGCAGGGTAGGCAGGGTAGGTAGGGTAGGCAGGGTAGGCATGGTAAGCAGAGTAGGCAGGGTAGGCAGGATAAGCAGGGTAGGCAGGGTAAGCAGAGTAGGCAGGGTAGGCAAGATAGGCTGGGTAGACAGGAAAGGCAGGGTAGGCAAGATAGGCAGGGTAGGCAGGAAAGGCAGGGTAGGCAGGGTAGGCAGGGTAGGCAGGGTAGGCAGGGTAGGCAAGGTAGGCATAGTAGGCAGGGTAGGCAGGGTAGGCAGGGTAGGCAGGGTAGGCAGGGTAGGCAGGGTAGGCAGGGTAGGCAGGGTAGGCAGGATAGGCCGGGTAGGCAGGATAGGCAGGGTAGGCAGGAAAGTCAGGGTAGGCAGGGTAGGCAGGGTAGCCAGGGTAGGGGCAGGGTAGGCAGGGTAGGCTGGGTAGGCAGGGTAGGCAGGGTAGCCAGGGGTAGGCAGGATAGACAGGGTAGGTAGGGTAGGCAGGTTAGGCAGGATAGGCAGGGTAGGCAGGGCAGGCAGGGTTGGCAGGGTAGGCATGGTAAGTAGAGCAGGCAGGGTAGGCAGGGTAGGCAGGGTAGGCAAGGTAGGCAGGATAGGCCGGGTAGGCAGGATAGGCAGGGCAGGCAGGAAAGGCAGGGTAGGCAGGGTAGGCAGGAAAGTCAGGGTAGGCAGGGTAGCCAGGGTAGGGGCAGGGTAGGCAGGGTAGGCAGGGCAGGCAGGGTTGGCAGGGTAGGCATGGTAAGTAGAGCAGGCAGGGTAGGCAGGGTAGGCAGGGTAGGCAGGGTAGGCAGGGTAGGCAGGGTAGGCAGGGTAGGCAGGGTAGGCAGGGTAGGCAGGGTAGGCAGGATAGGCCGGGTAGGCAGGATAGGCAGGGTAGGCAGGAAAGTCAGGGTAGGCAGGGTAGGCAGGGTAGCCAGGGTAGGGGCAGGGTAGGCAGGATAGGTAGGGTAGGCAGGGTAGGCTGGGTAGGCAGGGTAGGCAGGGTAGCCAGGGGTAGGCAGGATAGACAGGGTAGGTAGGGTAGGCAGGTTAGGCAGGATAGGCAGGGTAGGCAGGGCAGGCAGGGTTGGCAGGGTAGGCATGGTAAGTAGAGCAGGCAGGGTAGGCAGGTTAAGCAGGGTAGGCAGGGTAAGCAGAGTAGGCAGGGTAGGCAAGATAGGCTGGGTAGGCAGGAAAGGCAGGGTAGGCAGGAAAGGCAGGGTAGGCAAGATAGGCAGGGTAGGCAGGAAAGGCAGGGTAGGCAGGGTAGGCAGGGTAGGCAGGGTAGGAAGGGTAGGCAAGGTAGGCATAGTAGGCAGGGTAGGCAGGAAAGGCAGGGTAGGCTGGGTAGGCAGGAAAGTCAGGGTAGGCAGGGTAGCCAGGGTAGGGGCAGGGTAGGCAGGATAGGTAGGGTAGGCAGGGTAGGCTGGGTAGGCAGGGTAGGCAGGGTAGCCAGGGGTAGGCAGGATAGACAGGGTAGGCAGGTTAGGCAGGGTAGGCAGGGCAGGCAGGGTTGGCAGGGTAGGCATGGTAAGTAGAGCAGGCAGGGTAGGCAGGGTAGGCAGGGTAGGCAGGGTAGGCAGGGTAGGCAGGGTAGGCAGGATAGGCCGGGTAGGCAGGATAGGCAGGGTAGGCAGGAAAGTCAGGGTAGGCAGGGTAGGCAGGGTAGGCAGGGTAGCCAGGGTAGGGGCAGGGTAGGCAGGATAGGTAGGGTAGGCAGGGTAGGCTGGGTAGGCAGGGTAGGCAGGGTAGCCAGGGGTAGGCAGGATAGACAGGGTAGGTAGGGTAGGCAGGTTAGGCAGGATAGGCAGGGTAGGCAGGGCAGGCAGGGTTGGCAGGGTAGGCATGGTAAGTAGAGCAGGCAGGGTAGGCAGGGTAGCCAGGGTAGGCAGGGTAGGCAGGGTAGGCAGGGTAGGCAGGGTAGGCAGGGTAGGCAGGATAGGCCGGGTAGGCAGGATAGGCAGGGCAGGCAGGAAAGGCAGGGTAGGCAGGAAAGTCAGGGTAGGCAGGGTAGCCAGGGTAGGGGCAGGGTAGGCAGGGTAGGTAGGGTAGGCAGGGTAGGCATGGTAAGCAGAGTAGGCAGGGTAGGCAGGATAAGCAGGGTAGGCAGGGTAAGCAGAGTAGGCAGGGTAGGCAAGATAGGCTGGGTAGACAGGAAAGGCAGGGTAGGCAAGATAGGCAGGGTAGGCAGGAAAGGCAGGGTAGGCAGGGTAGGCAGGGTAGGCAGGGTAGGCAGGGTAGGCAGGGTAGGCAAGGTAGGCATAGTAGGCAGGGTAGGCAGGAAAGGCAGGGTAGGCAGGGTAGACAGGAAAGTCAGGGTAGGCAGGGTAGCCAGGGTAGGGGCAGGGTAGGCAGGATAGGTAGGGTAGGCAGGGTAGGCTGGGTAGGCAGGGTAGGCAGGGTAGCCAGGGGTAGGCAGGATAGACAGGGTAGGTAGGGTAGGCAGGGTAGGCAGGGCAGGCAGGGTTGGCAGGGTAGGCATGGTAAGTAGAGCAGGCAGGGTAGGCAGGGTAGGCAGGTTAGGCAGGGTAGGCAGGGTAGGCAGGATAGGCCGGGTAGGCAGGATAGGCAGGGTAGGCAGGAAAGTCAGGGTAGGCAGGGTAGCCAGGGTAGGGGCAGGATAGGCAGGATAGGTAGGGCAGGCAGGGTAGGCTGGGTAGGCAGGGTAGGCAGGGTAGCCAGGGGTAGGCAGGATAGACAGGGTAGGTAGGGTAGGCAGGTTAGGCAGGGTAGGCAGGGTAGGCAGGGCAGGCAGGGTTGGCAGGGTAGGCATGGTAAGTAGAGCAGGCAGGGTAGGCAGGGTAGGCAGGGTAGGCAGGGTAGGCAGGATAGGCCGGGTAGGCAGGATAGGCAGGGCAGGCAGGAAAGGCAGGGTAGGCAGGGTAGGCAGGAAAGTCAGGGTAGGCAGGGTAGCCAGGGTAGGGGCAGGGTAGGCAGGGTTGGCAGGGTAGGCATGGTAAGTAGAGCAGGCAGGGTAGGCAGGGTAGGCAGGGTAGGCAGGGTAGGCAGGGTAGGCAGGGTAGGCAGGATAGGCCGGGTAGGCAGGATAGGCAGGGTAGGCAGGAAAGTCAGGGTAGGCAGGGTAGGCAGGGTAGGCAGGGTAGCCAGGGTAGGGGCAGGGTAGGCAGGATAGGTAGGGTAGGCAGGGTAGGCTGGGTAGGCAGGGTAGGCAGGGTAGCCAGGGGTAGGCAGGATAGACAGGGTAGGTAGGGTAGGCAGGTTAGGCAGGATAGGCAGGGTAGGCAGGGCAGGCAGGGTTGGCAGGGTAGGCATGGTAAGTAGAGCAGGCAGGGTAGGCAGGGTAGCCAGGGTAGGCAGGGTAGGCAGGGTAGGCAGGGTAGGCAGGATAGGCCGGGTAGGCAGGATAGGCAGGGCAGGCAGGAAAGGCAGGGTAGGCAGGAAAGTCAGGGTAGGCAGGGTAGCCAGGGTAGGGGCAGGGTAGGCAGGGTAGGTAGGGTAGGCAGGGTAGGCATGGTAAGCAGAGTAGGCAGGGTAGGCAGGATAAGCAGGGTAGGCAGGGTAAGCAGAGTAGGCAGGGTAGGCAAGATAGGCTGGGTAGACAGGAAAGGCAGGGTAGGCAAGATAGGCAGGGTAGGCAGGAAAGGCAGGGTAGGCAGGGTAGGCAGGGTAGGCAGGGTAGGCAGGGTAGGCAGGGTAGGCAAGGTAGGCATAGTAGGCAGGGTAGGCAGGAAAGGCAGGGTAGGCAGGGTAGACAGGAAAGTCAGGGTAGGCAGGGTAGCCAGGGTAGGGGCAGGGTAGGCAGGATAGGTAGGGTAGGCAGGGTAGGCTGGGTAGGCAGGGTAGGCAGGGTAGCCAGGGGTAGGCAGGATAGACAGGGTAGGTAGGGTAGGCAGGGTAGGCAGGGCAGGCAGGGTTGGCAGGGTAGGCATGGTAAGTAGAGCAGGCAGGGTAGGCAGGGTAGGCAGGTTAGGCAGGGTAGGCAGGGTAGGCAGGATAGGCCGGGTAGGCAGGATAGGCAGGGTAGGCAGGAAAGTCAGGGTAGGCAGGGTAGCCAGGGTAGGGGCAGGGTAGGCAGGATAGGTAGGGCAGGCAGGGTAGGCTGGGTAGGCAGGGCAGGCAGGGTAGCCAGGGGTAGGCAGGATAGACAGGGTACGTAGGGTAGGCAGGTTAGGCAGGGTAGGCAGGGTAGGCAGGGCAGGCAGGGTTGGCAGGGTAGGCATGGTAAGTAGAGCAGGCAGGGTAGGCAGGGTAGGCAGGGTAGGCAAGGTAGGCAGGATAGGCCGGGTAGGCAGGATAGGCAGGGCAGGCAGGAAAGGCAGGGTAGGCAGGGTAGGCAGGAAAGTCAGGGTAGGCAGGGTAGCCAGGGTAGGGGCAGGGTAGGCAGGGTAGGCAGGGCAGGCAGGGTTGGCAGGGTAGGCATGGTAAGTAGAGCAGGCAGGGTAGGCAGGGTAGGCAGGGTAGGCAGGGTAGGCAGGGTAGGCAGGGTAGGCAGGGTAGGCAGGGTAGGCAGGGTAGGCAGGGTAGGCAGGGTAGGCAGGATAGGCCGGGTAGGCAGGATAGGCAGGGTAGGCAGGAAAGTCAGGGTAGGCAGGGTAGGCAGGGTAGCTAGGGTAGGGGCAGGGTAGGCAGGATAGGTAGGGTAGGCAGGGTAGGCTGGGTAGGCAGGGTAGGCAGGGTAGCCAGGGGTAGGCAGGATAGACAGGGTAGGTAGGGTAGGCAGGTTAGGCAGGATAGGCAGGGTAGGCAGGGCAGGCAGGGTTGGCAGGGTAGGCATGGTAAGTAGAGCAGGCAGGGTAGGCAGGTTAAGCAGGGTAGGCAGGGTAAGCAGAGTAGGCAGGGTAGGCAAGATAGGCTGGGTAGGCAGGAAAGGCAGGGTAGGCAGGAAAGGCAGGGTAGGCAAGATAGGCAGGGTAGGCAGGAAAGGCAGGGTAGGCAGGGTAGGCAGGGTAGGCAGGGTAGGAAGGGTAGGCAAGGTAGGCATAGTAGGCAGGGTAGGCAGGAAAGGCAGGGTAGGCTGGGTAGGCAGGAAAGTCAGGGTAGGCAGGGTAGCCAGGGTAGGGGCAGGGTAGGCAGGATAGGTAGGGTAGGCAGGGTAGGCTGGGTAGGCAGGGTAGGCAGGGTAGCCAGGGGTAGGCAGGATAGACAGGGTAGGCAGGTTAGGCAGGGTAGGCAGGGCAGGCAGGGTTGGCAGGGTAGGCATGGTAAGTAGAGCAGGCAGGGTAGGCAGGGTAGGCAGGGTAGGCAGGGTAGGCAGGGTAGGCAGGGTAGGCAGGATAGGCCGGGTAGGCAGGATAGGCAGGGTAGGCAGGAAAGTCAGGGTAGGCAGGGTAGGCAGGGTAGGCAGGGTAGCCAGGGTAGGGGCAGGGTAGGCAGGATAGGTAGGGTAGGCAGGGTAGGCTGGGTAGGCAGGGTAGGCAGGGTAGCCAGGGGTAGGCAGGATAGACAGGGTAGGTAGGGTAGGCAGGTTAGGCAGGATAGGCAGGGTAGGCAGGGCAGGCAGGGTTGGCAGGGTAGGCATGGTAAGTAGAGCAGGCAGGGTAGGCAGGGTAGCCAGGTTAGGCAGGGTAGGCAGGGTAGGCAGGGTAGGCAGGGTAGGCAGGGTAGGCAGGATAGGCCGGGTAGGCAGGATAGGCAGGGCAGGCAGGAAAGGCAGGGTAGGCAGGAAAGTCAGGGTAGGCTGGGTAGCCAGGGTAGGGGCAGGGTAGGCAGGGTAGGTAGGGTAGGCAGGGTAGGCATGGTAAGCAGAGTAGGCAGGGTAGGCAGGATAAGCAGGGTAGGCAGGGTAAGCAGAGTAGGCAGGGTAGGCAAGATAGGCTGGGTAGACAGGAAAGGCAGGGTAGGCAAGATAGGCAGGGTAGGCAGGAAAGGCAGGGTAGGCAGGGTAGGCAGGGTAGGCAGGGTAGGCAGGGTAGGCAAGGTAGGCATAGTAGGCAGGGTAGGCAGGGTAGGCAGGGTAGGCAGGGTAGGCAGGGTAGGCAGGGTAGGCAGGGTAGGCAGGGTAGGCAGGGTAGGCAGGATAGGCCGGGTAGGCAGGATAGGCAGGGTAGGCAGGAAAGTCAGGGTAGGCAGGGTAGGCAGGGTAGCCAGGGTAGGGGCAGGGTAGGCAGGGTAGGCTGGGTAGGCAGGGTAGGCAGGGTAGCCAGGGGTAGGCAGGATAGACAGGGTAGGTAGGGTAGGCAGGTTAGGCAGGATAGGCAGGGTAGGCAGGGCAGGCAGGGTTGGCAGGGTAGGCATGGTAAGTAGAGCAGGCAGGGTAGGCAGGGTAGGCAGGGTAGGCAAGGTAGGCAGGATAGGCCGGGTAGGCAGGATAGGCAGGGCAGGCAGGAAAGGCAGGGTAGGCAGGGTAGGCAGGAAAGTCAGGGTAGGCAGGGTAGCCAGGGTAGGGGCAGGGTAGGCAGGGTAGGCAGGGCAGGCAGGGTTGGCAGGGTAGGCATGGTAAGTAGAGCAGGCAGGGTAGGCAGGGTAGGCAGGGTAGGCAGGGTAGGCAGGGTAGGCAGGGTAGGCAGGGTAGGCAGGGTAGGCAGGGTAGGCAGGATAGGCCGGGTAGGCAGGATAGGCAGGGTAGGCAGGAAAGTCAGGGTAGGCAGGGTAGGCAGGGTAGCCAGGGTAGGGGCAGGGTAGGCAGGATAGGTAGGGTAGGCAGGGTAGGCTGGGTAGGCAGGGTAGGCAGGGTAGCCAGGGGTAGGCAGGATAGACAGGGTAGGTAGGGTAGGCAGGTTAGGCAGGATAGGCAGGGTAGGCAGGGCAGGCAGGGTTGGCAGGGTAGGCATGGTAAGTAGAGCAGGCAGGGTAGGCAGGTTAAGCAGGGTAGGCAGGGTAAGCAGAGTAGGCAGGGTAGGCAAGATAGGCTGGGTAGGCAGGAAAGGCAGGGTAGGCAGGAAAGGCAGGGTAGGCAAGATAGGCAGGGTAGGCAGGAAAGGCAGGGTAGGCAGGGTAGGCAGGGTAGGCAGGGTAGGAAGGGTAGGCAAGGTAGGCATAGTAGGCAGGGTAGGCAGGAAAGGCAGGGTAGGCTGGGTAGGCAGGAAAGTCAGGGTAGGCAGGGTAGCCAGGGTAGGGGCAGGGTAGGCAGGATAGGTAGGGTAGGCAGGGTAGGCTGGGTAGGCAGGGTAGGCAGGGTAGCCAGGGGTAGGCAGGATAGACAGGGTAGGCAGGTTAGGCAGGGTAGGCAGGGCAGGCAGGGTTGGCAGGGTAGGCATGGTAAGTAGAGCAGGCAGGGTAGGCAGGGTAGGCAGGGTAGGCAGGGTAGGCAGGGTAGGCAGGGTAGGCAGGATAGGCCGGGTAGGCAGGATAGGCAGGGTAGGCAGGAAAGTCAGGGTAGGCAGGGTAGGCAGGGTAGGCAGGGTAGCCAGGGTAGGGGCAGGGTAGGCAGGATAGGTAGGGTAGGCAGGGTAGGCTGGGTAGGCAGGGTAGGCAGGGTAGCCAGGGGTAGGCAGGATAGACAGGGTAGGTAGGGTAGGCAGGTTAGGCAGGATAGGCAGGGTAGGCAGGGCAGGCAGGGTTGGCAGGGTAGGCATGGTAAGTAGAGCAGGCAGGGTAGGCAGGGTAGCCAGGGTAGGCAGGGTAGGCAGGGTAGGCAGGGTAGGCAGGGTAGGCAGGGTAGGCAGGATAGGCCGGGTAGGCAGGATAGGCAGGGCAGGCAGGAAAGGCAGGGTAGGCAGGAAAGTCAGGGTAGGCAGGGTAGCCAGGGTAGGGGCAGGGTAGGCAGGGTAGGTAGGGTAGGCAGGGTAGGCATGGTAAGCAGAGTAGGCAGGGTAGGCAGGATAAGCAGGGTAGGCAGGGTAAGCAGAGTAGGCAGGGTAGGCAAGATAGGCTGGGTAGACAGGAAAGGCAGGGTAGGCAAGATAGGCAGGGTAGGCAGGAAAGGCAGGGTAGGCAGGGTAGGCAGGGTAGGCAGGGTAGGCAGGGTAGGCAGGGTAGGCAAGGTAGGCATAGTAGGCAGGGTAGGCAGGAAAGGCAGGGTAGGCAGGGTAGACAGGAAAGTCAGGGTAGGCAGGGTAGCCAGGGTAGGGGCAGGGTAGGCAGGATAGGTAGGGTAGGCAGGGTAGGCTGGGTAGGCAGGGTAGGCAGGGTAGCCAGGGGTAGGCAGGATAGACAGGGTAGGTAGGGTAGGCAGGGTAGGCAGGGCAGGCAGGGTTGGCAGGGTAGGCATGGTAAGTAGAGCAGGCAGGGTAGGCAGGGTAGGCAGGTTAGGCAGGGTAGGCAGGGTAGGCAGGATAGGCCGGGTAGGCAGGATAGGCAGGGTAGGCAGGAAAGTCAGGGTAGGCAGGGTAGCCAGGGTAGGGGCAGGATAGGCAGGATAGGTAGGGCAGGCAGGGTAGGCTGGGTAGGCAGGGTAGGCAGGGTAGCCAGGGGTAGGCAGGATAGACAGGGTAGGTAGGGTAGGCAGGTTAGGCAGGGTAGGCAGGGTAGGCAGGGCAGGCAGGGTTGGCAGGGTAGGCATGGTAAGTAGAGCAGGCAGGGTAGGCAGGGTAGGCAGGGTAGGCAGGGTAGGCAGGATAGGCCGGGTAGGCAGGATAGGCAGGGCAGGCAGGAAAGGCAGGGTAGGCAGGGTAGGCAGGAAAGTCAGGGTAGGCAGGGTAGCCAGGGTAGGGGCAGGGTAGGCAGGGTAGGTAGGGTAGGCAGGGTAGGTAGGCAATTGACGGGAGCGAAGCCCCGAGGGTCAGCTAGTACAAGATATAAAAACAGAATAAAATAAATATTTAAGTGGGCTCCCATACAACAAACGCGATATTTTTGCCGTATTTTGCGATAATGATACGGAACCCTTCGTGCGTGAGTCCGACTCGCACTTGGCCTGTTTCTCTTTTTTTATAATTATGTAAGTTACGTAAAGTTATTAAATTAACAGTTAGTAGTATTTCTAAAGTTTATTAAATAATAAAAGTAAAGGCAGAATATTTCATAATGTTATGTATAGTTTTCTTAATATCATTATTTTCGCACTTTAAAACAAGATATAACTTCAGAAATACCAGGTGCCTAGTACTTATGATGTACGTGTGTGATCAGATGAAGGAACTTAAACAAATCGAAAGGAGTAGTTATGTATGGACCGTACCAGCTGGTGTTCGGTAGATTCTACCTGGCCCCATGGCAAAAAGGCGTGAGTTAATGTGTGTATAAAACAACTGCTTTAAATTATCAGGGTCATGTTGTCTTCCAGTAGTCATATTAGGTGTTGCGACAAGCGTTTCGTTTTTTGTGACTTACTGCCAATAGTTTTTTCAGTACATTTATTTTATTTGAAAAAGTTTATTGCGTGACATTTTTCGGTTTTTGTCAGTCTATAGTTTTTTACATTATGTTTACTAATTTTGTTGGAATCTTGTTAAAAATAAAAGCAAATAAAGAAAAAGTCGGTCAAATCCTATAAAATTCATCTCGTTTCGACGTTGCTAAGCGACATTCGAAGCGATCGTCAAAAGTTCAGAGGCGTCAGTGCTCCGATCATGTATACTAGGAGAACACGTTATTAGCCTAAAAGCACACCGTCAACACAATCGTATGGTTTAATACTACTATACTAGAATTATATTATCGATAATACTACACAGTACAATAATAATCCACACTTTAAGTGTGAGAGAGACAGATATTATATGCCGAAAATGTGGATGGACTGAGATAGCAATTATACAACCCCGTCTACCACGTGAGTTTTCCCTAACAAACAAAATACTTGAAAGATAATTTTGTTTACGGAAAGAACACTTTTGCCCTAGAAAATACTCAAATAAATAAGCTGACGCATTTACTTTTTCTTCCCAATTTTTATTGTTATTTTTTTTTATATTTGGGCATGAATGTATGTAAACAAAATTTAAAAATCTTTTCGTTTCTTACATAGAAATATAGCTATGCAACCCAAAGTAATGAAAATAGAAGCCGTTGCTACGTGACTGCGCAACATTCATAGCAACCGTCTCACCTGTCGAAAGCCTTCAGCGCTCCGGCCATGTATACTAGGAGAGCACGTTACGGAAAGGTGTACGTACAGTAATAGCTTTCATGAAAGCTCACAGACATGATCTGTTTCCACACAGGTAAGAAAGCCTTCAATGGGAAGGAGAAAGACGCTGGTACGGTTGCGGAAGTGCGTAACCCTGAAATAACAAGCGAAAAGTTGAACATTATAGATATAAACTGTAATTTTGAAGTTAACTTTTCAATAACTAACATTTTAATTAAAACTTTTGAATAATAGATGTCAAGTGAATTATTTTTATGATTGTTTTAATTCACACTCGTGAATCATTGTCTGATTTTTGCAACCCTGTAATTTTATAACTAACTTAGCGTTTATAAAACATTGAAAGAAATATAGGAAATAAAATAATATCAAATAACATTCGGAGTTCAAGAAAAGGAGTGAGAAACTTCGATACTGACGGTGGACCGTCGACCACACACGTTTTATGAACAATTACTTAAGTAATATTAAGAGAAAGAAGGAAGTTCTAGAATGGCGACCGCGAACCGGAAGACGATGCGTTGGAAGGCCTCCCACTAGGTGGACCGATGACCTGGTTAAGGTTGCGGGAAGGCGCTGGATGCGAGACGCACGGGATCGGTCAATGTGGCGACGACTGGGGGAGGCCTATGTCCAGCAGTGGACGTCTTTCTGCTGAAATGATGATGATGATGAAGTAATATTTAATTCTGCGTTAGCACAAAGCTCGTCGACTCTTCACGTAACCGGAGAGCTGGCCTTTTTTTCGGCCTCAGAAGTTGGGAAGGATGCAACATGTATGGACATCGCTGCGCCATCCCATCTTCTTAGCACAGTGTGGCTATGCTGGAGTGGCTCCTGTTGGTGCAGAAAGTCTGATACGGAGCAAATACATGACTTATTGGGAGTTATATGTTTGAGCTGTTTGTAATTGAAAGATCAGATCCATAATGTCTGAGTGCACATCGAGTTTTTCGAGACATCAGTAAACAGTTAGTCAACTCTTTACGTGACGAGAGGTCTGGGCTTTTGATTTGCCAGCAAATCAGCATTGCTATCCAACGTGGCATACTACCAGCGCTCTGGTCTCTTTACCTATTGATAATATTGTGGATGATTTTTCTCTTCACCGTTTTATAGACGCTAGTATTACAACACGTGCTATATTTACTTAAATAACCGAACCAAAATTGATTGAATCAAGAGACAACAAAAAGCTTTATCACGCTGAAGTCAATATGGCGTTGTCAGGCAACCCGAAAACGTCAATGTACTAGGGAACCATCAATTATGAGGAGATCATCAGCATTTATTGTACACCAGCTACAAAAACGCAGGAAACTAAAATTCATGAAAGTTAAAAACAACGGTGGAAAATTAACAGTCAACGCGTGGTGCATTAAGTTTTTTTTTTTATTTAGGGTTAAATTCAGTCTAGATAATGAACGTAATTATTTTCAATTTTAGCCAGAAATTAAGAAAATGTTTAAAGTAATGAATCCCTTTTCCTTTCACAATTGCTACGCGTCCTTCGTAGCGACCCTCAACCGGCTGAAATGCTTCAGCGCTCCGGCCATGTGTCCTAGGTGAGCACGTTTTAAGGAGGTTTATTTCAGTGAAAGCAACCCAATAGCACATACAAATAAATATATAACATTTTAACTAAACAACCTTAAAGTAAGAGTGTAGCCTATCAAGGCTGAAAATGATAAGATAACAGTTCAGTGACCGACCTCGTCTACCATGTGATTTGCTCTTGTCATGCATAAACGATACGTTTACATAGGCGTGACGTCACAAGCAGACGCCATGACACCAGCCACCGTTTTGGCGCGATTTTTTTTTAATGCGATATAAAATCGCATTTTTTTCTTTAAAAACCTTTGTTTATTGCAGAAATTTTTTTTTTTTTTTTGGTAATACTAGATATTAAGGAATATTATAGAACAGCTTTTCAAAATTAGTCATCATGCCTATTGCGATAAGAAAATCAGGTGGTCAATCAGTCTTTAAAATAAGAACTTAATAATAAGAACTGAATTCTTTCGTCGCTTAGCGACGCGACGGTCACACGAGCGAAAGGTTTCAGAACTCCAGTCATTTGTACTAGGAGAGCACTCTCTAAGGAGGTAATGCTTCAGTGGCCATAAATAATGTATACAGATAGCATCGTTGAGATAGGTCAATTCAAACAGATTTGTGAGGTAGGTCTAGATTTAACTATTTTGAGACATTTTCAGTAAATACGCCAAAAGGTTACCTTTCTTTCGATATAATTCATATTAACAAACTTTTAATAAAACAAATAAAACTTTGATCAACACTGAAATATTTTGTAAGCATGGACTAGAATAGATTAGATAAAATTCATAATATAAGTAAATATTTATTGTAATTTAGTTTGTAAACAATAAATTTTTCAGCGCCAAATGTATGGCTGAGTTACAAAGTAATGAAACTGGATTCGTTGCTAGGCGACATTCTAGCGAACGTCAAACAGGTGAAAAGGCTTCAGTCGTCCGGGCATGAGTACTAGGAGATGCTACGAAGAGATTGATTTAAGTGAAAACTTTTGTGAAAGCACACCAATGGCACACAAGTAAAAATTATGTCACCACAACTAAACCTTCAAGTGAAATGGGAGACAGGGATAGGCTGAAAAGGTACAGCAAGGGAAATATGAGGGAACTATCTGTTGCCATACATCGCGGTAATGAACTTCGCAAAAATTGGGTAGGTACACTCGTTGCAGGATGGTTATTGGAAAGTTATTTTCTATTCTAAGTTTTTGAATTTTCTATGAGGATTTACGGCTTTTATAGGAGAAGGAGTCCGCTGGATGCGAGAACTGGTCATTGTGGCAACGCTTGGGGTAGACCTATGTCCAGCAGTGGACGTATACCGGCTGATACGATGATGATGATAGGGGTAGGGTATTTAATATCATTGTAAACTACGTATGTATCAATTTTAAAATACATAAGTATTGGTTATAAAGTGATCTGATCTGTCAATAAGAGATGTATTCATTTATTTTTTATCTCTTCATGAAATATGATATTGTGAAGTAAATATGTGAATAAATATTTGAACAAATATATAGCTAAGGTTAAAAACTTTTTGAAGTTAGTTTATTAATCGAAGTTCTGGTTGATGTCGCGTTCAGTGTTTAAGAACACGCTAATATATGGCGATTGAATGAAAGTCGAAGTTAAATCTTACGCCGCAACCGTTCTACTACAAAGTACAAGGGCAACATAAACCTAAACAAAATAGCTTATTTTCTTTCGGAGACGTTACGGGTTGGTGTGAAAACTGAAAAATCTGACACCAGTTTGACACTTATCCCACCGCCGACGAGGACCAGATAAGCTAATGACTATTTTCTCGCTGAAGAAGCGGACAAAAGGTAAATCGGTAAGGTATCGTGTCAATAAAAGAGACACGCATATTAATAGTTGATCGCTGGCTGTTTATACTGCCGGTGAGAACACTCTCACCACTTATTTGACGCAGCGACAAGAGCTATCAAAGATAATATACTCACTCAACGTGATCGCGGTCATAGTTCGTTTCGATCCGTCATCTCTTTGGCTTTTTATTAGTAACTCATCTCATGAACAGTCAAACGTGCATCACACACCGCTACTAGGGCAACCAAAACTTAATAGAAATAGTCTTCAGAAGTTTCACAAATCGTTTGTTGCGAGGAGGAAATCTCTTGTAATTACCTATGTATTTCTAGTTTAAATCGGCAATAAGTCGTATCGAAAATGCGTTGTTACCGATAAATATTTGACTGAAAAATAATCACACAATTATTTTGGTTGATTTTTATCATTGTTTTATTTTATTTTTATGATTCATCAAAACAAATCTAAGCATTTAATGTTTTTAGTATTTTTGGTAAAATAATATTAGTTTTGCTTAAAAAACGCTGTTGCATTGGCACTGGAATCCAGTGAATGGATTATTTCTAACATTACTACTACCTTTTTTATAAATAAATAACATTCACATAAATAAATGATTTTGTATGAATTATCATGATCCGAGCGATCCGAATAATCGTCGTTGGCACGAAATTCGTAGATCGCTGCTACGTTGCTACGCGTTCCGCAGCGACAATAATGGTCAAAGTCTACAGCACTCCGTTCAAAAGTATGAGGCTTCTTTATGTATAAAGCAGTTAACAATTTCCTAAACATGAAACTCGCTCAAAATCAGGACCTCCTCACACCACCAACATGTTGAAACATACATGTACACAATCAATAAAGGGGTGGAGTGATTCATTCTAAGTGTGTGGCGAGCGAGAGGTCGGTGTTTTTGTTCCTGTCTCACTTTAGGAACCCAGACCTACGACAACTTGTGAATGAACGTAATGTTACAAACAAATACAGGGCAAATTTTATCATAGAAGATTTAGATAAGATTATTTAGATTTAATATTATATTCCATTTTATTCTAAACATTCCGATATTCTGCGGTTTACGATAATTGGAATCGAAATAAAGTTCTTTAAATATTTCCATGCCCTGTTTAATTCACAATAACTTATTACCTTATTGATCTCGTTTGTTAATTTTTTAACCAAATTACAATACATTTTATTATTGTTACTAGCTTCTGCCCGCGGTATCAATCGCGTGAATAGTGTTTTATTGACCCTGGGTAAGTTTATGTCGGGATGAAAAGTATCATATTTTCTTCCCTAGGATATAACAAAAAATTCATTACGATCTGGTCAGACGTTTAGTCGTTAAAAGGTAATAAACAAACATTGTTAATTTCACATTTACTCGTACAATATTAGTGTGGGTGGATTACTGTAATAGTTAATAAGTATGTTTCAACACCATATTAACTCAATTCATAAATGTAACTGTTTTGCATGATGTCGCATTTATAGGTTACGCCACTCGCTGGTAGATGGCGATAGTATCGAGTTTGAAGTTCCATCGTATGCCACGCGGTTCAGACTATCCAAAGTACTAGGGCAACATAAACCTGATAGAATTTTCACAAATATCTGTTGCACTTATTTTCTTTGGTAGTAAATTGTTACCGATAGATATTAAGAATATTTTATCTTATAAAAAGTATTCGACCGTCTGAATTTCATTCGACTCTTGAGTTTTTGTTTTTGATAAAATAAATTCGAAATCAATTAATTCAATGGTTTCAGTCATGTTTGAGATAGAGGGAATTTTCGCCTTTATTATAGAAAAGAAAAATGTATCTAAAGTTATTTTTAGGGTTCCGTACCCAAAGGGTAAAAACGGGACCCTATTACTAAGATTCCACGATCCGTCTGTCTGTCTGTTTGTCTGTCCGTCTGTCACCAGGCTGTGTCTCATGAACCGTGATAGCTAGACAGTTGAAATTATCACAGATGATGTATTTCTGTTGCCGCTATAACAACAAATGCTAAAAACAGAATAAAATAAATATATAAGTGGGACTCCCATGCAACAAACGTCATTTTCAAATCTTTTACGGTTCAAGCGGTGCGATTGTGGAATGGTTTGCCCGTGTCAATACGGCGTGCTCAATCTGCCCAGTTTTAAAACTATGGTAAAGAATCACTACCTCTCTCTTTAATAGGTGTTTTCTTGATTTCTATGTTTTGTTCCATACTTATAACTGTATATATATGCCTATATAGTATATATAGATATATGTATTTATTTTATATATAAATAGTACACCAAAGACTACCTACAGTACTGTTTTTCCTTTCATTTTTAAAATCCATCCAAAGGTTGTCTTGAAAAGATCGCTTTTAGCGATAAGGCCGCCCATTGTGTCACCTAGTATATTTTTTTCTTCATCTGTACTTTCTGTAACTTATATGGTGTACATAATAAAGAGTTATTAATAAAGACTATTATATTCTACTTTTTGCCGTTTTTTTGCGATATTGATACGGAACCCTTAGTGCGCGAGTCGGTCTCGCACTTGGCCAGTTTTTCTTTTTTATAATAATGTAAATTACTTAAAGTTAGTTAACAGTTAGTTGTATTTCTAAAGTTTATTAAATAATAAAAGTAAAGGCAGAATGTTTCATAATGTTATGTATATTTTTCTAAGTATCATATTTCCGCACTATAAACCAGATATGAGAACATACACGGCTTTTGTTGGTGATGTTCTTCAGAAATACCAGATGCCTTGTACTTATGATGTACTTGTATGAGCAGATGTATGAACATATGCATGGATCGTACCAGGTGGTGTTCTGTAGGTTCTACCTAGCACCATGGCAAAAAGTTAAAGTGTGTATAAAACAGCTGCTTTAAATTATCATGGGCCAAACCGCATTATCAACTGTTTTCGTTGCTACGAAAGTCGTAGACCGTTGCTTCGCGTTTCGCAGCGACAACTGACAACAGTAACTGTTCAGCACTCTGCTCAAAATGGTTAAAGATACGTTAGTTGTGGCGCCATCAACTTCTGTTTTATTACGTACCTACAAACATAGTGAAGTCTATGTTGTCTTCCTGATTTATTGCCTATAGTTTTTATTTATTTTATTTGAAAAAAGTATATTGCGTGATATTTTTGGCTTTTTGTCAGTCTATATTTTTTACATTATGTTTGCTAATTGTTTCGTTGGAAACTTGTTAAAATATATCAACTAAACAAACTTGCCTAAAGTTCCATTATTGTTAATGTAAAATAAAAGCAAATAAAGAAAGAGTCGGTCAAATCTTATACAATTCATCTCGTTACGACATTGCTACGCGATATTTGAAGCGACCGTCAAAGGTTCAAAGGCTTCAGTGCTCCTATCATGTATACTAGGAGAGCACGTTATTAGCCTGAATGCACACCGACAATACACTCGTATGGTTTCATACTACTATAATAGTATTATAAAATATTATCGGTGATACTATACGGTTGAACTTTATTTATTTATTTATGTACACACAAAAGACTTAAAAGAGAATATACATATAAAGATAGAAGAGCACAAAGGTGCTGCTTATTTCTAGAGAAATTTCTTCCAGCAGACCTACGATAGGAGAGTTGGATAAGAAACATAGACACAGTGTGTAGAAATACAAGGAAAGGTAACTGTAAACCTTAACTAACATAAAAATAGTATATAAAAAAAATAATACTATAAATACCTAAAGATTATTATATACAGGAAAAAAAATACATAACTGTAAAATAAACAAATACCTATAACATATAAGATCACGTGATAGAAGAAAGATAGTGTTCTTTGACTTGCTTTTTAAAAACAGAGATACTTTCTGTGTGAGAGAGACAGATATTATATGCTGTAAATGTGGACGGACTGAGATAGCAATAATACAACCCCGTATACCACGTGAGTTTCTGCTGACAAACATAATACATGAAAGATAATGTTGTTTACTGAAAAATCACTTTCGCCTGAAAACATACACATATAAATAAGCTGACGCATTTAGTTTTTATTCCCAATATTTATTATTTATTTGTATTTATGTAAACAAAAGTTGTTAATAATAGAAATCGTTTCGTTTCATACATACACATAAAGCCACGAAACCAAAAAAAAACCGTTGCTACGTTACGTTAATAATTATAAAAAAAATAAAAAAATATCACACAGGTAAGAAAGCCTTCAGTGGGACGGAGAAAGCTGACGCTGGTACGGTTAAGGAAGAGCGTAACCCTGAAATACCAAACACAAGCGAAAAGTTTACCTTAAAAGATATAAACTGATTTTTTATGTTTACTTTTCAATAACTCACATTTTAATCAAAACTTTTTTATTATAAAGATCAAGAGAATTATTTTTATGATTGTTTTAATTCATACTTGTGAATTATTGTCTGATTGTTGCAATTCTGCGATTGTATAACTTACTTCGCGTTAATAAAACATTGAAAGAAATATAGGAAAAAAAAAACAAATTACATTCATTGGAGTTGAAGAAAAGGAGTGAGAAACTTCGAGCCTGACGGTGGAGTTTCTTAGATATGGAGTTTCTTGCCGGTTCTTCTCCATAGGAAACGACCAACCCGAACCGTGCAACTTTTGTCGACGTTTTTTATGTGCCCATGTAGGCCTATGTGAAATAAAAAAAAATGATTTTGTTTTTGATTTTGGTGGACTTTCGACCGCACACGTTTTATGAACAATTTTACTTAAGTAATATTTAATTCTACGTTAGCACAAAGCTCATCGACTCTTCACGTGACCAGAGGGCTGGCCTTTTTTTTGGCCTCATAATTTGGGTAGGACGCAACATGTATGGACATCCCTGCGCCATCCCATCTTCTTAGCACAGCGTGGCTGTGCTGGAGCGGCTACTGGTGGTGCAGAAAGTATGATACGGAGAAAATACATGAATTATTGAGAGTTATATGTTTGAGCTGTTTGGGATTGAAACATCAGATCCATAATATCTGAGTGCTCATCAAGTTTTCAAGACATAGGTAAACAGTTAGTCAACTCTTTACGTGAGTAGAGTGCTGGGCTTTTCATTGGTCAGCAAATAAGCATTGCTATCCTGCGTGGCAACGCTACCAGCGTTCTGGGCATTTTTAGCTATTGATAATAATGTGAAAGATTTTTCTCTTCTCCCCGTTTTATAGACTCTTGTATTACAACACGTACGTTAGGTAAGTATAAGTCAATATTTTTTTTAAATAACCGAACCAAAATTGATTGAATCAAGAGAAACACATCAAAACGCTTTATTACGCTGAAGTCGTATGGCGTTGTCAGGCAACACGAAAACGTCAATGTACTAGAGAACCATCAATTTTGAGGAGATCAACAGCATTTATCGTATACCAGCTACAAAAATACAGGAAACTGATATTCATGAAAGTTAAGTTAACAGTCAACGTGGAGCATTAACATTTTTTTTTTAATTTTGGGTTAATAACAGTCTAGATAATGAACGTAATTATTGGAATTTCAGCCAGAAATATAGAAGATTTTCAAAGTAATGAATCCTAATTCCTTTCACAATTGCTACATGTCCTTCGTAGCGACCCTCAACCGGGTGAAATTTTTCAGCGCTCCGGTCATGTGTTCTAGGAGAGCATGTTTTAAGGAGCTTTATTTAAGTGAAAGCAGGCCAAAAGCATATAGAAATAAATTTAGTACAACTTAAGTAGATAAACTTAAAGTAAGAGTTTTAATTATTATTATTTTTTCTTTATAGGCTCGCGTTTGACCACTATCTCGCCTGATGTTAAGTGATTATGTGGTCGAAGGTGAAGCACGCATGCCTGTAAGTAACTTCGCTCTTGACTTACTTTAGAGTAATACAATGATAGCCTGAAACTTATGAGATAACAGTTCAGTGACCTCCTCTACTGCGTGATTTTCTTTCTTCACTTATACATTTAATTGATAAGATGTTAAAAAAAATTAAGGTGAACTTAAATGACCAAGTAATTACAAATTAAAAGCAAATCCACTTTGATATTAATTGTTATTTTACTAGTGGGAGAGGCAGCTTCCATGTTTTCAATCTTAAACATATTAAGATACCCGGGACCACGGTCGTTACAACACGGCCGAAACGTCGGGTGAAATAGGTAAATAAACAATCGAAATCATCGCGTTAAATGCCCGTATTATATTGTTTTTCAATAATGAAACGCGAAAGTTTTAAAGTTAATACATATTAAGATATGTTGTATACTGAATGAATAAACTCAAGTAAAAAAAAAACTGCTGTTCGAGTGCATTTTTGTTCGCACGGCTGTTTTTATTTTAAAAATCGAGATTTATAATAGTATAGTTTGTCTCTTAAAATGAAAAATCTTGAATTGCGATAAGAAAATCAGGCGGTCAATCAGGCTTTAAAACATAACTGGGTTTCAAAATAAATGAAATGAATTGAATTCTTTCGTCTCTTAGCGAAAGACGAGACAGCCAAACGAGCGGAAGGTTTCAGGGCTCCAGTCATTTGTACTAGGAGAGCACTCTCTAAGGAGGTAATGTTTCAGTAGCCATGGATAATGTATATAGTTAACATCGTTGAGGTAGGTCAAGTCAAACAGATGTTTGAGGTAGGTCAAGATTTAACTATTTTGAGATATTTTCAGTAAACACGACAACGGGCTGCCTATCTTTTGAAATAATTTAGAAAAAAAAACATTAAATTTTTTAGCGCCAGAAGTATGGCTGAGTTACAAAGTAATGAAACTGGAATCGATGCCACATGAATTTTCCAATATTTTTCTGGGTAACTGGGTTTATGAGGCCTATTTAAAGAAGGTGATTTTCATAATATTAGTTGGTAAAGATCTGTCTGGTTTTGACTCACTAAATTCGAATAAGGGAATAATAACTCTCCAATCTGCAGAGGTTTTTGAGTAGTCGAAATACCTAGAAACAAAAAAGAAAACATATTAAACGAAATTTAATTTTACTTTTATGGTACCCAACATAAAATCGTTTGTAATTTTTCATATCTATTTCATCTTTGTTATGTTGGTGCACATTTCTTACTTCTTTTAATTTCATAAAAAAACAGGTTTTTGGTCAGATTTTATTTTGGCATTCGGCATTTTAAAAGCAATCGGAGTTGTATGAAATACTATTTTAATATTAATTTAACACGTTTCGTAAACATAATATTGAAAGTAAAATTTGCTATATTTTTTAACACCCTACTTATCCGCGGTTTCTCAAAACACTATTATCGGGCTGTTAACTTAATTGACAAATAATCGCCGGTTATCTGCTGTGATTGGGAGTTGAAAATTCATTCAACCAATCACAGCAGATAACGCGTGCTTGGTAACATTAATTTTGCGATAATTTAGCGTTTAGAAGATTATAAATACAACTAAGTTTTGGTACTAATCCATAGGTTGCGTCAACGCTGATAGGTGGCGTTAGTATCGAAGTTGAAGTTCTGTTTTACACCGTGCAGTTCTGACTATCCAAAGTATTAGGGCAAAATAAACCAGATAGAATTATCTTTTCCTTCGGAATTTTCACCAATGATTTATTGCATTTCTCTTTGTTCGTCGTACATTGAAATCAAATCTGATTAACATGTCTACTCATACTCGAAACTCTGGACCACACCTCATGAGTAACATATGGCGATGGGTCTACGAGGAAGTTTCAAGCGTTGAGTATGCATTGCAAGAATTATGGTATAGAGTAAAATAATTATTAGAATATCTGTGTTGTAACTTGTTGATCGTCGGCACTTTATCTAATGAATAGTGTTGTTTGGGAAACTCTAGTACAGAAACTAAATAGGTCCTATATTAAGTCCGCGATATGTGATTATGACAGGAGGGTTACCGTTTTACACCAAAAGCTTTAAATAGGTACGCTTAGAACATACAAGACTGCGTAATGTAGGCTAAGGAAAATGCCAGCGGATCACGTACCAGTCGATGTTGCTGTTAAAAAGGATTAGAATGATGATGAGCAAGCTTAAGTTGTCGAGTAATTCAGTCTATCAGTCGTATTATTTTTGACCGTGCAGTATATACCTGGCGGAGGTCGGGGTCTTGAGAGACCGTTGTGTGAGAGCAATGTAATTGTTGGTCGGCTAGAGAGCCGTAGTGTTAAAGGTTTTACTCGATTGTTTCTATAAGCTTGGCAGTTTTTGCTGCAGCAGAATTACAATGACTGTGGTACATGGCCTAGGGAAATGATTTAGTTAAAGAGTTAGAGTTCTAAAATTTCCCTTTTTTCACGAACCCAATAATCTAGTTTGGCCAGGAATAGTCGAGCGTTTTGTGGCAACTATTGGCCTGTGCGGCAACAGTGAGCCTATATGTCTGTGTGACACTTTGTCTGATTTGACAATTCATGTTTGTATAATAAACCGTACAGAAAGTTCATGATGATTTAAGGTTTTAAAAGAAATTAAATTCGCAGCGTCACGTGAGTGGTGAGATCATGTTATTGTTGATGAATTATGAATCGTCAAGCCCTCATTACGAAAATTAAAATAATTTTGGCTTTTCTAATTTTGATTACTATGCATAGATCGTGTTAGGAAGATACACAAAGTTCAAGTATTAAATGAGATTGTAGATGAAGCAGATAATGAATTGACGTAACATAAGACAGACTAAATGTCTGTATGAACAGGTTCTGAGTTCAGAGAGTTGAGTTGACTCGACATCGTGGGGATGTGCGAGTAGAGCAATTGTGATTGCTAAGAGAAGTATGAAATAGCTAAGAGAGCTATGAAATAGCTAGGAAAGCTATGTGATGGCTAAAGATCGTGAATAAGATACCTGGTGTCTTGCTATCAGTGGTACTTGGATTTTGGAAACACCAAGATTAGGTGCTTTTAGGTACCAAATCGATGATTAAGTTGCTATTTTTAATTGGAATTAGAAGGACAAGAAGATGATGCCTGCGGGTGATAAATTTGGGGAGTCTGTCACCTGAGAGAGGCCCAAGAAGGCGACATGCTGTGTTCCACGCTCGCTTCTCAAGAGGAATTACGGCCTTTAGAACACCATCTGGTTTTAGTCAGTAGGAGTCTGACAGATCCCTCAGATTTCCCCAAGGGCTGAGTACAGCCAATGAGGATTTCCAAATGATTCGATACACTGTTATACCTGACAATGAGGAACAGACGAGGACTCCTGTCTCACAGGATGGCCGTGTCTGGTTTCGTCAATAGTACGGACGACAAGACAAATCACAAGCACGCCCTCTGGTGGCAAATCAAGAACAACTACGCATTGGCGCGCAATTTCTAACCACTTGCATGGTGGAGACAACAGAATATGAATACTGACCGCCTTAGAACTAAGACGTCGTTGAATCACTGTCGATCCGTAATATTAATAAACAAGATTGTAACTTTGAGTTGTGACTATTTTAATAAACCAGTGTATCAAATAATTTGTGTGATTTCATTTTCACGATTGTACCCACCTACCTGCCCACACACGATGTCTTAACCTAAGGGTACATCCTGACTTCCTGATGGTTTGCATCTATCGGCCACCCTTGATGCGACAAATATTATAATTAATAGATGTTATGATAAATTTGATGTATATAGATAACTTGTAAAAGGGTATAATGGGGTTCCTATATTTGATATAAAAAATCCCCATATAATAGGAGACATAAAAAAACAAAGCATTAAGCATGCAGTAATATTTTCAGGATTTTTTGGTCAAATAATTTTTGTTTTATCTAAACAACTGGTAATATCACTGGATTATTTCTAATATTATTTATTTCATAAATAAATAACATTCTCGTAAACATCCAAAATTAGCAGGCATTTCACACCATCCGAACAATCGTCGCTGCTACGAAACTCGTAGACCGTTGCTACGTTGCTACGCGTTCCGTAGCGACAATAATGGCCAAAGTCTTCAGCACTCCGTTCGAAAGTATCAGGCTACTATAAGTATAAAGCCGTAAACACTTTCCTTAGCATGAAACTCGCTCAAAATCAGGACCTCCTCACAGCACCAAAATGTTGAAACACACGTGTACACAATCAATAAAGGGGTGGAGTGATTCATTCTAAGTGTGTAGCGAGTGAAACTTCGGTGTGTTCGTTTCTCACTTTGGGAACCCTGACTTACGACAACGTGTGAATGAACGTAATTTAACAAACAAATACAGGGCAAATTTTCATAATTATCTTTACAAAATTGTATTCCATTTTATTCTAAACATTCAGATATCCTGCGGTTTATTATAATTAGCATCGATATAAAGTTCTTTGAATATTTCTATATCCTTTTAAATTCACAATAACTTATTACCTTATTGATCTCTTTTGTTATTTTTTAATTAACCAAATTACAATACATTGTTATTATTGTTACTAGCTTCTGCCCGTGGCATCACCCGCCTGATTAGTGTTTTATTATCCCAAGGGAACATTATGTCGGGATGAAAAGTATCATATTTTCTTCCCCAGGATATAACAAATTTTATTACGATCTGGTCAGACGTTTAGCCACTAAAATATAACAAACAAACATTGTTAATTACGCATTTACTTGTATAATATTAGTATGGATGGATTACTGTAATAGTTTGTATGTATGTTTAAACACCATATTAACCCAATTCATAAATTGAACTGTTTTGCATGATGTCGCATTTATGGGTCACGCCACTCGTTGGTAGATGGCGTTAGTATCGAGGTTGAAGTTCCATCGTACGCCGCGCGGTTCAGACTATCTAAAGTACTAGGGCAACAAAAACCTGATAGAAATAGCTTTCGGAAATTCACAAATATCTGTTGCACTTATTTTTCTTTGGTAGTAAATTGTTACCGACAGGTATTAAGAATATTTTCTATCTTGTATGTAAATAAGTAAATTTAAAATCAATGAATTCAATGGTTTTAGTCATGTTTGAAATATTTTAGCTTTAATAAGGAAAAGAAAAATGTATTTAAAACTATTTTTACAAGCTTTTATTTAACTTGCAATGTATGTATGTAAGTAAGTATGTTCGGGTCAAATCTTGCAACTGAATTTTAAAGCACTTATCTTCAACCGATTAAGATGAAATTTTGCATTCACGTTTGGTTTGGATGACAATGCATGGTAACTAACCCTCAGTTTCCCACCTTAAAATTATCGGAGAATTAATGTGACAAATTGTCAAGCACGTGTTATCTGCTGTGATTGGTTGAATGAATTTTCAACAGCCAATCACAGAAGATAACGCGTGTTTGAGAATTTGTCACATTAATTCGCCGATAATTTTAAGGTGGGAAACTGAGGGTAAGTGACGTAATTCTAAATCTAATATGGTGGAGATGGTGAGCTAGTTATTTTTTGTGTACTGCCATGATATTGGTGTCAAATGAAAGGGTTTGCTGAGAAGAAAACTAAAAAAGCTTGTATAAAAATGGTTTTTTAATGAATATTTTTTTTTACTTTAAGTTAGTTACTTAAAGTTAGTAAGTCATATTTCTAAAGTTACTTAAATAATAAAAGTAGAGGAAGAATGTTTTATAATGTTACGAATAGTTTTCGTAGTATTACTATTTACGCACTTAAAAATTTGTTTTTGTCAATGTTTTTCAATTTTATTTATAATGTTAATTTAGCAATTTCGTATATTTTATTAACTTAATCAATTTTATTAATTGAATCAATTGTATAATTTAACCAATTTTTAACATATTTTTCACCAATAAAAATAAATATTGTTAAAATAAAGTAAAAGTAAAGCTTTTTTTTCCTACGTGGGTAGGCGTGTCAAGTGAACATTCATTTTTGGCTCCAATAATTAAAATTAATTTAAAATAGTTATTTATTATATTTTAAATATTCTATGTACTAGGTAACTAAAAAACCCACCTTCGCTTCATATTTTCCTTTTTACTTCACTCTTTCACAACCACAACACTTCATAATCTCCAAGAATGGACAACAAACTGATGCATAGCATGGAGGAACTAGAGAAGCTGTTTAGCTCTCGCATGCATCAATATGAAGATAAGCTGCAGAGAGCTACTGCTGGAAGTGACCCCATGCACTCAGACCTTGCATCTTTATCTAAAGATTTCACGGACTTTAAGTACTTCGTCTGCAAAACTCTATCACACCTCAAGACGCAGATTGAACTGTTATCGTCAAGCCTGGATACTCATGAAACAGCTATGAGGAGAAAGGTTTTGTTATTTCATGGAATCCCTGAGAGACCAGGTGAGAAGTTGTGTGACACTATCCATGAAGTTATCTCCAACCAGCTCAAAATTGATGATTTCAAGACTGAATTTCTCAATGTGTGCCATAGACTTGGAGGCTCCCATGGTAAAACCAGACCCGTGCTGGTGCGTTTCAATGAGATGGAGCATCGTCGATTGGTCTGGGACAATAAAACATCACTCAAGGGCAGCGGGACCACCATTTCGGAATTTCTAACCAAAACACGGCATCAGGTGTTTATGACTGCCCGCAAGCACTTCGGCATTAATAGCTGCTGGTCTGCAGAGGGAAAGATCATAGTCATGACGCCTGACAAGTCTCGCCGGAAGATAGCAACTTTGGGTGAGCTTCAAGCTTTAATCGCATTGTTCCCCACTGCAGCCAGTGCTGGTACTTCCAACGATCCTGGGCGTGCTGCTTCATACTCGACTGCTGCCGTAACTGCATTGCCTAAAACCGCATCCCCTAAAGCAAAGATTGTGAGGAAGGCACGTCGCTGAGTCTGGTATTTCGACTAGTTTTTATAACGTAGTGGGCAATGTCGGTATATTTCATTTTTATTTTTCTTCGGATAAGTTTCTACTCATGTTTATCTACCCTTACCTTTTTCTATATTGTAAAATATATACCGTTTAAATAACGCTTTGAATGTTTGCCGGTAGATGTATTTATTTATATTTTTTATTAGTATAACAACTTTTAGTTTTCTATTGCCAAGCAATTTGACATTGGCTTGATGTTGATGACATCTGACGTCTGTCAAATGTCAATCTTATTATACGTTTCGTTTCACTGTTCGTTTGTGTTGCCGTTTTGTTGTGGTGACTGATATTCTCGCTAGCAAATTTTATTTTTATTTTGTTTTTTCTTTTATGACTTTACTCTTTTGCTTACAATTTTGTTAAAATCTCTTCCAACTACAGCGAACAGGTGGTTTTATTAGTTGGGCAGCAACTTAATAAGTTATAATATTTTTTTGTATATTTTGTTTTTTCGATTCTTTAGTTATATAAATATTTATTTAAAGGTATTTTATTTAGTTTATTATACTTGCATACTATGATTGATGGTGATTTAGATGTTGATTTTTTCTCATGTTCTTCCTCTTCTAGCAGCTTCCTTAGTGCGGCGAGTGGTTCTTCCTCTCCTTTAACTCTTGATGATCAGATATCTTCTTTGTTTTCCCACTATCCCAATAACCTCAATATAGCTCACATCAGTGCCCAGAGTGTTCCTAGCCATTATTCCGATCTTCTGGCTTCCATTAACTGTGCAAACATAGATGCTTTGCTGATCTCTGAGTCCTTCCTTAAACCTTCACTTTTAACTGTTCACTTTGCCCTCCCTGGCTTTGTTCTTATTCGTAATGATAGAACGGGGAAGGGTGGTGGTGGTGTTGCCATTTACTTGCGTGCTGGTATTCCCTTTAAGATTATCAGTACATCACCATCTTCCTACTCGGGCTCAGCGGAGCATCTATTTTTAGAAATCTCCTTACATCACGTTAAAATGCTTCTTGGCGTGATGTATAGTCCTAACCTCAGTGTCGATTACTTTAATTCTTTCGATTCGCTTTTAAACGATTTCTGTCCTACTTACGACCACGTAGTCTTGATGGGTGATTTTAACACTTGCCTTCTCAAAAATGACTCTCGTACTCACAAACTTCAAACCATCTTGTCTTCTTTTAACCTCAGTATTCTGCCTCTCTCTGCCACTCATCATTTCCCTAATTGCACCCCTTCTCTATTGGATTTGATGATTGTTTCTAAAGCTAATAATGTAACTATTCACGGTCAGCTCTCTGCTTGTTTTTCCTACCACGACTTAATCTTCATGTCCTACAAGATTCGTCCTCCAAAGCGCAAACCTTCTTATATTTTCCTTCGGAACTACAAGGGCATGGATCTGGAGGCATTGCTGCAAGATGCAGGTAGCATTGACTGGACGGATGTGCTTGAAAGCTCTAGTATAAATGATATGGTTCGTCTTTTTAATTCTAAGATACTCAGCCTTTACGATCGTCATGCTCCTATTCGTCGAGTCAGAGAAAAATATGTTCCAGCTCCCTGGCTCACCCCTGACATTAAGGATGCGATGGCAAGTAGAGATCGTGCCAAAATAAGGTTAAAGCGCCGTCCTTCTGAGCGCAACCTGAGTTCGTACCGTGAGATGCGTAATCGCTGTAGTCGTATGTGTAGAGATGCAAAGAGACGCTACTTCCATAATTCTCTTGACAACCGGAACTCCTCTGAAGTCTGGAAGTTTCTGAAAACTGTCGGCATTGGTAAGTCTTCTGTCGTTGCTAGTAATGAGACTGACGTGTGTGCTCTAAACAAACATTTCTCACTTCCACCCGTTACTTTGGATCCACAAGTCAAATCTACTACATTAAATAAGCTTTCCGACTTGCCGGTGCCGCGGTGTTCGCCTTTCGGTTTCAGTCCTGTGAGTGAAAATGATGTCAAAAAATATATTTGTGCTATCTCCTCCTCTGCAGTTGGAAATGATGATCTTTGCTCAAGAATGATTACTCCTATCCTCTCCACAATACTTCCCGTTTTAACCCACATTTTTAACTACTCCTTGTTTTCTTGCACTGTTCCTGATGCTTGGAAACTAGCCCATATTATTCCGTTACCCAAAATACCTAACCCGGTCACACTGTCCGATTTCAGACCCATTTCCATCCTTCCTTATCTTTCCAAAGTTCTTGAGCATATTGTACATCAGCAACTGTCTCTGTTTCTATCTAGTAATGATCTTCTTAGTCCTTTTCAATCTGGTTTCCGACCTGGTCACAGTACTGTCACAGCTCTTTTAAAGGTGACTGATGACATCCGCTGGGCTATGGATCACAAATCTCTCACGTTACTTGTGCTTCTTGATTTCAGCAGTGCCTTCAACTCTGTTGACTTCGATATCCTGCTAGGGATCCTTAAGTCTTTCAATTTCTCCTCTTCCACTATTGATTGGTTCGACTCCTATCTCAGGGGCCGCTCGCAGCGGGTACGCCTTGATGAGTGTTCTTCGGATTGGTGCTCTCTTACTGCGGGTGTGCCCCAGGGTGGCGTTCTCTCTCCTCTTCTCTTTTCTATTTTTATTAACTCTGTTACTAGAATCATCTCCTGTAACTTCCATCTCTACGCCGACGACCTGCAGCTTTACCATCATTTTCTTAGTGCTGATGCGGAAGCTGCCGTGTCTGCCGTAAACAGTGACCTGGAGTTGATTGGGGAGTGGTCGCGGTCCTTTGGCCTGCAAATCAACCCTAGGAAGTCTCAGGCCATGGTTATCGGCGGCAGGTATATGCGGAACAGGCTTGATATTGCGTCGCTGTCTCCACTCTGGTTGAATGGAGTACAGATTGGGTACACTAAGACGGCTAAAAACCTGGGGGTAATCATGGACTCCTATTTGTCGTGGACTGCCCATATCGCTGAGGTCAGTCGCAAAGTGCACTACTCGTTCCACTCGCTGAAATGCCTCCAGAGCTTATTGCCCTTGAAAACCAAAATTTCCCTTGCCCAAACTCTCATTCAGCCCATCATCGACTACGCCGACGCCTGTTATTTGGATGCCACCGAGGAGCTTTTAAATAAACTTGAGCGTTTGCAAAATGTATGTATTCGTTTTGTTTTCAACCTTAAAAAGTATGATCACGTTTCAGATTTTCGCAGGTTACTCAAGTGGCTCCCTATTCGACTTCGCAGGAACTCTCGCATATTGTGTCTTTTATTTAACCTCTTGCATAATCCTAAAACGCCTTCCTACCTCCGCGAACGCTTTTCCTACTCCCATCCTCCCGATGCACTTTGCAGATCGCATCTTAAAAATCTCCTTAATATCCCTTCTCACTCTACCGACTTCTACTCCTACTCTTTTACTGTGTACGCCGTGCGATTGTGGAACTCTCTTCCGCCTGACATTAGAGACTGCCAAACTCTTGCAGTTTTTAAAAGAAGAGTGAAAGAACACTACCTTTCCATTCCGTCATAGTTGCATTTTAATTATGTATCTACGTATATGTATATTATCTTTTATATATATATAGGTATTAGTATGTATTGCTTTAATATTTATTTTACAATTATGTATGTATGTCTATATGACAGTATATTTAATTTGTAATTAGTATTGTTTATCAGCTATTACTTAGTTATGAATCGTTTTGTGTTAATTATTTTTCTACTCTACACACTATGTCTACATCTCTTTTTTTCATCTTTCCTTTCGCAGGTGTGCTGGAAGAGATTTCTATAGAAATAAGCATCACCTATGTACCTATTTTTCTGTTTCTTCTTCTTGTCTGTATATTATGTGTGTGTGCATAAATGGTTAAATAAATAAATAAATAAAAACTTTATTTTAACAATTTTTATTTTTACTTATTTTATTAACTGTATAGTTTTTACCAATGTTTACAAATTTTATAAATATTATCGATTTTATGTAACTACCTACTCACTCACTTGTATTGATAGTTAGCGCTTATTACTATGTAAGTTAGCTTAAAGATTCTTTATAATTGTGAATGTGGTGTTTGCCTCTAAGTAATTGTTGCACTGTAAGATTAGTTTAAGCATGTATTTTTTGTTATAATTAAGTGTAAACAATTGTTGGTGAACCTAATCAAATAAATAAATTAAAACAGATATAAGAACATACACGGACTTTATTAGTGATGTTCTTTAGAAAGACCAGGTGCATAGTGCTCATAATTTACCTACGTGTATGATCAGATATATGAACTTAAACAAATCGAAATGAGCAGTTGTGCATGGATCGTACCAGCTGGTGTTCTGTAGGTTCTACCTAGCCCCATGGCAAAAAGGCGTGAGTTAATGTGTGTATAAAACAACTGCTTTAAATTATCAGGGTCCAAACCGCATTACCGCAACTGTTTACGTTGCGTTCGTAGCGACGACTGTAACTGTTCAGCACTCTGCTCAAAATGGTTAAATATACGTTAGTTGTGGCGCCATCTGCGCAACTTCTCTTCGCGTGTAAGTACTTAGTAAAACATACTTACACTAAGTCTATTTTGTCTTCCCGTAGTCGAATAGGTGTCGCGACAAGCGTTTCGTTTCTTGTGATTTATTGTCAATAGTTTTTATTTGTTATATTTGAAAAAAGTTTATTGCTTGATATTTTCGGTTATTGTCATTCTATGTTTTTTAAATTATTTTTGCAAATTGCTTTATTGGCAATTTGTTAAAATATAACAAGTAAACAAACTTGCCTAAGGTTTTATTATTGTTAATGTAAATTAATCATAGTTTTATCAGCTTGAACCTTGACCAAATGATCTTTAGTGCGATATATTTATATTTAGGTAGTGATATTTCTTTTTCAGAAAACCAAATAAAAAAGGAATCGGTGAAATGTTATAAAATTCATCTCGTTACGACGTTGCTACGCAATATTCGAAGCGACCGTCAAAAGTCCAAAGGCTTCAGTGCTCCGATCATGTATACTAGGAGAGCATGTTATTAGCCTGAAAGCATTCCGACAACACACTCGTAGACAGATATTATATGCTGAAAATGTGGAGGGAATGAGATAGAAATAAGACAACACCGTCTACCACGTGAGTTTCTCCTGACAAACAAAATATATGAAATATAATTTTGTTTACTAAAATATCACTTTTTCCTAAAAACACATAAATAAGCTGACGAATTCAGATTTTAGTTTTTTTTTTATTTGGGCATGAATTTATGTAAACAATAGTTTTTAATAATAGAAATCGTTTCCTTTCTTACATAGAAATCCAAAGTAATGAAAATAGAATCCGTTGCTACGTGACTGCGCAACGTTCATAGCGACCATCACGCCTGTCCAAAGCCTTCAGCGCTCCGGCCGTGTATACTAGGAGAGCATGTTACGAAAAGTTCTATACGTACAATAATAGCTTTCACGAAAGCTCACAGATATGATCTGTTTCCGCACAGGTAAGAAAACCTTCAGTGGGACGGAGAAAGACGCTGATGACCAACAGTGGTGCAGATAGTATCAAAGCGCAAATACATGCCATATTGGGAGTTATTTTTTTGAGCTGTTTGGGGTTAAAACATCAGATCCATAATGTCTGAGTGCTCATCAAGTTTTTCGAGACATCAATAAACGGTTAGTCAACTTTTTACGACGAGAGGGCTGGGCTTTTCAATTGCCAGCATATCAGCATTGCTATCCAACGTGGCAATGCTACCAGCGTTCTGGGCACTTTACCTATTGATAATAACGCGGAAAAAAAACCCTTTCCCTCTCCCATTTTTATAGTTTTACAACACGTACGTTAGTTACGTATTAGTCTATATTTTCTTAAATAACCGAACCAAAATTGATTGAATTAAGAGAAGCACAACAAAACGCTTTATCACACTGAAGTCAATATGGCGTTGTCAGGCAACTCGAAAACGTCAGTGCAGTAGAGAACCATCAATTATGAGGTGATCATCACCATTTATTGTACACCAGCTACAAAAACGCGCGAAACTGAAATTCATAAAAGTTATAACAACGGTGGAAAATTAACAGTCAACGCGTGGTGCAATAAGTTATTTTTTAATTTAGGGTTGAATTCAGTCTAGATAATGAACGTAATTATTGCAATTTCAGCCAGAAATAAAGAAAATTTTCAACGTAATGACAACAATTGCTACGCGTCCTTCGCAGCGACCCTCAACCAGGTGAAATGTTTCAGCGCTCCGACCTTGTGTACTAGGAGAGCACGTTTTAAGGAGGTTTATTTAAGTGAAAGCAACCGAATAGCACATAAAAATAAATGTATAACAACTTAAGTAGACAATCTTAAAGTAAGAGTGATACAAATCATTGTATCACCTAGTCCATCAAGGCTTAAAATGATGAGATAACAGTTCAGTGACCGACTTCGTCTACCACGTGATTTGCTGTTGTCATGTATACACAACATAAATTAAAAAAAAATGCTAATTAATACGATGTAAAAAAAAGGGGTGAACTTAAATGACTATTTACAAATTAATAGCAAATCCACTTTAACTGTCTTTAACAAATTAATATTCACTTTTCATAGACAAACAATTGTCTCTTAAAATTAAAAATCTTGAATTTCGATAAGAAAATCAGGTGGTCAATCAAGCTTTAAAATATAGCCGGGGTTCAAAATAAATAATAAAAAATGAATTCTTTCGCTAAAAATGAAACCTTCCGCTCGTGTGACCTTCGCTTTCGACGCGAAGGTCACACGAGCGGAAGGTTTCAGGGCTCCAGTTATTTGTACTAGGAGAGCACTCTCTAAGGAGATAATGTTTCAGTGTCCATGGATAATTTATACAAGTAGCATCGTTGAAGTAGGTCAAGATTTAACTATTTTGAGATATTTTCAGTAAATACGACAAAGGGGCTGCCTTTCTTTTGATATAATTTATATTAACGGTAAACCAAACAAATAAAGTTTTGATCAACACTGAAATGTTTTGTAAGGATAGACTAGAAAAGATTAGATAAAATTCATATGAAAATTTAGATTGTAATTTAGCTTAATAACATTAAATTTTTCAGCGCCAAAAGTATGGCTGAGTTACAAAGTAATGAAACTGGATTCGCTACGGGACATTCGTAGCGACCGTCAAACAGGTGAAAAGGCTTCAGTCGTCCGGTCATGTGTACTAGGAGATTACGCTGTGAAGAGATTGATTTCAGTAAACTTTCGTGACAGCACACCAATGGCACACAAGTAAACAATGATTTATTACCACAAGTAAACCTTCAAGCGAGTTGGGAGACAGTGATAGGCTGAAAAGGTACAGCAATAGAAACATGAGAGATCTATATGTTGCAGGATGGTTATTGGAAAGTTATGTTCTATTCTAACTTTTTTAATTTTCTTTGAGGATTTACGGCTTTTATAAGGGTAGCAGTTCGTTGGATGCGAGACGCACGGGACCGGTCAATGTGGCAATGCTTCGGGGAGGCCTATGCCCAGCAGCGGACGTCTTTCGGCTGATATGATAATGACGATAGGGGTAGGATATTTAATATCTTTTCAACACACTTGCTCATAAAGTGGCTCTAATTTCACCGCAATTAGGCACATAATGACACCTGTTATCAAACTGTGACTTTTTCATTGCTATTATTCACAAGTGAGTTATAGAGTTTTTATTTAAATTTATTGGTTGAGTTGCTTTGTTCTTAAAAAAGTTTCGATACAAAAAAGATCGTGCTCAGTAGTACAAATGCAACACATTGCATACTTCGTATTTAAATAGATAATTTCAACTTGTACGTGTTTAATAAATAAAACTTTCACTCAAATATAATCTGAAATAAAAAAAACTTGAAATTCCCCATTTTGTACGTGGCTAATACGCCATCCGCGAAAACCCAAAATAAAAACTCATTCTTTTTAGTCTATGGCCGATCGCCATTTTTAGATGCGCGCGCAAAGGAAAACTGATTAATTTTGCCCGCCATTGCGAAAAAAATTCACAACTCTTTTTCACTTTTGGAAATGATTTTTTTGTATTCTTTTCTTCACAAGTGTGTTGAAAAACGTCGTATGATACACGTGTGTATTGATGATTACCGTCCTCGGCACTCTTAAGACCCTCACCTAACGGCTCGGGTCTCAATAGCGCCTCAGCGGTAATCACCAACATTACACACTTGTACCACAATGTACTATTATCTACTCTCATATCGTAATATTCGAATTATAAAATTCAAAACGAGTTTATATTGGCATACTTTATAAACACAATACCGAAATTTAAAAATAGAATCTTATTATAACACTATTTCTCTAACAAAATAATGCTATAAAACAATTTTTTTTCTATTACGATACAGGACAAATCCAAGAAGTTAATCACTAAGGAGTTTCCATATTTTTTTTTTGTAATGCCATTTTATAGTACCTATTATAAAAAGATTTCATTCCAATTTTAAATTGTCTATGACAATGCCCGCTTTAGACTTAGCACGCACTGCGATTTTTCTTCGCGCGAATTTTGTTTCCTTCTACCTGTTCATAGAGCTCAAAATATTCGGGCGAACAAAATTCGCGCCGTAGTGCGGTGGATTCTGTGGCAAAACACGGATTTCTTGCGGTATTATTTCCGCACGATTTCTTTACCGCGATGCGAACAACTTCATACAATTCCATAGGTCGCAGAATGGGCGGAAAAAATCGCGCGAATAAAGATCGCAGTGCGTGCTAAGCCTTAGCGCATGCGCGGTTAATGCGGTGATGTGCTGGGTTTTGGCGCCATTCATACGTTTTGCAAGTTTTGCTATACTGAATTTCATGAGTTATTTAAATTATTGTTTAAAAATGTCTGATATCAGTGAATGTGAAGAAAATTTGACTCCACCCGATATTTTAGATGCGGCGAAGGAAATTACTTTTAATTTATTACCAGCAAAGTCGAGAAAAGTATATGACATATGCTATCACGATTTTATGGCATGGAAAATGCAAAAAGAGGTATTTTGTAGGTTCAATCCCAATTTATGAGTATAGATAAAGTAGTGTATGAAACTGCACATAACTAGGTATTAAAACATTCGTGTGAAAACTATTAAAAACCTCGCCTACGGCTCGGTTTTTAAACACACACTCATGTTTTAATACCCCTCATTATGCAACAGTTTCATAAACTACTATTGTAAACTACGTACCTATGTATCTATTCATTTATTTTTTACCTCTTCATGAAATGTACTATTGAGACGTAAATATTTGAACAAATATATAGCTCAGTTTATAAATATTTCGAAGTTAGTTTAGAAACTTTCCGAAGTTTTGGTTGATATCGGTTCATTGTTCAAGAAAATAGATAGCAAATAGATGCTAATAGATGGCGCTTGAATGAAAGTAGTAGTTACATCTTATGACGCAACCGTTCTACTACAAAGTACTAGGGCAACATAAACCTGAATGGAATAGCTTATTTTCTCTCACAGACGTTACGGGTTGGTCTGAAGCCTGAAAAATAGGACACCAGTTTGACGCTTGTCCCACCGCCGACGAGGAAGCGATAAGCTAACGACCATTTTCTCGCTGAAGAAGCGGATAAAAGTTATAGATCCCGTGTCAATAAGAGAGACAAATATATTAATAGTTGATCGCTGGCTGGTCATACTGCCGGCGAGAACACTCTCACCACTAATCTATAGCAGCGGCAAGAGCTATCAAAGTTTCACTCAACGCGGTCGCGGTCATAGTTTTCGTCATCGCTTAGGCTTTTTTTTAGTATCTCATCTCATGAACAGTCAAACTTGCATCACACAACGCTACTAGAACAACCATAACTTAATAGAAATAGTCTTCAGAAGTTTCGCAAATTGTTTGTTTCGAGGAGGAAATCCCTTTTAATTATGTATTTCTAGTTTAAATAAGCAATAAGTCGCATCGAAAATGCGTTTGCCTAGTAAATGTTACCGATAAATATTTGACTGAAAAATAATCACACAATTATTTTGTTTGGATTTTATTCTTGTTTTATTATTTTTATGATTCATCAAAACAAATCTAAGCGTTTAATGCGTATAGCGACAATAATGGCCAAAGTCTTCAACATTCCGTTCAAAAGTATCAGGCTACTATAAGTATAAAGAAGTTAAAAATTTCCTAAGCATGAAACTCGCTCAAAATCAGGACCCGCTCACACCACCAACATGTTGAAACTCACATGTACACAACAGTTAAGGGGTGGAGTAATTCATTCCAAGTATGTAGCGAGCGAGAGTTCGGTGTTTTTGTTCCTGTCTCACTTTTAGGAACCTTGACCTACGACAACGTGTGAATGAACATAATGTAACAAACAAACACAGGGTAGATTTTATCTAAGAAGATTTAGACAAGATTATTTAGATTTGATATTCTTTTCAAAATATTATCGTTACAAAATTATATTTTATTTTATTCTTAACATTCCGATATTCTGTGGTTTACGATAATTGGAATCGAATGAAAGTTGTTTAAATATTTCCATGCCCTGTTTAATTCACAATAACTTATATTGTTACCTTATTGATCTCGTTTGTTAATTTTTTAACCAAATTACAATACATTTTTAATATTATTATCATTTTTCTGCCCGCGGCATCCCTCGCGTGAATAGTGTTTTATTTACCCTGGGGAAGTTTATGTCGGGATGAAAAGTATCATATTTTCTTCCCCAGGATATAACAAATTTCATTACGATCTGGTCAGATGTTTAGTCGTTAAAAGGTAACAAACAAACATAGTTAATTAATTTCGCATTTACTCGTATAATATTAGTGTGGGTGGATTAATGTAATAGTTTATAAGTATGTTTCAACACCATAATATTAACTCAATTCATAAATGTAACTGTTTTGCATGATGTCGCATTTATAGGTCACGGCACTCGCTGGTAGATGGCGATAGTATCGAGGTTGAAGTTCCATCGTTCGCCGCGCGGTTCAGACTATCCAAAGTACTAGGACTACATAAACCTGATAGAAATAGCTTTCGGAATTTTCACAAATATCTGTTGCACTTATTTTTCTTTGGTAGTAAATTGTTACCGATAGATATTGAGAATATTATATCTTATAAAAAGTATACGACCGTCTGAATTTCATTCGACTCTTGAGCTTTGGTTTTTATAAAAAAAATCTAAATCATTGAATTCAATGGTTTCAGTCATGTTTGATATAGAGAGAATTTTTAGCTTTGATAAGGAAAAGTTAAATGTATTTGAAGTATTTTTTTATAATATATGTAAGTTACTTTGTTATTAGTTAGTCGTATCTCTAAAGTTACTTAAATAATACAAGTAAAGGTAGAATGTTTTTTAATGTTATGTATAGTTTTCTTAGTATTATTATGTCTATACTTTAAACCAGATATAAGAATATATACAGATTTCATTGATTTTCTTCAGAAAGACCAGGTGCGAATGTGAGTGCTACCACTCACAATGTACGTATATGATCAGATGTATAAACTTAAACAAAGTGAAAGGAGTAGTTATGCATGGATCGTAGCGGGTGGCGTTCTGTAGTTACTATCAAGCGCAATGGAAAAAAGGCGTGAGTTAATGTGAATCAAAAACAGCTTCTTTAAATTATCATGGACCAAACCGCATTATCCACTGTTTCCGTTGCTACGAAAGTCGTAGACCGTTGCTACGCATTTCGTAGCACACTGACAACTGTTAAACTGTTCAGCACTTCGTTCAAAATTGTTAAAGATAGGGTAGTGATTGTGATACGGGCGCCATCTGCACGACTTCTCTTTTATTACGTACCTACACTTAGTGAAGTCTATGTTGTCTTCCAGTAGCAGTATAGGTGTCGCGACAAGCGTTTAGTTTTTTTGTGATTTATTGGCAATAGTTTTTATTTATTTTATTTAAAAAAAGTTTATTGCGTGATATTTTTCGGTTTTTGCCAGTCTATATTTTTTAAATTATGTTTGCTAATTGTTTCGTTGAAAACTTGTTGTAATAAAACAACTTAACAAACTTGTCTAAGGTTCCATTATTGTTAATATAAAATAAAAGCAAATAAAGAAAGAGTCGGTCAAATCTTATAAAATTCATCTCGTTACGACGTTGCTACGCAACATTCGAAGCCACCGTCAAAAGTCCAAAGGCTTCAGCGCTCCGATCATGTATACTAGGAGAGCATGTTATTAGCCTGAAAGCACACCGACAACACACTCGTATGGTTTCATACTACTATACTAGTATTATATTATCGGTGATACTACACGGGTGAACTTTCAGTGTGAGAGAATAGTATATTATGCAACTAGTGAATAAAACACGGATTTAATGCGAGGGCCGTAGATGAATCACAAGTAAGTGAAGGATTCTAACGACTGAATCACGACCGTAGGGAGTGATTCATGATGATTGAATCACGAGCATAGCGAGTGATTCAAGTGTTCGAATCCTGAGCGACGCGAGTGATTCATGGCCCTCGATATAAATCCGTTTTATTCAAGAGTTGCATATTATATTTTATACCATGACTACGAGGAAAAAAAAGATTGAAGCGAAAAGCACAAGGAATAATAATAAATAAATAGAGTTCCTTCAAAATGTACAAAAGAATGTGAAACCCTGACCCCTGAGCTAGGTAACAGCCCTTGTGTTTCAATCTCTATCTCTAACTCTATCTCTAACTCTATCTCTATCTCTAACTCTATCTCTAACTCTAACTCTATCTCTAACTCTATCTCTAACTCTATCTCTATCTCTAAATCTATCTCTAACTCTATCTCTACCTCTATCTCTACCTCTAACTCTAACGCCATCTCTAACTCTATCTCCAACTCTATATCAATCTCTATCTCAAACTCTATCTATGTCTCTAACACTATCTTTACCCTATCTCTACCTCTATCTCTAACTCTAACTCCATATCTTTCTCTATCTCTGTCTCTATGTCTATCTCTAACTCTATCTCTAACTCTATATCTAACTCTATCTCTACCTCTATCTCTAAGTCTATCCCTAACTCTATCTCTAACTCTAACTCCATCTCTATCTCGAAGTCTAACTCTATCTCTATATCTATCTCTTTATCTATCTCTATGTCTATCTCTATCTAAGTTTGTATCGAATATTTTATGCATAAGGAGGTTGTACAGCATTGAGATGGAGTTTGAATATTATATTGTTGTGTTCTAAATTCAAACACCAAAACAGTGATTAAAAGTGCTTTTTATTCACTGTTTTCAGTGAATAAAATAAGCTTTTTAGAGGGGGAATGGTATAAACAGATATTATATGCTGAAAATGTGGATGGACTGACATTGCAGTAATACAACTCCGTCTACCACGTGAGTTTTCCCTGACAAACAAAATATTTGAAAGATAATTTTGTTTACTAAAAGATCACTTTCGTCTGAAAACATACACATATAAATTAGCTGACGCATTTAGTTTTGATTTCCATTTTTTTTTATTTGATTATATGTAAACAAAAGTTGTTAATAATAGAAATCGTTTCGTTTCTTACATACACATATAGCCATGAAACCAAAAAAAAAATAGAATCCGTTGCTACGTGACTACGCAACATTCATAGCGGCCGTCACACCTGTCCAAAGCCTTCAGCGCTCCGGCTATGTGTACTGGGAGAGCACGTTACGAAGAGTCTATCCGTACAATAATAGCTTTCATGAAAGCTATCTATTTCCACACAGGTAAGGAAGCCTACAGTGGGACGGAGAAAGACGCTGGTACGGTTGAGGAAGAGCGTAACCCAGAAATAACAAACATAAGTGAAAAGTTAACCATAAAAGATAAAACTGTTTTTTTTATGTTAACATTTTAATTAAAACTTTTAATAATAAATATGAAATGAATTATTTTTATGATTGTTTTAATTCATAATCGTGAATTATTGTCTGATTGTTGCAACTTTGCGATTTTATAACTTACTGCATCTTCTGCTCTCCAGATAATGATGGGTTGCTACGAACTGCTTCTGTGAAGAGATCCTTAAAAGATGTCTACTGATGGTAATTACCGCTGAATGATATAGGGCACATTGCTCGCAGAGCGGATGGCCGATGGGGCCGAAAAGTTCTGGAATGGCAACCGCGAGCCGGAAGACGATACGTTGGAAGGCCTCCCACTAGGTGGACTGATGACCTGGTTAAGGTTGCAGGAAGGCGCTGGATGCGAGACGCACGGAATTGGTCAATATGGCAACGCCTAGGGGAGGCCTATGTCCAGCAGTGGACGTCTTTCGGCTGAAATGATATAGGTATAGTGTTTATAATACATTGAAAGAAATATAGGAAATAAAATAATATCAAATTACATTCGAAAAGGAGTGAGAAACTTCTATCCCGACGGTGTACCTTCGACCGCACACGTTTTATGAATAATTACGTATGTAATATTTAATTCTTTCGCACAAAGCTCGTCGACTCTTCACGTGACTAGAGGGTTGGCCTTTTTTCGGGCTTCGGTAGTTGGGTAGGCCTTTGGTGTGGGATGCATTATGTATGGAAACCCTTGCGCCCTTCCATCTTCTTAGCATAGCGGGGCTGTGCTGGGGTGGCTCCTGTTGGTGCAGAAAGTCTCAAACGGCGTAAATGCATGCCTTATTGGGAGTTATATGTTTAAACAGTTTGGGGTTGAAACATCAGATCCTTGATTGTTTTTCATCACGTACGTTAGGTAAGTAGTAGTCTATTTTTATTAAATAACCGAACCAAAATTGATTGAATCAAGAGAAGCACAACAAAACGCTTTATCACGCTGGAGTCAATATGGCGTTGTCAGGCAACCCGAAAACGTCAATGTACTAAGGAACCATCAATTATGAGGAGATCATCAGCATTTATTGTACACCAGCTACAAACTCGCAGGAAACTGAAATTTATGAAAGTTAAAAACAACGCTGGAAAGTTAACAGTCAACGCGTGGTGCATTATAGCTATTTATGCAACTGTTACGTTATGGACGGTCTTTTAATACGAGTGCTATTTTTCGGTAGAAGCGTAGCGCGTACCGAAATAGGTGGGCACGAGTTATTAAAAGACCTATAACGTACAGTTGCATACAAGATTTTATCTACGATGGAAGGAATAAAACACAGATATAGACAAATAAGTATTTCAGGAAGTGTGTTTAAGTATTTCATTTCTCATATACATGTCTTGATTTTTCTGGTAGTAAATTATTTGTAGCCGCAACTGCTCTATTTGTTATATCTGGTGGTGTATTTTCAATATCACTTGATGTTGAAAACATTTTTAATAAAATTTGGAATAAAATTTCACTTAGAAATTTTTGCCCGCGTCCACTTTTTATTTTATTTTTTTATTTAGTCTTTATTAGGTATAAGGCAATTTTTATTAAGTCTTTATTAGGGAGGGCCTGTATGTACGCTTTTGCGGTTGCACAACGACAGGCTTTGCTTGCTTGGTAGCGTAGATTCAGGCCTACCTTGCCTCCTCCCTCAGAGGCGGCAAGGTGGCGTGGTCTTGAGGGAGAGCGCTACAGTCGTGTAGATCCTCAAGGCAAGTCTGGTGGTTTTCCTTCACGAGGTTGCCACCCTGTTATTTGTCTAATTCCTTAAGAACTAGACGTAACAAAAACCACCGGGCGAACTAACGCAGGGGTGGCGAGGTCATGCCCCTGGGTGTCCACCATCGAACAAGAGCAGATGGTGGATAGCAATGACCTCCCGTGTGTTTGTGCCGTGCGCGGGGACCCGTACGGAGGGATGAAGGAATCCTGGTGGTTGAGTGGAGCAGGTTGCACACAACACACCACTTCGGTCCGGATTTCCTCTCACACGGGCGGTCATGGGGTAGCTACCCAAGATCAATCGGCTGAGGCATCCCATAAGCGGGTTGTCATGCGAGGGTCGGTTTGGTGGGGGGGCAGCCGGCGCGGCGTGGGATCTCGGGATTGGTTGTCCCGTTGTCTTCCGTCGCGTGCGGGCTCGTCAACTTCTCACTAGGCTGGCCCTATACCGAAGGAGTAGCTCTGGCGTTGCTCGAAGAGTGAGTGACGTCCCCGACTGAGGGCTCCGTGGTGGGTGGAGAGCTCTAACGGTGAAATTATAAACCAAATCCATGGATACTGAGTTAACTAAAAAACAAAACAAACACAAAAAAAAACAAAACGAACCAATCGTTGAATTGGTGGGGGAGGATTTTGTGAGCCAAGCTGGCTCACGTACCAGCGATGTGGAGATAATGGGTTCTATTCCCAGTATATCTGCGTCACCGACAATTAAGGAGCAAGCTAAACTACTATCTGACGTCCAGAGAGAACATGGCTCGCAAGATTTAGCCAGTGACGTGGCGTTGGCGAATGCACCTACAAAGAAGACACAGAAGGTGGCAAAAGGAAACCGTACCAAATTTGTGCGCCCGCCTACCCCAGTTGCCGACGAGGTGGCCAGTGACACCTGCGAGTCTTCCTGCTCGCAGATGTCATATGCCTCCGAAACGTCAACGAGATCGACTCGAACCCGTTCACGCAAACGTGCGCAACCGTTCGCGTCTAGGAGGAAGCCTGCCAAGCCTCCAAAACCTGACGAGCCACTTACTGACGGTCAGGGTGGAGACTCCGAGCCAGCGAGCCCACCCGCTAAGCAGGCAAAAACGCGGGCAACGTTCGATCAGGATCTGCCCAGTTCCGAGATGTTGGCCAAGACGATGCAGGCGCAACCAACGGCAAAACTTAGCGCCTGCATCAAGGAGAATGCTAAAACTATAGAGGAGGTTGCAAATGAATCTCGCAACCTCAAAGGGAGTTTTGCCTATAGCCTCAAAGCGGCGGCAGTCACAATGCAAGCTGCGGCAGCTGAGTTGGCCTTGCGATCAGCAGTTGGAGCCAATGTTGAGAGACTGGAGTCTGAAAATGCCGACTTAAAGGCTCAGCTTACCAATTTATCCACGCAGGTAGAGAAACTGTCAGCTCAGGTCAGCTTACTAACCCGAGCTAACCCAACAGTGAGCCAGACTGTGGCAGCCTCATCGATGGTTCCTAGTCAGGTCTCTCCAGTGACCGAGCTTCATCGGTCTGACGAATTGGAGGCCCAGTTTCGGCGTTCCATAGCTCTAGAAATTGGTTGTATGGTAGACGCAAAACTGGCCGCTATAGAGAAGAGGTTACCTCCCGAAAAACCATTGCGACCGCCCTTAGCTGCAGACGCAAAAATCGTCGTTTCAGCAACAGTTGCGAAGGGGCAGCCAACTACTGATCCAAACCCCGCAGGTAAAAAGGGAAAAAGAAAGAGAAAAGGTAAGGGAAAAGCTATGGCTCCTGCAACTGAAGTACCCATAGTATCTACGACGATTGCGCAAGCTTCGCAGGTTTTGCGGAATTCAGAAATGTCTGGGACGGAAGCTTGGTCTACTGTGGTTGCGAGGAAAGCCAAGAAAGATCAGACTCTCCAACCTGGCACAAAGTCTGGGGCCTCACCTACCAGGCACGCGTCGGCAATTTCTGCGAAGCAGCAAGTAAAACTCCCTAGGGTTCCCTCTACTGCAGCAATTACTGTATCGCTAAGAGAGGGATCATCTTCCAAACTAGGCGAAGTTATGTCCGCAGCGAGGCAGCGCATTCGTTTAGCCGATGTTGGCATTGAAACTCTCGGCCAGAAAAGGGCTGCCGATGGCGGTATGGTGATTACCGTCGCTGGTACCGACTCTTCGGCCAAAGCGGACAGTCTTGCCAGCCGTATGCGCGAGGTCCTTGCCGAGTTTGATGTGAAGATTTCACGTCCTACCAAGAAAGCTGAGGCGAGGATCATGGATCTAGATGATGCTGTCACGCCCGCAGATGTGGCAACTGCTATTGCCGAGATGGGAGGCTGTTCACCCGAAGACTTCAAAGTGGGCGAAATTCGTCGTCCACGGGCTTCTCTGGGGCATGTCTGGGTCCGTGGCCCTCTGGTGGCAACAAAAAAGCTGGCGTCCGAAAAGCGCTTGCGCTTAGGTTGGACGTTAGTAAGGGTTCAAGTTTTGGGGGCGCGTCGTATGATGTGTTTCCGTTGCTTAGAGCCCGGCCACGTCCGCGCCCAGTGCACAAGTGCAGTTGATCGGAGCACCCAGTGTTATGCTTGTGGGGGAGCTCACAAAGCAAGAGATTGCACATCGCCGATCATGCGGTGTCCGCTGTGTGCGGATCAGGGACTCCAAGCAGATCACCGGCTGGGGAGCAAAAGATGTAACCCACGTAAGAAGCGGGCCTCGCTTGCTCCCGCTACATCGCAAGGATCGGCACTAGCACCACTGGGTGCTTCGGAGAACATGGACACCTCGCCTTCCCAGCCCTAAAAGTCCTACAGTGCAACCTAAACCACTGCCGCAACGCGCAGAATCTATTTCAGCAGACTATTGCGGAGTGGTCGGTTGCCTTGGCGGTGGTAGCGGAGCCATACGGTCTTCGGGATCATCCTCGCTGGTTCCGGGATAATATGGACTCCGTTGCAGTTTACTGGGCTGGTGGGCCTCACTGCTCCCTATTAGATAGGGGGCATGGCTTTGTTGCTGTGGAATGGGGATCTCTGGCCGTAGTGGGATGCTACGTGTCTCCCAACATATCCCTAGCTGAATACGAGGGATATATGGACGGGGTTGCGAACTGTATTCGGTACAAATGCTCACCCCGTCCGGTGGTCGTCCTGGGTGATTTCAATGCTCACTCTAGAGCTTGGTGGAACACCCGGGACACACCGAGGGGACGCGTAGTACAAGACTGGGCGGCGTCACTTGACCTTCGACTCTTGAATCGGGGGTCCGTGTCCACATGCGTGCGGTGGCAGGGGGAGTCAATTGTGGATCTTTCATGGGCTTCTCCCTCTGTTGCGCGCATGGTGTCGGATTGGAGGGTAGCGGAGGAAATGGTCACACTCTCCGACCATCGCCACATCGTTTTTGATGTGGAACTGCGCCCGTCCAAATTCCAGCCCTCCGGCGCGACGTTGGGCCCTCAAGCGGCTCAATCGAGACATGCTCATTGCAGCTGCCAACGTCGTGGCGTGGCCAGATGATGTTCATTCCCAGGGGATCTCGCCCGATCCAGAAGAAGAGGCGGCTTGGTTTCGGGATAGGATGACGTCGATTTGTGACGCTTCCATGCCCCGGGTCAGGTGCAGCCAGCGTCCGGGTGCGGCATATTGGTGGTCGGAAGACATTGCGCAAATACGCGTTTGCTGTCTTAGGTCCCGACGCCAGTATCAACGCACCCGACGCAGAAGACAACCTCGAGCTACGGACGACGTAATAGCCAGAGCCTATAGAGCGTACCGAGAAGCGACTATGGAGCTCCAACACGCAATCGCGGATGCCAGGTCAAGGTCTTGGAAGGAGCTTCTAGAGGGGCTGGACAGGGATCCATGGGGTAGACCCTATAAGCTGGTCATGAACAAATTACGTCCTTGGGTCCCTCCCATCACAGAAACAATGGAACCAGGTTTACTGGAGAGAGTCGTTAACACGCTCTTTCCAGTAGTTAGAGACAGCCCCTCGTCGCACTTATTACCTTCGGACTGGTCTGATGAATTAGGAGTGACTGAGAGCGAGCTGGACCGCGTCGTAAAACGTATGGGGGCTCGTAACACCGCACCGGGCCCGGATGGTATCCCTGGCCGAGCGTGGGTATTGGCTCTGGCTTCTTTGGGGGACCGCCTAAGACGGCTGTTTAACAGCTGCCTCCGTACGGGCGTGTTCCCCTCTGACTGGAAGGAGGCTGGATTGGTCCTGTTGAGGAAAACCGGCAGAGACTCGGAGTCTCCCTCTGCATACCGTCCCATTTGCCTGCTCGACGAGGTTTCTAAGCTATTCGAAAGAATAATTGCCGAAAGACTCGTTGGGCACCTGTCGCGAGTTGGTCCCGACCTTGCTGATTGCCAGTGTGGCTTCCGGCAGCAGCGCTCCACAGTTGATGCGATCCTACGCGTCCGCTCGCTGTCGGAACAGGTAGTATCTCGGGGTGGGGTGGCGTTGGCGGTAAGTCTAGATATAGTCAACGCATTTAACTCCCTGCCCTGGGCTGCGATAAGGGCGGCACTAGTACATCACGAAGTGCCCCCTTACCTGCAGCGCATCGTCGGGGCTTATCTACGCGACCGGCACATTCGCTATGTGGGTCGGGATGGTAGCGTACATCGGAGGGAGATCACGTGTGGGGTTCCGCAGGGGTCGGTTTTAGGACCTCCCTTGTGGGATCTCGCATACGATGTGGTCCTGCGTGTTGACCTCCCCGTCGGCGTTAGTATCGTTTGCTACGCAGACGATACCCTGGTTTTGGCCGGCGGGGACACCTTTGACGAGACTATCCAGCTTGCCGAGCTCGGGGTGGCAAAAGTCGTGGCGTCGATCCGCGAGCTGGGTTTAGAGGTAGCGCCTCATAAAACCGAGGCGCTATGGTTCCATAGACTGCCGAGAAGCAGAGAGCCGCCCAGCTCGTCAGTGACTGTTGGAGATGCGCAAGTCCAGGTGGGTCGATACATAAAGTATCTTGGCCTTACCTTGGACGGTCGGTGGGGCTTCGAAGAGCATTTCGAGCGTCTGGTCCCTCGGGTTGGAAAGGCAGTGGGTGCTTTGCATAGACTGCTGCCCAATCTCGGGGGACCTCGGGAAGAAGTTCGCCGCCTCTACGCGGGTGTCGTGCGATCGATGGTCCTTTACGGGGCACCAGTTTGGTCAAACAGACTTTCAGGTGTCCGACGCTGTAGGACTAAAATCAATAGCCTGCAGCGCAAAATGGCCATTCGAATCGCACGAGGATATCGAACAGTATCTTTTGAGGCGGCAACACTCCTGGCACGCTTTCCACCGCTGGACATTCTGGCGGATATGGACGCGAGGGTATATGACCGGATTCGCGCCATCCGTCAAAGTGGCAATAGCGTGCCAGGAATCGCTGTGGTTAGGCTGAGGCGGCAGGAACGGCGACACGCGCTCGAGCGGTGGCGCGAGCGGCTACAGCAGCCGCAATTCTCGCGCAAGCGCGTTGTCGAAGCCGTCCTGCCGCACTTCGAAGCCTGGCTGGAAAGAGGGGAGCGCATCTCCTACAGGCTCACTCAGGTACTGACCGGGCACGGTTGCTTCGGTGAGTACCTGAACAGGATTGGGCGAGAGAACACGGCAAATTGTCATCACTGCGGAGGTGACCTTGACTCTGCACAGCACACGCTCGAAGAGTGCCCTGCGTGGATTTCTGAGCGGCAAGTCTTGGTTGCCAGGATCGGGCGAGACCTGTCTCTGCCAGCGGTTGTGAGGGCCATGCTGGCAGAGACAGAAAATTGAAGAGAAATGGTCTCCTTCTGTCAGACCGTGATGGTTCAGAAGGAGGCTGCCGAGCGGGATCGTGAGAGGTCCGATCCCGCCCGGAGAAGAAGGCGTCGTGGAGGCAACCGCCTCGACGCCGCCTAAAACGCCGAAACCCCGCCTGCATCAATTGCAGGTGGGACTTCAGGGTCACGGGTGGTCAGATTGGGGATTCTGTCCGCCCACAAAGTGACTCTAGGAAAGACGGTGGCACAGTGATCACGTGCTGCCGTGCACAGCGAGGCTCAGGGGACGCTCCTCAGTCTCTCCCCAGGGAAGTGCCCTAACAGGCGTTGCACAGAGGGGGTTCCGGAGTGGTCTTTTAAGAGGTAACGGGGCCCCTTCCAAGTGCTGATGGTGATCACCGGGGTGGTTTTAGTGAGGTAAAAATCCCACACTCCCTGGTCTTTTTCCCCAAAAGTCCAGGCGCCTTTTGAAGGTTTCCCCCCGTAACAAAAAAAAAAAAAAAAAAAAAAAAAAAGGTATAAGGCAAAGATCTTGTAGCCGCAACAGCCAAATAGTATACGTTATTTTTGTTCTAAACTCCATTTTTAAAAACATCATTTACATTGTCTCTATTTCGAAGTAATATTATAGGTACCTGGCTGTATGTTCAGAATGTCTTTGCTTGTGTTTTAGAGTTTATGACGATTTGCATTATGCAACCCGATGTCGTTATGGGTATCATAATGCAACCGCTGTCAATTTTATAATTCGAATATAACGAAACCGAAGTAGATAAGTATTTTTTAAATTTAGGGTTAAATTCAGTCTAGATAATGAACGTAATTATTGCAATTTCAACCAGAAATAAAGAAAATTTTCAAAGTAATGTATCCTATTTCCTTTCACAATTGCTACGCGTCCTTCGTAGCGACTCTCAACTGGGTGAAATGTTTCAGCGCTCCGGCTATGTGTACTAGGAGAGCACGTTTAAAGGCGGTTTATTTCAGTGAAAGCAACCCAATAGCACATACAAATAAATGTATAACAACTTAAGTAGACAATTTTAGGCTGAAAATGATAACAGTTCAGTGACCGACCCCGTCTACAACGTGATTTGCTCTTGTCAATTGTATACACAAAAAAAAAACTAATTGTTACGATGTTAAAAAAAATAAAGGTGAACTTAAATGACTAATTAAAAATTAAAATAAAATCCACTTTAACTGTCTTTAACAAATTAATATTCACTTTTCAAAGACAAACAATAGTCTCTTAAAATTAAAAATCTTGAATAGCTATAAGAAAATCAGGTGGTCAATCAGGCTTTAAAATATAGCCGGATTTCAAAATAAATAATAAGAACTGAATTCTTTCGTCGCTTAGCGGTGCGACGGTCACACGAGCGGAAGGTTTCAGGGCGCCAGTCATTTGTACTAGGAGAGCACTCTCTAAGGAGATAATGTTTCAGTGGCCATGGATAATGTATACAGGTAGCATCGTTGAGGTAATTCAAGATTTAACTATTTTGAGATATTTTCAGTAAATACGACAAAGGGCTGCCTTTCTTTTGATATAATTTACATTAACAAACGTTAAATCAAACAAATAACCTTTTGATCAACACTGAAATGTTTTGTAAGGATGGACTAGAATAGATAAGATAAAATTCATATGAAAATATAGATTGTAATTTAGCTTAAAAACATTAAATTTTGCAGCGCCTAAATTATGGCTAAGTTACAAAGTAATGAAACTGGATTCGCTGCTACGCGACTTTCGTAGCGACCGTCAAACAGGTGAAAAGGCTTCAGTTGTCCGGTCATGTGTACTAGGAGATGACGCTAAGAAGAGATTGATTTCAGTGAAAACTTTCGTGACAGCACATCAATGGCACACAACTCAAATTATGTCACCACAAGTAAACCTTCAAGCAAGTGAGTTGGGAGACAGTGATAGGCTGAAAGGGCAAGGCAGCAAGGGAAACTTGAGAGACCTATCTGTTGCAGGATGGTTATTGGAAAGTTGTGATCTATTCTTACTTTTTGAATGTTCTTTGAGGATTTACGGCTTTTATAGGGGTAGAAGTCAATGAGGTTAATGAGGCAACGTTTGGGGGAGGCCTACGTCCAGCAGTGGACGTCTTTCGGCTGATATGATGATGACGTACGTAGTTTACAAAGATATTAAATATCCTACATATTTAATATCTTTGTAACCTACGTATGTCCGTACGCAAAATACGCGCTTGGTCGTGGAGTTGCGGAAACAGCCCGTCTAAACTAACTAAGTAAAACTACGTATGTATCTATTTTAAAATATTTGGTTATAAAATGATCTGATCTGTCAATAAGAGATGTATTGATTTATTTTTTACCTCATATTGTGACTTGAGACCTAAATACATGAACAAATGGTTGTGATTACAACTAGTCACACTAGCTGTGTCGTCGCTATCATTAAGAGGTCACTTTCACTAATACGTCACTTTGTACAGGTAGTCAGTTTCCCAATTTGTCTCGAGCCGTATTTCGTCTCTTTTTCAACTCGTCCGCGCTTTTTTCAATGTATTGTAAGGTACAAAATGAGAAAAAGAAAAGGTTGGTTGTTTATATAAGCTCGGGTTATAAACTTTTCGAAGTTAGTACTCGTATAGAAACTTGCCGCGTTGTTGGTTGATATCGCGTTTATTGTTCAAGAAAATAGATAGCTAATAGATGTTAATAGATGGCGCTTGAATGAAAGTCGAAGTTACATCTTACGGCGCAACCGTTCTACTACAAAGTACTAGGGCAACATAAATCTAAACGAAATAGCTTATTTTCTTTCACAGACGTTACGGGTTGATCTGAAATCTGAAAAATCGGACACCAGTTTGACCCTTGTCCCACCGCTGACGAGGAAGCGATAAGCTAATGACCATTTTCACGATGAAGAAGCAGACAAATGGTATAGATCGTGTCAATAAAAGAGACACATATATTAATAGTTGATCGCTGGCTGTTCACACTGCAGGCGAGAACTCTCTCACCACTAATTTGTCGCAGCGACAAGATCTATCAAGGGTTCATTCAACGCGGTCGCGGTTCGAGTTTTCGTCATCGCTAAGGCTTTTTTTAGTATCTCATCTCATGATTCATGAACAGTGAAACTTGCATCAGACACCGCTACTAGAGCAACCAAAACTTAATAGAAATAACCTTCAGAAGTTTCACAAATTGTTTCGAGGAGTTTCTGGTTAAATCGGCAATTAGTCGTAACGAAAATGCGTTTGCCAAGTAAATGTTACCGTTATCGGTAACATTTACTTGGCAAAATATTTGACTGAAAATTAATCACACAGTTATTTTGTTTGGATTTTATCCTATCCTTGTTTTTTATTTTTATGATTCATCAATACAAAATCAAAGCATTTAATGTTTTTAGTAGTTTTGGTAAAATTATTTAAGCTTTGTTTAAAAAACGCTGATGCACTGGCACTAGAATCCAGTGACTGGATTATTTCTAACATTACTCTCTATTTCATAAATAACAACATTCTCTTCGAAATAAATTCAGTAAACAACAACAATTTGTTTGTATTGTCATAAGATATGGTCTGTATTGTCATAAGGTCATAGGAGTGATCCGAATAATCGTCGTAGCTACGAAACTCGTAGACCGTTGCTACATTGCTACGCGCTCCGTAGCGACAATAATGGCCGAAGTCTTCAGCACTTCGTTCAAAAGTCAGGCTACAATCATTGAGATAATATGTAGTGCGTAGTACATTATTACCTCAATGGCTACAATAAGCATAAAGCAGTAAACACTTTCCTTAGCATGATGACTCGCTCAAAATCGGGAGCTCCTCACAGCACCAAAATGCCGTAACACAGGTGTACACAAACAATAGAGGGTTGGAGTGATATGATAAGTGTGCGAGAGTCCGGTGTTTTTGATCTGTCACTCTCTATAACGTAAACAAATATTTATTTTCTCTACCAGCATCTTACTGGATTATACTGCCTTACTCCGAGCACGTTTGCTCTTGCGAATCTCTACTCAAGTCAGCCAATTAAGGCAAGAGAGAGCCTCTCACCCTAGGCCGTTGCTGCAAAGGGGAACCTACCGGCGTTGACCTAGGGTTCATTGGAGCGCGCAAGCCCCATCACATCGTCTACGTAGACAAACTGCGGTGGTACATGTTTATTATTGTTACTAGCTTCTGACCGTGTTTTACTATCTCAAGGGTACATAATACCGACCAGATTGAAAAGTATCATAATTAGTCCTTCTGATCGATCCATGTCCATGCCAAAATTCATTACGATCCGTTCAGCCTTTAAAAGGTAACAAAGAAACATAATTATCGCATTTATAATATTAGTATGGATGGATTACTGTATTTTCTTTATTAAGTATGTTTCAACAACATATTAGCTAAATTCAACTAAGTTTTGAATGATGTCGCCGCCCGCTGGTAGATGGCGTTAGTACCGAAGTTAAAATTCCAACCGCGCGATTCAGACTGTACATAGTACTGAGGTAACATAAACCTGATGGAATTAGCCGTTGGAATTTTCACAAATTATTTGTTGCATTTGTCTTTCTTTGGTACTAATTTTTACCGACAGGTACCGTTCGAAATATTTTTATCATTTAAAAAGCATGACCGCCGACTTTCGTCCGACTTTTGAGTTTTTTATTTCGATAAAATAAATTCTTAATTAATGCATTGAATGGTTTTTGTCATGTTCGAGATAGATAATAAAATAGATAATAGCTTCATTAATGCAAAGAAAATGTACCGTAAGTTATCAAAAAAAAACTAAACATAGGTCGTTTTTATGGCGAATAAACACTTTTACTTTCTTATTTATTAAATATAATTAAGTTATTACATATATACATAAACTTACGCCTTTTTATCATGGGGATAGGTAGTAACTCCTTTACAGAAGTTAGTTATTATATTCGTATTTCTAAAGTTTCTTAAATAATTATAGTAAAGGCCGATTGTTTTATAATGTTATGTATAGTTTTCTTAGTATAATTATTTCCACTCTGTAAAACAGATATAAACACATGGATAGTTTTACTTATTTTGGTGATTTTCTCCAAAAAGACCAGATGCGTAGCACTCATATTGTACGTGTATGATCAAATGTATGAACTTAAACAAAGCTACAGGACTAGTTATGCAAAGATCGTAGCAGGTGGCCTTCGGTAGGATCTGCCTAACACCCTGCCAAAAAGGCATGAATTAATGTGTGTATAAAACAGCTGCTATAAATTATCATATTATATCAAAATATCCAAACCGCATAATTATAATTATGTTCTTTGATATGAAAATCGTAGGCCGATGCCTACATTGCAGTTGCTACGAGTTACGTAGCGACAATTGAAAAGTCTTCAGCACTCCATCCAAAAGTTAAATATAGGGTTGTGACGCATTAGTTTCGCGACAAGCGCATAAATTTTATTTATTAATGTTTATGCCGCGATAGTCTTATTATATTGTAGGTTTGCAAAAATAAACGAATGTTCCGTTGCAGTGTTCAAAATATAACAAACATACAAACGCCTAAGGTTAGTTTTTTACTCATAACTGGCCTTTATTTTGTTTGATTAGTTTATGTTTCAACACCCTACTTAGCTCAGTTTATAAATTCGGCGAAGTTCTGAATGATGTCGCGTTCATAGGTCACGCCGCTCGCTGGTAGATGGCGTTAGTATCGAAGTTGAATTTCCATCGTACACCACGTGGTTCAGACTATCCAAAGTACTAGGGCAACATACACCTGAAAGACATAGCTTACGGAGTTATTACGATTTGTAGCATTTCTCTTTGATTAATGTTTATACAATATTTATAATGTTAGATACGTATACTTTTATAAGTATCATTATTTCCATTAAACAGATTTAAGGCCTTGCACGGCTTTTATTGGTGATATTCTTCAGAAAAGTTGTGTGCGTAGTGCTCTTAGCGTAGGTGTAAATAAAAATAATAGGTACCAGTTAGTTTAAGATAATATTTTTACTGTAATACCTTTTTTTCTTGTTTACGGGTGGAAACCTTCAAAAGGCGCCTGGACTTTTGGGGAAAAGACCAGGGAGTGTGGGATTTTTACCTCACTAAAACCACCTTGGTGATCACCATCAGCACGTAGAACCCCGTAACCTCTTAAAAGACCACACCGGGACTCCCTCTGTGCATCGCCTGTTAGGGCACTTCCGTGGGGAGACTGAGAGCGCTTCCCCTGACCCTCGCTGGGCACGGCAGCACGTGATTACTGTGCCACCGTCTTGCCTGGAGTCACTGGTGGACGGACAGAGTCCCCAATCTGAGCGCCCGTGACCCTAGAGTCCCACTTGCTTAATGCAGGCGGGGTTTCGCCGTTTTAGGTATCGGGGCGGTTGCCTCCCCGACGCCTTCTTTTTCGAGCGGGATCGGCCCTCTCACGCTCCCGCTCGGCGGCCTCCTTCTGGGCCATCACAGTCTCACATAAGGAAGCCATTTCCCTCCAGTTTTCTGTCTCTGCCAGCATGGCCCTCACCACTGCTAGCAAAGACAGGTCTCGCCCGATCTTAGCGACCAAGACCTGCCGCTCAGAGGCCCACGTAGGGCACTCCTCGAGCGTGTGCTGGGCAGAGTCAAGGTCGCCTCCGCAGTGGTGGCAATTAGCCGTTGCCTCTCTCCCGATCCTATTCAGGTACTCACCGAAGCAACCGTGCCCGGTCAGTACCTGAGTGAGCCTGTAGGAGATGCGCTCCTCTCTCTTCAGCCAGGCTTCGAAGTGCGGCAAGACGGATTTGACAACACGCTTGCGCAAAAATTGCGGCTGCTGTAGCCGCTCGCGCCACCGCTCGAGCGCGTGTCGCCGTTCCTGCCGCCTCAGTCTTACTAAGGCGATTCCTGGCACGCTATCACCACTCTGGCGGATGGCACGGCAAGTTTAAATAATTTTGCAATTAAAAAAGTTTAACAAATTTTTGGCTTACCGTGCATTGTCATCCAAAAGAAACGTGTATGCAAAATTTTGTAATACAGTTGCAAGTATGATCCGAACACGCATACATTGCAAGTTAATCAAAAGCTAGTAAAAACCATAATAATATTTTTTTATTTATATTCCCTCAAAAACACAAGACCTTCAAGAACAATTTATGAATTCATAGGGCAGTCAAGTGAGTTTCCGGAGAGTTTCTGATTTTATTTAAATTATTGCTACGTTATCACTGTTCCATGAACAAACAGGGATAGCATAGCAATAATTTAAATGTTTGACAGAGTTTATAGATTATAACTACCCGGTTAAATAACAAGACATATTCAGCTACTTAAAATAAATATAAAAATGCCACAAAGCGCAATGTGAATGTGTATAGAGAATGAAACGGTGTTTTTGTGTGATGAAATGAGTGGGCGATTATCATTCTAGTTATCATACTAGAATGACTACTAATATAGTCGTTTTACAGTGGAAATGTAGTCCAATGTCTTCAACCAGTCCTTTACTACAGTCTTTGGTTTGGTTTTTGGTAATCTACTACGATAGAAATACATTTCCAACTGTTTCGTTGCTACGAAAGTCGTAGACCGTTGTTTCGTTACTACGCGACATTCGTAGCGACCGTCAAACGAGCGGAAGGCTTCAGCGCTCCGGGCATGTGTACTAGGAGAGCACGTTATTAAGAGGTTTATATGCCTAATAATAACTTTCATGAATGTCTGCCTGAAAATAACCGACAACACACTGTTTTCATACTACATAGGTAAACTTTCAGTGTGAGAGAGACAGATATATTGTAAATCAGGACTCAGCATTATTTTAAAATCATTCATTAGTTAATGAAATGTTATTGTTATATTTTTAAGTATGTTTGAACACCCTACTTAGCTAAGTTTATAAATTCGGCAAAGTTTTGAATGATGTCGCGTTTATAGGTCACGCTGCTCGCTGGTAGATGGCGTTAATATCAAGGTTGATGAAGTTCCATCGTACACCGCGCGGTTCAGACTATCCAAATTACTAGGGCAACATAAACCTGATAGAAATAGCTTAATATCATTTTACATTCGTAGTTAAAGAAAAGGAGTGAGACTGACGAGGGTCCTCCGACCGCGTAAGTTCATCATCATCATCATTAGCGTTATTGTTCCCACTGCTGAGACAGCAGCGCAGTATAATTATTTAATTCAATTATTGCGATTTCAGCCAGAAATAAAGAATCGTTTCAAAGTACCTATCTAATATTTATTAATCTTTTAATAATATCCGTTTCACCGTTGCTACGTCCTTCGTAGCGACCCTCAACCGGGTGAAATGTTTCAGCGCTCCGGTCATGTGTACTAGGAGAACATGTTAAAAGGAGGTTTATTTATATTATAAAATGTATAACAATATAGACAAATTTAAGTAAGAGTGAGAAAGTGATAGACTTAACGTTACATATTTCTGAACCAAAAGTATGACTGAGTTACAAAGTAATGAACTGGATTCGTTGCTGTGTTGGTAAACCATTTCACCTGTTTGAAATTCGTAGCGACCGTCAAACAGGTGAAAAGGCTTCAGTCGTCCGATCATGAGTACTAGGAGATAACACTATGAAGAGGTTGATTTCAGCTTCGCTCCCGTGGCCCATCCCACAGGTCCCATTTTCGGGAAAACAAAAAAGACCATGTCATTCAGGAATAAGGGATTCTATTGGTGAAATAATTTTCAAAATCAGTCCAGTTGTTTTTCAGTTTATCTATTACAAACAAACTTACAAACAATCATATCTTTCCTCTTTATAATATTAGTGTAGATGTAGATTTCAGATTTTAGAAAGTGCTTGCACGATGTACCGATTTTTAACCTGACCGAACTTTAATGCGTGACTGACGCGCCTTGTAAAAATTTGGATTTGGATGACTTACGGTCGTAATACTTATTTTTAATTAATATTTTGCTACTAAATTAGTTTTCAGACTTTAGAAAGTAGTTGCGAGGTATAAATAATATTACAAAATTAAAGCGAGCTCCACGCTAACCGCTAACGAAACCGGATATGAGTGACGGCTGGGTTTTTCTCTACACCGCTAATGTAACGTAATATTAAAAAAGAGTCTTAAGAAAATGCTTGCAATTTTTGGTACCTCACCTCGCCCACTATTATAAAATAAATAATAGTCAACAGAAATTATCAAAACAACATTTTTTTTGCAACAAGTAACTTTAATCCGTTGCTTACGCGATCTTAGCAACGCCTGTTAAACCGAAACTTCAGTATTCCAGTCATATGTACTAGGGAAGCACGAAATGATAGATGATAACGTTTCCCGTCGTGGAAACTCGCGTGAAAGCCATTCACAATCACATGGGAAGCACACAAGTAAACTAGATAACAAGAAGGATACAGCTATTAACTACATCTATGGTGCGAATTAGTTGGATATGTGCGACCATGTGTACTGCTAAGTAGATCCCTTTTCCCATTGTTGTGGGAGATGCCCAATTGTAATGAAGTCGCCCAAAAGAATTCAAATTCTGTATTTTACTATAATAACTGACGTGTAAGTAAACACTAGACATTGGGATAAAGAAAGGTAAAAAGTAAATAATATTTATGTTCCTGTAGTAATAGTAGTTTATAAAACTGTTGCATAATGAGGGGTATTAAAACATGAGTGTGTGTTTAAAAACCGAGCCGTAGGTGAGGTTTTTAATAGTTTTCACACAAATGTTTTAATACCTAGTTATGAACAGTTTCATACACTACTTTATCTACACTCATAAATTGGGATTGAACCTACTAAATACCTCTTTTTGTATTTTCCATGCCATATAATCGTGATAGCGTTTGTCATATACTTTTCTCGACTTTGCTGGTAATAAATTAAGAGTAATTTCCTTCGCCGCATCTAAAATATCGGGCGGAGTCAAATTTTCTTCACATTCACTGATATCAGACATTTCCGTTCATTCTGCGACCTATGGAATTGTATGAAGTTGTTCTCATTGCGGTAAAGAAATCGTGCGGAAATAATACCCCAAGAAATCCGTGTTTTGCCACAGAATCCACCGCACCACGGCGCGAATTTTATTGGCCCGAATATTTTGAGCTCTATGAACAGGTAGTAGGAAACAAAATCCGCGCGAATAAAAATCGCAGTGCGTGCTTGCGTAGACAATTTAAAATTGGAATCAAATCTTTTTATAATAGGTACTATAAAATGGCATTACAAAAAAATATTGATGGAAACTCCTTAGTGATTAACTTCTTGGATTTGTCCTGTATCGTAATAGAAAAAAAATAGTTTCATACCATTATTTTGTTAGAGAAATAGTGTTATAATAAGATTTTATTTTTAAATTTCGGTATTGTGTTTATAAAGTATGCCAATATAAACTCGTTTTGTATTTTATAATTTGATTATTACGATATGAGGGTAGATAAAGAATATTTTTCACACGTAGTAAATAAAACCGTAAAAATACGCGTAGCCTGTTGCTCGTAGCAATGGCTCCGTACTCCGTAGCAATCGATCTCGTAGCAGCCATGATTTTCATGTGACGTATGAACACAAATATGACGTAAGCATTATGCAATGACGTAAGCAATATGACCCAAAAGCCAGGCCTGGCCTCAGTGCTTCGCTAGAAAGTACTAGGGTAGCATAAATTACAAGAATGTGCCTTTTCGCGAAGGCTTTCAGCACGCGTGGCGCTTGCGGAATAAGCGAGAACTTTGATAAGTAGCGCCATCTACAAACTTTCACACGAACTAATACGAACAGCTTCAACTGGCTGTATCTTTGTGGGTATGATACAAACCCACGAGTATACATTATCTCGAACTCTGTTGAAGTAATATCCGTATTACGCTAAAATTCTCGAAAATAAATCATCGCATTTGTCCCATGTTACTTGAGATTGGCGCAATTCGTTTTCTTCTTCCATTCCACACTGGGACATTTCACGTGAAGCGGACAGGGAAAAAAAAAGTGAGGTTCTGAAAATCGACCACATTCGGCCCATTTGTACTTCTAGTAGGTATGAATGTGTACGCAAAATATTTTTTTTGTATAGTGTATATTTACCAAGTTATAGGTTTCAAAAGAATTGTCGTTGATTGGTACTACAATTTTTCGAAAGTAATTTTTCGAATATAACAAATCTACTATAAAATATTTTACATAGCGATACATATTAAAAATATACTGTTCTTATTGACAGTAAAAAAAAAAAAAAAAAATTAAAAAATAATTAATGGCCAAAACCGGAAGTAAACTTTTCAAACCAGAATTACAGTCACTTCGACCAATTTTTTTTTATTGTTTTTTCTTTCAAAATATAGCTTAAATGATAATGAAAGTACACTAGAAAATTTAAAATGGGATCTCTATTAGTTTAGGAGATACGTTGAATAATATACACCCGCGTCGCAAGGGGTGTCATATGTAGCGCTTGCAAGGTTGAGCAGTTTGCGCGATATTGCAACTTTATTAATATTTTATATCGTTTTAGCGTATATTTAACCTCATTTAATGATATGAAATAAGTTTTATTAATATAATATAATATAAATATAACTACATAATACAAATATAAGTTAATAATATATTATAAAGAAAAAACGTTTTTGGAGCAGTAGAAAAGTTTTATTATTTGCGAAACGTGACTAATAGCGCCATCTGTTAGTAACGTGTAGTACTTTTTTGTCTCAGATAGAGTCAAACGGTCAAACCTATCTACAAGAAAGAGATAGAAATATGACGAATACAAAATACGTAAAGATCTTGTGAAAAACTCCACTTTTGAGCTAAACATTTAGATATTTTCCTCAAATTTTTAAATTTTCGATGAAGTACCAAGTGAAATGGGTTAAAACATCGATCACCGTACGGCGCCATTAATAATAACAACTGTCACAGATTAAAACGTGCACAAGTCGCTGAGCGGTTAAAGCAACACTAAAGTTTAACCCTCAGTTTCCCACCTAAAAATTATCGCAGAATTAATGTGACAAATTGTCAAGCACGCGTTAGCTGCTGTGATTGGCTGTCGAAAATTCATTCATCCAATCACAGCAGCTAACGCGTGCTTGACAATTTGTCACATTAATTCTGCGATAATTTTAAGGTGGGAAACTGAGGGTAAGTTACGAAACCGCTAGGCGTCATATTTCTATCTCTTTCTTGTAGATAGGTTTGACCGTTTGACTCTATCTGAGACAAAAAAGTACTACACGTTACTAACAGATGGCGCTATTAGTCACGTTTCGCAAATAATAAAACTTTTCTACTGCTCCAAAAACGTTTTTTCTTTATAATATATTATTAACTTATATTTGTATTATGTAGTTATATTTATATTATATTATATTAATAAAACTTATTTCATATCATTAAATGAGGTTAAATATACGCTAAAACGATATAAAATATTAATAAAGTTGCAATATCGCGCAAACTGCTCAACCTTGCAAGCGCTACATATGAAACCCCTTGCGACGCGGGTGTATATTATTCAACGTATCTCCTAAACTAATAGAGATCCCATTTTAAATTTTCTAGTGTACTTTCATTATCATTTAAGCTATATTTTGAAAGAAAAAACAATAAAAAAAAATTGGTCGAAGTGACTGTAATTCTGGTTTGAAAAGTTTACTTCCGGTTTTGGCCATTAATTATTTTTTAATTTTTTATTTTTTTTTTACTGTCAAAAAGAACAGTATATTTTTAATATGTATAGCTATGTAAAATATTTTATAGTAGATTTGTTATATTCGAAAAATTACTTTCGAAAAATTGTAGTACCAATCAACGACAATTCTTTTGAAACCTATAACTTGGTAAATATACACTATACAAAAAAAATATTTTGCGTACACATTCATACCTACTAGAAGTACAAATGGGCCGAATGTGGTCGATTTTCAGAACCTCACTTTTTTTTCCCTGTCCGCTTCACGTGAAATGTCCCCACTGTCAAACGTCTCAAGTTAATTATAGCGTGCGTTTTGGTTAAAAAAAACAGATATTTATACCGGTTTGTCACTATATTAATATTTGTTACTTAACTTGTAGTGCCATTCAATAAAACAATAGTACCCATATTAAGTGTGTTTTTCTTTAACTGTTTTAAGTTACATATACCTAATAGATGGGCCACCAGCTCTGAGGATCGCAATCAGAGTTGAAGCACTGAGATATCTTTTGAAGAAGGTATTTTTCATAATATTTAGTACTTTACTCTGTTGTTACCCGCTGCGTATATATGCATGTATGTCCATTTCTATAGCACGCTCTACAGCCCAAACGGCTTGACGGATTATGACTTATGAGGTGTCATTGGATTCGTCTCAATTGTGTGAGTGACATATTTAGTTGTCATAACAATATGGGTATTATATGAAAGCTACTAAATAGACCAGTCCAAATATATATATATCGTAAGACTTTTATGTTACTGTTTTGGCACAAATTCAAGATAAGCGTAAATTTTATAGCAAAATAAATAATCTTTTACAGCAAACTTATTTGGAGAACTTGTTCATTAATGAAACTTAAACGTCTGAAATAAAACAAATTATTATAAATACAAAAAACCCGACTACTTACCCTACCCTACCAAAACATCGTTTGTCACCGCTCAGCTGGCAGCACCTCATAATATTTAATGTATAAATTATACCTAGTACTTGTTTTTATTTTTTCAGTTTCTAATTTTTAAGCAATTCGGTTTTTTGTTTTTTTTAACTCACTAGTTCCGAGCAAGATTCGAAACTATAATATCGCTCACCAATCTGCATTTGAGTTGTCTTAATATGTACCTGAAAACAAAAAAATAAAACATAAGTTTGCTACGGAATTTTAACTGATTTTATTAACTACTCTATTGGCTTCATAAGTAGTTGCGGAGTGCAATTTAAATGCAGTCCGTCTGTCTAGAGTTTTAAATGTTAGCTTAATCCCTGGCAGAATACAAGATACTTAGTATAAGTTCCTTGTGTGGAAAACACCTTTAGCTTCGCCTTCGTTGTCCTTCAGAAAACGGTTATTATGGCCGCAAAGTTATTTTAAAAGACGTCGTAAGTAAGAGCGGGTATTCTTACTTACGACGTTATAGGGAGTTGGATATTTTATTTCTTTGTAAACTACATTTTTTATTTTATTTATTAATTATTTATTTAAAAATAAAAGGCAGGCAACATTTGGATAAACTATTTGAGTGTAAAGTAGATATATGTCAGTCAGAAGTGCATAATTTTTATCTCTTAATGAAATATAATATTGAGTGGTAGTATGATACAATGGGTATGTTTGAGCCAATATCTAGCTCAGTTTATAAGTTCGCCGAAGTGTATATTGCGTCTTTAGTACGAGAAGGAATAAAGTCTTAATCTTCTGATTTTCATTATGCACGTCATGTAAGGCCCTAACCTTCTGGAAATGATGAAATGGTGCGAGTTTCATAATTGGAGAAAACGCTGATGGTGTTAGAATCAAAGTCGAAGTTACATCGCACATCGCGACCGTTCAACTACAAAATACTAGGACACCATAAACCTAATGGATAATAATTATGGTGAGGGAAAACTGAAAAGGCAAATAAAGAGAAATAGTTAGTAAATTTTTAAACACTTTTGAACTCATACTTAATTCAGTTTAGATATTCACCGAAGCTTTGGATGAAGTTAAGTTCACACGATTGATGGCGTTAGTATTAATTCATCTCATGAATTACGCGTCCATAGTTCTCGTCATTGCTTGTAGATGGTGTTATTAGTATTTCATCTCATGAACAGTCAAAGTTGCATCGCACACCGCTACTAGGGCAACATAAACTTAATAGAAATAGCCTTCAGAAGTTTCACAAACTGTTTTTTGCAAAGGAGAAATCTCCTTTTTAATCTAGTAATCTAGCTTAAATCGGCAGTTATTTGTATCGTAAATACGTTTCCGAGTAAATGTTACCGATAAATATTTTTCTGAAAAATAACCAAATTATAATATTCTTGTTTGTATTTTACCCCATCCTTGGTTTCTTTTTATTAATCAGTTTCAAAATTTTGTTTTCATTATTTCTTGGTTTAGATTATTTTAGCTTGTTGTAAAAACACAGAGTAGGTCACTGGATTATTTCTAAAATTACTCTCTATTTTATTAATAAACAATGTCGTAAACATCCAAAATAGTTTAATAATTTACGCATTTATACACACCGGTAATTAATTTTGTTTGAATAATCATAATCCGAGCGATCCGAGCAATCCGTTGCTACGAAACTCGTAGACCGTTGCTACGAGTTCCGTAGCGACAATAATGGCCAAAGTCTTTAGCACTCCGTTCAAAGTATCAGGCTTCTATAAAGGAGTAAATAGTTTCCTCAGCAAGAAAACTCGCTCAAAATTGGGATCTCACCACACCAGCAAAATGTTAAAACACAGGTGTACTCAATCAATCAAGAGGGGTGGAGTGATTCAATGTAAGTGTGCGAGCGAGAGCCCGGTGTTTTTGTTATGTCTCACTTTAGGCACCATGACCTAAGACAACGTGTGAATGAACGTAAATAAATATTAAGGGGACATTTTATCTTAGGAGCTTTAGTTATCTATTAAATATTTGGTATTTCTTAATTATCGTTACAAATATTACTTTGAACATTGTTATATCCTTTTAGATTCACAATAACTTTTACTTATTCATCTCGTTTGATATTTTTAACCAAATTGCAATACATTTTTATTATTGCTACAACACGGAAGAAAACAAACAATCGTACCGGCGCATATTCACTTTCTTTTGCCCTGCCCTTCAACAGTGGCCCCCAACAATTCAGTACTTCGGTCAATTATACCAGGGTGACAGTATAGATAAGGAGGTGCCGCCTTCAAGAGGCCCACAGGCTGTATCGTAAAATATTTCGTAAGCATTCATTTTTTTTTCCTACAAACTTTTTTTTTAAACAAGCTTTTTAGCTTAACGTGCATTGTCATCCAAACCAACCGGGTATGCAATAGTAGTTTATCTACTTCGGTTTCGTTATATTCAAATTATAAAATTGACAGCGGTTTCATTATGATACCCATAACGACATCAGGTTGCATTATGCGAATCGTCATAAATTCTACAACACAAGCAAAGACATTCTGAACATACAGCCAGGTACCTAGAATATTACTTCGAAATCGAGACAATGTAAATGATGTTTTTAAAAATGGAACAAGTTTAGAACAAAACTATCGTATACTATTTGGCTGTTGCGGCTACAAGATCTTTGCCTTATACCTAATAAAGACTAAATAAAAAAATAAAATAAAAGTGAACGCGGGCAAAAATTTCTGAGTGAAATTTTATTCCAAATTTTATTAAAAATGTCATCAACATCAAGTGATATTGAAAATACACCACCAGATATAACAAATAGAACAGATGCGGCTACAAATATCTTACTACCAGAAAAATCAAGACATGTATATGAGAAATGAAATACTTAAACACACCTCCTAAAATACTTATTTGTCTATATCTGTGTTTTATTCCTTCCTTCGTAGATAAAATCTTGTATGCAACTGTACGTTATTGGTCTTTTAATAACTCGTGCCCACCTATTTCGGTACGCGCTACGCTTGTACCGAAAAATGGCACTCGTATTAAAAGACCGTCCATAACGTAACAGTTGCATAAATAGCTATTTGAATTTTATCATTCGAATATTACGATATGAGAGTAGATAAAATTTTATCTTCATCGGATGAGGAAAAATATTCATACATGTAACATGGAAATTTTGTAAAACTTAACCATTTTTTAAAAGAGTAACCGTGGAGTTTCTTGCCGGTTCTTCTCCATAGGAAACTACTAACCCGAACCGTGCACCTTTCGTCGACGTTTTATAAGTACCCATGTAAGCCTACGTAAAATAAAAAAAAAGGTTTTAATTTTGTCGAATTTAATTCATCCTGGTTTTGCAACTTAGCAACGACCCCGAAACACCAACGCCTCGGTATAAATACCAGGGTAGAATAAACTGGAAAAGCTTTGCCACGAAAGTCAGGATACTGTTTTAGTGGTAAATACACAGTTTTCAGAAGTATCGGCTCGTAAACAAAGCATGTGTTATTTTATTAATATTATTATCCTTTATTTATAACCCAATAATATTGATTGGCAAAAAGGGCAACACTGTTGATAGAAACGTCATGCGTTTTCATTTATTTTGGAAAAATATTAAATAGGCGCTGCCCAAGTGACGTCAGTACAATGACGTAATAGTTGCGGGATTCTTTATGATTCCGGCAAAAGCTACTAAGGCAGCATAAATTAGAAAGGCATGCTCGATCGGAGCATCTCTTTCCCGCGAAAAACCACGTAGGGGTCGAAAATAGACTCGCCCTACATTGTTTCTGTTTCACTTTGTTCAGTAGAGGGGCGTTAGAAGGTGAAAGGAGACACACAATCACAACGGAAGAGGAGAAAGGCAGATGAGACTTTTTCATTTATTTGGAAAAAGTTTAAATACGAACTGTAAGTTATTCGGTTTCCAAGTGACGTCAGTCCAGTGACGTAATAGTTGCGGGTTTCCTTAGGATTCCGGTACAAGGTACTAAGCCAGCATAAGTTAGAAAGGCGTGGTCCGATTCTCGTTTCCGCGGCAAGTTGTAGGGGTGGAATATGGACTCACCCCTATATTGTTTTGTTTCACTTTGTTCACTTGAGGGTAAGCAGCTAGAGGGTGAAAGATGCTACACAAACACCGATAGGGGAGAAAGACAAGGTGAGCACGTTTATTTATATTATATATATATTATATACGATATTGTCAAAATTTGAAACTTTATTCTAACACAAAATAATAAGTATATTGCGCACAAGGTATGACGTATACTTATTTGCGATATAAAAGGTTTATGAAATTGTTTAGAGGCGCTTTTTCATATCTGCTACGCTTGCTTCGTTACCGCTACGTAAATCTCGTAGCGACGGACTAATAAAATATTTTTGTAAACTAATATAAAGTGTCACAACTTAAACCATTATAAATTTAATCATCTGCTATTAATTAATTTAATTTCAAATACTTTACCGTTTGTTCAAATAGCGGGTATTCATTTTATTTATCTTTGTGTAGGAAGCTTAATTTATTCAATCGAATTAACGATCCAATACCAATGGAAAGTGGAAACATCTCTTTATTTTATTTTTGACTACTTTGACTTTTAAAATAAAACTTTCGTAAAAATACTTTTCGTATTTAGTATAGTGCAGCTTTTTGTTTCGGTTTCTATGTGACGACAACAGTAACGTAACGGGTGTCATACGCTTCAAGTTTTAAAACAAAAGCACTAGGGTAACATAAACAGATTAGCGCATTCTCGTGGCAAGGCAGCGAGCCCACCACTCGGTGGACGTCTAACGCGATGAAGGAAATAGCAAATGTGGCGAAGCAAGGGAAGTTCACCTCTTCCAGCAGAGGATGTCTTTTGGCTGAATCAAGATGATGAAAAAATGGCTGCACAACCATGATAGAATATCCTCTTCCTTGCTTACTAAACTCTTCGAAGTGAGGTCATAAATTGGGTTTTTTTCCCGTTGCGACGGTAACAACCGAAGGTTTCGGAACTATGATCAAACATTCTAGGGTAGTATAAACTTGAGATACATGGAAAATTATCTAGCAGGGAAACTCAAATAAAAGCTGCCCACACGTCCACACAAGTAAGCCACGAAAAGAAAAGAACAATATCATGTCACACGTGTAGCGGCACCAACGCCGCCACTTACGAACTAATGACATGACGTCACACAAATCCTGCATCGCGCATGTAAAGTCTTCGGCGCGATTAGAACACATACAACAGTCCGACAACAACCGTTGGGCAGTTGCCCGGACCAGACACAACACCCGTCTGGTCGGAGGATCCTCCCTTTTCTATGGAGGTTTGTGGGACTTTACACCCTGTTCCACCTACCCCCAAACTGGTGACCCCGAGTATGAATGTCAGCGCAGCCTTCGTGCAGAACTACTTCGTCGTGACGTCATCATCACTTTCTCAAGCTTTCGAGCAGCGAGTCACACAGCCAGCCACTACCCACGGCATCTACGGGGGTATCCTGACCACCAGCATGCAGCGGACGCGCATTCCTGGTCATCACCCCCAGCTTCTTTCATCACCGCTCCGACCCACTGGAGCCAGCAGCTCTGTCCCGACTCACTGGGACATCATCACCGCTCCGAACTACTGGAGCCAGCAACACTTTCCCGACTCACTGGGATTTCATCACCCCGACTCACTGGGGCACAACCGCATACAGTTCCGACTCACCGCGAACTCTGCGACTTCCGGTTCCGACTCACGGGAACCAACCTTCCACTGGCCAGGCACACATCACGAGATGTACGGACGACTCAACCTGCTATCGACCTCCGGTCTCCGGAGGGGAGTGATGTAGCGGCACCAACGCCGCCACTTACGAACTAATGACATGACGTCACACAAATCCTGCATCGCGCATGTAAAGTCTTCGGCGCGATTAGAGTAACACATACAACAGTCCGACAACAACCGTTGGGCAGTTGCCCGGACCAGACACAACACCCGTCTGGTCGGAGGATCCTCCCTTTTCTATGGAGGTTTGTGGGACTTTACACCCTGTTCCACTACCCCCAAACACGTTTCGACGGCCGTGCAAATGATATAGCTATGCAGTGACCGCGTATCTACAAACCCGTCACTTTCGCCACAACTACGCTAAAACTAAAGAAAAATTATGTCTTTTAAAATTTTGTACACCTCGTCTAGATAATTATGTAAAAGGTGTCCATCCATTACATACCGAGATTCCTGTCTGCCTTGGAAAGTACACCAAATAGATTATCCCGCTATCATTTAAAGATCTTTTACTCAAACATGCATGGAAATATTGTCATTATTTTCGAAAACAGAACACCCGTAGTATCGAATTTACGGACAAAGAAAATCAAATCCATTGCAGGAGCGTTTTTTGAATTTGGAACATTACAACGCTCCAGCTATGTTGATCAAATCCATTGCGGGAGCGTTTTTTTGAATTTGGAACATTACAACGCTCCAGCTATGTTGAACAAAACCATTGCAGGAGCGTTTTTTGAATTTGGAACATTAGGTACAACACTCCAGCTATGTTGATCAAATCCATTGCAGGAGCGTTTTTTGAATTTGGAACATTACAACGCTTCAGCTATGTTGATCAAATCCATTGCGGGAGCGTTTTTTTGAATTTGGAACATTACAACGTTCCAGCTATGTTGAACAAATCCATTGCAGGAGCGTTTTTTGAATTTGGAACATTAGGTACAACGCTCCAGATATGTTGTTGTAACTTTTAATAAATTAAATGTATAATATAAAAATTGATTTATTTCTCTGCATTCTTTTGAGAAAAGCACTATATATGCCTCGGTGGAAATGGCAATTGCATATCTCGTTTTAGTGATACTCGACCTGCAATTGCCTATTTCCCGGCCTTTGCAATAATGTACTATTGCAGTTGTAACGGCAATCAGAAACCAGATGAAAACGTATACAACGCCCGCAAAGTTATGTTTAGAAGACAGCATTCTTACGGTATTCTTAGGCATAGCACGCACAGCGATTTTCATTCGCGCGATTTTTTTTCCGCGCGAATTTTTTAGTACTATTTGGGCGCGATTTTTTTTCCGCAGTGCGTGCAGCTTCATACATTTCCATAGGACACAGAATGCGCGGAAAAAAATTCGCGCGAATAAAAATCGCAGTGCGTGCCATGCCTTACTTACGACATATTATTACGGCGAGTGGGATATTTAATTTCTTTGTAAACTATGTATGTATCTATTTTAAAATAATCTTACTTCTTATCTTACTAATATAATAAATCCAAAAGTTTGGATGGATGGGTGAATGAATGTTTGTTACTCAATCACGCCAGAACGGCTGAACGGATCTAGATGAAATTTAAATATATGAAAAGTAGCGATAAAAAGACACGCTATTCGGAATAGGAGATTGTTATACAAGGGGCTAAAATTACCCATTACAAACGAGGTAGTTTTACTCCCGAGCTTTAAGAAGGGAGTAAATAGAATCCAAGTTATTATAGGATTTAGAGCCGTGTGTTGCACTCTACTTTTCACTACTATTGCGAGAAAATAAAATGATCCAATACAATATTAATCATCATGATCATTTTAGCCGACTGCCAGTCCAGCCAACTGGACTCTGCGCTGCTGGACCTCCCCTAAACGTAAACACAACAACAATATAAAATACAATACAATAGGAATACAATCACACTAATATTATAAAAGCGAAAGTTTGTGAGTGTATGTGCGTGTGTGTGTGTGTTTGTATGTTTGTTACTTCTTCACGCTCAAACGGCAGGACGGATCTGGATGAAATTTGGCACAGAGATAGATTATAGTCAGGAATAGCAAAAATGACACTATTCATCCCGGGAATACTTTCCCTCGGGATAGTTTTCGACTTTCACGCGGGCGAAGCCGCTGGCAGAAGCTAGTATTAAATAACTTAATTTATTAAAAATTCAATGTACAACCTTTTTATATAAAACGAAGTCGTGTTAGATATACCATTTATAATTCAAGAACGGCTGGATCGATTTTCATGATCTTTTATTTGTAGGATTTATCTCCGCACCGAATCACACTAATATTATATAGGCGAAAGTTTGTAAGTGCGTGTGTGAGAGTGTTTTTGTATGTTTGATACTCACTCAATTCACAAGTCCGTGTATGATGTGGGCCTCTGTAGTCGGTTTTGTATATTTATTTTTCATATACTTTTCGCTGCAATTGTTGTGTGGCCCATAGCTATCTACGAGTATAACAGCGGGCGTAGCTCAAAACCTCAGATGTCAATTTTTAACTGTTCTACTTGATCCCGTTAATATAGTTCAAAGAATTTAATACTGATCGTACATAAATACACCGCGCCCCGCAATACCCAAATTGTATTTTATTTATCAAACTAAAGGCATAGCATGTAAGTGTTTAAACTTTTGTATGGTGGCAGAGTTTATTATTTCGAATATGTAGGCGCAAAATTATAAACTTAAATTCAATATTTCGCATATCACAAAGTAAAAATACAATTACATGCGCAGCATAATACTTAGTTGTTAGAACTTTTGTTGTAAGGTATAACTAATCCCTCTATGCATATGGGAAATAATTTGAAAACCTTAAATCTTTTATTGAAAGAGTTACGAGCCATTTTCAGTTTTCCACTATTCCACAGTACCTATCTGTTAGCATTTTCACTAACATAAAGATTAGATAGTACTAACAAAAAAAAAGCAAATTATTTAAATATTTTTTTTTAAATTATTGCTATAACACGAAATAATAGGAAATACCTACGTCATACCTAATGCATAACTCTATACTATTAGCATTTTTGTACTATTTAATTCATATTTAGGTATCCACCCAACAAAAATAAAAAACATAATATGTTGCAGAATAGAAGAATATGCCCTTCGATACTTAATATTATTAAGTATCGAAGGGCATATTCTTCTGGCTAATTGACGAGAAAATCTATGTTAACACGATCGAGTACGAGTAAAAATTCTGAATAAGCCCACTGTTTATAAATTCACCGAAGTTTTGTTTGGTATATTGTTCATAGTTCAAGACAACGCTAATAGATGGTGATAAAAGCGAAGTCGAAGTTACATCGTATATTGCGACCGTCCAAATACAAAGTACTAGGGCAACATAAACCTGATAGAAATAACTTGTTTTCCATGGCAGTCCTTACGCGTTGTTCAGAAACATGAAAAAAGTTCTTGTGGCCTCTCACGTAGCCAAGCACCCGTGACGTCAGCAATGATGTAACCGTTGCCGAAGTCTTTAGTATTCCGGCCCTAAGCACTAGGATAGCATAAGCTACAACAACTTGTATCAGCTCTTTTGCGTTCTTCGTTGCGTTGGAAATTGAGGTTTTAGTGACGTCATCTATCTGCTAAGTAAGGGCACGGTGCTTTTGGGGGAGACTCCAATATTCAATTACTAGGATAGCATGACGCTACAGATATTAAGAGAAAACTTATAGATAACTTAGGAAACTGTTTTACTGAAAGCCGCACAATTTTCATAGGAATGTTTTCAGCACTACTTCGGTGGACGCCATCTGTCGTTAGATAAATGTTTTAAAGACCCTAAGAAAACTTCGTGAAGTGCTCTTGGGGGCGCTTGGGGGAGAATGCAATCCTTGGTACGAGGGAACTATGCGTATAAAGAGATAATGAAAATTCCTAAGCAATGAAGAAAATGTTGACTGGTAGAAAATGCCTGAGACATTATGACTGCCTGTGTAAATTTGTGAGCCTAAAGTATTAAATAAATAAAAAAAATATAGGTACCTTATGAATTAAAAAAAGCAACTATTGAGTGTTTAAATTGTATTGTTATAAAGGACTCCTGTGTATTTCTAGAGACCCAGTGGTTTAGGCTGAGATTTATATCAACGACTTATTTAAAAATGAATACTTGTAAGTATATAGCATGGTAGCGTTCTGTAGTTTCTGCATAACCGCATGGGAAAAGGAAGTGAGTTTATGTATATAGGTACATACAACTATATAGGTACTTACAAGAGGATCCTGTGTAAACGAGTCGCTTACAGGCTAGCACAAGCATATAATTTTCAGAGATGTAATTGTTCTAAATAATTCAATTACTAAAAAACATAATCTTATCGCTTATCTTATTGCTCGCAGAACGGATGGCCGATGGGGCAAAAAAGTTCTGGAGTGGCGACCGCGAACCGGAAGACGCTGCGTTGGAAGGGCTCCGACCTGGTAAAGGTTGCGGGGATCCGCTGAATGCGAAACGCACGGGGCCGGTCAATGTGGCAACATTTGGTGGAGGCCTACGTTCAGCTTTCTTTGACTGATGATAATCTTATCATTTACCCAAAATAAGTAAATTAAATTAGACCCATATTAGCTAAATACAATCCTGATTTATTCAAACTGGCCAAATGCGAGCAAGATTTATTCCATATGCTCTTAGAGTAAGGCTATTTTGAGTGTGCGTAAGGGACAGATATATACAAGTCATCAAGTCGTCAGTCAATGTATTTTTGGATTTTTTTAATATAAAATTTAAATATTGGCTAATTTCCAAAAAGTAAATCATAAAAAAGACAGACTTGCGAGGTCTGCAGCTGACAGAGCCATTAGTTTTTATCAAGTTGTTAGTTACAATGGTTACATTAATAAAACTTTTCGCAAGTTTTTGCTAAATTAGCCAGTCCAAAATATTCGTATCGTAGCCACGCAAGGAACACAGCAACGATGGCGGCCGTGGCCGTGTAGCAACGACGTGTAAGGGAAACTTCAGCGCTCTGCTCTAAAGTACTAGGATAGCATATCTAAAAGTAGATGGAAGAATTTTCTTGGAGACCCGGGTGAAAAGAAAAACTGGATTAGCACAGTAGAATTTGATGCTAAAAAAAGGCTGAAATCGCAAAGCATGATGTAGTTCTGATATATTGGTATATTGTATGGACCAGTAAGTAGGAGAGGAGGATAGTGTAAATCCAAATTTGCAACTTCGAAATACTTGTGCTCGCTGCGCAACACGAGAAAGCCTGTGCCATTTTGGGTCTTTTTCACTTCTTGCTCTAAAATTCATAAACTATGCGTTTTTCAACAAACATAATGCCGTACTTTTTTAAACATCATTAAATTTGAATTTGCGCAGTGAGCACGCGTTTTAAAGTTGCAAATTTGGATTAAAACTACCCTAACTTGCCCATACAACATTCTAAAAGTCCAGAACTCTTTCAGATTGCAATTATTTATTATGGCTAGTGGACGTTGCTAACGTGGACGTAGCAACGACGCGTTGGAAACCTTCAGCGCTTCAGTCAAAAGTACTAGGATAACAAAACAAAAAGGAGACGGACGAAATTCCTTGGAAACTCGAGTGAAAATCTATCGCGACAAACATGGCCGTAGCAGCGACGCGTAGGGGAAACCTTCAGCTCTCTGGCAGGAAGTACTAGGATAACATAACTTAAAGGTGACGAAGGAAATGTCCTGAAAACTTGGGTGAAAAGCTTCGGGAACGGCGTTGCGACTACCATGGCTATAACAACGTCTCGTAGGGGAAAGTTCATCGCTTTGTGCGAAAGTAGGCACTGGGGTAGCATGACCATGAAGACATAGAAGAAAATGTCTTAGGAGTGGCACGAAAAGCTTGCGGGACAAGGATTAGAGGGAAGAATAAGCGGGTAACGCGAAAAACTAATTCGCGCCTGGCTAATAGATTTCTGGAAAGCCCGATTAGAGCGGAAAATGTCTACTTTGTACCAGGCACACATAAGCTTAAAGAGTTAGGAAAAGCGAATGAGAGGAAAGTTGCTTAGTGGCCGGAGCTTTGACAAAGACAGCATTCGAAAGACGGAGACGGAACATAAGGGTGCGATGAGGGGTGGGAGTATTTACTTCGATATTCGCCATGTGACCAAACATGTAGGTAAACAACAACAAACTTTTTATCTGCAAATATGGAACACAGTTTACCGACTTCTTATCTGCACTCTATAAAGATATCTTTGAACTGTGTTATCACAAGAGAAACTTGTGCTGTTTAAAATTTATATTTTATTGAATCTTGTGGTGCGCTGTATCGATTGGTTTAAACCTACTACCGTACACACTTGTTACTACCGTAGTTTTATAACAACGCTTGGTAAATAAGTTCTCATATCAAAAACGAAATAATTTCTTTAAGATAATCTTTGTCAAATATAAAGGTTTTTTATAACCATTTGTTGATTTTTATTTTGAATAAGTAAGTTTATATTCAAAATAAAAACAAATAGGCTATGTCAGTTTTTTTTCCAAGTTTTTAGCTGACGAAATTAGTAAATTGTAGTTTATAAACTATAGTCTATACCAATATTATAAAGAGGAAAGATTTTTTTGTTTGTTTGTTTGTACCGAATAGGCTAAAAAACTACTGGACCGATTTCAATAATTCTTTCACCGTTGGGAAGCTACTCTATCCCCGGGTGACATAGGCAACTTTTTATCCCTGTATTCCCACGGGAACGGGAATGACGCGGGTGAAACCGCGAGGCTTCCTCTAGTAGGTAATAAAATGTACAATTATATTATCAGCATTAGTCAATCAATCTGCCAAGCCTTTTCCCAACTATGTTGGGGTCGGCTTCCAGTCTAACCGGATTCAGCTGAGTACCAGTGTTTTACATGGAGCGACTACCTGTCTGACCTCCACAACCCAGTAACTGGGTAACACGGTACCCCTTGGCTTGACTGGTGTCAGATCTCAAGCTTCTAACTACTCGTAACGACTGCCAAAGATCTTCAAATGACAGCCGGGACCAACAGCTTAATGAGCTTTCCGAGGTACGGAGAAAACTCGGTATGTTGAAATGGTCACCCATCCACGGACTGACCTCCGACCTCCAAGCGTTGCTTAACCTTGAAGATCGACCCTTGCGGCTGTTATTATTTAGCCACGAGCTCCTCAGCTATCAGCATTAGTAATGTGTCTAATTTTGTTTCCGGCTGTTATGAAGTCTAGGAATTGAAGAAAAATGAAGAATGACCTGTACCCGACTCTGGTACCAGGTTTCAGACTTAGATGCTGACTGAAATTGCTCAGGAAAACTTACCGACACCCACTACATCTACACAATCTACGCCTTCAACAGTTGAAGCGGTTGATTTTAAAAATAAAGCTCAATAATAAAGCTTGGATATGACGAGATATTTGTGATATGCCCAGAAAATTTAATGAAAGCAGGGGCGTAACAATTGAAAATGGCTCCTAGGGCACGCATCATAGTTGCACCCTTTCCTAAATTATTTTAACACAAAACCCACATACACTAAATAAAACAAAATCATAAATCTTAGTGAAAAAACATAAGAATTTAAATAAACTTTTCAAAATCATCAAAATTTTCTCCGTTTCTTTTCGCTCTAAACTGTGCAAAACTAGTTAGCACAATTTTTTTTAACCCACTGTAGCCCTCAAATACGTAGAATTTTAATTTCAATATATTAAATAAGCATCACAGTCTCAGTGTTCTAACATCCTAAAGAAATCCAAAACTTCATGCAAACGAGTAAATCTTTCATTTATTTCAGACAAAATACGTCCAAGTGACCCCTCATTACTTCATTACTCGTTCGTAAATATAATAGTAGCAAATGGTTGTTTTGATTATTAAATTTAATGTATGGCGATTTACCTGCCCCACCCATTCCGCTCCTCTCGTTCAGAGGCGTATAGAGACACGCCTCTGAATGAGAGACACCCTTGTACATCTTTGAATGTTTGCTTGACTGTATCATTGTAAGTATTTTCGTGAATTGCACATACCCCCGTACCATGACGTTCCAAAAGTAGCATGGTTCGACTGTGAAAAAGCGACAGATGTATAAATAAACAAGTTTTATACATCTGTCCCTTACGCACACTCAAGATAACCTTGCTCTAAGAGCTTATGGTCCCCCCCTTGTTTCCCACTAACAAGAATAAGTTCTAGAAATAATAAGAAATTGGGTTGTATACAACCCGGCCAGACTATGTTATTTAGCTTGCTAGCCTACTAGCACAATACCCAGGTATTATGTATTTGCTACATTTATATGAAATTCTAGCTTAATAAAATAAAATAAAAAACCCTGGTGGCTTAACCCTTGTTTTTTTAAACTACATAATTTATCTAGTAGCAGACACGGTTTGATTGACAATCCATCGAAACAGGTAATTTTATCACTATATCTTACTCAAATACCCCGATTTAAAGAGTAAAATGCGGATATGTTTTAAACGGCTGAACCGATTTTCATCAAACATAGAACACCCTCGACAAAGTCTACTTTCAAACAAAAAAAAAACTTAATCAATATCGGTTCATCGGTTTAGGAGCCATAGACAGATTAAATACACAAATACACAGTTGAAACATCCCTCTTTTTCCGTCGGGGGTTAAAACTAGCCTTAGGTATGCCAGGACCGCGTTGCCATAGCAATGAGGCAAAGGCTTCGTAGATTCTTGCCTGAAAAAGTACTAGGGATACATAAAGTGTAGAGTCACCCGCCCAGCACCTTGGTGACTGAAAACTGATTCGCAGGTACGGAATATTTCTTTATATTACTCCAAAGTTTCTGGAAAACTACCGCTGGGCTGAATCTACCCTAATCAATAAATTGATTTGAAGAAACATAAAGTTTGTCAAAACAATAATACATTCATACAAAACTTGTGCATTTTGGCTATGAAGTGGACAGAAACTACAGAATGCACCGGCAACAAAAACAATAATTTCCTCTGCTAAACAACATTACTTATTGTTCAGATAAAAGCCATCTGATTTTGGAAAAATCAGCCCTAAATATAGCATATTTTTTTTAGAATATTTTTTGGTATCCTAGCTTCAAAAGCTACTGCTAGCCATGTGCATTTCGTACCGTGTTGCCATAGCAATGAGGCTAAGGCTTCGTACATGTTCTCCTGAAAAAGTACTAGGGCTACATACATTGCGAAGTGACCACTTTGGTGCAACTGAAAACTAATTCGCGGGAACGAAATATTTCAGTATGTTTAAATTGAGTCAATATCAGTATTTGGTGCGTAAGTTGCTTCGCTGGTCCAGTGGTCGTAGTGGTCGTAAGCACGGCTACTTAGCATAAAAAAAAACCGGCCAAGTGCGAGTCGGACTCGCGCACGAAGGGTTCCGTACCATTATCGCAAAAATACAGCAAAAAAGCACGTTTGTTGTATGGGAGGCCCACTTAAATATTTATTTTATTCAAAAAAATTAAGACCAACAAAAATTTTAAAACCCTCATATCTCAGAAACAGTTGGAATTAGCGCATTTCTGACAAAAAAATTGCCCCCTTGGCCTGCGCTACTTCATCCAGGAGAACAAGATAGGATTTCCGTTTGACAACAATAGAACCGCCTACAATAATAGCATGGAACCAAACAATCTTCTGATGTGGAAATAAGATAAACACAAGCTTTGCCAAACTCTTCGGGGAACGCCTTAAGGCTAGATGGTGTTTAGAATATTATCAAGCATAAAAAAAAATCGGTAAGAGAGAAAAGAAAAGAAACCAAAATAAATATTATATAGAAATTGAAAACGGAACCAAAAAGGCTTCTATATCAGCAGAAATGAACTACCGCCACTCTTGGTGCTTAACGTGTTTACGACGCTAACACCAAGTTTCCATGGATACGGATATCGAGACCTCTTTAAACGTGTTCTCTCCTAGTACACACGACTAGAGCGCTCAAGTCTCTGCTGACATATTGATGGTGGAGCAAAAGTGATTATTTAGTTAAACAAAAATATCAAATTTTTAAGTAGGTAATTATCATAATAAATGATATTTAAATACTATTTGAACAAGAATAACTTTAGCATTGGGTACTGCCATCCTTCAAAAAGGAAATAATGGTTTGATTCACATTAATGAAATAAATCATAAAAACTAAAGTAAAATAAAAATGTGTTTATTAAGGACCATATTAAGGAACTTTCAATTTAAATTTTAATCGCGGATAGTCATCCAGTCTCACTATCATTACTAGTATATTACTGCAGCGGCCAGCAAAAGAGGCATTCGTCTGGCTAGTCGTGGCCAAGGCTTGTATAGTACTTTTATCAAATAATGCGCGGAAATTAATAGTACATTACTGCAGCGGCCAGCAAAAGAGGCATTGATGGACGAACGTGTAAATGTTGGCCGAGGCGAAGCCGAGGCACACATACATAAGTCCATCAATGCCTAGGTGTGGTCAAGGCTTGTATAGTGCTTTTCTCAAATAATGCGCGGAAATTTAAACTAAGTAGTACCTAGAACACATTTTGTCAAAATCAACGACGAACAACAATAATTGTTTTCGCGTTAGTGATCTTTTGTTTTTTTTTTCAATAAACAGCGTTCTATTTGCAAGCCAGCTCGAAATTTAAATAAAACCTTTGATAAGTTACCTCCTTGGTTAGCATGTCTCAGAGTAAAAAATCGTTCCATTTTTAAATAACACGACAGATATGAGTTTACTATGTAATTTATTTGGCCGCTGGACACGACAGATATGGATTTTCATACAACTTTTGCCGGCCGCTGCTCGCATGTATTTGGCCTGTACAGCAATTTCGATTTATCTCAAAGAAGGTTGTCAAAATAATGCTCACATTTCCAAGCATGTTTGAGAAAAACATAATTAGTACCTAGAAATCATTTTGTCAAACACAATTACTTTTCAAAATCAATGACGAACAACAATATTTTTTCCGGCGTAAGTGTTCATTTGTTTTTTTTTTTCAATAAACAGCTTTCTATTTGCAAGCCAGTTCGAAATTTAATTAAAACCTTTGATAAGTTACCTCCTTGGTTGCCATGTTTCGGCGTAAAAGATATTTCCATTTTTAATTTACACGGCAGATATGAATTTTCTATGTAATTTATTTGGCCGCTAAACACGACAGATATGGATTTTCATACATCTTTTGCCGCTCGCATGTATTTGGCCAGTACAGAAATTTCGATTTATCTTGAAGAAGATTGTCTAAATAATAATCATATTTCCAAGCATGTTTGAGAAAGATCAATATCATCATTCCTCATTGTTTTATCGTGAAATAATGCGGAAGCACTATTAGCGCTTCAAAAAACACAAAAATATGCCTACCTTTTTCGCCGCAAGTTAAACTGGTGGCGAAAAAGATATACCTTTGTGTTTTTTCGTTTTCTTTTTGCAAATATTACTAGATCGAAGTTACAAGTAGCATGTGCATTATATCTGTATTTCGGTTTATCCTGGCTGGACGTTTCGCATGTGCGTTATATCTGTATTTGTTTTTATCCGGGGTGGATTTTTTTCTAAAAAGAAGAAGTCTCGTATTTGTTTCGGCTTTATGACCTGCTTCAATAACATTCACTGAAAATTTCTTGCAGGTAAGGATTCAGTTTTCCACTACAAAAACAATCATTTTCTCTCATCATCATAATTATCAGCCAAAAAGCGTCCATTGCTGGACACTATGCCTTCCACAAGCATCGCCACATTGACCGGTCCCGTGCTTCTCGTATCCAGCAGATCCCCGCAACCTTCACCAGGCCATCGGGTCACCTAGTGAGATGCCTCCCAACGCAACGTCCTCCGGTTTGCAGTCGGTACTCCAGAACTTTTCTGCCCCATCAGCCGTCCGTTCTGCAAGCAATGTTCCCTGCCCACTGCCACTTAAGTTAGGCAATTTTTCGGGCTATGTCGGTGACCCTGGTTCTCTTGCGGATCTCTACATTTCTGATTCGATCACGCAAAGAAACTCCGGGTATAGCCCTCTCCATTGCCCTTCGAGTGTAAGCTTTCTGATGAGGCCAATTGTGATCGACCACGTCTTAGAGCCATAGGCCATCACTGGCAACACACACCGGTCATAGTCTTTCATCTTGAGACACTGTGGTAAGTTGGACGAGAAGATACCGCGCAACTTTCCGAACGTTGCCCAGCCGAGTCGGATCCGACGGTTGACCTCGTTCTCGAAGTTTGCCTAACCAAATGGATTGTTCGTCCCAGGTAGATATAATCGTCCACAGCTTCGAGTGTTGAGTTTCCGACCTTGGGTGTAACATAGGCATTCAACATTACCTTGGTTTTGTCCATGTTCATTTTAAGACCCACTCTTTCGGAAGCTCTACTGAGGTCCTCCATGGTCTCAGCCATGACCTATATCATCGGCATCGATTAAGCACCGTTGGAGATACTGCAGTACAGCCCAAGTCTCGATCGAATCGAAGGCTTTCTCGTAGTTCACAAACGCTTAGCAGAGAGGCAGGTTGTACTGTTCGGTCTTCTGTATAACCTGCCACAGCATATGTACGTGGTCTACGGTTCTGAAGCCTTTACTCATTTTCTCTGCACAATACTTATTCTACAGATAAAATTTCTCGGACTGAAAAAATCTTCCTGATAACTGCGTTCTTTTTCACGGTATTTTTTTTATTTTTTTGATTTTACACCAACAGAAATTAATAAAACAATAGAAGAAGTTGTTGAATTATGTTTGAGAAAACATTTTGTTAAAGTTTTGAAATTCCTTGTTGTGTTTGTATTTATTACCAACCCGCACATGGCCCGCGTGGTGGATTATGGCCCAATCCCTCTGACAGAGAGGAGGCCTGAATTGGGAACATTAAAAGGCTGATGATGACGATGATGATGATGTGATTTTATTGTATTTCTGCTACTGCGATTCAAGTTTTCTACGCGTTGCCGAATCGGCACATTTAGTTGCAAGGTACCAAGGCATCATAAGCTGTGAAGGCAGCGATAAAACATTCAAGCAATGGGACGTACTAGAAAATATTTTCATTTTCATGAACTGCAGGCAGTTCAGTTCAGTTTAAAAGTACTAGGGCGTCATAACTTGTTAAGATAAAAAAAACTGAAGCGTTCGAGATTCGCACTACGGACGAATTTTCGACGATTTCAGCCGAAAATGTACCAATGTTCCAGAATTTTAAAGAGATAGGTATTGAAACTACCATTGACGATATGGTGAGAAAAAAATTCACCAATGGCAAATGAAGTGGGAAGTTGTAGCCATAACATGATAATTACCCCGACTCCGCCGAAGCCTTAAGCTTAAACTCCGCCGAAGATTAATTATTTTAAGTCCAAAGTTTTTTGTCTAATAAACATACCTATTTATCTGAATTTTAATATTTCCCTTTAACCAAATTCTTTTTCGTGACCTAACCCTCGTGTACCTAGTGAGTTTTATAAGAAAAGTATTCAAAAACAGAATTCTTCGAAATATCTAAATATATGATCTGGTTCTCGACGCGGACACAGCACTACCTCAGCACTTGTACACATTACGGACGATATCAGGTCGGGCATGGAAGTGGGAAAGTTAACGGTACTTGCTCTGCTCGATTTTAGCAATGCCTTCAATACCGTTGACTTCGACATTTTGCTTGGCGTCTTAAGCTCTTTTAACATATCTCCTCCGGTAATTGACTGGTTTCGTAGTTACCTGTTAGGCCGCCGGCAGCGTATTTGCACTGACGAATATTTCTCTTCTTGGTGTCACACCTCTGCCGGTGTGCCGCAGGGTGGCGTTTTATCTCCTCTTCTTTTCGCACTCTTTATTAATGCTATCTCTCAACGACTTTCTTCTTTCTACCACCTATATGCTGATGATCTCCAGATTTATACCCAAGCCCCTCTTGGAGAGTTAGGAGATGCCATTGAGACGATTAATATAGACCTGGCTCGAATAGGTGACTGGAGTGCTCAGTTTGGACTGAAGATTAATCCCGCGAAGACTCAGGTGACGGTTGTTGGTAGTTCCCGGACTGTTCCTAAAATTGATTGGTCGACGCTTCCCCAGGTTTCTTTCAACAACACCATTATTCCTATAGCTAACACTGTGAAGAACTTGGGGATTTATATCGACAGCACTCTTGCCTGGACCAAACAACTGCAGGAAGTTAGTCGTAAACTGTTTGCTTCTGCGGGCTCCCTGAGGCGTCTTCGTAATTTTCTTCCCATCACCACTAAAATTGCGATAGCACAATCTCTTCTTCTCCCTATCCTGGACTATGCTGATGCCAGCTATCTTGATCTCACCCAAGACCAATTGGATAAGCTTGAGCGACTTCAAAATCTCTGTATTAGGTTTATATTTGGCTTGCGCAAATATGATCACGTTTCTGAATTTCGTACTAAGCTCAAATGGCTTCCTATTCGCCTTCGCCGGAATGCACACATACTCTCTTTGCTTTATAATGTGCTTTTTAATCCTTTTACCCCTTTTTATCTTAAAGAACGTTTTCAGTTCCTCTGTGACACCCATTCTAAGTCCTTGAGATCATCGGAGAATTTAAAATTGAGTGTTCGTATGCATTCCACTTCCTTCTTCGACAAATCTTTTACGATTCAAGCAGTTCGGTTGTGGAATGTATTACCTATAGAAATAAGACGTGCTCAAACACTGCCAACGTTTAAGAAAATGGTAAAGGAGCATTACCTTTCACTATAATTTTTAGTCTTTTCCTTTCTCTGTCATATATTCGATATTTATTAGTATATTAGATATTTTTTATATTGGGTATTTATGTATTTTATGTTATTATGTATAAGTAAGTAATATTATTTATGATCATTGTACACTGACAGCCCTAAATTCTTCTCCTATCGTTTTAGTCCATCCAAAGGTTGTCTGTAAGAGATTGCCCTGTGCGATAAGACCGCCCATTGTACACTTTGTTTTTAAAAATGATTGTTCTGTATGTTTGTATTTTTGTGGTGTACAATAAAGTATATAATAATAATAATAATAATAATAAATTTGGTGTATTGTTTGACGAACACGACTTTTTGCAACAACACGATATTATACCCTCAGCACACTGTATTTTCTGTATTTTGAACATGGTATTGCTGTTTCATTGACATTTAACAGCAAACAGCATTGTCATTCAACGTGGCAATGCTGCCAGTCTTCTGGGAACGTTTCCGGATGACAGCGATGTAGTGGAGTACTTCAACGCCTAGGTTTACCTTTCTTTTGTATGTTTATGTAACTACACAAACCGGCAAAATTAGCGGCACAAAATACGTTTTTTTATTAAATAAGCCTTATTTTTTTTTAACTTATTTTAGGACAGGATTCTTTACTTATAAATACACATTTTGAAATAACAATGAGATCGAATTTAATACATTTTGTGTGAGTAACATAATTTTGTGTGAAAACTGCACATTGCAATGTGCAGGAAAGTTAAAAAAGTTAATTAAAAAAACATCTTTACAATAATATTAAATAATATCTAGTGTTTTCTCCACGTTCTTTAAATAAAGTTTGCACCCGCCAAGACATATTGAAAATAATGGAAGCCATTGTCTCGTGTGGTAGTCTCAATCATTCCTGTACTGTACAACGGCACTTGACAGGTGTAGGTATTATGAATTTTGCCCTTCGTTTTATCAGTTCCCAAACGGTACGTAAGGACGTTATGAAGAATGCTCGCAGATTTTTGTCGGATATTAAAACGAGATTATTACATTACAACTGTAACAGACAAGCAAGAGAAGTAAAATTTCAAAATTAAAAAACCTCCAACACATTTTTATTTCATGCTACATAATTTATCTAGTACATAGTACGCTTTGATCGGCAATCGGGGTATTTTCGCAAGATATCGTGTCATAATTACGTATTCAATATACCTAATAATGACACGATATCTTGCGAAAACACCCCGATTCAAACAGTAAAACGGCCATAACTTTTTAACAGCTGAACCGATTTTATTCAAACATAGCTAAGAACACTCTTAACAAAATCACCTTTCAAACAAAAAAAAACTAAATCATAATCGGTTCATCCGTTTAGGAGCTATGATATCACAGCCAGACACACAGCAACAAACGTCAAATTTATAAAACCCTCTTTTTCCGTCGGGGGTCAATAAACAAGTCATCGAAATATATATTTTTTATAATTGCCTACAAAAAACAGTTTTTATTTCAACAACATTTTGCTAAGGAAACGTTTTATTTTATTGAATACACACTTGTTTTTAATAATCTCAAAATTATCGCTGCGAAACTCGTAACCAGCAAAAGACAGCAGGTAAGTAAAATATACCGACGCGTGCCGCCCTTTCGTAAACAATGCCACTGAAAATGCCCTCGACCGCACGAAAGTGACTCAGCGCTCCGGTCAAACGTACTAGGGTAGCAGCAATTTAAGGGTGTATATTATTGCCGTCTCATGTTGCTGTACTCCTCTAATACTACCCTCTACGTCACAGTACTACGTTTTCCTCGAGTTTTCTATGAATGAATGAAGAAAGAGATAGATATCGTCCGTTTTGTTTAGCGTCCCTTCATTCGTGCGTAGCTACGAGGTTACGAGTGGTTACGAGGTCAACGCTACGATAGACGTAGTAGTGATGTCACGGTTATTCAGCGCGTTGAAAAGAAGGTGGAATGGTCAACGAAGCTAATATTTGTACAATTTTTTTGAGACGGAATCTGATATGTTCTTTAACCTCGTGATTTAAAATTTTAATAAAGTAAATGCTGTACTAAAAATCTAGTACATGGCGGTTCAATAGGTATCAATATTTAGGGTTTTATCGATTGCCACTAAAAACTAAAACTATATAATTTAAATGGTTTTAGTAGGTATTGATTACCTTTATGGAAGAGTGGGTCTTAAAATGAACATGGACCAAACCATGGTCATGGTGAATGCCCATGTAACACCCACTCCTATCAAGATCGGAGACTCTACACTCGAAGTGGAAGAAGATTATGTCTGCCTGGGACAAACGGTCCAGTTGGGTAGGTCCAACTTTGAGAAAGACGTCAACCGTCGAATCTGACTCGGCGGGGCGGGCGTTCGGGCAGTTGCGTGGTATCTTCTCGTCCAATTTACCGCAGTGTCTTAAGACAAAAGTCTATGACCAGTGCTATGGGACCGAGAAGAGGTCGCTCACAATGGGCCTTATCAGAAAGCTTAAAGTCATCCAAAGGGCAATGGAGACGGCTATGCTCGGAATTTCCTTGCGTGATCACTAAGCCCAAAGTTACTGACATAGCCCAAAGAATTGCCAAACTTAAGTGGCAGTGGGCAGGGCACATTGCTCGCAGAACGGATGGCCGATGGGGCCGACAAGTTCTGGAATGGCGACCGCGAACCGGAAGACAATACGTTGGAAGACCTCCCACTAGTTGGATCGATGACCTGGATAAGGTTGCGGGAAGGCGCTGGATGCGAGACGCACGTGATCGGTCAATGTGGCGACGCCTGGGGGAGGCCTATGTTTAGCAGTGGACGTCTTTCGGCTGAAATGATGATGATGATGACCTTTATGGATTATTAAATTTATTAACTTAACCCATATGGTAGCCTATACACTTCCTAAGGATTTTGGAATGTAACTTTAATAAAGACTTGAATATACATTGTAATGGTATCAAATAGGCACAGCTTTATCTACGACCAAGTCACCGAAAAGGACCATTAAATCAAGTAGACCTACATAACAGCAGCTCAATTCAACTAACAGCGACATCTAACGTGGGGTGACCGCAACACTAAGCTCTGTGATGTTTGTCCTGCGAGTTTGCTAGTCAGTTACTTTCCAACCTAAGCTTACAACCAACTGCAGATTGTGATTCAAGCCATTGTCGCTAGATGGCATCAACATAGCTAACAAACAGTATTGGCAAGTTATGTTGTTTATCGCCAAAGTTCTTTATTAGATCTTGATCAAATTTAAATTGGACCACATGATAAGCACCAGTTTTCAAATAAAAGAATTATCAAAATCGGTCCACCTAGTAACACACTTAAAAAATAGAGTCGAATTGAGAACCTTCTCCTTTTTGAGGTCGGTTAAAAATATCTATGTGCCTTTGTTTTTAGCAAAGTTTTTGTTATCTTGTTTAAAAATAAATTAATAAGGAAAGTATGTGGCCTTCGACAAGTGATAGCGCTTAGAAAATTGACAAAAATGTATGGACATGTTAAGCGCTATCAAAATGACACGTGATCCACCCGTTACATTTTGGCATTTTTGGCATTTCGACCATCGCCATCGCTGACATCAAATGCCTTGCTATTTGTGCGGTGAGGATTTTAGTGGAACGAGCGCAATTATGTTGATTTTGTAAAAGGTACTCTAAACAATATCACTTATTAGTACTTAGAGAATCCTAAGCATAGGGGATCGTAGTCGAACATTGAGTGCTGTGAAATCCCCTGTGGGACTGATCTAGGGGATTTTAGTGGAACGAGTGCAGCGTTGGGGATAGCGGGCATTTTATACCCGAAAGTACTAAGGAAGCATTCATTGGTAGGAGTCATAGCAGAAAGACTTGGTAAAGGCTCATAATATTGTAGGTGGTATGTTATAGAAATTATTATGTTCAAAATTAACCAATACGCGCTAATTCGATATGTATCTAAAAAATACTTTGGGTCTTTATTTTTTTGTCATATTCAGTATTTAAAATGAATTTGAAGTTGTAACATAAAAATTATGATCAGTTAAAATTTTCAAAAAATAACAGAATTATGAGAAAACGTTGTAACAACGTGTAAAACAACATATTTTGCTCTTGCCATTTCAAGTTTAAATCAACGTCACGTTGTCCGTAGAAACAAACCTATCAGCGGTCGGGCAAAAAGTATTAGGGTAGCATAAAATTATAGGGGCAGAGAAAATGTTTCAGATTTGGCCGCGAAATGAAACTGCTTTTCATTTCAAACTTTTTGGTCATAAAGGGTAAGATAACCAGATATTGACACTTTAAGAGAGTGCCTCCCCTAGCTTCGTAATCAAATGCCCAGAAAATCATCAGAAAGTTTGACTGGTAGAGAATGCCTTGCTGCATTAAGTTCGCCTATGTATCACCATTGTACATGAAGTTTAAATAAATAAATAAAATTATATTGAAATAGACTAGCATACAAAATCTGAAATCGAAGCAAATATTCTAATCTTTATTATAAGAGATGTTTCATCCAATAAAATAGTAATTGTACATATATTTTTTACAAATTTTTAAAAAAGCTACCTATAATCCTATTACTGGCATGGAAATTCCAACATTGCGTAATCTATAGTTTTCTTCGTTTAACCTATAAAATCAGTGTCAATAACTTGAGGTGTGCCAGCGATAGTTGGTTTACCTAACTTGACTCAATGATGGTTTTCAGATAAAAAATATTTCTTGCGTTTATAGTGTCTACCAAATGTTGGGTAATATTTTGGGGATTCAGAAACAAGCTTGCAAATCGAAAATGTATAAAAAAATCGTTCTTCAAATAAGGTCTTACAAGAAATAGAATCAGTAAAATAATTAAAATGGCATTTGCAGAGCCGACAATAGTTTTATTAAACTATGAAATGATTGTAGCAAAGTTATTTAAAGTAGAATACTAAACCAATTTATAGCAGTATTAAGTTCATCAAAACACCTAAACTCACCTGGTGCCTTGCGATGCCTCTGAAGGTATCAGCTTTCGGTTCGAAGGTACCAGGAAAGCATATGCCACTTGAAGGTAGAGAAAACTGTCTCTTAGGAAACCGTTATAAAAGAGGCGCGAAAACAATGAACTAAAAAAATTGTAAAATTAATAATCACCTGTTCTTTTTAAGTCGTGAAGTTATATAGTTGTATGGATGAAAGTTAACGAATTCAAATGATTATTAAAGATTTAATTAGAGCGCCTAATAATTATCTATACCAATATTATAAAGAGGATTTTTTTTTTATTTGCTTGTTTGTTCCAAATAGGCTCCGAAACTACTGGACCGATTTTAAAAATTCTTTCACCTATGGAAAGCTACACTATTCCCGAGTAACATAGGCTATAATTTTGACGGGAGCGAAGCCGCGGGATTCAGCTAGTCTGCTATATAGAGCTTAGTTTTGATTTTGTAAGAAAAGTTTTTTTTTGTCAAAAAAGCAGTATTGTCCAAAATGTTTTTTTTTTCCTTTAAGTCCAAAGAAAATGAGCAGAAAGAAGCATAGATGGCGTTTTAACAACGCTTTTCCGCAACATGCTTAAAGTTCGAACTTTGAAATGACTTATTTCTGGAAACAACGAGTAGGTGACGTTACTAAGCAAAGCAAAAAGTTCAATTTACCAAAATCACTCAATCGTTTTTATGAATGGGTTGATTTGACGTGCGAAACCAAATGCTAAAGATTCAACAAGAAAATGCCCGCTATTCCTGTTGATTTTCGTACCTCAATAATTATGTATATTTAGCCACTATGTTCACGATTATCATGTCCTTAGCGCTTGTATGATATATAAATTATAAATTGATTTCTTGGAATTCTGCTCCGAGAAAACTACTCAAAAATGATACTGTGAAGAATAACTTATTAGTAGTACGTGTATCTTTGGAATATATCTTGAACTTGGCTCTGGATAGAAGCCCGGTAGCCCGTTCTACGAAAATCACACTTCAGCGTTACGTCGAAGTGCTGGGGTAGCATGAACTAGAAGAAGTTAATCGTACCTTTTCAGGATTTCAACGTCAAAGAACTATTTCATTCATACACGAGTTTCATGCAGAGAACTTTTTAATAAAATAAAGTTCTGGTTTCATAAGTCCTACTGAATAAAATTCCTTTTGCTAGTTTAAAATACCTACATTTGCAGAGTTTCCTCTCCGGAATAAATAAAGGTATGAATAAAACATTATTCTCTACATACATAACAAATTATCTAAGTACTCAAACATATTGGTTTCGACACCCGGATGTGAGATGAAAATAATAGATAAATTGCATTTAGTTATTTCATCACATGCTTGTAAAACTCAGCTCTATTTGTGCCCTAGAACGAAATTATATTGCTGAGTTGGTCTAGTGGACGCACGTCAGTATTGTTCATTAGATCCTCCAAAGTGCAAGTGTGTGGGTACTTGGGGCACTCCAGCATATGTGTCATATTCTGCACAGGAGCACCGCACTCACATTGTGTGTCAGACAGTGCACTCACATTGTGGTTGAACATAATGATACTTGGAATTTTTAACACCAGTTCAGAATTTAGAATTCTAGATTTGTGCCCGGTTGATAACAATAGGTTCACCACGGGACTTAAACTTAACTAGCAATATTTGGATTATTACCTATAGTGAGATGCATTCGCATACACCCGCATATTATACTTCTTCTTAAGCCTTCGTAGAATACAGGGGTTGTATTACATTTATAATTTCGTTCTGGTTTGAAATATTATAAAAAATACCAAATATGTAGGCTTTTTATCCTGCTATTACTTTTTTTAAGGGCTCTTTCCGATCCTCACATAGCGAGCCTGCTTACAGAAGTTTGTAAATCATAAATGGAATGTCATGTGAAAGGCCGGTGAAGGGTTGACACTAAAAAAAATGTACGAAACTCAATCTCAAAGGAAAGAAAAGGGATTAAAGTCAATTTTGTGGACAGCCTCAGGGATCTTTCGAATACTTTGTTTTATGAAGTAAATGTCCAAGGTACTTTAGTACACAAGACTTCAAAATTACAAGTTACGGCTACGGGCGTTTTGAATATCTTCGTAATCTTGTTGCCTTAGTAACAATGTTTCTTTTTTGTACTTTCCGATTATTGATTTCGTTTACTATAGGTACCTAAATTGGCTACTATTCTGCATGTACTCGTATTAAAAGTATCCGAGTATCTAATAATGCGAAAATGTCTAGAATTCTAGATCGTTGCACTTTGTAAGGTATCCCAATCAATAATTGTATAGATTGTATAGACTAACATACACCAAGTTGCTGGCATCAAAATTATGACATCATTGGCAAATTGTCAAGCACGCGGTCTTTGTTGTGAGTGGTTGAATGAATAATAGTCAATCGTGTTGTACTTGATTTGCGTGACGTGTCGATAATTTAGTCCAAGAAATCGGGCTTTATTCTCTCACAATTTGAGCAACTAACGTATATATTAAACAACTCAGGGGATTATAGACTCAAAGTAGCCGAAAATGTACTCACCCAGTGTGAAAACTGCCGATGGAATTTAATCAAACCGAGGCTTACCTGAAAAAATGGAGTGAAGAGTTTAATGAGCTTATCACGTTTGTTACATTTTTGGGAATATTCAATGGAAAATTAGAATTATGTATGTAGTGCAGATATTTAATATTATAAAGTGTTTGGAGACGGTTATCAGTAAAGCACTGACCCGATTACAAATTTGTTTTCACTAGGTAATAGATAATTACATTATCTATAAGTGTTATAGGCTATTTTGTAGGCTTACAGAAATAAAATAATTTTTCATTTATAGGCAATTTCTCGAAAAAATAATCAGTAACGAAGGCACTTAAAAAGATAATTTAGTGCTATATAAGGTAGGCTTCTCAGTTTTCTCAACTCACATGTTACTAAATTAAAGGAAGTTGCATAATAAATTGACTTGATTGAAATTAATTGATGTTGATATATGAACTAAATTTTTATCTTCTTCAAATCTTTGGTAGTTTATAACATAATGTGTCTTCTATGTATTTTCATAAACAAGCTATTGAAAGCTGAAATTACTAAGTCAAGTTCAAAGATTGCCTTTAAGTATTTACTATCTTTATTATTATCAGACTCAAATTAATTAAATGTAAGCGTTCACGAAGAGATAAGTAAGTCATTATTAATATAGAACCTTTGTGATATTTTAATTATACAGGGTGTCCCAAAAAGGACGCAAGATTTGAAATTGAAGAAAAGCACTTTTATTTTTTCGTTATAATATATTTGTATATAAAATCTTGAAGTACATAAAATAGGGTTATTTGTGGAATAACACGTCAGGCAAATGTCCTCCTAGGCTTTGCTGGCACATACGCACTCTTTTGTCAAAGTTTTCTATGACCATTTTGCATAGATGCGGCTGAATTTCCCCGATGCAGCGTCGAATTTCCTGTTTTAAAGCGTGAATAGTTGTAGGCTTATTGGCATAGACTTTAGACTTTAAATAACCCCATAAAAAGAAATCTAAAGGCGTTAAATCGCAAGATCTAGGGGGCCAATTCTGATCACCGAATCGAGAGATCACACGACTAGGAAAAGTTTCATGCAGTAATTGCATCGTTTCTCCGGCTGTGTGGCAAGTGGCCCCGTCTTGTTGAAACCACATTGCTTCCACATCGATATCCTCTAATTCGGCTAAAAAAAACCTTGTTATCATGTTGCGATATCGAGCCCCATTAACAGTAACCGCTTGACCGGCCTCATTTTAAAAAAAAAATATGGTCCAATAATGCCTTCAGCCCAAAACCCGCACCAAACAGTGACACGTTGTGGATGCATTTGTTTTTGAACAATCACATGTGGGTTCTCTGAGCCCCAAATGCGGCAATTCTGACGATTAACAAAGCCATCGAGATGAAAATGTGCTTCGTCGCTAAAGATGATTTTGTTTGAAAAATCTGCATCCCTGTTTTGGCGGTCGATAATCCATTCAACGAACTCTCTTCGCTGTCCATGATCACGGGGCTTCAGTTCTTGTGTTATTTGAACTTTGTAAGCATGGAGATGCAGATCTTTAGTGAGAATACGCTGGAGAGAGCTTCTTGAAATTTGCAATTCTTGTCCACGATGCCTAATGGATGTTCCTGGATGTTCACGGACATTCTGACGCACAGATTCAATATTGCCATTTGAACGGCTTGTTTTTGGACGACCAGTGGAATGAACATCATTAATTGATCCACTCTCCCTGAATTTTGCAACCAGTCTCTTCACAGTTGATGAACTCAAGCCAATATTCCGACCATATTTTGCACGGAATTTTCGAACCGTACCCGCCAAACTTTCATTACTTTTCAAATATTGTTCAATAATAAAAACGCGTTGATCTTTCGTATAACCCGCCATTTTTACAAATCCTAAACATTCAGCTGTCAAATGTTTTTTTTTCAGGGTTGCCAGCACTAAAATACAAAACTGGCGGCAAATTGAAATCTTGCGTCCTTTTTGGGACACCCGTTACATTCATCTTGATAGAAAAATTTTTTAAGGGAAAGAAAGATAACATAAGATATATCCTGCCCCGTATTTAACAATGAGAGCCACTAAATAATAATAAAAAATAAAATGAGTTTATTGACACAAATACCTTTGTATACACTCTACGAGTATTATTAGTTTTCTGAAGTCACAGAGTGTTCAATATTGATAATGAAAGATGTAAAGTTGCAAAATTATTTCTGGATAAGTATAATTAGACATTTATTTAATTATTCATATCTTTTCATGTTTTTGCATACACACTTGTGTACCATTATAGACTGTAACATACACCCAGTTGCTGAAACCAAAATTATGACAAAATTTACAAAATTGTAAAGTGCGTAGTCCACGTTGATGGCTAGTTTCCATTCTGAGATTGACCGCCATGGCTGAAAAGGCTGTGATTTTATACATATCCTAAAAATCCTATCAAAAATTTTCAATATTATTCGAACAAAAAATTCTACTTTATCCATAACTAAATTGCCTTCCATAAGCCATTAATCTAGATTTACGCTCTCCGAACCTGTCTTCTATTAAATTCTTCATCTAACCCTAAATTACAATCGACAGAATGGAGCTTAAAAATATGTTCGCACAGATAAATTTTGGCATCTAAAATAGAATTACTATCTCTACCTACTATAAAATTTATTGCATGGAACCTAAGATAGCAAATACATAAGAACAGAAAATTAAGAAGGAGCTGAAAGTTATCAAAAATCAAAATCTTTTTTTTTTTATTTCACATAGGCCTACATGGGCACTTATAAAACGTCGACAAAAGGTGCACGGTTCGGGTTGGTCGTTTCCTATGGAGAAGAACCGGCAAGAAACTCCATGGTTACTCTTTTAAAAATGGTTTGGTTTTACAATATTTCCATGTTACAGCATTAGTACTTCGCTGCCGCTCTGACAAATTTTTTAAAATGATGTACATATTGATCGCAATATTTTTCAAACTACCCGAATATAAAAACAACTTTTAATATTAAAAGTTACTTGCAATCCGTCTATTTCGCTCTGCTGCTCATGGCATAATGTTTCGCACCAAATTATTATACATACCTTTACCTGTATAGTTTATAACACACTAACTTATATTTATTTACCTGTACATATTTAACACCGTAAAACTGATTCACATCCGTACACTTCAACGTAAGGTTCAGTTGAAAACCAGCGTCAGGCAACTCCCAGTTGTCTGGCATTTTGCTGAACTGGACCTTTTTGGCGCAGCCGCGGGGCACACTATGTATGTAAATGTTGTAAAATTAAGTTTTATTTGTACCTACATTGTGTGTATCTGTGTGTGCCAAATAAACTAGTTTTCTTTCTTTCTTTCTTTCTTTACTTAGACATGGGGGGACAACGTAGGCCCGACTTATGACAATAAGTCGTAAGAAACTAAAAAATAAAATAATTATAATTATATATTTTATAAAAAAGTTAACAAATGTTAACTAGCATCTAGAAGGCCTACAATGTTCACACATTCACAAAACAATCGGTAAAAGAATCTATACAAAGGTAAATAAAAATAGTATTACATGACTAAATTTAACATGTGGCACAAATTTTGTTATCAGTGCTGTAACTATTCTTAGCAAAGGGCTATAAAGATGTTTGAAAACCATTGTAAAAGTCTAATTAAAAGAAGGAAAGAAAAATGAGATTGAGAATAGTTAGAGACATCCACATATTTGTGCCGTTTACAAGTTACCAGGGAAACTGCATGCGCAGAAGGAGCTAAGGCCAAATGTTTTTATCTTCAACGTAGTCCTTGATTTTATAATATGCTTTTTTAATAAGGATACGTTTGATGTAGTTTTTGAACCTTCCATCGGTCAGTTCTATAACTGACTTTGGCAACTTGTTATAAAAGCGTATACTGTTTATAAGAAAAGACTTGCTAGTTTTCGTTAATCTGAATTTGGGTATTACAATTTCGTGCTTACTGCGTGTATTTAAATTATGGAAGTCACTTCCAGTTTTGAAAAGCCCCCGATTTTTACGGACATACAAAATACATTCCAAAATATAAAGTGAAGGTAGAGTCAGTATATCGATCTCTTAAAATTTTTCTCTGAGGGACTCGCGAGGACCCATTTTATAGATTGCGCGGATTGCCCTCTTTTGTAGGATGAAAATTGAGTCAACGTCTGCTGCTGATCCCCACAGCAGAATGCCATAAGACATAATACTGTGGAAATAAGCATAGTATACTAACCTAGCTGTAGCTACATCGGTTAGCTGCCTTTGTTTTCCTTACTGCATATGCAGCCGAACTTAACCTACCCGAAAGAGTTCTAATGTGCGCGCCCCACTGCAATTTTGAATCGATAGTAATCCCCAAGAATACAGTTTCCGTTATAACTTCAAGATTTTTGCCGTCAAGATTTAAGTTTAGGTCATGTTGTGGTACATTTGGTAAAGAGAACTTTAGACATTTTGTTTTTTTCGCATTCAGTAAAAGATTGTTAGCTGCGAACCATTTTGAGAGAACATTTAGACTTTCGTTGACATTTAAAACATCCGTATCTTGCCTATCTATTTAAAAAATTAGCGAAGTATCATCAGCAAATAGAATTATATCCGATAATTTGGCCATCATAAAAGGGAGATCATTAATGTAAACAAGAAAAAGGAAAGGGCCGAGAATTGAACCTTGGGGCACGCCCATCTTGACTAGAGACCCGGAGGACGTCGCCCCATTAACATTTACTTTTTGCTGTCTGTTTGATAAATAGGAAAGCACGAGATCAGCAGATTTTCCACGAATTCCGTAGTGGTGTAATTTACAGATCAGTGTGTTGTGGTCGACGCAGTCGTAAGCTTTTGAGAGATCACAGAAAATGCCAATGGCATCCTGGGACCTCTCCCAAGCCTCCAAGATGTGGCTGATGAGTTTTACTCCCGCGTCCGCTGTCGACCTACCTTTCGTGAAACCAAACTGTTGACTATGCAGGACCCCATTTGAATTGAAGTGAGACAACATCTGTTCCAGCATGATTTTTTCATAGATTTTACTCAATGCTGGAAGCACGGATATAGGTCTATAATTAGAAGGATCGCTTTTACAGCCTGATTTGAAAATTGGTACTACTTTACTGTGTTTCATTAAGTCAGGAAAAGTGCCGCTGTCCAAACATTGATAGAATATGCCTGTTAGGAAAGGAGCAATTGAGTCAATAATATCTCCAAGAACCCTAACGGATATCCCCCACAAGTCTTCAGTATTCTTTATATTGAGACTTTTGAACGCGTTTTTAATTGTATCAATACATATTGGTTTAAATTTAAATATTGGTATGTCCTTAGTAAAGTTTTCTTTAAGAAGAGCTTCAGCTAATTTAGATGAGGAAGGAAGAGACTTCGTAACCTCTAACGGAATGTTGGTAAAGAAATTTTCTAATGTCTCAGCGACTTCTTGCCTATCAGTAATGGTTTGATTAGTTATTTTCAAAGACAACTCATTCTGATCGCGTTGTTGTATCTTTCCAGTTTCTCTATTAATTAATTGCCACACAGTTTTTATTTTGTTATTAGAAGCACTAATTTTGTTAATTATTATTTGAGATTTTGCTTGAGCGCAGACTCTTTTGAATATTTTAGAATAGTTTCTAACATAAGTGTGAAAAACTTGATCGGAAGTCAAAGATTTTTCGTAATATAAATTATATAAGATATCTCGGCTTTTTCTTATGCCCGCAGTGGCCCATTCACTTAATTTCGATTTGGAATTGTTGACTTTAACTGTTTTTACAGGACACGTTTTATTGAATTCTTGGCAAACTGTTGAAAACAACGTGCCGTAATTTATATTGGGGTCGTTTGAATCAAAACTGGCGTTACAAAGGTTGCTAAAAACATTATTATTAAAAGAGATTAATTTATTTTTAGTAAGTGGTCTTAATCGAATTGATTTAGCTAGGTTATTTTTTTTATCTGACTCAAAAGATACTAGTTGACCAGTATGGTCTGACTTAACGCCACTAATTAAAAACGAATCTTTTACTTTACAATTAGTGAATACATTATCTATGCAAGAAGCTGAAGTCGCTGTTATTCTTGTTGGTTCATTAAATAAATATGTTAGGTTAAATGATTTAAATAATGAAATGAGCTTACATTTTTCAGGCGAGTTGACTAACAGATCTATATTTAAGTCACCACAAACAAAAACTAATTTATTATCTCTGAAAAGTTTACTTAATAATTCTTCCATTGTTATCAAAAACAATGACAAGTTTGATGCTGGTGGTCTGTAAACGCACAAGACAGTATGCCCCTCGACCTCTGCACATGCTACCTCACACAAGCGATCAACAGAGTAAGCAGTGATATCCTTCCTTTCCTTATATTTTAAATGACTATTACAAAGTATCAGGGTACCACCACCCACTGTGGATCTGTTGTACGCGCGTTATAAAAACCTTTTCGGTTTGCCGTTATGTGTGGTCTCTGAGTTCAATCTCTTGGCCGGTCAAAGTAAGCGTATAATACTTTACTGGTCAAAAAGCTAGGTAAAGGATTCGTCTAAAGACAGAATTTTAAATCGATTCCAGATTTGACATTAGCGACTGTCATTTTGTGAAATAATGATACCACATATAATAGTGTAGTGATGAACACAAAAATCGATAAACAATCAATGTGTGTGCCATCAGTGTGCCAATTAAAGACTAAATTATTGATTTTTATTTAAATAAATACATAATTATTCATAATAATTATTTATTAATTAGTAATCGCTGCTCTATTTTATAAAAAGTTAATATTTTTGTTTTTATATTAAAAACAAAACTTATACTACAAGAGCCTCGATAGTTTTCAGTATTGGCAACCCGTGCGCGCTCGTGCAGCTATCGCCATTTTGTTTATCGTGTCATTCGGCTTCATTCTCCCAGTGTGCTGCACGAATATCTTATTTCATTGCGAATCGATATTTTGTTGGGTTTTTTTTAAAGTGTTGTTACGTTGTGTTTGTTGTTACGTTTATAGTTTTGAAACATGAGTAGGCTAGATATGTTAATTGACAATATCACAGACACATTTATAATAAATGTTACAGAAAGTGACAGCGATAGCGATAGCGATGACGGCGACAATATATAAAATAAATTATTACCATAATACATCTATCTGTTTTATTTGTCATGTTCCTTCATGATCACATTTTTTTATTTATTTCACACACAATTATAAAAGAAAAGTCTCAGATCGTTAATTAATCGTGAAAACTAAATTATCGGTTCAGAAATATTTAATTTCCTGATATACTTAGTTTACGAGAGTAAAATTATAAACGAGAAGAATCGATCCGGAAATATTCCATTTCCATATCGAATAATTTTGCAACGTCACTATTTAGTACTTGTCATAACGTTGCAACACTGAAATTGTCAAATCTGGAATCGAATTAAAATTCCGAGTATAGTCATTCTAGTAGTGCCATGGTGGTCCAGTGGGTAAGAATTCGCCTCTTTTTCTTGAGGTCGTGGGGAAAAGTTCGGGAAAGTACCAATATGTGACTTTTTCAAATTCATACGTATTTTATAAGTTTATCTCGGACATCGCAGGCAACGGTGAAGAAAACATCGTGAGGAAACCTGGACTTATAATAGTTAATGTAAGTCTGAAATAGCCAAGGTCAGAGCCTGTGGGGTTCCCAGATGCTGCTTAATTAACTCTGACACCAGAGGTGGTCACATCCTTACACGAAAAGAAGAAGGAGTTTATATTTGTTTTGACCAAAATTCAACCACGTCGATAGTTTTAGGATTAGCCTCGAAAAGGTCTTTCGGAGTACACGTGTTTCTTGCAGGTGTCTAGTTCTCACGACATACCTTTGTCCGTCTAAGTAAGTGAAACCTGTTTTTCGAAATCTTACCACCATTATATGTAGGATAGCAAAACAAGTGAAATAGGGTTATTTATGTACAGATAGGTGAGCAGTACACACCTCTAACTAACCCTTCAATACAGGCGTATTATCCTATAGTCTAGTAAAGTAGGTTGTAAATGCAAAAAGTTTCGGACACTGAATTTAGGGGTCGTTCAGGGAATTCATTGTAGGTTTCGTGGTTGTGGCTACATGACCCAGTGGAACCCAACGCTGGGTCATCTGAGGTGGTGAGTTCGGGACAGGGGTTATTGGTTTGAAGTGTGTAGTTTCGTTGTGTGTATGTGTGTGATATTGATAAAAAGATTTGTTCAATGGTTGTTTTTTTGCAGAAGTATGAGTGAGAGGAATCTCTGGCTATTTTATTCAATAAAAAGCCAGCTTTAGTAGTAACGCGGTTGGTAGAATTAAAAAAAAACACGCTAATCTATTCTATACAAGGTCAATTAACTAGAAAAAAACCACAGACGCGATGTGTATCGACATCTAATCACGTTATAAGTCTCAATAAACTTATAATTTCAAGTTACTACACTGCCACTGGCCGTTGACTCCGTTAGTTAATTGCAAGAGCAAAATATCTACTCCTTCAACCATGGTTCAGGCAAGGCTAATTAGTCAAGGAATGAAAATTCGCTGCAGGTCTACAACGTTAACCTACCCACCCCGTTTTGTAAACAAGCGTGAGTTATGACGTTGTGATATAAAAGCGTATACGCTACGTAGCGTATCATTTGTCAGGATATAATTAAGCTGACACAGGACACGCCACAAGTCATCTGTGTTCTCATACAATTTTTTCGTTTTCCTCAATATGCGTTTATATGGTATGGTGAGAGTAATAATCCATTTACACGGGGGAAGTTTCTTGCCGGTTGTATGATGAGAAAGGCGATCCATTGATCAGACGATGCACACATGTATTTACATTGAATGCTCATAAAAAACAGAAGATATTAGATCTACAACAAAGGCGGGAGACATACTGAAGAAAATAAAACAGTTGAAATGGCTATGGACAGGTCACATGACAAGGGACAGCAGGATAAAATGGACTAAAATTATAATGGAATGGTAACCACGTGATGGCAAAAGGAAGAGAAGCAGGCAAGCTACAAGATGGCCAGACGATATAAAGATTATTGGAGGAACAATCTGGTCAAGAAAAGCTAATAATAGAGAGTGGATACAGCTAGCAGAGGCCTATGTGTCACAGGACTCGCTAATAAATAACTTAACCTGGTAATCTGATATGTTACAAATTTGAGATGAAACAGTTTGATATTTTATCTAAAATATATATTTTAATACCAGCAATAAAGGCTTAATAATAATTATGGTATAAAGAAACAATGGACGTATTGTGTGAAAGATTTTTCTAGCAAAGAAGTAGGATTGAGATGACGGGAAATACAGATGTTTGGAAAAAGACATGCAGCGCCGAACTCAAATAAACTGAAATAAAAACAGTTGAATGATGCTCATAAAGAGAGTTACTTGCCTCGCATCTTTGAACAGAAAAACTTTATTTATGTAAATGACATAAGTAGCTGTTGTTCTAGAAAGGGGTTCAAGGGGTTCAATTAAAAGATGCAACAAGCAAGACGACATTTTCCTTGTCATCCCGGCTTTCAAGCCTACAGAGAGAGCATGGAATCGCGGCGTCTGCAGCGACTAGAGCAATTATTTTGCGCGCTTTGGCCATACCACAGATAATAATACTAGCATAGAAGATAGAAAGATCCTCCAGCTCTCTCTCACAGTGGAAAATTGATAGTTTTGACACGTTGTCCTTAAGCATAAGTTTTAGCTGTCATAGGAATAGTCAGAATAATCACGAGCTTTCAATTTGTATGAGTGTCATGCATGGTTTCTATGGAAAAATACAATGCCTTCTATATCAGTGGTCACAGTCCTCTTTATCCAAGCTATTATCTATGATTATAACAGAGGCGTATTTCTTCTTCTCTAACGTTAATTTAAACAACTATTTAAGTGGGTAGTCAAAGGTTTTCTCATAAAAGTGCTTAGGACAATAATTCATCGTTGTTGTCCTATGTTTGTGTTTTATTGCACCGACTTGACTTTTTAAAAACAGAAAAGAAAAGAAACTTGAAAGGATTGTCACTTGGTCTATTGAAATATTTTTTATTTAAATACTGCAAAAAGTAACATTAACGCATTCCTAACTGTGTGGTGTCAGCTGCCGAGTTTAATGAAAGGACTATGTTATTTTACATGAGAATCATTACAGTAGAATAATTACTTTCAACACTTTGGGCACAGCAGCTAGGCTAATAAATGACTTAGTTTCGTTAAAATACAAAGGAACGAAACTAACCGAACTAATCCTTTCACTATTCTGATTTTTCTTACTTCTTAAATCATCTTCTCTGAGTATTGCACCTTCAATATATCTAGGATCGTACATAGGATCCAATCTCTTATCCTAAATATATGACCTCTAGAATCATATCTGTATCATCATCATCATTTCAATAGTCCACTGCTGGAAATAGGCCTCCCCCAAGCTTCACCACACTGATCGATCCTGTGCGTTTTGCATCCACCGGATGCCCGCAGCCTTGAACAGTTCGTCGCTCCACCTAGAGGGAGGCCTTCCATCGCTGCGTCTTCCGGTACGCGGTCGCCATTCTAGAACTTTTCGGCCCCAACGGCCATCTGTTCTACGAGCAATGTGCCCTGCCCACTGCCACTTAAGTTTGGAAATTCTTCGGGCTGTATCGGTAACCTTGGTTCTCTTGCGGATGTCTTTATTTCTGATTCGATCACGCAAGGAAACTCCGAGCATACCCCTTTTCATTGCCCTTTGGGTGACTTTAAGCTTTCTCATGAAGCCCATTGTGAGCGACCACGTCTATGTCCCGTAAGTAATCACTGGCAACACACACTGGTTTCCACACAGACTTTCGTCTTGAGCCATGGTAAGTTGGACGAGAAGATACCGCGCAACTTCCCGAACGCTGCCCAGCCGAGTCGGTTTCGACGGTTGACCTCTTTCTCGAAGTTTGACCTACCTAACTGGACCGTTTGTCCCAGGTAGACATACCCGTCCACAACTTCGAGTGTAGAATCTCCGACTTTGATAGGAGTTGGTGGAATATGGGCATTCAACATCACCTTGGTTTTGTCCATGTTCATCTTTAGACCCACTCTTTCGGAAGCTCTACTGTGGTCATCGAGCATTGTACTGAGGTCCTCCATAGTCTCAGCCATGACCACTATATCGTCGGCAATCCGAAGGTGAGTGATGTACTCGCCATTGACGTTGATGCCTAGCCCTCTCCAGTCCAGAACCTTGAAGACATCCTCCAGTGCAGCAGAGAACAGTTTCGGAGATATGACGTCTCCCTGTCTTACACCTCGCTGCAGAAGGATAAGTTCCAACGTCTGATCCTGAAGTCGGACTGACATGGTGGCATTTTTGTACAAACACTTCAGCACCTCGATGTACCGGTAGTCCATTTGGCACCGTTGGAGAGACTGCAGTACAGCCCAAGTCTCGACCGAATCAAGACTTTCTCGTAGTCCACAAACGCTAAACAAAGAGGTAGGTTATACTCTTCGATCTTCTGTATAACTTGCCGTAGCGTATGTATGTGGTCGGTGGGACGGTGCTAAAGCCTTTTCGGAAACCGGCTTTTTCGGGGGGCTGGAAATCGTCAATCCTGCGCGCGAGACGATTCGTGATGACTCTTGAAAACAACTTGTAGATATGGCTACGAAGTGAGATGGGCCTATAATTCTTCAATCGGGCATTGTCGCCCTTCTTGAAGAAGAGTACCACCATAACCCTGCAACATGCCTGTGGCGTTTTCCCTTCGAGTATGACGGAATCAAACAGCTTCTGAAGGGCTTTAAGTACCGGTTTTTCACCGGCTTTCAGGAGTTCAGCCGTAATTCCGTCATCACCCGGCGCCTTTTGTTCTTAAGTTGTTTCAGAGCCATCCTAATCTCGTAGAGGCTGACATCGGGGATGTCTTCGGTATAGTGCCGGGTCAATCTAGCTCTTGCGTCGTTTGCTAGATTCGCAACAGGTTTGCTGACTGACGTGTACAGCTGCCCATAGAACCCCTCGATCTCCCTCAGAAGCTCTGGTTTGGCGGATACGATCCTGCCATTGACGGTCTTCAGTTTCATGAGCTGGCTCTGCCCAATAGCTAGATCTCTTGCAAACACCTTGGAGCCCTTATTCCGCTCAATCCCGTCTTTAATACGCTCAGTATTAAATCGGCGGAAGTCGCTTTTCAAGGACTTAGAGATCTGTCTATTGAGCAGCCGATAGTTCCACGCAGTTCCACGCATCGTCTGAAGACTGCAGGATCATTTCACGCCTCTCCTTCATGAGCTTGAGAGTTGGATCGGATAGTTTCTTGTTCTTATTTGCACGACGGGTCTTGAAAAACTTAGACCCGACCGTATGGACAGTTTCCACGAACCCATCGTTGTAATCGTCCATGGAGCTACCTAGGCACTTGCTTCTTCGTCGATATGATAAAGTCTATCTCATTTTTCGTTGCACCATCGGGGCTCTGCCAGGTCCATTTCCTGTGCTCACGCTTTCTGAAGAAGGAGTTCATCGTTGTAATCGTCCATGGAGCTACCTAGGCACTTGAAACGATTCTGGAGTTCGAGCTAAAAGCTTTCGGGGTTTTGAATCTGAATCTGTGCTGGACGGAGCGTAGACTTCATCAGTAGAGATCTTTCCAGCTTAATATTTAAGTTCAATGTGCCTCTTGCCATACGGTGATCACTTCCGGTTTTATCCGCGTTGATCACAGAGACATCATTGAACACTTACTTCTTCGTCGACATGATAAAGTCTATCTCATTTTTCGTTGCACCATCAGGGCTCTGCCAGGTCCATTTCCTGTGCTCACGCTTTCTGAAGAAGGAGTTCATCATATAGAGGCCCTCCTTCTCCATAAAACTGGCCAGTAGGTGTCCCCGGTGGTTCCGTCGTCCAAATCCAAATTGCCCCACTCGCAGCTCATTATCGTCTCGTTTACCCAGTTTCGCGTTGAAATCCCCCATGACCACGGTGAAGTGAGTTTTATGACTGTGCATGGCTCTGGAAATGTCCTCATACATAGTCTCTACTTCGTCGTCGGGGTGTGCCGAGGTCGGGGCGTAGACCTGTATGACCTTTACCTTTTATTAATGCGTCTGTTAAGTTTGTTATATAAATCTATTTTAGACCTTAAATTTTAAGTCATTGAAGTTAATTAAAAGGCTTAACACAAACTGATCTGAACTTTTATGAGTAGGACGTAAACACACACACATCAACAACACGTTGGTGTGTTTTATTTTTTAGTTTGTGCTGCATTGGTGTAATTAATGCAAGGCGTTCCAGTGCGAGGATAAACCATTAAATAAATAATATTGATTACGCTATTTCAGTCAATATCCCTCTAGCAACCTTTCCTCCAAAATTTTGAACGTTGTAATCCGACAATAAGGAAGGTTTAATTAAATACAACTCGACTTTTAATCAAATCAAAATATTCAGTAATTAAAATTCCCTTTAGGGGTGATCGCTGATGTACAGTCGTTATCCACAAACGAACTCCCCGATCTTTGACAATAACAACAAGTCATGAATATGAAACAATATGGAAAACTTGAATATTTTGTGGTAAACTGAATGATGTTGGAGGCTGCAGTGTGATGGATGAAACTATATCAAGGTGTGTTTGATACGAAACGCTACTCTACTGGGTACTAGATTGATTTTTATTTATGTGCTTGCGGCAGCGTGGTTTATTCGGGCAAACAACTCTTCATCTTCCACTGAGGTATTTTTTCGAGTATGTTAAGCCGGGTATCGACAATGCAAGTCTGTCTCGCGGGGCTGCTCATCTGGTACTCGCATTGAGCAGGCAGTCGAGAGGCATCTTCGCGGTGCGCTCAACTTCCGTCTACCCAGTCAACACGAGCCACGCCGAGCCTACGAGGCGTCAGGATACGTTTGACCATGATTCTTATCTATGCGCAAGAGGCAATTCACATGCTTTCCTCGCAACTGAGCAGCACACTCTGAGCGACCTAACACCTAGCACCGCCAAATTACCGACTGTGAGTCGGATAGCGCGAGCCAGGCTCGCGCGCAGCTACGTTCAAATTTGCTCGCGAGGCAAACGCGTCCCCACTCCGCAAGGCTGCCTCGCGAGGCAGCCCCGCTTAAGATTTTTTTTATTTCTTCCGTACTAGTACGCGACAAGGTAGTTGTTCCATGTAAAATACTAGTAATCGGATGCATAAGTCTCGGCTAGACTGGAAGCCTACCCTTACCTACATAACTGGGAATAGGCTGGGCAGATGATGACTGGTAGGTACAGTGATAAGCTTCAGTTTTCTGATAAAGGAAATTTTCGATCTACTCGGCTCAAAATACTTTTGTTCAATTCTATAACACAGGGTACGTGAATTTCATGGTGATGGATTGAACCACTGAGCCGTGAAAGTGGAACAATTCACTTACGCCTTTATAATATTGGTTAGGTTAGCACAAAGAGAAAATAAAAATGATGCCTTGGTTACGGGAGACTAGAGTGAACTACAGGATTTCACTAGTTTGATAAATAGCGAGTTTCAAGTGCAGGGATTTCATTTTAAGGTTATGTTAAGTGAATATTCTCTTTACACAAGGAAATCGTTATGAAAACGAGAGGCGTTGTTCTATTTTTGGAAGCTGCGTATCCAGTGAATTTTATGAGTAAACATTTACTTTAACAATGGGGTCTCACTCGCCTGGGGAGTTGGATTTTTATGTAAAATTTATTTGAAGATAGAGATAAAGGTTTTGAATTGGATTTTCCTTTCAATCTTTTGCATAAATATAAAACGTATTTCCACTGTTTGTTGCATGCGTTTTTAAATCTTCTCCCTTATTTTAATTATTGATTGTCACAAAAAAATAGAGTGTGAATGTTTCAAGGCAACTCAACTAGCACACGTACTAAACGAGGCACTCGCCTTGTCGGTGTAGTAAAATGCAATATAGAAACAATGACATAGCTATCAACTACATTGAAGGAATTTATCGTGAGTTCGCTGATGTTACAGACGGAATATATATGAAATAAACTGAAAAATTTCCGATTTTTATTAAAACTTCTTTTTATAGAAAATTGAAATAAGTTTAAGCGATGGAGCTACTTTTTGTGGCGCAAGCTAAGATTTACTAATAAACATTACTTTCATCTTTTTGTATGTTAATTTTGGCATTAAATTCCTCTATTCCACGACAAAGGGAGTCGAAACTTTTCTAAAAGGCTACCACTCAGTTAAAAATATACCCAATCTGTTACAAACTTGAACAAAAGGGTTCCTATCAAAAAACATAAAACATCTACAAATAATATATCAACAGAACATAAAAACCACAAAATAAGATAAACATGCCAAAACATCGTCTCAGAAAAAACTCGAGACGACTCGGTTGTCACACATAATGTTTCTTTTCATCGCGCCATTCCCTAAACGTGGGGAAAATGCCGGGCTCTTTACAGACTGTTCCCTTGCATAATCTTTTGCTTACTCTGTCGCCATTAATCTCGTACATAGGGGTTTACGATTTTACGCCAGAATAGCAATGTTTCCGATTTATTATGTCACGTCATATTTTTGTCATTTTGTCATATTTTACTAAATCTGAGACAAATATTGAAGAAAAATATGTTCAATCGTAAAACTTTCTCTTTCTCCGTGTGGAGGGATCATAGTTTTAGTAAGAACTCTGAACCTTTCATGACTTTAATATTGAGAAATTCCCTGAGCCTCGGGTCCGTTTGTCTCCTAAATCTTGTATTTATCACAATATAAATGTAAATAACGAACATTACAACCCAAAGTGCTAATAACAAAACGAAACGAATTTAAAATACCTCATAAATTCCTTTAAAATTGCCTATTATAATTTTGCACTGAAGAGAATCAAATAACATTTATTACGGGGCTCAAGTTCTTAACTTTTGTTTCAAAGTCAAATGCGAAAATTCATCCTCGTACAATTTTGGGACGTTATATATAGGATTATATAAACTATGTTATACATGGTTATATATAGGAATTCTAACGGTCTTCTCTGCCACTATCGTTTTCAGCTAGAAGAATACTTTCTTCTGAAAATTTTACAATGTTTGTTACAAGTTAAAATTTCAAACTACTAAAAAACTAAACAATCCTAAAACACCTTAACTATCTTTTGCCAGCAGCTTTGCCTTATTATTATTTTTTGACACAATCCAACCGCCCTATTCCCAAATCACAGCAACTCCTAAAAGCTAGCATCAACAGTGGCTGCCACCAGGAAAGCGCCGAGGCAATGAAGCTCGCCGAAGTCCCGGAGAATGAATTTAACTATATTGGATCTCGCAACGAAAAGGAAAAAATACAAGTTTCCACTTCCCTCCATATCAAGCAGGAGACAGAACATACAAGGCCAATAGGTACAAAGGGTCGTTTACAACTGGGATAAGCCCTGTTGCCTAGCACCACGGATAAAAATACCATTAATATGAATGGGTCCTAACATTGTGAGCTGTTATGTTTGATTCCAATAATAGGTATTGTAAAAAATGCTTGAACGCACGGAAAGTTCTAGATTACACAAGGTCTTTATATTAAATAACTCCGGATGCAGCGTGTTCATTATCCAATATAATATTGCGTTAATTCTGCCAAAGAAAACACTCCCATAAGATATGATATGCAGATTGTACATATTCGCCGTCAAATGTAGAACATTGACATAAGGGAAATAATTTATATTTAAAGTTACCCTGCCAACGACGAAACGCGGTAGACCACCTGCCACTTGCTTAACGACGGTTGAAAAAGACCTGAAAGAAGTAAATTTGGACAACAGCACTGCCTGAGACCGTGCACAATGGAGAAAAAGGATAAGGAGGGCCGACCCCAAGTAAATGGGATAAGGTCGCGACTGATGATGATAAAGTTACCATGTCCTGGGAGAAATTGGGCAACACAGTGATCCACCTCCAACAACTTTGCCTGCGTGATATTCGAAAATTATTACAAAGAAACGTAAATAAAATCTGGGTAAAGACGGACGGAGTCGGGTGTCCCAATCTAGCAATCGTTGAAGTGTTATTGCTTAACATTTGTTTTCATTGAGATTTTCACATTAAATTAATAGGATTATCTTTATAAAATAGAATCAAGCAACATAGATAAATCCTACTGAAAATACCCAGATGAAACCTACAGACTGAAATTTCCGAGAATTCATAGGGACATATAAATTGTATCCAAACAGGTGGACCCAAAAGCAGAACCTAGTTTCAAACATGAGACATTTACTAAAAGATTCAACGTGTCAGACTCTCAAGATATTAATTTGGATTGAGATAATTTATAGGGCTGACAGTCGCCCTTAGACACGAATTTGTTATTAGGGACACTTTCGAGAACCTGACTATGCTTGTTTGAAAAAAATGATGTAAGAGGTTTTAGGCACAGATATCTAGGGATTTTACTCCATAATTAAGTAGGACAAAAAAAAAAATTGAAACGTGTTCAGGTTTATTTGAATGATAAATGATACTAGAATGAAATGAGGTGTTCTAAATTCAGTCCATGTATTTTTCAAAGTTTGAAGACCCGAGAGATTGCCAAGATTTGTTGCCAATATTATTTCTCTATGGCACGTTAACATTAATATCTAATTCTGAAAAAAGAATTGTGCATGTTGAACAATCTGTGTACTTGATCTTCCTTTGGCTCAAAAAAAATAAGTACATAACTGTAAGAAAAACTGTGTGAAAAGTATATCCCATAAGAAACCATTTAATTGCACAAAACTTTCACTGAAAGGATCTCAAACCCTAAATTACGGTCACTGCGACAAAGGATTCGATTAATTAGATCTCTTTCGTCAGTTAAATTTTAGGTTTATGGTTTAGAACGAAAGGTAGGTTTTCAGGTAGCAGAAAATAATGTGGTTGGTTCTTACAACCTGCTAAGTGCTTTAACTGTAAATCATTTCTATTAAAAGAATATAATTCCATGTGAAATAGTTTCTAGGGACGAAAGCCGATTATGTCACCGATGAAGAATTGTATTTGTTGATTCACTTTATTAGCTCGGAGTATCTGATTTCATGTGCTGTGCCTAGTAAGTGTTATATAGTAATTTATACATTTTCAGATTAACACCAAAACCTACATAAACTCGCACCTTTTTCCATGGGGAGCAGAAACTACAGAACTTCAGACTTGGTTTTAGTTAACTTAATAAAAGTCAAGAACCACAAACCAATGGACATGTTTTTAAGGTTCCATAACCGAAAGGTGCAATCGGAACCCTATTGCTGTCACCCACGTGTCCGTCTGTCTGTCTTTCTGTCCGTTGTCTGTCACACATTTTGTTCTGAGGATTTTTTTAACTTCCCACTGACCTTTGATCTTGAGATTTGGTGATAATGTTTATTGTTACGTATATTTTACTAACAAATACCAATATATTGACAAATTGGTACGGAACCCTAAATGTGAGTAGTCCAACACGCACTTGGCCAGTTATTATTTATTTTATGTTCTGTGGATAATTTTCTAAACAAAGCCGTGGCATAGGTAGTTACAAGATATACTCGTAATAGGGGCATAATAGGGGTGGAATTCCACATTGAAGGGGAACATTGCCACATTAATCATGCCAATATGCAACTGCATCAGTAAATCGTTTGCCAACGATTCCATTGAGGCATAATAGGTTATTTCAATCCCTTCACGCAACCCCTTGTGAAAATGTTCTGTGGGGTATTATGACAATATTAACTGTGTTGTTGATTTTATAAAGGGGGATGTTTTTCATTCTGTATAGAGTTTACAATATCGGTATCAGTTTATAATCAATTGAAAATGTATGGCATCGGCAATTAATTCCTTCAATGCATTGCATGTGATAGAATACAGGTATGACAGTCCTACTGCCATAGACAGTACACTACTGTTTTGTGTATTGAACTGGCATAAAAGCACTATTTGCTGATACATGCAAATAAGTTTTCTGAATAATGTATCATTTTAACATACGAATTAAAATAACAGGCGAAATAACTAATCACGAATCCACTCCACCATACCTATATCGCTTATTTTTTCATTATGAATGTTTGATCCAGAAATCCAAACCTTTGCCTGTACCTTCGTAAAACGTGCAAATAAGTTGTTTGACCTACACACAGACCTACCTACTTAGGTAACATCAAATCAAACAACTGAACAATTTCTCAAACTCCCAAGCCTGACTTTCATATAATTTAATAACTCCAACTCAAGCCTTAAATATTCCCATTGAAAGTCGAAAACTCGTTCATTTATCAGCCATCATTCAGAACCCTCAAAATTCATTCTATTTAGCCCAACGTGATATCACCTTGTAATGCTGACTTTTTTAATTTTTATCTCATTTTGTATTCCGCGGGCTTCTTGCCGCACTCAATTTAATAGTACTAGAGTATTTTAAGCTACGCTTAGGCTGCTTTTCCACCAGCAATGTGCGAGGAGCTTGTGTACATCGAGGAGCTTGTGTGTTGTACAGCAATGTGAAGTTGCAAAAGGGTGCTTAAGGCGTATATATTCGCCAATGTTAACGCGGTAGGTACTGGCTGTGCGCTCGCTCGGTGCCAGAATATCAATATTGGACCTCCTTTTGGACTGTTTTGTTTGCAAAATATTTTTTGATTTACATATCCTATGTAGGTTCAAAATAAATTCTAACCATTTTTAAACATCCAAGTGGTGTTGGAGGAGAAGAAAAAGCGAAAAAATGCCGTGTTGTTAATTATTTTTTTAAAGCAAAATTATTAGTCATATGAAAAAACCATGTTACACAAATAATGTACATGAATCAATACTTAATACTTATTTACGTTTTTCAAACTTTTTAAGGAGTATGCTTTAGAAAGTATATATAAGTACTTATTTAGGCATTACACTATTTAGTTAAGGCCCTTACTCCGCAGTAAGGGCCTTAACTAAATAGTGTGAAACGAGATACCTCGCGCATATCGCACACATCTTCATTATTTTTTTGTAGGTATAATACCCAGGGCAAGTGGACTAGGCCACTTACACCAGCGCTCCACTAAGCCAGGCTATGAGATGGAGTATTCACGTTGGTGTATTTTCCGTAGCGCTACGTCTAGCTATCTCGCCTCTCTTCAGTGGAAAAGCACACTTATCGATGTTAGTATTACAGACTGATGCGTTCCGAGCTAGTTACATGCGCTAAGTTCTGAATTTTTATGGGATAATTTTGTATGGTAATTTTGTAGAGGAAGTGGATTTTACTTTGTATACTAAATATTACAGAACGTTTACGATGGTACTGTGAGGACTCTGCTTAACTAGAAGGCAACCTACTTGCCTATAAAAATACTGGCAATTGGTATTACTTGAAAGGTAAATGAATTTAGAATAGAAAATAAGTGAATATGTTTTGATTGTCAATTCTAGTGTAGCCGCCCAGAAGGCAGGCATATTGTAAATTCTTACGAAATATATAAACTATAAAAGTTAAAGTATTTAATTTATTAACCTCCGTCTACGCCTTCTACATTTGGTGGATGCTCCGGGTACAGAATCCCAGAAGATATTAAAAATAAATACGCGTGTATACGGCGTACAGTATACGTATAAGTGAGTGAAAAAGTTGAAAGTGTTTAAAGACAGAAGTTCGCGTGTGCATGGCGATATACAGTGCACGAAGCCCTATCGGCGTACATAAAGCGAGATAAGTTTTAACAGAGAGGGTTGTTACCTCTTGTTCCCTCTCTTAAGCGGATGGAAATATAAGGAAGAGTCGGAATAAAGCTAAGTGGTTTTATTATTTAGTGTAATTGAGCATAAAGGCTAGCATGATGAATGATTACTACACGGGAACGAACGGGTATTGTCTAGAAGAATTTTTAACCGAATTCAAGTCAGTGGCCGAAATAAATGAATGGAGAGAGAGCGACTACAGTCTGATCTTGGGAGGATTCCTGCAGGGGGCTGCATATTATTTTTATCGTATGATTTTTAAATATGACATGGACTTTGAAGTGTTATGCGATCGTTTGAGGAGTGAATTCTCTATATTTCACCGCAGATGCCGTTATTGCGAACAGCGCATAATAATTGCTAAAATAAAAGCAGATAAAAAACAACCTGATAGATTGTGTGAGGATGTTAATGCACATTTATTTTCTAGTATCGTGATTAAGGACGAACAAACACAAAACAATATACAGTGCAGTGAAAAAAGCGTTGACCACGTTGACGGAGAAGGCGACGCAAGTGATGGCGATGACACCAACGGAGAGAGCTGCATGTTGGAGCACGAAGGTGACCAGACCAGCGGAGATGACGGCCCCGTCGATGTCCAGTTGGAGGTGGAGTCTTCGTCGTCGTTCCAGGGCGAGTGCGCGGACGGCCCGGCTGACGAGGAGTTGGACTCCCTATCCAACAGCGAGTGCCTGGACGAGGGTATTGTGATGTGTCGGTCCAGTCCAATTGTCTGCACTAATTCCATTTGTCTTGCAGAGAACAACGATAAGATTTTGTCGAAACAACTAGTTGTGGTTCCATCGGGACACCAATATGTATCGGATGTTAACATGCATATGAATCCAATTGATTTTAACCATAAAATTGAAAATAATATTGAAATTTCTCAATCTGACTTAAAACGAAATTTTATTAAAGTCATTTTGAAACGAAAGAAGTTGACAGCCATTAAGAAAAGTTTTTCTCGAAATAAACCGAAAGAGATCCATAGGAAATTCAAAAGAGTCTTTAGTAAGATTTATTATTGCACCAGCATAAATTCAAAAAAGGCGATCAATAAAAAAATTATTCGAATTAAATTCAAAAGAATTTTTAATAAAACTTCTTGGGGAGCAAGGTTTGGTTCAAGTAAGATTGCTATGATTGTTGCAAGGAAGAATTCACATCATATTTTCCTTAGATGGAACATTGTACAAAGATTTTTGCATTGCGAATACATAAAGCAATTCGAACTCGTAAAATGCAAATTATGGAAATTTTATAGAAAGAAGATTAGGTATAAAGTTTTGTAAATAATGTATTTATGCAAACAGATTTATTTAATGTTGTGTCTTAAATTTTGTGCTTTATTAACCAATGTTTTCTTTTCATGTCGTGCAAATGAATACGGTAAGGAATTTGCGATGCGCGCTGGGCATCGAATGAAATTAAATGCGAATGATTGTTTGAATTATTTATCTGTATATGTTTTGATGAAATTAAATATTCCTCTGCCTTGTCTTTATTTACTAAATAGGATTAGCTTTTGAAATTACTGACGAAGTCCAAATACAAATCCATAAGGACTAACGTCAGAAATAGTCAAAAAATAATAGAAAAGTCTATGCCCCTAAGGCGAATAAATGCTTTGAAAGCATAGATGTCATGGTAAGAAATGGTTTGACACGTAGTCCCACAGATAATACAAAAAAGGACAGTGTCAAAACCTTGTCAAAAGTAAAGCATAGTTTTCATTGGTTTGACACATAATACCATAAACAATATAATAAAGCACAGTGTTCACACCATAATTAAATTTAATTTTACTCTATGCGCCGTATTAGCCACAGATTAGTTAGGCCGGACCACAAATAGAAGTATAAAACTATGTAGGTTGTATAAAGGCCATACCGAATAGTTAGAAGATTATCTGATGTAAATTATGTAATTATAAAAAATAATAATAGGCGATTTAGGGACATAGTACATGTAAATAGATTAAAACCTTTTAATGTTAGAATAGGATAAGAGATAGGTTTAAATAGGTAAGAATAGGTTAAGGTTAGTAAGGTTTCCATAAAGGAAGAGGCCCGTTGTCAAATAAAAGAAAAAAATATGAATGACAACTATCAAATCTGACATATTGAAGTTAATAGTGATGGGAAAGTAGGAAAAAATGTATCGATAGATTTCTTATCGATATTCTCAAATAGTATCGATATATATAATTAAATTAGTTCTTTCCGTTGCATGTGCTGATGATGTGCTGATGAGTTGTGAGCCGCAGGGGGAAGAAGAGGCTGGCAACGTTGGCCACGCATCGAAGAAATGATTATTGGTTATGCGATTAAGGCATAGGCAGAAGCCAGGGTATTAGTATAGGTTTCTTAAAGTAATCGTCATAACTGAAACCGACTTTGCTAACGGGGCATAGCCTTTGCAAAGGATGTCGAGTTGACATCATTGGTCCAGTTTATGTCTGATGTTTAATAAAATAAATGCATTTATAATAATAAACCCTGGTGCAAGCTCTATAAATAGGATTAGAAATTCGATGCGATCCAGCCTTTCCTTCTCTGGCCTGATAAACGCACGAGATCGAAAAATTGTGTCTTATTTGAATTTTTGAGATTAAACCCCATCCGGGTCGATGTGAGTTGACGCATCATTCTTGTGTTGGGAGGACGCCTTGTTCCTTTTTTAGGGTTTTGGTCAAGGAGGTTCAAGCATGACGGCGTTGATTTGTTAGTGCGTATGTGCACGTCAACTGAAGTTAAAAGCACATATCGGAGCGTCCGATAACTCGTTTGTCATGATTAAGCCTTCCCCTTTTAAGGGTCGTACCTCAATTGTAAATGTGATTTCCCTATTAGGTAAATGCTCGGGTTAGGGTAAGGTAGGATTCATGTAACCTTTCAAGACATAGAATAGAAGCACTTCATATGATTCTGCGCGTCTATTCGCAGGGGCGTAGCTCATGTGAGGACTCTGATTAACTAGAAGGCAACCTACTTGCCTATAAAAATACTGGCAATTGGTATTACTTGAAAGGTAAATGAATTTAGAATAGAAAATAAGTGAATATGTTTTGATTGTCAATTCTAGTGTAGCCGCCCAGAAGGCAGGCATATTGTAAATTCTTACGAAATATATAAACTATAAAAGTAATTTGGTAATTTATTTATATAACCTCTGTCTACGCCTTCTACAGTACTATTTTGAAGTTTGAATATTTTTGCTGAGACTTTTCTCAAAGGACTATGCTAAAAACTGTTGCTCCTGCAAAAAGGTCCGACGCCATAATGCAACAAGACGCGACGCGGACGGCGCGCTTTCATTGAAATAGTTCTAATATTGCTCAATAGGATAGAACAATTTTATAATAACGTGTTGTAGTTAAGTATCTACTTGTTATCTCTGGACGTGGACGGCCTACGTCCACTACTCTAATAAATTAAGTACAGTATATAACGGGACAGTAGAGGCTAAAATTAAATTAAATGCGCTATCTAGACTCGCACTGCTAACATTAAAATAAAATAGAAATGTTATGCAAACATGTTACTTGATCATTACATAGGTTAAACAGGCCCAATTATTTCCTTAATATTACCCGTTATTGTTACCCGTAATGACGTGATTATTCTAAACATTTACATGACACTAATTAAAAGGCACCCCTAACACCATAATTAATGCCACTTATTATGGGGATGTTGTCTGTGGGAATGGCAGACGCGGTAAACACGTAAGGAATTTTGATTGGGGTGCACAGTTATTCCAATTTCGTTTATTAATAGATGTGGCTTGTAACGACGTAATTCGAAACTCAAGTGTATATTCCCATCAACGTATAAGTGAATAATGATGTTTAATAATCAACAAGATTTCAAAGCCTTCCAAAATCGACCTTATTCTTCTTCACTTCATTATCACCTAATAATTATCTTGTCCTTCGTGCCCTGAAATCTGGTACAGGAACATGAAACTTCTAGCTAGCTTGTGGTCCTTGTGGACCGATTTAATATGAATCGTCATCAACTCGTTCATAAGTAAATGATTATTCTTAGAAGCAAACAACACAAAAATAAAAAAATGCGATTTTACAAACTAACAAAACCATTTCCTAAACGTAACTTGCAAAAAAGGCAGCGCGCCAGATGAAAAGCGTATCTGATTAACATTGACAAATCTGTCAATATCAATAGAACCAGGGTGAGAGGGGATTGCCCTTCGAAAGTAGGTTTGCAAACTGAAGCTTTTACCCAATAATAAAACTCGGGACAAGGTAATAGAAAATTCGGTGTTCCACATAGAATTAGCAGCCAGCTAGCGTATCTATGAATAGAAATTACGCATTTTTACATTCGTGCGAATCGCGAGGCGAATGTGAAAACGCGGTATAAACGGATACGCTTTTCATTGGTCTCGGTACTCGCATCACACCTTATAGACGTGGTTTCAGACATAGCCTGTCTATAAACAGGTATCGAAGTATTATACCAATTGACAGCAAAACGCTGCTGGTCTTTTACGAGATCCAAAGGTAAAAAGCGAAGACGTAAGTCGTATCCTTTGCAGATTAATAAACAAATCCGTATAAGTTAACTTTCAGAATGCTGAAATTATCTTCATCACAACGTAGATATTATTTTAAGCTGAATTTCAGAAAGTTTAAAAGATCTCGCTTCACAACTGTATATAAGCTGAATTCAATCAGCTTACCTAGCCTTTTCTCAACTATGAGTTCAGATACTATCCAGATGCAGCTGAGTACCAGTATTTTACATAGAGCAACTGCCTATATAACCTCTACAACCCAGTAACTGAGTAACACCTTTGCAAGACTGGTGCAAGATTTCCTGGCTTTAGGCTAACCGTAACGACAGTAGCCGCCGAAGAATGCTGAAATTATCTTGCTTTACGACTGCGTGTAAGCTCAAGAATACTATAATTGCTTTGTCTCATTAATTATTTTACTTAACATAAAAATATGTAAAGAAACTTATGCATAGACATCCTTTTGTAGGTTTAGTCGGTTTCTATGGTCAAACGTCTTGAAAGGTTAAGCAGAGATATTTATATAGTACATGGACATACTTTGTCAATCATGATTAAATCTAAGGCCTGGCGGACGTTCCTAATGGAAAGATCTATTAGCAACTACATGACTGACAAAGCAGCCACTATAATAGAACTTATAAAATCGTTTCAGGTTTTCGTTCGGTCACCTTTAATGATAGTTCCGATTCAGCTTTCTCTCAAATTCGATGACTATTTCAATAAAAACGAGTATACATTGTGATTTAAATGCAAATGCTTTCAAAAAAGCCGTTAGAATTTCACGTTTGTAATTTTAAAACGCTATCTGAAATTGACTGTCTGTTATTTTTAACTATTTCAAGCTTTTCGTGAGTTTTTTTAGATAAATAATTTGAAACAATTTTATTTTCATTATTATTCAGATAAATAGGTAGATACACTACGCTTGATGACCTACAGACCTGAAGGATGCCTAGAAAAAAAAAAACAAACAATAATAATCTACTCTAACCTTCTAGAGCCTAGAAGTCATGGGGGAGAGCTATGCCCAGCAGTGGGATCATACACTACTGACGGTAGCCAATATCTTTCAAACTTCATCAAGAATCTTTCCGTTAAAATCTATCAGAAACATACTTTAAATTAGACATTAGCTGCAATAGTTTCTTGAATTCAGCTACCTGACCTTTTGCCGACATCTTGCTAAAGTTTTAATGCTACGCTGCTTCACTATTCAAGACTTCAAACTTCTGATCCGTCTTAATGTTTTTAATTTTCCTTTAATCTTAATGCCTGAAAGTAACCAATTATTTGATAAATGCAGGAGAAATATTAACTGGTTTGAAGCTTTGAAGTTTGGTGATAGAATACTTATTAATTACCTTATATTTAGTGTAGTTTTTCCGCGGCATTGTTTCCACCGGAACCATGCATAATTGCATATTTCAGAACTAAAAATGTGTTTCCGTAAGGAATTAAGTTATCAGATCAGTACTTTCAGAAATTACCTTTTATAAACATACTATAATTTATTTCTTCATTACGTTTATTAGTTACGATCAAATACCTAACTACAGCTTATAACATTCTAATAGTTCCTCTTTATCAGCACACACGTGCTATTCATTATTTCCATTAGCTTCTTGAACTCCCCACTAATCGACTAATTCACAAATTGTACTCAAAATGACTTTGACAATTGCATTTGAATACCACATACCTATCTACCTAAGTCTGACGGCATCACGGCTCAATTAAATCAATTAACATCGTTCATTATGTTTGATTACAGCGACATGGGCTGTCGCCGCGCGTGTTGCCAGTTCATTTTCAAATAGTGTTCGGTTCCACGTTTAATCTACGTTTATTAAAGCCGGAATTAAGTGGTTGATTGCGATTATCGGTGCCATCAGCAGTTTGTAGAGCGCGTGCTTTAACAGATTTTGTCAATGTTACAAGTGGATAAGTGATTATTTAGTTATCTTTCTGCTTTTGAATAAATATACGCCAGATAAAATCATCATGTTCAGTCTCTTAAAAATTTTAACACATTTTTATGCCAATTTAGATTTATAACAGTCATGATTGCCCCGAGATCGATTTGCCAAACCCTCATAAATTATATTTTCAATTTCATGTCACGATTATGATATAATAAATAAACATATTACACAAAATAATACCACAAGATAGACCTATGGAAACAATTTAGGAATAAAACTTGAAAGATTTTCACAAAGCCCTCGCGAACAAAATCCACGGATTTAGAAGAATCCTTGGATCATAAAATTCTCTAGGCTCCCGTATCGGGCCGAGCAATTGTGATCCAAAGAATGGCATTTTCCCTTTTGAATATAAACGAATTTGATCCTAACGCTCTAGACATTTGAATTGAAAATCTATTGAAAATGAATCAATTAAATTTCAAGCTTCTGTGTAGGATGTGATAATCCTAGTATTATTTTCATTGCATCGTCTTCTTCGTAAGTAGGTGGCCAAAGATTTAAAAGGAATAAAGCAGCTTTTAAGATTGCATTAGCTTTCTTTGAATTTGAAATTGTTGTTTAGCCAGAGTCATCTTTTTGTGTTCTTTTTTGAAATGCTTATTTTCAAATATTCTTTTCTTTTTTATTCAGTCAACCTACCTACGTATGTGAAAGTCTGTATGTTTAGATATTTGTTTAAGCTTTCACGACTGTATGAATTTTCAAGAAAGGCCAACTTCCCTATATGGTAGACCATGACCTTTATTGCACCACAAAGTACGTAAGCGGCAGTGCGCCGCAGACAGAGAGTCCACTACGAACATAGCGTAATTTTACACGCCCACATTGACATTTAACATTTTACAGGGATTCTCGGGCAATATTGGACAGAGCTCAGTCGCGGCTGTCGCGAGTCCTAGCGCGGGCGTTTGTCACGACATTCACAAAGAAATATTATTTATTAAATAATAATATTCTAATCTGCCACTCTTTTATTATTTTAAACACAACAGAGATACATTTTTTAACTAAAATAATAAAATTCACTTTCTGGTTTTAAAAATAGTAACGAAGATTTTAATAAATATATTTATTTCTATTTTGAGGTATAAAGGGCCTAACTAATCATTTACAGGGAAACCTAAGCGAAAATCCTTATTCCTACGGAACACCCGGCACGCGGGTCCGAACCGTACTTGGCTGGTTTTTTATTTTATTTAGCTTATTGCTTGTTGCGGCAATGGGTGGACAGCTCAATCACAAAGTACGTAAGCGGACAGAGAGGTCACTACGAACAAAGCGTCATTTTGCACACACACATTGACATTGTGATTTTACAGGGAATATTGGGCAATATTGGACCGAGCTCAGTCGTGACTGTCACGAGTGCTTTGTGTGGGCATTTGTCACGTCATGCATACATAAAGTACTGTAAGGAGCATTGGCTGTGTTACCTTTATTAATTGTTACAGACCGAATATACTTCAAATTAATTCCTTAAATTCTTTCTTTCATAAACTTTAAGTCATAAAGGTCATTAAATTTTTCAAGATTTAATGACCTTTATGATTTTTGATTTGATTTATTTGTTAGAAATTCAATATCTAGAAGAAAAAAATATTTTAAATCTATTAACGAAATTGGAAAGGCTATAATTGAACTGAAGAAATTAACCATAATAAGGTTTAAGTCATCCAGCTCACAAATATGTTTCCTCCGACTGCACAGCATAATTTTCTTGTTATATTTATTAGTTTGCTTCTTAGGCAGTAGGGTTTTTTGATTTTATTCACTTTTTTTCCACATTTATGTTTTTTGTCGAGCTTGCCTTTTCACATTTTTATTTAGTTGGGATCATTATTAAAACATTGTTACCTCTTGTTACCCTCCAATCTTCTTCGTATGTGGCGTCGTGATCTTCAATGGATATTTGTTGCTTTGTCTAAGGCAGGTAAGCATGATATGATGTATGTTTAAAAGAATCGATGTATTTATGTTTGTAAACTTATATTACCTAGTCCTTTTTAAAAATCTGAATCAATATAGTAGCAACCCTATTGAGTTCGGCAGGTTTAGGTAACAATTTGTCGAGCACGGCGGTAGTGGTCCTTCTTTATATTTTCTATTTTGTGATAGGATATAGAATGCTTTTTAATCCTGCTACAACTTACGTTACCGTAAATTAATCGGTTGAATGCCGTTATTGCCAAAACAAGGAACTTCGGACACTCAAGGGGTTATTTTCGACTTTCACGCAGGCAAACACGTTGGCCAAAGCCAGTTCAGAATAGGCGTTTATTTCTAGGATGCAAATTCGTTTAAGTTTAAAATAGAATAGAATCTTGATTGGAATGAAATTCTCAATTTCAACATTGAAATAGGAACCAAGGGTTCGATTGGAACCTGGATGGAATCGATTATTAGATTATATTAAAGCTGTAGGTAAATACATAAGTATTCGAACAAAGTGAATGCCCTTCCTACTATGATGAGGAATTTAATTAATTAGTTTTTCTTTATTTGGCCTTTGTTGATGACTGTTTTTTTATGTGTGTGTTCGTAATGAAAAGATCCTGTGTGGTCTTATCAGAAATACATGCTATAAAAGCGAATGCATAAGTATTTGTTAGTCGAGTGTTTTAATGTTGGAAAAGGTAAAAAAAAAAAAAAAACCAACCGTCTTTTAAAACAAAGCACTACAAACTGAAAACTTATTTTCTTTTCCAAAATCGGTGTATTTGGTACCAGTTTTTGTACCGTTTTTATGACACCGCACATTAGGAAAAGAAAGTAATTTTTCAGTTTGTAGTGTTCCTTTTTAATTTAGGTAGGTACCTCAAATTATCTTGAAAATCATTTATTAACAAAGTAAATCGCATGAAGATTCTAATTAACCCAAACACGACTAGAGGCCATATCATCGAAAGCATGGCAATAGCGATTGCCAAAAAGGCAAAATTGTATAGGATTGACAAGCGATACCGATAAATCTCGTGAGCAATCCTTACATTTTGAAACTTCGACTATCGCTGTCAATGACATCGAATGACTATTGTCTAGAACCTTAGAATACATTGTTTTATTTCGGAGTTTTAGAGCCTATCTTCCAGCTCCATCATCAGATCAGTTCGATGGTACCATTTTCATCAGTACCATTTATTTATAAGTCTTAGCTTCATCATAGTCAATTAACCATTCGACATATCTTATACCCGTGACATACTTAGCATTAAGGAGTTTTAGTGGCCATATGTGGTCTTCTTCATCAGTTCCAATTCACCAAATGATACTTTCTGAGTGCAAATGGTAGCATTGTTGATGAAAATACCGAAATCACTATAAGTATGCCTATAATATTTGAGGAGTTCACTTGATTTCTGCAGGATCCCATCATCAGATCCATCAGACCATGGGACCACCTGGAAAGTAAACACATTCAAACAAAAGAAGAATTATCCAAATCGGGCCAAGCGTCTATGAGTAATCAGGGAACATACATTAAAAAAAAATATTACGACGAATTGAGAACTTGCTCCTTTTTATAAGGTGTTTAAAAACCAATCACAAGTATCCATTAACTAACAGCATAGACATACATTTCAAAGTAACCTGGGCCGTGTAGCCTCCTAGGATTTTTCAGATCTAATCAATAATTTATAATCTTTTTTCAGAGTCGCAAGAAAAATATAAAGAAAGCAAATCCATTTTTTAAATTAACTTAATAAGGTGTTGAATTGTATAAAGAGGTCAAAATTACATATCTAATGATGTTTGGTTTTAAGCATGTTGTGGTAGTCTTGCCGTTGATTTATAATACAACTTACTAGGTATCGAAAGCGGCTTTACCGGCGAGTAAAATGTATTCTATGATCTAATCGAGGCTTACATCCATATAAACATATCTACCTTGACTTTCACATCTGCAGTCTTATTCCAGGATAGAATTTGTACAAACGAGCTGAATTCTATAGATAGCAAGAAGACCATTTGAATGAACTAAAATCGTCGCTTCCACAGAATCTGAATGAAATTGAATGCCAACTGCATCTTAAATTAGACTTGTTACTTGAATTGATGAAGATTTCTGTGAAATGCTTAAACTTGCAAACTAAATTCATTAATTGAATGAGAAAATTCGTCGAATTAAGACTTTGAATACCTAATTATACAGTATCTTATTCAAGTAAACTTTGATTTATTTCATAAATTTATATGATTATAATTTAGGCAATCGAATAGGTCCAAAGACAACAGGTACAAGTACCCTTATTTAAAATATAAAATCTCTGCGCTTAATAACCAATGATTAGCAGCTTCAAAATCCAAATTTCTCAATCGTAAATTTTAATTTAGAATCAGTCGCTTAACAGCGTCGAGATCATTATTAGGAGCCCTTACTTTAAAACATAAAAACAAACTAACAAAAGAAAAAAAAGAACATTTTCACAACGTTTGAGCCTCTTAAGCGAAACAAGTGCATCTTTATAGCAAGATCAAAAGCGTCTGTTTCTGACAGAGACAGAGCAAAAAGTTTGAATAAAAATAGAATGATCGCATGTATCAGGGTTGCAAAGGATCTTCGCCTCTACCTTCGCAAATGTGAATCTTTAGCAAATCATTTTACGTCCACATCTGCCTTTACAAGGTTTTAGTGGAGTTAAGGGGTCAAAGCATCAGTAGACTTTGACCCCTCATTGTCGACGTTTGCTGTCATGTCAGTCTAAAAATGTACATATTACATTTGAGAGATATTACAGATAGAGACCTCCATAACGTAAGGCATACATTCCCTCCAAGACAAGTCCCTCACTACTATTTAACCATGCGCGAAGACGAGCGAATGCGTGCGAAAACGCACCAATACACGCTCATGCTACAGAATTTGATGCGTCGCTTCGACTCGACTCTACGTCAATTTAGTTACCCCGGCTTTCAACAAAACAACGATCCTTTAGTTGAAACTTAACAAAAAAAAAACTCTATCTTTATGTCTTTAATTTGCCGCAGCCGTTTCCGCCTCATCAAAATTACCTCTATGACATCCCTCGTATGTATGGCCAGCTTTTACAAGGCCTTATATACCAGCATTTTAAAAAGGTTGTATGTACAGCTAGCTTTTTATAGCGCACTCCTTGTACAGAAAAAATACTCGAGGACCACATGTTATGAAAACAATTTTGAACTTAAAATTACGTATGTATGAAATAATTTCCGGTCTACCCTTTGATGTTGGTCTTGGGATCATTTTGGGGAATATTCAAGGATCTCTATAATTTTATTTTTCAGTGTTGCTTTGGAACATTTTGAGGTAATATCTGGAATGCTGTAAGGAAAGTATTGTTTCATGTTTTTATCCAATTAATGTGTAAGAAAATGTACACCCAGGTGGTGTTTTAACCATTTTGATATTTTATTTATCAACTTACTTTTTTATGTTGAATCAGGTGTACCAACGCCAAAATATTTGCAGTAAAGCTTTAATTTCAGCTTACAGATATAAAAGATAACTAAAAGCACTTAGAGGTAGTATCTCCTAAAAGACGTAGGCTACATCTAGACAAGTTGAAAGCAGACGGGCTATTGATTAGGTTAAAGTTAGTGCTTGTAGTCCCCAATACTCGAAAAGCTTCTGATGCTCTGCAAAGATCTAAACACTATTAAAGCTACAGTACTGCAAGTTCTTACTTAAATGATTCTTAATGGATCACTAGGCGAAAAAGAATATGGAGAATATCGAGATTTTCCTAAACTTTCAGGACGATAATGATGAGCTGTTTAGTGTAATAAAACAAAAATACAAGTTTAAAAATAACACTTACGAGTATAAGATAAACAATCAACAATCTACCAAAGAAACCCAATAGCAACGTTGTTCAGAAAATAATTTGATTTGGCATTTCGGGATATCTTTTTTATTTGACCTGCTGCATCGTCTGGCATTCCTCTAATAATATCATTAAAATCAATTTATACGTCCAACCTACTTCTCAATTTGAGGTAAATTCCACGGCATCTTAATCCCAGTCCTGTCAAGACAATAGAACATGGAACATGAAATACATAAGTAATAGGTTTGAGCTTGTACGAATTATGGTAGATAGGTGCTCGTTCAACTACGAACATTGTAAGCGCCCTTACAATATTGAAATCAGATGTGGTTAACAGGAACCTAGTTGAATTTGAATCATTTTAGCCATTGAGCTTCACGTTCTAGCTTACATAATGACGCTTTAACTAACTCAAAACATGTATTTCAACGTAACAATTTACAATCACCACAGAAGACCTTACTGCTAATCTAATATATTCTAGATACCGAAATTACTGTAACAATTTACTGAAGACTATTAAACGCAATTTTGACCAAAAAGAACTCCTAAAGGCCAATGGTAACCCAAAGCAACTTGGGATGTCATAAAAACTATCAGCTATAAGAACACTTCACCCATAAGTAAGTCAGGAGAACTCCTTAATATGTGCAGCGATCCAAACTCCTCTGTCAATGCTATAAATAAATACTTTGCAAACGTTAGTGTGGATCTTGCTAGGCAGGTTGCACAAGGTCAGCGTGTAATTCGCGCAAACTTTGAATTTGATAGCTTAGTAAATTCTCAAGGTAACTCATTCGTATTACTAGAAACGAATTTCTCGGAAATAGAAAATATAATTATGGAATTAAAACATAATTGTGCAGTAGGTCACGATGGAATACCAGCCTCAGTTATTAAGACGGCCAGACATGTACTTGTTCCATCAATAACGCATGTCTGTAATTTATGCATCTTAAAAGGGATTTTCCCCGACAGTTTTTTTTCAAGAAGGCATTAGTCACTCCAGTATTTAAGGGTGGTGATGGTGACCGTGTCGAGAACTATAGGCCTATATCTGTACTCACCACACTGTCCAAAATTATGGAGAAGGTCCTGAACAAAAGATTGCTTAGCTATCTTGAATGCAACAACATAATTGCGCCAAACCAATACGGTTTTAGGAGAGGCGTATCAACAGAGGATGCTGTTCTTGAACTGACAAGCCAAATTGTTCAGAATCCTGATTCTAGGACTAAAACTATAGGTATATTTCTTGATTTAGCCAAGGCTTTCTACACGGTCTCTACTCCGATCCTTCTACATGGTTTAGAAAGCTTGGGAAGAAGAGACATCACTCTAAATCTCTTTCGAGACTATCTAACAAACCGTAACCAACGAGTTAAGGTAGACAACTACATCAGTGGCGATGAGAATCTAACCTTTGGCGTACCACAAGGCAGCGTGCTGGGTCCCACCCTTTTTCTTCTATTTGTAAACAGATTGTGCCAGCTGACAATCCCAAACTGCAAGATACTCGTATATGCAGACGACACTGCGCTTATCATAAGTGGAGAAACATGGGAATCTGCTCACCACGCAGCCGAAAATGCTCTTGGCATAGTGATGGATTGGCTTTCACTGAATTTACTCACGCTAAACGTCTCTAAAACCCACTATGTCCCTTTCTCAGCGAACACTACTACACAGCCTAGTATGCCAGACGTTAAAGCCCATAGTTGTCACCCTACACTGACCCCTTGCAGCTGTCCTACTATACAAAGAAGCTCTTGTGTTAAATACTTGGGGTGCACATCGATAACAAATTGAGTTGGCATAAGCATATCAGTGTGACAGTTGCGCGTGTTCGTAAGCCAATGTTTCCGATGAAAAAACTAAGAGGAGTAGTTGCCGACCGACTGTTAAAAACTATTTATTTTGCCTTGGCTCAGTCACTTCTTACCTATTGCATATCTGCCTGGGGTGGTACTCATAAAACGTATTTACTTCGCCTTGAGAGGGCACAAAGAGCTGTCTTGAAAGTCATGCTTCACAAACCTTATCGGTACCCGACTATCCAGCTCTATAAAGACGTATCTGTACTCACTGTCCGACAGCTCTGTGCACTTAATATCACTTTACGTGTACACTCATCATTGACCTATGACCCAAGGTTCCTGGAGCAAAATAAAACACGTAAAGATCCTGTATGCCCACCTGTCACCACCAAAACTGCTCTGGCGAGGCGAAGCTACCCGTGGCTTAGCAGTCACCTTTATAACATTATAAACGAAAACTGCAACGTATATCCCTTACCTAGATTTAAATGTAAAACTGTATTTAGTAGTTTTCTCCAAAAGTTAACGTACGATGAGACTGAACAACTCTGTGTAAAAAAATCTTACGATCGCATGTAAAAACAGATTTAAAGTGCTGTTTTATTATTTTATTATATATTATTTTATACTGTGTAATATTCCAAAAATACAACCAAACACACACATACACCCACACACACACACACTCACATACACACAAACACACATTCGTTGCTTACATACATTTTAACAAGTGTTAATGTACTTATATTAAACTAAGTTTATGCTTACCAAAACTCCTACAAGGTGCAGCAAATTGTAAATGAACTGTAAGAGGAAGGCGCCTGTGTCTGTAACACAGTTTATACTAGCACAGACACAGACGTTCACTCTGTCTCAAATAATGCATAGTGTTGTACATTATATACTGGCGTTTTTATGTTTGATTGAGTTGGATAAAATGGTATTTAGATTTTTTTGGTAATAAACTTTATTTATTATTTACCTTTAAGCTGAGGTTTGTACGAAACCCTCGATGCGCGAGTCCGAGTCACACTTGGCCAGTTTTTATACTCAAACTCAAAGCTGACTAGTGTTAATATTATGATCTTGTCGTCGTAAGGAATGATGTGAGTATGAGTGTTGAAGGCATCGATATAATTATTATGTACTACGCACTAGATTTAGAAATCCAAACATTCACTCTGGTCAACTGAACTGTTAGTCGATTCTGTAAAAAATCAGGACTCATCACCTAGCCTAATTCACATCATTGAATCGCGTGAAAGTTCACTTGAATCGTCGCTCGGTTCCGTTCGGCGTAGTTCGGATATGATCGTCCAGCTATGGCGCCGGCGGCAATGCTTGTAGGTATTATCATTGCTATTTAAATTAAATGTGACTTTTATCCATTTCAAGTTATGTTAGTTAAGCCAGTGTTGGGTGAAATAGGCTTCGCAAAATTTTCTTCGTAAATTTTGTGTACACGCGGTACAATTTCCTATGCAAGTACTTTACCCGATACCCGAAGAAGGGTAATGTGTTTATCAGTATATATATGCATGTCGTATAGTCGGAGGATACAAATATTCGCGAGCCGGCTGACCAAAACCAGATGTATCATACGACTGCATGGCATGATTTTCTTCTTGTGTATGTCTTTTAAGTTCACTTCCTATGCCGTTAAGATTTATTTTTTTTGTTAATTTTTTTTTTTGTTACTCTTCGTTTTGGGAGTATTTTTTTTGTTAACGCGATTGTTATTTTTTTCTTTATATTAATAACAATAATTTATTTAAAGTTACCAATCAATGTTCTATGCAAGTAGGTTTTTTTTTTTTCATGGAGATATTTCAATTATTGTAGTCCTAAATGAAAGGCAAGGCGTAAAGCTAAGGATTGTCGATATGATTGTAAATGTTTTGAATGTTCATTTGTAAATCCATCATTGACAGCTCACTCCACTTCGAGTTCACTTCACCAAGTCATCACAGTGAGATGTCTACAGAATAGCACTGCTATACTGCAATTCGTACATATTACTATAAATTATATTGAACGAAACGCGTAAGCGCCTTTAACAGGTTAGTTAACTGTAAATTGGTTTAATCTACCTCTCGGACAAAAAAACTAGTTTTCAGTAAACATTTTTTATTTTGACACGTAAACATAAAGTGACGACGGTATAATGCGTTGAAATATCGTGTGACGTCATGCCGGTAGTACACTTTATACAGCCTTAGTGACATCACAAGCCCCCCTTCGCCACTCGTGAACTTTGATGCGCTTTAACTTTGTCATTTTTATTGATTTGGTATAGCAAAAAATACGTGTCCAATATTATTTGATTATCTCACTGACGGACTAAATATAATTATCATTATTCTACCCAGGAGATATCCCTATTTAGCTCTGCAGCGAACTGTAGTTCCAACTCACCAGCATAGAACAAATAGTTTTGATGAATGTTCTTTTCTATCGGTAGAATGTAAGTCAATTGTGGAAGGCCATACGAGGATTGGAATACCAAAGAAGGACAGATTGATTTAGCGTAAGATAATATGGCTAGGAAGTGGTTTACTATTGCGATTACAATGAGAGAAGTATCGAAGTAGAAAACACACTGCCCCGACACCAAACAAATAGAGATCAGCTCCCGTACCATGACGTGTCAAAACTATTATGGTGCGACTGTTAAAAAAGGGACAAGTCATATACATCTGTCTATTTTGCACAATGGAAATAATCTTGCTCTAAGAGCGCTAACCCCCCTGGACAAGAAAATGATGATCATGTTAAAACTATTAGCCTGAATCTCCACCCGTGAAAGATTGATATCACTTTACGCAACCCTCCATAATAAAAAACCTCATATAAAATTTAAAGAAAATGCCCATTCCATACTAATGTTCTCCTTAATACGAACATTTCATCATTCCGTTACTACCCTCTCTACACATTATAATACTTGTAATAATACTTGTACACACGTTATAATACTTGTAATACACCATTATTATTAAAATTAACTGTAGGAACAATTTCTTACATCTGGAGGTATATATTAGCATGCGCACCATCAGGTAGATAGACGGTCACTAATGGAAAATTTGTTGTGAATGTAATATTGCGAAATTCCTGACGTTCTGGGTGAATTGTCTCGATTGGGAAGCACCTTAAATTCGGGTGGCGAGCCAGCCGATAAGACATCGCTTTTTGGGATAGAAATTGAGTTTTGAATAAAATAGGCTTTACCTATTGTTTTGGAGTATTTTAGTGGATAGGTATAACCTTCGAGAACCCAAAAGCTGTGAATTCTCGAATTGCTAGTATCCATTGACCACTTTCATAAATACTTAGGTACCTTAAACATAACTCTTTTGTAAAGGGAGACCCGAGGGTCGTCAAGTGCATTTTTTTGTCAACTCAAGAATCTTACTAAAACGTGTGCGTCTGTGTCTTAGGATGTTTGTTCATCAGTTAGGTCTCAATGACTGAAAGGATTTGGAGGAAATTTGGAACATGGGCTGTGTACTCGTACTAACATCGCAATTGTTTTATCTGAGTAGTACATGTCCGTGGGACTAGCTATTCTGTTAATTATCTGTTTACCTTGTATCGAGTAGAAGAGTAGTATTGTATTATTTTAAAACAAATTCTATAAAATATAATTTAGAAACTCACCATTTCAAAAAATATTAAAAAGAACATAGTTGAACTGGAAAGCCTGCTTTCCACTGCAGAAAACTTATTCATTCCTATTGCAGTGCACATCACTCAAGAATAAAAAAAAAATCTAGACCCAACGAGATAACTTTGATACATTTCCTACGCTTTATATTTATTTGAAAAGCGTCTTCTGTAGTTCTGAGAAAACTCTGCCATTAAGTTTCAATATACTTAACTATTTCGTTCCACAAACTTTAATCTTTTTCGTTAAAACGATGAAATAGCCAGGCCAATTTGGAGTTTATCCTATAAGAATTTCTAAAATAAATTCAGTGTGGTTTTCGGAGCATGAAATTTGATTTGGTCGCCTGTAGTCCCGGTTTCAGATTTTGAAGTGAAAACAGGCAGCGATTTGAACAACAACAAGAAAAATACGTTGTTAGTGACAGCAGAAAAAAATAATCCAATATTGTTTTCAGGCAGAATATCCGTAAGCTCATAGTTGGTAGGAACGAAAATCCAATTAAATGGAATAAGTCGTGTTGACAGGCAGCAGCGTAACCTCTCTCAACCAATCTTTTTATATTGTAAGTTTTAATCATTTGGTTTTATTTTTGTCCTGTACGAGTGTACCCAGTAATAAATTAATTTTTTCATTCATTCTTTCTGATACCATTTAGTTACTTCTAGTTGCTTCTAGCTATTACAGTAATATTACTAAATGAAATAATATCAACTGCAGGAGAAAGTCTATTTTTAGAACTATAGGAATTAGGATTTATCAGAATCAGAATTTTTGTCCGTAATAGAAGTTCTAGATCCTACAAATTCTATTTTGATTAAAATTTGGTTTGGCTCACTGATTGATAGCCAATATCGAACCAGGTCAAGTTTTAATGACTATTACTATAATGCTGGCACTACACTTGACATATTTGGCAAAATATTTCCGAAATTTTGGCAATGGAAACATGGAAATAACGTTCATTTTGTAATAGACTTGGAGCAAATATTTGTACAAATACGCCATTTCTAGTACCAGTATAAGAAACATTATCACTCTTCTAACACTAAAACCCGAGCCTTCTCACCAAAAGCAACGGTTTATATCAAGTATTTACCGCCGACTCCATCTAGATTACCGCCTAACATCGGGCGCACACAGGATTCACGCAGGAATATCAAATTATACGGCGCATTAGTGATACATACGAGAATTCCCTTTACCTTTCACACATGTTAATGATATACTGAAATGCTGTGAGGAAACAGAAAACGTAATTACGAGGCTGAACGAATGTTTTTTTTTTTATAATCTGTTTGTGATGGGTGAGATTTTTTGGAAGGTGATGTTTGTATTTGTATTTGTCATAGACAATATTTTGTCTTGGAAATAATGAGTATCAAAATAACTCTACCTGCAGGATGACTTACGCATTGGCAATATTTCAAGAGATCTTTTACTATGGATTAAACTCCGAAATTTGGAATGAATCTGCACTTCCTGTTCAGTACATCCATCTACATTATTTGATTGCTGCTTTTTCCATTATGTCAGAGTTAGTGCCATTTTGAAAGATTTTTATACATATGACTAATTTTACTCCCCAACCAAAGTTAAGAGTCGTGGTGGCCCAGTGGCTAAGACCTCGCCTGTCGTGCTTGAGGTTGTGGGTTCAAATCCGGGCAAGTACCAATGTGACTTTTTCAATTTCATATGTACTTTCTAAGTTTATCTTGGACATCACAGGCAACGGTGAAGGAAAACATCGTGAGGAAACCTGGACTTATAGTTAATGTAAGTCTGAAATAGCCAAGTCAGAGTCCTGTGGGGTTTACCAGAGGCGGCTTAATTAACTCTGACACCAGAGGTGGCAACACCTCACACGAAAAGAAGAAGAATCCCCAACGGATTGCCAATGTCGTAAAAGTACCGAGGGTAAAAATACAGTTCAGATGTTAGCTGGCATACACCTTTTATTACAAAACAAAAGAATTGGAGCGTTGACAACAATTGCGACTTTGCCACTGCTAGTTAAATGACTGATATCGATTAAAACCAGATCAAAGAGTTTGTTAAACGAAAATAAAACCAAATAAATTCACACATGGTTACTGTAACCAGAGTAATTTATCGCGACAATTGAAACAACGGGTGGTCAACACACCGCAGACAAATTGTAGCTTTCAACATTTTTCAGCTGAAAATAAAACTGGACACGTACGCTTTTACATTTAAATGGACACGTGTTTAAGTAAGTATTTGTGTTTTTTTTGTTAAAGCTGTACGTAGATATATACATAATGTGTGCTAGGTTAGTTTTATTTTATTTATGAACAATGTTTTAATGTTTCCTATTATTTTTAACTTAACTTGCATATTTTGAGTAAAAGGAACGTTTTTAACATGCGGTGTGTTATAGCGGTTTGAGAAACCTATTCATCCTTGTGTCTATTATGAAAAGTGGACTGTATTTGAAGGGTTCTGGCAATAGTGCGTTGAAAATAAGCGGGAAAATATTCACGGATCAATTCGGGCGATCTAGTATGGAAATGAGGGAAGTAGTACGCCTTACCTTGTAGTGGTCGATGTGGCAGCGAGCTGGTGTTCTTCTACTCCAAACTGGCGACCTTCAGGATCCACACACTTCACACAATTGTTTTATATCCGCGAGGCGGATGAATAGATACGGTTCACAAGGTTCTCTGCAATCTAACTAATTAGATGCATCAGTCTCCAGCCAGGTGGCTTGGAAAGCTGGCGGTTGAGATACGAGGCCCGTTCACGTTGAAGTTTCGGTTCGTTCTGGCGACCTGTCATTAAGGCGTACATAAAGGGAAAAGGAATGAGGAAGGAACGAGATAATTAGGATATCGATCGCCCGCGAAATCTCAAATGCGTTTGTCTATGTGTTTTCGGTCATTGATTTATGACATTTACAAGAGATGGCGCTACCATTTTTGCGGCCTTAAAGGGTCACCTTTAATGAAAAATTAAACTTAGCCCTATGAGGTGTACTACCGTATACCTATTCAGCAATACGGACTAAGATGCGGATTTTTACATTTCAATTATTAAGATAAATACTGCGAGTTGCATAATACATTAAGTTGCATACCTATAGTTAAATTTTAATAGAAAATTATGTTGCGTCGCTAACTAACTAAAACTAAGAGACCTAACTATCAAGCCAGGCCTTATTGAGTCGGTAATGGACACAGACGCACAACAGGGCGCACATAGCTACCCTTTGCGGTTTTCACAGTAACAACACGGGTTGTACCGTCCTTGGAGGTATGCAATTTATCAATAATGCCTAACGGCCATGAAAGGGGCGGAGAGTTATCAGTAATGATAACTACAATAGTACCCTCTTGTATAGAAGGTGCAGGACTATTCAGTAAGTATTCTGAACGCCAGCGCTGCCAGAACGACTGCACCAGTTTGTCAAGTAGAGTATGTCGCTGAAGCAAGCTGAGCGAGTCTGCTTCAGGAGCGGGAAGGGACAACAACGGCGCGGTGTGCAAGAAATGCGCAGGGGTCAGTGCTGATGGTTCAGTAGGGTCGCTACTCAAAGCAGTAAGTGGCCGCGAATTAACTAGAGCCTCAACTTGACTAAGGACAGTTATAAGTTCCTCGTAGGAGAGGATTTGTTGACCTATAACTTTAAAAAGGTGAGTTTTAACTACCTTAACCATACTTTCCCAACATCCTCCAAAATGTGGGGAAGCAGGCGGAATAAACTTCCAATCTATATGATTGAAGGAAAGTTCTTCCTCAAGATGAGGACGAAAATCTTTAAGAAATTTGTGAAGGTCGCGTAAATAAGAACTTGCACCTACGAAACAAGTACCGTTATCGGTATATAAGCATTTAATAGGACCGCGTCGCGAAAGAAAGCGTTTTAAGGCTGCAAGGAAAGTCACTGTACTTAAATCTGTTGCCACTTCAATGTGCGTGGCACGCGTCGTCAAACACGTAAAAATGCAGAGCCAAGCCTTACGGCTCTTAACACCTCGACCACGAAATGGTGTGAGTGAACGCCTTGTCGACTTGGTTAACACGCTGGCTAGGTAGATCTGCCATAAGTGGAAGAATAGGACGCGGGCGGAACTTAAAGCAAGTGTTACAGTTGTGGATTCTGTGACGAATTATTCGACGTGCAGCTAAAATCCAATAATTATGCCTGAGTAAGGACATAAGCAACTCAACTTTCTTGTGACAAAAGTCAACAAGAAGATCAACAATATGGTCATGACGTGGTAGAATACAGGGATGTTTATATTCGTAGGGTTCGTCCGAATTTGTGCGACGACCACCAACTCGTATGATGCCGTGCTTATCGAGAAACGGCTTAAGCTTATGGATGGCGGGAGTACATGGTTTATTGTTTTTTAAATTTAAAATATCGTTACGGAAATGAACATCCTGTACAGCTCGCAGCAATTTAATTTCTGCATATTTCAGATCAGAGCTTGATACAGTACGTGCACTAGGCAGTTGTCTTAAAAACTTATAGACGTAAACAATAGCGCGTAGCAACTTAGACCACGACGAAACACGTAGTGCTAGCGCGTAAATTGGTGATTCCGTAACCTCAGAAACCACGGCATGAGCGACTGATTTCTGTTCGGGTACGCCCTCATGCAGTGCATTGTGTTCGAAAGTATGTATGGGCCACTCAGCTGGGTCATGAGAAACCCACGATGGTCCACGATACCACAATGGATGCTGCAAGAGCTTAGCTGGCGTGACACCACGAGACAGACAATCAGCGGGGTTCTCAGTACCTGCGACATGGTTGAAACAATTAGCGGGTATAAGCTCTATCAGCTTAGTAACCCGATTGGCAACAAAAGTTTGCCAGCGGTGCGGTGAGGAATTTATCCAGGCGAGCACTACTTTAGAGTCAGTAAACGCGTATACCTTATGGATGCGGTAGTGGGGCGATATTGTGTCTTGTACCTTGCGAAGCAACTTAGACAACAGTAGGGCCGCGCACAACTCTAGTCTAGCCACCGAAATGGTTTTCACAGGTGAGACTTTAGACTTCGCACTAACTAACTGCACGGAGTAGTTAGAACCATTGTATATTTGTATGTATACGACTCCACCGTAAGCACGCTCGCTGGCGTCAGCGAAACCTACTAAATTCATGGTGCATCCGTCGACCAACCCCAGATAACGCGGGATAATAATTTCATTAAGCGTAGAAAGCTCAGTACAAAACTGCTTCCAAGCGGTGACTATATGTTCAGGTGGTATGTCGTCCCAGTCACACTTTGCTTAGCTTAGCTTAGCGTACAGAATAGTGGGGGCGACAAAACCCATTAAGTCCCATAGCCGAGCCACTGTGGAAAGCATGGTTCGCTTGGTACATTTATCATCTGGTGTGGTGACGTCAAAGCGGAAACTGTCACAAGACTTGTCCCAGCGTAAACCCAGGACCTTATGCGGTATAGACTTCTCATACTCGATATCGGGCGAAGCCTTATGAGTATCAGGTATGTGTGCGAGAACCTCTTTCGAGTTACTTGTCCATTTGACAAGGTCGAACTGGCCTCGCTTGAAGAGCTGAATAAGCTCATCACAAAGCGAAATTGCTTGCGGTATGGACATGACACTACAGGCAATGTCATCCATATATAGGGCGGAAGAAGCAGCAGCAGACGCTGCAGGGAAATTATCGCCTTCATCAGCGACTAACTGGCGGACTACACGTAACGCGTGATATGGACTAGACTTAAATCCGAAGCAAACACGATTAAATTGGTAGACCATTATAGGTTCATGTTTACTGAATCTGTAAAAGATGCGTTGAAATCTACGGTCCGATTCACGAACGCCGACATTGAGAAACATTTGGCGGCAATCAGTAGACAGGGCTATTTGAAAGAGACGAAAACGAATTATAATATTAAATAAATCACCCTGTAGATTAGGGCCTGCATGTAGAATGTCATTGATCGACTGTCCCGATGTAGTTTGACTACTAGCGTCTAAAACTACGCGAAGTTTAGTGGAAGTCTTATCTTCGCGAACGACACCGTGATGCGGAATGTAATATGACAGATTAGAAACGTTGTCATCTTTTAAAACCGGACTCAAATATCCCTTGTTAATGTAGTCCCGCATGACGTCATTGTAAGCGCTGCGTAACCCTAAGGACGCATCAAGTTTGCGCTCCAAACAATGAAAACGCCTAAGTGCGGCAGCATATGAGTCGCCTAGCGAATAAGGGTCGTCGCAAAATGGCAGCGACACAATATATCTACCACTGTCATCGCGAACAGTGGTAGCGCGAAAATGTTCTTCGCACTCGAGATCCTTACGGCTCTGCGAGGGCGAGGCGGAAATTTCTTCAAGCTCCCAGAATCGCTTGAGAAGCGAATCTAAACTGGGATCTTGAAGAACAGAACAACATGAAGTTGTACTCGTACAGTGTGAAGTATGTGCCGTAGGTACGGAACCCATAACCACATACCCCAACACAGTTTCAATAGCGGGAGGTATATTATATTGCTCGCTATGCACTATGTTAGGCAAAAGCAAGCGCGGGAATATAGCAGCACCAATCAAAACATCGATACCGCTCGGCTCCGCAAACTTCGAATCTGCGAGCGGTAATGTTTTGAGATGTGTAAGTTTAGAGACATCGACGAGAGCGGTCGGCAATGTCTCCGTTGTACGTTCAACAATAAGCGAAGATACGTTAAAATTAATATCATTACTAAAACGAGAATATATTTTAATATCTACGGAACCTTTAACTGGTTTTTCCGACCCACCGATTCCTTTAACTATTAAATTAGAAGTATGAAAGTTCTTCCAAAGTCCTAGACGCTTAAAACATTCAGAAGTAATAAAATTACTTTGTGATCCACTATCTAGTAAACAACGTATTATGTGCGGCTTATCATTTACATCGTAAATTACGACTTGAGCAGTAGCGAGCAGAACGGTTGTGTACGCCGTACATTGCGGGCTATCTCTCGCCGACGGCGACGCCGCAACGCATCGAGTGTCAATCGAACGCGATCGAGCGGCGCCAGCGACAGAGGTCGTACACAACGATACCTCAGACTGTGAGGTAATAGAAGGTACAGTCGGCATAGGCGTTGGGACCGGATTCGGCTGTGACGTCACTACAGTTGATAATTGCGGGTTTTTATTAAAATGTAACAATGTATGATGACGTTGATTACATGCGCGACACTTTAATTTGGAAGAACAGTTAACCGTTTTATGTTTAATACTCAAACAATTGACACAAGCACTGTTGTCTTTCACACATTTGAAACGAGCTGTCGGAGTCAAATTATCAAAAGCGGGACATTTATATAAGTGTTCATGGATATATGCTTCGCACAGACACTTGTTTGAATTATTTAACTCAGAGCAAGCTACATAGAATTGTGGATTAGGAGCGGTCATTTTATTATTAAAACTACGCGATTTATTAGACTTATGTGAATTGTCCGAACTATTAGGCTTATTATTGTTAGCTAAGGGTGGTTGGGTATTACGGAATATCCGACACTGATCATTGATGAAGCTGACAAAACTATCTAGAGTGGGAATCTTACGATTACGTTCTGTCATCTCGAAAGCTCGAATAGTTTCAGTGTCAAACTTTTTTATTGCGAGGTGCAATAAAATGAAATCCAGAAGGTCAACTAATTTTAGATTCTTTAGGGAATTAATTGCGGTGATGAACTTGTCCACGAATAGCTGGTAATTCGAAACAGACGCGGGACCGGACAATTTAAGATTTAAAGCTTGATCCAAGTAGGTAGACGCGAGGACACGAATATCCTGGTACCTATCGAGGAGTGCCTGGAACATGACTTGGTAATTCTCAGCACACGGTGTGACTCCCGCGAACACAGACTGTGCCTTCGGCGACAGCTTACCTATTAAATAGTACAACCTGTCTGCATCCGTCAGCGACTTATTGTCATGAACTGTAGATTTAAAACTTGCATAAAATAATGGCCAGTTTCGTATATCACCGTCGAACGACATGAGTTCGATTGGCGGCAACCTTGGTCTACATGTTGCGGAATCACTCATACTGTGCCTCCCGAACGGCTTATATTCCAATTGAGACATCACACGTTTCACGGAACAATACATATCCTCGAATGAGGCATAGGCTTGATAGCTAGGCTTCGCATCGGGATATACAGCCAGTAACCTAGCATTATAATCATCCAATAATCTATGAAAGTCCGTTCGAATATCATCTATTGTTACACAAGAACTGAGAAAGCCTTCTCTCACCGATTCGGAAGTATTGGCGACTTTAGAGCGATCATAAATTGACTGAATACGCTCGAAAAGTATATTACGCTTAGCTTCTAAAATCACTAACTGTTGATCTTCCGAAGAAGCGATTGCTTTCGCATCACACGGCATTGTTATGTTATGTAGTTACAAATAACCACACAAACAAAACAATGTACGGTAATTATTTAAACGAACAACTATATGTAGAAAAGTAATACTACTGATTGTGACTGTACTGTGACAACGGGTTTCGCAATATTTGCGTAGTAACGAAATAAGTTTTTTCGTAGTACCCACTAACCAAAGTAATTAGATAGTACAAAATGTTAATAGCATTACTATCACTAGCATATTTAAGACTATGTGGATCATTCTTTTTTATTTTAATTTATATTTATCTTAGTTTTAATCATGGTCTGGCAGTTTGAGTAGTTTATGCGGCCTACCCGAATGTCCTTTCTTTGGTATTGTTCGTCGAATCGTTGAGCTCCTTAAATTCTGAGTTGAGCTGCTCGGTTATTGACAAATGCGTGCACTGACTGGACAGGTCCACTCAATCTGGCTGGTTCTTTCCTCAAAAGTCCATTTCAGACATCAGTCTACATGGTCTTCACATGATCTAACCAATATTTTGTCTGGACTTTAAAAGAGACTGTGACCTCTGAGTTTGTTTCGGCCTTTCTTCTCAGAGTAGTCAGATAGGAAACGCCGACCTCATCTAGTTTAAAAAAATATGTTCGACATGTAAAAGTGTTTGTATAAACCAACTTACAGAAAGAAAATCATTTATCATTTATCCCAACCAGTTTTATTGCTAAGTTTGAATATTGTTTAAGATAAATGTGTGTCGGCGCGGCAGCGCAATAATAGCACTGAGGCACGCCAAAGCACGTAGCGGTTTGCGCTGGGGTTCAAAGATAGGTTAGACCTTGGGAATCTGACGGGTCGGTATGCTGAGAGAGATGCTGCATTAAACAAACTACGACTAACCTCAGAGGCGGGTGTGCTCGTGCTTAATCCTGGCAGCGCTCCTTCTCTGTTCCACTGGACGTCTTGATTCGAAGTTCCCTGGGTACTGGCACTATTTGCTGACGCGAGAGTGGACTGTATGCGGTGCGGTATAACGGCGAGCCACGTGACGCTGGCTCAAGGTGATGATCAGAGGTGACCACCACGAATCCGGCGGCGACGATAGTCGATCGCAGACGGTGCGGTTTTATAAAGCGGTAATACAGCGGTAGGATCTCACAGCGGGTGAGGAATCCAGGGTGAATAGCCAGGCGGTTGACTTATCACGAGCGGTGAGGCTACCCTCGACGAGGGCCGAACGTAGACTGTTCGAGAGTCGAACGTGTAGTTTAATGCAGCGAAAATTGACAAGAAGGGTAGATAAAGTATTAAGAGAAATGTGGGTAACTAAACAATGAGCGCACCTACAAGTGGCGCGAACATGCCCCCGGCTTGAAAACCTTCGGTTTTCATAAAAATTAAAACTAAAAGTAAGAGAAAAGCGGTGGAAAACAACGAAGGAATTCAGGGGCAGAGTAAGTTATTGAGAAGGTAGAGTACAGAGGCGGACAACGGGTCTCTTATAGACACCCGTCGTCGTCCTAACTGAAGCGACTCTTACAACGCCGTCCTTACCAGGATAGGTGGCAGTGACGACGCCGAGAGGCCATGAAAGCGGAGACACATTGTCAGTGACAATAACAACAATAGAACCTATAGTAATAGGATTAGAAAACGTATTCCATTTCTTACGAGATTGAAGCAAATGCAGATACTCTAGTTTCCATCGTTTTGCGAACGATTGTACCATTTGGTCTAGCAAAGCATAACGTTTTAGTAAGCTTGGCGCTTCATTATATGCCTCACTAGCAAGTAAATGTTTAAGTGGTGTTGACATTAAAAAATGTGATGGAGTTAAAGCGGTAGGTTCCGATGGATCTTCACTTTGTAGGGTTAGCGGCCGTGAGTTGATTACACACTCTATCTGCGTGAGCACAGTTGTCAGTTCCTCATATGTTAGCAATTGCGAACCAACGACCCTATGAAGATGCGTTTTGAAGGCTTTAACTTAGATTTCATAGTGACCCCCAAAGTGAGGGCTACGCGGAGGATTAAATTTCCAAGTAATTTTATTAGCGGGTAATTCATTTCTAAAAGATTCTATATGATCTTCAGAATTAATGAGCGTATAAATATCCGAAAGCGCATTTTTTGCACCTATAAAATTTGTAGCGTTGTCTGAGTATAGGACAGACACAGCGCCTCTACGTAATAAGAAGCGTTTAAATGCGGATAGAAATGAGCAAGTGCTCAGGTCACTTACGAGTTCTACGTGAACTGCGCGCACGACCAGACAAACAAAAATACAAAGATACGATTTAATAGAGCGAACGCCGCGTTTGCGATACGGGATAATATTTATTGGACCAGCGTAGTCCACAGCGGTATGAGTGAATGCCTTGGCTTCATTCACTCTACAAGCGGGTAAGTCACCCATTAATGGGAATACTTGATTAGGTTTTGCCCTAAAGCAAAAATAACAGTTATGTATAACATGACGAACTATATTTCGGCATGAAAGTATCCAATATTTTTGGCGTAAAATGGACATCAGAGTGAGCGGTCCAGTATGACAGTTCTGACGATGATAATGAGATATAATCATTTCAACGATATGATGTTTACGAGGCAACAGTATTGGATGCTGTTGGTCATAGCTGAGATCGGAGTTGCGTAACCGCCCACCGACTCGTATTAGACCGTTAGCGTCGAGAAACGGCATAAGCTTCTGAATAGCACGAGAACAACCTTTATTAAACTTTAGACTTTTCATTTCGTCAGAAAAATAAGAATATTGTAATGCGAGTAAAACCTTTGCTTCAGCGTAATTAAGATCGTCTGGAGTTATATGATTAGAAGGCTGTAAAATTTTTATAAATCGATAAATGTTTGTGACTGTACGTAGGAGTACCAGCCATTTTGAAATGCGGTTTGATAAGTTAAGAAGCGGGTGACCATTGTCACTTACATTAGTTACAGCGGTTAGAGTCAGTACTTTCTTAATCTCTGGTAAACTATTATGAATTGAATTATCATCAGCAATGAATTTGGCGGGCCACTCATTTGTAGGTTGGCATAGCCAATGAGGCCCAGTGAACCACAGGGGATGGTTTATGATTTGAGCGGGAGTTAATCCTCGTGACAAGCAGTCACTCGGGTTCTGATCACCAGGAATGTGATAAAACTTATTAGCGGGAATGGCGGCTACGGTTTTTGTAATGCGCGTTGCTACGAATGTTTTGAATCGATGCGGTGAGGCGCTAAGCCACTGAAGTGCGACCATAGAGTCTGTAAAACAGTAGACATCATTAATAGAATGCCGTTTTTCGTATGTATCGATAACGCGGCGAACTAGTTTTGCCATCAGTAAGCAAGCGCATAACTCTAGCCGGGCTACAGATACAGTCTTCAGTGGAGCGACTTTAGATTTTGCGCAAACCAATCGAGTAACTGGTGTTGAGTTAGAATCATTTATAATGAGAAGGTAAACAACGCAACCATAAGCCTTTTCACTTGCATCAGAAAATGCAGTTATTGAAATTTTTGAATTTTCATAAACATCTAAATGGCGTTTAAAACGTAAACTTTGAATAGTAGGTAACTCATTTAAATAGTTTTTCCAAATGTTTATAATCTCTAACGGTGGTTGTTCATCCCAACCAAGTTTTAATATATAAAGATTTTGTAACACAAGTTTAGCGTATAAGTAATAAGCCCGAGTACATCAAACTGACGAGCAATAACAGATAAAATGTTCCGTTTTGTGATTGGACGATTTTCTAAATGTACAGTAAACATAAATTCGTCACATGTGGGTGACCACTTTAAACCCAGAACCTTTAAATTAGGGTCCTGTTCTTCAAAGTTAATGCTATCAGTGTGAAGCTCAGAGGTGGAAAGCGATTCAAGCAACTCACATGAGTTACTTGCCCACTTGACGAGTTCAAAGCCCCCGGCTTTGAGCAAACCCCGGAGGTCGTCTCTGAGCTGCAAACCCATTGACAGGTTTGGTGTAGAGTAACAAATGTCATCCATATACGTATTATGTTTTATGACAGTAGATGCAAGCGGGAAACGGGTACACTCGTCATTGCAGAGTTGTCTGAGTACTCTCATTGCCAAGAAAGGGCTGCTTCGAAGGCCGAAGCAGACGCGATTAAATTGATAAGTAATTAGCTGGTCGCAAGCGTTAAACCGAAATAAAAACTTTTGATATTTGCGGTCATTTGCATGAGTTAAAATCTGCAAATACATCTGTTTGATGTCTGATATAAAGGCGATTTTATATAAACGGAAATCTAGAAGAATTAAGAATAAATCATTTTGCAGATTTTCACCCGTATGCAAAACGTCATTGAGAGACAGACCTGAACTGGTTTTAGAGCTAGCATCCATCACCATGCGCCATTTAGTGGTGGTTTTATCTAACCGAGCCACGGCATGATGAGGTATATAGTAACCAGACATATGGTTATCATTTCTAATGACTGAAATATAACCCTTAGCTATATATTCATTGATGATAGCGTTATATTCAATTCGTAGTTGAGAGGAACAATTTAATTTACGCTCAAGAAACATGAAGCGCTTCTTAGCAGTGGCAAATGACTCACCAAGAGAGTCACGATCGCGGGAGAACGGCAGAGATACCGTATAGCGGCCCGTATTGTCAAGGGAAACATTCTCAGTGAAAATGGTTTCACATTCGAGAGCGGCTGGACTCAACGTAGGTTTATATTCAATCTCCTCGAGGAGCCAGAATTTTTGAAGTACCGAGTCTACGTGCGGTGGTTCCACGGCGGAACATAAAGAAATACATGCGTGTTCAAAGATATTAATCGGAGCATTACCGATTATCAAGTAACCAAAGATTGTTTCAAAGGCTGTAGGTGTGTCAGGCGATCCAGTGACACGACCTGACAACAAGATTTCAGAGAATAGCGGGGCACCAATCAGAATATCTATTTCTGATGGCGAATAGAAATTGTTGTCTGCAAGGGGCAGATTATTTAAATACGAGAGAGCGGAAACATCAACTTCTGCCGTAGGCAATTTATCAGTGATACGATCAATGACATAAGCATTAAGTAATACAGAAGTATTATTTAGTCGCGAAGATAACTCGAGAGAAGTATCCCCCTTAATAGGGTTAGGCGCAGAACCTATGCCCTTAACTACATAGTGAGATAGTTTATTAAAATGTAAATCTAATTTTTGACAACACGCCGAAGTTATAAAGTTATTTTGAGAACCCGGATCTATTAGTGCACGAACGCATTGTTTATGACCATTAGAATCAGTCGCATAAACTTGCACAGTCCCCAATAGACAGGTATTATTACGCGGTAACATAGATTGAATATTACATAACGAAACATCATCAATGTGCGTAGTAATGCAACCGGACAGCTGGTTATGTGACGTAGCAATCATAGCAGTGGGGAAGCGTGGCGGCGACTGCTGCGCAGGAGCAGGCGTAATGTCACTCGACGACGTCTCCCGGGAGTGATGGCTGTTGTCAGTCGTTTGTTTACGACATAACAATGAATGATGACGCGATTGACAAAATCTACATCTTGAGTTAGATTTACATTCACGATTATTATGAGTGATACTTAAACAATTAGTGCATGCGTTATGCTGTTTAATTAAATTAAATCGTTCATCGATCGTTAACTTGTGAAACTGAGAACATTTATATAAAACTAAGTGATTGTTTTGTTTACAAAGCTTACAGTTTTTATTTACGTTAGAGGACGTTACAAATGAATGAGTGGCTTTAGTTAACTTATTGTTGTTATAACTATGTGCGGAATCGATAACACTTCGTCTATTCGCAGGAGAAGCAGTACGTTCTAATATTTTAGTTTGCTCACGTAAGAACTTAACTAATTGATCATAAGTAGGCATTGATGTGCCTCGCTTATATAATTCGAAAGATCGTGCGGTACTAGGATCGATCTTTTTTAATGCAAGGTGTAGAAGAACGAAATCCAAAAGATTATCTAATTTTAATGAGTTTAAACTTGAAACTGCGGAACCAAATGTATCTAGGAACGTGTCTAAGTTTTTATACGATGCGATATTAAATGGCCTAAATTCCAATATTTGATCTAAATAAGCAGAAGCTAAACTACGCTTATCATCATATTTATCGAGAAGTGACTGCCATATAACACGGTAATTGTCCCCGTTGGGCACGATACCCGAACATACTGACAGTGCCCTACCAGAAAGTTTACTTATCAAATATTGAACGCGGTCGTGATCCGTTAAATCAGGATTTTCGTGAATAGTTCGCTTATACGACTTAAAAACTCATTATGTCGAGTTCTGGTAGACGAATAGACTTATGTTGCGGTAAAACATGAGAGTGTTGGACATTCTTCGAGTTGTCTAATTTATCAAAGCTAAACTTACAACGACAATACAAGTCTTCAAAGGCGTTAATAGATTGATAATTTACTTTAGAAGATGCGTCAATATTTAATTCAACATCAACTAAATCATCAATAATTTCTTTATATTCAGAACGTAAACTGTCTAAAGATGTCATACTACATAAAAACAAATCCTTAGAAATATCGTTATCGAACGCCTTCAAAGATTGATCGTAAACTATTTGTAATCGGGAAAAGATACCATCACGTTTACCTATTAATTTAATACGTTTAATTTGCAAAACATCTAGTGATGTTGCATCTTCAAACTGTTCTTTAGCCTTTGTACGAGACATAGACATTTTGCAAAACGAGTGGTAATCAACTCAAGCGCAAAATAATAAAAGACTGAATTCGCAATAATACCCGTGACATACACGACACGAACAATAACGTGAGCAACGGTGCTACCGGTTCGAGAATGTTCACAGGACGATGAATTTTACTACCACCCTCACCACGAAAATATTACCAAGTTTTATAATTTTACTAGTTAAGTTGTTTAACTACGTAGTTATCTCATAAGGAATGGAATAGAATGGTACTTAATATTACAAAGCGTAAGCATACACTTATAGGATAAGCAGACGTACGAGTGCACTATATGAAATAGGCAATATAATATAACTCAATATTAGAGTGAAGCGGGATATTTAGATATGCCTAGGTCAAAGTGACTAGGTGTAGGATTAGGAACCAGAACTAATATCCGGCTCGAAGAGACCAGAAATAATGTGTCGGCGCGGCAGCGCAATAATAGCACTGAGGCACGCCAAAGCACGTAGCGGTTTGCGCTGGGGTTCAAAGATAGGTTAGACCTTGGGAATCTGACGGGTCGGTATGCTGAGAGAGATGCTGCATTAAACAAACTACGACTAACCTCAGAGGCGGGTGTGCTCGTGCTTAATCCTGGCAGCGCTCCTTCTCTGTTCCACTGGACGTCTTGATTCGAAGTCCCCTGGGTACTGGCACTATTTGCTGACGCGAGAGTGGACTGTATGCGGTGCGGTATAACGGCGAGCCACGTGACGCTGGCTCAAGGTGATGATCAGAGGTGACCACCACGAATCCGGCGGCGACGATAGTCGATCGCAGACGGTGCGGTTTTATAAAGCGGTAATACAGCGGTAGGATCTCACAGCGGGTGAGGAATCCAGGGTGAATAGCCAGGCGGTTGACTTATCACGAGCGGTGAGGCTACCCTCGACGAGGGCCGAACGTAGACCGTTCGAGAGTCGAACGTGTAGTTTAATGCAGCGAAAATTGACAAGAAGGGTAGATAAAGTATTAAGAGAAATGTGGGTAACTAAACAATGAGCGCACCTACAAGTGGCGCGAACAAAATGAATAGGTATAAATATGCAACCTATAGCCCGCAATCGTCGAAACGTATTCGGTAAAGTTATGATATTTATACTGCGTAGGTACCTACAAGTAGTACACCTATTTTATTTTTCTCTTATAGAATGAATGTCTACCCCGCGGTATTCGGAAAGTAACTTATTCCTAACAATTTATAATTGGAGGTAGGTGATTCCTATAAGGGCGGTTAAACTAAAAGACGCTTGAAATATAGAAATTTACAATACGACAAGTTAGTTTTAAATAAGAATTATTTTTAATAATAGCAGATACGTAATTATGAACCTGCTATAGCGGCGTTGATGGAACCACGTATTGGGTTTACAACTTGATTATGTGGGTAGGCGGCTAGGTGCCACGACCCTAGTAGGAATTTATGATTGATTCCTACGTAAGAAATAAAGGAAAATGGATATATTATAGTAATATATCCGGCTCGAAGGACCAAAAATGTTATAGCGGTTTGAGAAACCTATTCATCCTTGTGTCTATTATGAAAAGTGGACTGTATTTGAAGGGTTCTGGCAATAGTGCGTTGAAAATAAGCGGGAAAATATTCACGGATCAATTCGGGCGATCTAGTATGGAAATGAGGGAAGTAGTACGCCTTACCTTGTAGTGGTCGATGTGGCAGCGAGCTGGTGTTCTTCTACTCCAAACTGGCGACCTTCAGGATCCACACACTTCACACAATTGTTTTATATCCGCGAGGCGGGTGAATAGATACGGTTCACAAGGTTCTCTGCAATCTAACTAATTAGATGCATCAGTCTCCAGCCAGGTGGCTTGGAAAGCTGGCGGTTGAAATACGAGGCCCGTTCACGTTGAAGTTTCGGTTCGTTCTGGCGACCTGTCATTAAGGCGTACATAAAGGGAAAAGGAATGAGGAAGGAACGAGATAATTAGGATATCGATCGCCCGCGAAATCTCAAATGCGTTTGTCTATGTGTTTTCGGTCATTGATTTATGACATTTACAAGAGATGGCGCTACCACGGTGGATGTGAGACACATAGGACCGATCAGTGTGGCGACGCTTGGCAGAGGCCTTAGATGTCCAGCTAGCTGTGGATGTCGTATTTTGGCTGAAATGATGATGATCGCAAGTTACTAGCGATACCTATTGAATTAAATTAATGGAATAGTACATACATACATAAACTCACGCCTTTTTCCCTGTAGGCAGAAACTAAAGAACGCCACCTGCTAAGATCCTTACATACTTCTTTTGCTTTACTCACATTCATACATCTAGTCATACACACACGCCAGTTATGAGTACTGCGCACCTGGCCTTTTTGGAGAAAATCACCTATAAGGTCTATGTATGTCTTTCTAGGGCGTCCCCTCCCGGCGTTTCCATTCACGTCTACCTTGTAAATACATTTCGCTAGTTCTCTTTCATTAGTGGAATAGTAATATTTTAATATTACCGTTACTTTGTTTATAGCAATAACAACACTTCAAAATGAATTAAACAATGTGCAAGCCCCTTCACGACTTATTGGGCTTCCAGTCTAATTGGATGCAGCTGGACAGAAGGACTGCCAATCTGATCTCCACAACCCGCAGTAACTTGGTAACACGATACTCTACATTTGAAGCACGCCAAGTAAACTTTTGACCCCTACAATTCCATTCCTCAGCTGTACGCATAATTCAAGTATTCCCAAAACGTTTAGTGCGTGTGGGTGGGATTTCTACCATGTGCCGATGGTGCATCGCCGTACGTCTGGAGGGCCGATGAAGAAACGGGCTAGGCGGAATCAGATCATGCAATTCCATCGCACACTCCCCGTAATGTAACCGATAAAAGACCCGAAAAGCTGGCAACTCGGCGATGATGTTCAAGCCTCTGGAGCTTTGACTTGTTCATTGCCAAGAAGCTTCTTGGCCCGCTTTTCTATCGCTTCTAGTGCATCAAGCTGGTATTTGGCAGATCCATCCCAGAGATCAGAACAGTACTCCATTCATGATCGAACTTGCGCTTGATACAAGTTGAGCGGCTGTTCCGGCGTGAAGTTCCTTTTCACCTTTGTAATGATCCCCAGATTCACAATTTCAGGCTTCTGACTATCTTTCCATGGACGGTCCATCCACGGATCGACCTTAGCATTAACCTTAAATCAAACTTTGAACTATTAGTATAACCATGAGCTCATTCTTAATGCAAATCATAAAACAGAAGACATCGAACCTTTTTGGAAAATATGAAATAACCGATGAAGATTTTTGAAATACATTTTCTCATAAACAAGATGCGATCAAATTTTAATTAGAAGGTAATTTAATAATTTAGATTGCGTCTTAATTAGCGAAGTTATGTTATTAATTTTGAGATCTTATTAAAGATAATGATGGGCAAAATGGCCAAATTATATTTATAATGGAAGTTTAAAAAAGAGCCCGTACTTGGACAATATTAATATTTATTTAAGGCGTATATATTCTCCTACGTTAACGCAATAATGGTCGTGTGCCCGCTCGGCGCTAGAACATCAATATTGATCCTCCTTTTGGAAAGATTTGTTTCCAAATATTATTTGATTTACTTTATGTTATTTCAGTTATGAAGAAATTCTAGCCATAACTTTTTCTGTGTTAAAATACAAGTCGTTTTGTAAATTATTTATTTAAATCAAAACTATTAGTTACACGAAAAAACCATGTTGCACAAATAATGTACATAAATATATAATAATTATATATACATATTTTCTAACCTAGCCGTTACTAAGGAATACGCTTTAGAAAGTAACCGTTTTAAGCCACAATAACATCGCTAATATAAGACTGCACGCCTTGTATTGCTCTAAGGGTTAAGCAAAGGTATACAATATATAGGCTAACAGAAGGCGAGCCCACTGTCATCATCATTTCTGTAGAAAGCCGTCCACTGTTAAACAAAGGCCTCCCCCAGGCGTCGCCACAACGGTCTCATGCATCTCGCATCCAGCTGTTCCCACAACCTTAACCAGTTTATCGTGCACCTAATTGGAAGTCTTCTAACGCAGCATCTGCCGGTTTGCGGTCACCACTCCAGAACTTTTCGGCCAGATGAACCATACATTCTACGAGCAATGTGCCCTGCCCACTGTGCGATTCTTCGGACTGTCTTCAACAGGGCAGAAATCCGGCTATCGAATCTAAATCCTCATACAAAGCAGCAGCGTATTCGACCACTTGAACAACGAGGTACATATATACATAAACTCATGCCTTTTCCCCATAGGCGTAGGCAGAAACTATAGAACGCCACCTGCTACGATCTTTACATACTTCTTTTGTTTCAACATTCATACATTATTGTCATACACGCACGCCGGTTATGAGTACTGTGCACCAATAAGGTCCTGAAGAACATCAACAATAAGGCGTTCCCTCCCGGCGTTTCCATTCACGTCTGCCTTGTAAATACTGTTCTTTAATCGCCTTTCATTCATCCTCTCGACATGGCCAAACCATTTTAACGAACTTTTTTCAAGTTTAGTCACTTCATCTTCTTTTAAACCATAACGCTATCTTATCATATCATTCCTCAATATATTATTTAAAGTTAAACCACACATACTTCGCAAGGAGCGCATTTCTACTGCATTCATTCTACTTGCTTATCTTTTTTGCCATACCAAACCCTCACTTCGATACATAAGTGTAGACACCAGCACGCTGTTGTGAACGGCAAGTCGAGCCTCCGGAGACATCAACTGGCTGGTTACAACCGCATGTATAGCACCATTCACTTTATTCCCTGCATTCACTCTCCTTTTCACATCCTCTACAATCTTTCCATTCCTTGTGAACATACTTCCCAAATATACAAACTTGTTCACTTGCTCCACACTCTTATAATTTTTTTTTCACGTCACACTCCGATACATTCTTCTCTAACAACTCTTCTTAACAACGTATATACCAAAACAAAAACCTTAATACAAATGTAGCGATACAGTTAGAAATACTTATGTTCCTGTGCTGTAAATAGCCAATTACCTAGTAAGATATTGCACTAATCCTTAATTTTGCTACTTACTACTAAAGACGGAACCCTTCACTTGACTTCACTGCTAACTACTCGGACACGAACGCTGACATTTCCAAAGAAACATGAATTAGGTACTGGAGCTATGTATATTGATATTTTAATATAATTTGGTTACGCATAATACGCATAACGAAAATAAAAAATTCTATTGATTGATATAGCTAGGACCTAGACAAGTGACATTCTACCATTGAACGAGTGGCGAAAGTGATTGGAAAAAAAAACTATAATAAATAAAAAGTATTTTTTTGTAATAAATTAAATTAAATTTTACCTAATAGGCATTATTAGGTACAACTAAATTTATTAAGGTACCTATAATGCCAGAATAGATTACCCGAATATCATGAAACTTGAACATAACCGGTGAAATGAGAGTATATCAACGTGAACTGTACACATCTGGGTACCCCTTTAGAGGGTACTTGTAGGTACTGGCGTTATGTTATGTTATGAAATGTTATAATCAATAAACAGACTTGAGATTGCAGCAATCCCGAGATATTTGCCGTCATTTATTGAAGAGTTATTTTGTATATCTCCGAAGTTCTTCATCAGATCTTCACGAAATTAAAATGGGACTAATTTGGGAACATAATCTTTCAAAAATAATGTTCTAAATCGGTCCAAAATTTACGTAGATATCGGTGAACATACACAAAACAAATAAAAATAAAACAACAAACATTAAGTCGAACGTAGAGCCTCTGTTAAAAATTATGGCAATGTATGTATGGGATCACTCGATCAATCCTTTTCATTTTGGCATTTCGACAGTCACCATCGCTAAAATCGAAAGGCTCGTTTTGTCTAGAGCCTCAAGTTGCGCTGCATGTGCCTACCGCCATGGGAAAAAGATGTAAGTGTATTTATTTTAACCCCCGACGGAAAAAGAGTAATGTTATAAGTTTGACGTGTGTATCTGTGTATTTTTGTATCTGTCTGCGGCACGTACGTAAGAAACAGCAATCAGCAATCATCACGCGATCAAACGCTTTATGTCATAAAAGTACGAATTTCCTACAATGTAGGTATGGTAGGTCCTGCACAATCGTTTGCTTATCGCTCGCTGTTTGCCAAATGCATCTATTTCTAAAAAAACCGCCGAAATCTCTAAAACTTCTGTATTGAAGAGCAATTATTGCGCAAAAATCGCTATCTTTTGCTCTTGCAAGATACGTAATAAGCCTGCCGATGATGCGATTTCGATCTAGTTTTTTTTTTCATTAGGCGACTTTATCTAGAGTGTTTTTAGCTATTTTTGGTGAACATCAGTTCAGCCGTTCAAAAGTTATGCGAATACTCTTTGAATCGGGGTATTTTCGCAAGATATCGTGTTATATTTACGTATTTCGACGGATTTTCGATCGAAGCGTGTCTACTACTAGATACATTATGTAGTTTAAAGAGGTATTTGTGTCAGGGGTTTTTTATAATTTTACTTGTTTATGAATGACAGATAAAGCACAATCTTAAACTACTGATGAAAGCAAAACTAAAGCTTTATATAAAGCATGTATTTAAACAGTTGCTCCAAAAAACTACTTATTCTAAATTTCGGCCATCACGCTATAATCTACAAAGTAGCGTAGTGTGTGCAACATTTCAGACTAATGTTATATTCAATTTTAACTTTTTGTGTTGTCAAATCCTTTATCGTTGTAGGTGAATGGACGCAGGTGGTGTTCTGAACTTTCTGCCAAGCCCCAGGGAAAAAAGCCTGCAGCATGTATAAATGTATGTGTCTATAGATGAAATCAGTAAGCCGTCACTTGCCTGCTAATCGGAATATTAAAAAAATGAGAGTTGTGTCGTTACAGCAACTTGTAACGACACTTGCACCTGCCTTCGTAATTTGCAGCAATAAACCATCAATTTTCTTTGACATTTTAATAAACCAACAGTTTTCCAAGCTTAAACAAACAATGTTTTCACAAACTAAAAAAAATTAAAACAATTTTACAGCAAAACATATAAAAAGGAAAACGTTTTCACTTTCCGCTTTTTAACGTTGATTTTAACTATGTTGCGGTCAGACGCGATTAAGTTGTTCAACAAAAAACAATAAAGTGGGCGTATCATTTTAAGTGGAAATCGACTGTTCGGTAATAATGTTAAGGTTGAAATTCGTTTGGTGTAAAGTTTTCAGCTTGAACACCTTTGTCACGCGTGGCCCGTAGTATTTTATCTCATTTTGCTGAAGCTTAAATTCTTCACGCTCTAATAACCTACCTTGTAACTTGGTGGAAAACGCTATAACATTCATGATGTGGCAACATAACATTTAATATTTACAAAGGCCATTATATTTTGGGACAATCCCACCGCACTATTCCCAAACCACTGCAACTCCTGAAAGCCAGAATCAACAGTGGCGACCACCAGAAAAGCGCCGAGGCAATGAAGCTCGACGAAGTCCCGGAGAATGAATTTAACTGTCTTGGATCCCGCAACGAAATTAATCAGAAAAGAAAATGGAGGAGTAAGAAAAATACAAATTTCCACTTCCCTCCATATCAAGCAGGAGACAGAACAAACAAGACCAATAGGCACAAAGGGTCGTTTACAACTGGGATAAGCCCAGTTGCCTAGCACCACGGATAAATATTAGCATTAATATTAATGGGTCCTAACATTGTGAGCTGTTATATTTGATTCCAATAATAGGTATGGCAAAAGCGCTTGAACGCACGGAAATTTGTTCTAGTTTCCACAAGGTCCGTATAGTAGACAGCTCCTGATACAGCCTGTACATTATTCAACATAGTATTGCGTTCATTCTGCCAAAGAATACACTCCCATAAGATATGATGTGCAGATTGTACATATTCACAGTCAGATGTAGAACACTGACATAATGGCGAGGCAACAAGCTTGAAGGAAAATAATTTACTTTTAAAGTTACCATGCCCTGTGAGAAATTGGGCAACACAGTGATCCACCTCCAGCCACGTCCTGGCCAGCCGCACGCGAACGGATGGAAAGAATTGGTGGAGGTGTCGGCCCTTGATGGAATTATCCCACCTACATTGCCATTCGGATAAAAGTTCCTCCCAGACGTCAATATGTGGTTTAAATAATCTAGAGATTTTGGCACGGTCACTCCGCGTTAAAAAGTCCGCGTCCATGGTCTCTTTTGCGGAATAGTACATTGCAGCACGTCGCTGCACTTCAAGGTCGACCGGAAGTACGCCAGCAAGTACCGGTAAGGCCTCAGTACTAACCGTCCTGTATGCTTTGCATAAGAATATCAAAGACAAACGCTGACTCTGAAGTAATTTACGTCGTACCGCCCCTATTGTGGCCCTATCAGCCCAAACAGGCGCCCCATAGCAGATACAACCCAAGTAAGTAGCCCCATAAATAGTCTTTAAAGTCAAAAAAGACAGACCCCACGTAGATTTAGATATTCTCGTTAAGGCATAGAAGTTCTTTTTTGCTTTTTCACCGACGATTTTAATATGATCTATAAATGCAAAATTCCTTTCTAACACAAGACCAAGATAGCACACGGACTGCTTCCTTTTTACCGAAACGTTATTAAATTTAATAGTAGGACACGATTTAAGATTACCTTTCAAAATGAGCTGATAAGTTTTATGCGGAGCAAAGGTCAGGCGGTTACGATCGCCCCACTGAGATATTAATCGTAGGCAAGTGTCAGCCAAGTTCTCGAGTCCAGCTCGAGTACTTGATTGAATGAGCAGAAGACCGTCGTCCGCGTAACCGGTTAATGAACAGCCGCTTGGAAGCGGAATCGCGAGGAAATCATCAAAGCCTAAATTCCATAAAGGTGGACCAATAACCGAACCCTGAGGACATCCCATGGTGAGAGACTTCGACATGGAATGATGGCCGAGTTTGAGTTTCGCGGAACCATTTAAAAAGTAAGAGTAAACTAAATTGTATATATTTCTATAGCAGCCTCGATTTTTCATTTTAAGTAATAGCATTGGCCACCATGCGTTATCAAAAGCCCCAGAAATATCTAGAAAAATCCCAATTACATACTTATGTTCAGATGTATTAACTATTTTCCTAACAGTAAGGGCCGCGTCTACGGTAGATTTTCCAATAGTGAAACCGAATTGATTATTATGAAATTTTGGTCCGTCCGGTAGCAACCGTGGAACGATAAGGCGCTCCAGGAGTTTTCCCAAAGATGGAAGTAATGTTATGGGCCGGTACGACTTCGGGTCGTCCGGGGGTTTGTCGCCACTTTTCGGGATTATTCGTATAAATCCGCGTCGCCAAATACGAGGAAATACGCCCTCCGCAATACAACGGTTGTAAACGGTTAAAATCGCATCACCGGCTGTTTTACACGCTTCTATAATCATCCGATTAGACATTTTATTTACAAAGGCCAGTGTTGTTTTAGTATTTTTATAAAAGGATTTGTTCTTCGTCCAGCGGTTGAGGTCTAAAAATAGTTTTAGTGTGTTTAAACTGCGCCTGAAAGTGTTTTATAGTCTCTAAATTAGTTTGTGCAAAGTTTTGTTTAATTTTCACCTTTGTAGCCGTGCCTTTTTTATAAAAGATTCCTTTGTGCAAAGTTCTTAAAATAGTTTTATAATTTAAATTAAAAACAAGTTTTTACGAGTGTTTTATACCACATTATGCTTTAGGTACTTGTTCTACGCAATGTGTTATGCATTTTCAAATCTGTTCCTTTCTGTTTTACTTTTATGAAAGCTTTTACAAAACAATATAAAATGTTCATTTCGTTTTGAATATTGTAAATAAAAACAAAGATAAATCGAGTTAATAAATCCAATATAAACCTAAAAAAATAATTCAAACTTGGAATTGATTTATTGCATGCCAAACCTGGTAAGTTTGAAAAAGTCTGCAAAGTTGATTCAGATGCTTGATTAAAATTCAATTTATTGCAAAGCTTATTCTGGTTGATAGAAAGTGCATTTATTTTATAAATGAGTTTTCAATTAAAAAGAATCAAGTTTAAAACTTTAAGGCCTGAATATTAAGATTTATTTTAAGAGTCCTTTATTTTACAGTGAACGAGTTTTGAGTAGTTTTATACTTGTGTCGCTGTTTGTTTTATAAGCTTGTCAAGCACATAATGTACAGTCAAGGGTCAAAAGTGCAGTCTGCCTCTCCCAAAACTCTTGCGTTCATCATGGCATATGCATAAAAAATATTTGCTATTCGACCAGTTAATCGATTAAAAGATTAAAATAGAATACGAATAGTGAATAAGTCTGTCCCTCTCTACGAAAACGCCGTTTTCTTTTGCAGATGTGTGTCATGCCATCTGAAGTCATGTGGCACGTCGGACATCTTTTCTAATTCACAACTTTGACGCTTTATTACTTCGTCTCTGATTGAGATATTTATAAAAAAAACATGTTTGTTTACGTTAGTTAAAAATATTTCATTTTGAAATTAAAAAATTAAATGCATATACGAAGTATTTATTGGTTTTTCCATGTAGAATATGATTTGAGTACTGTCGATGGCAATAGGCTCGTTCCGTATTTCAATGGGACCTAAACATACCTGTCTTTATTTAGTTGTACTATACAATTACTATAGGCACACCACTACCTTACCCTTCGAGGTGACATGTCATGTTTTTCAGCGTTGTTGTGTGATAGGGGCATTACCTGAAAGAAGAAAACATTCATTAAAATCATGTCTACCTGTGCCTAGTTTTATAGGACATTATGTTGTGTTATATTAAAGAGAACAGTGGTAACAGCTGCGACTTACAAGTTGTAGGTAGTGAGTTCGAACCCAGGCAGGCACTTTACTTTGTGTAAATTATTTCATCACTACTGTTCTCAAAACGGTGAAGGTAAACGTCGTGAGGAAACTGGCATGTCCCAGATCCAAAAATTCGAAGACATGTGACATCCACCAACCCGCCCTGGGCCCGCGTGGTGGATTACGGCGGAGAGGAGCTCTGTGTCCCAGCAGTGGGAACATTAAAAGGCTGATGATGATGATGTGTTATTCTGATGAATAATAAGCCTATTATATATTACTGTAAAGCTGCATCAATATCCGTTCAGTAGTTTTTGATTGAAATAGTTACAAATATCCGTCCATCCATTCATCCATCCTCACAAACTTTCATTTATACAATAGTAGTAGGATTAAAACCAATTATAAAAAAACGGCCAAAAATTCGTGAATCGAAGGAAACGTATTGTGCCCTGTCGAATGGAGGCACACAATGTGAAAGGCGGTCCATTTGCAGATTGGACCCGTCGACCGCAGCCATGTAGCGATGCAGCACAGAAAATTACACGGACATCCGTTTAAATTCAATTTGAGAGTATAATTTTCTTAATGTTGTTGATTATTTCAGAACATTGAGTGCTGAAAATTACAGATTTTCAATTCGTGCGTGTTTTACAATGATAAATAATAATAAAGCTGAGGATTTTTTTTGTACTTGTGTGCAAGATCGCGAACTGTGTAAAATAATCTATATAATATTTGTCAGCAAACAGCTTTACAATGCAAATAAAATTAAAAAAAAACCTCGACACATTTTTATTGCATACTACATAATTTATCTAGTAAGTAGTACACGCACTTCGATCGACAATCTATTGAACACGTAATTATGACAAAATTACTTGCGGAAAAACGCCGATTCAAACATCAAAACTCCAATAACTTTTTGAGGGCTAAACCTATTTTCATCAAACATGAAAATAAACGAAATCAAATTCGGTTCATCCGTTTAGAAGCTATGATGCCAACGACAAATACACAGGTACATATGTCAAACTTATAACACTCCTCTTTTTCCGTGGGGGTTAAAAATTGGCTAGAAAAGTACCTGTAAACAGTAAAAATAAGGAAATAAGGAACCGTCGACGTTTACAGCAGTTTATTTTATATCTTAGCGGTTCCCCGACGCGAGTAAGAGGCCTATTTTTATTGTGTCGGGATTTTCTTTTAATTTAATTTGTATTTATTGTTTTTTGAGCTGCATATAATATAACCAGTAGTAATTAGTATTAATATAATAATTCGTATTCATTCATTTATGTAATCTGCAAAATAATTATAAAACTTTATTACTTATTTAAAAGCAAGCACTCACAACGTAGACTAAAAAAAATCCAAATTTAAACTATTGTTTTAACTTTCTTAAAACCTGCACGATGCTCTAAAGTGTAAAGGCTTCAGGAAATTGACTTACTGACTTCCCTACATCGTAAAGCCTCATCTGAAAATACTTCAAAAGTTTGAATAATCTTAGTAGACGTAAACTACTCTAAAGCATAATATTGAGTTGTTGTTTAAACAATAAACAAACCCTCGTGTGACAAAATGAAATATTTCCAAGAATATTGAGATGATATTATTAGAACTTTAATTAATTTTGGAAGTAATAATTTTGGTATTTATATTACTGGTACTTTCCATTGAATAAGCTTCTTATAATAATAATAATATTTTGGTGAGCTTATAGAGAAGCCAACCAATATACTGTGACTGGCTAATATTTTTGATTTAGATGTGTTTTCTAATACTTCATACTATTTTTCGCTTCTATTACAAGTGCTCGATTGAGAATAATATGGAACCGAATTGAAATAAGGGTATAAGTTATTAATGGCCTTTTAATTATTACTTTTAATGAATAATTATGCAGGTATGACTTTGAATTATTTTAATTCTTCTTAAATTAAACATAAGTACAAGTATATTATATCTGTATAACTAGAAATAAAAAAATAAAAATATATTAACTTTTTCACCCCTTCGGGCTTCGCGTCGTCGTCATAATTGCTTTGCTCTCTGTAACTGCTAATGACTCTCTTAATAATTGGTTTTCAAGAGATTTATTTGAAATTGTTATATTATTACGAATAAGCTGGATATTGCAGCTGAAAATCGAGCAGAGCTGCAGATTTGTTGCATAAAACACGCAACTGCTAAACTAGTCGGGATCACTGTGGCTGCATTATCGTCTCGCTGCGAGCGACCGCGATTAATCCCGATAACTACGATGATTTCAAAACTATACCTATTCGATTCAATTTTCTTTTTTCTTTTATATTCCTGTTTTTCCTAGCTGGTTCGAGCCAAGAGATATTTCTACCAGAGATAGGGAGTACCCCTCACAATTTCATTGAGAAAATTAAAGCGTCATTAAATCTTAAAATCATTCATTTAATTCCAAGTCAGATAAATAAATGGCCCGCAGCACACTGGCTGCATCATCATCTCGCTGCGAGCGATGGCGACGGATGGCGGTAATAGCTCGCCTCGGTGACGGCTAATGATCCCTTAATTAAAACGTAAAATGATCTGAGAAAATATGGATTGGGTTCGCGGTTTTAATTGGTTTTATCTCCCTTTTTGTCCAAGGGTTACTTGGGAGATGTATTTAGATTTTTTATTTTGTAATTAACGTTTAACGTTTGTAATTACTTTTAATTGTTAGGAAGTAGAGATCTTTAGACAACCCATTTTGATTCAGATTTAAGGTTAGCCCATAAAGTTCAATAAAAGTCCTGTAATCAAGCGAAGATTTTATAAGCCCCAGTCTTTATTCTTCTGGGGTGTCAAAGCTAAAGACGCACCATATTGGCAGAAGCCAGAAGTATCGGCATGACGTGGAACGAGATGAAGCGTGAGCTCAAGACCGCTTGCGTTCAATAAGTACTGTGGACCACCTCTGACCCAGCTATCTTTATTCTAGAACTCTGGTCAGGTGTTACCTCTAGTTATCTAAGTATCCGTCTGGATAACTACTTGTCCATATGAAATATCAAATCAGCAATATCATTAACTTAGGAAGATACTTTCTTATGTCACCAATTTGCAAATAAGTTGGTGGTCCAGATAATGGTAAGTGGCCATCGCCACCTTTGGGCATCTGCAATACCAGGAGTTCCTGTATTTTTGCAAAAAGCCAACGTTAATAGTCTGGCTGCCTGAAGGCCACAAGTGTTCGTCCGCAATTTGATTGACAATGTTCGATATCAGTAGTAGAAGTCTTGAAATAGACCCATTACTGATACTACATTTTCCAGGTGAGTGCGAAATCACATAGTTTGGATTTCGCAAAATAATTTTCCTAAAACAAAAACTCGCCAATACTGTACAGAGTTCCTCCACTTCTTAACTAAAACAAAACCTACTAAAGAGACGTTTCAATAAAAGGCCAGCATCTTTATCCTAAGCGGACATGTTACGCGTCTCAGCTTTTAGTATTTTTGCCGGATATCCGTTACTTAGATACGCAAGCTCTTATATGGGTTACGCTTTGAAGCGCTTTCGTAAATGCCGCTACATTAATGCGTCGATTTTACTCCTGCTTTATTGTTAGTTTATATCGAAGAGAATCGTTTTAAAGCGCTGTTTACGGTGTTTTTTAATGGTTTAGGGTTTTGTGTTTATTGTTGCAGCGTGAATGGGAATCTACCCAAAATCTATGGTATACTATAAAAGTTTGTAGATGTCATAATTCCACACTCGCCATTAAAGTTGAATTCACGGTGATTCGTAAAAGGTTGCAGAAATCGAATCGTCAAACAAGACGCTATTACAAAAGATCATACATTATAGACAGAGCTCGAATGAAGAAATTAAATTAAAAAGTTTTTTCCTGAACGGTTGATTACAAAAGAGAAACTTAGTTATGAACATTAATTAGATTTCATAATGAACTGTCTCAGACATTGCTCCCATTACATAACTTTCACTAAGAGATTTAGTTTTGTATACCCAATCCATACCTAGTGTTTTTTTTAATTTATCTTCAATGTTTTACCCATCATCATTATCATGGTTTATCCCAATTTATTCGGGATCGGTGAAGCATATGTCTTCAACCCTATGTTTCTTTTCATCATCTGAATCATCAATCGTTTTTTTGAAAATCCTCATGGATGCCTCCGTCTTGGGACAGATGACTCGTACTGACTAAAACCACACGGTGTTTTCCTCGTCAATACTTGCTGGGGAGCGGGAGACAGACACATTGTACATTATCACCACAGCAATGACGGTTAGCCCTAACAAACTCCTTCTCTGTTCAAGGGCAGGAGTGAGCTACTCCTCACCCTTTATTCATTTCTGAGAGACACGCGTGGAAGCACCACGCAACGCCAACTCGGGTATTTAAACCAACTCATGAGTGTCAAAAAACAGAACAATATTTCTTATATAAGCTACGATTATTTAGATCACGTATCTCGCGGACACAAAAGATAACAAACTAGTCCCGTTTGAGAAGATCTCAAGACTTAAGGCAGAGTAAAATATCTAGTATTTATATGTAAATATGAAACATAACATTGCATGCATAAATATAATTTCTGTGATTAGTAGTAGTGAGCTCTCCTGAGCTTTTTATCTGGAGCACGGATTCTCCAAGGATATTGGTCCAAGGTAATGTATGGATTATGAAGTTGAAAATGTATAACAATGAAACTGTCTTATTTGATCGCTCTAAATAAGATAGAATAGCTTTTCATACTGAAATTACAATAATTCAAACCATTACCCCCCATAATAACCCTATCAAATTTGACACTTTGGGGTGAACTGCCAAACTGCAGCGTATCTCAAATTATGGAACTGTGAGAAACTTTGTCCATTTGTGTCAGCGAACATCGGGACCCAGTATTTCGATTTAACGGAGTTAGTAACTTGATATCTAATAGCTGACAGCTACTCAGATAGCTGTAATAGAGGGTGATGGAATGGTTAGTGACGTAGAAATAGTGAGTTATGATGTTCCTATTAAATGAGGTATCTCTGAAATAGAAAACATTTATTCGACGAAGACACAATAACAACAACAATCATACGCTAAAATAATAGAAGAAAACATAATAAATAAAATTGTGCTGATTATCGTTTAAGCACCTAACAAAATGCCTTGTCTGCAAGACATAATTCAATTTGGTTTTCTACTCATGGTTAAAAACCATCCTTGCAACCTTCAGTTTGCTCTTAAGACGAATTGCATTACTGTACGAATACAATAAATTGCCTCAAATAGAATTGCAATAACTCTCACCTCTACTAGAAAATGGAAAAAAGATCATCAATAAATACGTTCGCAATAAATCCAAATTCATTTACCACCTAAGAATAAAAACCAAGTACCAAACATAAACATCTGTAAGGGTGAACGGTGCAAACGCAACATATAAATAAATCACACATTACATTACATTGCCATTCATTCGGAAAGCACTTAATTATATAAGATAATGAAGGATGTGGAGTGACCTTTTCCAACACCAAGGAGCATCGTTCCAATTGGCTAAAAGGTCCGATTCATGTGATGCTTTGCGTCAGGCGAAAATGAATAGGATTCGTCAAGATGGGGAGGATATTGAAGAATAGTTAATGCTGTCTTTCTTTACCATTAGTGCTTTGTATATGCTTGTAATGTAATCTATGTTTGTGTATCTTGTAAGGTGTCTTGAAAAGATCGCTTTTAGCGATAAGGCCGCCCATTGTGCCACCCAGTGAAATGTTTTCTTCATCTATACTTTCTGTAACATAGATGGTGTACACTGTTCATAATAAAGAGTATTCTATTCACGTTTTTTATAAAGTCTTGATTGTTTAGTTAGACACTATATTATTTATCTAATATTTTTACACTTTTTAATCCATACTAATTATAAATGCGAAAGTAACTCTGTCTGTTATCTTTTCGCGCTTTAAACGCTGAACTAATTTAGATAATATTTGGTATGGAGATAGTTTGAGGCCCTGGGAAGGACATAGGTTATTTTTTTTTCCCGGAAATCATCTTTTGGGGGATGGACAGGAGGGTAGAAAATTGTATGGAGAACTAATTATTTCTCAAGTAAGGCGGTCCACACACCTATAATATTATGGCGCTATATAAAAAAACATACTATTCAAAGTACTCATGCTATGCAGACTAAGTCACTGGCAACAGCTAGTGGTACTATTGATACTTAATTATACAGAGGTAATTTTCTTAAAAATTTAGTCCTACTTGTCGTGGCTAACATTTATTGAGCCTGATACAAAGCTACGCGTGTCCAGTCCGAAGCCAGTCCTAACTCTTACCCATTATCAATCAAAGCGTAGTAAAATTATACCGAACATAAATCTCGAAATTATTCTGATGCTAGCTAAGTTTCGAAAAAAAAACAATTATAAGTATAACTGTAGACAGTATTTTTTTCCGATAAGTACAAACACTATTTCACTCAAGTATAAAGTTAATGCCTATCTGTTTACAAGTATGGAACAAGAAGAGCAGTTTGTTTCAGCTGTTGTCTTTTCAATAGCCAATAGGATCCGTATTATCCACATTAAAGATACCCTCATCTCATTTGAATATCCTACAAAGAAAATATATTTCCTTTCTTCTATGTAGACTTCTAGAGAATCTGTGTTGTATCTATTAACATATTTAGGCCAATAAACTTTTCTAGAATGAGAGGCTCAAGTTGAATCACATGTATAATTAGATGGCTATTCTAGCTGTGGTCAGTGTATTGATTGACTACGTGATTTGAAGAGGATTTTATAGCTGACTACGATAAATTTTCAAAAATGTGCTCATTAAAAATAATCTAACTTTTAACACACATTTTGATCCTGCCGACCAACTAAACTACACTCTTGGATATTTAGCGAAAGGAATCAGTACTATTCAATTGTTACTGATTGTTGTTGAATGCTTTCACTAACGCAAAATTCAAAAGCAATATTTACTCGCAAAATGACGGTTTTAAGTCAATTTGAAAAAAAAGGCAATACTATGCGCATAACACTATATTTCTCGCTGTGCCGATATGTTTATTCAACAAACCTTATCAATAATAGTCGACCAGTACGACGCACGGTGTTTCGACTAGAACAAGCTAGCTAGACAAAATTATATATTAAGGTATTTTGCTTCGTACAAGCCGTACTTCTTATTATGATGTTTTAATGCGGTTTCAGCACTAAGCACCCAAATAAAAGAAGGTCGTGGTCCAACAAATCAAAAAATGACAATAGATTTATATATGGGTATGATAAATAAAATTTGTAGTCCGGGTACAAGAGGGTACAAGTACTTTCTAGTCCGATTAATACATGAAATCCTCTAAAACTAACAAAATTATTTAAAATCGAGGTATTAAAAAAGTTCGGTTAAAGTAAAATTTACTAATTATAATAAAAAAAAAAAACAAATCAACTTACATAATATTATTTTACCTCGGTAAGCGCAAAAATGAATTAACTAACAATGTTTTTATACCGCCCTTTCTTTTTAAACAGCCCTCATTACCTTATCAGTAGTTGACATTAGTGCAAAAAAAATTTTGGTATTGGGACAAGTGGAGGTGTGGCTAGGGGCTCAGGTAATAAATGCCAGGAAATTCAACAGTGACTTTTGTCCACCTAGCTTTTTCTAGGCGAAACACTGTGCGACATTTAAGTGTTTAGGATTATAGCACCCGTCCAAGGTCATGATGGTCACCGTAGACCTCTATCCTAGTGACCTAGTATAGACCAAATATAGGGCTTTTATACTTATTATATTCAGTTGACATAATATCGAACTAGAATTTCACAAACGCATATTTGGTAAAAGGACATAACACAACTTTTTATCATATTCAGAAAAACATATTTACTAGTGACTCTGTGAGCTGTAGACCTCGCGAGTCTGTCTTTTTGATTTTTATGTCGATTCTTTTTTTGGAAGGTTTCAAAATGGCACGCACAGCCATTTTTAAAATTACAGAATACTGAATCGACAAAAAAGAACATCCATATAGTTATCGAATCTGCTCACAAAAAAATCACAAGAATTAGTTGAGAAATGCAGTTTTCAAAATGGCAGCGCCATTAAAAAAAAAATGAAAACCAGACTCGGTTTTCTAATAACAAAAAAAATCCATATAATTATTATCAGTCTCGCTCGCTCAGTCAATAATGTGAAAGATTATATAATTATTTTCAGTCTCGCTCGCTCGGTCAATAACGTGAAAGTTTGTATAATTATTATCTTTCTCGCTGGCTCGGTCAATAATGTGAAAGTTTGTATGTTTGGACTTTGGATTTGGATGATGATTCAATTAAGCCTAAACAGACTAACGATTTGGTATGACATGAATGGCATATTAATTTTCGACATTCACACGGTCAGAGTGACTGGGAAAACCTAGCACTTAATTAAAAAATTTGAAGACCTTGTTCAAAAAATTGGTCAATTTTAAATGTTCGTGCACCGAAGTTCTGACTTCACAAAATTACAAAAAGATCACGAAGTTTTCTATATTAGCCAGCGCTTTCATTGAGCGGGCACAAACATAGACGAAACTACCGGATTTTGGAGCACCTGCAACTGAAAACGAGTCTATTGCTTTCAGTGGAAAGATTAGCATTAGTTTATTGGGACTTCTGCTAGCATTAGCACAAACGAGAACAGGTATTTGAGAGACCATGTTTGTTTTGCTATATAAAATTGAAGCAGGTTTAGTTTAATCCTGTTCGTGGTTTTTAGCTAATATTGTTTACAAAATGAGATTATTACTGATTTAATTGTGGTTTTACTGGGAAATGGGTGGTTTATTAGGACGAGGATAAAGTTACTTTTCAACCCACAAACGTGAAAATATTTTAAATTGGTGGAATCAGGTAGAGTGCTATCTTTACCTGATTCCACCAATTTAAAATATTTTCACGTTTGTTTTATAAAACACTATCTTTTTGCCGTGGCTTCGGCTCTTGGCCTATCCCACATCCTATATATTTTATATTAGTTTCAATTAAATTTTATAAAACATTAACCTATCGAAAGCATGAGATATCTGTATATTCACTGTTAAGAAATTAGCATATAACGAACAAATATCAATACAAAATATGCAACTCAGAAATATGTCTAATTCAAATAACCAATCAGATAGACAAATTAGAAGGCTAGCTAAAGAAATCGGATTATTTCTGTGCTCATAAGCTTGCACCTCATTCCTACGATAGCAGCTGCAGTCATGAATCGGATACAGTCATACATATGTAGTATGAGATCAAACAGCAGTAGACTTGAGATAAATATGAAACGTGCTGATGTGAAAATCATCGTTTGATTGCTAGGCGTTCATTATTTAACAATAGAGAAATAAAATTTAATCTGAATGCTGAGAGGAGGGCATCAGTTTACGTGTATGTGATTAACGGGCTTTATATCAATTCTCTTAAATATAAAGATAATGAATGTATCTCAATTCCCTTAAGTATCATCGTTGTTTTAGCCCGGTGTGGGTGATTCCGACAGCCTACTAAGTATAAGCTGTATATCACCCAGCTTCTGGAATACCTCTTATTTTCCTACGTACTTATTCAGTGTTTCTTACGAATTTCATGATATCGTCAAATGTCACTACCGTGTTTAGATACAACCTACCTAATAATTCTGCTTGTTTTTTCTCAATAATAAAATATCGTCCAGAGCTGTACACGTGGCTCACTCTTTTCTTTATATTATAAAAAAGATATTGCTTTACAGTATGTCCGTTAAAATTCTCTATGCCTTTACCCTTATATCTAATTTAATCGAGAGCCGAAGTGGATGACGCCTGAATAGAAAAATATTCAAAGCCCCTGACATTTTACATCACATACATATATTTTTAGCGCTTTAATATCTCAAGAACGTTACTTTCTTCACTTCATTTTAGAAAAACCACGAACAACTAGAAACTTAACTAGAGCATGGAGCTTTGAAAGATACCGGATAGTAATTTGCCAATGCAAAATGTGCTTTAGTTGTAGGAGTTGAAGTTTTGATTTGTTTATTGAAAAACTTGTGTACCGATTTTACAACGAAGCTGAAAACGTTAGAAATGCAACGTAGCGATTGTTAGTGGAGTTAGTGAGCGTGAAATCTGTAGAAAACACAACGTCAAGTCTCTCAGTGACACAACTAAAGAAAATGTCTTGAGAGGAGAATCCTAACAAAAACATAATTTTGAATATCTTGCTGACATAAATTCACTAGACGATTTATTAGTCTAGTAATGTTTTGGCTGATGTTAAACTAATTTATAAAAGTCAGCACGAGGCGTTATTTCGTGCAAATTATTTTTGATATGCTAAGAATTAAAATCATAAATCTACTTGCATTTAACCCTCATTAACAATATAAATTATCTCGTTTCATGAAGATTGTGCGCAAACAGTTCCTAAATTGAATAAAAACAATAGAATCACATTAATCCTTTGTAATCACTTTAGATACAACATCGAGATACTGAAATTAACTGTAACAGTAATGAGAAAAGGTCCCAGGGGGTCGAAAGGGACAATCGTAATACCTACTTTCTTTTAGACACAAGAGATACAACGCGCACAAGAGTCTTACGTGTATCTGACACATTATAAAAGTAATCCTTAGGCCTCGTTCACGACTTCGGGCGCTGGGACTTGCGTAAAGCGAGCGAGACATCATGACATGGGTGACGGGTGACTTAATAGACAGAAAATGTGGCCGACACGCTGTTAGGTAGTAGTATATTCTATTCACTGCCGCGCAAAGTCACAATTCAACTGTTTCCGTGGCGCAAGTAATACTCGGCATTTGGCATTGAAGGCAATGAGGGCTTCCGTTTTTGTGCCCACCAATTCGCGCCACTGGCGAATAAGGTCCTGAAATATAGCTCTTATATAGCGCACGGAAGGTAAGTTTTAATTAAAATCATGTCTAATGCCGTAGAAGTGCTATTTAATATAAAATCGAATATGCCGTAGTTTTGTGCAGCCCTTTCCCCCAGCCCAATACATAAAGCTCTTTTAAAGCAGTGGTTGGTAAAACCCGTACCTATCTTAATTTGCCATAATTGCTAAATACTCACAATAATAAAAAAATAGTACCTGAATAAACTCGCGCTAGAAACCAAAAATCTATGAAATATATTATTTTTTAAGACCTCACTTTACACCCTTAGCGGAAAATTCAAACGCAGTAGCCCCCATTTGTGAACTAGAAATTATTTTACATTTGTGAAGTAGAACTACCAACTAGAAATTATTTGGAGAGCAAAAAGCAGCGAGTGTTTTTTCTGTGGTAGCTCTTTTCACTGTTTAGTTTAGACGGGCTGGTGTCCAACTCGTCCAAGCGCTTACTTTGCGTACGAGTGAGATTCGCCTCCTTCTCTCTTTGTTTTCACTGTTACAGAGAGTATGTTTTTCCGGCAGTATGAAGAGTCAGCGAACAAGTACTTATTAGTCGTGTCACTTTTAATGGTACGACACCTGTAATTGTACCTTTTTTGAGTGAAAAATAGACCATAGCTCCCTCGTCGGCAGTGAGACAGGTGCCTAAAATATGGTCAAATAAGACCAAAAAAAGGAGTGAAGTTACAAAAATTGGTTAGATTGTTCAAAACACCATCATAAATGAAATCTAAAAAGTCCACATCGATCCGATACCTTGAAAAAAACTACGATTACAACTCTTTCAACTTTTTGGATCGTTTTATCTCAAACACGATGGCTCTTAGGAAAAAATATTTAGAATTGTTTTATCTGTTTTACAATTTTTTTGGGCTATTTAATTTAATTTAATTTTCAACCTAGGGGTCTTCAAGTCAAGAGTGAATAGGTTTCTTCTAGGCAAGATAAAAAAAATATATGATAAAACTTAGGTACCGTTTTGCTGAAAATCGCGAAAAATCCGTTTTTCGTTTCTATGTGTCGGATCGATGAGGACTTTTTAGCTTTATTTATGATGTTGTTTAAAACAATCCTTCCAATTTTCAGCTGGGTGCGAACTTTTGTATCCTCGGATGTCTAAATTTATCAGACTAAAAAGATTTCTTTCATTTGTTTCTTGTTACCCACAGTCGCACTACTCACGAGCCATTTTTAACCGACTTCAAAAAAGGAGGAGGTTCTCAATTCGTCGGAATCTTTTTTTTTCTTTTTTTTATGTATGTTCCCCGATTACTCAAAGACGCCTGGATCGATTTCAAAAAATCTTCTTTTGTTTTGAAGGGTATACTTCCTAGTTGGTCCCATAGTCATCAGGTCAGGATCTGATGATGGGATCCTAGAGAAATCGAGGGAACTCCTCAAATATTATAGGCATTTATATAGTGATTTTGGTATTTTTACCAACAATGCAATCACTTGCACTCAGAAAGTATAATTTGGTGAAGTGGAACTGATGAAAAAAACCACAGATGGCCACTGAAACTCCTTAATGCTAAGTATGTCACGGGTATAAAATATCTCGTATAGTTAACCGACTATGATTAAGCAAATACTTATAAATGAATGGTACTGATGAAAATAGTACCATTGAACTGTTCTGATGATGAAGCCGGAAGGTAGGCACTGGAACTCTGAAATAAAACAATCTATCCTAGTTGTGCTTGGGCTTATTGGAATCGTCATGAGATGTACTTTGGCCATAAATGATTATCATGTTAATTGGAGATACCTACCAAAACTAAAAAGCGAAAAATAAAAAACTTTTTAACAAAAAATCAAACCGACTTCCAGAACAAAAAACTACAAACCAAAAAATAACTTTCTTTTCCGAAGTCGGTGTCGAAGAACTGAAAAAAAATGGGTACAAAAGACACCGACTTCGGAAAAGAAAGTTATTTTTTGGTTTGTAGTTTTTTGTTCTGGAAGTCGGTTTGATTTTTTGTTAAAAAGTTTTTTTTCATCAAAGATTTTTTCTTCGACGATGGGTCTACTATAGATTCTACAAAAGGCAGTTACGTTATTGACACATCAGACAGTTTACTCGATTGTTTGAATGGCCCCCAAAACTGTTAGACGAGAACATAGGGATTTGTAAACATGTGAATATGAAGAACGATGTATTACCGAATAAAAATGACGTATTACGGAAATATTGCATTAGGTTTTCATGAAGATGTCCATATTTCAACATTATTCTGATATTTTCTCTTGTTTACATAAATGTAATTTATTTTTCTTGCGAGACATTTTGCCTCTCAGATTCCTACTTATTCCAGCTTTAAGTTGTTTAAATGTTTAATAAAATCAAAGCTGACTAATTAATTAGAGTCTAAATAAAGAACCTACAAAATATATTTGCCAACATTTCGCAGTGCGTAAATTCAGGCCCAGCCCTGTAATTAAGATTTTATTTGAATTCCACAAATAATAAAATTCAATGAATCCCTACAGAATACCGTTACGTTTCTGCTCGCCTAGTTAACAATAAAATACGTCTGTCTTCTAAATATCATAACCCTCATTTACGAAAAGTCTGCGGAAAAGGAACCAACATTTTTTCTTAAATAAAAACGTTACATTTACATAGTACTGTATACGCACAGTTTTTATCTCAGTCGGCTTAAATTTGATATTTTTCAACGTCAGGGCAAAAACCAGGGATCGTAAATTTTGTGATAATCGATATACCCGTTACGCCGTCATCGGGTGGGATTTACAAAGATTTGCACCCTTCCACCGAATGGGTGAAATTTTTAAATCAATTTTTGAGGTATTTGGGTGCAAAGGTCGAAAATTTATAATCCGTGAAACTGAGTGGTAGGGTTTTATGGGTACTGGAATGTAGGTACCAGAGATTATATAGAAGCATTATTCGTATACCTATACGACGGGTTTGGTTACTTAGCTTGGAACATTAAGAGCTCTACGTATAACCAGAAATTCGTCTCCTGGATAAACCTGTTTATATAAAAAATGTGCCCTATAGAAAATAGGAAACATTTTTTTCTAAAATGTTTGACGTGGATTTTTAAATTGGTGTTGAATGCCAGTTTTTTACAGGGAACAACAGTAGCTGTGTCAATCAATCTGCCTAGTTTTATCCAATTATATTGCGATCGACTTTAAATCTAACTGGATTCAGCTGAGTATCAATATTTTACATCGAGCGTATGCCTATCTGACCTCCACAACTCAGAAACTGGGTAACACGGTTCTCCTTGGCAAGTCTAGTGTCAGATTTTAACTCAACAACGTAACCCAAATTTTAACTGTAACTGGGTAATAGAAACGATCTGAGCAAGACTTTAGAGCTTCGGAGGACCCGTAATAACTACTTATGTAACTTAAATTCAAACATACAGATAATAGTACTCGTATGACTGGAAATCTTCACCGAACATTCATTCGAAACTCTTAACTTACGACTAGCTTCTATTCAATGTTACAACTTCTACTCCTGTCTATTATTGTCAGTTCGTGTTAGTACCTCGGCTGGCTTACCTTATCGCCGCTCAAAGGACATTACACACGTGTAAATTTTATTGGCGTGTTCCTTTACGATGTTGGAAAGCAGTGATGTAATGGATGTGGCATTTGATTTTGTGATTTTCAACTTAAGTTGCAAGACTTGCATCAGAGCGTGTGGTTTTGAATGCTTAGTCGTAAAATAAAGGAATATTTGATGAGACAAATATATAAAAAAATATAGGAAAAGGATGGCGTCTTTGATGAACAAGTTGCTTTCTTAGTACCATCACTGTCTTCAGAGTGTTAGCTGATGAGAAGATCGACAACACTTTCACTAAGTTCTGGGCAGGATAGTTGTATATGTGCATGAGAATATAGGTTGTGTATAATCATAAGGCTTTTCGTTTTTAAATACCAATAAATTACTAACATCAAGTTATTGTTTCAATTATTTGCTATTAACAATAATCTACTAAAAAAAAATCTCTAATATTAGTTGTTGAATGAACCTGTAACTGAAAATTGTCATTTTATTAAGGTTCCGTACCCGAAGGGTCCAAACGGAGCCCTATTGCTCACCGTGTCTATCTCTCTGTCCATCGTTTATCACACAATTTTGTTCCGAAGAATTTTTAACTTCCCATTGACCGTCGAACTTGAAATTTGGTGATAATGTTTATTATTATGTATACTTTATTAACAAATACCAATATATTGATAAATCAGATTTTTACTTTGGTACGGAAACCTAAATATGCAAAGTATGCAGCCTTATAAAGTTCGCACTGGTGGGACACAAGCATCCTCTCTGAGGGAGATGTAAGGGGCCTTAATCCCAGCAGAGATGTATAGGGCACAGTGCGGGTTGGTGAATGTCACATGTCTTCTATTTTTTGTTCTAAGACGGTTTCTTCACGATGTTTTCCTTCAACCGCAACCACGTCAAATGAAACAATAACAATATAAACTAAAACACAAAAACTTAAAATACCTTTTTCAAAAGACACACCTCACACGAAAAGAAGAAGAAGAACAACCTAGCTAATAAAATACAAAACTTTAAACGACAACGTTTTTCTTCAACAAAAAGTCTCATAAAAATGTTGTGTGCCAAGTTTTTAAAAGTGTAGAAAATGAAAATATTTTTCCGTTTCCACTCGCATGTCTAAGTTCTCAGCAGGATGATCGTAACTCTTCGTTAGATACGGTTTAGCTGTGTCGTAAACTGTGGGAGATAAATCACCGCATGTTTTTTGGTGTCTTTGAAAAGTGCAGTTGCTTGTTTCTTGACCAGGATTGGTATCATGAAGGACGGGGTCAAATCACTAGGAGTGGTGGAAGTGTCCGAAGATTAATGGGATTTGTTTGGTTTGGTGGGACTTTCAACTTCATTATAATGCACTACTTCTGTTTCTTTAAAAGAAACCACACGTTTGTGAAGTTAAGAAATATACCATTCTTTAATATTGTAGTTAGTATTTTTGTGAGAAAACAAGAATTTTTCTGACAAGGTTTTTCAAATAACTTTTTCTTAGAACAAGACAGACACATTCGTATATCACCAGCATTTCCAGTTAAAAATCTTTCATCTCACCACGAAATGAAAAACGCGAAAATTATTCGAAACCCCAAATCCGTCGCGGCAAACCGAGTGAAATAGTGAGAATTCTCGCTATAGGAGACTAATAAACATTTTGTGAATTAAGTGTACGCTTTAAGTCCATAACAAATCGTGTTTACACTAGCAGTCGGGTCAAAGCTCTGAAATTACGGCTATCTACCATAATATACCATTTTTATATAGATAAAATTGCGTATTATGTTAGAAATTGGATGGTTACGAGGTCCATTTTCAAGGTGTCAAACGGTTTTAGTTATACTTATCTTGTAATTGCGCTCAATTCAGATCTAAAATAAAAGGGATTACTCTAAAAATTGTGGATGCAAAGATTTTCTTTGTGTTTTGCTAACCATATTCGTCACCTCGTCACTAAACAACACTACTCGCTTAATATTTTAATGTTTTGGCTCTGATTTTAGGCTTGGTCATAGGTAACCGCAAGTGCAACTGCATTGAGATAGTTACAAAGAACGGGTTAATAAGGCTTTGTATTATGTAAGGATATAAGTTTACAAACATTTGAATTAATATTTTTTTCGGGATATTTACCATGTATATTTAGATTTTGGTTGATAAAAAAAAACAAAATCTAAATATACATGGTTAATATCCCGAAACAAATATTAATTCTAATGATTTTGACCATGTCAGCTTAAAAACTTATATAAATTTACAATGTCTGTTGACTTCGTTCGAAATGTCTTTGGTCGAAGTCGAAGTTGTCTAACAACACAGTTTGAACGCCTAGTATCTAATTTTCCCGTATTTAACGATTTTAACGAAAGATAAAGTAAAATTGAGGTATTGTAGCCATGCAACGCCAACATTTGACGAGGGCGGAGATGTTACGAGCTGTGGGAATGATGGAAGCTGGGTCTGTTCAGCGTAATGTTGCTGAGGCCATAGGGACCCACCAAAATGTAATTTCAAGATTGTGGACACGCTACCGTGCCACAGGTGAAGTAGCGGAGAGGCACCGGGGGCCAAGTCGCATCACTACCCCCAGACAAGACCGATTTTTGCAAATTACTGCGCGAGCTCAACCAAATGCAACGGCGACTCAATTGGTCCAAAGGCAGTGTGGAAGTGGAACACCAAGTGCTTGTGAGTGACCAAACTGTAAGAAGGCGACTGCATGAAAGCAATCTACGCTCTCGTAGACCACTCCGGGTCCCACCTTTACGGAGAGGCAATCGTGGACGACGATTAGAAATGGTTCGGAACCACTTGGACTGGGGCCGTGAGCAATGGTCCAATGTGCTGTTCACGGATGAATCCAGGTTCGGCTTCCATCCAGATTCACAAAGGACGCGTGTTTGGCGAGTTCCTGGACGATGGAGCCGTCTTCAGAACCCTCAGGAAGTTCACCTATACCAAGGAGGAACAATTATGGTTTGGGCAGGAATTCGTCTTGGAGGACGGACGGATCTCGTTTGGGTGCGGGGCAATATGACGGCAGAACGATACGTCCAACAGGTGCTGGGGCCCGTAATCTTGCCCCACAGAACACAAATGGGGCAAGATTTCCTGCTCATGCACGACAATGCCCGGGCACACACGGCGAGAACGGTAGCAGCTTGCTTACATACACACAATGTTAGGGCCTTAGAATGGCCTGCTCAATCGCCAGATCTAAATCCCATTGAGCATGCGTGGGATATGCTGCAAAGAAGAGCTCTGAAGGAAGTTCCTGAAAATCTGGCTACAGAAGATGAACTTTTTGCGCACCTCAGAAGGACATGGGACAATATTCCGCAGCAAGACATTGACAACCTTGTTCTGAGCATGCCGAATCGTTGCCGATGTGTTATGAACATCATGGGCGCTTTCTCAGACTATACTAACTTGAAGTTTATAAACACAAATTAAATGATATTTCTATTTTTTTCAGTTTTTACTCATAAATTAAAAGTTAATTCATATACGGTTTCCGTCTATGCTTCATTTCTTTTTCATAAAATCCTGAAATTTTAATCGAAGTACCTTAACCATTATTAAAAAAAATCGATGTGGCACTCGGGGACTGCCGCGGTAAAGCTATTGCATAGCATTTATTCTAGATCCAGTCCTGAAAAATGCGTCAAAAAAATTAACTAGATCCAGTCCTGGAAAATGCGTCAAAAAAATTAAAAACGTTAAAACTCGAAAACGTAGCGAGCCAAACCCGCATTTATTTACGATTAATAAAACTCTAAAAAACAAAACAAAAATACCCTTATTCACATTGAAATAACGTCGCTTTTCTTTGACAAGCAAAAGTGACCCTTAATCTCATTAGCATAAGGTCCACATTGATCACCATTGTCACAGAAACAGCTCAGAGAGACCGATAAAAGGCAAAAAAATTACGACCAACAAAAATTTTAAAACCCTCATTAAAATTTAAAATTTGCCCCCCTGCCCTCGCTACTTCATCCAGGAGAACAAGATACGTTTAGATAGATTTACCCCCCCCCCCCTTAACCGTTTACCAAACCCCGCAAAAAAATTTTTCATTCTAAAAATACCAACACGGAAATCGAAAACACGTGCAACAATCGCGTATTTTGGGCGCCATTTTGTGTGGGTACAAAAAATTTTACCCATCGTGTGGGTTATCAAAATAAAGGGTTTTAAGCGGTGATTTCAAAAATATATGACACTTATATGTTTAAATGCACCTAAAAAAAAAAACTAAAAAGTTGTAAATAAAACAAGCTAATTAGAAAAATCAAAAAACCCGACTGCTTAAAAAGTGAACTAAAAAGACGTAAACAAGAGAAAAATCATGCTCTGCAGTCGGAGGATACATCTGGTTTAGGCCAACCTCTCGATGTTTTCCTTCACCGTTTTGAGAGCAGTGGTGGTGAAATAATTTGCACAAAGTAAAGCGCCTGCCTAGGTTCCAACCCACGACCTACAAATTATAAGTCGCGGCCGATACCACTAGGCCACCACTGCACTCCCGTTCAATAAACACACACAATTCCGTTTAAAAGACTTCAATTGCCCGTAAAATATCTTTTGCTTTAACAAGTCCGAAGGCCAAAAAATCGATTTAGTAGAGATTGATCTACGAAAAGAATGTTTTACTAATGGCCAACTGTATGTTGGCTTATCGCGGATCGCAACTTCTGAAAATAAATTTATTTTGTAGGCACAAAATAACACAACATCAAATGTTCTTTAAATAATAACCTTATTGGATAAATAAACTGAAAAATTCCACAGATGATTTTTTAAATTCTTTTTACTTGTAGAAAGCTTTCTAAATAGCTAAATATTTCTAATGTAGCTACATTATTCCGGAATAACAAGAGTTACATTAAAAATTGTAAAGATATTGTAATGTAAAAATATTAAGAAGAAATGAAATACGCGGATAAGGCTTAAAGTTATAAGGAAAACATTGGATGTGTGAAAGAAAATATGGCTAGAAAGGAGATGCCTATTGAGATGATGGTACATTGGGATTATTGAGAAGAATTATATGTACGGAAGAAGATATGTTGAGCCAAACCCAAAATAAGTTAGAAAAAGGATATAAAGATAAGGAAACAGTATAAAATGAATCACAAACATTTTCCACCTTCAAAACTTTAAACTAATAAAAACAAAGTTTATTAATTTAGCTTACACTTTCCATATCTTTACTAAGCCAATTACTCTAACATAAATAACATAGTTATATTTATAAATACAAAATATTTTTTCTACTTAAATCGCTCTAACATCACCTTTTTTTTTTTTTTTTTTGATCTCGCTGGGAAAAAATGCATTACGGATACCCGCCCATTGGGGGAATGGGCACAACTAAAGAGCCCATTGATACAGCTAGGTCCCTAGATTACATAAATTCCTTCGTAAGGCTGCAAATATTTATCGAATCCTCCCTTTTGTATTATTCATTTGTGTCGTTATAGGCTGATAAAATGACTACTTCGTTGAAAAACCTAGTGACCACGAGCACAACTGATAATTTTGAAATTCTGGATTCGATTTTCGGATCGGGCACCGAAGTTTTGCTAATTTGTAGTAGCCCGGAGTGTGGAAATTTTGCCAGAAGATTGCTCCCTTTAAAAGGAGACTTCAAAGTTACATCTTACTTAATATTTTAAATGTGAAAGTTTAGATAGATGTGTGTGTGGATGTATGTTTGTTACTCAAACACGCTAGAACGGCTGAACTAATCTAGATACAATTTGGCGCAGAAATAGATAGAATAGATAGACGGAATAGCACATAGGTTACTTTTACATCCCGGTATAATGTTCCCTCGGCATAAGAAAACACTTTTCATGCAAGCTGCTGGCAGAAGCTAGTTTCAAATAAAATTGCTACACATCCGCCTTCGAGAATGCAGGAGTGATGCTATGAAAGAATATAAATGATATGTAAGCAGCGATCAACTCTAGATTCTTTTTGCTAACTTTTACATTTCTAGTCACGTCACTCTTTGAAAGTTACTCACAAGTTGATTGTGAGTAACTTTCAAAGAGTGACGAGGTAGTTAGTAAGCAAAGCTTAGTGGGATTTCATCGAACCTTACAGATAAATTCCCCAATCTCATTTTATCAATACTGACGTTATGTATGCTCATTCCGCTTTAGGCATCGATCAATAATGACTTCAAAATACGAAAGGCTGCTTGGAAGAAATAATTAAGGAGAAGTTTACCCCAAGGCACTCGCCTCGGCCCTCGGAAAATTCTTTATGAGAATTGATAACATAACGCGGTCTTCTAAGGGCAAGCTGAGTATTTTAACGACCTTTAATCAGGAAAGCTGAAGCTGGTTTAACTTACTCCTTTGCATAATGTAAGGGAGTCACGTACTATGGTAATAACTTTAGTCCGAGTAACTTCTGAATTGGCTGTAAAAGTAATGATTCGGACACGGACCCTCACTTGTCCTTGGTAGTTGAACAATTCAAATGAATCAATCAAGACTGTAGACAAATAGAAGGAACACTCGAAATGACATTTCAACAAAGATTAATAAAATATTTAAATACCTAGCAAGTAAGGTGTGTTTCTTATTTTTAACCCCCGACGGAAAAAGAGGGGTGTTATAAGTTTGAGGTGTGTTGCTGTGTATCTGTGTGTCTTTGTATCTGTGTGTCTGTCTGTGGCATCATAGCGCCTCAACGGATGAACCGATTTTGATTTAGTTTTTTTTTGTTGGAAAGGTTATTGTGTCGAGTGTTCTTAGCTATGTTTGAAAAAAATCGGTTAAGCCGTTCAAAAGTTATGGGCGTTTTACTTGAATCGGGATGTTTTCGCAAGATAAATGTGTCGGGGGTATTTTAAATTTTACTTGTTAATAATATTTGTTTTGGGTTAGCCCAGTGTGTATTAATTAAGATATTTTGAAACTTTTTTTTTGGGTAACTATTTTTGTCCATCAAAATTAATTTATAGTTCTATTAATACAGTTCCTTTTATCATTAACGTAAATTATTTAAAGTTAACCGGGACTTTTCTATTTACTATCTTACCATCATCATCAGATTTTTTTTTATGTTCCTACTGCTGGAACACAGGCCTCCTCTCTGTGCGTTTGCTCATGATGTTTTCCTTCACCGTTTTGAGAGCAGTGGTGATGAAATAATACACAAAGTAAAGCGCCTGCCTGGGTTCGCTTTTTAGTCACGGCCGTTACCAATGGGCCTCCACTGCTCTCCATTATCTTATTACTATGCTTAATTATGTTCAACAAGAGAGGATCACCATCCGCCTGAATGCACCGCGATGTCTTCCAGACCCAATTTCCTCGAGGAAATTCTATTAATAACTCAGCAGCTAGAGGCTCATTCATTCAAGTTATGAACAACAGGAAGACGAGAAATTGTCAAGAATTACTGAAGTGAAACCCGAGCCGAGGGACGCTCTTCGCTTTGATTTGCTTACGCACTTTACAGGTGACAGCTATGAGTTTACGCCTGTTTAGGCAATATTTTGAAAGACTTGTTTTGTTTCGCTTGTCTATTGTTTTTACCTTTTGTTTCTTGTCTTCATAGTTGATGACTGTTAGATCGTAAATTACTGAATATTGATTATACTTTAACTTTAATTAATTACTGATACTTTAAATAAATAATAAGTTTAACTAGTATTTTTTTAGTTTTCTTTAAATGATAAGTCAAACCGCAGTCACGACAGAAAAACGCAATGCTTTTGCATTATTATTTATGTACTCTTTATTGTACAGCACTTAATTAGTACATGACACACATTTATAAAAAAAACAAGTGTACAATAAGCCGTCTTATCGGTTAGTGCAATTCCTATTTAGGGTTCCGTACCCAAAGGGTAAAAACGGGACCCTATTACTAAGTCATGAGATACAGTCGGTCCCCAGGCTGTATCTCATGAACTGTGATAGCTAGACAAACGAAATTTTCACAGATGATGTATTTCTGTTGCCGCTATAACAAAAAATACTATAAGCAGAATAAAATAAATATTTAAGTGGGGCCCCCATACAATAAGCGTATTTTTTGCCGTTTTTTGTGATAATGATACGGAACCCTTCGTGCGCGAGTCCGACTCGCACTTGGCCGGTTTTTATTTTATGGAAAAACATTTTATTTTTCTCTAGGTAAATCATTTCGAATTAAAAGAAACATTAGCTTAATAACTTCCATTCCAAAAGTATTCGTACATTCATTAAACTTTGCTGTGACAAAATATTTATCAGAACTTTATAAACTCACACAAAATTTTAACATAACAGTCGAGCAAGCGAGTCTGTTACATACGGAGTTTATTTTAATCAAATTAGGCAAGAATGTGTGTTCTGTTATACATATATTAAACGATTGTACTTATCTACATAGTTTTGTAGCATTTGTTTGGTATAGTTTCTGTGAGTTTCAGTATTGTATAAAATGATAATGAAACTTTAAATCCTTACAGTCTGGTTTTGAATATTAATCGTGGAAAATTACCATTCGCCCCACTCAGTTAACATTAAGTTTAAAAAAAATGCTTTCAATGCATTTTGTCTAGAGTTCTCTCCTCTAGACAAAATGCGACCCCGCAAATGCGTCCTTCAGTGAGATTATCACGTATTTTTTGCTTTACGAAATTAATAAAAAATTACAAAGTTAAAGCACATCACAGTTCAGGAGTGGGGGCTTGTGACGTCACTAAGGTAGTATAAAGTGTACTAGCGCCGCCGCGGCGTGACGTTTCACGATATTTTAACGCATTATATCGTCGTCACTTTACTAACGTGTCAAAAGAAAAAATACGTGGCCAATATTTTTTATTTTCTACCTGACGGACAAAAAATAAATTTTCAGTAAACTACCCTCGGTCCCTGTACTTACATACTTGTATAGGCTATTTGAGCAAAGCCACGGGCAATAACTTATACGTCTGTTACTCTCAAAAAAGTGTGCTGGGTTTACGCACAATAGACTTCTGTTGGTGAATGACTGTCACTATAGCTGGCCTTAAACCCGCACTGGGCCCGTCTGATATATTATGGCTCACTTCAGCTCACTGTAAGCATGCCTTTCAGTGCGTCATCCGTCCCATCATGACTTACGCTTGCGCTGTCTTCCCACACACAAAGCCCTGCTACCTCGTCAGGATGCAGACACTCTTAAACCGATATCTCCGTAAAGTAACGGGACCCTATTACGTCCGAAATGAGGAACAGAATCCACACCATTCAGCAGTTCATGAAACGCCTCACCAAGCGTTACTTTGACACTGTGGTCAAACATCCATCATCTGTGGATATCTTAATCCTATTGGCCACCCAATATGAACCCACCCGCATCTCGCGAATTCGCCAATCGAGGCATACTCTAGTCATTCCCGATGATGACACCACTTAACTCCAAAAGCCATAGGGAACCAGCAGAATCCGTAGACACAAACCGTCTTTATGCCGTCGCTTGCGACGCCGCCGTCAAGCCTGCCTACCCTAGTATGTAGCTAGCCGCATAATGCTGTGCCAGTAGTTTAAATAAGTCAGAGAGTACATTCAATAATATAAAGTTCTGATCCAGTCTGTCCACTTGCTGCCCTCGCAGCGACGCCCTGAGCTGAGTTCCGTACACCACAAGGACGCTTAGGTTAAGCTTTTTGTTGCACTGGCTAGTTTTGTTTGTGAACTGCAAGACGAACCTGATAAAAAAGTAAGGATGCCTATGTCCCAGTTGGCCAATTCTCCTATTTTTAAAACGATTTCAATAGCTTTATCACTAAAATTGCAAAATGTCAAAAATAACGGCATGTGTTTGGACCATTTTTACAAGCTTTTATTTAACTTGCAATGTGTATTCGGGTGAAAACTTACAACTGAATTTTAAAGCAGTTATCCTCCAACTATTAAGATGAAATACACGTTTAATTTGGATGACAATGTATAGTTAGCTAAGTGACGTCATTCTAAATTCCATTTGACGGACGGCCCAAGATGGCGGGCTAGTTATGTTTTGTGCACTGCCATGATATGGGAATCAAATGAAAGGGTTTGCTAAGAAGAATACGAAACATACTTGTTTAAAAATATACTTTTTAATGAATAATTTTATTGAGAATTGGCCAGCAAGAAGAGAGCTTGTTAATTGAGATATTTTATAAACTTGATGTTAAGTTGTTTCTAACTTGATCTTTTTAAAAGTAAAAGTTTCTCCTGTTAAAAGTCCACAAAGTATGTAGAATGCGCAAATCGAGTTAAATAAAGTTGATAGAAATTGTTTCTTAGAGCAAGCAGTAAGTAGTTTCCATTGGATAAATATTGCAATAAGGAAGACGAGTTTTCTTTTAATAAAAAAAATCTTTATCATTTATTAGCTTAGCCAGCGGTTGAATGTCGGAAATATACCCACGGCAAGTTCTTGGAACTCATGGACTAACCGTGTTCGAAATTTCATGCAAATCTCTTCGACAGCTGAGGCTGGTTGATTGAAAAATATTCATTTTTTAGGGTACCGTACCTCGAAAGGAAAAAACGGTACCCTTATAGGATCACTTTGTTGTCCGTACGTCCGTCTGTCAGTTTGTCAAAACCCTTTTTCTCAGGAATGCGTAGAGGCATCAAGCTGATTTATATCAAATACTCAGGTCTACTGTTCCTTAAAGCTGTGAAAAAATCAAACTTCTAAGCCAACGCAATCAAAAGATACAGACGTTTATGCCGCAAATTGCCGCAAATTTTCGAAACTCGCTAGGGAATCAAAACATACAGGGTACTTCCCGTGAACTCAGAATCTTTAAATTTAGGACGAAGCAACGTCTTATAGCACATAAAAAGGAATAATTGCGAAAACCGTAAATTTTTAGTTACATCATATAATAAAAATATTTTAAATAACTTTAAACTTACTACCCCTTTCCTCCTGAACGCGTAGAGGTATTATATTGAAATTCATATCAAATACTCAGGTCTATACTTTAAGCTGAGGTTTGTACGGAACGCTCGGTGCGCAAGTTCGACTAGCACTTGGCCGGTTTTTTTCATATTTATATCTCTAAAACCATTAATTAAAGCTTAAAATAATTCTACTATCAAACAAAGTGACGGTTAATCTTCCTTCATACACGAAACCATTTCACATCGCAATGTACAGACTAATTTATCTAAGCACATTCGTGAATTGTACGAAATATCACGAGTTACGCCAAACGAGTTGAATGAAATGTGAAATGTGTTACACGGGGAAATAGAGGATAGAGGCGGTTAGACAGATGGGGATTGCTTCCCTATTAATAGGTTTTGAAAATTGTCTAGTTAGATAGATGTGGTAGTCTGAAATAACAATTTAAATAAGTAAGATAGGAGGATATTTCTGGATTTACGAAAACACATTCACTGAATGCCTACTACACTTTTTAACTAAGGCTACATGATATATTATTCTAGAAAAAAGTACGCTTTCTGTGGCAATGGTCATGTGAGCGAATCGGCGTGTGGTTTTTACTCTCTAGTACAACAAGAGGTGGCTGAAGTATATTGGCAAACCAAAGACAGAGATTTTTTTTTTTTAAAGGTATGTTCTTTGTTGGTGAAAAGGGCGTTAAAAACAACCATAATTTAACATAAGGTAACTTAAACATAAATAAAATCACTCTTTTTTTTAAACATCCTTTTTCGTATTCTTCTCAGCAAACTCTTTCATTTGATACCCATATGCATTACACAAAAAATTACTAGTTCGCCATCTTGGGCCGTCCGCCATATTGGATTTAGAATGACATCACTAGCCATGCATTGTTATTTGATAATCGGTGTAGGATAACTACTTTAAAATTTAGTTGCAAGTTTTGACCCGAACACACGATTTGACGATACATACGCAATGTAAGTTAAAATAAAAGCTTGTTAAAAAACAGCATTATAATTTAGTGAAATTAAATTGGAGGCCACAAAAATCTGTCAGAAAAGCATTTAAGCCTTTTGAAACTGACACAAAAGTAATTAAAGTGCGACTACCAATATAACCGAGTTTACAAATACTTAATAAAATGGAACGCACCTGCGCCCGACAGAAATTAGTAAACTTCCACCATGCCAATTTTTCAACTGAAAAAAATATAGAGAGAAAATGAATCTGCGATCAGTTTCACAATCCATTGAGCTGAATAATAAAACTACGATGCGATATAATCGAACAGAGGAATCGATTTATAGCAAAATGTTCGAAAAAATCGCAATCGTGCGATTGGGTAATGGGTTGAGGTGCTTGGTTATTCTGGCTTGATGATGAACTGAAAAATGGGTTTTATGTTAGTACAAAGTAACGGTTTGTTAGCAGATTTTTATATCTCAAAATTCCACCATTACCATCATATTATAAATATATGTTATCTCATGACCTGGATTAGAACATAGGATACTATTTATCCCTATGGAAACTCGGGGGAGGCTGGATTGACCCAACGCGAATGTATACGTACATTCGTGGTGGGGTGACCCGGACTGCCAGGCACTTCTTCTCATGCAACCGAGCGGGTGGGCAGGTTGCGGATAGCCCGACTCCGGCTGCGGGACCGACCACTGGCTGCTGCATCACTGCTAGTGGGTGATCCTGCGGTCGGGGCATCTCCTAGAGAGATCCCGGACAAGAGAAGTTCCCAAAAGCCAAAATCCCTGGCCTAGGGTAACCCATATACCCTCATCCTATGTGCCCATCTCCTAACAAAGCCATCCTTCCCTATCCGCACAGATCCTGTCAATCCTTAAATCCCTAGGTCAACTCCCAAGCCTAGGGTGACCCCCAAGAAACCCACACCCACATCCACAAAATTCCTTCCCTCCTATCCCTCAGTCCCGTCGCTCCCAGAGGAAGGGTAACCTCGGTTCCAAAAAAGCCCACCCCCCGACAACATGAAAAAGCAGACTGACCAACCAACTACCCAGGTGGGTCCCGGCCAAGCCGGGGAATCCCACACCGCTTCGGCGGTTAGCTCCCAACGTATTATGGGGGGAGCACCATTCTGCAACGTCATCGACTCATTAATGCCGCGCTTCTCTGCGCGGCTGGCAGCTGATTTAGCGCCCAATCCACAGGCTGCGAATAACGCGCCCATAAACCCGACCATGGCTGCGACTAACGCGCCCTTAAACCCGACTCCGGCTGCGACACACGCGCCAACACCCACTACACGGGGCATGCCCCCTGCGAACCTCTGGCAACAGAGCGTCATGCAGAGCAGCTCCACCCACGTATATAGTGACCCAGACAGACACAACAAGACTGACACAGGGAAGGACGACAGACCTGGCAGCTCTACCACTCTCTCGGCTGTAGTCGATGAAGTACGCCTGGAAAAGTGCGGAAAAATCCCAGCCCGAGAACAGGAAGTAGGCGACCGAAAGCGTAGTTCTCGCGAAGGCAACAGCCAGCGCGAAGCGCGATCGGACGCTGAAGGGTGGGTACGTGTCCGATCACGAGTACGCGCAGAGCGCGAAAAGGGGCCGGACACGGGGCTACGCGACCAGCCGCAAGCACGCGAAGGGGAAACCCAGCGCGACAAGCGGCCAGACGCGGGGCCACACGACCAGCTGCAAGTACGCGCAGGGGAAACCCAACGCGAAAAGCGGCCGGACGCGGACCCAAATGAGCGGGGGCAAGTACGCGAAAGGGCAACCCAACGCGAAGAGCCTCCGCAAGCGGTAGTACCTGCCGGGGCCGCCGCCCGACCCCAAGACACTGACACAACCTACACTCGACCGAGACACAAAAGGGGCAAGCGCTCCCATGCCTCACGCCGGGCGTTGCTGGCATCCAACGCCCTGCCAGGCACCTCAAACCCGAAGCCTGTACCGAGTGGGACGGGGCCGGGGAAGAGGACGCGCCCCGACGACACGGCCTCACCTAGCACGCTCCAGGGAGACGCCAAACGGGTGAAAGTTCACCCCACACAGGAGGGGCAGAGGACCTACGCGCGGGCCACGAAGGACATTCCTGCGCGGCTAGCGGTAGCAATCTGCCTTCCCCACCCCAGTAGGGAGCTAACTAGGGATGAGGCCGAGCACGTTAAGACCGCCCTGGAGGACAGACTACTGGACTCAGACCCGTCGACGCCACTCCCGGCCTTCCGCGGATACCCACGGGTAGCGGAAGGCACGGTGCAGATATGGTGTGAGGACGATAACGCCATGACCTGGCTGACCCAAAATGTGCCACACATCAGACTCCCCAACAACGACCAGACACTGACGGTGCTCAGACAGACCGACGTACCCACCCGTGTCCGAGCCTCGCTCTTCGTCCCTCGCTACAGAGGTGACGTGAGCAAGCTCCACGGTGTTCTGATCCGTCAGAACACCTGGTACGATGTAGCAAGGTGGTCGCTGTACAGGGCAACTACCATCGGTGGCGACCGTTACGGGACATACCTGACCCTGGGGTTGCCACCGGAGGAAGCTGAAAAGGTCTTGGGGCGGGAGCGACGGATATCGTACCTTTTAGGGTCGATATACGTGCGCTTCTGGCCCACGACCCGCCCCTCCGACACCCAGACCGAAAGCACACAGACGACAAAACCGACGACAACACTGACGAGCGACACGGACATTGTCCAACTCGAGATGGAGATGGCCCGAGCGGCAATGGCCGATGTCGACGACACCATAATGCCTGTATCACCCGGCTGGAACGACCAACTCCTTACCTCGTTGCCAGGAGATACAGACACACAAGACGAAGAGAAATACCGGGAGGTGGAGACGGAGAGACTATCAGATGGATCCGTCTCCGATTAACCCCACTCCACCTCCAACAACGCCCCTAAACATCATCCAAACTAACCTCCAGCATAGCCAAACTGCCACGGCTAGCTTACGCAGGGCACTGGAGGTTAAGCACCGAACCATCGCACTGATCCAAGAGCCGTGGATCAGGAACAACAGAATATGTGGCCTCGGTAACATCGGAGGTAAGATAATTCTCGACACACATGGCCAAGACAAGCCAAGAACCTGCATCTACATACCCAAAGAAATTCCCTTTACGTCACTGACCCAATTCTGTTCCAGAGACCTGACAGCTGTCAGGCTCCAAACCGAAGGTAGCGTTCTGGATGTTGTACTGGCCTCGGCATACATGCCAGGCGAGGACACAGACTGCCCGCCAAAGGAGTTGGCCGACCTGGTGCAGCACTGTGAGCGCGCCAGTTTGGACCTGATCATCTGCACCGACTCAAACGCCCACCACCCGCTCTGGGGCAGCGACACACCGAACTCCAGAGGAGAGGTACTATCCACCTTTTTATTCTCCACTAATCTTAACATTGTTAACCGCGGCTCGGAACCCACTTGGGTCACGGTCCGTGGACAAACGATTATAGACCTAACACTCGCTACAGAAAACGCGACAAACCTTATCACAAACTGGCACGTATCGGACGAGCCTTCTTGCTCAGACCACAGAAGAATCCGCTTTACACTAACTACAAACACTAAAAATCCCGCACCAAGGCGAAACCCAAGGCGTACCAATGTGCCCGGGTATAAAAACCTTCTGGCCTCGCTTTTAGCTGGGCATCTAGCACTGGTACCCATAAGGGACCAAGCACAATTAGAATACACTGTAACAAAATTATCCGAATATCTAACCGAAGCTTACCACGCATGCTGTAAATCAAGAGCGCCACAAAGCAGGAACGAGAGGAACCCCTGGTGGAACGCTGAACTTGGTAAACTCAGAGAAGCGCTGCGTAAGCAATTTAACAGAGCAAAAAACACAAGACTCCCGGAAGACTGGGAGATATACAAAGAGACACAATATGTATACAAAAAACAGATTAGAACCGCCAGGAGGTCGGCATGGCGTAGATTCTGTGAATCCATTGAGACAAATAATGAAGCCGCCAGGGTACGGAAAATACTATCAACCGATCAGGACCGAACCCTCGGCACGCTGAAAAAACCCGACAACTCATACACACAAACAGATCACGAGACCAGCAAGGTCCTCCTCGAAACTCACTTCCCGGACTGTAAAATCCTGGAGGACAAGACGTGGGAAGTGGATATCGAATGGACCCCAACGGAACAAGATTGGTCAAGAGCCCACAATATAGTAACAGTAGAACGGATAAAATGGGCTGTCAACACCTTTCAACCTTTCAAGTCGGCGGGGCTGGATGGCATCTTCCCAGCCCTGCTGCAATGGGGGGTAGAATATCTAACACCATGGCTGTTGGAGATCTATCGGGCCAGCATAGCACTGAGATACATACCTCTTGCATGGCGAGAGGTGAAAGTCATCTTCATACCCAAACCTGGAAAAACTGATTACACACAACCCAAGGCGTATAGACCTATAAGCCTCACATCATTTTTACTGAAAACCCTCGAAAGACTCTGCGATAGGCACATCCGTGATGGGCCTCTCCGGGTAAAACCACTTCACAAACAACAGCATGCGTACTCCACAGGCAAATCAACAGAATCCGCATTACACAACGTGGTTTCTAAAATTGAATGCGCAGTGGACCATAAATGCTCAGCACTGGCTGCCTTCATTGATATCGAGGGCGCCTTCGATAAGACCACGTTCAACAGCATAAACACAGCCCTCGACAGACACAGCATAGACCCGACCCTAGGAGGCTGGATCACCAACATGCTCAAACTGCGAGCGGTTCAAGTCACGGTTAACAACACCACAAGAGCCGTCGTCGCGAAGGGTTGTCCACAGGGGGGCGTCCTTTCACCACTCCTGTGGAACCTAGTAGCAGACAGCCTCATCAAAACACTCAACGACAAAGGTTATTTCACTGTTGGATACGCAGATGATATAACAATAATAATAAACGGGACCCACGAAAACACTCTATGCAATCTCATGCGTCAAGCCCTAAAACTAGTAGAGAAATGGTGCAGCGAGCACCAACTCTCAGTGAACCCCACAAAAACGGAACTAATTCTCTTCACGAAAAAGAGGAAACCGATGACAATGCAACTACCAAGATTCTTTGGAACAACACTAAGCCTTTCAACCGAAACCAAGTACCTGGGTATTTATTTGGACAAACAATTGAATTGGGCGAAACACATGAACTATATCACTACAAAAGCCAGCATATCCCTGTTTCAGTGCAAGAGACTGCTGGGCAGGAATTGGGGGATCAGCCCCATGGTCACCCACTGGCTATACACCACAGTCATCCGACCAATCATTACATACGGCTCGTTGGTCTGGTGGCCCAGGACAGACCTCAGCACAGCCCAAAAAGATCTCGAAAAACTGCAGCGGTTTGCTTGCATTGCAATAACTAGCAGTATGAGAACTACACCCACGGCCGCCCTACAGGCAATGCTGGGACTGCCACCTCTGCATCTTATCGTGCGGGAGGAGGCAGCCCTGGCTGCTTTTAGACTACACCTATCAGGTACCCTAAATAAAGACTCCAGAGTTAAGCACACACGCATAAAGGAGGACGCGATCAAACGAAAACCCATGTTAGCGTCACCATGCGACAAAGCCCCAAAAACACACCACTTCCATAGACACTACAACATAATACTTACAGAAGAACGATGTGACTACTCGGGCCCGAAAGAGATGAGGGTATACACCGACGGATCGAAGACGGACTCCGGTACCGGAGTCGGGGTCTTCTCACACGATCTAAATATAAATATATCCAGACCGCTAGGAGGGTTCAACACCGTCTATCAGGCGGAGTGTGTGGGCATCATACTGGCGGTCCACGCCCTAGAAGCCAGAAGGGTTACGGACACTCACATACGTATACTCTCCGACAGCGCCTCAGTCCTCCAATCCTTACGGAAAAAATACATTACATCAAAATTAATACTAGAATGCCACAACGCACTGGAACAAATAACGTTATCTAGTCGTAACACGGTGACACTGCAATGGATAAAGGGACACAGCGGATCGTTGGGTAACGACGCGGCTGACGAGCTCGCGAGGCGAGGATCCGGCACGACGGTCTATGGACCCGAACCTGTTGTACCCATCCCCTTCAACCAAATACGCAGGTGGCTAAAGGAATTCACCCAGGCACAAGCGGAAACCTGGTGGACTTCGGCACCAGGCTGCAGGCAGTCCAAAGAGGCTTTGCCATCTTTGGACAGTAGGCTTACCAGGCGTTTGCTACGTCTGGACAGGAATGGCCTGCGCCTGATGACGGGGACCATCACGGGACACTGCTCACTAAATAAACACTTTCACACCATAGGTATAACGGACAGTCCTCTATGCAGGGCATGCATGGAGACTGAGGAAACCGTTGCGCATGTTCTCTTTGAATGCAGAGAGGTCACCACGATAAGAACACAAACTCTCGGGTCGCCCAGATCATACACGGACGTTCTAAGTAAGCCAGGAGCCCTAATTGGCTTCTGGAGGGAGGTGGGCTGGTTGGAATAACCCACCCAACGGCCGCCATGGCCCACGCACAATGGTCCACCGAAGGACTAAGTGCGGAAACCAAACCCCATAACATAGAACATAGAACATCCCTATGGAAAATTTTCAACCGCGCGAAGCCACCAACCAATATTATAAATATGAAATTCTGTATGTTCGGATGTCGATATGATTATCAATCACGCCTCAACAACTGAAACTGACCTCGATTAGGGTATAATATACTTTATCTACTTCGGTTTCGTTATATTCGATTATCGAATTACAAAATTGATAGCGGTTTCATTATGATACCCATAACGATACCGGGTTGCATTATGCGAATCGTCATAAATTCTAAAACATAAGCAAAGACATTCTGAACATACAGCCAGGTACCTATAATATTACTTCGAAATCGAGACAATGTAAATGATGTTTTTAAAAATGGAACAAGTTTAGAACAAAAGTATCGTATACTACCGGTATCGGTTTGCCGGCGATATAGTGGTCATGGCTGAGACTATGGAGGACCTCAATACAATGCTCGATGACCTCAGTAGAGCCTCCGAAAGAGTGGGTCTTAGGATGAACATGGACAAAACCAAGTTGATGTTGAATGCCCATGTCACACCCACTCCTATTAGGGTCGGAGACTCTACACTCGAAGTTGTGGATGACTATGTCTACCTGGGACAAACGATCCAGTTGGGTAGGGCCAACTTCGACAAAGAGGTCAACCGTCGAATCCGACTCGGCTGGGCAGCGTTCGGGAAGTTGCGCGGTATCTTCACGTCCAACTTACCACAGTGTCTCAAGACGAAAGTCTATGACCAGTGTGTGTTGCCAGTTATGACCTATGGCTCTGAGACGTGGTCGCTCACAATGGGCCTCATCAGAAAGCTTACAGTCACCCAAAGGGCAATGGAGAGGGCTATGCTCGGAGTTTCCTTACGTGATCGAATCAGAAATGTAGAGATCCGCAAGGGAACCAGGGTTACCGACATAGCCCGAAGAATTGCCAAACTTAAGTGGCAGTGGGCAGGGCACATTGCTCGCAGAACGGATTTCCGATGGGGCAGAAAAGTTCTGGAGTGGCGACCGCGAACCGGAAGACGTTGCGTTGGAAGGCCTCCCACCAGGTGGACCGATGACCTGGTGAAGGTTGCAGGGATCCGCTGGATGCGGATGCGCACGGGACCGGTCAATGTGGCGACGCTTGGGGGAGGCCTATGTCCAGCAGTGGACGTCTTGCGGCTGATATGATGATGATGATGATCGTATACTATTTGGCTGGTGCGGCTACAAGATCTATGAAATTTTATTCCAAATTTTATTAAAAATGTCTTCAAAATCAAGTGATATTGAAAATACTCCACCAGATATAACAAATAGAGCAGTTGCGGCTACAAATAATTTACTACCAGAAAAATCAAGACATGTATATGTGAATGAAATACTTAAACACACTTCCTGAAATACTTATTTGTCTGTATCTGTGTTTGATTCCTTCCTTCGTAGATAAAATCTTGTATGCAACTGTACGTTATTGGTCTTTTAATAACTCGTGCCCACCTATTCCGGTAGGCGCTACGCTTGTACCGAAAAATGGCACTCGTATTAAAAAACCGTCCATAACGTAACAGTTGCATAAATAGCTATTTTATTCCCGTGGCACAATTTTCAACATCCACATGAGTAAAGCTGCTGAAACTAGGGTCATATAAAACAAAATGACATTATGACAGACTAGCATCTATATGGTTTGTGCTGGCTGTCGCATATAATAACTTTGAGGAACCATAAAATTGCTATCGCTTATAGCTTCCTATTCAAAGCAGACGAAGCTTTATTGGTATGAATTAATTCTCTCTACTCGACAAAATAATATATAATGAAACATTATAAGGTGTACTGAGCTAATAAACTCAATATTTTGCCTTTCCTTACCTCATTAAAGCTACACTTTAGGGATAATAGGAGCATTTTATAAAATACTTCCTATTGTTACGATCAATTTCTTTTGCTTGGGAAATTTGTTATGGAAAACAAACTCATGAGTGTTTGAATAATATTATTATGATTTTGATGAAGCTGTCACGGAAAAGAAAGATAAAGGAAAAAGAAATACTAAACGGACACAACACAGGACCATCACGAATTGATTTGACAGGCAGAAATACAAGGTGTTTTTAATTCAATGGTTTTCAGCGGCTCGCGGCTGTAAGTTCTCTTGAATATGAATATACTATGGGATCAACTCGAAAATATAAAAGTAAACCGTTTTACAGAACATCAGACTTTGTTCGCATAACTCGACAAAATGGACGAAACTGCAGGCTTATTTTTTCAATTTCACGGTTGACTCCGAAGAAATTTGTTCATTCTTTCATCATCGAAAAATTTCAAATTAATGCAAAGTCACTCTCTTTAACGTGTATACAAGCGTAACGTAGCTTTCAATTGAACATGACAAAGTGCCCCATTAAATAACATACAGGTACAAAACAGTCATTACTTTAACAAATAACATCTTTGATCTTCAAACAGAACCAAATCAAAGCTACTTGTAACTGTCATTGTAGGAATAATATTACCAATTTTGTTCTCTTTCCAAGAAACAAAACCATTCTTTATTTATAATTCTCAGTACAACAGAATTTGCCTTTGAAATAACTGACTAGAATGCTTTTCATTTCACTAGATATTTTAGATATAAATTGTCTGCTTAGGAGAATCTCGTGGCTAAATAATAACACCGAAAGGTTTAAGAGGAAATGCGGTCGTGGACATCCGACTAAATTTTCTAAGTATAAGGTCATAATTCGAGGTTTGGCTCTCGCCTATTACCTCCTCCAATATTGGACCAATTTAAAAGATATTCCATGAACTTAAAAATAAAGCCGTATTCTGTGTCCCTATATTTTCCAATTATTACGTATATTTTACTAGCAAATACCAACATATTCTACTTTTGGTACGGAACCCTAAATGTGCGAAGTCCGACACGCACTTGGCCGGTCTTTTTAAAATTTTCTGCATAAGAGCTAATTGAATTAGGTTTTAAAAGCTTTAGATGGTAATTCCGTGCACAAACAAGCAGGTAAAACTCCAGTCCGTTGATATTTGCGATTATGTGCAAAGAAATTGCTTGGATATTGAATTCTATTAAAACTTTACGTTCAAACCTTCTAGAGAGCAATTCTGTATACAAACAAGCAGGTGTCAATCACACTCGTGGCGATTCTGCAACCAAGTGTGTATAATGTTTAACCACCATAGCATCCAGCAGCCGTCGGATGTATCAGATATATTCACAAATTGATTTACCGTCCGCAAGAGCCCCGAGGCGTTCATCGATTTTACGCCCTACTTCACCATCACTTAATGAACTTTGCAGTACGATACATAAAAAACAATTGCTTTGTAACCTGTACTAAAAATAGATAACACGAGAGGACTTTATAAACTAAAATTATTTGCGCACAAAAGCATTTTGACTCTTGATTTTCAAAGCATCGGTTGGCTCGCGTGACTTTAATAGCCAATCAAAATGCAACCTTATTGCAAACGCTAATAACAGTTTATAAGTTGCTAATAAACTCGTTATTTGTTTTAAGTTGCGCAATTTCGAAAAATGAGTAACGCCTGTCCATCTGAGGCCAACTTGATTGATTACTTTTCTCTGTTTAGATAGGTCGGATTACGAGGTTGTCAATATAAACATCACTTGTGTCTACGCTTGATAGTACTGAATCACTAATCGAAATACTGTTCTTATTCTTATTACTTATAATAACTTTACCAAGATTATTTTATTGACTAAACGAAGGCTGCTAGATTAGGTTACAGATTAAAAGAAAATTCCAGCTACCTTCTTTCCCACGCAATTTGTGAAAGTACTCGTATCTTTAGTGCCTATCAATAATACTAGATCTAAATCAGCGTTTTTGTCGTTCACAGTCGATAAACGAGACTCTTACAATACAATGTAATGTATAAGTTTATGTTAAAAATGTCTATATACCTATGCTCAGCAATGCGAACTGGAAGACGCAGCGTTTGAGGGTCTCGCCCTAGGTGGACCGATGGCCTGCTAAGGCTGCACGAATCCTCTGGATGTGAGATGCACAGGACCAAAAGGTATGGCGACACTTGGGTGTGGCCTATGTCCAGAAGTGGACGTCTTTCGGCTGAAATTATGGGGATGATGATTAGAGAAGGAATGCCGCCCACACATGTGCAACAAACTCAGCATAAATACGAATTTAATAACTAGCAAGGCAAATACTTTATTTCTACGTACTTTATCACCACTGCTCTCAAAAAAATGAAGGTAAACATAGTGAGAAAACCAACATGAAATGTCCAAGAACCAAAAAATCGAAGATAAGAAGTCACATCCGCAACTCGCTTTAGAAACCGCTGCCTTTCACAGAGATGAGGCCCACTCTCCGTCCGTTCCCACTACTGCACTAATGTTGCCATGTTATAAACTGTCTATGCACGGTGTGATGTTCACTAGTAACTCTAGTTAGGATTTGGGTTTTATAGTAAAACAACCAGGTTTATCTAACTATGAATTGACGTAAGCATTCAAATGTTGGCAACGTTTATTAAGAGGATACCACACACGGCATTAATCATGCAATTGTGACATATCCGTATTATTTAGACAATGTCAGTTTGTTTCTGTTTATTGTTACAGAACAACGACATTTATTTATTTAATGATAACATGCAAAATACTGCAAAGTTTTGTTCAAGCTAATCGCAAGTGACTGTACTAGATTTACATTGATAAATCAATTATTCAGAACATTGAAACCATAATTCTGCTGGATTTGATGGACAAAGGCATTGTTTAGCGCAGAACATACGACAGTCTAAGATCAACCGAATCAAACATTGTTTAACTAATTTAGAAACAGCAAGTATTCACGTGTTTGGATACAGAAAACCAGTAATAGGTAGTCAGTTCAGTGTTACTATAGATTCTAATAGTGGTTCGTCGTTTAAACATTAGCCAGTATGAATAAATACACGCTTGATGCTATACATCTCTGATAAAGCATGTCAAAATTAGGCACGTCTCCGGGAAAATCCTTGACGCATTGCAAAAGTGGATAACCCCAAAATAGCCCTAGAGGCTTCGTTGTATTGAACTCACGAAGCATTATAGAAGCTTTTTGTATAATTGACGCATAAAACACATTTGTATAAAGTAACATATCCCGAACTGCAGTATGGCAGTTTTACTTTTCAACTCTAAATAGTTAACAGTTCAAGAGCTATGTTAGTTTAGCTTAGCTCGCATTGCTGACTTTTCAAACTTAGGTTATATACTTTACAAAGTTTGCGGTTTGCACACAATGTTGTAAAACTACCTCAGCTAGCGTAGCTTCTAATCGGCTATTGGCTTTACACTTTGTAGTGTCAGTAGCTAGCGTCATGTAAAAATAACGCAAAGTGACAGTGGAAGCGCTAGCCCATTTGCGTACGGCTGCAGTCGCGTCCTATAGTACTGGGCTATTGTTTTGTAATATATGGATTGTTTAATTGTTAACAATCGTAATAGGTACTTAATTAGGTACTTAATGTTTTGGAATAGGCTTCTTCTTCTTAGCGTATCGATAGCAAATATAGGTAGTCTCTAAATATTATGTTTGGCTCAAAATTCTGCCACGGCAATACCAACCGGTGACATAGCCTTAAGGTTTTCATACGCACAGGTGACAGGGCAGGCCTCACGTTCCTGGATTATCACCACTTGTCACCGAGATCTGTCATCCGAAGCACGGTAACGCAGTTTTTACCGCTACCGGCGTAAGTGTCATCACTACAAAATTGGAATAGGCTGCAATCGATGAATCGCTCAGTGCGCAGGTAAACGGCCAGCGTTCTTTTTACGTAAAGGAAACTATATCTTCCCTAATAAACTAAAACAATTTCCAATAATAAGTTCATTGCCACATAAACAAACAGTTGTGTCTGTGGTTACATAAGTCAGTAGACTATTGATGAAGATACTACCCGATACTTGTAGCTCCGAGCAATATCAATAAACGTTGACTTAATAACTCTTAACAGACTTATAGTACGGATGGAGAAAGAGATAACCGAGCCGGATAGTAAGGAATATCTTTGTTACTGCGTATGTAACTGTGGTACATTATTTCGAACGATTTCATTAATGATCAGAATCCATACTTTGAAATGCTATCCATACTTTTGCCTCTGCGATTACTATCGTTGGTTTTCATCATCAGCATCATTCTGCCGACAGCTATTTGTGATCTCGTTTTTACGACACTTATCTTCTTGTTCTATTCGAGTTGATGGTGATTTAATGCTTAAACAGTTTGGGCCCTGTAGGTAACAAGTTTATAGCGGCATCAGTGGCGTTCATCAAGTCCAATATGACAATAAGCCGAATATGTCACAGCATAATTTGGAAACGTCATACATAGATATTATTTTGAGGAAGTTGGGTTTTTATTTGTACGTTCTACGAGGAATAAAGAACAACTCCCTAAAATACTACGAAAACACGCCTTATGCTTATCTGTTTTGCACACTGTACTCGCTAATAAATTACTACAAATAAGTGGGTCGTAGAGTTAACTATTTAGTAGTTAGTTCTACTTTGAGGTTTATGAGAGTTCGGGTAAGTTTAAATAAGCACTAACATAAAATGTTTCTGTTAATTAATTTCGGGAAAAGCTTTTTTTTTTTTTGTATATCCTTTAGCGCGCATTTGACCACTATCTCGCTCGATGGCAACCGATGATATGGTCATTGGTGAAGCACGCTTGCCTAGAAGTAACCTATTCAGTCTTGACTTAAAGACCCCACATGCTGGAAGTAAAATATGTTTTTAACACCCGCCGGAAAAAGAGGGGTGTTATAAGATGGACGTGTGTTGCTGTGTATCTGTGTGTCTGTCTGTGGCATCATAGCGTCCAAACGGGTGAACCGAATTTGATTTAGTTGTTTAAAAGATGACTTAATCGAGAGTGTTCTTAGCTATGTTTGAATAAATTGTTTCAGCCGTTCAAAAGTTATGGGCGTTTTACTGTTTGAATTAGGGTGTTTTCGCAAGATAAAATGTGTCGGGGGTTTTTTAAATTTTTCTTGTTAATATAATAACGGTAGTAATTGTCGTGGTGGCCCAGTGGCTAAGATCTCTCCTCTCGTGCTTGAGGTCGTGGGTTCAAATCCGAGCAAGTACCAATGTGACTTTTTTCAAATTCTTATGTATGTTCTAAGTTTATTTTGGACAACACGGGCAGCGATTAACGAAAACATCTTGAGGAAACCTATACTTATATCGTTAATGTAAGTCTGAAATAGCCAAGTCAGAAAACTGTGGGGTCCCAGAGGCGGTTTAATTAACTCTGACACCAGAGTTGCATGCATCCTCACACGAAAAAGAAATAAGTAATTTATTTTCATCAGTTTATTTAGTACTTTACGGACACAAAATTACAGAGGCCTTAGATATTTTCTACCAGTTGACTTTTGCAGAGACAAATGATCATTGTTTTGGGTTATTATCGGTAGAAGACCTACAGACCAACCATATTTTATATTGTATTGTCTTGAAAGTGAAAAGTTCGATACGCAACATTTTTATCATAATACCAACTTTGGATGTGGTCTACAAGCAGTTTAATGTCAAATGTTCTATCCTACGGTTTCACCCTTGTCTAAAGATGGGCAATCAACAGGGTTCAAACCAGATTACTGGGTTTAAACCCATCTCAAGCCCATCTCTACTCTTGACATAAAACACACCATCACATAAATAACACACACATTCAAACAGGTAGCCAACACTATACCTCGTAAACGCCAATATTTCTGGATTATTCCGACCCAACAGTCTTCGCAATGCCTTCGGGATACATCGGGTGGTTCCGGAAGATTTCGGGTGCACCTTACGTCGGATATTGCTCTCCGATTGGTGCTAAAGGGACCACGAGCTCGTTTTACCGAGCTTTGAAAAGTGAATGTGAGGTGTGAGTTGTACTCGTATATGTTATTCTTCTTTTGAATCTCTTGGATGATGTTAGGCTGATTGCTGAGCTATGCGGTTGGATATTGGGCGTAATTACGAGTATTATGCTTAACGAACCATTTTAAAGCTTATAGCTTCCTTGAAAAGTTATTACTTAATTTATTTTGCAAGATTATGGATTAGTGATTTAAAAACTAAGTACAATACAATTGTCAGAGGTGACCTCTGTAGCTAAACTAGGTTAGAGCCTTTATTTCGGAAACGAGAAACAAGATTAAGTGATTTGAGACTGAATATAATTTTGTGAAATTGCACCTTACGTTCGACATCGACATTTAAGAATGTTTAATTTTTTTGAACTCCTTGTTCACAATAAATATTTGGACAGCCAAGCTTACGGGTTGTTATTTGAAATCGAATGATGTCAGATCGAATAACACTTGCTTGAAAACGTTAGCTCGATAGTACTTGAAATCGATAAATTATGAGCGCGACAGTACCTCGATGCATCATTTGTTATAGACTCGCGCTTGACCACTATCTCACCGGATGGTAAGCGAATGGTTATGTTATGTAATTATAGTAAAATGGTCCCTTCCTCAGTGATATTACACAAAACCGCATTTACGAATTCAGGTCTCAGAGGGTTCACTTAACACCTTTATATTAAAAGGTTTATACACCGACAAGGCAATACCGGATTAAGGCCAGCTCAACTTGTCGGCTTCCAGCTTCCTATAATATTCCGAGTACAAACTGGAGGCGCATTGGTCGCAGTAAACCGGTGCGGAGGCTTACAGACATGACATCTCGAAAACTAGAGCCGGCGGCGATAGCCCAACTACCGTTTCCGAACACACATCACATCACATCATCAGCCTATTAATGTTCCCACTGCTGGGACACAGGCCTCCTCCCTGTGAGAGGGGATGGGCCATAGTCCACCACGCGGGCCCAGTGCGGGTTGTTGGATGTCACATGTCTTCGAATTTTTAGTTCTAGGACATGCCATATGCATTATTGATGAAAATACCACAATCGTTATAATTGTGCCTATATTATTTGAGAAGTTCCCTCGATTACTGTAGGATCCCTTCATCAGATTCTAATTTAGTGACAATGGGACCACTTCGATTGTATACCCTTTAAAAGAAAAAGAGAATTTTACCAATATGACGGAGATATACCAGAAAAAAAATTTAAACATCCAAAATGAGAATTCTCTCCTTTTTAGGGAGTCGGTTAAAAAACAAATTTATTTGTCAATAAACTTACTTTATTCTAAGTTATAAATTTCCTACCTAAAACTCACGTTTGTTATCTACTTAATAAATACCAAACTTTTCTCTCAAATTGAGGGAGGCTTAGTCGAGTGGAGGAAATTACTTCAAATTTACGGGCAACATAACACTAGTTTCTAAAAGGCAGCTTTATCCTAGCACTTTGTAAACGCCTACAAGCACTATAGGAGATAAACAGATTAAAAATTACTTATGCATGCCTCGCTTACACTGAATCACTATAGTTTACCTCCTCTCTTTACACTGTGACGGCATTGCACTAAACCATGGCAGATGTACACAGCACATTACTTAGCGTATGTGAGAATACTTCATAAACCATGTATCTGTTGTAGGCACAAGCCATGTACAAGCACCTACAAGGGTTCAAGAGTATGTTAGCAAGTCCCTCTTGGGATCCTGCTTGGATTTCGGCTTTATGTTCTCACCAAACTGGAGCAATGGAGCAGAAGATTTAAAATGTACCTGTAACAAATGAAAAGGCAATGGGTTAGAGAAAGAGTTATTCTGTAATTCTTTTAGATCGTGTTTTGGAAACGGTTTCTGGAAAGTTATCATCGACGCATCATAAATTAAACACAACGTCGAGTGCTGTTACTGTGATTCAATCTATCTTTACAGTACAAGTTTGGCAATTTGCGACATATGTTTGAGATGATTTTCGTTCCCGAAACGACCGATGAGTTTTAATGCTCAAGAGGCTCTAGAGACAAATTGACTGTCTATTAGCGATAACGATTGTCAAAAGTTCAAAATGTTTAGGATGGACTACGTGTCACTTCAGGAGCGTTCAATTCTTTTCAACCATCATGCTGATAGAATGTTAGCTTTTCGTTAGGTTTTTAGATTGTAAAAAACCGTTAAAATTTCCAATACAAAACACTACAAAGCGAAAAATAACTTTATTTTTGGCAGCCGGTTTAATTTCTCGTAAAAAATATTAATTTTCTCTATTTCGTTTTGGTACCTTAAATTACCACGAATATCATTTATAGCCAGAGGGCTTCTCATAAGAATTCCAACAATCTCAAACATACACAAAAAAAACAACCTAACATAGATCAATTACTTACTTATTGCATCAAATACTATATATTTACAGTAAAAATAAACGACATATCAAAATATTGAACGAACTGTCTGACAGTATAAACTTAAAGCAGCAAATCGCTGCCAATAAGCTGGAAATCGCTCGGAAAAGAACATAAACAAGTCCGGTCCTGAAACAACAAAACTTTATAGATATTGGTTCGTTGCTTCGTTGGTTACTTCATATTATAGAAGTCTCTTGAACGGTGTTACATACTCGTACGATAGCTACTAAGGCTTCTAAGTGTATACTTGAATGAAGAATTACTAAATGATTATTTCTTGATGCATCAGTAAAAAAAGTTTTAATTTCGTGTATGTAGTTAGTGAATTCATTGCGGAATTCATAATCGACAACAGGCTGTTCAATTTGATTACTTATGTATTCGATTCTTTGGAAAACTTTGCTCAGAATGTGACAACATTATAATTTTAGTATAATATGTGAGTAGTCTGACCATTAATTCATATAATAACTTTCGTCTAATACAATCATTAAGCATTTCCAGTCATAAGTTTATAATTTTTAGGGTTTCGTACCCAAAGGGTAAAAACGGGACCCTATTACTAAGACTCCGCGGTCCGTCTGTCTGTCTGTCACCAGGCTGTATCTCACGAACCGTGATAGCTAAGACAGTTGAAATTTTCACAGATGATGTATTTCTATTGCCGCTATAACAACAAATAGTAACAACAATAAAATTAATATTTAAGTGGGGCTCCCATACAACAAACATGATTTTTTTGCCGTTTTTTGCGATAATGGTACGGAACCCTTCGTGCGCGAGTCCGACTCGCACTTGGCCGGTTTTTTAGATTTCCGTACCAAAATGGTAAAAAGGAACCCTTATGGCGCGACTCAGTCTGTCTGTTCGTCTGTCCTAGCTGGATACCTCAAGGACTACTAATGCTATCAATATGAAATTTGGGATAGTTTTAGATGACGTGACATGACGTTTGCGCAACTATTTTGCAAATAAGAAAGAAATAATTTGTCTTTTTTTGCAACAGGTACTGAACTGACAGGGGGTCTTAAACATTCAAAGTGGGGCTACTAGAGCATGGGGGTATTATCATCATAAATCATAAAATCATCTTCATTTTTTTTTTATTTCACATAGGCCTACATGGGCACTTATAAAACGTCGACAAAAGGTGCACGGTTCGGGTTGGTCGTTTCCTATGGAGAAAAACCGGCAAGAAACTCCATAATAATAGTAAAGCACTGTCCAACTGTACGCCCTTCCACCTGTCCGCCTGTCCACCCATCCACCTCTCCGCCTGTCCATCTATCCTACTTTAGAAGGACTGTAGGTAAAATAACACATCCAAAATATTTATATATGATGGTACGGAACCCTCGATGCGCAAGTCCGTCTCGCTCTTGACCAGTTTTTTTACATGTCTCTGTGACCATTAAACAATTTTATTACATTTTTTTTTAACATCGTTACATAAGATATACCTTATGTGTTCTCATACGGCTATACTTTACTACATATACTATCACAGTAACTTCTTCTGGTTAAATTCAAATGAAAATCGTATTACGAGTTTCGCGGAAACGAGTCCCGACACCAGCAAAGCAATTTGTGTCGCTAACCGTAATTTTAAAATTGCAATATTTTCACTCCTCTTCAGTTTTTAATTCTTTTTAAACCCCTGTCTTTTTCAAGAGCTTTGCATACAGATTTTGTTTTCCATCGGTAGAAAAAATATATTTTAAGCTCTTCTAAATATTCACCAAACGTTTGCAGTATACTGAATTTTTATGCACAATTTTATTTGTTCATGAAAACGTCTACTTAGTATCAAACATTCTTATGACTTATCCACTGCAGAAATTGTTAATAATTTTTAGTTGGCGCAGAATGGAAGCTAAAGAGTAAGTAAGAGGGTACTTCTGATTACGGATAATAATTGAAAAGTATATACGCGATTGACATTGTTGGCAGAGTTACACGTCACGCCTGTATTGCTTAAAGGAATAGGCAGTTAAGCATAGATAATATACTATTTAATACGCCATTACAAATTACAAAAGATCTTTAGAGTTATAACATATGTCTCTAGACACACATCTAGCCTCCCAATCTGCCGCTGAAAATCGCCTAATACAGATACTAAATGACATTTAGTCCTAACCGGAGATGGAATTCAAAACCCCACGTTTAACAGTCACACTTGAGACAACGAAATAATCGAGACAGTCAATATAACAGAAATAAAACCCCGAAATATTCCGAAGACTCTTATAACTACCCTCTTTTCGTCTCTTACAACAATTTTAACAAGATCGCAAAACCCTTGTTACTTGAGATTTACACCTTTTGTAGTGAAATTACTAAAGTTATTAAAATATACATTTACGGTTCATTATGTAGGTAGGTACCTTTGTGAGCTTATTTACATTTTCATATGTGCCCATTGCCCTATTCAGTTTTAGAGAGCCATTGTTTGCTTTGCGGTTGTAAAAGTTTAGAGGGTCTCATTTTAGGCTGACCAGTGGAAAAATAATAGACATTTATTTTAGGTACCACCTGGCCATATAATATCAGTCGGGTGGTACCACGGTGGCATACGTATAATAAAATGTTTTTGGGGACGAATAATATTCGAACCGTTTTCTAGAGCACAATATATGGTTGACAGAAATTATTGCTGTCCGGATAGGGGTCGGGGCCCAGATGAAGTATCTGGGCCTCGTGCTAGACAGCAGGTGGCGCTTCGGGCCGCATTTCAGCGGGCTGTCGACGCGCCTGCTGAAAGCCGCGGACGCCCTCTCATGGCTCCTCCCAAACCTGGGGGGACCCAAGGATCGATGCCGGTGCCTCTATGCCGGCATCCTAAAGAGCATGGCCCTATACGGGGCGGACTCCCGCCCAGATGGCAACCGCCATCCGCAGGCCCCAAAGGGCCATTGCACAGCGAGTGGCGAGGGCCTACCGCTCGGTGGGCCTTTCGGCGGCGTGCGCTCTGGCCGGCACCCCTCCCTGGGTGTTGGAGACATGGGTGCTCGCCAGAGTGTACGAGTGGGCGGCGAGGCGTAAGGCGCTTGGAGAGCGCCCCGCCAAGGAAGAAAGAGCGGGACGACGTGCGGCGGGAGGCGAGAGACGCTATCGTCGTCCATTGGACGAAGGACCTCGCCTCCGCCGCCTTTGGCCGTCGGACGTTGGACGCGCTCGGTCCAGTCCTGCAAAGCTGGCTCGAGCGGCCACGGTTTCCTCTTGTTTCGTCTAGTGCAGGTGTTTTCCGGACATGGGTGTTTCGGAACGCACTTGCACCGGATCCGGAGGGAGGAAACCCCGGGGTACCACGATTGTGGCGCTGCGGAGGACACGGCGTAGCACACCCTCGCGGTGTGCCCAGCCTGGGCAGAGCTGCGCCGTGCCCTGATTGGAGTGATCGGGCGGGACCTCTCACTTCCCAGCGTGGTCAGCTCCATGCTGGGGAATGAGGAGGCATGGGCGGCGGCTGCCTACTTTAGCGAGGTCGTGATGTCGCAAAAGGAGGCGGCGGAGCGGGAGGATGATCCTCTCGCGCCGCCGCTCCTCAGGCGGAGAAGGGGTGGGAGAAGGCGGTTGTACGATTGTCTCCTCCCACCTCCTGGTGGTGACTAGCGGACAACAGGCGCGGGGGCGCCTCTAGTCTGCATTGCACTAGTCACCACACTCGCGGGCGGAACGGCCGAGCACTCGCGGTCGTTCCTGGGCCCCTCCACTGAGGGAGGGTCGTGAAGGGCCTGCCCTAAAAGGCGGGCGGTCGTCGGCGGAGGACTGGACGTAAAGGCTGTGCCGGTTTCCCAGTCCTCGTCCATTCAGACGATGCGGGAGTGCCGCTGGGTTATTTTTAACCGACTTCCCAAAAAGGAGGAGGTTTCTCAATTAGACCGTATATATTTTTTTTTTATGTGTGTTCGCGGATAACTTCGTCGTTTATGAACCGATTTTGATGATTCTGTTTTTGTTGGAAAGGAGATATCCCAAGGGCTGTACCATGATAAGGAAACCAGGTTCCGATGATGGAATCTTAGAGAAATCGAAGGAACTCCTCAAATATTATAGGCAAACATGTAGCGATTTTGGTATTTTCATCAATAATGCAACCATTTGCACTCAAAGAGTATCATTTGGTGAAGTGGAACTGATGAAGAAGACCACAATGGCCACTGCAAACCCGAAATAAAACAATGTATCCTAGCCGTGTTTGGGCTTATTGGAATTTTCATAAGATGTACTTTGGCTATAAATGATTTTCATATTAATTGGAGGTACCTACCAAAACTAAAAAGAGAAAAATAAAAACTTTTTAACAAAAATCAAACCGACTTCCAAAACAAAACACTTCAAAGTGAAAAATAACTTTCTTTTCCGAAGTCGGTTTCGAATAACGGAAAACAATGGGTACAAAAGACACCGACTTAGTTATTTTTTTTTTAGACGAGAAAGTTATTTTTCACTTTGAAGTGTTTTGTTTTGGAAGTCGGTTTGATTTTTGTTAAAAAGTTTTTAGTGGGTATACCGGGCTTGCCCGGGGAGTCCCACATAGCCCCCCCATTCCTCCAATGGGCGGGTATGCATAATGCATTTTTTCCAAGCGTGATCAAAAAAAGAAAAAGGTACCTATGTGACCCCCCGGTGGGTTGGCGCATTGACGAGGTGGGGGGCTTAGTAACCGTGGCTTTGTCATCCACGGTGAAAGTGAAGAGGAACCCGAGGAAGGGCTGCTCGTCAGGGCTTTTGCCGATAAGCCGACGACGTAGCGGCCAACATGTAGGTTGCTGTGCTGCTTGGGCGACAACGCAACTGAGGCGGGCCGCGATGTCGTATGTGGTCTCCCAAACCCATACGATGTCGCGGCTGAGGGTTGGAGGCCGCGGCGGGAGAGGAGTGCCGGTACTGCGGTGCACCGCTCTCCCTACCTTTCGCGGTCTGGACGGGGTCGCCACCGTCTGATGGCGGACACGGTGGCGCCGCAGGGGAGGAGGAGTTTCGGTATAGCGATGGCCGCTCGCCCTATCCCCTGCGGCCGAAAAATGGTAGGTGGCGGGGCCATTGACCTCGACCCGTCACAAAGGGACCAAGGGTGCCATACTCGGGGTCGTCTGGCACCCATGTGCTGGTTTGGTCCCTGGGGTGGCCACGGCGCAAGGTGTGCTCTGGTGCGCCGGGTGATGGGGGGTACTCCCCAGAGGAGGGTCCGGTGACGGACAGCCGCGGCGGGTTCGCGGTGAGTGCTAATGCGTGCCCGTGTTCCCGCCATAAGCGGCACAGGAGGATACCGTGGAGTTTTAGTGGGTTAGAGTCCCACATAACTGCGCTATCTTCCCGTGGTAGCGCAGTATGCATGAGCATTTCTCCACGCTAAAAAAAAAAGGTACCTATGTGAGCTTATTTACATTTTCATATGTGCCCACTGCCCTATTCAGTTTTAGAGAGTCATTGTTTGCTTTGCGGTTGTAAAAGTTTAGAGGGCCTCATTTTAGGCTGACCAGTGGAAAAAATTATAGACATTTATTTTAGGTACCACATGGCCATATAATATCAGTCGGGTGGTACCACGGTGGCATACGTATAATAAAATGGTTTTGGGAACGAATAATATTCGAACCGTTTTCTAGAGCACAATATATGGATGACAGAAAGTCTTGTTCAAAACATGTTGCCAAAACAAATTGCGCAATACAAGACGCAAGACGTTGCCGCTATACATAAAAAATTATGATGCAGACTTAAATAAGTTATAATCTTGTTCCAATCGCATTGCGGCACAAATCTCATTTACAGACCGTCTATCTCAGACACATTGAAATTTTATCCGCGATAAAGATTGTCGCGTATGGTCCAACATCCGCTACCGACTTGTCACCAGATCAATCTCAAACGTTTTGTACTTTTAATAACTGAAAGAGCTGGTAGAATGTCAGTGTCTGCAGCCATATTGCCTGAAAAGACGTCCACAGCTGGACATAGGCCTCTACCAAGTATCACCACATCGATCGGTCCTGTTCGACTCGCTTCTAGCTGATTGCCGCAGTTTAGTAGTGTCTTGGATTAATTTAAATAGTCCCCATAATGACAATGAAAGTATACCATTGCCACGAGCTTATTTTCAACCCAAAACCTGGTCCTCAAGGTCCTTTCACCTACGAGCCCCGAATGCTAGGACCAAAAAATAGAGAAAATCGTGAGCTCGAAATAGATACATGTTTCCCTCCAGGCCACGGACCATGTTCACCGCAGTTATTCATTCTTTCTTTTTAATGTGATCATCCCTTGAAGGCTACAAGTGGGTTAAGTTATTCGCTGACGGCTATTTATTTATTCATTTTTAAGAAAGCTTACAGACTAATAACAATCATGAATATCATGCGTAAGTAAGGAGATTTGCTAATTACAAGCTTCCACATATAAATATCTAGATAATTACGCGTTACGCGTTATTTGAGGGTTACTTTTTGTTTGTGTTTGACTTTAAATTGTATTGACTCGCGGGTTTGCCCGTATTTAAGTAGCTGTAAAGTGTAGTTAATGATTTTGTCTTTTTGTGTGGAATTGGTAAATTTGTCGGCATATGTACTGTAAAGTTCCTCTATTTATATTTAATGTTTTAGAGGTAATGTGAGGCAGTCTAAAACTGGGGCAAGTTTTTATTTGTAGTACAACACGTAATGTTTTAAAATGAGTTAGGTGAAATAATTCATTTTTATGGTTTAGCGCAGACATCAATTAATTTTATATTTCTGTAAAACACGTAGGTACCAAGCTGCCTATGTTATGATATGCATACGATAACTTATATTTTCAAGTCAGCAACCATTTTAGCTGGTATTATAATCACTCTTTAACGTTGTCACCCGGCTTGGGCCTGAAGCCATGGGTCAGTGTCAGCGCCAAAAGCTATCTCTATTATGAGGGTAGGGGCCAGAACACAACACGGACTCAGTGTGGATGGGTTTGTGTTTGTGTTAGTGCAGAGAGTAATAAGAAAAAAAGATAAATGCCAAATCTCTTTGAATTTTTGTTCTTCGGAAACGCCCGTTTCCTCAAAATACTGCTGTTTCACAATACGAAGCAACAACAAAGTTCATACCTACGTTATTGATCACGTTCAGCACAGTTTGCCGACCATTAAAGGTTGCTAGTTTCATCTCAAGAACCCAGTCGTAACCGACTTTCGAGTAAATTGTTATTTTAGTAATGTTTTATCTGCGTTGAAAGTGTAAGAAAACATTTTGGTCTTGACCGTAAGTAAGGATCAATTTGGGAGAAGTAAAGAAAATATCTTAAAATGGGTAACTTTATTGGGGTAAATGGTTTTCCTCAAATAAAAAGTTTCCTTACGTTTATGACTTTATTTAGTTCCTACTAACTGTAATTTACGTGGTACCGAATTGCAGTCTAGATCAAATGTCTGTGCTAAAATAGTAGTTTATGAAACTGTTGCATAATGAGGAGTATTAAAACATGAGTGTGTGTTTAAAAACCGAGCCGTAGGCGAGGTTTTTAATAGTTTTCACACGAATGTTTTAATACCTAGTTATGTGCAGTTTCATACACTACTTTATCTACACTCATAAATTGGGATTGAACCTACTAAATACCTCTTTTTGCATTTTCCATGCCATACAATCGTGATAGCATTTGTCATATACTTTTCTCGACTTTGCTGGTAATAATTTACGAGTAATTGCCTTCGCCGCATCTAAATAATCGGGCGGAGTAAAATTTTCTTCACATTCACTGATATCAGACATTTTTAAACAATAATTTAAATAACTCATAAAATTCAGTACAGCAAAGCTTGCAAAACGTATGAATGGCGCCAAAACCCGAAAACCGAGCACATCATCGCATTAACCGCGCATGCGCTAAGGCATAGCACGCACTGAGATCTTTATTCCCGCGATTTTTTCCGCCCATTCTGCGACCTATGGAATTGTATGAAGTTGTTCGCATTGCGGTAAAGAAATCGTGCGTAAAAAATACGACAAGAAATCCGTGTTTTGCCACAGAATCCACCGCACCACGGCGCGAATTTTATTCGCCCGAATATTTTGAGCTCTATGAACAGCTAGAAATAAACAAAATTCGCGCGAATAAAAATCGCAGTGCGTGCCAAGTCTAAAGCGGGCATTGTCATAGACAATTTAAAATTGGAATCAAATCTTTTTATAATAGGTACTATAAAATGGCATTACTAAAAAAATATTGATGGAAACTCCTTAGTGATTAACTTCTTGGATTTGTCCTGTATCGTAATAGAAAAAAAATTGTTTTATAGCATTATTTTGTTAGGGAAATAGTGTTATAATAAGATTCTATTTTTAAATTTCGGTATTGTGTTTATAAAGTATGCCAATATAAACTCGTTTTGAATTTTATAATTCGAATATTACGATATGAGAGTAGATAAACATTATTATCAACATCTTCAGAAGATGATATCATTATTGTTTGAAATGGTTGGTTCTTAAAAACTCGTTCCATTCTCTAAAGAGAAAATCCGTGCTACATTTCAGAAAAGTTATAAGGACCTACAGATTCCAACTTTAAACAGTCCGCAACAAGTGAAAAAGACCGCTCCAATGGATTAGTTTCCTAGTAAGAGACGTTTATTTTTTCCATTATTTGAATTTTCCTCAAGGAGGGAAAGTTAGGAGGCCTTGTTTTCCTCTTATTTTTTGCACAAATTAAGCCGACCACGGACCTCTCAGCAGTTTACCTTTTTAGGGCATCGCTCTGCTTTTTTGTCAGTATTAGAATATGCCTCAATGTACATGTGTATGGGATCGCCCTTTGTTCAGTATAAAAGGTTTGTTTCATGCACAGGTTTCGTGATATGTCCATTTAGTTTTTGTTATACAATAAGTTACAAAGGCGGTGAACTAAAACAGTTTTAATATATTTGTGAAGGAAAAGTTAATAGCAGGCCAATATAAAATTTAAAAATAATATCTAATGGCAATATGCATACTACAACGAACGAAATAATTATTCAAATAATAATATTAACTAAACAGAAAAAGATCCTCCACTTCTTGAAGATAATTCACAAAATCTTCAAATCACAATATTTCTTCTTATTTTGAGCTTTGAAAATTACTTTCTACAACAGGGACTCTTGATTTATTTGTGAACCGTTTCGACGCCATTTTCTTTCGCAAATATACGAGAGGGGTGTCCTAAAAAAATAAACATTGACTAAAAGACTCGAGAAGAGAAAATAGAACCCAAGAAAACACTAGTTAAATAAGGTAGAAACAACGTTTGTTGCCCGCTATTTATTGTTGACTAGTATATGTATGGACTTGGCCGGAACATGGAATATTTACTAAAAACGAATTACGAGGAATTTATTATCAAATTTATAAAACTGTTTCGTATAACACCAACGTTTCATTAAACTGGCGAATTTACTTTGTTATTTATTATTTTGGTGGTGTTTACAGCCGAAACCTATGAAGGCAAAAATTATTGTAAAACATTGCCTATGGTAGCACCCATTTTAATCCCAATCTTATTTAATCTTTATCTGTGCACATATGCAAGGTAATATAATTTGCAACATAAAAATAATACTGAAATCTCCACAAAACAACGTCAAAACACTTACCGTAAACCCCACAAGATATTTCAAAGCAAAACCACTTTCTCAGTCTAAAATAAGGCCAACATTTTTCTTGACATTGGGTCAAAAAGCTACCGTCGGGTAAGTTTCCACAAACATACGTGCCATCAGCGAATGACAAAAGCACACTCCAAGCTGGCTGCATCATTAGCAAAGACTAGAACAACTCCACTAATTGGGCAGGCCCTCAGCCGAACACTGCCAGCGGGCTTTGAGCTCCTAGTTCGATTTTGGAGAGAAATAAAATTAGAAAGAAGTTTAGGTGGCTGTGTGGAGTTTAGTTCAATGAAACGGTGAACAAGAGTGTAGCTGCACAAAGTGAAGTTAACAATGATACCACCTATGAAGCGTTCTAGGTACAGGACCGTTTGTAAAACTATACTGTATGAAAAAAAAATGTCCATTTTTATGCGGCCTACACTTTGGCACTTGGCAGTTGACATAAAAACTAAAAATTAATGCTAAATTTATGACACGTAACCTACCTATAAGGTATCGACTAAATCACGTTGATTATTTATTATCAATGCTAAATATAAATAAATAATAAATATTTAATCTGCAGTCGTCTTCGACAAGAAAAATGGGTAAATATTACTATTTTTATTAACCCCCGACGGAAAAAGAGGGGTGTTATAAGTTTGAGGTGTGTTGCTGTGTATCTGTGTATCTGTGTATCTGTGTATCTGTGTGTCTGTGTGTCTGTGTATCTGTGTATCTGTGTATCTGTGTATCTGTGTATCTGTGTGTCTGTCTGTGGCATCATAGCGCCTCAACGGATGAACCGATTTTGATTTAGTTTTTTTTGTTGGAAAGGTGATTGTGTCGAGAGTGTTCTTAGCTATGTTTAAAAAAAAACGGTTCAGCCGTTTAAAAGTTATGGGCCTTTTACTGTTTGAATCGGGATGTTTTCGCAAGATAAATGTGTCGGGGGTTTTTTAAATTTTTAAATTTTACTTGTTCTTTATTCCCGAACAAAATAATATATCTTATTGTTTAAAAACGGATACCAAGCTCTTCGCAAATCTATATCTATACTAATATTATAAAGAGGAAAGATTTGTATCTTTGTTTGCAATATATGGAAGTATGTGAGAACCATGTTTCTATTTATCAAGTGAAGGAATCTACCATTACCATATGTAATAAGTATAATAGTTCTGGGTGCGCCGTTCTCACGTATATTAATTTATTAATGTAAATATTGTAAAAAACTTATTTTTTTAAAAGAGTAAGTATGGAGTTTCTTGTGTGTTCGTCTCCACAACAAGCTACTTTTCAGAATGCACGGTAGATTTTTTTTTTATTACTTGTAAATAATTGTTAACGTTCAAAAGTGCCGCTTAATGTCCCAGTTGAAATAAATACATTTGACTTTTTAACGAATAAACTTAAAAACTACTGGACTAATTTCAAAAATTCTTTCACCGTTGGCAAGCTACACTATTCCCGGGTGACAATGGCTGCCTTTTATCCCTGTATTCCCACGGGAACGAGCACTACGCGGGTGAAACCGCGAGGCGTTCGCTAGTATTTCATATTTCGATGACCTAAATATATGAGAATCATTTAGTTTTCGAGCAATACCTATGTAATCTAACTGCTCAGTTTCCACAAAACCACTATGTACATCAAACACTACCCCTTTGTACTGTACAGTAAATCATCTTAACAGATTACAAACTGATGTGTTAGCGATTAAACACAATAGGTAATAGGCAATTAAGCGATTGCATCGGGCGGCCACTCATTCGTCTAATGCAATTACTTGCTTTCAAACCGGAAAGTTGACGTCATCCATTCTAAAGCATCGAACATACCGAGCAAAAAGAGCTTAACAGGTGAAACTTTTGTAATGTTTTATAAACCTGTATTTTTCGACTTTGTTCCAAAGGTAGTTCTTTGATACGGGGGCCTTTAAAATCTCAGTTTCATAGGCCAGTCCCGACTCTTTTATAATTCTGCAGATTTTTGGTAAGAACTGTCACATATCTAGGCAATAAACTGTCACAATTTTTTTTTTCTAACCTTGTGCCTTGGTGAGGGTAATTCAAATTTAATAGTTATGAAATCAATGAGAATACTTTATCGACTGGCTTCTTCTACCCATTCATGCATCTATATATAGTCTAGCAAACTAACATCTCACATCATTATAAGAAAACACTGCTCGAATGTGAGACTTGATTTTTGTATAAATGTTGTCGTTGGTTGGCAAAGAGCAGAAGTTTAGGTTTCCTAAAATATAACGAACAAATCTTAATTTAAAATGTTTGCCATTGTAAACCAAACTTATAATGGACACAACTTCATAATGGAGAAGTCTATTATGCTTTGCAGTATGCTATATGACGTCATAAAACAGTATCTCAGGAATTATTTAGCTGGATCGATATACCTGGATTTAATTGGCATTGAGGGGTTGAATTTCATTAACACGATCCATGTTTGGATAGCTTTTTGTTGTCATTATTATATTCAATTGCTTTGTTAGCAGTGAAATGGAGTGCATTAAAAAGTTTCAGCGAGCGATGGCGCTTTGACGTCACGTCTTTTGTATAATCAAGGGAAAATCATTAATTATGTACAGTAATATACATTGTTCAAGATATTATCATATTTACTAGGAGCCTTAAATGAAGTGGTATTCTAGCAGCACAGGGGATTTTCAAAATTCCAAAATGTATGATAACGGTTGAGCATCTCAATCCTCAATTTTTTCTGGCAGTTTGTCTAACTAAGGGCTAAGTTCTGAAAATGCTCATGGAGGTCGAGCCACGAAGCAATGCTAGTGCAAAATAAATCCAATACACATTCAAACACTCGAACAAAATTACTCCGAACAACTTCAAAAGTTGGAAACTCCCAAAATTTATTAAGCTGGCTAATTCAAAATTCAATGGTCCTAATCATAATTTAATGAATCACGAATTATCCCACCTCTCTCGAATTTTAATTTAAAATGCAATGATATTACAGAGAAAATTCGAGGCCTCTGCGGTTGACGCTTTTAAACTTAACTTAATTAATATAACTTTATTGATACAGATAACCTTTGTTACAAAGTAAATAGTAATAAGTACTTAGCGATTAGGTTACAAGTTCAGAATAAATAAAGGTAGCTTAAATAATAGAAACCCTGTCTCCTAAACTAGGAGAAACCTGTGACTTAGGAGTCAGTGTTGTACTGTTACCCCGAATAATCAGACGCTAAATTATTATTGTGAGAGGAAAATTGCATGGAGACTTCAGATTAAGTTTTTAAATGTGAAACGCTGATAATGGTACCTACATGATTGGGAGAGGTAGGAGATTTAATTTTTATTGGAATACTAAGTGTTGTCTACCCAACGGACGCAGATAACAGAACAGAGTTCTTACTAAAAGTTGACCATGGCTGCCCCAGTTACCCTGGATATGTTAAATGTAATCATAATAGTCTTTCTGACATGGCGGTCAATCTCAGCCTAGAGACAAGTGTGTGCGCATACACAAGTCCGCTCTCTGTTCCCTCACTGCCTTAGTCCGATGGGATGACAGTCCGACTCTAGAGAGATTGGTTTTATTTCCTCTTTAAATACCGGGTAGTTCACACTGACAACGTCCAAACTGAGAAATTCATAATAGAAAAATCCAACAACATTTTTCCGGGCCGAGGAGTTAAATCTACACTAATATTATAAAGAGGAAAGATATGTATTTTTATATGTTCGTAACGTATAAATTTAAAAAAAAGTACCACTTTCAAAAATTCTTTCACCAGTAGAAAGCTATATTATTCCTGAGTGACATGGCTATAAACTAATTTAAAAGAAAATAGAGATCCTCAAGAAAACAATAATGTAACCCAAACTGGCAAAATTTTGCGTATAAAATTCATTATTTGGCGTGCGCTGATAAATCTATTGATACATAAAAAATATGTGCTACAGGATTAAAATACTCATTATTAGCTACAAAAGAGTCCGGGAGGGAATATATCTTACTATCATAGATAAGTCACAATAACAACTTTTGTGTTCTAATATTTTATTAGATCGCCGGTAGAAAAGGAAGTTGTTTACATTCGTATCGTAGTAATAATTCTTATTCAAATAAATAGTTTCATCATCAATAGTATTCATGTAGCAATAAAATGTATGGGAACAAAAAAAGAAATTGGTTGGGAGTACCTTGGGTAGGTAGGTAGCCAGTTGACGGGAGCAAAGCCGCGGGAGACAGCAAGTAATGTATAAGTAATCCAACTTCATATTATACTCTTCGTTGCTACGAATACAAGTTCAATACCACTTCCGTCCCCTAGACTGAAGTCTAAAAACATTATAAATATTTAAATTGTTTTGCAAATCCAGTTTCACAGAAGACTGTTTAAATATTGTAATGATGCTTTTAGTGGCAACTATTCCTATTCTATTGCCTACGGGGGCCATTAGCTTAGTGGCCCATTTAGTTCAATCAAATTACCATTTAGTTTAAGTAGATGAACGTATTCACCAGGCATTGTGGGTAAACAAAGTTATTTGCATCTTGTGGCATTATTTTTGAGTAAGCCCTGCCAAAGATGTAGAAAAAGAAGCTTTTTTAAACATCTTAGGTGTCACTGTGTTTTTCACAGGCAACTTTCTAACAACTAGGCTGAAAATGTTTCCTTGTTTTGTCGTATAGGATCTTTTAACTCGTTGAGGATCTTCATCGTCGACTAGAGTTTAAAACACAAAACTAAAGACTTTGCGCATCTCAAGATGACTTATGAAAAAAAGAAACTACCGTCCATTCAAACCCGGACCAACAGAACAACAAAAATGTTGACGACTCAAAAAAAAACAATGAAATAAGACATTTTATATTTCTCACAAGAGAATGAAATTTCTTGCGTCTCTTAACCCTCAAGATGAAAGCAGAGGGTCCCCGAGAGCGGTTTATGAATCTACTCGGAATTTCATTACGAAATTTCGTTCAGTTCTCGTGTCATCGATGGCTTGGAAAGGACGTTCGGTACTGCCTACTGCTTTTATTTGTAGCCCAAGTATTTTACGAGAGATCTTGTCCTTTGTGGTGATAGGTTTTTTGTATAGTTTGTACAACGGTTGTGTGTTGACTTCTGTACTTCATTCATTGGTGTTTTTTTTGTAAGATATGAATCGTTGGTACTCTAACTTAACATGAATTTACATTCCTAATAATATGGGGAAGTAGGTACGCTACAAATGAGAAAAGTGATGGAATCTTAAGAAAACAAAATAATATTATGATAAGTTTTGTATATTACTCAATATGAATGCCTTCCTATGAATTTGTATCTGTTACATTCTGTATATAGCAATCAAAATTAATTTACTGTATCTCAAAATATTTTTCCCAACTTAAATAAAGTGTTTTTCTCGAGAAAAGTCTGTAAAGATTTGATAAATCGATAAAATATTATTGTCCCTTGAAACATTACAGATATTAACCGTTTATTCCAATTTGTTTATGATTGACATCTTAATAATACTGTCACAAAAAAAGATCTATTTTACGTGTCGAATCGATGCTCCTTTTTATTTTATTTGTTATTTGACGGTACTTGTCAGGTTTCTTTCAGTAGGTTTTCCTTCAGGTGAATTGAAAGGAACCATGAACATGTACAACTTTTACTACAAAACCCATCCTGAAATTGTGACAGGAAAACAAAGCTGAAGAGAACCTTACAGTAGGTACCTATGCTGTAAAAAATCACAATGGAGTATGCATCTTTATATGCCCTTGTATCTTTTTTCAGGTCTCACAAAAATATGACATTGTGAAATAATAAAAATGAATTGAAATTGCCTGCTGAAGGGAACTTTACCCAGGCTGTTTAAAAACCACAATGTACTTAGAAATCTTTTATCAGGTCTCACAGAAAAATATGGCAAAAAACCTAGTATTTAAAAAGAACCAGCCCTAACTGCCCCACAATTCCAAACCACATTTTTGCCCCGCTTAGTAGCTGGCGGTTAATTACTACAGGTCCATGCGAGTTTAATGAGACCAACACTAATTAGAGCCTCCTGCGAGGAGATATTAAGGTTTTTGTACGATGATGAAAATATGCCTCTGCCCACCCCTTTGTAAAATCATCTAAACAAACAAATACAATAAAAAGGTAAAATTATTTGTTTGTGGAGCTAATCTCTGTAAGTAGATACTAATTTGATTACGATTTTTTTAACCGACTTCCCAAAAAGGAGGAGGATGATCGACATTATGTTTGTTTTTTTTTGTGTATGTTCACCGATATCTCCGTCAATTGTGGACCGATTTAAAAAAAAAACTTTTTTTGTTTGATAAAGTATGTTCCGAAATTGGTCCCATTTTAATTTGGTGAAGATCTGATGAAGAACTTCGGAGATATACAACAGAACTCTTCAATAGATAACGGCAAATCTCTCGGGATTGCTGCAATCGCATGTCTGTTTATTGTTTATACCATTTCATAACATAACATCACGCCAGTACGCTCATAAGAGGTACGCAGATCTCTCATTTCACCGGTTATGTTCAAGTTTCATGAAATCTATTCTGGCGTTATAGTTACCTTACTGACTTGCCGTTTAGGTAGCTACAACTAAAAAGTGAAAAATAAAAAACTTTTTTCAAAAAAATACTACCGACTTCCAAATACAAAACCACAAAGTGAAAAATAATTTTATTTTTTTAAGTCGGTGTCCATAACGCAAAAAATGGTACTTACGAAACGGTACGGTAGTATTTTTTTGCAAAAAGTTTTTGATGTAAACTTGGCTCTTTCCTTAATATCTCTTCGTAAGAGTTCGTCGCATACATTTTTCATTAATAAAAAATGCATCTCAATTTTTCATTAATAAAAAATATTGAGTATCTCGAAAGACCGCCGTTGTTGCCGTTTTTGAAATTAAGAATATTAATAAATGTAGGTAAGTCAAATGTCAGATGCTAAACTAATATGAAACAATTCAAAAAATAATTGCAACAGAATAAGATTTAAGTCCATTCAATCTGGGTTTCTTTGTGCCATGTTCTTACACTTTATATATTTGTTTTGTTTTTTAGAGTTTTATTAATCGGAAATAAACATTTAGGCTTAGGGGTTTGGCTCGCTACGTTTTCGAGTTTTTAACGTTTTTAATTTTTATTAATATATTTTTAGGAGTATGATAAAATTAAAATATTGTGGTTTTGCAAATTCGACATTCAGACGCATTTTCCAGGACTGGGTCTAGAATAAATGCTATGCAATAGCTTTACCGCGGCAGTCCCCGAGTGCCACACGTCTTTTTTTTAAAGCCACATAAAGGCCCTTATAAACACCACATGGTTCGCTTGGAATCATGTTTATACAGCATGTCCCTCGTGAAACAATGGCTTTGAAAATATTCTGAATAAGTGATGGAGGGAGCTGTTGTCATATGTGTATGTAAAACGTGGCGCCTGTTATGTATTCCCTGAAGGTGAACCAAAGGTATGCTATTGTACAGTTGCGTTTCATCAGTAGATGTAAATGATTTACAAGGAGCTTACAGCATGTTCCAAAGAAGGGCAGTGCCTAAAATAATTGTCTTTTTAATTAGATATTGTGAACTATGTCTAAGGAATAGTTCTCCGTCTTCGAATGCATTATAAAGCTTCTAATTGCTGAGAGTCACAATGGCGTGCTAATTGTACCTGTTCATATCAGACCACTTAGCAGGAACTGGGATAAGTGGCTAGTGGCTGGAAGTACTGGGAGAAATCTAATCTAATAACTTCGAAAGCATTATGCAGTAGGAACACCTACCAAATCAATGTATTAAAGCCTAGCGCTTTGTAATGAGGCTTTACCTATCCCAATATTACTGAAGAACTTTAATATTCGCATATTCAATAGCAAAATCCAAACCATAATACAATGCCCAAATACCGTCATGTGCGATATCTATTTTTTATATGTGTATCAAAGAAACGTTTCCTAGAACAGAACCGTCGACTTATATATAAGTCGACGGTTCTGTTCTAGGAAACTTCGTCTGCCCGAATACAAATATTTTATGGAAACTTGAACAACACGGAAATGTCAAACACAACGACGGATATTATATTGAACCAAAAGTATAAATCGTTTCTTTGAAAATTGTCTTTCTATAAAACCAAACAAAAGAATAGGTTCTGTTTGAATTTAGACAAACTTCTTATAATTTTTGAATCCGCTAAACGAAATTTAGCGTACTAAAAGTCTCCGATCTGCTACACTTCTTCACCTTATTTTTTTTTTATTTGGGTTATCGAAATAATATCCTTATTGGACTGAATTGATTATGGAAACTCCGTCATCATCATCTAACATACAGATGAAGGATGTCCAGTGCTATGCCACTCTATAACCATCCATACCAATATTATAAATGCTAAACTCGTCGTTCTGTCTGTTTGTTACCTTTTTACGTAAAATAGGCTCAGACCATGTTCTGGATTAAGATATAGGATTCTTTTATGAGTGACCACCATCAAAAATGGTTACACCTTGTAACCATTTTTTAATTATTATTTTTTTCTCGGACGGTGCCGCTTGCAAGAAGCTTTTACCTACGCTATAATTCTTCTTCAATGCCGAAACAGTTGCGCATCAATCTCTCTTGCACAGCTGTTCAGACGTTTCAAAACGTTTTTACAACCCATAACAGACCGTAGTAGTGCAGAGTACACAACCGAACCGTTTCAGTACTCTGCAGGTACACCATCTATGACACTATGCAGTCCTGCAGCCTCTGCAGGCTAATTAACTGTAAAACTTTTAATAACTATAGCGTAATGACTGCTCGTTACGGGTTAGTTAATAGGTTTTATGACCTGAATGCATAAGTATAATGATGCTACGAGGAGGAATGTTAACGCTATTTTGCTAGGGACGCTTTAGTATTATATTCTTCTATACGCCATGGTTAGAGATTATTCAGCCAGCGGGTTGGTGGCATCAGCTTGACTGACTTTTTACGCCACAGCGGGCAATCGTTATTAGGTACTTACTGTCACTCGTGGAGCCTTCACGTTGCACCCTTAAGTGCTTTAATGCTTGTGTTTCTTAATGACTGCTTAATAAAGAATATTTCAACTCTTTTTATTTGGAGTGATTTTGCTGTTGCCGTTGACACGAAAAGAAGAAGCTTAGATATAAATAAATAATGTATTTGGCCTAAATGCAAGGAAACTGCTTCAAAAACAATACCAACCCAATTCATACAAAAGCCTGATGCATTTCATGATTTTTAGAAGAAGTATTGTATTTGGTTAGGATCTTTTATTTCTAATTAAAAACAAGTCACACAAAGCCGTTTGTTCGTATTTTTCTTGACAGTTATTTATAGTAGCAGCATATTTGCAGTGCTACTATCAAATAGTGCAAGCAATTTAACCTTTCAACCCTGAAACATGACAGGTGACTGATGCAAGCCACCATGAACTATACCTAAAGCTCAGGAAGTTGTGTGTTGTATTCATAAAGCACTGAGAAGTCAGGTGTGGTATCACTGTCAGGGTACCAACCAATGTGCAGCGGATTGTTCAGTTGTATTAACTTACATGCAACATTTGTTAGGCTAGGTCTCGATGAAAGCGATTTGAATATTATAAAATAATGTAGTTCTTTTTATGCTTTTAAAGAAGCATAATTTTATGTCGGTTTATGAAGCTTTCGTTTTATGAGAGTCGAGAAATTTGAGTTCAACACCCATTGATTGTTATGTTGTTATAGAACTATAGGGTTGGCCTTAGTATGCAGGATCCTGATTTTGGGCCTTTACCTTTTACCTTTCAAATGATACTCCCCATAACCCTAACAAACGCGTAGTTTGTTTTCATTTGTGTGTAAAGATACTTGCAATAGACCGTCATTATGCGTTTACATGTGCGTTTTTTAAGTTATATTTTGTTGTTTTTTTAATTATTTATTGTTGTTTTATAATTACTTATTATGTTTCATAATAATTTATTACTACTTTAGAAAAAAACAACCAAAAATAAAATAAAACATATTTTTGTACGATCATGAAACGGAACGTTTGTCGCCAATTTGTAAGTCAGTGACCTGATATGACGTGTCATTTATTTTGTTCTTCTTGTAGTTAAATTTACGTTATTTATTACACTTCATGATTAAAATACGTCGAATCTGGTCCAAAACCGAATCAGGTCACCCCGACTTCACGTAGTCTTTTGGCTGCTACCCCTAAAGTGTATATTAAAACCGGAGGCGCGAAGGGAGAGCAACCCCCGCCCGTTGTTTTTGTGTACATAAACTCAAAACTTAAATATTATGAAAACTATTTATTTGCTAGGTTTAGGACCCCCTACCTTAACATTTTTCTACCCAGAAAATATCCCTATTGTCTCAACGCTACCCGCTCGCACTCCTACCATCCCCATCTCCGCCACCTACCGATGTGAGTGACATCTAATCTTGGAATGTCGATGTGCGAAGCCTACGAAGGCGACTGTTTACTTTTACTGCAGCCTATCTGAGTGTCTGCTCCAGAGACTCTGATACGCTTTGACATTACATACATAAGGTGAAGAACGGTTTTGTGTCTGACGGTTGTTTATACATGGTGGGCAAGAAATCGTGGATGAAACGAAACATGGCGATAGTTGCGGTTATTTGCAGTAGTTCCTAAAGTACAATTTGTTTTTTCTTCAAATCTCACCAACTAGCGCCCTTTTTGGAACGGAACCAAAATCGTGAAAAGGAACACTTATGGTGCGACTAAGTGTGTCTGTCACAGCTAGATATCTCAAGAACTACTAATGCTATCAACTTGAAATTTGGATTATTTTTAGATGACGTTTGCCCAACTATATTGCAATTTTTTTTTTTTGCAACAATGACTTAAATGGGTACTTAAACATTCGAAGTGGGCTACTAGGGCATGTAGGGTATCATATGAAAAAGCGCTATTTGCACATTCTCAAACATTTTATATTTTAGGTCGTATTGTATAGTCCATATATTTCTAAACAAGCGCTCATGAAAGCAATAGATCCTAGTGACGGCTTTCAAATTGTAGGTGTCAAGAAGGCTGTGAAGTCTGGCGTCGTGTTACGTGTCGCTAACGATTTACAAATCAAAAAGCTACAATCGGTCGATGCCATTAGGTCCGCTGGCTTGCGACTTGAAAAACCAAAAGGCCGTAAGCCTCGTATTTTAGTTAAAGACGTCCCATCCTCAATGGAGGACAGTGCCTTTTTGCATGCGTTGTACTGCCAAAACATTAAAGACGAGTTGTCATTAAAAGAAGACGAATTTATTAAATCAACAAAAATCATACGTAGGCGTTCGTTAGACAATGGTCGGAAATGGATAGGCATTGAACTCGAGTCCGCGGTCCGGAAACATTTAGTCTCGACCAAGGATAAATTGTTTATTGATTGGGCGACTTGCCGTTTCATTGATGATGTCGATGTAGTACGTTGCGCACATTGTCAACAGTTCGGTCATGTTAAGAAACACTGCACTATTAAATCACCTACCTGCGCTAATTGCTCTGAGACACATGAAACCAAAGACTGTCCGCATAAAGACAATTTAAATTATATACCGTCTTGCGTGGCGTGTAAACGCTCTAAGAAACCGTCTGACCATCGATGTGGATCAGATGGGTGTGCCACTTATAAACTTAAACTCGAACAACTTATCCTCAACACCAACTACTAAAATAATGGATAGATTAACCATAGGACAATTAAATCTCCACAACGATAGGGTAGCGACTTCTGAACTGGACAAACTAATTATCGATTATAACTTAGATATCGTGCTTGTTCAAGAACAATATTAAAACGCGCGTTTACGTCACAAAGTAGTACAGTTGGATGGCAAAGCACGAGCTGGAATTTACGTGGCGCATTCTTCTAACTTCACAGTAACGTCTTTGCGTAATCTAATGACACCCCATTGTGCCGTTGCGGAGGTCTCATCGTCTTCTTTTAAAGTTTACGTTGTGAGTTGCTACTTTCAATATTCAGACCCTGTTGCTCCTCATATACATAACCTCCGTCACGTCTTGCAGTCGCTCGCGGGCTGCAAAGTTATCGTTGGCGCTGATGTTAATGCGTCATCATCACTCTGGTATGGCAAAGTTCGGTCTACGGATTATGAACGACGCTGCGCTGATGAAGATTTCATTGCTGAAATGAATCTGACTATTCATAATACCCCTGACGCACCACCAACTTTTTGCAGCCAAATGGGCGAATCTTGTATTGACGTCACACTTTCTAGTGCAGACGTACGCTTGGATAGGTGGCGTGTCCTACCGGACGCGTCTTGTAGTGGTCATCGCTTGATCGTGTACGAATTTGTTCCAGTTTTTACTCAGGGTACGTCACATGTCATTGGTAACTTTAGGTATAAATGTAAGGGTGCGAATTGGGAATTCTTTAGCTCGCTTGTTGCGTCTCACGCCAAAGACTTCACTCGTGATGGGCTTTCAGCTGAAGAAAGTGCTGAAATTATGTCAGACACCTTCACTTACTGTGCTGACATTGCCATTGGTCGTGGATCTTTGACCAATATACGTAGATGTGATTGGTGGTGTGACTACCTAACTGAACAGCGTAAAAATTATCGCCGAGCGCGTAAACATCTTAACAAGCTTAAAAAACGTAAGGTTACCGGTGACCCTCTTTCCATTGCGTTAAATACGTTTAGAGTTGCCAGGTCCCGCTACAGAGCATCGGTGGAAAAATCAAAGGGTAATTTATTGCGTAAAGTAGTAGAAAAATTAGATAAAGAAGGTCCGTGGTCTCCTTTATATCATGAGTTTAAAGCCAATCGATCAGTCGACCTCGCGTTTGTTCAGAATATTAAAGTAAATAATAAACACACTACCGGTATTGAGGAAACAACTGAAGTTTTGCTGAATACTCTTATACCTGATGACGTACTAGCTAATGACAACGAATACCATCAACAGATCAGAGTGTGGGCAGATGTACCACCTGAATCACCAGCGTCAGACCTTCCATCCACTGACGAATTTATTAACGTTGTCAAGAGGTTACCACTCAACAAGTCATCAGGTGAAGATAAAATATCTAATCGGATGATTATAGAAGCGTGTAAAACAGCCGGTGATGCGATTTTAACGCGAGGGCGTATTTCCTCGTATTTGGCGACGCGGATTTAAACGAATAATCCCGAAAAGTGGCGACAAACCCCCGGACGACCCGAAGTCACTATTGGAAAATCTACCGTAGACGCGGCCCTTACTGTTAGGAAAATAGTTAATACATCTGAACATAAATATGTAATTGGGATTTTTCTAGATATTTCTGGGGCTTTTGATAACGCATGGTGGCCAATGCTATTACTTAAAATGAAAAATCGAGGCTGCTATAGAAATATATACAATTTAGTTTACTCTTACTTTTTAAATGGTTCCGCGAAACTCAAACTCGGCCATCATTTCATGTCGAAGTCTCTCACCATGGGATGTCCTCAGGGTTCGGTTATTGGTCCACCTTTATGGAATTTAGGCTTTGATGATTTCCTCGCGATTCCGCTTCCAAGCGGCTGTTCATTAGCCGGTTACGCGGACGACGGTCTTCTGCTCATTCAATCAAGTACTCGAGCTGGACTCGAGAACTTGGCTGACACTTGCCTACGATTAATATCTCAGTGGGGCGATCGTAACCGCCTGACCTTTGCTCCGCATAAAACTTATCAGCTCATTTTAAAAGGTAATCTTAAATCGTGTCCTACTATTAAATTTAATAACGTTCCGGTAAAAAGGAAGCAGTCCGTGTGCTATCTTGGTCTTGTGTTAGAAAGGAATTTTGCATTTATAGATCATATTAAAATCGTCGGTGAAAAAGCAAAAAAGAACTTCTATGCCTTAACGAGAATATCTAAATCTACGTGGGGACTGTCTTTTTTGACTTTAAAGACTATTTATGGGGCTACTTACTTGGGTTGTATCTGCTATGGGGCGCCTGTTTGGGCTGATAGGGCCACAATAGGGGCGGTACGACGTAAATTACTTCAGAGTCAGCGTATGGCTTTGATATTCTTATGCAAAGCATACAGGACGGTTAGTACTGAGGCCTTACCGGTACTTGCTGGCGTACTTCCGGTCGACCTTGAAGTGCAATGTACTATTCCGCAAAAGAGACCATGGTCGCGGACTTTTTAACGCGGAGTGACCGTGCCAAAATCTCTAGATTATTTAAACCACATATTGACGTCTGGGAGGAACTTTTATCCGAATGGCAATGTAGGTGGGATAATTCTATCAAGGGCCGACACCTCTACCAATTCTTTCCATCCGTTCGCGTGCGGCTGGCCAGGACGTGGCTGGAGGTGGATCACTGTGTTGCCCAATTTCTCACAGGGCATGGTAACTTTAAAAGTAAATTATTTTCCTTCAACTTTGTTTCCTCGCCATTATGTCAGTGTTCTACATCTGACTGTGAATATGTACAATCTGCACATCATATCTTATGGGAGTGTATTCTTTGGCAGAATGAACGCAATACTATGTTGAATAATGTACAGGCTGTGTCAGGAGCCGTTTACTATACGGACCTTGTGGAAACTAGAACAAATTTCCGTGCGTTCAAGCGCTTTTGCCATACCTATTATTGGAATCAAATATAAAAGCTCACAATGTTAGGACCCATTAATATTAATGCTAATTTTTATCCGTGGTGCTAGGCAACTGGGCTTATCCCAGTTGTAAACGACCCTTTGTGCCTATTGGTCTTGTTTGTTCTGTCTCCTGCTTGATATGGAGGGAAGTGGAAATTTGTATTTTTCTTACTCTTCCATTTTCTTTTCTGATTAATTTCGTTGCGGGATCCAAGACAGTTAAATTCATTCTTCGGGTCTTCGTCGAGCTTCATTGCCTCGGCGCTTTTCTGGTGGCCACTGTTGATTCTGGCTTTCAGGAGTTGCAGTGGTTTGGGAATAGTGCGGTGGGATTGTCCCAAAAAAAAAAAAAAAAGTCGCTTGGGTCAAGGCAGCGGTAACTCTCTATCAAATTTAACCGCGACCCAGACAGGCATCGGTCCTTTATTTTTGTCTAGCGGACCCCGTCAGTTTTTTCATCTCTATGAGGCGCGCGTGGAACACCTACGCGCCGTCGACTCAGATCTGGTCTGGCAAGCCCGCGCCTACGGTGGTCCGGAATCTGCTTGCGACTCCCGACGTCAGGGCATCTCCTGCGGTGGCTTATGACGCTGCCTACCCGCCCTGGCTGAGTAGTTGCATTTAAACCTTACATACCGCGACGTACATATTATTTTAAGAAACGGGCCCCAAAAGAAAGTAATTGATGACCCCTGAACTAGTGTGATATATTATGAAAGCTATAGATTGGCCTAGAACTGCCTGGTTGGTCTAGTGGTCGCAATCACTACTGCTGAGCCCAAGGTCCTTTATTCAATGCCCGGATCGGGCTAATTGTTATTGGACTTTTCCATCTGGAATTTAGCAGCTCGGAGTTTGGACTTATGCCCGGTTGATGGCATTAGGCTAGCTGGGGTGCGAGCCTATTAAATGGGACTTTAAATAAACTGGTGAAATATGCTTGTACCATAGGTACCTTCTGCCTAACGGTTCGGGGAATACTAGCTTGATGTTATGTGTGTTATGTTGGCCTAGTTTTTTTTTTATCTCAATCTAAAATGCAATAGTGATCTTTCTGCCCGACTACATCTTTTTAGGACCTAACACACACAACACAACTGCTAGACCTTGTGCAAAAAAGGGTGTGAAAAAAAAAGTTTGATGTGGTCTTAGCAACACAGCATCTTTTTAACCAAAGGGTAAAACGGGACCCTATTACTAAGACTCCACTGACCGTCTGTCTGTCTGGCACCAGGCTGTATCACAGTTATACTTGACAGTTGAAGTTTTCACAGAAGATGTATTTCTGTTGCCGCTATAACAACAAATACTAAAAACAGAATAAAATAAATATTTAAGTGGGGCTCCCATACAACAAACTTGTTTCTTTTTCCTTTTTTGCGATAATGGTACGGAACCCATCGTGCGCGAGTCCGAATTTCACTTGTTTATAATTTAACTAGCTTCTGCCAGTGGCTTCGCCCATGTTAAAAATCTTGTGTTATCCCAAGAGAACATTATACCGAAATTAAAAGTATATGTGCTATTCCAGACTATAATGATTTCTGTGCCAAATTTCATACAGATTCGTTCAGCCATTCCGGCGTGATTGAGTAACAAACAACCATCCATCCAAACTTACGCATTTATAGATAGTAATAATTTATTTTCAATAATATTGCATTTTACGCACGGGATCGGTCAATGTGGCGACGCCTGGGGAAGGCCTGTGTCCAGCAGTGGACGTCTTTCGGCTGAAGTGATGATGATGAATATTTGTTCATAACATGTTTAATATACTTAAGGGCTAGAAAATGTTACACATTTATATTCTGAAAGATAATCTTTCCTGTTGCCAAGAAATTTAGAAAAATTTTTCTTCCATATACATACAATCTTAAAAGATCAGTTGTTTTTTTGCAACGGAACCCCAAAAAATGTTTGTAAGACTACAAAAAGGTAAACTTCTATCAAAATAAATTATGACCTCGGACATTAGTCAAAAAAGACTGAAGAAAGATATAAAGCTGTCCCAAAAGATAATTCTTTTTTCGTTTAATCCTCAAGTGGGTAATATTTTAGTAGCTTATTATCTTTTATATGAATGAGGGGTGGCTCAGCTCTAAAAAGTAGCCGACCCTTGAGTTACTAGTGACATAAAGAATTCCTCTAAAAGTTTCTGTTTTATTTTTACGGTGAAAATATTTATTACAGAAAATGAAATTGTAAAATAATGATTCTATTAATTTTTCAAAACGAACAATATTTTTATTTTCGGCTTATTCTTGCTTATTTACATCAAAAAAACGAATCTAAAAATTCTACGAAGTAGTCACAAATATAACTATGAACAAAGTAACAAGTAAAATTTAAAAAAAACCCTCGACACATTGTTATTTCATGCTACATAATTTATCTAGTATTAGACACGCTTCGATCTAAAATCTATTGAAAACTTAATTATGACACGTTTACAAAACCGTTCATAACTTCAGAACGGTTGAACCGATTTTCATCAAACATAGCTAAGAACACTTTCGATAAAGATTCAAAATCGGTTCATCTGTTTAGGAACTATACACTGATGCCACAGATAGATACACAAACACACAGGTACCTACACAAGTCAAAATAATAACACCCCTCTTTTTCTGTCCGGGGTTAAAATTGTATCTACATAGTACAAGTTAGTAGTATACTTTCTGTTTTGGCTGTTACATTGAAAAATATGAGTTTATGTACAGAACACTGACCTCTATCATACAAGAGAGGTCAGCGGTACAGAACAACTATTTTCTTAATATCCCTCGGTAAACCTAGTGCTTCGTCAGTCGTCGGATTTCTATCAGACTTCCAATTACAATAATGCCTAGATTTTATAAAGCAAAGATAAGAAACAAAACAAAAAACAGACATGCTGAATATTAAAAACCATGTGTTCAACCCCAAAAAATGTACATATTTTAGATTCTACGCCTCTGTTTTACAATTTTAAATTCGTGTAGGTAACCGGATTTCACGTAGGTAAGTTGTCGGGTGGATCTCATTTTGAAATTCAGACCGGTTATTCGCTCAAAGCGCCCATGAATGAATTTTAATATCTGCCCCAACACCTGAAGAAAATTTTCAGTTTGCCTCATTCCCTCATTTCGGATTCTCTAAAACCTTCGATAGTCGACGACTGCATTGTCTCGGTAAGTAAGATTTTATTCGGGTTTTATTTCATTGTCTTATTGTGAAGACGTTTCCTTTGGGGATTGGTAATTAAATATTTAGAACGCTGAGAAGAATCAAATATGAATATTTTGTAACTTTTGATTGTGGTTTTATGCTTCTACTTTTTAATTTCTGGGTCCATTTTATGTCTGTACTTATGGGGCTCGAAATTGATTTTAATTATTTACTAAGCCCGTGGGATAAAATTAAATTAAGGTTTATCCATTGTTGAAATTTAAAGCTATCTTATCTTATCTTATCTTGTGGAGGGGCCGAGAATTAACTCGGGACACTTCGACCCATTGGGATCTATTGTGGTCCCCTAGATACCTTACTCCTCCTCAATCTCGTTGAAAACTCTTTTCATGAATCTTACAACGAGACTGGGAGATATGAGCCTATAGTCTTCTGGTCTTGGATATCCAACCCCTAAGAGACTCATTCGCTTACCAGCCAGTGCATCGCATGTGCAAAGAAGGTGCTCCATGCGTTCCGTATGTTCCCCACACAACCTGCACATGGGTGTCGCGGTTAAACCCATCTTCATGAGCATGTCGTTGGTTCCAAAGTGCCCAGTAAAGGCCCCAAGCAGGTAGCAGATTTGCCCCCTGCTCATGTTCCAAATGCATTCCCGGGCTTTGAACGTAGAGCCTAGGAATTTCTTGGAGTGTTTAGACCGGTGCTAGATTGCCAATGAGTTCGCTGTCTGTGATCTGCAAACTCCCTAAATGCGGCCTTTACGAGGCACGTCGAGATGCCTACACATGGTACTGGACCCACAAAGTCATTTGCTGAGCCCTCTCTTGCCAGTTCATCTGCCATTTCGTTACCATGGATTCCTTTGTGCCCAGGGACCCACATCAGTCTTACCCTGTTGTGCTTCCCAAGCCTGTTTAGGGTTTGGACAGCATCCAGAATAAGTCCGGAGTCCACTTTGTAGGATGCCATGGCTTTGATTGCAGCCTGACTGTCACTAAGAATATATATGGATTTACCTCTAGTTCCTCTATCTATATTCTCTTGAGCACAGGTTATTATGGCATAAGTTTCCGCTTGGAATACAGTTGCCATTTTCCCTAGGCTTTTGCTACATTTGTAACCTTTTGCGTATATTCCCGCCCCTGTACCTGATTCCATTTTGGATCCATCAGTGTACCACACCAGACTGTCTTGTTCTGGTGGATCGATTCCCTTCGTCCAGTCCTCTATTGTAGGGATTTGGACCTTGAAAGACCTTTCAAACACAAACATAGTTTGCATTTTATCGGATAACATGCTTGTTACCCGATCCAGGCCTTCATTCCCGTCAAACTTTGTATGGTTGGTCCTAGGCTTAGAGGCATCCCATAGTCCAGCCACAGCAAGTCGATGTAATGTCTTCCTTGCCTCGAATTCAACCATCATATGCAGAGGAGGGATATTGAGGTATCTCTCAATCGCTGCCGTAGGTGTTGTCCTGAAAGCACCCGTGATGCCTAGACACACTGTTCTTTGTAATCTGGTGAGTGGCGCTTTGCACGAGGCAAGCTTTGTTCTGGGCCACCACACTATGCTGCCGTATGTGATAATAGGTATTATCATTGTCCGGTACAGCCATCGTATCACTTTGGGCTTTAACCCCCAAGTTTTACCGTAGGTGGAACGACACATGCCGAACACTCGTAGGGCTTTCGTCGTAATATTTTCCACATGAGTTTTCCACCTGAGTTCTCTATCAAGCGTTACACCCAGATATTTTACTTCGGTAGACCAGGGCAGCTTTATTCCATTGAGGGAGAGCTCTCCTAGGTTTCCTAATTGTCTCTTCCTCGTGAATGGAACAATGACTGCTTTGCTTGGGTTGATAGAGAGGTGGTTCTTTGTACACCATTCCTCTGTCATCCTCAATGCCTGTTGTACTAATCCAGAGACTATGTTCGGGAATTTACCATTAACCATTATAGCTATGTCATCTGCATAGCCTACTGTGTAGAATGGTCCAGTATTGAGCTTCGTAAGTAGCGAGTCTACTACCAAGCACCACAATAATGGTGACAGCACTCCACCCTGCGGACAACCTCTTGTTGTTTTTGCACTAAGTCTGTCACCCATCAGTTCCGATCTGACTATTCTGCTTCTCAGCATATAGTCAATTCAGTTGCACGTGGTATCATTGATGCCATGTTCCTTTGCAGCGATGCGTATGGACTCAAATGTTGTCTTGTCGAAGGCTCCCTCTATGTCGAGGAAAGCCCCGACACAGATCTCTTGTCCCTCTAGCGCAGCCTCGGCTCGACTCGCAACATAGTGCAATGCCGTTTCTGTAGATTTACCAGGGCTGTAGGCGCACTGTAGTTTATGTAGAGGGAAGATTTTAAGTGGTCCCTCTCTTAGGTACCTGTCTACCAGTTTCTCCAGAGCTTTTAAGAGAAAGGATGATAGACTAATTGGCCTGTAAGCTTTAGCTTCTTCGTAAGTCGGCCTTCCCACCTTCGGTATAAAGGTGACTTTGACCTCCCTCCATGCCTTGGGTACGTACCCAAAGGCTATGCAGGCTCTGTAGAGCTTACTCAAATGAGGTATCAAAACAGATGCCCCTTCTTGCAATAGTATTGGGTAGATGCCATCCGGACCAGGGGATTTGAGAGGCTGGAAGCCCGCTATGGCAAGCTTCAGTTTATTTTCATCTACCACTTTCTTTGCCGTGAGCCAGTTATTTTTGGACGTGTGCCTTGTGAGCTCGTCCCTTGTGACTGGATCCTCTTCATCGCTGTCGCGTAGTATACATTCCGGGAAGTGAGTTCTAAACATCACGCCCAGAGTGTCCTGTCCAGTTTCCGTTAGATACCCATTCTCATCCTTTACAGATGATAGTGGGTTTGTCTTAGTCATGGACATCGCTTTGCACAACCTCATTCCATTCGGCAGAGCTTCGATGGAGGTGCAATGCTGCCGCCAACTAGTTCTTTTGGCCTTGCGTACCGCCATCTTATACCTCGTCAGCATGCTATGATAGTCAGAGAAGTCTTTCCTGACTTTTGCATCATTGAAGGCCTGTCGTGTTTCCTGACGTATTTTAGCTAGTTCAGGAGTCCACCATGGTACCCTTTTGCAAAAGGCCTTTTTCTCTGGGCAGTTATCTACCCATGCACCGATGGTGCCCATCTTGATTCTATCTGCTTCAAATTCTATATCTAGTATGGAATTGAGCTTACCTTTAGGGCTCCCTAGATTTACTTTTAGGTCCCTCCTGTACGAGTCCCAATTTGTATGTCTTGGGTTTCTCCTTCGTCTAGTTTCGGCTTCTGCCGCCGTCCTAAACCTAAAGCATATATAATTATGGTCAGACAGAGAGATTTCGTCCGATACATGCCAATTCTCGATGTAAGCGCTGGCCTTGTTTGAAGCCAGTGTCAGGTCAATAACTTCAGTTCTCGCCGAGGTCCTGAAAGTAGGTTTATTGCCTGCGTTAAGAATTTGTAAAGAAGAGCTTACCACAAAGTCCAACAAATCCTCCCCTCGTTTGTTGACATCTGAGCTGCCCCAAACGACATGGTGTGCATTCGCATCGCAGCCAAGTATCAGGTCGAGGTTTTCTTGGTTGCCGTAGTCAACCAGTCTTCTGATTAGTGGTGTTACTGGTTCCTTTTGTTCATATGGGAGGTAGGCAGAGGCAAGGATAATTTTCCTTTTCTCTGTGCCCATCCCCACTTGGATCAGAGTTGTTGTGAGATCCCTGTAACAGAAAGTACGTAAGGGCATTGCCTCTATACCGCCCCTGATATAGATGCAAGTCCTCGCGTCATTAGTTGGACAGTCATAGAGCACCATGCCTCCTGTCCCACCTAAGCCTTTTATAGTCCCCTTATACAGATAAGGTTCCTGTATCAAGGCAACGTCAAATGTGTTAAGCTTCAGTTGCCGAGCCAGAAGGGCAGTAGCGGCTCTGCAATGATGCAAATTAATTTGTACACACCTTAGTCCCTCCATCTTGGATTATTTGATGGGCCTGTGTCAATATAGGAGGGCCCTAGTTTTGAGGCTCCTCCTCCATCGCCTGGCTCTCCTCAGGAGCAATCGGCGACTGAATCCCCAGGGTGTCGAAGTCCCCGAGGATGTCATCCTCGTGGTCTGCCTCTGACGCCCTGGTCCCAATCTCTGCCTCCTGCGATGCGCCGTAAGCAGAGATTTCCTCGATGGCCTCCTCACGTCGGTGTAGTCCATCCTCGGAGGGTTCCGCCTCTGCTTCCGCAGTGGGTGCCTCTCCCTTATCTTCTTCCAGGAGCTTGAACGAGTACCGTTCAATTCCTCCTGGAAGAGAGTAGCCCGCGGCCTTGATGACCCCAGCGGACACCCCGTCCATGAGGACGATACGACGGATGCCGGTCTGCTCTGTGAGAGTATTCACGACCTTCCAGTCGCTCGTCCTCAAGGCAGGGTTAAGCCGCTGGAGCAGTCGAATGGCCCGGGCAGAGTCCTGCAACGCCAAGTTGCGACTCTTCCATGCCATTTTGACTGGCTTTGGAAGGTCCTTGGCGTCAACAACCTTGAGTTTCAAGGAGCCAAGTTCCACATTGTGGATGGCCCCCCGAAACCAGCTAGCTGCATCAGAGTTGTCGCAGGATACATGAACTGCACCTGCGACAACTCCGGGAGCAACCGTTAGAACAGGCAGAGGATCCGGCGCCACTTCCAGTTTCCCAATTATGAGCTCCTGGATTGGCACCAAGTCCTCCGCCCTCAAGTACTCCTCCGGGTACCTGACTGTGACGACAGCGAGTTTCACAGTCGCCACCGCATCCCTAAAGGATCCGGTTGAGGATGATTGCCCTTGGGTCTTCATCCTCTTGGCCGCCATGTCCCCGCTGTCGCCGCTGAGAGCAGCACGCGGTCTCTTTGATGGGCCCTCCGTAGGAGTCCCCTCTAGAGCCGCCTGCTGTCTCAGCTTTTGGCGCTTCTTTCTGCGCGCCCCAGATCGTCCAACCGGAAGCCAGCCTGGTTCATGCCGGCCGCCGGGAGACGACGAGGTGCTGTCTTTGCCGGTCGCGTCCGGGGCCCCAAGGTCCGAGGTCATTCGACCTCCGACACAAGGGTCACGTGTCGCGCCAGTTTTGGCAGCACCTTTGTGCCCGGTGGGCTGGTTTGCAGTTTCGCCCTTAGGTGGTCCCGCAGTAGTGCCGGCCGTTCCGTCATTTGACAGTCCCACCGCAGCCCCACTTCGAGACGACCCCACTGCAGTCTCGCCTACGGGCGCTCCTGCTACGGAAAATGCAGTCCCGGCTTGCGCCGGTCCCGCCGTCTGGTGTGCAGTTCCGCCCTTCAACGGTCCCGCAGCAGTGCCGACCCTCGGCAGTGCCGCAGCAGTACCGTCATTTGACAGTCCCGCCGCAGCCCCACCTCGAGACGATCCCACTGCAGTCTCGCCTCTGGACGTTCCTGCTATGGAAAATGCAGTCCCGGCTTGCGCCGGTCCCGCCGTCTGGTGTGCAGTCCCAGCTTTCGCCGGTCCCGCCTTTTGGAGCGCAGTGCCAACTTTCGCCGGTCCTTTCGCCTTGTGGTTTTTTTTTGATGTTAAATCCATTTAAAAAATCCCGATATAAATTTCATCTCTCGACTTTCCCCACCCTCCATGGAGTGCCCAAGTGGCGATGCTACGGTAGCACCAGGGATTAGCCGAGAGATATAGCCCTCCCCCATCAGTTGCTCACGAGACTGCACGACACCAACTCACACTACTACCACTAGCGATGCGAGCGAGCGCCGCCGTCTGCAAGCCCCCAATGGGAGTGAACTCGCCTGGGGGCCGTCTGACCGGACCCCGCAGCCGATTGACCATAACTGGCTAGGCTACGGCCTCCCGTGTCGGAAGAAATCCGGGCCAAAGTGATGTGTTGTGTGCAGCCTGCTCCACTCAATCACCAGGATCCCTTCATCCCTCCATACGGGTCCCCGCGCACGGCACAAACACGCGGGAGGTCATTGCTATCCAACATTTTCTTTGTTCAATGGTGGACACCCAGGAGCATGACCTCGCCACCCCTATGATACGTCGCCCGGTGATTTCAGTTACGTCTATTTCAGAGGGAATTAGACCAATAACAGGGCGGCAACCACGAGAAGGAAAATCACCGCACTTGCCTTGAGGATCTACACGACCGTAGCGCTCTCCCTCAAGACCACGCCACCTTGCCGGCTCTGAAGGAGCCAGGCAAGGTAGGACTGCATCGACAAAGCCAAGCCCTACAGGGCTTGTCGCTGACAGCTCAAAGCGTAAGTTTGCTAACACAGACCAGCCCAAATTTAAAGCTAACAAGTGCTTTGGAAATAACAAAAATGAATTATCGAACCACTGTGTCTTAATTTTTTATTTTTCCGTATCCAAAGGGTAAAAACGGGACCCTATCACTAATACTCCGCGGTCGGTCTGTCTGTCTGTCCTTCTGTCATCAGGCTGTATCTCATGAACCATGATAGCCAGGCAGTAGAAATTTTCACAGATGATGTATTTCTGTTGCCGCTATAACAAAAACAGAATAAAATAAATATTTAAGTGGGGCTCCCATACAACGAACGTGTTTTTTTGCCGTATTTTGCGATAGTGGTAAGAATTCCGGCCAAGTGCGAGTCCGACTCGCACTTGGTCGGTTATTTTTTCTATTGTTAAGCGTAAAACCCTAAAAGTAAGGACTTTTAGGGTGAGTATATAAAATATATAATCTTTTTATTTTATTTTTTTAGTTTCTTACGACTTATTGTCATAAGTCGGGCCTACGTTGTCCCCCCATATCTAAGTACTAATGCTGTAACATGGAAATATTGTAAAACCAAACCATTTTTAAAAGAGTAACCATGGAGTTTCTTGCCGGTTCTTCTCCTTAGGAAACGACCAACCCGAACCTTGCACCTTTTGTCGACGTTTTATAAGTGCCCATGTAGGACTATGTGAAATAAAAAAATTGATTTTGATTTTTGATTTTGACTAGATATGAAAACGAAGTACTACGAAAATAAGTTAGGCCCTTTTTTATTAACTCCCGACGGAAAAAGAGGGGTGTTATAAGTTTGAGGTGTGTATCTGTGTATATGTGTATCTGTGTGTCTGTCTGTGGCATCATAGCGCCTCAACGGATAAACCGATTTTGATTTAGTTTTTTTTTGTTTGAAAGGTGATTGTATTGAGAGTGTTTTCAGCTAAGTTTGAATAAAATCGGTTCAGCCGTTCAAAAGTTATGCGCGTTTGACTGTTTAGATCGTGATGTTTTCGCAAGATAAATGTGTCGGGGGTGTTTTAAATTTTGAAATTTACTTGTATAACATGAAAATAAGTTTATTAAACTAAAAATCAACTTTAGTTAAACATAATTTAATTACAAGACATAGATCTTAATATAAACCCCTCACTTATTTCCCTGATCATTTAAGGGTTCCTCAAATCACGATAACGAACTCCGTCATCATAATAATAATTTAAACCCATCAGAATAATATAAGCATATTTTTTTTTATTCGGCGCTTTTATCATTACCCCTTTTATTTACGCACTCAACACGTTATATTTTTTATTTATATATAATTATTAAAAGTTTATAATAGGTGAGTTACCACGAAAATGAGTAACTGTGGTTTTCGGTAAAACGCAATGTACTGTATTGATTTAACGGAATTTTCAGTTTTGTATGCGGTTTGATCTTTATTTGTATTCGCATAATATCTATTTTTTTTTTGTTTTTTTTTTTGATATTTTTTTTTTATTATTTTTATTTTATTTATTTGTTCTCCTCTTTATTTGTATTCTATCTTTTATTACTACGCTTATAAAACAAAGTCTCCCGCCGCCGCGTCAAAACTCAAAAACTACTGAACGCATTTTCATGCGGTTTTCACCAATAGAAAGAGTGAGAAACGAGGAAGGCTTTTGTGTATAATTTGTCACGAGCGAAGCCGGGGCGGGTCGCTAGTAAGTAAAAATATAAGTATTTTCTAAAAGTTTAACAATAGGTAGATTTTTCAATGAAAATGTTGATTAATCATCTTTTTTTGACCAGTCTCCATACGCTCAGATGGCCTCCGTCACAGCCCTAGGTACTAGGACACTATAAATTAAGGTTTCTAGTCACGTAAGCGCACTTGGCTTTTTGCGACCAAAGTGGACCCCTACCATAACCGTCAGCTGGAGCGATTGGGTGGGTGAAGGACAATTTATGAAGGAAAGTGATGAAAATGATAAAGTTTTTCAATGGTTTTCTGGTAAACGTTTGGATGAATAAACGAGAGCAATATAAAAGAGCGAGAAAGCGTTCTAGCCACCTAACCACTTTATTAAATTTGCTGCTAAATCTTAGGACCATTGATTTGATTGTTAGTTACCGCTATAGTTGTTCTATCTCACTAAGGCGGATGAATCATAGCAAAATGACTTTTATTTCGACCTCAGTAAAGTCACGTAACAACTATACCAGGATATTTGACGGCCAGTTTACTGATCACATACTTGAGACTAAATCAAGCTTTTACAAAACCATGTATTTCACACAACCAAAACTGTTGTGTCAGTATAATTTTACGATCCGAATTATACAATCCACTCTATTAATACTAAGAAATAAACAAACACTTATAACGTAATGAAATATTATAAGGAAGGTGACTGATCACCACTGCTCTCAAAACGGCGATGGAAAACATCGTGAGGAAACCGGCATGTCCTATACTCGGAATTTTAATTCGATTCCAGATTTGACAATTTCAGTGTTGCAACGTTATGACAAGTACTAAATAGTGACGTTGCAAAATTATTCGATATGGAAATGGAATATTTCCGGATCGATTCTTCTCGTTTATAATTTTACTCTCGTAAACTAAGTATATCAGGAAATTAAATATTTCTGAACCGATAATTTAGTTTTGACGATTAATTAACGATCTGAGACTTTTCTTTTATAATTGTGTGTGAAATAAATAAAAAAATGTGATCATGAGAACAAACACAATGTAACAACACTTTAACAAAAACCCAACAAAATATCGATTCGCAATGAAATAAGATATTCGTGCATGTGACTGCACGAATATCTTATTTCATTGCGAATCGATATTTTGTTGGGAGAATGAAGCCGAATGACACGATAAACAAAATGGCGATAGCTGCACGAGCGCGCACGGGTTGCCAATACTGAAAACTATCGAGGCTCTTGTAGTATAAGTTTTGTTTTTAATATAAAACAAAAATATTAACTTTTTATAAAATAGAGCAGCGATTACTAATTAATAAATAATTATTATGAATAATTATGTATTTATTTAAATAAAAATCAATAATTTAGTCTTCAATTGGCACACTGATGGCACACACACTGATTGTTTATCGATTTTTGTGTTCATCACTACACTATTATATGTGGTATCATTATTTCACAAAATGACAGTAGCTAATGTCAAATCTGGAATCGAATTAAAATTCTGACTATAGATCCAAAAATCGAAGGCATGTGACATCCTCCAACCCGCACTGGGCCCGCGTGGAGTATTACAGCCCATTCTCACAGGGAGGAGGCCTATATCCCAGCAGTGGGAACATTAAAAGACTGTTGATGAAGATGACTGATTTATGAAGTCCACTTTTAACAGTTGAAGATAAGTCCAACGTTTTTCATAAAAACACTTTTCATAAAACCAAGAAATCCCTTACTTCCAAACTTAGTTAACAACTATGAAATAAGTCATAAAAATTAACTCTAGAGACAAGAAACTGTTGATGTTCTAGTTTATTAATCTACAGAACCCGACGAAGGTGCTAACCTTGAAACTATCCGGCTTATTGTTCAGATATTCATAAAAGTGTTGGGTGCGAGCTGCCGGGGATCGGCATACATTCTGGCAAGAAGCGCTACTTAGTAAAAGCTTTTTAGGATTCCGTACCCAAAGTGTAAAAACGGGACCCTATTACTGAGACTTCGCGGTCCGTCTGTCTGTCTGTCTGTCACCAGGCTGTATCTCATGAACCGTGATAGCTAGACAGTTGAAATTTTCACAGATGATGTATGTCTGTTGCCGCTATAACAACAAATACTAAAAACAGGATAAAATTAATATTTAACGTGATTTTTATGCCGTTTTTTGCGATAATGGTACGGTACCCTTCGTGCGCGAGGCCGACTCGCACTTGGCCGGTTTTTTTTTACATCGTTCTCACATATATGTATTTTTCGTACAAGATTATTGTAACCAAATACTTGTAAAAAACTTTTTTTATTCTTGATTATAAAGTACCTATTATTTTTATTTCTGGACATTTTTCTGGATTAAAAATTGAGTAATTTTTACTAGATATCTTTTGAATAGATGACCTTAATTTGTCAAATTAATAGATTTGGTTTAATACCGAAAAAATGGACAACGTTTTATCTAAGCGTGTGTGTTTGTATCTAACTTGTATTTTTTGTATGGGGTCAATCTGCCAAACCATTTTCCAATTTTGCTGGAGTTGGCTTCCAATCTAACAGGATGCAGCTTTCCAGTATTTTACATGGACCGACTGCCTATCTGACCTCCAAAACCGAATAACTAAGTAACACGATACCCCTTGGTAAGATTGGCGTCAGATTTTAAGGCTAACTACCCTTAATTAAAACGACGACAATCGCCAACGACCTTGAAGGAAAAAAATGCGCACTCGTTTCACACCCGCGCGACCCAAAATTCAGTAGATTTTTGTACTGTTATTATTCTAAGATTTTAAAAAAAGCCTTAGATCAAAATTTAGATAATCAAATTGTCTTTGAGATGGTGACCGGCCCGGTGGTTTTTGTACGTTTTAAACTTTACGAATGAATTACACTTTGTTATATGAATAAAACAAAAAAAATAAAAATAAATAAAATAAATGTTCATAGATCAAATTATTAAGAAAATGGTCCAATATTTTATTTATAATTTTTCCAAAATTACGACTAGCCGCTTAGACGTGATTCTCATTTTAAAATCAGCTACTGAGTTGTATCTGCGCCTTAATATGAGGCAGTATATTAAAGCAACCATTCTAAGATTGTCTTTTGCCCTCACTTTCACTATCTCAGAAAAGAAGATTAATTTTCTACAATTTTGATACAAAATCCTAAAAAGGGTTTTACTAATCTATGCAAAACCACAACCTCCAACTAAAGTTCTGTACCCAAACCAAACTAAACTTCACAAAACGAGTTATCAAAATTGATTTATTAAGCAAACAGCGAGATCATCCGTTTTATCCACTTTATCCTTTCAGACTACCCTCCAATATTTTAACATGGAAAACCTCATTATTAACTCTCCCAACTTTAGGTACATCAAAAGGGATTATTCGTGATTTTGCATGAAGATTTGATTGATTTACCTAATTTATTTGTAAATATTGGATCGTGTATTTTACTTACGGACAGGAATTTGTGAAGAAGTGAATTTTTCAATTCGATAAATTAAGGTTCAAATATGAGTTCCATTGACGTGTTGTACTATGAAAAAATTATATGTAGTTTATTTTTCGGGTTCTTACGATATTATAAAAACGCAATGGCCGCTACTGCTATGCTAAAACGGTTTGATTTGAGCATACCACATTTATTGATATTTCAATGTACCGTGCATGTTTTGCTGAATTAATTTTATTACTTCTTTCTTTTCTATATAAGAGCATTAAATGTACACAAAACCCGTGGTTTACAGTCAAAGTGATAAATGTCTCCTTATTCCACCGTTCTCAAGCATTTACACGCTTTTGCATGTATTACGTAGTGTTTAGCTTGCCACGCCATTAATTCCTTGCAAGATTTACTACGCTATAAATTTGAACCGTGTATTCACTTCTTTCAAGCGTGCGGTTTCCGTGAAAAAGAAATAGGTTGGATTTCTAACGGTAATTTAATCCATTGAAAAAAGTCCATTGTTTGACACCTGAAGCCAAAGCACACAATACCTAAGAAACGGCAATATTGTGCCTACACATCACTACATAGCTCTAACTAGGTATTTTTCTCTAAAACAACGATAGGCAACTTTTCTTGCTTGCTTGATTTAGTCTTAATCTAAATCTCATCTTCGTCTAAATCTGAATTAATATTATGAAGTGGCATAATAGTTTGTTTTTATTTTGCACCGAAGCACCGATCCTTTTACGAAACTCCATTCAGTGATAAAAAGCGACAATAAGACTTAGTGCCACTGTCAACTTTTTCTCCCGAATAAAAGCACGGTTTTGTCGAAATGACCACTGCAATAAAGGCACGGGAAAGGCTAGTTCATTAAGTGCATGATCTTTACTATGGAATCTGCAACTTGTACGCTTCTTAAAATTGGCTTAAGCAATTCAAAAGCCATTGTGTCTCGCGTGCATCCTTGTTTCAGGCACTCAAGGGTTAATTCTCAGATAAATAAACTGAAGCGAAATTAAAGTCCCTCAGTTGGAGTCACCTGTACTGTACTATGTACTACCTCTTCACCAGGTGTTCCAAAAAAGTTAGCTCGTACAAAATTCCAGATCATAAAACTCTGAACAATTCTCCTCACATAATATCATAACATAAAACGACTCACGCAGACGTCATTTACTTTCAGTTTCCAGGAAAGATAAAATACTTTCACTGGGAAAAGTTTTATCATTTCCTCTAAAGCTGAAAGTTGATTCACGTAAGATTTGTATTTTATAATGATGCTTGATGTTCCTTAATATACCTCCTAAACCATGAAAAATTGGAAGTTTCTCACAAGGTGAAATGTAAAATAGTAAGAAATATATTTAATAAACAATAATCTCAAGTTTTTTTGACTGTCAAAGTTGAGCTCGGCGAAGGTGGTGTGAGGATTTCATCAATTTGCAGGCTCTAGACAAGTGAAATTCGGTGTCAGCAAAGACGTTACTCGAAATGTCAAAATGTATTGGATTTATCACGTGATTTTTCGGTATCGCTTGTCAATCCCATACAATTTTGTCTTTTGACAATCGCTATCGCCACGCTTTCGAGAGAATGTCACTTGTCTAGGACCTCAGACATCCCTACCAGTGAGTTCCCGCATTGGTGGGAGGTGAAGCGAAGAGGATGCCGCCCCTCCTCGGCTCCTCACTCGTCAGGGCTATTGCCGATTAAGCCAACGACCTAGCAGCCAACAAGTAGGCCGCGGCGGGAGAGGAGTGCGGGTATTGCGATGCGCCGCTCTTCCTACCTTCGGCGGCCTGGACTGGGTCGGCACCGTCTGATGGTGGACGCGGTGAGGCCGCAGGGAAGGTCCCTATCCCCTGCGGCAGTGGTAGGTGGCGGAGCCACTGACCTGACCCGTCACAGGGGGACCAAGGGTGCCATACACGGGGTCGTCTGGCGCCCATTTGCTGGTTTGGTCCCTGGGGTTGTCACGGCGTGCAATGTGTTCTGGTGCGCCGGTGATGGGTGTAACCCCCCAGGGGAGAGTCTGGTGACGGACAGCCAGCAATATAAAAAAAAGATTTGGTTAATTTACATTTCCAAACAGATATATCGCGAAAAGTTTTTTGAAACATTCAAACACTATTGTTGGAATGAAGAACGCATGTATCATTGTAATCCAAGTAAATTATGTCAGCATCCATACCGGTAACCATAAAGGGTACAGAACCCAAACAAGAAAAAAACAACAAGGCTGTGGTTGAGTAAGCAATCAGGCAACGGTGTTCCATTAGATGGAACATTGATGTCTATTCAACCAAAATGTGTGGACACAGACCTAGGTTGTTAAAATTATCTGTACTTCGGCGGTGTAAACCTAGTAGCCTTGATTATATTTAATTATAACAGTTAAGAAAGAATCCAAGAGGTTTTATTTATTGTTTTGAAAGTTTCAATGTAAAAGTTAGGCTGTGTGCAGATCCAAAACAAAACCGTTTTGTCTCTTATAACTGTTTTGGTATCCAAACATTCCTGACTGTCCAGATTATGTTTCTTTATTGAAGACAATTAAAAAAGGAAATCTTAATAATAAAATAATTTTACCCTATCTGTTCAGCTGCCTACTATACTATACTATTAAACGAGCAATATTTGTACCTAATATACCTATTTATAAACAAGTTCTCGGAACAGCTCTAACGATTTCGATTTGCATTATAGGGGTTTTCGTTGGCGAAAAATCGATCTAGCTAGATCTCATATTTAGGCAAATTCGTTTTCTCTGTATTTTCTTGCAAAATGCTGCCGTCTGAATAGTGTAATGTAATGATAAAGGCGGTGGCCTACTACTCCAAACCCCAGCTATGGATAGGTTAAAAAGTTTTCTCTATTTTCATCCGAGCAGAGCTCGGTCTCCCAGGTACTGTTATAAACGAGATGACTCAACTAAGGGCGAAGCATCTCCTAATGGCACTTTATAAAATTACTCTAAGAGAACAGTGACTGATTGCTGCCTCATAGATCATAAGTTTTCGGACAATTTAGGAATCCATCTCGAAGATTTGTGAAAATCATTTTCAATGTCTCGTTATTTGGCCTTTTGCCATATCATTACCAACTAACTATGCGAAAAATAACTTTCTTTTCAGAAGTCGGTGTCTTTGGTATCATTTTTTTTTCGTTTTTGTCACCGATTTCTGAAAAAAAAGTTATTTTTCGCTTTGTAGAGTTTTGTTTTGGAAATCGTTTCAGTTTTTGTGTTAAAGTTTTTATAATACCATGAAAATCATTTATAGCCAGAGGGCTCATAACAATTTCAACAAGTCTAAACACGACTGCGATACATTGTTTTATAATGGAGTTCCGGTGCCTACCTTCCGGCTTCATCACCAGAGCAGTTCGATGGTACCATTTTCATTAGGACTATTTATTTAAATATGCTTCACGACAGTTATTTAACTATTTGGAATATCTTATACCCAAAACCCACCTACCCACCTACCTATATGTATGCCTATAAAATTTAAGAATTTCCCTCGATTTCCATGGGATCCCCTCATCAGACCCTGACTTGGTGACAATGGTACCACCTGGAGAGACCATTTTTCAAACAAAAAAAAAAATATTCAAAATCGGTTCATAATTGACGGAGTAATCGGTGAACAAAAACAAAAAAAAGCAATGTGAAACACAGAACCTCCTCCTTTCTGGAAAGTTGGTTGAAAAATAACCTATGTCCGCCCTTATATGTCAATTTTTCATGTGCCACTGTCACTGCGTTGGTTGAGGTCACGGCGTTTAACATGCAGGACTTTCTTATTGTGTGTGGGCACTATGCACGAGCACTCAGTTAGATTTAGCTTGGCAAAATACGCGTACGCTTTTCTCTATCATACATTATAGGCATATCAGTATGCATATTACTTTCTTCTTTGCCTCATCATCAGCCTTTTAATGTGCCCACTGCTGGGACAAAGGCCTCCTCTCTGTGAGAGGGAGTGGGCTATAATCCAATACGGATACGGGCGGATTGGTAGATGTCACGTGTCTTCGAATTTTTGGTTCAAGGACATGCCAGTTTCCTCACGATGTTTTCCTTCATCGTTTTGAAAGCAGTGGTGATGAAATAATTTACACAAAGGTTCGAACCCACGACCTACAACTTGTAAGTCGCGGCCGTTACCACTGGGCCACCACTTGCCTAACAATACACTAAAACCAAAAGAAACTTTGTTCAGTATGTTCTTACGTAACGTGGATATTATCTCATAATTCCCTCTTTTATTAAAAGTAGACTGTAAAATGAAAGTTGTAAAATGCAAAGACAATTTTTCACACTATCACCAAGAGTGCCGAGAGTAAAGCTAACACTTGGAAATTAGCATTTCCATCTACTGTAGTACTAGGACAAATATTTGCCACCCACTAGAGTGAAGTGGAAGACATTTTCTTTTCTGTAAAGTCTTTTAAGCTAACTGGAAAGGCGCGAGAAATGTGATAATATTATTAGAACGTAGAATAATGCAATTAAGAAAATGTATGTAATTTAGTTATTCAGTTTTTGTGCATATGATAAACAGCGAGCGAGCAAACGATTGTGTGTCGATTGTGTGTCTACAACATATACACTGTAGATAATGACTTTTATGACATAACGCGTTTGTTCGCGCGATGATTGCTGATTGCTGTTTCTTACGTAATAAGCCTGCCGATCCGAGTCTGTGATTTGAGTTCCGAGTTCAAAATGTTATGAATTATCATGGAGAGAGTTCGAATGTAGTGCGTAAGCTTTCCTACAAGAAGTACTACGCCTATTTCGGAACCGATATTTCTCTGATTCGGATCGGATGTAGTGCGTAACTATAAATAAATTAAATTCTTTTTAATATTTTTTAGTGGCTATTCTCGCCTTTTTCTTGAGACAATAAACATAACAAGCAAACTGTGTTTGTATTATATGTACGCTTATGACTGATAATTCAGGGAATAAACTTTTAAAACTTAGCATAACCATTTTGACACAAGTATCGTTTTTAACCGACTTCAAAAAGGAGGAGGTTCTCAATTCGACCTCCTGTTTACCTCTTAATTTTTTTACTATGTGAAACGATTTCGATGATTTCTTTTATTTGTAAGCTGGTACATTTCATGTCGTCCCGTGTAAATTTGATCAAGATCTGATGAAGACCTTCGCAGATATAGGAGAACAGAACTCTTCAATAAATGACGGCAAATCTCTCGCGTTTTCCGCAACCGCATGTCTTTTTATTGTTTACACCATTTCTTAACATAAAATCAAGCCGGTATGCTCAAAAGGTGTACAGTTCACCCTGGTGTACTCTCATTCCACCGGTTATGTTCAAGTTTCATGTTATTGGGGTAATCTATTCTAGCATCACTTTGGACATTAAAGGTACCAAACTATAGAACTGGTTCGTTATATACCACAACGAAAAAGTAAAAAAACGTAAACAGGACCACTGACTTCCGAAATTGAAGTATTTTTTCATTTTGTAGTATTTTTATTTGGCAATCGGTTGTATTTTTTTGTAAAAAGTTTTTTTTCTTTACTACACAACAGTATGAAATCAATACGAAATCTACTAAGACATCTTCAGGAAACATTGAATTTATGCAAACACGGATATTAGTGTTATTGTATTTTATGGAGTTTCTTGTGCGTTCTTCTCCATAACAAGCTACTTTCCGAATGCACGGTAGAACCAATTTTTATTCCTTGTAAATTTTTATGTATCTAACGTTCAAAAGTGCAGCTTGGTGGCCTAGTTGAAATAAAATATCTTTGTCTTTGTTCAATAATATCACAACACAATACGGTCATTGCAAAGGCAAAATCTAATGGAAAGTGAGCTCGAGATTAAACAAATTAATTAAAAGGTGCATTCAGACTAATGTATTTCAATAAATAAACGATCCTTTAGTCTTAAACAAGGTTAATTGAAAACAATATTTACAATACTAAAATACTGTTGTCTGAAAATAATTACCTATTTCGAAGCTACACACAAAATGGCGTCATTAATCAGAACGTTGGAACACCTGGTAATTGATGATCAGTTGCGAAATGGAATTTTCGACAGACAATATCCGAGAAACAATTGAAATTTGTATATTTTACTATGCCTACGTGCTCATTGGTGAATCGAATGTTTAAAATTGGACGGACAACGTATGTTACATGAGGCTGAAATTCTTTAGGGATGCTTAACTGGCTTATCAATGTAATCGTTTGAAAATCACAAAGCTTAACGATGATAGCTTTGTGATTTCACGTTGCTCATAAATTGATAAATGTGATAAATTGTACTTATTACTTTTGGTGCTTGTTTGGTTACAATTAATGTTATCTGTTAAGGCTCAACACTGCTATTCCTTCTTTATTTCTTATGTGAAAAGATTGCTGATACGCGCGAAATATTTCGAACCACCAATCCGGCTAAGTAGCACAATTGATTTACTGATTACTCTAAAGGTACCGCACTTAAATTAAACGAAGTTTTATTATATCGTAGGATACCTAATTTCTTATGTTTGGACTTTTTGAATAATTAGAATATAAGCAATGATTTTAAAATATATTTTCAAAACGTAATTTTCTCTTAAATATACTGTTTTCTAAAATAACAGGCATCCTCTAAATGAGTGGCATTATCCACTGCAATGTTCGATAGCTACACCAGAAAAAACCTTTGAGCAATCAAGGTTTTCTGAAAAGCGTGAATAAAAACAACTTTTTATTTTATTCCGTGCTGGTATACATTTGCAAAATGGGAGTGTATATACCTGTCTATCTTTGTGAGAGTCACAGACCTTTATTAAGATTAACCCTCCATGATGACAGCATTCAATTACTAACTTAACAGCTCAACTCAATCATAACCTCAGCCGAATCTCATGAAATTCCAATATGTTAATAATTAAGATAACAAGAAGTAACTTGCTAAACATTGATTGATCCTTCTATCCTAAACTAACAGTTTGTTCGTCTAACTGGCGTGCATTTTCATGATTGGGGACAGAATCTACATTCATCAATCATTGCTTGTTAAAATTGATCAACCTCTTTTATGGGTTAACGATTTGGTATGGATTTTCGGAGGGTAGTCGCGTCCGATGGGACGAGGAGTGGGGGTAATTAGATATCATTTATATCGGCAAAACGATAAAGATCGGACGTGCCCGAACGGTGCTATAAATCAATTAGAAAATTTTAATGGTGCCACATGCTATCAAAATATGAATAATTGAAAACCAATCTTCAATCTGCGTTAGTTAGAAACATATGAATCATCATCACCTGCCTAGCCTTTTCACAACTATGTTGGGGTCGGCTTCCAGTAGTTAGAAACATATGAATGAAAATTAATATTATAACTGTTTAAACAAAATTACAATTTCAACATTGAATGTAACTCAACAATATCAAATTCTTGAATACCTGCATGTTAATTATATGTAGACTATTTTAATAAAAACGAGGCAATTTCTAAAAGCATAATTTCACATTAAAATTGGACCTCATACAGTGGAACCGTAGAATCCTACTCATAAAACAGTTGATACTGGGGAATTAAAAAGCAATTATACAGGGTGTTTGGAAGGGAGCTGTACATACGCCTAGGGTAGAAACTAGGGATAGTCTGCTACCTACCCCCGCCCATTATATTGACCTTGGCCTCAAGGTTTTTTTTAATTTATTATTATTTTTTATTTGACTTTTTTATGATTTTTTGACTAAAACTACCTGTAGCTCAAAATCTATCCATGGGACCGGTCGGCTAATGGTCTTGTTTTAATCGTTAGAGTCTTAGGGTCCTGCAAAAAAATATTTTACACCAGAAAATTGTGGAGAAGAAAAGTTATGGGGCCTGAAGTACCGTAGTAAGGTAAAGAAATAATTTTAAGGGCAACTTTCTATGGGGTTTAAAAAAAAACTAACAGGGTTGGAGTTCTTCTGATTTTTTTAAAACATCCTCAGTCCATGCCCTTTCTAACGATATGCTAAAAGTGTAATTATCACTTTTAGTTTTAAAGTTATTAATTAATTTCCGCAACTAGGGCACTTCAAGCAAAAATTTCAACTAATGAAAATTAAATGTGTTCGATCGTAAAAGGATGGCAAATGAAACAAAAAATTTGGTAATGACTAATGTCATTAAATTACAAATTTTAATTAATTACAAATTTTGTTCAAATTGATGACCATTGACCTGTAAACATGCTCGGCACCTCTTCCTCATCTCCACGGTCACCGTTCTAAGCAGCAGTTCCTCGCGCATTGTATCGAATGCGGCGTGGATCCTGTTAATTAGAACCTCCCTTGTTGGTACTTCTTCTGCGTACACCAACTCTTTCGCCCTTCCCCAGACGTAGAAGTCGAGTGGGGTAAGGTCAGGCGACCTTGGGGGCCAGGGAATTGGCCCACCCCGACCAATCCAAGAATTAGGAAAGCAGTTGTCCAGAAGCTCCCTCACTGCTAGGCTCCAATGAGCAGGACAGCCGTCGTGCTGGAAGACTATGGGCCGATCTTCGTCAAACACTTCTTCCGCTAAATCAGGCAAATCGTTTTCGAGGAAATCTAAGTAGTTTTGCCCGTTTAGGTTGTCTGGCAAAAAGTGCGGCCCTATCAACCGATTACCGATGACGCCTGCCCATACGTTCACGGAGAACCTTCGTTGAAAACCTCTGTGCCTCTTGACTCTCGGGTTTTGATCTCTGGGTGCCCAGTGATGGAGATTGTGGTAATTTACAATTCCTTCCTTGTCAAACTTGGACTCGTCAGTCCAGAGAATACTCCGTAAAAAATTAATATCTTCCACGTCCGTATGGAGCAAGTGGCGGCAAAACTCCACCCTTCTTGCATAGTCGTTATCCTCTAAGCCTAAAACAATAAAAATATCAACGTTAGCGGTTTCCTTATGAATTAGTAGCTATGTAACATTGATTGCTATCTCTGTCTTTCCATTTCTCTCTCTCTCACACACATGCTCATGTTAATTTAAAAATTGCCTATGAAATTCACATGCTAGTTCATTACATAAGAGCTAAAAACAAAAACTTTATGTAAAAAATTACCTTGAACAGGGGTGTAGTGGAAAGGATGACGTCCATTTTCGCGAAGAACCGACCAGACTTTCCACACGCTTAAACCAAGCGTCCGGGCTACGGTTCTTACGCTTCTGGTCGGATCTTCCTCAAATTCAGCCAATATGCGTTCTTCCGCAGCCAAATTTGGTTGAAATCTGTTCACGGCTGGTTCCCGGAAATTTAAATTTCCGGTTTCTCGCAGACGCCGATAAGTTGAGCCAAACGTTTGGTGGTTAGGCACTCGCCGGTTAGGATACCGTTCTTGATAAATCCTCCGTGCCTCGCGCCCATTGCAATCAGCCATTCCATACACCACCAGCATGTCGGTGTACTCTTCACTGGTAAATCCAGCCATTTTGCCAACAACAAGGTAACAAATAACAAAACTTAACAAAAACGAAGTAATAACAAACTCAACAAAATTAACGAAAACAGTGGAGCGTCGTAACGGCAAGTACGTAAGTTAGCTAAGATGGGTAAATCTCGACTGACTAACAAAGACCCCAACGAGTTACCTGCCCGGCCCCGTCGACCCAAGAGCGAAAGAGACATGACATGACATGTTTTGTCTCTTACATGTTGCTCTCGTGTAAGAGTGAGACAACAAATTTGCCAACTGTAGGCCAAACTGGTTTAAATTCTGGAAATTACATTTGTCTTACAAATGTCGACTCGTGGTGGTAAAAGTGCCCTAGTTGCGGAAATTAATTAATAACTTTAAAACTAAAAGTGATAAATACACTTTTAGCATATCGTTAGAAAGGGCATGGACTGAGGATGTTTAAAAAAATCAGAAGAACTCCAACCCTGTTAGTTTTTTTTAAACCCCATAGAAAGTTGCCCTTAAAATTATTTCTTTACCTTACTATGGTACTTCAGGCCCCATAACTTTTCTTCTCCACAATTTTCTGGTGTAAAATAATTTTTTGCAGGACCCTAAGACTCTAACGATTAAAACAAGACCATTAGCCGACCGGTCCCATGGATAGATTTTGAGCTACAGGTAGTTTTAGTCAAAAAATCACAAAAAAGTCAAATAAAAAATAAAAATAAATTAAAAAAAAACCTTGAGGCCAAGGTCAATATAATGGGCGGGGGTAGGTAGCAGACTATCCCTAGTTTCTACCCTAGGCGTATGTACAGCTCCCTTCCAAACACCCTGTATTTTGATTGCGAAAGGGAAATTTAAATGTATTCTGTTAATACTCCAGCGACACAATGAGATTAAAATTGAAGAAATTCTAGCAAAGTGATATAAAATATTAATGCATTGGTTAACGGAGGACGGTGGGACGCGCCATCTATTAGATTTATACAAACTAGGTGGTATCTTTTATAAAGTATATAATTATAATAGTCGTATTCAGGATTTGTTTACTTATAAGAAATCTTTAATTACCGTCGCTTAGTCTAGAAATAACATTATTGACAAAACAAAAAGAAAATTAAAGAATTAATTAAAAAAATAATTTAAGAATTAATTGAAGAATGACATTATTGGCCCAGCGTAGAAAACATATTATATTCTACGCTGATTCATAATTTCATACACAGCAACAACCACGCTAAAGAGTTGAAACGATAAAATCTTGGCCCATTTATTAAAAGTTATCCGACAGCATTAGCAGGGTCGCTGGTTCCACCACAATTAAAACGGTTATGAAAATAAATTGAATGAAATACTTTCAAGTCCCGGCAATATTATTAAAAATGCTAGAGAAATTATGCAAATGGTCGGTACCGCTCGGCATCTCGTCATACAGATAGAAGTGCTAATAAAAATATATACTGCCTATATTCACACATCGTATGACATTTTTTGTAGATTCTTATTCTTATTAAATCTTCAAGAAAATGGTAAGGAATCTCAACAATTTACTGCTGAACAGAATATTCTATTTGCTTTTTGATGGGCCTACTACGCTTTGAAAAACCTTAATAGTTATGGGTTCTCGCTTTGGGATAGGACGAATAGCTTCGACTTTATAATCTTCTTGTTTGTCGACGTATCGATTTGGTTGAACAACTTCCCGATCTCCTGAAAATTCAAATCCGTAAATGGTTAATTTGAGATAAATGCTTTGATTTGAGTATCCAGCTTAGAAAATTGACCGTGGTCTTTTGGGCGCACATTCCCAGAATTTTGTGTAAATTCCTAACTCTTTGAACTTTAAAGCAAGAAAATAAATGGCAGTAATCGATACTGATGCACTTATCTTGTAAGTGTCATTGTGTGTTAAGGACTCATTCATCAAACCCTCCCCAAAATTTTCTTCAATCTCCTTTTTCTTGCAGTAACTCAATCTCTCTCTATAATTCTAGCAAACATGTACACAGTGTAGAATGACATCGAGTAAATTAACCGCATTATCTAACACAAACAATCCTAAGTTCCAAGTGATCATACCGCTACGATCACTTGGAACTTAGGATTGTTTGTGCAGCTGTACTCCTGGGGTGGGCGATAAGGGATTAACACCACGTGATGGTGTTAAGTTATGACGGTAAGACGTGGCCGTAATGTTTCGTCTTAGAGAGGTTGGCTGCATTTATCTTGGCAGTTCTCATATTTTCTTTATTTAATATTTTTGCTTGCACGAAATAGTAGTGAAGATTTATTTTACGGTGGTTTATTTTACACGCTATATTGAGTTTATACTAAAATCTAGAAGAGCTATATTTTTGTGAAGCATGAGGAATGCTTTATTTAGTAAATAGATGAAAAAGGTAAACAAAACTAGGGAAGGTTTTCAGTTTGCAGAAACAAACCAAGCACAAATTCGCAGAACAATATCTGAAACGTAAATCTCTAACAGAAGAAAAATAACAACTTGTATTATTTATTTCACATTTTGCAAGCAAGTCGCACACTCGTCAAGAAAAGTGGAATAGGAATTAAAAATGCAGGAATACGTTAGACGTTGCAGGCGTATGTTGTTAATAAAACATCTTTCACTTTGCACGATGCTTGTACCTCCTACACGTTCCTATGCACCTAGTACCTACAAGCAATTTATTTTGTACAGCTCGTAAAGTTTTCGTCGTTAACGTTTTAGCAGCATTTCTGCACTATTTACTAAATTGCTAAAGTTATAAGAGTACGGAAGATAAATAAAATTTGGAAAGAAATTTTAAAGAAAATTTGGTAACTAGACGATAAAAAAGAATTTGAATAAGAATACTAAATGAAGATAGCAAAGTGTTTAAGGTGTAATTTAGGCCATCAAATCTTTATTGGTAGTTAGAAAGGCTTTGATATATAAAAAAGTGTTCGTCAAAACTCCATAAAGTTTTTATTTACAAACGGTTCAATTTTCAGATATCTCGTAGTAGTGGCCGTAGGGAAAGGGAGCTCCATATCCGATGGCTCCAAACTTGGCGAAACCGTAGGGAGAAGCTGCGTAACCGATAAGAGCGGCGATGGGATCGCGAGCTGGCTGACCAAAACCAGATGTATCCTCCGACTGCACAGCATGATTTTGTTCATGTTTACGTCTTTTTAGTTCGCTTTTTAGGCAGCCGGGTTTTTGATTTTTTAAATAAACTGTTTTATTTACAACTTTTTAGGTATTTTATTTTAATTTGGTACATTTAAACAAATAAGTGTTGTATACTTTTGAAATCACCTCTTAAAACCCTTTATTTTGATACCGCACACGATGGGTTAGGAAGAAAAATAAATTTATTTCCCCCTCAAAATGGCGCCCAAAATCCGGCATAATTTCTTTCAAATATTTTTGTAGCCAATTACTCTAACAGAGTTAACACGAATCGATTGACGTAAGAATCATCAAAATCGGCCAACGCGTTTGGTCTCTAGAACGCCATATAGGAACAAACATACATAGCTACATACACGAAATTTGTTACTCATTTGTTTGACTTCTTTTACCAATCTTCTTTAAATTAATCGCATGATTCAATATCAACAACTATTTGTATCTCACATCGATTAAAATAATGTTTATGTATCGTTAAGTTAGTTATATTTTACGATAGTGAATTGTACAGAGGCTCAATGCCTAAGGCAAAGACAATTGGTAATCTGACAAAACTATTTAAAACGGTATTTAATTAATTATGCAAAAGGGTAATGATGACAAACAAATTATATCTCTCATTAAACGTTAGTGCGGGCTTGTAGTGTGAAAATTCTTCGTTTTCATTAACTTCTGTCATGCCAAAATAAATTGACAGAAAGAAAATATAAGGGCGGTTACGCTCTATGTTTGATCTTGTCCGTGATTTGAGTTCGGAGTTCACAATGTTCTGAATTATGACAGATTATGACGGATAGAGTTCGGATGTAGTGCTTAAGCTTCCCTACATAAAGTACTACGGCTACTTCGGAACCGAAATTTCATGAACACGGATCGGATGTAGTGCGTAACCTCCCTAAGTTGATAAATAAGGTGTTGACGGTAACAGAATGGTTTACTCGTATTGGGTACTTACGCCAATCTTTAAACATACTAGTGCCCAACACGAGTATATTTAGAGATTCACATACAAAAACGCACGCCATTTTTTAGAGTTTACTGTCGGTAAAGTTACTTTCATTAATAAAAACAAAATGATACCTCTATTTTCAGGCAGTAAAAAAACTAGTCTTATTTGAAAAATAAAGCTCCATTCGATCGGAGTATTTCACACTTAGATTCGTTATTGTATCAAGACACGACCCAATCGGATTCCTCGTTGATATATCAATATAAACACTAAGAAATGGAACTAGACAGCGATGCAGGTCAATACTAGTGTTGTTACCTGATCGAGAGCCACTCAGAGGCTGGTATTGGACTTCTATTTTAGTTTCAGCCTATTTCAGGAGCGAGTGCTCGGCTGAACGGAAAATCTTTGCTTTATTATGTTGCAAGGTAAGTAGGTACCTAATTTGTGTTAAGGTTCCGTGAGCATGTGGAGTCTTTAAAAATATTTTCTAATGTACTTTGTAATCCATTATCATACCTACTCGTAAAATGCAGTCTGGCTAACGAAACGTGGTCTAAGCTTGTTCACGAATCTGTTTATCCTCTAAAACAGATTCGTGAACAAGCTTAGACCACGTTCTCTCGTTATTTTTTTTTACTTTTGTTTCAAATCTGAGTGTTTGAGGCTCATTTCCTGATACAACATTTATCTCGAAATTCAAATCATTGACCTTTAAATTGTTTTGCTTTGTGACCTGTGGGCGCATTAACTGGCTTTTATTAGGTTTTATATTCAATGTTGCAAATTCTACACTATTATAGTTTTCTGAACCTGTGGAATTGTTATTATTTGAGAGAGAGCATATTCGCGGGCTAAAAACAAACGGAACTTCAATCTACACTCCTACTTTAAATTAGTTTCCTCAATCCTCAATATATCGAAAATACATCGTTCAAAATAGTTTCCCAATATCCTTCTTCAAACTGGATTTATTAGATAGACTTCTACTAACACATTTCGGTGCTATTTATAGATAAAATAATTACTATAAAAAGTACCTGGCAGTGATAGGTACTATTCCCAATTGTAATACGCTGTGACGGTTTGTTAAGGTGATATATACGCCCCAATGTAACGCAGTACTGGCCGTGCACCCGCTCGATGCCAAAATATCAAAATTGAATCTCCTTTTAAACAGTTTTGTTTGCAAAATATTATTTGATTTACATATGCTGTGTTAGGTATGAAGAAATTCCAGCCATCAATTTTTCTCTATAAAAATATTTTTAAACATATAAGTCGTTTTAGAGGAGTTTCCAAAAGTTGCGAAAAAATATCGTGTTGTTAATTATTTTTTTAAAGCAAAACTATTAGTTACACGAAAAAACCTTGTGTTCAAAATTATGAACATGAAACAATAATAAATATATATTTGCAAACCTTTTAACCTAGTTGTTACTGAGGAGTATGCTTTAGAAAGTTACCGTTTTACGGCAGTAAAGCGTATGTAGGCCCTTAAGATCATCTTTTTTTTGCCCGATTGCAAGGAAAGGGTTATGTATTTTGCGCGTATCTTATATATATGTATAAATGTAATATTCTTTATACCCTCATATCTTTCAAACCGTAAGGCGAATTTTTCTAATTAAGACATCATTAGATACGTCTTGACCGCCGAAGTGTTCTTAGAACAAACGTTACATATACGTAAAAAAGCAGCGGGTTTTTGGGCGCCATATTGTGCGGACTACTAACATTTTTGGTTCAGAAAATTGTTACAACAAAACCTTGCAAATTCCAAAGCAGTGACAAGCATACGCTGCCATGATACTTCGTAACTCAGTGTGAAATATCTCGCACCACCGCAACATATTTTGTATAAATGTTCCAATACCCGATGCCCAAGAAAACGTGTTTTATAAACAGAGGTCAAACTTTTAGGGATTTTTTCCTAAAAACTTTTTCATGCGTCCATACTTATCCATTTTTGTAAGACTAGATTCTGCTAGCGGCTTCGCCCGCGCGTATGTGCTTTGCAGACTATAATCCATGTCTGTGCCAAATTTCATCCAGATCCGCTCAGCCGTTCTAGCGTGATTGAGTAACAAACATACATCCATCAAAACTTTCACATTTATAATATTAGTAAGATTATCTAAACCGTGACGCTATATTTAAATATTATTAAAGTAGGTTCCTTATACTTAAGAGCAACAATACAGAACAACATGTCAAGTGAAAATTATCGCAAATGCGACAAGTTGTCGCTGTGAATGGTTGAATGGCTTGTCAACAGCCAATTACAGAAGCATAGACACGTTTAATTATTTTCTAATTAATTTTGCGATAGTTTTCTTTAGAGGCACTGCAATACAAATTTGGTCCTTCGCGCCCAAAACGATTTTAGTTTCGTCAAATTGGGCCATCGTATTTTATTTCACAAACCTACGAGTATCATACCAATAATTTATCATGTTGTCAAGTTTATGTACCTACTCAAACAGAACACCTGTTTGCGTAGATTCGTTATCTACACAAAATTGCACACCTACAATCTAAGAAATATTGTTCAACCTAGAAATCAGACTTTACCCAACCCAAGGACGTCTAATCTTGTCCTATATTCAGCTTCCAACTTAAAATGGTGTCCCATAAAAAATATCGTCACCGAAAGTTGTTTTTATTTATCAGATCCCGTAGAGGAGGCAATATTGACCCAACTGGCCGTAAAGCGCGGAGGGAACGTGAAATGGTGCAATGGGGACAAAGTTTGTGGGTAAAGACAGGTAAGAATGTAAGCGGGCATAGGTTAATAAGAGCGATTTTAAGCCAAGAAACCAAACCAGTCTAGTCAATGCGGCGCGGTTCATTGACGTGACGTCCTGACGCACGGTAACGGCAACGTCACCGCGGAATGACGCGTCGTACGTTGTCGGAAGCGGTACGTGGTGATTTGCTCGTTCAGTTGATGATTAAATGTCTTAGCGATTAGTTGTGCAAAAAAGATGTCAGATATGCTGTAACCGTCAGAAACTACAAGAAACGAAACTAAACATTGTTTCGTTCGGTCAGAAATGCTGAAAAATGTACCGGAATTTAACAAATCACGACAAAATGTGACGTTGCGGCATCGTGGTGTGCATTTTTGCGACACGGTAACGTAAATTAGCACGTCACACCGGAGTGACGCGCCGCGACACCGCACAGTTACACTATGACGATATCGTGACATGGTGATGGGGCAAGCCCAAAGTCATTTCCTCAACTCAGTTAAATTAACAGTTATTTCTTGCTATTTATGGGCATTAAATGTAGGTTTTCTCAATTGTCGAGGCTACTGAGTCTACTGGAATGGATGTGATGAGAACAGTCACTGTAAAATGGTCGTTTAAAACTTATAGTATTTCTCAAAAGAAGCAATTTATATGTATGACATCGTCCTTTTAGAACCGTGATAGGTAGGTACCCTGCAAGGCAAAATAGTCTATCTACATGCAGAAACTGTCCATCCTTGAACTCCGCTATGGTTTGTTTGTTATGACAAATCGCGAATCGCTCTGCTAGCTGAAAGATCTAGGCTTCTACATTATTGCATTCACGAATGAGTTTGAATAATTTCACGAATATATGTCGGAATCTATAACGTGTCTGTAAGAACTTAATTTGGAATAAAATTTGTAGTAATAATAGTATTGTATGAAGCGTTACCTGATTTTCCCATGAAAAAGTGCAATAAAGACGTATTTTAATTCGAAAGTCATAAGACCAATTATTCTGTCTCGATGAAAAATTAAAAATGCTTAATGGCAGTTGCATGCCCGCAGTTTCGCCGGTTTCAAAAAAAATATCCTTTCTCCTACTCCAGATCATCGTCTACCCGTTTACCAACTTTCATCTAAATCCAATTCATCATATCAGCCGAAATACGTCCACTGCTGGACATAGGCCTCCCTCAGGCGTCGCCACATTGACCGATCCCGTGCGTCTCACATCCAGCGCATTCCTGCAACCTTAACCAGGTCATCGGACCACCAAGTGGGAGGCCTTCCAACGCATAGTCTTAAAAAATATTAAATTACTTAATAAACTCTCTCACAACATTTCATTCTCACCTCTTATACCTTAGCTTCAACCCGTTAGGATTAAACAAGATCCATACATTACGTCCGGGTACTCCACAAAACGTATTGTAGTCATATTACATGATACTTAATTGAAACCCTATTAAGAGTTTTAGTACGCATGGCTTGAGACACATGCGATCTATATGAAAGGAATAAAAACCGGATACGACGCGAGATGCGTTGGTAATCTAATCGTAATCAAAGACGATAATATAGTTTCAGACCACAATTCGGGAGTACTGTCCTCATTTATCTGAAAGGCGAGGGCGGGTCTGCAGGCTACTCGCGACCAGACTAACATTATGTGTTGTAATTATATCTTGTATGAATAGGAGCCTAATTGTAGAACAATTTATTGTGTTTGTTGGCGTTGATAGTTAATTTGGATAGATAATAACTATAATTTAGGTGTAAGTAATGAAACAGCAGAAATGTTTGGGTTTGAAAGCGGACAGGAACTTTTGAATGATGACATATAAACATGATTAAATGGTTCTGTTAAATATATCATTGTCAATGATTTATTTTTCATTGAAAATAAGAAATGAAAACAATGCACATTTTTTTTTTGGGCTGTCGTGTAATAAAACCTACACTTTAATTAAGGTACAGGCAAAACCAATGTTAAGAACAAAATACAAAAAGATACTCAAGCAGATTCTCAAGTATTCACAATTAATGTCATTGTGGAATCTGAGCAGAAAATAGGTCGAACTATAAATAATCTTCACTCGGAGTAGAACAATGCTGGTGATAATTTTAACCTTAACAGCAACCAGATTAATGTTACGACGAACCATAATAGTTAAATAAACAATGTTCTATTCTAAGGGGAAATTGGTGCTAAAAATAAACAAACAATTGCAATCCCGCGGAGGCTTTGATTAGCATTCCTTTTACGCTCTTTGTAACAGAAGGAATGGCAAATTAATTTGTTGATTGATCTATATTTCACTTATGTCAACAAGATAAGTAGATGAAATGTTTTAAAGGTAAATTCTATCTTCCTCTTGTAAAACATTTGAATAGTAGCGCATGTCAAGGAAACATAAAATTCGGTCAAAATTCCATAAACTTTTTATTTACAAACAGTTCAATTTTCAGTTATCTAGTAGTAGCGGCCGTGGGGGAAGGGAGCTCCATATCCGATGGCTCCAAATTTGGCAAATCCGTAGGGGGAAGCCGCATAAGCGAGAGGAGCGGCGATCGCGGGAGCAGCGATGGCAGGAGCGGCATAGGAGATGGCTGGAGCAGCATAGGAGATGGCGGGAGCGGCAGCGATGAGGGCAGGGTCCTTGCGGACGACGGCGTTGAAGCCTTCGGCGCCGGCAGCATAGTCCACAGTGCGGCGGGTGCCGTCAGACTCCAGCAGAGAGTACTGACCCTGCACGTTGTCGCCCACGCGGTTCTCGATCTGTTGCTTGAAATCTCCGGTGAAAGGATCAGCCACTCCGTAGGAGAAGCTGGAGAGGTCACTGGCGTTAGCGACGGCCATCAAGGCGAAGAGTGCAACGAACTGGAAGAATAAGACAGTGATGTTATAGACAGTCTAGATTGAATAAATTAAATCCATTTAAACTGGTTTTATGTTGAGAAAATTAAGATCAGGGGTCTTATACTTAATATAAAGTTATAGAAGACGGAAATTCCATCAAAAATGGTTATCAGTTTATCACTCGAATTCCCAATAAAATTTCCCAATCATAGAAAATTGCAAAGCATTGAAAGAATTTTATTGAGTCCATAAAACGTTCGCTTTTTAATATTATCGCGGCTAATAATGAATAATAAATTGAAAATTCTCTTTAAAGCTTTTAATACACAAAATCAAACTTTTTTTAAATTATCCTTTGAAAATGAAAGATTCTGTCTTTTATTGAATTCGAACTCTTACTCAAAAGTAATCCAAGCTGTTATTTACCTTCAAAAACATTTTGTTGGATTGTTGTTGTGACTACGTCTGACACAAGACTGATGCTGATCCTCGTCTCCTCCACCTTTTTATGTCTTCAAATCATAATCCAGTTCTGCAGAATCAGGAAGCTCATGTCCAAAACAAGGTGCTCTTGAATTGATTACGGATTGAATAAAATTCGTCTCATTACTGTTGACATTCGCCGCACTTTCGTTCACAATAAAATAACACGACCTTGAAATTTAAAGTTTAAGTGAAATACTATGTAGTTTACTAGTCAGTAATTTCTGTCAGATTTTATTATTTTTAATGGGTTTTGCTGTGACATAATATTATTATTGTTTCATTCAACTTACTTTGGGCTAGCAGGTAGTCACAATATCGTTAATTCAAAGCATATTATATTTTTTCTGACATTGAGAGGATAATGCTTCAAGAGTATTTATCATTCTGCGAACCTTTTAAGATAACTTTATTGACAGGTTGTCCTAAAGCATGTCTTCGTAATAGCAAATGTGTGCGAATATTGAAACAATATCAGGTAGACCTATCTGAAACGTCCAGTGTCGCAGCTGCCATCATCGATCACTATCAATTTTAGGCACTAGATACAAGACACAAATAACCAATAATAATAATAAATAAATTTATTGTTTTCTCTCCACAAAGGTTGCCTTAAAATCTATGTACTTAAAACTATATTAAAAACATTTGCAAGAAGCTCCTTTGTGGAGAGATTGGAGTCCGTACTAGGAAAGCCCTGTGTTACGGATCTCCAGGCCCTCCCCCCAGATTATAAATTCCAGTTGTTATTGCAATATTAATAATACTCATACTAATTAAATTCAATTATTCAGGTATTTTTCATCACATTAAACATTAAATTACAATGAGATAACAATTCAAATAAATAAACAATTCACAACATTATACAAATTAAACGCAATGGGGATATAGAAATAACAGGCAAATAAACAATTAAGCAACAGAATTTAAACATTGTGAATGCGATAAAAGAGAGGAAAAGGTGGTTCTGTGCTTGGGTTACGGTTGCGAGTGCGTATATGTATGTCTGGTGTGTAGTGATTATAGTATTCGTGCCTGAAGGGCGTGGGTGATGTGTATTTCGAAAACTTGGTTTGGGAGGTCTATGTGCTCGATTTTTCTTAAACTAATGTGGAAGTAGAGGGAAGTGAATATTGCGGACAAAAGAATATAGACCTAAGACAGGATGAGTAGTAATTCCTCTGTACCATCATAGTCAAGTTTTTGCAGCCATTTGAATAATTTTAATTAACAAGAAAGTTTGGGAAGATTGTATGTTGACAAGGTTTTATTAATTTTACTAAACAATGTCAATCATAATCATTCTTTATTTGCTCAAACATGAGTACAGTACACACAACAAATTGTCAATATGTAAGAGATGTTAAAAAAAGTAAAATACAGAGCGTCATGTTTGCCTTTATAATAGCAGGCAAATCTTAATAATAGAATATAAATCAAAATAATAAAATTCAAAACAAAATAATAATTCCAAAATGTCATGTGAATCAATGATTAAAAAAATGTGCAAATGTTACATGTTACATTGTCAAAATATTAAATCAAATTACAGTTCTAGTTTGTCACGTTTAGTCAAATAAATTAAAAATGTCATATAAATGTTAATAAGAATACAATTCAAAATTGTCGTGCTAGAACGTCAGAACAAAAAAAATAAGTATATATAAAAATTTCAACATAATAAAATAATAAATCAAATCAGAATTATTAATATAGCAGTAAACTATTAAAAATATCAAAAATAATAAAAGCATTTTGATTAAACATTTTCATTTAAAAACTCATTTAGGTTATAATAAGCTTTAAACATTCATTATCATTCATATTGATTGATAGACTAAATTGGACTTCAAGAACTTGGCACTGCAAACAAATATGTTGTAGTTATCATTAGTGCTAAAATATTTAAAGTCCTTGGTGCCTACATAAATGTACATAACGATGCTTTAACAACGTCTTGAAATTTAATTGTTTTAAATTGATAGTCTTTACAGATTAATGTAGCTTTTTAAAAACATCGAATACCGTTTAATGTATTTTTTATGCTTAATAATGGCATACATCAGAAGTCTCCTCTATAGCTATAGACATTGTGCTGCTTATACTTATTACAACCAATCAGGACATGTTCATAGCAGAAACAACGCTTCCTGCAGCATTGAATGTCCACTCAACGTTTCATTGTATTCCACTCAAGACAAACGACCAGTCCAGAGTCTAAACAATAACCCGTATCCCATTCATCTCACTCGCAGACCCTCAAATGAATCATCACGGACAACGCAATCCTAAACGTCTAAACTCCGATGCAACAGTTATAGAAACGTCCCTGACAAGCAATTTATTATTTCAAAATGTCCGACAGGAAACGTTGCTGGAGTATCCACTAGTACATTTTCATTTGTCCAACTAGTATGATGTCAACATTTTACAACTAGTTGTAACGTAGGAGTTGCATCGAGTTGTTTTAGCGAAATGAGTTTGTGTTCGAAATTCGGGCGATCTGTTAACTGTCGTGTCTCGTTGTTTATGTAGTTGTTGCGATGTCCTATAAACCTGCATGGATTGTTGTTTGCATAGAACTTGAAATCACCTTGTCGCTAGTAAATTGAGATGCAACAAAAGTTAATTTACACACACAGCAGTCACGTCGCCGATTACTCACTAATTTCAAGTGACTGAGACGCGCCGTTCGTGACGTAACTGCCGTGTAAGGCCCGGTGACTTACTAATTGTACTAAACAAGGTATATCTTTTTAACCTTACACTTATATTCTTACCACCTGATATTTATGGAAAGTTTTGACAATTCTGTCTCTAGCATATGCCGCAAAGGCATTTCCATGCTCTGTGGCTCTTTGCATGTTGTGTAACCTACCAAATTCGGTATTATACCTGCGTATTTAAAAGTTCCAGTAGTTTTGCAGTATCAAAATGCACGAAATACAATGAGGACAATAAAATATTTGAGTTTGAGTTATCATTTGTTTATTTCAGCTGTAAAGTACATCGTTATAGCACATTTATGATATTGAGCAACTTTTAGCTAGCAGCTAATAAAAAACTTGAAGTTTAAAAAGCGTTGTCTGGTCCTGTTTATCCTGTCAGTTAATAATTGCAGCAATCGCAGTTAAATTTTGATCTAAAGGCGAAATTACTTTACGCTGTTAAACTTTATTAACAACTTAATGGTTTCTATTTATGTCTCAATATTGGTTGAAATATGATGCTTCAGTAAAGTAGTCTTAAACCAAACAGAGACCACCCCATCTGTTCTCGTAATTGCCATTCTCGACGCTTAGGAAGAGGGGATTATTAACAAGTCGATACTGAAGAAGAGTCACTTATGCAATGATTTATTTTTATTGTTGAAATTGGTTAAAATAATGTGGCGGAAAAGTTCTTTTTTTAACATAACCTATAACGTGTTACGACCATAAGTAACATGGGTCAAGGGCAGGAAGATGATGATGACCTTTACTTTCCCACTTTTGGGAATCCGGTTAGCATAACATCTGAATAAAAATATACAAATCTACTTTTGCCGAAGAAGAACTCGCGGAGAAAGATCATTCAACATGGTTGCTCTCTTATGATTTCAGAAGCCCACAAGAAAACTTTTTAATGACATTCATATTATTTAAAAAAAAACTCATTTACCAGGCTTCGAAACCGCAATTATATGAATATAACAATCCTCATTACCTAGAACACTGAAAAATTATATATGTTAGGGAAGCCGCTAAAATTAAGCAAAGTAAGTATATTACTAAGTCCCGTCTGTTTGCGTTATAACAAGATAAAACTCTGTAGGCATTTTAATCTCATGTTTTTGGACTTAATAAAGTTTAAGACAGATGCCTTGCAATATACTTGTTATGAGTTACGTTTTTGGTACTTATTTTTTTTTGTTTATCTTCTTAATTTGGAAAGTTTAGACTCTTCTGGTAGGTATCTACAGGTAGTTTTTTTTTAATTTAACTGAGGCGTAACTTTAACGAAATTGGATAACTACCAAGCCAGTATAGAGCACACGATTGTATAACAGTGCATCTACTTTAGGTAGTATTGGTCCAGTACTTGTAAGTATGCCCGTAAAGTTAAAAGTATCTATTAAATCCTACTTTATAATAAATTTGCTGCAATCAAACCAAATGACGTATTCAACGGTCACCATAGCTTATAACGGTGCCACCTAAGAAACATTTTGCAACTTTTTCTCCACTACAAAGAAGCTTGACCCATGTAACCTTTAAAAATACATAGGTACCGGAACTCGCCCTAAAATATTCGGGAATGGAGCCTAAAGATGTTGGCTCGTTGCCCAAAACAAGTTATTTTAAAAGGATCAATAAAATACCTTGTAACATCAGTTTGTAGAGTGCCCATATTCTATTCTCGATTGTTGTTCTGTTAGTGCCTTGTTTTGAAGTAGCTGAACCCAGGTGGAACAAAATTGCTATAGAAAGAGATATATCAATTATTGAACACAGTTGAGACACGATTGCAAAAATAAAAGAAATAAAATATCAAAATCCCGACAACTTCAGAAGCGAACTAAAAAGCTGTAAATAAGAGAAATCATGCTATGCAGTCGGAGGATACATATTCGCGAACTAGCTGATCCCCTGATCCTCCGAATGCATAACATGTTTTTTTTTTTGGTTACAGCTTTTTAGTTCGCTTCTGAAGCAGTCGGGTATTTGTATGTTTTTTATTTACCTCTTTTAAGTTTTTTTTTTCGATTTACACATTTAGGTGGTATATATTTATGTAATAATATAAAGAATATTACAAACATACAAGATACGCGCGAAAAACATAACCTTTGTTTTTGCAGTCGGGTAAAAAAGCAAAGACTACATATTTAGATGTGCCTCACGGCTGTGCCAAATAGGTTCATTTCAGCAGTAATACCATACAGATGTTATATAACGGACACTGACGGAACAAAGCTGTTTCAATCAAGATAAACATAGTCAAAAAATCATGTATTTGCATCAAAAAGATTTAGAGTCCGTAGTTTTATATCCATGTACATTTCTTCCTCTAGTGCAAGCTATGTTGGATAGCAATAAGTTCCGATGGCAGTGCACAAAAAATAACTAATCCGCCATCTTGGGTAATCCGCCATATTGGATTTAGAATGACGTCACTGCATGCAGGCATGCATTGTCATCCAGACTAAACGTGTATGCAAAATTTCATCTTAATCAATGGAGGATAACTACTTTAAAATTCAGTTGCAAGATTTGACCCGAACTCACTTACATACATACATTGCAGTTAAATAAAAGCTTGTAACAAAGGCATATGAATTAGTAGTATGTATAGCAATTCCGCTTTTTTTTACTGCTTCCGCAACCCACTAACGAATGTACCTACGACACCGTACCCCTTATGTAGGACAGTGGATTTTTTTTTAAAGTCGGTGCTTACTGAACTGATTTTCACATTCCAAAATATAAAAGCACTCATGCCTGAAATACTTGGCAATGTAAGGCACCCAGATTTTCCCGATTCAGGATGAGCGAGCATAGTTTTATCCTTTACACTGTGCAGTGTGCACTTGCCACAATATTAACTGAACTTTACCAAAGTTGCTCTTTTCAAAAACGTCTTCTTTCACCGGAGTCTTTAAACCAGACTCATAAATCACGCTTCCACTTATTTTTACTGCTTTTCCTGCTTATCACGTTCCGATAATATCATGGGTGAAATCAGAGCTTCCGAACTCTCTTTGATCAGTCTTTCATCAGATTCTTGCTTAAAATAGTGGTAAATTCTACAGAGATAATCTAGGGCATACATTTTAACCCGGCGTTTTATCATCTTCTATCTAACTTGAAAAAAATCAAAATCAAACTTTTTTATTTTACATAGGCCTACATGGACACTTATAAAACGTCGACAAAAGGTGCACGGTTTGGATTGGTCGTTTCCTATGGAGAAGAACCGGCAAGAAACTCCATGGTTTCCTTGGGAATTCAGAATAATCGTGGTCGTAAAGAATACTGCAATTCCTTTTTATCACCAAACGCATACATCATACACTCATCATACATAACGAACTCCTTCATTTAAAAGCTACCCACAGAACTACTTTATCTGGATTTCATTAGCATTTTAAACTCCATTATAAAAAGTATTGTTGCCGCTCTCAATAAATATTCCGCTTAATTTAAAATGTTTTAAATCCATACGAGTGGTATAATTTATATGTAGAAATAAAAGCTAAAAAACATATACAGGAAGATGTAGTCTACATGGAGTATTATACCAGCTTTTAGGGAACAAAAATCAATAGCACACTTTCATTTGCTTATTTCTGCAATTATTCAGAACAATTTATTGCTCGGTTTGCTGATGCGCTGAACTTGTAATCCGTGATTTGATTCTCTGGTCATTCAGGGTTATCGAGTTTTTTCATCTGTCTTAGTATAAGCCCGTGAGATGTGGTCACTCACAATGGGTCTCATCAGAAAGCTTACAGTCACACAAAGAGCAATGGAGGGGGCTAAGCTCGGAATTTCCTTGCGTGATCGAATCAGAAATGTAGAGATCCGCAAGATAACCAGGGTTACCGACATAGCCCGAAGAATTGCCAAACTAAAGTGGCAGTAGGCAGGGCACATTGCTCGCAGAACGGATGGCCGATGGAGCAGAAAGGTTCTGGAGTGGCGACCGCGAACCGGTAGACGTTGCATTGGAAGGCCTCCCACCAGATGGACCGAAGACCTGGTGCGAGACGCACGGGACCGATCAATGTGGCGACGCTTGGGGGAGGCTAATGACGTCTTTCGGCTGATATGAAGATGATGATGCGTATAAGCCCGGAGTGTATCTAGGTTTGTGCCATTTGGTACCAACAGGCTCGCCACCTACTTCATTGGACTTAAACATATCTAACCAGCTAAATGTGGTTGTACAATAGGTATACTTCTGCCCTAACTTAGAGGAAAACAGTCGTGATGTTATTAGATCAAGTTTCGATAAATAATTATTATTTTTTAATCTTACCGTTTTTGGTTGTGATAAAGTTTTTGAAACAGTTATTAATGAAAATCTAAACCAAGAAACGCCGTCGTCTAATGTACTCTGAAAATTCGATTAAAACATTATAGACACAGCAACAATAACTCAAGTTAACTCTCCATATAAACATTTAATGATCTAAAACAGAACTTACTCCTTTGACATAAGTTTGAAGATAAGATGTGTCTATTAAGAACGGATTAGTTAGAAAAACATAAGTTTCTAGCCGAATAAAGTGTAGGTGTAATCTTAGCAGCTATAATAAACGTCAGTTTGGAAGTCTCGTTTCGTAGGGATCTTCTTCATAGTGTACACTAATGTTAATGAGTTCCCATTTTCGAGCTACTGGAAGGAAGATTTAATGATCTGAAACAAACGGAAGCTACATTGTCTTCAATGTTCATGAAAAATATTAGATTTATTCTACGAACAAAATTGTCATTAGACCTGGATAAAAATTAAACAAGGGGCTTTAGAAGAAGTAACTGCCTAGTTACATCTGCAATAACCATTGGACCATAACATTTGGCTAAGTGACATTATGGAAGCTCGTTATCGCTGTTAGAATGTCAGATTATCTAGGCCTCACCAATATAATCATAAGGAGTTCTCTGTGCTGTTATAGAAATGATAAAGTTTGTTTTCTTTTCAACCGACTTCAAAAAAGAGGAGATTCTCAAATTGACTTTATACGTACGTTTTTTGTTTGTATATTTGTTACGCGACTACTCCGACAATGGTGGACCCATAAAACAATGTATCCTAGTCGGGTTTGGGCTTATTGGAATTTTCATGAGATGATATCCAAACTAATATTATAAATGCGAAAGTAACTCTGTCTGTCTGTCTTTCTGTCTGTCTGTCTGTCTGTCTGTCTGTCTGTCTTTGCTTCACGCCTAAACTACTGAACCGATTTGTGTGAAATTTGGTACATACATAGTTTGGAACTTGAGAATGGACATAGGATAGTTTTTATTACAAAAAATAAAATATAAAATAAAATTTATTCCGGACATACAGCGCCATCTATTGGTCAAGAGTCGGCATCAGAAGTCACTATTCCACGCGAACGAAGTCGCGGGCAAAAGCTAGTTAGCTATAAATGGTTTTCATGGTAATTTGAGGTACCAATACAAAAAAAGAAAAATAAAAACATTTTAACAAACCATATAAATAGACTTCCAAAAAAAACACTACAAAGCGAAAAATAACTTTCTTTTCCGAAATCGTTGCCTTCAGTTCCCATTGTTTTTCGTTTATCAACAGTGTTTTTTTGTAAGTCGGTTTATTTTTTTGGTAAAATGTCTTTATTTTCCATACTATATAAAGTTTTTGACAAAATTATTCAAAAATGTTAATCACAGGCCCCTTCAAATTCTCCCAAGAAAATTCCCTTAAGGATTCCATTTTAATCTGCAAAATTAATTCTTCAAACCCAAGAAGGTAATATTCCACAATCTCCTTAGAACTACCCACATGAGGGTCATATCTTCAACCGTAACCTGTGAACTGTAGCCTAATTAAATAGTTGAACCAGTGGATGCAGGGATCGTAAACTGTGCAGGAACAGTATGGGGATCACAAATCCCCCTTAAAAGGACTTTGATAACACTTTATGGGGTACAGGAGTGGCGAAATATCGCAACTAAACAGTATTTATTAAAGTTTTAAGAGTGGCAACTTCGGGTAAAAAACTGAGGGAATATAAGAATATCTTTGCCGAGTTGTTTCTTCGGAACAATTCGAGATAACGACTTTCATTTATCTATTTATCGGTTTGTTGAAATTTTTGCCCGTTTTGCGTTGTGGACTGAGTTGAGTTTGGACTAATGCTTTACTGGATGATGATTCGTAAACAGGAATAATAATCCAACTATGGCTTATTTTTAGATAACATGATTTGATGCTAATGGTACAGTCAATGAATTGAGAATATGAAGTTGAAAATTAATCAAAGTTTACCTTTAAAGTAGCGTTTAACACGTTCTCAACCGCAAATTACAGTTCATAAACCGAGAGTAAAACTTATACAAAATACCAAACATTTTGTATCTAAACATGTGAATAACATGAATGTGGTATATCGCAGTCAAAAACAAATCCTTTAGAACTACGTATTTTCCAGAGCATCCAATCCAAATATTATAAGAAAGTTAGGTTGATCATGATCGTACCGATTCATACGGCTGGATTCGTTGAGAGCTGAGTGCTCGAGAGTGCATTGCAATTTTTATACCTAGCTCCGAAATGCACTCGCGTAGGAAATCTGTTGCTCTGGTACCGGATGAAAGAGATTCTGTAATAATAGAAACTTGACGAAAGTATGGGAATGGTCGGGCTTTTACAGCTATTGTACAAAGTTTTTCATAATTCTACTTGAGTTATGTTAACCGGTACAAAATGAGCAAAAAATGTTTTAATTCTTCTTTATAATAAAGTAAAAAAACTGCCAAGGAATGGAAGGCGTTTTTTTCATCCAAGATGAATGCAAAAAAACGGCCAAACCAAACAAAGGATGGATGGACTGTATGATATGAAATAAAAGGGATAGCTTGACGGGGGACAGGACGGTATGGAAGAAGAAAACGTGTTGAGCCAAACCCAAGTAACATGGGACAAGGGCACGAAGATGATGATGATAATAAACCAAAATAATCGCTCATTTTTTATCTCAAGAGGTAGTGTAAGTACTTCGATTTAAAACAAACTTCTCTACGACTCACGATTGACATCTTTCTCACGAAAGCCAAAAGGCCAAAAATTTAACGATTCCCTAGCACAAACAATATAATAGGTACATAACCATTAAATAGCCATTGTTAAAGAACTCCATGAAACGTACAAAAAACAGAACAGACTTCAAACGCTGCAGGCCTTTAAGTGAAAAACAGCTCACACGGAATTCCGGATCCGAAAGATATCCAAAGATAAGAAAGGAAACCGGACGGATAACGTTTGAGGACTCGGAAGGCTTTGAACGTACAGCTTACACAAAAACGTGGGTCCTCTTTAAACAATCGGATCCTAGGGTCCAAATTACATCCACTTTAGTGACGTCCAATGCAGGCAAACGTTGTTTATTGTTTTGCGGACCTTACTGGAGTGATCAAATTAATGAAAATGTAGAACAGGGGTTTAACATGAGGCTGTACTTAATTGAATAAGTGAAAAGTCTGGCAGCCTAATTGCGTAAGTTAATTTGGTAAAGGAAACAGTTTGGAACCTTCAGAAAAACGACTTAATGTATTGCATATTACACTCTGAAAAGGAAAAGAGATGAATCTTTCCATGACCAATATTTTGACGTAAAATTGATTGTAAACTATAATTGTTTTTCAGTTTTAAGGAACCATTATAATTTTTTAATTAAAAGCATTAGAAGAACATTCGTTGTAAGTAAAACAAAATTAAATTATGTCCTAATTATTTGGAAATAAATCATCAAGAGGATGATTCTCCTGTTTCCAAATTAGTTTCGTTATACCGAAAAAAATTAAAGAAATTATTCTAATTCTTCGAAGGTTCCAAATATTTCCTTTACCGAATTCACTTACGCAATTCGGCTGCAGGGAAGTGAACTGACTTATTTTATGTTGAAGTAGGTTACGGAATTTCTATTTTAGTAATCCAGTTCAACAATATCTCAGTGTAAACTTTTTAATTAGGGTAAAAAAAATGTATTGTTCGTTATAATACATCCCGTTATGATTTTCATAACAAATTTGCTGAAATCAAAGAATGTATAATAAATTGAAATAACACGTCACTATTTCAGTAAAATAATGTATCTTTAATTAAATTACAAACTTCACCATCTTCAAAGTTATTTTGGCCGAAAGACGTCCACTGCTGTGCTTAAGCCTCTCCTGTCCCACCAAACAGCCACAAGATGGACGGATGTCTTGGAGAGGGTCGCAGAAGTCCACTGAATAAATGAATAAATTTCTGTCTCTAAAATAAACATGTCAATATAAACAAGTCGTGCCTCAAGCCCAATTTACATTAAACATTAAAATATAAGTATGTAAATGAGACTTATTTCTCACATACTTATATGAACAAATCCTCAATACTATGGTACAACAGTAACGCCACCTATAATGGCCATAAATCAATACGAAAAGATGCATTCATCCATAATACCAATAAATAATTTATAAGTTAAATTGACTTCGAAGCTGATTTCTCCGAGGGATGCCACAGGGGACTGCTCTGTGTACAGACTAACTGCCTAGTTCCAGATTATTGTTCTAGTACAAGTTTTAATTTGATTGACAATATGTTGGTTTCTGACGTCAAGTTTGCGGTATTTGTTGAGAGTAAAAGTACTAATTTTAGTTAATAATGTATCTACTATCTAGCATAAATAATGTTTTAAATGTAGTAATTTTTCTATTTCTATGACATCAAAAATTCATTTTACCTAATATGTACTATGAAGAGGTAAAATTAAATGTCAGAAAGTACTGTTACGATCAAGAAAAACCAGCCGAGTCGGACACGCGCACGTAGGGCATCGCATAAATACCATTATTGCAAAAAACCGCAATAAAATCACGTTTATTGTATGAGAGCCACACTTAAATATTTATTTTATTATTTTTTTGTTATAGCTGCAACAGAAATACATCATCTGCAAAAATTTCAACTGTCTAGCTATCACGGTTCATGAGATACAGTCTGGTGACAGACAGACAGATGGCCAGTGGAGTCTTAGTAATAGGGTCCCGTTTTTACCCTTTGGGTACAGAACCCTAAAAACATTTAACACAAAGAAAATGCACGGTTTCTGTAGTAGCTAAAACGCGGCAAAAAGATAGTAAAAAATAAAAATATCAGAAGGACCAAATTGGGTAACAATTTGTAGCTAAGTGTCAAATGCTCCTATTTAAAAAGTGCGTACTTTCTGACTTTTCAGCCAGCATTTTAGAAAAAAAAAAGTTTTAAAGTTAGGAACAAAGGAAACGTTCTCAAAGAGACAAAAGTGTGCAAGTTTGGTTTGGATTTTGATTGCCATATTCAAAAAAGTCGTAAGGAAACAAAGAAGAAGTTCTTTCTTAGGATTATATTTTTAGTCTCCCCAGGGATGTGCCCTATCAGGCGTTGCACAGAGGGGGTTCCAGGGTGGTATTTTGAGAGGTCTTGGGACCCCTTCTACGTGCTTATAGTGATCACTGGGGTGGTTTTAGCAGATAAAAATCCCACACTCCATGGTTTTATCCCCATAACTCCAGGCACAAAGAGGAATAAAAAAACATTTTTGGTCTGCACTTTACAATTATTTGTTTGTTCCTGTTTGCAAAGGCTAATCGTTGAAACGCGAGTACAAAAATTCATTCATTAATTTAAAGTTAGATTATCGCTGAACGCTGCTTATTGTCCTGGAAAAACTCTTTCTTGCGGAAAAGACCACGAAAGCAAATCTGCGAAAAAAGCTATTGCGAAATATATAGAATACCAACAAAAAAGCAAATAATAGTCGTTACTCCGATAACAGGTAGGTTATTTTATAAAAAAATAAACATGCAAAAATTCTTTTTTGAACAAGCTTATCAAGCTTTTTTCGTATTCTTCTCAGCAAACCCTTTCATTTGATACTCATATCATAGTAGTGCACAATAAATAACTAGTCCGCAATCTTGGGCCGTCCGCCATATTGGATTTAGAATGACGTCACTTAGCTAACCATGTAACCATCCAAACTAAACGTGTATGCAAAATTTCATCCTAATCGGTGGAAGATAACTGCTTTAAAATTCAGTTGCAAGATTTGACCCGAACACCTTTACATACTTGCATACATACATACATTGCAAGTTAAATAAAATATTATAAAATAACTTTCATTGTGGAAACTTTTCTACTTATGTTTATTTTATCTACCGGTAACTATCACCTTGTTATTTCTCTCATAGCAACTCGTCAGCAAGTCAAAGTTAGTCCTGTCTTGATAAATCAACTTGATAAGTTAGATTGCCAACTAAATAGATTTATGTATTGCCTGCATTGAATTCTAGCTCTCTGAGCTAATCTGATTTGACTTGGATCCTATTTTTATTCGATTTTATTTTAGTAGTAGAATATCAGGCCTTTTAGACAATTTTTATAAAAGCTAAATAGTTCTATATTTGTGACAAATTCAATGTATTGGGCTGTGTGTATAAAGATAGAAAAACTGCTTGAGTGGCTGAAATGTGAATCCACGCGAGACAATGGCTTTTTAATTGTTTCAGTAATTACGACATTCAACCAGTTAAACATATATTATTCTCTAATAGCAATTTATTTAGGGTCAACAAGATGATGCAATCACCCCCATTCTAGCCTCATCACCTTCAACGTAAACATTTTTAATTTGGTTTTACCCTACACCCCAGAACTTTTCTCACGACATTTTCCTCAATAACTGAACTAATATGGGTAGGTAAACATTAAGTGATATCTTTAAAAGTCAATGTAATCTATTTCTTCTGCATATTATTGGAACGGAGTTCCAGCGGGCTGAGTGGCTAGACCGAAAAAGTGTAACAATGAAAAAAACGACACCAAAAACCCACATCTTTGTAATAAGCGTGCTGCATGCAGGATGGTACAAGCGAAGATCAGCACAAAAGGGAGATGCCGAGGAGAGAGCATGAGGCGCACCAAGAAAACCGAAGACATACAGATCCTAGGCTAGCAGCCGCTATTGTGTATTTACACTGAGCATCAGCTATATTGTTTTTATTTCAATTTAGTCATATTTTACGAAACTGGAAGACAGTAAATTTAATGAATCGAACACCGTTCCAAACGGGTGTCATTACTATCTTAAGTCATCACTTTCTTTTTTTATCAAAACTTAACGCCTTAGAGACATTCTTTACCATTTAACAAAGGATGATGGAGAGATATCATAATAATTCAACAAAAGGACCAACCTTTGACAAAAGGACCAATTCCAACACTTCAATTTAAAAAAGTACCTTAACAATTCTCCCAAATGAACCCGAAGAATAATCCCATTCATCATTTTAATTTCGTCTGACCGCAATAACACAACCGGTGACCCATATCGCCGCAGTAAAAGTTTCACGACGAGCTAAAGGCACATAAAGTAGGGTTTAGAGGCAATTAGCCGATAGTTCATCAGCACTGGCAATAAAGTGAGTTTTAAGACAGACGTTGTAAGTGACAGGCGGTTAAGATAGTGTTTTTTTTTTTGAAGAGAAAAGTTGTGTTTGTGTTCACAAAAACTTTTCTGTTCAAACTGATTCATATTTTCCACTTAAACTTATTAATAGCCATAGCGAAAATATGAATCAGTTTCATTACCGTGCGAGGATAGTTTTGCTATCTTTAATCAGAATATCATATATCGAGAGTTTAAAAAAAATTACAAATATCTCTTTACGCTAATCGAGTAGTCAAGCTTTCTAACATCGCCCCAATGTTTATGATTTAAAAAAAAAAATCTTTGTTTAAATACCGTACAAAACATTTCTAATAATAGATCTTACCTGCCAATACTAATGCACTACTGCGGTCTCAAAACTAAGAAAGCCAGCTGATTTGTTTACGTTGCTGGGAGAAAATCACGTTGTACCATTAAACTTAATGCACCAAATAGGAGTAGCACACCTCTTTAAAGTATTTTATACTTTAATGCAATGCTCTGGATTTTTCTCTCTCCTTTTCCCATACCCCCTTCTCCTTCCTTCTTGTTCAATTTGATTTGTAAAATAATACCTACTTTGGTAAAACCTGCCTGGCTCGGTGGGACTGCCTTGTTGGAATAGTGGTAGCAAGTACTAGTGCTGAGTATTAGCCCCATCGATTCCCGGGGCGGGATCATTGTATATTTCCATCTGGATTTTTTCAGCAGCTTCAGTCTGAAGTTTAGATTCGTGCTCGGTTGATGACAATGCTCGCAAGCATGAATTTATATTTTTGTGTTAAGTGTTGAGAGAGAGGGGGCGGGCTGTAAATCAGCGTTGACCAGCGTTGTGGCTATGTTACACGCTGAGCCCGCTCGTTTTACCACACTGAATGTATTCATATTCCCACATCTGTGTTCGATACTATATAGTATTAAGATCGTACACGTACAGTGTTTGTTAGTAAAAAGGTTTTCTTTCTTTCTTTTTCTGATAGGACTTGTTGTGACTTAAACATAACTGGCAAAATTTTGGTGTCCTCCTCTACCTGACTCTTCGGTTAATACAGGAGTGAGCAACTAAAAAATACATATACTGGTACATTTTAAAATAAAGTGTTTTACGTATATCTAACTTGAGTATAAAAATTTCTTAAGCATTAGCACCGCATGCCCCATGAAATAATAAAAGAAACAAAATTAAAATCTAAAGTAAACTTTAAGTCAAAGTAAATAACAAAATCACAGTTAAAATCAAAATTAAAATGATATGTTATATTGGTTAAAAGAAACCAATCTAAAAGAGAAAAGGATTTATCTGTAAGCTATAAACATAAAAAAAGTATTCGAGTGAACTCCTTCAGTTAATCTGCACTCGGATCTTAGTTGCGTACTTAAGTAGTGACAAATCCAATTCAGTAAATTGACCTACTTACATTAAACTACAGATCCTGTAACGCAAGTAAACTCGATGTAAATAAAAAAGTATATCATATTTTGAAACGGCATTTCAACCGTCAGGATATTCAAATTCGTTCCGCATTTATCGAGATTCTGTGATAAATAAATTTGTTTTGGCACAAACACGGCTCGCGTGACAATGTCAAATTGTACTGTAATAATAAATTATTATTTATTGGTACCCGGTAGATCTTTATTATTTTTATGCGATATGTACTGCAGTAAAAAGTTCATGCTAAGATTGCATTGAAATATACTAAACTATAGAGTTCTAGTCCTTTTTTGTTGTTGTCGTGGGGAATCTTTCTAAAAGCGCCTGGACTTTTGTGCAAAAGACCAGCGAGTGTGACATTTTACCTCACCAAAACCTGCCTCTTGACCTCTTAAAAGACCTACCCGGAACCCCCTGTTGAGTTCAGCCCTACAGTATTTATTAACCTGAACATAATAATAGCTCTCTTATGAAAATATAGTATTTCCTGTTAGCATTTTGTCGGCTAAACTTTGTAGACAGTCATTTTTTACCGTGAAAACGTTATCTGTCAATAGGTTTAGTTTAATAAATAAGTGTCTTCTGCTACCACAGACAGTGTCGACGCGTCAATGCAACAACTCGTTTTCATAGAAATTGTTTTATCTCTGGAACAATGTCGCATTGTTCCGCAGGACCCTTAATTCATTTAAGATAAGTTTGTGGACTAACATCACTGTCTGTTAACTTTTTTAAATTCTTTTCAAACGAAATCCTTTTCGAAGGTTCCTCATAACTTAGACCAAAATACCGATAGCTAACGCAACATTCTTAATACAGTTTGTCACGACAGCTCGCACCTCCGACTGTTGCTAACACGTGGTGAAGTTATAAACTTGTCGACTACCGAAATAACATAATAATACTTGGAAAATACCGAGCGGTACAAGTTTTGGGGGATTGATTTAGGTATTGTGATAAAGGATTGGGTTCTTTTGTAGGTCAGAAGATTTAATATAAATTTGTTGGATAATAATTGTAGCACCTAATCTAACTAAATGACGCAAATGAATGTGTGAGTAAAAATTACGATCAAATTTAAGCTTTTCATTTAACGTTATTGGCACCGGAAATCCACCGAAATCTAGAAAAAAATATTTTATGCCATATTGAGCTGTAAAGACTGTATAGAAAAAGTCGGCTGAGGCATTGGAAATGTTTTCTTCCATTGGTAAATAAATTTGTTTTTTAAATTATGTGTGAAAAAGTGGCTCGCTTGGTTTTCATACTGATGGAGGGACTTACGTTATATAGTTAGATTTATGTCTGTGGTAGCGCCATTATATAAAATTCGAAACTCACTAAAATGATCAAGTGCAATAAATAATTGACAGCAAACTTACTTTGTTTTAGTTATCTCTAATTTAGGCTTAGATGACCATCGAATTATTTAGTGATGTTTAGGGGCATCACTGTCATTTACTAAGACAAGACACGGCGACGGAATAAGATACCGGTTAAGGTACCGGTTTTATGTCCAATTCATACGCTGTCTCAACAATAAAGCTCTGGAACGCGCTACCCTTTGGCATTAAAAAGGCTGAAAGCGAATTCACTTTTAAAAGAAAAGTTCGTAACCACTATATAAGTTAGACTAAATAGCTCTCATCTAGAGACAGAAGTCTAGTCATAGTAATTATTGAAAGAAAGAAAGAAAGAAAAGAAATAAAACTAGTTTATTTGGCACACACAGATACACACAATGTAGGTACAAAAAAAAAACTTAATTTTATAACAATTACATACATAGTGTGCCCCGCGGCTGCGCCAAAAAGGTCCAGTTCAGCAAAATGCCAGACAACTGGGAGTTGCCTGACGCTGGTTTTCAACTGAACCTTACGTTGAAGTGTACGGATGTGAATCAGTTTTACGGTGTTAAATAATTATACAAGTAAATAAATATACGTTAATATAAATATACGATACGTTGGCAGGCCTCCCACTAGGTGGACTGATGACCTGGTTAAGGTTGCGGGAAGGCGCTGGATGCGAGACGCACGGGATCGGTCAATGGCGACGCCTGGGGGCGGCCTATGTCCAGCAGTGGACGTCTTTCGGCTGAAATGATGATGATGATGAAATAAATATAAGTTAGTGTGTTATAAACTATACAGGTATAGGTATGTATAATAATTTGATGCGAAACATTATGCCATGAGCAGCAGAGCGAAATAGACGGATTGCAAGTAACTTTTAATATTAAAAGTTGTTGGTTTGTTTGGTTTCTTGTTTTTTTATTGGTATTTTTTGAAGTATTTATTAGTTTATTTTATTTGTATATGTGTATTATTAATATAAAGCTATGTAAGTATATACATTATATACATTCGTATACAAGTTGTTATTTTTAGATATTATTTTGTACCCGTTCACAACGTTGTCCTTTTTAACCCAAAGATTGACTGGTGAAGAATGCCTTGTGGCATTAAGTCCGCCTATGGGCCACTATTGTAGATCAAGTTCAAATCAATAAATACATAACATTCAAAATTAAAAAAAAAAAATGCCATTCATCTTAAAAATTCATAGATTTTTTGCACAATAGGTACCCATGTATCAAAATAGCAACTACAAGTGACTTGCAGAACCATGTTCAGTCCCTAGACTAGACATACAAACCGCTACTACCGTATTGACTAGCTTACATTTCAATCACTACATGAGCTATTCACACATAAATTCATACGCTGGTGGACACAAACTGCATCAAGGTACAATATATCTTTGCAATAATTTTGTTTGAAAGTTTGTGTCTACCACCAGTGTACGTTTCAATGACTTAAGAATCTCTTCGACTGACCACTTTACCAGCTAGACGTACGATCATTAATAAAAGATGTTCTTTGCTCCAACGATTCACTGTCCAAGCATCTAACTGCTTTGACATTGAACTATTGAACCAAAAAAATACTTTATTGTTCGTCTTTAAATCGAGACCATCAATAGTGCTGGCTTTTACAAAAGGAAGTTCAGTATCTCTTGGAAATATAACTGTTTGGACTTGAGATTTCTAAATAGTCGGTGGCTGCTAAGAGCTGTAGTAAGTTGAGTGCCTTCTAGAAATGATGAAAAATTACCAACATGAATAAATAATATATACATAAACTCACAGATGGGTAAGCAGAAACTACAGAAACCGACCGGTCACGGTCCTTACAATACCCTTTATTTTTTTTATTATATACTTTATTGTACACCACAAAAATATGTAAAGGGCAAACATTCACAAAAACAAGTGTTTAATGGGCGGTCTTATCGCACACGGCAATCTCTTACAGATAACCTTTTATACAGCTGGACTTAAACCAAGCCTGTTGTAAGTACTAAGAGCCTGATTTGTCTGAAGAACATCACAAATAAGATATATTGTACTTCTATGCCCTAGATGGTATGGCCCTAGACTCTAGTAGAGCGTTCCACCCCGGCGAAGCCACTCACATCGCCAAAAAATGATTTAAAATCGGCGAAATAATATTACTCTTAATTTGCTCGAAAATAATCCATGCTCAAAATTGTTAACTTTGTTTTACTCAGTTTAGCTGTTTCAGGCTTTTCCGTTAGGTTCTAGTTGTTCGCTTTAGAAAATATCTCATAACTCGTTTTTTTTTACATCCCATTTATATCGTTTGGGTACGGAACCCTATAAATCATATACAGTAGGTATATAGTAGCGGTTTCCCGCGGCTCCGCTTACGGAAACTATTACTTATTTATTTAATAATACTGTATGCACACAAACGTACAGAGGCGGATTTAATGCATTAGTCATTTTCTACCAGTCGAATTTTGGGTGATCCAGAGACAAATAGTGGTAGGAGTGTGGTTATAATCACTGATTTCTTTTTACTTTTCTAGTTTACATCAGGATCGCGCGTATGCAAATGCTGAATTTGCTGTTCGAGTTCACCATACAAAATAATTAAATATACCTATAATAATAGTTTCGAAGCACATATACTTCATAAAAGATAGCTTGATCTTTGCGACAGCTGTCAGTATCAATACAGTAACAATAGCGCTTGACGTGCTAACAATAACGTATACGTCAGTTTGACATATTATGTCGCAGAGATCAAGCTATCTTTTATGCAGTAGAGTATCTATATAGATATTGATGAATCTCTGAAAGTATTTACCTACACACCTACATCGTTGTGGAAAAGTAATTACTTGAGCAATTTACCCGTAGATAAGCATCACACCTGCTCTTCAACCACACTGAGACTTAGCACCTAAATCTTAAGAGATAAAAAGTACCAGGTCTTTATAATTAATGACCCTTATCGTTCACGTTAACGTCACTTTTTTGGTTTTACATTTTTACTTCGACAAATGATGTAATTCCATGAAAAATGGGACGCTTTTCTGCAAATCTTAAGTTAAAATATAGGTAGGCAATATTGTCTTCAATGATTTTCAGAATACCTCTAGGTATTTAAATGAACCTTACGACAATAAGGGCCCGACCCTCCAGATTAGGTGTTAACCTTTAATTTTCAGACGATCCTATCAACTCGTCAATGACGGTATTTGGTCCTAAGGTACAATCTGTAGGTAACTTTGACCTACTTTTCCTCAGAATTTAATAACTTTAAACCTTATTTGAAACTTAGGTTTGCTTCTGTCCAATATTTAACAATAAATGGCTGATTTTCACTGAAATTCTCGATCTTTTTTTGTAAAATGGACGGTTCTTTGTTAAGGTGATGCTTTTGGTGATGTTGTTCATTGGAAAGAGGCCATTAGAAATTAAAACAAGCACTATTTTTAAAGAATGTTATGTGAAACTGCCTAAAAATACTATTTACCAACCAATACTATTTTTATCTATACAGATTTTTCAAAAGGGCGTCGATGGACAAATCCGAAACTGGTGTTATAATACAATTTGTTTTTCCAAAATCAACGGGCTCGATTACTGGCTAAGAATATAGAATTTTCAAAAATTGTATGACTCAGTTTTAATTTTCATCAAAATCGGTCCCGTCCTTTGATTATTTTTCGCTATTCCTCACGGATGCTGTTTTGGCCATCCACGCCCACTTGGAAAACTCACCCTCATATTATTATTTCTTCAACAATTCATGATTAGATTATAAGAAGGGGAGCTATTGGCTTAATAATAACAGCCGCACTGGTAGATCATCAATGTTAAGCAACGCTTGACGAGGTCGGTCCGTGGATGGGTGACCATTTCAACATACCGAGTTTCCTCCGTGCCTCGGAAAGCACGTTAAGCCGTTGGTCCCGGCAGTCATTTGAAGATCTTTGACAGTCGTTACGAGTAGTCAGAAGCTTGAGATCTGACACTAGTCTTGCCAAGGGGTACCGTGTTACCCAGTTACTGGGTTGTGGAGGTCAGATAGGCATTCGCTCCATGTAAAACACTGATACTCAGCTGAATCCGGTTAGACTGGAAGCCGACCCCAACATAGTTGGGAAAAGGCTAGGCAGATTGACTTTTTTCAAAAGTATGTTTAGCGAAACTGCCCATCTTTACAGAGTCAGTTTTTAAAAAGGGCTTGGATGGACTAATCAGAAACTGGTGTAATAATACAGCTGTGTTTTTTTTCCAAAATCAACGGGTTCAATTACTGGCTACGAATATTGAATTATCAAATATTTTATGACTCAGTTTTAGTTTTCATCAAAATCGGTCCCGTGACTCCTTTGATTATTTTTCGCTATTCCTCACAGATGCTGTTTTGGCCTTCAACGCCACTTGGAAAACTCACCCTTATATTATTATTTCTTTAACAATTCATGATCAGACAATAAGAAGGAACGTAAAACAGATACAAAAAAAAAGGTGATGATTATTTAATGTGCAATAATCGATACGTTTTTGGACCATTGTAGTCTCATCCAAAAACTGAACAAACAAAATTACTTATTCTGTCTAGTGCTGAGCCGGAGTATAGTGGAAGGTTAAAACACAGTGGGTAAAAGATTAATGATGCATTAACTTTGAATCAAGTAACTTTAAAGTTGTAAGCACATGAGCGTTTCCCAAATTGAACAGTTAGGCACTTAACTTAGAATTGAACTTAATTTGTACATGGCACAGCTTATACATTGTTCATGGTACCTAATGAAAAGTTTCTGAGTCAGGTTGACACAGAAATAATTAATTTCACATGGCAGGCTTTTTCTACAAAAAAAAACTCTAATAAGCCCCACAAAAACGGTGAAATGTGTGTTAATACATTAAAAAAAAACTCGCTGAATACAACTTCCCCATTTTAAAAGTCGGTTAAAAATTATAAATTTCCAAATAAAACTTCTTAAGATAAAACAGGGGCACGAAATGAAATAAGCGGCTTAGCAGATTGGCTCGGATAAGCAAGGAAATAAAATCTGGCTGACTCGGCAACCAAATCCACGAGATCTTTTTCTGCTTCGGTTTTCAGTTGAAAACTGCTTTCCTAAGTGCAAAGGCAGTATTCGAAATTGTAATTAAAATACTCTTAAGTAATTTTTTTAGAACACTACACATACACAACATTAAGTTTAACTTAATTTAACGGCTCTGCAAATGCAGCAGAGCTATTTTCAAACTTAATATCTAACTGCGAAAATAATTCATTCGAATTTCAGTCTAGATATTTATTTCAATAAATTGTTTTTTGGCTTAAAGAAAGACTTTTAAAAGTCGAAATAAAAAAAAACTTAGGGTCGGTCGGGATTATACTCGTGTTTATGACTACTTTGAAAAGAAACACAGATACAAACATAGGGGTATCTTTTAAAGTCAAGACATTATCTAACTCACATGAGGATCATGCTTTTTATTGTCTGAGATTTGAGAGGAGCTGTTCAAAGTGGACGCATTTGTCTGTAACAATTCGTTTAGGCCTAATGACCAAGATTCAGGTCCAATCATTATGTACCTAGACCTAATTAATTACTTTTAATGACTCAGAAAAACTCTAGGTCTATTCTAGTATTCCCCACAGGCTATTAAACTTCATTATTATCTAGTTTCACTAGGCCCTTATTCTAACGCCATTAATTTTTATAACATCTAATGAACGTAAAGGATTCCAATAAAGTTAGGCATAATAATAAAATACCGCATTATGTAACGATCCTATAAAATTACTATTATAGTTCTGATTTACGGCTATTCTAAGCTCTTCTTTCATTGATCGTTTCTGATTTAAGCTTGAAAAAAGGGCCTCCTTTGATTTCATACCTATTCGGGCAATACCTACCAAAACTTGCAAATGAGTTATAATAATCATTCATCTTCCTCCGGTTCCATGCACAGGATTAAAGGTGCAACATCTATCTTAAAACTGCACTACAGTATTTTGGTCGTATGATTTATAACAGGTAGAATAACACTTTATTATAAAAAAAAAACAAAAGCAATTCATTACGTGAAAAATTGCATATTGTCTCCGAAGTATAGAGTAGGGGTATATACCACACACCTTTTGCCATTTAAGTCAGACAAAGTCAAACTGGACTGCTACGGAAAAATACCTAATATCAAGTAACAGGTAATTTTCACGTATCTATCGAATATCTTGTACCAACGTATTTATGATTTTGTAAATCCTTCAATGTAAGTACATCGAGTAGACACTGTTGCAATATGTCGAGATAGGTGCATGCTATAAAGTGCTTGAACCGCCGGAAGATATTGCCTGAAACTATTCGCTGCAGAGTATTTTCTAGTGAGATTTATTGGGTTTTTTTGAGGATGTTTTCTTGTCATAATAAATATTGGAGTAGTATTTTGCAGTTGTAAGGTTTTTAATTAGAACCGCCTACTTTAATCGTATTTTATTTAAAATTCAAGGTTTACATCCACTTTTATGTATGAAAAATAAACCTTGTCGTTTTAATAATCCCAAATCCACTTGACTACCTTTACTTTGATCTACAAAAATGCACTCAAATATTACATATCTGATGTATAAAAATAATTACCCTGAAAAATTTATATAATTAAAGGTGATCCGTAGTAATTAGGTCGTTATTCGGATTAATATTAATATGTTAATTTTTCCAATCAATTTCTGTTTCACGCCAGCGCGATGTGGAAAATGGAAGGTTCGAGGCAAAATTGGAAATCAATCCACATTGGATTGAGTGCCACTAACTATTGAAATTGTTCACCGCGATTGAAACTGGAGTTTTCTACCTTTATTTATACTAGATACTGTAAACAGTTCTAGTACCTAGTATCTAGTGCCATGATAAAAGTTTACTCCGTGATACACGGTTTTTGAAAGCTCATTTAGTGGAATCTGCCTATACATTCTATAAATCCTCAGTAAGAACTTAGATGTAGTGAAGTGTCATTCTAAGTGACGCTACGTATTGAAACTTCATTTTATCTGGGTTTTCAGGGTAAGATGGTAACAGAATAACACTTCTGTTCTCGTAGAGTATAGTCATGTAACTTCAATTACAATGACTCTCGACTCTTTTGGAGCCATATTTATCACACTATTACACTTAATATTATAAAGGCGAAAAAGTGATAAATTTCTGAGTGTGTGTGTATGTTTGTTATTTCTTCACGCTGAAACGGCTGGACGAATCTGGGTGAAATTTGGCACAGAGATAGTTTATAGTCAGGAATAGCACATAGTATACTTTTAATCCCGGGGATATGTTCACTCAGGATAATTTTCGATTTCCACGCGGGCGAAGCGGCTGGCAGAAGTTAGTACACCATAAATTGATCACAAATCTCCAAAGAACAGGACACAGTGACTCAAAAATTATTCAAAATAATCAATTCGATTCTTTTGAGGCAGTTTATAAAGGATTTCTCATTGATGGTTGTTGTATGAAGTTTAATTAAAATTTTATATCTTGACAAGCATTTCTATTAGTTATCCGACCAAACGTATATTAATAAATAAACCTAATAAAAGCTAAAAAAAAACAAATCGACCTGAATAATATAAACAAAAATAAAATTAGTAACAAAAACCCTTTTCATATCTCCAAAGATCGAGCAAACATACTGTTTAAAAAGGAACCTAAACTGCAACAACCATTGTCCCCAGAATAGACACAAGCGTGTTAGTTTTCCCAGCGAGATCTAAGATAGATTATCTTGCGACCTCGAACAATCTCACCGACGTCGCCAACTTCGATAGATCTTGTGATACACAAGAATAGATTTCTCTTGAAGATACATTAGTGAAGCTAAACAATATCATGTCGTTCTACATAGAAGCTAATGCTTTGTATTCCATCTATGTTGTGATTATTTGCATTTCAGTCTTCGTCTTCTTTTTCATATTGGCTGGTAACTATTTGAGGATAGTTGCTGTTCATGTAGATGGATGGAGAAGGAGGCCAAATATGGATGGATTATGTGAGGAGTCATATGAAAGAAAAGGGAGTCAGTGATAGCATGATAGATGACAGGACGCTAAGGAAGAAGAAAACGTATCGCCGACCCCAAGTAACATGGGACAAGGGCAATCAAAATCATGAGTTGCTGTTATTGATCTGCTGCGTTGCTGTTGTTGCATACCTAGATCTATAGAAGTAGTTTGTCTGTCATTTAGATGGTAGCGATGGGAGGCACTTCAATGGTTTTAATAGTAGGCTACGCCATCTGTTATCGTCATAACTGCAACTATAAATTTTGGCTCTTAGTCGCTGAATTTTATAACATTTTTATGGCTCAATACGGAGCAAATCGCATTCATAAGAATGATCGTTGGAGTTATATTATGGAAATATGTACTTTTAGCTGAAGGCGTATAAAAATAGGTTAGATTGAACGATGACATCCTCTTGACTTCTGCACACCTGCAGGCCTATCGTTGCGGACAGGATGCAGTATAATTCACTAACTGTCCAACTAAAGGTGCATAGAAACTACGCGCAGCAAACTCTCCAACATTGGCTCGCACGGCGGCCTATGGCGCTATGTAGACGGGGTCGCGCGCGGCTGCTCGAGCATTCCCGTGCTCGAACGTGCTGCAGGGCGAGCCGCTCGTGGTCGGTTTTTGAGATTGCACCAAAGGAGCTTCAATCAACCACTCGCGCGCAGTCTTGACGGTGGTCGATTTTGTGTATTGGCTCGCGCGGCATTACGCAGAATGGACAGCGAAAAGTGCCGTCTACATATAACTACAATTATATGGTGCTAATGACTTGTTGTAAAACAGCAAAGCCCCCCTTAACCACAATAAATCACTGAGGCATGATGCGTGGGTAAAAAAAAACAATTTGCCTATTCCTGACTTGAAGAAGAAAAATATTACACTTTTGTGATATTGGCTCGCGCGGCAAATTAACGTCTACTCCGGTCGAACATTGGCTCGCGCGGCTGCCGCGCGTATATTATATGCACCTTTAGACGGTGCTTAAGGTATAGCTACCTACCTTAGGTGCGAATCGCGTGCCGCGAGAGCTCAGTCATTTGTACTCTTTTCCTCCCGCTACTGCATTGTGCAACATCCTTTGGAAGTTAGTCCCTCTGACCATTATTTCATGTAAGGGAGTGCTTTCGCACATTTTTTCGTTGGGATAGCGTTCAATTACTGTGGTTGCTGAACAAACCTAAAGCCGCGTACAGACATCGCGACAAAACGAATGCCTTTTGCTCGCAACACACGCCTTTTGCTTTGATTTGAGTTTTCGTATCACTTGCCTCATCAAGACTATGAACGTCCACATATTGCGAAGCATGCGACTAGCGCCGTGCGCTGCGCATGCCTCGCGATGTCTGTACGCGGCTTGATGCCAATGCCTTCTCGCAGGTACCGCGGTTGTCACATCACCGACTTCAATCCTTACATACACTCAGTGGGATGACATTATACAACCTGTAAATGTGTAAGTTTGTGATGGATGTTTGTTACTCTTTCACGCAAAAACTACTTAACGGATTTGGATGAAATATGGCTCATAGATAATTTATAATAAAATAATAAATTGTATACTGGTATCCATAATTTACTGGTAATTCTTTGCGAGACTTTCTCGGGGGCAGAGCCGCAGGCGGCAGCTAGTGTAATAAAAGTCTATTTTATCCCAACTACTTTCAATCTCATCACGCAAATCAATGTTGATATTTCACTATAGATAATCACTGAGCAAACCTACAGTCGATAATGTATTCGGAAACAGGGACATTGCCAGGTTTGAAATTATTATAAATTGATGAAATTGGCATACGTTGGATTTGCGATTGATTATCTGTCAATAATTATGCAACAAAACCAGATGTGACTTTTAATCATATTGTTAATGCATGTAACCTCAAATACACGTAATATGTAATTATGACTATTGTTCAGGCCAATTTTGGTATATCAGGCAAATTATTAATTACGATACAAATTAGTAACGCACTGAGCAAGTTTCAAAAACAATTGTGAATGAAGAGAAAAATTAATAAGAATCGCACTTAAGAAAATGATGAGTGGATCAAGTATTTGAGCTCAGCCTAATGTTAATCTGAATGCCAAACTGTGACTGTTTGTGTGCTCTAGCCGACATTGGAGTTTAAATGTTTTGAATGTTTTATTAGGGTATTTTGGAATTCTCATAAATATTGTATTTACCACGTCCGTGTGTTACTAGAGGGGTGCCAACTGAAAATCAGAGCTAGGTGTCTGACGCCCAGCAAATGTTGAGTTGGTAACCCTTTCGGTGTGGGCAGGCCCAGGGCCGTTCTTTTTGAACCATTTTTGCACTATTTTACTGTTCTTCCTAGTTACTTAGTTATTGTCGTTGTTGTGGCTGTGTCGAATAAATGTTTTCTGTTCTTACTCAGCCTGTCGTCACAGTCTACTGCATGATGGACTATTAAACATAGACCTTTTCCAAGCTGCGCCTGAACACTTAGTGCTCCGCCTTCTGCATCAAGTCTCAGTCAGTCATAAGGCTCCTGTGGCCATTGGTACACCTAGCTGGTGACATCCTACTACTGGATAATGGGTGTTTGATTTCTGCAAATTGGCAATCCATTGGCTGGCTATACTAAAACTTATTACTTAATTGTCCATCAAATACTGAGGATTTGATTGATATTTATGAAGACGAGGCTATGCGTCTAAACCTACAGCTGTTTTTATGCATTGTAACTGCATTTTCAGTAAGTGATATTTAGTTGAAATTCATCATCATCAGCCTTTTAATGTTCCCACTGCTGGGACACAGGCCTCCTCTCTGTGAGAGAAGAAATGAGCCTTAATCCACCACGTGGGCCAGTGCGGGTTGGTGGATGTCACATTTATTTGGTTCTAGGACATGCCTCGTTCCACACGATGTTTTCCTTCACCGTTTTGAGAGCAGTGTTGGTGAAATAATTTACACAAAGTTAAGCGCCTGCCTGGGGTCGAACCAAAACCGGCCCATTTTTAAGACCCGGCTGATACCACTGGGCAACCACTACTCTTGTTAATCTCAATAAGTCTTGTAAGTTGTATAACGCATTCAACTTATCCATTTTATGGCATCAGTTCTACGATACAATGACGTTACTAATACAAATTAAGCTATTTCTTACACCCTCTATTCTCCTAAGTTTATAACCCACCTGATTATATCTACAATTTACAGATATGAGGCTCTCTGGAGCACGTACGAATCATATATTTATGTCACGGGCCACGAACATATCTGGGAACTACTGTTCGGAAAGATATCTATTTCTGCTTCATTTATGTCAAGCAGGCTTAGAGATCAGCCGGGTTTATAAAATGTAGGGATATTTGTCGGAAAGGATTTTTTAACACGTTTTTTATCGCTGTAGACATTTTGTTTAACTTTGTTTTCAGATTTCACTTCCACTTCCATTAGTATTATTCAGACGTCTTGTCCGTTTGCATCTTGATGACGAATCACTACTCATCCTGATTCAGACAAAAGTCTTCCAGTGTAGCTGCTGGAAATTAACTTCTTCCAAGCATTGCCACAGGGACCGGTTTGGTGCTTTTCGCGTCCAGCAAATTGTCACGATCTTCACCAGATAATCGGTTCACCTAGGGCACTTTACAAGCCTTGGCTGTAAGTATTAATTTATTTACCTACTACATAGCTTTGTTAAGTATAAAAATAACAGACTAGATTGTGACCATTCTTAAAAGTTCTACGTAATTGTTTCGTTTAACTCATTAATCCATAATATTTTGTTTGCAATTGGACTCGTTTGATTTATTCGTGCAATCCATCTCGCGGGACAGATCGCATGAGCTTTATGTATCACCTCGGGCTGCGACAGTTATTCATCAATCCATCAAATTTGTTTTCATTTTATGGAGTTTTCATAGAAATCTTCTGACATGTATGTTCGAATTACTACGTGCATAAACTAACCTTTTACCTCATCATTCTATTGACCGATGCCGTGCGTCTCGCATCCAGCGCCTTCCCGCAACCTTAACCAGGTCATCAGTCCACCTAGTAGGAAGCCTTCCAACGCATCGTCTTCCGGTTCGCGGTCGCCATTCCAGAACTTTTCGGCCCCATCGGCCATCCGTTCTGCGAGCAATGTGCCCTGCCCACTGCCACTTAAGTTTGGCAATTCTTCGGGCTATGTCGGTAACTTTGGTTCTCCTGCGGGTATCATCATTTCTGACGTGATCACGCAAGAACATTCCGAGCATAGCCCTCTCCATTGCCCTTTGTGTGACTTTGAGCTTTCTGATAAGGCCCATTGTGAGCGACCACGTCTCGGTCCCATAGGTCCCATACTGGCAACACACACTGGTCATAGACATTTGTCTTGAGACACTGCGATAAATTGGACGAGAAGATACCACGCAACTTCCCGAACGCCGCCTAACCGAGTCGGATTCAACGGTTGACCTCTTTCTCGAAATTGGACCTACCCAACTGGACCGTTTGTCCCAGGTAGACATAATCGTCTACAAATTCGAGTGTAGAGTCTCCGACCTTGATAGGAGTGGGTGCAACATGGGCATTCACCATGACCTTGGTTTTGTCCATGTTCATTTTAAGACCCACTCTTTCGGAAGCTCCACTGAGGTCATCGAGCATTTTACTGAGGCACTCCATGGTCTCAGCCATGACCACTATATCGTCGGCAAACCGAAGGTGAGTGATGTACTCGCCATTAACATTGATGCCAAGCCCCCTCCAGTCCAGAACCTTGAAGACATCCTCCAGCACAGCAGTGAACAGTTTCGGAGAAATGACGTCTCCCTGTCTCACGCCGCGCTGGAGAAGGATGGTTTCGAGGTCTGATCCTGAAGACGGACTGACATGGTGGCGCTTTTGTACAAACACTTCAACACCTCAATGTACCGGTAGTCGATCTGGCACCGTTGGAGAGACTGCAGTACAGCCCAAGTCTCGATCGAATCGAAGGCTTTCTCGTAGTCCACAAACGCTAAACAGAGAGGCAGGTTATTTATCTAATGTTGTCTAATCTAAACTGCTCGCCACCTTCATATTTCGCTGGGAAATGGGAATATCTTATGATAATGGACGCTCTGTCGTCGGATACACAGGAAGAGGCATCCTGGTGTAAGCTGTTTGCCGATGACATTGTGCGGTGGCCGATTGTGGCCTAGATGCCCAGAGCAAATTGAAGGTGTGATGGCACAGACTGGAGAGTGTTTGCCGAAATTGAGCAGAACCAAAACGGAATACCTGTACTGATATTTTGGCGGTCCTTCCAGTTCCGTGCCCATAGCTCTCGCTGGAACGCCCATACCGATCTGCTCCGACTTTCGGTACCTAGGGTCGCTTGTCCAAGGTGAAAGGTGAAATGGCGACAGCTTACTGGAACAACTTGCGACCCACGGATGCCCCGCAAGTTAAAGATCAAAATCTACAAGTCCGTGATTAGACCTGTCGTACTGTATGAATCAGAATGTTGTGCTGTGAAAAAGATGGATGAAAAGAGATTGCATGTAGGAGAGAGATGAGAATGTTGAGATGGATGTGCGGTGTGATTATAATGGATAAAGGAGAAATGAGTATATTAGAGAAAGTTTGAAAGTGGCGACAGTGACAGAAAAGTTGAAAGGCAACTGTTTGTCCTGGTACGGTTATGTGATGAGGAGGGATGAAAGGCAATATAAATGTGGATGGATACTGGGGTAGGGGCAGGTCAAAGAAAAGATGGATGGACTGTGTGCATCCATTTTTTGATGGAGTGTGACGGCGGACAGGACGGTATGGAAGAAGAAAATGTGTTGCGCCAACCCCAAGTGACATGGGATATCGGCAAGAACAAGAAGAAATGGGAATATCGTTCCTTAAAGAGTAGATACCCAAAATTATTATACTACTACAATGTCATTGTGACACATCTATAATACATCCTCCATATTTTAATGTATTCGTACATATAAGATGACTTTTAACTCATGAGCAATCTTTCAGGGGCTGAAAATACTAATAAACATGAACAGATTTCACTATGGGCGCAACTCTGCAATCAAGCAAAAAGGTTGTTATTAACATTTTGTCAAACCTTTAGATATAATTTGATTGGTATCAAACCATTTTTGGAAATTTTGTTTTCTTTTTTTGCAGCAACAAACTCGGAACTTTCCAATTTTCAGTATCACATTACTGAACTATTATTGAAATTGACTGCCCCTAACTTTTGTATTTGAACGCCTGAAACTTCAGGGTTTAATAAAGATGGATTGTGTTTGCAATGAAAGAGAACTAATGGATTGTATTGTTCAGTGAGTTTTGTTATTATTTGTCTTTTAATTATTGTTGTTCCACGGTATTGAGTTGCTTGCTTAGTGTCTGTTATATTAGGGATTATTATTGTATATTGGTATTACTCACGCAAATACATACACCCGCTTTAAGATAAGGCCTGATGATGTATATTTTGAGTGTTTTCAGAGCTCTTGGTACCGTCAATGATAATATGCTGTTAACTTCGACTGCTCTAAATACTGTTCTTACAACTTAAAAGTTCTATTGGATACGATTTTTTAATAGAATTTCTCACTTGATAAGGAAAAAGGAATTGGAAATTATTTCTTACTCTTCCTGTCCTTTTCTGGTTAATTTCGTTATATTTTACAAGGAGATCTTTATTTACATAGAAACAAATATATATAGTTTATACAATATATATGGGGAAGAGGTATCCGACGCCATATTTTAGAAAGTGTATTTGTATGTAGTTATAATATTTGACTTCGTTATGGGATCTTAGATAGTTGAATCGTTTCTTCGGGACTCTTCAAACGTCAATGATCCGTTACTTTTCTGGGGGGCGCCACTGTTGATTTGGTCGAGAATAGTGTCGTGGGCTTTTCCGATAAAAAATGATAAATAATGTAAATGAGGTCCAAAGTATATATTTAGCTGATGATTTTATTCTTTAGAGGAGGCGAGCTTCTTTTTAAATTAGGAGCGTTGTTATCTATTTTAACCCGGTAGCTGTTCATCGTAATATTCTCCAATAAGTACCTACATGGGTCCCAAATATTTCCAACTAAATTCCAACCGCTTTACCGAGACTTACATTATAATTAATTAATAATAACAAGCCAAACCACGAGGCGATACTCACCTTGAGCGCAGAATTCACGATCAAACTTGTTTCATTAAACTAATATAATAGAAGTTTGAGTGTAAAACGGAGGTGTATTGTCCTACACGTAGTCGCGACTATTCACACATTTATGACAAGCTTGGAGGTTGATAAGTTGGGATTTCTTGTGGTATTGAAAGCTATCAGGTATGTGGTAAAGAAATTTCCTTTGAATTTGTATTTCATGTTCCAGAGGCTTTAGACAAAGTGGAATTCCAAAAGCGATGGCGATAGTCGAAATGCCAAAATGGTGAAATTTCCATAAGCAATGCCATATATTTTTGACCCCCTACGGAAAAAGAGGTGTGTTATAAGTTTGACGTGTGTACCTGTATGTTTGTGTATAAGTCATGGACCAAGTGATTAATCAGTGCACTATGTATAATGCCCGGGCATTATGAATCTAGTCAAGTCAAATCGGGCAATGTAATGAATACTGATTTAAACTTCTATATTTACCACATTGTCTGGTCATTATGAATATTGCTACGTAATGGTTGGGCAATTCGATCATTATGGTCAATGAATTATCCAAGAGCGAGAGAAGCAAGCTTGGCAGCTTAGGGTACTCAGACACGGATAGGTTAGTTTCGAATTTCATGTCAGGTTACTTTAGACCCCGCAGACAGAAATAGGAGCCCAAACACATATTTTTATTACCCGGCCCAATAAGTTATGGACATTATTCAACAAGCCCGGGCATTAAGAATACTGCCGTATTAATCACTTGTTCCTTAACATATATATGTAAAAGTGTGTGTGCATCTGTCTGTGACATCATAGCTCCTAAATGGATGAACTGATTTCGATTTAGTTTTGTTTGAAAGGTGACCTAATCGAAAGTGTTCTTATCTATGTTTGATGTTCAGGTTCAGCCTGTCTATAGTTTTGGGCGTTTTACTGTTTGAATCGGAGTGTTTTTGCAAGATAACGTGTCATAATTACGTGTTCAATAAATTGTCGTTCAAAATACAAATGTGTCGCGGGTTTTAAAATTGTACTTGTTACTCTTTTCCAACCGCTATCGCAACGTTTTTATTGATAGAATATAATTCCTCTAGAGCCTCTGATCGATGGTTTACGTAAAGTTTGATGAATAGTGTTTATATAATTATTATATTTAAATAATTATTTTTCGATAATAAATGGCATAGATATCATGCAAAATTGATTTTCAGGCAACTGTTGTCTGTCTTACAGTCGTTTATTTTAAACAAGCTTTGGTGTTCAAATCTAGTCCCAACCACTTTTCTGCCATCCTGCATTTAGTAAGGTTTTCTTCGGAAGGCAACCAAGAATGGTTAGGTACCTTCTTTTATGTTGCATGTTCTTGTAAGTAAAACTAGAAATATAAGTAGCTTTACTACAGATTAATAAAACACATAATTATTTTAGCTTTCACTTCGTATGTGTCTCGCTTGCGGCAATGCGAAAGACACTTTTAATGAATATCACAACCGGGTGTGTAACTCATTGGTAGAGTGTCTGATTCGCATGCTGAAAGTCAAATCTCAGCACCTCAAAATCATTGACTTGAAAATTTTCGAAATTTATGTCTTTAATTTTGTATAGTGGAGTAGGCAAACTTACGAACAGTACATAGATTGAGAAGTGTTTTGTTTATCTATTAGATAATCTATTAATCGGCTGTCAAATATGAATATGAATTATATGGTTGACGGCAAATATAGATGTAAGTAGGAACACAGATAATATAATACTAGCATACAGATGCCTCATCCCATACAAAGAAACCGTGACAACGTAACTAGCGTTTTTCGTCTGATTATTTTTCTAAGAACATCGTTCGCGTTCGGTTCCGTTCCACGGATATAGATGGTGACTTGCAATTAAAAGGATTTACTCGCTTTGTGTTTTTTTTTAAATACAGCGACGATTTGATTGATAGTATTTTTTGCACGTTTTTGCAGTTTCATTGTACCAAAATGTGTTACAAACAAATTTAAAAAATCGTGCGTATGCCTCACACATTTAAAACCGCGCCATCTATTGGAATCAATTTTAAATGATCTATTCAAATAATCTTTGAAATGTGAACTAAGAGCCCAATATGCCATAATTTTGTACTTAGAAGAGTTAATTATACAATAACATATTTTTTTTATGATCGTCTCTAGAAAATCTTAATATTTTACAAAACTCAATAACAAAAGGAAGCTTATCACGCCATCTAGTGCAATTTATTTGAACCAAATTTTTCTTCCTCGCGTTTATTGCCCGTGGTAGGAAGAAGGGATAAGAGCAGGAGGATGCTTTATGATGTAAGCCATAAAACTTTAGTCCTTTTATCCATATCATTGAATACATACAGTCTAAGCCATTCTTCATACGGATATTTACCTCTTTTACTTCTGAAACATTTACTATATCAATTACATTCAGTACATAACCCCCGCGAACACCTATTTACCAAACCTAATATAAGTCATTAATTCTAATTGCCGGTAAATCACTGCTCATTAACTTGATAACACATGATCGTAAAATTAAGCTATGCTCATTAAATATCTAGGCACATTAAGTTTATCACACATAAAAGCAAATTACGTAGAAATTATTGTATGCTCTTTTATGTAACCACCATTTCCGTGACCGGAGGAGCTCGTGGCTAAATAATAACAGCCGCACGGGTTGATCTTCAAGGTGAAGCAACGCTTGTCGAGGTCGGTTCGTGGATGGGTGACCGTGATTTCAAAATCCCAAGATTCCTCCGTGCTTCAGAAAGCACGTCAAGCCTTTGGTCCCGGCTGTCATTTGAGGATCTTTGACAGTCGTTACGGTTTGTCAAAAGCTTGAGATCTGACTCCAGTCTAGCCAAGAGGAATCGGGTTACCCAGTTACTGGGTAGTGGAGGTCAGATAGGTAGTCGCTCCATATAAAACACTGGTGCTCAACAGAAACCGGTAAGACTGGAAGCCGACCCCAACATAATTAGGAAAAGGCTAGGCAGATTGATTGTGTAACCGCCATTTATGAAAATTTACGTAGCAGACTTACTTTACTTTCACGCTTGTATTCTCCGAAGGGTTATCCCTTCGGAGAATACAACAGCCAAGCCGTGCACGTATTTTCGCCAGATTTATTTAAGTCCCATTTGTGCCATCAACCGGCGCAAGTCCAAACTCTGGACTGCTACTTAGAAATTCCAGCTGAAAAAACCCAATAATAGTTTTCCCGATCCGGGATCTGAAAATAGGACCACATGCTCAGGTTGGTTGATTACTTATGTAATTTGTATGCAGTGAGGGTTGCTAAATGTGTGTTCGTAATTACCTATAATAGGCGAAGAAGGCTAAAGAAACGATGGATGTGCTGCGAGAATGATGATATGGGTAATAAAAACTATACTAATAATAGTATAGTAGTTCTTTATAAGTCGTCATCATAAGATGACGACTTATAAAGAAGTATAGAAGTATGGAAGAATACATGTTGCGCCGGCCTTAAATATGTTAGACCCAGACAGGCATCGGCCCTAGCGGACCCCGTCGGTTTTGCTGTAATTTCTTGAGGCGCGCTTGGAACACAACGCGCCGTCGAATCGGGCCGCCTCGTATTTATCGGTCGGCGAGCTACCCATTACTCACCGTCTGCAAGCCCTTGCCTACGGTGGCCGGGAATCATCTTGCGACTACCGACGCCCGGGGCGTCTCCTGCGGTGACTTGTGTCGTGAGTGTTCGTTGCATCTCCCTTTGCAAGCATTACGACTTCGTAGAAGGAGGTGACAGCTTCACATGCGCTCCGTACTCGCCCCGTATTGCCTAGACCAGGGCCGGACGCAAGAGATCGCTTCCACGAGGACTCGGCGGTGCTCCGCCCAAGCGGGGCAGACCTCCACCGTATGCTAGACCGTGTACTCCGGGCGATCTACATATTGATGACACCCGGGCGTTTCCTTCCACCTTATCCTGAACAGGAACCGCCCGAAACAGCCGTGACCGGTTAGGACATGTGTAAGACGAGGTTAACTAAACAGACCTAAAAGTCAAACCATGAACTACCGAACTTACTAATGCACATCGGCTCCAAGAAGTTAGCAATTCCAATTACACTGTCTATCAGAATAAAAGCATCCCAAGCATTTCCTTATATCACATTCATTGTAACGTCATCCTGCGGCAAGAAGTGCGTCAATCTGTCCCGACCATCAAACTCTTTAACGGCCCTACTAAAATTATAAGCACCACTGAAATTGATTGCCCCAGACTGCCTTAGAGATATTTTTATTACAGTACTTTGGCGCTGTTCCGCATTCAATATAATATGAATATAATATGCCAATAGTTTGACGACACGCTGCTATGAAAGATGTTGGCTATAATCGGGGCTGTTAAGCCATGGTTTTATATTATGCAGATAAATGTTATGGAGATGGGAATAAACATTAATGTTATTTTAGTACTTGTCTTAATATGGTTAATAAAATAACAATAGGTAGTTTATTTAATGATGTCGATGTAGGCAGAAGAAAAATATATGAAAATAATCTGCATGAAATAAGTGTGCCACCCTCCCTCTTCTTCTATTCTAGACTTAGTTTCATAAAAGAGGTTTCAACAGGGCGTATCGGAAAATGGGTATCATGGTTAAAAAATAGCAGTGGTCACCTCTAACATAATTATAGGTATCTCCAATATATACCAAAATGATTTCTAATGCTTTTGCGATGTCTCGAAAATTAGTTAATACGTGTTGTTTGTCCGAGTATTTTTTTAAATCTACCGTCGAATTTTATAACTGCCTTGAGTAGATTTTCAGTAATAAAAAAGGCCGACTATTGCGACTCTTAAAATATATGAGAGGATTAAGCGATACTAGGAATAACGGGCCTGACCATTGAGCAGAAACTTTTAGCCAGCCTCCTAAAAGCAGTAGGTAATCAAGTGATAAGAAAGAGAATGGACGTATCTACTATATAACTTAGCGGAATTATTTATGACAGAAACAATTCATGAGCTCTCTCCATTGTCTTATGAATTCTCCACAAAGTGTAACTATGTTTGCTAAGATAGAGCCACTGCGGCGTTTCTCATTTACCAAGAATTGTTAAGTTGATGCTGTGGGAACTTCATATTTATCATACCTATTTATTTCAGTAGGCTTTCTTTTTCAGGAGTAACAGAAAAATATGAAGCACGGTGGTTAAGAAAACTCCGTAGTTAGAATCGTCATAAATAGGTAGAATCGTGTGACAGCTTGTCGATGTTTGGACTTAAGTTTACTGGCTTACAGGTTTTCTGAAAACTTTTCAAAAAGAAACCTTTAAAAAATAATGTATTTTGGTCCTATTTGCGAACACCCTTGATAGACCTGGTAGCAGGATTTTAGAATTATTGAGTACACGATTTTGTACGAGAAGCCCCTAAATAATATTCAAACACTAAACAGTTTCAAAATATACACATTCGTCAAATGACATGAGTAAAACAACGAAGATTTATCCTTCAAAAGGCTATCCTAGCAAAATAATACACTGAACATTTCTTTTTTCAGCCCAATTCACCCAAATGACCCATATTCTACTTACCGCCCACACTACCTAACTACCTACATACACACTTCAGGTAGATACTGAAGCCAAGACACAATAGCGATAATGAGCCGCGACCCGTCGTCACTGATGTGTGACTGATCGATTCAATTTATCTTAGTTCATATCCCGTGAGTGTCCACCCACTGGATGCCTTAATTTCCGTCATGGGACGCCTTTCTGAACACTGCTTTATTTTGAAAATTCGGTTATTGAGGAGTGGTTTGTGATTCATTTGTTTATTGGAATACAATAGATTGTTGTTACTGCTTCATTAAAACAAAGTACAGATTTTCGTTTCTTTTTCGTTGAAAATAATATATTTTGTATAACTTTGATATTATTTTCAAAAGTAGCAGCTATAGGTCAGGCTTCTGTGTATAAAAAGAGGAAGTTGCTCGACAGTAGGAAGAAAACAGCAGCATCCTGGCAGGCTGGTTTTAGCTATAGAGTGTGCTTCATATGCGAGACTTTATATTTATAACTGCACGGCACAATTGTGTGAGTACTACGTACCAACTGTAAATCTACTATTTACTATACTTTTGACTTGTGTGTGCCCTGGCAGTTGACAGTGTGTCATGCTCTCTCTCATGTATCTCAGATGGTGGCACATGTGTTGGATCATGCAGTTATCTTCATGATGGTTGAGCTGAGTGGTGCCAATCTATGCGTCATGTTCGTGAACGGGCGCCATTTGTTGGGATTGGTCATAACTTAATTGCTTCGGCCTGCTTTTAACTACGTACTTATTTTATTTTTGAATTGTGTGTCGCTTTTATGTGCACGTATTTTTACATCGTTCTCACATATGTATTTTGTAACAAGAACATTCATCATGACACAATGAAATTAATATTTTTGACTTTGATTTTTTTGTAACAGTTGCAAACAAAAAAATATCACATTATTTGACGAACTACAATACACTATTTTAGCGAGTGTGAACATAGATTAAATTTTTGAAGGATAAGTGTGTATTTGAAACGACGGAACAACCAGCCCCATAGCGGGGTTAGTTAAGCTCATAAAAAATTATTTGGTAAGAAAACCGTTTACACTAAACTGTTTACATAAAACAATATCACTATACAGAAATTCCAATAATCATTTTGCAAATGCACATATTTAAAATATATTTGCAAATCCACACGATATAATACATTATATTCATAGCTCAATTTTGTATTTTCTGAAAGTCAGCACAATTAGCCCCGCTCTCCCCTAGCTTAAATTACACATAAGTTCAACACAGAGTAGAAAAATCTCCAACTAGAATTATCAACGACCAATTATATATTTACTAAATATACCATCTCTCCCTCAACCCAAACATGATATATTCACTTAGTTAATGTTTGTCTTATATTTCCAATCATTGAGAATTATAAATCCATATACCCAGTACCCTGCGACTGCAAGAATAGGCTTAACCCAGTTCAATTTATAACTGGAATCCCAACGAAATGATACCCAATTAATTGAGTTATGATCAGATTATCTGAATGGAATCCCTTTTGTCTTTTTTAGTTTGAATCCCTTCGTTGATAGGGTCTCGGCATATCTGATAGTTATGAATAGTTATTAATCTTTCGTATTTGTCATAGTTCTGAAATAGGAAGCGTAAAGCTGGATTTGCATTTTCAAATACAAAAATGCTAGACGCACATGATCGGTCGATTTGGCGAAACTTTGTGGAGGCTTTGATTAAATGATGACGATGATGGTAAAAAAGTTAAATAAAAAAATCTAAAATCCCGACTGCTTATCATGCACATCTAGTTTTGGTCAGCCAGCTCACGAATACGTATCCTCCAACTGTACAGCATGATTTTCATCTTGTTTACGTCATTTTAGTTCGCTTCTTAAGCAGTCGGATTTTTTGATTGTTTGAATTAACTTTTTTTATTTAGAACTTTTTAGTTAACATTTTTAGTTTCGAATTAGGTATATTTAAAGATATAAGTGTAATATATTTTTGAAATCACCTTTTCAAACCCTTTATTTTAACACCCCTCACGAATTAAGTCAGGAAGAAAAATAAAATTGAGCCCACACAATATGACGCCCAAAAGCCGCAATTTTTCCCAATTTTAATGTACCCAGTGACACTCGCAAGATCAAGAAGAATCGATTGATGTAAGAATCATCAAAATCGGCTAAAACGTTTGGTCTCTAGAATGCCACATAGGAACAAACATAAAAACATTCATACATTGACTGAGGAGGATAATGTGTGTAACATTACCCTCCTTCGGCTGTCGGGCAAAAATTGATCGACACAATATAAAGAGAAAATCTTAAAAATAAGTGCGCCATTCTGATTTTGTTGTACCTATGATACGTTACGACATGGCTCTATTACTTTATTGCCTACTTCGCAAAAGACTAATCCTAAAAAGAATTTTCACACTTTGAGTACTTTCATTCTTCAGAATCTTATTACTTATGTTGTAATATGCCTCATCTTATATGCAAACGAACTGAACTGCTACAGTTCAATGCGTTACTGGTTCTACTTTAGGCATGATAATCGAGACTATCCGCCTAAATAATCCTAGCATTAGTTAAAAACACCAAGTTCGTTAACCAAAAATAGAAATAGTAGGTAGAATCAACTTTTATTACTTGTAAATTTTAATTTTTACTTGTGTATGACCTTTGATTATATACTTGTCTAGATTATGTGGGAAAACCGTATAATAATACCAAGAGCACTTTTCACCGGTACGTTTTGTTGTTTTAGCACTAATATTATAAGAACACACGATTTCTAATTCGTTACTTTGTAGGTTAGTCTGATTTAGCCAGTGTTGTCAGTTTATTACTAGGGAGATTTAACGAAACTATGGGAGACAAAATACAAATAGCATTACATAATCTTTCGATCAGAAGAACATTATTATTTTAAAAATGACATTATATATTTGATCACTAAATGATAGCTTACCTTAACGTAGCCCAGGCAATAAAATCAAAGAGAAAAATATGCCGAGAACAAACACAAAGAGATGGGTTTTAATCTATAAATTACTGCATATTTTTTCATTGTATTTTTTTTTTGTTACTAAAGTAAATGATACACTAATCTACAAAATTATTGTTTAATTTAACCTGTTTTGTTTAACTTTCATCATATTAAATAATTCAGAAAAGGTAGGTTAATAGTTTGGAGCAGGCATCCCTAAACACGCATACATTGACAGTTTGACGACAATAAGTACACGAGCGGTACTCACACATATCACGCAATTGGAGGCAGTTTAAGCGCGTCGTTTGTTTGCATTGTTCTATCTAGACAAGTATATAATCAAAGTGTTTGAGGTTCAAAAGTGCCGTTTTTTGGTATAGTTGAATAAATATATTTGACTTTGACTTTGACAAAACCTTTGTTTCAACACAGCCAATATTTTTGCAACTTGAAAACGGCCTAAATTCCTAAATCTTTGAAGCACCCTCGAGCCTACTACATCCGCCAGCTCCAAACTTTATTTGTATTTGCAAATTACTCGACAGTTGCATTATATAAGAGTCGAAACGGAACTCGAAGGGCTAAAGTAATCCTAATTGTTTGTAAAAAAAATATTAATTGACATTTGATTTGTTACAACTTCGATGTGGGTTTAAGAAACTTGCACCTATTTACTAAGTCCTTTTTTTAGGAAACTTCCTTCACTTCAATCGATACAGTTGAAGTAAAATAACCTTAAAAAAAATCAATGAATAATCAGTTACAACTGTCAATTTGAGAGAATATATTGGAGGAATTGACTTAAAATAAAGGTTTTTAAATACAGGGTTGCTTTGTGAAATAAACTTATTGCAAATACAAATAATTTATTTTCTTTCATAGGTATATACAACATAAGGCTTTTGAAGTGCCCTTTTAGCCTAAAAATTGCCTGTAGTAGAGCACTTCGCTCTTCCGAACCTTATTGTTACTTATAGTACCTGCTAACATATTTTTGATGATAAAATTAGAATAAAATAATATATGCTTTTTATGTATAGGTATTGTATTGTTATGCAGGGTTCCAATATTCACCGTCCGTTAACATATATTTTATTATGCGAAAGCTATAAATATTTTAAGTCAGTTTGTGTATAGCATAGATTTGGGATAGTACTGTATGCTATATTTGTCATTTGACAGCATATAGTTTTCAGAGAGCCTATAAAATATTAGTATTAATGTTTTCCGGTACGTATGTACCTGTATATCTAATTCTAGAATTTACGATATACTGCCTGTTTTGTTAACCATCCAAATATTTTTTAACAATCGACTCACAAAAAAGATTTAAAAACAGCCGTGCCCTAAATTGTTTCGTGTTATGCGCGAAAAAATGTATTGAACAAGTGATTTTTTCTTTTGTACGCTAAACTCAATAGTCTGTTTTATTGCATGAAATTAAAATAATGATGATAAAAATTCAGGATATATAAATGTGCGTGCTCATAGCCAAATAATTGCCTCTACTATAGCCATTTAAACATTAATATCATAAACTCATTAATAAACACACTCGATAGTTAATAAACTCGATGTTGGAAAAGCTGTTTTCAACTGATTTCATATCATCGCATTTGTACTGAAAGTACTTGATATTACAGCGTGGGTTTTACAAAATACAGGATTTAATTTATTTCACTTCATATTTCAGTAATGAAGAGGTTTTCATGTAGGAATGAGGATATAATATCAGAAAAAACAGTAGAATATTTTTTTTTTGTCTCTAAATTTGGATGATGACTTTATACTGAAAAACGATACGGGGATAATGAGATGCGATTTTAGTAAGGAGTCACGGGTTTTTGACATAATTTATGAGAAATTTCAAAAACAAACTTTGTAAATGAGTGGAGTCGGGACCAGTTCTCATACTTAAAATCCTTTCAAATTCAAGTCGCAATCTTATCTTGGCGACAATTTATTTCAAAATGTAGATATATTATAGGAGTTTCTCAAACGTTCCTTATAACTACGGGATTCACCAATATGGTCTAGAAAACGATGGCAAGCACATACTGGCAAATATGGCAGAAAGAAAATGGAGCAAAATGGGTGAGACCGAGCTGAATGATGATGACGTCATAATTTGTGCCAACACAATAACAGAGGAAGAAGGCCCACAACTGTATCAAACACCTATGTAACCTATAAAACTCAATAAGTACTATTTTATGTCAACCAGTGATGTAATAGCGTTGGTCTGGATAACGCATCTAACGCGCCAATGTGACTCCCACGTGAATCGTAAAAGTCGTGCTAATAGACATGGGGATGGACTGACAATCTGTCTACTATCAATCGACTAGCTGTTTTATAGTAATAGATTCACGCTACCCTTATAGTTTACTTTCATAACCAGGGTATGATCAGAATATGATGGACTATCAGGGATCAAAAAAGTTATATTATCTACAATCCTTTCCCACGTATTAAGTATCTACATATTATATATTAGCACATCTTCGAAATATTCTTTGCTATCGGAGAAATGAGTCTTATCCGCGGTACAATTAAATGATTTTGCGAGTCGGCCAGAGATAGTGAAGTCGAGAGTTGAGAGTTGAAAATCTAACAGGGGAATTTAGAAGGAATTAATATATGTATCATATAGTGAAAATGAATATTACTGATCGTAAATCGAATGTGCCAATACTAACAACAACAGCTAACTATAACTATCAGCCTATAAATATCAGCAATTATTTAGTAAGCTATTACGGCTATAAACTCCCTAGTTAATTTAAGAGAATTATTATTTGTGGGCGTCCAAGCAAAAAGGGTTCAGTTTTCGACATCTAGTTGCCGAGATATACGCAGTTTTGTAAAGTTGCCCTCATACAATCACAAGTACAGTTTCAACTACGTAAATGTCTGATAAAAAAATGTGTCATTTTTTGAACATTTATTTAATCTTTATTATTGACTATTCTAGATACTGAATCTAGTCTTAACTCCCACTACTTGCTTGGACGCCTACATTTATTTAACATAAACAATTGCAACCGTGTTTAATAGACTGTTCAAATGTTAAATTATGATGAGGCAATTTATTGTTGTATAGAACTATGTAAAACATAATGCTATTACAGTTCTACACTAACTTGCATAAAACCTCATCACAATCTTCCTGTTCTTGCTCCACGTTACTTAATCCCTCCTTAAGCCCTCCTATTAACCGTCACGCGATCACCGACTACCATTTCATTCCCATAATTCTTCACGGAGTACAGCTTTTGTTTGGGCTCTTCCCTTTTCATACATCCGCATTCAAGTTCATATATCCTTTCGCCACATGTTAGCTCTTCAATCATGCCATTGGCAAAAAATAAATAATTCTAAAGTCAAAACACCCGACTGCTTAAAAAGACTGCACAGCATGATTTTTTTCTTGTTTACTTCTTTTTAGTTCGCTTTTTAAGCAGTCGGGTGTTTTGACTTTAGATTTTTTTTTTTATTTAACACTTTTTAGTTAACATTTTATTCGAATAAGGTACATTTAAACATATAAGATTTTTTAAATTGTCACTTAAAACCCTTTCATTTGATACCCCACACGATGGGATTGGATGGAAAAAGAATTGGGCCCCCACAATATGGCGCCCGAAAGCCACCTTTTTTCTATTTTTCAATTTTAATGTATCCAGTGACACTCGCAAGGTTAAGACGCATCGATTGACGGACGAATAATTAAAATCGGCCAACGCGTTTGGTTTCTGGAACACCACATAGGAACAAACATACATACATACATACATAGACTGATAAACACAGAACGGACACGCAGTCGGGTAAAAAGAACGATCTACCCATCGCCATTTTGAAGACAATACCAATTGCTTGGTTAAATATTCGAATTATTTAGACTAGAGAGTGGGTTCCTATTGAGAAGACGGCAAATTGAGACGTATGGAAGAAAAAGACATGCTGTGCCGATCCCAAATAAATAACAATGGCAGAAGCATGATGATCCAAATTAAATCAAAGTAATTTTTTGTAATTAAAAAACCTTAAAATTCAAGTCGCAATTTCATATCGGCGACATTAAAATAAACTTTTCATATATTTTTTTTTAAATCACTAAGAAATTTAAGGACTTGTTTAGTACTTAATATCATCATCAGTTCAGCCGAAAAACGTCCACTGCTGGACATAGGCCTCCTCCGAGCGTCGCCACACTGATCGGTCCTGTGCGTTTCGCATCCACTGGACTACCGAATAATAATAATTAATATAATTGATATTTAAAAAAATATCACGAAAAAAAAACAACCGTTCCAAAGATATGCAATTATTTGTATAACGCGTAAATTATATTATAGAAAATTTGGAGATTTTTTTGACAGACTGACAGTTAGACTAGAATGCGAACTTTGGAAAAAAAGGAGAACTGCAATACACTCTGTCGTATCTTAAAATCAAGGGCGTACGCAATCATGTCTTTGAAAATTTAGAACATTCCTGCAAAATTAGGTTAATATTTAAAAAGTCCAGAGGGAAATAAACCAATTCGAAAGAACCAGCGTATTTATATTTGCAAAGTACTCAACGGGTGCATGTAAATATACTCTGAGAATAAAAGTTTTCTCAGAAAAAGAAGTTAAAAAATGGGTGCTAATGTATTTTTTTATCTTGACAGCAAATCCAAATAAAATGTTTTAGTTCCTTATGAAGAATAAAATTGATAATATATTATTAATAATTATAATATAAATGTGCATTTTCTCCCTATTTATTTCAGAAAATACAATTTATTGATGTTGTAATGGTTAATCTTGTAATAGTCTGAGCTTTTATACTAAAGTTTAAGATCTTAAAAGTATAATTATAAAAGTAACATAAAAACCTGTCATAGTTATATATATTTTACGGAAAAAATGCGATTAAGCACGACCAGTATGGCTTAATCACACCAATACACGCATATTATGCTTATTAAATAAGCCCTTATATTTCTAACTAATATCCTCTCATCTCCTTATACCTATGTCAAAAATCAAAATCACAATCAATCAATACATATAATAAATCTGTAGAAAAGTCTTTATTGTTCATCGAAATTTCCATAAAAATAACCAGGGTGTTAAAGGAGAACAAACGGAACCCATTTTCAGCATTTTTTTAATTTTTGTCTGTTTATCTGTTTGTCTGTTTATTTGTGCACGCATCACGCAAAATGTACGAAATCAATGTAGATAACTTTTATAGATAAAACTTGTGCGTAACTTGAAGTATTACTTAGTTTTTGTTTCATCTCAATCGGTTCACTTTTTCAAAAGTTAGATAAATTTCAAGTGTTCAAGAAGTAAAATATCGCAACATACGCAATTCAAATACTCGGACTGTTGAACGCCATTTTCGATAAATGGCGTTGTTCATTTCGTATCATTTTCTGAATGGCGGTGTTAAGATTCACCGCGAAAGAATGACCATAGATAAAAAATTAGTAGATAGTTAGGGTACATACATACATACATAAACTCACGCCCGACCGCCAGCCCGACCGATTTTGAAAATATATTTTTATTTGTAAGAGTATGTTCCCAAATTGGTCCCATTTTAATTTGGTGAAGATCTGATATAGAACTTCGGAGATATACAATAGAACTCTTCAATAAATGACGGCAAATCTCTCGAGATTGCTGCAATCGCATGTCTGTTTATTGTTTACCTATACCATGTCATAACATAACATCACGCCAGTACGCTCTAAAGGATTACGCAGATGTGTACATTTCACCTTGGCACACCCTTATTTCACCGGTTATGTTCAAGTTTCATGGTATTCGGGTAATCTATTCTGGCAGTATATGTACCTTACTAAAGACCTTGACTGCTAGGTACAAACAAAAGGTAAAAAAAAGATACTACCCGCCTTCCAAATAAAAACAAATACAAAGTGAAAAATTACTTTTTATTTAGAAGTCGGTTAGGGACCAAACTCCCTATCAATTTTTTTACTATGATAATTCTTCCGTAGTTTCTGCCTGCCCCCATTGGAAAAAGGCGTAATTTTATGTATGTATGTCATTCTTCCGCGGAAAATCTTAACACCACCATTCAGAAAATGACGCGAAATGAACAGTCCGAATGTCAGAACTAAACTTTAAATTCATCTTACTTTTGATAGAGTGAACCGATTGCGATGAAACAAAAACTAAGTAATACTTCAAGTTACGCACAATTTTCGTGTATACAAGTTACGAGTATCTACAAAACCAATGTTGTCTCTTTATTTGTATAAAGCGACAAACAGACAAACATTCAAAAAATGCTGGATATGGGCTGTTGGTTCTCCTTTAACACACTGGCTATTTATTTTGGAAATATTTTCGATGTACAAAAACAACTTTTCTACAGATTTATTATATGTATTGATTAGTACTTAGAAAAGCCCAAGCATAGGGGATCGTAGTCGAACATTGAGTGCTGTATAATCCCCTGGGGGACTGATCTAAGGAATTTTAGTGGAACAACTGCTGCGTTGGGGATAGCGGCATTTCATACACGAAAGTACTAAGGAAGCATTCATTGTTAGGAGTCATAGCAGAAAGACCTGGTAAAAGCTCATAATATTGTAGGTGGTATATTATAGAAAGAATTATATTCCAAAATTGCCCAATACGCGCTAATTTGACAAGAATCTAAAGAATACTTTGGATCTTTAATGTTGTGTCATATTCAGTATTTAAAATGAAGCTGATGATAATATAAAAATTATGATCATTAAAATCCGAATTGAAATCAGAATTGTGAGAAAACGTTGTAACAGCGTGTAAAACAACATCTTTTCTCCATTTCCCGCTGTTACCATTTCAAGTTAACGTCTGTATTCATGGCGTCGTCTGACATCACGTTGCCCCTAGAAACAAACCGAAGCTTACAGTGTTAGGGCAGCATCAAGTTATAGGGGAAAGCGAATGTTTTAGATTTAGCCGCGAAATGAAACTGCCTTTCTATTAAAACTTTTTGGTCATATAGGTGACCCTATATAACCAGATAACCAGATATTGGCACTATAAGAGAGTACCTCCCCTAGCTTCGTAATTAAATTCCATGCCCAGAAAATCATATTGAAATAGACTAGCATATAAAAATCTGAAATCGAAGGAAATAATCTAATCTTTAATAAATAAGAGTTGTATCATCCAATGAAATAGTAATTGCACATATTTTTTTACAAATTTATATGTAAATTCCAACATTGCATAATCTATGATTTTCTTATTTTTAGCCTATAAAATCAGTGCCAATAAATTGAGGGGTGCCAGCGATAGGTGGTTTACCTAACTTGAATCAATGATGGTTTTCAGATAAAAATAATTGGGAAATCTTTTAAAAAGAATAATATATATAAAAAATATATAATATTTTTTTAATTTGGGTATTTCAGAAACAACTTTGCAAATCGAAATATGTACAAAAAATCGTACTTCAAATAAGGTCTAACTTGAAATAGGATCAGTAAAATAATTACAATGGTATTTGCAGAGCCGATTATATTATGAAATTATTTAAGCAAAGTTATTTAAATTAGAATATTAAACCAATTTGTAGCAGTATTAAGATCATCAAAACACTAAAACTTACCTGGTGCTTTACGATGCCCCTGCAGGTTTCAGCTTTCGGTTCGAAGGTACTAGGAAAACATATGTCACTTGAAGGAAGAGAAAACTGTCTCTTAGGAAACAGTTATGAAAGACGCGCGAAAACAATGAACTAAAAAATATGTAAAATTATAAATCAGCCGGATTTACTAAGTCATTTTTTATAGTTGTATGGATGAAAGTTGACGAATTCAAATGATTATTAAAGATTGATTAAGAGAGCCTTATACTATCTGCTATATAGAGCTTAGTTTTGATTTCGTAACAAAAGTTTTTTTGTGTCAAAAAAACAGTATTGTCCAAAATTGTCCTTTGTTTTTTCATTAAAGCCCAAGGAAAATAAGCAGAAAGAAGCACAGATGGCATTTTAACAACGCATTTCTACAGCATGCTTAAAGTTCGAACTTTGAAATGACTTATTTCTGGAAACAACGAGTAGATAGCGTTACTAAAAGCAAAAAGTTCAATTTACCAACATCACTCAATCGTTTTTATGAATAGGTTGATTTGACGTGCGGAACTAAATCCTAAAGACTTAACAAAAAATGCTCGCTATTCCTGTTGATTTTCGTACTTCAATAATTATTTGTATTTAGCCACTATGTTCACGATTATCGTGTCAATAGCGCTTGTAGGATATATAAATTATGAATTGATTTCTTGGCATTCTGCTCCGAGGAAACTACTCAGAAATGATAATGTGGAGAATAACTTATTAGTAGTACGTGTATCTTTGGAATATATCTTGAACTTGGCTCTGGATAGAAACCCGGTACCCCATTCTACAAAAGTCAGACTTCAGCACTACGTCGAAGAGTACTAGGGTAGCATGAACTAGAAGAAGTTAGTCGTGCATTTTCAGGATTTAAACGTCAAAGAACTAATTCATTCATACACGAGTTGCATGCAGAGAACTTTTTAATAATATAAAGTTCTGGTTTCATATGTCCTACTGTATAAAATTAAATTCTCTTTGCTAGTTTAAAACAACTACATGTATAGAGCTTTCTCTCCGGAATAAATAAAGGTATGAATAAAACATTATTCTCTACATACATAACAAATTAGCTTGTGTACTCAAACAGATTGGTTTCGACACCCGGATGCGAAATAAAAATAGCAGATAAATTGTATTTAGTTATTTCATCACATGCTTGTAAATATCAACTCTATTTGTGCCCAAGAACAAATTATATTGCTGAGTTGGTCTAGTGGACGCACGTCAGTGGCGTTCATTAGGTCCTCCAAACAAAAATGCCAGTGTGTGGGCACTTGGGGCACTCCAGCATGTGTGTCATATTCTGCACAGGAGCACCGCACTCACATCGTGTGTAAGACAGTGCACTTACATTGTGGTTGAACGTAATGATACCTAGAATTTTTAACACCAGTTCAGAGTTTAGAATTCTAGACTTGTGCTCGGTTGATAATAATAGGTTCGTAACGTATTACACACGCGGGACTTAAACATAACTAGTAAAATTTGGATGTACTACACCTATAGTGCATCTTCATTTCGCTTACACCCGCATATACTTCTGCTTAAGCCTTCGTAGAATACAGGGGTGGTATTACGAACTATTATGATTTAATTTGTTTGCAATAAAACCTACGGCCTTTCTTCAAATAAGTAAATATACCTTTGAAAATCAGTTGCGCTGATTTTACGAAAGTTTCTCTGCCAAAACTACCATAAAATGTCTTTCTAAACTTCAAAGTGACAGACTAAGATAGATATAACGCATTTTCAAATTAAGTTATTTTCTTTATTCTCAGCTTTTGGAGATAGACACACATTCCACTTTTCTCCACATTCCACTTTTCTCACTGGAATTTCCATTATGTCGCTAGGAATCTTGCATTCGTATGGATCTGAAACTATCTTATAAATGGGACATGCTTGAAGTTCTTATGTCCTTTAGGATAAGGTTCAGATTAATGAAATTAATATACTTACCTATTTAAATGAATTAATTAGTGTTTGGGTTTTCGCCAGTTAGCCTGCATAACAATTATAATTTCATTCTGGTTTGGAATATTATAGAAAACACAAAATATGTAGGCATTTTACCCTCTTACTATTTTTAATAAGGGTTATTGCGGATTCTCACATAGCGAGCCTGCTTACAGAAGTTTCTAAATCATAAAAATGGGAAGTCATGTGACAGGCCGGTGAAGGGTTCACACCAAAAAAAAAAGTATGAAACTCAATCTCAAAGGAAAGAAAAGGGATTAAAGTCGATTTTGTGGACAGCCTCAGGGATCTTTCGAATATTTGTTTTATGAAGTAAATGTCCAAGATACTTCAGTACACAAGACTTCAAAAATTACAGGTTACGGCTGCGGGCGTTTAAAATATCTTCGTAATCTTGTACTTGCCGACTATTGACTTTGTTGACTATAGGTACCTAAATGGGCTTCTATTCTGCATGTATAAAAAGTATCTAATAATGCAAAAAGGTCTAGAATTCTAGATCGTCGCATTTAGTTAGGTATCCAAATCAATAATTGTATAGATTGTATATACTAACATACTCTCAGTTGCTGGAACCAAAATTATGGCAAGATTAACAAATTGTCAAGCACGCGGTATTTGTTGTGAGTGGTTGAATGATTAATAGTCTATCATATTGTACTTAGCTTGCGTGACGTGTCGATAAATTAGTTCAAGAAATCGGGCGTTCTTTTCCCACTCAGGGGATTATGGACTCAAAGTAGCCGAAAATTTACTCACCCGTGAAAACTGCCGATGGAATTTAATCAAACCGGCTTACCTGAAAAAATAGAGTGAAAAGTTTAATAAGCTTATAACGTTTCTTACTTAACATTTGTGGGAATATTCAATGGAAAATTAGAATGATGTTGTGCAGATATAATATTACAAAGTGTTTGGAGGCGGTTATCAGTAAATAACTGACCCGATTCCAATTTTTTTCGTTTTTCTAGGTTATAGAGATTTACATTATCTATAAGTGTTATAGGCTATTTTTAGGCTTACAGAAATAAAATCATTTATTATTTATAGGCATTTTTTTCTCGAGAAAATCCTCAGGAACGAAGGCACTGAAAAAAGATAACTTAATGCTCTATGAAGTAGGCTTCTCAGTTTTCTCAACACTCATGTTAATAAATTGAAGGAAGATGCATAATAAATTGACAAATTAATTGTTTAACAAGTATTTCCTATCTTTATTATTATCAGACTCAAATTAATTAACTGTAAGCGTTCACGAAGAGATAACGAAGTCATTTCATTTTAGAATCTTTGTGATATTTTAATTATACGTTCTTCTTTATAATAATATTTTTAAGAGCAAGACAGATAATATTTTATTTCGCGTGTGACTGTTGCTCTCAAAACAGTGTGTATAAGTCTGCCCGTAGAATTAATTCGAAATAAGTGTAAATTTTTACTAAATGCGGCAAATATTTGCTGTGACTCTAGTGAGACCCTAACTTGCACATTTTTTGTAAAAAAGTTACAGTTTTATAGTCATATTCATCGAAAAGAGTGAAAAACAGTTTAAAATTTAACGTTATTTCATGTTCCAAGTGACTCGTGTGATTGTGAGAACAAAGAACCTCATTAGTGACGAGCATATTGCAAGTCACTGACAAATAAAATTTAAAAAACGGTTCATAAATTCAACAAGTTTGGTTAAGTCACCGTAGTCGATTGGTACAGCGGCAGCTTTTTGAATCACTGCGGCTGTTCGGCGAGTCACCGGTTCGCATCTGGCCCAACGCAATTCTTTTTCTGTTTTCAAATCGACATAATTTGAACATAGATTGCTTACCCTTTCGTCTCCACCCCAGACAAGAAAAAATCCACTGACAAAAATGGCATCTATTTCGGAAACTACCGTCGAACAAACAGAACGTCGAACAAAGCGCAAAAAGCCGGATTGTGACTGTAGTATGGCTATCAATGAGCTGTCCTCGGAGTTCAGGGATTTTAAAAATTCTTTAAGCGAATGGCGACGGGACATGGAAATGAGTATAAACAGGATGTCTGAGAATGTAGTGTCAATGAAGAATGAACTTGCTTCACTTACTCAAGTAACATCAGAAAATAAAAGCGATATTAGTTCCCTTTGCTCTGAACAAGTACTTATGCGACAGAGAATCTCTGAGTTGGATGCGAAATATAAAGGTATGGCGGAACACATCGATACTGTCAAGGACTCTGTGAACTTTGTTACCGGCGAGCACACCGATCTCAGCAAGAAAGTCGACAACCTTGGCAAACATTTTCAGGAGGCCGTAGATTTGAAGCCTTTAGTTGTGCAACTTGTAGCAAAGATCGACAATCTAGAGCAGAATGCCCGAAATTGTAACATAGAAATATGCAATATCCCAGAAAGACGTAATGAAAATCTTCCGACATTGATGCAAAATATCGGGTCCGCATTAAAGTGTAATGTTCAGCAGGGTGAAATTATTTCAATTCACCGCGTCCCACATGCACACCAGCAAAGCAACAGACCGAAGAACATAATTGTGAAATTGGCATCACGTATATTGCGTGACAATCTCATTAGTGCCCATCGATTAGGTAATGGACTTGCCACTGACCAACTTGGCATATCAGGATATTCGCTACCAATATATATGCATGAGTACCTTACCTTGAAGAACAAGCACTTATTTCGCGAGTGTCGAGAAGCTGCATAAAGGCACAATTATAAGTTCCTGTGGGTTAAGCACGGAACCATACTTATTCGCGAAAAAGAAGGGGCAAGGGCTTTTGCTATCCGAACCTCGCAAGATATCGCGAAAATCAAGCCTGGATTCTCAGCGCCGATTGACAACAAAGCCGCTGCACGAGTCGCTTAATGGCTTGCTCGATGGTTCTAGATCTGCACGTCTTTTGGGATTGTCGAGTATCTTTTTCATTGGTTCCCTATGTACGTATTTCTATTTGTATTTCCTGACCTATTATAATTGCAAAGCAGAATTTATTGTTCTAAAATACTGTTTCACCTGCGTGAAAGTGCTATCTAACTTTGTAAGCAGTTTTATGCAAACATTTGCTATTAGTTTTTTGTTAGGCGACAACATATTCTTAATTTTTATGGTACATAATTTAGTCAAAAACTGTATATGCTGGCTGGCGTATTGTTTATTTTTATTGTTATGGTTGATCTATTTTCTCGAGATTTGCTTGTTTCTTGTACTTTGTTCGTTCCATTTTGTTGCTTCACTGAACATCAATTTTGCGATTATAACGGATAATGCTTGGGTGGCTTCTATTTCTTGTAAATTCCTTTACATTAGTCATATATTACCAAAACTGCAGGGGAATCCGCACTAAATTGCATATTCTTTACATGAATATTTTAGCCAACTGTTACGACATAATAGTTCTGACTGAGACCTGGTTGACACCCGAGATATTCAATAACGAGTTAATTGATGAGCGTTACGAGGTATATCGATGTGACCGTGATCGCGTGGCCACTAAGAAGAAGGATGGAGGTGGTGTTCTCGTTGCGATTTTGAAGGGTTTGCAATCAGTCGGAATAAATCTGCGTTCTCTCGATCTATGAATGGAAACATAGAACAGATTCTTGTTCAGTTGCCAAGCTCAGTGAGAGGTAAGTTCCAAGTCATTGCGGCAGTGTATATACCACCTAGAACGCCTGAGTGTGTATATACGTTGAAAAATTCTATTTGTTGGGAGATTTAAATTTGCCAGAGTTCGATTGGGTTGCTTGCACAGACGATAGATCACAATTTGCTCTGATCTGTAGAGATAATTCACCTGTATGTGGTCACCTGAGTGTTTTTATGTCCTTTCTAAATGCTCATCAATATAACACTATAAAAAATCTGAACGGAACAATATTAGACTTAGTCATAAGTAACGATGTTTGCACTGTTTCCACACCCACAGATTACTTATTGCAGCTTGATAACCACCATCCCCCATCTGTATATTCATCTCGCTACGTTTGACCCAGAGTCCAATGGCACGCAAGAGTTTAAAAAAATATAATTACTTTAAGGCAAATTATGACAAAATAAATGACGACTTGAAGAAAATAAATTGGAATGACGCCTTGATTTGCCAATCCGTTGACACATCCCTTGATACGTTCTATAACATTATATTTGGTATTATTAAAAAACACGTACCCTTGACTAACTGCAGATCTTTTAAGTTTCCTGTGTGGTTCTCAAAGCCTCTTATACACATTTATAAAAATAAGGCTAGGGCTTGGGTTAGATGGAAAATGTATCACAATGTCTCAGACTTCGAGCAATTCTCACTGTACCGTTCTAGATTCCAAGATGAATGCAAAATTTGCTACAAAAGATATATGAATTATGTTGACGATGGTATTCGGCACAATGTGAAGCATTTTTGGACTTTTATCGCCAATAGGAAGAAATCTGCAGGCTTTCCATCGACTATGAAATTTAACAATCAGACCACTAATAACCCAGAAAACATTTGTAATCTTTTTTCCGACTATTTTAATACTGTTTAAGAACCATCGACTTCTGCTAATATACCAACTAAGTACAGCGACTACTCTGAAGGCTGCACACTTTTAAATGGCATGCATTTCACTATTGATGAAGTGCTTATTGCTCTCAAGACATTGGATCCTTGTAAGGGGCCTGGATCAGATGGTCTACCGGTGTTTTTCATTAAACAGACAGCTGATAATATATGTATACCACTGCAAATACTATTTAACATGTCCATTTCTCAGGGATGCTTTCCTGAAGCATGGAAACTAGCAAACATAACTCCTGTTTACAAGTCGGGACCTAAGGATGATGTTGAGAATTATCGTCCTATATCCATACTATCGGCTTTGTCAAAGGTTTTCGAGAGGCTAGTTCATAATAAAATATACCCTCTGTTGCATAATAATATCATCCAACAACAACACGGATTCGTTAGAAACAGGTCAACTACAACCAACCTGGTTACTTTTGTGGACTACTTATTTAACAACATGGACTCTCGTGTTCAAGTTGATGCTATATACACAGATTTTCGGAAAGCCTTTGACAAGGTTGACCATCAGCTGCTGTTAAGCAAGATTGCATTTAATGGTATACGTGGCGACCTTTGGAGATGGTTCTCTTCTTACGTATCAAATAGGACTCAGAGAGTGGTGGTAAACGGTTTCAGTTCCCGCACTTTAAGAAGTGTTACATCCGGAGTGCCTCAGGGTTCCATTTTAGGGCCACTGTTATTTATAATTTTTATAAATGACATCAACACATGTTTTTTGAATTCTAAATTGTTATTATATGCAGACGATCTCAAAATTTTTAGGCCTATCAGAAATTTGCAAGACTGTCTTCTTTTACAAGAAGATTTAGACAGGTTCACTACATACTGTTCAAACAATAAGCTCCAACTTAGCATATCCAAATGTTGCTGCATTAGTTTTACAAAAAACAAAAATATTGTAAAATATCCCTACGCGTTAAGCAGCATATTTTTAGCAAGAGAAACACTGGTTCGCGATCTTGGAGTTATATTGGATGACAATCTACACCTTAACGCTCATTTTGGTAAAATTATTAATAATGCCTTCCGTATGTACGGTTTTGTCATTAGATCAGCCAGGGAATTCGTACGCCCATATACATATTTATATCTTTATAAATCGTTAGTCAGGTCTCAGTTAGAGTATGCTGTTCCGGTGTGGAGTCCGTTCTACAGTAAATATTCAAATGCAATTGAAAAAGTCCAAACAAGGTTTTTGAAATCCATGCATTACCGTTGTTTTCGCACTTATGCATCTTATAGTGATCTTTTGAACAGGTACAAGCTGCAAAATCTTAAAGCCAGACGTATTTTTTTGGATACAATGTTTTTATTTAACCTTTGTAATAATAAATTTGATTGTATTGATATTGTTAATAAGATTAATTATGTAGTACCTAGAACAACCATTAGTCGAAGGACGCGCGTGCGATCCCTCTTTGCTGTAACTTCTGCCCGTACGAATGCTGGTTTGCGAGCACCTACGCCCTGCCTGCCCTGCCTGCCCTGCCTGCCCTGCCTGCCCTGCCTGCCCTGCCTGCCCTGCCTGCCCTGCCTGCCCTGCCTGCCCTGCCTGCCCTGCCTGCCCTGCCTGCCCTGCCTGCCCTGCCTGCCCTGCCTGCCCTGCCTGCCCTGCCTGCCCTGCCTGCCCTGCCTGCCCTGCCTGCCCTGCCTGCCCTGCCTGCCCTGCCTGCCCAGCCTGCCCTGCCTGCCCAGCCTGCCCTGCCTGCCCAGCCTGCCCTGCCTGCCCTGCCTGCCCTGCCTGCCCTGCCTGCCCTGCCTGCCCTGCCTGCCCTGCCTGCCCTGCCTGCCCTGCCTGCCCTGCCTGCCCTGCCTGCCCTGCCTGCCCTGCCTGCCCTGCCTGCCCTGCCTGCCCTGCCTGCCCTGCCTGCCCTGCCTGCCCTGCCTGCCCTGCCTGCCCTGCCTGCCCTGCCTGCCCTGCCTGCCCTGCCTGCCCTGCCTGCCCTGCCTGCCCTGCCTGCCCTGCCTGCCCTGCCTGCCCTGCCTGCCCTGCCTGCCCTGCCTGCCCTGCCTGCCCTGCCTGCCCTGCCTGCCCTGCCTGCCCTGCCTGCCCTGCCTGCCCTGCCTGCCCTGCCTGCCCTGCCTGCCCTGCCTGCCCTGCCTGCCCTGCCTGCCCTGCCTGCCCTGCCTGCCCTGCCTGCCTTTACTACCTACCTACTATTTTTTATCTATCTTCAATAGTTTTCTCAGCGAACGCCAAAGAGTGAATTTTATAGGCAACATTTTACTACCTTGGGTTACATTATTGCAATTTTCATAAGGATCTCTACTTTTTTAAATTTATTATAGCCTATGACACTCAGGAATAATGTAGCTTTCTACAGGTGAAGGAATTTTCAAAATCGGTTCAGTAGATGTAGAGATTACCCCGTACAACGTCACAAACTCACAAACTTTACCTCTTTATAATATTAGTATAGATATTATCTCTGATGTAATTATAACAAGTAGACGTACTTGCACTTCTCTAACTTTGATTAAAAACAACTATAGTAGGGTAGTCAAAGGTTTTCTCAGAAAAGTGCTTAGGACAATAAAACGTCGTTGTTGTCCTATGTTTGTGTTTTATTTCGCCGACTTGATTTTTAAAACGCAAATAAAAAGAAACTTGAAAGGACTGTGAATTGGCCTTTCAAAATTTTTTTGTTTATGTACACTGCAAAAAGTAACATTAAAGCATTCTCAACTGTGCGTTGTCAGCTGCCGAGTTTAATGAAAGGACTAGTATGTTATTTTACATGAGAATCATTACGGTAGACAAATTACTTTGAATAGCTGGGCATAGCAATAGGCGTACAGCAGTGTTCTCAACAATAATTTTAGATTTCCACATGCACTAAGCATATTGTGAACATACGCCAAATTTTGGTTGTACTTTATTACGTTAATAAAACCGTCACAATTTTAATTGCCTTCGAATTAAGAATACGGCTGTAGCAAAACTAAAAAGGCAAAATCACATAATTTTATGGACGGAATTTATAACAGCCAATTATGAAAATTTTGATAACTCAATATTGCAAGAGTAAATATGGCAAGACCAGGGGCCTGATTATACCATGACGTGTCAAAACTATTATAGTGCCATAGTGAAAAAGGGACAGAGCTATTTGTCTTGTATAGCTCCGTCCTGCTCCTGTTTTTATAATCCTATTCAACAAGAAAATTGTCATATATCTTTTATCAAAGACGATTATGATTCAATATATTTATCACTGTCATTTAAATATGACTCACAGATATGTGATCTTAGCCTGTGATATCAAGACACTTGAAATAAAATATAAATACTTTCAAAAATAAAATCAATATATCTAATAATACACATTTTTTTTTTGTTTGGCGCATTCTTTGGACTCGCAAAGGGTTTTATTTTTTATGATTGTTTTTTTTTTTGTTATTGCTTATTTCTCGTGTCTCCGCGGGTAACAAATAAATATATTTTCTGTCTATTTTAGTGACGTCAACGTCTTGGAATTCAACGAGCCGACAGAACAATTCAGACAGCAATTATTTTCTTCTGACAAATTATTTTAGATGAGGACCGTACGCCTACTTACGCGTATGTTAAGACGTTTCCACAATGTGGCAAGTAATTTTCTTCAAAAGGTTTTATAGGCAGTTTTGCTGAAGAAAGACCATGAAGCTTTTTGCCTCCTTCGTCAGCCCAATTCAATTTCTTGAAATGAAATCTTCGCTTGAATTCCCTTGGCGGACTCTAATTATCTTTGTAAGATAAAGGTAAGGCAGAGTTGCACTGATGTGCATGTTTATTTATTTACTTAATACTATAAGCACACGGACAACGGTAAAGCACAGAGGCGGACTTAATGCATTAAACATTTTCTACCAGTCAACCTACAGTATGTTGTATGTGTGTCCTAAGATAGGAACCTTTTTGGTCTTTCAGGGGGTTTTTCATTATTGTTTATTTGTTTTTTTGTTTATCTCTCGTATCTCCTGTGCGGGTCACAGATTAATATTTTTTCTTTCTTTCTTTTTATGCCCACAATTGAGAGTGTTTAATAGAAACTACTCATAAAAGATTGCCCCATCTGGTCTCGAGATTATACCCAGGAATTAAACTGAACAAGACCAACAAGGAACATTAGACTGTAAATGAATGTTTGACCTTTTCTTGCAAGTTCAATAATTTAAACCACCGAATTCAATCGTTTGTTCAGGATCTTCCTCCTGCCCATATCCCAATTATTTTGCGATCGGCGCAGTATGTGTTCTTCTTTCATGTATGTATACATCTATATCTGTCGATTATGGCGTTATCTCAATAGTCACTCTCTAACCATAACAATGTCACCTTTTATACAATACTTTCTTTGGTCTTTCTCTACACCAACAACCGTCTACATCATGCTTTTCTTCATCGTGTGTAGCACTCCTAATATTCCAAGAACAGCAATGCCTACTCACAGATTTTCCAATCCAATTTTCCCACTTCCCCCAATTTAAATACATACAAGTATGAATTTCCGGCATTTTTGCGATATCAGTAGCGTAATCATTAATGGAATGATGTATGGATATTAGGGGAAATTGATTTCTCCATGAGCCTGTAGTTAAGCTCAAATTATAAATCATTATTGAACGTTTCATGGCGATGATCGTGATTTATGAGGTAAATTGGGTTTTTTGGGGCGAGGAGGTCATTAGGGGGATCAATTTATTTCTTCTGTTAGTATCACGATGGTTTAATTTATCACCCGGTACTTTCCCTCCCACAGAGAGGAGGCCTATGTCTCAGCAGTGGGAGCATTGAAAGGCTGATGATGATGATGGTCTTTTTTTCAGGACTATTGAAAATATTTTTTTTATTGAACTTGGTATAACAGCACGCCTCTTCACTGACGGTTAGGGCAGAAGAGTATCTATAGTATACAAATATTTCTCACTTGTCGTATTCTTGAAAAAACTTTCCTCAGTTAATAGATGAAGCGATAAACATAAAACACCTTCGTTAATATGTTATATTACAAAGCTTTCAGTAACTGAACAAAGGAACTCGTTAAAAGCATGTGCTGTTGTGTTGAAATAATTCGAGTATCAATTATTGCCTCCCAAATTTTATGTTCTCCTATTCGACAAGTTCACAAAAAGTCACGTCAAATGCGGAACAACTCCGTAATCTAATATTTCCCTTGTAACCTACCTACTTATCTGTTTAAAACAATGACAGCCTTGTTCTTCAGGTATGTATGAAATTATAGCTTTAGGCTGAAAAGACAAATGCCACTCAATTTTACACTTTACCCCTACAAACGTTATGGTTGAGTTTCGTTCGGCAAAAAATATTATTTGATGAGCTCCCTGATGTTCAGATTGGATCAAATGGTACGTAATTTTAGAGAGAATCAATATTATGAAATTTTGCTGTTATTTGTTGAAAGAAGGTTCGCTTTTTTCCAGTTACAATGAAGCAGCGTCTATTTTTGTATAAAAATAAATAAAATCAATCAATTTTTATCCTGTTGGGTGACTTTTCATTATAATATTCTGTCGCATAGTTAATCTGCAAAAGGAAATCTATCTATCGATAAAGTTAAACGCTTTAAACCTGGAAATTCTTCTTCAAAGATATGAATTCGACAATACAGTATACTGATTAAATACAAAGCGCAATGAATACCTAATGCTGAATAACTCCATAGCTAAGGTATAATTAAGGATTAGAGGAAACTAGTCTTCCCAAGGGATTCTCGTTCATATAGACTAACTATATTTAGTTAGCGGAACATTTTAGCCCATTAATTCCCAGTGGGCATGATCCTTCTGAATATGAATGCGTCTGTTAAGTTTGATAAATAAATCTATTTTAGACCTTAAATTTTAAGTCATTGAAGTTAATTAAAAGGCTTAACACAAACTGATCTGAACTTTTATGAGTAGGACGTAAACACACACACTTCAACAACACGTTGGTGTGTTTTATTTTTTAGATTGTGCTGCATTGGTGTAATTAATGCAAGGCGTTCCAGTGCGAGGATAAACCATTAAATAAATAATATTGATTACGCTATTTCAGTCAATATCCCTCTAGCAACCTTTCCTCCAAAATGTTGAACGTTGTAATCCGACAATAAGGAAGGTTTAATTAAATACAACTCGACTTTTAATCAAATCAAAATATTCAGTAATTAAAATTCCTTTTAGGGGTGATCGCTGATGTACAGTCGTTATCCACAAACGAACACCCCGATTGTTGAACCGATATCAAAATTGGGTGTCTAACGCCGCCTGTTTAATATTAGGTGAGCTATGCATTGTCTCTGGCAATGAGTGATTTGCATTTTTTAAATAAAGTTAGTCGTTGGTGAACTGTCAAATCGGTCGTTTTAATTACAGGTTATGGGCCTCACCCTTCTGTAAAGTGATTCAAATAAACAGTTTATTGAGAATATTTCGTGTCGTGTACGTAAGAAAATGAGTTCCAGCTATTTAACAAATGTGCCAAAGCTGAAAGGCCGCGAAAACTTCGACGATTGGGCTTTTGCAGTCGAAAATCTATTGGTGTTGGAGACAGCCGATAAATACCTAAAAGAAGAAGGGACGGACGCCGCAACAAAAGCTGCAGATGCTAAAGCACGAGCGAAGCTGATTTTAACGATAGATACATCGTTATATGTGCACATAAAGGAGACAAACACCACGAAGGAGTTGTGGACAAAATTGCGTTCTTTGTTCGACGATTCAGGATTTTCGCGGAAGATAACTTTGCTTCGTCATTTAATTTCTATACGACTAGAAAGCAGTGAGAATATGACGAGTTATGTGACACAAATAGTGGAGACTTCTCAACGTTTAAGCAGCACGGGTTTCAAAATCAACGATGAATGGGTTGGTTCATTGTTACTGGCCGGATTACCAGAGAGGTATATGCCAATGATTATGGCTATTGAGCATTCCGGAATACAAATAACTGCCGATACAATCAAGACCAAATTACTTGATATGGAATCAGTGAACGGCGCAAATGAATCGGAATTTAGCTCAGCATTAGTAGCCCGAAGTTGGCAACAACAAAAAAAAAGAAACGGTAAAGGTAGTGCCAACACAACCCAACATGGCGCGAATTCCAGTATCTATGCGTCAAATACGTCAAACTCAAACGTCAAAAACACGAAAACAATAACCTGCTACCGATGTAAAGAATTGGGACATTATCGCAATCAATGCCCACTTATGAACGAGAAAACAGAAAGAAAAAAGCAAAGTAACGCTTTTAGTGTCGTGTTTCTTAGTGGCGAGTTCAGAAAAAGTGATTTTTACATTGATTCCGGTGCCAGCCGGCACATCACTCCGAATGAAGATTGGTTGAAAAATCCCAAATTTACGACAAGTTTACCAGAAATTATCGTCGCAAACAAAACGAAAGTTCCAGTAAAGTGTTCAGGCGATGTGGAAATAACAACAAGTCGCAATTATATCATAACTGTGAAGGATATGTTGTGTGTTCCCAGCGTCACAACAAACTTGTTATCAGTTAGTGAACTGATAAAGAATGGAAACAGTGTCGTTTTCGAGCCAAACAAATGTCTAATTAGAAACGAAATAGGCGATTTGGTAGCCGAAGCAGATTTGATCGACGGTGTTTACAAGGTGAACTTAGAATCACAGTGTTCACAGAGTTGTTTATTGACTTCAACTAAAGTCAATGGAGAAACATGGCACAAACGACTCGGCCATATTAATAGCAGTGATATGAACAAAATGAAGCGTTGCGGGATAGTAGAAGGATTGGATTATCTAGGCACCTTTACAACAAGTAAGTCAAGCTGTGTGACATGTTGTGAGGGAAAGCAGTCAAGATTACCGTTTTCTACGGGTTCACGTGCAACAGAATTGCTACAGATTGTTCATTCAGATATCTGCGGCCCCATGGAGAAAAAATCTATAGGCGGTGCTCGTTATTTTCTATTATTCATTGACGATTATAGCAGGATGACCTTCATTTATTACTTAAAATATAAAAGTGAAGTGTTAAGCTATTTCAAAGAATTTAAGTCTATGGTGGAGAATTTTCAGAACAAGAAAATCAAAATCTTAAGAACAGATAACGGCTGCGAGTACTGTAGTAATGATTTTGAAAATTTCTTGAAAATCGAAGGCATCATACATCAAAAAACAAATCCCTACACACCAGAGCAAAACGGACTCAGCGAGAGGTCGAACAGAACCATAGTGGAGAAAGCTGCGAATACAGCTGTCTACTTGAAGAACTGGTCAGTGGCTTCAGGTATTGAAAAGACTCCTTATGAAGCATGGACCGGAACAAGACCTAATTTACAACATATACGCATATTTGGGAGTCCTGTGATGGTACACATACCAAAGGAGAAACGGACAAAATGGGACAGAAAGTCCAAGATGCATATATTGGTTGGTTTCTGTGATAATATCAAGGGATACAGAATTTATGATCCAGTAAAAAATAAAATCACCACCAGCAGAGATGTTATGATACTAGAGAAGACAAAGAAGGAAGAGACAGTCACAATTCCTGTAGAGAGCACAGATTCAGTGGGGGAATTAGTAGAGGAATCTGTGATAAAGCTAGAAAGTCTAGATCAGACAAGCTCAAGTGACTCAGATTACCAGGATGGTGAGGACTTGAAGGAAGAACAACAGACAACTTACCCAAAAAAAGATGTAGCCAGGAATGTACAGGAAGAAGAAAGCAGGAATGTACAGGAAGAAGAAAGTAGGAATGTACAGGAAGAAGAAACCAGAAATGTACAAGAAGATCCAACAGTTGTCACGAAAGAAAGAGAGAAAAGACAGAGGAAGAAACCTTCTAGGTACGGTTTTGCCAATGTGTGTACTACGTCCATAGAAGGTGAAATGACATACGCAGAGGCTATCAGTGGTCCTGAAAAACAACAGTGGTTGCAGGCGATGGCAGAGGAGCTGCAGTCCTTCAAAGACAATCAAGTGTGGGAGTTAGTTGATACTCCTGACAACGCAAGTGTAGTGCAGTGCAAGTGGGTTTTAAAAAAGAAATATGATTGTGACAATAAAGTGAGATACCGTGCCAGACTTGTAGCAAAGGGCTTCACCCAAAAAGCTGGAGTGGATTACCAGGAAACATTTTCTCCAGTGATCAGACATTCAACCTTACGGTTATTATTTGCTTTGAGTGTACAGTACAATATGGACATAACTCATTTGGATGTCACAACAGCTTTTCTTAATGGTTATTTAAAGGAAACTATTTTCATGCATCTTCCTGAAGGTTTTACTGTAAAATATTCAAGTAAAGTATTAAAATTAAAAAAGGCTGTTTATGGCTTGAAGCAATCATCCCTTGCTTGGTATCAAAGGGTTGAGGAAACATTGTGTAATTTAGGGTTCAGTAAGAGTAAAATGGAACCTTGTGTATTTATTAAAAATCACTGTAACAATAAGAAAACTATTGTTGGTATTTATGTTGATGATTTTATCATATTTTCAAGTGATAAAATAGAAACTGATTCTCTTATAAAAGCCTTAAGTCAAAAATTTTAAATTAAAAATTTAGGCCAAGTTAAACAGTACTTAGGAATGAGAATTAACATAAATAAAAGTCTGGATGTAATTACAGTAGATCAGGAGCATTATATTGAACAATTGATTAAAAACTTTGATATGTCTAACTGTAAAACAGCTGATACTCCAATAGAGTCTAAACTAAATGTTAAAAAGTCTAACATTTGTGAAGATAAGTTACCTTATCAAAAATTAATAGGTAGCTTGATGTACTTAGCTGTCCTGACACGACCAGACATAGCTTATTCAGTCAGCTATCTGAGCCAATTCAATAATTCATATTCTTATATTCATTGGAATTATGCTAAAAGGATTTTAAAATATTTATTAAAAACTAAAGATTATTGTTTGAGGTACTCTAAAGAGGGAGCAGAACTAGAAGGATTTGTAGATGCGGACTGGGCAAGTGATGCCACAGACAGACGGTCATATACTGGATTTTGCTTTATTAAATCTGGATCTGCTGTTTCTTGGGAAAGCAAAAAACAAAGGACAGTAGCTTTAAGCAGTTGTGAAGCCGAATATATGGCAATGTCAGAAGCTTCCCGTGAAGCCATTTATTTACAGAATTTAGAACTTGAGTTAACAGGTTGTTGTAATAAAATTGTACTATACAGTGACAGTCAGAGTGCTTTGAGGCTGGCAAATAACCATCAATCTCATAAACGATCAAAGCACATTGATGTGAGATATAATTTCATTCGGGATGTTATTAATAATGATATTGTGGAAACAAAGTATTTGCCAACTGCAAGCATGCCTGCTGACCTTCTAACCAAAGGGTTGCCGGGTGTTAAACATTATGGGTTTATGAAAACAATTGGTATTGTTAAAAAATAAATTTATTGTTTGTTACTGTAAAGTTACTACAAATTGTATGTCAGTCAATTAAGTTTATTTTTAATTTTGATATAGTGGGGGTGTTGAACCGATATCAAAATTGGGTGTCTAACGCCGCCTGTATAATATTAGGTGAGCTATGCATTGTCTCTGGCAATGAGTGATTTGCATTTTTTAAATAAAGTTAGTCGTTGGTGAACTGTCAAATCGGTCGTTTTAATTACACCGATCTTTGACAATAACAACAAGTCATGAATATGAAACAATATGGAAAACTTGAATATTTTGTGAGAAACTGAATGATGTTGGAGGCTGCAGTTTGATGGATGAAACTATATCAAGGTGTTTTTGATACGAAACGCTACTCTACTGGGTACTAGATTGATTTTTTATTTATGTGCTAGCAGCAGCGTTGTTTGTTCGGGCAAACAACTCTTCAACTTCCACTGAGGTGTATTTTCGCGTATGTTAAGCCGGGTATCGACAACGCAAGGCTGTTTCGCGAGGCTGCTCATCCAGTGCTTGCATTTAGCAGGCAGTCGAGAGGTGCGCTCAGCTTCCGTCTACCCAGACAACACGGGCCACGCCGAGCCTACGAGGTGTCAGGAAACGTTTGACCAAAATTCTTCTCTGTCTTCCATGACGCAAATGCAGGCAAGGCAAGAGGCAATTCACTTGCTTCCCTTGCAACTGAGCAGCACACACTGATCGCCCTTTAAGCACCGCCAAACTATCGACTGGAGTCGGATAGCGCAAGCTAGGCTTGCGCGCAGCTACGTTCAAATTTGCTACCTAAGAAGCCTACCCTTACCTACATAACTGGGAATAGGCTGGGTAGATGATGACTGGTAGGTACGGTGATAAGCTTCAGTTTTGTGATAAAGGAAGTTTTCGACCTACTCGGCTCAAAATACTTTTGTTCAATTCTATAACACAGGGTATGTGAATTTCATGGTGGTGGATTGAACTACTGAGCCGTGAAAGTGGAATAATTTACTAACGCCTTTATAACATTGGTTAGGTTAGCACAAAGGGAAAATAAAAACGATTTATTGGTTACGGGAGACTTGAGAGGACTTCAGGATTTCTCTAGTTTGATAAATAGCGAGCTTGAAGTGTAGTGATTTCATTATTAGGTTATGTTAAGTGAATATTCTCTTTACACAAGGAAATTGTTATGAAAACGAGAGGCGTTGTTCTATTTTTGGAAGCTGCGTACCCAGTGAATTTGATGAGTAAACATTTACTTTAACAATGGGGTCTCACTCGACTGGGGAGTTGGATTTTGATGTAAAATTTATTTGAAGTGTGTATAGAAGCCCAAAAAAAGTTTTGAATTGGGTTTTCCTTTCAATCTTTTGCATAAATATAAAACGTATTTCCACTGTTTGTTGCATGCGTTATTAAATCTTCTCCTTTATTTTAATTATTAAATGTCACAAAAAAAGACTAATAATGTTTCAAGGCAAGTCAACTAGCATATGTACTAAACGAGGCACCCGCCTTGTCGGTGTAGTGAAATGCAATAAAGAAACAATGACATAGCTATCAACTACGTTGAAGGAATTTATCGTGAGTTCGCTGAGAATTACAGACAGAATATATATGAAATAAACTGAAAACTGTCCTATTTTTATTAAGACTTCTTTTTATAGAAAATTTAAATAAATTTAAGCGATGGAGCGAGTTTTTGTGGCGCAAGCTAAAAGTTGCAAATACTTATTAAAGAATGTGAACCGTAAAGTTAGTTATCTTTTTGTATGTACATTTCGGAATTAAATTCCTCTATTCCACGTCAAAAGGAGTCCAAACTTTTCTAAAAGGCTACCTTTCAGTTAAAAATATAACAAATCTGTTACCAACTTGAACAAAAGGCTTCCTATCAAAAAACATCTACAAATAATATACTAACAGAACATAAAAACCACAAAAAGATAAACATGACAAAAAATCGTCTCCGGAAAAACTCGAAACGACTCGGTTGTCACACATAATGTTTCTTTTCATCGCGCCATGCCCTTAACGTGGGGAAAAATGACGGGCTCTTTACAGACTGTTCCTTTGCATAATCTTTTGCTTACTCTGTGGCCATTAATCTCGTACATAAAGGTTTACGATTTTACGCCAGAATAGCAATGTTTCCGATGTATTATGTACCGTCAGATTTTAGTCAGTTTGTTATATTTTTCTAAATGACAGACAAATATTTAAAAATATTTTCAATCGTAAAACTTTATCTTTCTCCGGGTGGAGAGATCATAGTTTTAGCAAAAGCTCTGAACGTTTTATGACATTAAAATTGGGAAATTCCCTGAGACTCGGATCCGTTTGTCTCCTAAATCTTTTATTTATCACAATATAAATGTAAATAACGAACATTACAGCCTAAAGTGCTAATAACAAATCGAAACGAACTTAAAATACCTCCTAAATTCCTCTAAAATTGCCTATTATAGTTTGCCACTGAAGAGAATCAAATAACATTTATTACGGGGCTCAAGTTCTTAACTTTGTTTCCAAGTCAATTGGGAAAATTCCTCCTCGTATAATTTTGGGACGTTATATATAATCATTCATAGGAATTCTAACGATCTTGTCTGCTACTATCGTTTTCAGCTAGAAGAATAATTTCTTCTGAAAATTTTACAATGTTTGTTAATAGTTAAAATTTCAAAGCGGTGGAAAACTATGAGAAACTAGCTTTTGCCAGCAGCTTTGCCTTATTTATTTATTTGGACAACCCCACCGCACTATTCCCAAACTACTGCAACACCTAAAAGCCAGCATTGGCGGCCATCAGAAAAGCGCCGAAACAATGAAGCTCGACGAAGTCCCGGAGAATGAATTTAACTATCTTGAATCTCGCAACGAAATTAATCAGAGACGAATAATGGAGGAGTAAGGAAAAATACAAGTTTCGACTTCCCTCCATATCAAGCAGGAGAAAGAACATACAAGGCCAAAAGGAACACAGTTGCCTAGCATCACGAATATAAACATAATTAATATTAGTAAGTCCTAACATTGTGAGCTGTTATATTTGATTCCAATAATAGTTATGCCAAAAATGGTTAAACGCACGGAAATTTGTTCTAGTTTCCACATGGTCTGTATAGTAAATAACTCCAGTTGCAGTCTGTGCATTATCCAACATAATATTGCGTTTATTCTGCCAAAGAAATACACCGCCATAGCATATGATGTGCAAATCGTGCATATTCGCAGTCAGATGTAGAACATTGACATAAGGAAAATAATTTACTTTATAAAGTTACCATGTCCTGAGAAAAATTGAGCAACACAGTTATCCACCTCCAGCCACTTTCCCTGCGTGCAATTCGAAAATTATTTCAAAGAAAAGTAAATACAATCCGGGTAAAAAGTAATCTATGTCCCAATCCAGCTCGTGATACATCCGTGTATCATAAGTCGTCAAAATTCGTTCAGCCGTTGAATCGTTATTGCTTAACACACATTAAGATGTTCACATTATAATAATAGGATAAACTTTAGAAAAGAGAATCAAGCAACATAGGTAAACCCTACTGAAAATAATTGATCAGATGAAATTCACGAGAATTCAAGAAAGCAGGTGGATCCAAAAGCAGAACCTAGTTTCAAACATGAGACATTTACTAAAAGATTCAACGCGTCAGACTAGGGTTGACTGAACAGACTGTTATTAGGGACACTTTCGAGAACATGACTATGCTTGTTTGAAAAAAAATATATAAGAGGTTTTAGGCACAGATATCTAGGGATTTTACACCACAATTAAGAAGGACAATAAAGTAGATTAATTTTTAGAAACGTGTTCAGATTTATTTGAATGATAAATGATACTAGAATGAAATGAGCTGTTCTAAATTCGATCCATGTATTTTTCAAAGTCAGAAGACCCGAGAGGTTTCCAACATGTGTTGCCAATATTATTTCTCAATAGCACTATAACATTAGTATCGAATTCTGGAAAAAAAATTGTTCATGTTGAGCAATCTGTGTACTTGATCTTTCTTTGGCTCTACAAATATCAAGTAGATAACTGTAAGAAAAACTGTGTGAAAATTATAACCCATAAAAACCATTTAATTGCACTAAATTTCCACTGAAAAGGATCTCAAAACCTAAATTACGGTCACTGCGAAAAAGGATTCGATAAATTAGACCACTTTTGTCAGTCAAATTGAAAGGTAGGTTTTCAGGTAGCAGAAAAAAATGTGGTTTGTTCTTATAACCTGCTAACAGCTAAGTGCTTTAACTATAAATATTTCTATTCACAGAATTTAAAATTCCAAATGAAATAGTTTCTAGGAACGAAGCCGGTTGTGTCACCACTGAAGATTTGTATTTGTTGATTCACTTCTTAAGCTCGGAGTATCTGATTTAATGTGCTGTTCCTAGTTAGTGTTATATAATTATTTATACATTTTCAGATTGACACCAAAACCTACATAAACTTTCACCTTTTTCCATGGGGCATATCAGAAACTACAGAACTACAGACTTGGGTTTAGTTATCTTAATAAAAATCAACAACTACAAACCAATGGACATGTTTTTAGAGTTACATAGCCTAAAGATCCAAACGGAACCCTACGGACACGTGGAGACAGCAGTCTCTCATGTGTCCGCCATCTGTCACACATTTTGTTCCGAAGATTTTTTTAACTTCTCATTGACCTTTGAACTTGGGATTTGGTGATAATGTTTATTGTTACGTATATTTTACTAACAAATTCCAATATAATGATAAATTGGTACGGAACCCTAAATGTGCGAGGTCCGAAACGCACTTGGCTGGTTATTATTTAATTTTTAACCGACTTCCAAAAAAGGAGGAGGTTCTATGTTCGAATTCATGTTTTTTTTTTGTTTATGTTCACCGATTACTCCGTCAATTGTGGACCGATTTTGAAAATTCTTTTATTGTTTGAAAAAGTGTGTTCCGAAATTGGTCCCATTTTAATTTGGTGAAGATCTGATGAAGAACTTCGGAGATATACAACAGAACTCTTCAATAAATAACGGCAAATCTCTAGGGATTGCTGCAATCGCATGTCTGTTTGTTATTTTTTTTTTTCTGTAAGTTGGTTTATACAAACACTTTTACATGTCGAACATATTTTTTAAAACTAGATGAGGTCGGCGTTTCCTATCTGACTACTCTGAGAAGAAAGGCCGAAACAAACTCACTTGTTTATAACATTTCATAACATAACATCACGCCAGTTCGCTCTTAAGGGGTAAGCAGATCTCTCATTTCACCGGTTATGTTCAAGTTTCATGAAATCTATTCTGGCGAAAAAGTTCCCTTACTAACTTGTCTATTAGGTACGTACAACTAAAAAGTGAAAAATAAAAAAACTTTTTGCAAAAAAATACTACCGACTTCCAAATACAAAACTACAAAGTGAAAAATAACTTAATTTTTTGAAGTCGGTGTCCTAAACGCAAAAAAATGGTACCTACGAAAGACACCGACTTCAAAAAATTAAGTTATTTTTCACTTTGTAGTTTTGTATTTGGAAGTCGGTAGTATTTTTTTGCAAAAAGTTTTTTCACTTTGTAGTTTTGTATTTGGAAGTCGGTAGTATTTTTTTGCAAAAAGTTTTTTTATCTGTTCTGTGGATAATTTTCTAAACAAAGTCGTGGCATAGTTACAAGATATAACAGGGCTATAATAGGAGTGGAATCCCACATTGAAGAGGAAAATTGCCACGTTAATCATGCCAATATGCAACTGCATCGGTAAATCGTTTGCCAACGATTCCATTGAGGCATAATAGGCTATTTCAATCCCTTCACGCAACCCTTTGTGAAAATGTTCTGCGGGGTACTGTGACAATAATAACTGTGTCGTTGATTTTATAATTGACGTTATTTGTCATTCTGTATAGAGTTTACAATATCGGTGCTATAATCAATTCAATGCATTACATGTGATAGAATACAGGTATGACAGTCCTACTGCCATATACATTAAGATACTGTTTTGTGTATTTTTGAACTGGCATAAAAGCACTATTTGCTGAAACATGCAAAGAATTTTTTTGGATAATTTATAATTTTAACATACGAATTAATGTAACAGGCTAAATAACTAATAAAAATCCACATTTAACATACCCATACCTATATCACTTTTTTTTTTTCATTATGAATGTTTACTTCCAGAAATCCAAACCTTTGCCTGTTTCTTCTTAAAACGTGCAAGTAACTTGTTTGACCTACCCATAGACCTACCTACTTAGGAAACATCAAATCAAACACCCGAACAATTTCTCAAACTCCCAAGCCTGACTTTCATATAATTTAATAACTCCCAACTCAAGCCTTAAATATTCCCATTTAAAGTCGAAAACTCGTTCATTTATCAGCCACCATTCAGAACCCTCGAAATTCATAATATTTAGCCCAACGTGGTATCACCTTGGAATGCTGACTTTTTTAATTCTTATCTCATTCTGTATTCCGCGGGCTTCTTGCCGCACTCAATTTAATAGTACTAGAGTATTTTATTGGTACGCTTAGGCTGCTTTTCCACCAGCGATGTGCGAGGAGCTTGCGCGGTGTAAGTGTGTAGCGAAGCTGCAAAAGGGTGCTTAGGGCATATATTTTCCCCAATGTTAACGGGGCCTACCCTACTACTGGCTGTGCGCTCGCTCGGTGCCAGAATATCAATATTGGACACACAATGAATATCAATATGTAAAACAAAAAATATTTTGCAAACAAAACAGTCCAAAAAAAGGTGCTTTTGGACTGTTTTATTTGCAAAATATTTTTTGATATACATATCCTTTGAAGGTTAAGAAGGAATTCTAACCATAAATTTTCTGGGTAAAAATATTTTTAAACATCCAAGTAATTTTGACAAATATTAAAACGATATTTTTTAAAGCAAAAGTATTAGTCATAATATGAAAAAAATCTCATGTTTCACAAATAATAAACATGAATCAATACAATCATCAATTTATATTTTTTTTCAAACCTTTTAATGAGTTTGCTTTAGAAGGTAAACGTTATACGGAATTAAAGCGGAGTAAGGGCCTTAACTAAGCAGTGTGAAACGAGATACCTCACACACATCGAACACATGTCTCTTAATTGTTTGTATGTAAAATACATAGGGCTAGTGGACTAGCCCATTTACACCAACGCTTCACTAAGCCAGGCTAGGAGATGGAGGATTCTTGTTGGTGTATTTTTTCCTAGCGCTACTTCTAGCTATCTCGTCTCTCTTCAGTGGAAAAGCACACTAATCGATTTTACTATTACAGACTGATGCGTTCCGAGCTAGTGACACGAGTGCGTTAAGGTCTGATTTTTTATCGGAAAATGTTGTATGGTAATTTGGTAGAGGAAGTGGATTTTACTTTTATGCTATTACGGAACGTAAACGTCTGTTGGTACCATTTTGAAGATTGGATATTTTTGCTGGGACTAGCTTTTCTCAAATAACTATGCTAAAAACTGTTAGTATGGTACAAAACAATTTCAGCCTAAAAAGGAAAATATAGCATTGAGTATCAGGTTTCGCTAGCGACGAATAGAGATAAAATACGAAAGGAGCTTCTGGAATTAGAAAGGCTCTTGCAAACAGGTACGACGCCATAATGCAACAAGATGCAACATGGACGACGCGCTTTAAATGATAATTAACTATTATTATGATCTATTGAAATAGTTCTAAAATTGCTCAACAGGGTAGAACAATTTTATAATAACGTGTTGAAGATAAGTACTTACTTGTGAACTGGACTTGGACGGTCTACGTTCACTACGATCTTCTAATAAATTAAGTTGTAAGTTGTTCTATTCTAATTAAGTTGCAGTATATGAAAGACTTTTGCTCTTTGCTTCGAGACAGTAGAGGAAAAAAAAGGAGGAGGTTTTCAATTCTTTGGAGATTGAGGATTGTTTTTTTTTTTTTGTTTTGTTTTTACCTCAGAACTTTTTACTGGGTGAACCGATTTTGATGATTCTTTTTTTATTTAAAAGCTAGTGCTTGTCATGTGGTCCCATTAAAATTTCATTAAGATCTGATGAAGAACTTCGGAGATATACATCAGAACTCTTCAATAAATGACGGCAAATCACTCGGGATAGTTGCAATCGGATGTCTGTATATTGTTTACATCATTTCATAATATAACATTACTTTAGCACGCTCTAAAGGGGTACGCGGGTGTGAAAAGTTCACCCTGTTATACTCTTATTCCACCGTTTTTGTTTAAGTTGCATGTTTCTGGGTTAATCTATTCTGGCTTCACTTTGGAGAAATGGTCCAATATGTACAACAACTTAAAAGGGAAAAATAAAAAAACTTTTTAACAAAGAATACAACCGACTTCAAAATAAAAACACTACAAAGTGAAAAATAACTTAAATTTCGGAAGTCGGTGTCAAAAAACGAAGAAACCAAAACAAGAACACCGACTTCCGAAATTGATGTAAACAATATACAGACATCCGATTGCAGCTATCCCGTGTGATTTTCCGTCATTTATTGAAGAGTTCTGATGTATATCTCCGAAGTTCTTCATCAGATCTTGATGAAATTGAAATGGGACCACAAGCTTTTAAATGAAAATAGAATCAACAAAATCGGTTCACCCAGTAAAAAGTTCTAAGGTAACACAAATAAAAAAATAAATAATAATACAGCCGAATTGAAAACCTTCTCCTTATTGAGAAGTCGGTTAAAAATAAAATAAAATTCTAGACTCGCACTGCTAACATTAAAATAGAATAGAAATGTTACGCAAACATGATTGTTACTTGATCTTTAACATAGGTTAAACAGGCCTAATTATTGCCTTAATATTACCCGCTATTGTTACCCGTAATGATGTGATTATTCTAAACATTTACATAACACTAATTAAAAGGCACCCCTAACACCATAATTAATGCCAGTTATTGCTGTGCACCCAATCGAAAAATAGATGTGGTATGGTACCGACGTAATTCGAAACTTAAGTGTATACGAGTATTCCCAACAACGTATTGGTGTGTAAATAATGATGTTTAATAATCAACAAGATTTCAAAGCCTTCTAAAACCAACCTTATTCTTCTTCACTTCATTATCACCTGACAATTGTCGGGTCCTTCGTGCCCCGATCTGGTACAGGAACATGAAACTTCTAGCTAACTTGTGGTCCTTGTGGACGGATTCAATATGAATCCTCATCAACTCGCTGATTAGTAAATGATTATTCTTAGAAGCAAACAACACAAAAAATAACGCGATTTTACAAACCAACAAAACCTGTGTACGATTTCCTAAAGGTAACTTGTAAAAAAGGCAGCGCGCCAGATGATAAGCTTATCTGATTAACGTTGACAAATCTGTCAATATCAATAGAACCAGGGTGAGGGGATTGCCCTTCGAAAGTATATTTGCAAACTGAAGCTTTTACCCAATAATAAAACTCGGGTCAAGGCCATAGAAAATTCAGGAGGGGGACGTCGGTGTTTCACATAGAATTAGCAGCCAGCTAGCGTATCTATGAATAGAAATACCGCATTTTCACATTCGAGCGAATCGCGAGGCGAATGTGAAAACGCGGTATAAATGGATACGCTTATAATCGTCTCGGTACTCGCATCACGCCTTATAAACGTGGTTTCAGACATAGCCTGTCTATAAACTAGTATTAAACAATTATACCAATTGACAGCAAAATGCTGCTGGTTTTTTATGACGTCCAAAGGTAAACAAGCGAAGGCGTAAGTCGTATCCTTTGCAGATTAATAAACAAATCCGTATAAGTTAACTATCAGAATACTGAAATTATCTTCCTTCACAACGTAGATATTATTTTAAGCTGAATTCCAGAAAGTTTCAATAATCTTGCTTCACAACTGCAGTTGGGGTTCAGATTCTATCCAGATACATCAGAGAACCAGTATTTGACATAGAGCAATTGCCTATCTGACCTCCACAAACCAGTAACTGGGTAAAACGATACCCATTGGCAAGACTGGTGCAAGATTTCCTGGCTTCAGGCTAACCGTAACGACTGCAGCCACCGAAGAAAGCTGAAATTATCTTGCTTCACAACTGCATGTTCTGAAATAGCTTTGTCCCATTTATTTTTTACTTTTATCCCTTAAAGTATTACTAGTGATTGCTATTTTTCCATTTGCAAAATCAGCATACGAAATGCAGGTTAAAGAATACCAAAAACAAATGAAATATGACAACGTGAAGGTAAAATGGAATGGTATTTAATTTTCACTTTGTAATTTATATCTGTAAGTGGGTATGTTGTATCAGATTTTCTTTTATATTATATGCATGTACAGATACATCAGTATAGACATCCTTTTGTAGGTTTAGTCGGTTCTTATGGTCAAACGTCTTGAATACATAAATTGATGAATAGATTGTTTTTTTTTATTGTGTATATTTAGCACATGGACATACTTTGTAATTCATGATTAAATCCTATGTAATAGGAAGTATGCTTTTGGGAGTTCCCAATGGAAGAACCTATTAGTCAGTCATATAGTTACATGTTTGACGAATCAGCCACTATAATATAACTTATAAAATCGTTTCAGGTTTTCGTTCAGTCACCTTTAATTATAGTTTCGATTCAGCTTTCTCTCAAATTCGATGACTATTTCAATAAAATCGAGCGTACATTGTGATTTAAATGCAAATTCTGTCAAAAACTCCGTTTCAATTTCACGTTTGCAATTTTAAAATGTTATCTGAAATTGTCTGTCTGTTGTTTTTAACTATTTCAAGCTTTTCATGAGCTTTTTTAGATAAATAATCTGAAACAATTTTTTTTCAATTTGATTCAGATAAATCAAGACACTACGTTTCATGACCTACAGACCTACTGAAGATGGCTGGATGACCAACGTCCAAATGTCTAACGACCAAATAAACAACCAATAATAATCTACTCTAGCCTTCGTCCGAAACAACTGAAAGTCATGGTGGAGGGCTATGTCCAGCAGTGGAATCATACAGTCCAAACCACCACTGACAGTAACCAATATCTTTCATACTTCATCAAGAATATTTCCGTTAAAATCGATCACAAACATACTTTAAAGTAGGCATTCGCTGCCATAGTTTCTTGAATTTAGCTATCTGACCTTTTTGCCGACATCTTGCTAAAGTTTTGGCACGCTGCTTCACTATTCAAGACTTAAAACTTCTGATCCGTCTTAAAGTTATTAATTTTCCTTTAATCTTAATACCTGGCAGAAACCAACCAACTGGAGTGAAGCTTTGAAGTTCCGTAAAATAATACTTATTAATTACCTTATATTTAGAGTAGGTTTTTCCGCGGCATTGTTTCTGTTGTCATCTCACCGGAACCCTGCATAAATATATATTACCGAAATAAAAATGATAGGTTGCCGTAAGGAATTAAGTTATCAGATCAGTAATTTTAGAGATTACCTTTTACAAACATACTATAATTTTATTTCTTCATTACATTTAGTACCTGGGCGACCAAGCTCTGCTCGGGTGAAAATAGAGAAAACGACGTTTTCTAAAAGTCCAAGTGCGAGTCGGACTCGCGCATGCAGGGTTAATACATCATCTGTGAAAATTTCAACTGTCTAGATCAGGTCGTATCTCAGTTCATGACAACCTGGTGACAGAAAGACAGACAGATAGACGGACAGTGGAGTCTTGGTAACAGGGTCCCGTTTTGACCCTTTGGGTACGGAACCCTAAAAATTAAACTTAGTGAGATCGATTTATCGCCCCCGAAACCCCCTGCCGTTTCCGAGATTCATATTATATATATAATACACAGCGCTGCGTTTCGCGGGTTCGATTCCCGCACGGGACAAATATTTGTGTGACCTACAAATAGTTGTTACGGCTCTGGGTGTTTGTGTATTTATTTATTTATATATGCTTTATTGTAAGTACACCAAGTTAAATAATATAAAAGGAAACTTAAAACTAAAATACAAACAAAGGGCGGCCTTATCGCATACCGCGATAAAAATGATGCATGCATATGTGAGTTTATATATTTGTAAACGCACCCACGATACAGGGGAAATTCCTAGTGTGGGGCAACGTTTTATTTAAAAAAGAAATATATATACAAGAATTGCTTGTTTAAAGGTATTAGATTAGTTACGATGAAATACCTTCCTACAGCTTATAACATTCATATAGTTCCTCGTTATCAGCACACACGTGCTATTCATAATTTCCAATAACTACTTGAACTCCCCACTTAATCGACCAATTCACAAATTGTATTCTTAATGCCTTTGACAATTGCATTTGAATACCCAATACCTGAAGTCTGATGGCACCATAGCTCAATTAAATCAATTAACATCGTTCATTATGTTTGATTACAGCGACATGGGTTGTCGCCGCGCGTGTTGCCAGTTCATTAGCAAATAGTGTTCGGTTCCACGTTTAATCTCCGTTTATTAAAGCCGGAATTAAGTGATTGATTGCGATTATCGGTGCCATCAGCAGATTGTAGAGCGCGTGCTTTAACAGATTTTGTCAATGTTTCAAGTGGATAAGTGATTATTTAGTTATCTTTCTGCTTTTGAATAAAGATACGCCACCGGAAAAGTTGTTTTTTTTCTTTAATTGAAAATGTAGCCAATTTGCCAGAAATTAAGAAGGGAATTTTTAAACACTTCCAAATCCTAGCAGATATTGTTTTATTCATTCAAGATGACCATGCTCTTAGACTCTTATTATTTACTATTTACGCATGGAATATTATTTAATTATGAATTATATATCAATATTCTGTCATAATACATAAACATCAGCGCTCAAACTTTAAGAAAAGTGAGTAATGTCACAGATAACATAATACTAGCAAACAGATACCTCATTCTATACAAGAAACCGTGCCGACGTAACTAGCGTTTTTCGTCTGATTATGCTGATTATTTGTATAAGTACTTTGATCACGTTCGGTTTCATTCCACGGCTAAAGATGGTGTTAGCAGCGACTTGGAAGTATAAGGTTTTTCGCGGTTCGTGACTATTTTTTTAACCGACTTCCCAAAAAGGAGGAGGTTCTATGTTCGACTTCAAGTTTTTTTTTTTTTTTTTTTTTTTTTTTTTTGTATGTTCACCGATTACGTCAATTGAGGACCGATTTTGAAAATTCTTTTTTTGTTTGAAAAAGTATGTTCCGAAATTGGTCCCATTTTAATTTGGTGAAGATTTGATGAAGAGCTTCGGAGATATACAACAGAACTCTTCAATAAATAACGGCAAATCTCTCGGGATTGCTGCAATCGCATGTCTGTTTGTTGTTTATAACATTTCATAACATAACATCACGCCAGTTCGCTCTTAAGGGGTAAGCAGACCTCTCATTTAACCGGTTATGTTCAAGTTTCATGAAATCTATTCTGGCGAAATAGTTCCCTTACTAACTTGCCTACAAGGTATGTACAACTAAAAAGTGAAAAATAAAAAAACTTTTTGCAAAAAAATACTACCGACTTCCAAATACAAAACTACAAAGTGAAAAATAACTTAATTTTTTGAAGTCGGTGTCCATAACGCAAAAAAATGGTACCTACGAAAGACACCGACTTCAAAAAATTAAGTTATTTTTCACTTTGTATTTGGAAGTCGGTAGTATTTTTTTGCAAAAAGTTTTTTTTTCTTTAAATACAGTGACGATTTGTTTTATAGTATCTATTTTTTGCACGTTTAATCAGTTTGTTCCAAGATGTGTTTTAATGCAAATTAAAAAAATCGAGTGATTTGCCTCAGAAATTTAAAACCACGCCATCTATTGGAATCAATTTTAAAAGATCCGTGCAAATAATATTTGAAATGTGAAATAAAAGCCCAGTATTCCATAATTTTGTGCTTAGGAGAGTTGATTAAACAAGAACATAATAATTTTAAAAACCGCATCAAAATCCGTTGCGTAGTTTTAAAGATCTATGCATACATGGGGACAGACAGAATTCAAAGAAAGCTAATGCAATCTTAAAAGCCGCTTTATTTGTTTCAAATCTTTGCCCATCACCCACTTACGAAGAAGACGATGCAATGAAAAGAATCCTAGGATTATCACGTCCAACACAGAAGCTTGAAATTTAATTGATTCAGTTCAATAGATTTTCAATTCAAATGTCTAGAGCATTGGGATCAAATTCGTTTATATTCAAAAGGGAAAATTCTATTCGTGGATCACAATTGCTCGGCCCGATACGGGAACCTAGAGAATTTTATGATCCAAGGATTCTTCTAAATCGGTGGATTTGAAAGTTCGCGAGGGCGTAGTGAAAATCTTTCAAGTTTTATTCCTAAATTGTTTCCATAGGTATCTCTATCTTGTGTAATATGTTTATTTATTACCTCGTAATCGTGACACGAAATTGGAAATATAATTTGTTAAGGTTTGGCAATCAATCTCGGGCGAATCATGACTGTTATAGAGTAAGATCCGTGACGCCCCAGACTTAACTCATAGCTTTCTTCACTTAATGTGTACTTTGAACTGACGCATATTTGCTAGTTTAGGCCGAACGGCCAATTTACAGGTATCAAGGTGCTAAGGGTACGCAAAACAAGGGGCGCACGGTTGGCGCAGTGGTTGAGCGATTGACTGCTGCGCTGCGTGTCGCGGGTTCGATTCCCGCACGGAACAAATATTTGTATGACCTACAGATAGTTGTTCCGGCTCTGGGTGTTGTGTATGTGAGTTTATATGTTTGTAAACGCACCCACGATACAGGAAGAAATTCCTAGTGTGGGGCAACGTTGATTAAAAAAAAAAAAAAAAAAAAAAAACCTTTACCACGCGGTCCCAGAAAATTTGGTTCAAATAAATATCACTAGATGGCGGAATATGCATCGATTTGTTATTTATTTATTTATTTATTTATTTAAAAATTCGGATAACAGAAATCCATAGTGTTAGTAACATACCTTATACCTAGTGTTAGTAAATAATAACAATAAGGTTGAGAAGCACTTTGCACAGAAGATGAGCAAGTTTTTACTCGGTCATCCTCTCCACAAAATGCCTCATAAAAGGGGAAAACACTCGCTCGGACACTGTTTTTAGGATGCTATTACCACTGGCCCGAGTTCTAGCTGCCAGCGACGCTATCTTCTTCCGCACGATTGCGTGGAAGCCGTCAGTACGATTCAGTGTAAACATCTCTGACGCGCTACAGAACCGGGGCAGCCGCAAGAGCATCCTAAAAATATTATTATATTGGACGCGCAGGACATCTAGCGACCTTTTGGTGTAACTGGTCCATAGACCCCCCGCGTACAGACCCTGACAATATGCCTTGAAAAGTGTTATTTTGACCTGGTCTGCACAGCGGGAGAATCTACGAGCCAACATATTACCGCGGACCGCCAATGCCCTGCGCTCCCTCTCAATATCCACATTATCTTTCAGGTCGTCGGTAAGTATGTGTCCCAGATATTTAAATTGGTTCACTCTTTTTATGCTCAAGCCATTTAGGGTAAGGTTAGGTGAATAATCTATTAATTTAAATAATAATAATCTTTAAATAATCTATTAATCTGTATTTAAAATTAATATTTTCTAGAATTGATCATAAAATTATTATGTTCTTGTTTAATCAACTCTCCTAAGCACAAAATTATGGAATACTGGGCTTTTATTTCACATTCCAAATATTATTTGCACGGATCATTTAAAATTGATTCCAATAGATGGCGTGGTTTTAAATTTCTGAATGAAAATTCGTTTAAGTTTCAAATAGAATAGAATCTTGATTGGAATGAAATTCTCAATTTCAACGTCGAAATAGGAACCAAGGGTTCGACTGAAACCTGGATGGAATCGATGATTAGATTATATTAAAGCTGTAGGTAACTGCATAAGTATTTGAACAAAGTGAATGTTCTTTCTACTATGATGAGGCATTCAATTTACTCGTTTTTCTAGGGCATTTGTTGATGATTGTATTTATAAAGGTGTTCATAATAAATAGATCGTGTAAAGTAGTATCATAAATACACGCTATAAAAGCGAACCTGTACATAGGAATGATAATTAAAAAAAATATCTGCCAAGTGCGAATCGGACTCGGACACGAAAGGTTCCGTACCATTATCGTAAGAAACGGCAAAAAAATCACGTTTGTTGTATGGGAGCCCCAATTAAATATTTATTTAATCTGTTTTTAGTATTTGTTGTTATAGCGGCAGCAGTAATAAATAATCTGTGAAAGTTTTAACTGTCTAGCTATCACGGTTAATGAGATACAGCCTGGTGACAGACATACGGACAGTGGAGTCTTAGTAATAAGTTCCCGTTTTTACCCTTTGGGTGCGGAACCCTAAACAAATCAATTCGTCTTGCAAAACAAAGCACTACAAACTGAAAAATTGCTTTCCTTTCCAATATCGGTGCCTTTGGTACCAGTTTTTGTGCCGTTTTTCGACACCGACTTAGAAAAAGAAAGTTATTTTTCAGTTTGTAGTGTTTTGTTTTGGAAGACGATTTGATCTTTTTGTATTTTTTTATTATTTAAATTTGGTAGGTACCTCCAATTACCATAAAAAACATTTATTAACAAAGTAAATCTCATGAAGATTCCATCAAACCCAAGCACGACTAGAGGCCCTAGTTACATTACAAGTTACATTCTATCATCGAAGGCGTCGCGATAGCGATTGTCAAAAAGGCAAAATTGTATGGGATTGACAAGCGATGTCGAAAAATCACGTGACCAATCTCTTACATTTTGATACTACGACTATCGCCTTCGCTGACATAAAATGACAATTGTCTAGAGCCTTAGAATACATTGTTTTATTTCGGAGTTCAGAGCCTATCTTCCGGCGCCAACATCCGATCAGTTCGATGGTACCATTTTCATAAGTACCATTTATTTATAATTATATGCTTCTTCATAGTCAATTAACCATTCTACATGTCTTATATTCATGGTATATATATAGTAGATATTAATAGGTACTTACTAGGTATCGAAATCGAGGCTTCCCAAGCCTGCCAAGTTTCATCCAAGTGATTGATTAACATCCATATAAACATACCTACCTAGACTTTCACATCTTCAGTCTTATTCTCATTTGTTCAAATGAGCTGAATTCTATAGATAGTAAGACGTCCATTTGAATGAACCAAAATCGTCGCTTCCACAGAATCTGAATGAAATTGAATGCCAACTGCATCTTAAATTAGACTTGTTACTTGAATTGATGAAGATTTCTGAGAAATGCTTGAAATAGCAAACGACATTCATTAATTGAAAGAGTGAATTCGTCAAATTAAGACTTTGACTACCTAATTATACAGTATATTATGCAAGTAAACTTTGATTGATTTCATAAATTTATATGATTATAATTTAGGCCATCGAATAGAGCCCAAGATTCTAACGATAAACATGCTGATCTATGCAACAACAGGTACAAGTCCCCTTATTTATAAAATCTCTGCGCTGATTAACCAATGGTAAGCAGATTCAAAATCCATTTTTTTTTATTTGAATTTAGAATCAGTTGCCTTACAGCGTTAAGATCATTATTAGGAGCCCTTACTTTAAAACACAAAACCAAACGAACAAAAGAAAAATAATATTACAATAACATTTTCACAACGTTTGACCCTCTTAAGCAAAACAAGTGCATCTTTTATAGCAAGATCAAAAGCGTCTGCTCCTGACAGAGACAGAACAAAAAGTTTGAATATAAATAAAACGGTCGTATGTATTAGAGTTGTAACGGATCTTCGCCTCTACATTCGCAAGTGCGAAACTTTAACAAGTCATTTTACGTTCTCATCTGCCTTTGCAAGTTTTTAGTGGAGTTTAGGGGTCAAAAGCATCAGTAGACTTTGACCCCTCATTGTCGACGTTTGCAGACATGTCAGTCTAAAAATGTACCTATTACATTAGAGAGAGATTAGAGTTCTCCATAACGTAAGGCAAACATTTCCCCCAAGACAAGACCCTCACTACTACTTAACCATGCGCGAAGACGAGTGAATGCGTGCGATAACGCACCAATATAAGCTCATGCTACAGAATTTGATGCGTCGCTTCGACTCGACTCTACTTCAATTGACTTACCCCGGCTTTCAACTAAACAACAATCCTTTAGTTGACCCTTAACAAAAAAAAAACTCTATCTTTATGTCTTTAATTTGCCGCAGCCGTTTCCGTCTAAGTGAACCTCCATATCCAAGGAGGTCAAGCTCTATACCTCCAACTCCGCATCCGCCTCATCTAAATTGCCTCTATGACATCCCTAGTATGTATGGCCAGCTTTTATAAGGCCATATATACCAGCATTTTAAAAGGGTGTATGTACAGCCAGCTTTTTATAGCGCACTCCTTGTACAGAAAAATACACGGCCACATGTTATGAAAACAATTTTGAACTTAAAATTACGTATGTATGAAATAATTTCCGCTCTACCCTTTGGTGTTGGTCTTGGGAGCATTTTGGGAATATACAAGGATCTCTGTAATTTTATTTTTCAGTGTTGCTTTGGAACGTTTTGAGGTAATATCTGGAATGCTGAAAGGAAAGTATTGTTTCATATTTTTACCCAATTAATGTGTAAGAAAATGTACATCCAGGGTGTTTTTTAACAACTTTGATATTTTATTTATCAACTTACTTTTGTATTATGTTTAATCAGTGCACCAACGCCAAAATATTCGCAGTAAAGCCTTATTTTCAGCTTACAGAAATAAAAATGACTAAAAGCACTTAGAGGTAGTAAAAGGTGACTAAAGCACTTAGAGGTGTTAAATTTAGTCTTGTTATACTTATTTTTATTTACAATGTATAGATTCTTTTACCGATTGTTTTGTGAATGTGTGAACATTGTAGGCCTTCTAGTTGCTAGTTAACATTTGTTAACTTTTTTATAAAATATATAATCCTTTTATTTTATTTTTTTAGTTTCTTACGACTTATTATCGTATGTCGGGCCTACGTTGTCCCCACATGTCTAAGTACTAATGCTGTAACATGGAAATATTGTAAAACCAAACCATTTTTAAAAGAGTAACCATGGAGTTTCTTGCCGGTTCTTCTCCATAGGAAACGACCAACCCGAACCGTGCACCTTTTGTCGACGTTTTATAAGTGCCCATGTAGGCCTATGTGAAATAAAAATATTGATTTTGATTTTGATTTTGAGTATCACCGAAAAGACGTCGGCACATCTAGATACGTTGAAAGCATACGGGCTAACGATTAGGTAAAAGTTAGTGCTTGTAGTCCTTAATACCCGAAAAAAATAGCAAGAAAAGCTTCTGATGCTCCGCGTACATCTAAACACTATTAAAGTACTTCAAGTTCTTACTAAAATGATTCTTAATTGATCACTAGGAGGAAAAGACTATGTCTTCGAGTTTTGTCTATACCTGAATGTGAAATATTTCTCTTGTAAAAAAAAATCATATAGCTATAAAATGATATATTTGAAAAAAGACGATATGCAGGACGATAATGATGAGCTGTTTACTGTAATAAAACAATAATACAAGTTAAAGTACAACACTTATAAGATAAAACCGTCTTAGAAACGACTGTTTCAGGTCAATTCATTCGCAACTCAACTGAGAATCAAAGTTCGATTCGTGTTGTCTCGTTGATACAAAGTCTTCTTTTTAGCTTTGTTCCGAGCCTACTGTTAATGGCCGACTTTCTCAAAGACGACCGTCGCTTATTCATTAGCAAGAATGCCTACAAATAAATAAAACATTGACCTGGGACGGTCTCATTTAATTAGATTTATAAAAATTGAAGTAAAAAAGTACCAAGATTCTGGTATTGTTATAAAAAAAAAAAATTAAGGGTTCTTACTGGACACCCACATATTAACATTATCACGATTACAAAGCACGAATCTCTTGTATTTGACCTACAATCTCTATTCCTTTTACAACGCTTAGAGCTTTATTGAAAAGTTCTTCAATAAAGTCAGACCATTATGCAATACCATGTCGACGTATTGCGACGTTCCTTATATAAGATGAACGAGAGTGCGGTCTCCCACATCCGATTCTCAATGGGCGCTACTGCAGATCCACAATAGGCTAAATATTATTTAGAATACTTGAATTATTTGTAGACCTCTACAATGGTTCGTTCTGCTTGGATTTCAACTACTAACTCTTACTTCAGTTTACACATAGGAAATATAAGTCTGCTTTGTATCAGAATGTCAATTCGCATTCGAAATGTCATCAAAATTTCAATTCGTTTATTTATCTTAAAACGAAATCCTATGAGGAATAAATCCTTGACTATCGGCTATAGTCTGTCTTAACCCTTAAATATAAAACATAATATTTTGCTCTAATAATTATATTTAAAAGTTGTAGAAAAAATATTTTGTTAATTCATCAAGTGAGAGAAGAGTGAAATTGGGAGTTTTGTTTATAGCCAAAAGTTTTAGTGATAAGGCTATCTTTATCAGTAATCTAAAGTTAGTGCCAATGGAATTGCTTGCATGTTTTTCTTATTGGCTTCAACTAAGTACCGACTCCTTGACCTCCTTGACTCCTTGTAAATTGTTTAGTTGAAATACATGCTTTGAGTTAGTTAAAGCGCCATTATGTAGGGTAGAATGTGAAGTTCAATGGCTAAACTGATTCAACTAGGTTCCTGTTAAGTACATCCGATTTCAATATTGTAAGAGCACTTACTATGTTCGTATTTGAACGAGCACCTATCTACCTACCTTACCTTGGTCACATCGTAAATGTCTGCATAATTCGTACAAGCTCAAACCTATTACTTATGTATTTCATGTTCATGTTCTATGCTCTATGTCTTGACAGAACTGGGATTAAGATGCAGTGGCATTTACCTCAAATTGAGAAGTAGGTTGGACGTATAAATTAATTTTAATGATATTATTAGAGGAATGCCAGACGATTCAGCAGGTCAAGTAAAAAAAAGATATCCCGAATTGCCAAATTTCATTATTTTCTGAACTATGTTGTAATTGGGTTTCTTTGGTAGATTGTTGATTCTGAATTAAAACACCAATGAATAGAATGGTAAAATCTTCTTTATTATTTATTGTCTTGTGGTTTGCGGCTTGCTATAGGTCAAACTGTTTCCTGCCACTTCCGGCTTTCCGGAGTGCTATACACTCGATTAAAATTGCTGTATTGTGATGTCACACGTTAATATACTCGAATATTTATAGATCTTCTGGTCGTTACACCGTGCAATTTCACTGACCGTAACAGGCCCGAATAAAAATGGCCGCTGTTAGATTTTGGTGAAGCGCTCAGACTATATAAAGTATAACGACCTACAATATGAGTTTTTTTTTATCGTATATATTCATGTGAATTATATAAGATAAAAACGTTGTGCAATCCCACATAAAAATGCATGGTATGTACAATTTATGTATCTTATTAATTTTTGTAATTTATGTATTTTGGGTATCTAGTTGTAATAAATCCAATCTACTTATTTTTTAATAAACGCGAAAATAACTCTATCTGGGTTATTTCTTATTATGCTATCAAAACATTTTCGTTTAAATTAACAACGATTAAATAATTAAGTGAGAAATTCTTTAATGAAGGACAAATAATAAAATTGATTTCTATATTTCCTTGAATATGACTACACTGTTAGATTTTGAAGAAATTTTTCCGTTAACACGATATTTCACTCTAATAAGCCCGAAATATCAAAAGGAATTTGATTGGCATCCATTAGCAGTCCTATAAGATGCCGAATCATTTTAATGATCAATTAGACTGCCATAATCAACAGGCTTGGCAGTATTTGTCGGAATTATGACATTAGAAGAAAGGTCAATGCTGTCATGATCCTGCTAATACATTCTCTCAGTTATGCATTAGCAGATTATGAATTGTCCACTTGTCAAATAACGCCTAATTTGTAGTATTATTTATTTATTATATACTTTATTGTACACCACAAAATATGTATAGGAGAAACATTCACATATAAGTGTACAAGGGGCAATCTTATCGCACAGGGCAATCTCTTACAGACAATCTTTGGTTGGACTGTACGATAGGAGAAGAATTTAAGGCTGTCAGTGTACAAAATAACATACTTAAATAATATTACTTAGACATAATAACATACAATACATACATACAATATTATATAATATAATAATACATATCAAATATATAACAGTGAAAGGAGAACAATAAAAATTATAGTGACAGGTAATGCTCTTTTACCATTTTTTTAAATGTTGGCAGTTTTTGTGCACGTATTATGCATTATTTGATAAGTTATCTCGAATATATTTAAACTGTAGGTAGGTGCGATATGTCTGTACGTAAGAAGTGGAATTCATCTAAATATGTTAAAGGTTTTCAGTGAGTGAAATAAGAAATTCATTAGAAAATCACTTAGGTAATCTAATTATAACTAACTAAGGTTTCTTCTAAGCAAACGTACTTCATCATCGACTACATCATCGCTCAGAAGTAAAAGTATTTTAACAGGGCCCTGTTAGTAATAATAAATGTATGTATATCTGCAGCAAATTATGTAGAAAAGGAAATGCAAACACTACTAAAAAAGAAGAATAACAATGACCAATACTTTACGAATTATGGCACTGGAAACAAGGCTTACAGTCTGGTTGCCTAAACATAATTATGCTGATGATCGGTCTACACCTTATCATAAGTCTAGATTACAGAATAAACCTGCGGTTGAAAGGCAATTTCCACCAGCTTCCTGAGATGAAAATCTGTCAAACTCTATCATAAGAACTACTATAAGGGTCTGGTGACAAATACAACTGGTAGCAGGTTGTTGAAATAATGTTGTGTCCTAATGTTCTCAGTACAAATATTTTGTTTTCTGTAATATTCCTAGAACCATTTCGAATATCTGGCACGTCGAGTTATTATCTTTTTACTTGTATTGCCAAAAAAATATATAATTTAAGCCGTAACTGAAGTTTTTGAAACAGCCCGTGTTTTATTTAAAAGTTTAGAGAGTTTAAAGCTTATTTTTAAGGGTTTTTTCTGTCGGTAAGTAAAGTATGTAATAATTCTGGTGTTCAATTAGAGGGTAAATGAGGTTTTTATGTAATTTTAAAAAACCTTGACTTCTTTAAAATACCTTTTTTATCTCTAAAATTGTATGTACACGCAGTATATTATTATTAATAAAGTTGTGTTCCATTGATCGCGACGATAGGCTAGGAAATCTTAATCCTTTCTGAGATAAGATATATGCACTTATTTATAAGCACAGTAAAGCTGTATGCAACCTATATTTTATTTATTTGGCAGAACTACACGGATTTTCAATGCTCAATTTTAATAAAAATAAACGAAAAATTAAAATCAGTCGGTAAAATAAATACATACTACAAATCCTATCAAACATATAAAAAATATACATTTCGCAAAACAAAAAGCTAAACCCATAATCGGATGTAGCTCTATCGGATTAATTTGTAAAAGACATACAAAATCTAGAAACAGCTATGAAACATATTTGTAACGCAAGGGGCGTTATCATCAGCATCCTATCATCCGTATGCACACGACGGATTATGGAGCGCGGAAAAAGTACATGGAGAATTTTATATCGTTCCTGAAATGTAAAAATCGGGTCCTAAGCCTCGTAAGCTGAGTAAGCTTGGCACAGATATGATTGAACGTCGAAAGCCCATTGATGGCTCAGTTATGTAAGAATTTGCATTGGAATAACTTAGGATACGTTCTCTCCTTTTGTAACACGCTTGCCTAGAAGAAAACTCTTGACTTAAAAACCCCGAGGTTGTAGCTATCGGGAAACACAGAATCCGGCAGGGTATTCCACTCCTTAGCTGTTCGCATAATGAAAGTATTTTCAAAACGTTTAGTGCGTATGTGTGGGGTGTCTACCATGTACCGATGGCGCATCGCCGTAAGTCTAGTAGTCTGATGATGAAACGGGCTAGGCGGCATTAGATCATGCAATTTCATTGCACAATCCCCGAAATGCAACCGATAAAAACCGACAAGCTGGCAACTCGGCGACGATGTTCCTGGCTCTAGAGCTTTGAATCAACCAGTGCCTCATTGCGAATGAGCCTCTTGGACCGTTTTTCGAGCAGTTTTTAGTGCAGTTTTGGAGACCACATTAGCGATGTGATGTGTTGGTAATAACTGCTTTAACGTTTGTTTGCTGGATGAAATTCGTATCCATAATGCTAAGAAAAACTGATAACAGTCTAATGTTTAGACGTTACTTGGCTAATATTAAACAATTTAAATTATCCAATGAATTTGTCAAAATGGTACATTTCTGCTGTTTGTTCTCTTCATCATAATTCCATGTCGTTCGATGAAACCGAGCTATCTACCAGCGAAAATTTTGTTAACAATAATATGGAAACAAGACAAAGCTATGATGCTTGAGGCAGCAAAAAGGTATCGAATATTCCTTGAACAAAGGAGTGTCAACTATCAAGTTATGTCATCAATCACTATCACGCAATTTCAGACAGTGAATATTCATCAAAGCAATTAAATATTTAAATTACACGTAAAATGTTTAGACAATACTCAATCTACTCCAATTCCTCGTTACCACAGAGTTTAATTCATCCCGAGAAATACCGCCTTTGAAATATGGAGTGAAAGCCTGGAAAGGTGTTGTCTGGGAGCAATTTCCGGTCACAAAAATATTCATACATTCTTAGGGGCCTCTAAAACGTAGAAGAGGGTGCCTTTTAAACATACTTATAGATGCAATGAAAGCAATTTGGGAGGTAATTGGAATCTCTTATCTTCGGTAAAAGGATTGTAAAAATAACTATTTTTGGAGAAAAATGTTACTGGGATGTAATTTGAATGTGGGTTGAGCTTGTGTTATAACAGTTGCATGTTTATTAGTTACTAGCTGTTGCCCGCGACTTCATCCGCGTCGAATTCGTATCATTAATTTAAAAAAAAAAATGCCTAGAGAAATTGAGATCCTTTCCGGGATAAAACTATTAGATTTTTTCGTTTTCCGCCGATACTGTGAATTTTGCCGGGATAAAATGTGTTACTCTTTATAACATCAGCTATCTACCAGTGAAAGTCCCGTCAAAATTGGTCTAGCCATTTCGGCGATTACCTGGAACAGACAGACAAAGGAGTAGGAGTTTCTGGTGCGTTCTTCTCCATAACAAGCTACTTTTCCGAATGCACGGTAGAATCAATTTTTAATACTTTTAAATGGTTTTTTATCGTTCAAAAGTGCCGCTTCATGGCCCAGTTGACTTTGACAAAAATCTAAAAAATTGCGTATTTGTTATTAGTACCGTATGTGTTATACTTTCAAATGCATTCAATAAAACTTTATTATTTTGATATTACATACAGTCATTTCAATTTTATTTATTTGTAAAGATTTTAGTTAATTAGCTAGCTTAACAGTATTTAATTGCTTAAAATGTTGACTGACAGTAACAGCTGTGTCAGAACATACATACTTTGAGGTCATTGTAGATTGTACGTTTATATTCTGTAAAGACTGCTTCTTTTATTCTAGGCATCTTTTTCCTCGGAATTTTACTCTCGATGCATATCGCTCAGGCACTGTGAATTGTTCCGGAGTAAAAAGTTTGCTTATGGCACTCAAGGATACTCTGACATGCTATAAGTGAACGAATTTTCGTAAACAGAACTGCCTGAGAGTAAGAAGTACTCTCAGGCAGTTCTGATTACGAAAATTCGTTACAAAAGAATACCTCTTTATAATTTATACTCCTTTGGATTTCACTGAAAAATTACACCATATTGTGCTTTCCCAAATAATGGTTTCACGTGTCCATTTCATCTTTGCCCGGGAAACCGTACTATTGCCTGAAAACTTTAAATCATAACGAAGGAAAACCCATAAACATTTTTACGCTCCATATTCTGAACGATTGGAAGCAGTTCCGGGTCAACCTAACTCCAAGTTTTTTCAAAGTTAACGTTTTATAAGTTCCTTCTTCTTAATTTTTCTTGTACCGAAAAATCAATTCCAAAAAGTTCAACAAAAAAAATGTTGTTCTAGAGAAAGTAATGAGTTTTTGGATTTGGTAAATATTCATATTTAATGTTGAATCAAGATTTATGTACATATTTTTGCGTACTTATAATAAGAGTATAAAGAAGACTTTTTCTGAGACCAAAGGCTATATGTATTTAGATGCGTACTGACGTTGCATGAAGAATTTCATATTTCAGCTTGTGGCTTGGTTTGGCATTTTTAAAGTGTATAAAAAAGAAGAGTTTAAAAATACCAGAAAGCATAAATAAATGCATCATTGTTCACTTACTTGTTCGAAGAAAGTTTCACAAATTATTGTACGTCTAAGCTCATCTAGGTATGGATCATTATGAACACAACTCACGTCATCGTCTTAATTAAAAGACAGTCTACAATATCACACACAAAAGCAGACACCTGCTCCAAGTTCCTCATCCCTTTCACAGGAAAACTAGACTAGACGGGAGACGACACGTTAACATCGTTACTGCAAAGATGCTACGAATAATAGCATCATAATAAAATTAATAGAACCCATTTCTGTCCCATTTTCTCTAATACGAGTTCGTCCTAATGCTTTTTCTAATACAACTACGATCTTCATTATTGCTTACTTATTTTTTCGAAATCGAAACGTGAGCAGAAAATATGATTACACAATGATGCCAAAAAACTCTGTTATTGGATGACTCAGGAAAGTTTTGGAGGTCAACACAACTGCGATAATTCGGCAGTCGACTCTTCACTACGCGGTAGTACTGCGGGGAAGGCCTTATGGAGGATTGGCTTTGTTGTAGAGGAAGAGCCTATTTCCATATGTCAGAACAATGTACACCTTGTAGCTATCAAGATATTGTCACAGGACTTCTCCGTGTTAATTTTCTCGGTGAACATGCGTACGAACTCGAGTTTACAGACTGCCTCAGTAAAAAGAAAAAAAAAAACAAACATAATGTCGAACATAGAACCTCCTCCTTTTTGGGAAGTCGGTTAAAAATTGAAAGTCATGTCTAAGCAGTGATCATACTCGGTGATGTTAACTTGTCACGCGCCATAAGGTTTTTAAATATTATATCGAGGGAGTTAGATATATTTCACTGTAGCCTGATGAAGTTCACAAGAGTAGCACTGAAATGCATTGAAAATGTTGAAAAATTATTTTAATTGAATTTTTATTTAGATTATAATGGTATTTGAATTGTATTTTATTGTTGTTTAATAATATGATAAATGGATTTTAATTGAATTTTGATTTGGATTATAATGGTATTTAATTGTGTTTTTATTGCGTTTAATTGTATTAATAATTGTATGATCCATTGTATTTTAATTGATAATTGTAATATTTTATTGTATTTTTAATTGTATTTCTATAAGTCCTAATATCTTTGTGGTAGTAACATCGCATTGGCGATATAGCTGTTAAGGTGTTACTTACATAATTTTTGAATAAATAAATAAAATAAATAAATGTATCCAGGCGAGCTATTCGGTATTGAACCGGTGAGTTTCTAGGCGGTGCAGTCCTGGAGCTGCGTGGACTTACATCTACTGCTAGGGTCCCTCTAAGCTAAATCCGGGGGAAAAGAAAACATTGATATTATATGAATGAATAATTTTGTCGATGAATTTTACTAAAACAAGCCATTTGACTGCAGGCTTTAATTATTTTTTTTTAGTTAAAAGAAAATGGCGCCAACAGGTCAACAAAATATACAATAATCTGTGTGATACATTCTAAGGAATCATGAAACCTGACATTAAAAGATTAGCAAGGATGGGTGGTGTGAAGAAAATCTCAGGATTAATCTAAGAGTTTTTAGAAAGTGTAATACGTGATGCTTTGTTGTACACTAATTGCGCTCATAGAAGAACTGTGACAGCAATGGACGTAGTTTGTACTTTGAGGAAACAAGGTAACATTGGTAACACGGTGTTATTTGGCGGATTAATGAAGAAAAAAGATGAATGACAGAAAATGAATGATAATTTTCAGAGTGTTACTTACATCTCAAAACACTCAGAATATTTCCATGTAATGTTTTGTTACTGTTAATGTTAGTAAGAAGTTTAGTAACTTATGACGCATTAAAACAACAGGAGACAAACTGTAAGCTCGAATTACTTAAATTAACATTCAAATAAACACATTTTATTGATCAGACTATAAACATTATTCACCCCTGAATCGTAATAGGTCATAGCCCCATAAGTTCCTTCACCCTCTTTACATACCATTGAATATTACAGCCTTCGGTTTGATCAAATGCTTTTATGACGTCATAAAAACACACAATGGACTGTGAAAAGTTTTCTGAAACTTTGATTTACAGTGTGCCAAATTCTCTGGGGATCTATGTGTATGTCCGGAATACTGACTACATTTTTATAACCAAACCGGCCATGAGCCCGATGTCATAAAATACGGACTGCAAATTGAATATTCAATGGTCCGTCATTTCTCGTGTTTATTTGGTTGAACAGAATAATAGTGCCCCAAAATAATAGAGAGTTTTCCGTGATATTGTGTATGTTTATTTAAAATTACCGAAGAGTGAAACTTTATTCCGGGGTCAGGAATGACCGATACAATCACTGCCAACTTTCTGTGATTTGTTATACTGTAACTCAAAGCTGACTTGTGTTAATATTATGATCGTGTCATCGTGTTGAAGGCATCGATATTATTATTATGCACTAGATTTGGCAATCCGAACACTCAGTCTGTTCGTCTGTACTGCTAGTCGATTCTGTAAAAAAAACAAGAACTTATCACCTCGCCTAATTCACATCATTGAATCGCGTGAACGTTCACTTCGATCGTTGCTCAGTTCCGTTCGGCGTAGTTCGGATATGATCGTCCAGCTATGGCGCCGGCTGCAATACTTGCAGGTATTATCATTGCCATTTAAATCAAATTTGAATTTATCCATATCAAGTTATGTTATTTAAGCAAGTGTTGAGTGAGATTGGCTTCGCAAAATTTTCTTCGTAAATTTTGTATACACGCGGTACAATTTCCTATGCAAGTACTTTTACCCGATACCCGAAGAAAGGTAATGTGTTTATCAGTATATATATGCATGTCGTATAGTCGGAGGATACAAATATTCGCGAGCTGGCTGACCAAAACCAGATGTATTATACAGCACGGCATGATTTTCTTCTTGTTTATGTCTTTTAAGTTCACTTCTTTTGCAGTTAAGTTTTTTATTTTTTTAAATAACTTTTTTTCGTTACTTTTCGTATTGGAAGTATTTTTTTTGTTAACGCGATTATTTTTTTCCTTATATTAATAACAATAATTTATTTAAAGTTACCGATAAATGTTTTATGCAAGTAGGTTTTTTTTTGTTCATGGAGATATTTCAATTATTGTAGTTCTAAATGAAAGGCAAGGCGTAAAGCTAAGGATTGTCGATATGATTGTAAATGTTTTGAATGTTCATTTGTAAATCCATCATTGACAGCTCACTCCACTTCGAGTTCACTTCACCAAGTCATCACAGTGAGATGTCTACAGAATAGCACTGCTATACTGCAATTCGTACATATTACTATAAATTATGTTGAACGAAACGCGTAAGCGCCTTGAACAGGTTAGTTAACTGTAAATTGGTATAATCTACCTCTCGGACAAAAAAACTAATTTTCAGTAAATATTTTTTATTTTGACACGTAAACATAAAGTGACGACGGTATAATGCGTTGAAATATCGTGTGACGTCACGCCGGTAGTACACTTTATAAAGCCTTAGTTACATCACAAGCCCCCTTCGCCACTCGTGAACTTTGATGCGCTTTAACTTTGTCATTTTTATTGATTTGGTAAAGCAAAAAATACGTGTCTAATATTATTTGATTATCTCACTGACGGACTAAATATAATTATCATTATTCTACCCAGGAGCTATCCCTATTTAGCTCTGCAGCGAACTATAGTTCCAACTCACCAGCATAGAACAAAGAAGGGCAGATTGATTTAGCGTAAGATAATATGGCTAGGAACTGGTTTACTATTGCGATTACAATGAGAGAAGTATGGAAGTAGAAAACACACTGCACCGACACCAAACAAATAGAGATCAGCTCCCGTACCATGAAGTGTCAAAACTATCGTGATTCTACTGTTAAAAAGGGACAGATGTATACATCTATACTAATATTATAAAGAGGTAAAGTTTGTGAGTTTGTGAGTTTGTGAGTTTGTGACGTTGTAAGGGGTAATCTCTGGATCTACTGAACCGATTTTGAAAATTCTTGCACCGGTAGAAAGCTACATTATTCCTGAGTGTCATAGGCTATAAAATATTTTCAAAAAAAATAGAGATCCTTATGAAAATTGCAATAATGTAACCCAAGGTAGCAAAATGTTGTCAGTAAAATACATTATTTGGCGTGCGCTGAGAAAACTATTGATGATAGATACAAATTAGTAGGTAGGGTAGGTAGGATAGGCAGGTTAGGCAGAGTAGGCAGAGTAGGCAGGGTAGGCAGAGTAGGCAGGGTAGGCAGGGTAAGCAGAGTAGGCAGGGTAAGCAGAGTAGGCAGGGTAGGCAGGGTAGGCATGGTAAGCAGAGTAGGCAGGATAGGCAGGGTAGGCAGGAAAGGCAGGAAAGGCAGGGTAGGCCGGGTAAGCAGAGTAGGCAGGGTAGGCAGGGTAGGCAAGATAGGCAGGAAAGGCAGGAAAGGCAGGAAAGGCAGGAAAGGCAGGAAAGGCAGGAAAGGCAGGGTAGGCAGGGTAGGCAATATAGGCAGGGTAGGCAGGAAAGGCAGGGTAGGCAGGGTAGGCAGGGTAGGCAGGGTAGGCAGGATAGGCAGGGTAGGCAGGAAAGGCAGGGTGGGCCGGGTAAGCAGAGTAGGCAGGGCAGGCAGTGTGGCAAGATAGGCAGGGTAGGCAGTAAAGGCAGGAAAGGCAGGAAAGGCAGGAAAAGCAGGGTAGGCAGGGTAGGCAGGGTAGGCAGGATAGGCAGTGTAGGCAGGATAGGCAGGGTAGGCAGGGTAGGCAGGAAAGGCAGGGTAGGCTGGGTAGGCAGGGTAAGCAGAGTAGGCAGGGTAGGCAGGGTAGGCAAGATAGGCAGGGTAGGCAAGAAAGGCAGGTTAGGCAGGGTAGGCAGGGTAGGCAGGGTAGGCAGGATAGGCAGGGTAGGCAGGAAAGGCAGGGTAGGCAGGATAGGCAGGAAAGGCAGGGTAGGCAGGGTAGGCAGGGTAGGCAGGGTAGGCAGGGTAGGCAGGGTAGACAAGATAGGCAGGGTTGGCAGGGTAGGCAGGATAGGCAGGGTAGGCAGGAAAGGCGGGGTAGGCAGGATAGGTAGGGTAGGCAGGGTAGGCTGGGTAGGCAGGGTAGGCATGGTAAGCAGAGTAGGCAGGGTAGGCAGGTTAGGCAGGGTAGGCAGGATAGGCAGGGTAGGCAGGGTAGGCAGGAAAGTCAGGGTAGGCAGGGTAGCCAGGGTAGGGGCATGGTAGGCAGGGTAGGTAGGGTAGGCAGGGTAGGCTGGGTAGGCAGGGTAGCCAGGGGTAGGCAGGATAGACAGGGTAGGAAGGATAGGCAGGGTAGGCAGGTTAGACAGGGTAGGCAGGGTAGGCAGGGCAGGCAGGGTTGGCAGGGTAGCCAGGTTAGGCAGGGTAGGCATGGTAGGCAGGGTAGGCATGGTAGGCAGGATAGGCAAGGTAGGCAGGGTAGCCAGGGTAGGTAGGCAATTGACGGGAGCGAAGCCCCGAGGGTCAGCTAGTGTCATATACAACTGTCCCTTCTCCACATTGGAAATAACCTTACTCTAAGAGCGTATACTAACCCCCTGGAAAAGAAAATGATGATGTTGAAACTATTTGCCTGAATCTCCACCCGTGAAAGATTGACATTACTTTACGCAACTCTCTATAATAAAAAGCCTCTTATAAAATTCAAAGAAAATGCCCATTCCATACTAATGTTCTCCTTAATACGAACATTACATAATTCCGTTGTTACCCTCTCTACACGTAATAAAACTTCTAATACACCATTATTATTAAAATTAACCGAAGGAACAATTTCTTACATCTGGCGGTATATATTAGCATGCGTACCATCAGGTAGATAGACGGTCACTAATGGAAAATTTATTGTGAATGTAATATTGCGAAATTCCTGACATTCTGGGTGAATTGTCTCGATTGGGGAGCACCTTAAATTCGGGTGGCGAGCCAGCCGATAAGACAACGCTTTTTGGGATAGAAATTGAGTTTTGAATAAAATAGGCTTTACCTATTGTTTTGGAGTATTTTTGTGGATAGGTATAACCTTCGAGAACCCAAAAGCTGTGAATTCTCGAATTGCTAGTATCCATTGACCATTTTCATAAATACTTAGGTACCTTAAACATAACTCTTTTGTAAAGGGAGACCCGAGGGTCGACGAGTGCATTTTTTTTGTCAGCTCAAGAATCTTACTAAAACGTGTGCGTCTGTGTCTTAGGATGTTTGTTCATCATTTAGGGCTTAATGACTGAAAGGATTTTGAGGAAATTTAGAACATGGGCTGTGTCCTCGTACTAACATCGCAATTGTTTTATCTGAGTAGTACATGTCCGTGGGACTAGCTATTCTGTTAATTATCTGTTTACCTTGTATCGAGTAGAAGAGTAGTATTGTATTATTTTAAAACAAATTCTATAAAATATAATTTAAAAACTCACCATTTCAAAAAATATAAAAAAGAACATAGTTGAACTGGAAAGCCTGCTTTCCACTGCAGAAAATTTATTCATTCCTATAGCAGTGCACATCACTCAAGAATAAAAAAAATTCTAGACCCAACGAGACAACTTTGATACATTTCCTACGTTTTATATTTATTTGAAAAGCGTCTTCTGTAGTTCTGAGAAAACTCTGCCATTAAGTTTCAATATACTTAACTATTTCGTTCCACAAACTTAAATCTTTTTCGTTAAAACGATGAAACAGCCAGGCCAATTTGGAGATTATCGTATGTATAAGAATATCTAAAATAAATTCAGTGTGGTTTTCGGAGCATGAAATTTGATTTGGTCGCCTGTAGTCCCGGTTTCAGATTTTGAAGTATAAACAGGCACCGATTTCAAATGGTTTTTTTTTTCAGAATGCCCTTTGTAACAACTAGAAATATGTTGTTAGTGACAGCAGAAAAAAATAATCCAATATTGTTTTCAGGCAGAATATCCGTAAGCTCATAGTTGGTAGGATCGAAAATCCAATTAAATGGAAAAAAGTCGTGTTGACAGGCAGCAGCGTAACCATCGAGAAACCTTTTTGCCTCGCACTGGTCTTTTTATATTGTAAGTTTTAATCATTTAGTTTAATTTTTTGTCCTGTACGTTTGTACGCAGTCATAAATTAACTTCTGCTTTCATTCTTTCTGATACCATTTAGTTACATAGAAAAGCTTCTAGCTATTACAGTAGTATTACTAAATGAAATAATATCAACTGCAGGAGAAAGTCTATTTTTAGAACTACAGGAATTAGCATTTATCAGAATCAGAATTTTTGTCCGTAATAGAAGTTCTAGATCCTACAAATTCTGTTAAGACGGGTCAAATGTATAGGATCGACATAAGCAATCAAATTGATATGTAATCAATTCGCAATCATTTTAGCCCTATGACAAATCGCTGATAGAATGTCAGTTTGATTAGAATTTGGTTTGGCTCACTGAGTGATAGCCAATATCGAACCATGACAAGTTTTAATGACTATTACTATAATGCTGGCATTACACTTGGCATATTTGGCAAAATATTAGCGAAATTTTGGCAATGGAAACATGGAAATAACGTTCATTTTGTAATCGACTTGGAGCAAATATTTGTACAAATACGCCAATTCTAGTACCAGTATAAGAATCAAACTTAGGAGACGCTGATAAAGTATCCAAAAAAGTGAAACATCTCTTCTAACACTAAAACCCGAGCCTTCTCACCAAAAGGAACGGTTTATATCAAATATTTACCGTCGACTCCGTCTAGATTACCGCCTAATATCGGGCGCATACAGGATTATCAAATTATACGGCGCATTAGTGATACATCCGAGAATTCCCTTTACCTTTCACACATGTTAATGATATAATGAAATGCTGTGAGGAAACAGGGAACGTAATTACGGCGAGGTGAGGCTGAAAGAATACGTTTTTTATAAGTGATGTGTAAGATATTTTGGGAGGTGATGTCTGTATTTGCATTTGGCATAGACAATATTGGGCCTTGGAGATAACGTGTATCAAATTAACTCTACCTGCAGGATGACTTACGCATTGGCAATATTTCAGGAGATCTATTATGGATTAAACTCCGAAATATGGAATGAAACTGCTCTTTCTGTGTAGTACATCTATCTATATCATGTTAACATTACTCGACATAATTATTGTATTGCTGCTCTTTCCATTATGTTAGAGTTAGTTAAATTTTGAAAGATTTTTATAAATACATGACTACTTTTATTCCCCAACGGATTGCCAATGACGTAAAAGTACCTAGGTTAAAAATACAGTTCAGATGTTCAGTTAGCTGGCATACATATTTTATTACAAAACAAACAAATTGGAGCGTTGACAACAATTGCGACTTTGCCATTGCTAGTTAAACGACTGGTATCGATTAAACATTTAACGATTCTCTCTGAAATCAGATCAAAGAGTATTAAACGAAAATAAAACCAAATAAATTCACACATGGTTACTGTAACCAGAGTCATTTATCGCGACAATTGGAACAACGGGTGGTCAACACACCGCAGACAAATTGTTGCTTTCAAAATTTTTCAGCTGAAAATAAAATTGGACACGTACGCTTTTACATTTAAATGGTCATGTGTTTAAGTAAGTATTTGTGGTTTTTTTGTTAAAGCTGTATGAGAGTCCGTAGGTGTATGAGCTCTTTTTAATTTTTCTATTATTTTTAACTTATCTTGCATATTTTGTGTGTAGGAACTTTTTTAACATGTGGTGGATGCGAGACGCACAGTACCGATCAGTGTGGCGACGCTTGGGGGAGGCCTATGTCCAGCAGTGGACGTCTTTTGGCTGAAATGATGATAATAGTACATTATGGTACAAGTGTGTAATGTTGGTGATTACCGCTGAGGCGCCATTGAGACCCGAGCCGTTAGGTGAGGGTCTTAAGAGAGCCGATGACGGTAATCATCAATACACAGGTGTATTATACGACGTTTTTCAACACACTTGTGAAGAAAATAATACTAAAAAATCATTTTCAACAGTGAAAACGAGTTGTGAAAATTTTTTCGCCATGGCGGGCAAAATGAATCAGTTTTCCTATGCGCGCGCATCTAAAAATGGCGATCGGCCATAGACTAAAAATAATGAGTTTTCTTTTTTTGGCTTTTCGCGGATAGCGTTTTAGCCACGTACAAAATGGGGAATTTCAAGTTTTCTTTATTACAGACAAAAACAAAAGTTATATTTGAGTAATAGTTTTATTTATTAAACACGTACAAGTTGAAATTATCTATTTAAATACAAAGTTGCATGAAATGTGCTGCATTTGTTCTATTGAGCACGATCTTTTTTGTATCGAAACTTTTTTAAGAACAAAGCAACTCAACCAATAAATTAAAATAAAAAAACTCTATAACTCACTTGTGAATAATAGCAATGAAAAAGTCACAGTTTGATAACAGGTGTCATTATGTGCCTAATTGCGGTGATGGGGTTGCAAGCTACTAGCGGTACTTATTAAACTAGTGGCTCTGTGAGCTGTAGACATCGCGAGTCTGCCTTTTAATTTTTTTTGGCTGATACGTATTTTACATTTTTCAAAATGACTCCGCCATAATTAATTTCAAAAATCTAAATCTAAAAGCAATTCTTCCCATATAATTATCGAACCTGCTCACAAAATTTCACGAGAATCGGTTGAGAAATGCGACCTGTAGATGAGAACAGCCGGACAAAAGAAATATTTTTGCCCCAAACTGAAACTGAGACGCTTCTATCACTTTGTTTATACCAATAACAACACTACAAAATGAATATATTTACACGGAGCGACTGCCTATCTGACCTCCACAACCCGCAGTAACTTGGTAACACGATACTAAAATAGGCTCGCGCTTGGCCACTATCTCACCTGATGGTAAGCGATAATGTGGTCGACGGCGAAGCACGCTTGCCTAGAAGTAACCTATTCACTCCTGACTTAAATACCCCTAAATTGTAGGTATCGGGAAACATAGACTCCGGCAGGGAATGCCACTCCTTAGTAATAAAAGTATTCCCAAAACGTTTAGTGCGTATGGGTAAGATGTCCATTGCCCACCATGTATCGATGGCGCATCGCCGTTCATCTGGCAGTCCGATGAAGAAACGGACTAGACAGAATTAGATCATGCAATTCCATCGCAACTCCCCGTAATGTAACCGATAAAAAACCGAAAAGTTGGCAACTCGGCGACGATGTTCAAGCTCTCGAGCTTTGACTTGACCAGTTCCTCATTGAAGGAGCTTCTTGGCCCGCTTTTCGAGCGACTCTATTGCATCAAGCTGTTATTTTGGAGATTCGTCCCAGAGATGAGAACAGTAATCCATGCATGATCGAATTTGCACTTGATTCAAGTTGAGCAGCTGTTTCGGCGTGAAGTACCTTCTCACCTTTGCAAGGAGCCCCAGAGTCATAATTTCTGGCTTCTGAATATCTTTCCATGGACGGTCTATCCACGGATAGATCTATCCTCAGCAAGTAAATAAAACTCTGAACTATTATTATTTAACCATGAGCTCATTCTTAATAAAAACAGAAGACAGCGAACCTATCTGGAAAATATGAAATACCCGATGAAAATTTTTGAATTACATTTTCTCATAAACAAGATGCGATCAAATTTTAAATAGAAGGTTTTAATAGGAATTTTGATTATGTCTTAATTGGCTAAGTTGTGTTATTAATTTTGAGATCTTATTAAAGATGATTTTGGGATAAAATGGCCAAGTAATTTACAATGGAAGTTTAAAAAAGATTCCGTACTTGGATAACATAAATATTTATTTAAGGCGTATATATTCCCCAATGTTAACGCAATACTGGCCGTGCGCTCGCTCGGGATCCCTTTTTTTCGCATACATTTTTTTTTCCTAATATACTTTGGCATAACTGTTTTGGCATAATTTATTTTGCCAGAATAATTCTTTGCCATATTTTTTTTTGCCATACTGTTTATGTTGGCATAATTATCTTGAAGGCTAAATTATTTTGGCATAATTTTCATTCGTATAATGTTACTAGACCTAATGACTATTACCATAATAGTATTAAAGCATAAAACATAATAGGAATAACGGAAACAAATTCGAGTTATTTTTACGTATTTTATTTTGAATTTTCATGCAAATGATTTATTATATATGTCGCATCAAGGCTGGCCGATAGATGCAAACCATCGGGAAGTCAGGATGGTCGGGAACCCTTAGGTTAAGACATCGTGTGTGGGCAGGTCGTTGGGTACAATCGTGTAAATGAAATCACAGAAATTATTCGATATGGGTATAGGGTTTATTTTAAATAGTCACAGTTACAATCTTACTTACTAATATTACGAATAGACACTGATTCTACAACGTGTTAGCTCTAAGGTGGTCAGTATTCAACTGCTATATTCTGTTGTCCCTTCCACACAAGTGGTTAGAGAAAGCGCGCCAAAGCCAAAAATTTGTTTTGGCGTCCGTACTATTGACCAAACCCGACATAAATATTCATTTCATTTCATTTTTGATTTATGTAACGTTTCCCCACACTAGGAATTTCTTATATCTGTCGGATATTATGTAACTGTCATGTATTACAAATTATTAATTAATTAATTAATAGTCATGCATCTGGCAATAATCACTTTTTGACAAGGTAGGCGTGTTTTTTAATATTTTAAATTATTTTATTGATTTATTTTCGGTTTATATTTTTAGCAATTGCTTGTAAATAAGCAAATTTCGAAGTATATTTTTTTTACATACTTACATAAACTCACGCCTGTTTCCCATGGGGGTAGGCAAAAACTACAGAACGCCACCTGCTACGATCCTTACATACTTCTTTTGATTCACTCACATTCATGCATCTAGTCATACAAACACGCCGGTTAGGAGTACTACGCACCTGGCCTTTTTGGAGAACATCACCTATAAGGTCTATGTATGTCTTTCTAGGGCGTCCCCTCCCGGCATTTTCATAGCCAAGTTTTTTTTTACATGTCAAAAAAAGACTTGGCTTCCAGGGTATCAAGAACCTAGCTGACAGAAAGGAGCAAGCGCAGTATAGCGCGAGCGACGACATTTTTGACATAAAACGACAGACAATAAAAAATGCGAGCGAAGCAAGCGCGAGCGCGACGAGAGCAGCGAGGAGCCAAAAAAAAAAACATAATCATAGAATAAGAATTATTTATTTATATTGTATAAAAATGTTTATTAGTGTCTAACATATTTCGAGTGTATAACTCTTCTTAATACCAAAACAAAAACCTTAATACAAATGAAGCGGTACAGTTAGTAATACTTGTTCCTGTGCTGTAAGTAGTCAATTACCTAGTAAGATATTGCACTAATCCTTAATTTTGCTACTTCCTACTAAAGACGGAAGCCTTGTAAGTAGAGATGATCTTTTACGAACGCCGACATTTCCAAAGAAACATGAATAGGTTTTTTCCAGGGTAGCAATATAATAATTATATTTAGTCCGTCAGTGAGATTATCAAATAATATTGGACCCGTATTTTATGCTATATCAAATAAATACAAATTGACAAAGAAAAAGCGCATCAAAGTTCAGGGGTGGGGGCTTGTGACGTCACTTTGTCAGTATAAAGTGTAGCACACCGTGATGTCACATGATGTTTCAACGCACTGTATCGAGTAAATTTTTTGTTTACGTGGCAAATTAAAAAAATATGTGTCCAAATTTTTTGGTTTATCTAAGTGACGGACTAAATAGATATTTTTTATCAACTACCCTATTAGGTACTGGAGCTATGTATATTGATATATTAAAATAATTTGGTTACGCAAATAAAACGTTTTATTGATTGATATAGATGTGGCAAAATAAGTTTGATTGTAAGGATTGTATTGTAGCTTAGGCCCTAGACAAGTGACATTCTACTATTGAACGCGTGGCTACAGCGATTGGAAAAATGTCTTAAATGTATGGGAATGTCTGTATGGGGTCACTCGATCAATCCCTTTAATTTTGGCATTTCGACAGTCGCCATCACTAACATCGAATGACCCGTCTTGTGTAGAGCCTCAGGTGGCGCTCTATAGTATGTGCCTACCGCCATGAGAAAAAGGTGTAAGTACATTTTTAACCCTAGATGGAAAAAGAGGTATGTTATAAGTTTGAAGTGTGTATCTGTGTATCCATCTGCGGCACCATAGCTCCTAAACGAATGAACCGATTTAGATTTAGATTTTTTTTTTGTTTGAAAGGTATCTTTATCGAGAGTGTTCTTAGCTATGTTAGGTGAACATCAGTTCAACCGTTCAAAAGTTATGCGCATTTAATCTTTGAATTGGGGTATTTTCGCAGAATATCGTTTTATATATACGTGTTTCGACGGATTGTCGATCGAAGCGTATCTACTACTACATAAATTTTGTAGTATAAAGAGGTATTTGTGTCAGGGGTTTCATAATTTTACTTGTTTATGTATGACAGATAAAGCACAATCTTGACCTACTGATGACAGCAAAACAAAAGCTTTATGCAAAGCACATATTAAAACAGTTGCTCCACAAAACTACTTATTCAAAATTTCGTACGTCACACTATAATCTACAAAGTAGCGTAGTGTGTGCAACATTTCAGGATAATGTTATATTCAAATCCTTTATCGTTGTGGGTGAATGGACGAAGGTGGTGTTCTGCCAAGCCCCAGGGATAAAAGCTTGCTGCATGTATAAATGTTTTTGTCTATAGGTGATATAAGTAAGCCGTCACTTGCCTGCCAATCGAAATATATAAAAAATGTAAGTTGTTTTGTTATAGCAACATGTAAAATTGCATTGGTAATTTGCGGCATATCATGAACCATAATTTTTTTCGTTTTTTTTTATAAACCAACAGTTTTCCAAGCTTAAACAAACAATGTTTTCAAAAACTAAAAAAACAAAAAACAATTTTACAGCAAAACATATAAAAAGGAAAACGTTTTCACTTTCCGCTTTTTAACGTTGATTTTAACTACGTTGCGGTCAGACGCGATTAAGTTGTTCAACAAAAAACAATAAAGTGGGCGTAACATTTTAAGTGCAAATCGACTGTTCGCTAATAATGTTAAGGTTGAAATTCGTTTGGTGTAAAGTTTTCAGCTTGAACACCTTTGTCACGCGTAGCTCGTAGTACTTTATCTCATTTTGCTAAAGCTTAAATTCTTCACGCTCTAATATCCTACCTTGTAACTTGGTGGAAAACGCTATAACATTCATGATGTGGCAACATAACCTTTAATATTTACAAAGGCCAGTGTTGTATTATTATTTTTTATAAAAGGGTTTGTTCTTCGTCCAGCGGTTGAGGACTAAAAATAGTTTTAGTGTGTTTAAACTGCGCCTGAAAGTATTTTATAGTCTCTAAATTAGTTTGTACAAAGTTGTGTTTAATTTTCACCTTTGTAGCCATGCCTTTTTATAAAAGATTCCTTGGTGCAAAGTTCTTAAATGGTTTTGTCATTGAAATTAAAAACTAGTTATTAATTAAAGTGTTTTTGGAGCACATTATGCTTTAGGTACTTCTTGTTCTACGCAATGTTTTATGCATTTTCAAATCTGTTTCTTTCTGTGTTTGATTTTTATGAAAGCATTTACAAAATAACATGAAATGTTCATTCCAATTTGAATATTGAAGATAAAAACAAAGATAAATCGAGGTAATAAATAAATAAAATCCTAAAAAAGAGTTCAAACTTGGAATTGATTTATTGCATGCCAATCTTGATAAGTTTGAAAAAGTCTGCAAAGTTGATTCAGATGCTTGAATAAGAATTCAATTTATTGCAAAGCTTATTCTGGTTGATTGAAAGTGAATTTCTTTTATAAATGAGTTTTTAATTAAGACGAAACTCTAGTTGAAAACTTTAGGGCCTGAATAGTAAGATTTATTTCAAGAGTCCTTTATTTTACAGTGAACGAGTTATTGAGTATTTTATATTTGTGTCGCTGTTTGTTTTATATGCTTGACAAGTACATAATGTACAGTCAAGGGTCAAAAGTGCAGTCTTACTCTCCCAAAACTCAAATGGCTGGTTGTTGTAGAAGAAGTTAAATTATCCACAACTGATTTAATGTATTCTATAGAAATGAAAGTATAGATTAAACCTACTAACCATGAAAAGTTGAAAAAAAAATTGCCGCTGCTGTTTTGGTAGAGTGTGACTGTACTTTTGACCCTTAATGTATTGCAAGAAAATGGTATAGAATTTAAAATGGACTGGCTGGGTCGTCTAGGTGGTCGACAAGTGCTTCTGCTGAGCGTGAATTCTTGCGTTCATTATTGCATATGCATGAAAAAATCTTTGCTATTCGACCAGTTTATCGACAAAAAGATTAAAATATACGAATAGTGAAAAGGAAAATTTAAATAAATATATCTGTCCCTCTCTTCATGCCATCTGACGTCATGTGGCACGTCGGACATATTTTTCTAATTCACAACTTTGATGCTTTATTACTTCGTCTCTGATTGAGATATTTATAAAAAAAACATGTTTGTTTACGTTAGTTAAAAAGTATTTAATTTGGCAAATAAAAAAATTAAATGCATATGCCCTGCAAAGTGTTAATTGGTTTTTCCATGTAGAATATGATTTGAGTCCAGTCGATGGTAATAGGCTCGTTCCGTATTTTAACGGACCTAAACATACCAGGCTTTATGTAGTTGTACTATATAAGTGCTAAGTTTAGGCAAACCCATCTAACTTACCTACCCTTCGAGGAGAGACGTCATGTTTTTCTGCTTTATTGTGTGATAGAGACATTACCTGAAAGAAGAAAACTATCATTAAAAGTATGTCTACCTTTGTCTAAATGTAGAGGACATAATGATGTGTTATATTAAAGCCCACTAGCTCCTAAATCGTAACTCAGAGTTAGTTGATAACACGAGATTAAATTGATGTTATGTCATACTTCATGGGTCCAGATTAAATACTAACTGGGAGTTAGTAAGATTACCCAGGGTGGCGCAAGCGGGCTAAGTTTATTTAAACAAAAGCTTTAAACTGCCTTATATAAGCTACTAGCTTCTGGCAGGGGCTTCACCTGCGTGTAAAGTGTTATATCACCCCAGAGGTCATTATACCGGAATAAAAAGTAGTCCATGTGTTATTCCTTATTATTGACGACCGATTATTGACTATAATATATCTGTGTGCCAAATTTAATCCAGATCCGTTCAGCCGTTCTTTTTATTGAGTAACAAACATACATCCAAACTTTTCCATTTATAACACTACAGCTAGTGTTATAAAACCGCATGTTATTTGTACTTCACCCAAAATATCTATAAATTAAAGCCTCAAAATTCATTAAGTAGTTTTTGCGTGATAGAGTAACATACATCCATCCATTCATCCATCCTCACAAACTTTCATGTACATAATAGTAATAGGTTAAAACCAATGTCTAAAAAAACGTTCAAAATTAGTGAAACGACGGAAACCTATTGCGCCCAGTCGAATGGAGGCACACAATGTGAACGGCGGTCCATTTACAGATTGGACCCGTCGACCGCAGCCATGTAGCGATGCAGCACAGAAAATTACACGGATATCCGTTTATTAAACTCAATTTGAGGGAAATAATTTTCTTAATGTTGTTGATTATTTCAGCACATTGCGTGCTGAAAATTACTGATTTTCAATTCACGCGTGTGGTACAATAAGTTAGTTCTTTGGTCTTCGTTTTAGTGCTTGCTTTTAAATAAGTACATCTATATAAAAATATTAGCCAGTCAAGTATATTGGTCGACTTCTCTATAAGCCTACCTAAATATTATTATTCTAAGAAGCTTATTCAATGGAAAGTACCAGTACTATAAATAACAAAATTATTACTTCAAAAATTAATTAACCTTTATAAATTATCATCTCAATATTCATGGAAATATTTCATTTTGTCACACGAGGGTTTGTTTATTAGTAGTAATATATTTTTTATATATATTTTTTTATTTATCTCCCACAAAAGTACAATTTTGTTTCAATATTATGTTTCAAATATTGGAGGTACGAAGGTTTGTGGGAGTTAGGAATCCAAACTAGGATACCCTGTGCTATGGACTCCTGGCCCCACCTCGCCGAGATTGGGATTTACAAAAATTACGAAAATTAAGCACAAAAATGAATGTAGAACGTAAGCCATGTAGGACTATTGTAAGAAATAATGACAAAATAAAATAACGGTAAAAAAATTATTTTTAAACTTTAAAAAAAAAACGCTTGTGTATGTTTGTTAGTATGCGAAGTGTGAGTGTGAAGTGGAAGGTGTCGTGTGAGTGGTGTGTTGTTGTGTGTGTGTGACAGAGAGACAGTTTATTGTTTAAACAACAACTCAATATTATGCTTTGGAATAGTTTACGTATACTAAAATTATTCAAACTTTTGATGTATTTTCAGATGTTGCTTCACGATATATGGAAGTCAGTAAGTCAATTTACTGAATTGTTTACAGGCTGCATTATCGTCTCGCTGCGAGCGACGAGCAGTTAACACCGATAACTACGGTGTTTCCAAAACTATACCTATTCGATTCAAAATTCTTTTTTCATTTATATCCCTGTTTTTCCTGGCTGGTTCGAGCCAAAACATATGTCCACCAGAGATAGTTCATAATTTAAAATGGAAAATTAAAGCATCATTAAATCTTAAAGTCATTAATTTAATTCCAAGTCAGATAAATAAAAGGCCCGCAGCACACTGGCCGCCTCATCATCTCGCTGCGAGCAATGGCGACGGACGGCGGCGGCGGTAATTGCTCGGCTCGGTGACGGCTAATGATGCCCTTAATTAAAACGTAAAATGATCTGAGAAAATATGGATTGGGTTCGCGGTTTTAATTAGTTTTAACTCCCTTTTTGTCCAAGGATTACTTGGGAGATGTATTTAGTGTTATTATTTTGTTATTATCGTTTAACGTTTGTAATTACTTTTAATTGTTAGGAAGTAGAGATCTTTAGACAACCCATTTTGATTCAGATTTAAGGTTAGCCCATAAAGTTCAATAAAAGTCCTGTAATCAAGCGAATATTATATAAACCCCATCTTTATTCTTCTGGGGTGTCAAAGCTGGAGACGCACCATGTTGGCAGAAGCCACAAGCATCGGAATGGCATGGAGCAAGGTGAAGCGTGAGCTCAAGACCGCTTGCGTTGAAGGATTACTGTGGACGACCTCTGACCAGCTAGGGGATATTAGATCTTAAGTCAAGTCATCTTTAATCTAGCACTCTGGTCAGGTGTAACTACTAGTTATCTAAATATCCATCTGGATAACTAATTGTCCATTTGAAATATCAAATCAGCATATGAATAAGCATAAGACACTTTCTTATGTCATACATTTGCAAATAACTTGGTTGGTGGGTCCACCTAATGGTAAGTGGCCATCGGCACCTATGGACATTTGCAATCCCAGGGATGCCTGTATTTTTGCAAAAAGCCAACATATTCGTAAATAGTCTGGCTGCCTTTAGGCCACAAGTGTTCGTCCGCAATGTTCGATATCAGTCGTAGAAGTCTTGAAATAGACCCATTTCTGAGACTACATTTTCCAGGCGAGTGCGAAATTTTATCGTTTGTATTCCGCAAAACAATTTTCCTAAAACAACAACTCGCCAATACTGTACAGAGTTCCTCCACTTCTTAACTGAAACAAAACCTACTAAAGAAGAGTTTCAATAAAAGGCCAGCATCTTTATCCTAAGCGGCCATATTACGCGTCTCAATTTTTAGTATTTTTTGCCGGATATCCGTTACTTAGATACGCAAGCTCTTATATGGGTTACGCTTTGAAGCGCTTTCGTAAAAGCCGCTACATTAATGCGTCGATTTTATTCCAGCTTTATTGTTAGTTTATTTCGTTTAATCGTTTTAAATCGCTGTTTACGGTGTTTTTATTGTTTTCGGGTTTTGTGTTTATTGTTGCAGCGTGAATGGGAATCTACCCAAGGTCTATGGTATACTATAAACGTTTGTAGATGTCATAATTCCACACTCGCCATTATCATTAATTTTACGGTGAATCGTAAAAGGTTGCAGAAATCGAATCGTCAAAGAGGACTCTAAACTTTATCATAAAAGACAACATTATAGACAGAGCAGGAATGAAAAAATTAAATGATAAAGTTTTATTTTTGCCTGAACGGTTGATTACAAAAGAGAAACTTAGTTATGAACATTAATTAGATTCCATAATGAACTGTCCCAGACATTGCTCTCATTTCATAACTTTTACTAGGTGTTGTTTTTGTCTACCCAATCCATACCTAGAGTGTTTTTGGTGAATTGACTATTGTTGACTTTTATACGTAAAATTATTATTTAACCACCTAACGAAATGCTTTGTCAACAAGACATAATTCCATTTGGTTTTCTACTCGCGGTTAAAAATCATCCTTGCAACCTTCAGTTTGCTCTTAAGAGGAATTGCATTACTCTACGAATGCAATAAATAGCCTCAAATAGAATTGCAATAAATCTAACCTCTCCTAGTAAAGAGAGAAAGAACATCAATAAACACGTTCGCAATAAATCCAAATTCATTTTCCACTTAAGAATAAAAACCAAGTACCAAACATATACATCTGTAAGGCTGAACGGTGCAAACGCAACATATAAATAAAGCATTTCCATTCATTCGGAAAGCACTTAATTATTTAAGATAATGAAGGATGTGGAGTGACCTTTTCCAACACCAAGGAGCTTCGTTCCAATTGGCTAAAAGGTACGATTCATGTGATGCTTTGAGTCAAGCGAAAATGAATAGGATTCGTCAAGATGGGGAGGATATTGAAGAATAGTTAATGCTGTCTTTCTTTACTATTAGTGCTTTGTATATGCCTGTAATGTAATCAGATTTTTTAAACTCTCGATTTTTTAGTTAGACACTATATTATTTATTTCATCTTTTTACCCGTTTTAATGGTACTGTAATTGATACATGATTGTACAGAAGTAATTTTCTTAAAAGTTTAGTCCTACTTGTCGTGGCAAAAATTTATTGAGCTTGCTACAAAGCTAGGCGTGTCCAATCCAAAGCCAGTCCTAACTCTTACCCTTTATCAATCAAAGCGTAGTAAAATTATACCTAACATAAATCTCTAAATTATACTGATGCTAGCATCAATATAATTTCGACCTAGCTAACTAAGCTAGCTAAGTTTCGAAAAAACAATTACAATTGTAACTGTAGACGGTATTTTTTCTGATAAGTACAAACACTATTTCACTCAAGTATAAAGTTAATGCCTATCTGTTTACAAGTATGGAACAAGAAGAGCCGTTTGTTCCTGCTGTTGTCTTTTCAATAGCCAATAGGACCAGTATTATCCACATTAAAGATACCCTCATCTTATTTGAATATTCTACAAAGAAAATATATTTCCTTTCTTCTATGTAGACTTCTAGAGAATCTGTGTTGTATCTATTAACATATTTAGGCCAATAAACTTTTCTAGAAAGAGAGGCTCAAGATGAACCAGATGAATAATTTGATGGCTATGCTAGCTGTGGTCAGTGCAGTGATTGACTACGTGATTTGAAGAGGATTTTATAGCTGACTACGATGAACTTTCAAAAATGTGCTCATTAAAATAATCCAACTTTTAACACACATTTTGATCCCGCCGACCAAGGAGACTTACACTCTTGGATAGCTAGTAAAATTAATCAGTACTATTCAATTGATACTGATAGTTAATACTTTCACTAACGCAAAATTCAAAAGCAATATTTACTCGCAAAATAACGGTTTTAAATCATTTTGAAGTTTTGATTTGTTTATTGAAAAAACGTGTGGCGATTTTACAACCAAGCTGAAAACGTTAGAAATGCAACGTGGCGATGGGTAGTCGAGTTAGTGAGCGTGAAATTTGTATAAAATACAGCGTCAAGTCTTTTAATGACACAACTAAAGAAAATGTCTTGATTCTCCTAAAAAAAAATATAATTTTAAATATCTTGCTGAGATAAATTCACTAGACGATTTATTAGTCTAGTAATGTTTTTGCTGATGTTAAATTAATTTATAAACGTCAGCACGAGGCGTTATTTTGAACAAATTATTTACACACAATCTTTGATAATGCTAGAAATTAAAATCATAAATCTACTTGCATTTAACCCTCATTAACAAGTCCCAAATTTAATATATAAATCGCGTTTCATGAAGATTACGCGCAAATTAAATAAAAACAATAGAATCACATTAATCCTTTTTAATTACTTAAGATAACAATACAACATCGAAATACTGAAATTAACTGTAACAGTAATGAGAAAAGGTCCCAGGGGGTCGAAAGGGACAATCGTAATACCTACTTTCTTTTAGACACAAGAGGTACAACGGGCACAAGAGTCTTACGTGTATCTGACATATTATAAAAATAATCCTCGGGCCTCGTTCACGACTTCGGGCGATGGGACTTGCGTCCAGCGAAAAGCGATCGCGACATTATGACATGGCCTGTCAATAGCCACGGGTGACCGGCGGCCACATTTTCTGTCTGTCAAGACAGTTTATACGTATTTCTTACTACTAGACTGTGTACCAAAATTTTTTGATTAGCTAAAATGAAATCTATCATCATACACCTAGGTTAGCTATTTCCTTATAAGTGGTAGCTAACCAAAAGCGGTCCTGGCGAGAGGCATTCCGCTGGTAGTGTGTCCTTGTCTGACCTCTTGCTAGCTCAACTAATCATTGGGTTTGGTAGAAATGGTAGAAAATTTTATATTTTCTTTTTATGTTATACCAAAACGAACAATTCATAGACTTTGATACGTATTTAAATATTTCTAGAAAAGTATATAAATATTTCTACAGTTCCTATATTTAATCAATTCGTTGTATTTAAAAAAATATAAATTAATACTGAGTAAGAGTAGTACTTTTAAATGTTTGGGCCTGGTAATTCTAAATGTAGGATGGTGGTTTGCGGATTTTTTGGCGGACTTTGTTCGAGTGAAATTCAGCGACTGTTAATATTATAGTAGCTGTAGTGTAGATGTATGTTTTAAGTCTTATATCTGTACCTACTAACACTAGATTTTTTAAAGTAAATTGTTACTAATCCTATGCACTTTGACTAAAATAAAAGATTTTTAATTTAATTTAATTATTTGCAAATTGATTCCTAGTTGAATACAATTGGTGTAGTTTTATTTCTCAACTGTCTACGCAACTGGACAATATGTGAAATCATAGAGATCCTTTGAGGTATATTTAGTTGCCGGTATTTCAAAGCACCGTCAGAAGACTGCAGGGTCATCTAAAGCCTCTCCTTCATGAGCTTGAGAGTAGGATCAGAGAGCTTTTTGTTCCAATCTATATGATGGTCTTGAAGAATGAAACTTGAAGAGATTTGGGATTTAAGGATTATTGAGTCCTCCCCCTCTCTTCGAAATTCAGATAACCCTTTAATACTCCATCGTAAACTGCTCAATTCCTCTTCGAGTTCGGTGATCTTTTCGTCGGTCCGGAGTGTTCGCGTGTTGTACGTTGCCAGGTCCAGTCGTCGGTATTTGTTGGGGTAGCCGGATCTCGTCCGGGATTCTTAGCACCCCTTGCCATACCGTAACCTCGACCGCTACCGTAGTCGTGAGTACAGGCTGCCGGGCAATAGGGGCTATGTTGTATTTGTGCTATTCATGGGGAGTGCTTTGCAGGTGGGTTGGCGATCGCAGTATGGTTGTTACAAATGCACAGAGAACGTTGCTGTCCATTCTCTGGTTTTTCTCTTAGTCGCCTCTTACGACACCCACGGGCAAACATGAAATGGTGAAAATCTTTACGCCCGACACCATACGGTTAGTGATATAGATACCAAAAAAATATAAACGCTTTTTATTATTAACGATAAATTAGGTAGGTTTAGGTAGCGCAGTTATGTAGCATCAACATATCGGAATACTTAAACTATCGTTTTTACAATCAATTTGTCCCGTGTTCTGTTTGGTCATGGTCACATCATTAGAAAGAGACACACTACCAAAGGGAGCCCTCTCGCTCGGACCGGTTTTTGCGCCATAGTGCACAGTCTAGTAGTAAGAAGTATAAGGTCTTTGGTCAAGACAGAAATGGCCGCCGCGCTGTTATGTAGTAGGATATTTAATTCATTTCCGCGCAGAGTCAACATTTTTTTCATGTGGCTGTCCCGCAATTTGCTGACTCTCAACGTTAATAAAACCCATCTAATAACACACTAAAAACTTCTCCTCTCCCTCCGTTTGTTTTTTTTTTTTTTATCTACTATAGGCTAGCGTTTGACCACCATCTCGCCTGATGTTAAGCGATTCCTTTTTTATTAAATCACATTCCTGTATTGAGCCCTCCGATAACTGTTCTTGCCCAACAATATCTCGGGTGACCACTGTGAAGTACATCGGAGTCAAAATAGACCAATCTCTAAAATAGCAGTGTTATATCGATGCACTGACTTCACGTGTCAGAAAATTAATGTATGTTTTTAAAATGCTTCGAAACGCCGCTGACTTGGAAACACTTAAGATGATGTATCATGCACTGGGCCAGTTGACTATGTCATACTGCATAACAGCTTGGGGTGGGGCTGCCGGAGAGCCGTCCTCAAAGTAATGACCAAAAAGATATTTCGGTACCCTACATCCAGGCTTTACAATGATACAGCTGTCTTGACTATCAGACAACTATTTGTACAGCAGACTACAACCAAGAAACACATAATTATAAATTACGAACCTACGATCTATCAAAACAAACGTCGATTGCATATAGTCTGCCCATCAGTGAGACACAAAACGACAATGGCTAAACGGCATTACAAGGTCGCTAGCGGTCTCTTACACAATAAAGCTAACAAAATGTTAAAAATTTACCCATTGAAAGAGAATGAGTTTAAAATAGTTCATTGTGTATTAAGGGCGGTAAGTAAGGAATTACGATCGAGGCTCTAGTAGAAGCCCGAAGTCGAAGACTGAGGGCTTTCTGAGTCGAGGTTCGTAATTGCCGTACCGCCCGTGATACATACAATGATTTTCATCACATCTGCGAGTAATAATTATGAATTATAGCTTTAATACACAAGTCAGCACAGCTGTTATTACGAAATACGTTAACTTTTTTTTAAGCGGTTGGCGAATTTTTGCCCACACCACAGATTATACAAGTGTTTCGTTCAGAAACTTTATGGGCAAATACTTACGTAGGTATACAGCCATGACGGAGTATAAAAAGAATTAAATAATTTCGACGTTTTCATACTATAACTATTAAAATCGAAAAGAAATGCCTGTTTAGATAACATTTTAAGACAATTTTTCAATTGCGTGTAAACTCCTTGCTTGAACTTGCATGACCTGTGTGCGGGTGGGATACTCAACTTCAACAACCAAAACATCAACAATCAAAATATCAACATCATATACAACAGTTTAATTTTTCAATGAATCAGAATAACATTAAGTTTAAACATAAACGGTTGAAAATGTCAACACTTCAGATGAGCAACGAATCTTAATAACATAGATTTATAACATAAATAGTTCAAAATACCAACACTTTAGATGATCGACGTATCTAAATATTTCTGATTTATAACATAAATAGTTCAAAATACCAACACTTTAGATGATCGACGTATCTAAATATTTCTGATTTATAACATAAATAGTTCAAAATACCAACACTTTAGATGATCGACGTATCTAAATATTTCTGTTTTATAACATAAATGGTTCACTTAATCAACACTTTCGAAAATCTATGTTTAACAAAATATCGTAAAATATTCAGTCATAACATAATATTAGTTGCAGACATTGTTAAATGCTGCAATTATAGGCATTTTTTTTTTTTAAGAATGCTAATACTTCTAGTTCTTCTCTTTGATCTATAATTTGTTGCAATTTATTTTCAAACTGCATTTTTTTCTTCTTCTTTGGGGGGGTTATTGGGTCTTTCTATTTTCTGTGTTGTTACTATCTGTCCGTCCATTAATTCTCTAAACATTATATTTGAATTCCATTTTTTACCATTCAATAGTGAGGTCCACCTTCTGTGCCAGGATTCTACATCATTTTGTATGCGTGGCATGTTATTATGGGAATTATCAAAAACTGACCATAGTTGTTGAGTAAACAAAAGTCTTGGATTTTGCACGCACATACATACATTACACACACATACATACATGTAAATGTGGCACGTTTTACATTTTTATATATTCATTCATATATCCATTTATATATTTAATATTAGTTTTTTTTTTATTACTCTGATTCCCTATATACAGTCTTGCCTAAAATGGGAAATCAGAGAGTCAACATTTTCCTGCTACTAACGTGTTTGTAAGTGTGTTGCAAGTGTGATGGTGGAGTAGGTGCCCAGTGCCTGTAACACAGGTTAATTCCTAGCGCAGGACTGGGTCTTGCTCTGCCTTCTGCTGGAACGCACCTCAATCATCTGTTATATTTAAATGGTAGTTTTAAGGATGATCATTGCACTCAAATTTTGTTGATGAATAAATTGAAAAATTTAAATTGTAACTTTCAACTGTTTCCGTGGCGCAAGTAATACACGGCATTGGGGCTTCGGTTTTTGTGCCCACCAGTTCGCGCCACTGGCGAATAAGATCCTGAAATATAGCTCTTAAACGTTATTATATCGCGCACATTATTATATTGCGCATGGAAGGAAAGTTTGAATTAAAATCTTGTCTAATGCCTTAGAAGTGCTAATAAATATAAAATCGAGTATGCCGCCGTAGTGTTGTGCAGCCCAGTACCCTAGGGGGATAATATTTTCTAAAATATAAAGCTGTTTTGAAGCAGTGGTTGGTAAAGCCCGTACCTATCTCAATCTGCCATATTAGGAAAATACTCACAATAACAAAAAAAATTACCTAAATAAACACGCGCTAATAGCCAAAAAACTATGAAATGTATTATTTTTGAAGACCTCACTTTACACCAGCACCCCTAGCGGCAAATTCAAACGCGGTAGCCCCCACTACCGAAAAGTGAGTAGAATTAGCAACTAGAAATTATTTTGAGAGCATCGAGTGTTTTCTTTTGTGATAGCTCTTGATAATGTTTAGTTTAGTTTAGACGGGCTGGTATCTGCAACTCCACGTCCAAGCGTGTATTTTGCGTACGGGTGAGATTCGCCTACTTTCACTCTTGTCACTGTTACAGAGAGTGTTTTTTTTTCTGGCAGTGTGAAGAGTCAGCGTTCAAATACTAATTTGTGTATCACACTTAATGAAAAAAAACGTGTAATTGTACGTTTCTAGAGCGTAAAAAATAGTCAATAGCGCCCTCGTCGGCGATGAGACAAGTGCCTAAAAGATTTAATTTATTTGTTTCTTGTTCTCTACAGTCGTTGTCTCACTACTCACGAGCGATTTTTTAAACAAAGATTCTTTCACGGTCGATGGATTTACCGTATTTTTCTTTTTTTCGTTATTGATACATCAGACAGTTTACTCGATTGTTTGAATGGCCCCATAGTACCCCAAAACTGTTCGACGAGAACATAGAGATTTGTAAACATGTGAATATGAAGAACGATTTATTGTCGAAGAAAAATGACGTGTTATGGAAATATTGCATTAAGTTTTCATGAAGGTGTCGATATTTCAACATTATTCTGCTATTTTCGTATGTTTGCATAGTTGGAATTTATTTTTCTTGCGATACATTTTGCCTCTGAGATTCCTACTTACTGCTATAAGTTGTTTTAATGGTTGCCAATAAAATCGAAACTGAATAATTAATTAGAGTCTAAATAAAGAACCTACAAAATATAACTGCCAACATATCGCAGCGCGTAAATTCAGGCCCAGCCCTGTAATTAAGATTTTATTTGAATTCCACACATAATAAAATTCAAGGAATCCATACAGAATACCGTTACATTTCTGCTCGCCTAATTAACCGTAAAATAAGTCTGTCTTCTAAATATCATAACCCTCATTTACAAAAAGTCAACATTTTTTTTTAATTAAAAAGTTTTCATTTACATAGTACGGTATACGCTCAGTTTTTATGTCAGTCGGCTTAAATTTGATATTTTCAACGTCACGGCAAAAACGAGGGATCAATAATTTTGTGGTAATCGATATACCCGTTACGCCGCCATCAAGCGGGATTTACAAAGATTTGCACCCTTCCACCGAATGGGAGAAAATTTTAAATAAATTTTAGAGGTATTTGGGTGCTGAGTTCGAAAATTTATAATCCGTGAAAATGAGTGGGTAGGTTTTATGGGTACTGGAATGTAGGTACCAGAGATTATATAGAAGCTTTACTCATATGGTGGGTTTGGTTAATTAGGTTGCTTAGGTTGGTTGTTTCAACTGCTTTTCTGATCTTCACAATCCAGTATCTGGGTCAATCAATCTAGCTAACTTTATCCAATTATGTTGCGATCGGCTTCTAGTCTAACTGGATTCAGCTGAGTATGAATATTTTACAAAAAGCAAAGCAAAGTAGTCAGCCTTATTATAAAGTTTGCACTGGTGGGACACAAGCATCCTCTCTGAGAGAGATGTAATGGGCCTTAATCCCAGCAGAGATGTATAGGGCACAGTGTGGGTTGGTGAATATCACATGTCTTCTATTTTTTGTTCTAAGACAGTTATCTCACGATGTTTTCCTTCAACCGCAACCAATAACTCACGTCAAATGAAACAATAATAATATAAACTAAAACACAAAAACGTAAAGTACCTTTTTTAAAAGGCTTAAGCCCACAACCTAGCTAATAAAATACAAAACTTTAAACGACAACGTTTTTCTTCAACAAAAAATCTCATAAAAATGTTGTGTGCCAAGTTTTTAAAAGTTTATAAAATAAAAATATTTTTCCATTTCCACTCGCTTGTCTAAGTTCTCAGCAGGATGATCGTAACTATTTGTTAGATACGGTTTAGCTGTGTCGTAAACTGTGGGAGATAAATCATCGGATGTTTTTTGGTGTCTTTGAAGAGTGCAGTTGCTTGTTTCTTGACCAGGATTGGTTTCATGAAGGACGGGGTCAAATCACTAGGAGTGGTGGAAGTGTCCGAAGATTAATAGGTTTTGTTTGGTTTGGTGGGACTTTCAACTTCATTATAATGCACTACTTCGGTTTCTGTAAAAGAAACCACAGATTTGCCAAGTTAATAAATTATGGCACTATTTAATTTTGTAGTTGGTAATTTTTTGAGAAAACAAGAATTTTTCTGACAAGATTTTTTAAATAACACAACACTTTCTTGGAACATGACAGACACATTCGTATATCACCAGCATTTCCAGTTAAAAATCTTTCATCTCACCACGAAATTAAAAACGCGAAAATTATTTGAAACCCCAAATCCGTCGCGGCAAACCGAGTGAAATAGTGAGAATTCTCGCTATAGGAGACTAATAAACATTTTGTGAGTTAAGTGTACGCTTTAAGTCCATAACAAATCGTGTTTACACTAGCAGTCGGGTCAAAGCTCTGAAATTACAGCTATTTACCATAATATACTATTTTTATATCGTTAAAATTGTGTGTTGTTACAAATTGGATGGTTACGAGGTCCGTTATCAAGGTGTCAAACGGTTTTGGTTATACTTATCTTGTAATTGCGCTCAGTTCAGATCTAAAATAAAAGGGATAACTCCAAAACTTGTGGATGCACAGATTTTCTTTGAGCTTTGCTTACCATTTATTCGTCACCTCATCACTAAACAACAGTACTCGCTTAATATTTTAATGTTTAGGTTATGATTTTAGGCTTAGTCATAGGTAACCGCAAGTGCAGCTGCATTGAGAGGGTTATAAATAACGGGTTAATAAGGCTTTGTAATATGTAAGGATATAAGTTTACAATGTCCGTTGACATCGTTCCAAGTGTCTTTGGTGGAGAGCCGAAGTCGTTTAACAACACAGTTTGAGCGCCTAGTCGTCTGACGGTGCCGGAAACATAAATTAATTAAATTAAAAATCTTTTATTTCAGACAAAGTCCATACATTACATACATACATTATTACATAATCCTCCTTACGGCTGACAGCAAACTGCGTCAGAATAACATACCACTCGAGACGTTTTTCGTACGCTTATGTGAACCGTATAACGCATAACGCAGCGGTATGCGCTGCGATCACGAGATCAAAGGACTTCGGCTAGTAAGCGTCGCGGCGTAATCTGTAAATGCAGCTTTATTATTTTTTTAAATAAAGTAATATTTCTTTTAAGTAAAATAATCTATCTGAAGGATTTCAAGTGGTTTTTCCAGAGTGTATATTATAACTAATGTCATCCCATCTCATTTGTTGGGATGAATGAACTGAAGCAAATTTGTTATTTCAATCTCATGTTTAATTAAATTCTTTAATTTAGCTCATTTACTTTCCCTTTTTTGAAACACTAATTATTTTACCTTATTCCGCTGTGTTTCTATTAGTCGTTTTATAATTTACTTTATAAGAATTACTTTAACTATATTCTTTTCATATTCTTTTTAGTTTTTTTTTTAATTATCTTTGTTGAATAATTCACCATCATCATCAACATTTCAGACAAAAGATGTCCACTGCTGGACATAGGCCTCCCTCAAGCGTCGCCACACTGGTTGGTCCTGTGCGTCTCACATCCACCTGACTACAGGTAGTCGCTCCACCTAGGGCCTTCCAACACTTTGAATAATAAAAATTGTTAAAATATTACAAAAATAAATAAAAATAAAATACGGCATTACATCCATATTCGTGTTATAAATATAAAATTATTCGTCAAAATTTTAGAAGCTCAAAAAGTCAATGTTTACTATAATATAAAATCCATTCGTTCCCTATAATATTTCAAAGGATTCTCGCTAAATAACGAAATAGCCTTTTCGCAGAAGCTCGACATTTTGTTTCAAAGTTTTTATTAAAATCTAGAAAGGTTTGTGAAACGAAATTTACTGAATTTATTGTATCGTCCATGTGAATACTTTGACTGGTATATGGTACTTACGTATACAAATTAACATTGTTTACTTCTACATTTTTCCTATGGTTGTGCTCCTAGTGGAACCGTGTATTTTCAAAGCTAGTTAAATATTGCATTGCAAGCATTTGTAGAGCTTTTTAGAATAAAGATGTTTTGTAATCCAATCAGAACTTTCAAAGATAGCACTTTACAAAAGTATAAACAAATAATTTTATCTCATTGTAATATTAGTTTTGATAGATTTGGATAGGTAGATACATTATTTTTACACTATAAATTGTGGCCATAAGAACCCTAATCTTTTTCTCAGCAAGAACCTCATGGAACGTAATAGGTTTTACTTGATGTGGTATAACAAAGATCCTTTAATAAAATTTTGCCCGAAAGACTTTAGCCTTTCTTTTAATGACATTAGAGTTGATATTGCATACTGCATTACAAAATATAGTGTTCTACTACATTATTGTTGTTACTGGTAGGTAACGTAGCACATGGTACTAATGTACTAGTTTTAATAGACAAAACGTATACAAGTAAAGACCTAAGCCTTTCATTGTTATTCATTCATCATTTTATCTTATAATAAGTCAATATAGAATATATAAATTTGTAGGAAATACTGTGTAATAGTCAGGAAATGCCATTATTGCATGGGTTCTTTTCGGGCTAATACGAGTTAGACAAACCAACTTCTTCGCTTGTATATAGGGTCACAATGTAACTGATCACGTTATGTATTGGCGAATAACGTAGGTATACGACATTCCACTAGGCGCGTAGTTTTATCTACACGAACAATACGGTCACTATCACTGTATTTCTCCATAAGTTTCATCACAAATTTACCACCCAATCCAACCCGCCATATCCTTACTCGATCCTTCACTCCTCTCCCTTCTTCGCGCCAAAAACTAGTGCTTAGTGTTACGTCAAGTTGACATCTGTCAAAGTCGTTCCAAACCATAGCTCTCGTCAGAACGAAATCGTTAGAAGTGCCTACAAATTTATACAAGATAGTCTACACTAATATTAAAAACAGGAAAAATTTGATTGTTTGTAAAAAAAATTGTAATGGATAAATTCATAAACTACTTATCCGATTTAAAACATTATTTCACTTATAGAAGGCTACATTATTCCGAAGCAACATGCGTTTAATATTAGTTTAAAAAAATGAGTCTGAGAGTGAAGTCTTGATGAAAATAGCAATAACGTAACACAAGGTAAATAAATAAATAAGGTGTCAAAAGTTTGCTTATAAATATAATTTTTGGCGTGCGCTGCGAAAACTATTGATGACACGTTAAAGATTGTAATACGCGTTTGCTATCCTCATAATAACCTACAAAAAAATTCGCGAGGCTATGTCTCGCTATAATAGTTGAGTAACAGTAACCCCTTTTTGTTCAAACTAGTCCGTTAAAACATGAGTACGATGAAAAATATTAACATAAGTTTCATGATGCATATTCAATTAAATATTTTAATAATTATAAGTGATTGTATATACCTGTTTAAATATTCCTTTATAAATTATTCGAATCGGACCTTTCGTTTAGAAGTTACCAGAGGTTTATTAAAGCAAAAGTTTGCAAAATCCGCGGTGTATGCAAGCAGTCCAACTCTTAATTTATTAAATTTACACTGACTGTGTGCTAGAGCTATAGTGTCACCTAGGAATGAAATTAAACGGCAAAACCATTTGATTATACAAAAAGTCCGCGGCCAGGTCAAAATTTATAGATCGATACCGTGATTAATATCGAAGACGCAGTACATTACCCAAAGAAATGTTTAAATGCATTTTACTCCCTGGACTGCCATCTCATGAATTATTAACATTATAAATCGGCCCGCCAATCATGCTTAAGAAATTTAAGCCCTTCTAGCATGTTGCTATGAGACAAGGTTAATTATAAAGAAATTGAAGGACAATTAGATTGTAGCGACCATTATCACCGGCCCTGCAGCCGATCAGTTAGCTCATAATCCTAGGATACCGATGATCCCTACGGATTTACCAATTCCGTTAAATACTTCAATTCTCGATAAAAACATCTTTTGCTTTAACAATTAACAAGTCCCAGGGCCAAACCTACGATTTAGTAGGGATCTACGAAAATAATGTTTTACTAATGGCTTATTTGATAAATTAACTGAAAAATGCGATATATGATCTTTTTATTTTTTTTAATTGTAGAAAGCTACATTATTCCGGAATAACAAGAGTTATATTTAAAATTGTAATGTAAAAAATATTAAGAAGAAATGAAATACGCGGAGACAGCTTAAAATTATAAGGAAAACTTTGGATGTACCTATTGTGTGAAAGAAAGGGAAAGTCGACCCCAAATGAAATACGATAAGTCTAGGCAAAGAGAGAGAGACGTTTTTACTAATGCAATTTGGGAGGCTGATAAAATAACTACCTCGTTGAAAAATCTAGTGACAACGAACACAACTGGTAATTTTAAAATCCTGGTTCGATTTTCGGATCGAGCACCGAAGTTTCGCTAATTTGTAGCAACCCGGTGTCTGGATAATTGGCAAGAAGTTTGCTCCATTTTAAAGGAAACTTCAAAGTTACATCTTACTTAATATTTTAAATGTGAAAGTTTAGATAGATGTGTGTGTGGATGTATGTTTGTTACTCAATCACGCTAGAACGGCTTAATGGATCTGGATTAAATTTGACAAAGACATATACTGGAATAGAACATAGGCTACTTTTCATCCCGGAACAATGTTCCCTTGGGATAAGAAAACATTTATCACGTGGGCAAAACCGAAAGCAGAAGCTAGTGTCAAATAAAACTGCTACACAGCTGCCTTCGAGAATGCAGGAGTGATGCTATGAATGAATATAAATGGTATGTAAGCAGCGATCAACTGTAGATTCTCTTTGCTAACTTTTAAATTTCTAGATCAACTTGTGAGTAACTTTCAAAGAGTGACGAGGAAGTTAGTAACCAAAGCTTAGTGGGATTTCATCGAACATTACAGATAAATTTCCCATATATTATTCTCATTTTATCAATTCTGTCGTTATGTATGCTCATTCCGTTTCAGGCATCGAACAATAATTACTTCAAAATACGCAGGGCTATTTGGAAGAAATAATTAAAGAGAAGTTTACCCCAAGGCACTCACCTCAGCCCTCTAAATTTTTTTAATGAGAATACATAACAAAACGCGGTCTTCTAAAGACAAGTCGCGTATTTTAACGACCTTTAATCAAAAAAGCCGAAGTACGAGTGGTTTAACTTACTCTATGGATAATGTAAGGGGGTCCGTACTATGACAATAACTTTAGTCCGAGTAACTTCTGAATTGGCTGTAAAAGTAATGATTCGGACACGGACCCTCAATTGTCCTTGGTAGTTGAACAATTCAAATGAATCAAGCAATTTTTTAGACAATTAGAAGGGATAAACGAAATGACAATTCAACAAAGAACAATAAAAATATTTAAACACCTAACAAGTAAGTTGTGTTGCTTATTTTGAGGAATATTTTTTGGATGAGCCCATTAATTTTATATTTTTTATGTTTTTGAGAACTTCTTTTTTAGATATTTTTGTCCATCAAAATTAATTTGTAGTTTCTTTTATCATTAACGTAAATATAGTTAAGTAAACCGTGACTTTACAATTTATTATCTTATCATCAATAGTCTTGCTTTAAATATTCCTACGCTGGCTCCATCCCACAGAGAGGACGCCTGTGTCGTCCTCTCTGTGGGATGGAATGGGCTGTTATCCACCACGCGGGCCCAGTGCGGGTTGGTGGATGTCATGTCTTCGAATTTTTGTTTAAGGTCATGCCGGTTTCCTCATAATGTTTTTCGTCACCATTTTGAGAGCAGTGGTGATGAAATTATTTACACAAAGTAAAGCGCCTGCTGGGGTTCGAACACACGACCTAGAACTTGTAAGTCACGGCCATTAGGCACTGGGCCTCCACTGCTGTCCATTATTTTATTACTATGCTTAATAATGTTCAACAAGAGAGGATCACCATCCGCCTCAATGCACCGCGATGTCTTCCAGATCCAATTTCCTCGAGAAAATTCTATTAATAACTCAGCAGCTAGAGGCTCATTCATTCAAGTTATGAACAACAGGAAGACGAGAAATTGTCAAGAATTACTGAAGTGAAACCCGAGCCGAAGGACGTTCTTCCCTTTGATTTGCTTACGCACTTTACAGGTGACAGCTATGAGTTTACGCCTATTTAGGCAATATTTTGCAAGACTTGTTTTGTTTCGCTTGTCTATTGTTTTTACCATTTGTTTCTTGTCTTCATAGTTGATGACTGTTAGATCGTAAATTACTGAATATTGATTTAAGGTAATTTAAATAAATAATAAGTTTAACTAGTATTTTTTTAGTTTTCTTTAAATTATGAGTCAAACCGCAGTCACGACAGAAAATCGCAATGCTTTTGCATTATTATTTTTGTACAGCACTTAATTAGTACATGACACACATATATAAAAAAACAAGTGTACAATAAGCGGTCTTATCGGTTAGTGCAATTCCTTTGTAGGGTTCCGTACCCAAAGGGTAAAAACGGGATCCTATTACTAAGTCATGAGATACAGTCGGTCACCAGGCTGTATCTCATGAACTGTGATAGCTAGACAAATGAAATTTTCACAGATGATGTATTTCTGTTGCCGCTATAACAAAAAATACTAAAAGCAGAATAAAATAAATATTTAAGTGGAGCCCCCATACAATAAGCGTATTTTTTGCCGTTTTTTGCTATAATGATACGGAACCCTTAGTGCGCGAGTCCGACTCGCACTTGGCCGGTTTTTATTTTATGGAGAAACATTTTATTTTTCTCTAGGTAAATCATTTCGAATTAAAACAAACATTAGCTTAATAACTTCCATTCCAAAATTATTCGTACATTCACCAAACTTTGCTATGACAAAATATTTATCAGAACTTTATAAATTCACACAAAATTTTAACATAACAGTCGAGCAAGCGAGTCTGTTACATACGGAGTTTATTTTAATCAAATTAGGCAACAATGTGTGTTCTGTTATACATATATTAAACGATTGTACTTATCTACATAGTTTTGTAGCATTTGTTTGGTATAGTTTCTGTGAGTTACAGTATTGTATAAAATGATAATGAAACTTTAAATCCTTACAGTCTGGTTTTGAATATTAATCGTGGAAAATTACCATTCGCCCCACTCAGTTAACATTAAATTTAAAAAAAAATGCTTTCAATGCATTTTGTCTAGAGTTCTCTTCTCTAGACAAAATGCGACCCCGCAAATGCGTCCTTCAGTGAGATTATCACGTATTTTTTGCTTTACGAAATCAATAAAAATTACAAAGTTAAAGCACACCACAGTTCAGGAGTGGGGGCTTGTGACGTCACTAAGGCAGTATAAAGTGTACTAGCGCCGCCGCGGCGTGTTGTTACACGATATTTCAACGCATTATATCGTCGTCACTTTACTAACGTGTCAAAAGAAAAAATACGTGGCCAATATTTTTTATTTTCTACCTGACGGGCAAAAAACTAATTTTCAGTAAACTACCCTCGGTCCCTGTACTTACATACTTGTATAGGCTACTTGAGCAAAGCCACGGGCAATAACTTATACGTCTGTTACTCTCAAAAAAGTGTGCTGGGTTCACGCACAATAGACTTCTGTTGGTGAATGACTGTCACTATAGCTGGCCTTAAACCCGCACTGGGCCCGTTTGATATATTATGGCTCACCGCACCTCACTGTAAGCATGCCTTTCAGTGCGTCATCCGTCCCATCATGACTTACGCTTGCGCTGTCTTCGCACACACAAAGCCCCGCTACTTCCACAGGATGCAGACGCTCCAAAACTGATTTCTCCGTAAAGTCACGGGACCCTATTACGTCCGAAATCAGGCACAGAATCCACCCATTCAGCAGTTCACGAAATGCCTCACCAAGCGTTACTTTGACACTGTGGTCAAACATCCATCATCTGTGGATATCTTAATCCTATCGGCCTCCCAATATTAACCCACCCGCATCTCGCGAATTCGCCGATCGAGGCATACTCTAGTCATTCCCGATGATAGCACCACTTTGCTCCAAAAGCCATAAGGAACCAGCAGAATCCGTAGACACAAAACGTCTTTATGCCGTTACGAGCGACGCCGCCGTCAAGCTTGCCTACCCTAGTAAAGAAAGAAAGAAAAAATATTTATTTGTGACCCGCACAGGAGACACGAGAAATATGCATAAAATTTAGCAATAATATAAAATAAAAAAATTAAAACCCTATGCGAGACCAAAAAGGTTCCTATCTCAGCATGTGCAGCGATATCCAAAAAGAAAATAACGCCGCGCTGATATTCTGATAGGACCCACTGTTGATGCCACGGACACACTTACGGAAACCGAAAATAATAAAATAATATATAAATAACAAACAAAATAGAATAAACACAGAAGGTAAGGACGGAACGTATGTATATTATAATTATGTGTAAGTTTGATACAGATCTATAAATAAATCATATTAAATGTAGGTAGACCTATGTACAAAGTCCGCGATGCACAATGATCATTTGTCCAAACCATAGACAAATGACAGAGCGCGCGGACCAAAAGGTAATATATTAAATTTCTTAGAAAGGACCTTAAATACCTATGGAAGAAAAAAAAAAGAAAAAGGAAATTATGGTCGGCTGTCAAAATAATTATGTTATGAAATAGTGTAAATAAATAAGTGTAAATAAACCAGACGAAAAGGATACATAGAATAGTGTTTTGCTAGTATTGAATAAAACAGAGTGCTGTGTATGTTATCATGTGTAGTGTGGTGTTTGCAAGAATTACAAAATAATGAAAATGGATTAAGGGCAGTAATACTAACTACATGCAAACCCCGGGTAAGCTTATCTTCCGGATTCCTTTTGTTTAAGTAATAAGTACTGCTTGAATTTAGTACTAAATGATGCAATCGTTTTTATAGCGCGAAACGGTGGAGGAAGATCATTCCAGATACGAGAGGCAGCGAATTTGAAACTTCCACGGAATGCAGCAGTTTTGTGTGAAGTCAACAACAGGTACGCAGAAGCTCTCGTTTTAACTTTATTTACATCACGCGACCAGGACAATTTACCAAACAGATAGTCTGGTTTTTTCATGAGAATTGTGCCAAAGAGCAGGGTAGCCAGATGCAGCTTTCTACGATCTGACATTCTCATCAAATTAATGATGTCAGCACTGTAAAGAATGAAGAGTAGCGGGCCCAGGATAGATCCCTGCGGTACACCCCTATTCACGCACTTAGGACCAGAGTATTTTACGGCTCCATCACTATCGCTCGTCACCTGGACAAACTGAGAACGGTGAGTCAAGTAACTTTCAAACCACTTTACTGTCTCAGGCTGACATCCATAATAAGACAACTTCGATAGGAGGAGCGAGGTATTAATAGCGTCAAAAGCGCGCGAAAAATCTAGTAAGACCAGCAGGGTACCCATGCCCTTATCTCTAGCTTCTAGAATATTCCCAACCACATCAAGAAGGGCTGTGGCCGTGCTGTGTCCTTTGCGAAAACCTGATTGAGCGAGCGGCAAAATGCTGTGTTCCTCAAGGTATGACCGAAGCTGGTTAGAGACAACCTTCTCCAGGATCTTGGAGAGGCATGGCAATAAACTAATTGGCCGAAGTTCTTTCATACTGGTAGGATTAGATACTTTAGGGATGGGTCTAACTATTGCCAATTTCCACAGATCCGGGAAAGATGAGGTGGTGATGGAACGGTTAACGATGGCCGTAATAGCTGCAAGGGTTCGAGGAAGAGTCATCATCAGCATCTCCAAGGAGATATAATCACAACCCTGAGCATTGGACTCAAGACTATGCAACAGCTTCAGCACCATGTCCTCCTGGACCGGCTCAAGCTGGAAGTGTCCACTGCCGAATCTGTGGTCCTCAAAGTGCTTTAAGTCAGCAGCAGAGACCCTACCAGTACCAGGAACATCCAAAAAGTGTTAATAAATTTTTTCGGGATCATTACAAAAAAAATGTATGTAGCTAGCCGCGTAATTAGCCAGTAGTTTAAATAAGTCAGAGAGTACATTCAATAATCTAAAGTTCTGATCCAGTCTCTCCCCTTACTGCCCTCGCAGCGACGCCCTGAGCTGAGTTCCGTACACCACAAGGACGCTTAGGTTAAGCTTTTTGTTGCACTGGCTAGTTTTGTTTGTGAACTGCAAGACGAACCTGATAAAAAAGTAAGGATGCCTATGTCCCAGTTGGCCAATTCTCCTATTTATAAAACGATTTCAATAGCATTATCACTAAAATTGAAAACCGTCAAAAATAACGGCATACGTTTGGACCATTTTTACAAGCTTTTATTTAACTTGCAATGTATGTATTTATGTATATAAGTGTGTTCGGGTCAAATCTTGCAATTGAATTTTAAAGCAATTTCTCCATCTATTAAGATGAAATACACGTTTAGTTTCGATGACAATGTATAGTTAGCTAAGTGACGTCATTCTAAATTCTATATGACGGACGGCCCAAGATGGAGGGCTAGTTATGTTTTGTGCACTGCCAAGAAGAGAGCTTGTTAATTGAGATATTTTGTAAACTTGATGTTAAGTTGTTTCTAACTTGATCTTTCTAAAAGTAAAAGTCTCTTCTGTTAAAAGTCCACAAAGTATGTAGAATGCGCAAGTCGAGTTAAATAAAGTTGATAGAAATTGTTTCCTAGAGCAAGCAGTAAGTAGTTTCGATTGGATAAATATTGCAATAAGGAAGACGAGTTTTCTTTTAATAAAAAATTCTTTATCATTTATTAGCTTAGCCAGCGGTTGAATGTCGGAAATATACCCACGGCAAGATCTTGGAACTCATGGACTAACCGTGTTCGAAATTTCATGCAAATCTCTTCGACAGCTGAGGCTGGTTGATAGACAAATATTCAATTTTTAGGATACCGTACCTCGAAAGGAAAAACGTAACCCTTATAGGATCACTTTGTTGTCCGTACGTCCGTCTGTCAGTTTGTCAAAACCCTTTTTCTCAGGAATGCGTGGAGGCATCAAGCTGAAATTTATATCAAATACTCAGGTCTACTGTTCCTTAAAGCTGTGAAAAAATCAAACTTCTAAGCCAACGCAATCAAAAGATACAGACGTTTATGCCGCAAATTGCCGCAAATTTTCGAAACTCGCTAGGGAATCAAAACCTACAGGGTACTTCCCGTGAACTCAGAATCTTGAAATTTGGTACGAAGCAACGTCTTATAGCACATAAAAAGGAATAATTGCGAAAACCGTAAATTTTTAAAAATATTGTAAATAACTTTAAACTTACTACCCCTTTCCTCCTGAACGCGTAGAGGTATTAAATTGAAATTCATATCAAATACTCAGGTCTATACTTTAAGCTGAGGTTTGTACGGAACGCTCGGTGCGCAAGTTCGACTCGCACTTGGCCGGTTTTTTTCATATTTATATCTCTAAAACCATTAATTAAAGCAATATTGCTTAAAATAATTCTACTATCAAGCAAAGTGACGGTTAATCTTCCTTCATACACGAAACCATTTCACATCGCAATGTACAGACTAATTTATCTGAGCACATTCGTGGATTATACGAAATATCACCAAACGAGTTGAATGAAATGTGAAATGTGTTACACGGGGGAATTGAAGATAGAGGCTGTTAGACAGATGGAGAATGCTTCCCTATTAATAGGTTTTGAATATTGTGTAGTTAGATAGATGTGGTAGTCTGAAGTAACAATTCAAATAAGTAAAATAGGAGGATATCGCCGGATTTACGAAAATAAATTCACTGAATGCCTACTACACTTCTTACTGAAGGCTACATAATATATTATTCTAGAAAAAAAGTACGCTTTCTGTGAGAATGGCCATGAGAGCGAATTTGCGTGTGGTTTTTACTCTCTAGTACAACAAGAGGTGGCTGAAGTATATTAGCTAACCAATGACAGAGATATTTTTTTTTTAAAGGTAAGTTCTTTTTTGGTGAAAAGGGCGTTAAAAACAACCATAATGTAACATAAGGTAACTTAAACATAAATAAAATCACTCTTTTTTTTTAACATCCTTTTTCGTATTCTTCTCAGCAAACTCTTTCATTTGATACCCATATGCATTACACAAAAAAATACTAGTCCGCCATCTTGGGCCGTCCGCCATATTGAATTTAGAATGACGTCACTAGCCATGCATTGTTATTTGATAATCGGTGTAGGATAACTACTTTAAAATTTAGTTGCAAGTTTTGACCCGAACACACGATTTGACGATACATACGCAATGTAAGTTAAAATAAAAGCTTGTAAAAACACAGCATTATAATTTAGTGAAATTAAATTGGAGGCCACAAAAATCTGTCAGAAAAGCATTTAAGCCTTTTGAAACTGACACAAAAGTAATTAAAGTGCGACTACCAATATAACCGAATTTACAAATAATTAATGAAACAGACCGATTTAAAACCAAGCTCAAAAAACTGACTGCAGAAATTGGAACGCACCTGCGCCCGACAGAAATTAGTAAACTTCCACCATGCCAATTTTTCAACTGAAAAAATATAGAGGGAAAATGAATCTGCGATCAGTTTCACAATCCATTGAGCTGAATAATAAAACTACGATGCGATATAGTCGAACAGAGGCATCGATTTATAGCAAAATGTACGAAAAAATCGCAATTGTGCGATTGGGTTGAGGTGCTTGGCAGAATAATTCTGGCTCGATGATGAACTGATAAATGGGTTTTATGTTAGTACAAAGTAATGATTTGTTAACAGATTTATATCTCGAAATTCTACCATTACCAGCATATTATATTTTTTTTTATTATTTATTTATTTATTTAACTTACACACACTATCTTACAGGTTGAACCCAATACAATAGGGTGGTTAAAAACTTAATCTAAAATAAGTTTTTACATAAATGTATAATAATTATATACACCTAAACTTCTAACACTATTAAAATATCCAAACTAATATAAAATAAAACTTTACACATCTATATTTTAATTATAACTAGCAAAATTCAACAAAACTCTTGCGAATTCCCTCAAATTGCACGAAAATATGTCTAGCCTCTCATGCAATTCGTTGAGCACACAGATTGTGCGGGTGAGAGGTGTTTTTGCCAATAGATTGGTTCTAGCAGCAGGCACGGCCAGCAGTGGCGGCCGCCGCCGCCTCCACACGTACCGATCTGGCACGCTTAGCTTCAGGTGACGCAGCACACCCGGGTTATGTGCTACTCCACGCAGGAGCTTCAGTGCATACGCCGCGAGTGTAAATTCCTGGCGCACTCTGAGTTCGTTGTATCCCACCATTCCCAGTACAAATAGTGTGGGATACATATATATGTTATATCATGACCTGGATTAGAACATAGGATACTATTTATCCCTATGGAAAATTTTCAACCGCGCGAAGCCACCAATCAATATTATAAATATGAAATTCTATATGTTCGGATGTCGATATGATTATCAATCACGCCTCAACAACTGAAACTGACCTCGATTAGGATATAACATACTTTTTATTCCCGTGGCACAATTTTCAACTTCCACGCGAGTAAAGCTGCTGAATCTAGTGTCATATAAAACAAAATGACATTATGAAAGACTAGCATTTATATGGTTTGCTGGCTGTCACATATGATAACTTTGAGGAACCATAAAATTGCAATCTTAAGTTTAGTTATGACTGAAATTATAGCTTCCTATTCAAAGCAGACGAAGCTTTATTGGTATGACATAAATTCACATTTTAGTAGGTAACTTTTCTTTTTTTGGCTTTGCGATTTGCTTATGCATACTGCACTACCACGGGGAGATAGTGCATTTATTTGGGACTCTAAATCACTAAAACTCCACGGTGTTCTCCTGTGCCGCATATGGTGGGAACACGGGCACGCGTTAGCACTCACCGCGAACCCGCCGCGTCTATCCGTCACCGCACCCTCCTCGGGGGGTACCCCCCATCACCGGCGCACCAGAACACACTGTACGCCGTGACCCCCCCAGGGACCAAATCAGCACATGGGTGCCAGACGACCCCATGTATGACAACCTTGGACCCCATGTGACGGGTCAAGGTCAATGGCCCCGCCACCTTCCTTTTTGCGGCCTTAGAGGATAAGGAGAGCGGCTAACGCTATACCGTCACTCCTCTCCCGCCGCGGCCTCCAACCCTCAGCTGCGATATCGTATGGGACCTGGGACGATCCATAAGACATCGCGGCCCGCCTCAGTTGCGATGTCGCTTGTTAATAATAATAATTAATAATAATAATAATAATTTATTTCAAAATTCAGACAATTTACAGTCCAATTCTTGTTAGTAACAATTACTTATATACCTAGTGTTAGTAAAAGTAAAGTGTGTTGTGTTAATAAGCTGTGTATCTTATGAACCGTGATAGCTAGACAGTTGTAATTTTCACAGATATTTCTGTTGCCGCTATAACAATAAATACTAAGATAGAATAAAATGAATATTTAAGTGGGGCTCCCATAAAACAAAAGTGATATTTTTGCCGTTTTTTGGAATATACGGAACCCTTGGCGCGCGAGTCCGACTCGCACTTGGCGGGTTTTTCCACTACGCTTTCACCTTGGGCTCCAGATAAATTCTAACAGCGCTAACAATTTGCAAATTATTTATTAAATATTTTTTTCATATTATTACAGTAGTACATGTCAATCAAAGAAGAAAAGCAGCATATTTTGGCCATATTTACAGAAACGATAAATATAACCTACTAAAGTTAATTATTGAAGGCAAAATTGAAGGTAAAAGAGGCCGAGGTAGACGACGAACATCGTGGACACGGAACATAAGAGACTGGTTGGAGGTGGACAGCACAGCCGAGTTAATTCGCATGACTGAAGATAGGGAGACATACAGACATATGGTCGCCGACCTCCGGGATGGAGATGGCACCTGAAGAAGAAGAAGACATGTCAATCCCATGGACACATTTTGGTAATCGGTACCGCTAAAAGAATGTATATTTGTCTGGTCTGGGCCCTCTTCAATTAAAGTTCTGTTTACCGGCAACAAATTTTGAGGCTAAAACACAAACAAAATGCCTCCAATAAACAAATCGTTTTTGTTTCAAAATAATATAAAATGAAACATCATAAGGTGTACTGAGCTAGTACACTCAAGATTTTACCTTTCCTTACCTCGTTAAATATATCTTTTAGGGATAATGGGAACATTTTATGAAATATTGCCCGCGACTTCGTTCGCGTGGAATAGTGACTTCCGGCAGATTTTTGGTTTTACCCACATAGTTCCCGATCTCGCAGGATCTCTTCAAAAATGAAATGTGGAAGATATTCTAGGGAACTCTTCAAAAATCAACTAAATAATTTAAAAGGAACGATCTAATTAATATAAAAATTAAAACGAATTTAGACATACAATTTTAGTATCTACTAATAATCGAGATCATACTAAACTTACATTATACAACAACCAGACAACCCAACAAATGAACCTATTAATCGACAAATACAACGGGACCAATTTTGAAAACAACCAACAGACAACCTAACAAATAAACCTTTTAATCTACTAATACAACGGAGCCAATTTTAAATTTACGAAACGATCAATCCACAATTCCACGACAGTACCGAAGCGCTCGGCCGATACCCAACCAAATGCGTGTAACGAAACCATAGCGCGATCTATTTCGATCCCAACGCCATCTATCGAGCATAGTGACAACTCGGATTATTTATCTATACTCCGTTCGGGCATTTTCTTTGTACTAAAAGTTTTATTATATTGATATTATTTTTTCATACCTTTTTACTATTTATTTACTTTTTTCCGATGAATTTTCAGTACTGAATTGATGCCGACTCTTGGCCAATAGATGGCGCTGTATGTCCGGAATAAATTTTATTTTATATTTTATTTTTTGTAATAAAAACTATCCTATGTCCATTCTCAAGTTCCAAACTATGTCTGTACCAAATTTCACACAAATCGGTTCAGTAGTTTAGGCGTGAAGCAAAGACAGACAGACAGACAGACAGACAGACAGACAGACAGAAAGACAGACAGACAGAGTTACTTTCGCATTTATAATATTAGTTTTAATTTTAATAGTTTTAAAGTTTTAATTTTACTACCTATTGTTACGATGAATTTCTTTTGCTTGGCAAATTTGTTAGGAAAAACAAACTCATGCGTGTTTGAATAATATTATTATGAATTTGATGAAGCTGTTAAGGAATAGAAAGGATAAAGAAAGAGAAAAATATTAATAGGAAAACACAACACAGAACCAAACAAATTGTTTTGAAGGGCAGAAATACGAGGGGTTTTTTAATTCAATGGTTTTCAGCGGGTGAAAGTTCTCTTGAATATGAAAACCTTTTACTATGGGATCAACTCTAAAATATGAAAGAAAGCATTCTAGAACATTAGACTATGTTCAACTAAATTGACAAAACGGACGAAACAGCAGGAATTTTTCTTCTCAATTTCACGGTTGCTCCGAAGGAAAAGTTGTTCATTCTTTGACCATCGAAAAATTTCAAATTAATGCAAAATCACTCTCTTCAGCGTGTACACAAGCGTAACGTAGCTTTCAATTGAACATGACAAAGTGCCCAATTAAATAACAGACAGGTACAAAACAGTCATAACTTTAACTAATAACATTTTTGATCTTCAAACAGAACCAAATCAAAGCTACTCGTAACTGTCATTGTAGGAATAATATTACCAATTTTGTTCTCTTTCCAAGAAACAAAGCCATTACCTTATTTACTTTATTTATCATTCTCAGTACAGCAGAATTTGCGTTAGAAATAACTGAGTTGAATGTTTTTCATTGCACTAGATATTTTAGATATAAATTGTCTGCTTAGGAGAATCTCGTGGCTAAATAATAACACAGAAAAGTTTAAGAGGCAATGGGGTCGCAGACATCCGACTGAATTGCCTAAGTAAATAGTACATTGTGTATTAAGGGCGGTAAGTAAGGAATACGATCGAGACTCTAGTAGAAGCCCGAAGTCGAAGACTGAGGGCTTTCTGAGTCGAGGTTCGTAATTCCCGTACCGCCCGTGATACATTCAATGTTTTCATCACATTTGCGAGTAATAATCATGAATTATAGCTTTAATACAAAAGTCAGTACAGATGTTATTACGAAATACGTGAACTTTTTTTTTAAGCGGTTGGCGAATTTTTGCCCACACCACAGATTATACAGTGTTTCGTTCAGAAACTTTAAGGGCAAATACTTACGTAGGTATACAGGCATGACGGAGTGTAAAAAGAATTAAATAATTTCGACGTTTGCATACTACGAGTATAACTATTAAAATCGCTTATTAAGAACATTAGTTGTATTTAAGTAACATGTAGCGAGATTGCATAGAAATTCCTGATTAGATAACATTTTAAGACAATGTTTCAATTGCGTGTAACCTTGCTTGAACTTGCATGACCTCTGTGCTGTGCCATAAATTAAAAAAATATTACCTACCGCCCTAGGATTTCATGACAAAAAGAAAGCCCGAGGGTTTTATATGGGTCATTACGGCCAAGTTAACCTGTATGTTTAGATACTTTTTACGTGCAAGTGTGATGAAAAAGTCATAAAACGAGTTTTGGCTCTCGCTTATTTCCTCCTCCAATATTGGACCAATTTAAAAGATATTCCATAAACTGAAAAAGAAAGATATATACTGTGTCCCTATGTTTGCCAATTATTACGTATAGTTTACTAGCAAATACCAATATATTTAATGTTTGCTACGTAACCCTAAATGTGCGAATTCCGCCACGCACTTGGCCAGTTTTTATTTTTTTATTTTCTGCATTAGAGCTGATCGAGTTAGGCTTTAAAAGCCTTCGATGGCAATTCCGTGCACAAACAAGCAGGTAAAACTCCATTCCGTTGATATTTGCGATTATGTGCAAAGAAATTGCTTGGATATTGAATTCTATTAAAACCTTACATTCAAACCTTCTAGAGAGCAATTCTGTATACAAACAAGCAGATGTCAAACACACTCGTGGCGATTCTGCAACCAAGTGTGTATAATGTTTAACCACCATAGCATCCAGCAGCCGTCAGATGTATCAGATATATTCACAAATTGATTTACCGTCCGCAAGAGCCCCGAGGCGTTCATCGATTTTCTATTCTTCTCGCCCTACTTCGCCATCACTTAATGAACTTTGCAGTACGATACATAAAAAACAATAGCTTTGTAACCTGTACTAACAATAGATAACACGAGAGGACTTTATGAACTAAAATTATTTGCGCACAAAAGCATTTTAACTCTTGATTTTGTAAGCATCGGTTGGCTCGCGTGACTTTAATAGCCAATCAAAATGCAACCTTATTGCAAACGCTAATAACAGTTTATAAGTTGCTAATAAACTCGTTATTTGTTTTAAATTGCGCAATTTCGAAACTTGAGTAACGCCTGTCCATCTGAAGCCAACTTGATTGATTACTTTTCTCTGTTTAGATAGGTCGGATTACGAGGTTGTCAATATAAACATCACTTGTGTCTACGCTTGTTGGTACTGAATCACCAATCGAAATACTGTTCTTACTCTTATTACTTATAATAACTTTACCAAGATTATTTTATTGACTAAACGAAGGCTATTAGATTGGGTTACAGACAAAAAGATAATGCCAGCTGCCTTCTTTCTCACGCAATTTGTGAAAGTACTCGTCTCTTTAGTGCCTATCAAAAAGACTAGATCTAAATCAGCGTTTTTGTCGTTCACAGTCGATAAACAAGACTTACAATACAATGCACTGAAATGTTAAGTTTATGATAGAAATGTTTATGCTCAACAATGCGAACTGGAAAACGCAACGTTCGAGGGTCTCGCCCTAGGTGGACCGATGGCCTGCTAAGGCTGCACGAATCCGCTGGATGTGAGATGCACAGGACCAAAAGGTATGGCGACACTTGGGTGTGGCCTATGTCCAGCAGTGGACGTCTTTCGGCTGAAATGATGGGGATGATATTTAGATTAGGAATGCCCACACATGTGCAACAAACTCAACATAAATACGAATTTAATAACTAGCAAGGCAAATACTTTATTTCTACGTACTTTATCACCACTGTTCTCAAAACAATGAAGGTAAACATAGTGAGAAAACCGACATGAAATGACCTAGAACCAAAAAATCGAAGATAAGAAGTCACATCCGCAACTCGCACTAGAAACCGCTGCCTTTCACAGAAATGAGGCCCAGTAGTTCCCACTACTGCACTAATGTTCCCACATTATAAACTGTCTATGCACGGTGTGGTGTTCATTAGTAACTCTAGTTAGGGTTTGGGTTTTATAATAAAACAACCAGATTTCTCAGTAAGTAGACTGTACACTGAATGGGACGTCCAGTTACAGCTTGGTGCTATCTAACTATGAATTGACGTAAGCATTCAAATGTTTGCAACGTTTATTAAGAGGATACCACACACGGCATTAATCATGCAATTGTGACATATCCGTATTATTTAGTCAATGTCAGTTTGTTATTGTTTATTGTTACAGAACAACGACATTTATTTATTTAATAATAACATGAAAAATACTGCAAAGTTTTATTCAAGCTAATCGCAAGTGACTGTTCTAACTTTACATTAATAAATCAATTATTCAGAACATGGAAACCGACAAAGGACAAAGACAAAGGCATTATTTAGCGCAGAGCATTAGCCTGTCCAAGATCAATAGAATCAAACATTGTTTAACTAATCTAGAAATAGAAAGTATTCACGTGTTTAGATACAGAATACCTGTAACAGATAGTCAGTTCAGTATAACTATAGATTCTGACAGTGATTCGTCGTTTAATCATTGACCAGTATGAATAAATTCGCGCATGGTGTTGGACGTCTCTGATAAAGCATGTCAAAATTAGGCACGTCTCCGGGAAAATCCTTGACGCATTGCAAAAGCGGATAACCCCAAAATAGCCCTAGAGTCTTCGTTATATTGAACTCACGAAGCATTATATAAGCTTTTTGTATAATTGACCCATAAAACTCATTTATATAAAAACATATCCCGAACTGCAGTATGGCAGTTTTGCTTCCACCCACTTACCCCCCGATTCTCACGATCGCTCCGCCAAAACTCTAAATAGTTAACAGTTCAAAAGCTATGTTAGTTAAGCTTAGCTCGTATTGCTGACTTTTCAAACTTAGGTTATATACTTTACAAAGTTTGCGGTTTGCAGACAATGTTGTAAAACTACCTCAGCTAGCGTAGCTTCTAATCGGCCATTGGCTTTACACTATGTAGTGTCAGTAGTTAGCGTCATGTAAAAATAACGTTTAGTGACAGTGGAAGCGCTATATTTGCGTACGGCTGCAGTCGCGTCCTATAGTACTAGGCTATTGTTTTATAATATATGGATTGTTTTATTGTAAAAATCGAAATAGGTACCTTATTAGCTACTTAGTGTTTTGAAATAGGCTAAAATTAATAAATCGCTCAGTGCGCAGGTAAACGGCCAGTGTTATTTTTACGTGACGAAACTATACCTTCCCTAATAAACTTAAACAATTCCCAATAATAAGTTCATTGCCACATAAACAAACACTTGTGTCTGTGGTTAAATCAGTCCGTAGAATTAAGATGTTACCCGATACTTGTAGCTCCGAGCAATATCAATAAACTTCGTCTTAATAATTCTTAACAGACTTATAGTACGGATGGAGAAAGAGATAACCGAGCCAGATATAAGGAATATTTATGTTACTGCGTGTGTAACTGTGGTACATTATTGCGAACGATTTCATCAGTGGTCGGCATCAATGAGTGAAACGCTATCCATACTTTTCCTCTGCGATTACTGTCGTTGGTTTTCATCATCAGCATCTTTCTGCTGACAGCTATATGTGAGCTCGTTTTTACGACACTTATCTTCTTGTTCTATTCGAGTTGATGGTGATTTAATGCTTAAACAGTTAAGGCCCCGTAGGTAGCAAGTTTATAGCGGCATCAGTGGCGTTCATCAAGTCCATTATGACAATAAGCCGAATATGTCAAAGCATAATTTGTAAACGACCTACATAGATATTATTTTGAGGAAGTTGGGTTTGTATTTGTACATTCTACGAGGAATAAAGAACAACTATATGCTTATCTGTTTTGCACACTACTCGCTAATAAATTGCTACAAATAAGTGGGTCGTATAGTTAACTGTTAAGTAGTTAGTACTACTTTGAGGTTTATGAGAGTTCGGGTAAGTTTAAATAAGCACTAATTTAAAATGTTTCTTATTTTTTTTGTAAAACTTTTGGCGCGCGTTTACCACTATCTCGCCCGATGGCAACTGATGATATGGTCGTTGGTGAAGCACGCTTGCCTAGAAGTAACCTATTCACTCTTGACATAAAGACCCCGAGGAAGTAAAATATATTTTTTAAATAATAACGGTGTGGCGAGGAAGCCACCGGGCTAAGACCAAGCCTTCTTGTGCTTGAAGTTGAAGTTCAAATCAATTCAATGCGACTTTTCAAATTCATATGTACTTTCTAAGTTTATCTTGGACATCATAGACAACGGTGAAGGAAGACATTGTGAGGAAACCTGGACTTATATAGTAAATGTAAGTCTGAAATAGCCATGTCAGAAGCCTGTGGGGTTTTCAGACGCGATTTTACTAAGTTCGACACCAGAAAAGGACACATCCTCAGACGAAAAAGAAAGAAGTAATTTATTTTCATAAGTTTATTTAATACTTTGCAAGTACAGAGGTTGTGTTACTTTTGGGTGATGGAGAGACAAATATCATTGTTTCGGGTTAGTCTCGGGAGAAGACCTATAGACCAACCTTGTTCTATATTGTATTGTCTTGAAAATTAAAAGTTCGATACGCAACATTTTTATCATAATACAAGCAGTTTAATGTCAAATGTTCTATCCTACGGTTTCACCCTTGTCTAAAGATGGGCAATAAACAGGGTTCAAACCAGATTACTGGATTCAAACCCATCTCAAGCCCATATCTACTCTTGACATAAAATACACCATCACATAAATAAACACACATTCAAACAGGTAGGCAACACTTTACCCCGTAAACGCCAATATTTCTGGATTATTCCGACCCGACAGTCTTCGCAAAGCCTTCGGGATACATCGGGTGGTCCCGGAAAAGCTCGTGTGCACCTTATGTCGGATATTGCTCTCCGATTGGTGTTAAAGGGAGCACGAGCTGGTTTTACCGAGCTTGAAAAGTGAATGTGAAGTGTGAGTTGTATAATTTATTCTTCTTTTGAATTTCTTGGATGATGTTAGGCTGATAGCTGAGCCACAAAGTACGTAAGCGGCGGCGCGCCACAGACAGAGAGGCCACTACGAACAAAGTGTCATTTTGAACACACACAATGACCTTGTCATTTTACAGGGAATATTGGGCATTATTGGACCGAGCTCAGTCGCGGCTGACACGAGTGATTTGCGCGGGCATTTATCACGTCATTCATACATAAAGTACTCTTACGAGGTTGCATTGGCTGGGTTATCTTTATTAATTGTTTCAGACCGAATATACTTCGTTCTTTCATTTTTTTTATGTTATAAAAGTCATTACATTTTTCAAGATGACGAGGAGAGTTCAGTATCTAGGAAAATAATAAATTATTTAATTTAAGTCTATAGACGAAATTGGAAAGACTATGGAACTTGTCATAATAATATGGTTTATGTCATCCAGCTCGCTCACAAATATTTTTCCTCCGACTGCACAGCATAATTTTCTTCTTGTTAAAGTACATCTTTTTAGTTCCCTTTTTAAGCAGTCGGGTTTTTTTGATATTATTAACCTTTTTTCACATTTAGTGAAAGCTTGGTGCTTTTCACATTTTAATGTTTTTAGTGAGATCATTATTACACCATTTTTACGTCTTGTTACCATCCAATCTTCGTCGTATGTGTAGTCGTGGTCTTTAATGGATATTTGATGTTCTTTCTGGGTAGACATAAACATACATCATATCATGCTTACATGCCTATGATATGATGTATGTTTAGACGAATCGATGTATTTATTTTTGTAACTTATACAACCTACTCTTTTTTTAATTCGGAATCAATATAGTAGCAACCCTAGTGAATCTGTCAAGTTTAGCTGTCAGTTTTAGAAACGGTGGTAGTGGCCCTTCTGTATACTTTCTATTTTGTGGCTGAGCTAAGCGGTTTGATATTGTGCGTAGTTGTTATGCTTAATGAGCCATTTTAAAGCTTATAGCTTCCTTGAAAAGTTATTACTTAATTTATTTTTCAAGATTATGGATTAGTGACTTAAAAACTAAGTACAATACAATTGTCAGAGGGATCCTCTGCAGCTGAACTAGTTGAGAGCCTGTGTTTTGGCAAGATTTAGAGATTTGAGTTTAAGTATATTAAAATATTTTGGATAAAATTTTGGGCCGATGCACCATATGTTCGAAATCCACATTTAAGAATGTTTTATTTTAATGAAATCTCAGTTCACAATAAAATTGGTTCAGCCAAGCTTATACAACATCACAATCTTCCATCCAATAAAATAACCCTATTTATTATTGGTCGGCGCAGCATGTCTTCTGCCAAAAGTCCCTATTTGCCGCCATCTCAACATCTTTACTAACGATTATCTATCTTCCACACAATTTTAAAACAACATAAGCAGCTATCATAACATTACTATAAATTCTTAGCAGTACATAACAGTAAGTAGCTACCTATAGTAAAATGGTCCCTTCCTCAGTAATGTTACACAAAACCGCATTTACGAAAAAGGTCTCAGAGGGTTCACTTAACACCATATGATAATGATAACTCCTTAATCGCCAATAAACATTGCAACAAGCCAATTAAAGGGTTTATATACTGACAAGGCAGTGCCGGATTTAAACCGGCTCAACTTGTCGGCTTCGAGCATCCGATAATATTCCGAGCACAAAATAGAGGCGCATGGGTCGCAGGAAACCGGTGCGGAGGCTTACAGACATGACATCTCGACAACTAGAGCCGGCGGCGACAGCCCAGCTAACCCCACAACCGTTTCCGAACTACCCACGAGGATAAGCAGAAATTTACCAAGTATTCTACTCTTCAATAAAATAGCCCTGAAAGATCCGAATCATTGCATGTAAAAAGAAATTGGATTTCTTTTGATATAAATCGCTTTAGTAGCAAAAAACTCAAAGATACATTGGAAACTAAAAATGTTCGAAGCGGTATTGCCTGGATGCATTTAGTACAGACTTCCTTTATTGGACGGGGGCTTTTAAACCCCGACAATGTTCGTTAAAAAGACCCCAGTGAGTCGTTAGTCAAACTGTGAACGTCAACACTGCGCGCTAACATACGCACTTTAATTAAACCACTATACCTACCTTTGTGTAGAAGAGATATAGAGGACGAATTCTATATTACAAAAACGATAGAATTCTTATTGGACAATATATTGGTTTTGGTCTGAAATATTAAAAAAATATTAGTCACACAATGTTAGGTATTTTTCGTAATGCTACACTTTCTGTTCTGGTCTGTTAACTTTTCTGAAAACTTTCTATCAGAAAAACCTTGCAGATTTAACCTTAAACTTAATCTAAGCTAAGATTTCAGACGCTAGTACGTCACGGTTTGATCTACTAAAAAGGCAATCGGATAATGGTGTTATCTGAATTCATTAACAATTCCGTCTGCTGTGGTCATGTCTAGAGTAATGATGGTCACCCAAAGCATCATTAAGGATTTACCTAAGATTAGAACTAGTGGACTAATGGATTATTATCTATTAGGTTTAGAAATGTGGCGGAGTACTACCAATAAAAATCGCTGAAGTACCTAATGAAAATAAAATGCTAAATGGTAGTCTATGATGAATTAAGTAAGGTCTATCCACACATATCAGGGCCGTGTCCGGGACGTGACAAGGCCGGGCCCAGGCATTGAAGCTTCGTCACTGGCCTGTGCACGGCCCGTGCACGTACGCGTGTGAACGAGTTCATATAAAATGTAAACACCGATATTTTTTTGAGCCTCTGATAGGGCACGGTCCATCCACGTCCCGGGCACGGCCCTGATATGTATGGATAGATCTTTAACTGCAATATTTTAGAAGATTTTCACCTGCTACTAGATTGTCGTACTTATGAATATAAACAAATGTAAGGAACAGCAGATTTTTATTCGCCATTTCAGATTTCGCCTATGGTAAAAGTAACTCATCTTCTTCCTATAAATAAATTCATACCTATGAAATAAAAGTATTGTCGATGGACAAAGCACAATAATAAATATTATAGTGATGCCAATCTCCTTTGACATTCCTAATCCTGTAGTTACTCTAAATCACTGACCTCTATCATACAAGTACGCTGGACTAAACATACTATATGAAATGACAGTTGATTTTTGTGCTGATTCAAAGCGCCCCGCTCGAGCGTATTAGGAACTAAAATTGACACATTTAGAGATAGGTTAATACCGATATTTCTCAAAATTAGGTAATACTAATATATTCGCCTGGAAATATTATAATATTGTTTAGTGATATTTTTAAATTACACTAATATAAAAATAGTAGACTTGGCAAGGCGTATCAGTCATCTACTGTATTGATTTCTCGTAGTATGTTGGAACTAAATATCTCATATTGGTATTGGTGATGAATGTTATATGAATGCCTAGTAATCAGTAATAATATGTTCAAAAGCAATGTGTAATACTAAATTCTGGAATCATCATCATGTTCATCCACAGCCCGACTTCGCCAACCGCTGAGCACAGGCCTCACTCTTGTACCAATCACCACGTTTCTGAGCATTGAGTTAAATATACTACGTACTAGAGGAGACTCCTCAACTCAATTGTTTGTAACACGCGTTAGAGCGCACGTACCCCAACTCACTTAGTCTGTGGCAAGCGCTCGCTGCAACGTGACACGTTTGAGTACTTAGTTTTGTTTCTCATAAAATGCCTTCGTGTGTATTGAGATACTGTTCAAACAACTCGAGAAATATAAATAAAAAATTGTATCTCGTGACGTTGCGTCACCGCGGAGGCGGGAGGGCGGCCATGTTTGTGTAAATTTCAAAGAGTAAGAAAAAGTTCATCTGCGCGCATTGATTGTCTATCTGTGAGAACATAACCCCCCCCCCCTCCCCCCTGCTTACCTCGCTGTCACCGAATTACCTACGCGCAATCTTTTGTTTGAAATAGCTTCTATTCTTCTTTCTCGTAGTACATTTAACTCAATGTTCCTGAGCCTAGAATTAATTCTGGAATAATATCATGATAATTATAATTTTATTAACAAATGTTTTGAAGACAAACAATTTATTATCTGCATCTGAAACAGAGTTGAAAACTGATATAAGTCTTCACCTTGCTGGAATGCGATGTCACTATTATTTGCACTTTAACACTACAGAGACAGGATCTCAGCGATGAGAGCGACAAATTCGACCGTTGTAAATGATTATCCATCTCATTTATTATTATTATTGTGTAAATGATGTTCCCTTCACGAATCCGATGAGCGTCAACCGAGTGAATCTGAACGATTGTAAGTATTAATCTAACTAGTGTACTTGAGCAAGGAGATACTTGCTCAAATATACTAGTTTTAAGGATAAGTTGTTAGCCTATCCCCATATTTAAATCTCACTGATCTGACAGTAATGCGCTATAACTTTACTAGCACCACTAGTTTATAGCTTGCAATCTGAATTAAAATATTTTTCAGTTAACCTTTACAGCAATTATTCTATTACTTAAAAATGAATCATAATAAAAATAACTGGGATGTTTTTCTTCTTACGTATTTAATTATTCTCACGATCGATAAAGCCGATAAAAGTATTTTAACGAAAGTTGTGTCCCATCTCTAATATTAGTTCCATGTACTCTCACGTTAAGTCACGTTGCTATCAGCGCCAAAATGGCGAAAATCAAATGTCTTCATTTTGTCATCGATAATATGTAGTCCAGCGTACTAGTATGATAGAGGTCAGTGCTATAAATACATTCATACTTATGATATAAACGGATTGTCGATGGGCAAAGCACAATAATAAATATTATAGGGATGCCAATCTCCTTTGACATTCCTAATCTTGCAGTAACTTTACCTTTTACAAAACCCAGAATTCGATACGACGCGACCGTTTGATATTCCGGAATGATAAAATTTAATAAAGAAAGCATTCGATTTATAAATAAATCCCGTAAGCTGATTTAAGAGATCTTGACTAATCTGACCTAATATTAAGAAGAGGTAGAATTGTTTGTTTATTTACGTAATAGATAATTACTGGAAGATTACAAAAATCTTTCTCTGATAAAAACCTACGATAGCCAGTATCATAGACTACTTTATATCCCGGCAAAGTGCACGGATCCTATAACAAATGCCACAGAAGCGAAGCTGAGGGACTTAGTTAATAAATCAGCAAATATTAATAACTTGTTTAACTTAATGAAAGAACAAAATTCTTTGAATATTCTATGCCCTAAGGAAAGGAAAATAACCAATTTGCCGTTTGCTTTTTTTAATTTTCATGGCAATGAAGAAAATTGTGGGGGCATCGTCCCAAACTGACGTCATTTAAATTGTTTAATGTATAATGTGTTTTTGCTGAAAAAAGCATATGAACGTACTACTAGATTTCTACTACACGTTTGTGTAGTAGAAATCTAATGTAGACATTGTAAATAATTGGATATCAGAACAGGCAACTTCCCCGAGGGATAAACTGATTAGACTTCAATTGTTGATGTGAACAGAGCTCGTATTCTTAAAAGCGCCAAAAGATTGATGACCTGAGGAAGACAAAAAAATGGGTCAAGTGAAATGCGATGCCCAGACTCGTTTTGCGAGGCATTTTGTGTAAAATCGGTAACAATGCCGATTATATTTATATTATTTTTATATTAATACAAATGTCAAGACAAATAATGTACCGATGTAAAATTCAGAAGACCCGCTAGATGGTGCTGCGTCTAGCCAAACGTTGAAACAATCGCTCTGTTATTAAATATCAGTTAAAAATACTATTTGTGCTTTTATGTGAATAAAAATAAGTGAACTAATAAAACATCACCTAATACTTAAGTGACAGTGTTATCCATGGATTTCTTACATAAACTGTGAAGTTAATACAAATTATACTGTGAACAATAAACTGTGCTTTAAAATAGCAAATACGACCATAAAATCAACAATACCAATGAAAATAAACTAAAGATTGCAAAATGTACAATATTCTGTGACTTAATTCGATGAAAAAAAGTGTGTTGAAAAAATAACAACAAAGATCAAGTGAAAAAGTGACTCACACAGTGATTTGAATTTAAACTGTCACGCTGACCTGCCTATTCAAAATAAAAAACATCTACTGCAATAGGTTGACAAATTTAGCGAACTTTAGTAACGTTCAGTTGGCGTAATAGCTAACACCACTACTTTTGCAGTTAAACTAGCCTCACACGAGTGGCCGCGGGTTCAAACCTCAGAGACTACATCACTTTTCGTAAGTTCCAAAATTCATATTTGGAATTTATAAAGAGACTAGTACAACAATTATTGCAAGATGGCAGCACTAGTAACATGTTATAAATGCAAAAAATTAGTAAACATAAAAAGCACTGCTTTGTGTTCTGCCTGTGATAACCGGTATGAATTGGATTGCGATGGTTATCCAGAACATACGTATCGCCTCAAAGACGCGGAATCCAGAAAAAAGTGGAGATGTAAGGTATGCATTAGAAGCAAAAAATACGCTAATACCGACTGTACACCCAATATTACCGTGAGGAAAAAAGTAACACCGATGGAAACACCCTCACCAACGGAACAACCACAAAGCACTAAGGATATAGTACGTGATGATTCGTTTAAACGTATATCTACGGTTCAAAATACTGCAGATTTACTTGATTCCCACGTATTGACTGAGTGCGAAACATCTATTGAATCGCATAGTACTCCCAACAAACTGTCAATGAGTGTTGACGGTACTGTGTCTGACTTAGTATCAGCCTCAGAAATGAAGGAGATAATTGCACAACTCTCATTAAAACTCGAAATTACCGAAAATGAACTAGGAAATATACTGTTGGAAAACACCGATCTACACAAGCAAATAAACAAGTTAACTTCAGAAAACAAAACATTAAAATCTTTATGCCAGTCGCCCTCCATATTTTCAAGTCCAGGTCCAAACACTAAGAAAAAGAGGCCAGCTCTGTCAACTCCATGCAACATACTTTCTACACCATCCTCTTTACCATCATCATCCAGAAAGTTGAAATCCAAACCCAATGACAATGTTAATGTGTCATCCCTGGAACAAGAAATCGTAACCTTACAGCAGCAATTAAAGGTTGCACAGCAGGAGATTGCAGCTCTCCAAGAACGCATTGCAATCATAATGCAAAGTAGTTACAATGTCTGTGAACCTGCCGTAAGTCAAGAACAGAAGCAAGAGACTGTGGCCATCGTCAGCGCTCAGACATATGTTGCCATAGACGGGAATAATATCCCAGAAAGGAAGATATTTATCTTCGGTACTCAGCGTTGCGTCGGATTAGCAGCAGCCATCTCACACTCAAGGACTAATACGCAGTATGAAAAATACAGGCTCGTTGCTGAAACAAAGCCAAATGCGCCTAGCAACGAAATTATAGCAAACTGCAGAAATACTAAATTGACCACTGAAGACAAACTTGTAATATGCATAGGTGAAAATGACAACAACCCTAACCTTTTGTTGTCTCAATTGCAAATTGTTTTAAATACATTTATAAATAACACTATTATTGTGTTAAATGTCGTCAATAACATGCACCTCAATGTACGTAAGTTAAACTACTCTATAAAAAATGTTTGTAATAGTTATAAAAATTGTCACTTCGTAAATCAAACATCCACGGATCTATCCAGTATTTGTAAGTCGATAAATTATCTTATAGATTGTTGCGATTATAGTGATAAGTATTTAAATCCGAGCGAAATACGAAAAATAATAGCGAGTAACAAATCAAGTTCCAAATTAAACGTGCCTACTGATAAACCCAAAAAAGGGACAATCCCTTACTACTTTGGTCGTGTTGAGTGTACAAAGCCCTACGAACATAGTTCCTCTCTGCAACACAACTCAAAAGGTCAAATAGGGACTATACCTTATTACTTTCCTGTGTTAAACAAGCGTGACTCATTTTTTCGTACCTCAAACTAATAAAACACACCAGTTTAGAATACTCCATCAAAATATAGCGAGTTTATTATCTAAACAAGAACTACTAGAAATTACAATTCAGGAGTTAAAAGAAGCGAATAATGATCCAGATGTTATATGTCTATCGGAAACCTTTGTAAAAAAAGGTTATGAAAATTATGTGAAAATCTGCAACTATCAGTTGGCTACCAACTACTGTAGAGAGAAGCAAAGAGGTGGCACATGCATATTAGTTAAAATGGGTTTACTTTATAAAGAGCTGTCATTTGTGAAAAACTATGCAACTCAAAACACCTTTGAGGTTTGTGGCATAGAAATTATAAATAATAAATTAATAGTAATATGTGTTTATAGAACACCACAATCTGATCCTAATCTGTTTTTGACAAAATTACACAATCTTTTGCATGATTTGTCAAATAAATACAAGTCCAAAATAAATATAGTTGTGGCCGGTGATTTCAACATAAATACTCTTAAAAAAGGTAACATCACAAATGGATTACAAGATTTATCTAACAATCATAATTTAAAAATCCACATCAATGTACCCACTCGCAAATTGACTTGTATTGACCATATTTTAAGCAACATTGCCAACGCGACTGCCACTGTACTGCCCCTGTATCTGTCTGATCACGACACAGCACAAATGTTAAGCTTTCCAATCAAAAAGAAACCACAGAAATCAACAATATACTATATTTATAAAAGAGACTATAACGTCGACAACATTCGAAAATTTAAAGAATGTCTGGAAAATCTTTCTTGGTCCGATATATATTTCAAAACTGACACTAACTGTGCATTCAATGATTTTCATGAGCTATTGTGTCTGTTGTATGGTCTCTGTTTTCCTAAAGTAAGAGTTAAAATCAATAGTAATAAGGAAAACAAACAAAAGTGGATAAGCAAAGGTTTGAGACAAAGTTGTAAAACTAAACGGATGCTACGTTACAGATATTATAAAAATAAAAATTTAATTAATAAAACTAAATATAAAAACTACTCCAGTCTACTAAATAAATGCATTTATAATTCAAAAAAGAGTGCAAATATAAAATATATTCATAATCATGATAACAAGTGTAAAGCCACATGGAATGTCATTAAAACCGAAATAAACAGTAACACTCACAAAGACAACATAGAAAGTATTAAATTCAATGAAACAATAACTACAGACCCTGTACAAATGGCTACTATATTTAATAACAATTATGTTAATTTAACGCATGTGCAAGGGGAAAGAAGCACAAATCAAAACCGCTGCAAAAGTACGAGTGTCAACTCTATGTTTCTTAGACCAATGGAAGCTAACGAGGTAAGACAGGAAATAATGTCTCTGTCCAACACTAGGTCGGAGGGCTATGATGAGATCAATACAAAAATCGTCAAAGCCTGTTGCAACGAACTGACTGGTATTCTGACGCATTTAATAAACATGTCATTTTCACAAGGCACCTTTCCTGAAAAATTAAAGCTATCTTTAATAAAGCCCTTATTCAAGAAGGGAGATAAATGTGACATCAACAATTACCGACCTATAACTCTTATACCCATATTGTCTAAAATTTTTGAAAAATGTATGCTAAAAAGGTTAACTGACTTTTGCAATAAATTTCATATTATAAGTGACCAGCAGTTTGGATTCCAAAAGAACAAGTCCACATCGTTAGCTATTTTTTCCCTTATGCAAGCTATACTTTCAAATATAAATAATAATTTTGTAACTACAGGCCTATTTTTTGATCTATCGAAAGCTTTCGATCTGGTGTCTCATGACATATTGCTACAAAAATTGGAAGCTGTTGGTATTAGAGGACCGGCACTTCAGTGGCTGTCGTCCTATTTAAGCAATAGAAAACAATGTGTTATTATCAATAAAAAAAATGAAAATAATGTAATAATATCCTATTTATCGAAATATAAACATAATAAATATGGCGTTCCACAGGGAAGTGTGCTAGGCCCAATATTATTCCTCATTTATATAAATGACATCATAAAAATAACTAACCATAAATGCGTATTATTTGCTGACGATATTTCTATTATAGTGACATCTAATAAAAAACTAAATACCATTTTAGAACATGAACTTGACATTAATAATACAATTGACAAATTATTGCATTGGCTTGACATTAACCATTTGATGATAAATTTAGATAAATCCATTTACATCCAATTTAATCGATCAAATAATTCCAAAAATGACATTAAACTCAATATTAATAAAATCAGTGAAGTAACGCGTACCAGATTTTTAGGTGTAATAATAGATAAAGACATAAACTGGAAAGAGCACATAGACAATGTTAGCACTAAAATTAATAAATTTGTTTATGCATTAAAAAAAGTAAAAAATATAACTAATATAAAAACTGCTGTAATGTCATACCACGCATACGTCGAATCGTTGTTACGTTATGGACTAATAATGTGGGGTAACAGCACTGACTTCCAAAGAGCATTCATCGCTCAAAAAAAGTGCATGAGAGCAATTTGTGGACTTAAGCCCGACGACTCATGTCGACCCATATTTAAAAAACTTGGTTTGTTACCGTTACCGTCGCTTTACATTTACGAAATATGTGTTTTTGTTATGAAAAATAAGCAACTATTTAAGACTGCAAATGATGTAAATCCTCGGAATCGACGAGATCCATATAAACTAGTGTTAAATGATTCGCCTAGACTGTCTAAATACAATAGTAACTGCTTGGCAATGTGTGTGAACATTTATAATAAAATACCAAGGCATTTCAAAGCTTTAAACACAAAATTATTTACAGTAAAATTTCATAAGTGGTTAGTCGAGTGTAGTTTTTATAGTTTAAAAGAATTTATAGATAAAAAATGTTGATGTTTTAAAAAAAAAAACGGTTGTTGTTGCTTAACTTGTTTTTTAAAATTTTGCATGCTATGTTTTATCCTAGCTAAACATGCTTGTGCCTCAATTTGTACATAACACCCTTGTATACCATGTTTTACGCAAATAAATATTCTATTCTATTCTATTCTATTCTATTCTACTATAAATGTAAAAGTTTGTAAAGATTTCTGTTTGTGATACACCTACATGCATAAACAGTTGAACAAATTTAGACGATGTTGCACATGGAAAGCCTACGTTCTACTTTTTATCTAGTTTTGTACATTAATGATAAATTATGTTTATTTATTAAATTAGTTATAAATAATACTTCAACAACTCTCCACCAATCTTTTTACGAGTTTGGCATTTTTTAGCCAACTACTCTGAGAAGAAACAGCAAAATAAAGATGCAAGAAATAGTCTTTTTGAAATGCGAGTAAACCACGACCTACAGCTAGTCCTGTAATTCTAAAATTATAACTATTGAAGTAGACGTATTACCGCTATTATTGTTGTTCTTGCTAACAGGTCCGCTATAACTTAGAGGACAAGAATGTTGAGTGCTCAGTCATTAGGCCGTTATGTCGCTGACATACACGAAGATACAAAGATAACTAGATCAGCTTGTGTTTTTGTTACTAAATAGAAAGGCCAATTTTCTCGTACAGGCAAAGAATAAGCATTAATTTATTTATTTTTATTTTCAACCTGTTATTTTCCATTGCGGTGCAAAGGCCACTCCTGTTTACCGTGTATGAATTTGCCGCTAGAGGCACTGGTGTAGCGTAAGGTCTCCGATGTGTCAAACTCCATTGTTTGTGTTTTGAGTGGGCGGGTTTTTTCCTAATTACTTAATATGAACACACAAAACACTTAACAGAGAAAATAAATAATACAGATAGAAGAGCACAAAGGTACTGCTTATTTCAATAGAATTTTCTTCTAGTAATCAAATCTAATCATATTATTGTTGTGAATATTTTGCAATATCTCAGATTAAATATGGCAAATATGAGTACTTTACAAAGAATATTATGTCATAGCTATGCTTCTATAAATACGATTTAAAGGTAAACAGGCTTTCACGCCCTTAGTACATAATAAACTTCGACAGCTATGCTTCTGGACCTTAGTCAACGTTCCAAGTTTAAACTGGCGTTAATTAGTTCATCCTCATTGTGGACCAATCCTGTCGATAGGCGTAAAGCTCGTCCCGCCATCTTCGCCTGAATGAGCCGCGATGTCGACGGACATTTGCAGCATTCATTTAATTTGAGATAATATTATAGCAAAATATAAATAACTAGCTGACCCCCACGGCTTCGCTCCCGTGAACTGGCTATCTATCTACCTACCACTAGCTGCCTATCCTACCTACCTTACGAACAAACAAACAAACTCTTCGGCTTCATAATATTAGTACATATATTATGTTGATAAAACTCCTTCGCAAATGAACAAATTTGATTACCATAAAAAAAGCTTTTAGTGAGTCAATCTTAAAAGATAGAGATATGTTGAACTTTTAAAGAGGAACAATTCTATCATACATAGTATCGCAACGAAAGCTCTCAAAACGGAATATATATTCCCGTTTTTGCAACATTTTTCATTTATGGTCTGCTCCTATTGGTCGTAGCGTGATTTTATATAGCCTATAACCCAATTCGATAAATGGACTATCCAACACAATATCAATTTTTCAATTCCAAACAGTAGTTCCTGAGATTAGCGCGTTCAAACAAACAAACAAACTTTATAATATTAGTATAGATATAATTTCTAAGTGGTCTTCGATTTAAATTGGTTTTTACTAACTTGATAGATCCTGGATATCCCACGGGAGCGAGCCCGCGGGAAAAAGCTCGTCTTCTATAAACACCATAGCTTATGAAGTGTTTTTGTGTTCACGGAATTTCAGGAATTCAAACGACAATGTTTCTCGTAAAACATGTTGACAAATGACAAGCCAAAGAGGGTTTCCTAAAAAAAAAAAAACCAGAAACATAATCATTAAGATTTAAAACACCAAATCCCACCGGCAGAATACCAGAAGAAAATTCAGAATGCAGTTTGTTGTACTTGTAGATAGGTATATAATTCTTGTTGTCCTCTTGTAAATTGTAAAAAACTGTGTACGGCGTCTGGATTTCATTACAGCACACTACATGCTCTTCGAGCTTTTTAGACACACGGGATTTATAACATAATCGGTGTAGCTACATATACAATAGTTAACCCCTTTTTTTCGAGTCGGCAGTAGTTATCCTTCTACATACCTTGGGTCCAAATAGGTGACATTAATAGTAGTGTTATTGGAATTCAGGTTCTCAAAGATGCAGTTCTCAAGTTTTTACATTGGAGCACTTCAATTTATGCGTCATGATTTTGAGCTTACTATTTTCAGGCAGAACTTCCAACAAATTTCCAGTTTCCAATATCAATTCTGGTCTGACTTTAGACACTAGTTCCGTGTCTCATGTCCGGAGGCATGTTAGATGGCCGGTACATAGTTCGAGGCAGGCACGGTAGGCACCTACCAACAGCATCGAGTTAACATGGACACCTCACTCACTTGACTAGCGCTTGTCATGGAAATTATACTTATATGATAGCTATTGTGTAGCAAGAGGAGAAAGTGGCTTAGCAATAACAGCCACACGGATCGATCTTTAAGGTTAAGCAACACTTGCCGATGGGTGGGTGACTATCAATACCATATAAATATACAGGACCACAGGTTAAGTCGACCTAGATCCTTTAAGAGGTTATAGTTTCCATCATTCCTGACTGTTTCCTTTTATATTGTTTTCTCTCTTTTATATTATTGTTGTTTAGTCTAAGTTATCTTATCATATGTTTATGTTATGTGCTCTAGTGGCTTGTGTCAAATAAATGTGTTACTTTCTTTTCTTTTCTTTCTATGTGCTATTCCAGACTAAAATCTATTTTTGCCTAATTTCATTCAGATCCGTCCAATAGTTTTTGCGTGAAAGGGTAACAAACATACAAACATATTTACACACTCACACACTCACAAATGTATTACCAATTGAAATTAGACGTGCTCAAACATGGCCAAAGTTTAAGAAAATGGTAAAAGAGCATTACCTGTCACTATATTTTTTATTCTTCTCCTTTCTCTGTTATATATTTGATTTGTATTAGTATATTATATTATGTATATATTATATTATATATTGTATGTATGTTATTCATAGCATCATAATATTAGTAAGATTAATGTGATTGAGAGAAGTACTCATACTACGCGAGCGGAGGCGCTGGCAGAAGCTTATAGTAATAACTAATTCTTAAGCATCAGATGGTGACTAAGAAAACTTCTTTCCACTATTGTAAACTTTATAGCTCCAAGAATAGGGCAATTTTCGCTCGTCCTAATACCAGCCTCAATTCATAACACTGAAATAGAAAAAAAAATAGACGAAATGGCAATTCAATTAAAGAGCTTTTAAACTCGTTTTACAGAATGTTTGAATATAAAACTTTTATTACTAAATCGCTCTTTGAAACTGCGTTCAAAATATAGTTCATTTTGAGGAAATTAAACTTCCCCTGACTCAAGAAATGGAAGATTCTAATTTGATTGCTGTAATCATACAGGTTTTAATTATATCCTGCTTTGGATTTTTGGTTTTTTATAAATTATTTAGTCACAGTTTATATTGTGAATGGTTGGGAAATTTTTAATTAACCACTGACACTGACTAGCACAGCAAAATAAAACTTCTATAACTTTGGCAAAGAAGCAGGCACACGTCTGAAAATGCTTCTGGTTTTAGTCCAAGTAAATATTTGATGACTTCGTAAATGATCAACTTAACTTTTAATGAGTATTTTGGTCAGTCGATCACAACAGCCAAAACAGACTTAAAGCAAAACAGTAAAAAAGACACTGACTTTGGCAAACTAAAAAAAATATTGCTTTGTAGTGTTTTGCTTTAGAAGGCGGGTTTTCTTTTTTATTAAAAAGTTTTACATTTTATTCTTTTTATTATAGGTACCTCATATTACCATGAAAATCATTTACAGCCAGAGTACATCTCATTTCAATTCCAATAAGCCCAAACACTCCTAGGATACATTGTTCTATTACGGAGTTCCAGTCAGGCATCATCGTCAGATCAGTTCGATGGTACCATGTACATCATTACCATTTATTTATTTGTATTTGCTTCATCATATTCGAATAGTTAATTCGATATATCTTATACCCGTGACATACTTAGCATTAAGGAGTTCCATTGGCCATACATGGTCTTCTTCATCAGTTCCATTTCACCAAATTATACTGTCTGAGTGAACAAATGATTGCATTATTGATGAAAATACCAAAATCGCTATATGAATGTCTATAATATTTGAGAAGTTCCCTCGATTTCCATAGTATCCCAACATCAGATTCTTGTTTCATTTAGTGACAATGGGACCACCTCGAGAGTATACCCTTTAAAACAAAAATAGAATTTTACAAATCCTATTTTTTTATATATGACGGAGTTATGGCCGAAAAGACACTTAAAACAAATTTTAACGTCCGAATATAATCTTACTTTATTCTAAGTAAAAAAAGCCTACCAGTTGCCACCACAACATATAAAAACTCACGTTTGACATCTACTTAATAAATAACAACCATATCTGTCAAATTGAGGGAGGCTTAGTCAAGTGGAGGCAAAAACCTGAGCATATGTATCTGTTGTAGGTACAAGCCATGTACAAACGTCTACAAAGGTTCAAGAGTATGTTAGCAAGTCTCTCTTGGGATCCTGCTGGGATTTTGGCGTTATATTCTCACCAAACTGGAGCAGTTGAGCAGAAGATTTAAAATGTACCTGTAACAAATGAAAAGGGAATGGGTTAGTGAGAGATATTCTGTAATTCATCTCGTTCGTGTTTTCGAAACGGTTTTTGGAAAGTAATCATCGACACATCATAAATTAAACGCAACGTCGAGTGCTGTTACTGTGATTCAATCAATAACTACAGCGCAAGCATGTTTTTAAATTTGCGACATAAGTTTGAGATGATTTTCGTTCCCGAGACGACCGATGAGTTTTAATGCTCAAGAGGCTCTAGAGACAAATTGACTGTCTATTAGCGATAACGATTGTCAAAAGTTCAAAATGTTTAGGATTGACTACGTGACACTTCAGGAGCGTTCTTCTTGTCAACCATCATGCTGATAGAATGTTAGTTTTTCGTTAGGTTTTGAGATTATAAAAAATCTATGTCCAAAAAAAAAATTACTGACTTCCAATACAAAGCAAGAAATAACTTTCTTTTTGGCAGTCGGTTTAATTTCTCGTAAAAACTTTTTATTTTCTCTATTTCGTTTTGGTACCTTAAATTACCACGAACATCATTTATAGCCAGAGGGCTTCTCATTAGATTTCCAACAATCTCAAACATACACAAAAAAAACCTAACATAGACTTATTGCATCAATTACTATATATTCACAGTAAAAATAAATGACATATCAAACTATTACACGAACTGTCTGACAGTATAAACTTAAACCAGCAAATCGCTGCCAATAATAATAGCTGGAAACCGCTCGGAAAAGAACATAAACAAGTCCGGTCCTGAAACAACAAAACTTTATAGATATTGGTTCGTTGGTTACTTCATAATATTATAGAAGTCTCTTGAACGGTGTTACATACTCGTACGATAGCTACTAAGGCTTCTAAGTGTATACTTGAATGAAGATTTACTAGATGATTCTTTCTTAATGCATCAGTAAAAATAAAGTTTTAAATTCGTGTATGTAGTTAGTGAATTCATTGTGGAATTCATAATCGATAACAGGGTACTCAATTTGATTACTTATGTATTCGATTCATTGGCAAACTTTGCTTAGAACGTGACAAGATCATTATTTTAGTATGGTATGTGAGTAGTCTGACCGTTCGACATTCGTAAATTTCGTCTAATACAATCATTATAATTACTTCTAGTAATAATTTTATCATTTTTGTACATATCTGTTCTCTGTGACCATTCAAAAATATTCTTAATTATTTTTTTCTAACCTCGTTACACAAGATATCCTTAACTGAGTTTTCCTACGGCTACACTTTACTACATCTTACTACATATCACAGTAACTACTTCTGGTTAAATTCAAATTAAAATCTTATTACGAGTTTCGCGGAAACGAGTCCCGACACCAGCAAAGCAATTTGTGTCGCTAACCATAATTTTAAAACTGCAATATTTTCACTCCTCTCCAGTTTTTAATTCTTTTTAAACCCCTGTCTTTTTCAAGAGGTTTGCATACAGATTTTGTGTTCCATTACTAGGAAAAATATATTTAAGCTCTTCAAAAGATTCACCAAACGTTTGCATTATAATGAATTTTTATGCACAATTTTAATTGTTCATGAAAACTGATTATCAGCAGCAGCTATATATTCATGTGACTTATCCACTGAAGATTTCTTATTTATTCGTAAAACAAAGGTGTAAATATGTACATACTTAAAAACTAAACAAAACCTAACTACTTACTATATAAAAAAGAAAGGTACACTTAGGCGTCGAAGTACACCTCCACATCGCTGTCATTCGGGAAAGTGCCCAGAAGACTGGCAGCATTGCCACGTTGAATGGCAGTGCTGAATATTTGCGCAAAGGACGAGCCAGCTCTCTGGTCACGCACAGTGTCGATCAGTCGGCGAGAGATCTCTTTAAAAATGAGACGTGCACTCGGGCTCCATGACCGAAGCGTTTCGACCCCAAACTGTAATTTCCAATTAGGTTACAGTATTTGCGCCGCTTGAGGGCCTCAGCAGCCACAGCAGCAGCGCCAGCACAGCCCGCCGAACTAGGAACAATTACTGAAGTAATTGTAAATTATTTTTGGTTGGCGTATAATTAAGTATAAAGAGTAAGTAGGTGGGTACTTCTGATTACGGATAATCGAAAAGTATATACGCGATTGATATTGTTGGCACAGTTCACGTCACGTCTGTATTGCTTAAAGAGATAGGCAGTTAAGCATAGATAAATGGATAATATACTCTTTATTGTACGCCATTACAAATTACAAAAGATATTTAGAGTTAGTTATAGTAACTTCTAATAGACCACTAGAGTCTAGTGATTTATATCGAATGATTCTAGACACAAATCTAGCCGCCCAGGCTGCCACTGAAAATCGCCTAATACAGATACTAAATGATATTTTGTCCGGAGCTTGAGACAACGACATAATCGAGACAGTCAATATAAGAGAAATACAACTCCGAAATATTCTGAAGACTCTTATAACTACCCTCTTTTCTTCTCTAATAACAATTTTAACAAGATTTCTAAACCCTTGCTACTTTAGATTTACACCTTTTGTAGTGAAATTACTAAAGGTATTAAAATATACATTTACGGTTCAATATGTAGGTCTAGGTACCTTTGTGAGCTTATTTACATTTTCATGTGTGCCCATTGCCCTATTCAGTTTTAGAGAGCCATTGTTTGCTTTGCGGTTGTAAAAGTTTAGAGGGTCTCATTTTAGGCTGACCAGTGGAAATAATGATAGACATTTATTTTAGGTACCACCTGGCCATATAATATCAGTTGGGTGGTACCACGGTGGCATACGTATAATAAAATCATTTTGGGAACGAATAATATTCGAACCGTTTTCTGGAGCACAATTTATGGATGACAGAAATTATTGTTCGAAACTATTGCCAAAACAAATTGACGCAATACAAGACGCTTCAGACGTTGCCGCAATACATATAAATTATGATGCAGACTTAAATAAGTAATGATCTTGTTCCAATCGCATTGCGGCACAACTTTCATTTACAGACCGTATATCTTAGACACATTGACATTTTATCCGCGATAAAGATTGTCGCGTATGGTCCAACATGCGCTATCGACTTGTCACCAGATCAATCTCAATCATTTTCTACTTTTAACAACTGAAAGAGCTGGTAGAATGTGTGTGTCAGTGTCTGCAGCCATATTGCCTTGTTATATTTACGAAGTCTTTATTGGCCAAGTGACTGTAGTTCAGTGGTCATCATCATTTCAGCCAAAAGACGTCCACAGCTGGACATAGGCCTCTACCAAGTATCACCACATCGATCGGTCCTGTTCGACTCGCATCTAGCTGATTGCCGCAGTTCAGTAGTGTCTTGGATTAATTTAAATAGTCCCCATAATGACAATGAAAGTATACTATTGCCACGAGCTTATTTTGAACCCAAAACCTGGTCCTCAAGGTCCTTTCACCTACGAGCCCCGAATGCTAGGACCAAAAAATAGAGAAAATCGTGAGCTCGAAATAGATACATGTTTCCCTCCAGGCCATTTATGTTCGCCGCAGTTATGAATTCTTTCTTTTAATGTGATCATCCCTTGAAGGCCACAAGTGGGTTAAGTTATTCGCTGGCGGCTATTTGAGGGTTACTCTTTGTTTGTGTTTCACTTTAAATTGTATTGACTCGCGGGTTTGCCCGTATTTAAGTAGCTGTAAAGTGTCGTTAATGACTTTGCCTTTTTGTGTGGAATTGGTAAATTCGGCGGTATAGGTACTGTGAAGTTCCTCTATTTTTGTTTAATGATTTAGAGGTAATATGAGGCTGCCTAAAACTGGGGCAGGTTTTTATTTGTAGTAGAACACGTAATGTTTTAAAATGAGTAAGGTAAAATAATTCGTTTTTATGGTTTTGCGCAGACATAAATTAATTTTATATTTCAGTAAAACACATAGGTACCAAGCTGTTTATGTTATCATATGCCTACAATAACTTACATTTTCAAGTCAGCAACCATTTTAGCTGGTATTATAATCACTCTTTAACGTTGTCACCTGGCTTGCGCATGAGGCCAGGGATCAGTGTCAGCGACACAAACCATCTGTAATAAGAGGGTAGGCCGGAACACCACACGGACTCAGTGCGGATGGGTGTGTGTGTGTGTGTTAGTGCAGAGAGTAATTAAAAAATAAATGTCACATCTCTTTGAATGTTTGGTCCTCGGAAAAGCCGTTTATAACTACTGCTCATAATACTACTGCTTCACTTAGGTCGTACAATTCATTATGAAGCAACAACAAAATTGATACCTAAGCTGATACCCGCTAGTTTCATCTTAAGAACCCAGTCGTAACCGACTTTTGAAGAAAATGAAACATTATAATGAAAAAATGGTCTTTTGGTAATGTTTTTTCTGCGTTGAAAGTGTAAGAAAACATTGGTCCTGACCGTAAGGATCAATTTGGAAGAAGTAAAGAAAATACCTTAAAATGACTATCGTAAACGTAACGTAAAAAGTTTCGTTAGATATAATAATGAATTTATTTAGCTTCTACTAACTGTAATTTATGTAGGTACCGAACTGCAGTCTAGGTCAACTGTCTGTGCTATAAACATATAAACATTATTACCAACATCTTCAGAAGTTGTTATGATTATTGGTTGAAATGATTGGTTCTAAAAATCTCGTTCCATTCTCAAAAGAGAAAATCCGTGCTACATTTCAGAAAAGTTTAAAGGACCTACAGATTCCAACTTTCAACAGTCATCAACAAGTGAAAAAGACCGATTCAATCGATTAGTTTCCTAGTAAAAGACGTTTATTTTTCCATTATTTGCCTTTTCCTCAAGGAAAGGGTAAGTTAGGAGATTTTGTTTTCCTCTTATTTTTTGAACAAATTAAACCGACCACGGACCTATCAGCAGTTTACCTCTTTAGGACATCGCTCCGTTTTTTTTGTCGGTATTAGAAGATGCCTCAATGTACATGTGTATGGGATGGCCCTTTGTCCAGTATTAAAGGTTTGTTTCATGCACAGGTTTCGTGATATGTCCATTTAGTTTTTGTTATACAATAAGTTACAAAGGCGGTGAAACTAAAACAATTTTAATATATTTGTGAAGGAAAAGTTAATAGCAGGCCAAATATAAAGTTAAAAATAATATCTAATGGCTATATGCCACTGACCTCTATAATACAAGTACGCTGGACTTCATATTATCGATGACAAAATGAAGACATTTGATTTTCGCCATTTTGGCGCTGATAGCAACGTGACTTAACGTAAGAGTACATGGAACTAATATTAGAGATGGGACACAGCTTTCGATAAAAAAATACTTTTATGGGCTTTATCGATCGTGAGAATAATTAAATACGTAAGAGAAAAAAACGTCCCAGTTATTTTTATTATGATTCATTTTTAAGTAATAGAATAATTGCTGTAAAGGTTAACTGGAAATATTTTCATTCAGATTGCAAGCTATAAACTAGTGGTGCTAGTAAAGTTATAGCGCATTACTGCCAGATCAGTGAGATTTAAATATGGGGATAGGCTAACAACTTATCCTTAAAACTAGTATATTTGAGCAAGTAATTCTCGCTCAAGTACACTAATTAGATTAATACTTACAATCGTTCAGATTCACTCGGTTGGCACTCATCGGATTCGTGAAGGGAACATCATTTACACAATAATAATAATAAATGAGATGGATAATCATTTACAACGGTCGTATTTCTCGCTCTCATCGCTTTGATCCTGTCTCTGTAGTGTTAAAGTGCAAATAATAGTGACATCGAATTCCAGCAAGGTGAAGACTTATATCAGTTTTCAACTCTGTTTCAGATGCAGATAATAAATTGTCTGTCTTCAAAACATTTGTTAATAAAATTATAATTATCATGATATTATTCCAGAATTAATTCCAGGCTCAGGAACATTGAGTTAAATGTACTACGAGAAAGAAGAATAGAAGCTATTTCAAACAAAAGATTGCGCGTAATTCGGTGACAGCGAGGCAAGTAGGGGGGAGGGGGGGGGGTTATGTTCTCACAGATAGACAATCAATGCGCGCAGATGAACTTTTCTTACTCTTTGAAATTTACACAAACATGGCCGCCCTCCCGCCTCCGCGGTGACTCAACGTCACGAGATACAATAAATTGATAAAATATAATTAAATTAAACGTGTTTTCAACTTACTGTTGAAAACTCATTCCTTGACTTTTATTTATATTTCTCGAGTTGTTTGAACAGTATCTCAATACACACGAAGGCATATTATAAGAAACAAAACTTAGCGCTTAAACGTGTCACGTTGCAGCGAGCGCTTGCCACAGACTAAGTGAGTTGGGGTACGCGCGCTCTAACGCGTTTTACAAACAATTGAGTTGAGGAGTCTCCTCTAGTACGTAGTATATTTAACTCAATGCTCAGAAATGTGGTGATTGGTACAAGAGTGAGGCCTGTGCTCAGCGGTTGACGAAGTCGGGCTGTGGATGAACATGATGATGATTCCGGAATTTAGTATTACACATTGCTTTAGAACATATTATAACTGATTGTTAGGCATTCATATAACATTCATTACCAATACCAATATGAGATATTTAGTTCCAACATACTTCGAGAAGTCAATACAGTAGATGAATACGCCTTGCCAAGTCTACTATTTTGATATTAGTAATTTAAAAATATCACTAATACTGATATATTAGGTACAATATTATAATATAATATTTCCAGGCGAATATATTAGTATTTCCTAATTTTGAGAAATATCGGTATTAACCTATCTCTAAATGTGTCAATTTTAGTTCCTAATACGCTCGAGAAGGGCGCTTTGAATCAGCACAAAAATCAACTGTCATTTCATATAGTATGTTTAGTCCAGCGTACTTGTGAGGTCAGTGCTATATGCATACTACAACGAAGATAACTCACAAAATCTTCAAATCACAACATTCGTTCTTATTTTGAGCTTTGAAAATTACTTTCGACAACAGGGATACTTGATTTATTTGTGAACCGTTTCGACGCCATTTTCTTTCGCAAATATACGAGAGGGGTGTCCTAAAAAAATAAACATTGACTAAAAGACTCGAGAGGAGAAAATAGACCCAGGAAAACCCTAGTAAAATAAGGTGGAAATAACGTTTGTTGCCCGCTATTTATTAATGACTAGTATATGTATTGACTTGGCCGGGGGCATGGGATTTTTACTAAAAACATATAGGTACTTACTAGCAGTTTACAAAACTCGTTCTTATAATTTCAACGTTGCATTAACCTGGCGATATTATTATTATTACTTTATATTTATGAAATATTATTTTTGTTTTTATTGTTAGAACCTATGACGGGCAAAATTATTGTAAAAAAATTACTGTCGTAGCAACCATTTTAATCCTAATGTTATTCTAATCTTTATCTGTGCGCGTATCCAAGGTAAGATAATTCGCAACATAAAAATAATACTGAAAACTTCACAAAACAACGTCAAAACGATTACCGAAAACGCCACAAGACATTTCAAAACAAAACCACTTCCGCAGTCTTGAATTAGCCCAACATTTTTCTTGACATTGGGTCAAAAAGCTACCGTCGGGTAAGTTTTCACAAACATACGTGCCGTCAGCGAATGACAAAAGCACACTCCAGGCTGGCTGCATCATTAGCAAAGACTAGAACAACTCCACTAATTGGGCAGACCCTCAGCCGAACAATGCCGGCGGGCTTTGAGCTCCTAGTTCGATTTGTAGAGAGATAAAATTAGAAAGAAATTTAGGTGGCTTTGTGGAGTTTAGTTGAATGAAACGGTGAACAAGAGTGTAGCAGCACAAAGTGAAGTTAACAATGATACCACTTATGAAGCGTTCTAGGTACAGTTCCGCTTGTAAAACTACTGTAAGACAAAATAATTGTTCATTTTCATGCGGCCAACACTTTGGCACTTGGCAGTTGACGTGAATAGTAAAAATGAATGCTAAAATTAGGACACGTAACCTACCTATAAGGTATAGACTAAATCACGTAGATTAATTATTATCAATGCTGAATATAAATAAATTAATAAAAATCTAATCTGCAGTCGTCTACAACAAGAAAATGGGGTAAATATTATTAGTATTTCCTTTATTTCCCAAACAAAATAATATATCTTATTGTTTAAAAATGGATACCAAGCTCTTCACAAATCTATATCTATACTAGTCTATATCTATAATTCTATACTAATATTATAAAGAGGAAAGATTTGTATTTTTGTATGTAACGAATAAACTTAAAAGCTACTGGACCGATTTCAAAAATTCTTTCACCCTTGGCAAGCTACACTATTCCCGGGTGACATAGGCTAACTTTTATCCCAGTATTCCCACGGGAACGGGAACTACGCGGATGAAACAGCGAGGCGTCCGCTAGTATTTCATATTTCGATGACCTAAATATATGTGAATCATTTAGTTTGCCTGCAAAACATGTAACCTAACTGCCCAGTTGCCACAAAACCACTATATACATCAAACACTATCCCTTTGTACTGTACAGTAGATCATCTTATCGGATTACAAACTGATGTGCTAGCGCTTAAACACAATAGGTAATAGGCAATTAAGCGATTGCATCGGACGAGCAATCATTCGTCTAATGCAATTACTTAAATGCTTTTAAACCGGAAAGTTGACGTCATCCATTCTAAAGCATCGTCCACCCCGGGCTAAAAGAGCTTAACAGGTGAAACTTTAGTAATGTTTTATGAATCTGTATTTTTCGACTTGGTACCAAAGGTAGTTCTTTGATACGGGGGCCTTTAAAACCTCAGTTTCATAGGCCAGTCCCGACTCTTTTATGATTCTGCAGAATTTTGGTAAGAACTGTCACATATCTAGGCAATAAACAGCCACAATTTTTTTCTAACCTCGTGCCTTGGTGAGGGTAATTGAAATTTAATAGTTAAGAAATCAATGAGAATACTTTATCGACTGGCTACTTATATATACTACTAAGCGAGAAGTTTACTTTCCTAATAAATATCGAAATAATCTTAATATAAAATGTTTGCCATTGTAAACCAAGCTAGCTATTGGCACAACTTCATAATGGAGAAGTCTATTATGCATTGCAGTATGCTATATGACGTCATAAAACAGTATCTCAGGTGTTATCAGCTGGATCGATGTGCCTGGATTTAATTGGCATTAAGGGGCTGAGTTTCACTAACACGATCCATGTATGGGTAACTTTTTGTTGTCATTATTTTCTTCAATTGCTTTGTTGGCAGCGAAATGGGGTGCATTAAAAAGTTTCAGCGAGCGACGGTAATTGACGTCACGACTTTTGTGTAGTCAAGAAAAAGTCATTTATTATGTACAGTAATATACATTGTTCAAGTTATTATCATCATTACTAGGAGTCTTAGACAATGGTGTTCTAGCAGCAAAGGGAATTCTCTTAATGCCAAAATGTATGGCAACGGTAGCGCATCTCAATGCTCAATGACTTCTGGCAGTCGTTATTACCGACAGCATATCACTTTGTCTAAGGCCTAAGTTCTGAAAATGCTCATGGAGGTCGAGCCAAGAAGCAAAGCCAGTTCAAAGTAAATCCAATACACACTCAAACACTGGAACAAATTAACTCCGAACAACTTCAAAAGATGGAAAGTCCCAAAATTAATTAAGCTGGCTAATTAAAAATTCAATAGTTAGGACCATTTAAAATATGAAACGGTGTACCAACCCAAAGTAGTAAAATTTTGCCTATACAATTCATTATTTGGCGAGCGCTGAGGAATCTATTGATGATACATAAAAAATATGTACTACATGATTAAAGTACTCATTATTACCTAAAAAATAGTCCGGGAGGGAATATATCATAGAGAAGTAACAATAGCAGCTTTTGTGTTCTAAAATTTAATTAGATCACCTTGAAAAAGAAGTTGTTTACTTTCGTATCGAAGTATTAATTCTTATTCAAATAAATAGTTTCATCATCAATAGTATTTATGTAGCAATAGAATGAACAAAACAAAACAAAAATTGGTTGGTGGGTAGGTAGGGTACGTAGGTTGCCAGCTGAGGGGAGCGAAGCCGCGGGGGACAGCAAGTAATGTATAAAAAGCCAACTTTATATTATACTCTTCGTTGCTACAAATACAAGTTCAACACAACTTCCGTCCCCTAGATTGAAGTCTAAAAACATTATAAATATTTAAATTGTTTTGCAAATCCAGTTTCACAAAAGACTGTTTAAGTATTGTATTGTAATGATGCTTTTAGTGGCAACAATTCCTATTCTATTGCCTACGGGGGCCATTAGCCTAGTGGCCCATTTAGTTCAATCAAGTTACTATTTAGTTTAAGTAGATGAACGTATTTACCAGGCATTGTGGGTAAACAACGTTATTTGCATCTTGTGGCATTATTTTTGTTTTTGAGTAAGCCTTGACAAAGGTATAGAAAAAAAAAGGTTTTTAAAACATCTGAGGTGTCAGTGTGTTTGTCACAGGCAGCTGTCTAACAACTAGGCTGAAAATGTTTCCTTGTTTTGTAGTATAGGATCTTTTAACTCGTTGAGGACACCGTGAGGTAAAACAAATCTTCATCGTCTACTAGAGTTTAAAATACCTGGAAAAAAATTACTATCTAACAACTTTGCGCATCTCAAGATGACTTTATGCAAAAATGAAACTGACGGTAGTTTCTTTTTCATTCAAATCAGGCCTAAAAGAACAACAAAAATGTTGACGACTCAAAAAAAAACAATGAAATATGAATTTTTTTTTTTCTCACAAGAGAATGAAATTTCTTGCGTCTCTTAACCCTCAAGATGAAAGCAGAGGGTCCCCGAGAGCGGTTTATGAATCTACTCGGAATTTCGTTTAGTTCTCGTGTCATCGATGGCTTGGAAAGGACGTTCGGTATTGCCTACTGCTTTTATTTGTAGCCCAAGTATTTTACGAGAGATCTTGTCCTTTGTGGTGATAGGTATTTTGTATAGTTTGTACAACGGTTGTGTGTTGACTTCTTTCTGTACTTCATTGACTGTAGTTTTTTTGTAAGGTATGAATCGTTAGTACTCTAACTTAACATGAATTTACATTCCTAATAATATGGGGAAGTAGGTACGCTACAAATGAGAAAAGTGATGGAATCTTAAGAAAACAAAAAAATATTATTTTAATTTTGTAAAATGTTGTTGATCCAAATCTTCTTATATTTGAAAGGTTTGGTTTAATGTTAAACCACATTTCTGCTGGTGTTTTATCTAATCCTTCCGTAGGACTCCTATTGACTAGGAAACTCGCAGTCAACAAAGCTTCACCCCATAAGTAGTTCGGAACACGACCATCAAATAATAAAGCTCTAGTTCTTTCCATTAAGGTTCTGTTTAACCTCTCAGCTTTTCCATTCAATTGTGGCGTATAGGGTATTGTCATATCTAATACTATTCCTTTTGAGTAGCACCATGAAAGCAGGTTATTGTTCGCAAATTCCCCACCATTATCACATCTTATTTTGTACACTTTATTTCTAAAATGATTTTCTGCCAAAAATACAAATTGTTTAATTTTTTCAAAGGCTTCACTTTTGAAGGTGATTAAGTAAACTACACAGAAATGTGTAAAATCGTCCAAAAATGTAATGAAATATTTTTTGTTATCCCAAGTGGGAACTTCAATTGGGCCGCAAATGTCTGTGTGTATAATTTCTAAAGGGAATTTTGCTTTAATTCGGTTATCTCCAAAAGGCTTTCTTGTCATTTTAGATTTTATGCAGATTTCGCAAATTTTATCTAAATGTCCCCTCCCAATTTCAATCCCATTGACCAGCTTTGCTAGACGCGGCACGTCGGATACGTGACCTAGCCTACGGTGCCAGATATTGACACTCTCAGTCAATAAAGCTTCACGACTAAAATTGGCCGAAAAATGTGTTTCATAGAGGCCATTTTTAGTTTTGTAGCCTCTTAAAATTATTTTATTATTTTTATAGATAAATACCTTGTCTCCAGAGAAGAGGACTGAACCGTTTTTGTCCGTGATTGAACTTACTGATATCAGGTTCCTTGACACTCCTGGGACATACAGCACATCTTCTATTAATCCAAAATTTGTATTGATGGTACCAATTCCTTTGGCTATTAGTTTTTCTTCATTTGCACACTTAATGTCAATATTTATTTTCTCTGCAAAATTTATTATGTTTTTGTTATTAAACATATGAGAAGATGCTCCTATGATAAGTCTTGTATATTACTCAATTTAATAATATTATTTGTATCTGTTACATTCTGTATATATCAATCAAAATTAATTTACTGTATCTCAAAATATTTTTCCCAATTTAAATAAAGTGTTTTTCTCGAGAAAAGTCTGTAAAGATTTGATAAATCGATAAAATATTATTGTCTCTTAAACACTACAGATATTCACCGTTTATTCCAATTTGTTTATGATTGACATCTTAATAATACTGTCACAAACAAAGATCTATTTTACGTCGAATCGAAGCTCCTTTTTATTTTCTTTGTTATTTGACGGTACTTGTCAGGTTTCTTTCAGTAGGTTTTCCTCCAGGTGAATTTAAAGGAACCATGAATATGAACAACTTTTACTACAAAACCCATCCTGAAAATTTGACAGGAAACCCAAGCTGAAAAGAACCTTACGGTAGGTACCTATGCTGTAAAAAACCATAATGGAGTATGCATCTTTATATGCTCTCGTATCTTATTTCGGTCCCACAAAAAATATGACATTGTGAAATAATAAAAATTAATTGAAATTGCCTGCTCAAGGGAACTTTATCCAGGTTGTTTAAAAACCACAATTTACTTAGAAATCCTTTATCAGGTCTCACAGAAAAAAAAATATGTCAAAAAACCTGATATTTAAAAAGAACCAGCCCTAACTTTCCCACAATTCCAAAACCACATTGTGGACGAGTCACAAATGACATTTTTGCCCCGCTTAGTAGCTGGCGGTTAATTACTACAGGTCCATGCGAGTTTAATGAGACCAACACTAATTAGAGCCTCCTGCGAGGAGATATTAAGGTTTTTGTACGATGATGAAAATATGCCTCTGCCCACCCCTTTGTAAAATCATCTAAACAAACAAATACAATAAAAAGGTAAAATTATTTGTTTCTGGAAGTAGATACTAAGTCGATCTATTCGATTTTTTTTACTTAAAATTCAAGCTAAAAATACTTTTTTCATATATTTCTAAAATATTTTTAGTCTTTAGAGGTGAAATCATTTTATCCTATTTCAATCGCATGCTAGAACGAGACTAAAGTTATAAACGAGAGCATTTCAAACCTAGGATTGCAATTACTTGGTTCTAATGACAGTAGGCACTGCTCGCCGGCTTGCCTAATAGGATAGATGGTTTACAAACTGCCATCCAATAAAGTAAACTTACTTCTAGTTCGTTTGTTTTAGAAAATTCTCTGTTTTCTTATTTTAAATTCTTATCTCTTCGTAGGAGTTCGGCAGATAAAATATGTATCTCAATTTATCATTAATAAAAAATGCTGAGGATCTCGAAAGACTTCTTGATGCTGTTTTTGGAATTGAGAATATTAATTAATATAGTTGAGTCATATGTCGCGCGCTATTTTTTCGTCCAACTTACCACAGTCTCAAGGTGAAAGTTTATGACCAGTGTGTGTTGCCAGTGATCACTTACGGGACAGAGACGTGGTCGTTCACAATGGGCTTCGTCAGAAAGCTTAAAGTCACCCAAAGGGCAATGGAGAGAGCTATGCTCGGAGTTTCCTTGTGATATCAGAAATGAAGACATCCGCAAGAGAACCAAGGTATCTGATATAGCCCGAAGAATTGCCAAACTTAAGTGGCAGTGGGCAGGGCAGGGTACATTGCTTGCAGAACGGATGGCCGTTTGGGCCGAAAGGTTCTAGAGTGGCGACCGCGTACCGGAAGAACGCAGCGTTGAAAGGCCTCCCTCTGTGTATGTGGAGCGACGACCTGGTCAAAGCTTAGGGCGTCCGGTGGATGCGAAAGGCAAAGGACCGATCAGTGTGGCGACGCTTGGGGGAGGCCTATGACCAGCAGTGGACGTCTTTAGGCTGAAATAATGAGTCAAATGTCAGATGCCAAATTAAAATGAAATAATTAAAAAATCATTACTACAGAATAAGATTTGTCCATTCAATCTTCTTCCATTCAGGCTTCTTCGTGTTTTTTCATGTTCTTTCATCAGATACTGTGTCCAAGAAAACTGTTTGCCACAACAAAAACCTCGAAAAACATTAATCATTCGCCTAAGAACACGGAAGAAGCAGTCTTGAGGGTCCAATCGAAGTACGACTGCTTATTTTCTTTGGTTTTAACCAAATTGTTTTCGTCATGAAAATTCAATTGTGGAGATTTGTTTTGTGGGAGTAGCTCTGGTTTGGGCGCCTAAGAATCGAATTAAAAAAAAAAATTGTATTTCTATCAAGCGGGGAGTAGATTGCAGATTTCTGGTTTAGCTGCGGTAACAAACGGTAGATGGAAAAATAAATGAAGAAAAACAAAAAGATCATGTCAAAAAAGAAATAGATCATGTTGTTTGGCGGTATTGGTTTGCCAATTTCGTCAGTTTAAAGTAGACTGGCGCGTGGTCGAAGTTGTATCATATTGTATGTACAGGTTTGTGGAGTTCATTTTACTCTATGTAAAATACTGGTATTCAAGTGTAGACGATTAGAATTTAAGTCAGCCCGAACATATGTTGGTTTAGCAGAAGATGGCATGGCAGTTTTTAAATTATATCCCACAAAAAATTGTACAGAAATACCATGTGGACTGTCGATAGCCCTGTGTGATTTGACCACATAGCTGCTTATACCCCTTAGGCAAAAGCCCGTCCGTGGTCGCCATTGTCCTGTCTATGATTTACGGAGGCCCTAAGTACCTTGTATAAATTTTGTTGTTGTCACTATTTTAAGACGGACAGTTTCAACAGCATCAGGTCCGGAGGTCGTGGTCCACTTATATAATCAGTAAAAATTCGGTTATCGCTGAACACAAAACTCCACTAAGAATAGGCACAGACCTCAAGGCCGAGGATTAGTTAGAACCGCAAACCTCAGTAATGAGGAATATGGGAAGAGGTAGTCACAATTTTCATATTAATTTGTTTTATTTTTCATGTTGACCCATAACTCATAACTAACCTTAATTGAAAGAAATAATTTAACATAACATTTCCAATTACAGAAATGTTCAAGTACGTTACAGGAGGCTTTGACAGGCGACCGGAATTATTAAACTGTCGAGTGTTTGTACAGTAAGTACCAACTAATTGGCTAGCGAAAGTTTTATTAAATAAATTAACTAAATATTCGTTGATTTAATACAAAGTTATATTTGCGGCAGTGATTTTGTTAACCTAATATTTTCGTCTCGAAGTTATGAATGTTGTTATTATTTTTGGTTATAGCGACGGATTTTAATAGTAATTTGAGGAAATAGACCGAAATGAGTAAAACATAGTTTGTCTATACTTCTTTACTATAATATTATAAAGAGGAAAGATTTGTATTTTTGTATGTAACGTATAAACTTAAAAACTACTGGACTGATTTCAAAAATACGAAGCTACACTATCCCCGGGTGACATAAGCATATGGACATAATTTTTATCCCTGTATTCCCACGGAACCGGGAACAACGCGGGTGAAACGTGTTAGTGATTAATATATCTGCTGTACATTTAACAAGGAGTCTTCAGGTGGCAAGGAGTATGAGGGTCATAGTACGATTTATTACACCTTCGCACACATAATCCATAGAACTAAGTACTATATATTATGCTATACAACTTCAAGTCCACCATGGTAATATAATACAGATCCATGCACTACACTAATGGCCCTAAAGATGGCATAGCTTAGAGAGCCTTAACGACACGCTTCAACGATTGACGTCATCTTTATATGGAAATAAACCCAGATCACAATGTTTTTCTCTTACATATGAATAAGTTTAATATGAGAGAGTAAAAGGATAGCTGACCTCACTACCGTGTGGAACAAAAGCGAGGATAATATGCAAACTGAGAAGGCTACGCCATTTGCATTGAAATGTTTCTAATAGTACCTAGATTCCGATCATCATCATCATCAGCCTATAGCAGTCCGCTGCTGGACATAGGCATCTCCAATTACTCGATTTTTGGCAACTCTCATCCAGCTAATATCAGCCACCATGCGATCGTCACTCTACCTAGCCTGAAGGCGTCCTACCTTACGTTTACCAGTTCGCGGGTCTTCACTCAAGAACCCGTCTACCCCGACAGTCATCGGTTCTACGGCTAATATGGACGGCCCATTGCCACTTCAATTTGCTTATTCTTATATTCCACTTTAACTTTTGTTCTCTGCCGGATCACCTCGTTCCGGATTCGATCCCTCAGTGAGACTCCAAGCATAGCCCTCTCCATAGCTCGCTGAACGACCTTGAGCTGATGGACCGGCCGTACCGTGAATGTTCATGTCTCGGCCCGTGCCTTGAATGTCTTGTGCCTTGGTTTCAAATAATTATCCACAGGTAAACTACATTTCATTGGTTTTGGGTTGGCTCTGCAGTGGTATAGCAACGGTTAGATAATTAAAAAAAAAATAACATTTTATATGCACTCGATCTTGTAACAGTACCAGCGTATATCTGAAAATTCATAGCAAGAACATGTAGGATCTTGTAATGCATTTTCCTACCCTTGAAGCAAGGGTAAAACCCTAATGACATAATAAACAAAAATAGCCACCAAAAATAACATCTGTAACGAACATCAGCCCACCACGGACAAAATGAGCCTCATAATTTAATATTAAAATTTTTCATACCATAGAGCACTGAAACACCTGAGCGGTCACTTTTAGAGCTACAGCGTTGTCATAGCTTTTAATACAAACCCAGCGGTTCAGTGAGTGTCACCGTTTACTCATAGAAGTAGACCACCTGTGACAACACTGACTAAAGGCAGGCTTGCCACCACCTGCCTGCGAAGGATCTTGGATTTCTTTGATCACACAATAGAGTATATAATAAATAACCTCGAGCCAGCTAATGATTACTGGTAAGGTCGATGGCAGCTTAGGAGACCGAGAGGTAGCAGCCCAATCAGCCGGTCTGACCAAATTCTCTCAACGCTGAAAACTAAACTGCACGATGCACTCCACGACTCCAAGGATAGACACAGATGGAGGAACATCATATACGAAGAGTTGATCTCCCATCGCGAGAATGATGACCCTCAGTAATGAGGATCACGACGCGAGGAGAAAGGCGTTATTGACTATGGCCATAGCAGCTGAAACTTGTGTTTACCGCAATCGTGACCAAAATGTTATTAGCAATGGGTAGTCAATAACGATGCGTCGTTCTGTACTCTGTGTTTCGCACCCATATTTTTAAAGCCACATAAAGGCCCTTATAAACACCACATGGTTCGCTTGGAATCATGTTTATACAGCATGTCCCACGTGAGACAATGGCTTTGAAAATATTCTGAATAAGTGATGGAGGGGGCTGTTGTCATCTGTGTATGTAAAACGTGGCGCCTGTTATGTAGTCCCTGAAGGTGAAACAATGGTATTCTATTGTACAGTTGCGTTTCGTCATAGTAGATGTAAATGATTTACAAGGAGCATGCAGCATGTTTCAACCAAGGGCAGAGCCTAAAATAATGTTTGAATCTGACTTTTGTCTTTTTAATTAGATACTGTGAACTGTATCTTAGGGATAGTATTCCGTCTTCAAATGCATTATATAGCTTCTGATTGCTGACAGCCATGCTAGTTGTACTTGTTTATACCAGGGAACTGGGAAGTGGCTAGTTGCTGGAAGTACTGGGCAATCTTAGTAACGTCGAAAGCATTATGCATTAGGAACACCTACCAAATCAATGTATTAAAACTAGCGCGGTGTAATGAGGCTTTACCTATCCCAATTTTACTGAAGAACTTTAAAATTCGCATATTCAATAACAAAATCCAAAACATAATACTATGTCCAAATACCTTCTTGTGCGGTATCTATTTTTTAATATAAGTATCAAAGAAACGTTTCCAAGTACAGAAACGGTAGGTATATAAGTTGACGTTCTGTTCTAGGAAATTTCGTCTGCCCGAATACAAACATTTTATGGAAACTTGAACAACTTTGAAACGTCAAACACAACGACGGATATTATATTGAACCAAAAATAATTGAAATATATACAGTTTCTTTGAAAGATGTCTTTCTATAAAACCAAACAAAAGAATGGGTTCTGTTTGAATTTAGACAAACTTCTTATAATGTTTGAACCGGCTAAATGAAACTCAGCATATTAAAAGTCTACGCTGTACATCTTCACCTTACCAATTCATTTTTTCAATTTGGATTATCGATATATATTATTCTTATTGGATTGTATTGATTATGACAACTCTGTCGTCATCATTACAGACGAAGGACGCCCAGTGCTGTGCCACTCTGTAGCTGCATCCATACCAATAAGATAAATACAAAAATAACTCTGTCGATCCGTCTGTTTATTACCTTTTCTCGTAAACTAGGCTCAGACCATGCCCTGGATTAAGATAGAGGATACTTTTATCCCAGGCGTATGTTACCGTGTAATCATTTTCATACGGACGAAGCCACTAGCAGAAGCTCTTACCTACGCTATAATTTAGTGTCCTTCAATTCCGAACCGGTTGAGTATGAAGCACAGCTGTTCACACCTTTCAAAATGTTTTTACAACCCATCACACACATAAATTAATTACCGAACCGTTTCAGTACTCTGCAGGTGCACCATCTACGTCACTATGACACTATGCAGTCCTGCAGCCTTTGCAGACTAATTAACTGTAAAACTTTTAACAACTATAGCGTAATGACTGCTCGTTACGGGATAGTTAATAGGTTTTATGACCGAATGCATAAGTATAATGATGCTACGAGGAGGGATGTTAACCCTATTATGCTAGGGACGCTTTGGTATTATATTCTTGTATACGCCATGGTTAGAGATTACTCAGCCAGCAGGTTGGTGGCTGACTTTTGACACCACAGCGGGCAATCGTTATTAGGTACTTACTGTCACTCGTGGAGCCTTCACGTTGCACCCTTAAGTGCTTTGATGTTTGTTTTTCTTAATGACTGATAAATCAACTCTGTTTTGTGATTTTATTAACTGCTAGGGCTTAATTTAATAACAATTTGAATCAATCTACCTGTACAGTCTAAAACTGTACATATTTTGCTGACGCGGTGCCGTGCACCACACGTGCGTCATTCCAATAATATTATAAATACACATGAAACACTTTAAATCAATGAGTACGATAACTGCTACGCGGTGACTAACATTAGAGAAAGGAATCGTCAACAGTATTACTTGTAAACACAAAAATACGTAATAAATCTAACGAAAACTGAGTGATCTTTTCTCTTCGTGCTTCAACCTCAACAACAACAACTCTGCAAGTGTACGAATCGTACATTTTTTGGTCCTTCGAGCCGGATGTTTGGTGCCACTGTGTCTCTTTACGGTAGCGAATCGGTTTAGCTGGTCTCCCAGAAGCGGGTCGCCCCAGCTAAATTGAGAAGTCGCATAATATCGTGACAGAGGTGCAAGGGTGCTGAGTTCCACTGACCATTTCAAATCAAGTAAGTCAACGATTTCAAGATTTGAAACGGAGAAGACTACAAGCAACGCAGTAGCCTTCGCAATACAACGCAACGCTCTCCTGCCACAGTCAACGACGTGTCAGCAAGCATCAACATGGATATGCTAGAATTGCAGTCAACGTGCTTCGATAACATCAAAGCATTATGTGTCAACTATCGCAAGGATTCATCATCACGAAAATCTGTGGAATACCTGAAGAAACGCTTGTCGTCGCTAGAAAACCAATGGCAAGACTTCGAAGGCAGGCATGCCCAACTGTTGCTCGAACTAGAAGATAAGAACATAGCATATTTCAAGGACGACATCTACGAAAAAACTAAAGAAATGTTCTTATCAACTAAAACAGACATAACTAGCAAACTGACGACTTTGAGCAAACAAAACGTGAAGTTCGACCTAGGTGGGACTTCAGAAGATGACGACAGCAACATACAACTCTTGCTTAACAAGCAAGAATGCAATTTCAACGCGATTCACCGTGTCATCTCCAAGATTGACTTAATCACTATATCGGAAAGATGGGAACTGGAAGACCACTTCGCAACCTTGAAATCGAAATGGGAACCCATCGATAAACTTCATTGGGAAATAGACTTTCAACTGAAAGGATCCAACGAACATTACTACAAAATGTTCACGGACATTGAACAACAATATGATGAGCTAAAGAGGAAAATCCATGCCAAAATCTGGTCCACCGTCCACTACCAGAAATCGACACCTAAGATCGAAATCCCTGAGTTCTCCGGCAACTACAGTCAGTGGATCTCCTTCAAAGACCTATTTCTGGAAGCTATTCACAAAAACCCTATGATCAACAACGCGCAGAAAATGCAACACTTAAAGACCAAGCTGCGAGGAGAAGCTGAACGCTTAGTGCAGCATCTGACCATTAGCACTGAAAACTATAACTCATGCTGGGATATATTAATTCAGCGCTACGACAATCGTCGCCTCCAGTTTACTTCATTTATGAACAACATGCTAAATCTGCCGATCATACAACATGCAGACTCATACAATTTGAAGAAGATGCATGACGTCATTACCGAATGCCTGAACGGCATCTCTAACATCGGTATTGATACTTCAACTTGGGACCCGATCATTGTGCACATCATGTCACAAAAACTGGACTCCAGTACTTTGAGTGACTACATGAAAGAACTTCAAGATCACAGAGAACTACAGAACCTCCACGACTTCCTGTATTTCCTCGAAACACAGTTCATGGCATACGAAACGATGAAATCAGCTAAAAGGGCGAACCCTACAGCCACAGAAAAATCATCCAACTGGAAAACATTCAACAAGCAAACCCAGATGAAGAAACATAACTATAACTTCAATCAAAATAAAACAAACAACTATCATGCTATTTACGGAAAATGCCCATTCTGCAACGGAAGTCACGTTCTGCGCCAATGTGACAAATTCCTACAAATGGACTTTGGCAAGCGAAATGACACCGTGTCGAAACTGCAGCTGTGCAAAAACTGTTTATTCAGCCACGGAAATGACGAGTGCAAATCCACGAAAATGTGCAAAGAATGTAACTTGAAACACAACACACTATTGCACAATCCGGACAACCAAACCATAACGTCAGCGACTAGAAAAAACAATGTTGAAAAACGCCCTTCATCTCAACAACCAACATCTAACCATTTGTCTAAAGACAACATGGAGGTTCTACTGACTACGGTCCAGCTGAGAATAAAATCTGCAGATGGGATTTATGTAACACTACGTGCGTTGCTCGATCAAGGCTCACAGGTGAACTTGATAACAGAAAACGCTGCACAAATATTACGTCTTCCTCGGCGCGGGATCAACGCATCAGTATCGGGAATCGGCTCTGTTTCCAGAGAATGCAGGGGAAAACTGAAACTTACCTGTCAATCGATTCACTCCGATTATAACTTTGAAACTCAAGCACTTATTATGACGAAGCTAACAAACAACCTGCCTATGAAAACGTTCGAGAAAGGTGCATGGAGTCACTTGAAAAACTTGAAACTTGCAGATCCTGACTTCAACGTATCTCGGCAAATCGACCTATTACTAGGAGCCGACGTATACTCCGAAATTATCCTAGGAGGTGTATTGAAAGGCAATAACAGCTCCCCAGTTGCACAACAAACGCAAATTGGGTGGATTTTATGCGGAAAGATAAAACAAACGTTTAACTGCCACGTTACTGTAGTCAACTTAGAGGATTTAACAAAATTTTGGGAGAATGAAGAAATTCAAAAAACTAAAGATATCCCCAAAGATGACCAGTGTGAACAATTTTATAACGAAACTGTAAGAAGATCATTTGACGGAAAGTACATCGTCAAAATGCCTCTAGTTCCAGACTACAAAGAGAAACTAGGCAAGTCTAGAACAATTGCGGTTTCGCAGTTTCTACAGTTGGAAAAACGGCTAGAGAAGAACGAAAAGCTTTCCTCCATGTACAAAAAATTCATGGAAGAGTACGCGGATCTGGGTCACATGAAATTAGCACCTCAGATACCTACTGACGTCTACTTCTTACCGCACCACGGGGTCTTGAGAGAAAACTCGACAACAACAAAGTTGAGGGTCGTATTTAACGCCTCTCAAAAAACTACGACTGGCGTCAGCCTGAACAACGTCATGGAAAAAGGCGCCAACTTACAAAAGGACATTCAGGCCCTTATACTGAAATGGCGAACGTATAAATACGCATTTACGGCTGACATTGAAAAGATGTACCGCTGCATTTGGATTTCAAAAGAACAACAACATCTACAGAGAATTGTATGGCGGGACTCACGAGATCAACATCTTCGCGATTACCAGCTCTGCACAGTAACCTACGGGACCAAATGCGCACCATGGCTAGCTATGCGAACATTGAAGCAACTAGCCATTGACGACGGTCACAAACATCCGGCAGCTGCCAAGACACTCATAGAAGAATGCTACGTAGATGACGTCATTAGCGGCCATAACAACCTCACAGAAGCGAAAAAACTGCAAAACTCCTTGATCCAACTGTTAAAAGGAGGAGGCATGAATTTACGGAAGTGGACAGCCAATGACCGCGCTATACTGGAAGACTTACGCAAGGATCAAATTTCAACTCAAACCATGTTTGATTTTAAAGGGGAAGAATCAAGCAAAACGTTAGGCCTCGGTTGGAATCCAAACAGCGACAACTTCCACTTTAACTGGCCTGTGGAAAACTCCAAACAACTAACAAAGAGATCTTTACTCTCAGCCATATCAAGATTTTACGACCCATTGGGTTGGCTCTCCCCAGTAACGGTCAAGGCCAAACTACTATTCCAGAAAGTCTGGATGAGTAAACTTAGCTGGGATGACATAGTGCCCAGCAACATTGAATCTGAGTGGCTGAACCTAAAAACAGAACTGCCGTTCATTAATAAAATAACGATAAATAGATGGATTGGCGACACACAACAATGTGTCGAATTGCTAGGCTTCTGCGACGCAAGTGTAAAGGCGTACGCTTGCGTTATTTACAGCAAGGTGTTCAACGAACATGGCCAACCCATCGTAACTCTACTTGCTGCTCGAACAAGGGTGGCTCCACTGACTCAGAAAACAACACTACCAAGACTGGAACTGTGTGGTGCTCAGCTACTAGCTGACTTGATGGAGAAAACCAAGGAAACATTCTGTGGATATAACATATCAACACGGGCTTGGTCGGATTCTCAAGTGGTCCTCGCGTGGATTCAAGGCGAAACATCAAGATGGGAAACTTACGTAGCCAACAGAGTTACAAAGATCAAAAACGTCATTCCTGCAGCTCAGTGGCATTATGTCAAATCAGAGCAAAATCCAGCAGACTGCGCCTCAAGAGGTCTTTTGCCAAGCAAACTAGTAAACTTCAACCTGTGGTGGCAAGGCCCAGAGTTCTTAACAAAACAAGATCCGCCGGCAGATATGCCTTGCACTTTCCAAACGAATTTTGGCGGCTTAAACCACGCTAAAATCACGCAAGAAAATATCGATCATAATATAATTATCAATTTATTGAGCAAATGCAGCTCATTGACACAAGCAAACAGGGTCATCGCATGGATATTACGCTTCATTACAAATGTGCGCAATAGGACGAAATCGGAAACTACGTACCTAACAACAAGTGAACTAAGCGCAGCGCGCATTAGTATCATTATTCAAGCGCAGCGATTGCAGTTCAATTCTGAATACAAACAAATTGTTAACAACGAAACAGTATCAAAGAAAAGCGCAATTTGCAAATTGAATCCTTATGTAAACAAAGCGGGCATCATCTGTGTCGGAGGTCGTCTTAAACACTCAAGATTAACTGGGGATATGAAGAATCCAATAATCGTACCACATAAAGGAAGATTTACACAACTTCTTATAGAACAAGCACATTCAGCCACATTACATGGAGGAGCTCGGCTAACGCTGACTTATATTAGACAGCGTTACTGGATCGTTGGCGGCAACCGGGCTGTCAAGAACCAACTTCGAAGATGTGTACGCTGCCATCGCTTCAACAAGACAGATAGCTATCAACTGATGGGTGACCTACCACCGCAAAGGATCACTCCGTGCCGCCCTTTCACGCACACAGGAGTAGACTTTACCGGTCATGTGGATGTTAAACACAACAAGGGTAGAGGCGTAAAAACTTCAAAGGGATACATAGCCATATTTATATGTATGGCGACGAAAGCTGTTCATATTGAACTCGTATCAGACCTTAGCACAGAAACGTTTATGGCGGCCTTCCAAAGACTATGTGCGAGACGCGGCACCCCGAAACACATGTACTCTGACTGTGGTACAAACTTTATCGGCGCTGCAAAGGTGCTTCGTCAGGAATTCGAAGAGTTCAAACAACTACTGAAACCAGATGTTTTCAACGAACTGGCCAAATTGGAGGTGGAGTGGCATTTCAACGCCCCCGCCTGGCCAACTGCTGGCGGTCTGTGGGAAGCTGCCGTCAAGTCTATGAAGCACCATCTGCGACGAGTACTGGGGGACCAAAAACTAACGTACGAGGAGTTCATAACGATTTTAGCAAAAATAGAAGCCTGCATGAATTCAAGACCTCTGTGCCCGCTAACTGAAGATCCAGAAGAGTTCTACAACTGCCTAACGCCTGGACATTTCCTTACAGGAAGCCCAATATTGTCCATGCCACTCTCGGATTACAGTGACGTAAAAAACATTGATTTACGCCGTAGATGGCAGCTTACCGAGCATATGTTCCAACAATATTGGAAAAGCTGGTCAAACGATTACCTTACCACTCTACAAACACGTAGTAAGTGGAACAAGCCTTCTAGAAACGTTAAAGAAGGCGATGTAGTACTGGTGAAAGAAAACAATCTACCGCCGGGAAAATGGGCCCTAGGTCGGATTCTGGAAACACATCCAGGATCTGATGGATATGTTCGAGTAACTACTGTTAAAACTCAAGCAGGAATCATAAAGCGCCCAATAACAAAACTGTCGCCATTACCATTGAACTCTGAAACTGAGGAAACCAAAGAAAACGAAATGAAAAATAAGCCTCCACAGAAATCGAAAAACGAACGGCGGAAGAAGTCAAAGAATCTTATCTCAACGTTACTAATAACAATGTTATCATTGTTTACATTTGTAACGGGATCTTATACCGCCACCGATGGCACGCGCGGAGCGCCGGCGGCGACCGCTCAGATTACAAGTCTGGAACGCGAGCGGCCCATATACTATGACACCGTCGGCAAAATGCAAGTAGTGCACGATGAATGGATACTAATGATGTACTACAACCTAACAAACTATTGGGATGGGACTCATCGTACTCAAACTTACTTCGAGAATATTCACAACTTATGCCAAAAAACGAATCTACAACACTGCAGATCAACCATGGAACAATTAAATCATGAACTAGAACTTCTAAACTACTACAACTCTATACTTATAAATCCCCACAAACACCTGAGCAACAGGAAGAAACGGGGTCTAGTCGACGGAGTCGGCTACATAGCTAACAGTCTGTTTGGGATATTGGACCAACAATTCGCTAAGAAATATCAAAACGATATTCAATCTCTGCAAACCAATGAGAACTACTTACTTGAGTTATTAAAAAATCAAACAACGATTGTGGAGCTTGAGAATCAAGTATTGAAACAAACTGAAGACAATATTCAGCGTCAATTCAACTCCATTGATAACTTTATCAATCAGACCAATAAAAATATAGCATCCATCGAAACGGAAATGGAAATACTTTCGGCTACTACCTACCTCAACTCTGCTTCGTTAACGACGTACCTATTGATCAACAGCTTGAGGACGTTCCAGGAGATGCTGTTTAATACTCTAACTAACGTCTACCAAGGTCATGTAGATGTCCATCTGATAAGTCCGGTGCGTCTGATTCAAAAATTAACGGAAATATCCGGAAGCCTTCCGAAATCTTTATCGCTACCAGTTGAGAACTACAAAGAAAACATTAAAGATATCTACAAGCTGATCAATGTGAAAGCACGAGTTACTGAAAATTACTTTCTTTTCGAAGCACATATTCCACTTGTAGCTAACGAAGATTTCGTAATATACCAAGCGATACCTTTACCGGTTAACAATGCTAAGGAAACTACATATGTGCAGTTATCAAACGAGTACATCGCTGTCAACTTCAAGAAGAACATTTACGTGTCTATGTCCAAAGATGACTTGAAACACTGCATGCAACAAAAATCGCAGAATTTCTTATGCAAGAAAAACCTGCCATCATTTGACCTACACAGCAAAAACGCTCCTTGTGAGGCAAAACTGCTATCGCATCAAAACAATGAACCTTGTGACGTCGAACGCGCGTCATGCAAAGACACTTGGATAGAGTTACAAACTCAAAACAGCTGGCTGGCGATTTGCTGCGAAACGTGTGCATTACGAATCATATGTAGCAACGACGTCACATCACAAACCATTGCATTATCGAACATAGTGACATTATCTCAGGGATGCGTACTGCAATCCAACGACTTAACCATCTACGCTCAACGCCGATACAGCAGTCATATGAAGATGGATTATGAGTTTACAGCTCCAACATTTGATACATCTATTAACAAGATAGTGAACTTAACATATCGCTATGCTCCAAATATCCTTCAGTCAAAGGCTACGGATCAGGAAATTGTAACAATTGATCAGAAAATTGCAACTCAACGGCAAAATGAAGCTTCACTACCAACACTAACAAGTCACGACATTCATCAATATGCCATAAGTTACTCTTTGCTGGCGATCGCCATCATAGTCGTACTTGTCGTGGTTGGGAGAAATCGTTGTCCACACTATTGCACACACAACGCTAAGAACAAAACTTCGAGTCAACCTGAAGATATTGAACTTCAAGTTTTCCGCAAAACAGAGTGCCAGCAGCATGAAACCGTCGCAGCACAAACAACAAAGGACTTGCGGCGGGAGCCTCAACCTGGGAACAGGAACATCGCCTTTCTATTTGATTGATTAATTACTTAACTAACTTTGTGATGACTTTTCCTTTCTCTTCTCGTTGGTTTCTTCTTTTTGGGTTGCCAAGATGTACAGTCTAAAACTGTACATATTTTGCTGACGCGGTGCCGTGCACCACACGTGCGTCATTCCAATAATATTATAAATACACATGAAACACTTTAAATCAATGAGTACGATAACTGCTACGCGGTGACTAACATTAGAGAAAGGAATCGTCAACAGTATTACTTGTAAACACAAAAATACGTAATAAATCTAACGAAAACTGAGTGATCTTTTCTCTTCGTGCTTCAACCTCAACAACAACAACTCTGCAAGTGTACGAATCGTACACTACCGTTGAAACGAAAAAAAAGAAGCTTAGTTCAAATAGATAATTTATTTGCCTAAATGTAAGGAAACTGCTGCTAAACCAATACCAACCCAAAAGCAAAAGCCAGAAGAAGTATGGTATTTGGTTAGGATCGTTTAATTTTAATTAAAAACAAGTCACACAAAGCCGTTTGTTCGTATTGTTCTAGACAGTTAATTATAGTAGCAGCATATTTGCAGTGCTATTATAAAATAGTGTAAACAATTTAATCTTTCAAACCTGAAACATGACTAGTGACTGATGCAAGGCAACATGAAATATACCTCAGTAAGTTGTGTGTTCCGTATGGTGCCGGACGTAAAGAATTTCACCATCCCATGTCTTCCCGTGGGTGTCGTAAGAGGCGACTAAGGGACAAACCAGAAAATGGGCAGCAGCGTTCTCTGTGCTTCTATAACAACCATACTGCGATCGCCAACCCGCCTGCCAAGCGTGGCGATTATGGCAAAACCCCCCCAATGAATAGCACAAATAAAAAATGGCCCCTGGTACCCGGCAGCTTGCCTACCCTCGACTACGGTAGCGGTCGAGGCTACGGCATGGCAAGGGGTGCTAAGAATCTCCGGACGAGATCCGGCTACCCCAACAATCACCGACGACTGGACCTGGCAACGTACAACACGCGCACACTTCGGACCGACGAGAAGGTCACCGAACTCGAGGAGGAACTTAACAGGTTGCGATGGAGTATTATAGGGTTATCTGAAGTCCGAAGAGAGGGGGAGGACTCGATAATCCTCAAATCCGGTAACCTACTCTATTTCCGAGAAGGTGACCGGCAGTCCCAGGGTGGTGTCGGGTTTATCGTCCACAAGTCCCTTGTGAACAACGTGGTGAAGATCGAGAGTGTGTCGACCAGGGTGGCGTACCTTATACTCAGAATATCCTCAAGATATTCGCTGAAGGTCATACAGGTCTACGCCCCAACCTCGGCACACCCCGACGATGAGGTAGAGACCATGTATGAGGATATCTCCAGAGCCATGCATGGTTTCAAAACTCACTTCACCGTTGTCATGGGGGACTTCAACGCGAAACTGGGCAAACGAGACGAGGATGAGCTGCAAGTGGGGCAATTTGGAGTTGGACAACGGAACCACCGGGGTCACCTACTGGCCAGTTTTATGGAGAAGGAGGGCCTCTATATGATGAACTCCTTCTTCAAAAATCGTGAACACAGGAAGTGGACCTGGCAGAGCCCCGATGGTGCAACAAAAAATGAGATCGACTTCATCATGTCAACCAAGAAGCAAATGTTCAATGATGTCTCTGTGATCAATTCGGTAAAAACCGGGAGCGATCACCGCATGGTAAGAGGCACATTGAACATTAATATTAAGCTTGAAAGGTCTCGACTGATGAAGTCCACGCTCCGGCCAGCACAGATCCAAGTCCAAAACCCCGAGAGCTTTCAGCTCGAACTCCAGAATCGTTTCGAGTGCCTAGGGAGCTCCGTGGATGAATATAGCAACGGGTTCGTGGAAGCTGTCCATACGGTCGGATCTAAGTTTTTCAAGACCCGTCGTACAGATAGAAACAAAAAGCTCTCAGATCACACCCTCAAGCTTATGAAGGAGAGGCGTGAGATGATCCTGCAGTCTTCAGATGAGGCGTGCAAATACCGGCAGCTCAATAGACAGATCTCTAAATCCTTGAAAAGAGACCTCCGACGCTTCAATACCGAGCGTATTAAAGACGCTATCGGGCGAAATAAAGGCTCCAAGGTGTTCTCAAGGGATCTGGCTATTGGGCAGAGCCAACTCACGAAACTGAAGACCGACGATGGCAGGATCGTATCCGCCAAACCGGAGCTTCTCAGGGAGATCGAAACATTCTATGGGCAGTTGTACACTTCGATCAGCAAGCCCGTTGCGAGTCTAGCAAACGACCCAAGAGCTAGATTGACCCGACACTATACCGAAGATATCCCGGACGTCAGCCTGTACGAGATTAGGATGGCTCTGAAACAGCTAAAAAACAACAAGGCGCCGGGTGATGACGGAATTACGGCCGAACTCCTGAAGGCGGGTGGAAAACCGGTCCTTAGGGCCCTTCAGAAGCTGTTTGATTCCGTCATACTCGAGGGCAAAACGCCACAGGCATGGTGCAGGGGTGTGGTGGTACTCTTCTTCAAGAAGGGCGACAATGCCCGGTTGAAGAACTATAGGCCCATCTCACTTCTTAGCCATGTCTACAAGTTGTTTTCAAGAGTCATCACGAATCGTCTCGCGCGCAGGTTTGACGATTTCCAGCCCCCCGAACAAGCCGGATTCCGAAAAGGCTTTAGCACCGTAGACCACATACATACGCTGCGGCAGGTTATACAGAAGACCGAAGAGTATAACCTGCCTCTCTGTTTAGCGTTTGTGGACTACGAGAAAGCCTTCGATTCGATAGAGACTTGGGCTGTACTGCAGTCTCTCCAACGGTGCCAGATCGACTACCGGTACATTGAGGTGTTGAAGTGTTTGTACAAAAACGCCACCATGTCAGTCCGTCTTCAGGATCAGACCTCGAAACCAATCCTTCTCCAGCGCGGCGTGAGACAGGGAGACGTTATTTCTCCGAAACTGTTCACTGCTGCGCTGGAGGATGTCTTCAAGGTTCTGGACTGGAGGGGGCTGGGCATCAACGTTAATGGCGAGTATATTACTCACCTTCGGTTTGCCGACGACATAGTGGTCATGGCTGAGACCATGGAGAGCCTCAGTAAAATGCTCGATGACCTCAGTAGAGCTTCCGAAAGAGTGGGTCTTAAAATGAACATGGACAAAACCAAGATCATGGTGAATGCCCATGTAACACCCACTCCTATCAAGGTCGGAGACTCTACTCTCGAAGTTGTAGACGATTATGTCTACCTGGGACAAACGGTCCAGTTGGGTAGGTCCAATTTCGAGAAAGAGGTCAACCGTCGAATCCGACTCGGCTGGGCGGCGTTCGGGAAGTTGCGTGGTATCTTCTCGTCCAATTTACCGCAGTGTCTCAAGACAAAAGTCTATGACCAGTGTGTGTTGCCAGTGATCACCTATGGGACCGAGACGTGGTCGCTCACAATGGGCCTTATCAGAAAGCTCAAAGTCACCCAAAGGGCAATGGAGAGGGCTATGCTCGGAATTTCCTTGCGTGATCACGTCAGGAATGATGATATCCGCAGGAGAACCAAAGTTACCGACATAGCCCGAAGAATTGCCAAACTTAAGTGGCAGTGGGCAGGGCACATTGCTCGCAGAACGGATGGCCGATGGGGCCGAAAGGTTCTGGAATGGCGACCGCGAACCGGAAGACGATACGTTGGAAGGCCTCCCACTAGGTGGACTGATGACCTGGTTAAGGTTGCGGGAAGGCGCTGGATGCGAGACGCACGGGATCGGTCAATGTGGCGACGCCTGGGGGAGGCCTATGTCCAGCAGTGGACGTCTTTTGGCTGAAATGATGAATGATGATGATGAAGTTGTGTGTTGTATTCATAAAGCACTGTGAAGTCAGGTGTGGTATCACTGTCAGGGTACCAACCAATGTGCAGCGGATTGTTCAATTGTATTAACTTACATGCAACATTTGTTTGGCTAGGTCTCGATGAAAGCGATTTGAATATTGTAAAATAATGTAGTTCTTTTTGTGCTTTTAAAGAAGCATAATTTTATGTCGTTTAATGAAGCTTTCGTTGTATGAGAGTCGAGAAATTTGATTTCAGCAATCAATGGGTATTGAACCATAGGGTTGACTTTAGTATCCAGGATTCCGATTTTGAGGTTATTAGTATTTGTTTTTTTATAGGGGTTGTTTTCCCCTTTCAAATGATCCATAACCCTAACAAACGCGTATTTTCTTTTCATTTGTGTGTAAAGATACATGCAATGGACCGTAATTATGCGTTTACATGTGCGTTTTTTAAGTTATACGGTATTTTGGTGTATTTTACCAAAACACCCGTCGGGGGTTAAAATGGCCAGAAATAAAAATAATGGGTACTTTATAATCACGAAAAAAGCTTTTACTAACTTACCTTCGGTTTGCCGACGACATAGTGGTCATGACTGAGACCATGGAGAGCCTCAGTAAAATGCTCGATGACCTCAGTAGAGCTTCCGAAAGAGTGGGTCTTAAAATGAACATGGACAAAACCAAGATCATGGTGAATGCCCATGTAACACCCACTCCTATCAAGGTCGGAGACTCTACACTCGAAGTTGTAGACCATTATGTCTACCTGGGACAAACGGTCCAGTTGGGTAGGTCCAATTTCGAGAAAGAGATCAACCGTCGAATCCGACTCGGCTGGGCAGCGTTCGGGAAGTTGCGTGGTATCTTCTCGTCCAATTTACCGCAGTGTCTCAAGACAAAAGTCTATGACCAGTGTGTGTTGCCAGTGATCACCTATGGAACCGAGACGTGGTCGCTCACAATGGGCCTTATCAGAAAGCTCAAAGTCACCACACCAATGGAGAGGGCTATGCTCGGAATTTCCTTGCGTGATCACGTCAGAAATGATGATATCCGCAGGAGAGCTCTACTGAGGTCATCGAGCATTTTACTGAGGCTCTCCATGGTCTCAGCCATGACCACTATGTCGTCGGCAAACCGAAGGTGAGTTAGTAAAAGCTTTTTTCGTAATTATAAAGTACCCATTATTTTTATTTCTGGCCATTTTTAACCCCCGACGGAAAAGGAGGGGTGTTATAAGTTTAAGGTGTGTTGCTGTGTATCTGTGTATCTATGTATCTGTGTATCTGTGTGTCTGTGTGTCTGTGTGTCTGTCTGTGGCATCATAGCGCCTCAACGGATGAACCGATTTCGATTTAGTTTTTTTTTGTTTGAAAGCTGATTGTATCGAGAGTGTTCTTAGCTATGTTTGAATAAAATCGGTTAAGCCGTTCAAAAGTAATGCGCGTTTTACTGTTTAGATCGTGATGTTTTTGCAAGATAAATGTGTCGGGGGTTTTTAAATTTTTTAAATTTTACTTGTTCTGGATGAAAAATTAGTGATTTTTACTAGATATCTTTTAGATAGATGACCTTAATTTGTCAAATTAATAGACTTGGTTTAATACCGAAATAATTGACAACGTTTTATCTAAACGTGTGTTTTTGTGTCTAAAATGTATTTTTGACCGAATTACCAAAAAGGAGGAGGTTCTATGTTCGACTACAAATTTGTTTTTTTTTTGTGTATTTTCCCCGATATCTCCGTCAATTGTGGATCGATTTTGAAAATTCTTTTTTCGTTTAAAAGAGTATGTTTCTATATTGGTCCCATTTTAATTTGGTTAAGATCTGATAAAGAACTTCGGAGATATACAACATAAATCTTCAATAAATAACGGCAAATATCTCGGGATTGCTGCAATCGCATGTCTGCTTATTGTTTATACCGTTTCATAATATAACATCACGCTAGTTCGCTCTAAAGGGGTACGCAGATGTGTACAGTTTACCTTGGTACACTCTCATTTCACCGGTTATGTTCAGTTTCATGATATTCGGGTATTCTATTCTGGCATTATGGGTACACTACTAAACTATTTTCCTTATTAGGTAGGTACTACTAAAAAGTTTTTTTTGTATGCAGTCAGTCAACCTACCAAACCTTTTTCCAATTTTGCTGGACTTGGCTTCCACTCTAACAGGATCCAGCTGAATACCAGCATTTTACATGGACCGGCTGCCTATCTGACCTTCAAAATCCATTATCTATGTAACACGATACCTCTTGGTAAGACTGGCGTCAGATTTTAAGGCTAACTACCCTTAATTAACACGACGACAATCGCCAACGACCTTGAGGGAACAAAACGCGCACACGTTTCACACCCGCGCGACCCAAAATTCAGTAGATTTTTGTACTGTTGTTATTCTAAAACTTTAAAAAAGCCTTAGATCAAAATGTAGATAATAATGTCTTTGAGACGGTGGTTTTTGTACGTATAATACATAACTTTACAAATTAATTACACTTTGTTATACGAATAAAACACAAATGTTCATAGATCAAATTATTAAGAAAATAGTCTGTTTTATTTATATTTTTCTAAAATTACGACTAGCCGTTTAGATGTGATTCTTATTTTAAAATCAGCTACTGAGTAGTATCTGCGCCTTGACATGAGGCTGTATATTGAAGCTACCATTCTAAGATTGTCTTTTGCCCTAACTTTCACTATCCCGAAAAAGAAAATTAATTTTCTACAATTTTGATACAAAACCCTAAAAAGGGTTTCACTAATCTATGCAAAACCACAACCTCCAACTAAAGTTATGTACCCAAACCAAACCAAACTTCACAAAACGAGTTATCAAAATTGATCTATTAAGCAAACTGCGAGATCATCCGTTTTATCCACTTTATCCCTTCAGACTACCCTCCAATATTTTAACATGGAAAAACCTCATTATTTACTCGCCCAACCTTTAGGTACATCAAAAGGGATTATTCGTGATTTTGCATGAAGTGGATTTAGCTATTTTATTTGTAAATATTGGATCGTGTATTTTACTTACGGACAGGAATTTCACAGACAAATTCGATAAATTAAGGTTCAAATATGAGTTCGATAGACGTGTGTTGTTAGAGAAAGTCGACGTCGTAGTAGCCTAGTGGCTAAGACCTCGCCTCTCGTACTTGAGATCGTGGGTTCTAATACGGGCAAATACCAATGTGAGGTTGAACGTGAAAATGGGGTACCCCAGGGCTCAATTTTAGGTCCTTTCTTATTTTTAGTATACATTAACGATTTACCCCATGTATTGAAAAACAAATTAAACATGGTGTTATTTGCTGATGACACTTCTTTGATTTTTAACATAAATAGACGTACGAGTAACGTTGCCGACGTAAATAATGCATTGCGGCAAGTTCTAAATTGGTTCACTGCTAATAATTTAGTTTTGAATGCTAAAAAAACTAAGTGTGTAAAATTTGTCTTGCCGAATGTCAAAAGTTATGATTGTGACATTATATTAAACAATGAGAAGCTAGAATTCGTCGACAATACGGTTTTCCTGGGTATCACGCTAGACTCAAGGTTACAATGGGGTCCTCATTTAATATCACTTGCGGGGCGGTTAAGTTCGGCGGCTTATGCTGTTAGAAAAATTCGTCAATTTACTGATGTAGATATCGCGAGGCTGGTCTATTTTAGTTACTTTCATAGTATAATGTCTTACGGCATATTACTATGGGGAAGGGCTGCAGACATTCAGTCAATTTTTGTTCTACAAAAACGAGCCATCAGAGCGATATACAATCTTCGCCGGCGCGATTCTCTAAGGGAACTGTTTAAGGACATTAACATCATGACGGTACCGTGTCAATATATTTACGAAAACATCATGTACGTTAGAAAGAATTTACATCTTTTTAGTAAAAACAGCGATAGACATAGTTATGTTACTAGAAATAGGGACCAATTAATTCAACCAGGTTTCAGGCTGGCTAAAGTAGCGTCATCTTTTATGGGGTACTGTATAAAATTTTACAATAAAATACCGCCACACATTCTAGAATTGAATGAGACGAAATTTAAAACTTGTATAAAACGCACACTATGCAGGCAGGCATATTATAGGTTGGGGGATTACATCGCTGATAAAAATGCCCTAGTGGGTGCGGAGCTGGAATAGCGTTGGGCCAACCAACGCTATTCCAGCTCCACACCCACTAGGCCACAAAAACAAGTGATAAGCAGAAAAGTTATGAAGTATTGTTGGACCTGCTGAAGACTGTACGAATAATTATAATGTATATTTGTGTTGTATAAACTCAATTTATTTTTTGGATTATATAACTGCACAGCACATATGTGAGTACTATGTACCAATTGTAAATCTACCATTTACTGTAAATATGTGTCGTTCGTTGACTTTAGTGTGCCCTGGCAGTTGAGTGTGTCATGCTCTCTCTAATGTCTCTCTGATGGTGGCACATGTGTTGGATCATTCGGTTCCCTTCATAATGGTTGAACTAAGTGGTGCCGATCCATGTGTCATGTTCGTGAACGGGCGCCATCAGTTGGGATTGGTCATATCTTAGCTGCCTCCGCCTGTTTTTAATTACCTATTTATTGTATTTTTAATTGTTTGTTTTACTCTAGACGCTTTTACGTGCGTTTTTTTTTACATCATTCTCACATATATGTATTTTTCCTACAAGATTATTGTAACCAAATACCTACTTGTAAAACACATTTTTTTTTTTAAAAGAGTAAGTGTGGAGTTTCTTGTCCGTTCTTCTCCATAACAAGCTACATTTCCGAATGGACGGTAGAATCAATTATTATTACATTTAATTTTTATTTTTGACGTTCGAAAGTGCCGCTTAATGGCCTAATTGAATAAAGAAATTTTGATTTTGATTTTGATTTTGTGACTTTTTCAGTTCTTACTAATATAGTTGTAAGTCTTACTAATATTTTTTGAGTCAGATGATACTTGAAAAAAAAAATTCTATTCTATTCAATATGTACTTTCTTAGTTTATCATGGTACCACAGGCAACGGTGACCTATGTGACTTCTGAAATTGAAGTAATTTTTCACTTTGTAGTGTTTTTATTTGGAAGCCGGTTGTATTTATTTGTAAAAAGGTTTTTTTATGATATCTTATTGACTCCATCATATCTTAGTAGTAGGTTACTAGCAAACAAAGTTGTAGAATAATGATACTAACGCCTGTAACCTTTTTACTTAGCACAAAAGTGCAAGAAAAAAAAGAAGACAGTTCACTTTCAAATAATTTTATCTACCGCTTGTTCGAGTTTCAATCGAACACTCAGCGAAAGTGCATAATTGCATCAAATGCAAGTATGCACATTCGCTTGGTTACCAAAATGTGGGCCAGTTCGCGATTAGATGTTATCAGAGACACCACGTACTCATAACCAAAACCATAACCATACTTTTTACCATTAATTTAGTCACATAGTCTATCATAATTCACCATCTCTTGCATCAAAGTGTACTATAGTGATTACCCTTATAATACAAAACTTTAACTTTTACCATATCCTATCATTACAGGAAAGGTGTGTTTGGTCACCATAGCACCGACCACTACTTTCTACATCACTGTTAAGTTGCGGATGTGTAATGACAGTCGCTTTGCCTAAATCATGCTATTATCACTATAAGGAACTTTTTTGTAAAAGTAGGACTAAAACTTTTACAATTTTGCATGGCAATAGCGGTCATTGAAAACATACATGAAGCTGTCCTGAATCCACATCCCTGTCGTGATCCACAAGACTTTGTACTATGAAAATACGGTAAGAAGTTTATTTTTCGGGTTCTTACGCTATTATCAAAAGCGCAATAGCCGCTAATACCATGCTAAAATGGTTTGATTTGAGCTTACCATACTCATTGATATTTCTATGCACCGTGCGTGTTTCATGCCCTGTATAAGAGCACTAGAAATAAACAAAGAAGACCTGTGAACCTAAGCATTAAATGTACACAAAACCTGTGCTTCATAGTCAAAGTGATAAATGTCTCTTTATGCCACCGTTCTCAAGCATTTACACGCTTTTGCATGTATTACGTAGTGTTTAGCTTTCCACGCCATTAATTTCTTGCAAGATTTACTACGCTATAAATTTGAACCGTGTATTCACTTCTTTCAAGCGTAAGGTTTCCGTGGTAAAGAAATAGGTTGTATTTCTAAAGGTAATTTAATGTCATTATGGAAAAACCATTGTTTGACACCTGCAGCCAAAGCACACAATGCCTAAGAACAGCAATATGTGCCTACAAATCACTACATACATACAACTTCATCTCAAATAAAGATAGGCAACTTTTCTTGCTTGCTTCATTTAGTAGCCTGAGCTTCGTTTAAATCTGAATTAATATTAGGTGCAAAATAAAAAACAAATCAGAATCATTTATACCTAAATTATTTATACATACTATTACTGCAATAAATGATTTTTTAGCACCGATCCGTTTACGAAACTCCATTCACTGATAAAAAGCGACAATAAGACTAAGTGACACTAGCAACTTTTTCTCCCGAATAAATGCACGATTTTTGTCGAAATGACCACGGCAACTAAGCCACGGGAAAAGGCTAGTTCATTTAATGCATGACCTTATGCAATCTGCAACTTGTACACATCTTAAAAGTGGCTTAACCAATTCGAAAGCCATTGTGTCTTGCGTGGAGCCATGTTTCAGGCACTCAAGGGTTAAGTCTCCGATAAATAAACTAAAGCGAAATTGAAGCACCTTAGTTGGAGGCATCAATAGTACGTACTATAACACCACGTGTACAGTGTACTATATACCACCACAACCACCACCTCTAGCTCATCTAAACCTTCGCCAGGTGTTTCAAAAAAGTTATCTTATACAAACTTCCAGAACCTATGTCCAGAACATAAAACTCTGAAGAATTCTCCTCACATAATATCATAACATGAAACGACTCACGCAGACGACATTTACTTTCAGTTTCCAGGAGAGATAAAATAGTTTCACTGGGAAAAGTTTTCTCATTTCCTCTAAAGCTGAAAGTTGACTTACTAAAGATTTGTATTTTTTTAATGATGCTTGATGTTCCTTAATACACCTCCTAAACCATGACGAATGAAAAATTGGAAGCTCCTTACAAGGTGTAATGTAAAATTTTAAGAAATTGATTTAATAAATAATCATCTGAAGTTTCTTTGACTATCAAAGTTGACCTCAGCGAAGCTGGTGTGACGTTTTCATCCGCTTGTCACTCCCATACAAATTTGCCTGTTTGACAATCGCTATCGCCTCGTCTTCGATAGAATGTCACTTGTGTAGGATCTCAGACATCCCCCCCGGTGGGTTCCCGCATTTTCGAGGCGGGAGGGCTCAGTAACCATGGCTTGGTCACCCACGATGAAGCGAGGATGCCGAGGAGTGCTCTTAAGGGCTATTGCCGATTAAGACAACGACGTAGCGGCTAGCAAGTTAGGTTGCGGTGCCGCTTGGGTGATATCGCAACTGAGGCGGACCGCGATATCATAAGGGGCCTCCCATACCCATACGATATCGCGGCTGAAGGTTGGAAGCCGTGGCGGGAGACGAGTGCCAGTATTGCGGTGCGCCGCTCCTCCTACCTTCCGCGACATGGACGAGGTCGCCACCTTCTGATGGCGGACGCGGTGGGGCCGCAGTGCAGGGTCCTTCACAGGGGGACCAAGAGTTCAATACACGGGGTAGTCCCCCAAGGGGTGGCCCATGTGCTAGTTTGGTCCCTGATGTGGTTACGGCTTACAATGGGTTCTGGTGTGCCGGTGGTGGGAGGTACCCCCCAAAGGAAGGTCCGGTGACGAACAGCCAGCAACATTAAAAAAAGATTTGTTTAATTTACATTTTTAAAAAGATATATCATAAAGAGATTTTTGAATCATTCAATACTATTGTAAGAATGAAGAACCCATGTTTTTATAGCAATCCAAGAAAATTATGTCAACGTCCATACCAGTAACCATAAAGGGTACAGAATCCAAACAAGTAAAAAAACAACAAGGCTGTGGTTGAATAAGCAATCAGGCAACGGTGTTCACATAGATGAAACATTGATGTATATTCAACCACAATGTATGGGCACCGACTTCAGTTGTTAAAATTATCTGTACTGCGCCGGTGTAAACCTAGTAGCCTTGATTTTTTATGTAAATACTGCAGTTAAATAAGGATAAAAGAGGTTTTATTTATTTTCTGAAAGTTTCAATGTAAAAGTTAGGCTGTGTGCAGATCCAAAACAAAACCATTTTGTCTCTAATTACTGTTCGGGTATCCGAACATTCCTCATTTTCCAGATTATTAACTCTTTCTTGAAGACAATTAAAATTGAATATTGTTTTACCCTGTCTGATCAACTGCCTACTATGATCAACTGTATACTATTAAACTAGCAATATTTGTACCTAATAAACCTATGTATAATCAAGTTCTCGGAAACGGCTCTAACGATTTCGATTTGCATTATTTGAATAGTGTAATGTAATGATAAAGGTGTATAGATAGATTAAAAAGTTTTCTCTATTTTCACCCGAGCAGCTCTCGGTCTCCCAGGTACTGTTATAAACGAGATGACTCAACTAAGGGCGAAGCATCTCCTAATGGCACTTAATAAAATCACTCTAAGAGAACAGTGACTGATTGCTGCCTCATAGATCATACGTTTTCGGACAATTTAGGAATCCATCTCGAAGATTTCTTAAAATCTTTCGCAATGTCACGTTATTTGGCTTTTTGCTAAATAACGCGACTATTTAGTTTATTTGTTAAAAAGGTTTTTAATTTTTGTCTTTTAAGTTTTGGTACCTTATATTATCATGCAAATCATTTATAACCAGAGGTCTTCTAATAATAATTTCAACAAGTCTAAACACGACTGCGATACATTGTTTTATAACGGAGTTCCGGTGCCTACCTTCCGGCTTCATCACCAGAGCAGTTCGATGGTACCATTTTCATTAGCACCAATTATTTAAATATGCTTCACTACAGTCATTTAACTATTTGGAATATCTTATACCCAAAACCCACCTACCTATATGTATGCCTATAAAATTTAAGAATTTCCCTCGATTTCCATGGGATCTCCTCATCAGATCCTGACTTGGTGACAATGGTACCACCTGGAAAGACCACTTTTCAAACAAAATAAAATATTTTCAAAATCGGTTCATAAATGACGGAGTAATCGGTGAACAAAAACAAAATAAAAAGCAATGTCAAACACAGAAAGAACCTGCTCCTTCCTGGAAAGTCGGTTAAAAAATAAACTATGTCCGCCCTTATATGTCAATCTTTTCATGTGTAACTGTCACTGCGTTGGTTGAGGTCACGGCGTTTAACATGCAGGACTTTCTTATTGTGTGTGGACACTATGCACGAGCACTCAGTTAGATTCAGCTTGGCAAAATACGCGTACGCTTTTCTCTATCTTACATTATAGTCATATCAGTATGCATATCACTTTCTTCATTGCCTCATCATCAGCCTTTTAATATGCCCACTGCTGGGACACAGGCCTCCTCTCTGTGAGAGGGAATGCGCTATAATCCAATACGCGGCGGATTGGTAGATGTCACTTGTCTTCGAAGTTTTGGTTCTAGGACATGCCAGTTTCCTCACGATGTTTTCCTTCATCGTTTTGAAAGCAGTGGTGATGAAATAATTTACACAAAGGTTCGAACCCACGACCTACAACTTGTAAGTCGCGGCCGTTACCTCTGGGCCACCACTTGCCTAACAATACACTAAAACCAAATGAAACTTTGTTCAGTATGTTCTTACGTAACGTGGAGATTATCTCATAATTCCCTCTTTTATGAAAAGCAGACTGTAAAATGGATGTTTTAAAATGTAAAGACAATTTTTCACAATATTACCAAGAGTGCCGAGAGTAAAGCTAACGCTTGTAAATTAGCATTTTCATCTATTGTAGTACTAGGACAAATATTTGCCACCCACTAGAGTGAAGTGGAAGATATTTTCTTTTCTGTAAAGTCTCTTAAGCTAACTGGAAAGGCGCGAGAAATGTTATAATATTATTATAACGTAGAATAATGCAATCAAAAAGTTTTATGTAATTTAGTTATTCGATTTTTCGAGACATATTATGCTGAGAAGTCGCTATTTACGTACCAAAGTGATACAAAACCTTAAGCACTAAAGCCGCAGGCTTATTACATATCTTGCAAAACCAAAACGATAGTTATTTTGCGCAATAATTGCTGTTCAATACAGAAGTTAGAATATGAGCATTTGACAAACAGCGAGCGTTTAGCAAACGATTGTGTAGGACCTACCATACCTATACTGTAGGTAATGCCGACTTTTTTATGACTTAAAGCGTTTGAGCGCGCGATGATTGCTGATTGCTGTTTCTTAGGTAATAAGACTGCCGATCCGAGTCTGTGATTTGAGTTCCGAGTTCAAAATGTTATGAATTATGATGGATAGAGTTCGAATTTAGTGTGTAAGCCTTAAAGAAGAACTATGTCTGTTTCGGAACCGAAATTTCTCTGATCGGATATAGTGCGTAACTATAAATAAATTGAATTATTTTTACTTATTTCTTTAAAGGCTATTGTCGCCTTTTACTTGAGATTTAGGTTAACATAACAAACAAACTTTAGTTGTACTACATGTACGCCTATGACTGATACTTCAGGGAATAAATGTTGTTTTATTTTTAAAACTTAGCATAACCATCTTGCCACAAGTATCGTTTCTAACCGACTTTAAAAAGGAGTAGGTTCTCAATTCAACTGTATTTTTTTATGTTTGTCACATCAAAACGTTTTACTAAGTGAACCGATTTTGATAAAAAAATTAAGAAGAGCTGGTACTTTTCATGTGGTCTCATTTAAATGTGATCAAGATCTGATGAAGAACTTCGGAGATAAAGTACAGAACTCTTCAATAAATGACAGCAAATCTATCGCGATTCATGTCTTTTTATTGCTTACACCATTTCATAACATAAAATCACGCCGGTATGCTCTTAAGGGGTACACAGATGTGTAAAGTTCTCTCTGGTGTACTCTTATTGGTGTAATCTATTCTGGCATCACTTTGGACATTATAGGTATCCAACTATAGAACTAGTTCATTACATACCACAACTAAAAAGTCAAAAAATGAAAAAACGAAAACAGGAACACCGACTTGCGAAATTGAAGTACTTTTTCACTTTTAGTATTTTTATTTGGCAATCGGTTGTATTTTATTGTAAATGGTTTTTTTGCATTACAAGTTTACTACACAACGGTATGAAATCAACAAGAAATCTGCTGCACGTGAATATCTATTTTTGTGTCAGAAAAATATATTTTCCAAGTGTCAATAATTTCTTGCCGACATTTGACATGTCGTTACGCGGCATCTCTCCCCTAATATGACCGTAAATCGATGCCCGGACGTAACGATATCATTTGTGTCACATTCCATCCAGTTTTGTCGCTCTTATATGTATGTGTACCTAAATATTTAAAATAGATCATCATCATCATATCAGCCGAAAGACATCCACTGCTGGACATAGGCCTCCCCCAAGCGTCGCCGCATTGACCGATCCCGTGCGTCTCGCAACCAGCAGATCCCCGCAATATTCACCAGGATCGGTTTTTTTTTATTGAATATCGAAATAGATGTATTATGTTTTTGATCATCCATTTGGTATGAAAGCAAAGATCTATGTTTTACGAAATCTGCTAATACATCTTCAGGAAACATTGAATTTATGCAAACACGGATATTAGTATTATTGTTCAATAATATCACAACACAATAAGGCCATTGCAAAGGCAAAATCTAATATGGCAAGTAAGGTCGACCTTAAACAAATTAATTAAAAGTGGAATTCAGACTAATCTATTTCAATAAATAAACGATCCTTTAGTCTTAAACAAGGTTAATTGAAAACAATATTTACAATACTAAAATACTGTTGTCTGAAAATAATTACCTATTTCGCTGCTACACACAAAATGACGTCATTATTCAGAATGTTGGAACACCTGGTAATTGATGATCAGTTGCGAAACGGAATTTTCGACAGACAATATCCGAGAAACAATTGAAATTTGGATATTTTACTATGCCTACATGCTCATTGGTGAATCGAATGTTTAGAATTGGACGGGCAAAATATGTTATATGAGGCTGAAATTCTTTAGGGATGCTTAACTGGCTTATCAATGTAAGCCTTTGAAAATCACAAAGCTTAACAATGATAGCTTTGTGATTTCACGTTGGTCATAAAATGTTAAATGTGATATATTGTACCTATTACTTTTGGTGCTTGTTTAGATACAATTAATGTTATCTCTGCTATTCCTTCTTTATTTCTTATGTGCAAAGATTGCTGATGCTTGCGTAGTATTTCGAACCACCAATTCGGCTAAGTAGCACAATTGATTTACTGATTACTCTAAAGCATCGACCACATAGCCCCTAGACGCCTAATGCTTGATCTAATTCATCAAAACAATTCTGTCAACTAGCTGAGGTATGAGGCACGGGGTACTGCGCTCTGATTGGTCCCTTACCAAGGTCATACGCATCATTAAGGGTGGGACAGGTTTAAATAAAACCAGGAAGGTATCGATTTTTATAAATAGTATTTGTATTTTTTTAAAATTAATATTACCTTTTTTATTATTAATTATACGGCGTTTTAACATTTTAGTAATAACATAAAATGCAAAAATCAAAAAAAAAAGAAACAAAATTCTAAAGGTAAACATACTTTTTTTTCGGTTGTTGGTTCTTAAATATAGTAATATTAAATATTAGTAAAAAACGTAATCAAAAAATCGTTTCACAATTAATAAACTATTCAATTTAATGTCTGTATTTGTAAGGTTTCTAGTTCTATCGATAACAGATTTGGTCATAGGATATGGTGCTTCACTAGTTTTGTTTACGAAATTATAGAGGACAAGAATTTGCGAAAAAATACTTTCAAAAGAAAGAGACGCAAACATGCGGTGGGCGTGTTCACCTACAAACTTGACCAGTATAATATGAACTCCGATAAATAATATTAGAAAATAAATCTAATTATGTTTATGTAACTAATAACTTATTAATTTAATGTTATGTTATTTTTTCGGAATCTCGATGCCTGGTTATTGTTACCATAGCAACGTATTGTACAAGAGGCCATTATAAAATTTATTTTATCAATTTTTTATTGACTGACACGGAAGTGTTTATGGCTCACAGAAGTGGTCGCTACTAATTCGAAATTGTCGAGTGGCGATCAGTATTACCTGTATATGATCTTTTTAGTCATATGTGTTGACAGACATCGGTCGCCTGTTATTAGGCGTCTAGGGGCTATGGGTCGATGCTCTAAAGGTACCACACTTAAATTACACGAAGTTTTATTAAATCGTAGGATACCTAATTTCTTATGTTTGAACTTTTTGAATAATTAGAATATAAGCAATGATTTTAAAATATATTTTTAAGCGTAATTTTCTCTTAAATAATATGTTCCTCAAATTACAGGCATCCTATGTAATGTAATGTAATAATAATCTAATGTAATAATTATCCACTGCAATGTTCGATAGCTACACCAGAAAAAACCTTTGAGCAATCAAGGTTTACTGAAAAGCGTGAATAAAAAACAACCTTTTATTTTATTCCGTGCTGGTGTAAATCTGCAAAATGTGGGTATATATACCTGTCCAACTTTGTGAGAGTAACAGACCTTTATTTAGATTAACCCTCCATAATGACAGCATTCAACTACTAACTTAGCAGCTAAACTCAATCATAACCTCAACAGAATCTGATGAAATTCCAATATGCTAATAGTTAAGATAACAAGAAGTAACTTGCTAAACATTGATTGATCCTTGTATCCTAAACTAACAGTTTGGTCGTCTAACTGACGAGCATTTTCATGATTGGGGACAGGATCTACACTCATCAATCATCATTGTTAAAATTTATCAACTTCTTTTAACGGGTTAACGATTTGGAACAGAGGAGGGTAGTCGCATGCGATGGGACGAGGAGTGGGGGTAATTAGATGTCATTTATATCGGCGAAACGATAAAGATCGGACTTGCCCGAACGGCGCTATAAATCAATTAGAAAATTTAAATGGTTGCAAATGCTATCAAAATATATATAAATAATTGAAAACCAATCTTCATTCTGCGTTATTTAGAAACATATGAATGAAAATTATTATCATAACTGTTTAAATAAAATTACAATTAATAATATTTTGAATGTAACAATATCAAATTCTCGAATACCTGCATGTTAAATACGTAGACTATTATAATTAAAACGAGGCAATTTCTAGAAGCATAATTCCACATTAAAATTGGACATCATACATTGGAACCGTAGAACCCTACTCATAAAACAGTTGATACTGGGGAATTAAAAAGCAATAATATTTTGATTGCGAAAGGAAAATTTAAATGTTTTCTGTTATTACTTCAGCGACACAATGAGATAAAAATTGAAGAAATTCTAGCAAAGTGAGATAAAATATTAATGAATTGATTAACGGAGGACGGTGGGACGCGCCATCTATTAGATTTATACAAACTAGGTGGTATCTTTTATAAAGTATAGAATTATAATAGTCGTATTCAGCATTTGTTTTCTTATAAGAAATCTTTAATTACCGTCGCTTAGTCTTTTCATGATGACTATTCATCATGGAAGACTAAGAATGACATTATTGGCTCAGCGTAGAAAACATATTATATTCTACGCTGATTCATAATTTCGTACACAGCAACAACCACGCTAAAGAGTTGAAACGATAAAATCTTGGACCATTTAAGAAAAGTTATCAGAGAGCAATAGCAGGGTCGCTGGTTCCACCATAATTAAAACGGTTATGAAAATAAATTGAACGAAATACTTTCAAGTCCCGGCAATATTAATAAAAATGCTAGAGAAATTATGCAAATGGTCGGTACCGCTCGGCATCTCGTAATAAAGATAAGTGCTAATAAATATATATATTGACTATATACACACATCGTATGAGATTTTTTGTAGATTCCTTTTCTTATAAAATCTTCAAGAAAATGGTAAGGAATCTTAACAATGTACTGCTGAACAGAATATTCTATTTGCTTTTTGATGGACATACTACGCTTTGATAAACCCAAATAGTTATGGGGTGTCGCTTTGGGATGGGACAACTGGCTTCAACTTTATAATCTTCCTGTTTGTCGTCCTATCGATTTGGTTGAACAACTTGCCGATCCCTTGAAAATTCAAAACCGTAAATGGTTAATTTGAGATAAATGCTTTGATTTGAGTTTTCAGGACAGAATTTTGAGTAAATTCCTAACTCTTTGAACTTTAAAGCAAGAAAATAATTGGCTGTAAACGATACTGATGCACTTATCTTGTAAGTAATTGTGTGTTTAGGACTCATTCATCAAATCCTCCCCAAAAATTTCTTCAATCTCCTTTTTCTTGCAGTAACTCAATCTCTCTCTATAATTCTAGCAAACATGTACACAGTGTAGAATGTCATCGCGTAAATTAACAGTCAGCGGTACGATCACTTGGAACTTAGGATTGTTTGTGCAGCTGTACTCCTGGGGTGGGCGATAAGGGTGATACCGTGTTAAGTTCTGACGGTTTGCCGTGGCCGTAATGTTTCGTCTTAGATATTTTCGCTGCATTTATCTTGTCTGCTCTCATATTTTCTTTGTTTAATAATTTTGCTTGCACGAAATATTAGTGAAGATGTATTTTACGGAAGTTTATTTTACTAGCTATATTTAGTATTATACTAAAATCTAGAAGTGCTATATTTTTGTGAATCATGAAGAATGCTTGAATTAGTGACTAGATGAAAAATATAAACAAAACTAGCGAAGGTTTTCAGTTTGCAGAAACAAACCAAGCACAAATTCGCAGAACAATATCTGAAACGTAAATCCCTAACAGAAGAACAAGAACAACTTGTATTATTTATTTCACATTTTGCAAGCAAGTCGCACACTCGTCAAGAAAGGTGAAATAGGAATGAAAAATGCAGGAATACGTTAGACGTTGCAAGCGTATCTTGTTAATAAAATATCTTTCACTTCACATGATGCTTGTACCCCCTACATGCACCTAGTACCTACATACAATTTTTTTGTACAGCTCGTAAAATATTCTTTGTTAACGTTTTAGTACAATTTCTGCACTTATTACAAAATTGCTAAAGTTACAAGACTAGCGAAGAAAAATTAAAGAAATTTTTGTAACTAGACGTTAAAAAGACATTGAATAATAATACTAAATGAAGATAGCAAACAACAGCTTCTCAAGTAAGAAACCTTTTACCAACCTTCTTTAAATTAATCGCATTATTAAATATCAACAACTATTTGTATGTCACATTGATTAAAAAAATATACGTAGCGTTATATAAGTTATATTTTACGATAGTGAATTGTACAGAGGCTTAATGCTTCAGGCAAAGCAATTGGTAATCTGACAAAACAATTTATTTAAAACGGTATTTAATTAATTATGCAAAAGGGTAATGAGGGCAGACAAATTATATCTCTCATTAAATGTTAGACGGGCTTGTAGTGTGAAAACTCTTCGTTTTCATTAACTTATGTCATGACAAAATAAATTGACAGAAAGAAAATATAAGGGCGGTTATGCACTACATTCGATCTTGTCCGTGATTTGAGTTCGGAGTTCAAAATGTTCTGAATTATGACAGAATGTAACGGATAGAGTTCGGATGTAATGCGTAAGCTTCCCTTCATAAAGTACTACGGCTACTTCGGAACCGAAAATTCACGAACCCGGATCGGTTGTAGTGCGTAACCTGCCTAAGTTGATAAATAAGAAGTTCACGGTAACAGAATGGTTTACTCGTATTGGTTACTTACGCCAACCTTTAAATATACTAGTGCCCAACACGAGTATATTTAGAGATTCACATACAAAAACTCCCGCTATATTTTAGAGATTCATAAATAAAACAAATTGATGCCTCTATTTTCAGCAAATAAAAAACCATCCATTCGATCGGAGTATTTCACACATATTGTATCGAGACACCACCCAATCGGATTCCTCGTTGATATAACAATATAAACACAAAGAAATGGAACTAGACAGCGATGCAGGTCAATATTAATGTTGTTACCTGATCGAGAGCCACTCAGAGGCTGGTATTGGACTTCTATTTTAGTTTCAGCCTATTTCATGAGCGAGTGCTCGGCTGAACGGAAAATCTTTGTTTTATTATGTTTGAAGGTAAGAAGGTACCTAATTTGTGTTAAGGTTTCGTGAGCATGTGGAGACTTAGAAAATATTTTGTTATCTATTTTGTAATCCATTATTATACTAGTACCCACTCGTAAAATAAAGTCTAGCTAACAAAATTTTAAAAAAATAACGAAAGAACCTGGTCAAAGCTTGTTCACGAATCAGTTTATCTTCTAAAACAGATTCGTGAACAAGCTTATACCACGTTCTTTCGTTTTTTTTTTAACTTTTGTTTCAAATTTGAGTGGTTGAGGCTCAGTTCCTGATTCAAAATTTGTCTCGAAATTAAAATCATTGACCTAAATGGATTAATGGATTAAATTGTTTTGCGTGTGACCTGTGGACGCAGTAACTGGCTTTTAGTAGGTATCATATTCAATATTGCAAATTTGACTCTATTATAGTTTTCTGAACTTGTCTAATTGTTATCCTTTTAGGGATATAAATATGGAATATATTCGCGGCCAAAAACAAACGGAACTTCAATCTATACTCCTAGTCTAAATTAGTTTCCTCAATCCTCAATATATCGAAAATACACCGTTCAAAATATTTTACCAATATCCTTCATCAAACTGGATCTATTAGATAAACAGCAATTTCGGTGCTATTTATAGATAAATTAATTACTATAAAGAGTACCTGGCAGTGGGAAGGTACTATTCCCAATTGTAATACGCTGTGACAGGTTTAAGTGGCAGAGAGGCGATACATTTGGTAAGGTGCACAGTATCGATCAACTTTTTTTTACCCGATTGCAAGGAAAGGGTTATGTATTTTGCGTGTATCTTTTATATATGTATGTTTGTATGTATGTTCTTTATAAGATAATAAATTCGTGTAACGATTTGAAAGATATGAGGTAACTGAGGAGGAGGATACATGTTAGCTAGCTGGCTGACCAAAACCAGATGTATCCTCCGACTGCACAGCATGAATTTCTTCTTGTTTACATCTTTTTAGTTCGCTTTTTAAGCAGTCGGGTTTTTGATTTTTTTAATAAACTTTTTTACGTTACCTACCGAAGAACATTTCGGCGGTCAAGACGTATCCCGTAAACTTTTTTATTTACAACTTTTTTGTTATGTTTTTTTAGAATTAGGTACATTTAAACATATAAGTGTTATATATTTTTGAAACCACGTCATAAAACCCTTAATTTGATATCCCACACGAAGGGTTTGGAAGGAAAAAAAAATCCCCCACAAAATGGCGCCCAAAATCCGCTATTTATTTATTTTCCAATTTTAATTTAGCCAGTGACAGCCAGTAAGACAAATCGATTGACGTAAGAATCATCAAAATTGACCAACGCGTTTGGTCTCTAGATTGCCACATACGAACAAACATACATACATAGACTGATAAACACATTACCCTCCTTCAGCAGTCGGGTAAAAAACAGCGAATTTTGGGCGCTATATTGTGCGGACTACTAACATTTTTGGTTCAGAAAATTGTTACAACAAAACCTTGGAGATTCCAAAGCAGTGACAAGCATATGCTGCCATGATACTTCGTAACACAGTGTGAGATATCTCGCACCACCGCAACATATTTTGTATAAACGTTCCAATACCCAATGCCCAAAAAACCGTGTTTTATAAACAGAGGTCAAACTTTTATGGAATTTGTTGCAAACCTTTTTCATGCGTTCACCAGCGGCTTCGCCCGCGCGTATGTGCTATGCCAGACTATAATCTATGTCTGTGCCAAATTTAATCCAGATCCGTTCAGTCGTTCTAGCGTGATTGAGTAACAAATATGAAGCCATACAAACTTTCACATTTATAATATTAGTAAGACTATCTAAACAGTGACGCTATATTTAAATATTATTATAGTAGGTACCTTATACATAAGAGGAACAATATAGAAACGTTTATAACATTCCATACTCCGACTTTGTCATGTCAAGCTAAAATTATCGCAAATGCGACAAGTTGTCGCTGTGAATAGTTGAATGGCTTGTCAACAGCCAATTAAAGAAGCATATACACGTTTGAATATTTATCTAATTCATTTAAGAGTAGTTTTCTTTCGAGGAACAGCAAGTAAGATAGATTTGGTCCTTCGAGCCCAAAACGATTTTAGTTTCGTCAAATAACTAACTTAATTTTTTTCATAGACCTATTATACAAATAATTTATCGTATCGTCAAGTTTATGTACCTACTCAAACAGAACACCTGTTTGCGTAGATTCGTTACCTATATAAAATTGTACAAGTTTAATCTAAGAAATATTCTTCAACCTAGAAACCAGACTTTACCCAACCCAAGGACATTTATTCTTGTCCTATATTCAGCTTCCAACTTAAAATGGTGTCCCATAAAAAATATCGTCGCCGAAAGTTTTTTTATTTATCTGATCCTGGAGAGGAGGCACAATATTTTCCTGACTGGCCGTAAAGCGCGGAGGGAACGTGAAATGGTGCAATGGGGATAAAGTTTGTGGGTAAAGACAGGTAAGATTGTAAGCGGGCATAGGTTAATAAGTGCGATTTTAAGCCAAAAAACCAACCCATTCTTAAGGGCTTGTCTCTACGTCACGACCTCGTCGTCAACGTGGATCGGTGCGGTGTTGCGTCGCGGTGCATTGACGTGACGTTATGTTGCAATGTACGACAACGTCGCCGCGGAACGACGCGTCATCGCGCGTCATTGTCGAAAGCGGTACGTGGTGATGCGCTCGCTCAGATGATGTTTAAATGTCTTAGCGATTAGTTGTGCAAAAAAGATGTCGAAATACTGTAACTGCCAGAAACTACAAGAAACGAAACTAAACGTTGTTTCGTTCTGTCAGAAATGCTGAAGAATGTACCAGAATTGTACAAGGTGTAACGTTGCGGCATCGTGGCTTGCATTTTTAAGCCACGGTAAGGGCTCTTACACATAAACACGAAAACGATGTCGCATCGTGCTACGACGCGGCATTTTCATCATCATGTGTTATAGTTTGTTTCATTCTCATCGCGTTACACCAACGTGCCGTGCCGCGTCAGCACCGTTCCACTTAGACGACGTCGTGACGTGGTGATGTGGACAAACCCTTAGTAATTACCTCGACTCAGTAAAATTAACAGTCATTGCTTGCTATTTATGGTAATTAAACGTTGGTTTTCTCAATTGTCATGAGGCTACTGAGTCTACTGGAATGGAAGAGAACAATCACTGTAAAATGGTCTATTCTATTCTATATTTTTATATGGCAAGCAAAGCCGATGTCGACTATTCTGCCAATGTCTAAAGTTAAATGGAAGCAAGTATGTTTTATTAATAAAAAATAATTTAAAAAAAACCAGGAACTGTAAACAAAGACTTATATTATTGTTTAAAAGAAGCAATTTATATGTATGACACCGTCCTTTAAGAACCTCGATAAGTAGGTAGAGCGTACCCTGTAAGGCAAAGTTGTCAATCTATATGCAGAAAATGTGCAACCTTAAACTCCGCTATGTATTGTTTGTGAAGACAAATCGCGAAACGCGATATATTTTTAAAATTCTTCGTAAAATACTGTAAAAGTTGAAATCTTACAGTTAGCAAAAACTGTAAGATTTCAACTTTTACAGTATTGCGTTCACGAATGAGTTTGAAGAATTTTACGAATATATCTCGGTATCTGTAAAGTGTCTGTAAGAACTTCATTTGGAATACAATTTGGTATGAAGCGATAGCTGATTTTCCCTTGGGAAAGTGCGATAAAGACGTTTTTTAATTCTTAAGTTACAATACCAATTCTTTTGTCTCAATGAAAAAAAAGGTGCTTTATGGCCTTTGACCGCAGTTACGCCGGTTTCACTGATATGATCATGGTCTACCCGTGTGCCAACTTTTATCTTAATCCGTTAAGGGACTGATTAAGACAACGACCTCTAAGGAACAAAACGCACACTCGTTTAACACCCGCGCGACCAAAAAGTAGTTATTTTTTGTACTTTCCTTATTATTCTATGACTTTAAAAAACAAAGCCTCAGATCAGAATACAGGTAATTAAATTGTATTTGAGATGGTCATAATTTTATTAAAATACGCGCAGTAGTTTTAGTGCCTGTGTCGTTTTTCTGCCGTGTTAGACACAACTTTACAAATTAATTAAGCTATGTTATACGAATAAAACTCAATTTTTCTTAATTTAAATTATTAAGAAAATGGTCTCAAGTAATACAAATATTTAAAAAACAAAAAAATATGACTGGCCGTTTAGACGTGATTCTTATTTTAAAATCAGCTACTGAGAGGTATCTGCGACTTAACAAACAAACAGACACTTTTCCAATTATAATATTGCTAGGATTTTACATACATATATACGAAAACTCACGTCAGTCAGGAACTACAAAACGACTATGATTTTTAATCATAACTTTTTCTGACCATCGCTCAACACACCCTCAACATAGCTACACGACCAACTGTTTTATCGTCCCTACGCTGGCATACTACAACTTTTCCAGATTCAATCAAGCATGTTGTAAAGCTACTGAAAAATACAAGCAAACTACTTCAATATTCAGCTTCCAGAGCTTCAGAAATATTACCTTCATAGCACAAAAATATTAAATTACTAAATAAACTCTCTCACAACATTTCATTCTCACCTCTTATACCGAGCTTCAAACCGTTAGGATTAAACAAGATCCATGCATTACGTCCCGGTACACCACAAAACGTATTGTTGTCGTATTACATGAGACTTTATTGATACCCTAATAAGGGTTTTAGTACGCATGGCTCGAGACACATAGAGATTTATATGAAAGGAATAAAAACCGGAGACAACGCGAGACGAGAGTTGGTAAAATAGGATACGGACTTCTGAATCTAAACAACAGTGAGCATTGGTTTAAAAGTTTGGGTTCTATTTGATTAGATTTGATGGAATATTAGATAATAGTTTCTTTTCACAGTAGAGATGAAATTTATTGAAATTAAACATACTGATAGTGTAAGCAAAAGTTATAATTATGTTTTATAATTGTTAAAGTAAAGACAATTGTGACCACAAGCGAATTACGCAAGTAGGATGCAGTCCAACCTGATCCTAGAAAATCTTCAATTAGCTATATATTCCCGGATTCACAAATCGTGAACGGAATTACTATTTTGAGTGAGCTTAGCTTAGTATACTTAGTTAGTTTCTATGAAACGAATAATTATTATTATTATATACTTTATTGTACACCACAAAAAAAAACATACAGGACAAACGTTCAAATATACAAGTGTACAATGGGCGGTCTTATCGCACTAGGCAATCTCTTACAGACAACCTTTGGATGGACTGAATGATAGGAGAAGAATTTAGGGTTGTCAGTGTACAAAATATCAAAAATAATATTACTTAGACTTAATAACATACAATCCATACATACAATATTACTTAATATACTAATACATATCAAATATATAACAGAGAAAGGAGAAGAATAAAAATTATAGTGAAAGGTAATGCTCCTTCACCATTTTCTTGAACGTTGGCAGTGATTGAGCACGTCTCACTTCAATAGGTAATACATTCCACAACCGAGCTGCTAATAATAATAAGCTTCAGTAACGGAGAACGGATGAAATTCAATTAATCAATCTCTTCGCATCACTTGGAAACTAACATTGAAATGCTAACATAATCAAAGACGATAATATAGTTCCAGACCACAATTTGGGAGAACTGTCCTCATTTGTCTGAAAGGCGAGGGCGGGTCCGCAGGCTATTCGCGACCAGACTAACATTTTTTTGTACTAATTATAACCTATATGAACAGGAGCCTAATTGTAGAACAATTTATTGTGTTGGTTGGCGTTGATAGTTAATTTAGATAGATGATAACTATAATTTAGGTGTAAGTAATGAAACAGCAGAAATGTTTGGGTTTGAAAGCGGATAGGAACTTTTGAATGATGACATATAAACATGATTAAATGGTTCTGTTATATTTGATATTGTCAATGATTTATTTATCATTGAAAATAAGAAATGAAAACAATGCACAATATTTTTTGGGTTGTCGTGTAATAAAACCTAAACTTTAATTAAGTTACAAGCAAAGCCAATGTTGAGAACAAAATACAAAAAGATACTCAAGCAAATTCTCAAGTATTCACAAATAATGTCATTGTGGAATCTGAGCAGAAAATTGGTCGAACTATAAATAATCTTCACTCGGAGCAGAACAATGCTGGTGATGATTTTAACCTTAACAGCAACCAGATTAATGTTACGACGAACCATAATAGTTAAATAAACAATGTTCTATTCTAAGGGGAAATTGGTGCTAAAAATAAACAAACAATTGCAATCCCGCGGAGGCTTTGATTAGCATTCCTTTTACGCTCTTTGTAACAGAAGGAATGGCAAATTAATTTGTAAATTGATCTATGTTTCACGTATGTCAACAAGATAAGTAGATGAAATGTTTTTAAGGTAAATTCTATCTTCCTCTTGTAAAACATTTGAATGGTAGCGCATGTCTAAAACTAATCATATTTTGTTTAATTGAATCTTTTTGTGTACAGATTGGCATCTTTACATGACAAGAAGGAAACACAAAATTCGGTTAAAATTCCATAAACTTTTTATTTACAATCAGTTGAATTTTCAGTTATCTAGTAGTAGCGGCCGTGGGGGAAGGGAGCTCCATATCCGATGGCTCCAAATTTGGCAAATCCGTAGGGGGAAGCGGCATAAGCGAGAGGAGCGGCGATCGCGGGAGCAGCGATGGCAGGAGCGGCATAGGAGATGGTTGGAGCAGCATAGGAGATGGCGGGAGCGGCAGCGATGAGGGCAGGGTCCTTGCGAACGACGGCGTTGAAGCCTTCGGCGCCGGCGGCATAGTCCACAGTGCGGCGGGTGCCGTCAGACTCCAGCAGAGAGTACTGACCCTGCACGTTGTCGCCCACGCGGTTCTCGATCTGTTGCTTGAAATCTCCGGTGAAAGGATCAGCCACTCCGTAGGAGAAGCTGGAGAGGTCACTGGCGTTAGCGACGGCCATCAAGGCGAAGAGTGCGACGAACTGGAAGAATAAGACAGTGATGTTATAGACAGTCTAGATTGAATAAATTAAATCCATTTAAACTGGTTTTATTTTGAGAAAATTAAGATCAGGGGTCTTATACTTAATATAAAGTTATAGAAGACGGAAATTCCATCAAAAATGGTTAACCATCAGTTTATCACTCGAATTCCCAATAAAATTTCCCAATCATAGAAAATTGCAAAGCATTGAACGAATTTTATTGAGTCCATAAAACGTTCGCTTTTTAATATTATCGCGGCTAATCATGAATAATAAATTGAAAATTCTTAAACTATCCTTTAACTTTTTTTTAAATTATCCTTTGAAAATGAAAGATTCTGTCTTTTATTGAATTCGAACTCTTACTCAAAAGTAATCCAAGCTGTTATTTACCTTCACAAACATTTTGTTGGATTGTTGTTGTGACTACGTCTGACACAAGACTGATGCTGATCCTCGTCTCCTCCACCTTTTTATATCTTCAACTCATAATCCAGTTCTGCAGAATCAGGAAGCTCATGTCCAAAACAAGGTGCTCTTGAATTGATTACGGATTGAATAAAATTCGTCTCATTACTGTTGACATTCGCCGCACTTTCGTTCACAATAAAATAATACGACCTTGAAATTTAAAGTTTAAGTGAAATACTATGTAGTTTACTAGTCAGTAATTTCTGTCAGATTTTATTATTTTTAATGGGTTTTGCTGTGACATAATATTATTTTTGTTTCATTCAACTTACTTTGGGCTAGCAGGTAGTCACAATATCGTTAAATCAAAGCATTAAATTGAGAGGATAATGCTTCAAGAGTATTTATCATTCTGCGAACCTTTTAAGATAACTTTATTGACAGGTTGTCCTAAAGCATGTCTTCGTAATAGCAAATGTGTGCGAATATTGAAACAATATCAGGTAGACCTATCTGAAACGTCCAGTGTCGCAGCTGCCATCATCGATCACTATCAATTTTAGGCACTAGATACAAGACACAAATAACCAATAATAATAATAAATAAATTTATTGTTTTCTCTCCACAAAGGTTGCCTTAAAATCTATGTACTTAAAACTATATTAAAACATTTGCAAGAAGCTCCTTTGTGGAGAGATTGGAGTCCGTACTAGGAAAGCCCTGTGTTACGGATCTCCAGGCCCTCCCCCCAGAGTATAAATTCCAGTTGTTATTGCAATATTAATAATACTCATATTAATTAAATTCAATTATTCAGGTATTTTTCATCACATTAAACATTAAATTACAATGAGATAACAATTCAAATAAATAAACAAATCACAACATTATACAAATTAAACGCAATGGGGATATAGAAATAACAGGCAAATAAACAATTAAGCAACAGAATTTAAACATTGTGAATGCGATAAAAGAGAGGAAAAGGTGGTTCTGTGCTTGGGTTACGGTTGCGAGTGCATATATGTATGTCTGGTGTGTAGTGATTATAGTATTCGTGCCTGAAGGGCGTGGGTGATGTGTATTTCGAAAACTTGGTTTGGGAGGTCTGTGTGCTCGAGTTTTCTTAAACTAATGTGGAAGTAGAGGGAAGTGAATATTGCGGACAAAAGAATATAGACCTAAGACAGGATGAGTAGTAATTCCTCTGTACCATCATAGTCAAGTTTTTGCAGCCATTTGAATAATTTTAATTAACAAGAAAGTTTGGGAAGATTGTATATTGACAAGGTTTTATTAATTTTACTAAACAATGTCAATCATAATCATTCTTTATTTGCTCAAACATGAGTACAGTACACACAACAAATTGTCAATATGTAAGAGATGTTAAAAAAAAAGTAAAATACAGAGCGTCATGTTTGCCTTTATAATAGCAGGCAAATCTTAATAATAGAATATAAATCAAAATAATAAAATTCAAAACAAAATAATAATTCCAAAATGTCATGTGAATCAATGATTAAAAAAATGTGCAAATGTTACATGTTACATTGTCAAAATATTAAATCAAATTACAGTTCTAGTTTGTCACGTTTAGTCAAATAAATTAAAAATGTCATATAAATGTTAATAAGAATACAATTCAAAATTGTCTTGCTAGAACGTCAGAACAAAAAAAATAAGAATATATAAAAATTTCAACATAATAAAATAATAAATCAAATCAGAATTATTAATATAGCAGTAAACTATTAAAAATATCAAAAATAATAAAAGCATTTTGATTAAACATTTTCATTTAAAAACTCATTTAGGTTATAATAAGCTTTAAACATTCATTATCATTCATATTGATTGATAGACTAAATTGGACTTCAAGAACTTGGCACTGCAAACAAATATGTTGTAGTTATCATTAGTGCTAAAATATTTAAAGTCCTTGGTGCCTACATAAATGAACATAACGATGCTTTAACAACGTCTTGAAAGTTAATTGTTTTAAATTGATAGTCTTTACAGATTAATGTAGCTTTTTAAAAACATCGAATACCGTTTAATGTATTTTTTATGCTTAATAATGGCATACATCAGATGTCTGCTCTATAGCTATAGACATTGTGCTGCTTATACTTATTACAACCAATCAGAATATGTTCATAGCAGAAACAACGCTTCCTGCAGCATTTAATGCCCACTCAACGTTTCATTGTATTCCACTCAAGACAAACGACCAGTCCAGAGTCTAAACAATAACTCGTATCCCATTCATCTCACTCGCAGACCCTCAAATGAATCATCACGGACAACGCAATCCTAAACGTCTAAACTCCGATGCAACAGTTATAGAAACGTCCCTGACAAGCAATTTATTATTTCAAAGTGTCCGAAAGGAAACGTTGCTGGAGTATCCACTAGTTCATTTTCATTTGTCCAACTAGTATGATGTCAACATTTTACAACTAGTTGTAACGTAGGAGTTCCATCGAGTTGTTTTAGCGAAATGAGTTTGTGTTCGAAATTCGGGCGATCTGTTAACTGTCGTGTCTCGTTGTGTATGTAGTTGTTGCAATGTCCTATAAACCTGCATGGTATTGTTGTTTGCACAGTACTTGAAATCACCTTGTCGGTGGTAACTTAAGACGCAACAAAAGTTCATTTACACACACAGCAGTCACGTCGCCGTCACGTCACTGACACGTCGCCGATTAGTCACTAATTGCAAGTGACTGAGACACGCCGGTCGTGACGTAACTGCCGTGTAAGGCCGGTGTCTTATTAATTGTACTGAACAAGGTGTATTTTTTGACCTAATATATTCTTACCACATGGTATATATGGAAAGTTTTAACAATTCCGTCTCTAGCAGAGGCCACAGAGGCATTTCCATGCTCTGTGTTTATTTGCATGTTACGTAAGCTACGAAGTTCGTTACAATACCTACGTATTTAAAAGTTCCAGTAGTTTTGCAGTATCAAAATGCAAGAACTACAAGGAGAGCAACAAAATATTTGAGTTTGAGATATTATTTGTTTATTTCAGCTGTAAAGTACGTCGCTATAGCAGATTTATGATATTGAGCAACTTTTAGTTAGCTGCTAATAAAAAACTTGGACTTTAAAAAGCGCTGTCTATTCCCGTTTATCATATCAGTTAATAATTGCAGCAATCGCAGTTAAATTTTGATTAAAATTTGAATTACTTTACGCTGTTAAACTTTATTAACAACTTAATGGTTTCTAATTATGTCTCAATATTGGTTAAAATATGATGCTTCAGTAAAGTAGTCTTAAACCAAACAGAGACCACCCCATCTATTCTCGTAAGTGCCATTCTCGACGCTTAGGAAGAGGGGATTATTAACAAGTCGATACTGAAGAAGAGTCACTTCTGCAATGATTTATTTTTATTGTTGAAATTGGTTCCTCTGCTTATTGGGTAACTTGCAAAAGTTGGGAATAGTCTCGCGGAAAAGTTTTTTTAACATAACCTATACCGTGTCCCGACCCTAAGTAACATGGGACAAGGGCAGGGAGATGATGATGACCTTTACTTTCTCAGTTTCGGGAATCCGGTTAGCATAACATCTGAATAAAAATATATAAATCTACATTTGCCGGAGAAGAACTCCCAGAGAAAGAACATTCACCATGCTTGCTCTCTTATGATTTCAGGAGCCTACAAGAAAAACTTTTTAATGACATTAATATTATAAAAAAACTCATTTACCAGAATACTACAATCCTCCTTACCTGGAAATCTGAAAAAATATATCTGTTAGGGAAGCCGCTAAAATTAAGCAAAGTAAGTATATTACTCAGTCCCGTCTGTTTGCGTCATAACAAGATAAAACTCTGTAGGCATTTTAATCTCACGTTTTTTGACTTAATAAAGTTTAAGACAGACGCCGTGCAATATACTTGTTATAAGGTACGTTTTTGGTACATATTTTTTTTTTGTGTATCTTCTTAAGTTGGAAAGTTTAGACTCTCCTAGTACGTATATTTTCCTAGGTAATTTTCTTTTAATTTAACTGAGGCGTAACTTTAACGAAAAAAGATACCTATCAAGCTTAAGATAGAGCACACGAATGTACAACAGTTCATCTACTTTAAGCAGTATTGACCCAGTATTTGACAAAATTTATGCCCATAAAGTTAAAAGTATTTATGAAATCCTACTTTATAATAATTTTGCTGAAATCAAACCAAATGACGTATTTAACGGTCACAATAGCTTATTACGATAACACCTAACATACTTTTTGCAACTTATTCTACACTTCAAGGAAGCTTGACCCATGTAACCTTTACAAATACATAGGTACCGGAACACGCCCCAAAATAAGAGGTAATAAAGAATATAACATACATACAAACATACAAAAACGCGTGAAAAACATAACCCTTTCCTTGTAGTCGAGTAAAAACAGCAATACTACATATTTAGATGTGCTTCACGGCTGTGCCAAAAAGGTTAATTTCACAGTAATACCAGACAGATGTATAACGTTGGTCTACCAATGAACCTTCAGAGACACTGGCGTAGCTGTTTCAAAGCTGCTACAAAGGTGTTTCAAACAAGATAAACATAGTCAAGAAATCATGTGTTTGCATCGAAAAGATTTTGAGTCAGTAGTTTTATACCCATATACATGTCTTCCTCTAGAGCAAGCTATGTTGGATAGTAGTAAATTCCCGTCAATAGTGTCATGGGTGAAATTGGAGCTTACGAAATCTCTTTGATCAGTCTTACATCAGATTCTTGCTTAAAATTGTGGTAAATTCTACAGAGATAATCTAAGCCATACATTTTAACCCGGCCTTTTATCATCTTCTAACTAACTTGGGAGTTCAGAAAAATCGTGCTCGTAAAAATCTACACAAGAATATTCCAATTACTTTTTATCAACAAACGCATACATCATACATAATGAACTCCTTCATTTAAAAACTACCCACAGAACTACTTTATCTGAATTTCATTAACATTTTAAGCTCCATTGTAAAAAGTACTGTTTTCCGCACTCAATAAATATTCCGCTTAATTTCAAATGCAAAAAGTTTTTAAATTTACATGAGTGGTATAATTTTTATGTAGGCATAAAGACTATTATATAAAAATATTGCTCTTTAATAAACAGGAAGATGTATCTACATGGCATATTAAACCAGCTTTTCGGGCACAAAACAATAGCACACTTTATATTTCTGCAATTATAAAGAACAAGTCATTGCTCGGTTTGCTGATGCGCTGAACTCGTAATCTGTGGTTTGATTCTCTTGTCATTCAGGGTTAACGAGTTTTTCATCTGGGCCTCATCAGAAAGCTTACTGTCACCCAAAGTGCAATGGAGAGGGCTAAGCTCGGCGTTTCATTGCATGATCAAATCAGAAATGTAGAGATCCGCAAGAGAACCACGGCTACCGACAAGGCCCAAAGAATTGCCAAACTTAAGTGGCAGTGGGCAGGGCACATTGGTCGCAGAACGGATGGCCGATGGAGCAGAAAGGTTCTGGAGTGGCGACCGCGAACCGGAAGACGTTGCATTGGTATGCCTCCCACCAGGTGGACCGATGACCTGGTGAAGGTTGCGGGGATCGCTTGGGAGAGGCCAATGTCCAGCAGTAGACGTCTTTCGGCTGATATGATGATGCGTATAAGCCCGGATTGTATCTAGATTTGTGCCATTTGGTAGCAACAGGCTCGCCACCTACTTCATTGGACTTAAACATATCTAACCATCTAAATGAGATTGTGCAATAGGTACACTTCTGTCTACCTTAGAGGAAAACAGTCGTGATATTATGTAAAGATCAACAACAAATAAGCATTATTTTCTTAATCTCACTGCTTTTGGTTGTGATAAAGTTTTTGAAACATTTATTAATGAAAATGTAAACCAAGAAACGCCGTCGTCTAATGTACTCTGAAAATTCGATTAAAACATTAAAGCCACAGCAACAATAACTCAAGGCTCATCTAAACTATTATATATACCCAAAACAGAACTTACTCCTTTGACATAAGTTTGACAATAGCTTGGACGTTAATTATGAAGTTTGATAAGAGTTAGAAATTTAAGCCGAATATAGTGTAGGTGTAATCTTAGCAGTTATAATAAACAGCAGTTTGGAAGTTGAACTATTGTCTCGCTTCGTAGGGATCTTCTTCATAATGTACACTAATGGTATTGAGTCTCCATTTTCGAGCTACTGGAAGGAAGATTTATTGATCCTGCTACATAGAAGACAAGCTACTTTGTCTTCTATGTTTATGAAAAATATTCAATTTATTCTACGGACAATATTGTCATTAGACCTGGATAATAATTAAACAAGGGGCTTTCGAAAAAGTAACTACCTAGTTACATCTGCAATAGCCATTGGACCATAACATCTGGCTAAGTTAAATTATGGAAGCGCGTGTTATCTCCGTTAGAATGTCAGTTTTTCTAGGCCTCGCCAATATATTCATACGGAGTTATCTGTGCAGTTATAAAAATGATATAGTTTGTTTTCTTTTTAACCAACTTCAAAAAAGAGGAGGTTCTGAAATGGACTTTATACTTACGTTTTTTTTGTATATTTGTTACGCGACTACTCCGCCATTGGTGGACCGAAATAAAACAATGTATCCTAGTCGTGTTTGTGCTTATTGAAATTTCATGAGATGTACTTTGGCTATAAATGATTTTCATGGTAATTTGAGGTACCAAATAAAAAGAGAAAAATTAAAACATTTTAACAAAAAAAATAAACCGACTTCCAAAACTAACTTTTTTTTCCGAAGTTGGTGTCTTTGGTACCTATTTTTTAAGTTAGTTTAATTTTTTTTTAATGTTTTATTTTTTTATATCTACTATATATTTTATTTTTATATTCAAAAATGTTAACCACAGCCCCCAACCCTTCATACTCGCCCAAGAAATTTCCCTTAAGGATTCCATTATCATCTGCAAAATTAATGCTTTAAAACCCAGAAGGCAATATTCCACAATCTCCCTAGAACTACCCACATGCGGTTCATATTTTCAACCGTAACCTGTGAACTGTAGCCTAATTAAATAGTTGAACCAGAGGATGCAGGGATCGTAAACTGTGTAGGAACAGTATGGGTATCACAAATCCCTCTTAAAAGGACTTTGATAACACTTTATGGAGTACAGGGGTGGAGGAATATCGCAACTAAACAGTCTTTATTAAAGTTTTAAGGGTGGCAACTTCGGGTAAGAAACTGAAGGAAATGTAAGAATATCTTTGCCGAGTTGTTTCATCGGAACGATTCGAGATAACGGCTTTCACTTATCTATTTATCGGTTTGTTGAAATTTTTGCTCGTTTTGGGTTGTGGACTGAGTTGAGTTTGGACTAATGCTTTACTGGATAATGATTCGTAAACAGGAATAATAATGCACCTACGGCTTATTTTTAGATAATATATTTTGATGCTAACGGTACAGTCAATGAATTGAGAATATGAAGTTGAAAACTAACCAAAGTTTACCTTTAAAGTAGCCGTTAACTAGTTCTCAACCGCAAGTTCACAGTTCATAAACCGAGAGTAAAACTTATACAAAATACCAAATATTTAGCATCTAAACATATTCACATGAATGTGGTTTATTGCAGTCAAAAATAAATCCTTTAAAACTACATATTTTCTAGAGCGTCCAATCCAAATATTATAAGAAAGTTAGGTTGATCATGATCGTACCGATTCATACGGCTGGATTCGTTGAGAGCTGAGTGCTCGAGAGTGCATTGCATTTTTTATAACTAGCTCCGAAATGCACTCGCCTAGGAAATCTGTAGCTCTGGTACCGGATGAAAGAGATTCTGTAATAATAGAAACTTGACGAAAGTATGAGAATGGTCGGGCTTTTACAGCTATTGCACGAAGTTTTTCATCATTTTACTTGATTTGATAACCGGTACAAAGTAAGCAAATTTTTGTTTTATCCTTCTTTATAATACATACATAAACTAACGCGTTTTCTCCCATGGATGTAGGCAGAAACTACAGAGTGCCACCTGCTACGATCCTTACATACTTCGTTTGCTTCACTCACATTCATACATCTAGTCATATACACACGCCGGTTATGAGTACTGCGTACCTGGGCTTTCTGAAGAACATCACCAATAAGGTCTATTTATGTCTTTCTAGGGTATCCCCTTCCAGCGTTTCCATTCACGTATGCCTTGTAAATACCTTTCGTTAGTCGCCTTTCATTATACATACACTTTTTAATTTTATTATTATTTCATTTATTCATTTTATATTCCATATTTTTACATTTTTAAATATTATTCTATAAAAAATAAAATAAAAAACATTTAAAAATACAAAAATAGTAGCCCACCGGTATCGGGAAAAGGGTCCAAGCTACCGGTGGTCAGGGCTCCTGAGAGAGGAACCTCCTAACGATACGCGCCGTGTCCAGAAGTACCGCTTTCTGGATCAAGCCCTTGATCCAGCTGCCTAACGAGAGCCTCCTCAGATGTTCGTCGAGGCTCTTGGCTATTATATATGCCATTGGCCGTAACGACTATCGGCACAATGATAGCTGTATTCACGTCCCACATGTCGACAACCTCGCGAGCCAGATCAAGATACTTGCTTTTCTTATCTCTCTCAGCCTTCACGAGGTTCTCATCATGTGGGACCGCTATATCAACAATCATTGCGCGACGCTCTAGTCGGTCCATCACCACTATGTCAGGCTTATTGGCAACAATAGTCCTGTCAGTGATGAGAGACCGATCCCAATACAACGTTACATTGCCATTTTCGAGAACTGGGTCGGGCACATACTTATAGTAAGGCACTTCCGACTCCACAAGATTGTATTTAAGAGCAAGTTGCTGATGGATAATCCTGGCTACAAGGTTGTGTCTATGCAAATAGTCACCGTTAGCCAGACTAGAACAACCGGAGATAATGTGACGGATTGATTCACAAATACCGGCATGACCCAGCCGTTGAAGGCGCGTACCTTGTTACCGCCCGATAAAAGACTATTTAGTACTCTTTTCAGGCGGCCAAAGAAGCGCTCCTTCAACGACTGTTTCACGTCAGTAGCATTGATGCCTAGTGCTTCCGACATACCCAAATACTTGTAAGTTTCGGTTGAGGAAAGGGATCGAAGGTGTATGGAATCCGAGAGTTGTATTCCCACGGATTCCATAATCTCCCCTCGCTTTACATGCATGACTGCACATTTGTCCACACCAAATTCCATACGGATGGCGTCACTGAAGGTTTCTGTTACCTTCAGTAGCTTCATCAGTTGCAAGTTGTTGGGGGCAAAGAGCTTCAGATCATCCATGTAAAGGAGGTGTGATATAACCTGACCACTTCTTCTCAACCGATAGCCCAGACCTGAACCCTCCAGCAGTGTACTGAGAGGGTTCAGGGCTAAACAAAACCACAGAGGACTCAGACTGTCGCCCTGAAATATTCCACGCTCGATCCTTATAGGTTCGCTGTTTTCCTGAATCTGTCGACATCCTGGATAGTGAAGGACCGTCCTCCACTGCCCCATACATGACGTCAGGAAGGCGCGCAGAGTTGCATCAATTTTATACAAGCACCCTCATAAGCCATGTATGTGGCACTGAGTCATAGGCCTTCTTGTAATCTATCCAACATGTCGCCAGATCCTTGCGGGAACGGCGAACCTGTTGGCTAATGGCAATGTCTATGAGGAGCAGCTCCTTAGTACCGCGGGACCCGTTCCTACATCCATTCTGAGAAGCAGACATGATGGCGTTATTGTCAATATGTTGATTAATTTTCGCTCTCAGAATGGATGTAAGGACTTTATAGACCGTCGGTAAGCACGTTATCGGTCTATAATTTTTAGAATCCGCAGTACTACCTGATTTGTGGAGCAGGTGGGTTATTCCTGTCGTTAGGAACTGAGGTAGCGATCCTGACTCTAAGGCAGACTGGAACTGAGTTGCCAAACGAGCGTGCGACCTTTGGAACCATTAAATCCAAAAGTTGTGCAGTCCGTCCGGCCCAGGAGATTTCCAGTTAGGCAACGGGCGAACTGCACGAGCCACATCTTGGGGGCTGATGGTAATTGCCCCCATTTGTGGTATCGGATCGCACGCTCGTTCGACCTCCCGAGTCCAGTCATCCTCGGTGTGACTGACAGGCACCGACCAGATATCGCGCCAGAACGAAGACATGGCGTCATTATCCGGTAGGTGCGTATCAGTCACACCTTGGTTGGGTTGCTCCCAAGCCCTATAAACCCACCTTTCGTTGCTCTGGAATGTGCGATTCTGAGTGTATCGCTCCACTCGCCGCTTGTACCGACGAATACGGTTTGCCCATGCATAGATTTTCTGCTTCAGGAAGTCGATACGCTCTGTGACGCGGGACATATAATCTCGAGAACTGATATCAGTCCCTGAGAACGCCCGCCTCACAAAGCACATCACTCTAGGGCGAGTGTTGCCCTCCCTGAAGCAGATAAGCTTGCCGATGAGTGCTCTAGCCTCACCGATACGACGCTCAATCCTGCACTGCCAAGCTGGTATAGCTGGTCGTGTAGCTCTGTCAGTTTTGGGAAACTTGACGTTAGCTACACGACATGCTGCTGCAGCCGCACAGTACAAGATCGAGTGGGTGTCGGCAAGGTCTTTGCTGCTATCAAAAACATTTGATAGCTGCGAATCTAGAGCACACACCAGCGCCCTATTTTTCTTATGCATGGGCAAACGAGGTAGTCGAGGTCTAAGCTCAGGCGGTGTGGAGCGATACTCGCTGAATGCACATTCCAAAGCGCTCCTCAAACGCGCATTGCATTGGGTACTTACAGATATAGCCCCGTCGTCGTCGTCCTCGCCAACATGGTCGGGTCGCGGTGAAACACTGGGTTGCAGTTGCACCGCGGCCGGTGGCAAGGCAGGTGAGACACGGCTACTCTGTGATTCCTCACGCAGTCTATCAAGTACGGCGTCATCCAGCATACGGTTACGTTGGATGACCCGCACCTGATCCGATAGACGTTGGGCCGACACGTTGACAGCTGGCTCAAGCACCTGAAACAGAGAGAGCATCCAACCACGGTACGCAGTCAGGTTACTTCCCCCGTCTGTAGCCCCAAAGTATGCGCGCATGACGTTTTCGTTAATCGATTGCGTCCATCGCATGCGCTGCACACTTCCACCGGGAGCGGGGACCCTGTCAGAGACCGATGGGCCTCGAGGTCCTAGGCTGTCCGGTGGCCGGCGTCCTCCCCGTCGACGCGTAGGTGGTGGTGTCGTCGGCGGAGAGAAGTATTCGTCGCTCGAGCTCGATGCAACTGCAGCGTCCAGGATCGCTTGACTCACGGTTGTAGGGGATCCCGGCGGCTGCGAGGCGGAGCTGAGCGACGAACCCGAAGATGTTGGGCGTGTGTTTTTGGCTCGGGCCTGGCTTCGTGTCAGCATTTTCTTCTCAGCTTGTCATTCTGGTTTATTGTATGTTGTATGTTGTTCATTTTAATTATAGTTTATGTTTTCTTCTTGTTGTTTTATTAAATATATATGTAGATATTATTTAAATTTAGTTTTATGTAGTTTTAATGGTGATATTGTTCGGATTCATAAATATATTCTAAAAAATTCGAAGAGCGAAGAAAATTTTAGTGTCACTCTTGACAAGCCAGGCCACAGATTATTATTATTATTATTATATACTTTATTGTACACCACAAAAATAGAAACATACAGAACAATCATTTTAGTCACTACTTCTTCTTTTAAAGCACAAGGTTGTTTTATTACCTCATTCTTCAATCTATCATATAAAGTTACACCACACATGCTTTGCAACGAGCGCATTTTTACTGCATTAATCCTACTTTCATGTCTTTTTTGCCATACCCAACCTTCACTTCCGTACATACGTGTAGGCACCAGCACGCTGCTGTTGTGAACGGCGAGTCCAGCTTCTGAAGACATCGACTTGCTGGTCACAACCGCATGTACAGCACCATTCACTTTATGCCCTGCATTCACTCTCCTTTCCACATCCTCACATCATTCTTTCATTCTTTAATAAAGTAAAATAATCGCTTATTTTTATGAACCCAAGAGGTAGTGTAGAGTAAATACATCGATGTAAAACATAACTCTCTACGATTCACGATTGACATCTTTCTCTTGAAAGCCAAACAACCAAAAATATAATGATCCCTAGCACAAAAAATACAACAGGTACATAATAATTAAATAGCCACTCTTAAAGAACTCTATGAAACGTACAAAAAAACAGAATAGACTTCAAACGCTGCAGGCTTTTAGGCGAAAAAACAGCTCAAACGGAATTCCGCATTCGAAAGATATCGAAAGATAAGAAAGGCAACCGGTCGGATAACGTTTAAGGACTCGGAAGGCTTTGAACGTACAGCTTACACAAAAACGTGGGTCCTCTTTAAACAATCCGACCCTAGGGTCCAAATTACATCCACTCTAGTGACGTCCAGTGCGGGCTAAGGTTGTTTATTATTTTGCGTATACCTTATTGGAGTGTTTAAATTAATGAAAATGTTTTGTAGAACAAGGGTTTACAGGGGTAACATGAGGCTGTACTTAATTGGATAAGTGAAAAGTCCAGGGAAGTGAACCTTCCAGGAAATCATCTGACTTATTTTATGTTGAAGTAGGTTATGGAATTTCTATTTTAGTAATCCAGTTTAACAATATCTCAGTGTAAACTTTTTAATTAAGGTGAAACGTTTTATTTTGTTCGTAATAATACATCCCGTTATGATTTTCTTAACAAATTGTATAAAATCAACAAATATTATAATAAATTGATATAACACGTCACTATTTCAGTAAAATAATTTATCTTTAATTAATTACAAACTTCATCATCATCGTTATTATTTTGGCCGAAAGAGGTCCACTGCTGGACTCCAGCCTCTCCTGTCCCACCAAACAGCCACAAGGTGGACGGATGTCTTTCTGAGGATCGCAGAAGTCCACTGAATAAATAAATTGCTGACTCACAAATAAACAAGTCGTGACGCATGCCCAATTTACATTAAAATAAAAGTATGTAAATGCGACTTATTACTCACATGATATGAACAAATTCTAGATATTATGGCACAACAGTAACGGCACCTATAATTACCATAAATCAATACGAAAAGATGCATTCACCCATAATACCAATAAATAATTTATAAGTTATATTGACATCTAAGCTGATTTCTCCGAGGGATGCAACAGGGGACTGCTCTGTGTACAGACTAACTGCCTAGTTTCAGATTATTGTTCTAGTACAAGTTATAATTTGATTGACAATATGTTGGCTTCTGAGGTAAAGTTAGCGGTATAGATCTTGTAGTTTAACGTTATGTTTTGTTGTAGAGTAAAAGTACTGATTTCAGTTAATAGGATTTCTATTATCTAGCATAAACAAGGTTGTAAATGCAGTAATTTTTCTATTTCTATGACATCACAAAATAATTTTACCTTAGTATGAAGAGGTAAAATTGAATGTCCGTAATCTTAGAAAGTACGGATTCGATCATGAAAAAACCGCCCAAGTGCGAGTCGGACTGGCGGACGAAGGGTTCCGTATCATTATCACAAAAAACGGCAAAAAAATCACGTTTGTTGTATGGGAGCCCCACTTAAATATTTATTTTATTCTTTTTTTAGTATAGTATAGCTTTAATAGCGACAACAGAAATACATGAGCTGTGAAAATTTCAACTGTCTAGCTATCACGGTGCATGAGATACAGCCTGGTGACTGACAGGCAGACGGACAGTGGAGTCTTAGTAATAGGGCCCATTTTTACCGTTTGGGTACAGAACCCTGAAAACATTTAACACAAAGAAAATGCACGGTTCCTGTGGAAGCTAAATCGCGGCAAAAAGGTAGTAAAAAAATAATATAAAAATATCAGAAGGACCAAATTGGATAAAAATTTGTGGACAAGTGTCAAATACTCTACTATTTAAAAAGTTAGGCTCTACTTTCTGGCTTCTCAGACAGCATTTTAGAAATAGTTTTAAAGTTCTGACAAAGGAAGCGTTCTCAAAGAGACAAAATAATGCAAGTTTGGTTTGGATTTTCATTGCCATCTAAAAAAATAAAAAGCCGTATGGGAAAAAAAGAAGAATTTCTTTCTTAGGATTATATTTTAAGTCTCCCCAGGGATGTGCCCTATCAGGCATTGCACAGAGGGGTTTCCGGGGTGGTATTTTGAGAGGTCACGGGGGTTTCTATGTGCTGTGCTGATAGTGATCACCGGGATGGTCTTAATGAGGTAAAAATCCCACACTCCATGATATTTTCCCCAAACCTTCAGGCGCCTTTTAAAGGTTACCAAGAGTTAAAAAAATATTTTGTCAGCGCTTTATAATTTTTTGTTTATTCCTATGTTTGCAAAGGCTAATCTTTGAAATGCGTGTATGAAATTCTTTCATTAATTGAAAGTTACATTATCGTCAACAATTATTGTCCTGGAAAACTCGGTTCTTGTAGAATAGACCACGGAAGCAAAGCTGCGAAATACATAATATATACCAAAAAAAATCAGATTCTATAATCTGATTTTTTTGAAGTAACGACTATTCGTTACTCCAATAACAGATAGTTTATTTTATAAAAATAACTTTCATTGTGAAAGTTCTTCTACTAATGTTCATTCTACCTACAGGTAACTATCACCTCATTATTTCTCTCTTAGCAACTCCTCAGCAAATCAAAGTTAGTCCTGTCTTGATAAATCAACTTGATAAGTTAGATTGCCAACTAAATAGATTTATGTATTGCCTGATTTGAATTCTAGCTATCTGAGCTATTCTGATTTGAGTTAGATCCAATTTTATTCGTTTTATTTTTATTAGTAGAATATCATGCCTTTTTGGCAATATTCATGAATGCTAAATAGCTCTATTATTGTGACAAATTCAAAGTATTCTGCTGCGTGTATAAAATAGATATACGCCTTGAGTGGCAGAAATGTGAATCCACGCGAGACAATGGCTTTCTTAATTGTTTCAGTATTTACGGCATTCAACCAGTTAAACATCATATCATATATTATTCTCTGATAGCAATTTTTTTAGGGTCAACAAGATGATGCAATCACTCCCATTCTAGCCTTAACACCTTCAACGTAAATAATCAGTTGTAAATTTGGTTTTACTCTACTTCCCAGAACTTTTCACAACATTTTCCTCAATAAAACTAATATGGGTAGGTAATCGTTAAGTGATATCTTAGTCAATATAATCTATTTCTTCTGCATATTATTGGAACGGAGTTCCTTAGCGCACGTTTATAGTTCTGATTTGTTTGCGGGTTGAGGGTGAACTGGAACTGGCTAGACTGAAAAAGTGTAACAATGAAAAAAAAGACACCTAAAACCAATCACTTAGGAAACTAAAACTTTTATCAATCGATTCAGCTTGCCGTCAATTTTCAGAATATTTATAAATTTAAGATTTAAATACCCTTTTTTATTCATATAAATAAATACAAATAATTTTTATAATTTTTGCGTTATAAGCGTGCTGCTTGCAGGACAGTACAAGCCAAGACCAAGATGCCAAGATAAAAGGGAGACGCCGAGGTGAGAGCAAGAGGCACACGAAGGAAACTGAAAACGTACGAGCGCGCGCTGACTAGACACATACAGTACCAACGCTAGCAGCCGCTATTGTGTGTTTACACAGAGCATCAGCTGTGTTGTTGTTATTTCAGTTTCGTCATATTTTACGAAACTGAAAGACTGTAAATTTAATGAATCGAACTTCGTTCTAACCGCATGCCCATAAGGCGCCTCTGTCTTTTTTTATTAATACTTAACGCCTTAGATATATTCGTTACCATTTAACAAAAGATGATGGAGAGATATCATAATAAATAAACAAAAGGACCAACCCGTCACAAAAGGACCAATTCCAACACTCCAATTTTAGAAAGTACCTTAAAATTTTTCCCAAATGAACCCGAAGTATAATCCCATTCATCATTTTAATTTCGTCTGACCGCAATAACACAACCTGTGACCCATATCGCCGCAGTAAAAGGTTCACGACGAGCTGAAGGCACATAAAGTAGGGTTTAGAGGCAATTAGCCGATAGTTCATCAGCACTGGCAATATAGTGAGTTTTAAGACAGACGTTGTAAGTGACAAGCGGTTAAGATAGTGTTTTCTTTTTGAAGAGAAAAGGTTTTGCGTAATTAACACAAAAAAAATCTCTTCAACTGTTTCATATTTTCCACTTGTTAAGAGCCATAGCAAAAATATGAATCAGCTTCATTACCGTGCGAGGAAAGTTTTGCTATCTTAAATCAGAATAGCATGCATCGAGAGTTTAAAAAAAATATACAAATATCTCTTTACGCTAATCGAGTAGTCAAGCTTTCTAACATCGCCCCAATGTTTATGATTCAAAACCAATGTTCTTCCTTAAAAGTACCGTACAAACATTTCCTGTAATAGATCTCACCTGCCAATACTAATGCACTACTGCGATCTCAAAACTAAGGAAGCCAGCTGGTTTATTTACGTTTGTGGGGAAAATCACGTTGTACCATTAAACGTAATACGCCAAATAGGAGTGTGTAACTACTCCTATTTCTAACTCTTTGCAGTATTTTATACTTTAATGCAATGCTCTGGATTTTTCTCTCTCCTTTTCCCGTATCTCCTTCTCCTTCCTCCTTGATCATTTTGATTTGTAAAATAATAACTACTTTGGTAAAAAACTGCCGTTCGGTGGGACTGCCTCGTTGGAATAGTGGTAGCAAGTACTAGTGCTGAGTATTAGGCCCATCGATTCCCGGGGCGGGAAGTATCATTGTATATTTCCATCTGGATTTTTTCAGCAGCTGCAGTCCGAAGTTTAGATTCGTGCTCGGTTGATGACAATGTTCGCAAATATGATAGACATATTTATATTTTTGTGTTAATTGTTGAGAGAGAGCAGGCGGGCTGTAAATCAGCGTTATCCAGCGTTGTGACCACGCTACACGCTGGTCAGCATTAGCTGAGCCCGCTGCTTTTACCACACTGAATGTACTCTTATTGCCACATCTGTGTTTGACACTATTTAGTATTAAGATTGTTCACGTACAGTGTTTGGTAGTAAATGTGTTTTTTTTTCTTGTTCTGATAGGCTCGCTCCGTGTTACTTGGGACTTAAATCTAACTGGCAAAATGTTGGTGTTCTCCCCTATCTGACTCATAGAGTACTAATACAGGAGTAGTTTATTTATTTATTTATTAGTACTGGCCAACCATCAATTACAAATACTGGTACATGTTAAATTAAAGTATTTATATCTAACGTAAGTATTAAAATTTCTTAAAGATTAGCATAACCACCGCATGCCCCATAAAATAATAAATGAAACAAATTAAACAAAATTAAAATCTAAAGTAAACCTTTAGTCGAAGTTAATAACAAAATCAGAGTTAAAATCGAAATTAAAATGTTATATTGGGTAAAAGAAGCCAATCTATAAGAGAAAAGGATTTATCTGAATCTGTCTGCTATAAACATAAAAAAAGCTCTCGAGTGAACTCCTTCAGTTAATCTGCACTAGGATCATACTTGTAAATTGACCTAATACATCTTACAACGAATGTAAACTCGATGTAAATAAAAAACTATATAATATTGTGAAATGGCATTTTAACTATCAGGATATTCAAATTCGTTCCCCATTCATCGAGATTCTGTGATAAATAAATTTGTTTTGGCATGAACACGGCTCGCGTGGCAATGTCAAATTGTACTGTAATAATAAATTGTTATTTATTGGTACCCGGTAGAGGTTTATTATGTTTATGCGATATGTACTGCAGTAAAGAGTTCATGCTGAGATTGCATCGCAATTTACTAAACTATGGAGTTCTAGCCCATTTTTATGTTGTCTTGGGGAACGCTTTAAAAAGCGCCTGGACTTTTTGAGAAAACACCAGGGACTGTGGCATTTTTACCTCACTAAAACCACCCCCGTGACCTCTTAAAAGACCACCCTAGAACCCTCTTTAGAGTTTCAGCGCTACAGTATTTATTAACCTGAACATAATAATAGCTGTGTCTTAGAAAAATATAGTTTTGCCTGTTAGCACTTTGTAGACATTTCTTCTTGCTATGTGCCTGTCATTTTTGACCGTGAAAACGTTACCTTTCAAAAGTTTTCGATTAATAAATAAGTCCCTTCTGCTGCTGCAGACAGTTGCAACGCGTCAATGCAACAACTTGTTTTCATAGAAATTGTTTAATCTCTAGAACAATGTGAATGGCATTGTTGACGCATTGTTCCGTCCTGTTTGTCTGCAGGACCCATACTTCATTTAAGGTAAGTTTGTAGACTAACATAACTTTCTGTTTTTAAATTCTCTTTAACCGAAATCCTTTTCGAAGGTTCCTTATAACTTAGACCAACATACCGATAGCTAACGCAATATTCTTAATACAGTTTGTGACGACAGCTCGCACCTCCGACTGTTGCTAACACGTGGCGAAGCTATAAACTTGTCGAATACCGAAATAACATAATAATACTTGGAAAATACCGAGCGGTACAAGTTTTGGGAGATAGATTTAGATATTGTGATAAAGGATTGGGTTATTTTTTGTTCAGAAGATTAAATAAAAGTTGTTGGATAAAAACTGTAGCACTATTATATGAAGTTCACTACGAAGCTCACTAAAATGATTGAACGCAATAAATAATTGAAACCAAACACACTTTGTTTTAGTCAACACTGGTCTAATTTAGTCTTAGATGACTATCGTATTCATTAGTAATGTTTAGGGATATCACCGTCATTTACTAAGACAAGATACGGCGACTGAATAAGATATATCTGTATGTTTTTAGCTATTACGGTCGAAGGAAAATATCTTAAAATTCAAGGGTTTTTTACACAATACACACGTATCAAAATAACTTCCACGAGTGACATGCAGATCTACGTTCATTCCCTAGACTAGACATGCACTTTGATGCAGTTTATGTGTCCACCAGCGTTTGAATTTATGAGTGATTCGTGAAGTGATTGAAATGTAAGCTAGTCAGTACGGTGGTAGCTGTTTTATGCAATATATTTTTGCAATATTTTTGTTTGAAAGTTTATTTGTCTATCACCAGTGTACGGTGACTTAAGAATGTCTTCGACTGACCACTTTACCAGCTAGACGATCATTAATAAAAGATGTTCTTTGCTCCAACGATTCACTGTCCAAGCATCTAACTGCTTTGACATTGAACTATTGAACCAAGAAAATACTTTATTGTTCGTCTTTAAATCGAGACCATCAATAGTGCTGGCTTTTACAAAAGGAAGTTCAGTATCTCTTAGAAATATACTTTTTGGACTTCAGATTTCTGAATAGTCGGTAGCCAAACAACCACCTGTCTGCTAAGAGCTGTAGTAAGTTGAGTGCATTCTACAAATAATATATACATAAACTCGAGCTTTTTTCTCATAGGGGTAAGCAGAAACTACAGAAACCGACTGGTCACGGTCCTTACAATACTCTTTACTTATACAACTGGACTTAAACCAAGCCTGTTGCAAGTACTATTCACCTGACTTTTCTTTTTTCTCTTTCTAGGCCCTAGATGGGGTCTGGCTGTTTGTGTATATGAGTTTTAATGTTTGTAAACGCACAAAATATACTGCAGAAAATCCTGTTGAAGCACAAAATAAAAATAAAATATACAGTAAGTAGATTCCAGCCTATTATTTATTTATTTATTATTACTTTATGCACACAAAGGAACAAAGGCGAATTTAATGCATTAGGCATTTTCTACCAGTCAGATTTTGGGTGATACAGAAACAAGTAGTGACAGGAGTGTGTTAAATCACTGATTTATTTTTACTTCGCTAGTTTAGGACAGCATCGCGCGTATGCAAACGCTGATGTTGCTTAACCTGCTTAATGTTACGAAATGTTCGGGTTCACCGTACATAGTAATTAAATCTCTTTATAATAATAGTTTAGAAGTACATAGTATCCATATTGATATTGATGAATCCCTGAAAGTATTTACCTACATACCTACATCTGTGTTGAAAAGTAATTACTCGAGCAATTTACCCGTAGATAAGCATCACACCTGCTCTTCAACCAGACTGAGACTTAGCACCTAAATCTTAAGAGATAAAAAGTACCAGGTCTTTATAATGAATGACCCTAATCGTTCACGTTGACGTCACGTTTTTTGTTTTACATTTTTACTTCGACAAATGATGTTATTCCATGAAAAATGGGACGCTTTTCTGTAAATCCAAAGTCAAAATATAGGTAGAAAACGTGGTCTTCAATGATTTTCAGAACACCTCTAGGTACTTAAATGAACCCTACCACAATAAGGGCCCGACCCTCCAGATTAGGTGTTAACTTTTAATTTTCAGACGATCCTATCAACTCGTCAATGACGGAATTTGGTCCTAAGGTACAATCTGTAGGTAACTTTGACCTATTCCTGAGAATTTAATAACTTTAAACCTTATTTGAAACTTAGGTATTTGGCTTCTGTCGGATATTTAACAATAAATATTAGATTTTCACTGAAATTCTCGATCTTTCTTTGTAAAATGGACGGTTCTTTGTTAAGATGATGCTTTTGGTGATGTTGTTCATTGGAAAGAGGCCATTAGAAATTAAAACAAGCACTATTTTTAAATAATGTTTGTTTTAATTTCTGTTGTACCAACCAATAGTATTTTTATCTATAGAGCGTGAATTTTTCAAAAGGGCGTAGATGGACAAATCCGAAACTGGTGTTATAATACAATTTTTTTTCCAAAATCAACGGGCTTGATTACTGGCTAAGAATATAGAATTTTCAAAAAAATTATGACTTAGTTTAGTTTTCATCAAAATTGGCCCCGTGACTCCTTTGATTATTTTTCGCTATTCCTCACGGATGCTGTTTTGGCCATCCACGCCCACTTGGAAAACTCACCCTCATATTATTATTTCTTTATCAATTCATGATCAGACAATAAGAAGAGGAGCTCGTGGCTTAATAATAACAGCCGCACTGGTCGATCATCAAGGTTAAGCAACGCTTGACGAGGTCGGTCCGTGGATGGGTGACCATTTCAACATACCGAGTTTCCTCCGTGCCTCGAAAAGCACGTTAAGCCGTTGGTCCCGGCTGTCATTTGAAGATATTTGACAGTCCCTACGAGTAGTCAGAAGCTTGAGATCTGAAACCAGTCTTGCCAAGGGGTACCGTGTTACCCAGTTACTGGGTTATGGAGGTCAGATAGGCAGTCGCTCCATGTAAAACACTGGTACTCAGCTGAATCCGGTTAGACTGGAAGCTGACCCCAATATAGTTGGGAAAAGGCTAGGCAGATTGATTGATCAGACAATAAGAAGGAACATAAAAGAGACACAAAAAGTGATGATTATTTAATGTGCGATAAACGATACGTTTAAGGACCATTGCTGTACAAAAACCGAACAAACAAAATGATTTATTCTGACTCGTGCTGAGCCGGAGCAGAGTGGAAGGTTAAAACACAGTAGGTAAAAGATTAATGATGCATTAACTTTGAATCAAGTTACTTTAAAGTTGTGAGCACATGAGCGGTACCCAAATTGAACAGTTAGGCACTTTACTTAACTTGAATTGAACTTTATTTGTACATGGGACAGCTTGTACATTGTTCATGGTACATGATGAAAAGTTTCTGAGTCAGGTTGAGTCAGAAATAATTAATTTCGCATGGCAGGCTTTAACTACCAAAAACAACTCTAATAATCCCTGCGAAAAAGGTGAAATGTGTGTAAATACATTAAAAAAAACTCGCCGAATACAAATTCCCCTTTTTTTAAAAGTTTAAAACTTTCTATTTTTAACCGACTTCCCAAAAAGGAGGAGGTTCTATGTTCGACTTCAAGTTTGTTTTTTTTTTTTTTGTGTATGTTCACCGATAACTCCGTCAATTGTGGACCGATTTTGAAAATTCTTTTTTTGTTTGAAAAAGTATGTTCCGAAATTGGTACCATTTTAATTTGGTGAATATCTGATGTAGAACTTCGGAGATATACAACAGAACTCTTCAATAAATAACGGCAAATCTCTCGGGATTGCTGCAATCGCATGTCTGTTTGTTGTTTATAACATTTCATAACATAATAAGACACTTGTAAGGTCAGTTCTTGAATATGCTTCAGCGGTTTGGAATCCCCAGTATGCAGTTTATATTGAACAAATTCAAAAATTGCAAAACACATTTACTAAGCACTTGAGTTGGCGATTTAACTCTGGAACTGATCATAAACCTAGGCTTCAGAAATTGGAGGAACGCCGTGCAGAGCGAGATCTAGTATATTTATATAAAATTATTAGAGGTCAATTGGACTCTCCTTATCTTCTAAGCAAAATAAGTTTTGGATGTCCACGCTTAAATGCACGCAGGATAACTCTCTTCCAAATTGGTTTCTCCCGAACCAATTACGGCAAGAATACTTTTATTAAAAGAGCATGTCGTCTGTACAACGACATAATCTCATTAAAAGAAAATCAAGATTTAGATGTTTTTCACCTTTCTCTTCCCAAATTTAGATTTTACATAAGAAATATTTTGGCAAATAAATTTAATTAATATAATGTTATACAATAAAATAATATTAAATTTTGACTTCATTAAACTGTGTGAACTTCTGGTTGTTGTAGCACTTAAGTTAATTTACTTGAATATTAATCTGTGGAAACTGTTTCTGGATTGTGTTGAACTAATTTGTATGCTTATGTTTGTTATTGCATCTGTTTGTTTCCCAAATAAAATAAAATAAAATAATATCACGCCAGTTTGCTCTTAAGGGGTAACCAGATCTTTCATTTCACCGGTTATGTTCAAGTTTCATGAAATCTATTCTGGCGAAATAGTTCCCTTACTAACTTGCCTATTAGGTACGTACAACTAAAAATTGAAAAATAAAAAAAAGTCGGTAGTATTTTTTTGCAAAAAGTTTTTTTTATTTTGGTTTTGGGTTTACTCTAGGTCATAGGTACAGAGACAGAGTCGACGATGGAGTGAGCTTACCCAGAAGAAGTCTGTTCACTCTAAATTTGAAGAGATTCGGGTTGAATAAAACAAAGGCACGAAATGAAATAAGCGGCTTAGCAGATAGGCTCGGATAAGCAAGGAAATATAATCTGGCTGACTCGGCAACCAAATCTACGAGATCTTCATCCGCTTCGGTTTTCAGTTGAATACTGCTTTCCTAGGTTCAAAAGCAGTATTTGAAATTGTAATTAAAATGCACTTATTTTTTTGTTTTAGAACACTTTTCGGTTTAACATAATTTGACGGCTCTGCAAATGCAGCAGTGCAATTTTTAAAGTTAATATCGAACTGCGAAAATGATTCATTCAAATTGCAGTCTAGATATTTATTTCTATAAATTGGTTTTTGGTTTAAAGAAATAATTAAAAAAAAAGTAAGGTGTCGGGTTTATACTCGTGTATATGACTACTTTGAAAAGAAACACAGATACAAACACAGGGATATCTTTTAAAGCCCAGACATTATATTAGTCACTTGAGGATCATGCGTATTATTGTCTGAGATTTGAGAGGACCTGTTCAAAGTGGACGCATTTGTCTGTAACCATTAATTTAGGTCTAATGACCAAGATTCAGGTCCTATCATTACGTAACTAGACCTAATTAATTACTTTTAATGACTCAGAAAAACAATAGGTCTATTCTAGTATTCCCCACAGGCTATCAAACCTCATAATTAAACCTCATACCTCATAAGTATCACTAGGGCTTTATTTTAACGCCATTAATTTTTATAACATCTAATGAACGTAAAGGATTCCAATAAAGTTAGGCATAATCATAAAATACCGCATTATGTAACGATGCTATAAAATTACTATTATAGTTCTGATTTACGGCTATTCTAATCTCTTCTTTCATTGGTCGTTTCTGAATACAGCTTGAAAAAGGGCCTCGTTTGATCTCGTAACTCTTCGGGCAAAACCCACCAAATCTTGCAAATAAACGAAGAAACGGAAACAGGAACACCGACTTCTGAAATTTGGTTGTATTCCGGTTGTATTTTTTTGTAAAAGTTTTTTTACACTTTTTATTTGTGGTACATTATGGACCAGTTCTATATTTAGGAACCTATAATCCCCAAAGTGATATATATGCCAGAATAGATTAACCCAATAACATGACACTTGAACAAAACCGGTGGAATGAGAGTATACCAGGGTGAACTGTATACCTGCGTACCCTTTCTGAGCGTACCAGTGTGATGTTATGTTATGAAATGGTGTAAACATTAAATAGACTGCAGCTATCCCGAGGGATATGCCGTATTTTATTGAAGATCTGTTGTATATCTCCGAAGTTCTTCATCAGATATTGATGAAATTTTCCAACCAAACCAAAAGAAATCGGTTCACCTAGCAAAAAGTTCTGAGATAAAAAAAAACAGTCAAATTCATAACCTCCTCCTTTTTGAAGTTTGTTAATGAGTTATAATCATCATCATTCATCTTCCTCCGGTTCCATGCACATGAAGTAACGGTGCAACATCTATCTTAAAACTGCACTACAGTATTTTGGTTTGTATCTTTAAAACTGGTAGAATAACGCTATAATATAAATTAAATGAAATAAATAAGCTAGGGGTATATATATACCACCCACCTCTTGCCATTATGTTAAAGTCAGACAAAGTCAAACTGGACTGCTACGGAAAAATACCCAATATCAAGTAACAGGTAATTTTCACGTATCTACTGAAAATCATGTACCAAAGAATTTATGATTTTGTCAATTTGTCAATGTAAAAACGTAGAGTAGAAACTGTTGCAATATGTCGAGATATAAGTGCATGCTGTAAAGTGCTTGAAGTGCCGGCAGATATTGCCTGAAACTATTCATTGCAGAGTATTCTCTAGTGAGATTTATTGCGATCTTTTGACGACGCTTTCTTGTCATAATAAAGATTGGAGTAGTATTTTTGAGATTATAAGTTTGACATTGTTTGCAGCTGCAAGGTTTTTAATTATAACCGCCTACTTTAATCGTATTTTATTAAAAAATTCAAGGTTTACATCCTGACTTTCATGTATGAAAAATAAAGTACTTTGAAGTATAAAAATTATTACCCTGGAAAATGGATATAATTAAAGGTGATCCGTAGTAATTAGGTCGTAACTCGTATTAATATTAAAATGTTACTTTTTCCAATCAATTTCTGTTTCACGCCAGCGCGATTTGGAAAATGGAAGGTTCGAGGCGAAATTGGAAATCAATCCACTTGAAATTGTTCAGCGTGATTGAAACTGGAGTGTTCTTCCTTTATTTTATACTTGATACTGGTTATGCCTTGATAAAAGTTTACTATGAGGTACACGGTTTCTGAAAGCTCTTTTAGTGGAATCTGCCTGTACATTCAGTAATTTCTCAGTGAGAACATAGGTGAAGTAAAGTGTCATTCTACGTGACGCTACGGATTTAAACTTCATTTTATCTGAGTTTACATGGTAAGATGGTAACAGAATACCACTGCTGTTCTCATAGAGTTTTGTCATGTAACTTACAATTACAATGACTCTCGACTGTTTTGGAGCCATATTTATCACACTTAATATTATAAAGGCGAAAGTTTATGAGTGTGTGTGTATTTGTATGTTTGTTATTTCTTTACGCTGAAATGGCTGGAAAGATCTTGATGAATTTTTCAAAAATATTGTAGTCAGGAATAGCACATAGGATATTTTTATCCCAGGAACATATTAATGTCCCTAGGGCAATTTTTGATTTCCACGCGGCGAAGCGGCTGGCAGAAGCTAGTACAACATAATTTGATCACAAATCCCCAAAGAACATAGTACATAGTGACTCAAAAAATATTCAAAATAATCAATTGGATTCTAAAATTATAAATCACATGGCATCTTAAGAACATAACGTCACCAAACCGATTCAAAGTTATTATTCTAAATTCAACTGCTAAAAGTCGGCCTAGAAGTAATTGGTTTCTTCATTGAATTCATAATAGATGAGTTATTGAAATCAATTAAACGAACTTTAGTTATGGATAACGTTTTTGGATGATCTGGACAATTTGAATTGAAGAGCAGCCTGTAGGACAGAGGGGTAATTGATAGATTTTGGTTAAAGTTAATCAAAGGTTGTTTTTGATTGATTGGGGTGTATTGATTTCCTTTCACTTGTTACTTTAACAACTATATATTATAACTAGCGGACGCCTCGCGGTTTCACCCGCGTATTGCCCGTTCCCGTGGGAATACAGGGATGAAAAGTAGCCTATGGCTACTTTTTGTATCACCCGGGGATAGTGTAGCTTCCCAACAGTAAAAGAATTTTTAAAATCGGATCAGCAGTTTTTAAGTTTATTCGTTACATACAAAACACAAGCCCAAAATACAAATATTTCCTCTTTATAATATTAGTATAGAAGTATAGATAGAGATAAGATAAATTAAAATTGGAAAAAACAGGCATTTTATGTTTACTATTGGTTTGATTTTCAAAACATTTTAATCATACTTTAACACATTTAAACAGGTAACAATAATTACAGTTCCAAAATCTCAAGCGTAAAACCAATTGGCGGTTTATAAAGGATTTACAACTTGTAGGTTGTTGTATGAAGTTTAATTAAAATCTAAATATATGTTGACAAGCTTTTCTATTAGTTGCCTCAGCAAACGGACGTTAATAATGTAAACCTAATAAAAAATAATAAAAGCAAAAAAAACAAATCGTCGTAAAGCAAAATAAACAAAAATAAAATTAGTAAAAAACATCTACAGCTTTTGTTATCGGCTTGCAAAGATGCCAACATAATTTTAGTAAGAATCAAAACAAATGAAAATGTATGGTCAAAAACATTTTTCATATCGTTCGCCAAATATCGAGTAAACATACTGTTTAAAAAATTAAAAAATATAATTAAAAAAATCGAAAAATCCGACTGCTGAAAAAGCGAACTATAAAGACGTAAACAAGAAGAAATTCATGCTGTGCAGTCGGAGGATACATTTTCGCGAGCTGACTCGCGACTATTAGACGTATCCGCCGACTGCACAGCATGAATTTCTTCTAGTTTACGTGTTTTTAGTTCCCTTTTTAGCAGTCGAGCTTTTTGTTTTTTTTTAATTAACTTTTTTTATTTACAACTTCTTGGTTATTTTTTTTAGAATTAGGTATTTTTAAACATATAAGTGTCATACATTTTGGAAATCACCTCTTAAAACCCTTTATTTTGATACCCCACACGATGGGTTTTGAAGGAAAAAAAAAATCCCCCGTCAAAATGGCGCCCAAATTCCGTCACTTTTTTCTTTTCCAATTTTAATGTAGCCAGTGACACTCGCAAGGTTAAGACGAAACGATTGACGTAAGAATCATCAAAATCGGCCAACGCGTTTGGTCTCTAGAACGCCACATAGGAACAAACATAAATACATAGACTGCTAAACACATTACCCTCCTTCGGCAGTCGGGTAAAAAGGAACCTAAACTGCAACAATCATTGTCCCCAGAACAGACACAAGCGTGTTAGTTTTCCCAGCGAGATCTAAGATAGATTATCTTGCGACCTTGAACAATCTCACCGACGTCGCCAACTTCGATAGATCTTGTGATACACAAGAATAGATTTCTCTTGAAGATACATTCGTGAAGCTAAACAACATCATGTCGTTCTACATAGAAGCTACTGCTTTGTATTCCATCTATGTTGTGATTATTTTCATGTCAGTCTTTGTCTTCTTGTCCGGTTTTATTAGTAGCCTACGCCATCTGTTATCGTCATAACTGCAGCTCTTAATTTTGGGTCTTAATCGCTGAATTTTATAATTTTTTTATGGCTATACGCTATACGGGGCAAATCGCATTTATAAGCTTGATCGTTGGAGTTATATTATGTAAATACGTACTTTCAACTGAAGGCGTATAAAAATAGTTTAGATTGAAATATGACTTCCTCTTAACTTCTGCAGGCCTACTGTGGGCCTGTCGTTGCAGACAAGATGAAGTATAAATCACTAACTGGCCGTCTAAGGCTCGCGCGGTAGCCGCGCGCTATGTAGATAGGGTTGCCGCGTGCGGCGGCTCGAGCATGCCCGCGCTCGAACGTGCTGCAGGGCGAACCGCTCGTAGTCGGTTTTTGAGATTGCACCAAAGGAGCTTCAATCAACCGCTCGCGCGCAGTTGGGATGGTGGTCAATTTTGTGAATTGCGCGGCAATACACAGAATGAACAACGAAAAGTGCCGTCTATATATACGATTATATGATGCTAACGACTTGTTGTGGATCAGCCAATTTCCCCTAAACCACAATAAATCGCTGAGGCATTATGCGTTGGTAGCTATAGGTAAAAAAATAGATTTGCCTATACCTGAATCAAAGAAAAAGAAAATTATTACACTTTAATGATATGGCTCGCGCAGCAAATGAACGTCTACTCCGGTCTTACATTGGCTCGCGCAGCTGCCGCGCGTGGCTGGTTGTTTGTTACTCTTTCACGCAAAAACTACTAAAAGGATTTGTATGAAATAAGGCTCACAAATAATTTTAATCAAACTAGCGGATCCGGCAGACGTCGTCCTGCCCGCCGTTTAGGTGAAGGTCAGTGACATACCGACAGCAGCGCCACCTATCGGACCCAATTGTATTTTCAAATCATCTAGGAACCCATTGAAATATACACAGAAAATTTCATCAAAATCGGTCCACCCGTTAAGGAAGAGTTAGATGACAAACACACGTACAGAAGAATTATATATATTAAGATTAACAAATTGTATACTGGTGTCCATAATATACTGGTAATTCTTTGAGAGACTATCACGGGGGCGGAGCCGCGGACGGCAGCTAGCGTAAATATCTAGTGTAATAACAGTCAATTTTATTTCAACTACGTTCAATCTAATCACGCAAATCAATATTAACACGTCACTATAGATAATAATCACAGAGCAAACCTACAGTCTATAATGAATTCGGAAACAGGGAAATTGTTAGGTTTGAAATTGTTATAAATTGATGAAATTGCCGTACGTTGGATTTGCGTTTGGTTATCTGTCAATAATTATGCAAAACAACCCGATGTGACCTTTCATCATATTGTCAATGCATGTAACCTCAAATACACGTAACATGTAATTATGAGTACAGTTCAGGCCAAATTTGGTTTATCAGGCAAATTGTCAATTACGATACAAATTAGTAACGCGCACAGAGAAAGTTTGAAAATCAAATATGTATGAAGAGAAAAATGAAGCGGATTTAAGAAAATTAAAAATAAGATCAAATGCTAAAATTCGACTGCTGAAAAATCAAGCTCTAAAAAGTATTAAACAAGAAAATGTTCTCATCTGAAATTGTTATGTACAAACTATTCGACATGTATCGGGTATAAAATAAACAACTTACATGTAATAAATATGTTATTGTAATTCATACATTTTCATAGTGGTGTTCAGAGTAAAGATTTGTAGGTCGAGGATTCGAACACAGGCGGGGCAGTGTGTAAATTATTTCATCACCACTGCTCTCAAAAACGGTGAAGGAAAACATCGTGAGGAAACCGGAATGAACTAAAATTCGAAGACATGTGACATCCACCAACCCGCACTGGGCCCGCGTGGTGGATTATGGCCCATCCTCTCTCACAGAGAGGAGGCCTGTGTCCCAGCAGTGGGAACATTAATAGCAGCATTAGATTCAAAACATCTAAACTCCAATGTGGGGTATTTTGCTTTTATTCAATTATCTCAATTAAAATGTACATAGAATAAAATACTTAAATAACAATAACTACCTATATATACAGTTAAATAAAATAAAACTACGAACGCTTATAAAAAGGCAGGTGTCATAGAGCGTCTAAAAATTCGTCTACATCGCTGTCAACGTGAAAAGTGCCCAGAACGCTGGCAGCATTGCCACGTTGGATGGCAATGCTGATTCTCTAGCCAAGGAAAAGCCCAGCCCTCTGGTCACGTGAAGAGTCGACTAACCGTTTGCTGACATCTCGAAATACTCGAAGAGCACTCAGACCCCATGGACCTAATGTTTCAACCCCAAACGGCTCAAATATATAACTTCCAATAAGGTTGTTGTAATTGCGCCATTTGAGGTTTTCTGCACCATCAGTAGCTGCCCCAGCACAGCCCGCCGTGCTAAGAAGATGGGATGGCGCAAGGTTGTCGACACATGTTGCATCCCACACCAAAGGCCTACCCACCTACCAAGGCATTATGCTCATCCCATCTGGTCTCTTCCCATCGTCGCGCGCCAAGCCATTGGGTTCTAAAACAGCTGGCACCTCGGCGGTGACAAGAGCTCGACGTATGATGTAATTAGTGCTGGCGTGCCGTGCTAACTGACCAGCGCTCCTACTGCAGGATAGGCCATAGTGTCCGAGGCGGTCAACTGCTTCACCACATTGACAACGATGTGGAGCTCCGCTGGGAGCACCCAAACGCAGACATCTAGCGATCCGGAAGGTGTTGTCACTCAACATAGTACCTATTACCACCATAGTACCTATGTTGAGTGACGGTAGTGCCTGTAGCATGGTATGCCTGTACATTTGGGGTATTTTTGAATAAAATAACCGTCATAATATTGCACTTTATATACTTTTTATTTTAAATTATATACTTTCTATTTATTTTATATTATACATTTTTTTATTCATTAGTTCAGAACCTACAAATTAACATCATGTTCAGTATCTATTTTATTTACCCACGTCCGTGTGTCACTAGCGTGGTGCCAACTGAAAATCAGCACTAGGTGTCTGACGCCCAGCAAATGATGAATTGGAACCCTTTCAAAACCAAAAATATTTCAATTAAACCTTATAGGTACTTTTGAATTTAAAAAAAAACGAAAGATTAATCTAGTTGCACATTCGCAAGCGTCAGTAGGTTTTAATGGAGAATTATGTGCAAGAAACTCCACCTACACTCTTATTATTTGTATTTGGTTACATCATTCTTGTTAAAAAATTACATGTATGTGAGAAACATGTAAAAAGACGTGCATGTAAAAGCTCCAAGTGTAAAATAAATTATCTCAAAATACAATAGTTAATTAAAAACTGATGGTGCCCGTTCACAATCATGAGGCATGGAATGACACCAATCATCTCAACCATCATCCAACATAATAATGTGCAGGCGGCAGAGACACATTTGAGAGAGAATTTCGGTATGGGCACGCCCAGGGTCATGCTCTTCTTGAACCTTGTCTGCACTTTTTGTACTGTTATTCCCAGTTACTTAGTAATTGTTGTGTGTCTGTGTCGAATAAATTTTTCTATTCAAAGTTAGCCTATCGCAATCCACTGATCGACTATTAAACATAGACCTTTTCCAAGCTGCGCCTGAACACTCAGTCCTCCGCCTTCTGCATCAAGTCGCAGTCAGTCATCAGGTTCCTGTGGCTATTGGTACACATAGCTGGTGACATCCCACGCTACTGGATAATGGGTAGTTGATTTCTGCAAATTGGCAACCCATTGGCTGGCTATACTAAAGCTTATTACTTAATTGTTCATCAGTTCATCATATTGAGGATTTGATCGATATTTATGAAGATGAGGCGTTGCGACTAAATCTACAGCCGTTTTTAAATGCATTGTAAACTGCATTTTCTTTCATTGATTTTAAGTTGTAATTCATCATAATCATCATCATCAGCCTTTTAATGTTCCCACAGCTGGGACACAGACCTCCTGTCTGTAATAGAGGGTTGGTGGATGTCATCGAATATTTTTTGGTTCTAGGACATGCCGGTTTCATCATGATGTTGTCCTTCACCGTTTTGAGAGCATTGTTGGTGAAATAATTTACACAAATGAAAAGGGTCGAACCCAAGACCTACAATTTTTAAGTCGCGGCCGATACCACTGGGCCACCACTGCTCTTCTTAGTCTCAATAAGTCTTGTAAGTTCTATTACGCCTTCAACTTATCCATTTATTACATCAGTTTTACGATACAATGACCTCACTAATATAACTTAAGCTATTTCTTACACCCTCTATTCTCCTAAGTTTATAACCCAACTGATTATATCTACAAGTTACAGATATGAGGCTCTCTGGAACACGTACGAATCAAATATTTATGTCACGGGCCACGATCTAACATATCTGGAAACTACTGTTCGGAAAGATATCTATTTCTGCTTCATTTATCTCAAGCAGGCTTAGAGATCAGCCGAGTTTATAAAATATAGGGATATGTTTCGGTAAATATTTTTTACAATATTTTTTTTGCTGTAGTTATTTTGATTAACTTTGTTTTCAGATTTCACTACAACTTCCATTAGTCTTATTCAGATATCTTGTCCTTTTGTGTTTTGATAACGAATCACTGCTCATCAAATATTCAGACAAAAGTCTTCCACTGTAGCTGCTGGAAATTAATTTCTCCCAAGCATTGCCACAGGGACCGGTCTGGTGCTTTTCGTGTCCAGCCAATTGTCACGATCTTCACCAGATCATCGGTTCACCTAAGGCACTTTGCAAGCCTTGGCTGTAAGTATTAATTTGTTTATCTACTACATAGCTTTGTTAAGTATAAAAATAATAGACTATATAATTGTGACCATTCTTAAAAGTTCTACGTAATTGCTTCGTGTAACTCATTAATCCATAACATTTTGTATGCAATTGGACTCGTTCAATTTATTCGTGCAATCCATCTCGTGGGACAGATCGAATGAACTTTGTGTATCACCTCGGGCTGCGACAGTTATTCATCAATCCATCAAATTTGTTTTCATTTTATGGAGTTTTCATTGAAAACTTGTTTCAGTTGGCATGAAATATATGTTTGAATTACTACGTGAATAAACTAGCCTTTTACCCAATGTTGTTCAATCTAAAATGTTCGCCACCTTTATATTTCGCTGGGAAATGGGAATATCTTATGATAATGGACGCTCTGTCGTCGGACACACAGGAAAGGGGCACCCTGGTGTATGTTGTTTTGTTTTGAAGGTGTGATGGCACAGACTGGAGTGTGTTGGCCGAAATTAAGCAGAACCAAAACGGAATACTTGTTCTGAGATTTTGGCGGTCCTTCCAGTTCCGTGCCCATAGCTCTCGCTGGAACGCCTATACCGATCAGCTCCGACTTTCGGTACCTAGGGTCGCTTGTCCAAGGGTATGGCTAGGTAGACCAAGACGTAACGTACTGGATCAACTCAGAGATGAAGAGGCGACAGGTCACTGGAACAACTTGCGACCCACGGATGCCCCGCAAGTTAAAGATCAAAATCTACAAGTCCATGATTAGACCTGTCGTACTGTATGAATCAGAATGTTGTGCTGTGAAAAAGATGGATGAAAAGAGATTGCATGTAGCAGAGAGATGAGAATATTGGTGCGGAGTGATTATATTGGATAAAGCGAGAAATGAGTATAAATATCCAGTGACAGAAAAGTTGAAAGGAAAACGTTTGTCCTGGTCATGTGATGAGAAGGGATGAAACGCATGTTACTAAAAGAGTTATGAATATAAATGATAATGGATGGAGTGGGAGGGGCAGGCCAAAGAAAAGATGGATGGACTGTGTGCATCCATCTTTTGATAGAGCGTGACGGGGGACAGGGCGGTAAGGAAAAAGAAAACGTATTGCGCCGACCCCAATTGACATGGGATAAGGTCAGGAACAAGAAGAAATGTGAATATCGTTCCGTATATAGTAGATACCCAAAATTGTTTTACTACTACAATGTCATTGCATCATACACATCTAAAATACATCCTCCATATTTTAATGTTTTCGTATATATAAGATGACTTTTAACTCATGAGCAATCTTCAGGGGCTGAAAATACTAATAAACATGAACAGATTTCATTATGGGCACAACTCTGCAATCAAGAAAAAAAGGTTGTTATTAACATTTTGTCAAAGCTGTAGATATAATTTGATTGGTATGAAACCATTTATGGAAATTTTCTTTTCTTTTTTTGCAGCAACAAACTCGGAACTTTCCACTTTTCTGTACCACATTACTGAACTATTATTGAAATTGACTGACCCAACTTTTCTATTTGAACGTCTGAAACTTCAGGGTTTAATAAAGATGGATTGTGTTTGCAATGAACGAGAACTAATGGACTGTATTGTTCAGTGAGTTTTTGTTATTATTTATCTTTTAATTATTGTTGGTCTACGTTATTGAGTTGCTTGCTTTGTGTCTGTTTTATTAGGGATTATTTTTGTGTCAGATGTCTTTATTCGTCGGGTATTACTCACGCAAATACGTACCTGCATTAAGGTAAGGCCTGATGATGTATATTTTGAGTGTTTTCAGAGCTCTTGGTACCGGCAATGATAATATGCTGGTACCTTCCACTGCTCTAATGGCTGTTCTTAGAACTTGAAAGTTCTATTGGATACGATATCTTAATAAATATCTCACTTGATAAGGAAGGAAGTGGAAATTATGTTTTTCTTACTCTTCTTGTTCTTTTCTGGTTAATTTTGTTATATTTCATAAGGAGTTCTTTATTAACATACATAAAAATGTATACAGTTTATAAAATATGTATGGGGAGGAGTTTGTCGACGCCATATTTTAGATAATTTTTAGGCTTAGTTAGAAGTTTTTTTGATTTATGTGTATTTTATAATATTTATAATATTCAATTTCGTTATGGGATCTAAGATAGTAGAATCGTTTCTTCGTGGACTCGTGAAACTTCAGTGATCCGTCACTCCTTTGGTGGACGCCACTGTTGATTCTGGATTTCAGGAGTTGTAGTGGTCGGGAATAGTGTGATGGGCTTGTCCCATAAAAAAAAATATAAGCAATGTAAATGAGTTCCAAAGTATACATCTAGCTGAGGATTTCATCCTTCTAGAGGAGGCGATTTTTTTAAGGGTCGTTGTTATTTATTTCAACCCGGTAGCTGTTCATCGTAATATTCTCCAATAAGTACCTACATGAGTCCCAAATATTTCCAACTAAATTCCAACCGCTTTACCGAGACTTACATAATAATTAATTAATAATAACAAGCCAAACCACGAGGCGTCACTCACCTTGAGCGCTGAATTAACGATCAAACTTGTTTCATTAAACTAATATAATAGAAGTTTGAGTGTAAAACGGAGGTGTATTGTCCTACACGTAGTGGGGACTATTCACACATTTATGACAAGCTTGGAGGTTGATAAGTTGGGATTTCTTGTGGTATTGAAAGCTATTAGGTATGTGGTAAAGAAATTTCCTTTGAATTTGTATTTCATGTTCCAGAGGCTTTAGACAAAGTGACGTTCCAAAAACGATCGCGATGGTTGAAATGCCAAAATGGTGACATTTCGATAGTGCTAGGCAATGCCATATATTTTTGACCCCCTACGGAAAAAGAGGTGTGTTATAAGTTTGACGTGTGTACCTGTGTGTTTGTGTATATGTCATGGACCAAGTGATTAATCAGGGCACTATGTATAATGCCCGGGCATTATGAATGTAGTCAAGTCAAATCGGGCAATGTAATGAATACTGATTTAAACTTCTATATTTACCACATTGTCTGGTCATTATGAATATTGTTACGTAATGGTTGGACAATTCGATCATTATGGTCAATGAATTATCCAAGAGCGAGAGAAGCAAGCTTGGCAGCTTAGGGTACTCAGACACGGATAGGTTAGTTTCGAATTTCATGTCAGGTTACTTTAGACCCCGCAGACAGAAATAGGAGCCCAAACACATATTTTTATTACCCGGCCCAATAAGTTATGGACATTATTCAACAAGCCCGGGCATTAAGAATACTGCCGTATTAATCACTTGTTCCTTAACATATATATGTAAAAGTGTGTGTGCATCTGTCTGTGACATCATAGCTCCTAAATGGATGAACTGATTTCGATTTAGTTTTGTTTGAAAGGTGACCTAATCGAAAGTGTTCTTATCTATGTTTGATGTTCAGGTTCAGCCTGTCTATAGTTTTGGGCGTTTTACTGTTTGAATCGGAGTGTTTTTGCAAGATAACGTGTCATAATTACGTGTTCAATAAATTGTCGTTCAAAATACAAATGTGTCGCGGGTTTTAAAATTGTACTTGTTACTCTTTTCCAACCGCTATCGCAACGTTTTTATTGATAGAATATAATTCCTCTAGAGCCTCTGATCGATGGTTTACGTAAAGTTTGATGAATAGTGTTTATATAATTATTATATTTAAATAATTATTTTTCGATAATAAATGGCATAGATATCATGCAAAATTGATTTTCAGGCAACTGTTGTCTGTCTTACAGTCGTTTATTTTAAACAAGCTTTGGTGTTCAAATCTAGTCCCAACCACTTTTCTGCCATCCTGCATTTAGTAAGGTTTTCTTCGGAAGGCAACCAAGAATGGTTAGGTACCTTCTTTTATGTTGCATGTTCTTGTAAGTAAAACTAGAAATATAAGTAGCTTTACTACAGATTAATAAAACACATAATTATTTTAGCTTTCACTTCGTATGTGTCTCGCTTGCGGCAATGCGAAAGACACTTTTAATGAATATCACAACCGGGTGTGTAACTCATTGGTAGAGTGTCTGATTCGCATGCTGAAAGTCCTGGGTTCAAATCTCAGCACCTCAAAATCATTGACTTGAAAATTTTCGAAATTTATGTCTTTAATTTTGTATAGTGGAGTAGGCAAACTTACGAACAGTACATAGATTGAGAAGTGTTTTGTTTATCTATTAGATAATCTATTAATCGACTAGCTGTCAAATATGAATATGAATTATATGGTTGACGGCAAATATAGATGTAAGTAGGAACACAGATAATATAATACTAGCATACAGATGCCTCATCCCATACAAAGAAACCGTGACAACGTAACTAGCGTTTTTCGTCTGATTAAGCTGATTATTTTTCTAAGAACATCGTTCGCGTTCGGTTCCGTTCCACGGATATAGATGGTGACTTGCAATTAAAAGGATTTACTCGCTTTGTGTTTTTTTTTAAATACAGCGACGATTTGATTGATAGTATTTTTTGCACGTTTTTGCAGTTTCACTGTACCAAAATGTGTTACAAACAAATTTAAAAAATCGTGCGTATGCCTCACACATTTAAAACCGCGCCATCTATTGGAATCAATTTTAAATGATCTATTCAAATAATCTTTGAAATGTGAACTAAGAGCCCAATATGGCATAATTTTGTACTTAGAAGAGTTAATTATACAATAACATATTTTTTTATGATCGTCTCTAGAAAATCTTAATATTTTACAAAACTCAATAACAAAAGGAAGCTTATCACGCCATCTAGTGCAATTTATTTGAACCAAATTTTTTTTCTTCGCGTTTATTGCCCGTGGTAGGAAGAAGGGATAAGAGCAGGAGGATGCTTTATGATGTAAGCCATAAAACTCTAGTCCTTTTATCCATATCATTGAATACATACAGTCTAAGCCATTCTTCATACGGATATTTACCTCTTTTACTTCTGAAACATTTACTATATCAATTACATTCAGTACATAACCCCCGCGGTCACCTATTTACCAAACCTAATGTAAGTCATTAATTCTAAATGCCGTTAAATCATTGCTCAATAACTTGATAACACATGATCGTAAAATTAAGCTATGCTCATTAAATATCTAGGCACATTAAGTTGATCACACATAAATAGAGAGATAAAAGCAAATTACGTAGAAATTATTATAAGCTCTTTTGTGTATCCGCCATTTCCGTAACCGGAGGAGCTCGTGGCTAAATAATAACAGCCGCACGGGTCGATCTTCAGGGTTAAGCAACGCTTGACGAGGTCGGTCCGTGGATGGGTGACCATTTCAACATACCGAGATTCCTCCGTGCCTCGGAAAGCACGCTAAGCCGTTGGTCCCGACTGTCATTTGAAGATCTTTGACAATCGTTACGGTTTGTCAAAAGCTTGAGATCTGACTCCAGTCTAGCCAAGAGGAATCGGGTTACCCAGTTACTGGGTAGTGGAGGTCAGATAGGCAGTCGCTCCATGTAAAACACTGGTGCTCAACCGAAACCGGTAAGATTGGAAGCCGACCCCAACATAATTAGGAAAAGGCTAGGCAGATTGATTGTGTAACCGCCATTTATGAAAATTTACGTAGCAGACTTATTTTACTTTCACGCTTGTATTCTCCGAAGGGATAAGCAGTGCACGTATTTTCGCCAGATTTATTTAAGTCCCATGTGTGCCATCAACCGGCGCAAGTCTAAACTCTGGACTGCTACTTAGAAATTCCAGCTGAAAAAACCCAAATAATAGTTTCCCCGATCCGGGATCTGAAAACAGGACCACATGCTCAGGTTGGTTGATTACTTATGTAATTTGTATGCAATGAGGGTTGCTAAATGTGTGTTCTTAATTATCTATAAGAGACGAAGAAGGCTAAAGAAACGATGGATGTGCTGCGAGAATGATGATATGGGTAATAAAAACTATACTATTATGATGACGACTTATAAAGAAGTATGGAAGAATACATGTTGCGCCGGCCTTAAATAAGTTAGACCCAGACAGGCATCGGCCCTAGCGGACCCCGTCGGTTTTTCTGTTATTTCTTGAGGCGCGCTTGGAACACCACGTGCCGTCGAATCGGGCCGCCTCGTCTTTATCGGTCGGCGAGCTACCCATTACTCACCGTTTGCAAGCCCTTGCCTACGGTGGCCGGGAATCATCTTGCGACTACCGACGTCTCCTGAGGTGAGTTGTGTCGTGAGTGTTCGTTGCATCTCCCTTTGCAAGCATTACGACTTCGTAGGAGGAAGTGACAGCTTCACATGCGCTCCGTACTTGCCCCATAATGCCTAGACCAGGGCCGGATGCGAGAGATCGCTTCCACGAGGACGCGGCGGTGCTCCGCTTAAGTGGGGCAGAACTCCACCGTATGCTCGACCGTGTACTCCGGACGATCTACATAATGATGACACCCGGGCGTTTCCTCCCTCCTTATCGTGAACAGGAACCTCCCGAAACAGCCGTGACCGGTTAGGACATGTGTAAGACGAGGTAAGGACGCCGTGAAATAAACAGACCTAAAAGTCAAACCATGAACTGCCCAACTTACTAATGCACATCGGCTCCAAGAAGTTAGGAATTCCAATTACACTGTCTATCAGAATAAAAGCATCCCAAGCATTTCCTTATTCATTGTAACGTCATCCTGCGGCAAGACGTGCGTCAATCTGTCCCGACCATCAAACTCTTTAACGGCCCTACTAAAATTATAAGCACCGCTGAAATTGATTGCCACAGACTGCCTTAGAGATATTTTTATTATAGTACTTTGGCGCTGTTCCGCATTCAATATAATATGAATATAATATGCCAATAGTTTGACGACACGCTGCTATGAAAGATGTTGGCTATAATCGGGGCTGTTAAGCCATGGTTTTATATTATTCAGATAAATGTTATGGAGATAGGAATAAACATTAATGTTATTTTAGTACTTGTCTTAATATGGTTAATAAAATAACAATAGGTAGTTTATTTAATGATGTCGATGTAGGCAGAAGAAAAATATATGAAAATAATCTGTGTGAAATAAGTGTCCTCTTCTTCTATTCTAGACTTAGATTCATTTAAGAGGTTTCCACAGGGAGTATCGGAAAATGGGTGTCATGGTTAAAAAAATGCAGTGGTCACCTCTAACATAAACGTATCTCCAATATATACCAAAATGATTTCTAATGCTTTTGCGATGTCTCGAAAAATGTTAATACGTGTTGTTTGTCTGAGTATTTTTTTTAAATCTTCCGTCGAATTTTATAAATGCCTTGAGTAGGTTTTCAGTAAAAAATGGCCGACTTTTGCGACTCTTAAAATATAGGAGAGGATTAAGCGATACTAGGAATAACAGGTCTGACCATTGAGCTGAAACTTTTAGCCAGCCTCCTAAATGTAGTAGGTAATAAAGAGATAAGAAATAAAATGGACGTATCTACTATATAACTTAGCGCCATTATTTATGACAGAAACAATTCATGAGCTCTCTCCATTGTCTTGTGAATTCTCGTCAGAGTGTAACTATGTTTGCTAAGATAGAGCCACTGCGGCGTTTCTAATTTACCAAGAATTGTTAAGTTTATGCTGTGGGAACTACACATATCTACCTATTTATTTAAGTAGGCTTTCTTTTTCGGGAATAACAGAAAAATATGAAGTACGGTGATTAAGAATACTCCGTAGTTCATTACTTATAGGTAGAATCGTTTGACAGCTTGTCGACGTTTGTACTTAAATTTACTTGCTTATAGGTATCAAAAGAGAACGTTTGAAAATTAATATTTTTTGTTGATAAATACTCCCTATCTGGTCCTATTGGTGAATACGCCTGATAGACCTGGTAGCAGGATTTTAGAATTATTGAGTACACGATTTTGTGCGAGAAGCCCCTAAATAATATTCAAACACTAGACAGTGTCAAAATATACTTATTCGTCTAAAACCAATCTTTCCCAATGAGTAAAACAACGTAGATTTATCCTTCAAAAGGCTATCCTAGCAAAATAATACACCCAACCTTTCTGTTTTTCGCCCAATTCGCCCAAATGACCCATATTCTACTTCCCGCCCCACACCACCTAACTACCTACATACACACTTCAGGTAGATACTGAAGCCAAGACACAATAGCGGTAATGAGCCGCGACCCGTCGTCACTGATTTTTCTGACTGACTGATCGATTAAATTTATCTTGGTTCATATCCCGTGAGTGTCCACTGGATATGCCTTAATTTCCGTCACGATACTCTTTTCTGAACACTGCTTTATTTTGATGTGTGGGTTATTAAGGAGTGGTTTGAGATTCATTTGTTTATTGAAATATAATAGAATGTCGTTATTGCTTCATTATAAGAAAGTATAGTTTTAAACAGTAAAATAAATTTACGTTGAAAACAATACAATTTGTGTAACTTTGATATTATTTTCAAGTGTAGCAGCTATAAGTGTATCAGCCTTATAGCTGCTACACTTACAGCCTTACAGCTGGTATAAGCTATAGAGTGTACTTCATATGCGAGACTTTATATATAACTGCACAGCACATGGGTGACACAACTGTAAATCTACCATTTACTGTACCTATGTGCCATTCGTTGACTTGTGTGTGCCCTGGCAGTTGAGTGTGTCATTCTCTCTCAAATGTCTTTCTGATGGTGGCATATGTATTGGATCATTTAGTTCCATTCATGATGGTTGAGCTGAGTGGTGCCAATCCATGCATCATGTTCGTGAACGGGCGCCATGAGTTTGGATTGGTCATAACTTAACTGCTTCGGCCTGCTTTTAATTACGTACTTGATTTTACGTGCACGTATTTTAACATCGTTCTCAAATATGTATTTTCCAACAAGAATGATGTAACCAAATAATTGTAATTAAAACTGATGGGAAAGAGTGGCCGTGGCCGTCTTGCACATTCTTATCCATAGAGACCTACTGACGCTTGGGAATGTGCAACTAGATTCATATTTTGTTTGACAATTCAGAAGTACCTTTATAAAGTTAAATTAAAAATATTTTAATTTTGATTTATTTCCACTTAAACAAGAAAACATACCACAAAAGTAGACCCGTTGTTTTTGATCGATAATAAAATCTATAGTAATTAAATGCTTACCTATCAACTATGAAGAGCCAAGCAAAATAAATACAACAAAATGTTCATTGTTATGCTAACAATTATTGAATAAAGATTAACTTGTCACTAGAGTCATGAACATCGCGTGAGGGACGTTAATTATTGTGACACAATAGTTACCCTTAAGTTGACCAAAGTCTAGTAGGTATAATATAATATCAATTACTACTATATTTGGGGTGTTATTAACAAACTTATATTTTAACAGATATTAGCGTCGTAATGACCTTTTCTCAGCTGGGGATAATACAAGTGACAAAAAAGTGACGTAATTCCGTAATACAAACAAAAGTCAAGAGAGTTATCCTTTTGACTGTTTATTACACTATCTAGCTAGCTAATTTCTTATTCACTTTATTCTTATCAATTTATTTGCAGAATAGTAAAATTTGCTGAAGGTTAAAGTCTTCCATAAAAGGTGTAAAAAGGTAAAATTTTGGGGGAGAAAATCTTTATTCGCTTTACCTTGACAAGCAAATTTAAAAAAAAATCGTAACTTTTACAGCAACTATAATGATTGTGGTTCGTACATACTGGATACAAAATTTGACATTGAATTTTTCTGTACAGAATTCGAATTTAGGATCTGCTTATCAATAGCTTACCAGCTCAAGAGATTTTGTATAAAGTAATTATTTTGTTTTTTTTTTATATAAGGCTATAAATGTTTTCATCTACACACCACACATACACAATTCCCTATTTTAAGTTCTCCGTTGTTCCTAGTATTTCAGGCCACCACAGCCACTCTATACCAAAATGCAAGCCCGTCAGTCTCACAGACAGACACCGAGGTGATTCGATTACTGTTCCATTTGCCAGATTTACTACGAAACACCAAAACCGTACACCAGCTGGTAAGCAGGCAGTAGGTTGTAAACTAAATTCTGCTGTCTGAATATTTTGACACTGAATAGAATATTACTTTATGTAGCTTTGACCAACTTAAACTGTTTATTTGTACACTTATACCCCCAAAGCATATAAAGAAGTTATACGATAGGTGTTTAACATCAACTAAAAATTTCCTATAGGTAATATGCATGTAATTATTTGCTAAAAAAACTACTTATTAACTACAGTAAAAAAATATATAAAAGCTTTTTTTTTTTTGTTTAGATACGAAGTTATAAAGCGTCAAAGTTGAGAATAAGAAAGAGAAGTCCGACGTGCCATCTGACGTCAGAGGGCATTTTCATAGAGAGGGACAGATATTTTTTTAAATTGTTATATCTCGTTAGTTTTCTTCAGTTTTGCTCCTGGTTTTACTATTAATATTCTATTTTATTTAGTATTTTTACTTTATCGATAAACTGGTCAAATAACAATTCTTTTTTCATGCATATGCCTTATTGCAGTGTGTAGTATTAGAAAATATACCGATATTATACTGACCAGTCTGCAAAGTAGTAAACAAGTAAAATTTCAAAATTTATGAACCACATTTTTATTTCATGCTACATAATTTGTCTAGTCACAGCTTTAAGGGACATTAAGACCTGAGTATTTGATATAAATTTCAGCTTGATACCTCCACGCGTTCCTGAGAAAAAGGGTCTTGACAGACAGACAGACGGACAGACGGACGGAAAACAAAGTGATCCTATAAGGGTTCCGTTTTTTCCTTTCGAGGTACGGAACCCTAAAAAATAAATCAAAATTGGTTCATCCGTTTAGGAGCTACGATGCCTTAGATGAACAGCAACACACGTCAAATTTATAACACCCCTCTTTTTCCGTTGGGGGTTAAAAATAGTATTTTATGATCATGATAGAGATTAGATATATATATATTATGTAATAAAAAATTACGCTTGGTGGCAAGACTTTACCGCTAATTTACGGCATATTAAGTTCATTACTATGAAACTGTGACAGAATTGTACAAGGTTCCATAATTGCCTACCTATAAAACTGTGATGGAATTGTGACAGATCGTTTATTGTTTTGGGGAATAAAGTTATTTTATTTGTATTTTGGAATTTAATATTTAACGGTGAACTAATAGTGTCTTATCCCATGCTAACAAAACTGAAGAACTACACTGCTGCAGAAATTGTTGCAACCTTGTAGAACTCATTTAATTCTGTAGTTTAGTGGACGGTCATAAAATATTTGATACACAGACTATTTAATACAAACTCTGTTCCTATTGAAATCGGATTTACGATGTTTGTTTTGTTGCAATATCCTTCTACTTCCGACTCTATTCTATAGAAGATGGAGCTCAAAATCCCTTGCATTTGAATTATTACAGATTTATTGGTACGCCCAAAACTGTTGCATTAATGGATAACATGTTACATTCGTCATATCCGGTCAGCATGCCTAAAGCTTTGAACTGTGTTATAATTAACCTAAACAGACTCCAATCAAATGTAAACATAAATATATTATTGCCTCAGGCTATCCTATGCAGATGTAAAGGCAACTTAAGTCACTTT